>CM076850.1:18804829-21498878 GCA_039519185.1 Astragalus membranaceus | reverse complement strand
ACGTGTTTTATTTTCAAGTAGGAAATTAAATTGAGTCAACTAATTGTCGAAACGTTTCAGTATATTGTGTGAAGTATTAAGTCAGGATCCACTCAATGTCTCATGCAAGTTACTCAGGGTAACGACAATCAGTTGCCTCATATCACCATTCTTGCATCTCTCATCATTCAAAAAAGGGGCATCAGCATTTCGTATCTTGTCTCGCCTCTAAAAAATAAAAATAAATCAAAAATCATTTTGAAAAAAAAAGGGGGCATCATTCTTGCATCATTCGCATTGGCATTCCATATTTTGTCTTGCATTAAAAACAACAAAATTATTTAGAATAAGCCACACTTTTCGAGTGGTCATTCTCCACGCATTTGCATCATACTTGCATATCACAATTTGTTCATTCGTTCATTGCATAAAATAAAAGTTGTGATGAGAAGCGAGACGTTCTTGCAAAACAATCATCCTTTTTGAAAAAGTTTATCCTTACTTGGTTGCAAACTCAAGGTGTTCCAAGGCACTCAGTTTTTCAAGTCAATAGCTCATTTGCTTTTCTTTCAAAAGCACTGCATCCCATCCATTCCATGACAAAAGACTGAAGCAGCTCATCAAAAAAAAAATTTCATTGTTCTAACTAATGTTGACTCTCTGTGAAGCATTCCTATAGTGAACGTGCACGACACGTGCAGTTTCTCTTGTTTGAGTCCGTCAGTTTCCTTCCTTGTCATCATCACCATCCAAGTCTAACCCCGCCCCGTCCATCCATAAAACGCATATTCTCTCCCATCAGTGCACACTTGACTTTTTGTTTCATTCTCACTAACACTCTAAGTCCTCCATGCTGGGGCAATTCTGTGATCACCAACTTTCTTTATCGGCATTATTTTCCTTCAGTGCAAGTATTTCCAAAAAAAAAAAAGAGAAGAGATAAATGAGAAGAACAAGCTCGCTAGGTTGAAAACCCGCAAAGGGCAGCCTAGGCAAAAAGGAGCGCCCGGTGGATTGAAAACTCGCAAAGAGCGGTCCAGGCAAAAATTAGGGCATAAAAAAAATGCAAAGAAAAGAGCAAACACATATAGATAGATAAATTGTTGTCAGGTTTTACGAGAAAATAAGCAATCGGAATTTGAAATGAAGTTTGGCCGTCTCCCCACAACCTCAAGAAAATCCAAAATCCAGAAGTTCCCTTTCCTACCCACCTTAAGCCAAGAAAATCCCAAAGAGAAGGGAAAAATCCCCCTCCTACCCACCTTAAGTCAAGAAAGTCCCAGGATATCTCCATCACTCTAGACAAGGATCAATTCCACATCAAAAATGGTATGTCATCTTTATCAGTTCACCCAAGTCCAAAGAAAAGAAAGAAGTCCAAAGGAAAAGAATACAACCAAACAAAAAAGATTCAAAAAAAATGAAAAATCCCCAAAAAAAAAAGAAAGACCAAGAAAAAGAGAAACAAAAGAAGTACAAATTGTGAGCCGATATATTTCACCATGAAACACCAGAGATCCTTGTCTCCATAAACCTTCCAACACTCTGTTGTGTATAATCATCTCTCCTTTCATAAAGACCGCAAACATTTCCTTTGGCCTCAACATCTAACCCTCCGTAAACCCTCAGCCATTCTACTATCAAACCTAATAACCCTTTCCGTCATAAATCATTGACCATTGGCCGATGCCGAATAAGACCCAACAGCCCATCAGCCTCAAACACTTCATTAAGCTCAATCATCCCTTCTCCACAAAACATCACAATCCTGAAAAGTCCATCCCGATCAATAACCGATCGCTTCTGTTTTCTCGAATTTTAACCCGAGGACAAATAAGTTTATCTATTTACGATGGGTTTGCTCAAAAGAAAAACAAACAATCGGAAAAAAGAAAGCCGATCAAGAAAAATCTTCAGAAAAAAGAAACAGTCAGAAAAAAGAAAGTTGACAAAACAATAAAGACTTGCACTTTAGAATGCGTTCAAGTTGCATTAAAACAAGGTTTAGTGATCACCAAGTGAGGCTTCTTTCATACTAAAAGTCAAAACTTTCATTGCATTTGAGTTTTTCTTAAAGAGAACCAAAGATGTGTACTAGGGGGCATTTCCTTCACCTCTCATTCCACTCAACCATGGGGAAATTTGTTCATCGTCTATCCCATTCACATACCACCCTCTGTTCATAACCGTCACCATAACTCTGTCACCTTTCACAACCTCACTCAAAGAAACCGTTGAAATGTCATTCCAAAGTGGGGAAAGTGCATTCCCATTCCTTCACCTCATTCATTCCCATAAAAACCTCACCGGGGCAATCTCTCAACTCACTATCCTAAATAAGGCGTTGTCATTCTAATTGGGGCAACTTTGTCTCGTCATGACTGGGGCAACACCAAACTCTGTGGGTTGAAACAAAACCCCTTTCATTCCACCTTTCATCCCAAGAGCCGAAGTGTTCCCAATTCATCATCTCCTACACCCCTAGTCATTATCACCACCAGGCAGAGGCAAGCTTATTCACTCATCAAAAGCCCGAATCGGGGCAGTCTTGCATCCCTTGGTCCCTCATGAGCGTCGGCAATAATCTTGTCTGTTATCCCTTCACTTGTCATACATGTTCTAAACCAATCTCAAGTTAACGGACTCACTCATTCACATTTGAACTCCTATGCATGCTTACTAGGCCATGCTTCAAAGAGAGAGAACACAAGTTAGTCATGCGATATCTAAGATTCAGTCGTCATTGGAAGGAAGAGAAAACAAGTGAGCTTGTTTGTAAATAAAAACCTTGAGAACACCGGAGTTTAAATCAAATTGAATTTTTTTCAACAGAATGGTCAATAATCATCTCAATTCCTTGCATTCAAAGCCTTGCATCTCATCATCACAAAAATGTTCAAGTACCCCAATCATTCATATCTTATTTTTCGCCTCATGCATTTAGGCGTTCCATTTTGTTTATCATAGTTTCCCATTTGCATCGTGCCAACATCATCATTTCATGAAAGGCAACAAAAAAGAAGCAACAGATAAAAGGAAAAATCTTCCAAATCATTGCATCAAGCATCAACGCATTGCTTCATAAAGAAAGAAAAAGCAAAAACACAAGCACTCCATAATATTTCAACATCATTGTATCGAACATCAAATCCTTTTCAATAAATGGGGGGCTAAGTCGAATACACATTCGGGATAGTCATCAGGACGTTTGAATTGATCACTCAAGAATCTGAAAGTCCCTATGTCAAAAAGCAAAAACATGTCATCCCATGTCATTGCATTTGCATCATATTAATGTTTGCATTTCGTAAAAGGGAAAGAACCAAAGTCCTTGCATCAAAGCATTACATGTGTATCATGCAAGGCAACACAAAGGCTCCCCATGTCATTCGTCATTCCATTATCGTTCATTTCTTCATGCCACTCATCGAAACATTGCATTCGCATGCCCGCCTTTCGTGAAAAGAGAAAGAAATGAGCAGAAAATAAAACAAGAGCATTCAATTCATCAAAACATGAATCACTGTCATTGCATCGCGCACTTGCATTACAAGTATCAATCTTTGCATCAAACATCAAA
Organism: Astragalus membranaceus; assembly: GCA_039519185.1. Taxonomy (NCBI): domain Eukaryota; kingdom Viridiplantae; phylum Streptophyta; class Magnoliopsida; order Fabales; family Fabaceae; genus Astragalus; species Astragalus membranaceus. Next base: position 21,495,319 of record CM076850.1, on the reverse strand, counting down.
GCATTACATTTGCATATTCGCATTTCATAAAGAGCAAAAGAAAACAAGCAAAGAAAAACAAACGATCAGAAAAAAGAAGGCTGGTCGAAGAAAAAAAACAATCAGACCAAAAGAAAAACTTCAGGAGCGTTCCACCACATTCATAGCATTGCATGCGCTTGCATAACACGCCCTAGCATAACATGCCTTTGCATAACATGCATCCACACTCCGTGCACCATTCCTCGCATCAGGTGACGTATGCATGTACCTCAACTCAGTGTGGCAGCATTGACCATTTCAATCAATCAATCAATCAACAGGATTTGCGAATCCCTTCAGGACCCATGTGTCCCTTCAAAAGCAGACTCCACCTCGTATTCGAGCTACGGTTTGCGACTTCGTTCATTACCTAGAGCTAGTGAGCTCATTTCAGTTCAGATCACGTCGTTATCGAGCATCGGTGAATCATCCGACCCAAGGTCCTTCAGTATAGTTCAAATCAAAAGTCCAAACAACGACTTTGAACTCTACCTTCATGTCACTAAGTCATCTCTGAGCATGACAGATCTTCAGACTCCATGTCCTTCAAGACTAGCTGTGTCAGCCTAAGGCAAGGCGTACGTCCTTCGAGGTAAAACATATCGGTCCTACAACTTGATATTGAACTTCAGGTCGCTCGAAAAGGCCACCCTCAGAGCTCAGGTGCTCCTTCAAAGCCCATGTGCAAACTCGGATCGTGCGCGGTTCGTTAAAAGGCTTTAGGCAGCCTCCAGTGTCGGCTTACTGTGGGCCGGTACCTTCTTTATTGTTTTCTTTACCGCTTTATTTCTTGCTTTTGCTGCCTGAGGGCTGGCACCAATCTATTTCCTGCTCCTGTTGGCTTGTTAAGGGCTGATGCTTCATCCATTGCAGTCATCTCGTGTTAGCACCTATGCAAAAAAAAAAGGGGGAAAATTCGGGTTTTTCCCTAAGTAGACAAAATCGGTATAATTTCTGAATTCTTTATCTTATTTTGCCTCGGAATATGTTTCGGCCAATTCATATTCCTCGTTAAAATCCAGATAAAGAGGGGCAGCTGTCATACCCCAATTTTGTCCGGCTTAGGTCAAAACCCTAATTTTCCACAAAAATAAATAGTTTCAGAGGTGTGGCATTATTTTGAAAGGTGAAAAGTGCTATGGGCATGCATTTTTGAGTCTTGAAAGGCATTCCAAAGTTTTTAAAATCATTTTTAGGGTTGGGATGCACTTCGGGGCAAAATTAGGGTTTTTTGGGTAAAAAGGGTATTTTGGTCATTTTACCCAAAAAGATAATTTCTCAGTAAAAATCACTGTGCAACTTTGGAGGAATTTATTTGGATCAAAATGAGTTGGGACATTTTTTTTATGCGCATGCATTGATGAATTTTTGCATAAAAAGTCAAACTTCAAAGAAAAGGGCAAAATAGGAATTTCCTTCAAGGTGAGGTATCAAATCAATTTTGGGAATGGTGATATCATGGAATTTTGGGCCCAATGATTGATTCCTAGGATATGGCCCAAAGTGGCATGAATAATGAGGAATTATCTAGAAAGGAATAATCAATAATCTTTGAAATTTTGAAAGGTCAAGTATAGTACAACATGACAACTTGCAATTCCACTCACTCTCTCTCTCCCCCCACAATTTCGAAATTCTCTCTCTCTCTCTCTCTCTCTCTCTCTCTCTCAGTTCCAGCCCATATTTTGTGCTTCTCCATGCCCTCTATCCATGTGAGTTGTATTCCTAACCATTGATTAAAATTCTAGATCAAATCCTAGGCTACAACTTAGTGTGAAATGACCTAATTGCCCTCAACAATTTTTTGTGCAACAAAAACCCCTAATTTTCGTGTATGACCAGCCATTCCTCACTCATTTGTGTTTTCTCCTTGTCCCTAATCCATGTGAATTGCAATCTTGGCCTTTGGTTCAAATTCTATCTCAAATCTCAATGGTTCGCAAAAGCACAATGTCCTATATACCCTTAATTTTGCACCTCATATAAAACCCAAAATAAGAGACCATATGGAGGAGGACACTCTCATTTTTACCCTAGCACACAATACTCTCCTTTCCTCTCCTTGTTCAGCCGTCACCCCCTCTCCTCCTCCTCCCTCCATCTTTTTGTTTTCCTTCACCCCAACACTACCATTTCACCAAAAACCCATTCCTCCTTCACATACTTCCTCCAATTTCTCACCCAAAATTCAAGCATCATCATCTAGTGGTTTGGATCATCAAATTTGCGTGAGGTTCTTCTTGGGTTCCTTGAAGATTTGTTGATTTGCTCTAGTTTCTTTCTTCAATCTTACTTCCTAGCTTGGAGTTGAGGTATATTCCTAAAACCCTTGCATCATCTTCAAAATTTTAGCATCCAAAATGTAGATCATAGGTTAATTTCGCATAATCATTATCATCTTTGCCTTTTATTGTTTAAAGTTGAATTGATTGTTGTTGTTGAATGAGAGGTGTGTTTCAAGCATTTTGACAAACACTTAGGGAGGTTTGGGTGTTTGAAATGCATCTCTCACTTGGAATAAATGGTGTGCTTGTGCATATTTCTTGTTTGCTTGCATGTTCATGAATAAAATTGTTGCTTATGGCTATTTTCATTTCGCATGTTAGGAAGAAATTAGGGTTTATATGATTTTGTTGCACTTCCTTGCTTAATCATATGAATCCTTGCAAAAATGGATCTATGTTGCTTTGTGTTAATTTTTGTGTTCTTTTTATTAAATAAAATGTGGACCTATGTTTCCTTTGGTTTGCATGTTTATAGATCTAAAAATATTTCCAAGTTGAGTGATGTTTAATCTTGTTATTAGTATTTCATTTTTAGTGTTAAATGTTACTTTTGTTGTTTGATGATTTAGCAATATGATTCCCACTAGTGCCTAGTGCACCTTAACCTAAGTGGTGAAGATTGCTAGAAATGACTCAATTTAGTTTATGTGTCCATTTCATTTTTGTGTCTTAATTTGCTTGTTGTAAATTGTTGATGATAGGCAAGTTGATTCCCACTAGTGCCTAGTGCACTTTGCTCAAAGTGGGAGGATTGCTCTAGGTGATTCAACTTATTTGTGTGTTTAGTTAATCTTTGCATTTTAATTCGTTTATTGTTCATTGTTGATGATAGGCAAGTTGATTCCCACTAGTGCCTAGTGCACTTTGCTCAAAGTGGGAGGATTGCTCTAGGTGATTCAACTTATTTGTGTGTTTATTTAATCTTTGCATTTTCATTTGCTTATTGTTCATTGTTGATGATAGGCAAGTTGATTCTCACTAGTGCCTAGTGCGCTTTTCTCAAAGTGAGAGGATTGCCCTATGTGATTCAACTTAGCTTTAGTGTTTATTTACTTACTCTTGTATTCTAATTATTGTCCATTGTTGAGGATAAATCATATGATTCCCGCTTATGCCTAGTGCATCATATTCTAAGTGGTGAGGATGGTTTTAGATGATTCAACCTTCCCCTTTTAACTTCTTAATGAATAAAAAGATGAGATAGTTAGGTTTATGGTTTAAGGTCCATGGGGTATTGCAAAGGATAGGTTACCCAAAACCTTGATGCTCGATCCTCTTTGATTGAGTTATTAGCCTTTGCGCACTTATTCATGAATGCAAAGGATAGGCTTACCTTGGCCTTAATGCAATTTCCCCTTTTGTTCATGTTATTGAGAAATCGTTGCTCATATGTTCCTTAGTTTAATTAAGATCATTCTATGCCTATGACCAATTTCTTGCTTGTTTTTTATGCATTTTAAATGTCTTGATTCAATTATATGCCATTCCATCCATGTGTATGACCTCCTAATGAAGACGTAAGTCTACATGCATGTTGTAGCATAGAGTCATTAGGGTAAATACACCCCCTTCCTACGCACACACATTTGCTTTGAAAACTTTATCTTGCATCCTAGATAAGTGGATCTTTTGATCATGTTTAGTCTTAATTAATGTTCAACATATGCATGATTTCGTGATTATTGAATGTGCTTGAACTTTGTAACCAATCATTGATAATAACTTCACCCTTTTTCCAAAAATCTTTCAAACTCTTTTCCGTTTAATGCGAGTTATTAGTGACTATCACTCAAAGCCTTGGCTTGTTTGATTGTCATGAACGCCATCAAGGGTTATTAGTAATGATCACTCAAAGCCTTTGCTTGCTTGATCATTATGAAAACTCTTCCCCCTTCCAAACCCTTTTCAAAAAACATTTTCGTTAGAACTACATCGCTTTGATTCCCATTTGGGATACGTAGGAGCGAGTCACGTTCTCGTCAAGCGCAACAAATAAAAATCCTTTTTGCAACCATAAACAAATCATTTCCATAAAACAAACAAAAAGAATCATTTTCAAACCCATTGTTGCTAGTAGCTCATCAGAGCCTTTGTTCGTTTAGCTATTAGTGGCAATGTCCTTTTCTCATAAGAATAATAAACGATGATCCATCATAACCTTTGTTAGTTTGATCATCGTGCAAATCAATCTCTTTCGAAAATCACTTTCAAAAAAGATAATAAAAACGAGTTGTAATCAATAGTCCATCAGAACCTTTGTTCGTTTGACTAGCGGTACAACTCTCTTTTTTGAGTATTTAGTAGTGCTTCATCATAGCCTCTGCTAGTTTAATCATTTGCTAATGCTCGTCCTATTTCAAAAACTCACTAAAAAAGGATAAAAAACAAAAAAACTTTTCAAAAAGACAAAGGAGAACTACGTAGCCTTTGATTCTCTACCAAGAGATACGTAGGAGCAGGGTCACGCCGCTATCAAGCGCAAAAATAAACAATTTCTAAATTAAAAAACACAAACACATCTCTTTCATAAAAAAAAAATCAAAAATCTTATTTTCAAAGTAGAGGATTAAGTCGGTCGTACGGCCGGGTTAATCATCGTTTTAGGATGAGTGAACTGTGGTCCTTCAGAGCCCCAGCGCTCCTTCAGCCCCCAGCGGCCCTTCAGACCCCCAGCGGTCCTTCAACACAGATCACACAATCCTAAAACCCCTATATTAAAAAAAATACCAACACACAAACATTTTCTACCCAAGAACTACGTAGCTTTGAATTCTCCATCGCACCAGGAGATACGTAGGAGCGAGAGGCCAACTCTCGTCAAGCGCCAAAAATGAAATTTTCATTAAGTTTTCCCATTCATCTTCAAACAAGAAATAAATAGGCAAATCTAGGTATTTTTCAAATCAAGCGTTAAAATCACACATTTAATTAGAGGTTCCCTTTCGGTAGAAAGGACGTGTGCGGTGCTAGCACCTTCCTCGCACGTAATCGACCCCCGAACCTATATTTCTAGTTTTCAAAAGACCATCCGCCTTGTTCAAAAGACTTTTTTTCAACGTTTTGGTCTTAAAATTAAAATATTGGTGGCGGCTTCAAAATTTTCCACGTTGTACATTGAGAAACCCAAACCGGATTTTTCGGGGTGCAACAGCTGGCGACTTCACTGGGGACCCTTTTTTTTAAAAGACGAGGGTCAAGCCTAACTAATTAAAATGTGTGGTTTAATGTATTGTTGATTTGATTAATACCTTGTTTGCCTTTCTTTCTTATCATTGATTGTAGGCATATGCATTTGTCTTCTTTGTTGTTCCCTATCTCCTCTTCTACTCCTTTTCTTTTATTGCTTATGCCCATGCATTTTTCCAATCCCCATGATCCCTTCTCCTTCGTTCCCTTTCTTTGGTAAGTTCATGCACCTTTCCCCCTATTCTATCATGTCCCCTCTTCTTAGCTCCTCTTCTTAAGGTAAGCAAAATCCTTGTTTATAGATATCCTAGGTATGGAACCCTAGTGTAGACAACATGTTATTGCTTGCTATGGTCTGGACTGCTCTGGTTTTCATTTCAGGTGGGGTAGTGCTAAGGAAAATGCCCTTGACACACACTACACTTATGCCTTGTGATTACATGTTTTGAGTGGGACCATAACCCAGGTCTGCAAAATTTAGGAGAGTGGATTCGAGTAGTGAAAGCCCATCAGGACCTTTGTCCGTTTGGCTACTTGCGAAAGTTTCAACCAGAGTTGTGCTCTTTCATGATGCCTCACACCTAGCAGTTTGCTGCATTTGTGGGGAGTTTGGTGAAAGGGACTGCGGCTCTGGTGGCCTTGTGAGGGAGTGAATAGAGCTACATGGGAGGATTACCCTTTAAATTGCCCTAGATCGTAGGTTTTTCCCCTTTTTTAGGTCACAAGGGCGTTCCCAATTGTGTGTTGCATTGTTGCATCTAGTTTAGTCATTTTTCCCTCAAGATCAAAATATACTTTTCATTTTCATAAACATCTATATGAGGTGACATATATCTTGTATTTTCTCAAAAATTCAATCACCAAACAAAAAAAATCTTTTTACTTTGCTTTTCACATGCATGTAAAGTAGCATCATCAACCTCATTCCCATACAAAAAGCATCTTTGCATTGGTCAATCCTTCCGTCAATTTGGATCGGTCGATCATTGATGCCGACCACGAGGTTGAAGGGGGTAAGATCGTTAAGATCGATGCTCAGACGGAGAAGAAAACTGTGATTTTTCCGACCTCCACTGCCTGATGTTTTAACAGCGTTTCTTTTGCAGAAGTTCCTGGTGTATGCTTTTACTTATGTAGTTTTTCATATAGATCCGGAACTTCTGCCGGTCTAGCTGGAGAAATTTGTAATCTTTTTGGGATATGTCTATCAGACCTTTACGAGCTTTAATGAATGCTTTTTGAATTTCGCATGTCATGTATGTCGTTTTTTGCGAGTTTTAACGAGTGCTTTTTTAATTCTGCACGTTGCGTATGATGTAAGAACTTCGGTAAATGAGGAACTCGATTTACCGGTTCGAACCTACAAGACAGTTTACTAGGACTCGGCCCAGATTTAACTCGCCCTATAGGGGTATCGGCAGCTGTGGCCGATGGTCGTTCTTAGGACGTTTCGATCCTTGAAGACCCGGTCTCTTTGAGATAGTTTGCCAAGACTCGGCTCAGATTTAACTGTTTTCTCAAAGAGTTTGCGACCTTGGGTGGTCGCTTTTTGGGGAGATCATTTAAGATCGGTCCCAGTTGATTCCCGGTGGGGGAATTGGGTCCCTTCATTCTGTTTGATGAAAATCAAGAATGTGTGGAGACTTGGTGAAAACTTTTTGAGAAGCTTCGAAAGCGTTTTTAAAAGCAATGTCAAGTTTCTTTTTTGATTAATAACTTGTTTCGAGTTTACATAAGATCGGTGTAAATGATTTCTTTCTAAGGATAATAACTCTTCAGTTTTGTTGCGTTCCAAGTCCTCTCAATCTTTCTTCCTTGGAGGGTCTCCAATTTAAAGGCTCCCGTACCGGTTTTAGATAAAATTCGGTAGGGGCCTTCCCAGTTTGGGGCGAGCTTTCCTTGGGAGGCGTTTTTCTGACCGATGTCAGCTCTTCTGAGTACCAGATCGCCTGGATCGAAATCTCTGTGAACGACTTTGGTGTTGTATCTGGTTGCAACCTTTTGTTTGATGATTGCTTCTCGGAGCGAGGCCCGACCTCGGATTTCATCGATGAGGTCGAGTTCTTCTCTTAAGGCTTGATCGTTATTGTTTTGTGTTTTGGGATTTGCCGTTCTCCAACTAAGTTCGCCGATCTAGACGGGGATGACCGCCTCGCTGCCGTAGGAGAGCCGTAAAAGGTGTTTCCCCAGTGGAGCTTTGGGGGGTCGTCCGGTATCCCCAGAGGACGTAAGGCAATTCTTCTACCCAATTTCCTTTAGCATCGTCCAAACGTCGTTTAAGCCCGTTCAGTATTACTTTGTTTGCAGCCTCTGCCTGACCGTTGGTTTGAGGGTGCTCTACTGAAGTGAAATGGTGTTTAATTTTCAGTTCGAGCATTAGTTTTCGAAATCCCGAGTCTGTGAATTGGGTTCCGTAGTCCGTCACTACTACCTCGGGGATCCCGAACCTGCTCATGATGCTTTTTTTGAAGAATTTTATGCAGTTTTTTGCAGTGATGGTCGCCAAGGGTTCCGTTTCTATCCATTTGCTGAAGTAGTCTACGGCGACGATCAAGAATTTGACTTGTCCTGGCGCCTTTGCGAAAGGTCCGAGTAAGTCCATTCCCCACCATGCGAAGGGCCACGTGGAGGATAAACTTGTGAGGTCTGTAGGGGGAGCTATGTGGACATTGGCGTGGATTTGGCATTTCTTGCACTTCTTCACATGATCACTAGCATCGCCAATCATGCTCGGCCAGTAGTAACCGGCTCGAAGAGTTTTCCGTGCTAAAGATCGAGCTCCCATGTGCTGGCCGCAGATTCCCTCATGAATTTCTGTTAATACGTAAGCCGCTTCTTCACCCTCGATGCATTTAATTAGCGGGGAAGAGAGGCTTCTTTTGTAAAGCGTTCCGTTGATGACTGAAAAAGGCGAGGCCCTTCTCCTGATGTATTTGGCGTCGTTCCGGTCTAGGGGTTCTGTTCCTTTGACGATGTATTCTACAATTAGGGTGATCCAGCCGTCCGTTTCTTCGAGCATACAGATTGTCGGGTTAAACAGAGGTTCGAGAGACATACTGGGTTTGTGTAGCGTTTCTTGGATGGTTGTCCTCTGGTTCCCTGGGGTTTTTGTGCTTGCGAGCTTGGCGAGGATATCAGCTCGTTGGTTTTCCGTTCTTGGGACATGAACTATCTTGCTTGTTTCAAATTCAGCCATTAGCGACCGTACCTGAAGCAGGTATGTCTGCAGGATTGGTTCTTTGGTCTCGTATTTATTTCGATCTGGGAGACCACCAGAAGAGAGTCGGTATGGAGTTTTATTTGTTGAACTTGGAGGTCAATTGCCAGGCGAAGTCCGGCGATGCAAGCCTCGTACTCTGCTTGGTTGTTCGAGGTGGGAAAACTGAATGAAAGGGAAACTTCGATGATGACCCCCGTCGGGCTTTCTAGCATGATCCCAGCGCCACTCCCTTTTGGATTTGAGGACCCATCGACATACAGGATCCATAGGTCGGATTCGGTGTTAGCAAGCGTCATTTCGGCGATGAAGTCCACCAAAACTTGTGCTTTAAGTGTTGTTCGAGCTTCATATTTAATCCCGAATTCCGAGAGTTCAACAGCCCATTTGATCATTCTTCCGGCTAGATCGGGTCTATGGAGTATCTGCCTGATGGGGTAGTTAGTTCGGACGACTATCTGATGGGCGACAAAATAGGCTCGAAATCGTCGAGCTGCGACAATGAGAGCCAGGGCGATTTTCTCGATTTTCTGATAACGACTTTCAGCCCCGTGCAGAGCCTTGCTTGCGAAGTAGATCGGGCTTGGCCCGGTTTCGAGCTCGCGCACCAGAACGGCAGCTAACGCTTCTTCCGAGACCGCGAGATATAGGTATAGGGTTTCCCCTTCCTTTGGTCGAGTTAAAATTGGAGGCTCGGAGAGAGATTTTTTTAGTTGCTTCAAAGCTTCGTCTTGTTCGGGCGTCCATTCGAAATCTCTTTCTTCTTTTTTGAGGATTTTAAAAAGTGGAAGAGATTTGAATGCTGCATTTGGTATGAAACGAGATAGAGCAGCTATCATTCCATTGAGTTTTTGTACTTCCTTTTTGGACGTCGGATTTCACATTTCTGTGACGGATCGACATTTATCCGGGTTCGCCTCGATTCCTCTTTCTGTTAGGAAAAAACCCAAGAATTTCCCTGCACGAACTCCGAAAGTGCATTTTTCTGGGTTTAATCTCATTCTATTCTTTCGTACCTCACAAAAAATCGCTCTTAGATCGCTTATATGGTCGTCATCACTTCTGCTTTTGGCGATCATATCGTCGAGGTAGACTTCTACGCTTTTACCGATCTAGTTTTGGAACACTTTGTTCATCATTCTTTGGTAAGTTGCTCCAGTGTTTTTTAGCCCAAAGGGCATGACTCGGTATGCGAAGTTTCCTCGGTCGATGATGAAGGCGGTTTTTTCTTGATCTGGGGGAAACATGGCTATCTGGTTGTATCCGGAGTATGCGTCCATAAAAGATAATAACCGGAAACCGGAAGCGTTGTCGACCAAACGATCGATGCTGGGGACCGGAAAAGCATCTTTTGGGCAAGCTTTATTAAGATCGGTGTAGTCGACATACATACGCCATTTTCCGTTAGATTTTTTTACCAGGACTGGGTTTGATAACCAAGTCGCGTATTTAACCTCGGAGATAAAGTTGACTCTGATGAGGTCGTCTACTGCTAAGGTGGCAGCAATGGCTTTCTCTTTGCTTTGAGCCCGCTTTCTTTGGGCGATCCATTTTGCTTCAGGGTTTATTGTGAGTCGATGGCAAGCAACCTCTGGTGGGATCCCAGGCATGTCTTCGGCCGACCAAGCGAAGATGTCTTTGAAATCTTTAAGACATTGGGTCAAATCGATTTTGATTTTTTCTGGAAGGTCGATCCCTATTTTGATATTTTGGGAAGGGTTTGAACCGAGCTGTATTTCGGCGAACTTTCCATCAGGCTCTGGTCTTTTGATTTTTTGTTTGAGCTCTTTGGTTAGCTCGTCGATGTCTTGCTGATTTTCGGCTTTCGGATCGCGACCGGTTTCTACGTTAGTGGCGGCGTTAACTTCAGTCGATCTACCTTTTGGCAGTTTGGGAGTCGACAGTTCTTCCGAAGGGGGAACCCCTTCATGCTCCGAAGCTTTTCGTTCGTTCTTAGTCCATAAGAAAAAACACCTGGAGGCCGACTCTAAGTCAGAGTTTAGAGTGATAACTCTGTTGCAGAGAGAGTGGAACTTCATCTTTAAGTGTGTTGTGGACGTAACCGCCCCGAGCCTGCCGAGGGTCGGTCTTCCTATAATACCGTTGTAAATGGATTCACAAGGTAAGACGAGGAATTTGGTCTTAACAGTTCGAACCATTGGTTCGGTTCCGTAGGTAACCATTAGCTCCAGATGCCCAAGGGGTTTCGTTCGAGATCCGTTAAAGCCGGACAGAGCCGTTCCTCTATAAGGGGTGAGTTCCTCTTTGTCGATCCCCATTTTGTTCAGAAGATCGACAAAGAGGATGTCTGATGAGCTCCCCTGATCTACCAAGATCCTACGTACTTCTTTATTCGCTATGATCGCCGATATTAAGAGAGGTACGTGTTTGTTGGCCTTTCCGTCAATAAGGTCGTCGTCGCTAAAAGATAATGGAGGTCGATTACTCTTGATCGGGTTTGTTGATGTTGAAGCCACGCATAACAGTTCCTTCCATTTTCTTTTCATTGATTTTCCCGATCCTTCATGATCGAACCCTCCAGTTATCATCATGATAATCGAACGTTTTTTATCCAGCTCTTCGTGGTCTGGGTCGACCACTTCTTTTCCTTTTTCCCTGGGATTTTCATTTCTTTCTCTTCCGATATTGTGAGATCGTTCTCCCTCCCTTTTGACATAGGAAGATAGCTTTCCCCGTTTTATTAAATCTTCAATGTCGTCTTTTAGGGCGTTGCAATGGTTTGTGTCATGGCCATTGCTTCTGTGGTATCGGCAGTATTTGTTGGCTTTCTGCCCAGGCCGGACAGGTAAAGACCTGGGAGGCTTGACGTCCCTGAACTCGACGTTCCAACATTCCCCTAGTAACTGGGCGTTGGAGACGTTGAGTTCGGTATATACCTGGTGGCGATTCTTTTTACCGGTGTTCCACGAATTTTTACGAGGGTCGATCTCGATGTGGCGTTTCGACGGTTCCGTATGTGACGATGTTTTGTCGACTTTGGATTTTTCTTCTTCATTGATAAAGCACTGGGATAGCTCGAGGAATTCTTGAAGGGTGTTAGGTTCCCAGGTGTTGATGTGCTTTCGGAACGAGCTTTCAGGGAGCAGACCTTGGGCCATGAAGAAGATTCGGAAAGCGTCGTCTAACTGCCGAACCTGAAGAGCCTCGATGTTGAATCGCTCTATATATTTTCTCAGGGGCTCATTTCCCCTCTGGACAATAGACGCTAAAACATTTTTGTTTTTGGGTTTGCTCTTGGAATGGGCAAAGTGCACCGAGAAATGTTTTGCTAACTGGTCCCACGAGGAGATTGTATTCGACTTTAACGTCCGAAACCATTCGGAAGCCATTTTGTCCAGGGTTAACGGGAATATTCGGCATTTCATTTCCATGGGTACGTTCGGATACTGCATGGTTGTATCAAATTGGTCTAGATGCCTGTCAGGGTCGCCCGTCCCGTCATAAGTCTTCAGTCCTCCAGGTGGTTTCTCGAGGTACCGGGGGACCCGGAAGTTGTCGATCGATTTTGTGAAAGGACCTTTTCGCCCAGGTTGATTCGCCCGTGACGATGGTTGGTGTCTGTGACGAAGTTCGGGATGTCCGTCTCGTCGCGTTTGATTGTTTTGAATGTTGTCACGGTTCCTTGATCGTCTTCTTGGCGAGGTCGAGCCTTCAAGATCGTCAAATTGGCGTGCCAAAAGAGAACGGGAACCATTCCCTCGGTGGCGGTGTGGAGGAGAATGAGGATCATCAAGATCGTCATATTGTCGAGCTGATGGAGAACGATAATCATTCCCTTGGTGAGGGTATGGGGAAAGGCGAAGATCGTTGGGACTATTATGTTGTCGAGCCAAAGGAGAACGAGAACCATTTCCTTGTTGACGGCGTGCGGGGGAACGGTGATTGAGCTTCCTCCGAGGGGGTGATCGATGAAAAAGTCTTCTTTGAGTTGGGCGTCGTTCTTCCAAGGAGTTCTGCCCGGATGATTGCTGGTCCAGAAAGTTTCGACCTTGAAGTATCGCTACTTCGGATTCGAGGTTAACGAAGCGGTTGTTTCTTTCTTCATTTACCGCTTCTTGCCGAGCCAATAGCCGAACGAGCTGTTGGACCGCGCCCGTCAAGGCCGGAAGCAATTGAGGAGGAGATGGTAGGCTCGTTTCATATGCGCCCGAATGTGCTCGGGATGGTCCCGTGTTGGGAAGTCGGCTTCGTGTTTGCGACGAATTCGTAAGTTCCTGGACGTGGCCTTCGGGGGTTTGCTGAGGGCCGAGCTCAGGTTCGGCCATGAGACTAGTCGGTGTTGAACGGCGCATTGGTGCCATTTTAATAAGTTTCAAGGAGATGGTGAGAAAAAAAAAAGGGTGTTGATTTCTCCCACTGTGGTCGCCAATGTTCAGTACTGTGCTTCCGATCTTAGAGATCGGTATTACGTAGTTAGTAGATATTTTGTCATTGATTCTGTCTCTGTCTTCGGGCTTGAGAGGAAGATCTCGTTCGACCTGGCGAGGTTCGATCTTGAGAGGCGATGTTGAGATGTTCGATCTTGAGATGTCCGATCTTGAGGGGCGAGGTTGTACCTGCAATGATACTCCGACGCTCAAGTCAGTATTTGAGTGAATAAGTGTTTGTTGGAAAAAGTGCTTACCATTAATGAGCATTGAATGGGGTATTTATAGAGTTTGGATGTGTTTGTGTTGGCGTTTTTGGGCCGTCCGATCTTACGGGCTGATCTTGGCCATTGAAGATTGGACTCTCTTAATATGATTTGAGCTTCTCATCAATTGGGCTTTTGGAGAGGGGGGTGTAAATAGAAAACAGTATAATCACCATAACACATTCTTTTGACATATTTCCTAAGCCACTTGAACTTTTTCCTTTAGGTTCATTAGTTTCTCTCAGCTTTGTTTTTTTGATGTCTGAATCACTCTTCATTCTTTTGCTTTTAGGCTTTCCATCAGAGTCTTGCATTGTTCATAAAATTATATTAGAAAGACTTATATGATCGACACTTGAGTATCAAATTGATATATTTTATTTCGCAGACACTAAATAAGTTTGTATTTTTTGTCATGTACTAGTCCAAGTCTTTAATTAATTTTTTTTATTGTGAGACAATTTATTTGTAATTGCTTATAATATTTTTTTCTAAAAGAATATTAGCCTATTTTTTGACCTTAGTATACAAAGTTTCTGGATACGCCAGTGACCAACAGATGTCTAGGTTCAAGAAGTTATATGTCTATTTCGGGCAATGATGCGTTGATGGAGAGATCTGAGAAGAAAGTGTTGGGCGTGTGGGTCCGATGCAAGGGATTCTAGGTTAGAGGACAGTTGATGAATTAATGACTGTGCATAGTTGAAATGAAAACAGAACCAACAAATGTTGAATAAAATTAAAGTAAATGTTTTTTAATAAAAGGAATGAAATGACATGCCTACAAGGCTTAGTCAATTGCCATGTCAATTTAAATGTTGACACATCAAAATCCTAGAATTTGAAATTCCAATTTGGTCAACATTGCTGAATTTTGTAAAATAGGGGGGACCAAAATTGCCCAAAAAAAATAGGGGGATCAAAATTGCGCATTGAGTAAAATAGGGGGACCAAAATTGCCCAATAAAAATAGGGGGATCAAAATTGCATATTGAGTAAAATAGGGGGACTAAAAGTGCAATTAAGCCTAACTAATATTATTTGTTTTCTTCTTAATATGGCAGAATCCCACATGGGAACCAAACAACAGTTTAAATTGTCAATATGCATATAAATTTGTAATACAATAATTTAACTTTATTTTAGTTTCCATCACTCACCAACAAAAAGATAGTTCCCTCTACCTAAATAATATAAGTGAAGAATGGAAAGACTCTGATACCATAATGACTGATACCATCACTCACCAACAAAAAGATAGTTCCGTCTACCTAAAGAAAAGATCCATTGAGACAAAGGCTCTGATACCATAATGACTGATACCATAATTTCTTTTCTTTTGGAAACTACCATTATCTCAGTCATTATGGTATCAGAGTCCTGTAAGAGGCTCAAAAGGAATTGAGTTATTATTTTCTAATTAATTATATCTATATTTTTCAATAGCTTTTCTTTTAGCGTTGGTCAGCTGTGATAGTTGCTGTTGGTAAGCCTTTAAAACATGGGAGGGGTAGTGTGGTGTTCCCACTAACCTGTTGAGTCTGGTGATCCCGTAAGAAGATAAAGAAGGAGAGGAAAAATAGATCTAATAAGTTAGAAAACAATGGTCCAATTCCTTAGAACCTTAAGCGAGCTAGGATCCAGAAGGAAAGATAAGATGGTAGTTGCCTCGTCTTCTTTAAACCCGGCAGAATTAGAAGCTAGAAATGACCAAAATAATTATCAGAATAGAGAACTAGAAATAGCAGAAATAGAGAATAAATTACAGAGTTGGAAAATGCCAGACATTAAATATAAAGAAATAAGACCAGTACCTTTGATAGGTTCAGAACACATGAAATTAGCCATACAATAGAATCATCTAGATCTATTGTGAAGCATCGTGAAACCATTAATTTATTAAATGATAGAAGACCATGTCAAACAAGGTTTTCACTATATTCATCTAGGATTAATTCAAGTCTCTGTTAAACCTTTACATAAGCTAGGACTAAACACCCCTTTGTTATTAATTCTACGTGATAGTAGTGTCAAAAGATTCCCTGAATCTATAATTGCCATATTAGAGTCAAATCTAAGTGATGACCCAATCTATTTTAATTGTTATCCCAATTACTCAATGAACTTAGAAAATAGTTTTACGAAGAATTCATTAGTAATTAATATCCAGTGCTTAGACAACTTATTTGAAGAAGGAATTGAAAATATAGATGTTTGCTATAGAATTAAATATAAAATTTCTACAATAAATTATAATTTTAAAGCACTTAGAAGTTCTCCTAAAAATGAAACTGTCATTATAGAGGTTAATCTAAGGCGTTCTAATATTACTACGCCTAAGAAGCTACAGGCCTCTGATATTATTGCAAAGTTACCAGAAGAATGGGTATTAAAGGAAGTAATGCAGGTTCCTAGGATAGAATTTAGGAAACCTATAGGCAATTTATATTAGAAGAAGACGGAAGCATAAGAATTAAAATGAATAGAAGCCAATCCATGAGGATAGGCGAACCAAGTAGAACTGATCTAGGATCTAGAAGATCAATAGATTCATCATGTACTATTAATGTTAACTTAGCAGGAGTAAACTTCACTCCACCAATACCCAGGACTCTTTAATTATGAGCCGTCACAGGGCTCTGAGTCACCAACGATGTCCCCAACGTCATCTCAGATACCAAGTGTAATAACTCTAGAAGAAGAATTCGAAATAGACAAAGTATAAATTAGAGAAGACTTTGAAGCAGATTATAATAAAGAAAAAAGAAATTGGTATTTTAGTACTTTTACTAAAATACAGACTGCAGAGTTCATGCAAGAGTTCTATAATTACCTAAGAAAGACTAGAATAAATATTTACTTCTTTACATGGTTTGAAGATTATTGTCTTGAAAAAGAAGTAGAAAATCCTTTTATTAAAGAAAATTATTTAGATGTTAGCACTAGAATTAGTAAGGAATGGAAGACCTTAGATAATAAAGTAATAGAGTCGGTGCATCCCCTATAAGAAGCCATTAAATTAGAGAACCATGGAGTCATCTTTGAAGCTTCGCCTTTCAAGCTTCCTGAAGGTAAAGAGTTAGGGAGAGTCCTGTCCCAATTAAATTACTCAAACCAAATATTACATACCGTGACTGAACAACTAGATAGGGTAGAATTACAATTACAATCCAAACCCAGCACGTCCGAAACAAGCTCCTCGAAAGGAGTAAATTCTTATAACGACTATAAGTTAGATCCCAACCGGCCCATTTACAAATTAATTAATGTTCCGGAAAAAGAATTAAAGGAAGTAAGGTTAGATCTTAGAGCAGATGACTTAGTAGACCAATTAAAGAAATTAACAATAACCGACAAAGAAAAGTCCCTTCAAATTAATGTCTTGTCTCAAGAATTAAAAGTAAATAAAATTGGAAGGAATAATATGAGAAGTACAGGATATTTAGGTAAAACTAGGAATTATTACCCTAAACCTAGTTATCCAGACATACAGTTTGAAGAAAGCACGTATATGACCTCTAGTTCTTATAGTGGAAATTCCATTGTTGAATGGAATATAGATGGTCATAGTGAGCAGAACATATTAAACACTATTCAGGAAATGACCATGGCTGCAACTGCTTTTAAGACGTCGAGAGGAAACTCTGACAAAAAAGCAACACTGCTACTAGTTACAGGATTCACGGGACAATTAAAGGGATGGTGGGATAATATAGTGTCCGAAGAAGAAAAGTTATTAATATTAAATGCTAAAAAACAGGATCCTACTACAGGAATAGAAATAGGAGAAGATGTAGTAAATACTTTATTATATGCCATTACTAAAACCTTCGTAGGAGACCCATTACAATTACAAGAAAGGGCAGCAGATCAGTTAACAAATCTGTATTGTACAATTATGTCAGATTACAGGTGGCACAAAGATATGTTCATATCAAAATTATATATGAGACCTGATGGAAATGCTGATTATTGGAAAGAAAGATTTGTAGCAGGACTGCCTAAATTATTTGGAGAAAAAGTTAAGATGAACATTAAAAGTAAGCATAGTGGATTAATTCCTTATGGGTTATTAACCTTAGGACAGATATCCAATTACGTTGTAGAAACGGGAATAGGTATCTGTACAGACTTCAAAATACAGAATAAGATTAGAAATGAAGTAGTACAGAGTAAGAAAGAATTAGGTTCCTTTTGTGAACAGTTTGGGATAGAAACAATACAAGCCCCTAGTAAAATTAAGAAGAAAAAACAGTTAAGGTCTTACCCCGAAGAAGTCATACTCAAAAGGAAAAAGGTACCCCAAACATTATTCCAAAAATAAGAATTACAGTCAAACCCAGGAGACTAAAGAACAGCCAAGAGATTTACTGGAAAAACTAAAGGGAAAGCTAAAAAAGAATTTATTAATAAAGATGTTAAATGTTATAAGTGTGGTAGATTTGGACACTATGCAAAGAATTGTAGAGTTAGTCAAAAGATTAATGAGATTAGTAAATTAGAAATACAAGAAGACTTGAAAGAGAGTCTTATTAATATCTTAAAGGATATTATGATAATAGATGAGTCTGAGTCTTCTAGTTCTCCAGAAGAGTCCTCTTATGAAGAAGAAGACTATGTTAATCAGGTAATAGATGATTCTGACTCAAGAAAAATCTGATGAAGAAAGTTGTTTAGGACCTGAGTTATGTACTTGTAATAATTGTGTTAAAACTCACTTCAGATCAGGCAAGTACCCTAATAGGAATATTGGAAAAGATGCCTGAATCAGAACAGAAAAATGAGTTTATGAAGCAGATTAAAGGGATTATGGAAAAAGAACAAGATGAAAAAGAATTAGTTCATAAAGTAGAATTTAAGGATATTTTAGAAAGGTTTAAGCCTGTCACTACCAAAACCATTACGATTAAAGATTTGCAGAATGAGATAACTCTCATTATGCAAGAAATTCAGTCTTTAAAACAAAAAGACTTAGAATTAGATATTAAGTACCTAGAATTAAAGGAGAAGAATATATTAGCAACTCATCGGGAAGAGAGGATTGAAACTAGTAACCCTGATACATCCTACATATCCTTATTAAATAAAATGATTACCCATAAGTGGCACTGTCCCCTTTCCATAGTTATTAAGGAACAAAGGTTTGAGTTTATAGCATTAATACACTCCGGAGCAGATACAAATTGTATCCAGGAGGGATTAATCCCAACAAAATATTACGAAAAAACTTTAGAAGGATTAAGTGGAGCAGGAGGTCACAGACTAAATGTCTCTTATCAAAGTGGACTTTTAGCGTCAGTTGTTTGAAACGACCGATGCTAAAAGTCTCCAAAACTGACATTTAGCATCGGTTGTTTGAAACAACCGACGCTAAATGTATCAAAGGGGACTTTTAGCGTCGGTTGTTTGAAACAACCGATGCTAAAAGTCTCCAAAACTGACATTTAGCATCTGTTGTTTGAAACAACCGACGCTAAAAGTCCCCTTTGAGACATTTTCTAATGACGTTGACGCTAAATGTCTCTCAACGTCATCAGAAAATGACATTTAGCATCGGTTGTTTTAAACAACCGACACTAAACTTCTCTAAACGTCATTTGAAAATGACATTTAGCATCGGTTGTTTCAAACAACCGATGCTAAATGTCATTTTACACATTTTAGTTTCTTCATTTTTGATCCATACGAACCCTGTTGTATCCCAGAAATGACCAATTCACAGACAACATTTAGCATCCCACAAACAGCAACCATACAAATGACCAATTCACAGAAATGATCAATTCACAGAAATGACCAATATACAAATGTTATTTAGCATCCCACAAACAACAACCATACAAATTAACAGACAGCAACTAAACAGCATCCAAAGAATTACAAATTAACATAATCAGAAAGTGTTAAACAGTGTTAAACAGTGTATCCTTTTGCTCCTTCCGAATCTTCATAAAGAATTCTGCCCAAAGTAGACGAACCTCAAAAATCTCCTCTTCGGTGTATGCTTTTGAGTCATCAAATACCTACAAGTTTAAAAATTACTCAAACAAATTATATTCAATCATTCTAATTCCAAATAAATGTGTAAAGTATAATTTTAACCAAAAATTTATACCTGCTCCCAATTAGATATGTGTCTTGTTAATAAGTTATCCAAATTGGTAATTTCATATGATGTTTGTTTATATAAATAGATATTAGATTAGATTAGATTAGATTAGATTAGATTACTTTTTAGAATCTCAACCAAAGATTAACATTTCTTTCCTATCATACTCTTCATTATTTAATAATATATCTTTCTTAGCTCTACTATTTTATCTTCCCAATATCATTAATTAAGGTTAATTTGGTAAACTAATTCACAATTTATCTTTCTCATAAAAAATTAACTAATTTTTTTAATATGTGTGAAATGACCCAAAAGAACATATAATGTCTGACCGATGGAATATATGAATAGGAATCAAAGGAAAAGTAGCTGGGGGTCTGAACGGAATCAGTGGTATATAGATTCTTTTCCTCGTCAAGTCAAGTAGGTGGGTGGGGTGGGTTGACCTGTGAATTTAAAACTAACTATAGTCCAAAAAGCATAAACATCAACAAAAAGTTAGAAGAAAAGACGGGGTATCTTAAAAATATAAATTTTAGGGAGTCTTCCGCTCCACTTTCCCGTCAATACTCCCACCCCTACCCCCCACCCCCTCTTTTTTTTCCTCATAATTTTATTTTAAAAAAATAGAATTATAAGTTAATGAATATGAAAATTAATTTTGGGATAAATTACGTAAAGTGTGATGTTAGCCAGCGTGTTTTGGGGTCCTTTAGAGTCCAGAAAAAAATTAACTGTTCAAGTACACAAAGTTTGTTCCTCGATAACCAATTTCGTTAAAAATAACTGATTTTGTAACAAAATATGTAAAGTGTGACGCTTAACACTGGGTTTTGCGGTAGTTTAGATTTTAAAAAAAATTAGATGAACAAATACATGAAGATTGTTCGTCAACCTAAAAATTAATTTCATAGCAAAATACGTAAAGTGCGACATTAAGCAGTGTGTTTTGGGGTACTTTCCTTTTTCTACTTCTTTCATGTTTTAAGCAGTATGTTTTCGGGTACTTTAGGGTTCAAAAAAGTTTGAACCGTTCAAATACGCAAAGCTTGTTCCTCAATAACCGGTTTGTTGAAAGAAAATAAAAATTTTGTAATAAAATACGTAAAGTGTAATACTAAGAAGTGTGTTTTTGGGGACTTTATCGGTCGAAAAAAATTTGAACTGTTCAAATATGCAAAGTTTGTTCTCAATTACCGGTTTGGTGGAAAAAATAATTTCAGGACAAAATAAGTAAATTATGATGCTAAGTAGTGTTTTTTCGGATACTTTAGTGTTTGCAATAAAATTCAACTATTCAAATATGCAAAGTTTGTGCCTCAATAGTAGGTTTGGTGGAAAAAATATATATAATTTCGTGACAAAATACGTAAAGTGTGATGCTAAACAACGTGTTTTGAGGTACTTTAGTGTTCGGAATTTTTTTTAACTTTTCGTATACTCAAAGTTCATTCCTCAATAACCAGTTTGGTAAAAAAAAATTAATTTCTTGATACGGACCCATGCGACTTACCCTTTTAGTGATTCCACCATTTTAAAAAATCAATTTCTTTTTATACTTCTTCTCTTTACAATTTTAAGACCATATTTTTCTGAATCTTTAAAAAATTAATTTATTTTTATACTTCTTCTCATTATCTTTACGAAACCGAAATATTTATTAAATTCATTTAATTCGGTCACTTCCAATTCATTTATTGAATTCATTTCTTCTTAGTATCTATCGGTAGTCAATTTCAATTTTATAATCTTCTTATTTGATTTATAGTTATAATTTAATTTTTATTCACATATATTAGACTATATATTTTATAAACCAATACTGTTACTATGGATTATGTGTATGGAATAATTTGTCTGGATTATATCTATAAACACTCTATTTTAGGTTTTAAGTTCACAATTACCTTTTATAATTCATACTTACCATCAATTTAGACAATGTTTTTTCATGTTGCAATTTATGAAACAAATTTTACCCAACAATAATTCTATATTAACTAAAGTTTTTAACCCCGTGCAACACCCGGGTCAAGACGCTAGTATTTCGTAAATGACAAAAACACTCTTTTATATATATATATATATATATATATAGTCAAAATATATATATATAATATTTATAATTGAGTCAGAATCTCTTGACGACGAGTGTCAAACTTAGCGACTTACACTAATTAATAACTTAAGAAAAAAATGAAATTTAATAATCCAATTGAATGATGTGATATTTTCTTTGTGATTATATTAAATTTGGAATAATTTAGATATTCATAGGTGTGTTATTAATAAGCAATGTTTACTTACTTATTAAATAATATATTAACCATAAAATACGGTTGTAAGGAGGGGCACCCATGGGCAGTCAAACACACCCCCTCCCCAACTTGCATATGTTTATGTTATATTATAGATTTTTTAGTATAGTTGAATTATTATATATACTACTAATATATATATATATATATATATATATATATATATATATATATATTTTTGTATAAATATTTTATATTAATTATCTCCCAATTGTCTTTTAAAAAATTATTTCTATCTCTCTTCTTATCACACCACGACACCTACATCTATCACTCTTCTATCTCTATCTCTCTCACTGTGTGTATAAAAGCACTTTGGTGTTTAAAAACTATTTTTCTACTCTAACTAAAATGTAAAACGAGGTTACCTACTTTAACATTTTTCTTACATTTGAAATAAGTAAAAGAAATATTTTTCGACTTTATGTCAAAAAAGGACAAGTAGCGGCCTTTTGACTTTATTTTTCTACTCTAACTAAGATGTAAAACGAGCTAACCTACTTTAACATTTTGCTTATAATTGAAATAAGTAAAAGTTTTGGACTTAAATGTCAAAAAAGGACAAGTAGCGAGCTTTTGACTTAGACTTACATTAGCAAAACAACCAACACCCTAAGAAGGGGGAGAAACAGTGGGTTGACATTCACATTGTTAGCAACTTTATTCCTTTTTGAGGTATTCTTTTTCCCTGCCTGAGTCTTTTTCCCACTGGGTTTTGGCTCAGGGAGGTTTTGAGGAGGTCCTCCCGCTTTCATTAATGTATATGGGATTGTGTGAGAGAGATAATCAGAAAGAGAATTTAGAATAGAGATGAAACTGAATTGCATTAGTGTTAATTCTGTTACAACAGTGTTTATATACACAGTTATGCAAGTGATCCTATTGGCTAGATTCAATGTATCTAGACCTATGCAGGGAATATACTTCAGCAACTATTACACCTCAGCTAGTTGACTATTATCACTACTAGTTGACTTGTTCTCATTCCCTATTACTCCCCCCTCAAGCTGAGAGGAGGGTAACTTCACGACTTTCAGCTTGTGTTTGAGAGACAGA
This sequence comes from Astragalus membranaceus, assembly GCA_039519185.1. Lineage (NCBI taxonomy): Eukaryota > Viridiplantae > Streptophyta > Magnoliopsida > Fabales > Fabaceae > Astragalus > Astragalus membranaceus. The sequence goes on along the minus strand of CM076850.1, from coordinate 21,472,470 downwards.
AATTGTGGAGCAGGCAAAGGCTTTGTGAGCACATCAGCCAGCTGATAGGAGGCACGGATATGAACAACCTTGAGAGCTTTGGAGAGCACCTTTTCACGAACAAAATGAATGTCCAACTCTAGATGCTTAGTACGTGAGTGTAGGACTGGGTTGTGAGCAATTGCAACCGCACTTTGGTTGTCACAAAGGAGGACAGGTGCTTGATGTTGTACTTTGAGTTCACGGAGCAGAGATTGGATCCATAGGAGTTCAGCAGTGGCATTGGCAAGGCCACGGTATTCGGCTTCAGCACTTGACCTTGCAACGAGCGTTTGCTTTTTAGAACTCCAAGAGACTAGATTAGGGCCTAGAAAAACACAAGAACCAGAGGTGGATCGACGATCATCGGGATCACTGCCCCAGTCAGAATCACTGTAAGCACGAAAGCTGGGAGGAAAAGAAGTTGCAGCAGGACGTAGTAGTAAACCATCAGTAGAAGTACCACTGAGATACCTGAGAATTCTTTTTACAGCTCTCCGGTGAGATTCTAGAGGTGCAGCCAAGAATTGACAAACTTTGTTAACAGAGAAGGCAATTTCAGGCCTTGTGAGAGTGATGTATTGGAGTGCTCCAACTAAGGACCTATAACTGTGAGGTTGAGAGAAAGTATCAGTGCCATATTTGCTTAGCTTTGTAGTTGAGGCCATCGGGGTACTGATGCCCTTGCAATCAAGCATTGAAGCTTTGTGCAATAAGTCTTGTATGTATTTAGTTTGATTTAGAATAATTGAGCCATCTTGCTGATAATTGACCTCCAAGCCAAGGAAATAATCTGGCTTGCCCAGATGTTTTAGAGCAAAGGTAGCATGAAGCTTGCTTATGAGATCATGAACTAAGGCAGAGGAGGAGCCAGTAATCAAGATGTCATCCACGTACACAAAACAGAATTTACAACACATATATACCTTCTTCCAGCTTTTCCAAGTCTTCCAAGAGCTCTTCAATATCCACTGACAAAGGGGAAGATCTCAACCAATTTTGTGCACAAATTAAAGCTTCAACAGTTTGTGGTGTAAGGGAGCTCCTATAAGAACAAAGAACTCTACCTCCAGTGCTGAAAGCAGACTCTGAAGTAATAGTAGATATGGGCATGGCCAATATATCTCTGGCCATTAGACCAAGAGTAGGGTATTTGGTAGAATTTACCTTCCACCAGTTCAAGATGTCAAAATCTGGACATTTCTTCTCCCTAGGCTCCGTGAGATACACATCCACTTCATTTTTACTCATAGTCTGATCATTGTCCATGTCCTTATCAAATGCATCATCAATTCGACTAGAAGATACAACATCTGATAATTCTATTTCTTGTGTAACAATTTCAGCTTGGCCTTCATTATAGAAATCCCTATAGCTTTCAAACATTTTGTATAATGTTTCTTTTACCTTTTCACACAAAGAATCAGCAACATCCTTCTCATAACCTCGAGTCAAGCCCCCACCTAATAAACCGAAACTTACGCCGAGGATCAAAAATTACAGCAACGAAGACCAACATATTCATCTTTGTGACGTCCCCCCAATACTTGCTATATTTAGTTTTCATATTTTCAGCCATTTTCACAAGTAATGGGTCACGAAGTCCCATCCAAGTCTTTAATGCATCCAATATCACACAATGTTCAATAAAATATGCAGAAGATGTTACATAAGTTGAACCTGACACCTTCTTAGTGATTTCAAAAAACAATTTCAGAAATTGCACAAAACACTTTGCATTATCCCAATCCTCTGTTTTTGGGATACCACATTGCAACGTCGCATAATCAACATGCTTCTCACCTAATCTCTTAAAGGCCTTTTGGAACCTCAATGCACGTTCAAGCATAAGGTAGGTTGAGTTCCACCTAGTAGGGCAATCCAACTGAACCGTAGACTTATCTTGTATCCTAGCTTCCTTAACACATGTTTTAAACCTAACCAAACGACCAGCTGATCCACGAACATATCGAACTGCACTCCTAATTTTTAAAATTGAAGAATGCATGTCCTTCAATCCATCATTGACAGTAAGGTTAAGAATATGCGCACAACACCTAACATGCAAATGTTCCCCTTTTAGTGGATGTGAATTCCAATCCTCCATTCTACCTTTTAGGTAACTAATAGCAACATCATTAGAGCTAGCATTATCAACCGTAATGGTGAAAACCTTATCTATTATCCAACCTTCCAAACACTTTTCAATCTTTTTGCCAATCATTTCTCCCCTATGAGACGTAATTGGACAGAAATTAAGAATTCTTTTATGCAACTTCCAATGTTGATTAATGAAATGTGCAGTAAGAACCATATAATTAATATTTTGAACAGAATTCCATGTATCAGTTGTTAGACTAACACTTTGATTTGTTTTGCTAAACATGCTTTTTAACTTATGTTTCTCACTTGTGTAAAGAGTCAAACAGTCCCTAGCAATTGTAATCCTTCCGGGAATCGGGAGTCTAGGTTGTGCAACACCCATAAAATGACGAAATCCTTCATTTTCAACAAACGAAAAAGGCAACTCATCCACAATTATCATTCTAGCTAAAGCTTGTCTACATGCATCAAGATCAAAATGAACACCAACAAGTGCACTACTTTTTCCATCTTCTTTGTTCAATCCTTGAACAATAAGAGTGCTTTGAGTAGGATCAAGCAAACTTTTGGGAAACTTCTTACATTTATCTAAATGTTTTTTTAAAGTAGAGGTACCATTTAAATGTGAATCAGATGCATAAGATACCCCACACCAATTACATGTAGCTCTCTTAGTCAAAACATCCTTTGTAAAATATTCCCAAACCCAAGATTTAGGCCTACAAGGTTTTTGTTTACCTGTATCTCCATCATTTGCAGTTGTAGGTGCTTCTTTGACTTTCCTCTTCTTTTGAGCATTGGAACCTTCCACGGTTTCCAAATCAATAGTTTGCGGTGGTTCTGTTGTTGGCATGGGTGATTGGCTATTTTCAACCTGCAAATTAGATAAAAAAAAAGCACATTAGATAAAGTAAGAACGACAACTTGTTCTAAAACCGTATTCAAATTTATGAAACTATCATAGGGGGAAAATCAATTACCTGATTTTCGATCGGAGAAACATCAGGGACAGCAACAGAGTAAGAGTTTACTTCATCGTCAATCGTCATTATCAACTGTCAAGCAAAAACAACATTCAAAAATCAGATTTAATACAACAACAGACAGTAAATCCAAAGACGGTTTTCAGATTTAATACAACAACAGATTTAATACAACAACAATCATCATCAACAGTTTGCAGATTCACAGATTCAAATTCAATACAACAACAACAATCAGTGAGAGTGATTCGTAGATTCAATACAACAACAACAACAACAACAACAATCAGTGAGAGTGATTCAGTGAAAGAGTGAGAGTGATTCGCAGATTCAGTGAAAGAGTGAGAGTGATTCGCATATTCGCAGATTCAGTGAAAGAGTGAGAGTGATTTAGTGAAATCGAAAACGAACCTGTGAAATCGTCGGTGCTTCTGGGTGAGTGAGAGAGATCAGTGAAAGAGACACGTGAGAGAGATGCGTGCTTCAGTGAACGTCGGTCACGGTGCTTCAGTGAGAGATATGCGTCTGAGTGAGAGAGACGCGTTGAGTGAGAGAGACGCGGTCTGAGTGAGAGGTAACTTTAGGGTTTCTAATTTTGAAAAAACTGTTAATTATACAATATTGCGGTTTGGTTTGGTTCGGTTCGGTTCCTGAAAGCAGAACCGCAAACCGAACCTAACCGCGCGGTTCAGCAGAAAATAAAACCAAACTAAACCAATAGAAAGCGGTTTTTTGCGGTTTTCGGTTTGGTTTGGTTCGGTTTGCGGTTTTCTATTGGTTTGGTTCGGTTTTGAACACCCCTAGGTGAGACTGTTTTTTGAGGACGGTTTCAAGGAGGCTTCTTTTAGCCGACCAGTCTTGGGCGGTATTCAGTTTCAATGTCAAAGCCTGGAAGATATCTCAATTTTAACGGAACCTTCACCGAAAAGGAGATAAATGAAGAAATATGGAATTGCGATGGAAACAAATGCCCGGGTCCAGATGGGTTCAACATTAGATTTATCAAAGAATGTTGGGAGGTGGTTAAGACCGACATTGTTGACTATTTACAGGAATTCCAAACCACAAGAGTACTTCCTAAGGCTATTATGGCTTCTTTTTTTACATTGATACCGAAAAACAACAATCCACAAAGCCTGAAGGTGTATCGACCAATCAGCCTAATTGGGTGTCTTTACAAAATTCTGTCTAAGGTACTGGCCTCTAGGTTGCAAAAAGTGATAGGCAAAGTCATCTCTCCATGTCAGCCAGCTTTCATTTCCGATAAGCAAAAGTCACTAGTTCTAAAGTCAATTGTTGGTATTGGTCAACAACTTAGCACTACACAGCCTCACTACGTTGAGGGGCTTAACCAGCAAGATACTTATTTGTAAAAGTGGGAGACTAAATAGGAATATTTGAAAAGTCAATGACCAAATTGAACTTTTTTGAAAAATCAGGAACTAAGTAGGGTATTAACTCCCAAAGATTTTAGAGACTCATATGAAATAATGACGCTCCCTTAGGAATAGCCAAATTGCTTTAAAAATAACTTCCAATTCTAACTCACCACTCAACCCGTCATATTTTTGTGATACAATTTTTTAAAAAAAGAAAATCTATACCATTGTTGGGCCCAAAATTAACATTTTATAATAGACGAAATGGAAACATGAAATGCACCCACAAAAGCCAAGTTAAATGTGTCAAGTCTCGACGGAGAAAGAAAAGTCGACAAGTCCATTTCGATACGAACAACAATCGTGCCAAAGAGGTCATGTTATGCCCTTGTTGAAGACAAATGTGTGGGTGGCCTACTTGGCCATCTTTAGAGACCTGAATTTGGTTGCTAGCTTCCCATGGAGTGTGATAGCCCTCACACATATTAGATTTTTAGGTCTCCTCATGATATATGTGAGCATTTGGCCAAGCCAAAGGAGGTGGATGAGATGTGGCTTAACTTTGATCAACACCTGGTAGAGATTTCTCCACGTATGGATCCTGGGTATATGGTGTGGTTCAGTAGGATCTCCATATACCCATCTAACGCACCTATTCCACCTCCCGCACCACCAACAGTAAAAATAGAGTGGTTGCCTCCATATATAATCCAGTCATTTTTTCAATTGAACGTACACATTTATAAGAGATGCAGGGAGAGCATAGTTTGTACTAATTTGATTCTTCTAGTTTTTATTGTTTTAGTCCCTTCTAACACTATATGCACACATTGAAAAACTTGAGTTTTTAGAAGCAAAAAAGCCCAAAAGGTTTTTTATTAAAACACAAAAACCTCTTTATTCTCTAAAAAACGAAAAGTATTAATTTGGTCTTTATAAAATTTAAATAATTGTCAAACTAGTCTTTAATGGGGCTAAATTGTTCATTAAATTATTTTAGAAAGACTAATTATATGATCGACACTTGAGTATCAAATTGATATTTTTTATTTCGCAGACACTAAATAAGTCTGTATTTTTTGTCATGTACTAGTCCAAGTCTTTAATTAATTTTTTTTATTGTGAGACAATTTATTTGTGATTGCTTATAATATTTTTTTCTAAAAGAATATTAGACTATTTTTTGACCTTAGTATACAAAGTTTCTAGATACGCCAGTGACCGATAGATGTCTAGGTTCAAGAAGTTATATGTCTATTTCGGGCAATGATGCGTTGATGGAGAGATCCGAGAATGAAGTGTTGGGCGTGTGGGTCCGATGCAAGGGATTCTAGGTTAGAGGGACAGTTGATAAATTGATGACTGTGCATAGTTGAAATGACAACAAAACCCGCAAATGTTTTATAAAATTAAAGTAAATATTTTTTAATAAAAGGAATGAAATGACATGCCTACAAGGCTTGGTCAATTGTCATGTCAATTAAAATGTTGACACATCAAAATCTTAGAATTTGAAATTTCAATTTGGTCAACATTGCAGAATTTTGTAAAATAGTGAGACCAAAATTGTCTGAAAAAAATAGGGGGATTAAAATTGCGCATTGAGTAAAATAGGGGGACCAAAATTGCCCGAAAAAAATAGAGGGATCAAAATTGCATATTGAGTAAAATAGAGGGATCAAAAGTGCATTTAAACCTAACTAATATTATTTGTTTTCTTCTTAATATGGCAGAATCCCACATGGGAACCAAACATCAGTTTAAATTGTCAATATGCATATAAATTTGTAATACAATATTTTAACTTTATTTTAGTTTCCATCACTCACCAACAAAAAGATGAAGCTTACAACAAAAAGATAGTTCCCTCTACCTAAATAATATAAGTGAAGATACAACGATTAACGTGTAAGTATAGTATCATAAAAAAACGTACAAATATAGTGAGACACATTGTTGACGTTTATCATGTGTCTGCAATATTTTTCTTATTTTCTTTTTTTTTTTGGTATTCTTGTGCGGGTGCCTCTAGGGTGAGGGAGCAAATCAATCTCTCACCGCTGAACCACTAAATTTGACCGTAGGATTTTGTATAAAATACTATGAGTAGTTAAGATTGAATCAACTAGTATTAAATCTAAACCGTTGATGAATTTTTATACTACATCCTACGATCATATTTAATGGTTCACCGATTAGGAATTTGATTTGCTCCCTCACCCTAAAAACACTCTTCTTGTGCCTGCAATATTATTTATTTCTCGAAACTATGAGGAGGATATAAAGGGAAATTAAGAAGGGGGCCGTCAGTGGGTGAATAAACAAAAAATCAACCATAGCCCAAAATCAGCATATACATCAATAATTCAAATCAAGCACTTACAACCAAAATCAAACTCAAATCAAGTAAAAAGATTTTGACCCAAAAAAATCAATTAAAGGACATTTTCCATAGTCCAACACCCATGAACGTTAAAAATATACATTTCCATAAATGACAAAGGCATCCATTTAGGATATATCATTACCGTATTTTGTTTTCACAAGGTTTAAAGGTTTGTTTGGAAGTTGTAGAGAAAGTAAAAGAAAAGAAAGTTAAGGGAAATGAAAATGAGAGCAAAATAATATAGGTTGTTTGGTAGTGTGAAAGTGAAAAGAAAGTGAGAAGAAAAGAAAGACGGATATTTTATAAATGACAAAAACACCCTTATGTAGTTATGTATAATAGTATATATATATATATATATATATATATATATATATATATAAGGAATGAAACAAACCCTTCTCCCTTAAATAGATGAAATTACAACTAAAAATATGAAACCAAAATTTTTCAAAATATGCTAAAGACCGAGCAGTTTGCAAGGTTCTTGCTTGACAACTATATGAAACAAAACAGACTATACAAAACTGATAGTCGGATAAACCCTATATTATGGTTAAGCAAAAGTCACTAGTTCTAGAATTAATTGTTGGTATTGGTTAACAACTTGACACTACACAGCCTCACTGCATTGAGGGGCTTCACTAGCAAAAATTCCTACATGCATTCTTTTGACATATTTCCTAAGCCACTTGAACTTTTTCCTTTAGGTTCATTAGTTTCTCTCAGCTTTGTTTTTTTGATGTCTGAATCACTCTTCATTCTTTTGCTTTTAGGCTTTCCATCAGAGTCTTGCAATGTTCATAAAATTATATTAGAAAGACTTATATGATCGACACTTGAGTATCAAATTGATATATTTTATTTCGCAGACACTAAATAAGTCTGTATTTTTTGTCATGTACTAGTCCAAGTCTTTAATTAATTTTTTTTATTGTGAGACAATTTATTTGTAATTGCTTATAATATTTTTTCTAAAAGAATATTAGACTATTTTTTGACCTTAGTATACAAAGTTTCTGGATACGCCAGTGACCAATAGATGTCTAAGTTCAAGAAGTTATATGTCTATTTCGGGCAATGATGCGTTGATGGAGAGATCCGAGAATAAAGTGTTGGGCGTGTGGGTCCAATGCAAGGGATTCTAGGTTAGAGGACAGTTGATGAATTAATGACTGTGCATATATAGTTGAAATGAAAACAGAACCAACAAATATTTAATAAAATTAAAGTAAATGTTTTTTAATAAAGGGAATGAAATGACATGCCTACAAGGCTTAGTCAATTGCCATGTCATTTAAAATGTTGACACATGAAAATCCTAGAATTTGAAATTCCAATTTGGTCAACATTGCAGAATTTTGTAAAATAGGGGGACCAAAATTGTCCGAAAAAAAATAGGGGGATCAAAATTGCGCATTGAGTAAAATAGGGGGACCAAATTTGCCCAATAAAAATAGGGGATCAAAACTGCATATTGAGTAAAATAGGGAGACCAAAAGTGCAATTAAGCCTAACTAATATTATTTGTTTTCTTCTTAATATGGCAGAATCCCACATGGGAACCAAACATCAGTTTAAATTGTCAATATGCATATAAATTTGTAATACAATAGTTTAACTTTATTTTAGTTTCCATCACTCACCAACAAAAAGATGGTTCCCTCTACCTAAATAATATAAGTGAAGAATGGAAAGGCTCTGATACCATAATGACTGATACCATCACTCACCAACAAAAAGATAGTTCCCTCTACCTAAACAAAAGATCCATTGAGACAAAGGCTCTGATACCATAATTTCTTTTGTTTTGGAAACTACCATTATCTCAGTCATTATGGTATCAGAGCCTTGTAAGAGACTCAAAAGGAATTGAGTTATTATTTTCTAATTAATTATATCTATATTTTTCAATAGCTTTTCTTTTAGCGTTGGTCAGCTGTGATAGTTGCTATTGGTAAGGCTTTAAAACATGGGAGGGGTAGTGTGGTGTTCCCGGTAACCTGTTGAGTCCGGTGGTCCCGTTAGAAGATAAAGAAGGAGAGAAAAAATAGATCTAATAAGTTAGAAAATAATAGTCCAATTCCTTAGAACCTTAAGCGAGCTAGGATCGAGAAGGAAAGATAAGATGGTAGTTGCCTCCTCTTCTTTAAACCCGACAGAATTAGAAGCTAGAAATGACCAAAATAATTATCAGAATAGAGAACTAGAAATAGCAGAAATAGAGAATAAATTACAGAGTTGGAAAATGCCAGACATTAAATATAAAGAAATAAGACTAGTACCTTTGATAGGTTCATAACACATGAAGAAATGATAGAAGACCATGTCAAACAAGGTTTTCACTATATTCATCTAGGATTAATTCAAGTCTCTGTTAAACCTTTACATAAGCTAGGATTAAACACCCATTTGTTATTAATTCTACGTGATAGTAGTGTCAAAAGATTCCCTGAATCTATAATTGCCATATTAGAGTCAAATCTAAGTGATGGCCCAATCTATTTTAATTGTTATCCCAATTACTCAATAGAAAATAGTTTTACGAAGAATTCATTAGTAATTAATATCCAGTGCTTAGACAACTTATTTGAAGAAGGAATAGCAAATATAGATGTTTGCTATAGAATTAAATATAAAATTTCTACAATAAATTATAATTTTAAAGCACTTAGAAGTTCTCCTAAAAATGAAACTGTCATTAGGCGTTCTAATATTACTACGCCTAAGAAGCTACAGGCCTCTGATATTATTGCAAAGTTACCAGAAGAATGGGTATTAAAGGAAATGCAGGTTCCTAAGATAGAATCTAGGAAACCTATAGGCAATTTATATTAGAAGAAGACGGAAGCATAAGAATTAAAATGAATAGAAGCCAATCCATGAGGATAGGCGAACCAAGTGTAACTGATCTAGGATCTAGAAGATCAATAGATTCATCATCTACTATTAATGTTAACTTAGCAGGAGTAAACTTCACTCTACCAATACCCAGGACTCTTTAATTATGAGTCTTCACAGGGCTCTGAGTCACCAACGATGTCCCCAACGGCATCTCAGATACCAAGTGTAATAACTCTATAAGAAGAATTCGAAATAGACAAAGTCTGGATTAGAGAAGACTTTGAAGCAGATTATAATAAAGAAAAAAAAATTGGTATTTTAGTACTTTTACTAAAATACAGACTGCAGAGTTCATGCAAAAGTTCTATAATTACCTTAGAAAGACTAGAATAAATATTTACTTCTTTACATGGTTTGAAGATTATTGTCTTGAAAAAGAAGTAGAAAATCCTTTTATTAAAGAAAATTATTTAGATGTTAGCACTAGAATTAGTAAGGAATGGAAGACCTTAGATAATAAAGTAATAGAGTCGGTGCATCCCCCATTAGAAGCCATTAAATTAGAGAACCATGGAGTCATCTTTGAAGCTTCACCTTTCAAGCTTCCTGAAGGTAAAGAGTTAGGGAGAGTCTTGTCCCAATTAAATTACTCAAACCAAATATTACATACCGTGACTGAACAACTAGATAGGGTAGAATTACAATTACAATCCAAACCCAGCACGTCCGAAACAAGCTCCTCGAAAGGAGTAAATTCTTATAAAGACTATAAGTTAGTTCCCAACCGGCCCATTTACAAATTAATTAATGTTCCGGAAAAAGAATTAAAGGAAGCAAGGTTAGATCTTAGAGCAGATGACTTAGTAGACCAATTAAAGAAATTAACAATAACCGACAAAGAAAAGTCCCTTCAAATTAATGTCTTGTCTCAAGAATTAAAAGTAAATAAAATTGGAAGGAATAATATGAGAAGTACAGGATATTTAGGTAAAACTAGGAATTATTATCCTAGACCTAGTTATCCAGACTTACAGTTTGAAGAAAGCGCGTATATGACCTCTAGTTCTTATAGTGGAAATTCCATTGTTGAATGGAATATAAATGGTCATAGTGAGCAGAACATATTAAACACTATTCAGGAAATGACCATGGCTGCAACTGCTTTTAAGACGTCGAGAGGAAACTCTAACAAAAAAGCAACACTGCTACTAGTTACAGGATTCACATGACAATTAAAGGGATGGTGGGATAATATAGTGTCCGAAGAAGAAAAGTTATTAATATTAAATGCTAAAAAACTGGATCCTACTACAGGAATAGAAATAGGAGAATATGTAGTAAATACTTTATTATATGCCATTACTAAAACCTTCGTAGGAGACCCATTACAATTACAAGAAAGGGCAGCAGATCAGTTAGCAAATCTGTATTGTACAACTATGTCAGATTACAGGTGGTACAAAGATATGTTCATATCAAAATTATATACGAGACCTGGTGGAAATGTTGATTATTGGAAAGAAAGATTTGTAGCAGGACTGCCTAAATTATTTGGAGAAAAAGTTAAGATGAACATTAAAAGTAAGCATAGTGGATTAATTCCTTATGGGTTATTAACCTTAGGACAGATATCCAATTACGTTATAGAAACGGGAATAGGTATCTGTACAGACTTCAAAATACAGAATAAGATTAGAAATGAAGTAGTACAGAGTAAGAAAGAATTAGGTTCCTTTTGTGAACAGTTTGGGATAGAAACAATACAAGCCCCTAGTAAAATTAAGAAGAAAAAACAATTAGGGTCTTACACCAAGAAGTCATACTCAAAAGGAAGAAGGTACCCCAAACATTATTCCAAAAATAAGAATTACAGTCAAACCCAAGAGACTAAAGAACAGCCCAAGAGGTTTACTGGAAAAACTAAAGGGAAAGTTATAAAAGAATTTAGTAATAAAGATGTTAAATGTTATAAGTGTGGTAGATTTGGACACTATGCAAAGAATTGTAGAGTTAGTCAAAAGATTAATGAGATTAGTAAATTAGAAATACAAGAAGACTTGAAAGAGAGTCTTATTAATATCTTAAAGGATATTATGATAATAGATGAGTCTGAGTCTTCTAGTTCTTCAGAAGAGTCCTCTTATGAAGAAGAAGACTATGTTAATCAGGTAATAGATGATTCTGACTCAGAAGAAAAATCTAATGAAGAAAGCTGTTTAGGACCTGAGTTATGTACTTGTAATAATTGTGTTAAAACTCACTTCAGATTAGGCAAGTACCCTAATAGGAATATTGGAAAAGATGCCTGAATTAGAACAGAAAAATGAGTTTATGAAGCAGATTAAAGGGATTATGGAAAAAGAACAAGACGAAAAAGAATTAGTTCATAAAGTAGAATTTAAGGATATTTTAGAAAGGTTTAAGCCTGTCACTACCAAAACCATTACGATTAAAGATTTGCAGAATGAGATAACTCTCATTATGCAAGAAATTCAGTCTTTAAAACAAAAAGACTTAGAATTAGATATTAAGTACCTAGAATTAAAGGGGAAGAATATATTAGCAACTCATCGGGAAGAGAGGATTGAAACTAGTAACCCTGATACATCCTACATATCCTTATTAAATAAAATGATTACCCATAGGTGGCACTGTCCCCTTTCCATAGTTATTAAGGAACAAAGGTTTGAGTTTATAGCATTAATACACTCCGGAGCAGATACAAATTGTATCCAGGAGGGATTAATCCCAACAAAATATTACAAAAAAACTTTAGAAGGATTAAGTGGAGCAGGAGGTCCCAGACTAAATGTCTCTTACAAGTTAACGGACGCTAAGATTTGTAAGTCAGGAGTATGTTACCGTACTCCCTTCTTAGTGGTAAAAAATCATCATGAGTCTGTCATATTAGGAACTCCATTTATAGCCTTACTATATCCTTTTAAGGTTTCCCACACATCTATAATCACAGAAGCTTTAGGAAAAGAAGTTAGCTTTGAGTTCATAGAGCCACCCAAAGCTAGAGAATTAAATTTTTTAAAAGAAGTCTCCACCTCTAATATTAATTTGATTTCTCAAAAGAAAAAACAAATAAGTATGGTTAATAAGGAGATTCATTATAAAAGGATAAAGGAACAGGTAAACAATAAAGCAGTACAGGATAAGATAAAGGAATTACAAAGTAAGTTTGAAAAGGAAATATGTGCCGACCATCTCAATGCCTTTTGGGAAAGAAAAAGACACATAATATCCTTGCCTTACGAACCAGGGTTTGACGAAACAGACATCCCCACTAAAGCCAGACCCATACAAATGAATCAAGAGAATTTAGAATACTGTAAGAAAGAAATACAGGAATATCTAGAAAAAGGATTAATAAGAGTCAGCAAGTCTCCTTGGAGCCGTGCTGGATTCTATGTGGTGAATTCCTCAGAATTAGAAAGAGGAGCACCTAGATTAGTTATTAACTATAAACCGTTAAACAAAGTATTACAATGGATTAGGTACCCAATGTCAAATAAAAAAGATTTAATTGGCAGATTACACAACGCTTCAATATTCTCCAAGTTTTATATGAAGTCATGTTATTACCAGATACAGGTAAAAGAAAAAGATAAGTACAAAATCGCCTTTGTTGTACCCTTTGGGCACTACGAATGGAACGTTATGCCTCAAGGATTAAAAAACGCCCCAAGTGAATTCCAACATATTATGAACGATATTTTTAATGATCATCAACAATTTACTATAGTTTATTTAGATGATGTATTAGTATTTTCCAACTCCATTAACCAACACTTCGAACACCTAGATAAGTTTTTTAAAATTATAAGAGAGAATGGATTGGTTGTGTCAGCTAGGAAAATGAAATTATTTCAAATAAATGTTAGGTTTTTAGGATTTAACATTTATCAAGGAATGATTACACCCATTAGTAGAGCTATAGAATTTGGTGATAAATTCCCTGACGAACTAAAAGATAAAACACAATTACAAAAAATTTTGGGATGTGTAAATTATGTTGCAGATTTCATTCCCAATCTTCGGACCATATGTTTACCCTTGTTCAAGAGGTTAAAGAAGAATCCTCCCAAGTGGGATGAATCTATGAGTGATAGTGTTAGGACGTTAAAAAAGATAGTAAAAAAACTACCATGCTTAGGAATTCCAGATCCCCAAGCATTTCTTATAGTTGAAACAGATGCAGCAGAATTAGGATTTGGAGGTATATTAAAACAGGTATTACCCAATAGTCAAAAGAAACAAGTTGTAAGGTATTACTCAGGAACCTGGAATACTGCTCAGTTAAAATATAGTACTATTAAAAAGGAGATTTTAGCAATTGTTTTATGCATTACTAAATCTTAAGATGATTTGTTTTCAAAAAAGTTTTTATTAAAAACTGACTGCAAGGCAGCCAGACGTTTTACAAAAGGATGTAAAAAGTTTAGTTTCTAAACATATTTTTGCGAGATGGCAATCATTACTTTCTTGTTTTGATTTTGAAATAGAACATATTAAATGAGAAAAGAATTCATTACCAGACTTTCTTATAAGAGAATTCTTACAGGGAAAAACATCATGAGAAAAAAGGATAACTATGGACCTCATCTCGAGGATTCCAAAAGAATTACAAAAGGAATTACTTCCAAAAAGAATTACAAACCCCTTCTTCTTCCTCATTACAAAACCAAAATAGATATACCCCTTTAACACCTTTAGCATTACCTACCTTTTACCCTTCCTCACCTACTTCTTCTCACCCAAGAGCATTAAGGCCCCCCATGAACTCTAGGTTAGTCTCACCCTTAACCTTTGCATTAAACACTCCTTCTTCCCTAAACACTCAGCAAGAAAAACCAGAAAAATTACTCTTCTATACTCCGCCTGCTACATTAAACTGTCCCTTTATAGAAAGGGCCTATAAAAAGATACTTTTTCTTATTGAACCAGAATACAACTCAGAAGGATCATTATTTCAAACAGTCTCTAATTACCTTCCCTTAGGATTTCATTACCTTCCATCTAACCCAGAAAAAACCATATTATTCTATGAATTTAATTTAGTGGATACTGATTCCATTGAAGTAACTCATACCTATGATAAGAATGATAAAACTAAGATTATATTTTCTAAGTTTAAAATATTAAAAATATTATCCCCATCTGACTGGAAAGCTCACCCCTCAGCATTAAAAAGCTGTTCAAGAAGGTTCTCCCCTCATTAGTACTCTTATTATGATTACATGGATACATGGAACAACATGCCATATTATGAACCTTATGACCATTCCTGGTTTATTTGGTTTAAAAAGGACATCTCATTACAGTTCCCATTATGGTTCATTTATCCTGAGTTTGCCAAAAAGGCTTTTCAGGAATTTTCTAAGGAAACTAACTTTCAGGATCATATGAAACTGCTAGCCTTCCATGCTAGCTTTGGAATCTCTTGGATTACGTCTTGGACTTACAAAAAAGAATTAACAGTCCCAGACAGCAAGATTAATTGGATCGACAGAAGCTTCAAAATTAAATGGTGGAATAAGTTTAATCCAGAATTAATTAAGGAATCAACATTGCAGGATTGGTTTAGAAAGAACTCAACGTTTCTTACTAAAACAAAAGAAAACATTAAAGAATGTGAGTTCTTAGCTGAAAAGTCTAAGTTCTTGGCAGAATTATCTTCCTCCTCTAATAAAAAGGAATTTTTGAAAAAATTACAAGCAGCAATCTGAGTCAGATGTCAATAATGACGAAGATTTAGTAGGATCATCTCAAAGCTTTACAGCAGAGGATGAAGACGTCTGTTACGGCATTAGTGGAATTCCAGAATTGTGACAAGATAGGGCACTAGACAGCATTATTATTACTTTTGACAAAGCTGAATTATTTGAAGAAAAGACCAAGCGCATTATGTGACAAGACAAGGCACTAGACAGCATTATTATTACTTTTGATAAAGCAAAAGTTGGCATTATCTTCAGACAGCATCATTACTGTTTTTGACAAAGCAAGATTCTCTTCCGACGCATTATTGTTACTTTTGTAAAAGTTGTTTGTTTTACTTTAGGATATTATTGTAATTAAGGCACACTTCCTTCATCTATAAAAGGAAGGCTCTTCATTAGGAAGAGATATAACAAAAATTTGGAGATCATGAGTTCTCTAAAGTTAAGAAACGCCTCTGGTCAAGGATTTCTGTAATCTCTGTATGTTTTATCAAGTGTTTTCAATAAAATCATGACTCTGCCAAATTGTTGCATGTTTTCATTATCTTACTTTCAATTAGTTTTTCAAATTGTATTTTTATTAACTACTGAATTAGATATTTTTCTAGATGATTTACCAATATTTTCACATTTTTCATTATTTTGTTCTTTTGTTTTGGAAACTACCATTATCTCAGTCATTATGGTATCAAAGCCTTGTAAGAGGCTCAAAAGGAATTGAGTTATTATTTTCTAATTAATTATAGGCTAAATAGCACTTTTGGCCATTTATGTTTGCTCCAGATTTCACTTTGGTCCTTTATATTTTTTTGGTCCGTTTTGGTCCCTCATGTTTCGTTTTTGTTTCATTTTGGTCCCTCACTTCAATTTTGACTAACGGACGCCACGCTAGCAGTTAACTGCTGATGTGGCGTCTTAAAATCATTAAATGACGTGGCAGAAATATATTATTTAATTTTTACTGAAATTACACATGCATTTTTGTTTTTTAATTTAAATAAACAAAACATAAAATCAAAATCTGAGAATCTTCTTCTCCCCCTTCAAGAACAACAAGAACATCACCCCTTTCAAACGAAGAGGTGCCTTCATTCAATCTTCAATCTTCGTTCAATCTTCAATCTTCGTTCAATCTCCCTTCATTCAATCTTCAATCTTCGTTCAATCTTCGTTCTTCGTTCAACCCAAACGTTTTTGAAGAACAACCCAAACGAAGAGAAGAAGAACGAAAATCTAAAACCATTTTCACAGAACAACCCAAACGAAGAACCCAAACACAAAACAACCCAAACGAAGAACAACATATTGAAGAACCCATACGGAGCTAAATCAAAACGGATCTGGAAACCATTGTTTGTGTTCTCTGTTGATGCTCATTTGTTTCATTTTAGTCCTCTCTGTTTTTCCTTGGTTTCATTTTGGTCCCTCTCATTGTTTGTGTTGTTTCATTTTGGTCCCTTTCAGATCTGAAAAAACTAAACAATCAGAATCTTCATCCTCATCACGTTTGCAGGTACAAAGGCATTCAGTGAAGAACAGAAGAACAAAGAAGATCAAACCCAGAGAAAGAGAATGATTTGCGATTTCAGTGAAGAAGAACAAAGAACAAAGAACAAAGAACGATTTGCAATCTCAACATATTTGAGTGAAGAAGAACAAAGAAGATCAAACCACCACCATCCTAATTGATTCTGGGCAAACACGATTTCAGGTGTTGAAGATTGAAGATGAACAGCTTTTATTGAAGGTGTTGTTGTTGTTGGGTTGAAGGTGTTGTTGTTTCTGGGTTGAAGGTGTTGTTGTTGTTGAAGAATTGTTAATGTTATTTGTTTTTCATTGTTTATGTTATTTGTTTTTTGTTAAATTTTATTTTCTGATGTGTAATTGTGAATTGGAATTAAATAATATATTTTTTGCCACGTCATTTAATGAAAATGGACGCCACGTTAGCAGTTAACTGCCAGTGTGGCGTCCGTTAGTCAAAACTAACGTGAGGGACCAAAATAAAACAAAAACGAAACATGAGGGACCAAAACGGACCAAAAAAAAGATAAAGGACCAAAGTGAAATCTAGAGCAAACATAAAGGACCAAAAGTGCTATTTAGCCTTAATTATATCTATATTTTTCAATAGCTTTTCTTTTAGCGTTGGTCAGCTGTAATAGTTGCTGTTGGTAAGCCTTTAAAACCCAGGAGGGGTAGTGAGGTGTTCCCAGTAACCTGTTGAGTCCGGTGGTTCCGTTAGAAGATAAAGAAGGAGAGAAAAATAGATCTAATAAGTTAGAAAACAATGGCCCATTCCTTAGAAAAAAAAAATATATATATATATATATATATATATATATATATATATATATATATAAGTGGGTGTGTGTGTAAACATTAATGCAAATAAGGAGAAATAATCTATTTCCTTCTTCCTTCCTTGGCTTCCCATTTCATCTTCTTTCCTCTCACAACCACTATATCCACCAATTTCGACAAGAATCTTCGACTCTTTGACCGATTCGAGATTCAGAAATTTAGACCTTGTTCGACACACTTTGCTTGATATCCCACACTTTCCCCACCAACAGGAGCATTTTCCATTCAGGAAATACCTGCCATGCATACCTATAGGAATGAAACAAACCCTTCTACCTTAATAGATGAAATTACAACTAAAAATATGAAACCAAAATTTATCAAAATATGCTAAAGACCGAGCAGTTTGCAAGGTTCTTGCTTGACAACTATATGAAACAAAACAGACTATAAAAAACTGATAGTCAGATAAACCCTATATTATGGTTAAGCAAAAGTCACTAGTTCTAGAGTTAATTGTTGGTATTGGTTAACAACTTGACACTACACAGCCTCACTGCATTGAGGGGCTTCGCTAGCAAAAATCCTACATGCATTCTTTTGACATATTTCCTAAGCCACTTGAACTTTTTCCTTTAGGTTCATTAGTTTCTCTCAGCTTTGTTCTTTTTGATGTCTGAATCACTCTTCATTCTTTTGCTTTTAGGCTTTCTATCAGAGTTTTGCTTGCCAACTTTTCGGTGGATTCATCCGCCAAATCAGATCTGTCAACAGCAACAATAAACACAGCTATTAGTATTACAAATTTGGATTTGGAGATGTTTCCAGAAGCTGCACAATGAGGAACAAAATTAAATTAAATACTCCCTAAACCCACAAATATATCGCTTTTTATGCAGACTAACCTCGAGATAGAATAGACTTTTACACCCTTAAGAGACTCCGTTTCAGATTGTTTGATGCTTTTTTCCGCCCTGCACATTATGAATTACTTGACAGTATAAGACAAGCTATAGAAATCAGATAAGGTTTAATAGAAAACAAATAAATAGATTATACTTACATATCTGATGCATCTACAAGCTTCTTAAGTCCAAATCCTTGTTCCTGGTAGCATCGGTTTCAGTATGCAATTATGCATTATATACATGTGATTTTGAAAAACAATAATTAAATAAACATTGAGCTTTGTACTAACCTTATCTGGTGAGACATTAGCATCAACTAGTTCCCAGCGCTCTCTCTTGAGATTCAACAGTTCCACCTCATCATCATCATACAAAATCTATTGAATAGAGTCATTGGAAACATTAACAAAATATTTATGGATTTCAAGTTAATAAGTGTTACTCTCTCAATCACTTGAACACGAAAGATTCATGGATTCTCACCATGTGCTTTCCTTTGACAGCATCATACGAATAGACGACACCTTCATAATATCTGAAGAAAATAATTATAAACAGACAAAAATTACTATAGTTAATAAGCATGGACTACAGCATCATATGATCTAATGCAGATAAGGTCATAGTAATCTTGGTTTGAAATTGGTAACAGAGGAATGCAGAGATAGAAATAGATAACAAAAATAGCTTACGTCATGTCCAATGGCCACCAAACCTTGATTCTTTTACCAACCAATGAGTTACCAAGGTCTTGACATTCAGGTACCTGAAGAAAAATATTACAACAGAAGTTGATTTACTAAGAACAGATTGTATGAACAGATACAAAATTGCATCTTAAGTCATATGCAGCAATAAAAAAGGCAACACAAAACCATTAGCCTTTCAAAACATACAGATTTTAAGTACAATTAGCACAAAAACCTTAGAGAGCATCACGTGTTAAGGATCTTGCAGTATAAACAGAAAAAGATATAGACATATAAGAAATGCAGATAATGAGGCATCTGAGGGGGTAAAAATTCAAAATCTCTTTTCAATAAATCAGCTAGATTTTTAATGCATATCTCTAAACTCACAGTCGTGCGTCTTCTCTTCAGTCCGGTTTGTCGGTTTTCATCAGTTGCGCTTAATGTTTTACTCGCAGATTCTGTACTTGACCCCTACAACGAGGAAACATGTGAGGTTTTATTAACATATTGGGTGTTATTAGGTGTTGTTCAGGAAGAGAGTAAAAAGATTCTTACTATACCTTCATATCAGATGACTTGCTGAGACCTTCATTGGGAGTAGCATTTTGTTTCTTCCTTTTCTTATCTTCTGTTTGAGCTGAGGATCTTCCCTCTTCTCTAAATGACTTGTGTTTTCCCTCCTCTTCACAAAAATCAGATTCCATCTTAGCAACCTCGGATTCAGGATTCACTAGTGCTTTTCCACCAATCTTTACAATAAACGTGATTTTCCTAATAGGTACATGGGGTTTTACTTCATAATCCTTGCTTACTTTAGATTTATTCAACATTGACACAGAATTAGGATGATCATCTTTATTCCCAGTGCTACTTATTTTCCTCGACCGACCACTTCTGGGGCAGCTTCCATCAAGAATATGATGATTTGTAAGAGAAGCAGCATCAACATTCTCATCGGATTTAGGTTCATCAACTTTGCTCACATGTTCATGATTTGACAGCACAATACCCTCGCTGGAAGCGGGGTTTTCACAAGATGGAAAATCACTGGCAATATTGCAAGTCTTTCCGGATTGATCATGTTTTGCAATGGTTCCATTCATCTTATCCTCTCTGGAAGGTGGACAAGCATAGCTACTATCGCGAGCCTTTCTAGACCGAGATGATCTTCCAGCACTTCTTCTCAAAGAAATCCAAGAGTGATCATAGCCTTCTTCTGGATTCATTAAAGAATTCGGTTTACGGCCTCTCTTCCTCGGCACGGTATCCACCTGAGTTTCTGAATTCATCTGAGTTTTTGCATTGCTTCCTCTGGAGTTCTTAGAATTTTTCGTCACTTCACTCTCCTTTGTAGCAGCACCAGTACTTCTGATGTTGGTATCATCCATAATTTGCCCTCCAGTCACCTGATTTTAAAAACAAAGATAAATGTTTAATATTGCATAAATATTGACTGATGCTTTGATGGAGAGGGAATTGCAATTGTAAAGGAAAATTTAATAATGTGATAACTTAACGACAAAGGAAAAAGATGATTTACGTCAACACGGGGTTCATCAACTGCGTCTTTAGTTACATCGAGATTGTTCTCAACTGCCTCAACCTGAAACATTGAAACACAATCAATCCTAAGGCTTCAACAAGCAGCAAAATTAAGTAAGGATATCACATGTTAAGTATCTGATAGAGAATTGCATATGGCAGGTAAAACGCACCAGTCTCTCGTTAGAACGAAGGGAATGATTGCGTTCCGATGATTCAAATTGATTCTGGCAAATAGAAGTTACAATTTCTGCATACTCATCAAGAACTCTGCCTGAGGATTCCACTGCTTGCATGAGATAAGGTTTAAGCATGACAGCACAATTGGTAATTACTTTCTCCCCCAACCTCCAAGAAATAGGTGAAAGAGCCTAACAAAATAAAGTAAAAGCATGTGAAATAACAAATAACCAAGCAATAAATAAATAAATAAAAATTAAATGAAATGAAATCAATATAATGTAAAGCACATACCTGATTCTCCTTTTTTACACATTCTAATAAAGGTCTGAGAAGATCCGGGGAAATTTCTTCGCTTTCATTCAGAGTCATGGTCATTATTTCCTCCATTGAATCAATTACATTACTTGGATGGTTTGACCTTTAAATTGAGCAAACAATACCTTATGTCATTAATAACACGAGAAACAACATAATAGTTCCATCATCACAACAATGATCAATATCATAAAGATTCAACAAAGTTTGACATTGACAAATACAGCAGTCCATACTATAGCTCTGTAGCACCGACACTTCGGATTGAAGATGTATCCAGTGTCCGACACGTGTCTGTCGGACACCGACACTGACGCTGACACTTCAATTACATGTATTTTTCAGATTATTATCGGTGTCTACGTGTCCATGTCAGTGTTGTGTCCAGTGTCCCTGTGTCGGTGCTTCATAGTACTAGAATCATACAGTGCGTTGCTTACGAGAAACACCTTAATAGTTCCATCATCAAAACAATGATCAATGTCATAAAGATTTGCAACAAGACACAGCATAGGTAGAGTAGGAATTATTAAATAAGTAATAGAAATGATGAAAAACAAAATGGAGGTATTAAATTTCACATAGGCAAGTTTGGAACAGGAAGTAAGATATTAAAGATATGTAGTTGAGGCTCTAACCTTATAATTCTGACGAAATGTCGAAACATTTCAACAACCAGGTCTTCACAATAAAGGTCCAGCATGATCAAGAATATTCTGTATGTTGAAACATTCCTAACTATTGTTAGTGCTTTTTCATAGCACCGGCCAGACACATGAGACAACTTTTCTAAAGCTTCCACAATAAGCTTCAAGATTTCCTGTTTACCATGAAATGAGATGTCATTTATTATAATTTGAACAATAAAATGAAAAATGAAAAATGACAATGACATCAAATTAAATGAGTACCTTCATTGGTTCATCATCATAAGGAGCATCTGGTGCAGTAATCCTTATGATCTCTGTGAGGCAAGCCGTAACAGAAATCTTCACATCCTCATTTTGATGCCTCAGAAGTTCTTCAGAAATTAGTGCCTTCATTGAAGGTACGAGTGCTTCTTTTAACGAATTTGGTGGATTTTGTTCCACTATCGTTAATACCAGCTCCAATCTCTAAAAGTTAAAATCCCCAAACAGAAAAGGAAAAATATCAGAGTTCAAATATCAAATATGAAAGGCAACAACTGTGTGAGGAAAGCTATATATGCACCCTAAGATACAGAAATTTAAGACAGCAATAAGATTTGCTTGCAGCTAATCAAAATGCAGCATATCTCATGAACAAATTCAACAATATAGCAGAATTTATTTGACTAGAAACCTATGTATGACACAGACACAATGAAGCACAGACTCGGACAGAGAGACACCAGACACGACACAAACACTAAGACACCGCTAACAAGGGTTGGTCCGAGTAGTAAGGACATAGTATTAGATAGCAATGAACCACCAACAAGGGTTGGTCCGAGTAGTAACTGGGTTCGGATCTCATACCAAGGTCTCAAGTTCGAGTCTTTGATGTGGCAAAAACTCTATCCAGAGAACCACACAAACAGGCAAACAATAACACGGTAACAAAAAAAAAGGATAAGCAATGAACCAACATTTCATAAGTTTTAATTCAATTAAGCACTGCAATCCAAATAAAAGAGATGGATTTTAAAAAAGGTTTCTTGCTTCCAACGACTCAGAAATTGGAAAAGGGAATTGCAGAAGAAATACACCCAAACAGATTTCCAATCAGAAAACACAAGAAAAATCAAAACTTGAATGCTATCAACAAATTGCAAGACCATGACAATAATCAATCACAATAAACAATCTTAAAAAATAAAATCCATTTGAGGTTAGGGCACCAAAAATCAACAGAAACATTTATATCACACGAGAAGTAAAAACTGATCAATTCAGTAACATGTGTTCAATAAACAGATTACATTCAGCAAACAGATAGAAGAAATTCATGATCAATTTCAAAAGATTAAACAGAATTCACAGTACAAAAAAAAGATCAATTCAGCAAATAGATATCTATGTATCAAATCAATAGATAAGAAAGGATAAAAAAAGAGACATTACATCAAGATATTCAAGAAGCTCATGATCAGAATCTAAGTGATTAAGCAGCTTCCTCCCAAAATTTCTAAGCTTTCTCAATGTATCTCTCTCAGTACTATCAACACTACTAGAAGCCATTGTTTTTGTGCTCAGAAGGTTACTTAGTACACAATCACTCCAAAAATAAGAACTTTATAGCCCTAACTTTGCCAATGTACAACTCAGCAAAACTGAATTCAAGGGTATGTGGCTAAATGATGGACATGCAAGCACAGAAATTAAAAAAAAAAACTGAATTCAATGAACCAACCCATGTTTTTGACACCATTCACTTCAGTTTTTTTTTCAAATCAGCTATATAGTGTACTAGGAAATTTGTTTATCCCCTTTTTATTTGACTACCTTATAAGAAATTTCTCTCTAAAGGATCCTATCCTTTCTCCCTTCATTGGCGCTTTAGTGCCTGTTTTTTATGAACACGGTTTTGGTCATCACCTTAACCCCGCAATTACTATTATACCCTTGTTCATTTTAATTCTTTTCTTAGTTGAAATGAAATCTTTTTCATTTGCGTCTGTCTTTGACACTTACTCACAAACCTAGTTTGGTCATATGTGTCTGTCTGTCTATTCTGCTGCCAACTGGGATTGGGGTGTGTCCCTCACTGTTGGATCTTGTAATTAAAATTTTCTTATTTTTTTTGGTTGTAAAAGGTAATTCATATTTATAAGTAAACCTTGTTAAACAAATTTGAGTGATTGTACATCTAAAATTTTTTTTGCCTATATTTATATTAATTAATTTTTTATATGAGTTTGACTGATAATTTGGCATTCAACATAATAAATTTTCAAATAAAATATAAAAACGGCTATGGTTAATGGAAGTTTAAGGTAGGCAATGTACATAATTTATTTAAATAAACTAATTAGTTTAGTAAGTAAAATCAATTTAGCCCACTAAATACCAAGTGGGTGTGGCACAAGTGGTAAGTTGCTTGAGCCCCTTAAGCATTTGGTCAGGGGTTCGATCCTTGGCCGGTGTGTATGGAGAGACATCGCTTGGGAGAAGTCAGCCCTTAAATGAACTCCAGTACCTCGAGGGATTAGTCTCCACAGTCGCCGTGGAGGATACCCGGGTTTACCCAAAAAAATTAGCCCACTAAATAAATCTAATTTTTAATTGAAGATAAATAAGACATAAATCTAAATTTTGAAATTTTTTGACTCTCTTTCTCCTCTATTTGTGTGTTGAGATGTTGTAATAGCACTATAATGCTACTAATAGAGTAATAGTAACACTTCTTTCTAGTACCCAATAATTCATGACACACAATTAAGAGAAATTCTTTTTTTTAAGCAAAAGAGAAATTCTAGTATATGTGTAAACGTAACATTCAATCGACATTAAAAAGATAACACATGCATGTAAAACATGTAGTAATTTATTTTTCTTTATACCCTCTTGACCTATTCCTAACCAAATATCCACTAAATAAATCTAATTTTTAATTGAAAATAAATAAGGCATAAATCTAAATTTGAAAATTTAAGACTCTTAAAGTTACTTTCTCCTCTATTTGTGTGTTGAAATGTTGTAATAGCGCTATAATGCGACTAATAGCATCACTTCTTTTTAGTACCCTGTGACTAATTAACCACTAATTAAACTACATGTAAAACATGTAGTAATTTATTTTTATTTATATCCTTTTGATCTATTCCTAACCAAATATCCAAAATAGAGGCCAATAAATAAACACTACAAAATTGTAAACCAAATAGGCCAACAAACATATATTGTAAGAGAAAAATACTTGAGAAATCAATTTCATTAGCATAACTCAGACCAATTCATATTGAGACATAAAACAAAAGCGTACCTAATGTGAATTCCATAGTTTGAAAGTGGACATGTGATATTCCAACTGCGTGGTTCCCTAGAATGAGAATGTACAACTATCCAAATGGCTTCAACAACCATCATTGTTTTGATAAACTGAAATTTCGTTGAAATCAACTAGCTTGAGCATCACTGTGGAACTACTCTACCCACCTTCTATGAAGGGTTGCAGAAAGCACACTATCATTTGCTACAAAAGCTAGACAAAGAGTACGCCAAAAGTCCTTAAGACTCTCCCCAAGCACTTGCTAAGGCTTGCAAGTGTCACATTTTTTGGATAAAGACTATCATAGTCTTCCATGTCCCAAAATCACATATCATGTTTGAACTGAATTTTTTTTCCTGTTTGGGGATTTTAACTTTAAGAAATTGGGACCGGATCCTCTCCAGTCAAGTTCCCCTCCAGTCACTCCAGTCAGGATCGGTCTCCTCCATTGGATCATCATCATACTCAATCTCAACCCTTCAATTATTTTATATTAAAAAAATTTAAAAAAAATACAAGAAGAGAGAGATAGAGAGAGGTGACAGGAGAGGATCGGATTCCAAGAAATTGGAGCTGGTATTATCGATAGTGGAACAAAATCCACCAAATTCCTTAAAAGAAGCACTTGTACCTTCAATTAAGGCACTAGTTTCTGAGGAACTTCTGAGGCATCTAAATGAGGACATGGGGATTTCAGTTACGGCTTGCCTCACAGAGATCATAAGAATTACAGCACCAGATGCTCCTTATGATGATGAACCAAATGAATAGGAAATTTTGAAGCTTATGGTGGCAGCTTTAAAAAAATTACCTCGTGTGTGATGGTTGCATGCTATGAAAAAGCACTTACAATAACTAAAAATATTTCAACATTTAGAATGTTCATGATCATGCTAGACCTTGAATGTGAATACCTAGTTATGAAATGTTTTTCAACATTTCCTAAGAATTATAGGGTTAGAGCCTCCCAACTACATATATTTTATATGTCGCTTCTTGTCACAAACTATGAAGCACTTACTCTGACACGGAAACCGAACACGACACGAACACTTAGACACCGCTGATGTCCAAAATATAGGACACCGGAACACCGTATATATATAAGTAATTACAATAATAACTATATCAATAAACACAAACACATATGACCAACACGACAAAAAAAACTAAATTGAGAATTAGCATTGATCTAATCAGCTTTTAAAAACAAAGTTCATAAGCTGTATAAAGTTTTATTGAAGAAAAAAGGTTTTATATCTTAAGAAAAAGTATAATAACTAGCAATTTTCAAGAATTTGAATTTTTTAAAAATAAAAAATTATGAGTGTCCAAACGGTGTTCTAGGAAGTGTCCAAGTCAAAAAAGAGAGACACCGTAAAGAGGTGTCCGACTCCTGTTGCATCGGTATCCAACGAGTGTCGGCGTCCGACACGAAACGCGGCATTCGGAAGAGGTGTTTGTGCTTTAGAGCTCACAAATCTACGTAAAATTTAATAGCATCCTTTGTTTTTCATTATTTCTACTATTTATTTAATAATTAAAACTCCACCTATGTTGCATTTTATTGAAAATCCTTACATAGCTTGTCCCAAACCTGGAGAAAAGAGGAGGGCTATATAAGTTAGGCAACCAAAAATTGATATAAAACATTGTACATCTTTATGACTTCGATCACCAATGTGATAATGGTACTATCAAGTTGTTTCTTATAAGCAATGGGCTACATGGCTTAAATAGTGAAACTTGAACAACAGCTCTCATATTCCAATAAATTCTTGTTCCAATAAGAAATTAAATAATTAAGTGGGCAGAAGAAAAGTATAAGGAACTAAGATGCATTTACTTATCAGATTGTTCGAGAAAAAATGGTATTTGTTGTGAAGATAGTTATGAAATCATATGTAGTCATCAAGGATTTAAAAACAAACTTGGTTTTAAAGAAAGTGGTTACGAAATCAATAATTTCACAATAAAAGAAAATGACTTTAAAATAAACTTTTGGAAACAATCGATTGATGTATAAAAGAATTTTACTTTTAAATTAGAGATTTGAAAATGATAAATCAAATGTATTAACAAAGAAGAAAAAAGTATTTTGGTAATTAAGCATTTCAAAAGGATAGTTGTTTCATCCAGTGGCAGATCTAAGACCTGGGGTCAGGGAATCAATTTTTTTTTAAAATCATGCATCACTAAAAACATATTAAAAATAAAACTTTAATATATGTAATTAAATAAATTATACAATTCATAATTATTCTCTATGCACACAAGAGGGCGATGAATTGATGTCAGTGATGTGTTAGTGCGGTATAGTGTGGACATAGTTTACTCTTCTAAACAAACACAAGAGAGGCTAGTAAACATATCCACTAAGCGATCTAAAAATAATAGTTGATTAAGGCATTTATACTTAGTTTACTCTTCTAAACAAACATAAAATAAAAACCAAACATAAAGTACCAATGAAAATTGCATTGAAACGTACCTTACTGATTGAGATCTCGCATAACCGACCATGATCCCCTTAGAAGGAACAATATCGTCTATCGATCTTGGTGAGTACACACCTAGCACACCTTGTATTTAAGCCTTTCATTATATTGCGAAATTTTCCTTCAACCGATGTGGGACTCACAAAGTATCAATGAGACATCTTCACTACTACCTATGTTATAGCTATCATAGGATTGTATTGTACTGGGTTGGTTTTAGGAATGTCTTGTGTGAATCAATTGACCAACCACAACCCCTGGAACAAAATACCATATCCAACTGGCCTAAGTGAATAAAACACTTTTCCATTACGAAGATTGACGGATAGAATGGAGCAATCATAATTAAATCAATTTCTTGATTGTATCATATTGCGTATTTTTGGAAAGTGCTAACTTCTGTGTAGAATTGCAACGGTGCTTTGTACTCGAGGTGGGACTCATTGATGGCTCAATATATATATGTGATTATCTACTCCACAATAAAGTTGTTGTATATGTGATTGAGATCTCGCATAACCGACCATGATCCCCTTAGATGGAACAATATCGTCTATCGATCTTGGTGAGTACACACCTAGCACACCTTGTATTTAAGCCTTTCATTATACTGCGAAATTTTCCTTCAACCGATGTGGGACTCACAAAGTATCAATAAGACATCTTCACTACTACCTATGTTATAGCTATCATAGGATTGTATTGTACTGGGTTGGTTTTAGGAATGTCTTGTGTGAATCAATTGACCAACCACAACCCCTGGAACGAAATACCATATCCAACTGACCTAAGTGAATAAAACACTTTTCCATTACGAAGATTGACGGATAGAATGGAGCAATCATAATTAAATCAATTTCTTGATTGTATCATATTGCGTCTTTTTGGTAAGTGCTAACTTCTATGTAGAATTGCAACGGCGCTTTGTACTCGAGGTGGGACTCATTGATGGCTCAATATATATGTGATTATCTACTCCACAACATATGGGCTAGATGGTAAAACATGACCAAGATATGCAATTGGTTGAGCTTGAGTTTCCAATTTCTTACTATGCAACAAATGCTTAATGAAAATGAAATATTAGTCAGAGAAGTATTCCAAATCAATATATATATATGTGCAAATGACAATTTTTTTCCTTTTTAGGTATATAGCTCATGATTTACTACACAATCAAGAGATCTATTTTTAGTTGGGCTATAGTTGATTCTGTTTTTCCCATGCTTCATCTTCTGCTATGTAATGATGCTAGAGCTAGGATGTAGTAATCAGTTGATTATGGATATTCCCTAAAAATTAAGGGTAAAAATAAATCTACCAAAATTTATTTTGGCCCTCTCAAAGAAAAATCAAGAAATTATTGGATAAGAAATGAGCTGACATTAAGTTATTTTTAATTGGTTTGAAATATATTCACCATTCACTATCAATTTCTTTTTTGACAACCAAAAGCTAATGCATTTTATTCATAATAATAGACCAAACTCAAGAGAAAATATCCTAGAAAAAATGAGGACTAGATTTAGATAAGGTTACCACTGCATGAGTATGAACCGCCTTTTTAGCATTTCTCCTAAGAAAAACTCTATATGAGAGTTGTTACAAAACGGAGACACTAAAACCTTACAATCATAAATAATACATCCAAGTTTGGGGTTTAGAAGGTTATGGACTTTAAACGTGTCAACTAGCACTTCAGCATCCAGCTCAAAAATGACGTCCCCAAAACCCAAGTCTCTCATCCAATGTATTGCAAACAGTAACCTCATGGCTTCACCGTAATTGTGATGTAGCTAAACCATAGTGTTTGGGTACCCAATAAGATACCACGACCATTCGCTATCAATTTCATTTGTTCCTTTCAATTACATTCACATAACCTAACCAATGAATTATATCAACTGAGCCCACATGCATATCTGGCCTAATCATGAAGCTTGGATGAAGGCCACAAAGATAAAGACTCAAAGACCAAAAAGAGATCCAACGTTCAAATAAAATATATTTTAATGTATCCACCTTATAATTGACAATGAGTCAGTAAATGTGAACAAGGATACTATAGGGAATCTATACATTTACATCTCGTGGTACTCTCCACGTGGATGTTCTATGCAGTCTCTTAGCGCGCCAAACTTCCCGTGTTCCCCCCCCTCCAAGCTGCTGCCATTGAAACGCTGTCGCGTGGTCCACGTCGGATGCCAGTGGAGTCTCCTCGCCAATAAGGTTTGTGTCAGGGAAGGAATGGAAACCAGAAATGTTATTGTCGGGGAAAGAATGGAGCAAATCTGCATTTTTTGACTATCAATAGTGTCAAGGATCTCATTTCAGTTTCATCCGGCCACGTGTGTTTCATCTTCCGACTTCTATCAGAGTTTTTGAAGGCTTTACTCTTCTTCACACTCTACCCGATTCGTTTCTTCACATGTGGTGACATTTTTCTGTTTCTCTTCAATTTACACTCTTCTTCTTTCACTTTCTCAATCTCTTTGCAATCTTGCCTACCTATCAAAAGAAGAAAAGAGGACTAGCGATCAAAAGAAGAAAAGAGGAAGGGAGGGAGAGGTGGTTTGAGAGAGTGACGAAGGAGTGATCCTGAAGGTTAGCAAGTGGAACACAAGGTTGCGGCGGTGTCAATGCAGGTACGGACAACAGCGGTCGCAGCACCAACATGATGCATTTCTTGGTATTGATCCACCTTTGGCGGCGAGCGGCATCCCATCACATGGATCACTAATACAATGCATAGAACATTTGCGGCATCGCATGAAGTCAATCTGGCATTAGAGGGAGTAGAAACAACTATCGCATTCCACAAAAACTGACATCAACATAAACTAGCGGTAACCAGCTACACAAACCATCTTGCTTTTGTATTTATTAGTTTTCTTCTAAGTGGTAACCACCGCCTGTTCGATAAAATGCCTCACTGGAGTGAGGTGTATTTTATTTTTTTACTTTTTATTTGTGGAAGAATTGTGTTCCGGATTTTCTTATTTTTTATGCAATATGAAGAAAAGTATGTGATTTATGGTGCTGAATTACTATTGTTTACCAAGAGGATGGTCCAATTTCAACAATATTAAAGACTTAAAAGAAGGTTGTGAGCTCAAGTTTTGTGTGCAAGCCGAGAATAGCAACACCTTTACTATTTATTTTACTTCTGAAAAAATCTTATATGTTTCCTTTATTGGTTGATATGTTGGATTTGATATTGGGTAAATGAAGTATCACTAAAGGTTCAACTTTGTTGAGATTTTGGTTAGATCACAGAAAGTGTCAATTTGTAATTCAGGTGAGATGCGATGCAGCAATGCGGCGACAATTTGAGTGGATGGGTTTTTGAATTTTCTTTTGATATTCTTATGGTTTCTTTTTGTGAGCATTGAGCAGGTGTTATAAAAGCTATTAATGTTTAGCAGTTGGGTTTTGCAGGTTATTTCAAAGTGATGTTTCTGAATGTCTCACATATGCTATTGTGGTTAAGCTTTCAAACAAGAATCTTCTCACCTTAGCGAAAGAGGCATGGTATGCAAACATAAAATGTGTTTTCACTATAGTCATATTCCATATTACTTATTCAATGACTTTATCTACCTCTGTTAATCTTATTAGCTCAGACAACAACCTTACCAACCTGTATAGTTTCTCACAACAATGCATTGTTAGCTTTGCTGGTGTCAAACAATTTTGCTAAGATTACAAGCAATTTCATAGTTTACTTTACTTTGGTATTCATTTTTCCTTTGCTGAGAAGCATTGGCTAGCTGATTGTGTGATTCTTCAGTTTCAGTTTTGATGCCATTGGGATGAGCTTCTTTTAATGCTTTGATGGTATTCAGCAGCTGATCATGAGATCCTTCACATGGTATTAGCTTTCATATCAAGTGACCACATTTCAGATGTTTCTTCTTTAATGGTATCCAAAAGCGTCAGCTTTGTTCTTTTAGTGAAGAAGTAAGGAACCAGGAAACCCGATGGCCTTAATAAAGACTGCAACTTAGTACTATGTGTGTTGGTTTTATCAAACAGTTTAACTATAAAGTCACAACATGTATTGATCACTGTTTTCTATGAGAGATAGTGTCATTAACCATCTCTATTGTGGCCAACAAGAAATAATATATCAATGGTTGGAGCTTAACAGTCTGTTGTATAAAGCTTTATACTCCTGGTACTCTTTTCAGTTCCATTTCAGCATGGAGGTCTATAGGTTTCACTTATCATATCCTAGAAATATGTGTGTCAGTCTACTAAGTATTGGTACTCCGTATCTTGATTTCTTACTGCCAATTTTTGATTTCAGCTGAAGTTACTTATTACTTATTTTTTCAGGTGTGCTTGATGGTTTATTTTTGGGCCAACATCTAAGATAAGTGGTTGTTTGGACATGGTGAGGAGTGAAGCATATTGCTCTATAAATGTATGCCTACTAAGTTATATAAGATGTATGCCTTGTATTTTCAATTATAAATTATAAATGTTTCTCCAATTTGGTGGTCTTGATGTGGAAATGGATTTTTTAGTCTTATTGTTGTAGACTTGTGTTCTTCTGGTGTACTCAAATAAGCCAATAAGGGGCTTTATCACTTGAGGAGGGTAACATTTTAGTTGCTAATCTAAGAATGGAGCGGCTTTTTTGAGTTTATATTAGAAAATCAATGGAGTAACGTACGATGGATTATTTTACCAAAAATTTAGTTTATCACTTTGATTCAGTTTTTAGTATGCTTAGACATTTAAGCTATCACTTTTGAATCTTCATGTTTGGTATGGTAGTTAATATTGTTTCATTTCATGCAAGATTTTCCAATATCTCTATATCAGTTATCTTTCTTGTCAAAAAAAAAAGTTATGTCTATCTTTAAGTGTAAATTTTGCATCGAAGACAAAGTTTCTCTCAAAAGTTGTTTTGCTATTGTTGGATTTAGGCATTGCTAGAGGTTGTGGATGGCAACACATGCAGGAGTCTATGTCAATTTGGGGGCCTTCTACTTATGTGAAATTCCGATTGCTGCATCATTGACTTTTTTGATTCAAGTGGGAGGAAAATGACTTTGGATTGGCACACAAGTTGGTGCTTTTGTTCAATGTGTTCTACTTTCTATTATAACAAGTTGTATAAATTGGGAACAACAGGTATGATCTTTTACTGTGCTTGGTTTCACTAAGTTAAGGACAATAACATATCAATTTGGATAAAATTTTCAGAGCACTAATAGGAAAGGAAAAAAATCAAATTAAATGATCTCTCTTAATGATTAAAAGTTTTCTAAATATTAGTTTGTCATTTAAATAAAATTCAACTTCTATACCATTCATAAATTTTCTTTAGTAGGTGTTTTTTCCAATTGTGTGTTTTACTATTACAGACAATGAAGGCCAGAGAGATACCAATTTTGGTTTGGATTACGGTTCTTTCCTTGAAGATTGTAAAGGCGGCGATAAGAAAAGACAACGTTTTGGGGGGGGGGGGGTTGACGATGGCATTGACGAGATCTTTGGTCGGTTTCCACGTCTTTGTCGCATGTTTATGTGGATGATATACTCAGTGGATTGAATGAAAAGAGTGTTAATGGGTAAGAAATTATGTCCATAGTTCATCTTTCACTTTTCTTCTTTTTGTTTATATATTGGGGAATTGATGCTATAGAGGGATTGGATTTGAGGTTGAGGTTTAGCTCACTAAGGATTAGTATAAATGTTCAATTGTACTAATCCCTCACCTACGGGCTCTGAATTTATGTATGTACCTGTTAGTTCTAAGGTTTATGAGAATTCATATTATGTTAGTCTTTCAATTATATATGGTTGACCAAGTTAAAGAACTAACATGATTCTTAATTCTTAAACTTTTTATTCGATCTCAAGGTTTTAGGCCTGGAAAAGGGGGGCTGATTATTTTCTGCAATTGAAGAAAACCCCAGGGGTACAATGACATCCCAAAGGAGATCCCAGACCCCGATGCCAAGAAAGTTCCCCATTTCCCATTGCTGTATTCAATAAACTTATTTATATTTAACATGTGAAATATGTATTCACACTTTGCTGACATGATGCAATTTTTCTTCATTTTTTTGAACTTATTTTTGTGGTTAACTTTAGATAACTACTAGAGGTTGCTGAAGCCTGGTGGAAATAAATGTTGTGACTTAAGATAAAAACAAGAAATTCTGGGAATTCAACTGATGCTCTAACAAGGTACTTCAAAGACAAATGTTATATATCACTTTGGTTGAAACATGCAATGAATTTGGCCTTAGTGGAGCATCCCTATTTTAGTGTACACACACTCTTATGGAGAGCAAAGGTCCTCCTAATACACAATGCATAGAAAAATAAGGTTAAAAAATGTGTAGATTCCATTTGTTGTTACTAGAGTCTGTTCAATTTTGTATTCAAGAAATTGACCAGTTCTAATTTGCAAAAAAAAAACCTTACCTTTATAATTTTATCTTTTCATTGTCTTTACAAATGGTATCATTGGCTATCTGCAACACCATCCTGCAAAGAAGTAAAATTCATTTTGCTTGGCTAGTGAAATCATTCTTCTCTGATGGGTGACTCTAGAAGTAACAAGAAAATTGGTCGTGTTCGAAATGGTTACGTTTAGGACAATTTTTCTCGCAATTTTTACATTCTCACATACTCATACAAGATATGGTTAATTTTATCTTCACTCATACAATTATAATTTTTACGTATTAAATGAAGTTTTTGTCCCGTGCATCGCACGGGCAAACGCACTAGTTTGTAGAATATTCAAACTCTAGTGAGGGTGAGGCAAAATTCTCAGGTGAAGGCTTATTATGGATTATCCAAGGTTTCATGAAATGAGAAGCTTAAGCACACAAACTTGAGGATGTGAAATCTCAATGATAGTGTAGTTCTTATCATAAGTGGCAAACTTCCTTCTCCACATTTTGCATTTCTTCTCCTTCATGCTAGTGTTGTTAAATTTATAGTGTTTACCGACTTCCTTCATCTCATATCTTTTCTTTGAATTTCATGTTATATGTTCTTAAAGATTTGCGAGAATCAAGTTGATTTTGCCACATTTCAAGATCCATCCATAGGAGATCATGTCAGAACTCATCATTTTGTGTTTGAAATACAACTCGCTTATTTTTTAGATGTTTTAACATAACTTTTTTTTAGATGTTAAAAGCTTCAGCATGAAGTATCAAAACGACTGTTATCCATAGATTGACTAGCTTGAAATATGAGTTGGCTTCAATGTTTTGCCACACTGAAACCCAAAAGACACTTAAAATAGCATCAAAATAAGAAAGAGGTAGATCACTTTATAAAAAAACTCTAGTCAAACAAAATTGCCATGCAAGAAATACATCATATGCGAATCAAATAACGGTCAAAACCTTATCTGCGGATTTTAATTTTAATGAATAATTTGCTGCAGATATATGGTCACAAACCAAAAGTGTGTATCTAAATTAACAATAACAAAAGTCTCCACGTCCACAACAAGTAAAGCACACAATGTATCTTAAAACTCATTGTGATTTCACGTGCTGCAGAACAACATTGTAGGCTTCATGCTCCTCCCCAAAATCCTGCAAGCAGCCAATAGTTGAATAACTGAATATTCAATAATAAATATAAAGCAAAGTAAAACACTACTAATATAACATTGCCATTTCTATACGGTTCATACCTTGACAACCACGCAGGAGCAACCAGTTACCTTCCTAGCTTTTCCCTCTGAATCAATCTTACACAACTGCACGAGGTATACCAGAATTAGTCCAAGAAAACAATGGGGGAAAAACTAGGCAATAACAACTATCGGTACAATAGTTTGATATGAAATTCCAAAGACGCGAAAGTAACATGATTTACAATCAATAAGACTTACACCAGCCCATTCCCCAAGTGTCTTAGCACTTGGAACTGTTAGAAGGCTAACATTGTGCTCTCCACAAAGAGCCTTGACGAGTTTAACATAGTCCGGTTGGTCACAATCTTCTGCAAGAACACAGAGCTGTGCTGAGTTCTTCTCAATAACTTTTGCACTTTCATGGAGGCCACGTCCAAGACCACCATAAGCCAGTGACTTTCTGAGCACAAGTTGTAGGGCTGTCATGATATCCATTGGCTCCCCTGGAATGGAAGCAACTGGCTCGGCTGCAACAACGGGTTCCTCACTGCAGAGGAAAAAATATCATGAAATGAGGTGCACATAAACCAAGGATACTCGAGGCACACAGACCAAACACACAAACTACTCAAGATTTGCAGACCAAATACACAAACATAAGAATGGAAAAACTTTTACTAACTACAAAATAAGGAATGTAATGGTTTTATTTTAAATTAAAACTGAGATCAACAACCACAATTGCAGCTGCAGTAACAAGGTCCTAGGGGCCTGAGTCTCTTCCCAACACCTGCATCAAACCCATTTATCCACAATTTCCCGTGATAACATAGCAATGTAATTATAACAGTAAACAAAATCATGCATAACAAATAACAATACTTTCCAAGAAGGCCTACCTGACGGAATTCTCTAATCTATGAAGCACCGACACAGACAAGCAAGCGACACGACACGTGTCAGACATAATACCAATTATGTAGACCAGCAATCTCATAATACCAATTAAACAACAACATCTACAGCAATAGGCTACTTCTAAACATTCTAATTTGCAATTTGAACAATATATTCTCTCAACCGAGAATTTCACCCTAAAAATAAGGAAGCAAAAGTACAAGATTAAGCAAATTGAACTTACCCTGACATTTTGCTGTTTTGATTTTAGAAAACAAGATCTCCTTCCTGCACAAACAAAGAAAAAACAAATCTTAGCACAAAGCATTATCATCATTCATGTTAAAACTAAAGTAGGGAATAACCTAAAAGCAAAGGTCTCAAAAAGAATTTAACTCATTCATTCTCAACATAAGAGTTTAAATTTAAAACAATTTTATTGACAAATTCAAACAATAGAATTAAATGTAGCGACTTGTTCGAGGCCAAAATCAAAATTGAAATAAGTTGACAGGCACGGAGAATCGCCATTGTAATCTTTTTCGCCAACCTTCAATGCAATAAGTGCCACTTATTACAGGCACTCTTGCTCTGCAAATTGGCTTTCATTTTCATATGAAAAAATTATGAATAAATGATAATAGAATAAGAGATAACACAAACACACACAGATCCAGAAGAAGAAGCATTTATACTTCAAATGAATAACCCTAAACAACAAAGACGACGGCGCAACTTCGACTAAAGTTGGCAAAATTCCTTCTACAATACAAATAGATTAATCGAATCGAAACATAACAACAGATTTAAGAAAATAATTCAATGAGAGAGTGGGAAAATAACCTTGAAGCAGAACACAAAGCTGTGGATTTCAGTTGCTATGAGCTCTTCCCAAATTTCGTAGACGGCACACGAACACTACTGATTATAGTTTGCGATTTATATTTATACAAGTTCGGGTTTAAAGGGTTTTACATTTGGACTCTACCATTTTGGGCTGGTGGGCTTCTTTGTTATTCATTATTAGAGTTTATTAGAGAAACCCCTCATTTTCGAGGACACTCCCAATAAGCAAAATTTTAGAAATAATACTTTATCTTGTGTTTATGAGCCTGTTTGATTGATTTGTAAACACATAACTATTTTACTGGACAGTACAATACATAATATGATAATATTTAACAACTTTTTGTCTCATACACTGTTTGGTGAACAATAATGGACAGCACAAGGGAAAAATTGTAAAATTTATTATAATTATCTTTCGAATGTTTATAATGATTTTAGATAACATATATTATAATATAATTAAAAAATTATAAAGAAAAATGTGTGATGAAAGAGATAGGAGAGAGAGAGAGAGAGAGAGAGAGAGAGAGAGAAATGAGGGAGAGAGATCGAGAGATGAGAAGATATAAGAGATATAAGAGGAGAGAGGTAGATATGGGGAGAGAGGTCATGAGATGAGAATATATAATAGAGGTGAGAGGTAAAGAGGGAGAGAGGGAGAGAGAAAGGAGAGAGACGAATGAGATAAGAGAGAGAGGTAGAGGAGAGAGAGAGAGAGGAAGAGAGAGAGAGAGAGAGAGAGAGAGAGAGAGAGAGAGAGAGAGAGAGAGAGAGAGAGAGAGAAAGTTTTTTGAGTAGGAAATAAAAATAATATTTTGGTATTTTTTGCGATTAGAAAGTTGTACTGTGGGACAGAAAGTTGTCATTCGGTTTTTTTAGGGACGGAAATTTGGGTTTTTGTTCAGTCTCTTGCCCCTTACCCCCCACTTTTGTCATGTTGTTTACCGTGAATTTTGGTAAACAACCGCTGGTTTAGAATTTGTTACTTGCAATATCAAGGCTAAAGTGCTCCCGGGGTCCCTTATCTTTATTTAAAGTAACGATTTGGTCCTTTATCTTTTTTTATCCCAAATCAGTCCTTTATGTTTTAAATTTTTGACACATAAATCCTTTTCTGTCCCAAATCAGACCTTTATGTTTCAAATTTTTAACACATAAATCCTTTTTTTGACACATAAATCAGCACTGTTAACGGAAAAAGATTTGTGTCAAAAATTTGAAAGATAAATGACTTATTTGGGACAAAAAAAACATAAAGGACTAATACGTTACTTTAAATAAAGATAAGGGACCCCGGGAGCACTTTAGCCCAATATCAACCAGTAAATCTTAGGACATTTGTGCTATAGTTTTCCAGAAAAAACTATGAATGTTCTTGATGTTATTTGTAATAACTGACAATTTCAAAGTTGTTGAAACTGTCGAATTGCCGTACGTATCTTCGATCAAGTGTAGAAAACAAGTAAATTGCAGAAATATTTAAGGAAACATAACTAGATTGCGTTGAAATAAAAGAAATTCGTACACAATATCATACATCTGGTTTCTATAACTCATGTTTCTCTATAACTTGGAATTCTGAGCGTGAGAAATATGTATGAGAGTTTGTGACCCATTTTTTCTATGAAAAACTACTATATATACTATGGAGAAACTGTAACTGCCTAAAACGACTATATATAACTGTACAAAGGAATTTATAAACAACAACTGTCGTATCCTTCGACGGCGTAACTGCTACGTTCTTCGACAATGCTGCTTTAGCCCTAATGTCTTACTGGACTTTTATTCCCCTTTCTGTCTAAGTATTGCCTTCAAGGCCTCAATTTCACCGTCTTTGTGAAGTAGTCGAAAGTCGAAGATCACCTTTGAATTACCATCTCAATGTCGAAAATCAACATTAAAGTGACAAGTCAAACCTCATTGACTGCATTTAATTGAGCCTGTCGAAAATGCAGGCTAACAAATTGCCCCCCCCCCCCCCCAAAAATGTCATTTTCAACTGAGGATTAAACGAAGGTAGAAAATTGACGTTTTTTGAATTGTCTCTCGACAACCCTATGTCAAGCACTCTAACGTCATCAACGTCACTCTTCAGCATTGAAGAGACGTTTTCTTTCTCGTCATGTTAGCACTTGAGTGCGTTGTCATATTAATGGCCACGTTTTGCTTTGGAAACTGCCACACTCCATCACTTCCATCACTTTTGTAACTGCTACACACGTTCCCCAAGTAACTTCCACCATTGCTCTTCTCTTTTTTTTATATTGGTTCTTGTAGTTTCGACAATGTGTTCTACAATGTATTCTGGAACCAATGCCATGTTTGGTTTAACTTCACTGTTTTACTCTTGCGCTATTTTAACTTCTTGCAACATTGGCTTATATTTCTTTAAATACTTGCCATTTATTCGCAAAATTCGACTATTAGCGCCTAATTCCTCGACTTCATAGGCACCATTTGAAAAAATCTGCGTAATTCGAAATGGTCCTTTCCAATTTGGTGACCATTTGCCTAAGACTCTATCACTTTTATCCATAGGCAAAACAACTTTCCAAACTAAGTCTCCCAAGGCAAACGTTTTCGACTTTCGACCAGTAAAAATTGAGCCTTGGTCTGTGGTAATGGTTTCTGGAATCCCAAACCTATATAGAATATGGTTTTGAATAAAATTCATAACTGCCTCTTGGTCAACATTGGCTAAGGGAATAGCTTCAACCCACTTGGTAAAGTAATCTACGCCTACTAATATATAACGGTGGCCTTTCGACGAAGTTGGTCTAATCTCACCAATTATGTCTAAAGCCCAACCTCTAAATGGCCAGGGTTTAATTATTGAATGCAATTCATTTGCGGGCACATGTTGAACTCCTGCGTGCCTTTGGCATTCTTGACAACCCTTAGCAAACTCTATACAGTCTTTCAGCATAGTTGGCCAATACACACCTTGTCGAAACATGAGCCATTTCATCTTGTGACCTGCTTGATGTGAGCCACAAGCACCACTATGAGTATTGGATATTGCCAAATAAGCTTCGTTTTCACTTAGGCATTTAAGCAAAACTCCTTCAGGAGTCTTTTTGAACAATTCATTTCCAACAATCATGTAGCTTAAGGCTCTATACTTGATTCTTCGACTAGTTGCTCCTGTTGGATTTTCCAAGTATTCGACAATTGGTTTTCGCCAATCATCATTCGACATATTGTCAATGGCAAAAATTTCAAAATTTTCAATTTCAGTTGCAGGTGACACCACTTCTGACTTGTCTGCCCCCCCAAATTTTGGCATTGACAATTGTGTGTTGGAACTATCTGTCGAAAAGAGCTTCTCTTTTATTTCTATCAACTCTTGCAATTTTTCTTTAGAAACTCCGTAGCCTGAAGCAATCTGTGCCAACTCATTTGCCTCTTGGTTATCAA
Source organism: Astragalus membranaceus (assembly GCA_039519185.1). NCBI lineage: Eukaryota > Viridiplantae > Streptophyta > Magnoliopsida > Fabales > Fabaceae > Astragalus > Astragalus membranaceus. The sequence goes on along the minus strand of CM076850.1, from coordinate 21,431,848 downwards.
TTCTAGGCACATGTTTAATGTCAATATGAGTGAAATGTTTTAACATTGCATTGGCAGTAATAAAGTACTTTATTAAGTGTTCTTTGATGCACTTGTACTCTTTTGTTAATTGTTTCACAACTAGTTCAGAGTCACCTCTGATTTCAACGGCTTTTCCCCCCAACTCTAGCAGCATTTCAAGTCCTGCTATCAAGGCTTCATATTCAGCCTCATTATTGGAGCAATTTCCTTCGATTTTAAACTTAAATTTTGTTGGTATCTTTGTTGGAGATATTATGAGTACTCCAATTCCTGTACCATTTTTATGGCTTGACCCATCGAAGTACAACTTCCAGGGTTGAACATCCACAAAGCAACGACCTGGCCTTTAACAGCTTTCAAAGACTACTATGTGAGTGAATATTCAGATAAGGCTAAAGCCCATTTTCCAATTCGACTATGTAAAATTGGTGTTGACAGCATATGTTTAATTATATCATAATGCGAATAAACATACACATCAACAGGCTTTATGTATTGCTTCAATTTTGTACATGAAAAATACAAACATAGGCATAGTTTCTCAATTGGATGATATCTCGTTTCTGCATCATTCAATACTCTACTAAGATAATAAATGGCTCTTTCGACACCATTTTCATCCTCTTGTGCTAACATACTACCTATTGTCATCTCTGACGCTGCTATGTACAATTTCATTACCCTATTCCTAATAGGGGGAAGCAACATAGGTGGTTTAATCAAGTAAGACTTGATCTCGTCGAAGGCTTTCTGGTGTTCTAGATCCCATCTGAACACATCCTCTTTTTTCAGTCGAAGTAATGGCGAAAATACTCGTGTCTTGCCACTTAGGTTTGAAATAAACCTTCTTAAGAAGTTAATCTTTCCTAGTAAAGACTGTAACTCTTTCTTTGTCGAAGGGCCTTCGTTTCCAAGATCGCTTTCGTCTTGTTTTGATGGATCTCAATGCCTTTTTTGTGCACAACAAAACCCAAGAAATCAGCTGCTCGAACACAAAAGGCACATTTTATTGGATTCATTTTCAATCCATATTTTCTCATTCTTTCGAATGATTGTCGAAGGTGGTCTAAATGACCACTTTCTGATGAAGACTTAACAACAATGTCGTCTATGTATACTTGCATAAAATCTTCTATAAAATCATGAAACATAGAATTCATGGCCATTTGGTATGTTGCACGAGCATTTTTTAGGCCAAAAGGCATTACTACCCATTCATAAACGCCTAAAGCCCCAGAGCTGCGAAGTGCTGTTTTCGACACATCTTCTTCAGCAATATAGATTTGATTATAACCAGAGTACCCATCAAGCATACTTAGATAATCAAACTCTGCTGCTAAGTCGACCAACATTTCTGCCACTGGCATGGAATATTCATCATTTGGCGTAGCATTGTTTAAGTCCCTAAAATCTATGCAGACTCTAAGAGTGCCATTTTTCTTAATTACAGGAACTATATTAGCTAACCAATCAACATACCTTGCAGTTCTGATGAACCTGCTCCTGAGTAGCCTTTCGATCTCTTCTTTGATCTTCGATAAGATTTGTGGTGCAAACCTTCTTGGTGGTTGTTTCACAGGTTTCTTATCTGTTCGAATTGGCAGCTTCAATTCCACTACTTCTCGACTCAAACCAGGCATTTCATTATAATCCCATGTGAAGCAATCTTTGTACTCCTTCAAGAGCTCTATTGTTCGATCTCTCAAACTTTTTTCGATTTTAGCACTAATAAACGTTGGCCTCTTTATAGAGCCATCTCCCAAGTCAATTTCTTCCAAGGGATCTTGTGCTTGAATTCTCTTGGTCGAACCCATTAGGTCTTTTTCAAATCCTAAAGGCTCGTCATCATAGATACAGTCTAGCCTTTGGTCTTCGACCATATTTTCTTTATCATCATGTCTAATGGTTTCACCTACCATTTTTTGTTGCATTTCGGCTTATAAAGCCGCATTTTGCTTGTTCTCGGTCACATAGGCCGTAATCCTTTCCCATGCACTAGGTTGAGACATTACCAATTATTTAGGGTCCATCCCACCCAATAGGTTTGTTGTAACCTTTTGGGCAGCTTGCTTCACCAATTACCTCCCTTTCCCAAATAAATCCATGAGTAGGGTGAAGGTCTAGTGAAGCATAAGCATTGTCTTGGGGTACATAGGTACTGTCAGAAGGTGTACATGGCGCAATGTTTGCCAATTTCTTGTCAAAAGTCTTCTTTGTGACGTGGTCTACTTTTGCTAAAACGTAGCTTTGATAACCTTCCACATTTTCGGCCAGTCCATCTTCTCTCCAAATGGAGATTCTTTGGTGTAGGGTCGAAGGGACTGCTCCGACTCCATGTATCCATTCCCTGCCAAGCAACAAGTTGAAATTTTCCTTGGCTGGAATAACCATGAACAATGTTAACCTCTTAACGCTGCCAATAACAAGTTCGACCTCAATTGCTCCAAGTGAATAACCAGATTTGCCTTCGTAGTTAGTGAGCACTACATTGTGTGGCCTTAAATCTGTGTCAGACTTGCCAATCTTTGTGAGCATACATTGGGGCATTAAGTTAACTGCAGCACCTCCATCAACTAGCACCTTGTTGACACCCACATTGTTGACCTTAACTTGAATGAACAATGGTTTAATGTGGTATTTCATCCCCCTATCCGGCCTTTCAAAGACAGCACTCTGCTCTTCAATGCAGCCATTGTTCAGAACATAGTAGCATATTGACTTGTGTTTAGCCATGTCTTCATCGAAGTCTTCTTCGACTTCGTTTACTTCTGAAACCACGTCGAACTCAATTGGGAGAATGGAGACCACGTTGCATATCACGTCGAAGTCAGGTTCTGAATCAGTGAAACCAGAACCCATTTCCTCATCAAAGTTGAGGCCCTCTTTTGGATCAAGACCTTCCTTAATAACCGACAGTGGAGGAAATTATCTCTCTGTTGCAGGCTTCTTGGGAATTTCGACAAAAGAGGCTACTTACTTACCCTTGCTTTTTGTTGGAGTTCTCATCCTTTCCTGCAGCAGGATCAGCTTTCTTTTGGCGTTGATACCTACGTCATTGTGTTCTTGTCATCGGATTCTTTCCCTTGTAGTTATTGTTGTAGGCATACTTATTCGACCCATTTGCCTTGCTCTGTTTTGCAGTGCTTGTACTTCCTTTGACCGTAGTTGAATGATGACTTGTGTCTTTGCCACCAGAATACACCCACTTCTCGATAGGTGACTTAGTTGGTGGCACAAAGGTCTTGATTTGCGCCTTCTGAGGATTCTTGGTCGAAGTTACCATATATGGTATTCCTCTTTTGTTGAAGCTGAACTGTGGCCTTTTGTCGACCCACTTGGCTTTCCTCTTCCATTGAGGTTTGAATCCTTCTAGGTTCTTTGCAGCCTCCTTGTCGAAGACAGAACTGCACCTTGGACACAGCATGACCTCAATGTTGTTAATTTTGCAACGGTTAAGGAAGTCGACCAGTTCTTCTTCAGCCTTGGGGTAAACCACTTGTATTTTCTCGTTGTACTGGTCCGCAGTGACCATTTCGACGTTGTCCATTGAACGTTCAATTGTTCCTTTCTTGTCAACATCTGCAGCAGTAAACTCAGTAGCTTCCATCACATTGATTTCGACTGGTTCAGCATACATAGCGTCTGCTACTGGAAGAGGATCAGTGTCAATCTTCATTGGAGGCTTAGACTTGCCTCCAAATTTCAGCCTTCCTTCATTCAGTGCGTTTTGGACCAAATACCTGAAAAGAACACAACGACATGTATTATGGCCTAAAAAGTTATGATACTTGCAATAACCTCTTTTCTTTTGTTGCTCTAATGGCGGTATCTTCAGGCCCTTAGGCACTATAATTTGACCATCATTAACTAAAAGATCAAATATTTGATCACAATTAGTAACATCAAATGTATACGTTTTTGCAACAAATCTATCATTTTTAGGTTCGACAGGATTTTTCCCATCTGAAGGCTTCAATAATTTACAAATATAAGGAGGTCCAGGTTTTAGTTCAGCCATATTGACTTCTTCTTCGACATCCTCATAAGAGACATCAAATTCATGGTCGCTGTCATCAGTTTCGACGTATGCAACCTTTTCTTTTTTTATTAAACCTACTGGTTCTAGCCTTTTCAGCTTTTATCCTTTCGACTTGTCGAACCCTATCAGCCAATTGGGCCATATCTCTTAAGTGAGATGTGTCTAACTTCTTTCTGATATAATAGTCGAGGCCACCAGCAGCCATTTCGACCAACTCATGTTCAGGCACTTGTGTAAAGCACCTTGCCTTAAGAAGTCTAAATCTATTGAGATAGTCATCAATAGACTCTGCCACTTTGCGTCGAGCGCTAGCCAATTCTTTAAGACTAATCTTCGATTGGCCCATGTAGAACTGTTCATGAAATGCTTTCTCTAATTGCCCCGAGTTAAATATGGAGTGTGGGGGTAAAGTTGTAAACCAAGTGAAAGCATTTTTTGTAAGGGAATTTGGGAAGTATTTCAAACTCAAATTCTCATTATGGGCTATGTCACCAGCCTCAGTTAAATAACGGGCAACGTGTTCGACAGTGGATTCGCTAGTTTCCCCTGCGAATTTTGTGAACTTGGGAATTTTCCAACCTCTAGGCAACTCAGTTTGCAACACATAATCTGACAAGGGTGAAACAAAATTAGGCCTATGCAGGCCCAAATTGAGGCCATTCTGGGCTAAAATGGTTTCGACGAGATTAGCCAAGTTATTTTGGAGTCCAAAATTGTTTTGCTGAACTTGTCTAACCACTTCATCAGCATTCTGGCCTCTGTTGACCAACACAACCTCAGGGTTTACTTCGACTTCCCTTTTTGGAGGTGGTTCGACAGCAATTTGCTGTCCTTGACCCACAAGGTTTTCGACAGGCCTTATATTCTGAATTTGAGGCACTTGCTGGTTTTGCAGTGGTGGAGTGCCAAAGAAATCTGCTATTCTCCCCATTTGATTAGCCAACCTCTGGTAACTATGGTTCGTGTTTTGAATTAAGGGGTTAAACACCGTACCAATTTCTTGGGTCAGCATATTGACCATGTCATGGCTACTCTCATCCATTTGTTGCCTTAAGGCCAGCAACGATGATGTGGTTAAGGCAGTTACCCCTGCTATTGTCAAAGAGGGCATAAGAGCAGTTGCTCCCGTGACATTTGCAACACTAGCGTTACCCATTGACGCTTGTTCTTGTGAATTCTGTGGATTCTGTGCATTAGACGTCGAAGCGTTGTTCGAACCAGAACGTGCCATCTCTGAAAGATATTTTCTGTAACACCCTGAATTTTACTCCCTTTGTGTGTATTATAATTTTATTTACCTTATGTGAAATAATAATTAGTCTAGTATCTAGAGAGCGTTTTTAAGAAAAATAATTTTATAGGATTAGAGAGAAATATTATAGAAGGTTATGAAAAATATTTGAACTTAAACCTCTATCAAATTATAGCTAAAAAGTATCTGTCAGTACAAATTGTACTGCACTAAAAAGTACAAACTCATCAGAAAATTTTGAAACTTAGTTCGTTAAGTCCTATAAAATATAAAGATCAAAACTATATCTGCAGAATTTTAATTACCTGAAAATACGTCTTTTATTATTACCAGTATAGCAAAAAAAGGAGAAAAGGAACGAATGGTTAAATTCTTAGCCACGGAAGCATAAAAACAGAAGCTTCCATAAGTGTGAGACGTGTCTACTCCCTGAAAGATAAAATCAGCAACAATTACTTATAAATAACACTCAAAGCTCACTTTGCTTTCACCTCTCTCACTTTACTTTCACAAACAACCTTCTGAAAGCTCATCAAGGTTAGAGACACTATTCTCTCTTTATAAAATCTAGCTTTCTCTCTTTTAGTACTAGGTTTCTTTATTATTATATTATTATTATTATTATTTTCCTTAATCTTCATAGAGTGAAACTCACGTATACATTTTGGAGTTTGATCAAATCCCACTGAATGTTTTTTTTTTAAGTTCTTTACTTTTGTTTTCAAATTTTTAATTGTTACATTCTTTCCAAAACTAACATTCTCATCCAAACACAAAATGGTGGATTTCAAACTCCCTTGTTTCATTATATTTCCTTTTAATACAAAACCTTTTCATTATTATTATTATTATTATTATTATTATTATTATTATTATTATTATTATTCCATTATATATTTATTTTAATATTAGAATATGGCTTAAAAGTACATTTCAGAATAAAAAGACTATTCAAAAATTTGATTAAATAAATGAATTAGTTTTAAAAAAAAATATATATATATATATAATAAATTCTAATATATATATATATATATATATATATATATATATATATATATATATATTAGTTATGATATAGTTATGAGTGTAATATGACATAGTTGTTTTGATGAGTAATAGGTGTTGAGGAAATTAAAGAAAGTGTCCAACAAGCTATTTTGGGAAAAAGTCAAGGTAAGGGGAAATACTAATAATAAGTTGATGGGCACAAATTGTGTGTTTCTTGTATATATACTATTTAGATATTCTTAAGTGATTTGTGTGATTTTGATTTATTTGGGTTTTATGCAAATGTGTCAAAATTAGTATATTTTGAATTTGGTTGAGAATATTGGTTGTCTAGTGATATAATAATAGACTTAGTGATATGACTTAAGAGGACTGATAAGTTAAGGTGTACTTCACAAGTTGTTCTATGGATTCTAAGGACGGAATTGTCAAGTTGATTATGGATTAGATTAGTAAGACTGATGATTTTACTAAGAGCTAATACAGGATGTTTCTTATAGTACTATCAAGTATATAAGACTGAGGATAGGTTCGGTTGGGTCGACTACAGACCTTCTGGGGGCACTTGTGTTTCGAACTCCTACCAATGGTCAGTTGTAGCAATTCTGGCTGGGGGAAATCGTACTACCCGACACGGTGAGCCTGACTGTACAGGACTATCTATAATAAGGTGCAGCGCTCGGGCCAGAATGATTGGGGTATAGATTGGATATCTTCTCATTGCAAACAATCATGTTATGGCAGTTGAAACGGCCTTACGCTCAAGATGATAGATAAATCTCCATGGAGTAGGTTGAGTATATTATTTCTAGTTAGCAGACTAACTTTGTTGATGGATTAGAGGATAAGTGTGATATCTAGTTTATTTGACTAACAATCGATGATTAATTTTCCCTATAATACTACTCATGTTTTGCAGGATTTGGTGATTATGTGCGGTGAATTTTCTTAGTCTTGATTGAGTTTGATGTGCGTCATTATTAAGTCTATATATTATTATTTCTTGTGATTGTATCCTATTATGTGTAAATTGTGTAACCATCGTGTTGCAAACTTGTGTACGAGTATTTCACCCCTTACATTTCAGATGACATCGGAGGAGACTTTTGAACACTTTGGGCACAGGCAGATTAGATTTCTGGAGGATATGGGAGATCCCATCTGGGAGATCGACCCAGTGGCTCAGACCATTACTTATACTGGTGTGACTCAGACTACTGACGGGGCACAGGGAATACCCATGACTGTTATTACTACTCATCAGACCTTAGACCGTATAATAGAGGCTTTGTTTCCTGGTGTGGCAATACCTGGGGCTGTAGTTCAGGATGCTGTGGTCCCTGATGTACCTATCATACCTGAGTGGGAGCCGTCTGATGGCTCCAGTAGTAATGGTACCGTTGGGAATCTCCCCAATGGATATCATTAGTGGTTGTTGGAAGATGGTTCTTTTGGTTCTACTTAGAGTATAAGAGTTTTTTTTTTGGGGATTTAGTCTGGCTTGTAATCTCTTATAACTCTACCTTTTGATACAGTGACTATTAGGCGTTTCAGTATATTAGCTTGACTAACTAGTTTTCAGCCTAACCTATGGTATATATATAACCCTATAGACCGTACCACCTTTTGGGACATCTGTGTGACGTGGTACTTAGACGATAACCTATGTAAGCCCAAGGGCATAACTATGATCCAACTGATAGTGATCAATATATGATGCATATTTATATATATTTCAACGTTGTATGATATAATTAATCCTTTATGTTTCTCACACGTTTAGAAAATTATTTTTCGTAAGTTGAGAATCGAATTCATATCTACTTTGAATTAATAAGTTTTCAAAAGAATATTATAAATAGGAATATTAGTTAAGTGTAGCACCACTTTTAAAGGTTAGAAAAAGGGGTGTTACATTAAGTGGTATCAGAGCAGATAGAGCCTTTAGGGTAAAATCTCGGTTGTAGGTCTGCTGTGTTTTTGTTATGTGAACTCTGAATTATTTGGATTGTTTTCTATATGTTTATATTGTGTGAACTCTATGGACTATCTGGATTGTCTTCTTATTAGGTTCTAACTAGCATTGCCTTATAGGAATTCAATGGCTCATAGGAATGAACAATTAGATACTGGGAATACTGAAGGTGGAAACAACAATGCTGGGAATAACATGGATAGAGCTATTCAAGCTATGGCCGACATGGCGACATCAATTGCACAACAAACTGCTGCAAAGAATCAAAGAGATATTCGCAAACAACAAAGGGAAGAGCAAGCTGCTGAGTCTAAAGGCTTGGTTGACTTTAGACGTCATGATCCTCCCCAATTTCATGGAGAAACAGAACTAGAGAAAGCTGACTTATGGCTTCAAGAGATAGAGAAAATATTCAAAGTACTGAAATGCTCAGATGAAGCAAAGGTTAGTTATGCATCTTACCTGCTGCTGGGGGATGCGGAATATTGGTGGAGAGGAGCCCGACAGATAGTCGAAGCCAATAACCAGGAAGTTACATGGGAGGTATTTCGTGCTAAATTTCTAGACAAATATTTTCCTAAGAGTGCTAGAACTGCAAAGGAACAAGAGTTCCTAATTCTGAAACAAGGAGGGATGACAGTCGGAGAATACGCGGCAAAGTTTGAGTCGCTGGCGAAGTATTTTTGTTTCTTTCAGGATCAGGTTGATGAGGATTGGCTATGTGAAAGATTTGAAGGAAGACTGAGACTTAACATCAAAGAGTCAGTCTTACCACTTGAGATTCGGCAATTTCAACCGCTCGTGGAAAAATGCAGAAAGATAGAGACAATGAAGGAAACTGGAATTAACCGGGGAAATACAGGAGGGCCGTCTAGGTCTAGGTATCCAACTCAAGGATGGAACCAGAAAGGGAAACAGCCGTACAAGAAGCCTTATTCCCGACCCTCGGGGAATAATCAGAATCAACAACCATATCGTCTGATTGCATCTGCTTTTGGCGGTGGACCAATTAGGAATCAGAATTCAGGCCCCATTCGATGATGTTTCAAATGTGGGAAGCAAGACCATTTGGCTGACACATGCCCCATGAAGGGAGTGGTATGTTACAGATGTGGAAAGACGGGACACATGGTAAAGGACTGCATTGATCCGAAAGTTGAACCGGTGGTGAGTAACATGAAAGCTGAAAGGCCAATGGCAAACGGAAGAGTTTACACCATAAGTGGTGTTGAGGCTTCTCAATCTGAAGATCTTTTACAAGGAAATTGTGATATGGAATGTAAGCTCTTAACCGTATTATTTGATTCTGGAGCAACCCATTCTTTTATCTCTTTGGATCGAGTGAAAGAATTGAATTTACCTACTACATCATTGCCTTTTGATTTGATCGTTTCTGCTCCAACTGCTAAACCTATAGTGGCAAATTCTGTGTGTTTAAACTGTCCTATTGTCATCCATGATAGAAGATTTCTTGTTGATTTAATATGTTTGCCTTTAACGCAACTAGATATAATTTTAGGCATGGATTGGTTATCTCCTAATCACATCCTTTTAGACTGTGCGCATAAAACTTTAGTCTTTCCCAACCCTAGGATTTTCGAATTTATATCTGCGAATCAAGCAATAACTTCTTTGAAAGAAGGTGCTCAAGGTTATATGTTGTTGTCTTCCTTGAAAGCGGAAAAAGAAGTTACTTTGAGCGAAATACCAGTCGTGAAAGATTTTTCGGAAGTATTTCCAAAAGATATTCTCGGATTACCCCCTGTGCGAGATATTGAGTTTTCAATCGATCTCATACCTGGGTCAGGTCCAATCTCTATTGCACCGTATAGGATGTCACCTACGGAGTTAGCAGAACTGAAGAGTCAACTTGAAGATCTATTGTCAAAACAGTTCATTAGACCAAGTGTATCACCTTGGGGAGCACCGGTTTTGTTAGCGAAGAAGAAGGATGGAGGTTCGAGACTGTGTGTAGATTATCGTCAGTTGAACAAAGTGACGATAAAGAATAAGTATCCTCTACCTCGCATTGATGATTTAATGGATCAACTCCGTGGAGCTGCAGTCTTCTCAAAAATTGACTTAAGAACGGGATATCACCAAATTAGAGTAAAACCCGAAGGTATTTCAAAAACCGCGTTTAGGACTCGTTATGGACATTATGAGTATTTGGTGATGCCATTCGGAGTAACAAATGCACCTGCTATTTTCATGGATTACATGAACCGGATTTTTAACCCATTCCTCGATAGATTCGTCATTGTATTTATTGACGACATTCTCATCTATTTTAAGAGTTACGAGGAACATGAAGATCATCTTCGTCAAGTTTTGCAAATTCTACAGGAGAAGAAATTATACGCAAAGCTGTCAAAATGTGACTTTTGGATTGAGGAAGTTAAATTTTTGGGTCACGTGATTTCTAAGGCAGGAATTGCTGTGGACCCAGCAAAAGTGGAAACTGTACTTTCATGGGGACAACCACGATCGGTGACTGAAATTCGTAGTTTCGTTGGTTTGGCCGGATACTATCAGAGATTTATAAAAGGATTTTCAAGGATAGTGGCACCGTTGACTCAACTCACAAGGAAGGATCAACCGTTTGTCTGGATCGAAAAATGTGAAGAGAGTTTTCAAACGATGAAGACGCGATTGACAACATCACCAGTATTAGTTCTGCCACAACCAGGTGAACCATATGAAGTGTATTGTGATGCTTCACATCGAGGATTAGGTTGTGTTCTTATGCAGCATAAAAAAGTTGTAGCCTATGCCTCGAGACAGTTAAAGACTCACGAGAAAAGTTACCCTACCCATGATTTAGAACTAGCGGCAGTGGTATTTGCGTTAAAAATCTAGAGACATCATTTGTATGGAGCAAGTTTTGATGTTTTCAGTGACCATAAGAGTTTGAAATATCTTTTCGATCAAAAAGAGCTCAACATGAGACAGGCGATGGATGGAATTTCTAAAGGACTATGATTTTACCTTGTTTTATCACCCAGGAAAAGCAAATGTTGTAGCTGATGCATTGAGTCGAAAGACAATACACATTTCTGCTATGATGACCAAGGAGTTAGAACTGTTAGAGAAGTTTCGAGATCTAAATCTAACTGTGGAACTGACCAGTGGAAAGATTTCCTTTGGGATGATCAAGGTGTCAAGCGGACTCATGGAGGATATCCGTGAACAACAAGCAAGTGACGAACATCTACAGGAAAAGAGAAGACTAATCGAACAAGAAAGGGCTGCGGAGTTCAGTGTAGGAAGCGATGGCATTTTGCGATGCACCGGGAGAGTTTGCATCCCAAATAATGTGGAGATGAGGAAAATGATTTTAGACGAAGCACATAAAAGCAAGCTGAGTATTCATCCAGGAGCAACAAAAATGTATCAAGATCTAAAGCAAAAATTTTGGTGGCCAGGAATGAAAAGACAGGTGGCAGAATACGTCGCATCATGTCTAACATGTCAAAAAGCGAAAGTTGAACATCAGAAGCCTGCCGGTATGCTTCAATCACTGGACATACCAGAATGGAAGTGGGAAAGCATTTCAATGGATTTTGTAGTAGGATTACCAAGGACGGCACATAATTTTGATGCAATTTGGGTGATTTTGGACAGGCTGACTAAGTCGGCACATTTCTTACCAGTGAGAATAAATTACAATGTGGAGAAGCTGACTGAGATATACATTAGGGAAATAATCAGACTGCATGGAGTTCCTTCTAGTATTGTTTCGGATCGAGACCCGAAATTCACTTCTCATTTTTGGCGAAGTTTACAAGAAGCTATAGGAACGAAGCTGAGACTGAGCTCGGCGTACCACCCTCAGACAGATGGACAAACAGAGAGGACAATTCAATCTCTGGAAGATTTACTGAGAGCATGTGTTTTGGACAATAGAGGAAGTTGGGATAGTCTGCTACCATTGATTGAGTTCACCTATAATAACAGTTTTCACTCGAGTATCGGAATGGCACCCTACAAAGCTTTGTACGGAAGGAAATGCCAAACGCCATTATGTTGGTATCAAGATGGGGAAAGTTCCATCTTAGGACCAGAGATTGTTCAACAAACAACAGAAAAAGTCAAACAAATTCGTGAAAAGATGAAGATTGCACAAAGCAGACAGAAAAGTCACTCTGATCGGAAAAGAAGACCTCTCGAATTTCAAGAAGGTAAACGTGTTTTTAAAAGTTACATCAACCACAGGAGTCGGAAGAGCTATTAAGTCAAGGAAACTCACTCCGAAATTTATTGGACCATATCAAATTATTCGGCGCGTTGGCCCAGTAGCTTATCAAATAGCTTTACCGCCTTTTCTCTCAAACATTCACAATGTATTGCACGTTTCACAGCTGAGGAAGTATATTTCTGATCCATGTCACATAATTGAACCTGATGAAATACCGTTAAGAGAAAATTTGTCGTATGAGACATCTCCTGTGAGGATCGAAGATAAAAGGATTAAACAACTTCGAGGAAAACAAATATCTTTGGTCAAAGTTGTATGGGATCAGGCAACCGGAGATTCAACATGGGAGTTAGAAGACAGTATGAGAGCATATCCGAGTTTATTTTAAGGTACACAATTTCGAGGACGAATTTTTTTTTAGTGGGGTAGTAATGTAACACCCTGAATTTTACTGCCTTTGTGTGTATTATAATTTTATTTACCTTATGTGAAATAATAATTTGTCTAGTATCTAGAGAGCGTTTTTAAGAAAAATAATTTTATAGGATTAGAGAGAAATATTATAGAAGGTTATGAAAAATATTTTAACTTCAACCTCTATCAAATTATAGCTAAAAAGTATCTGTCAGTACAAATTGTACTGCACTAAAAAGTCCAAACTCATCAGAAAATTTTGAAACTTAGTTCGTTAAGTCCTATAAAATATAAAGATCAAAACTATATCTGCAGAATTTTAATTACCTGAAAATACGTCTTTTATTATTACTAGTATAGCAAAAAAAAAAGGAGAAAAGGAACAAATGGTTAAATTCTTAGCCACAGAAGCATAAAAACAGAAGCTTCCATAAGTGTGAGACGTGTCTACTCCCTGAAAGATAAAATCAGCAACAATTACTTATAAATAACACTCAAAGCTCACTTTGCTTTCACCTCTCTCACTTTACTTTCACAAACAACCTTCTGAAAGCTCATCAAAGTTAGAGACACTATTCTCTCTTTATAAAATTTAGCTTTCTCTCTTTTAGTACTAGCTTTCTTTATTATTATATTATTATTTTTCCTTAATCTTCATAGAGTGAAACTCACGTATACATTTTGGAGTTTGATCAAATCCCACTGATGTACCTATCATACTTGAGTGGGAGCCGTCTGATGGCTCCAGTAGTAATGGTACCGTTGGGAAATAAAAGAAATTGGTACACAATATCGTACTTCTGGTTTCTATAACTCATGTTTCTCTGTAACTTGGAATTCTGAGCGTGAGAAATATGTATGAGAGTTTGTGATCCATTTTTTCTATGAAAAACTACTAAATATACTATGGAGAAACTGTAACTGCCTACAATGGCTATATATAACTGTACAAAGGAATTTAAAAACAACGACTACCGTATCCTTCGACGGCGTAACTGCTACGTTCTTCGACAATGCTGTTTTAGCCCTAATCTGTTACTAGACTTTTATTCCCCTTTCTGTCTAAGTATTGCCTTCAAGGCCTCAATTTCACCGTCTTTCTGAAGTAGTCGAAAGTCGAAGATCACCTTTGAATTACCATCTCAATGTCGAAAATCAACATTTCTATTTTAAAGTGACAAGTCAAACTTCATTGACTGCATTTAATTGAGCCTGTCGAAAATGCAGGCTAACACATGTACCATGAACAGTTAGCAAATCAAACAGAGTACAATTAGAGTTGTCCATTGTGGTCTCTTGCTTTTTAACAAATCAACCTGGGATGTCAACGGAGCGGGGCGGGCACGGGTAGTAGTTACTGATAACTCTATTTTATATAGAGATATTCATACAAATAAACTTGAGTTATTGCTTATTTTCAAGAACATTTATATATATTTATAGCTTATTTATCAAGGAACAACATTTTAAATATTCAAATGGATAAAGGGCAATGATCTAGGCAAAATGCACAAATCTTGTTAGGTTTGATGTTTTTGTTCAGTGCAGCTACTGCAGGAGTGGAAACACTGCCAACACCAGGAGTGGAAACACTAGGAGTGGAAACACTGCCAACACCTGCTAAATTCTGCAGTTTATACCAAAACATCCAAAGATCATTTCAATGCTTCCACACTTGATTTGTGACGTCATACCTAGTCACTTAGAGCTGAGCCACTTGCAGAAGTCGGCGATACACAGAAAAATCAAGTTGCAAGACTCAAACTTATCTAAAAGACATATGGCACTTCTCCAATGGACCTCATCTTTTGTTATGCATGCAAGCGACCAAACCTGTGCAGCTTGCTTGATTGTTGTCAACAAATTAACCATGTTCGGTCTCCTCAGCTGATCTTTCACGCCAAAGGAAACCCCTTGCAAGAGGAAAGCTTTCAAGCCTATAAATAGATATCATATCTTCACAAGAAAATCATCCTATCTTTTATCATCTTTCATATCTTTAAATCCTTTATCTTTTCGCTTAGTTTAGGTTTAGTTTATTTTCATTTCAAGTTTCTAAGGAGAGGAAGGTGAGGAAGTGCTTGACAACCATTCCCTTCACTTCTACTTTGAAGAAATTCGTGTAAGAAATCTTTATTGTACTTCAACTTGGGAACTTAATGCAAAAGATCTTATATTCAAGTAATCTCTACTCTTTTAAGTTCTTTTGCTTTATTATTCATTTACTTATGTTCTTTGCATATTCTTTGCTTTATAACATGAGTAACATGAGCTAAATTCCCTTAAGTTGAGATGTTCTAACCTTGTAATAAATTTCTAAATATGTTATTATGGTTTATGTAGTGTAAACACTTTAAACTCTTGCATAACACTTCTTTCAACTTATTCTGGAATTGATCACTTTAGAATAGGTAAAACTTGTAGCAGCAGACATGGGCTACATTTATGAACTCAAGAGTTAATAGGGACAAGTATTTAATAAAGGAAACTTTGTTAAATACATGCTAAAACCTAGACATAGGATAGCATAGTCCTTAGGATAATAAAATTACAAGAGTGAACCTATTTAGCAACTTGGATCATTGTTAGGAGGCAAGGGAGGAATTGACAAACCTTTCTTTACTGTAAAAATTAACAAAGATCATAAGAGCTTGTAATGAAACTCTGAAGAGAAGTGCTGAAAGGCACAAACTGATGCATCTACATCCAGTGTTCCCACACTACATACTCCATTAAAACACTTAGAAATAAAGTACTTGGTGAAAACATCTCAACTACTTTTTCCAACTGATTTTTCACACATTTTATTGCTTATTATTATTTTACTTACTTTGAAAACTCCAAACCAAAAATACTGAATAGTGTAGACACACTAAGTGTACACTTTGAACTACAAAAATTTACAATACATAATCCCTGTGGGTTTGACCTTTCTTATCACTTTATTACTTGTGTGACTATGTATACTTGCATATAATAAACCACACCAAGTTTTTGGCGCCGTTGCCGGGGATTATAGTAAAATTTTGTTGTTTAGATTGTTAATTTAGTGTTTTATTAGTACTACTGGTATTCTGTTTTCTGTGCAGAAACACTTAGTGCAGAAACACTTAGTGTAGAAGCACTAGTTTATGCCCAGAGATAGACCACCAGAATTTGATTGTGATCCAGAAATTGAGTGAAGATTTAGGAGATTGCTAAGACAACAAAGACAAAGACAACAAGACTGCAGAACAATGTCTCACCACAGTGAAGATGCCTCAGTAAGAGGAGGACCTAATTCACATCAACAACATGAAGGTGGACCAGATCACAGACAACAATTTATTCAAATGGGACCAATAGGTATGATTAATGATAGAGATAGACCTATGAGAGACTATGCTCAATATGACCAGCAGCACATACAAACTAGTATTGCTAGACCTCAAATTGATGCTGTTCATTTTGAATTTAAACCTATGATGTTTCAAATGTTGCAAACAATTGGTCAATTTGGTGGATCTCCACATGAAGATCCCCATGAGCATTTAAAGCAATTCATAGAAGTTTGTAGTAACTTTATCATTCCTGGCATTAGTGAGGATGCATTTAGGCTTAAGTTATTTCCATACTCTTTGAAAGATAGGGCAAAATCATGGCTAAATTCTATGGAGCCCAATTCTATTCATACATGGAATGAATTAGCTGAAAAATTCTTAAGCAAATATTTTCCTCCTATTAAAAATGCTAGGATGAGACATGATATTACATCTTTTAAGCAAAAAGAATTTGAATCATTGTTTGAAGCATGGGAAAGATGGAAAGAACTTTTAAGAAAATGTCCACATCATGGTTTACCTGTCATTATACAAATGGAAACTTTTTACAGTGGTCTAGAACCACAAACCAGAGTGATGCTAGATGCATCAGCTGGTGGTGTTCTTTTGAATATGTCTTATAATGAAGCATGTGATCTTATTGACAAAATTGCTACAAATAGTTCAAGTTGGCCTACTGAGAGGGTAAGTGCTCAAAAGAGAACCCCTGGAGTACATGAGATTAATGATATATCAGCCCTATCTGCTCAAGTAGCCACTTTAACCAATCTGATCAAACAGTGCACTAGTGCACCTACATCTAGTGTAGCAACACCTAAAGAAAACACTGCAGCAGCTATAGAACAAGCCCCTCCAGGAACTACAAGTTGTGTGTATTGTGGAGGAGGCCATCTATATGAAGAATGTCCTAGCAACCCTGTCTCTGTCAATTATGTAGGTTACAATAAAAATAACAACCCTTACTCTCATACCTACAATCCAGGATGGAAGAACCACCCAAATTTTAGGTGGAACAATTCTAATGCACCTGCACAAAGTGCACCTGTACCAAGTACTCCTCCTGGATTCCTACCTCAAAGCCAACAAAGATCAAACCCACCTGCCAGTGCTAATTCTCTAGAAGAATTGCTTAGATCATTCATTAGTGAAACTAGAACTGCTAGGCAAGCTCATGATATATCAATTAAGAACTTAGAGAACCAAGTAGGGCAATTAGCAACTGCTTTGCAGCAAAGACCAGTAGGTACTTTGCCATCAAACACAGAAGCTTCACCATCACAAAGGCAAGGTAAGGAGCAGGTCAAGGCCATCTCTTTGAGAAGTGGCAAGGATCTAACAGAACCATATGAGCTTGAAGGTACAGAAAAGGGAGAAAAAAATAAAAATGAAAAAAATTCTCAAGATGCAGAAACACCTGGTGTTCCTACATCCAAGGTTAGTACCAGAATACCCTCCTCCTCCTTTTCCTCAAAGATTGAAAAAAATACATGAGGAGAAGCAATTCAGTAAATTTTTAGATGTTTTAAAACAATTGCATATCAATGTTCCCTTGATAGAGGCACTTCAACAAATGCCAAATTATGCCAAATTCATGAAAGATGTGCTTTCTAAAAGGAAAAGATTAGGGGAATTTGAAACTGTTGTTATGTCAAAAGAATGTAGTCTGATTTTACAAAACAAAATTCCAAGGAAGCTAAAAGATCCAGGTAGCTTTACAATCCCTTTCTCAATAGGTAAGTACTATACAAGAAGAGCATTATGTGATTTAGGTGCAAGCATCAATTTGATGCCCAAATCTATCTTCACAAAGCTAGGGATTGGAAATGCTAAACCTACCACATTGACACTGTCTTTGGCAGATAGATCAATAGCATATCCAGAAGGAATTATTGAGGATATATTGGTGCAAGTTGACAAATTTGTGTTTCCTGCAGATTTTGTTATACTTGATTTCATTGCAGATGAAGAAGTGCCAGTCATACTTGGAAGACCATTCTTGGCAACAGGGAAAACACTGATAGATGTGCAAAGAGGAGAGCTAACCATGAGAGTGAATGATCAAGAAGTAAAATTCAATGTCTTGAATGCTTTGAAGTATCCTGCAGAGGAGAGTGAAGAGTGTTCATCAATCTCACTTGATCATTTGGTAGAGAAGCAGTTCCACAAGCAGTATGATCACCTTACCAATGCACTAACACCTGATGTTTCTGCACTGCCTGCTGAGGAATTCATTGAAGAAAGCATATTGCCCAAGGAACAAGCTACACCAAAGGTATGGGCTAAAACTTATGAATCTCTTAATTTAGAAGATCCCAACCTTAAAGAAAATGTACCTTCTATTGAACAACCTCCTAAGCTAGAATTAAAAGAACTACCTAAGCATTTAAAATATGTTTTTCTAGGTGAGGATAATACTCTTCCTGTAATCATAGCTTCTGATCTATCTTTAGAACAAGAGCTTGATTTAATTAACACCTTGAGAAAACATAGAAAAGCTATAGGTTGGCAAATGTCTGACATTAAAGGGATTAGCCCCTCAACATGCATGCATAGGATAATTTTAGAAGAAAATTCTAAAAATAGCATAGAAGGGCAAAGAAGATTAAATCCAATAATGAAAGAGGTTGTTAAGAAGGAAATAATTAAATGGCTAGATGCTGGTATTATCTACCCTATTTCAGATAGTGCATGGGTTAGTCCTGTGCAATGTGTTCCTAAAAAGGGTGGAGTCACAGTTGTAGCCAATGAAAATAATGAATTAATCCCAACCAGAACTGTAACAGGGTGGAGAATCTGTATGGATTACAGAAAACTCAATACGGCCACTAAGAAAGATCATTTCCCTTTACCCTTTATAGATCAAATGTTAGATAGGTTAGCAGGAAAAGAATTCTATTGTTTCTTAGATGGTTATTCAGGATACAATCAAATAGCAATTGAACCTAAGGATCAACAGAAAACCACATTTACTTGTCCTTATGGCACTTTTGCCTTTAGAAGGATGCCTTTTGGACTTTGTAATGCTCCTGCTACCTTTCAAAGATGCATGATGTCAATCTTTTCTGACTTCATTGAGCAATCAATGGAAGTCTTCATGGATGACTTTTCTGTTTTTGGAGAAACATTCTCATTGTGTCTTTCAAACTTAGAAGAAATTCTTCAAAGGTGTGAAGACACTAACCTAGTGCTTAATTGGGAAAAATGTCATTTCATGGTAAAAGAAGGCATTGTGCTTGATCATAAAATATCTAAAAAAGGTCTTGAAGTGGATAGGGCAAAGATAGAGGTAATTGGGAAACTACCACCTCCATCAACAATCAAAGGGATTAGAAGTTTTTTAGGTCATGCAGGATTCTATAGGAGATTTATCAAAGACTTTTCAAAAATTTCAAAACCATTGTGTATGCTTTTGCAACATGATGTGCCTTTTAATTTTGATGAATCTTGTGTAGAAGCTTTTCAAAAACTAAAAAAGGCCTTAGTCACAGCACCAGTTGTAGTCACTCCAGATTGGAATAAGCCTTTTGAACTCATGTGTGATGCTAGTGACTTTGCAGTAGGAGCAGTCCTAGGGCAAAGATATAACAAACTGTTTCATTCTATCCACTATGCTAGCAAAACACTAATTGAGGCTCAAATGAACTACACTGTGACAGAGAAAGAACTATTAGCAGTGGTTTTTGCTTTTGAAAAATTTAGATCATACTTGGTTGGCACCAAAGTAATTGTGTACACTGACCATTCTGCCATCAAGTATCTAATTTCTAAAAAAGATGCAAAACCTAGGCTAATAAGATGGGTTCTACTACTTCAAGAATTTGATCTTGAAATAAAAGATAAGAAAGGAGTAGAGAACCAAGCGGCTGATCACCTCTCTAGACTTGAAAGTAATAATGCAGGTACAATTGAAGAAATCAAGGAAAGTTTCCCTGATGAAAAATTACTAGCAATTACCTTGAATACAGCCAGTGTTTCTGCACTCAGTGTGGCCACACCTCATGTTTCAACACCATGGTATGCAGACATAGTAAACTTCCTTGTAAGCAAAATTGTACCATGTGACATGAACTATCAACAGAAAAGAAGGTTCTTCCACATAGTAAAACAATACTATTGGGATGACCCTTACCTATTCAAGATATGTCCTGATCAAATCATGAGAAAATGCATTCTTGAAGAAGAACAGCAAGCAGTGCTCCTGCATTGTCATGCTGCACCATATGGAGGTCACTTTGGAAACCAAAGAACAGCAGCTAAGGTACTTCAATCAGGTTATTTCTGGCCTACTCTATTTAAAGATGCTTATTATATGGTCAAAACCTGTGATAAATGTCAAAGAAGTGGTAATATATCTAATAGACATGAAATGCCTAGGACTAATATTCTAGAAATAGAACTTTTTGATGTTTGGGGCATGGATTTCATGGGTCCTTTTCCACCTTCTTTTGGCAATGAATACATTTTAGTGGCTGTAGACTATGTGTCTAAATGGGTTGAGGCTGTAGCACTGCCAAATAATGATGCTAAATCTGTTAGCAATTTTCTCCAAAGAAATATTTTTACAAGATTTGGTACTTCAAGAGCAATCATCAATGATGAAGGCTCACATTTTTGCAACAAACTTATTGAAAATCTTCTTGCAAAATATGGAGTGAAACATAAGATCGCTACTGCCTATCACCCACTAACAAGTGGACAAGCTGAACTTTCAAATATGGAAATAAAAAGAATGCTTGAGAAAATGGTTGGACCAAATAGAAAAGATTGGTCCTTACACTTAGATGAAGCATTATGGGCATATAGGACTGTATTTAAAACTCCATTAGGAATGTCCCCCTATAAGTTAGTTTATGGCAAGCCATGTCATCTCCCTGTTGAATTAAAGAACAAGTCATATTGGGCTATCAAAAAAGTTGAATTTTGATCTCAAAAAGGCAGGAGAGAAAAGGTTTCTTGAGCTAAATGAATTAGAAGAATTTAGGCATTTCTCCTATGAGAATGCAGAAATTTATAAAGCTAAAACCAAAGTATGGCATGACAAGAAAATCCAAAGGAGAGAACTTAAAGAAGGAGGGATGGTTCTATTGTACAATTCTAGGTTGAAACTCTTCCCTGGAAAACTGAGATCAAGATGGTCAGGACCATTCAAATTAGTTAAAATCTACCCCCATGGTGCAGTTGATCTATATGATGCAACCACTGATACCACTTTCAAAGTAAATGGACAAAGAGTGAAAATGTACTATGGAGAGCATGTAGAGAGAGACAAGATCACCACTCACTTTACAAAACCTTAGACCAAGGTACAAGTCAGGCTGTAAGACTCTTAAAACAAGCGCTTGAGGGAGCCAACCCATCACTATATAGTTAATATTATTATTTTGTGCAATTTCATGTTTTGTTATTTTACAGGAAAAACAGGACAACAGAGTATCCAGTGTTTCCACACTCGGTGTTTCCACACTTGATGCAGCCACACTGCCTACTCTGGTGTTAGAAAAATTTAGAAGAAAACTGTCACTTGATAAAATCATCAACTTAGTGGAATCATCTCTGATCAAGGTTTAGAAAGTGGCGTGTTAAGTCTAAGTTTCCACGTGTTGGCTTGCATGTTAGGCCACACAACTTAACGGCTATAACCCTCAACTACCAAATCCCACTAACCCTTTCACATACCCTAAAATTTCAATTTCTTTCGTCCCTCTCACAAAACCGATCAAAAAACCTCTCCACTCACAAACAGTTTTTCAGTCTTAAACGATCAAAATCATAAATGGCTAAGAAACACGCTGCCTCTAAGAACACAGGGAAAGGATCCAGTGTGGAAACTCATGCGAAAAAAGGAAAATCAGGAGTACTAGTATCAATGGAAGCAATCCCTGGATGTGAGCACTTTTGGAACATGAAGTTCCTGCCTGAGCGTGGTTTCAACTTCGCAAAGGCTCATCATTCATTCCTCTCCACTGTCAACAACTTGCATTGGGAAAGATTTGTTCAAACCCGAGCCTACTACTTGGAGCAATTGGTGCGAGAATTCTACTCAGGAATTCAGAATAACAGAGGAGGTACTGTATTTTTCTCCAAGGTTAGAGGTAAGAAAGTTTTCTTTGACCCTGCTAGAATCAATAAGCACTATGATCTCACATACACTGGTAATGCATTTGAAGTAAAACTAGAGACTTATGGAAAGAAGCAAATGACTAAAATTAAAGAAAGAGTAGCAATAGAAGGATCTCAGTGGGAGAAATTCACAAATACTGAATTCAAACTTAAAACTGGTGAATTAATCCCTGAACTTGGTAGCTGGCATTTATTCATTGATACATCAATTCTCCCTACTTCACACACTTCTACATTATCTAAAGATAGGTTGATTCTTATTGATTCAATCCTATGTGAGGATAATGTAGACATAGGGAAATTGATAGCTAGAGAAATTGTAGAATGTCAAGCCAAGGAATCTGGATTCTTATATTTCCCATGCTTAATCACTGAACTATGTCAAAAGCAATGAGTTGTTGCTACTGATCTAGAAAAAGTCTATAGAAAAACCCCTCCTAGTGGTCTGTCTGCTGAAGTTAAGGAGAGAGTGAGGTCAGTAAAAATTAGAAGTACTGTAGAGCAGGAAGTGTCTGAACACCTGATGCAGAAACTCCAAGCTGTCTGGAAATTTCAAAGAGAACAACATGAGTGG
Organism: Astragalus membranaceus; assembly: GCA_039519185.1. Classification (NCBI taxonomy): domain Eukaryota; kingdom Viridiplantae; phylum Streptophyta; class Magnoliopsida; order Fabales; family Fabaceae; genus Astragalus; species Astragalus membranaceus. Next base: position 21,408,924 of record CM076850.1, on the reverse strand, counting down.
TTGAAATTAAAATTGGATGACCCTGAAGCAGAACTAGAATCCCCAATTTTTCCTAATTGGGTGATTGATGAAAAAGAAGACTGTTAAGAAAGAGAGAAGAGCAAAGAGAAAGAGAGATACTGAGAAAGAAAAGAAGGGAAAAAAACCAAGAGTGGAGGAAGAAATTGAAGAAATGAGTGATGAAGACACTGAAGAAGATGAAGAGGCAAGGCAAGCTGTGAAGGATATTGAAAAGGATGTAGAGGAGGATGAATCTGAGTCACTGGAAGTTAGTGACAGTGATGATGATGGCAGTGATGATATGGAAGCTAGTGCCAGAAGAAAGTATGAATTAAGAAAGAAATCTACAAATGAAGCCCAACCACCATCACCACCATCACAACAGCAATCAAACACCCCCTCACCACCATCACAAACCAACATTCCATCCCCCACCACCCACCATACCCCCAGTCACACTTTAACACCAAAATCACCCACACCTCCACCAGAAAATACTCCCCAATCTGAAAATCCAAAACAAGATGCACAAGCAGAAACAACCATCCCATCCCAGAAATCACCCACCCTACCAACAGAACCTATTGAGCCAACTAACATTAATTCTGAGAAAATTCAAATGCAGGTACTCATTGAAGAGCCTGAGAAAGACAAAGGCAAAGCAGGTTCAGAGTTGAAGATGCAGGCAGATACTGTCAAGGAGTCTGTTAGTGTTCCCACACCAACTGCAGAAGCTTCAAAGAAATCAACAATCATGGCAACTAGTCCTGCAGCAACAATCTCTGCAGTTCTGAAAGCCTTAGCAGATAAGAAACAGATGATGGGATACACAAGGAGGACAATGAAGCCTGCTCCAACAAAGAAGATGTGGACAATGAGCTCACTCTATGGTGCACAGGGTACAGGGATACAAGCTGGTGAGAAGGAGGTATCTGAGGAAGCAACACCCAAAGAAGGACAGAAAGAAGCTGAGAAGGTAGTAGAGCAACAGCAAGAGGGAATTGAGCAGCAATCTGAGCAAACTCCAGTGCAGAGTAGTGTACCTGCACCTGAAGTCCAAACACTGGCTACACCAGATGTTACTGCAGAAGCTACACCTGAAGAGGCAGAAATGCCTGAGGCTACTGTAGATGATCCTGGTGTGCCTACTTCTGATGTTGCCACTGCTAAGAAGCCAAAGAAGACAAGAGCCAAGCATAGCCCTGCTGTGAGAGCCAGCCCCAGATTCCAAAACAAAGAGTAAAAGGATACTTTTTAATGTTTATTCCTAAAACTATATTTTGCTTTACTTTTAACTGTTTACAATACTATGTGGTAACTATTACTATGTGTTAAAAACTTTTGTTTGTTTCTCCCTAACTTAGTACTCCCCTGTTTCCTAAACTTAGAGCAGTGGGGACACTGCTCATATTTAAGTTGGGGGGGGGGGGGGGAGAGTGGAGAATAGTATGTATTTTGTGTATGCACTATATTTGCAGCATGTTTTGAACCTAGTACTAATATATATGTATGAATATAGAAATATGTTTGAGTAAGTATTTATAGCATGTGAGTAGTGTTAGTATGTTTTAAGTTTTTAGATGTACTTAACAAGGCACGATAATTTGTATTAACATGGTGAATTAAGTGCATCAATTTGTTTTTAGACTTAAAATGATTATGAAACATGATCAATTCATATTTTTCTCAAAAAAATTGAAGAAGTGTATCAATGAGTCAATTTTTAAATGATGAAAAAGCCTTGTTTTCTAGAAATGATCAGTTTTATAAAAACTTTGACACAACAAAATTGAGTTTTGAAAAGAACCATACTAGATCAAGAGCTATCTAAAGCCAAGGAAATTTTGGAAATTTGAGGTCAAAATTAGATTTTTATTAAAAATTTAGAAGAGCATAAAGACTTAAGTTTGGGGGAAATTCCATGAATACAAAGGCCAAAGTGTGACAGCTTGAAGAGTGCAAGCCACAAGTGTCAAAACCACTCAAAAATACCAAAAATATCCCAAAAAAGAGCTACACTTGCCTGAGTCATATAAACTGAACCTGTCCCTTAAGTGCAATTTGGTTTGAAAAATATGAACAAAGTTCAAAGAGAAAAAGAAAAACAAACTAAGAAAAAGAAGAAAATGCATGTGGAGGTCAGTGAGGAGGGCAGTGTGCGCTACCAAAAATACTCAAAGAGTTCTAAGTGTGGCAACACTTAGTGTGCAAACACCATCTACATCAAAAGGCACCTACACTCAAAATAAGGTGAACCTACAATCCAAAAATGATGTTTTTACACTCACTGCATTACATCATCAAAAATCAAACACCAAAAAAATAAGGTATTGGTTCAACAAGTTGGAACACCAAAAGCCCTTTGTTGTGCTTAAGAGTCCCCTAAATACTTGAAGAAATTGTTAGTCTCGGACATATTTTGAAAAAACTCTAAGAGTGACCAAAAGAGTTCCATCTTTTTCAAAAAGCTAAGGAAAAACTCTTTTGTTCAGTTATGGAACCAATTAGAAACTCAATGGGCCACACACTCACACAGATGAGTTTTTATAACTCTGAATGTTTTAAGAAAGCAAGGGCATGGAAGAAAAAGCACCAAAAGAGAAAGGCTTATTACAATACACTTCAAACACTTCTTGAAAAACATGAGTTGAGATGTCTTCATATTTGTATAAATCTTGTGTTTTGTTTCTTGTCGTTGCTTGAGGACAAGCAACAATTTAAGTTTGGGGGTGTGATAACTCTATTTTATATAGAGATATTCATACAAATAAACTTGAGTTATTGCTTATTTTCAAGAACATTTATATATATTTATAGCTTATTTATCAAGGAACAACATTTTAAATATTCAAATGGATAAAGGGCAATGATCTAGGCAAAATGCACAAATCTTGTTAGGTTTGATGTTTTTGTTCAGTGCAGCTACTGTAGGAGTGGAAACACTGCCAACACCAGGAGTGGAAACACTAGGAGTGGAAACACTGCCAACACCTGCTAAATTCTGCAGTTTATACCAAAACATCCAAAGATCATTTCAATGCTTCCACACTTGATTTGTGACGTCATACCTAGTCACTTAGAGCTGAGCCACTTGCAGAAGTCGGCGATACACAGAAAAATCAAGTTGCAAGACTCAAACTTATCTAAAAGACATATGACACTTCTCCAATGGACCTCATCTTTTGTTATGCATGCAAGCGACCAAACCTGTGCAGCTTGCTTGATTGGTTGTCAACAAATTAACCATGTTCGGTCTCCTCAGCTGATCTTTCACGCCAAAGGAAACCCCTTGCAAGAGGAAAGCTTACAAGCCTATAAATAGATATCATATCTTCACAAGAAAATCATCCTATCTTTTATCATCTTTCATATCTTTAAATCCTTTATCTTTTCGCTTAGTTTAGGTTTAGTTTATTTTCATTTCAAGTTTCTAAGGAGAGGAAGGTGAGGAAGTGCTTGACAACAATTCCCTTCACTTCTACTTTGAAGAAATTCGTGTAAGAAATCTTTATTGTACTTCAACTTGGGAACTTAATGCAAAAGATCTTCTATTCAAGTAATCTCTACTCTTTTAAGTTCTTTTGCTTTATTATTCATTTACTTATGTTCTTTGCATATTCTTTGCTTTATAACATGAGTAACATGAGCTAAATTCCCTTAAGTTGAGATGTTCTAACCTTGTAATGAATTTCTAAATATGTTATTATGGTTTATGTAGTGTAAACACTTTAAACTCTTGCATAACACTTCTTTCAACTTATTCTGGAATTGATCACTTTAGAATAGGTAAAACTTGTAGCAGCAGACATGGGCTACATTTATGAACTCAAGAGTTAATAGGGACAAGTATTTAATAAAGGAAACTTTGTTAAATACATGCTAAAACCTAGACATAGGATAGCATAGTCCTTAGGATAATAAAATTACAAGAGTGAACCTATTTAGCAACTTGGATCATTGTTAGGAGGCAATAGAGGAATTGACAAACCTTTCTTTACTGTAAGAAACAAAGATCATAAGAGCTTGTAATGAAACTCTGAAGAGAAGTGCTGAAAGGCACAAACTGATGCATCTACATCCAGTGTTCCCACACTACATACTCCATTAAAACACTTAGAAATAAAGTACTTGGTGAAAACATCTCAACTACTTTTTCCAACTGATTTCTCACACATTTTATTGCTTATTATTATTTTACTTACTTTGAAAACTCCAAACCAAAAATACTGAATAGTGTAGACACACTAAGTGTACACTTTGAACTACAAAAATTTACAATACATAATCCCTGTGGGTTCGACCTTTCTTATCACTTTATTACTTGTGTGACTATGTATACTTGCATATAATAAACCACACCAGTTACCCGCTACCCGCCCCGTTTAATATAATTGCTAACCGTGCCCGCATCGTACCCGTGCACACTACAAGAAAATCGACGATTTCCGACGGCATTTTTCGTCGCAAATGCAGCGTTTTTCGTCGGAAATTGACGTTTCCGACGGACTTTCCGACGGACAAAAAGTCGTCGCAAAATCGCTCGTCGGAAATCGTTTCCGACGGATTTTTTCGTCGCAAATGGCTCCGTCGCAAAGTCGTCGGAAATCCGTCACAAATTTTCATCGCAAACACTGACACCTTTTCGTCGCAAACCCGTCGCAAATCCGTCGGAAATTTTAAAAAAAAATTAAAAAAAAATTAAATCCAACAGTCGTCCTTATACCCTCACTAAACCAAACTTGTATTGCAATTCCTTCTCTTATACACTAGTAATTATCATAAAATCAAAATCCTTTATCCAAACTTTTTTCAACCACAATGAACTATTATACACTAAACCAAACTTTGTTCTTCCATGAATAAAGGGAAATTACAAGTACAACAAACTAGATGCAGATGTAGATATCTTGTGTTGCAGGCTAAGTTTTGATGATGAAGTGGTTAAGAGGTTTTGATGATGAAAAAGACAAAAGCTAAAGTTGATAATAGGAAAAAGACAAAGCCAAAGTTGATAGCCAAAGTTGATGAGAGTGACCAAAGGCAAAAGGTGATGAAAGTGACAAAGTATCAAAGTCACAATCCAAGACAATCAAACTCAAGAATTGAAGTTTCAAGATATAAGGGTAGTCCTTATAAAAGTCACAATCCAAGACAATCAAACTCAAGAATTGAAGTTTCAAGATATAAGGGTAGTCCTTATAAATAAGGGTAGTCCTTAGTGTTTGGGTGTGTCTTAGGAAAAAGTGTAAGCTCTTTCGAAGGTCAGCTCATCTCTCAAAATCCCATGATTTTCAAAATGCATGCATGCACACGTAAACACAAGAAGCATTTTTTGAAAAGCATAAAATCGATTTTCTCTATTTTATTCTATATATAAAAATCGATTTTCAGGTCAATACAAAAGATAAAGAAATCGATTCATACTAATTTTATACTAAGCATAAAATCGATTCTCAAGTGTCTTTAAAAGGAAAGAATCGATTCATATTATTTTTACCAAAGTGCATAATAGATTCACAAGTATTTTTCAAAAAGGAAAGAATCGATTCACACTATTTTTCACTTAGCAAAAGAATCGATTCCTACATGTCTCAGGAAAGCCAAGAATCGATTCATACAAATTACATTGAGTATAAGAATCGATTCCTAGCCCTCCTGGATCTCAAGAATCGATTGCCACCTTTTTCAAAGCAAGTCAAAATCGATTTTTAATTAAAGGAAGAATCGATTACTAGATCCAATGCTTTCAACAAAGAATCGATTCCGACATATTTTTAAACGTAAACTTGATTTTTCTAAAGCCTATAAATAGAGGCCTCATAGCCTCCATTTCTCAACCAACCCATTCTCACAATCTATTCTTTCTGAAAAACTCTTATATTTTATTTGTGTTCTTCTCGCACCGCCGGTCCGTCAAGAGCTGATCTTTTGCTAAGAGTTAGTTGGGGTTGCGTTCTTCAAATTGTGTAATCTGCCTACGTTAAGAGGTATTTCTGTATTTACAATTGTTTATTATTTAATTGTTGTGATTTGTTCTAGGGAGTGGGGTATCTCTCTAGGGTAGCTGTTTGTACTAGGAAGTGGGGTATCTTTCTAGGGCAGTTGATTGTAACAGGGGTGGGGTATCTCTTGTTATTGTATTGTTAGATTTGAGGGCTCTCCATAGGTGGGGTATCCTAGGAGGAGAGTGCCTGAGTCTGTAAAGGTTTTCAAAGGCACCTGTAAGCCTTGTTGTTTTGGTTAGTGGAAAATCTCACAAGGGTGTGAGGACTGGACGTAGGTCACTAGGAGGTGACCGAACCAGGATAAATCTCTGCGTGCTTTACTGCTTTCCTGCTTTACTATTATACCGCTTTACTGCTTTATATTCTAATTCCTTCGCTTCCACTTAACCTGCGCGAAAATTGATCTAAGTCATTGAAAAGGGGAAAAACGTTTTTGAAAGATCTGAAAAGTTTTTAAATCTCAATTCACCCCCCTCTTGAGACTGAAGCCACTTGGTAACAGCAGAGACCTCACCAACTCACCAAGCAAGCCATGAATACATGCTTCCACTAGAATAACTATCAGGACACGATATAATAAACAAAAATGAGGTAACAAAATAACTATCAGCAGACAAGAACCCTTATTTGCTTCTGGTTTTATCATTACATTAATGCTAATTGCCAACATTTCAAGAAACAAAAACTACTGCCATTCAATCTTAGCCACAGGTAGTTTGATATTAACAAAACTATATGTCATCAATCTCTCTACTTATAATAGCTTCCTTTGATTCCTCAGAAACTGTCAACCCTTCCGTGAATCATCCTCGTGCTTTTGATCATGTCAACCCTTCCATGAATCATCCTCGTGCTTTTGATCATGTCAACCCTTCCGTCTCCATTCATCATTAGAATGTTGCATGGAATTTTTTTAGCATAAAATTTTTTGTTCCTTCTTTGAGATCTGTCAATATGAAATAACTAACATCTCATTTCAATTCAATCAATACCAAGCAGTAAGTAGATCAAGATCATCTTGGACAACGCGTGACAATTTGTTCTACAACCAGCAGTCGTAGAGGATAGCCCATTACAATTTTCTTCTGTGGCACAACCTGAATTGTAGTAATAAATAATAATATAAGTTAATTTTCTTCTGTGGCACAACCTGAATTGTTATTGTTAAGGTAGCAAAATTGAATGTCCAATATCGTATAGAGATAGAGACAGAAACCAAATCACATTACCACTAAGAAACTTCACACCAAGAAATGTAGTTTAGCAAAGAAAATAATAACAAAAGATATAGTTTAGCAGAATAATTTGTCAAATGCATAATACTACAAAATTTACCTTGCCATATTGAACTTTAGCAGCATCAAGAAATGTTGGCGGAAGGTTTGGATATCTGATTTTAAGCTGTAAAAGTGTTTCTGCACGGTCCAATAATAACTCCATTTTATCAACCTCTGACAAAGGACCCTTCACAAAAGTGCATCTTTAATAACTGCTGGCACAGGCATTTCAAGCAACACATTTTCATTGATAGATTTAGCAGCCTTGAATACTTGATGTACCACCCTTCTTTGATGAAGCAGCCTCTTTCTTTCTACATCAGAAAGTTCAGTTTTTGGTACTTGAGGTGATGGAAGCCACCATTTTTTCCTATTTCGTGCATTAGTGTTCCTTTCTTCTTCTCGGTTTTCGCCTTCTGCATACCGAAACTCCGAATTCACCATTGAATCAAGTGTTTCCTGTCAACCAAAATTTCAAATAAGATGTTGCAACTGCCTAACATGTTATTTGAAAAAACATTCATAAAATTTGATGGAAATATAGATATGACATACTATAAGCATAGAGTCCAACTTCTGAAGTGCTGGAAGATTCATGTGGATGTCTGCACGCGCTTTTGGCGTCATAATCTGTTCAAAGAATAAACTCTTAAGAGAGGTTGCTTCTAAGATTTGCAACCTCGAGGTCACAAAATAAACTGTCCTTTCCTATCTATATGAAATGAAAAATACCTCAAAGATCCCACCATTGGCACTACTTTGCTTAGCAGGAACTAACTCGACCATATAGTTAGTAGGAGACAGTAGCCAGTCCATTTCTCTTCGCCATTTGCTCTTCCTTTCTTCAGATAAGGGTTCCAATTTCCACAGCTCACCAAAAACAGTTACTGCATATAATCATATTGAGGACATAAGTTTGTGCTTGGAAAAAAAACCAAAAGATCCATAAACAAGTTTATCATATTATACTAGTAGTTGAGAAATGTTACTTACAGATTTAGGATCCAAAGGAATGACACGAAAACCAGAAGGCAGCAAAAGGGCATCATCTGAAAAGTAGAATCCAAAGGTGACAAAACAAAGTAGAACAATACCCAACTCAAGAATTAGCAACTGTATGTTCATTATCATTGTTTCATTCAACTGCTAGCTCAAATCTACACACCTAAACAAATGAGAAGATTTAGCTATTTAAGGGAAATCAAGAAGCATGCATATTGCATGTACCTGCTAGTTTTTCACACCAACCTCTAACCTCAAACAAATCCATGCTACTTAATCAAAGTTTATTTTTTTTTATTCCAGCAATGAACAAATATCATGAAAAATATATAATTCCAAAATGTTGCAGTGAATCCTTTGGGGATAAAAGTCAAGCATATCATGTATCTCCTTCAAATTAGGTACCTAGAAACCTTGACTCATTTAGTTATAATAAACAGACTTAAGCTTGCTCAAATTACTTATGCATTACAGCTTACAGTTTCCATTGCTGCTTCTAAATTTCAATTAGTTCAAAATATGTCACATCATTGATTCAAACAGAATAACATAAATTGAACATACTTTACTGCCTGCTCAGGAAAATGCTTCCCTGGTTGTTTCTGCCTAAGAGTATGGAGGTCTCCACCAGGGAAGAATTCCATCACCAAGCATGATTTGGATTAGTTTTCGAGAGAGCTCTAGCATTAGTTTTCGAGTCCATCATAAATATTAAAGAGTTTCAAATTCAATTAGTATCAGTGACCAAATCCATGGCTTAGCATCCATTTATTTCTTCAAAAACAAGAAACAACCTATCAAAAGCATCAATATCACAAAGAAGCTGTCAGCAATTTCACCATAGTACAAACAAACATGTTCAGCTAAACATAAACATGTGGATAGAGAATCAAATGTTGCATTCTATTTGCAAATTAACTCTAAAATGTTCAGCATAACATAACAAAAGTGTAACAAGATAATTTAGCCAAACAAGACTCTAAAATGTTGCATTCTATTTGCAAATTAACTCAAAACAACATATCTACAAAGTATCATCTTCAAGCATGTTTAGAGAACATTGCAATGGAAAGACCAGCACCTTTGAGGAACCGAAATACACAGAACCAGAAAAAATCAACAACAACAACAACAAAAAATTTAGATCTGTTACCCTCAGTTACTGGTTCATGAAGCAAGGGGCATTAATCGAACTGGGGGATATTGTGAAGGAGACAATTTTAAACAAATCAAAAATCTTATGGCCATGAAAAACATAGATTAAAAGAAACACAAACTACCAAACACAGATTAAAAGAAACACAAACTAACTAACGCATAGAAAAGTAAAACTAATCTCCTGAAACAAATTCAAGACTATGCTCTCTCATATTAACACACTAATTGACACTAATCTATATTCTGTTCTCTAAATGCCACAAACCAAAACATTCCAGCAATCAATCAATCAGAAGAGAAAGAAAGAAAGAGCAAATTTAGAAACCCTAACCTGTTGTTGAGATGAAGAGAGAAGTAGGTTTGCTGAAATTGATGATAGATCAACTGAAATTGATGACAGATCAACATATGAACTGATTGGTTAAATAGTTATAGTTTAGGCATAAGATAGGAAGGTTTCAAAGCTTATGTTGTCAGTTTGCAAATAGATCAAAGTTTAGTTAAGTTGGTTATATACTCTCTTTTTTAAAAGTTATTTATTTATACCATACTATATATCTTAACCATCAATTAATTGATAGTGTTTTCAACAAATACAACACAATTAAAACAGCACAAAACAGCACAAACATTAATTCCATTTGTTGATCACATAACAGCACAAACATTAATTCCATTTGTTGATCACATAAGGTTATAAAATAATACCCCCTTCAAGCTTTTCTTTTTTATTCATTCACTCATTTACCAATTACCAATAACATTTCGAATCTTGTCATATGAACAACTACCTTGATTAAGTGCAAAACAGAGATTCATGGATTTTGGAATGAATATGAGTTGACAAATTGCACGTATGTATCACTAACCTGAGATGATGTAAGGTTACTGAGATAGCTGAGACTGCCAAACCCTCACCTGTTGCAACAAGAATGAACAGAACTATAAGAAAGAGACAAATCGAAAGAGAGGAAGACATGAAGAGGAGAAAAAGATGAAGAGAGAGTGTAATGACCTGCACAAATATATAGACAGCACCCCACATGGGGACTTCAACCTCTGGAACTAAAACAGTTGCAGGCAAAATGATACAATAGAATGAAAATGTGACCACATGGGCAATGATCTTCCGGACAAAGAAAAAACTATAGATCACATAAAACTTCTTCCACAATGACACTTTCTGCACCATATGGTAAAAAATGAATTAGAAGGGAAGATATATGGCAATAATAATTTGACTTCTTAAAGCAAATTATGGACAGTATAAAAAATAAAGGAAATTCCAAGGGGTTGATACATTGTTTCTTATGATTTGAGACCAGCTCAAACAGCCAAATCCATATCTTCAACTGTTGTAATTCTCCACACACCAGCTGTGCCTGCACCATATAGAATCAATTAAATCTCACATCACTGCTTGTTCAGTTTTTCTACTACACCTTTGTTTAATGACAAATATTAAAGTGTTAGTTGTTATGTTGGTTTGTCTAGCTCGAACCTGAGACCTCTAGTCACGTCTTTAGCTGACCAACTAAACTACTTTCTTAATACGTTCTACTACACTTTATTATGCTTCAACTAAAACTGTGAATTAAGCAGTATGATTATAGAAAATTAATGATTTACCATTGAAACCAAAGAAGGCATAAGTAGATGACCCAACTTCCTGCTCCACAAGGAAATGAAAGTCTAATGACATCTCTTGCATTCTTGTCATTAAGCATTCATTGGCATTAACTGCAATATATACACAACAAGGAGTAATCAGTGAAACACATAGACAATAAACATAATCATCAAGACTGAATAACTTTGATGGTTCAAGATGGAGTAATATCAAAATCACCCAAAGCATTGGTACTCATTTTTGTATCAAAAGATCAATAAGCATGCATAACGAGTGTGTTTGCCTAACAAATATGATTCACGATGTAAACTAGAAAACTTGTTAAGACTAGCACCAACATCTAAAGAGGAGAATATGCAGAGTGCACACCTTGTATACTTCATCTGAATAACCATTTAGGATGATATTATTCCTATAAGTGCAGATTGCCTCCTCTTAAAGTTTGCCTCCTCTGATACAATATCTTAAATTCTCACCTAACATTCACACAATTTAAAACGAGGGAACAACTAAATAACAAAATAATCAATGATTGGAGTCAAATAAAACACAAAAAGTGAAAGATTGAAACAACCAGAAGCTGATTTTCCTAAACAAATTCCAGAAACAGCCAACAACCTAATAATCACGAAATATTTGTGAAATAATTTGTTTCAAAAATTAAAACTAAAATTAATCCCTAACCTGTTGCTGAGATGATGAAGAGAGATGTAAGGTTGCAGAGATGATGAAGATAGATGTAAGATTGCTGGTATTGCTGAGACTATCAAACCCTAACTTGTTGCAACAAAAAGAACTAAACTGTAACAAAAAGAACGATCGAAAAAGAGAACAGAACAACTCTACAGAACTGAAAATCGAAGAGAGGAAGAGACGAAGAGGAGGAAGAGGGTTTGTACCTGAAGCGTAGTAATGGAAATCGTAGAGGAGGAAGAGATGATGAGCTAGCGAAGAGGGGGAACAGATGATGCAATGGTTACGGATTTTGTTCACCCTTGAAGCAAGAGACGAAGAAGGGGAAGAGATGAGTGTTAGGGTTTTCCTCTAGATGAAATTTCTGTCCTGAAAACAGTGTTTGAGAGTGTTTGAGATGAAGAGACTTTGAGATTAGGGATAAAATGCGCGCGGAAACGAAAATAGTACAGAGATTCTTTGTAGTGAGAGGAGAGTCGTGAGGTGAAGGAGAAGGACATATCGTGGTGGCCACTGGAGTAGAGAACCACGACGGAGGATGGCAGAGGAGGGAGGAGCTCAGGGGAGGAGAGTGGAGGGTGAGAATGAAGAAGAGAGTGAGTGAGAGAGAAAGAGTGGAGGGAGGAGGACGGTGGAGAGTGAGGGAAGGGTTCGATGAAGCTGAATATAGGGTTCGATGTAGAGGGGACGGTGAAGAGAATGAGTGAATATAGGGTTCGATGAAGCTGAGATTTGTTTTTTTTGGTTTTACGGTTTGCGACCAACTTTTTGACTTTTCCGACGAAAATATCCGTCGGAAATTTGCGACGGAAAACAATTTCGTCGGAAATGTAAGCGGGAATTTTAGCGCCTCTTCTGCTGAACATTTGCGACGACTTTTTCGTCGGAAATCCGTCGGAAATTGCGACGGATAAGAGTTCGTCGGAAAATTTCGCAGGAAACAAGGCTTATTCTTGTAGTGGCAGGTATCCGCGTAGCTGACTTTTCACGGGTATTGTCTCCTCGGAGGTACCCGTAGATGCCCACGGATACTTTTAATATTAATTGAAATGTTTTTTTTTAAAATAAAATTTGAAATATCAAACAAAATTAACCTTTTGAAAACCATTTTTTTTTCATTCATATAAAAAAAATTAGGCATTTCATTACACATTTATTTTATCATTTATTTGTTAGTTTATAGTAGTAAATGAAAGAAGATAAAGAACACTAAAACCAATAATAATAAGAAATTTTCCAAATAAGTATATTTGTTATACGGGTACGAGTTCCCGCTGGCTCGGCTACCTCAATATCCGGCTCTGCCCCGTTTATTGACGGGTAATCTAACAATACAAGAAAAACGCATTTTTCCGGTGGATATTTTTCGGCGGATTTTTTCCGTCGGTACGGTTCCGGCGGAAATTTGGCATTTCCGGCGGATTTTTTCTGTCGGTAAATTTCCGGCGGAAAAAATAGACTTTCCGGCAGATTTTTTAAAAAATATATATGTAATTTTCTTTTAAAAAAAATGCGCCAGAAAAGTGATTACCGGCGATTCCGGCGAATTTTTAATTTTTTTTATTTTTTATTTAAAAAAATCCGCCGGAAATGTGCATTACCAGCGGATTTTTCAAAAAATTATTTATTTATTTTTTAAAAAATCTACCGGTAGTTTAAATTACCGGCGAATTTTTTCGCATGAAATTTCCGACGGAAAAAACCGCCGGTAAATCCGCCGGAGCCGTTCGAAAATGGCTATAAATAAAACTTTCTCCTACACTCTTCTCATTCTCATTCTTTTCTATACCTTCCCTATCTTATCTTTCTTCTTCTTTCTCATACTCTCCAATCTCCATAAATTTCTCTACATATCTCTCTTCTATATTTCCTTTTTCTTCTCCATTCTCACTCATTCTCACTCCTTCATTTTTATTCCTTCTTACTTATTCATTCTTATTCTCTCCTATATTATTACTTCTCATACTCTCATTCATTCTTACTCCTTCTTCCTGGTTCATTTTTATTCTCTCCAATATTATTTCTTCTCATACTCTTTTTCCTTCTTATTCATTCCTACTTCTTCATTCTCATTCCTCATTCTCATTCCTTTATTCATTCTCATTCTGTTCTATATCATTTTTCTCATATTCTACTTCATTTTCATTTTTCTTACTTCTTATTAAATTACATACTAAATTTTAAAATTCGAAAAAATTTAAAAAAAATATTTTTTTAAAAAAAAACAAAAAATCCGCCGGTAATGTGCATTTCCGGCGGATTTTTCAAATTTTTTTATTTTTTTTTGAGAATTGAGCTATTTTCAGCGTGTATTTTTTTACAACCGTAAATAGCTTACTTTAGGTATATAGTTTGAAAAAATGCTTACGGCATATTAGCTATTAATTACGATATTGAATAGTTTTTTTTTTTGAGAATTAAGTGTTTATTACTATAGTATTTAACTTTACAATTATCTATTTAACTATACAATTATTTATCTATCTTATACAATTATTTATTTATCTTCAGAAAGATACGAATGTTATGAGTTTATTTATGCTATTCAAAGGCTTTTTATAATCAATATCACGATACTTTGCTTGAATTTAGAGTTTAGAGACAAATTAATATCTACAAAATGACTCGGTCAAAATTGAAGACTTGAATAAAGTTGGTTATAATTCGTTCTAATTAGTCTCTTTATCAGCATCACACATAAAATCTTAAATTTTTGGCTGGATTTCTAGTCCAACTAAGAGGGAACCTTTCAAACCCTAATTCATCAACTAGCAAATCCAGACAGTTTGGTCTAGCATCAACCCGAAAGAAATGTGTTTTAAATTTCTTATAACTCTGAGAGAGTAAGCCCCCATGAAGGGGCGCTCATTCAAGTTACATAGGGAGGTCCAATCCATGTGATTGTTGGAGTTTGTCCGAAAGAAACTTAAGAAATGGAAAGGAGGAGAAACTTATATAGTAAGAGCTTCACAGAGGGTTTTGAACGCACGCGCGTAGGCCCAACTGTTTGGGTGGAGTTGAGTAGGAGCAACATCCAATAGACTAAGTACAACATATTGGAATGAAAACAATCCCAAGTAGGTAGCTCAGTTGGCGAGCTAAAGGACTCCGAAGGAGTGCACTAAATGAGTGCAAGAAGGAGGTCTCGGATACTTTCAATACTGACTGCTCTATTGTGTATTTAAACCTAGTCAACATGAGGTTATGATGAACCCAGCTATTGGAAGAACCTTCTTGCGTGGTTCGTTGGTGTGAACGACTTTCTTCGGCCATAAGAGGGCCTAACCTAACACAAGAGACATAAGGCTTGATCAGTTCATCAGAAGACTCAGAACTGTAATCATCTATTAGAGCTTTACCCTTCACAAGTAATAAAAAATTCAACATCTACGACTACATGAAGATTTCGAATACCTAGTTAGGGGAGTTCATTCGTTTTCAGAATCACTACTCAAACAAACAATCAACATGACTTAGGGCCAACTACAAAATGGGTAAAAATGCATAGCTATGGGGAAGGGATTAGTACTAAATGGAAAACTATATGAAATTACCTCCAAGATAGAAATGAGTGACGAAAGAAAATGTTATTGAGGAGGAACAAAACGCAAACAATGGAGACTCTAGAGCAAGGTGAATGGGAGGAAGCAAAGAAACATGGAGAAGAAAGTGAATGTAGGGGGGAAAAATGAAGTGAAACACTACTTATAAGGTACCATTTATAATCAACGATCCATATTTGATTTATGAAAATGATCTAACGAATAGGAAGCCTCGCACGCCCGATGGCCAAGATATTAGACGGTTAAGATGCCAACGGTGTAGATGATACCACTTAAGATGGTAAGAGCAACTAAACGATCAGATCATCATGGAGCCTGCTCCTTGAGACCCAACAAACATGTCCATTTATGGCATGTCAACTCTGAATGCAGTGGCAATCATGACACCTCAGCTCAAAATCTAAGAAGAAATAACCAACCCTAGAAAGCAACTAGGCAATGCCTGGTAGAAACATTATCAATCGGTCGAGGAAAAAATGCAAGGAGGTAACAGTTGTTATTACTATTCCACTATGCGAAGCAAAAAATTACAAGTTACAAGTTATCTTATTACATTTTGGATAAACTAACGATTACAAACGCAGGGCACCCATAACATAGCCGGAGGACTATAAGGTCTTCAGTTCGAAAAAATGCCAATCTCCTCTGTGTTGCAGGTATAAAGTAGCTTCTACATTCTCATAGAAAGAGGTTAGTAAATCGAGGCTCCGCCACACCACACCTATCGGTCGAAAGTAGATTGGCACAACACACAACAAACCACGTCGATCTGTTGACAAGAGGTGCAGGCCAAGGGAGAGGGAGTAGCTAACTACAAACACTAAACCAAATCGAGCAATGGTGCTTAATTATTTTGATTTTGTTTTAAAACAGATTTTTGAATTCGTTTATTTAATTCAAAAAATAAATATTATTAATTTTATAATATTTAAATTTATTATTTAAATATTTACTAATTAAACGAGAATTGAATAATAATTCAAAATCATAAAATTTCCTTAATATCCATCCAAGAAAGTACTAATTAAAATATCCATTACAAAATCTAACAACATCAAACAAATGCAAATTAAAATATCTACAAAATACGACTAAACTAGTCATAGTAGCTTCTGTTGCTGTTGGGGCCATCAAAGTAGAGACTAAAATCAATGCTGAGCTCTCTGTTGGGCTCGGGTTGCTGGGGCTGCTGCTCAGGTTGCTGGGACTGGAGTTGGGAGTTGAAACCAGAGTACGGCTAACCATATGTGCTCTGGAAGGAAGGATGGAAAACACCAGGGTACTGCTGAAAAGCACCGCGGTAAGGCTGCATCTGCTGGTACGGTGGATAAAATGATGATGATGGCATAGATGGCCTCGGGTGTTGAGACATATTATCCATTACTTGCCTCCAGCGCTCATCATTCAACCTCTGCTGCTCCCGCATCTGCGCTAATTCCTGTTCATATTTGGCCTGTCACTCGTCCATCTCACGATGTGCATCGCTTAATTTTTGCGTCAATAGATGAACATTGTTTAATTCTGAAGGAGTAGGAACATGAGAGCGACCAGTACTTCTTTCTGAGGAAGATGATGGCCTCAGATTCGGAATAATGGAATTTTGGAAAGCATACGGGCCCATACCATGCACCAACTCCCACTAAACGACCACTTTTTGATGGCCCAACAGATTGCTGCCAAGCATAATAAGCCGCTCGACTCTCCTCAGCGAGATCAATCTCTCTGCTGCCACTACTCTGCTGAGTTTCACGGTACCCGGTCTGCCAATAAGAGAAATGTTCCTGAAAGTAACAACCAAGAAATGAATAACTATTAATATGTAATATATAATATAATATAATAAAATAAAAACAATATTTAAATAATAAACGTTATTTACCTGAATATTCCTCGACCGGTCATCGAGATACTCGCCCGTCCCCTCTCGCACATGAAGGTGGCGGTGTAACTCAGGCAAAGTAACTGGCCGACCAAGGTGTGCCTCCTATATACATAGTTATTATTTAATATATTATTTAATAAAATATAAAATACGTATGTATAAATTTAATCAATTAATAAATTTACCAAGCGTCTGAGATGTTCAGCAGCATTAATAGAACCAACGGTGTTTATGCAACCACCCTTTTCAGAGGCAGGATTCTTCTTGGCCTTCTCACATTTGGATTTATAGTTAGGGTCGTCCCATATCAATTTGAGCTCATACCAATCAGAATCGCCGATCCACGTCGACTTCTCATCCTTATTGCACGCAATCCGAAGCATTTCAAAAAACGGCGAGAAGCTCTTTTATGAAATGTTTTCTCAACTTCCGTCGACTCCTCTGGAAGCCATGCCATTTTTTCCTATTTAAACAAATTTAATTAACTTGTTAATTAATAAAAACAAATTAATCAATTCAACGAAATAAAATAATTGAAAATTAAGTAATTCGTAAAACAACTTACTCTAAAAGCATTAAACATCGTCTTTTTGGCATCCGGATCTTTCGAATCTCTGTCAAATTAATCCAGGGTTTATTGTAATTCTCCTTGATAATATTTGTGATTCTGCCGGATGCCATCCTCACAGGAATAAACCTGTACATAAAAAGGATAAATTTTTATATAATAATTTATTTATATTTAAAGTTTTAATAAACCCAACAAATATCGATCATTAACAAATATCATTAATAAATACTTACTGCTGGCCAACAACCTTCACTACGATACGACCGTCAGACGTAACCTCAACCACCTCATCATTAATGTGATACGTGCGTATACCATTTGCATCTGCTGGAGGTATGTCAGTACCGGGTGGAGGCACAAATGGGCGACTCAGTGTACTGGGTCCACTGCCATCATCCGTACTAGGTGGACGCACAAATGGACCACTAACAACGGCCTGAACTTGACGACAACGACGCCCGCGTAAAGAAGTAGAAATCCTCCTCCATGATCCCGATGGAGGTGATGAGTCATGAGGTGAGTCATGATCAGATCCTGATCCTGATGCCATGACTGTAAATATAAATGTTATTTCATAACAACAACTATATATAAATGATGAATAACATACATGAATCAAGTCTAATTGCTTCAAAAAAAATGAATCAGGTAATAAATATAAATGTTACTTCATAACAACAAATTAATTAATTACAAATAAGATCATCTAATTAATTTGAATCCAATTCTTTCTCGAAATCACCATCATCATCAGATGAGTGAATTCCTGATACACTGACGTGATCGGCTGCTTCCTCATGATCTGTATCTTCTTCTTCATTAACTTCATCACCCGTGTTTGGCTCATCACATAAAGGAGTAATGGGTTAATCTTCAATCACTTCATTTACATTGGACATTTCATCCATTTCCTCGGTGTCATCATTTGTCTCAATGCGACCTCTTGGTTTTATCTTAATTGCGACACACCAACCACGCCGATCAGTCTGTGTTGATGGATAAGAGACATAATAGACTTGTCTCACATTTTGTGTAATGACGAACGGATCATACAGTCGATATCTACTATTCATTTTAATGTCCACTGTATTTGACTTTGGATTAAACTTTGTTCTTTGAGCAGACGGATCAAATCAATTACAATAAAAAACCACCACCTTTTGACTATAATCTAGATAAGGGTACGCAAGTTCATATATGTGTTCAACCACACTGTTGCACCCGAAAAGGTCCCTGAGGGGATTTTTCTTCGTTTACAATTTTTTAAAACAATGAAGTCGCCACCAATATTTTTTATAAGGAAAATATTGAAGAAAAACCTTTTTGGAAAGCGGATGGCCTTTTGGAAAACCCGAGGATTTGGGTTTGGGGGTCGGTTAGGCATGGGGAAGGTATTAGCACCCCACACCTCCTTTCTACCGAAAGGGAACCTTTAATTAAACGTGTGGTTTTAAGTGTTGATTTGGAAAATACTTAAATTTGCCTCAAAGGGAATGAGAAGACTTAATGAAAATTTTTATTTTTGGCGCTTGACGAGAGTTAGCCGCTCGCTCCTACGTATCTCCCGGTGCGATGGAGAATTCAAAGCTACGTAGTTCTTGTTTATCCTGAAAAAAAGGCTTTTGTCTTTTATCTTGTTTAGGTGAGTTTTCGCAATAGGAATGAGGATTCGCGATGACCAAGCAACAACGGTTTAGAGTGGTCACACTACTAACTCTTTTGAAAATGAAATCATCATTAACAACCAAACGGCAACGACGCGAGTGATCATTAATGATAATCGGTTTTCCTGTTGATTCGAGTGTTCGCGATGACCAAACAACAACGGTTTAGAGTGGCCGCGCTACTAACTCTTTTGAGAATGCAATCATCATTAACAACAAACGGCAACGGCGCGAATGATCATCGATGACAATTGGTTTTATTTAAGTTGGAGTGTTCATGAAGACCAAACAACAACGGTTTAGAGTGGTCACACCACTAATTCCTTTGAAAATGAAATTATCGTTAACAACCAAACGGCAACGGCACGAGTGATCATTAATGATAATTGGTTCTTACTTTAGGTAATCAAAAGGGTTTTCGTAATCGAATTGATTTTTGGTTTGTGAGATGGCTTTTTGATGTTTGAAAGTGTTCTTGGTTATGAAAAAGATTTGAAATTGTAAATGTTACTAACGAGTAACAAATTGTAGTATAATTTGAATGCGACATGGTTTTGAGGTGTTACTAACGAGTAACAAAGGTTTTGAACTTTGAAGTCGGATTACAAAGTCAATGCAATCATCAAAACAAGCAAGCAAATCGTGAACACCAATTCAATACTTAATCACATAACAAGCACAAAAACAAGTATAAATGAATAAGAACACATGTGCATCAAGACTAGGGGGCTAGCCTATCCTTTGCAAAAACCTACACAAACTCCAAGAACCAACACCACAATTGCAAGTGAGGATGCATCAAGATTAGGACAACCTATCCTTTACAAAACCTACACGAACCCTAAATCAAACCTTTCAAGGTGAATGCCATCATAGGCCAAATTGGCCTTCAAGCATTCACGCATTATTTAACTATCATAAAAGGAAACCTAAATTTGCATCTTCCTACTCATTAAGAATGATAAAAGAGAGATTGAATCATTTCTTGGTAATCCTCCTCACTTAGATCGAGGTGCACTAGGCGCAAGTGAGAGTCACTTTACCAATCATCAACCTAAGACAAATTATAAAGTAATTCATAAGAATAAGCAGTCTCATACACTAAAAGGAGGGTTGAATCACCTAGAGCAATCTTCGTCACTTAGAACAAGGTGCACTAGGCACAAGTGAGAATCTCTTTGCCTATCATCAATTTAAACAACAGCTAAACTAGAAGGGTTGAATCATATAGAACAATCCTCATCACTTTAAGCAAGGTGCACTAGGCACAAGTGAGAGTCATATTGCCCATCATCAACTTAAAATGATAAGCAAACATATAAAAACACTATTTATTCACAATATGCGACCCAAATACATAACCAAGAACCCATTTATTTTTGAAAGCAAGTGAAATAATATGAGAAAACAAGCTAGATTACAATTTTTGGTAAAGGTTCATGTGATTAGGCAAAGAAATGCACAAAACTAACATAAACCTTATTTTTCTACAAGTATGCGAAACATAATATGCCATAAAACAACATTTTATTTCATGAAATGCAAGGGTCAAGATCCAAATCAACACAAATCATCAATCATTCAAGGGTGAGAAGCACCATAAGCACCCAAGCCTCCCTAAGTGCTTGTCAAAGTGCTTATGACACTTCTCACCAACATTAATCAACAATATGAGGATATGAAGATGATAGGATGAATAATTTTACATTTTTGAGGCAAGAACTCAAATATGATGCAAGGTTTTAAGGATTTTACCTTAACTCCAAGTTAGAAAGTGAGATGAGAAGATGAAACTAGACACAAATCAACAAAACTCCAAGGTTCTTCAAAGAAATACCCACGCAAATATGATGATCAAACCCACTTGGTGATGATGCTTGAACTTTGAATGAGAAATGGAGGGAGTATCTGAAAGAGGGATGCAAATGAGGTGGAGTGGTGGTGTTTGGGTGGAAGGAAATGAAAAAGATGGATGGAGGAGAAGGAGAGGAGGCTACGACCTTGAGAGGAAAGAGGGAGAGATTTTTGTGTGCTAGGGTTTTAGTGTAGGAAAAATGAGAAGCCAAAGATTGCTCATGTGTGGAAATGAGAGGGTATTTATAGAGTTGTTTTAGGTCTAGGGGTAATTAGGTCATTGTTCTTTACTAGGTGCTCTAGGATTGGGTTTTAAATTTGAATGAAGGGCTAGGATTAGAGATCACTTGGATTGTGGGTAGTGAGAAAACACAAAAATGAGAGTGAGGGAGTAATGAAGTGTGCACCACCAAGGAGAGAGGGAGGGAAAACTTGTCCTATTTTGGGAATGGAGGCTCTTATGTGATGTGAGGTAAAAATAGGGTTAAGGGTATAATTGAGATGGAATGTTACCAAAGAAGTAATTTTGTATTTTCTTGTGAAGAGGTGAGTATAAATGGGTGGGGTAATTTACAAAAGAGGGCATAAATCTATATGGGAGTGAGTGATGGTCACCAAAAAGGGAAAAGTTAAGGATAGTACAAAGCATATTCTTAAGGAATAAGGAATAGAAGAGTGTGGAAGAAATTGTGGAGAGAGAGAGAGAGGGAATTCGAAATTGTGGAGAGAGAGAGAGGGAAAAAAAACTTGTTTTTGGTCTTTTGTCTTATTGAGGACACTCCCTTCTTTTTGAGTTTTGAATTTTGGGCATGGAAGTGAATGTGCACCTATTAAAAAGTGTCATATATATTTGAGCACCATAAAATATTCCCTCTAATTATTCTAGGCAATAAAAATTGTCATTTAGTAATTGGGGAATATTTAATGGTCTTTTTTTGGGTCTTTTTATGCACTAAAAATGGGGAAAATGCAGTTTTAATTATTTTGGACTAGGACTTTCTTTCCAAAAATTATACAAAAATTACCCTTGGTAGAGTAACATGTATGCCACGTCCTTGACTTGGTCTTGGTCCAAAAATAATTAATTCGCTTTTATTTAAATGCCCAAAAATGCAAAAATATGCACTATTTTATTTCCTAAAATTCCTAAAAATTAAGAAAAATGTTTTTGGGTGCTAAAAATTAATAATGATCAATAAATGGCCCTTTTTTTGATGAAAATACAGACACGTGCCAAATGACGGGGGCACAGGGCAGCTCACGCAGTTACTACTGGCGCGCGCGCGTAATTCAAATAAAAATGCAAAATAGGGGACGAACACACATAAATGCACCAATCCACTATTTTCCACACATTATGAATTACCTTATTGCTTCCATTTTTCTGAAAAATGTTTTTTTTTTACTTAGGCGGACAAAATTGGGGTATTACACACACCATAGAAATCATCTTTGCCTCTCCTAGTGACACCCTTCATGCAAACTACACTATTGACCGTTTCTCTGCCGTCTGTCCATTCCTTAGTGTGAAATTTGTATCCATTGCCAAAGTATGTGTGCCATTCTTTAACACATCTTCGAGGACCGTCAGATAAGTTCCTCAAGAGTTGGTTGGTAGGAGTTGGCGGGAGGGAATAAACATGTTGCCTAAACCACATTGGAAAATGCGCATGAATGTGAGCAGAAGATTGTTCTTCACTTACTTCCTCTAATGACAAGAACTCCCTAATAAGAAATTATTAATTGTTACACAAGTGTCTACTTTATTAACTAATTGAGATAGCTAGGTTGAGAAATACATACTCAATGAATGGTTGGACCTCAGCACAGTTTATCAAGACATGAACATGGACTGAGTTTAACTCTTCTTCTGTTAGCCAGTGAATTGACTCATTTCAATAATGACGACCAGGTAGACAAAAGACAGACAAAGCTAAAAGATGTCTTGAACATTCAATTTCCATTTCATTTTGATTACTTCTAGGAGCAAATTCATTCTTGAAATAATAAGAACAAAAAAGGGTTGTTTCACGGTGTAAGTAAGAGGAACATATCGATCCTTCAACTCTAGCTTTATTTTTAACTGATCTTTTTGAATTACCCATGAACCTAGACAAAATGATATGTTAATAATCAACTAATTTATATATATATGTTGCGCCCCGAAAAATCCGGTTAAGGATTCCTCAGTTTGACAACGTGAAAAATTTTGAAGCCGCCACCAATATTTATTTTTAAAGACTAAAACATTGGAAAAAGTCTTTTAAAAAAGGCGGATGGTCTTTCGAAAACATTGAGATGTAGGTTCGGGGGTCGGTTAGGTACGGGGAAGGTATTAGCACCCCGCACCTCCTTTCTACCGAAAGGGAACCATTAACTTTGATGTGTGGCTTAGAAAAAGTTGACTTGAAACGATTTTTGTTCTACTTCCTTTCTTTTTATTTCGTGTGAGAAATGATTTTATTGGGAAGAAATATTTTTGGTATCTTTGAAAAGCGGAACAAAACAAAGATTTTTTTGAAAGAGTGCTTGACGGGTCACGACCCGCTCCTACGTACCCTCCTTGGAAGAGGGATCAAAGCTACGTAGTTCTAGGCTTTTGGTTTTGAAAGCTTTTTTTTTTTTGAGTTTTGAAATAAGACTCAAGTGTTCACGAATACCAAACAAGCAATGGCTTCGAGTGGCGTTCATTACTAACTCGAAAGGAAAGAGTCGAAACCGGTAATCAAACAAACAAAGGCTTCGAGTGATTACAAGTAACAACGTTTTATTATCTTTTTTTGAAATTGTTTTTTTTTTTTGAAAAAAAGGCGAGCATCGGTGATAGTTATCACTAATAGCTCATGTTGTTTTTGAAATTTGAATTAGTTTGTGTTCGGTTAAGGTGTGGGAGCTTTCATAATAGTCAAACAAGCAAAGGCTTCGAGTGACTACCACTAATAACTCCTCATTAGCGATCAAACAAGCAAAGGCTTCGAGTGATGACTAATGATTTATTTAAGAAAATGTCTTAGGGTTTTTATTGGAAAAGAATTTTGACTTTTGATTTGAAAACTAGTTTAGGAAAAGAGTTTGATTTGGAAAAGGACCTAGGAAAACAAGTAGAACACTTCAATCAACTCTAAATCCATAACCAATGCAAAATGAATGAATCAAGACTTACACTTCAATAATCAAGCAAACATGAACATATCATTCATTAACCAAGATTAAACATGCCCATACAATCAAAGGATTCAACTATTAAAGATGCAAAACAAAGTTCTCAAAGCAATTGTGTGTGTATGTAAGAAGGATTGTATTTACCCTAATGACTCTATGCTACAACATGCATGTAGTCTTACGTCTTCATTAGGAGGTCATACAAGTGGAGGGAGGGCACACAATTAAATCAAGGTATTTAAATGGCATCAAGAACAAGTGAATACAATTGATTGTAGGCATAAAGTATTCTAGGTTAAATGATTGAACACATAAGCAAGGATGCATGGTTAGGTAAGCATGTGAATGCATGAGTATGCATTTATGCATGAGCATACAAAGAATGAATGCATGAACTCTTGGTTATTGAATGCAAGACATGATGTTAATGAATGCATGAACATTTAAGAATGAATGCAAGGCATAACACTATTGAATGTATAACATACTCGTTTATGAATGTATGTATGGCATACAAGGATGCATAAACACTCAAGAATGAATGTATGTATAGCATACAAGGATGCATGAACATTTAAGAATGGATGTATGTATAGCATATAAGGATGCATGACCATGTGAGAAAATAAAAGAATGCAAGATGGTAAAATGTTTTGAGTGAAAGTAAAAATGTGTTATGAGATGAGATGAAAGTGTTTTAATGAATGGGGTAAAAATGTTTTGATGCACGAAGGTAAAAATGTTTTTATGTTTTATGACATGGTAAAAACTTAATGAAGAGGTAAAAGTAAAATGGTAAAATCTTTTTATGTTTTTGGTAAATATTAATGAATAGGCAAAAACCAAAGTAGTAAAATATTTTTATGTTTTTTTGGTAAAAATATAATAAAGTGGTAAAGTAAAATGGTAAAAATGAACAAACACAATTGCACAACTTGCATTTACTCAAACACAATCAAAATGACACTTTTCAATCAATCAAAAAGAGCAAAAAGGGCTTATGGCCGAAATGCTATCATGCCTAAAATCATCATCTTATTTCATGCAAATCTTGGCAATCAACACATAGAACAACACAAGATAAAAAGACCTAACCTATTATGCATGTTCCTAAAGTAAAACATCAATTAAATCATGCTTTTATTCACTCAAAAATCAAAGATTGCAAGAGAGGAATATAAACCTTAATATCCACCTATGAACCCAAGGGCATAGTTGGCTAGATCCACTTTTATTCAACTTAAACACCATAAATGGACAAAGAAATGCAAGAACCACTAAAAAACACTATATGGCCGAAGCCCCTTTTGATAGAAAATGATGTTTTATTTTACGAAATTTAATGCAAAATGTGTAGAGATGCAAGGGAAATTATTCAAGCATAAGAACAACTCCTTCAAGGCCAAGGACCCATCTCAAACACCCAAGGCTCCCTAAGTCCTTGTCAAAATGTTTGAAATGGATCCTCAAAGCAACAACAACAAGCAATCAAGAAGAAGTTGGGAGTAGAGGAGAGATTATGCAAGAAAAACTAAATATGAGATGCAAAGTTTCAAGGCTTACCTCAAACTCACAAAGAAAAGAGGAAGGAGATGATATAAGCTCAAAATGAACTTGGATCTACCATTGAACACACAAAAATTGCTAGCTCTTAGTAATTTGATGATGCAACCTTGAAGAGAATGGAAGGAATGATGATGATCTAACAAGAAATGGAAGATTTGATGATTGATTTTGAAGAAAAAAATGGATGAGAATGGAGGGGGAGCTCACGGTTTTGAGAGGAGGAGGAGGAGGGGATTTTTGAGCTGAATGTGTGCTAGGGTAAAAATGAGAGTCCTCTCCCCTTGGTTTCTTATTTTTGGGTTTTATATGAGGTGCAAAATTAAGGGTATATAGGACATTGTGCTTTTGCCAACCATTGAGATTTGAGATAGAATTTGAATCAAGGGCCAAGATTGCAATGCACATGGATTAGGGACAAGGAGAAAACACAAATGAGTGGGGAATAGCTAGTGAAATCGAAAATTAGGGGTTTTTGTTGCACAAAAATTGTTAAGGGCAATTAGGGCTTTGTACACAAAGTTGTAGCCTAGGATTTGATCTAGAATTTTAATCAATGGCTAGGAATACAACTCACATGGATCAAGGGCATGAGAAAACACAAAATGTGGGCTGATATTGAGCTGAAATTCGCAGCACCTAGGAAAGAGAGTGAGTGGAATTGCAACTTGTACTATTGTACTACACTTGACCTTTCAAAATTCAAAGGAGTATTGATTATTCCTTTCAAGATAATTCTTCTAAATTCTTGCCATTTTGGGCCATGTCCCATGATTCAATGATTGGGCTCTGAATTTTATGATCTCACCAATCCCAAAATTGATTCCTTGACCCTACCTCAAAGGAAATGACCATTTTGCCCTTTTGTTCAAAAACCGAATTTCATGCCAAAAATATTCCCATGATGCACAAAAAAATGCACAACTCCACTCACTTGGACTCACATAAATTCCTCAAGAGATGCATAGTGGTTTTTACTGAGAAAATATTTATTTTAGTGAAATGACCAAAATGCCCTTTTGGTCCTAAAAACCCTAATTTTGCTCCAAACTTCATTTTCACTCTAGAAATGATCCTGAGACCTTTTGGATGACTCTAAAACCCTAGAAATGCATGCATGATGAGAAAATACGTCTTTTTGGTGAAATTACCAAAATACCCTTTGAACTAGGAAAAACCCTAGAGGCCCTAGAAATGCTCTAAAGTGCTCTAAAATGCCATGCAATGCTTTTCTAACCCTAAATTGCATTATGAAACTTCTAAAATGCAAGCATGATGCCTTTCCTAATCTCTAGGATGAATGCTAAGACTTGATTTATTTTTGATTAAAAATTAGGGTTTTGACCTAAGCCGGACAAAATTGGGGTATGACAGCTGCCCCTCTTTATTTGGATTTTGATAAGGAATATGAATTGGCCGAAGCATATTCCGAGGCAAAATAGAAATAAAGAATTCAGAAATTATACCAATTTTGTCTACTTAGGGAAACCCGAATTTTCCTCTTTTTCTTTTTCTATTTTTTTTTGAATAGATGGGCTTGAGAACAAACGGGGAACGGTTAACACTTGGCGCATTAACCGAGAGAGAAAATGACGGGCCACTCGGGATCTGAAGGAGCACTAAGGCTCTGAAGGACCACTCAGGGTCTGAAGGAGCACTAAGGCTTTGAAGGACCGCTCTGGGTCTGAAGGAGCACTAAGGCTCTGAAGGACCACTCAGGGTCTGAAGGAGCACTAAGGCTCTGAAGGTCTAATTCGCAGTCGATGCTTGGCGCATTGATTGGAGTTAAACTGAAGGACCGACGAGGTCTGAAGGGCATGCCTAAGCCTGATGGACCAATGGGTCTGATGGAGCGCAAACTAGCAACGGTACTAGTAAAACGGTCTGCTTGGGGGGTGGCCTTTTCCGAGCGGCCATGATGGGTCAAGATCAGATCCGGAACTGATATGTTGACCATGAAGGACGTCCGCTGTGTCTTAGGCTGACACAACTAGTCTGAAGGACCACTCGGGGTCTGAAGGACTTACCTGCAGCTCGAATACGAGGTGAAGTCTGCTTTTGAAGGGACACTTGGGTCCTGAAGGGATTCACGAATCCTGTTGATTGATTGGCACTTGGGCCTGAAGGGATTTACGAATCCTGTTGATTGGTTGAGATGGCCAATGCTGCCGCACTGGATTGAGGTACCTGCATACGTCAGCTGATGCGAGGCATGGTGCATGGAGTATGAATGCATGTTGTGCGAAGGCATGTTATGCAGATGCATGCGATGCGATGAGTTTATTGAGATGATGAATGTTCATGAAATGCCCTTTATTCTTTTACTTTGGTTTTCGTCATGTGATGAATGCACAAGATGCGGTCATGCAAATGTAATGCAGATGTATGCTACGTAGATGCATGTGACGCTGATGCCTACAATGCTGGATTTATGGGCCGACAAGCCTGGTTTATGGAGCAATATGTGTCTGCATATTGGTCTGATTTATGGACCCCAAAGGTCTGGTTTAAGGACCCAAATGTCTGGTTTATGGACTGCAATGATCTGGTTTAAGGACACAAAGGTCTGGTTTATGGATCGCAATGATCTGGTTTAAGGACACAAAGGTCTGGTTTATGGATCGCAATGATCTGGTTTAAGGACACAAAGGTCTGGTTTATGGATCGCAATGATCTGGTTTAAGGAGCAATATGTGTCTGCATATTGGTCTGATTTATGGATCGCAATGATCTGGTTTAAGGGCCGACATGCCTGAGTTATGGAGCAATATGTGTCTGCATATTGGTCTGGTTTATGGACCCCAAAGGTCTGGTTTAAGGACACAAAGGTCTGGTTTGACCTAATGGTTTGTGGAATTTCGGTGCAAGTGTATGCAATGGAAGACCTCACTTTGTTTTTTTCTATGAGATGCACGATGCAAATGCAATGCTTTGATGCAAGATTTTTTTGTTGTTCTTTTCCTTTTATGAAATGCAAACATTAAGATGATGCAAATGAAATGTTTGAGTCCAACTGCTATGGTACATGTAGCAATAATATGAAATGGTTGATTGGGAAACATTAGGATTTTGGATGGCACGCGATGAATGCATGAAATGTGAATGCAAATGAGATATTTGGATGCAAATGTTATGATTGTTATTTTCTTTTTCTTTCTCCTATGATGAATGCAAATGCAAATGTCTGAATTTCTCTTTTCTTATTATTATTTCCTATGTCTGAGGAATGTATGATTTTTGCATGATGAATGTAATGCATGACTGTGTTTGTTTATTGCCTTTTTTTTTTTGCTTATTTTTTTATTTTTGCTGGTTCAGCCAAACCGCGACACTCATGACACGAGACTGAGGAACCTGTTGGACTTGCGGGGCTCATGGGCCGAGTGCATGTTGGTCTTGACTTTGCTGGTTTGAAGCAATCGTGGATGTAGTTGCTCTCTCTTGCATGATTGACTGATTTTGAGGATGTGCTTTCTCTCATGACTCTTAAGAGCTTCGTAATCATTGTAATGCTCCATGATTTATGCACATGTTTTACAGTTCAGGACCATCATCATCATAAAACGTTTATTTTGAGCAGAAAAAGCAGAAAATAAAAGAGTGAACAGATACGAGAAATTTGAACTTTATTAATGTGGAAACCGGTCGCACAAGAAGTTACGCCGATTATTTATTACACTTGAAAGTTTAAACTGTAAAAAGACGCGAAAAAGGAGAGAAGCTGAATTCTGACTGTCCGTCTCTGTGGAACAGTGCCAAACATCTATGTCCTTGATGTGGATACCTGTGTTGCAGGTTATCTAATATTGCAGGATTAGTTTTGATGATGAAAAAGACAAAGCCAAGTTGATGGCCAAAGGAATGAGAGTGTCAAAGCAAAGCTGATA
This sequence comes from Astragalus membranaceus, assembly GCA_039519185.1. Lineage (NCBI taxonomy): Eukaryota > Viridiplantae > Streptophyta > Magnoliopsida > Fabales > Fabaceae > Astragalus > Astragalus membranaceus. The sequence goes on along the minus strand of CM076850.1, from coordinate 21,379,013 downwards.
AAAAGTATCATATATACTCAAGAATTTAAGTTTCAAGATATAAGGGTAGTCCTTATAAATAAGGGTAGTCCTTAGGGTCTTGGGTGAGTCTTAGGATAAATGTAAGCTCTTACAAAGGTCAGCTCATCTCGCAAAGTCTCTCGTCCCAAAGCTTTCTCAAAATGCATGCATGCATACGTAAACATAAAAAGGTTTTTGAGAAACTATAAAATCGATTCACACTATTTTTTATTAAATATCAAAATCGATTTTTAACTCAATATGAAAGCATACAATCGATTCATATTATTTCTACTAAGTATATAAATCGATTCATAAACTATTTTTTCAAAGCAAAGAAACAATTCATATTGATTTTATTAAAAGCAAAGAAATCGATTTCCAACTATTTTCCTAAAGATAAGAATCGATTCCTATAATGTTTCAAAGGTAAAGAATCGATTCCTAGTATTTCTCTAAAGCTCAAAATCGATTTCCTAAATCAATGGTTAAGCACATAATCGATTCCTTGCTTCCTTATTTAAATAAGAATCGATTTCAACCTTCTTCTTTAATCTATATAATCGATTCCTAGCTTGCCTGTAAGCCAATAATCGATTACATCCATTTTACAAACAAATCAGAATCGATTCCTAGATCAGATCAAGCAAATGAATCGATTCCTAGATCCATTCCAATTAACAAAGAATCGATTCCTTTAAACTTTTTCAACGTGAGATCTGGATTTCCAAAATCTATAAATAGAGGCTTCACCACCTCCATTCAATCACCAACCCATTCTCACGATCTATCATTTCTGAAAAACTCTTATATTTTATTTGTGTTCTTCTCGCACCACTGGTCCGTCAAGAGCTGATCCTACGTTAAGAGTTAGTTGGGGTTGTGTCCTTCAAGTTGTAATATCTGCCTACACTAAGAGGTATTTCTGTATTTACGTTACTGTTATATTGTTGTTATAATTTGTACTAGAGAGTGGGGTATCTCTCTAGGGGTAGCTGCATGTACTAGGAAGTGGGGTATCTTTCTAGGGCAGTTGTTGTAACAGGGGTGGGGTATCTCTTGTTACTGTATTGTTAGATTTGAGGGCTCTCCATAGGTGGGGTATCCTAGGAGGAGAGTGCCTGAGTCTGTAAAGGTTTTCCAAGGCACCTGTAAGCCTTGTTGTTTTGGTTAGTGAAAAATCTCACAAGGGTGTGAGGACTGGACGTAGGTCACTAGGAGGTGACCGAACCAGGATAAATCTCTGCGTGCTTTACTGCTTTCCTGCTTTACTGTTATTCTACTTTACTGCTTTATATTCTAATTCCTTCGCTTCCACTTAACCTGCGCGAAAATTGATCTAAGTCATTGAAAAGGGGAAAAACGTTTTCGAAAGATCTGAAAAGTTTTAAATCTCAATTCACCCCCCCTCTTGAGACTGAAGCCACTTGGTAACAAGTGGTATCAGAGCTAGACTCTTGTATAAAGAGCTTAGCCGCTTCAAGAGAAATGGCTTCAGGTTGGTATACGCAAGAGGGTGCATCTCTTTTCCGTCCTCCGGGATTCAACGGAGAAGACTATGCATATTGGAAAGAAAGAATGAGAATTTTTATTGAAGGGGTAGACTTAGATGTTTGGGATGCTGTGGAAAAAGGACCTTTCGTCCCCACACACATAGTAGATGGTATTCTTAGAATAAAAAGTAGAAATGAATGGTCTGATGATGAGAAAAGAAAAGTGCAACTTAATTTACGTGCTAAAAATATTATTACTTCTGCTTTGAGTGCTGATGAATTTTTTCGAGTTTCAAACTGTAAATCTGCCCAAGAAATGTGGGATAATCTTCAAGTTACTCATGAGGGTACAAGTGAAGTGAAAAGGGCAAGAATAAATACTCTTACCAGAGAGTACGAATTGTTTAGAATGAATACAGGTGAAACAATATCAGAGATGCAGAAAAGGTTCACTCACATAGTGAACAAATTGGGTTCATTAGGAAAATCAATTCCTCCCGAAGACTTGATCAACAAAGTGCTAAGATGCCTAAACCGAGAATGGCAACCAAAGGTAACTGCTATAACTGAATCAAGAAACCTAACTACCATGTCTCTTGCCACTCTGTTTGGGAAACTACTAGAGCACGAGTTAGAACTCACTCGTCTAGCAGAGAATGAAGGAAAAGTCAAGAAAAAGAAAAACCTAGCTTTTAAAGTTTCAAGTTCAAGTTCATCCGACGACAGTGATGACTCGCAAAGTGAAAGTGATGAAGAGGATGAGAATATAGACCTAATGGTAAGAGAATTCAAAAGGTTCATAAGGAGGTCTCTAGAAAAGAATTCTCCAACCAAAGAAGTCTCATGCAAACAAAACTACTTAAGTCCTTTAACATGCTACGAATGTGGGAAACCCGGACACATAAAATTGGAATGCCCAAAATTACAAAGAAAACGACCAAGAGATGAGAGAAAGGGATCCAAAGGAAAAAGGAGTAGAAAAACCTACACAGCATGGGAAAACAGGAACTCATCAGATAGCTCAGAAAGTGAAAAAGATCAAGTTGCTCTCATGGCCGACCACGACAGCGAAAGTGAAACTGAGGTATATTCTAACTCTGAATCTTTACAAGATGCCTATGATGAATTATATGAAGCATTTACTGAATTACATGATAAATCATTAAAATTAGCTAAAGCGTTAGACAGATCCAAGAAAGCTATCACTCATCTGGAAAAAGACATCACTTCTTTAAACAAAGAAATAGTAGAACTTAGAAAAGAAAATGATAGTCTTGCATGCTTTAAAGAAAACCATACATGCGATAAATGTGTTGAAAGGAAAAAGAAAGTTCATGAACTAGAGTTGACTATTGAAAAACTATCTAGAATCAAAACCATAGAAAAGCATGTTCATTACAAATCTAATTTTTCCACTAGACCATACATTAAATGTTATTACTGTGGTAAACCTGGACATACAGCTTCTGTTTGCAGAACAAGAGGTAAACAAGTTATGAAGAAGGTATGGGTTCCCAAAAGGACCATACCAAACACTAACCCACAAGGACCCAAAGAGATTTGGGTACCTAGAACCTTGTTTTAGATCATTACAGGTACGCTGCAAGGTATGGGGACATGTGGATACCTTGACAGCAAAGACTCAAAGCAGATGACCGGAGACGCAATAAAGTTATCAACTCTCACCCCGGAGAAAAATCTGTCATGTGACTTGTGATGAATAGAGGGAGAATCTCTGGTAAAGGTTAGAAAAGTTTTATTCACCTCTAAACTGAAAATGTGCTTAAATCATAGTTTACTTAGTCAAACATGTGACTTGTGAAACAAATTGATCTCTAAACCGCATTTCATGCATCTCTAAGGGAACATTTTTCAGGCATGAAAACAAATAAAGTATTCTGATCATCCCTCTAAAACTGAGCATGTAGAATTATCACATCACCTTCTTAGAGGTTATGGTTAGAAAGGCGATAGTGTGATTGAGTTAGTTGAATCGTCAGAATCAGCTAGTTGATATTTTCACAAAACCATTGCAAAAGAAAACCTGGTTCTTTATTTACTCAAATGAATTTTTCAATAAAATATTTTTCAAGTGATCCTTTAAAATATTTAAGAGAATTTGTGACTTACGAATTTCTGCGTGCTCAAAAAGCGTTTTATAAAGCAGCTGAAATGCTACCTTTTCCCGAAATCCATTTTCTCCTGTCACAATAAATTGCTGGCTTTGGCATTAAAATTCAGAATACATACTCACAATCGTTGCTCAACTAAAATAATTTTTCTCCCATATTCTGGCTGCCATCACCAACTTTCAAACTAAGCAGCATGAAATGTATAAAGCTTAAAACAACTGCTTCACAGTTTTTTGAGACTCATAATTAGCTTTTGCCTGTGTTTGATAAAATATTCTCTTCATGGCCTCAAATATGTTTTTCTTCAAGTTTTGATGATCACCTACAAATCAGCAATGGCTCTTTTATCTTGTCAAATAGCTGTGACATTCGTTCGCAAACTTTATCATATATTGACCCTCTTTGATCATGACAAAAAGGGGGAGAGAAATATAGGGTTGCATATGAGCATATAGAACTTGCATATTATGCATCTAGTCAATAAGTCAGGGGGAGCATCATGATAGGGGGAGCATCATATATATATTATCTGTTTGAACTAACCTCCCACCTTGAGATGAGTAAATGTTTTGTCATCATCAAAAAGGGGGAGAATGTGGATACCTGTGTTGCAGGTTATCTAATATTGCAGGATTAGTTTTGATGATGAAAAAGACAAAGCCAAGTTGATGGCCAAAGGAATGAGAGTGTCAAAGCAAAGCTGATAAAAAGTATCATATATACTCAAGAATTTAAGTTTCAAGATATAAGGGTAGTCCTTATAAATAAGGGTAGTCCTTAGGGTCTTGGGTGAGTCTTAGGATAAATGTAAGCTCTTACAAAGGTCAGCTCATCTCGCAAAGTCTCTCGTCCCAAAGCTTTCTCAAAATGCATGCATGCATACGTAAACATAAAAAGGTTTTTGAGAAACTATAAAATCGATTCACACTATTTTTTATTAAATATCAAAATCGATTTTTAACTCAATATGAAAGCATACAATCGATTCATATTATTTCTACTAAGTATATAAATCGATTCATAAACTATTTTTTCAAAGCAAAGAAACAATTCATATTGATTTTATTAAAAGCAAAGAAATCGATTTCCAACTATTTTCCTAAAGATAAGAATCGATTCCTATAATGTTTCAAAGGTAAAGAATCGATTCCTAGTATTTCTCTAAAGCTCAAAATCGATTTCCTAAATCAATGGTTAAGCACATAATCGATTCCTTGCTTCCTTATTTAAATAAGAATCGATTTCAACCTTCTTCTTTAATCTATATAATCGATTCCTAGCTTGCCTGTAAGCCAATAATCGATTACATCCATTTTACAAACAAATCAGAATCGATTCCTAGATCAGATCAAGCAAATGAATCGATTCCTAGATCCATTCCAATTAACAAAGAATCGATTCCTTTAAACTTTTTCAACGTGAGATCTGGATTTCCAAAATCTATAAATAGAGGCTTCACCACCTCCATTCAATCACCAACCCATTCTCACGATCTATCATTTCTGAAAAACTCTTATATTTTATTTGTGTTCTTCTCGCACCACTGGTCCGTCAAGAGCTGATCCTACGTTAAGAGTTAGTTGGGGTTGTGTCCTTCAAGTTGTAATATCTGCCTACACTAAGAGGTATTTCTGTATTTACGTTACTGTTATATTGTTGTTATAATTTGTACTAGAGAGTGGGGTATCTCTCTAGGGGTAGCTGCATGTACTAGGAAGTGGGGTATCTTTCTAGGGCAGTTGTTGTAACAGGGGTGGGGTATCTCTTGTTACTGTATTGTTAGATTTGAGGGCTCTCCATAGGTGGGGTATCCTAGGAGGAGAGTGCCTGAGTCTGTAAAGGTTTTCCAAGGCACCTGTAAGCCTTGTTGTTTTGGTTAGTGAAAAATCTCACAAGGGTGTGAGGACTGGACGTAGGTCACTAGGAGGTGACCGAACCAGGATAAATCTCTGCGTGCTTTACTGCTTTCCTGCTTTACTGTTATTCTACTTTACTGCTTTATATTCTAATTCCTTCGCTTCCACTTAACCTGCGCGAAAATTGATCTAAGTCATTGAAAAGGGGAAAAACGTTTTCGAAAGATCTGAAAAGTTTTAAATCTCAATTCACCCCCCCTCTTGAGACTGAAGCCACTTGGTAACACTTGACCTTGATCACTCCCTCATCCAAGCTTGTAGGAGAGTTGTATGCCTTTCTTTACTTTTCATGCCTAAGTTTTCAGACCCTAATTTTTGCCTGGATCGCCCTTTGCGGGTTTTCAATCCACCGGGTCGCTCTGATTTTGCCTAGGCCGCCCTTTGCGGGTTTTCAACCTAGCGAGCTAATTCTTACTTGGCTTGTCTTTCTCTTTTTTCATCTATTTCTTTTAGGCATAATACTTCTTCACTTGATCTGAATTGACTGGATTCCTGAGATCTTCGCCGTCTATGTTTATTTGTATCGGCGCTCCTCTGAAAAAAAAACTTTCTTGACTTCATATGGACCGTCATAAGTGGGCCTCAACTTCCCACGGAGTCAGTCCGGATAGGTAGGATCTTTTTTGAGTTTAAGGTCTCCTTCGCTGAATTCTCGAAGACGGACTTTCCTGTCGAAAGCTGCCTTCATCTTTTGTCGGTACAACTGGCCATGGCGCAGGGCAGCAATTTTTCCTTTTAATGAGATTCAGTTGATCTAGACGATCTTGGATCCATTTTGCTTCTTCTAACCTGGCCTCCATGACTACTCGTAGAGAGGGTATTTCAACCTTGATGAGAAGAACTGCTTCTGACCCATACACTAGAGAAGAAAGGGGGTTTCCCCTATATGATTTCATGAATGTGAGTGTGACAAGGGATGAGATAGGTGTAGGGTCAATTTCCCCAGTTATAGGATGAGTGAAGAGCGACAGGATTGCCCCACTTGGCATATTATAAACAAATTTATTTGTCCTAGAGTTAAAACTTTGAGAAAACAACAGCAATCGATCATTGATCAGAATGGACCTTTCGGGACTGTGGTGTTTTGTGGAGAAGGGATGACTGAGCTTGTCGGAGTGTTTGGGGTTGATGGGAGGATGGGTCTTATTCAGCGTTGGCTGATGATCGATGGTTTATGATGGCTAACTGGCTTGATGAGATATTAGGAAGTTTTATTCCTGGCTAAGGGTCTGTGGAGGGCGGGTTATCGCGGTCAAAAGGAAAGTGTTTGCGGTTTATGAGAGGTATAGGAATGATACAGTGTTTGAAGGTTTATTGAGAGGTATGGGAATGATACAGTGTTTGAAGGTTTATTGAGACGAGGATTTCTTGGGTTTTGTGGTAACACGTATCAACTCACTACTTACATTTCTGTTGTATTTTTCTTTTGATTTTGGGATTTTCCCTTTTTGAATTTTTTTTTTTGAGAGCTTGGGTGAACTGATAAAGAACGATGCACTTTTTTTGTGATCCTTGTCTAAGGTGACTTTTGGATTTTTGGCCCCTTTTTTTTTGGCTTACGGTGGGTAGGAGAGGATTCTTTTTCTTTGGGATTTTCTTGGCTTAAGGTGGGTAGGAAATGGATTTTCTGGGATTTTAGGTTTTTGAGGGTATGGAGGGATGGTCCAACTTCATTTCAAATCATGATTGCTCGTTTTCTCAAAAATTAACTCAAAGACAATAATTTACTTATTTTTATTTCTTTCTGTGCTCTAATTTTCCTTTATTGAAGTACCCATCTTGATCTCTTTTCTTGCTGTCCTCTGCTGTACCTAAATTGATCACTTCAGTTGATTCCCCGTGAGGCTGAATAACTCTTTCTTCTTGTATCATTAACCTTCTGGAGGATCTTCCCGGTCTTCCTCAACATCCCCCTCTGCTTGATTGATAAGGTGATCAAAGTCAAAATATGGACTGTTGGCACTGTTATTTTGAGAGACAATTGCTGTGGATTTGCTTTTTGCCGAGGCGAAAAAGCAGAATGGAAGGTGAGACAAGCAAGCAAAAATAATGAAGAAAAGAAGAGACACATGAAATGAAAAGGAATTGATTTTTATTGATTGGAATTCAAAAACAACGTTTTTATTGATGATGATGATTTAGAAAATAAAAACATGTGTGCCCCTAACAACTGGTCCTGTGGCCTTGGGCAGAGCCACAGGGTTGCATTACAAATGACTACTTTAAATCAATGGTCCCAGGAGGATCAACAGTCTTTCAATTTTTTAATTCTTTCACCAACACTGCAGCGACAAACCAGGTTTGCACCACCCTCTTTTGACTTAGGACCATTATTGATGACAGCACTTTGGTTGTATTGTTCCTCTTCCTCATCCCATCCTGTGGGCTGGATGTCTTCCATTCGGATTTGAGCACTCTCGGGAACGTAATACCTAACCAAGTAATCAAACTTTCCACTGGGCTCCCCTAGGGTATCCCAACATCCCTCTTTCACAGGCACCGCTGTTACTTCCTCATTGATTTCTTCTTCACCATCAATATCAGGGGTTCCTATCTGAACCACACACCGATCTATCAGGTCTTGCACTGCATGCTTGAAGGCTCTGCACTCCTCCACAGTGTGACCAACCCCGTTTTCGTGGAAACTGCAGGTAGCACTTGCATTGTGACTTCGGGAGAATGGCGGCTGAAGGGCCTTCGTTGGCCGAGTGTTGATCAGGTTCTTGGAAGTCAGGTGATTAAACAATTCAGTGCATGTCATCGGTATTGGCTCAAAACTGGTTCGTCTCTTGTACTGATAACCCCGAGCCTTGTGACTGTCACCGCCTTGCTGGGATGGCACAGGAGCAGAGAATGGAACAGTTTGTGGTGGAGGAGGAATGAAAGAAGTGACACCAGCTGGACCCACGACGGTGACACCTTCAGCAGCTGTCACACTCTTTAAGCTCTGCAATATGACCATCATCTCATGTATCTGGGCCTCCATTGCCTTCAATCGTTCTTCTAGCAAGTGATATCTGTCTCTTGGCTGTGAGCTTTCAATCATCTGGCCCTGAGGATAGCTCCCTGGACTGAAGTAGTAACCCCCATACTGAGCGGAGTTTCCCATTTGATAAGCAACACTTGGAGGATTCACAATAATCTCCGGAGCAAGAGCAGAAGAACTTCTGGGAGGTATAATACTGGGACTAGGGATGTGAATGTGTGGCACACCCGCAGCTCCACTAGAAGTAACCACAGCAGACTGACTTGTCACCACGGGCATGGCTTCAGCAGTGGATGGTGTATAATTCATGGCCATCCCCAAGGGTATATTTGTGCATTTGGTTGTCTTTGACTGTTTGTCCCCGGAGATTGACTAACTTCTGGCCTGGGAAGGGGATGAACAGTTATGATTTCAGCTGATACAGGAGGAGAAACAAAGGTAACGACCCCTTCTGGATTCACGACAGCGGCGGCCCCAGCAGTGGTCCCACTTCTCAGATTTTGCAGCATATTCATTATCTCGGCCCTCTGAGCTTCCATGGCCTCCACCTTAGCTTTCAGAGCCTGATTCTCCTGAGCCAGCTGCTCAGGATTAAGGATCTCTATCACCATTTCTCCTGATTCTCCTGATGCACCTGTGACAAGAGGGTACATTGTTCGGTGATCCCCGGCAAGCAAATGCAAATGAGATGTTATATGGATGCAAGTAAATGAATGCGACATGATGAGATTATGATGTGAATGATGCGTGTGGAAAAAATAAAGGCGATGCATGTGGACGGAAGTTCAAAAATTGAGGAGCCACGCTACGTGCCGCCTCACGCACTGGTTTATTTAATGAAGGGAAATATATTATTATTTTTTTTGAAAATGAGGACCGTACGTTATTTCATATGGACCGGTATGAGAAAGGCTACAGCGGCAACCTTTTCACTCTTTTTTGAAAGTGAAGCGGGCCATATGTCAACTTCGTACGGATTGGCGAAAGAAAAGGGCTACAACGGCAACCCTTTCCTCTTTTCTTTAATGAGTATCAGACAGACAAAGGTCTCGAATGACAGTCACTAATCGTCTCCACTCCCCTAAGTGTTTGTTGGATCCGGGTATAGGAGCCCACTCATAGCACACAAATCATAAGGTGTGAAAGTGTGTGATTGAGGACATACTTCCTAAAATCTACCCATCCCCACCTGCAAGGAAAACCAGCACAGCCCAGATAAAAGCAAGCAATATCAAGTTGTCTACCCTAGGGTTTAATATCATTTCAAAACAAAATAAACTAACCTAAGGTATCAACAACAAACATGTATAGCTTACCTCAAGAAAGGGAGCGAAGAAGGAAGAGTCATAAAGAAAGGGGGAATGCATGCTTTTACCTTAAGAAAGGGAGCAGAGAATAGGGGACATGGGAATTGAGGAATGCATGATAAGAGAAGAAAAGGAAGAGGAGGAAAAGGTAGAACAAAGTTTTCAAGTTAAAGACTTTAAGCCACACATCAAGTTAACTAGGCTTGACCCTCGCCTTTTTGAAAAAGGGTCCCCAGTGAAGTCGCCAGTTGTTGCGCCCCGAAAAATCCGGTTAAGGATTCCTCAGTTTGACAACGTGAAAAATTTTGAAGCCGCCACCAATATTTATTTTTAAAGACTAAAACATTGGAAAAAGTCTTTTAAAAAAGGCGGATGGTCTTTCGAAAACATTGAGATGTAGGTTCGGGGGTCGGTTAGGTACGGGGAAGGTATTAGCACCCCGCACCTCCTTTCTACCGAAAGGGAACCATTAACTTTGATGTGTGGCTTAGAAAAAGTTGACTTGAAACGATTTTTGTTCTACTTCCTTTCTTTTTATTTCGTGTGAGAAATGATTTTATTGGGAAGAAATATTTTTGGTATCTTTGAAAAGCGGAACAAAACAAAGATTTTTTTGAAAGAGTGCTTGACGGGTCACGACCCGCTCCTACGTACCCTCCTTGGAAGAGGGATCAAAGCTACGTAGTTCTAGGCTTTTGGTTTTGAAAGCTTTTTTTTTTTTAGTTTTGAAATAAGACTCAAGTGTTCACGAATACCAAACAAGCAATGGCTTCGAGTGGCGTTCATTACTAACTCGAAAGGAAAGAGTCGAAACCGGTAATCAAACAAACAAAGGCTTCGAGTGATTACAAGTAACAACGTTTTATTATCTTTTTTTGAAATTGTTTTTTTTTTTTGAAAAAAAGGCGAGCATCGGTGATAGTTATCACTAATAGCTCATGTTGTTTTTGAAATTTGAATTAGTTTGTGTTCGGTTAAGGTGTGGGAGCTTTCATAATAGTCAAACAAGCAAAGGCTTCGAGTGACTACCACTAATAACTACTCATTAGCGATCAAACAAGCAAAGGCTTCGAGTGATGACTAATGATTTATTTAAGAAAATGTCTTAGGGTTTTTATTGGAAAAGAATTTTGACTTTTGATTTGAAAACTAGTTTAGGAAAAGAGTTTGATTTGGAAAAGGACCTAGGAAAACAAGTAGAACACTTCAATCAACTCTAAATCCATAACCAATGCAAAATGAATGAATCAAGACTTACACTTCAATAATCAAGCAAACATGAACATATCATTCATTAACCGAGATTAAACATGCCCATACAATCAAAGGATTCAACTATTAAAGATGCAAAACAAAGTTCTCAAAGCAATTGTGTGTGTATGTAAGAAGGATTGTATTTACCCTAATGACTCTATGCTACAACATGCATGTAGTCTTACGTCTTCATTAGGAGGTCATACAAGTGGAGGGAGGGCACACAATTAAATCAAGGTATTTAAATGGCATCAAGAACAAGTGAATACAATTGATTGTAGGCATAAAGTATTCTAGGTTAAATGATTGAACACATAAGCAAGGATGCATGGTTAGGTAAGCATGTGAATGCATGAGTATGCATTTATGCATGAGCATACAAAGAATGAATGCATGAACTCTTGGTTATTGAATGCAAGACATGATATTAATGAATGCATGAACATTTAAGAATGAATGCAAGGCATAACACTATTGAATGTATAACATACTCGTTTATGAATGTATGTATGGCATACAAGGATGCATAAACACTCAAGAATGAATGTATGTATAGCATACAAGGATGCATGAACATTTAAGAATGGATGTATGTATAGCATATAAGGATGCATGACCATGTGAGAAAATAAAAGAATGCAAGATGGTAAAATGTTTTGAGTGAAAGTAAAAATGTGTTATGAGATGAGATGAAAGTGTTTTAATGAATGGGGTAAAAATGTTTTGATGCATGAAGGTAAAAATGTTTTTATGTTTTATGACATGGTAAAAACTTAATGAAGAGGTAAAAGTAAAATGGTAAAATCTTTTTATGTTTTTGGTAAATATTAATGAATAGGTAAAAACCAAAGTAGTAAAATATTTTTATGTTTTTTTGGTAAAAATATAATAAAGTGGTAAAGTAAAATGGTAAAAGTGAACAAACACAATTGCACAACTTGCATTTACTCAAACACAATCAAAATGACACTTTTCAATCAATCAAAAAGAGCAAAAAGGGCTTATGGCCGAAATGCTATCATGCCTAAATTCATCATCTTATTTCATGCAAATCTTGGCAATCAACACATAGAACAACACAAGATAAAAAGACCTAACCTATCATGCATGTTCCTAAAGTAAAACATCAATTAAATCATGCTTTTATTCACTCAAAAATCAAAGATTGCAAGAGAGGAATATAAACCTTAATATCCACCTATGAACCCAAGGGCATAGTTGGCTAGATCCACTTTTATTCAACTTAAACACCATAAATGGACAAAGAAATGCAAGAACCACTAAAAAACACTATATGGCCGAAGCCCCTTTTGATAGAAAATGATGTTTTATTTTACGAAATTTAGTGCAAAATGTGTAGAGATGCAAGGGAAATTATTCAAGCATAAGAACAACTCCTTCAAGGCCAAGGACCCATCTCAAACACCCAAGGCTCCCTAAGTCCTTGTCAAAATGTTTGAAATGGATCCTCAAAGCAACAACAACAAGCAATCAAGAAGAAGTTGGGAGTAGAGGAGAGATTATGCAAGAAAAACTAAATATGAGATGCAAAGTTTCAAGGCTTACCTCAAACTCACAAAGAAAAGAGGAAGGAGATGATATAAGCTCAAAATGAACTTGGATCTACCCTTGAACACACAAAAATTGCTAGCTCTTAGTAATTTGATGATGCAACCTTGAAGAGAATGGAAGGAATGATGATGATCTAACAAGAAATGGAAGATTTGATGATTGATTTTGAAGAAAAAAATGGATGAGAATGGAGGGGGAGCTCACGGTTTTGAGAGGAGGAGGAGGAGGGGATTTTTGAGCTGAATGTGTGTGCTAGGGTAAAAATGAGAGTCCTCTCCCCTTGGTTTCTTATTTTTGGGTTTTATATGAGGTGCAAAATTAAGGGTATATAGGACATTGTGCTTTTGCCAACCATTGAGATTTGAGATAGAATTTGAATCAAGGGCCAAGATTGCAATGCACATGGATTAGGGACAAGGAGAAAACACAAATGAGTGGGGAATAGCTAGTGAAATCGAAAATTAGGGGTTTTTGTTGCACAAAAATTGTTAAGGGCAATTAGGGCTTTGTACACAAAGTTGTAGCCTAGGATTTGATCTAGAATTTTAATCAATGGCTAGGAATACAACTCACATGGATCAAGGGCATGAGAAAACACAAAATGTGGGCTGATATTGAGCTGAAATTCGCAGCACCTAGGAAAGAGATTGATTCCTTGACCCTACCTCAAAGGAAATGACCATTTTGCCCTTTTGTTCAAAAACCGAATTTCATGCCAAAAATATTCCCAAATTGCACAAAAAAATGCACAACTCCACTCACTTGGACTCACATAAATTCCTCAAGAGATGCATAGTGGTTTTTACTGAGAAAATATATATTTTAGTGAAATGACCAAAATGCCCTTTTGGTCCTAAAAACCCTAATTTTGCTCCAAACTTCATTTTCACTCTAGAAATGATCTTGAGACCTTTTGGATGACTCTAAAACCCTAGAAATGCATGCATGATGAGAAAATACGTCTTTTTGGCGAAATTACCAAAATACCCTTTGAACTAGGAAAAACCCTAGAGGCCCTAGAAATGCTCTAAAGTGCTCTAAAATGCCATGCAATGCTTTTCTAACCCTAAATTGCATTATGAAACTTCTAAAATGCAAGCATGATGCCTTTCCTAATCTCTAGGATGAATGCTAAGACTTGATTTATTTTTGATTAAAAATTAGGGTTTTGACCTAAGCCGGACAAAATTGGGGTATGCCAATATATATATATATATATATATATATATATATATATATATATATATATTGTACTTCTTTCATATATTAACTAACCTTTCAAACGGATACATCCATATGTATTGGACAGGTCCGCCAAGTTTAGCTTCATATGCGAGATGAATAGGAAGATGCTCCATAGAATCAAAGAACCGGGTGGAAATATTCTCTCCAACTTGCATAAGATAAGTGGGATGTCTTGCTCCATTTTTGTAAGATTATCCGCTTTTAGCGTTGCTGAACGCAAATTCTTAAAGTATTGACTTATTTCAATAAGCAGATTCAAAACGTGTGTTGGCAACGAACTAAAAGCAATAGGAAGTAAGCACTCCATGAATACATGACAATCATGGCTCTTCATCCCATGTAACCTCCCATTATCCACATCGGAACATCTTGCTAAATTGATAAACTGCCTGGCATTTTCAACTCAGAAATCCATCGATAAACTGCTCTCGCTTGCTCAATAGATAAAGTATAATTGGCTTTGGGTTTGAATGTCCTACCGTTAGCTTGCTCAACCAACAACAAATCTTTTCGCCTGCAGTAATGATCCACATCCTTCCTAGCCTTCTCATATTGTCTTTTGTTTTACCTTTCACGTTCATAACAGTGTTAAATATGTTATCAAAGAAATTCTTTTCAATATGTATTACATCGAGATTGTGTCTCAATAGATTATCTTTCCAATATGGAAGTTCCCAAAAAATACTTTTTTTGTCCAATTATGCCATATTCCATAACCATCTGGACGAGAAACAACACCCGCAACGACTTCCACTAGAGGGATATCCTTGACATTGTTCCAAACTTCTTCTAGTGTCAGCCTATGAGGAGGTCCAGCTGTTTCAACATTCCCCTTGATGAATCCATATTTTGACTTCCACTAGAGGGATATCCTTGACATTGTTCCAAACTTCTTCTGGTGTCAGCCTACGAGGAGGTCCAGCTGTTTCAACATTCCCCTTTGTGTCAGCCATGCAAACAGACACATCATCTTACCATGTGTCCCTCATCCAGACAACATTCCATACGCCCTCATCATGAAATTTTGTCTATGTGCTGCATCATAAGTTAAAACACCAATCCACAACCTTTTTAGGTCATCAATCAAAGGTTGCAAACATATATCAATACCAGCTGTTGGATTAGTTGGCCCTGGTATTATAGGCTTCAAAAACATGTAGGGTTTTGACATACACATTTCAGGAGGAAGGTTGTATGGGGTAACAATAACTGGCCAACAAGAATACGGTGTTTCTGACGCTTGAATATATGGTGTGAAACCATCAAAGCATAAACCAAGCCGAACATTGTGTGGATCATTGGCAAAATCTTGATGAACACGATCAAAATTCTTCCAAGCTTCACCATCAGATGGATGACCTAATTCACCATAATTATTTCTATTTTCATAGTGCCACGTCATTTTACCCGCAGTTTCCTTTGAAGTAAACATTCTCTTCAGCCTTGATATAATCGGCAGATAGAACATTGCTTTCCTTGGCACTTGTTTTCCTTTGCTTGTCCCTTTCCTACTGACATGATACTGTGGCTCTTGACAAAACTTGCATTCCAGCAACTCTCCATCATTTATGCCAAACTCATTGTTATAATGGATCTTGCAACCAGACACACAACAATCAATTCTTATGGAATTTAAGCCAAGCTTCGATACCAATCTTTTAACATCATAATAACTCTGCGGCAAAAGTCCTCTAATGGGGGTTGCATCCAACATCTGCAACATTAAATTGAGACTTAAGCCCCAACAACCGAACACACATTGATAATTTAGAGTCTTTAGATCCTTCAAATAATCGATTATTTGTCTCACTCAAAAACATATAAAACCTGAGCTTCCTCGTTTGAAACTTCTTCAGCATCATATTGTGGTTCTTCAAAATCCAAATTTACTCCGACAGCATCAGATATCATCCCCTGAACAACATCATGTGGCAGCTTCTACGACTGGACTTGATGTGGGACCTTCTACTTGGACAGGAACATTATCAACTGCAGGAACTCAAGCTGCTACCTCGCCATGACAGGTCCATATCCAATAATTTGGCTTAAACCCATTATTGTACAAATCAAGTCGAACATCACCTTCACTTTTTATAGATCGAAACATACATTTGGAGCAAGGACATCTAATTCCACCTTGTCGCTCAAATTCTTTTTGACTCTTAGCAAAAAGAACAAACTCTTTGACTCCTTGCACAAAACGTCGCTTCAACCCAGCTCTTCCAGGATACATTCGATCATACATCCAACTACGATCCATTTTTTTGTGGATGTTCCTAATATATATACTACAACATATATCATATATGTGTATGAGAACAATGCACATTTTTATTTTTATTTTTGACCAAATATACAAATTTTAATTATAACCAATAAATTAAATAAACTAGCAACTATTATTTTTTACTATGATTCAAATAATTTAAATTAATTACATCAAATAGCATTTGTTACTATATAATAATATTTAATTAATAACACATAATATAACACAATATATAAATATTTAATAACTCTATTAATGTGTTAATATATAATTACAATATAATGTTTTTTTAGTAAATAGTAACATTTTATACTATCTTAATTTTACTCTTTAAAAAAATTGTAATAATTCGTATTTTTTTAACTAAAAATATAGAAAACAAACATTAATTACAATCTAATCTAATCTAATCTAATCATTATACAACAAATTTAATTTATATATTTTTACAAATAATTTCAATAAAATTACTTATATAGTAAGTATAACACATTATATATTATATTATACTAATTATATTATTATACTAAATAATTAACTCTGATTTTAATTTTAAAAAAATAAACAAATTAATTACAATATAAAATAACAATATAATTCGTATTTATAACTAACCGGTAGTCAAGAGAAGTCTCTGACTTGAAGCTAATATCAAACTCCTTCGAAAAACTTTCAACCAAACTCCAAAGAAATGCTAAACAAATAATATCAGAAGTATTAAATAAACAATCAGACAAATCAAATAGTAATTAGAAACAATAGGTTCGAAATCAGAAGAACAATGGAAGAGGAAGGAAGCGTCATATCTTGTGGGTGTTACGAAATTGTGGTCACTGATACTGCCTGATGAACAGAGTAATAGGATTTTGGAATGGGGAAAGCAAGAGAAGAGAATGAAGAGAAATGAGAAAAATGGTGTGGTGAGTGAGTTATTTTCGGGTGAGAAGAGAATGGAGAGAATGGAGAAAGTGGAGAGAATGGAGTGAGTGTTTTCGGGTCACGAGAAAATGGAGAGTAAGTGAGTAAATTTTTGATGGTTCAATATATATACACGCGACTCAAACGGCTAGTTGTTGAAATCCGCCGGAAATGGTCCTTACCGGCGGATTCGGTCAACCGTCGTATTTCAAATTCCGAAACGACTTTCCGCCAGAAATGACATTTACCTGCAGAATTTATGGCTACCGGCGGATACTCGGGCTTACTGGCGGATTTTTTACCCTTACCGGCGGATTTTTCAAATTCGAATTTCAAATTTTATCCGCCACAATATACGCTTACCAGCGGATTTTTTAGCCGATACATTACCGGCGGATTTCCTATCAATACCGGCAGATTTTGGATTTCAAATTTCAAAAACTAATCCGCCAAAATGTACATCTACCGGCGGATTTATTAGCCAGAACATTACCGGCAGATTTTGTATTAATTATATTGTTTAATTACGGAAATTATCTGCTGGAATATATAATTGCCGGCGGATTTGTTTAATTTTTTTAAATTATTTTACGCAAACAATTTCCGCCGGAAACGCCTTAAATATCCGCCGGTAACAGCAAAAATCAGCCGGAAATTTACTGGCGGGAAAAAATCCGTCGGTAATGTACGAAGTTCTTGTAGTGACAACCATAAGAAGAACATGACTCTAGAATGGGTGACTTTGATGGGTCGATCTCACGCAACACAAAGCTATCCACAACCAGGGGAGGAATACAACCTTGAAAGAGACGGCAATGGGAGCCTGGCCCTCTCTGGCCAACACAAATCGACAAGAGGAAGTCTATCTAGCTTTGGAAAGAAATACAGACAGTGAAGAGGGAATGGCAATGACTAAGATCGACACACTCACTTTAGATCCCATGGTGTTATTGGATCATGTTGTGTTTTTTTGAAAAACAAAGGATATTTCAAAAGTGGGAAGTCCCACTGTAACATCCCTAAATTTTTTAAAGACTCATACTATGATATCTAAGACCGATTAATTGTTTGCGGGAATAATTGGTCGTGTCTCGGGGATTAATATGTCGGAAAATTTGTCAAGAAAACCTATTCTCCATTAAAGGGTGGCCTATTCATAGCTAAATGAGGAATTGGGGCTGAAGGGCAAATCTGTCTTTTCACCCCCCCTAGTTATTAAAATATAATTATGAAAATTCCAACTAATTACGAACCGAAAGAATTGAGGAATTTCGGATCGGAACCGGATTAATCGAGAAAGTTTTGTACCGAAAGGGATTTTTCAACACCTAAACCATCATTTTATGGGCCAAGGGCAAAATGGTCTTTGCACCATCATTTAAACCCAGCCCATATTCACCCTGAACTCACCCTCTCATTTGGACATTCTTCAGCTGAAAGAAAAGAAAAGTAAAACTGAAAGGTAGAGAGAGAAGAAGAAGGAGGCGTGAGGGAGGAGAAGAAAAGGGAGAAGGATCTCATCCACCATATTGTTGCATGTAAGCCTTCTTCACACCTTTCTCTCTCATTTTTCATCCTCTTTCTAGTGATACTAAATTCTGAAGCTAAGTCCCCTTCCTTCCCTCCTTACCATGTTCGACCATAAAAGCTCCAAGTGAGGAAGAAGATGGAGATTTGAGCAATAGTTGTCTTGCATGTTCAGTGGGAGCTTCTAGGAAAGAGATTTCTAACTTTCATTGTTGATTGAAAGGAGTATTTGAGTGGTGGTGCAGCTGGGTTCGAGATTGGGCAGAAGAGAGTGGCTGTCTTGAACGATTGGAAGCAATAGCGGGGATTGTTCGAACGGTTTCGATCGATAGTTCGTGAGTTTTCGGTCCAACAACTTCGTTCTCGGTTCAACTCTCGGACTTTGGTGAAACGGTGAGTTCTAATCACGATAGGGCATTTTGCTATTCTGAACTTGTTTTCGGTATTGGATTCCTTGGTCACATTTTGTGTTCGAAAGACTTAGAGCCGAAAAACGATTTTGAGTCCAAACGCTATTTTACGGTTTAATAAGAATTTTGATTAAATCGTTGAAATGAAATGATTTGTATAAGTGTTCTAGAATGCCTGGACATTTTCTGAGTTTCAGGAGTGATTGACATTAGGAATCGAATTGGGCGAAAACGGAGAGCGGAAATGAGAAAAACTGTGAAATCTGGGACTGTTACAGGACGCACGGATCGTGCGCCCCTGGGCACGGATCGTGCGCCTGCGTCTGATGCCTGAACGTGCGTGTAATACAGGACGCACGGGTCGTGCGCCCCTGGGCACGGACCATGCGTACCTTTCTGATAGGAATGGATTAATGAAGTGCTTCACGCACGGGTCGTGCGCCCCTGGGCACGGACCGTGCGTGAGGATCTTTCCCCGGTTTCTGTTTTCTCATTTCGTCGTTCCGTTTGATCCCGAACCTTTTCTAATCTCTTTCTCAATCATTTAAAAAGGAATGGCCTTACTAAAAACCTTATTTCGAACTTGTTCAACTCATGGTTGTGAAAAAGAGCTTTGAAAGCCTATTTGATCGAAAAACCGAAACCCTAGTACGCGTGTGGGTACACCGACTAATGGATTGACTGAATATATATATATATATATTTATATATGTCGATAGAATATTATTATAATGCCGGAGGTTCAATTTATGAATTCCTCAAAACGGATTATAGATCGATATGGATATTTTTTATCTAATTTCTATGCGAACGATCCTTTGGTGATCGAAAGATATAAATTATCTAATGAGCTTATATGACTGATCCTTTGGTGATCAAAATGAAAAAGAAGATATAAATTATCTAACTCTCGAGAACTTGATGCGTATTGTCATACGTATTGCGTTGGATGACGATCCGACAAGTAGCATACTAGGAAGGGAAGTCATGAGCCCTCACCCTAGGCCCTTGTATGTGTTTTGGCGTGGTCAACTCACGGGTTACCGGGATTAGCACTGGATTGCAGCCGGTTAATGCTAAGTGGAACACACGATTATCGGGATTAGCACTGGATTGCAGTCGGTACGTGTTAAATAAATTCACGAAGTGCGTGGCATTTCGATTGATAAATAAGACATTGTTATGTCAGCTTTTAATAGCGGTTTAATAAGTTGAACCGAGTGTCAGTGAGGGGGCACGGTAGGACTCATTGAGATAATGTTATCTCACCCTATCTATATTTGTTGTTTTTCAGAGAAGCAGGGGAAAAGGAAGACTATTGTGCACGAGTAGTTGATATACTCTCGGAGGTGCTGAAGACTTAGTCATATTTATCCTTTGTCCTTTTGTTGTTCTTTTTGGTTGTATAACTTGTATTGGCTATGAGTTTTACGAACTGCTTTATGTTTCTGCTTGGTTTTGGACTTGGATATTGTATTCCGTTCGGTATGAAACCGATAAACTTCTATTTCATGAAGTAATGTTATTTCCGATTATGTTTTTAATTCGGAAAAAGTTTGTATGTCCAAAACTTAAACAGGAACTGTGTCCTTTGAACTTCCGCATCTGTGCATCTTCGGTCTCTCTACATGTTAGAAATACCGGGGTGTTACATTTGGTATCAGAGCAGTTTCGACCTAGTCGGACTTAGATGTTAAGAGTCTTTTACGTCTTCTAAGTCTGATTTTTCTTAGTATGCTATTAGACATTGAGCCTGATCAACTTAATACTTTGTGCATACTTCGCAGAATCATGGCAGGAAGAGGTAGGAGAAACCCACCTGTTGATCCTCATCATGAATGGATGCAGAATGTCATCGAGACTCAGCAGAAAATGATGAACGACATGATGCTAATGCAACAGCAACAGATGGCTCAAATGGCTCAAATGCAACAGATGCATCAGATGCCTTAACCACAACCAGCTGAACCAGTCAATGTGCCAACACCTGAGGATCCCAACAGGGTGTATTTCCGGTTTCTGAAGATGAAACCCCCAACCTTCAAAGGAGGATCCGAGGCAATGAAAGCCCATTTCTGGGTAGATGCCATGGAACGGATCTTTGATACTTTGCAATGCAATGAAGGAGAAAAAGTAACTTGTGCTGCTAACGCTCTGGACGAGGATGCTCACACCTGGTGGATTAACGCTCGTAGAATGCTACAAATTCAAGGAACTCCTCTTGAGTGGAATAATTTCAAGGAATTATTTTTGAGTCATTATTTCCTCGACTCTCAAAGACTTGCCAAGCAGATGGAATTTCTGAGTTTGAAACAGGGAGACATGACAGTTGGAGAATATGCTGCAAAATTTCAGAGGTTGTCACAATTCTATGAATTGGGGACCACCGCTCCTAATGATAAGTGGAAAATGGTGATGTTCAGACAAGGTCTTAGAGGCGATGTGAATCAGGGTCTCAGTTCTTATTCCATGACCACTTATCCTGCTTTGGTTCAACAAGCTCACTCAGCTGAGAGCGATCTTAAAAGAATGTATGCAGAGAGGAAAGATTTCTGGAAAGATAAGAAGAAGGGTAATGAGTCAACTTCTTCAAACCCGAGGTATAAAGGGAATTCAGACAAGGGGAAGCAGATTCAGTCGGACAACACTTTTGGGTATCGAAATTGCAGAGTGTGTAAAAAGAGTCATCGTGGGAAATGTCAATCGGAGTCAAAGCCAAACAAATGTTACCTTTGCAAAGAAGTGGGCCATTATGCTAATAATTGCCCGTCAAGGAAAGCTTTCTTGGAGTCTCCTGATGCTCCTAGACAGGCTCGAGTCAACACTTTGGATGCCAAGACCATCAAACCAGCTGATAACCTTATAAGGGGTACAGGTTCTCTCTTTAATCAAACTGTTAATATTCTGTATGACTCTGGTGCTACTCATTGCTTTATCTCAGAAGCATGTGCTGAACGATTAGGATTAATAGTATCTCCTATATCCGAGCCAATAACTATCCTTACTGCTGCAAAGGGTCGTGTGCGAACCCAATCATTATGCCTTAACTGTCTGCTCACGATAGGAGGCAGGGATTTTGTTGTTGATTTTATCTGTTTGCCTATGATGGGAATGGAGATCGTTTTGGGAATGAATTGGATGACTTCCAATCACATTACTATTGACTGTTTCAATCGTGCAATTAATTTTCCTTCTGAAGTAGCGGAACATTCACTACCTGCAGAAGATGGTGTTATTTCGTTCACTTCAGCCAGCCAGTCTCTATTCCAAGGTGCGGAAGCTTTTGTTGTTATTTTGTCTGCATCAACTGAAGCTGATTTGGATTTATCGTCTATTCAAGTTGTTAATGAATTCTTAGATGTTTTTCCCAAGGAAGTCTCCTCTTTGCCTCCAGAACGAGAGGTAGAATTCTCTATAGATTTGGCGCCTGGTGCAGGGCCAATATCCATAGCACCTTATAGGATGTCTCCTCTCGAACTGAAGGAATTGAAGTCCCAACTTGAGGAATTAATTTCCAAGAAGTTTATACGACCGAGTGCTTCTCCATGGGGTGCTCCGGTATTGCTAGTCAAGAAGAAGGACGGAAGCATGAGATTATGCATAGACTACCGTCAGATGAATAAAATCACTATCAAGAACAGGTATCCATTGCCAAGGATAGATGATCTACTTGACCAACTTCGAGGTGCTAAAGTTTTCTCCAAAATTGATCTGAGGTCAGGGTACCATCAAATCAGGGTAAGGGCCTTAGACATTCCGAAGACCGCTTTTCGTACGAGGTACGGACACTACGAGTTTGTCGTGATGCCCTTCGGATTGACTAACGCTCCAGCCGTATTCATGGATTATATGAATAGAGTATTCCATTCCTACCTAGATCAGTTTGTAGTCGTCTTTATTGATGATATCTTGGTTTACTCAAAGTCAGTTGAGGAGCATGCTCAGCATCTCTGCTTTATCCTAGGAGTACTCCGAGAAAAGAAACTCTATGCTAAACCGTCAAAATGTGACTTTTGGATGTCCGAAGTGAAGTTCTTGGGTCATGTGATTTCCCAGGAGGGGGTTGCAGTTGATCCTAGCAAGGTGGAAGCAGTATTGAATTGGGAACGACCGACGTCAGTGACTGAGATCAGAAGCTTTCTGGGTTTAGATGGTTACTATAGAAGATTCATTGAAGGTTTTTCACAATTGGTACTTCCGCTTACTCGATTGACTCGCAAGGGTCAACCGTTTACTTGGGATGCCGATTGTGAAGAGTGTTTTCTCGGATTGAAAGAAAAGTTAACTTCTGCTCCGATCCTAATTCTTCCAGATCCATCATTGGGATTTCAGATTTACAGTGATGCATCTGGGAAGGGTTTAGGATGTGTTCTCATGCAGAATCAACATGTTGTGGCCTACGCATCTAGACAATTGAAGACTCATGAACAGAATTACCCAACTCATGACTTAGAGTTAGCGGCTATTGTGTTTGCACTGAAAATTTGGAGACATTACTTTTACGGTTCTCGTTTCGAAGTTTTTAGTGATCACAAGAGCTTGAAGTATCTGTTTGACCAAAAGGAGTTGAATAACAGACAAAGAAGGTGGACCGAATTCTTGAAGGACTACGACTTCGAATTGAAATATCACCCTGGAAAAGCCAATGTGGTAGCAGATGCTCTGAGCAGGAAGTCTATCCACACGGCGAGGTTAATGGTTCACGAGATGGCTTTGTTGGAGTCATTCAGAGACTTGAAGCTCAAGGTAGCAAGAAAGAGGGACCGCATAGTGCTGTGGCATATACGGATAGCCAGTGTGTTAAGGGAACAAATCTGTGTAGCTCAAGGAGCTGATATGAGGTTAGTCTCAGAGAGGATCGCCAGATTTTACTGAGGATAGGGATGGCATGATTTGCTTTAATGGGAGGATTTGTGTTCCCGATGATGATGATATCAAAAGGCGAGTGTTGGAAGAAGCTCATAGGAGTCAGTACTCTGTACATTCGGGATCCACCAAGATGTACCGAGACTTGAAGTTAATGTATTGGTGGCCTGGGATGAAGGCCGAGGTTGCAGAATTTGTTTCTCAGTGCTTAACTTGTCAGAAGGTTAAGGCGGAACACCGAAGACCGGGCGGTCAGTTACAACCGCTAGATGTACCAGTTTGGAAGTGGGAAGATATCTCAATGGACTTCGTCATGTGTTTGCCGAGGTCACAGGCCGGAAATGATTCTATTTGGGTAGTAGTGGACCGATTGACTAAATCCGCTCACCTTATTCCCGTTCGCTCGACTTATAAAGTTTCCAAGTTAGCAAATGAATATGTGAAGAATATTATCAGACTGCATGGAGTTCCAACGAGTATCGTGTCAGACCGAGATCCCAAGTTTACTTCCAGATTCTGGAGAGCATTGAATGAAGCCTTGGGAACTAGAGTGCTGGTTAGCACTGCTTATCATCCTCAGACTGATGGTCAGACGGAGAGGACTATTCAGACTCTGGAGGACATGCTTCGGGCTTGTGTGCTCGATAGCGGGAGAAAATGGGAGGACCATCTTCCATTAGTAGAATTCTCCTACAACAACAGCTACCACTCCAGCATTGGAATGGCACCGTTTGAAGCACTTTATGGTAGGAAGTGTAGAACTCCGTTGTGTTGGTGGGAGATTGGTGAAGATAAGTTTTTGGGACCCGATATGGTTCGCGAGACTACTGAGAAGATCAAGTTAATCCGAGAAAGGATGAAGGTTGCTCAGAGTCGGCAAAAGAGCTATGCTGACAACCGAAGGAGACCGTTGGAATTTGAGGTTGGTGATCATGTGTTCTTGAAAGTCTCTCCAACCATAGGCACCGGAAGAGCTTTGCGAGCGAAGAAGCTCAGTCCTCGATATGTTGGACCTTTCCAAATCATCGAGCGAATTGGGCCAGTTGCCTATCGCCTCGCATTGTCTCCGGCACTATCAAATCTCCATGATGTGTTCCACGTGTCTCAGTTGAGGAAGTATGTTCCCGATCTACATCAACCGTTGAGTGTTGATACGATTGACCTGCGACCGGACTTGTCATTTCAACCTTATCCTAGTCATATCTTGGAGCGTGGTGTGAAGGCTCTACGTTCAAGAACAATTCTGATTGTCAAAGTAGTCTGGGATGGCTTTTCAGCCGAAGAGGCTACCTGGGAACTGGAAGAAGACATGCGGACTCGATATCCATATCTCTTCCATTAAGGTACGTCTTGTCAATTTTGAGGACAAAATTTTTAAAAGTTGGGGTGATTGTAACATCCCTAAATTTTTTAAAGACCCGCACTATGATACCTAAGACCGATTAATTGTTTGCGGGAATAATTGGTCGTGCCTCGGGGATTAATATGTCGGAAAGTTTGTCAAGAAAACCTATTCTCCATTAAAGGGTGGCCTATTCATAGCTAAATGAGGAATTGGGGCAGAAGGGCAAATCTGTCTTTTCACCCCCCTAGTTATTAAAATATAATTATGAAAATTCCAACTAATTACGAACCGAAAGAATTGACGAATTTCGGATCGGAACCGGATTAATCGAGAAAGTTTTGTATCGAAAGGGATTTTTCAACACCTAAACCATCATTTTATGGGCCAAGGGCAAAATGGTCTTTGCACCATCATTTAAACCCAGCCCATATTCACCCTGAACTCACCCTCTCATTTGGACATTCTTCAGCTGAAAGAAAAGAAAAGCAAAACTGAAAGGTAGAGAGAGAAGAAGGAGGAGGCGTGAGGGAGGAGAAGAAAAGGGAGAAGGATCTCATCCACCATTGTTGCATGTAAGCCTTCTTCACACCTTTCTCTCTCATTTTTCATCCTCTTTCTAGTGATACTAAATTCTAAAGCTAACTCCCCTTCCTTCCCTCCTTACCATGTTCGACCATAAAAGCTCCAAGTGAGGAAGAAGATGGAGATTTGAGCAATAGTTGTCTTGCATGTTCAGTGGGAGCTTCTAGGAAAGAGATTTCTAACTTGCATTGTTGATTGAAAGGAGTATTTGAGTGGTGGTGCAGCTGGGTTAGAGATTGGGCAGAAGAGAGTGGCTGTCTTGAACGATTGGAAGCAATAGCGGGGATTGTTCGAACGGTTTCGATCGATAGTTCGTGAGTTTTCGGTCCAACAACTTCGTTCTCGGTTCAACTCTCGGACTTTGGTGAAACGGTGAGTTCTAATCACGATAGGGCATTTTGCTATTCTGAACTTGTTTTCGGTATTGGATTCCTTGGTCACATTTTGTGTTCGAAAGACTTAGAGCCGAAAAACGATTTTGAGTCCAAACGCTATTTTACAGTTTAATGAGAATTTTGATTAAATCGTTGAAATGAAATAATTTGTATAAGTGTTCTAGAATGCCTGGACATTTTCTGAGTTTCAGGAGTGATTGACATTAGGAATCGAATTGGGCGAAAACGGAGAGCGAAAATGAGAAAAACTGTGCAATTTGGGACTGTTACAGGACGCACTGATCGTGCGCCCCTGGGCACAGATCGTGCGCCTGCGTCTGATGCCTGAACGTGCGTGTAATAAAGGACGCACGGGTCGTGCGCCCCTGGGCACGGACCGTGCGTACCTTTCTGATAGGAATGGATTAATGAAGTGCTTCACGCACGGGTCGTGCGCCCCTGGGCACGGACCGTGCGTGAGGATCTGTCCTCGGTTTCCGTTTTCTCATTTCGTCGTTCCGTTTGATCCCGAACCATTTCTAATCTCTTTCTCAATCATTTAAAAAGGAATGGCCTTACTAAAAACCTTATTTCGAACTTGTTCAACTCATGGTTGGGAAAAAGAGCTTTGAAAGCCTATTTGATCAAAAAACCGAAACCCTAGTACGCGTGTGGGTACACCAACTGATGGATTGACTGAATATATATATATATATATATATATATATATATATATATATATATATATATATATATTTATATACGTCGATAGAATATGATTATAATGCCGGAGGTTCAATTTATGAATTCCTTAAAACGGATTATAGATCGATATGGATATTGTTTATCCAATTTCTATGCGAACGATCCTTTGGTGATCGAAAGATATAAATTATCTAATGAGCTTATATGACTGATCCTTTGGTGATCAAAATGAAAAAGAAGATATAAATTATCTAACTCTCGAGAACTTGATGCGTATTGTCATACGTATTGCGTTGGATGACGATCCGACAAGTAGCATACTAGGAAGGGAAGTCATGAGCCCTCACCCTAGGCCCTTGTATGTGTTTTGGCGTGGTCAACTCACGGGTTACCGGGATTAGCACTGGATTGCAGCCGGTTAATGCTAAGTGGAACACACGATTATCGGGATTAGCACTGGATTGCAGTCGGTACGTGTTAAATAAATTCACGAAGTGCGTGGCATTTCGATTGATAAATAAGACATTGTTATGTCAGCTTTTAATAGCGGTTTAATAAATTGAACAACCAAAATCACCCTCACACCGAATCACCACCACAACCCCCTCATATTTCTCTCTCTCCACCACACCTCCACCATCAAACAACCAAAATCGTCCCCAAACACCACCCAGTTCTCCCTCACTCGTCCTTCCACTGTAACCACCCCTCGGCCTCACCACTGTTCGCCGGTCTCTCCGTCCCTCTTCACATCTCAACCCCTTCGTTTCCCCTCTCACCGTCGTCGGTACCCCCCACGGATCTTCACCGTGGTTGCGTTCCTCCCGGCGACATCGTCCGACACCGAACCACCGAAAGCCTCCCCTTAGCAACCACCACCATCGTCCCAGGTCTCTCCCCTCTGTCCATCGTCCTCTCTCCCTTCACCCTTCTCTATCGCCTCACTGTTTCTCTCTCAGAGTACCTTCTCCCTCTCCTCCATGTCGCTGTTTCGTGACACCGTAAAGTGACTGATTAAGTTTGGTGGCAACAGTAAGGCGTGGATTGATGAAATCAGGGTCACTGAGAGTAGAGCATCGAGGATCGGTGGTTATAGGAAGCAAAGGAAGATGAAGTCAGGGGTGAGGAGAAGAAGAAGGCGAGGCTAAGGTTGAGAGAGACAGAGAATTGGTTCGGAGATGAGGGAGAGAGTGAAGCGAAAATTAGGGTTGGGGTAAATGGAGATGCGGCGCCGGAAGAGGGAGAAAAGGGATTAGGTTTTGGATCGACCCCCTTCTTCTGTTTCTGTTTGTATTTTTTTTTCTTCTTCAATTCATTTTGTCTCAGTCTACCATCTACACCCCTCTCTTTTCATGAGTTAACCCCTCCCCCATATGGCCCACTCATCCATTTCATTGTTTTCCCTTTTTTAGTAAGCGCACCTCCTAGTTTACGTTGTGCACCTCTTCCCTCTATTTCTCGAATTAATCTTCACACCCCCTGTGTTATTATGTACGTACCCCCATGCGGCCCACACCCTTTTTTAAAAAAAGAAAATGCAGCCCAGTCTACAAACAACCAGCTGGGCTCACTATCTACACCCCCTTTTTAAAAATACAATATCTGTTGCTATTCACACTTCCTTTTTGATAATACAACACCCCCGTCAATTATATTTCCTTTTATTACAACTCATTTTATGTTTTATTATTACATCACAATGCCTCCAAACCATTATTTTTCGAACAATTAAATTCATAAAAAAGGGTTGTTACAAATGGTCACCCTGAGTCCGACTTGTTTGATCGTTAGTAACAACTTTGATTTTCAAACGGGCTACGAGTAATGACCACTCTGAGTTTTACTTGTTTGGTCATTACGAATACCTCTCCCAATCTCAAAAACATTCAAATAATTAAAAAACACCAACCCACAAACATTTTCTACCAAGAACTACGTGTGATTTGATTCTCTACCAGGAGATACGTAGGAGCAGAGGGCGGCCGACCTCTGTCAATTACATTAATAAAAAACTTGTTTTTTCTTTTAATTCATTTCTCTCCTATTTTACAAAAAGAGCAAAAAATAACTAACTGTTTATCGAGTCTTTTTCTTATAAGGGTAAAATCATTATTTTTGAATTAATAAGTGTTTACACATTTAGTCAAAAGGTAACCTTCCTTAGAAGGATGTCGTAGGATGCTAATACCTTCCCTACGCATAGACGACTCCCGAGCCTAAACCTGGTCCGCAAGACCACCTTATCTACTCAATAGGGATTTTCCAATGTTTGCCCTTAAACTAAACTTTGGTGGCGGCTTCATTCCAAGAACTTCGAAGAATCCCTCCTCCGGATTTTTCGGTCGCTACAGCTGGCGACTTCACTGGGGACATATTAAGAGAGTCAAGCCTCGTTCACTAAATGTGTAAGTATTGGTTAATTTTATATTTTGTTTTTGCCCTTATGCTTTTTATTTATTTATTAGCATTTCTTTATATTATTGAACCTTACGGTAGACGACTCTTTTATTAATGTTGCTGTATATCTTTTCCAGCTTGGTTAGTTTAGATATTATGCCCATATCACACACGTCACTTACACATGTTTATTCACCCACTTCTAAGTGGGGCCTTATACCCGGGTCTGAAAAATAACCTAGGACGAGTGGAGATTATTAGTGACAGTCATTCTGGATTTTATCTGTCTGACTCTCATGAAAGTCTCAACTAGAGTACGCTCTTTCAGGGTATCCCACACCAGGTAGCTCACTATCGTTGTGGATCATATCATGAAGGGGATTTTAGCTCTGGAAACCTTTGTGAGGAAGTGAATAGAGCCACTTGAGAGATTGATCACATAAGTGACCCTAGACCATGTTGAAAATCCCAATTTAGACAAGACCCACCTAGGACACATAAACTTACACTCTCTATTAATCTGTTTAGCGTTTCTCCACAAATAAAATCACTCAAAAAAAAACATTTTCATGCTTGTTTCCTCCATTTGCCTGCACATGAGACTACATCACTCCTTCCATCCATCATACAAAAGTCACCATGCATTCATAATAAAATAAAATCATTCTTATGTATCCCATTATCATTGCACTACCATACATCTCATCATATTTAAAATAACAAAAACGTCAATTTTTTTATTTGTCCATTTTATCCTAGTTGCATCATCTCTCATACTCATACATCGCATTGCTATTATAAAAATTTATTTTTAAATGCATCATCTTCATGCATCATAAAAAAAAGGACAAAAGTCATTCATTCCTATCCATCTCAAATGCATCAGTCCTTCAACATGCGTCAAAACAAAAATTATAAATTTCTTCATTATTGCATCATTCATCACCCAATAGCATTTTGTTAGCTTTTTATTCTAGTTGAGGCATAAAAAAAAGGGGGATAAACCATCACGCATTTCATTCATCTCCATTGTTGCTCATGTACAACAAACATCCATATGTTCATGCATTACACTTTATTCAAAGAAAACACATAAAAAAAATCACCATTCATTCATGCTAAAATCATTCGTCCATAAACATTTCATCGTTACTGCACTATCATGCATCGCGAAGATATCATTTTTTTTCAAAATTGCATTCATCTTGCATATCCGTACACCAAAAAATATTACCCCCATATTATATAAAGTTATGTTCATTACTCTTTTCCACGCATTAAAAAAAAGTCGCTGCGAGTGTTATGCATTTTGTTTCCTCGCACACAAAAAAACAATTTTTACCCATATAACGTTAGCATATCATTTGATCAAAAAAACAGCATCATATTTAACATGCACCGGCATTCATTCATAATCATTCAAAATCTTGATCACATAGCGTAGGCATCACATCATTTGTAAAGTCATGAATTACATTTAAAAAAAAACGTATCATTCATACATCATTTCCCTCATGTGGTCATCCTAGTTTAAATGCAACGATTCCATATTCATGTGTCATCTCCCAAATAAAACAAAAAAATTCATTATAATTGTATCATTTTTTCATCCAATAAATCAAAAATAAGAGTCAGCATACATGTTGCACTGTCTCTTGAAAAATAAAAATAATTGCATTAGGATCAAACATATATTTCTTCATGCATACATGGATTCGCATTTTTCATACATATCTGCATTAGTCATCTGACATGCAAAATAAAAGAAAAAATAAAATAATGCCGCCTTCTTGCATCATTCATCATCATATTGCATTGCCTCCGAAAAATCATTTCGGATAGTCAATCTTTTCAAGCCATCATTCATTCACGTTCCTCGCATCTGCATCAGGCAACATTATTCGTTCATTCATACATTGCATTTTTCTTTCTTTTCGCGAAAAAGAAAAGAATAAAAAACATGATCACAATTAAAAAAAATTGTGATTGAATATCTCATTGAGCATGCATTTCCATTCATTCATAATCATCATCAAATAATATAGGCATTTCATCATTTGCAACATCATGAAATGCATAGCATTCACGTACCTTTTCACTCATCCAAAAAAAACTGCTGTCTCATTAAATCATCCATACGCCATTTCATCCACACATCATTTATATAGCGTTTCAACATGCATCGTTTCAAAAATTGTGTCATCATTTTTGCATCATTCATAGATACGTATTTAGCATTTCATTCTGATACATGAAAGAGGCTCTACATCGGTCACGTGCTGCATTGCCTCCAAAAATTATTTAGAATAACTGACATTTCCAAGTGATCATTCATGCACGCATTTCATGCATTCGCATTTGCATTTTTGTCATCTATCACAATGTGTTCCTTTATGCATCAGGACACAAGGGGGCGTTTAACCTGACTTTTCTTTTTGCGTGAGCATAGTTAGTCTTTTAACTAGAAAATAAAAAAAAATCATCAGGCATTCATAATAGAATACAGTCATCCCATTATCATGATACCAACATGCATCTCATCATCTATAAAATAACAAAATATCATACTTCATCTTGCGTAGCCATACGCCAAAAATGAGAAAATAATATCACCTTGATACTATAAAAAAAAATTTCAAACGCATTACTCCTCTTCATGCATCATAAAAAAGGTAATGAAAAATAAAAGTTCTTTATCCCAAACCACCTCAAACGCATCAGTCATCCATGCATGAGTCATTTTCAAAATAAATAAAAAACACAAAAGTCATTCATCATCCAAAACATATTTCAGTTAGCAATAAACGACGATTTGCATCATCTGCATGCTATATTGTCTCCAAAAAGTAAAAAAAAAATCGTTTAGAATGGCTGATCTTTCCAGGAGATCATTCCCTTCACGCATTTCCCGCATTTGCGTTCTCGTCATACATATTCATCATCACGTGCATCACATTTTTCTAGAAAAGAGTAGAGAATAATCATGAACACGATTTCAAAAATTTTGGACATCTCATTTTTCATGTATTTTCATTTTAGGCGTCTGCATTTGCATCATGCATATACATTATCATGTGTTCATCCCTACAAAAAAACATGAGCACATTTTTTTAAAAGATTGATGAGAAATGAGGCGGGGTTGATTATTTCTTCTTTGAAAAAGTTTAGCTTAGCTACAAACTCAAAGTGTTTTTAGACACTCAATTTTCAAAAAAGAAGTTATTCACTGTTTGCAGCTCATTCATTTCTTCAGCAAAATGATGCATCTCATCAATCCCATGATAAATGATCCAAATGGTCCATTTTGTTAACTAATGTGTTATCAAAAATTTATCCTATCATGTCGTTGACTATGTTAACTCTCTGTGAAGCATTCGTATAGTGAACTTGTATGCAATGTGCATTTACTCTTGTTTGAGTCAGTTAGTGTCCACATCTTTGCATCTTATCATCATCCCTGGTACTTGTCCAGTCCCACCCCGACCACCCAATACATATCCCCCACACAGGTACTTAGTCGACTATTTGGTTTTGTTCCCAATGATGAATTTCCATAAACTAACACTTTAGGCCCCCATGCTGGGGCAAATTTGTGATCACTAGATATCTTGTCAACATTGTTTTCCCTTGGTGCAAGTCCTTTACCAAAAAAATCAAAAAGCCTGTTGGGTTGAAAACTCGCCAGAGCAACCTAAGCAAAAATTAGGGCATAAAAAGAGATGAAAAATAGCGGATATATAAAAATAAATAATTTTTGTCCTTGAATTAATTTTTGAGAAAACAAGCAATCTTGATTTGAAATGAAGTTTGGTTGCCTTCTATATCCTCAAAAAAAAAAAACAGCCAAAAAGAAATACTCTTTGCTACCCACTTCGAGCCAGAAAAATTCAAAAAAAAAATCAAAAAAAATTTCACTCACCTTAGACAAGGATCAATTCCACATCAAATATGGTGTGTCACTTTTATCACCTCACTCTACTCAAAAAAAGAAGAAAGAAAAAAATCACAAAAAAGAAATTGAAATTAAAAAAAGATGATTGAAAAAGAAATCCTCAGAGAAAAAGGCAAAAGCAGTAGAAATTGTGAGCTGATACATAAAATCACCAAACACCTAAGATATCCTTGTCCGAATAAACCCACAAACACCTCCTTAGGCCGAATTCTCATTTCTTCCACAAAACCCAAATCATTGGCCTCCAGCACTTCTCAGAACCTACTTATCTTTTAAAAGGTCATCGTATCAATAAACCATCAAACAACTCTCTGAGCCCATTTGAGCCTATATTCCACATGCCCATAACCATTGACCACATTACCCATAACCTTTGACCACATTACAAACCCTTCTTTCCTAAACCCCTAACCACTGGCCACGCTACAACCCTAACAAGTCTGTGCGGATCAATGACTGATTGCTTTCGTTTTCTCAAATATTTAATTTTAGGACAAATAAGTTCATTTATTTACAATATATTTGCTAAAAAAAATCAAAAAAAGAAAGCTGAAAAAAAAAATCAAAGGGGCTTGCACTCCAATATTTATTCAAATTGCACTGATATCAAGACAAGGTTTAGTGATCACCAAGTGAAATTTTCATTGTATCAAAAACTCAGGATTATTATAGTCTGTGGGAGTCACCTTCAAAGGGCCAAAAGTTTAGACTAGGACCATCACCTAGATCCCAAAGTGGGGCATACCTTTCACCTTTCATGCTTCTTGAACTTGGGGAAAATGTTCGACATCCATCCCATTTATATACCACACCCAATTCATATAGCCATACGACCAATTCCAAAAACCCATGACCCAAACTCAGTCACCTTTCACAACCCCACTAGAAGCAATCATTTGAAATACCGTTCCAAAGTGGGGCAATCCCGTCACCCTTCACTCCACCTAAAATCGGGAAATTCGCCCTACACCCATCTCATCCCCTCGTCATATTCACATCCATGAAACCACCACTAGACAGGGGCAATTTTTCAACCCACCATGCTAAATACAGCCTTTTGCAAACCCGAGTCGGGGCAACCTTGCTCTCGTCAAGATTGGGGCAACACACAAATGTCGTGGGTTGAGACAAAATCTCTTGGTTGCCACCCTTCATTCCAAAGGCATGGTATTCCCAATTCATTATTTCCTCTACAATCGTGGCTGTTGTCACCACTAGACAGGGGCAAGTTATGCACTCACCTTCACCGATAGTCTAAATCGGGGCAGTTCCACCTTTCATGACTTTGGCAAAAACCTACCATTCATCCCCTCACGTGTCATATCTGTCATACCAAGTCAACGGACTCATTCATTTGTATTTGCACTACTCTACATGTTTATGCTTCAAAGAGAGAAAACACAAGTTAATAATGTGAAGTCGGAAACTCACTCAGCTAACTTTGTGGACCTAAAAATCAATCATCATGGGGCACCATCATAGGAGAGAAAAATAAGCGAGTCTGCAAATACGGTCAAATAGTTTTGCACATCAGTGTCTGTGAGTAACAACCTTGAGGTTGCCATGTCTGAATTCAAACCTCTTTCCAAGGAATGATTATTCCAAAGCACTGACCTCTCTACCCCTCGCATCGAAAGTCTCATTTCTCATCTCAAAACAAAACACATCTGCACGCATTACTATTAGACCATATCATAAATCATTGCACCATACATTGTATGTCAACAACAAGTCATGCATCTACCACAACTATTGCATTTAAGCATTACCTATGCGCATTCATCCATTCATTGAAAAAGGGGAAAAAAAGAGAAAACTAAAAAGGCAAAAATCATCCACATTGCACCCGTTGCCCCCACTGAAGCATAAATTATTCCATCGTGCAGCCAGCAGTACATTTGCATTCGCATGTTATCTGAATTCGCATACACAGCTTATCAATTTATGTTTCCGACCAACTTCAACATCCATCATTCACGGGCCTTTTGTAGTCCATTTACTTTCGCATGGCACATTCATCACATTGCATACCTATAACACTTTTTTGCTTCGATAGACGTGCCAAGTGCCGGTCTCATCGTTGCCAAAAGCATTCTACATCACCAATCATATCATTTGCTATGGATTCATGTGTTTCCTTTATTCACCATAGCATTTGCATCAAAGTATTACATTCGCAATGCATGCATCAAGAAAAGAAGCAAAATAAATAAGGAAAAAGAAAAAGAAAAATCCATCCATTACATTCATCATCACACATTAATCACTGCAGTCACATTCACATCTCATACATCATTTGTCAACTTTCTCATTCCTTCAGGTTCGACACCCATGACATACCCATTTCATTCATCATCCCACCAGATACCAATCATTTCACGTTCGTCACATGCATAACATTGTTTGCTTCGATAGATGTGCCAAGTGCCGGTCTCATCGTTGCCAAAAAGTTTTACATCACTAATCATATCATTGTACCATGCATTCGCGTGTTTTCCTTTATCCACCGTGGCATTCGCATCAAAGCATTACATTTGCATCACATTCACGCCGTGCATTTCATACGCT
This sequence comes from Astragalus membranaceus, assembly GCA_039519185.1. Taxonomy (NCBI): domain Eukaryota; kingdom Viridiplantae; phylum Streptophyta; class Magnoliopsida; order Fabales; family Fabaceae; genus Astragalus; species Astragalus membranaceus. Next base: position 21,343,195 of record CM076850.1, on the reverse strand, counting down.
CATTATATACCAAGAAAAAAAAGCAAAAAAAACAAAAAGAGGGAAAAATCGATCATCTCATTACATTAATCAACACAATCACATCCATATCTTATCTGCATTCACACACTGTTTGTCAACCTCCGTATTCCATCAACTTCAACTCACGTCATCTGCCACCTACCATTCATCCCATCGGACACCTACCATTTCACATACCTATATTTCACGCATACATCATTCGCTGCATTTTTAGACATGCCAAATATAGATAGCTTTTCCCAGGTAAATGCATTCATTAGGTATGCTCTAGACAAATACGCCATGTGTCAATCTCAATAGTTTGTTCCCTCAAAGTCGGTGCTCCAAGCGCTGGTCTCATATCACAATTCAGAGTCCCAGTACTCTTGCTGACCCTCAGTGGTCCTTCAGAGCCCAAGCGCTCCTTCAGACCATCAATGGTCCTTCAATCCAGATCGCACGTCGCGTTATCGAGCAACCGACGGATCATCCGACCCCAGGTTCTTCAGACTAGCTGTGTCCGCCTAAAAAACACAGTGGACGTCCTTCGAGGTGAGAAAATCAGGTCAATGACCTGACCTTGCCACCCATGGCCGCTCGAAAAAGGCCACCCCCCAAGCAGACCATTTTACTAGTACCGTTGCTAGTTTGCGCTCCATCAGACCCATTGGTCCATCAGGCTTAGGCATGCCCTTCAGACCTCGTCGGTCCTTCAGTTTAACTCCAATCAATGCGCCAAGCATCGACTGCGAATTAGACCATCAGAGCCCAGTGCTCCTTCAGATCCCCGGTGATCCTTATTTACTTTTATTCTATGTCAACCCATTATCTTTCAATAATTTCTAAAAGAATAATCTTGACAAAATTAGTGTCTTTTTATCTTCATTTCTATTTTACTCGAGAAATTTGGAAACCCTTCATATTTCCTAGCAAAATATAAATAAAGAGGGGCAGCTGTCATACCCTAATTTTGTCCGGCTAATTTAAAGTTTTTAGAAAATCCAAAGTATTGTTTTTGCCGCTTGCGCGTGTCATTCCCGATCATGTACGGATTTCACTCTCGTGCATGCATGTCGCTTGTCGTCATGCGCGCGTGTTATTCCTAATCATGTACGCATTTTTATTCTAGTCGCGGACGCGTGTTCACTTCTCGTCGTGTACGAGTGCTCATTTCGGTACTCGTTATTTTATTGTTATCGTTATATTTATTTATCTAAGTTGTCATCATTATTTTGTTATAAATAAAATGAGATATGTCATTTAAGTTGAATAGTCAAAAGTGTCTTTTATTACAAATACAAAAATAATTAAATTTGTATGTGTTTACAATATGGACAAAATCAAAAGAAAAGTGAAAAACAATTTCAAAAATAAAATAACAAGAGAGTGGACTTCAGCATAAGTGCCTCTGCAAGGTTGTTGCCGCTACTTTTACATTTAGAGAATGAAGCCAAGTGTTCCTTCTCCTTGCCCCCTTGTTTTTTTCCAAATCAGCAGCAACCAAGCAGCTTTGGGCAGCACCTCCTTTGCTGCCTTGTCTCCTACAGCTCTGCTCCAATACCATCCCTGCAAAAGGATAACAGCAAAATTTGTCTCAGTGTGCTGAGGGACTCTATAAAAAAAGAAATCAAACCAGAAACAAGGAGGAGGAGATACACAGATGCAATACAGGCACCGTAATACACACGAATACACAGTGACACAAAACACAAAAACAGTCACAGAAAACGAAAAACAGTAAAGGAGGGGGAGAGAAACAGAAAGAAAAATAAATTTGGAGAAGTTAAAAAAAGGAGCTTGGAGCTCCGGCCACCATTGTGGTGGCCACCACCGTCGCACCGCCGCATCACCACTCACCAAAATCACCCTCACACCGAATCACCACCACAACCCCCTCATATCTCTCTCTCTCTCCACCACACCTCCACCATCAAACAACCAAATCCGTCCCCAAACACCACCCAGTTCTCCCTCACTCGTCCTTCCACTGTAACCACCCCTCGGCCTCACCACTGTTCGCCGGTCTCTCCGTCCCTCTTCGCATCTCAACCCCTTCATTTCCCCTCTCACCGTCGTCGGTACCCCCCACGGATCCTCACCGTGGTTGCGTTCCTCCCGGCGACATCTGTAACGCCCCAAAAATGATTAAGCGATTATTTAACTAATTTAATTAAGTGATATTTTAGTTGACCATATTAAAATAATAATAAGGTGATTAATTAAATTAAGGGGCGGGGTGTAGTAAATAAATGGGGAGTATTTTAGTTAAATAGGGAGGATATGAGATAGTAATTAGGGGTGCAGTTAGGGCCCAGTGGAGTTAAGTGGCCCAAACCCAATTAATAAAACAGTAGGGTCTTAGGGGAAACCCTCATTAGAAACAAAATATCAAAAATTAGAAAGTGAGGAGAGGAGAAGAGAGGGAGTGCGACGGCTAGGGCAAGAAAAGGAGAGGGATTGGGTGAAGCCCAAGGAGGAAGGAGGAAGGCGTGGAGTGTTGGTGTTTTGGGAGGGGTTCTCTTGAAAGCTTTGACGTTATCTCTTTCAATTAATAAGGTAAGGGGGCTCTCGTTCATAGTTAATAATTTATAAACCACGAAATCATAGGGATTAGGTGTTAGGAGTAGTTGTTTAAATTGGTTCATGAAATATTTGGGTGATTGGGTGATCGTTTGATGTACATGCGACTGAATGGAATTGTTATGCGAATATTCAACTTATAAACCCGTGATTGGTTGTGTTAAGGTGAGCTACAAGGATTTAACACAATATGGGGTGTAGTAGGTGTTAATTGATGTGGAGATGTTTGGTTGTTAAATTGATAAAATTGTATTGCCGTTTTATAAAATATATATATAGTGTTGTTTGTGCTGTTTTATGAACAATATAATTGCTGTTGATGTTTATAACATCTATATGTGGCTGTTTTTGCTGTTTTATTAACTGTAAATGTTGTTGTCACGGTTTTATAAAAACATAGGTTGCTGTTTGTGCTGTTTTATAAAATAGATATGTGCTGTAATTGTTTCATAAAATGTGTATATTGCTGTTTTTGTGTTTTATAAAACGTATAAGTGCTGTTGGTGTTTTAGAAAATGTGTATGTTGCTGTTTGTCTCGTTTTTATGAAATGTATATATGCTGTTGCCATTTTATAAAATATATGTGTTGCTGTTTTTGGTTTTATAAAATGTATATGTTGCTGTTTTCGCTATTTTATAAATTAAAATAGGTGCTGTTTTTGTCGTCAAAGTGTTGCTGTTTTCCAATTAAAATGGGTGCTGTTTTTGTTTTGTTAATGAAATATAAGCCGCTGTTTTCTTTGAAAATGACGTTTTGTTATTGAAACATGAGCTGCCGTTTTCTTTGAAAATTATGTGTTGTTTTCCCAATTGTAAAGGTGGTGTTTCTTTTTAAATTTTAAAATGTGTTGTTAATCACTTCTAAATGTGTGTTTTCTCAAACTTAAAGGTGATGTTTCCTCCTAAATTATAAGTGTGACGTTCCCTTCTGGATTTAAATGCGTTGTTGCTAATAATGTAAAGGTGATGTTTATGACGATGTCGTGATGTGATTGTGATGTTTATGATGCATATTAATGGTGAATATATCTTGGTGATTGGTGAGTATATAAATTATTGGTGAGCAATATAAATACATCATTTGGTGTTTTGGTGTCATGGTGCATAGTCATGGTGTCGCATAATCATATGCATTTCTGGTGAATAGGCCTCGGCCTCCTAAAATGTTTTGGTGTTTGGTGAATGCCCTCAAGGCAATTTTGGTGATGGATCCACATGCATATGCCCAGTGGAGTTTAGGGTTGCATTTCATACATTGCATTCACGTCCTTTGTTCGATTGCGTCTTCTTGAACTGTATTTGGTGTGACGGTACTTGGTGAAACAGTATTCGGCGTAACTGCATTTGGTGTAACTGTATTGATGGTGTAGCTAAATTGATGGTATCCCTGGTGTGCCTATTATACTATGTTTCTTGTTTTATCTATTATTATCTATGTATTGAGACTCACCCTACTGCGTCGTGTTGCCTCGTATGTCGGCAACCTGCAGGTGACGGTGACTGAAGGTGGCTAGAGATTCTTCTTCTAGTATGGTCGAGTCGGCTCTGATACGTAGCACCGGGGGGGAATGTTTAGCTTGTTAATTGCGTTATATTCTGAATTAAGCTGTTAAGCTGCTAATTCCACTGCTGTAGTATTTTGTCCTCGGACATTGTTAGTGCTATGTATCATTTACTGAAGTTATTTTAATTAATTGTGTTGGAGTTTTATTTGACCAATATTTTGGAGTTTTGTCTATGGTATTTAAATGTGGCACCCTCGGGTGGTCTCACTAAGAGTTTTTACGCACTCTGATTTTTAAATCATGTAAATAGTAGCTTATGTAGAGAGGGGGTGTTACATTAGTGGTATCAGAGCAGTTCGGTCTGTCCGGCCGGTAGTCGAGTCGTCGTGTTGAGTAACATTGAGTTTGTTACTCGTTTCTGAATTCTGTTTTCTGTTGCAGTGCTAGAATGGCCAGACGGGACGATGCTGCACTTGCTGCTGCCTTGCAGGCTATAGCCGGGGTTATGGGTAATATACCCGGTGTTGTTAATGGCGGGACGCGCAATTTGGCTACATTCCAGAGAGAGAACCCACCCACCTTTAAGGGTCGGTACAACCCGGATGGAGCGTTGTCATGGCTGAAGGAGATAGAGCAGGTCTTTCGTGTCATGGAGTGTACTCCAGCTCAGAAAGTGAAGTTTGGGACTCATATGTTAACGGAGGAAGCTGAAGACTGGTGGATGGGAATGTTGCGAAGGTTAAGAGATGCTGGTGAGGAAGTGACTTGGGAGGTTTTCACAAGAGAGTTCAAGAGAAAGTACTACCCTGAGGATGTGCGAGCCAAGAAAGAAGTGGAGTTTTTAGAGCTGAAGCAGGGAGACAAGACTGTGGCTGATTATGCCGCCAAGTTTGAGGAGCTGGCCCAATTCTGTCCTTATTATGCTAATGATGCCAATTCTGAATTTTCAAAATGTGTCAAATTCGAGAGTGGTCTGCGTCCTGATATAAAGAAAGCAATTGGATATCAAGAGATTCGGGTCTTCGCTAGATTGGTTGATAAGTGTAGGATCTATGAGGAAGACAGTTCTGCTGCTTACAAGGCTGTGAAGGAGAAGAGAAATTCTCAGTTTAGGGGAAAGCCCTATGATGTTTCAGGTGGTAAGGGCAAGGGAGAGGAGAGTTCGGGCAGGAAGCCAAGTGGGGGAGACGCTACTGCGGGCATTGTGTGTCACAAGTGTGGTAAGCCGGGACATAAGAGTCCAGATTGCATGGTCTACAAGTGCTTCAAGTGTGGGAAGGAAGGTCATGTAGCTGCTAAGTGTGAGAAGCAAGACGTGGTCTGCTACAACTGTGGGGAAATGGGGCACATTAGTACCAAGTGTCCAAAGCCGAAGAAGGAGAGGTCTGGCGGGAGAGTGTTTGTCCTGGCAGGTTCGGAGCCTTCAGAGGAGTGATGATTGCATTTAGAGGTACGTGTTTCGTTTAGGGCGCTCTGCTAGAAGTTAATGTTTGTTGTGATGAGTGTTAAGCTTCGCATGTCCAAAATAGCTCAATTTTCGAGGACGAAAATGTCCTAAGTGGGGGAGAGTTGTAACGCCCCAAAAATGATTAAGCGATTATTTAACTAATTTAATTAAGTGATATTTTAGTTGACCATATTAAAATAATAATAAGGTGATTAATTAAATTAAGGGGCAGGGTGTAGTAAATAAATGGGGAGTATTTTAGTTAAATAGGGAGGATATGAGAAAGTAATTAGGGGTGCAGTTAGGGCCCAGTGGAGTTAAGTGGCCCAAACCCAATTAATAAAACAGTAGGGTCTTAGGGGAAACCATCATTAGAAACAAAATATCAAAAATTAGAAAGTGAGGAGAGGAGAAGAGAGGGAGTGCGACGGCTAGGGCAAGAAAAGGAGAGGGATTGCGTGAAGCCCAAGGAGGAAGGGGGAAGGCGTGGAGTGTTGGTGTTTTGGGAGGGGTTCTCTTGAAAGCTTTGACGTTATCTCTTTCAATTAATAAGGTAAGGGGGCTCTCGTTCATAGTTAATAATTTATAAACCACGAAATCATAGGGATTAGGTGTTAGGAGTAGTTGTTTAAATTGGTTCATGAAATATTTGGGTGATTGGGTGATCGTTTGATGTACATGCGACTGAATGGAATTGTTATGCGAATATTCAACTTATAAACCCGTGATTGTTGGTGTTAAGGTGAGCTACAGGGATTTAACACAATATGGGGTGTAGTAGGTGTTAATTGATGTGGAGATGTTTGGTTGTTAAATTGATAAAATTGTATTGCCGTTTTATAAAATATATATATAGTGCTGTTTGTGCTGTTTTATGAACAATATAATTGCTGTTGATGTTTATAACATCTATATGTGGCTGTTTTTGCTGTTTTATTAACTGTAAGTGTTGTTGTCACGGTTTTATAAAAAGCATAGGTTGCTGTTTGTGCTGTTTTATAAAATAGATATGTGCTGTAATTGTTTCATAAAATGTGTATATTGCTGTTTTTGTGTTTTATAAAACGTATAAGTGCTGTTGGTGTTTTAGAAAATGTGTATGTTGCTGTTTGTCTCGTGTTTATGAAATGTATATATGTTGTTGCCATTTTATAAAATATATGTGTTGCTGTTTTTGGTTTTATAAAATGTATATGTTGCTGTTTTCGCTATTTTATAAATTAAAATAGGTGCTGTTTTTGTCGTCAAAGTGTTGCTGTTTTCCAATTAAAATGGGTGCTGTTTTTGTTTTGTTAATGAAATATAAGCCGCTGTTTTCTTTGAAAATGACGTTTTGTTATTGAAACATGAGCTGCCGTTTTCTTTGAAAATTATGTGTTGTTTTCCCAATTGTAAAGGTGGTGTTTCTTTTTAAATTTTAAAATGTGTTGTTAATCACTTCTAAATGTGTGTTTTCTCAAACTTAAAGGTGATGTTTCCTCCTAAATTATAAGTGTGACGTTCCCTTCTGGATTTAAATGCGTTGTTGCTAATAATGTAAAGGTGGTGTTTATGACGATGTCGTGATGTGATTGTGATGTTTATGATGCATATTAATGGTGAATATATCTTGGTGATTGGTGAGTATATAAATTATTGGTGAGCAATATAAATACATCATTTGGTGTTTTGGTGTCATGGTGCATAGTCATGGTGTCGCATAATCATATGCATTTCTAGTGAATAGGCCTCGGCCTCCTAAAATGTTTTGGTGTTTGGTGAATGCCCTCATGGCAATTTTGGTGACGGATCCACATGCATATGCCCAGTGGAGTTTAGGGTTGCATTTCATACATTGCATTCACGTCCTTTGTTCGATTGCGTCTTCTTGAACTGTATTTGGTGTGACGGTACTTGGTGAAACAGTATTCGGCGTAACTGCATTTGGTGTAACTGTATTGATGGTGTAGTTAAATTGATGGTATCCCTGGTGTGCCTATTATACTGTGTTTCTTGTTTTATCTATTATTATCTATGTATTGAGACTCACCCTACTGCGTCGTGTTGCCTCGTATGTCGGCAACCTGCAGGTGACGGTGACTGAAGGTGGCTAGAGATTCTTCTTCTAGTATGGTCGAGTCGGCTCTGATACGTAGCACCGGGGGGGAATGTTTAGCTTGTTAATTGCGTTATATTCTGAATTAAGCTGTTAAGCTGCTAATTCCACTGCTGTAGTATTTTGTCCTCGGACATTGTTAGTGCTATGTATCATTTACTGAAGTTATTTTAATTAATTGTGTTGGAGTTTTATTTGACCAATATTTTGGAGTTTTGTCTATGGTATTTAAATGTGGCACCCTCGGGTGGTCTCACTAAGAGTTTTTACGCACTCTGATTTTTAAATCATGTAAATAGTAGCTTATGTAGAGAGGGGGTGTTACATTAGTGGTATCAGAGCAGTTCGGTCTGTCCGGCCGGTAGTCGAGTCGTCGTGTTGAGTAACATTGAGTTTGTTACTCGTTTCTGAATTCTGTTTTCTGTTGCAGTGCTAGAATGGCCAGACGGGACGATGCTGCACTTGCTGCTGCCTTGCAGGCTATAGCCGGGGTTATGGGTAATATACCCGGTGTTGTTAATGGCGGGACGCGCAATTTGGCTACATTCCAGAGAGAGAACCCACCCACCTTTAAGGGTCGGTACAACCCGGATGGAGCGTTGTCATGGCTGAAGGAGATAGAGCGGGTCTTTCGTGTCATGGAGTGTACTCCAGCTCAGAAAGTGAAGTTTGGGACTCATATGTTAACGGAGGAAGCTGAAGACTGGTGGATGGGAATGTTGCGAAGGTTAAGAGATGCTGGTGAGGAAGTGACTTGGGAGGTTTTCACAAGAGAGTTCAAGAGAAAGTACTACCCTGAGGATGTGCGAGCCAAGAAAGAAGTGGAGTTTTTAGAGCTGAAGCAGGGAGACAAGACTGTGGCTGATTATGCCGCCAAGTTTGAGGAGCTGGCCCAATTCTGTCCTTATTATGCTAATGATGCCAATTCTGAATTTTCAAAATGTGTCAAATTCGAGAGTGGTCTGCGTCCTGATATAAAGAAAGCAATTGGATATCAAGAGATTCGGGTCTTCGCTAGATTGGTTGATAAGTGTAGGATCTATGAGGAAGACAGTTCTGCTGCTTACAAGGCTGTGAAGGAGAAGAGAAATTCTCAGTTTAGGGGAAAGCCCTATGATGTTTCAGGTGGTAAGGGCAAGGGAGAGGAGAGTTCGGGCAGGAAGCCAAGTGGGGGAGACGCTACTGCGGGCATTGTGTGTCACAAGTGTGGTAAGCCGGGACATAAGAGTCCAGATTGCATGGTCTACAAGTGCTTCAAGTGTGGGAAGGAAGGTCATGTAGCTGCTAAGTGTGAGAAGCAAGACGTGGTCTGCTACAACTGTGGGGAAATGGGGCACATTAGTACCAAGTGTCCAAAGCCGAAGAAGGAGAGGTCTGGCGGGAGAGTGTTTGTCCTGGCAGGTTCGGAGCCTTCAGAGGAGTGATGATTGCATTTAGAGGTACGTGTTTCGTTTAGGGCGCTCTGCTAGAAGTTAATGTTTGTTGTGATGAGTGTTAAGCTTCGCATGTCCAAAATAGCTCAATTTTCGAGGACGAAAATGTCCTAAGTGGGGGAGAGTTGTAACTCCCCAAAAATGATTAAGCGATTATTTAACTAATTTAATTAAGTGATATTTTAGTTGACCATATTAAATTAATAATAAGGTGATTAATTAAATTAAGGGGCGGGGTGTAGTAAATAAATGGGGAGTATTTTAGTTAAATAGGGAAGATATGAGAAAGTAATTAGGGGTGCAGTTAGGGCCCAGTGGAGTTAAGTGGCCCAAACCCAATTAATAAAACAGTAGGGTCTTAGGGGAAACCCTCATTAGAAACAAAATATCAAAAATTAGAAAGTGAGGAGAGGAGAAGAGAGGGAGTGCGACGGCTAGGGCAAGAAAAGGAGAGGGATTGCGTGAAGCCCAAGGAGGAAGGGGGAAGGCGTGGAGTGTTGGTGTTTTGGGAGGGGTTCTCTTGAAAGCTTTGACGTTATCTCTTTCAATTAATAAGGTAAGGGGGCTCTCGTTCATAGTTAATAATTTATAAACCACGAAATCATAGGGATTAGGTGTTAGGAGTAGTTGTTTAAATTGGTTCATGAAATATTTGGGTGATTGGGTGATCGTTTGATGTACATGCGACTGAATGGAATTGTTATGCGAATATTCAACTTATAAACCCGTGATTGTTGGTGTTAAGGTGAGCTACAGGGATTTAACACAATATGGGGTGTAGTAGGTGTTAATTGATGTGGAGATGTTTGGTTGTTAAATTGATAAAATTGTATTGCCGTTTTATAAAATATATATATAGTGCTGTTTGTGCTGTTTTATGAACAATATAATTGCTGTTGATGTTTATAACATCTATATGTGGCTGTTTTTGCTGTTTTATTAACTGTAAGTGTTGTTGTCACGGTTTTATAAAAAGCATAGGTTGCTGTTTGTGCTGTTTTATAAAATAGATATGTGCTGTAATTGTTTCATAAAATGTGTATATTGCTGTTTTTGTGTTTTATAAAACGTATAAGTGCTGTTGGTGTTTTAGAAAATGTGTATGTTGCTGTTTGTCTCGTGTTTATGAAATGTATATATGTTGTTGCCATTTTATAAAATATATGTGTTGCTGTTTTTGGTTTTATAAAATGTATATGTTGCTGTTTTCGCTATTTTATAAATTAAAATAGGTGCTGTTTTTGTCGTCAAAGTGTTGCTGTTTTCCAATTAAAATGGGTGCTGTTTTTGTTTTGTTAATGAAATATAAGCCGCTGTTTTCTTTGAAAATGACGTTTTGTTATTGAAACATGAGCTGCCGTTTTCTTTGAAAATTATGTGTTGTTTTCCCAATTGTAAAGGTGGTGTTTCTTTTTAAATTTTAAAATGTGTTGTTAATCACTTCTAAATGTGTGTTTTCTCAAACTTAAAGGTGATGTTTCCTCCTAAATTATAAGTGTGACGTTCCCTTCTGGATTTAAATGCGTTGTTGCTAATAATGTAAAGGTGGTGTTTATGACGATGTCGTGATGTGATTGTGATGTTTATGATGCATATTAATGGTGAATATATCTTGGTGATTGGTGAGTATATAAATTATTGGTGAGCAATATAAATACATCATTTGGTGTTTTGGTGTCATGGTGCATAGTCATGTGTCGCATAATCATATGCATTTCTGGTGAATAGGCCTCGGCCTCCTAAAATGTTTTGGTGTTTGGTGAATGCCCTCAAGGCAATTTTGGTGATGGATCCACATGCATATGCCCAGTGGAGTTTAGGGTTGCATTTCATACATTGCATACACGTCCTGTGTTCGATTGCGTCTTCTTGAACTGTATTTGGTGTGACGGTACTTGGTGAAACAGTATTCGGCGTAACTGCATTTGGTGTAACTGTATTGATGGTGTAGTTAAATTGATGGTATCCCTGGTGTGCCTATTATACTGTGTTTCTTGTTTTACCTATTATTATCTATGTATTGAGACTCACCCTACTGCGTCGTGTTGCCTCGTATGTCGGCAACCTGCAGGTGACGGTGACTGAAGGTGGCTAGAGATTCTTCTTCTAGTATGGTCGAGTCGGCTCTGATACGTAGCACCGGGGGGGAATGTTTAGCTTGTTAATTGCGTTATATTCTGAATTAAGCTGTTAAGCTGCTAATTCCACTGCTGTAGTATTTTGTCCTCGGACATTGTTAGTGCTATGTATCATTTACTGAAGTTATTTTACTTAATTGTGTTGGAGTTTTATTTGACCAATATTTTGGAGTTTTGTCTATGGTATTTAAATGTGGCACCCTCGGGTGGTCTCACTAAGAGTTTTTACGCACTCTGATTTTTAAATCATGTAAATAGTAGCTTATGTAGAGAGGGGGTGTTACATTAGTGGTATCAGAGCAGTTCGGTCTGTCCGGCCGGTAGTCGAGTCGTCGTGTTGAGTAACATTGAGTTTGTTACTCGTTTCTGAATTCTGTTTTCTGTTGCAGTGCTAGAATGGCCAGACGGGACGATGCTGCACTTGCTGCTGCCTTGCAGGCTATAGCCGGGGTTATGGGTAATATACCCGGTGTTGTTAATGGCGGGACGCGCAATTTGGCTACATTCCAGAGAGAGAACCCACCCACCTTTAAGGGTCGGTACAACCCGGATGGAGCGTTGTCATGGCTGAAGGAGATAGAGCGGGTCTTTCGTGTCATGGAGTGTACTCCAGCTCAGAAAGTGAAGTTTGGGACTCATATGTTAACGGAGGAAGCTGAAGACTGGTGGATGGGAATGTTGCGAAGGTTAAGAGATGCTGGTGAGGAAGTGACTAGGGAGGTTTTCACAAGAGAGTTCAAGAGAAAGTACTACCCTGAGGATGTGCGAGCCAAGAAAGAAGTGGAGTTTTTAGAGCTGAAGCAGGGAGACAAGACTGTGGCTGATTATGCCGCCAAGTTTGAGGAGCTGGCCCAATTCTGTCCTTATTATGCTAATGATGCCAATTCTGAATTTTCAAAATGTGTCAAATTCGAGATTGGTCTGCGTCCTGATATAAAGAAAGCAATTGGATATCAAGAGATTCGGGTCTTCGCTAGATTGGTTGATAAGTGTAGGATCTATGAGGAAGACAGTTCTGCTGCTTACAAGGCTGTGAAGGAGAAGAGAAATTCTCAGTTTAGGGGAAAGCCCTATGATGTTTCAGGTGGTAAGGGCAAGGGAGAGGAGAGTTCGGGCAGGAAGCCAAGTGGGGGAGACGCTACTACGGGCATTGTGTGTCACAAGTGTGGTAAGCCGGGACATAAGAGTCCAGATTGCATGGTCTACAAGTGCTTCAAGTGTGGGAAGGAAGGTCATGTAGCTGCTAAGTGTGAGAAGCAAGACGTGGTCTGCTACAACTGTGGGGAAATGGGGCACATTAGTACCAAGTGTCCAAAGCCGAAGAAGGAGAGGTCTGGCGGGAGAGTGTTTGTCCTGGCAGGTTCGGAGCCTTCAGAGGAGTGATGATTGCATTTAGAGGTACGTGTTTCGTTTAGGGCGCTCTGCTAGAAGTTAATGTTTGTTGTGATGAGTGTTAAGCTTCGCATGTCCATAATAGCTCAATTTTCGAGGACGAAAATGTCCTAAGTGGGGGAGAGTTGTAACGCCCCAAAAATGATTAAGCGATTATTTAACTAATTTAATTAAGTGATATTTTAGTTGACCATATTAAAATAATAATAAGGTGATTAATTAAATTAAGGGGCGGGGTGTAGTAAATAAATGGGGAGTATTTTAGTTAAATAGGGAGGATATGAGAAAGTAATTAGGGGTGCAGTTAGGGCCCAGTGGAGTTAAGTGGCCCAAACCCAATTAATAAAACAGTAGGGTCTTAGGGGAAACCCTCATTAGAAACAAAATATCAAAAATTAGAAAGTGAGGAGAGGAGAAGAGAGGGAGTGCGACGGCTAGGGCAAGAAAATGAGAGGGATTGCGTGAAGCCCAAGGAGGAAGGAGGAAGGCGTGGAGTGTTGGTGTTTTGGGAGGGGTTCTCTTGAAAGCTTTGACGTTATCTCTTTCAATTAATAAGGTAAGGGGGCTCTCGTTCATAGTTAATAATTTATAAACCACGAAATCATAGGGATTAGGTGTTAGGAGTAGTTGTTTAAATTGGTTCATGAAATATTTGGGTGATTGGGTGATCGTTTGATGTACATGCGACTGAATGGAATTGTTATGCGAATATTCAACTTATAAACCCGTGATTGTTGGTGTTAAGGTGAGCTACAGGGATTTAACACAATATGGGGTGTAGTAGGTGTTAATTGATGTGGAGATGTTTGGTTGTTAAATTGATAAAATTGTATTGCCGTTTTATAAAATATATATATATAGTGCTGTTTGTGCTGTTTTATGAACAATATAATTGCTGTTGATGTTTATAACATCTATATGTGGCTGTTTTTGCTGTTTTATTAACTGTAAATGTTGTTGCCACGGTTTTATAAAAAGCATAGGTTGCTGTTTGTGCTGTTTTATAAAATAGATATGTGCTGTAATTGTTTCATAAAATGTGTATATTGCTGTTTTTGTGTTTTATAAAACGTATAAGTGCTGTTGGTGTTTTAGAAAATGTGTATGTTGCTGTTTGTCTCGTTTTTATGAAATGTATATATGCTGTTGCCATTTTATAAAATATATGTGTTGCTGTTTTTGGTTTTATAAAATGTATATGTTGCTGTTTTCGCTATTTTATAAATTAAAATAGGTGCTGTTTTTGTCGTCAAAGTGTTGCTGTTTTCCAATTAAAATGGGTGCTGTTTTTGTTTTGTTAATGAAATATAAGCCGCTGTTTTCTTTGAAAATGACGTTTTGTTATTGAAACATGAGCTGCCGTTTTCTTTGAAAATTATGTGTTGTTTTCCCAATTGTAAAGGTGGTGTTTCTTTTTAAATTTTAAAATGTGTTGTTAATCACTTCTAAATGTGTGTTTTCTCAAACTTAAAGGTGATGTTTCCTCCTAAATTATAAGTGTGACGTTCCCTTCTGGATTTAAATGCGTTGTTGCTAATAATGTAAAGGTGGTGTTTATGACGATGTCGTGATGTGATTGTGATGTTTATGATGCATATTAATGGTGAATATATCTTGGTGATTGGTGAGTATATAAATTATTGGTGAGCAATATAAATACATCATTTGGTGTTTTGGTGTCATGGTGCATAGTCATGGTGTCGCATAATCATATGCATTTCTGGTGAATAGGCCTCGGCCTCCTAAAATGTTTTGGTGTTTGGTGAATGCCCTCAAGGCAATTTTGGTGATGGATCCACATGCATATGCCCAGTGGAGTTTAGGGTTGCATTTCATACATTGCATACACGTCCTGTGTTCGATTGCGTCTTCTTGAACTGTATTTGGTGTGACGGTACTTGGTGAAACAGTATTCGGCGTAACTGCATTTGGTGTAACTGTATTGATGGTGTAGTTAAATTGATGGTATCCCTGGTGTGCCTATTATACTGTGTTTCTTGTTTTATCTATTATTATCTATGTATTGAGACTCACCCTACTGCGTCGTGTTGCCTCGTATGTCGGCAACCTGCAGGTGACGGTGACTGAAGGTGGCTAGAGATTCTTCTTCTAGTATGGTCGAGTCGGCTCTGATACGTAGCACCGGGGGGAATGTTTAGCTTGTTAATTCCGTTATATTCTGAATTAAGCTGTTAAGCTGCTAATTCCACTGCTGTAGTATTTTGTCCTCGGACATTGTTAGTGCTATGTATCATTTACTGAAGTTATTTTAATTAATTGTGTTGGAGTTTTATTTGACCAATATTTTGGAGTTTTGTCTATGGTATTTAAATGTGGCACCCTCGGGTGGTCTCACTAAGAGTTTTTACGCACTCTGATTTTTAAATCATGTAAATAGTAGCTTATGTAGAGAGGGGGTGTTACAACATCGTCCGACTCCGAACCACCGAAAGCCTCCCCTTAGCAACCACCACCATCGTCCCAGGTCTCTCCCCTCTGTCCATCGTCCTCTCTCCCTTCACCCTTCTCTATCGCCTCACTGTTTCTCTCTCAAAGTACCTTCTCCCTCTCCTCCATGTCGCTGTTTCGTGACACCGTAAAGTGACTGATTAAGTTTGGTGGCAACGGTAAGGCGTGGATTGATGAAATCAGGGTCACTGAGAGTAGAGCATCGAGGATCGGTGGTTATAGGAAGCAAAGGAAGATGAAGTCAGGGGTGAGGAGAAGAAGAAGGCGAGGCTAAGGTTGAGAGAGACAGAGAATTGGTTCGGAGATGAGGGAGAGAGTGAAGCGAAAACTAGGGTTGGGGTAAATGGAGATGCGGCGCCGGAAGAGGGAGAAAAGGGATTAGGTTTTGGATCGACCCCCTTCTTCTGTTTCTGTTTGTATTTTTTTTTTCTTCTTCAATTCATTTTGTCTCAGTCTACCATCTACACCCCTCTCTTTTCATGAGTTAACCCCTCCCCCATATGGCCCACTCATTCATTTCATTGTTTTCCCTTTTTTTAGTAAGCGCACCTCCTAGTTTACGTTGTGCACCTCTTCCCTCTATTTCTTGAATTAATCTTCACACCCCCTGTGTTATTATGTACGGACCCCCATGCGGCCCACACCCTCTTTTAAAAAAAGAAAATGCAGCCCAGTCTACAAACAACCAGCTGGGCTCACTATCTACACCCCCTTTTTAAAAATACAATATCTGTTGCTATTCACACTTCCTTTTTGATAATACAACACCCCCGTCAATTATATTTCTTTTTATTACAACTCATTTTATGTTTTATTATTACATCACAATGCCTCCAAACCATTATTTTTTGAACAATTAAATTCATAAAAAAGGGTTGTTACAAATGGTCACCCTGAGTCCGACTTGTTTGATCGTTAGTAACAACTTTGATTTTCAAACGGGCTACGAGTAATGACCACTCTGAGTTTTACTTGTTTGGTCATTACGAATACCTCTCCCAATCTCAAAAACATTCAAATAATTAAAAAACACCAACCCACAAACATTTTCTACCAAGAACTACGTGTGATTTGATTCTCTACCAGGAGATACGTAGGAGCAGAGGGCGGCCGACCTCTGTCAATTACATTAATAAAAAACTTTTTTTTCTTTTAATTCATTTCTCTCCTATTTTTCAAAAAGAGCAAAAAATAACTAACCGTTTATCGAGTCTTTTTCTTATAAGGGTAAAATCATTATTTTTGAATTAATAAATGTTTACACATTTAGTCAAAAGGTAACCTTCCTTAGAAGGATGTCGTAGGGTGCTAATACCTTCCCTACGCATAAACGACTCCCGAGCCTAAACCTGGTCCGCAAGACCTCCTTATCTACTCCATAGGGATTTTCCAATGTTTGCCCTTAAACTAAACTTTGGTGGCGGCTTCATTCCAAGAACTTCGAAGAATCCCTCCTCCGGATTTTTCGGTCGCTACAATTATTATGTGACTTTTATAGATGATTTTTCGCGATACACTAAAGTTTTTCTATTAAGGCAAAAGGATGAAGCGTTTGAAGCTTTTCTTTCATATAAAGCCGTAGTAGAAAACCAATTAGATAGGAAGATTAAACGAGTTAGATCCGATCGTGGAGGAGAGTACATATCTTTTAATGATTTTTGTGAAAAGGAAGGTATAATACATGGAACAACTCCCCCTTATTCACCCGAATCTAATGGCGTAGCCGAAAGGAAAAATAGGACGTTGAAAGAGATGATGAATGCTATGTTAATTAGTTCTAGTGCGCCAAATAACTTGTGGGGTGAGGCTATCTTAACTGCATGTTTTGTACAAAATAGTACTCCTCATAGGAAAACCGGAAAGACTCCCTATGAACTATGGAAAGGTTATCAACCTAACTTGAAATATTTAAAAGTGTGGGGGTGTTTAGCTAAAGTTATGTTGCCTGATCCTAAGAAAAGAAAAATTGGTTGCAAAACCTCTGATTGTGTTTTTATAGGATATGCTGAACATAGCGTCGCCTATAGATTCCTTGTTGTGAAAAGTGATGTTCTAGATAAAAATACTATTGTGGAAATAAAAAATGCTGATTTCTTTGAAAATATATTTCCTTTGAAGCATGATAGTATATCTAGACAACCTTTAGTAACTACTAATGATGAAACTCATGAGGAACCCTATGAAGAATTAAGGAGAAGTAAAAGACTAAGAAAAGAAACATCCTTCGGAAATGATTTTTATTCTTATCTTGTTGAAAAAGATCCCGAAACTTTTTCTGAAACAATTTCTTCTTCTCAGTCGAAATTTTGGAAAGAAGCTATTAAAACTGAAATAGATTCAATTTCCAAATGTAAAACTTAGACTTTAGTTGATTTACCTCCTGGAGCAAAACCAATAGGATGCAAGTGGATTTTCAAAAGAAAATATAACCCCAATGGGTCTATTGATAAATATAAAGCTAGATTAGTAGCAAAAGGTTTTTCTCAAAAACAAAACATTGATTATTTTGATACTTTTGCTCCAGTAACAATAATTTCTTCTATTAGAGTTTTAATAGCTTTGGCTTCTATCCATAAACTTGTTATTCACCAAATGGATGTTAAAACCGCCTTTTTGAACGGTGACTTAGAAGAAGAAATTTACATGACTCAACCCGAAGGATGTATAGTTTCTGGTCAAGAGAACAAAGTATGCAAACTCCTTAAGTCCTTATATGGTTTAAAACAAGCACCAAAACAATGGCATGAAAAGTTTGACAAAACTTTGATTAATGATGGTTTCTCCACAACTGATGTTGATAAATGTGTTTAGACTAAAACTGTGTGTGGAGAACATGTGATTATATGCTTGTATGTAGATGACATGCTCATTTTTGGTACTTGACTTCACATTGTTACTAGAACAAAATCTTTTCTCCCATCTAGTTTTGATATGAAAGATATGGGTGAGGCAAATGTAATATTAGGAGTTAGAGTCATCAGGGAAGGTGATAGTATTATACTATCACAAGATCATTATGTGGAAAAACTTCTTAGGAAGTGTTCTGGACTGGACCAAGAGGCCCATTCCGCAATTGGACATGGATTGGCCCAATCACTATTGATCCATATCCACAATATGCAAGCCCAATTATGACTCTCAAACTTGGATGGCTCAGATCAACTCTATCAATCCGACGGCTCATAATGGACACAATTCCCTATAAATATTGGCTCACTTTGCCATAAAAAGGTAGATTCTCATTCCTAGCAAAATCACTCACCTATTCTCAATACTGACTTGAGCGTCGGGGTGGCTTCGCAGGTACCCCTCCCGGGCTCACATTTACCTTCGGCCAGGCAGCAGGCGACCTACCAACTGCAGTCCTCCCGACACTACAAGGTACGGAACATTGGCGACCACAGTGGGAGATATCTGTCTTTCACATCATCTCTACTTTGTTGAACTTCCTCCTGCTTTCCTATGGCACCCAGAGGTAGACCCCGGATTCGAAGCATTGTTGTGCCCACGCCCCAATCAGAATGTACTCCTGAGGGCGGTGTCGCCAGCCAGTCCGACGAGGGTCCCATCCAGACCTCGCAGACAAACTCCCCTCAGGAGCCTGCCCAGCCTCCGAACGTGAACCAACTCTTGGATCTTCTGTGCAATCGCGCTCAAACCATGCTACAGCAGGAAGCACGCCTAAGGCAAATTGAAAGGCGTGTGGCTTCCATGCCTGAGCAGCCTCCGCCTTACTGGGGAACCCCTCCTCAAACAACCGTGGTTTCAAGGCACCATCGGTCACCCCCTCGAAGGCATCACGTCCATCGTTCCCCCCAAGGCGAAGGCACGTGCACCGCTCCCCTCCTTGGCGAAACAAACGTAGAGGAGCAGACTCACCCCCAGAGTCTCCTCCATCCCCACCAGATGATACTTATCGGCCTAACGACTCCCACTCTAGAACCTCCTCGCGTGCCTCCTCTACTTCTAGGGAAAGGTCAAGGAGCCGGGCTAAAGCCCACAGGAGACGCCACCGGGGGTCACCATTGAGGAGATCCCCCGACAACCGCAGGTATCAAGATTTGGATTATGAGGACGTCTCCCCTCTCAACTCAAGGAGGTTCTCCAATGAAGGACCTTTCACTCGGAAGGTGGATGAGTGCCCAATACCAAGGGCTTTGGAGAAACTGCCAGCGCTCAAGATGTATGACGGGACTGGAGACCCAGACAGCCATCTGGCACACTTCTCCCTAATGATGCGCTATAGAGGTGCCAAGGAGCCTGTTCAGTGTAAAATCTTTCTCCTCGCTCTTGAAAACTCTGCA
Organism: Astragalus membranaceus; assembly: GCA_039519185.1. Classification (NCBI taxonomy): domain Eukaryota; kingdom Viridiplantae; phylum Streptophyta; class Magnoliopsida; order Fabales; family Fabaceae; genus Astragalus; species Astragalus membranaceus. The sequence continues at coordinate 21,323,831 of CM076850.1, read as the reverse complement.
TTAGAGTGGTTTCAAGAGCTAAAGCCAAACTCCATCTCCTCATGGAGTCAGCTGGCAAGGATGTTCACAGTTCGTTTCATTGCCTCCCGGATGAAGCCCAAGTCAGAAGAGGTGCTGAGGGCCGTCAGGCAGCGTGACGACGAGACACTAAGAGAATACATAAAGCGTTTCAATAAGGAGGCTTCATGTGTACGAAATTTGGAAGACAAACAAAGGTTATTTTGGATGAAAGATGGCTTAAGAAAGGGAAGTCTGTTCCAAATTGACGTAGGGATCAACAAACCCAGGAACTTGGTGAATTCCTTCAAAGGTCACAAAAGTACATGGACTATGAAGAGGACGATATGGCTTACCGTGAGGCAGCTAAGGTCGGCGACGACAAGAAGGACTCTCGAGAATACCGACAGCGAAAAGAAGCAGGAGGAGAGCATCGTGAGGCACGACTCTGCAGGTTCGCCGAACACACACCCCTCAACGCATCTCGGGCTATGATATTGGCTGAATGCGCTAACACTGAATTTAAGAATGTCAAGAGACCAGAGCCTCTGGTACTACGGGAAGGCCAGAATCCCTCGAAAAAATGGTGCCGCTATCACAGAAGCGAAGGCCATGACACCAATGGTTGCCGAGCTCTCAAAGACGATATTGAGGAAATGATTTAGAAAGGGAAACTCTTGCAATATGTAAAGAAGGAAGGAGAACCAAGTAGCTCACGCAAAAGACCCCGCTCCCCTGCGAGAAGGTCTAGGTCCCCTAGGAAGGGTAAGGCCCCAACCGGCGAGGCGGCCAAAGCGGCAAAAGATGACGACAGTGAATCTACCGAAAAGGAAGACACCCGAAAGTCCAAAGGAAGGCCGGTGGCCATGGTAATTCACGGAAGCAACCCCCTTGATGACTGGGGATCGAATAAGTCAATGAAGAGAAAATGGAAAAAAATCCTAAGCGTTGCCTCAACCTCAGCCCCTAGGGAGGGACCATCTAGGCCACCCCTATCCTTCGATGACAAGGATTTGCTTGATGGAAAACCAAATAAACACGTCCCGCTGCTCATCACTGCTATTATGGCCAATATTGAAGTAAGAAGAATCCTGGTCGACCAGGGTAGCTCAGTGGACATCATTTTTGAAGACTTACTGCAAGTTTTGAACATCTCCCCCGACGACCTGACTCCCTACCGAAGGGGGGACCTGACCGGATTCAACGGATCAAAAACCAAGCCACTGGGCCACTTGGAGTTGATGGTCACCTATGGAGAACAACCTTTTTTCAGAACTGTCAAAACAGCCTTCCTAGTTCTCCCATGTAAGGTTGTCTACCAGTGCATTATTGAGAGTCCCACGCTGGGAAAACTGGAGGCAGTAACCTCAACGGTTCACCTAAAGATGAAATTCTACAGTTTGGAAAACAAGATCGTGACCCTTCAGGCGGACTTAGGCGCAGCGCGCCGGTGCTTCTACATGAGCATTAAGGAGGAAAAAGAAACCACTGAAGTAAGAGAGCCAGACAAGGGAACTGGGAAGGAGCTGAGGTAAATTTGGCAGACTTGGATGCCAGGTATGATCCATACAGTGAGGAAGAGGAGGAGGATTCTACCCTCGCTAAGGAGCTCATGAAGCGTATGAAGAGGCCTGAGCCAGATGGCGAGTTCATCTCCATCCAATTGGGAAAAGACCCCACCAAGACTGTCAAAATAGGCTCCGACCTCCCTGAGGAGGTCAAGGAGAAACTCACCATGTGCCTGAGGGAGAATGCTGACCTGTTTGCCTCGTCTGCAGCTGATATGCCAGGGATACCACCCGAGGTAGCTTGCCACCATCTTGCTGTCAATCCCAACACTAAGTGGGTTTCCCAGAAGAGAAGAGTCCAGAAGGGAGAGAAAGTTGAAGCTGCCACTAGGGCTGTGAAAGACCTCATAGAGGCGAACTTTGTAAAAGAAATTAAGTATACCACCTGGTTGTCCAATGTAGTCCTTGTTAAGAAATCTAATGGAAAATGGAGGATGTGCATTGATTATACTGATCTTAAGAAGGCATGTCCAAAAGACGCCTTCTGTAACACCCCATTTCTACCCGGCAGAATAATGCAAAAATATTAGAGTTCGTAAAAATATTTTTCAACAAATAATGGAGTGCCACATTTACTTCGTGAAAACAACAACGAGTTAATTCGCTTTTGAAAACAGTCGTATAACATGTTTGGATGAACCGATAAAACGACCACTTAAATCCTCAGAATTAATTCATATTTAAAAACTATGCACGGACTCACAACACGTCAAATTAAATAGTCGTTGCGTCTTAACAACTCAAGACAGCTCAGAAAACATCAAAATAGCAACATAACGGCTTAAAGCTCCAACAACGAAATAACAAAGCAAACAGTATTAAAACGCGTGTTCATTCCCCCCCGAGTGTTACATCTCAGAGCGACGACACCGACTCGATCAAACGAAGGTGAACTGCCTTCATTCGGGATTACCTGCACGTTACCAACATTGGGGTAACATTCAAACAGAAGGGGTGAGATATCGCACTATATAATCGGATACATGAAAAACAAAATATATTTCAGGTCAATTCATCACTTAACAGCAGTCAAAATCATCTCAATCACATAAGTATGCACATAATGCGAAATGTGACTCAACTCAGGGCCACCGCCCTATAATGCATGTGGTACCATAATCCAAACCCGTAAATAGGGGCATCAACATCGCAACATCGTCGTCGTGGTTTGAGCATAGCTCCATCCTAAAAATATGCTATGCATGCGACGCTATGTAAATGCACAAACAAATAACAACGGTTACATAGCAACGCAACAACATCGGAAAGCAACATTGGCCGTAGGCCTACAACACATCACCTGCCAATGAATAGAGGCAAATTCATCTTCGTACAACCTTCGTCGTCAACAATTTACAACTTAGTAATTTTCAACTTTTTGGCAACATCGCATTGTTTTAGCAACTTTCAACATTTTGGCAATTTTGGGCCTAATCACTTATCAACGTTATTTTAAACAACAATCGTGAAATTCACATTTGGGCAGCCACACTTGGCGCCCTTGGCGCCCACTGCACCAAGCAACACAATTGGCAGCCAAAACTGGCGCCCATGGCGCCCAGCAGCACGCCAAACTGGCGCCCTTGGCGTCCATGGCGCCCAACAACACAAAACAGCACAAGGCAGCCTGATTTAGGCGCCCATGGCGCCCCTGCGCCAGACACAACACGAGGCAGCCAGGTTTTGGCGCCGATGGCGCCCCTGCGCCAGACACAGCAAGCAACAACAGAAATTGGGCAGCCAATCTTGGTGCCCTTGGCGCCCATGCGACCAGAACCAGCAACCACAGCAACAGCGCAGCCACAACATTGGCACCCTTGGCGCCCATGCGCCAGAACAACAACTAAAACAGAAAGTGGGCAGCCATCACTTTGGCGCCCTTGATGCCCATGCGCCAAAACAACAAGTAAAATAGCAACTGGGCAGCCACCACTTTGGCGCCCTTGGCGCCCATGCGCCAAAACAACATAGGAACATTGCAAATTGGGCAGCCAATACTTGGCGCCCTTGGCGCCCATGCGCCAGGAAACATCAACCGGCGCCCATGGCGCCCAGGAACAGCAACAACGGGCTGCCAGAGTTCGGCGCCCTTGGCGCCCAATGCGCCAGGTACCTGCAAAAACAGCAACACAGCACAATAGGATGGCGCCCATGGCGCCCAGCATAGTTTCAGAAACAACGCCCATGGCGCCCAGGCAACAACCACGCACAGAATTTGGCGCCCAGCCACAGCAACAGCAACATTGGCACCCATGGCGCCCTATGGACAGAATTTTTGGTTCAAATAATCAATAAGCAAGATCAATCATCAACAAGCAAGATCAATCATCATCAATCATGTCCAATGATTATCAATCATGCTCAACCATCATCAATTCACATTCATTCATCATCAATCAAATTTAATTCCTACAACTAGGGTTTTCTAACTTAATCACCTAGGGTTCCATTAACCTTCCTACATAGAGCCCTTCATACACCCAATTATAGAGATAGAACATTTCCCTTACCTTAGCCTTGAAGAATTCGAAACCTTGCCCTAGCCTTCTCCTCCTCTTCGCCGCGCCTCCTCTCTCTTTTCTCACTCTCAAACTTTTGTTTTTCTAATAAGTGAGCAAAACCCTAAAAATGCTTATTTATACTTAGTTAATTTTCATGGGCTTTTCTCTTGGCTATGCGACTTAATCATGGGCCTTTTCACTAACACTTCGAATTCGCTACTACTAACCCTAACCATAGGTTCATATATTCTAACATTATTTTTATTTTATTATTTTTCTACCAATTAAATTCCCAAACAATTCTATTAAATAATTAATTAAATTTTGGGGCGTTACAACTCTCCCCCACTTAGAATATTTTCGTCCTCGAAAATTCACCTGATTCGAACAACTCTGGATAAGACTCCCGCATCTTGCTTTCCAGCTCCCACGTCATGCTCTCTCCAGCAGCTCCCAACCAGACCACTTTCACCAAAGCGATCTCCTTGCCTCTTAGAGCCTTCACCTCATGATCCTCGATACGCACATGCATCGTCTCCACAGTGAGATTATCCCGTACTCACACATCATCCGCTTGAAATTTCAAATCCTTCCCTCGCTTATTATGATGACTCTTCTGTCTACTTTGCGAAGTTTTCCTCTGCTCCCGAATTAATTTCCGCGAATGTCTAGCAGACAACAAACCAGCTCCCTCCTCTTCAGGAGTAGGAAAACTTACAGACTTGCTATGACAATTAATATGGGCATGGTTATACTCTAACCAGTTCATACCTAAGATCACATCCACTCCGCTTAACGGCAACCAAATTAAATCAACAACAAAGTCTCTGTCGAAAATCGACAAGGGACACCCAGAACACACAAGAGAAGCAGTCACCGACCCATTAGCTAGAGTGTCGACAACCATTTCCCCATTCATAGAAGACAACGCAAGATCCAATCTTTCAACACAATCAGCAGCGATAAAACAAAGAGTAGCACCGGTATCAACAATATAAGTTAGAGGAACACCATTAATGAAGCATGTACCTCTAATAAGTCCGCCCTCCTTAGAAGTCTCTGGCCCTACCAAAGCGAACACTCTTCCACCAGCACGTTCCATCTTCGGTTTCTGACTACTGATGTGCCCTCCTTCGCCACAGTTGAAACAAACCACCTCCTTGTGCTCACACCTGGACACCTCATGCCCGATCTTACCGCAACGGAAACACCTCGTCGGCTCAGCTTTGCACGCAATACTCTTATGCCCAGCTTTGCCACATCTGAAGCACACAATACCAGTCGGAGCATCTCCCCCACTAGTTCTCCTACCATCAGCGGCTTTCGGTTCACCTCTACCAGCAGGAGCATCATACGGCTTACCACGACTCTGAGACTTGCTCCTCTTCTCGTTAACAATCTTATAATGAGCATTGCTATCCTCCTCGTAGATCCTGCAGCCGTCAATCAAATCAGCAAAGACACGGATCTTCTGATATCCAATGGCCTTCTTGATCTCTGGTCGCAACCCGTTCTCAAACTTGATGCACTTCGAAAATTCAGCAGTTGCTTCACTGTAGTGCGGATAGAACTTAGCCAACTCCACAAACTTAGCAGCATACTCAGTAACCGACAGGTTTCCTTGCTTCAGCTCAAGGAAGTCAATTTCCTTCTTACCCCGAACATCCTCCGGATAGTACTTCCTCATAAATTCCCTACGAAACACAACCCAAGTGACCTCTTCACCTGTAGCTACCAACCTTTGACTAGTCTCCAGCCACCAGTCATCAGCCTCTTCTGCCAACATATGAGTACCATAACGAACTTTCTGCGCTGGAGTGCAGTCCATCACACGGAAGATCCTCTCCATCTCCTTCAGCCAAGCCAACGCTCCATCAGGATTATACTTGCCTTTGAAAGTAGGCGGATTCTCTCTTTGAAAGGTCGCCAAACTACGAGATCCAGCATTCTCACCAGCATTCTGCTGACCCTCCACGGCCTGAGCCATAGCAGCCAACGCAGCAGCAATAGCAGCATCGTTCCTTCCAGCCATCTCAACTAATCACTTCAACATAAACAACAGTTAGAACCAATTGACAATACTTGATCGTCAATGACACAATAACTTGACAACTTGGCCGGACAGACCGAAACTGCTCTGATACCACTAATGTAACACCCCATTTCTACCCGGCAGAATAATGCAAAAATATCAGAGTTCATAAAAATCTTTTTCAACAAATAATGGAGTGCCACATTTACTTCGTGAAAACAACAACAAGTTAATTCACTTTTGAAAACAGTTGTATAACACGTTTGGATGAACCGCTAAAACGACCACTTAAATCCTCAGAATTAATTCATCTTTAAAAACTATGCACAGACTCACAACACGTCAAATTAAATAGTCGTTGCGTCTTAACAACTCAAGACAGCTCAGAAAACATCAAAATAGCAACATAACGGCTTAAAGCTCCAACAACGAAATAACAAAGCAAACAGTATTAAAACGCGTGTTCATTCCCCCCCGAGTGTTACATCTCAGAGCGACGACACCGACTCGATCAAACGAAGGTGAACTGCCTTCATTCGGGATTACCTGCACGTTACCAACATTGGGGTAACATTCAAACAGAAGGGGTGAGATATCGCACTATATAATCAAATACATGAAAAACAATATATATTTCAGGTCAATTCATCACTTAACAGCAGTCAAAATCATCTCAAATACATAAGTATGCACATAATGCGAAATGTGACTCAACTCAGGGCCACCGCCCTATAATGCATGTGGTACCATAATCCAAACCCGTAAATAGGGGCATCAACATCGCAACATCGTCGTCGTGGTTTGAGCATAGCTCCATCGTAAAAATATGCTATGCATGCGACGCTATGTAAATGCACAAACAAATAACAACGGTTACATAGCAACGCAACAACATCGGAAAGCAACATTGGCCGTAGGCCTACAACACATCACCTGCCAATGAATAGAGGCAAAATCATCTTCGTACAACCTTCGTCGTCAATAATTTACAACTTAGTAATTTTCAACTTTTTGGCAACATCGCATTGTTTTAGCAACTTTCAACATTTTGGCAACTTTGGGCCTAATCACTCATTCAACGTTATATTAAACAACAATCGTGAAATTCACATTTGGGCAGCCACACTTGGCGCCCTTGGCGCCCACTGCGCCAAGCAACACAATTGGCAGCCAAAACTGGCGCCCATGGCGCCCAGCAGCACAACGGGCAGCCAAACTGGCGCCCTTGGCGCCCATGGCGCCCAACAACACAACACAGCACAAGGCAGCCTGATTTAGGCGCCCATGGCGCCCCTGCGCCAGACACAACACGAGGCAGCCAGGTTTTGGCGCCGATGGCGCCCCTGCGCCAGACACAGCAAGCAACAACAGATATTGGGCAGCCAATCTTGGTGCCCTTGGCGCCCATGCGCCCAGAACCAGCAACCACAGCAACAGGGCAGCCACAACATTGGCGCCCATGCGCCCGAACAACAACTAAAACAGCAACTGGGCAGCCATTACTTTGGCGCCCATGCGCCAAAACAACAACTAAAACAGCAACTGGGCAGCCACCACTTTGGCGCCCTTGGCGCCCATGCGCCAAAACAACACAGGAACATTGCAAATCGTGCAGCCAATACTTGGCGCCCTTGGCGCCCATGCGCCAGGAAACATCAACCGGCGCCCATGGCGCCCAGGAACAGCAACAACGGGCTGCCAGAATTCGGCGCCCTTGGCGCCCAATGCGCCAGGTACCTGGAAAAACAGCAACACAGCACAATTGGATGGCGCCCATGGCGCCCAACACAGTTTCAGGAACGGTGCCCATGGCGCCCAGGCAACAACCACGCACAGAATTTGGCGCCCAGCCACAGCAACAACAACATTGGCGCCCATGGCGCCCTATGGACAGAATTTTTGGTTCAAATCATCAATAAGCAAGATCAATCATCAACAAGCAAGATCAATCATCATCAATCATGTCCAATCATTATCAATCATGCTCAACCATCATCAATTCATATTCATTCATCATCAGTCAAATTCAATTCCTACAACTAGGGTTTTCTAACTTAATCACCTAGGGTTCCATTAACCTTCCTACGTAGAGCCCTTCATACACCCAGTTATAGAGATAGAACCCCTCCCTTACCTTAGCCTTGAAGAATTCGAAACCTTGCCCTAGCCTTCTCCTCCTCTTCGCCGCGCCTCCTCTCTCTTCTCTCACTCTCAAACTTTTGTTTTTCTAATAAGTGAGCAAAACCCTAAAAATGCTTATTTATACTTAGTTAATTTTCATGGGCTTTTCTCTTGGCTATGCGACTTAATCATGGGCCTTTTCACTAACACTTCGAATTCGCTACTACTAACCCTAACCATAGGTCCATATATTCTAACATTATTTTTATTTTATTATTTTTCTACCAATTAAATTCCCAAACAATTCAATTAAATAATTAATTAAATTTTGGGGTGTTACAACTTCCCCGTCCCTAGCGTAGATAAATTAGTCGATAGCGCCTCAGGCTTTCGTTTATTATCCTTCATGGATGCGTACTCAGGGTATAACCAAATCCCAATGTTCCCACCTGATCAAGAGAAAACGGTGTTCATGACAGAGCAAGGAAATTATTGCTGTCGCGTAATGCCATTTGGACTCAAAAACACCGGGGCAACTTACCAAAGAATGATGAACAAGGTCTTTAAGAATCAACTTGGTCGGGTAATCGAAGTGTATCTTGACGACATGATAGTTAAAAGTAAAAATGATCCAGACCATCTCAAAGATGTGACTGAACTATTTTCGGAAATCCGAAAGAACAATATGAGATTGAACCCGGAGAAGTGCACCTTCGGAGTTCGAGCAGGGAAATTCCTCGGTTTCTATCTCACTAAGAGAGGTATTGAGGCCAACCCTGACAAATGCAGGGCTGTGACCGAGATGACTTCACCAACTACAAAGAAAGAAGTTCAAAAGCTCACCGGAATGATAGCAGCGCTATCCCGCTTCATTTCGAAAGCAGCCCACAAGTCCCTACCTTTGTTCAAGCTTCTAAAGAAATAAACAAATTTTGACTAGACCGCCGAGCAAGAGCAGGCGCTGACCCTTTTAAAAGAGACCCTTGTTCTGCGAAAAGTAGTTGTGCAAGTGTACACAATCGCAACAAGTAATAGAGTGATAAGTAAAAATCGTTCCCACGGAGATTGTTGAGTTTACTTCTATATTTAAGTTAGTAGTTAAGCTAGTGAGAAAACAAGTAACAATAACAAGTTGTCAACAAGTATTGTGAGTAACATAAATGTAAATAAACAAGTAAAGAAAGCTCAAGAGTTGATAAAGTGAGTTGGGTTGCTCTTTGCTAAGTAATTTCTCAGTAGTGAAGCGCTATAACGTTAGATGCTGTAGCGTTAAGCGCTGTAGCATATGTTGTTGTGCCTTTCGGTCACTGACGCCAGGGTTTTGGTACAATACTCCTATGTCTAGGTTCTAAATAAGTCCACCCCTGTATAATGAAGAACCCACAGTATTCACCTTATGAACTATTGCTCCCCTATGTCTAGAGTTAAGCACAAGTTGTCTAAATGTCTTTAAACAACCTTTCATTCATATCAATCCTTGAGTTCGAATCATGGACCATGTCTGTACCCACGAATCTACTCGTTTCAGTTGATTAACCCCAAAACAAGTTTGAAAGCATTAAAATACAAGGATTGAAACACAAACATCATAACGTTATATTAACAATACTAAAGAGTCATTACAAAGCTTAAAACAATCCAACTACTAAATGTTTAGCTCATGATGAGCATCATCAACACAATACAAACCAAAAAGCTTATATTACCGAAAATGAAAAGAAGAAGCAAGGTTGCAAAAGATGCACGTAGTGGCCTCCTTCTCATGTGACGGGTTGCTGACGCTACAGCACAGCTTCACAGCGCTAGAAATGATGATCTTCTCTTGAGAAATAAAAGCTTGAAGTGGAGGATTAATGGAGGAGAAGGGTGTCAAGTTTTTCTCTCCAAAAACTCTCCTTATTTCGAAATCTATGTTGTGAGGAAGAAGAAGTGTTAGATATTATCCTAATCTCATAAAGTAGCTTTACAAAAAGGGCAATGATTACAATCATCACCAACTATCAAAGAAGCTTCAATTAGGAGGCGCCAAGTGTCTTATTGAATCCACTTGGAGGCTTCAATGTCAGGCTGAGAAGAAGAAGATCAGAATGATGACTCATCAAGTAGCAAGTGGCTTCATAAATATCCAAGTGGCCAACCGTCATATAGCGCTATAGCGCTTACCGCTGCAGCACTTAGCAGAAACATTAAAATACTCAAAAAGGCACCAAAAGTGTCAAATGATAACAAACAAGCTCCTAACCCTTCTTTCCTCTAAATAGCTAATATTTACCTAATAAAGCACGAATATTACTTGAGAACTTGTGTTGATTTAAGTGATAAGAGCATAAATAACACATCTAAATATGAGTTATCAACCCTATTCGAACCACCCATTTTGACACGTCTAGAGAAAGGGGAAACCTAGTATCTGTACCTCGCGGTAGCAGATGAAGGGTTAAGTGATGTACTCATCAGAGAAACTAACACTGGCCAGAGGCCGGTATACTTCTTAAGTAAGGCGTTACAGGGACCCGAGCTGAGATACCAAAAGGTTGAAAAGGTTGCTTTGGCGTTGGTAATTGCAGCCAGGCGCCTCAGACCATATTTTGTGGCACACCAAGTGGTAGTTCGAACCAACCAGCCAATCAGACAAATCCTCCATTTCCCCGACCTGGCTGGGAGAATGATCAAATGGGCAGTCGAGCTCTCAGAGTTTGGGATCAAATACGAGACAAGATCAACCATGAAGGCTCAGATATTGGCAGACTTCGTAGCCGAAATGACAACAGCACCACAAGGAGACAGAGTGGAAACGGCATGGACCCTCCACGTGGATGGGTCCTCAAATAGCAAAGGAAGTGGAGCCAGATTGATACTTGAAAACTCAAAAGGACTAATGATTGAAGTGTCATTGACATTCTCATTCCCCACATCCAACAATCAAGCAGAATATGAGGCTTGCATAGCCGGCCTACAGTTGGCCAAAGACTTTGGTGCTACACAACTTGAACTCCGCACAGATTCACTACTAGTTGTCTCCCAAATCAACGCAGCATTTGGTGCCTATGACCCGGTACTACAGAAGTACCTTGCTAAAGTACGCGAACTCCTAGGATTGTTTAGCACGGCGGAGGTGAAGCATGTGCCAAGGGGGGACAACACCAGAGCTGATATACTCTCCAAGCTGGCAAGCACTAGAGCGCCAAGGAACCATCGATGCGTCATTCAAGAAACTCTATCCACTCCCAGCGTCCTCCTAAGCAAAGGATCGCCTACCTCCATCCTCACTGTTGAAGCAAGCCAAAATTGGATAACCCCAATCCATCGGTATATCCTCGAAGGGAAAGAGCCCACTAATACAAAGGAAGCGGCTTCCGTAAGAAGGCGGGCAGCATCATACTCGGTCATTGAAGGACGACTCTTTCGGAGAGGCTTCTCTATGCCTCTATTAAAATGTGTAGAGGGGCCAGAAGCGGACTACGTGCTCGCAGAAATACATGAGGGAATCTGTGGGCAACACCTTGGAGGACGAGCCCTGGCAGCAAAAGCACTCAGGGGAGGTTATTACTGGCCCACCATGAATGAAGATTCACAAAATTACGTAAAAAGATGTGACAAGTGCCAAAGATACGTTGATGTGCACGTCGCCCCTTCATCCGATCTGACTTACCTAAGCTCTCCCTGGCCTTTCGCGTGGTGGGGGATTGACCTTTTAGGCCCCTTTCCTCCAGGCCCAGGGCAGGTGAAGTACTTAATCGTCGCTGTCGATTACTTTACCAAATGGATCGAAGCCGAGCCCTTGACCACTATCACGGCAAAAAATTGCATGAAGTTTTTTAAGAAAAATATCATGACCAGATTCGGCATACCGGAGGTAGTCATCACCGACAATGGCACACAGTTTACAGACAAAGGTTTTAGGCAACTGATGCCGACTTGGGCATCAAACACCGCTTCACATCGGTAGAACACCCTCAGACCAACGGACAAGCAGAGGCAGCCAACAGAGTAATTTTGAGAGGATTACGGAGGAGACTTGATGAAGCAAAGGGTTGCTGGCCGGAAGAACTACCCTACGTCTTGTGGGCCTACAGAACTACCCTGCACTCATCAATTGGAGAGTCACATTTTCGGATGGCATACGGAACAGAAGCATTCATACCCGTCGAAATCAGAGAGTTAAACTGGAGGACCAAGCACCCAAATCCTCCAGAAGCCAATGAGCAAAGACTCCGAGAGGAGTTGGACTTCGTAGAGGAATTTAGAAATCAAGCAGCGCTGAAGGGCATGGTGATCAAGCAAAGGATGGCTGCAAGGTTTAATGCCAAGGTGGTCCCTAGAACCTTCGAGGTGGGAGACCTAGTCCTACGAAGGGCAGACGTAGGTTTGAAGAATGCATCCCAAGGAAAGTTAGCCCCTAACTGGGAAGGTCCATACAGAATAATTGCAGAAACCGGAAACTGAGCTTTCAAGCTAGAAACTTTGATCAAGAAACCAATACCTAGAACTTGGAACGCTGATAAACTAAGGAAATTTGTTGTATGAACGAAACATGAATGATAAATCAATGTAATAACATGAAGCGTTAATATGCATGAATGAATGAAATTTTATCCTAATGATTCAAGATATCGTTTTGCAATACTTGCTGTTACTTGCAGGATGGAAAGCCAGGTCCTGACAGCAGCGGCGGGGGACCAGACAACTAATGTGAAAGCCCGACGGTAAAAAGGGGCGGCATGAGATCGACGCTGCGATCATTTGCGCTACCCTACAAACCGAGGCTCGAGACGACCTACTCGTTTTGCGAAGTGACTTCAAACGTGTCGCAACCTCTGATGGGCGAGTTAGAATCAGACCGAGTTCTGATAAACTACCCCAGAGTAAACCTGACCACGGGGCGACATGGTATTGTACATCCGGATGCGCAAGGCACGACTTACGCCTGATGCCATCCACCATGCACCAGTCATAAAGATAAGAAACAAGCCAGACAAAAAGTAAACATGGATAAGTCAAAATGTAACATAGATGGTCATCCCGGAAACGGTAAGGCCCTTCAAAGCGAGATACAGAAAGAAATCCAACAAGACAAAGACAAATTACATAGCCAAAAACAAATGAACTGAAAGAAACGATCAGGGGACAATGACATCGAAGTCAACCTTGTTGGGATGATACTTGACAATCCTCCCATCACGAACCTCGTGATCAAACTAAAGAATGCTCGACTCTAAAACAGCGTCCGGATACAGACACTGAACATGACTCAAGGCCTTGTCGTAAGCAGCATAGGAAAAGTCCACAACTGTGCCGTCCACCATCCGCACCTTCTCCTCAGCTTCATCTTTCAGTTTCTTCGTGCTCTCTAATTCAGACTGAACACTTTTGAGCCGAACTCGGAGCTCCTCCACTCTCTTCATGTACCCATCCCTCTCAGCATAGGCCTCCTCTCTGTCTTTCTAGTGATGGCGAGCAGACTCGTTGGCTCAGCGAGCGGATTCTAGGGCTCCATGTAGCTCCATCTGAAGCCTGTTCTTGTCCACGATGAGGCGATCCCTCTCCTCGCTCGCCCCTACATAAGATCACCCAAACAGATATGTAAAAACAACACTACCCTATCTGATCCAGAATGAAACTTATCCCCAATCAAACACCCCTGTTCATCAAAGAAACCCATGCTGTTAACAGCTTCCTGACTCGACGGGGCGAGGTAAAAATACTTATACCTCCAATCATGCTGACTATCTGAATGTATTTGAAAGAAAGCACAACTTGACCGACACCTCAAGCATACGAACTCATAACGAGTGGTACCGCCCAAGGATTCCCGACGACGTTGCACCTCAAAAAGGGTAAAAAAGATCCTTAAATTGCACTTCCTTTTCAAGACTTTCATTACCAATTCAAAACACTTCACGAAGCACCACGAATTTGGATGGAGTTGAGATGGAGCTATCTGAAGGTGGTTTAAAACTCCCAGCTGAAATGGTGTAAAGAAGGGAGAAACCCCTATTTTATGAATAACACTATGGAACATCATGAATTTCCTACCATCAGGAATCCTACAAACCCTGTCATCTGGATCAACCACCTCAACCCGCCAGTTATCTCCAAGTGCCTCTTGGATATAGTGGGGGGACTCCTTCCCCTGCAGATAGAAACTCCTAGTAGATCGAACGGCACGGGTAACCCAGTCATAATTAATTCCATCAATCTCCACCACTTCGAACTCAGGTGAAAGCTCATCATCATCATCATCAGAGGAGGAGGAGGAGGAGGCCACAATGAAGCCTGGCACAATAAAGGCACAATATCATCATGTACCACAGACGATCCTCCCCTACAGGATAACCAGCCTGCCGGATAGTAGGAATTGGACCCGGATATGACCCATACGTCCAGGCGGTCTCCTTCGTTCTCGCCATAAACCTGCAGGATAGGGGGCAGAACAAGCAATTACGAGATAGGCAAGACTTGTTGGCAACCCCCTCTCCTGAGGTCATCCGAGGACTCCAACGAAACAAGACACATTCGAAAACAAGAAAGCTAAAAACAAAAATTGAAGATCAGGAAAGTTTACCTTAGTAAAAATAAAGCAGCAAAAAGATTCGTGGGATAATGGCAAGAACAGAGAAGAGACAATTCTCCTTCGACGACAAGCAAGCCCTGAAAATTCAACAAAGAAATGATCAGCAAAACATAGCGCAAACCGGCGCCCTAGAGGGCGCCAACACATGTTCGGCAGGATTGCTCCGAGGACATCCAGGCCGGCACCCAGGCGCCCTAGAGGTCGCCAAAACAGGTTCTGCAGGATGGCACCAAGCACATCCAGGAAGGCACCCAGGCGCCCTAGAGGGCGCCAAAATAGGTTCTGCAGGATCCCACCAAGCACATCCAGGAAGGCACCCAAGGCACCTAGGAGGGCGCCAAAACTTCTCGCAGGACGACACCCAAGGCGCCCAGGAGGGCGCCAAAACTCCCTCGCAGGCCAACACCCAGGCTCTCACAGGCCAGCACCCAAGGCGTCCAGGAGGGCGCCAAAACTCTTCGCGCAGGACGGCACCCGGCCAAGGCGCCCAGGAGGGCGCCAAAACTCCTTCGCAGGCCGGCACCCAAAGAGCCCAGGAGGGCTCCAAAACTCTTCGCGCAAGACGGCACCCAAGGCGCCCAGGAGGGCGCCAAAACTTCTCTCGCAGAATAGCACCCAGGCTCTCGCAGGCCGGCACCCAAGCCGCCCAGGAGGGCGCCAAAACTCTTCGCGCAGGACGGCACCCAAGGCGCCCAGAAGGGCACAAAAACTCCTCTTGCAGGCCGGCACCCAAGGCGCCTAGGAGGGCGCCAACAACAACACAAACAGCAGCAAGACACTTACTAAGGAAAAAGGATGATGAAGGGTGTAGTCCAAAACAACCTAATCCTCACTCTCTCCACTAAAGATGAAAAAGACTCACTCCTCCACAAATTCCCAAGTGTGGACAAAATGATGGAGACTCACCTATTTATAGTGGGTAAAATGAGGGTTAAAATTTATTATTTTTACTCCCTAGAGGAAAAACCTAAAAACATATCCGTAATAAAGAGAGTCTTTTCACGTGACCCGACAAGACAAACGAAGCAACGCTTCGGGCAGATCGACAAAATACTTCAAGCCAAGACCATCCTTCGAAATAATCTCGGCTTGGGGGGCAAACTGTTCTGGACTGGACCAAGAGGCCCATTCCGCAATTGGACATGGATTGGCCCAATCACTATTGATCCATATCCACAATATGCAAGCCCAATTATGACTCTCATACTTGGATGGCTCAAATCAACTCTATCAATCCGACGACTCATAATGGACACGATTCCCTATAAATATTGGCTCACATTGCCATA
Organism: Astragalus membranaceus; assembly: GCA_039519185.1. NCBI lineage: Eukaryota > Viridiplantae > Streptophyta > Magnoliopsida > Fabales > Fabaceae > Astragalus > Astragalus membranaceus. The sequence continues at coordinate 21,307,749 of CM076850.1, read as the reverse complement.
AAGAGGTAGATTCTCATTCCTAGCAAAATCACTCACCTATTCTCAATACTGACTTGAGCGTCGGGGTGGCTTCGCAGGTACCCCTCCCGGGCTCACATTTACCTTCGGCCAGGCAGCAGGCGACCTACCAACTGCAGTACTCCTGACACTGCAAGGTACGGAACAGGAAGTTTGGTCACTATAACTCTACCCCTTTGAGTACCCCTTATGAAGCTAACTCACACTTGAAAAAAAATAGAGGTGATCCTGTTGACCAACCTCAGTATGCCCAAGTAATTGGGAGCCTACTGCATTTAATGAACTTTTCTCGACCAGACATTGCGTTCGCAGTCGGTCGTCTGAGTAGGTACACTACAAGAATTTTGGGGATTACCGGCAAACAAAATCCGCCGGTAATGGACACAATCCGCCAGAAATTGGGCATTACCGGCGGATTTTTTCCGCCGGAAATATTCGCTCGCAGGTAACGGTTATCGGCGGATTTTCCGCCGCTAATTTCCGCTGGAAATTTCCACCGGAAATTAGCGGCGGAAAATCCGTCGGTAACTGCAGGAAAAACGCCAGTAATTTAAGTTGTTACCCCCCGGTAAATACTATAATCCGCCGGTAATTACCGGCGCCAAATCCGCCGGTATTTATTTAGGAGGCCGTCGGAAAGTTTTCAAAAATCCGCCGGAAAAATAATGGAATGCGCCGGAAATCTGTTTTATTTTAAAAAAAAACAGTTTTTTATTTCGTTTATTTAAAAATAATAATATTATAGTATTCGTTAATTAAAATATCTATTATTTAATTCAAAAAATATATAATTAATTTTATAATATAAATATTTATTTTATATAAATGCTAATTAAACGAGAATTGAATAAAATTTTCATAAACATCCAAGAATTAAAATATTTATTACATTTTGTCAAAAAAACTACTAGTCATAATAGCGCTCGGACGGCTCGGACGGGTTGTTGTTGAGGTCTGGATTATTTAGCCATGTTTCAAAATCAGTGTTGAGGTCTAGATCTATGTTGATCTGCTGCTAGGGTTGCTCGGGCTACTGTTGGGGTTGCTGCTGGGGTTGATGGAGCTGAGAGTTGAAACCAGAGTACGGCTGACCATATGGGCTGTGGAAGGAAGGCTGGAAGACTGGTGCGTACGGCTGAAAAGCTGAGCCATAAGGCTGCATCTACTGCGGTGGATAAAATGATGATAATGATGGCATTGATGGCCTCGGGTATTGAGACATAGTATCCATCATATGCTTCCAGCGCTCCTCATTCAACCGTTGCTGCTCTGCGTTCAACCTGTGCAACTCCGCCTGCTTCTCCTGCATCTGCTGTATTTCCTGATCATATTTTATCTGTCGCTCTTCCATGTCACGCTGTTGTTCGCTCAATTTCTGCGTCAACAGCTGAACATCGTTATTTCTGAAGGCGTACATAATAGCGACCAGTACTTCTGTCTATATTAGAAGATGCGGGAACCACATTTGGAATAATGGAATTTGGGAAAGCAGACGATCCCAAACCACCAGCTCCTACTAACCGGCCAACTTTTGATGGCCCAACAGATTCCTTCCAAGCAAGAAAAGCCGCTCGACTCTCTTCAACGGGATCAATCTCACTGCCACTACTCAGCCGAGTTTCACGATAACTGGTCTGCCATTCATAAATATTTTCCTGAAAGCAACAACCAAGAATTGTATAACCAAATTAGTATGTAATATATGTAATATATAATAATATAATAAAAACAATATAAATAAATATAAATATAATAAACGTTATTTACCGCAATATTCTTTGACCGTTCTTCAATATAATCACCGGTCTCCTCTCACGTATGAAGTTGACGGTAAAACTAAGGCAACGTAGGTGGCCGACCAAGGCTAGCCTCCTATATATATATAAATATACACAGTTATTATTTAATATTATTATTTTATAAAATATACAATACGTATGTATATATAATATAAATTTAATCAATTATTAAATTTACCATGCGTCTGTAATGTTCAGCTGCGTTGATAGAACCACCCGTATTTATGCAACCCCCTTTCTCAGAAGCACGATTCTTCTTGACTTTGTCACATTTTTCTTTATACTTCGCATCATTCCATTTCAGTTGGAGCTCATGCCAATCAGAATCACCGATCCATGTCGGCTGCATCACCTTATTACGCAGTTGCCGGAGCATTTCAAAAAAGCGGGTGAGAAGCTCTTGTGTTGAATGTTCTCTCAACTTATTTTGCCGCATTAGGGTACCATGCCATTTTTTCCTATTTAAACAAATTTACTGGTTAGTAAAAACAAATTAAAAAACTAAAAATTAATTAATTCGCAAAAAACCTTACTCTGAATGCATTCCACATCTTAGAATCCTTATCTTTTTTTACCTCCGTCCAATTCATCCAGGGTTTAGTGTAATTTGCTTTGATTATGTCTGTGATCGTGCTAGATACAATCCTCCTAGGAATAAATCTGTACATAAAAAAGATAAATGTTTAGATAATAATTTATATTTAAAGTTTTAAATATAAATCAAACAAATATCATTAATAAATTACTATTAATACTTACTGCTGGCCAACAACCTTCACTACTATACGACCGTCAAGCGTAACCTCAACCACCTCATTATCAATATTATACCTGCGTATCCCATCTGCATTTGGCGGGGGTGTCACAGTACTGGGTGGAGGCACAAATGGACGACTCACTGTACTAGGTCCGCTGCCATCCTCCGTAGTAGGTGGAGCCACAAAAGGGTCATCAACAACGAGACGAGTTGCACGACGACGACGACCACGTAAAGAAGTAGAAATCTTCTTAAAAAAACCGGTCGGTGGGTCGACACGAGGTAGGTCATGATCGGAATCTGATCCTGATGATGTCATGACTGTATATATATATATATATATATATATATATATATATATATATATATATATAACATAAATAATGAATAACATAAATGATGAATAACGTATATGATGAATAGCACATGAATCAAGTCTGATAAATATAAATATTAATTATTTCATAACAAATTAATTAGAATCCCATTCATTCTCGAAATCACCATCATCATCAGATGAGTGAATTCCTGAAACACCGACGTGAACGGCTGCATCCTCATGATCTGTATCTTCTTCTTCATTAACTTCATCACCAGTGTTTGGCTCATCACATAAACGAGTAATGGGTTCAACTTCAATCACTTCATTTACATTGAACATTTCATCCATTTGATATGACACGTCTTCCACTATGTCATCATTTGTCTCAATTCGACCTCTTGGTTTTGTTTTAATTGCGACACACCAACCACGCCGATCAGTCTGTGTTGATGGATAAGAGACATAATAGACTTGCCTCACATTTTGTGCAATGACGAACAGATCATACAGTCGATATCTACTATTCATTTTAATGTCCACTGTATTTGTCTTTGGATTAAACTTTGTTCCTCGGGCGGACAGATCGAACCAATTACAATAAAAAACAACTACCTTTTGACTATAATCAAGATATGGGTACACAAGTTTATATATGTGTTCAACCACACCATAGAAATCATCTTCGCATCTCCCAGTGACACCTTTCATGCAAACTCCACTATTGACTGTTTCTCTACCCTCTGTCCATTCCTTAGTGTGAAATTTGTATCCATTGACAAAATATGTGTGCCATTCTTTAACACATCTACGAGGACTGTCAGATAAGTTCCTCAAGTGTTGGTTGGTAGGAGTCGGCGGGAGGGAATACACACATTGCCTAAACCACATTGGAAAATGCGCATGAATATGAGCATAAGATTGGTCTTCACTTACTGCCTCTGATGACAAGAACTCCCTAATAAGAAATTATTAATTGTTATATACAACTGTGTAATTTAATTTAATTGAGATAGCTAGGTCGAGAAATACATACTCAATGAATGGTTGGACCTCGGTACAGTTTATCATGACATGAACATGGGCTGAATTTAACTCTTCTTCTGTTAGCCAATGAATTGACTCCTTTCCAGACGGACGACCAGGTAGAGAAAAAAAGACAGACAAAGCTAAATGATGTCTTGGACATTCAATTTCCACGTCATTTCGACTACTTCTAGGAGCAAATTCATTCTTGAAATAATAAGAACAAAAATGAGTTGTTTCACGATGTAAGTAAGAAGATCATATCGATCCTTCAACTTTAGCTTTATTTTTAACTGATCTTTTTGAATCACCCATGAACCTAGAAAATGAAATCCATCATATGTTAATATATAATCATCGATCTAATTAATCTAAATGATATATATATATATATATATATATATTTATATTAACTGACCTTTCAAACGAATACATCCATCTGTATTGGACAGGTCCGCCAAGTTTAGCTTCATTTGCGAGATGAACAGGAAGATGCTCCATAGATTCAAAGAAACTCGGCGGAAATATTCTCTCCAACTTGCATAAGATAAATGGGATGTCTTATTCCATTTTTTTAAGGTCATCCGCTTTTAGCGTTGCAGAACACAAATTCTTAAAATATTGACTTATTTCAATGAGTGGATTCAAAATGTGTGTTGGCAACGAACTAAAGGCAATAGGAAAAAAGCACTCCATGAATACATGACAATCATGGCTCTTCATCCCATGTAACCTCCCATTATCCACATCCGAACATCTTGCTAAATTGGAAGAATAACCGTCTGGCATTTTCAACTTAGAAATCCACCGATAAACTGCTTTCGTTTGCTCCGTAGATAAAGTATAATTGCCTTTGGGTTTCAGTGTCCTACCGTTAGCTTGCTCAACCAATAACAAATCCTTTCGCCTGCAGTAATGATCCACGTCCTTCCTAGCCTTCTCATTGTCTTTCGTTTTACCTTTCACGTTCATAACAGTGTTAAATATGTTATCAAAGAAATTCTTTTCAATATGCATTACATCGAGATTGTGTCTCAATAGATTATCTTTCCAATATGGAAGTTCCCAAAAAATACTATTTTCTTCCAATTATGCCATAGTCCATAACCATCTGGACGAGAAACAACACCAGCAACCACTTCCACAGGAGGGAAATCCTTGACACTGTTCCAAACTTCTTCTGGTGTCAGCCTACGAGGAGGTTCAGCTGTTTCAACATTCCCCTTGATGAATGCATATTTTGACTTTCTAAAAGGATGCTCGGTAGGTAAAAACCTACGGTGCGAGTCAAACCATGAGGTTTTTCCTCCATATTTAAGAGTAAAAGCCTTTGTGTCAGCCATGCAAATTGGACACGCCATCTTACCATGTGTCCCCCATCCAGACAACATTCCATACGCAGGAAAGTCATTAATGGTCCACATCAAAGCCGCCCTCATCATGAAATTTTGTCTTCATGCTGCATCATAAGTTAAAACACCATTCCACAACCTTTTTAGGTCATCAATCAAAGGTTGCAAATATATGTCAATACCAGCTGTTGGATTAGTTGGCCCTGGTATTATAGCATTTAAAAACATGTAGGGTTTAGACATACACATTTCAGGAGGTAGATTGTATGGGGTAACAATAACTGGCCAACAAGAATACGGTGTTGCTGACGCTTGAATATATGGTGTGAAACCATCAGAGCATAAACAAAGCCGAACATTGCGTGGATCATTGGCAAAATCTGGATGAACACGATCAAAATGCTTCCAAGCTTCACCATCAGATGGATGACGTAATTCACCAGGATTATTTCAATTTTCATAGTGCCACGTCATTTTACCCGCAGTTTCTATTGAAGTGAACATCCTCTTCAGTCTTGGTATAATCGGCAAATAGAACATTGCTTTCCTTGGAACTGGTTTGCCTTTGCTTGTCCCTTTCCTGCTGACACGATACCGTGGCTCTTGACAAAACTTGCATTCCAACAACTCTCCATCATTTATGCCAAACTCATTGTTATAATAGATCATGCAACCAGACACACAACAATCAATTCTTATAGAATTTAAACCAAGCTTCGATACCAATCTTTTAGCATCATAATAACTCACGGCAAAAGTCCTCTAACGGGGGTTGCATCCAACATCATTTTAGTCATGTATTCCATGCACAATTTCGCAACGTTAAATTGAGACTTTAAGACCCAACAACCGAACACACATTGATAACTTAGAGTCTGTAGATCCTTCAAATAATGGTTTATTTGTCTCACTCGAAAACATATAAAACCTCCGAGCTTCCTCGTTTGGAACTTCTTCAGCATCATATTGTGGTTCTTCGAAATCCAAAATTACACTGACAGCATCAGATATCATCCCCTGAACAACATCAAACGGCGGCTGATATCCCGTAGTCGTTGGATTACTACTTGATGCGGAAGCTTCTACGACAGGACTTGATGTGGGACCTTCTACTTGGACAGGAACATTATCAACCGCAGGAACTCCAGCTGCTAACTCGTCATGACGGGTCCATATCCAATAATTTGGCTTAAACCCATTATTGTACAAATCAAGTCGAACACCACCTTCCTTTTTTATAGATCGAAACATACATTTGGAGCAAGGACATCTAATTCCACCTTGTCGCTCAAATTCATTTTGACGCTTAGTAAAAAGAACAAACTCTTCGACTCCTTGTACAAAACGCTGCTTCAACCCAGCTCTTCCAGGATACATTCGATCACACATCCAGCTACGATCCATTTTTTTGTGTATGTTCCTTATATTATATATATGCTACACAACATATATCATATATATGTATTAGAACAATACACATTGGTATTGATATCTTTATGTTTGACCAAATATACAAATGGTAATATATTTTTGGTAACTTTTTATTTTTCTAATAAATTTACTTTTTTTACTTCTATTATATATATATATATAATATCGTATTTATTTTATCTAAAAAACACAAATAACAAACAATTATTACAATCTAATTTATTTTATTTTTTCGAATAATTTCTATAACATTAATAATTTTTACTAAAAAAAATTATTACACAATAAATAATTTTTTTTATTTTCACAAAAATTTTCATCTAATAACATCAAATAACATTGAAATAATTCATATTTAATTTTACTAAGTAATAACTAATAATTTTTCTGTTTTTAACTAATAAATAAAATAATTCGTATTTTAAAAATCTCAAAAAATTTAGATAATTATTATTATACAATTAGTCTAAACATAATCTAATTATTACACAATAAATAAAATTTATTTTATTTTCGCAAAAAAATTATAATTTATAATAATAACAACAAATACATTTTATAACAAATAATTTTGTTAACTAACCGGTAGGGAAGAGAAGTCTCTTACTTGATGTTTTCCGGACTCTTGTAAACAAACCTCCAAACTCGCAACTCCAAACTCGCAACTCCAATCAATTGCAAAACAAATAATAACAAAAAAAGTACTAAACAACACATATTTAGAAACTAAATATTCACTAAAACAATCAAAATTCAATTAAAAAACATACCTTAAGAATAATCTCAGAGAGAACAAAACAGACTTCGAAAGGAGTGGATTGAGAGATTTCGGAGAAGAGACTTCGAAAGGAGTGGATTGAGAGATTTGAGAGGAGAAGAGTGAGAGATTTCGGAGAAGAGAGTGAAGAGTGATTGAAGAAGGGTTTGAATATATAGGAAAGGTGTGCAATGGCTATTTCGCAAAATCCGCCGGAACCGTCGATTACCGGCGGATTTTATGGCTTACCGGCAGATAACAGTCAAGGTAGGCACACGGTTTCCCATACAAGAATCCGCCGGAAAATGCGCAATACCGGCGGATTATTGGCTAACCGACGGATTTGATATATTACCGGCGGATTATATCGATTACCGGCGGATTTTGAATTTAAAATTTTAAATATTATCTGCTGGAAATTGCAATTACCGGGGGATTTTTTCCGTTGGTTTTTACCGGCGGATTATGTTGCAATTATCGGTGGATTTATGTTAAATATTATTTTTAATTTAGCGAAATTATCCGCTGGTAACTACATTTACCGGCGGATTTTTTTTAAAAAAAATTCGTGAAAAAATTCCGCCGGTAACACCTATATATTCCGCCGGTAAGTTACGGCCGAATTAAATTCTGCCGGAAACATTGTAAAATCCGCCGATATTTTACTGGGGGAATCAGACCGCCGGAAACGCCCAAAATCTGCCGGTAATATACCGGCGGATTTATTCTGCTGGAAATAGTCCGCCGGAAATGGGCGAAATTCTTGTAGTGGTATACTCATAACCCTGGTCAGGATCATTGGAAGACAATTGCTCACCTTATGCGATATTTGAGAGGTACCACAAATTATGGTATTACTTACAGTGGATTTCCCGCAGTATTAGAAGGATACTGCGATGCTAACTGGATATCTGATTCAGATGAGACAAAATCCACTAGTGGTTACAATTTCAAACTTGGTGGTGGTGCGGTAACTTGGAGGTCAGCCAAACAATCCATTATTGCTAGATCGACTATGGAGTCGGAATTTGTAGCTCTAGAATTGACTGGTACTGAAGCTGAATGGTTGAAGAACCTTTTAGCTGGAATTCCTTTGGGAATAAAACCGACACCATCAGTGTCAATACATTGTGATAGTCAGTCGGCAATAGCCGTTGCAAAGAATAAGACCTATAATGGCAAAAATAGACATGTGCAATTAAGACACAATGTTGTCAAACAATTGCAAAAATATGGAGCAATATTGATCGATTATGTGAAGTCAGAAGTGAATTTGGCCGATCCTCTAACAAAACCCCTAGGGAAGAAACTGATATGTGAGACATCGAGGGGAATGGGACTAAAGCCAATTGATATTAAGAAGTGATGGTAACCCAACCTTTGTGATTGGAGATCCCATGAATAAGGTTCAATGTGGTAAAAACAAGTCACTTCTTGATATTGCTAGCACCGAAAAAAATTAATTCAAGTAATTAATTTTATTATTGTCCCTTCCTATTATTGTCCCTTTTAACCCTGCAGGGTTAAAAGGTTAAGCTTAAAGCTTTTAATGATTTTCATGGCCCTTATGGGTGGTGTATGACTTGCAGCATACACTTGATGAAATCACCTATATGAGTGTCAAGTGGGGCCGCTTGCATGAGATCCTGGCGAGATCTCTAGAGCACTCATGAATACCGAGGACGCGCACGGCCTAGTAGCGCAACACCGCGGAAACAACAAGAATTGTGGGGGTGTAATGTGATGGTAAAACCTCTAACATACAACATGTGTCTTGGGTTCCATAGCTTGCTAAACCAATTCACTGTATGTTATGTTTTATCTGTCTAGGACTGGTTCCATAGCTTGCTATACAGTTCCGATGCATTACATCTACGATGTTAACCCAGAAATCTTCTTTTATTTATTTATTTTCCAATTTTTGAAATATGTGGGGGATTGTTGTGTTTTGTTGAAAAACAAAGGATATTTCAAAAGTGGGAAGTCTCACATTGCTTGGCTTTGGAATCACCGAAGTCTTTATATATTATAGCTTAATGAGAGCTTGTAAACAAGCAAATAGAAGGGACTCCCTCGCGCGCACAAGCAGGGACCAACATGGTTTAGTTCAGTGCAAATCTTCTGAGAAGGAAAAGAATAGAAAATGCGGAAAAGAGAGGGAAAAACTGGGAAAGGTAATTAAACAGTAATTCAAAAACTGTATCGAAAGGGTGTGTTTAATTACAAGGTCGAAGTTGTATATATACAAGAGATGCAGCGCCCATATTGGACCTATATTTCAACTGGGCCACATATTGGCCCATTGGATGTTTTACTAGTGACACCTAACAATACTAAGCAATTGAATTACAAACATATTCAATATTATCCTCGACGGGCACAGGGTGAGTAGCTTAGCGAGTACCTGCTGGTTAAATAAACAGATAAATAGATTACCCGTCAATAAATGGGGCAAGAGAAAATATTAAGGTACCCGTGTTCGCGGGTACCCGTCACAAATATATTTATTTGGAAAATTTACTATTATTGTTAATTCTAGTGTTTTTTTATCTCTTTTTATTAACTACTATTAAATGCAAAACGAAAAGCCTAATTTTTTTTATAAGAGAACAAAAAAAATGGTGTTCAAAAACTTAATTTTGTGTTGTATTTCAAAATTTATTTTTTAAAAAACATATTTCAATTAATATTAAAAGTATTTGTGGTATGCGCGAGTACCCACAATGAGACAATACCCATGGAAAACCTGCTACGTGGGTACCCGTGTGGGTACGGGTAGTATTTGTACATCCAACGAGGTAGCGAGTACTCCCTTCGGTCTTTATTATAAGAAAATTTTGCAGTTTTAAGTTCATTAATTAATTGATGTACTTGACCTATAATAATGGCTAAATACATTAGTTATTCAATGAACTTAAAACCGAAAATTTTTTTTATAATAAGAACGGGAGGGAGTAACTACTACTTGTGTCGTCGGCCCGCCCATTGATATCCCTAATTGAATCGAACAACATTTATTTTTTGTTTCACCAATGAGATATTTAATTGAGGCTCACAACCTAATAAAAAACCAAAAAATAATTTAAGCAGCCACACAAAAAGCAAGAAAAAAACAAATTCCACCTCTAATTTTTCGTGAAAATATCTTCCTCGTCCTCTTTTCTCCACTTTTCATTTCCCCTATTTCATAACCAATAATAAAAAAAATTAAAAGAAAAAAGAAAACCCTAGAACGGGAGAGATTTCACACCCTCACAAATCTCTTCCCTTCTCTCTCACCTACCCCCAATTTTCCCCTTTCTCTCTCAACAAGTTCCAATTTTTCCTTCGATTTCAATTTCCAATTTCCAATTTCCAATTCATCGCGCCGTGAACTTAAGGTCAGTATCCATTTCCATTTCCATTTCTCCATAATCGATTTATCCATTTCATCATCATCTTCTTCTTATTCTTATTTTCTCCATGAAATTTCAATTTTTTGATTGTGAATTGGATCCATGATATTGATGTTAATTATTATTGAACAGATCAGGTGAAGTTTTTATGGTTAATTGTGATGCCGCTAGATTTACCGAAAAGCGATTCGATTCAGATTCGCGAGGTTTGGAGCGATAATCTCGAAGACGAATTCGCTTTAATTCGAGAAATCGTTGATGATTTTCCATACATCGCGATGGACACAGAATTCCCTGGAATTGTTCTCCGACCTGTAGGAATTTTCAAAAACAGTTACGATTACCATTACCAAACCCTAAAAGACAACGTAGACATGTTGAAGCTAATTCAATTAGGGTTAACCTTCTCCGACGAAGAAGGAAACCTTCCGACGTGTGGCACTGACAAGTTCTGCATCTGGCAATTCAACTTCCGTGAGTTCAATGTGAACGAAGATGTTTTCGCAAATGACTCAATTGAGCTTTTAAAACAGAGTGGGATTGATTTCAAGAAGAACAATGAAAACGGCATTGATTCTCGTCGTTTTGGGGAGCTATTAATGTCATCTGGTATTGTTTTGAATGATAATGTTCATTGGGTTACTTTTCATAGTGGTTATGATTTTGGATATTTGTTAAAGCTATTAACTTGTCAGAATTTGCCTGATACACAATTTGGGTTTTTCAATTTGATAAACATGTATTTCCCTACAGTTTATGATATAAAACATTTGATGAAGTTTTGCAATAGTCTTCATGGAGGGTTGAATAAGCTTGCTGAATTGTTGGAAGTTGAAAGAGTTGGAATTTGTCATCAAGCTGGTTCTGATAGTTTGCTTACCTCTTGTACGTTCAGGAAGTTGAAAGAGAATTTCTTTAGTGGATCTTTGGAGAAATATGCAGGGGTATTGTATGGGTTAGGTGTTGAGAATGGACAGAGTCTTCTTTGAGTTGAAAAAAATTAGAATGAGAAAAAAAAATAAAAAAAAAGTCGGTAGATCTCTATTTATGAGCTGTTGTATATCTGGTGAATGCCAACTTCTTATGTAAACTTTTGACATTTAAATTAAGTGTCTTAATTCTTAAACTTTATGAATGCCCTCTTGTTGCTCTTCTTGTTGTTTTTGTTTCTTTTGATGTTTGCCTTGCTAATCTTTAAGCTAATGAATGAAGTGCATGTTTGAAAATCTATTGACAGAGATGTTAAATGTATGTTGAGGTTTCTGGAATGGATTTTCAAACACTAGAATTCAGTTTTGATTTGGAATGACAGGACATAACAACATTGTATGCAGATTTTAAGATTATTTCACACAGAATATTGTCATTGTGGGTGGTGGTTGAGTCAGGTGTGTGAAGGATAGCTCTGCTGGTTTTTTCAGTGTGCTGTGTTATGAAGAATATTATTCTGGTTTTTTACTAAAAATGAGAAGTAATGAAACTTGTTCTTACTTTGTCAGTAATAGACGGTGTGTATGAGAGTATGCGAGTTTAATTGAGTGCTGTGGAGAAGGGACATCATGTTTTATGACACAACATTATGGTGTCTTGTGTGACTCAGGCTAGTGAAATAAGACTATGTTGTTGTTAGGTTTTTTTTGGTACCCCCACGGTTTCATACTATACCCCCCTCCCCCCACGATGTGTGTGAAAGGATCAAATTACCCTTCAATTTTTACAAAATCTTAAAACATTTATCATTCCCTCACTCACATCTGTTTCAGAGAAAAAGTAAAATTTTTTCTCTTCACGAGAGTAGGTACTTTCGTTAAACTGATTTATGTAGTTCTGCAGGCCAAAAAACAAGCTACGAAAGTATGTAGTTTCGCCTGCAGCTCGACGGAAGTAAGTAAATCTGTATGAAGCTGGACGGAATTATGTACTTCTGTATGTGAAAAAAACGCTGCGGAAGTATGAACTTCCATAGGTAATTCTGTTTTAAATTTTTTAAAAAAATTTTAATTGTTTTTTTACTTGTAGTAGCTCGTTCAAGTCATCCCTCATGAGCTCCTTCAGGGTCGTCTAGGGTTTAATGATATCATGATGCCATTGTCCAGATGGAGTGACAGTGTCCAGGAGGTTTTGAGCGATTAATGGTGAGAGGGAGGTGGGCGAGGTTCATCAGACTTACTTGCCATGGTACGTTATGGTATCAGTTTCCCGTCCCCTTCCAGCAGCACTGGTGGCACCAGCACCAGCAGCACCAGATGTGATGGGACCTGAGGAGAGATTGATGATTATGAGCCAGCAGTTGTGAATGGTGCTTCAGTCCGAAGACCTTCATCCAAGCTCTCAGTCGTACAGAGTCATCCGGGGCTTGATTGATTTGGCAGATGGAGAGGATTGATTTTTGTTGTTGTTGTTGTATTGTATCATTTGAACACCGTGGATTTATGTATTTCTTATTAGTGTTGTTCCGTTATTATATTAGACTAGTTAAATTAAAAATTTATTTTCATGCAAACTTTAAAAGTAAAACATAAATGTTAAAACAAAAACAACAACAAATACAGTTCTTAAACTCCCGATTCTCTAGCATAACAACGGCGTAAATTCTCATTGATGCTCCGTTGAGTCTCCACGTACAGCTCCAACGGCCTACGATTCTGAAGCATGTCATAGATGTTCAACATGCTTCGTACGTAGTCATCATCAGTCTTGATCCTCATGGACAAGAAGTAAATGTTGTCATCATCTCGACGATCAGGTTTGCGATAAGCAATACTAGTCACTACAAGAATTAAGCGTATTACCGGCGGAAAAAATCCGCACGTACGTTTCCGGCGATTTTTTGGGATTTTCGGTGGATTTATAGCGCTGGTAAATTTCCGACGGATTTTGTGGTGTTTTCGACGGTTATGGATCCGTCGGTAAATTTCTGGTGGATTTCACACGCAGAAAAAAATTCAAAAAAAAAATAATAAATTCCGCCGGTAATCACCTTTTCCGGCGGATTTGTTCGAAATTCAAAAAAAGAGTTTTCGACCAATTTCCGCCGGTAATATCAGTTTCCGGCGAATTTATCCGCCAAAATGTACACACCAAAAAATCCGCCGGTAAATACGTTTTCTGGCAGAAATTTTTTCGATTTTCAAAAAATCAAAAATCCGCTCGAATTGGCGGTTTCCGACGGCTTTATCCGCCAATAATGACTCACCGAAAAATTCCGCCGGTATTGGCATTTTCTGGCGGATTTTTTTGGATTCCGTTTTTTCAAATTTCCGCCGGTAATGCGGTGTTCCGGCGGATTTTTTGAATTTTAAAATACGTTTGACCATTGGGGCTCTTCTCTTCTCCCATTCCCTATATAATCCGAACCACTTCTCTCATTTCTCCAATCTCTTCTCTTCTCAAATCCGAATCTCTTCTATTCTCTTCTTCTTCTTCTTCTTCTTTTTCTTCTGGCTACGAAAATATTCCTAAATTTTTTGCAAGGTATGTTGTTAAACTTTATTTGATTGTTTTAGTTAATATTTTGTTTTAGAAAATGAGTTTGTTAATCTTTCTTATATTATTTCTTTAGCAATTGATTGGAGTTCGGTTGAAAATTTGTCGGAAATTAGCATCAAGTCAGAGACTTCTCTTCACTACAGGTTAGTTATCAAGTTATTTGTTATTAATTGTTTAGTGTAGTATGTTGATAAACTCTGTTAATTAAAAAATTATGGTTTGTTAAAAACTTAGAAAATTAGGGTTTGTAATTACTATTTGTTGTTTATGTTTTTAGATAAAATAAATAGGAATTATTCTAATATAATATATTAGTGAAATATTAGTTACAATAACATAATATAAAATCTTACTATTTTGTTTATTATTTTAATATACGAATTATTCTAATATAATACGAATTATTCTAATATAATAATATACTGTTATTTGATGTAGCATTAAATAACAGTATATAGCAGCTCCAGCAGCAGCCCCATCAGCATCCCCAGCAACCCCAACAACAGTTGAACACAGAATCCAACCCAGAATTAAATATATGGTTCGATGTGGATCCCAACAACAACCCGGCCAGAAGCTACTATGGTAATGATGACTAGCAGTTTTAGTTGTTTTATTAGATATTTTCATTTGCATTTGTTGGATTTTTTATTTTATATTTTGTAATGGATATTTTAATTAGTACTTTCTTGGATGGATATTATGGAAATTTTATCATTTTGAAACATTATTCAATTCTCGTTTAATTATTAAATATTTAAAGAATAAATATAAATATTTATATTATAAAATTAATAATATTAATTTTTTGAATAAAATTCAAAAATTTGTTTTAAAAAAATCAAAATAATTAAATAATATTAGTTTTAAATAAACGAATTAAAAAAACTGTTTTTTAAAAATAAATAAATTACCGGCCTATTTTATTAACTTTCCGGCGGATTTTTTAAATTAATTTTAAAAATAAAATTGCCGGCGGATTTTTAAATATTACTGGGGGATTTTTAAATATTTCCGGCGGATTTTTAAATATTTCCGGCGGTTTTTTAAATCAATTTCTCGCAGAATTTGGGATGATTTCCGCCGGTAAAGCCTCTTTTCCGGCGGGAAAAATTTGCCGGTAAAGCCTCTTTTTCTGCGGATTTTGGCCTTTTTCGGCGGATTTTGACCTTTTCCAGTGGATTTTTTCCGCCGGAAATCCCCGAATTTCTTTTAATGAGTAACCTCACGGTCATCACCAATCACTTGAACTTTGATCTTCAGTTTATCTTTCAAACCGTCGAAGGTGATGTTGTCACGGAGCCTGCATAAAACAGGCTTTGGACATGAGAAGAAGACACCATATTCTCTTATGGTGATTTGGCCGCCATGGTGAATAGCGGTAAGTCTATTGTTGCTTGAGTATTGAGTGGAACAAATGTTCATTTTGGAGTGAAATGTTGGTATGAAAAGAATGAGAGTGAGTGTGGGTATTTATAGCGATCGTCACTGATTATCCATCGTTGATATTGTCAGTGTGATCTACACCGTTAAAAATATATCTGTTGGGGCACAGTTTCCAAGACGAACAAAAGTGGGCCGTTGATCAAAACTGTCAGTGAAATTGTGTCATATGGAAAGTGACTGAATTTTGATTTTAGCATAATATCTTTTGAAAATGTGTTATTGACAAAACCAGGAAAGAAAAATAATTTGACAGTCAAATCAGAGGATGATGATATCAGGCACTAACATCACATTCCCCTGTGTATAATGTTAGTTTAATCTACTCAGTTAATTGGCAGAATCTCATCAATTAGTTTGGAAATGGCCATTTTCAAAAAATGATGGATGGTCAAGAAAATTGAAAGAATTAAATTAATTGTTAGTCACATATTATGAGGTGCCTCCTCCATCTTTAGGCCATCAATTGGTTGCTGATTCATTAGGAGTTTGACTTCAAGGTTGGTTGCTGTGTAATCTGTTTTTTTGGCCCCATCTGGTTCATACTCTTTGAAGATGAAGTTGTATGATGGAAACAAGCATGAGCCGAGTTGCATTACATTTGGTTTTGATATTGGGTTCTGGCTCCTATGTGACTGATAGCTAGTTGGAATTGGTTGATGAAATTTATGATTATATCCATTTAAATTAATTGTACAAATGATAGGAACCAACTAGTATATTGAACGAAAAGGATGATTACAATGTATCCCTAGAGTATTCGAGAGACTCTAGAACTCTCCATAGTGCCATAAGGCCCAATTCTTTACAAATGATTACATCACCTCCTCCCTAATCCCTCTTCTCTATTTATAGGCTATATGCCTTATTGATATTCACTAACTAACCAACTCAACCCACTAACTAACTGCTAACTAATATAACAAACATGAACTAATTGTAACAACTACAACCGACCTATCAATACTCCCCCTGGGGACATTCACCTTGTCCTCAAGGTGACTAAGAAAGAGAAAAAATATACAACAAGAAAAACAATTCTAAAACAAAATTCTGGTTGATATGCTGCTTTAATTGCTCCTCCTCGTGTGGTATCAGAGCCAGGTTGACGAATACGATGACATTACTCCAATAAGCCCATGTGAATCTCATCATCCCAATATTGAAGAATAGATGAGGCAGCCTTCAAGTTAGGAATCAAGACAACTTCTTTACCAATAGAAATCATGAGTGGCCTTGTAGAATCTCCATCAACAGCCAATTCATGCTTTACTTGTAATTGAGGAACTCTAGGAATCACAGAAGGACAGTTTGCTTCCTTGGGCAGCTTTTGCTTCAAAACATGAGGAACCACTCCACCCATACATAGTTCTTCAGTCACTGTTGCAACACGTTCCCCACGAATTCTGAAATTTGGTTCCATACCTCTGGGCCCCAAGACTGCTATCAAGCCTGCATCAGAGTGTGTCCACCCACTTGAGCCTACTACCAACAATTGAACCACCCCTGTACATACCTCCCAGCTACATTTGGATAGCAACTTGCTGTTAGCATCTTCATAGTACATAGGGGTTGACATGTTAGGAAGCCACTGACAATCACCGTATGCACCAACAATTTTTCCTTTCCAAACAAACTCTAACTCCATGGCAATCCCAACAAGCTCGTTCTCGGTATACCCCCTTACCCTGATGTCCTTATCAGTGAAATCCCTCACATGCATTGTAACAAACAGGAACTGTGCAGCTTTAATGTCCATAAGAACATTCTTCAAGAACTCATTCAACGTTTTACTTTTTTTCCAATGTACACCAAGTGAATCTAGACTTGCACTTTTAGACGAATCTCTTTTTGAGAATAGAAGATAAGTGCAAATAACCATACATAGAGTCGAACCCATGCCTTGTATTTTCCCCAAGTGCTTGAAGTTTTCCACGTACATCCTCAGTTGCACAACCTCACTGATTACGGGATCCCAAGTTGCTGCCATCATTAGCATCCTTTCACTCAACAATCCTCTATACAACTGGTGCTTCACCTTAAGTTCCACATCCCTCTCGTTGAGCATTTTAAGAGAAGTGGTGAGAATATGTTTCAAACCACCACAAGACCCCGTGATGAAAATGCCCGGGTCAAACATCATCCCAATTAAAATGTTTCCCTTATTTGGAAACCTATGGGTTGGCTCACTAGCCCAAACTGTCGCACCTTGCGATAGACACTTGTACGTGTGAAACCTTGTTTGTGAACAGATCCTGATGATCTTGCAACCACTGCTTGGCTAAGGGAAGGGCTAAAGGGTCTTGCAAGCAGAACCAAGCACGTACCTGAGGCAACCAAAATCTGAGATACCACCCGAACCAAGCAAGGAGCGCGACTTAGTAACAGAGACAACAGTGACGAAGATGTGCATACCAAGAACGACGGCGACGAAGTGCTTCCTCCTTGCGCGTTCTGATCTTTGTCGCACCGTTTTCGGGTCGGGTTCAATAAGACCCATTGTCTGTTTTCCTTCTCCCACTTATCAGAAACATTATGGGCTTGACCCATCAGGTTTAGAATAAGGCCCAAGTCCCAATTATCCACATTTCCTTGGATCTGTCCCATTACGTGTAATTCCTGTTTTACCCTTCTGGCTTCATCTTGCAAATTATGTGTTTCCCCCTTCGTGAACGACAATGCACTCACGCCCGACCAGCCCCTGTTAGTTGCGACGGCGGCCGGCCACTGTTACGGTGGTGGTAGTTGAACCAACGACCCTTCTTCCTTCTCACAATTTTCTTTATTCACGTTCATGTTTCCCTTTCCTCCGCCTTCACATCTACCATCTCGTACCAGCGACAACGATTGCCGGTTTGGCCACTCCCCGGTGGTCGCGACGGCGTCTGGTGGCCTGGACGTGGACGGCGGCGCCCAAGACACTTTAACCTTCCATCTTTTCTTGTGGTCCGCATCTTCGTTCCCTTCTCCGGCCACACTCTGGTCTGGTGGTTCTGGTGGCGGCGGTGGCTCGTTCCCCATCCCTTGCCTTCTTTCTCTATGCTTCGTTATTGATCTTGAGCGAGCATTTTCGTTCACACGAGCACTGGTCACCGGTAACGCATCAAGAGGTACTGGTGGTGACGGTTCATCCTTGGTTCGTTTTGGTATGACACGCTGTTTTGGCTTCGATAGTACCAACAATGGTCCAAGACCCGTTGAAAAAATCATGGACTCTGAACTAGCCATTTTGTCGCTGCAATTCTGCATTCCCTTCTGGTGTGTCATTTTCTTGGAAGCGATTCTTGAACCTTTGGTTGCTCGACTTTTTCTCCACCTTGTCGTGATGCCTCTCATCTTAAGCGCCAAACTAACATTCTGCTGGGACCATATTTGTGCCTTGTTTCTTGGAATTTGGACTTAAAGTCTCTTCTTTTTCAAGAACAGTTTCTTCAATTCTGTCCTCCACAAGATTGGACTTTACAAGGCCTGGTTTTTTGTCAATGAAATGCCTTAGATTGGGAGTTCCACAGCTGTTGTTGGGGAGCACCACTGGCTGCCGCTTTTCATGGCTCGATGATTCTGTTTGCTGTTGTTGTCACACAGCAATGAATACCTCATTCATGCGCGCGATTGATTCTTCAAAGCGACGCAGATTGCGAACCTCTAATTCTTGAAACCGTCGTTCCAATTCGTCGAAACGTGAATCCATTGTGGTTGAAACAGATTTTCTTCACACAACGAATTTCCTTGCGGATCAGAACTCGCTTTGATACCAGTTGATAGGAACCAACTAGTATATTGAACGAAAAGGATGATTACAATGTATCCCTAGAGTATTCGAGAGACTCTAGAACTCTCCATAGTGCCATAAAGCCCAATTCTTTACAAATGATTACATCACCTCCTCCCTAATCCCTCTTCTCTATTTATAGGCTATATGCCTTATTGATATTCACTAACTAACCAACTCAACCCACTAACTAACTGCTAACTAATATAGCAAACATTAACTAATTGTAACTACTACAACCGACCTATCAACAAACTGCTAAGTACCCTTATAATACTGAGTTCCTTGTATTATAAACCTAGCATGTTCAGTATGTGAATTAAGAATCATAAAATTGTCATGCACTTCAGAACCGTTGACTTCTTAGTTAGGTTTTGTACATTCTAACAAATTCAGCCCCCCGATACATATAATCATAAGAACAATACACAAGGTGGAAATATATACATACTTGGACTGAGAAAACTAACTAAGAGAACTAACAAACTCAGTAACTGGATATCATTAACGTACTAACTGAGCTGAATAACAGTATAACAAACACTAACAGAAAAACAAATGTTAACTGTTTAAACTACCTAAAGCAAACACACTATGTTAGAACTTATAGGGTGCGTTTGATTTGCTAAAAAGCAGAAGACTGGACTGGACAAATCCAGCTGTACCCTGTTTGATTTGAAAAACTATTTATAATATTGGACAATAGTGAGGGCAAGAGACTGGACAAAACCTCAAATTCTTGTCCCTCACAAAACTACAGTATAACTTTCTGTCCCACAGTACAACTTTCTGTCTACCCCAAAAATTACAAAAATACTATTTTTATTTCATACTCATTAATTTTTTTCTATTCTATCTCTCTTCTCTCTCCTCTACTCTCTCTCTTTCTATCTCTCTCTCTCTCTCTCTCCCCTTTATCCCTCTCTCTCTTCTATCCTCTCTCTCTCGTCCTCTCACTCTCTCATATCCCATTCTCCTCTCCCATCTATCTCTCTATCCCATCTCTCTTCTATATATCTTTTCATATCATGACCCCCCTCTCCCGCTCCCTCTCCCCCTCCTCTCTCTCTCTCTATCTCTTATCTCATTCTTCTCTCTCCTTTCTCTCTCACTCTCTACCTCCCACCTCTCTAATATATGTCTTCTCATATCATGCCCTCTTTTTCCCTTCCCCTCTCTCTCCCTCCCCCTATCTCTATCTCTCTCTCTCATTATTTTCACTATCATTTTCTAATTATATTATAATATATGGTATATAAAATCATTATGAACCACATAAAGAGAATTATAGTAAATTTTACATCCGGCACCCAGGCGCCTATGACCCGGCACCTTAGGGGTGCCAACAACATCAGAGACACGACACCTTGGCTTGGTGCCTGGCACAAGGCGCCCTGGAGGGTGCCAACGTCAAAGAGACACGACACTATGGCTTTGGGTTGGGCACACGGCACCCACGAGGGCGCCAGCACCTATGTCACGTCAACTTGGCTAGGAGCCTTGGCTCACGCCACCTGGCTGGGCGCCAGTCTCACGGATTACACCAAGGGAGGTGTGGGTCACGATTCACATTAAACCAAAAAACACAGTCGCCGCGGTGAAGAGATCTTACATGCCCCGGCAAGACAGACGAAGTAACGCTTCGGGCAGATCGACAAAAATTCTTTAAGCCAAGACCATCCTTCGGAATGATCTCGGCTTGGGGGGAAACTGTTCTGGACTAGACCAAGAGGCCCATTCAGCAATTGGACATGGATTGGCCCAATCACTTTGATCCATATCCACAATACACAAGCTCATTCATGATTCTCATACTTGGATAGCTCAGATTCACTCTACCGATCCAAAGGCTCACCACAGGCACAATTCCTTATAACTAATGGCTCACATTGCCATAATGAGGGAGATTCTCATTCCTAGCTAAATCACTCATCTATTCTCAATACTGACTTGAGCGTCGGAGTGGCTTCGCAGGTACCCTTCCTGGGCTCGCACTAACCCCCGGTCAGGCAGCAAGTGACCAACCAACTGCAGTCCATCCAGCACTACAAGGTACTTAACATTTGCGACCACAGTGGGAGATATCTATCTTTCACACCATCTCTACTTTTTGAACTTTCTCCTGCTTTCCCATGGCACCCAGAGGTAGACCCCGAGTCAAAAGGATTGTCACTCCGCAACCCCCAGCCAGTGGGCACTCCCGAACGCATAGCTGCTTCCATGCCAGACCAAGACATTCAGGTCCCGGCACCCTAGCCAGCCTCGATCTAGATCCTCGTCCAACTTGAGGATGCGGCGACCATCCGCTAGCTGCTGGACCTGCTGTGCAACCGCACCCAGACTATGCTGCAGCAAGAAGCGCGCCTCAGGTAGAGAGGCGAACTGCAGCCATGCCTGAGCAACCCCATCCTCGTTGGAGCACTTCGCCCCCAATGATAGTGAGCTCTAGGCGCCGCAAATCTCCACTCGGGCGTCATCACAATCATCGCTCTCCACCTAGACAGAAGCGAGCCCGCCACTCTCCTCCTCGACGCGGCAGGTACCAAGGATCAGGTTCACCTGCAAGCACCACTCCAACCTCGCCTGACGGTACATACTGGCCTAAGGAGTCTCTCTCCAGGACCTCATTGCTCGCAACCTCCAATTCTCGCGAGAGGTCGCGGAGCCGAGCCAAGACCCATAAGAGTCATCGCTATAGATCTACCTCGAGGAGATCTCCAGCCCGACGTGACCGTCGAGACATAGATCTCGGGAACTGGTCACCTCATAACTCACGATGGACCTCTAATGAAGGACCTTTCACTAGGAAGATTGACGACTGCCCAATTCTGAGGACCTTAGAGAAGCTCCCAGCCCTCAAAACATATGACGGGACTGGGGACCCTGACAGGCATCTGGCCTACTTCTCAGTCATGATGTGTTACTGGGGGGCAAAAGAACCTGTCCACTGCAAGATCTTTCCCCTCACTCTTACGGATTCAGCACTAGGTTGGTTCCGGGAGTTGAAACCAAACTAGGTCTCATCCTGGGGGAAACTAGCTACCATGTTCACGACCCGGTTTGCCGCCTCCCGCTTGAAGCCAAAATCTGAAGAGGTTCTTAGAGCAATCAGGCAGGGAGAGAAAGAAACACTTAGAGAGTATCTAGAAAGGTTCAATAAGGAGGCTGCCAACGTCAGGAACCTTGAAGACAAGAGGAGGCTCTTTTGGATGAACGATGGCCTCAAGAAGGGAAGCCTGTTTCAAAGGGACGTGGGGGTTAACAAACCCCGAAGCTTGGATGAGTTCCTTCGGAAGGCACAAAAGTACATGGACTATGAAGAAGACAACATGGCGTACCAAGAGGAAGCCAAGGTTGGCAGCAAGGAGGACGAGCTGGCCTACAAGGCCATTGAAGAACCATGGCAGAAGGGAGCCCAAGATGAGAGAACTCCTCGGGAGTCCCGACCCCGACAAGGTCGCTTCTCAGAGTACACCTTGCTGAACACATCCCAGGCTGAGATCCTTGTCGAATGCGCCGACGTGAAATTTTGAGACATCAAACAGCCCGAACCTCTCATGCAAAGGAAATGCCGAAATTCTAAGAAGTACTGCCGTTATAGCAAAAGTTATGGGCTCGGTACCAACAAATGCAACACCCTCAGGGATGACATTGAGGAGCTGATCCGCGAAGGGAAGCTCGCCCAGTACGTGAAGGAAGTAAAGGATGAGACCCGTGACTCTGGATAGGGAGTAGGGCATCAAGACCTGAACCTAGGGCTAGGCCTAGTTAAGAATTTTGTTGTTTAAGCACGAAGGCAGAATGTAAAAGCTCGATATGAATGATTAACAAAAGTTCATTTTGCAATTACAGTTTTTGCTCTAGCTCACTAGCATTAACACTTGTTCCAAAGAAAATTCCTTAAGATCAAGAAAGAAAAAGGGTCCAACTCTATAGTTAAGGGTAGAGCGAGACAAGTTTGAGACCCGACATACCCTGCAGGGAGGGACTGCCTGGATCGCAGGGGGCAACCACAACATTAGCTCAAAGCCAAGACCATCTTCCCAAGGCAGTTGTTCTTAAATACACCTCTGGGAATCCTAGTAATGGAGTCAAGAGTGCCATGGCACACCAAAACAAATAAGTGACCTTGGTGGTCACAACCCCTTGGGCGAGCTCTATCTAGGCCGAGTCTTGGTAAACTGTGCTAAGGGTGTACTTCATTATAAATTGTCCCGACGGGCGTCGACAAACTCATCTGCCTAAAGCAAGGCAAACTTAGCAACTATTTACTTAAAATCCAAAAGCCAAACAAAATTACCTTAGCAAGGTAGAAGCAGCACAAAAGCTCGCGGAAGGTTTGAAAGGATAGTGGCACAAAGCAACCAAGGTCACGGCGCCCACCCAGCAGGGATCCAAGGTCAAGGCACCCATGGGGCGCCAGCAAGGGCCCCAATGTCATGAGACACGACAGCCAGGCGCACGGCACCTTGAAGGCGCCAAGAACAAAGGGACAAGGCACCCAGGCGCCCAGCACCAAGGCGCCAACTTAAACCAGGATATGGCACCATGGAAGGTGCTTAGCGCTCGGCACCCAGGCGCCCAGCACCAAGACGCCAACTCAAAACAGGATCTGGCACCATAGAAGGTGCCTAGCACCCGGCACCCAGGGGCCAACACCAAGGCGCCAACTTAAAACAGGATCTGGCACCATGGAAGGTGCCTAACACCCGGCACCCAGGCGTCTAGCACCAAGGTGCCAACTTAAAACAGAATCTGGCAACATGGAAGGTGCCTAGCACCCAGGCGCCCAACACCAAGGCGCCAACTTAAAACAGAATCTGGCACCATGTCATCCGGAACCCAGGCGCCTATGACCCGGCACCTTAGGGGCGCCAACAATATCAGAGACACGACACCTTGGCTTGGTGCCTGGCACGAGGCTCCCTGGAGGGTGCCAACATCATAGAGACACGACACTATGGCTTAGTGTTGGGCACACGGCACCCACGAGGGCGCCAGCACCTATGTCACGACAACTTGGCTAGGAGCCTTGGCTCACGGCTCCTGGCTGGGTGCCATCCTCACGGATTACACCATGGGAGGTGTGGGTCACGGTTCACATTAAAGCAAAAAACACAGTCACCGTGGTGAAGAGATCTTACATGACCCAACAAAACAAACGAAGTAACGCTTCGAGCAAATCGACAAAAATCCTTTAGGCCAAGACCATCCTTCGGAATGATCTCAGCTTGGGGGGCAACTGTTCTGGACTAGACCAAGAGGCCCATTCAGCAATTGGACATGGATTGGCCCAATCACTTTAATCCATATCCACAATACACAAGCCTATTCATGATTCTCATACTTGGATGGCTCAGATTCACTCTACCGATCCAACGGCTCACCACAGGCACAATTCCCTATAAATACTGGCTCACATTGCCACAATGAGGGAGATTCTCATTCTTAGCTAAATCACTCATCTATTCTCAATACTGACTTGAGCGTCGGAGTGGCTTCGCAGGTACCCCTCTCGGGCTCGCACTAACCTCCGGCCAGACAGCAAGTTACCTACCAACTGCAGTCCACCCAGTACTGCAAGGTACTGAACAATATGAGAGGGGGCACACCCAAATACAAGGCCACTAAGAACTACGTACCAACCTTAATATAGATTTACCATGCAATTTACGTATAACCTGTAACTAGGGATATTCAATTTGAACCCTAGTCACAACAGAACAGTAGAAGGTCCATATTAATATTAAATATTTATATTTTTTTAATAATAGTTTACATCTTTGCGCAAAGTTTCATCTTTTTTCCTGTACATGTGCGTCATTCTCAAAAGCTTAAAGTTTGCATTTTTTATACATGTATCTTTCAATAGACTTGGCACCACTAACAAGGATTAAAGAAGCGTTACTTAAAATTCATTCATTTTCTTCTTTAATTTCTTATAGGGATAAATATGTTTTGGGTCCTTAAAAAATTTGAGAATTTTGTTTTTCATCTCTATAAAAAGTTTCACTAACTTTTAGTCCCCACATTTTCCTCCTCCAATGGTTTTGGTCTCTCATGACTATTAATATTGCTTAGAAGTGCTATAAAAACTGGAAAAAAATGCTATTAAAAAGTGGTCTTAAAAAGTAATAAAGAAAATATGCCAAAACCGTCTTAAAAAGTGGTCGCCAAGGAAGTAGAACTCACGACCAAGCAACGCTGCAATTTATATAGGTAGCAGTGAGCCGCTGTGGGACTTTAATGTTAAACAGATTTGGGATGAAAAATCTTATACATGCCTTTCCCTGCGCGCGTGCACACACGCGCGCACGCACACACAGAGAGAAAGAGAGATATTTAATTAGATATAATTTGTTTATAACTTTATTTTGACACATCAAATGAAATGAACATTAATCATTCATTCCTTTTTCCACCACATAATATGATAAGCATGAGGTGTATGTATCACGTTAACTTACTTTTTTTTATACAATGGACGGCAAAGCTCCCCCTCAAGAGATTTAACACTGTTGCATGCCCAAGGCTGGATTCGAACCCAAAACCTAGGTTAAGCTGGAAGAGACGCCTACCATCTCATCCAAGTGCTCTTGGGTCGTTATCTTACTTAACTCTAAAGAAATAGAATATATGGATATTGTTGAAGAGATTACATTACATGTAACTAAATAAATATTCATATTGTAATAATGATTATTTATTTTAGATAGTTATTATCTTTGATAATATTGTCTTAATTAATTTAATTGATTTAATACACACATAATTTAGTCAAAGATTTTTGGGATATTAAAAGTATCCTCGGTTTGGCAACAATTATATGTTCATTAGTAAAACTCATAGAAGCACAATTTGCGTGAGTTGTTAAGAAATCACAAAAATTGTGCTTTTCAACCTAGTTGTCAACAAGCATAGCATTGTGAGTTGTTAAGCACAAATCGTGTGAGATTTTCTTATAAAACTAATATCATACTCGTGCATCTGCACTGTCTGATCACATTACATGGAATGATTATACTCAAATAGAATTGTTAATTTAAAATGCCATTCATATAAAATCAATTGTAAACTATAAAGTATATAAAAGTAATATCGACTCTACAATGTGTCTTTGTCACTTATAACATTAATGTAGAGTTATACAAAATTTAACAATGATGTACTGAGCTATGAACATGAATATTATTATAGCTAAAGTAAAAGATAGATCGGTACACATTATAAATTGAGGTATCAATTCAGTCAATGAATATGATGAAATCAAGGAGCATTTTAAGAAATCTTTATGTACTTTGAACTCAAAATCAGCAAATTTATTTAGTGCAGATATGAATGAGTATGAAAACACTAATTCATTCCAGTCAAAGGACTTGTGTAGCTCAAGACACAGTGCCTCCAATTCAGCTGTGCAAAACAAATTCAGTAGCAATCTACTCTAATCTTTCTAGTATTACCAACATTTGTCATGGTTCTTTTGACAATAACATTGCGTCATGCCCCACTAAAGTACGATACAAAATTATTATGTATGCAATTTCTAAAGTGAAATGACATTTTAAGGAAGTATCTTGAAGTGAATGTCCCAAACATTTTCTTGATATCCTTGTACCCGGTGATGCCATCAAAACCTTCACAAACCATAAAAAGAAACAATCTAATTAAAACCATAAGAAAAAAAAATGCGAGGCACTGAATCTATTTAATCAGTCACATTTCCATTGATAACCATATACATATTACACACAAAGAATAAACACTAATAGCATATATCAAGATCAGGAGGATAACATCTATTCTAAAACATTTAGAATATAAATTAAATAAATATCATAGTAGCCACAAAGTAAATCATAGAATATAATTTAGGATAGCAAATATAATTTTCTGTTTTCTTGCAATCTGCCAGAGATTGAGTTCATGAAAATAAACGGGGATGTCAAAACAAATCTCTATACAACAGGAAGAAAGATTTGTGTTTAAGTTGCTAGATTAAGAAGAATCTATAAGGATGTAGCAAACAGTTGTGTGCATGAGGAAACCAATCAAAAAATTCATCCATAAGCTGCATAAATTACAGAAAAACTAAATTATAAATATCTAATACTTTGTGAATACCATATTGGTTATAAAAAACTGAATTAAAATCTTGGACAACTTAGTTTCAGTTAGCAACATCTTTCAAACAAATTAAAATTTCCTGTTGAGTTAGCCCTCCACCATGAAACCTGTGAAACTATGTAGGTCCCTAGAAAACCACTATTGCAATGCTCCAATATATGCAGCAGCTTCAGAATGATATAAAAATAACAGCTCAAGATAAAAGTAATAATGAGGGGATTGATGAACTAAAAAGTAAGTCAATTATAGAAAGTAAGAACAACATGG
Organism: Astragalus membranaceus; assembly: GCA_039519185.1. Classification (NCBI taxonomy): domain Eukaryota; kingdom Viridiplantae; phylum Streptophyta; class Magnoliopsida; order Fabales; family Fabaceae; genus Astragalus; species Astragalus membranaceus. The sequence continues at coordinate 21,279,800 of CM076850.1, read as the reverse complement.
ACTTGCATATGAACAAACCATAGCATGGTTAAATTATTTGTGATTGCTAATGCTCTCTCTCTTTCTCAAGATAAATTTTTACCATAAGCCAATCATATGAATATAGCAAATGATGCAGAGACAGTCTAACGAAAATCATGATCCTGTAACCCAATAGTTATATAAATTGAAACCAACCTCAATGACAAAAAGCCAAATTTGATGTGAACTACCAATATTTCTGAAATAGAACATAGATGACCCGTGTGATTAAACCAAACCACTGTCCCTATATCACCAAATGAAGAGAAGAAAAGCATTAGCCACAATGGAGACACAGAAACACCGAACCCAATAATACATTTTAGCAAACAATATGAATAATCTTGTCAACAAAAACCCCCACGAATTAAAAAGTAAATGCTCACTTGAAAACAAACTTCTAATGAAAAAGGCAATTGAAGTAGGAAGAGACAAAATGATTAGGGAAATAGACCCATGTAGATTTTGTATATAGGAATAGTCATGATAGGAAATAGACCGATGAAGTAATGGCCATGATTGGAATAACCATGCACACTTTTGATAGATAGAACCCCTGTTATATGTAAGAAAGCCAATCCAATAAGTCCAAAATAACAGATGCTTCAATCTTATGTAGTTATATACCAAAGATAATCACTTATATCACGTGTTACCTTTGTCTAATCAACTATTTTGGAGCAAGAACCCTAATAACAGCTACACCACATGCTGAACACTTCAAAATATAAGTCAAAATACTATAAAAATATTCATCTTTCAACTTGCAACATTAGATGCTGAACACTTCCATATTATAAGTCAAAACTTTAGCAATGCCCTTTGCTTAGTAGCATATAGTAGCAAGTAGCAAGTAGCAAGTAATTGTAAAAAAGCAACGATCCCTTACCAAAAAAAAGGTTATCTTTGTTTTCAACTAAGGAAGTCAAATGGCAATCAAAAAATAGCATTGGACTTGAATGTCTGCTATCATATGGGCTTGAGATGCAAATTCAGATCTCTTGATGGGAAGGCAAGGCAACATTTTAAGGCCTGCAATTAATTATTTGTTGACTTTGAGTTCACAAATAGATTAACATGCATGACTACTATAGTATTAAGAGAAAAGAGAGATGTTACTGCAGCAATTGTGACATCAATTAAAATCCATGTCCACTTAGAAAAGGGAGATTTTATAAATCTATTGAAAATAAAAGTTATTTGTCTGTCCAAATAAGAACAAAGTTGTAACTTGTATTGGTCTTTATCAATTAACATTATGTTGATTAAATCAATAATGAAATAGCTCAAAACTATGAGATGCGCCAAATGGGACTTGTAGTGTGTAAAACTAACCTGATAATAAGTACCACAGTCCAGTAGCAAATGATTGCCATCAATATAGAACCAACAATATTTATCCCCTGAAAAACAATAAAATATAAGGAAGATCAAGGTAAAACTATAAGATATAAGTCCCTTGATACCTTTCAAAGATATAGTTAAAACCTTTCAAATCAGTTAAAACAGAAAATAGCATTAAAGAGGAGGTCTACAACTTGCGTTTACATCTTCAAAAAGCTATGAATTCGAATCCCAACTATTGTTGACATGGAACCCCTTATTAAGGATCAAGCATGAGCATTTTCAGAAGGCTTGCAGGTTAGAATCTGAAGCTACTACTGGATTAACATCGTGATTTTGATTAAGTCGTGTTCATAAAGGCTACTGGTTTAACTCGGAATCGGAAGCTACTGGTTCAACATCATTAATCAAAAATCATTGATCAAGTTATGCATAAACAAACAATAAATACATGGAATGTAAACAAAATTAGAATGAACATGAAACCAAACACAAAATTTGAGTTATTACCGAAGCTTCTTACATTTATCAATGAATCAAAGGCACAAAAAAAACCTAAAACAGGATCTATTGCAGAAATTAATAAATCAAAGGCACAAAAATAAACCCATACATGAAACACACATGAAGCTAGATAAGCAACATAACTAAGAAGAGCAGAACACCTAAACATAAGCACAAATAACCCTATTTACACCAGAACCAAATCAAAATCAGTTGAATATAGCTGTACATTTCACATATGTTAGGGTTTGGTCGTATTCAAGGTTAGGGGTTTAGGGTTTTCATCGATTTCTCTAGAAATTTACTCAAACAAAAATAAGTTGTATAAACAACAATAGAAAACGAAAATCATATGAACATTTGTTTTAGGGAAAAACTATTAAAGGGATTAAGAAGAGGAAGAGCTGGAAACCAAAATACCTGCTTTTTCGTTTCCAAATCATGTTCTCAGTGTTGCTTCTCAGCCCGGTTTACGGCACCGTCAATGTAGAAGGAAGAGGCTGAGAAGATAAGCAGAAAATCGAGAAAGTAGAGAGAGTAATGTGAGGGAAGAAGAAAATCCAGAGCGAGAGAAGAAGAAACCGAGTGAAAAGAAGAGAGAGAGAAAAGAAGAGAAAGGGAAGAGAGAGTGAAAAATTGTGCTTTTCAACCTAGTTTGTCAACAAGCATAGCATTGTGAGTTGTTAAGCACAAATCGTGTGAGTTTCTTATAAAATTATGCTGTTAAACTAACGAATTGTAGCCATTCATCTTTGTACTTTTTTGCATAAATTGTTTCTATAAATTCTTGCAAACGTCCCGCTAATGGTTTCAAAATAAGCTAGGAGTATAATCTTTTTTTTGGAAAGATGGAATACAAAAAAATTAGAGCATAAATAATTTAAAGCTAAGCATTTTGACTTGGCTCAGGCGTACTATAAAGAAAGTGACGTCTAAGATGATGCTGGATTAGAGGAAACCTGATACCCTTCGACAAAACGTCTCAGTTTTTCTATTTCACCAATAGCAGAAAGCCATTCTGTAAGAATTTCCATGGTTATATAGTCAGGATTGCAAGCATCTTCAACCATTCTGTCCATAAGTTCAAATGCTTTTTGCAGCATTTTCTCATCTCGAACCCCTTTGAGAATAGCATTATATGTGGTTGTATTAGGCCGAACCTCCTTTACTTTCATGTCATCCATCAAAGAAACAGCCCTCTCAACATTGTTGTTTTTGCATAGAGCATCTATTAAAATGTTGTATATCACAGTGTTGGGAGGAACCTTTGATGTACAGCACATTCTCTCAAAAATCCTCATGGCCTCATCAACATTCTTCTTTAAACAATATGCATGTATAATTGTCCCATAGGTAACAACAGAGGGCTCAAGACCCTCTTTAATCATATTTTTCATCACCTTAGTGGCAGTTGCAAAATCTCCAGCTTTGCTAAGGTATGAAACCAAAGAGTTGTAGGTGACAGTATCGGGCTTAACTCCAGCTTCTTCCATTTCGTTAAGCGTTTCATAAACTCTTTCCAGTTTCTTCTTCTTACAGAATCCACTGATGAGAACATTGTAGCAATCTCTATCAAGACGGAACCCAGCCCGTTTCAACTTTGACACAACAAAGCTGGCATCATCCATCCTTCCAGCAATGCTTAAACCAGAGATCAAAGTATAGTAAACAATTGCATCTGGTGAGCATCCAGAACTCAGCATCTCATCAAAATATTGCATAGCTTTATCAATATTGTTCACACCGCAAAATGCAGATATCAGTGCAGTGTAAGTAACAACATTACCTTTCAGACCCTTTTCCTGCATCTCATTGAAAAACTCAACTGCACTATGGACCCTACCAATTCTGCACAGACCATCAACCAATGTATTGAGGGTGACCACATTTGGCTGTACACCTTCCTCATTCATCTGACGGAATAGCTCACGTGCTTTGTCAATGCTGCCGGCTTTGCAGAACCCATCGATCAAGCAATTATATGTAATAGTGTTAGGCCTATTTTTCTTATCCGTTTTCATCTCTTCCAATAAACCCAAACCAGCTTCTTCCCTCCCAACTTTACAAAGTCCGTCTATCAAAGAATTATACAAGACCACATCAGGTTCAACATTAAACCTATTCTCTTCAGTTTTGCCTCTCAATTTATCAAACACCTCCAATGCCTCATCAACCCTCCTAGCCTTACAGAGATGATTAATGAGAATCCCAAAAGTTACAACACTAGGCTGTATCTTCATCTCTTCCATCTCAGCCAACAGTTTATTCATTCTCTCAAAATTTCTTTCTCTTCCCAGCCCTGTTAGTAAAGCATTGCACGATGCAGCTTCAACTGGAACACCCAGTTTCATCAAACCATGCAAAAGTTCCCAAGCAACAAAGCACTTCCGTTTCCAACACAGGTTGGATATCATTTGCGTAAGCTTAAACGTATCAGGGAAAACTCCATGTTCACCCAGCTTGGTAACCAACCCCACAATTTCCTCATCAGCAACGCTTCTTCCAGGGAGATCCCTCTTCACCAACTCCCCAAAAACAACTTTACCAGTGGAATCATTAGGAAAAAACCCAGAATTCGGTCCAAGCATTTCATCAAACAGGTGGAGCGCATCATCGGTACGACCAAATCTGAGTAAACCCATCAACAACCGGTTGCAAATTCGGGTGCTTTTTAAAGATGGGTCGAGCTCTTTGAAGAGAAGAAGCGAATCGTCCAACATTCGAGCATTCTCGAAGCACGGCATGAGAATGAGAAGGGATTCAGCAGTGAGAGGGATGGTGCAGTCGTTGGATTTTCGAAAAGAGTAAAGCATGAGAAGCTCAGATTGCGAATTGGGGTGTCGAGTAGCAAGCTCGAGAGCTCCCTGGAAAACGGATGAGAGGTATTGAGTATTGGCATTGGAATTGGCTCTGAGGTAATTGAGAAAATCGAGGGCTTTGGGAATGGAAGCCAAGCGGAGAGTGATTTGAAGGACTTGGTGAGAGGAAAGTGGTGAGGAATCGAAGAGGAAGGGGCGCAGGTGATCATAGTCCCATTGTTGAGCTGGGGTTCGGAGATGTTCCACGACTTTGTTCACCGTCGGATCGGAGTCGTCCGCTGAGTTGCTGTAGTGCCGTCGCGAAAATGAAATTTTCGACAGTCGCAAGTAGTTACTGCTACGGAGGATGAGTTTGGATTGTGTAAACATTGTAAAGGACAACAATCTCAGTCACAGCACAGAAGAGTATCTATGACTTCGATGAAATGACTGATTTACGTAAAAGCTGCCGCTGGTATTCAGGTGAGTACTGGCTGTGTGTGCATAGGAAGGATTCTAGGCCATTCATCTTTGAGCTTCCGCTTACATTGCACAAAAAACTATTAACTACTCTTTTTCTCTTTCTTTGAACTCCATTTCTCTTCCGCTTCTCCCTTTGTTTCTATTTTCCCTCTTCTAAGTTTAGTTTCATTGTTTTGTTTTTAGGTTTTATTTCAATAGTTCATTTTATTTTGTTTGATTTTGAGTTTTTAGGATTTAAATAATAGGCTAAATTACAGTTTTGGTCCCCTATTTTTAAAAATTCAGACATTTGGTCCCCCTATTTTAAAACTCAGACATTTGGTCCCCCAATTTTAAAAAATCAAAGACATTTAGTCCCAAGAGGAATTTTCAATTTTTTATGGCTAATAATCAAAGACATTTAGTCCCTCAATTTTAAAAAATCAAAGACATTTAGTCCCCCAATTTTAAAAAATCAAAGACATTTGGTCCCTCTTTGGAATAAATGTATTTGATTTTTTAAAATTGGAGGACCAAATGTTAGACTTTTAAAATAGAGGGACCAAATATCTGAATTTTTGAAAATAGGGGGACCAAAACTATAATTTAGCCTAAATAATATTATTTTTACACTTGTACTGTTTCATCGGTTCTTCGCTTACTCTCCCAATGCTATTGATAGCAAATTCCTAGCAATCTTCTAAATTCAGTGTGTTCTTTTTTTTTAAACAAAAGGAAAGGAGTCTCGTTAAAACCTTCTGATGCAAAACCCTCCTTAGGGATAAAAACATCTAGAAGGAAAGAGTACTCCCCCCTATTTCATTAAAAAACAAAAAACAGAAATACAAGAAGCATGGGGGGACATAGACCAAAACCCATGCAAACAAAAATAAAACATTATTGCCTGAAACGAAAATAAGGAAGGCCAATCCTATTACGAATAAAATCATCTTTAATAAAATAGGGAACAGAATTCCACCATTGGAAACCAGACAGATTGATCCCATGAGACGCCAGCTTATCAGCGCAGTGATTCCCTTCCCGAAAAATATGAGTGCACGTGACAGTCATTGATTTGAGCAGACCCATGCAATTAAGCCAACGATTGCGGAGATTCCAAGGCACAATTGAGTGAGACGAGAAAGCCATAACAGCAAGCTGAGAGTCACTCTCAATCCATAAACGATGCCAACCTTTTCAGAAAGCCACTTCAATGGCGACCATGACACCGACAAGCTCAGCATGAAGAGCGTAATTTGTACCTAGAGGAAGCATAAAACAGCCAAGAGACTCAGCATTACTGTCACGAAAGATACCCCCACAGGCAGCTAAACCAGGAGAACCCCTCGCAGCGCCATCAGTATTACACTTAACCCAAAAGCAAGGAGGAGACTTCCAGATAACCTCTATAGTTGTAGGAGCCTTACGAGGTTTGCACTCAACCGAAAAACCCTTAAGAATCTCAAAGTCCTGCATGGAATTAGACGTGTAGCCCTTGCTGAGATTACCAGAAATGTTCACATTTGCCATGATCAAGTTTTTCAGGTAATTGGGCAAGATCTTCTTGTTGTCAAAACGAATCTGATTCCGAGAGAACCAAATAGCCCAGAAAACGTTAATAACCGCAGCGGAAACAACATCCTGCACTTGGTCCGACCAGGGGCGCAGACAGACTTCAAAAATCGTCTCCGGGGAGGAAACATCAATATTAAGAGAGAGCATGCCACTAAGCCAATCCCAAAGCTGCTTAGCAAAAGAACACTCACAGAAAAGGTGCAAGGAAGACTCATAATCCGCTTCACATAGACTACACATGGAAACAGTACCACATCCACGGCTTCTGAGCTGCTCATCTGTTGGCATACGGTGATGGAGGATACGCCACATAAGAAGAGACTTGGAAGGAGGTATAACACTTCGCCAAATATTCTTGAACCACTTACTAGGTTGCCCAACAGGCCTGAAATAAAGATAAGCAATTTTAAAAGTAAGCATACCATCAGTAGAGTTTTTCCAAATCAGCTGATCTTGAGAGTCAAATGAAGGCAGGTCTTTTTCATGAAGGAGCGAAGCCAGCTGAGGAAAGATATTGGAGAGAGATGCAGGGATACACCAGTGACCATTCTGAATGAAGTCACAAACACGGGCCTTGAGATAGAGCTGACGATGCTCAGGGACATTACCAGGGGGGCCGACATCCAAGGATCAAGCCATAAGTTGATACAATCACCTTTACCAATTTGCCAAATGCAGTTTTCTTGGATGGTGGAAAGATGATCACGCAAATGACCCCACAAAGAAGAACTGATATGATAAGAGATCGCAGTATTATTTCTGAAGACCCTCGATCTTAACAGGACAGCCCAGCTGTTCTGGGAAATGCTTAGCTCCCAGCTAAGCTTAAGACAAGCTGCCTTATTAGTGTCTTTGAGGGACCTAATCCCCAGACCCCCGCTCAGCGGTTGGTCTACAAACCTTATGCCAGGCCACAGTAACCACTTTACGTTGATTGACGTCACCAGGCCAAATGAAATTTCTAATCCAAGAATCCACAGTATTCAACAGAGAGGAATGCCATTTGTAAATCAGGAAGCTGTAAATTAACATACTTTGAACAACCGACTTGACTAGCTGTGCTCTTCCGGCAATAGAGAGGAGGGAAGCTTTCCAGGCTGATAACTTGGCTTTAATCTTGTCAGCGATTGGCATTAAATAAACAGCTTTAGGCTTACCTTTGAAAATTGGAATACCCAAGTATGTGAACGGCAACTGTCTGTTGTGCCCGAAAAATCCGGTTTGGGACTTTTCGTTTGACAACGTGGAAAAAGTTTGGAGCCGCCACCAATATTTTAATTTTAAGACCAAAACATTGAAAAAAGGTCTTTTAAACAAGGCGGATGGTCTTTTGAAAACTAGAGATGTAGGTTCGGGAGTCGGTTAGGTACAGGGAAGGTATTAGCACCCTGCACCTCCTTTCTACCGAAAGGGAACCATTAACTTGATGTGTGGTTTGGACAAAAGTTTGAGTTTGAAAGCGGTTTATTCTACTTCTTTTCTTTTCTTTAGGAGTTTGTTTTATTGAAAACGAGGGAAGAAGAATATTTTTGGTTATCTTCGAAAATCAGGACAAAACAAAGATTTTTTAAGAGTGTGCTTGACGGGACAGGACCCCGCTCCTACGTATCTCCCGGTGCGATGGAGAATTCAAAGCTACGTAGTTCTCGGCTTTTGGTTTTGAAAAAGGATTGAGCTTTCGCGAAGACCGAACAACAATGGTTAGAATGGTCTCGCTACTAACTCCTTTTGAAAACAACATCATCATTAACAACCTAATCGGCAACGGCGCGATTGGTGTTTAATGACAATTGGTTTATTTTTGAGAAATGAATAAGTTTTCGAAAATGGGATAGAGCTTTTGCGAAGACCGAACAACAACAGTTAGAATGGTCTCGCTTCTAACTCCTTTTGAAAACAATATCATCATTAACAGCCTAATCGGCAATGGCGCGATTGGTGTTTAATGACGATTGATTTATTTTTGTTTTGAAAGTAAAAGTTTCTTTTTGTTTTGAAATGATTTTAGGAAATGGGTTTTAGAAAAGGAGTAGAACATTTCAAGTCAATTCTAAATCCATAACCAAATGCAAATGAATGAATAATACTCAAGCAAACATGAACATATCATTCATTAACCAAGATTAAACATGCCCATAGAATCAAAGGATTCAATTATTAAAGATGCAAAACAAAGTTCTCAAAGTAATTGTGTGTGTGCAAGAAGGATTGTATTTACCCTAATGGCTCTATGCTACAACATGCATGTAGACTTACGTCTCCATTAGGAGGTCATACAAGTGGAGAGGAGGGCACACAATCAAGTCAAGACATTTACATGGCATCAAGAACAAGTGAATACAATTGATTGTAAACATAGAGTATTCTAAGTTAAATGATTGAATATGTAAGCAAGGATGCATGATTAGGTAAGCATGTAAGTGCATGAGTGTACAAGGAATGGATGCATAGCACTTTATTTATGAATGGATGGCATACCAGGATGCATAAGAGGATGCAAGAGATATAAGCATATGAGGATGCATGAGAGTGTCACATAAACTAAGTATGAATGAAGATGCATGAATGTGAAAATGTTTTGGGTATTTTTGCAAGTTGATAAGTTGTAAAACTTTAAGTAAGAAGTTAGTGAAAAGTAAAGTAAAAATGCATGAAGTAAATGGTAATTATTTAATGAGATGGTAAAGTAAAAATGCATGAGGTAAATGGGAAGTGGTAAAATCTTTTTATGTTTTAGTAAAAAATAAATGAAGTGGTAAAAACCAAAGTAGTAAAATATTTTTATGTTTTGGTAAAAAGTTAATGAATGGTAAAGTAAAAAGTAAGTGAGTGGTTAAAAATAAAAAAACACATTGACACAATTGCATTCATTTACACAAGATCAAACAACCATTTCAAGCACAAAAATAGGCACAAAATAGGCCTCTAAGGCCGAAACCACAACATGCCCAAATCATCAAATTATTTCATGTCAAGATTCACAATCAACATGTAGAACAAAGCACATGACTAAACCCTAAATTATCATGCCATGTTACAAGATAATTATCAAGCAAAACATGCATCTATTCTTCACATAAATTAAAGGAAAGAAAAGACAACAAAAACCCTAAATCTATAAGCTCAAAACCGAAGCCTCATACACCAAAAATCAAGCCCAAAATTCAACTTACAATTCATGACATGAACAAGAAAATGCAAGAATAACATAAGACACATAATATGTGAAGGCTCCTTAGTTAGAAAATGATGATTTATTTAATGAAAAGTGAGGAAATGGGTATGAAAATGCAAATAACATGGTTAAAACACAAGAATGCTCCTATCAAAGCCAAGGACTCACCTCAAACACCCAAGGCTCCCAATGTCCTTGTCATAGTGTTTGAAATGAGTCCTCTAAGCCTTTAAGAAGGAAAAGAGGAGGAGAAGAGAAATCTACATGCTAATAATTAAAGAAAATACAAGAGATAATAGGCTTACCTCTAAATCAAACTAGAAAAGAAAGATGGATGAAAATAAAAGCAAGAACACTTGAAGCTCCTCTTGAATGCCACAAAATCACTTGAACTTGGAAAATTTGAAGCTTGAGGAACTAGAAACAAAATATATGAAAGAAGGGTGGAATGGAGAGTAGAAATAAGAGAAAAGTGAAGAAAAATGGAGGTGAGGGAGAGGGATAGGGTTTCGGGTTTGAGAGGGGGAAGAGGAGAGATTTTTGGTGAAAATGAGAAATAAGAGATGAATGAAAGGCCAAAAGGTCCTCATGTGTGAAAATGAAGGGGTATTTATAGGGTTTTTTAGGTTTAGGGGTATTTTAGTCTTTATGATTTTGATGTGCTCTAGGATTGAGTCTTAAAATTAGATGGAGGGTTAGGATTGATCCTCACATGGATTGAGGGTAGGAAGAAAACACAAAATGAGAGAGTGAAAGATAGGGGCGAAAGTTAAAGGAAAAAAAAAGAAAAATTAAATTTTCTTATTTTAGAAGAGATATTTTATGTGAGGTAGGGTTAAGGGCATTTTAGGGAAGAATTGTGACCAAAGTGGAAAATTTGGGTTTTCTTATGAAGGGGTTAGTGTAAGTGAGTGAGGTATTTTACCAAAGAGGGTATAATGATTACAAAATGGAAGAGTGTGGAAGAAATTGGAGAGAGAGAGAGAGAGAGAGAAGGAGTATGCGAATGTGAGGAGAGGAGAGAAGGAAAAAACTTGTTTTTTTTTTGGTGTTTTGTCTTATTTGAAGACACTTCCTCATTTTGCTTTTTGAATTTGAAATTTTTGGGCATAGGAAATAATGGGAATGCAACTATTGAAAATGTGTTACATGTTTTTGGGCACCATAAAATATTCCCTCTAGTCACCCATGACAATAAAAATTGTCACTTAAGAATTGAGGAATATTTAATGGTCATTTTTTATTTTTCTATGCACTAAAAATGGAAAAATACATTTTTAATTATTTTTGACTAGGGTTTTCTTTCTAAAAAATTGTACAAAAATTATCCTTGATAGAATAAAAATGTACTTTTTGTGGATGTGCATTTTTGGCGAGAAAATCATTTTTTTTGCGAAAAATGACCAAAATGTCCTTTTTGACCTTAAAACCCTAATTTGCCTAAAAAGTGCATTCTAACCCTAAAAATGACTTTAAAGACCTTGGAATGACTTCTAGGACCCAAAATGCAATGCATGATGCTCTTCATTCTTCAATTTATTTATTTTTTGTGGAAAATTAGGGTTTTGACCTAAGCCGGACAAAATTAGGGTATGACAGCTGCCCCTCTTTATCTGAACTTTAACGAGGAATATGAATTGACCGAAACATATTCCAAGGCAAATGAAGATAAAGAATTCAGAAATTATACCGATTTTGTCTACTTAGGGAAACCCGAATTTTCCTCTTTTTTATTTTTCTAATTTATTGGGTGTTAGCCCGAGGTGAATGCAATGGATGAATCGTCAACTCTCAGTAAGCAGGAAACTAAATGGTGCCAACCCTTAATAAGCTAGCGGAAAGCAATAAAGAAAGCAATAAAAAGGGAAGCAAAAAGGGTGCCGGCCCTCGTTAAGCCGGCGACGGAGGCTGCCTAAAGCCTTCTAACGAATCGCGAATGATCCGAGATTGCACTTGGGCCTGGGAGCACGTGGGCTCCAAAGGGGTGGTCTTGCGAGCGACCAGGGGAGGGTACTATATCAAGTCTGGATCTCGATATTTCCCTAGGACGGCGCCATGTTTTAGGCTAACACAGCTATCCCCTTCGACTGGACCTATTGAGGTCAGGGGGACTTACCTGCAGCTCGAATACAAGGTGAAGTCAATCTTGCTGGGGACACGTGGGTCCAGAGGGGATTCCAAAATCCAGTTGGTTTCCTTTAGTCGGTCAATGCTTCCACACCGATCCAGGATGCCTGCTCAGGTTAGCGGACTTTTCTTCAGCTTTCTCTTGATTGATGATCAATACCATTGCACTGATCCAGGATGTCTGCTCAGGCTAGCGGACCTTTCTTCAGCTTGCTCTGATTGATGATCAGTGCCATTGCACTGATCCAGGATGTCTGCTCAGGTTAGCGGACCTTTCTTCAGCTTGCTCTGATTGATGATCAATGCCATTGCACTGATCCAGGACACCTGCACACGTTAGCAGATGCAAGACATGGTGCATGGAATATGAATGCATGCTATGCAAAGTCCGTTATGCGAATGCATGTCATGTGAGTGCATGTGATGTGATGATTTAGTGGAATGATGAATGCAATGGGATGCTATTCTTGATTCTTCGTTTCTTTTGTCAGCTTTCTTTTTTCTGACTGTTTGTTTTTTCTTGGTTTTCGTTCTTTGATCAGCTTTCTTTTTCTGATCGTTTGTTTTTTTCTTTGCTCTTTTGCTCTTTTGGCTTATTTTTGCTGGTTCAGCCAACCCGCGACACTCATGGCACGAGACTGAGGAACCCACTGGAATTGCGGGGCTCATGGGCCGAGTGCATGTTGGCTTTGACTTTGCCATTTGAAGCAATCGTGAGTGCAATCGCTTTCTCTTGCATGATTAACTGGTTTTGGGGAATTGCTTTTTTCCGCGACCTTTAGGGACTTTGCAATAATTGTAATGCTCCATGATTTATGAACATGTTTTACAGGTCATCATCACCATCATTATAAAACGTTTATTTTGAGCAAAAAAAGCAGAAAATAAAAGAGTGAACAGATATGAGAAAGTTGAACTTTATTAATGTGGAAACCGGTCGCACAAGAAGTTACGCCGATTGTTTATTACACTTGAAAGTTTAAACTATAAAAAGACACGAAAAAAGAGAGAAGTTAAATTCTGACTGTCCGTCTCTGTGGAACAGTGCTAAACATTTATGTCCTTGACCTTGATCACTCCCTCATCCAAGTCTTCAGAGGAGTTGTATGCCTTTCTTTACTTTTCATGCCCAAGTTTTCTGACCCTAATTTTTGCCTAGATTGCCCTTTGCGGGTTTTCAATCCACCGGGTCGCTCTGATTTTGCCTAGGCCGCCCTTTCGGGTTTTCAACCTAGCGAGCTAACTCTTACTTGGCTTGTCTTTCTCTTTTTTCGTCTATTTCTTTCAGGCGTAATACTTCTTCACTTGATCGGAATTGACTGGGTTCCTTAAATCCTCTCCGTCCATGTTCGTGAGTATCAGTGCTCCTCCAGAAAAGACTTTCTTGACCACATACGGGCCGTCATAAGTGGGTGTCCATTTCCCTCGGGGATCAGTCTGGATGGGCAAGATCTTCTTAAGCACCAAATCTCCCTGCTTGAATTCACGGTGCCGGACTTTCTTGTCAAAAGCTGTTCTCATTCTCTGTTGGTACAGCTGCCCATGACACAAAGCTGCAATTCTTTTTTCCTCAATGAGGTTTAGCTGATCCAGACGAGCCTGCACCCACTCTGCTTCTTCCAGTTTAGCTTCCATGAGTACCCGTAGGGATGGTATCTCAACCTCAATTGGGAGGACCGCCTCTGACCCGTATACCAGAGAGAAAGGAGTTTCCCCAGTTGAGGTACACACTGAAGTACGATAGCCATGCAAAGCAAAGGGAAGCATTTCATGCCAATCCTTGTATGTGACCACCATTTTTTGCACAATCTTTTTGATGTTCTTGTTAGCTGCCTCCACTGCTCCATTCATCTTGGGCCGATAGGGGGAAGAATTATGATGCTGAATTTTGAACTCTAGGCACAGGTCCTTCATCATTTTGCTATTCAGATTGCTGCCGTTATCAGTGATGATCTTGTTAGGAAGACCATAACGGCAAATCAGATCCTTCTTCACAAATTTGGCAACCACTGAACTGGTTACACTGGAGTATGAGGCAGCTTCAACCCACTTCGTGAAATAGTCAATGGCGACCAAGATGAAGCGATGCCCATTTGATGCTTTGGGTTCAATGGGACCGATGACATCCATTCCCCACATTGAAAACGGCCAGGATGCAGTCAGAACATTCAATTTGGCAGGCGGCACATGAATGTGGTCAGCGTAGATTTGGCACTTGTGGCACTTTCGGACAAAGCTGTAGCAGTCACCTTCCATCTGCAACCAGTAATAGCCCGCCCTTAAAATCTGTCTAGCCATAGTATGCGCACTGGAATGAGTTCCGAATGAGCCCTCGTGTACATCTTTCATGATTCTTTCAGCTTCTTCTTTAGCAACACACCTTAAGAGGACCATGTCATAATTCCTTTTGTAGAGAACCTCACCGCTGAGGAAGAAATTCCTTGACAGTCGCCGAAGAGTTCTCTTGTCATTTTCAGATGCCCCAGGAGGGTATTCTGCTGATGATGTACTGTTTGATATCATGATACCAAGGCTTGTCATCCGGCTCTTCATCTATGGCTGTGCAGTAGTGATGCGCAGGTAGACTCCGGTGCTGGATTGTGACATGAGTTAAGCTTTTATCACAATTGATATTGAACATGGATGATAAAGTTGCCAATGCATCAGCCAACTGGTTTTCACTTTGAGGGAAGTGTTTGAAAGTGATTTCGTCAAAAGACTCCATCAACTCTTGCACATGAACACAATAAGGAATCAGTTTGGGATCTCTGGTCTCCCAATCGCCTCTTACTTGATGAATAACCAGGGCTGAATCTCCATACACATCTAGCCTTTTAACTTTCCATTCTAGGGCTGCTTGAATACCCAAGATGCATGCTTCATACTCTGCTATGTTGTTTGTGACATAGAAGCTCAACCTTGCAGTGACAGGAACGAAGCGATTGTCAGGAGATATTAACACAGCACCTGCCCCATGCCCCCATACATTTGACGCACCATCGAAGATCATTCTCCACCTTTCACTTTCTTGGGACTTCCCCTCATCAAACAGTGCCATGATATCTTCATCAGGAAAATCATGTTGCATTGGTTGGTAGTTTGGAATCGGCTGACATGCCAAATACTCAGCAAGTGCACTACCTTTAACTGCTTTTTGTGTGACATACAGGATATCGTATTCTGATAATTGCATTTGCCAACTGGCAATTCGTCCTGTAAGAGCTGGCTTCTCAAATATGTACTTGATTGGATCCATTTTTGACACCAACCAAGTGGTGTGACTCAGCATGTACTGCCTTAAACGGTGAGCAGCCCAAACTAGAGCACAACAAGTCTTTTGCAGCATATAATATCTTGTCTCACAATCGGTGAACTTTTTGCTAAGATAGTATATGGCATGCTCCTTTTTCCCGGATTCATCATGCTGCCCCAACACACAACCCATTGAATTATCTAGCACTGTAAGGTATAAGATGAGAGGCCTGCCTGACACAGGTGGCATTAAGACTGGTGGATTATGCAAGTACACCTTGATTTTCTCAAAGGCAGCTTGACACTGGTCATTCCACTTCAACTCTTGATTTTTGCACAGCAGTTTGAAGATCGGCTCACAAGTAGCAGTCAACTGGAAGATGAATCGGGAGATGTAATTCGACCTTCCGAGGAAACCACAGACTTCTTTCTCTGCTTTGGGCACCGGCATCTCGAGGATGGCTTTTACTTTGTTTGGATCCACCTCGATTCCCTTCTGGCTGACAATGAAACCTAACAACTTCCCTGATCTCTCCCCAAACGTGCACTTGGCCGGGTTTAACTTGAGTTTATATTTCCTCAACCGTTCGAAGAGCTTCTGCAGATTAACAATATGCTCCTCGTTGGTTTTAGATTTTGCGATCATGTCATCCACATAAACCTCAATCTCCTTATGCATTATGTCGTGAAACAGCGTGACCATGGCCCTTTGGTAGGTTGCACCAGCGTTCTTTAACCCGAATGGCATGACCTTGTAACAGAACGTTCCCCATAGCATTATGAAAGTTGTCTTTTCCATATCTTCGGGGTCCATCTTGATCTGATTATATCCCGAATATCCATCCATGAAGGAGAATAACGAGTGTTGAGCTGTACTATCCACTAAGACATCAATGTGGGGCAAAGGAAAATCGTCTTTAGGACTAGCACGATTCAGATCTCGGTAGTCAACGCACATTCTGACCTTCCCGTCCTTCTTCGGAACCGGGACAATATTGGCAACCCACTGTGGGTATTTGGCCACCGCTAGGAATCCGGCGTCAAACTGCTTTTTTACCTCATCCCTAATCTTTAGGGACATCTCAGGCTTCATCCTTCTAAGTTTCTGCTTCACAGGCGGGCATTCAGGTTTGACTGGCAACTTATGCATCACAATGTCAGTATCCAACCCAGGCATATCTTGGTAGGACCATGCAAACACATCCATATAATCGTGCAACAGTTGAACCAACTTCATGCGATCCTCGTCATTCATGGCGGTACCCACTTTGACCTCTTTCTTGCTCTCAGTTGTACCCAAGTTGATCACTTCAGTAGATTCTCCGTGTGGCTGAATTACCCTTTCTTCCTGTTTCATTAACCTCATGAGTTCTGGAGGAGCTTCCCAGTCTTCCTCAACATCCCCCTCAGCTTGATTAATAGGGTGATCAAAGTCAAAATATGGACTGTTGGCACTGTTATTTTGGGAGACAATTGCTGTGGATCTGCATTTTGCCGAAGCGAAAAAGCAGAATGAAAGGTGAGACAAGCAAGCAAACAATAATAAAGCGAGGAAAAGACACATGAAATGAAAAGGATTGATTTTTATTTTGAAATTCAAAAACAACGTTTTATTAATGATGATGATTCTGAAAATAAAAACATGCTCGCCCCTAACAACTTGTCCTATGGCCTTGGGCAGAGCCACAGGGTTGCATTACAAATGATTACTTTAAATTAAAAGTCACAGGAAGATCAGCAGCCTTCCAATTCTTTAATTTCTCACTGGCACCGCAGCGTCGAACCAAACTTGCACCACCCTCTTCAGACTCAGAACCATCCTTGATGACAGCAACTTGATTGGGATCCAACAAACCAGCACTCACAAAACTTTGACTGATGTCGCAAATTGGAATCCTCTGGGGCCATGGATCCTGGCCTTTGGACTTGGCCAACCATCTGCCCCTTCGTTCATCTGCCATTTTTCTTCTTTCTTCCTCACTTGGGGTGTATCCCAGCCCGCAATGGTCCTTTTTTTCCTTCAGTTGAATGGGAGCTAGAATTCCCTGACCAAACTTTCCCAAGCCAGAACCAACCTTATATCCTTGGGCTAACATGATCTTAGCAACCATCTCCTCCTCCTTGGTCCTCTCAAATACTACATTGGCGA
The DNA here is from genome assembly GCA_039519185.1 of Astragalus membranaceus. Lineage (NCBI taxonomy): Eukaryota > Viridiplantae > Streptophyta > Magnoliopsida > Fabales > Fabaceae > Astragalus > Astragalus membranaceus. The sequence goes on along the minus strand of CM076850.1, from coordinate 21,262,393 downwards.
TCTCCAAAGACTGAAAGGCTGTTTCCAAAGACTCTTCGGCAGCTTCCACATATTTGAACTCTGATGGCTTATTAACCAGAGTCTCTTCCTCACCAAATACTACCACGACCTGGCCGTCAACCACGAATTTAATCCGCTGGTGTAAAGAAGAAGGGATTGCTCCAGCCATATGGATCCATGGTCGGCCCAGCAAACAACTGTATGAGGACGTAATATCCATGATTTGGAAATTGATGTAGAAAACTTCGGGACCAATCTGGATGGGAAATTCCATTTCCCCCAGAACTTCCTTTTTGGACCCATCAAAGGCCCGCACCAGTGTCGAACTCGGCTTCATGTAGGAGCAATCAACGTCTAACTTATCCATAGTTGACTTCGGCATCACGTTCAATGAAGACCCATTGTCAATTAGTACTCTGGCCAGCACATAGTCTCCACACTTTACCGAGATGTGCAGAGCTTGATTGTGTTCTTTTCCGCTTGAAGGCAACTCATCATCGGCAAATGTTAGGTGATTTGCAGCCACTATATTCCCCACAATCCCATCAAACTGATTCACTGTGATATCCTCTGCAACATGAGCCTCGTTGAGCACTTTCATCAAAGCTGTTCTGTGTGCTTCCGAGCTAAGCAACAATGATAGCATGGATATCTTGGATGGAGTTTGCTTTAACTGATCAACCACTCGATAATCACTCTGCCGGACGATCTTCAAGAATTCATCTGCTTCTTTTTCCGTCACTTTCTCTTGAGCAACCTTTGGCTCTTTTCCTTTTTCCTTACGGCCCCTCTGTTCGACCTCCTTGGAAGTTTCAGCTCGGAGAGTCTCAGGAGCATATACTCTTCCGCTTCTTGTGATCCCACTTGATCCCCCTATGTTGGTTACGGTAGGAGCACTTGGGGAGCATTCGACTGTAGATAGTGCAGTGTACTTCCACGGAACTGCCTTGTCCGACTTATAGGGAAAAGGAGCCGGAACTTCAATCACTATTGGTTGGGCGTTTGCCCGCACCAATCCGGGATTGTAATTGTAAGGAATTTCGACAGGTCTTCTGGGTCCTCTACTTTTATCAGAATGTAGAGTCAACACTTCTTCTTCAACATCATGGGTTCCTATCTGGACCACACACCGATCCATCAGGTCCTGTAGGATCATCTCAAAGCTTTCACAATTCCCCATGCACGTGGAGTCAGCACACCCCTCTTCATGGCAACACCCCTTCCTAACCACCCCAACATGGCATAACTCAGAGTAGATAACACCCAACGGGGTCTTGATCTTCTGCACATCCTTTACCAATTGCCCAACGGAACTTTCTATAGCATTGGTAGCTGGCCTCTGATGACCTGGCAATGTATTAGTTGTTGTATTCGGGCTGCTCTGCTTGAACGAGATCCACCCAGCATCTACTAGGTCTTGCACCACATGCTTGAAGGCTTTACATTCCTCCACAGTATGACCGACCCCGTTTTCGTGGAAACTGCAGGTAGCATTAGCGTTGTAACTTCTGGGACATGGCGGCTGCAGGGCCTTCATTGGCCGAGTGTTGATCAAGTTCTTGGAAGTCAAGTGATCAAACAATTCAGTGTATGTCATTGGTATTGGATCAAAATTGGTCCGTTTCTTGTACTGATAACCCTGAGCCCTGTGACTGTCACCGCCTTGCTGGGATGGCACAGGAGCAGAAAATGGAACAGTTTGTGGTGGAGGGGTACCAAAGGATGAACTTCCTCCCGAGATTACATTTGTTTCCCCTTCCTTCTTCTTCGGGAAATGGGAGTGAGGCTTCTTCTGATTGCTTGAACCACCAGAGCTTCCTGCATTACTGAGGTGATTCGAAATCTTCCCACTTCGGAGACCATGCTCAAGTCTTTCCCCGAAGACTATCATATCAGAGAAGCTAGTTGAAACACTTGTAATCAGCCGGTCATAGTAAATTGCTGGCAGAGTTTCCAAGAACGTGTACACCATTTCTTTTTCAGTCAAAGGAGGTTGGACCTGGGCGGCTAGGCTTCACCATTTCTGGGCATATTCTTTGAAAGTCTCCCTTTCGCCCTTACTCATGTGTTGCAATTGCGACCTGTCCGGAGCCATGTCCATGTTATACTTATATTGTCTCATGAATGCTTCGCACAAATCTTTCCAACAACGAATTTCAGAGGATTGCAGTTTCATGTACCAATCTAGAGGAGCTCCAGCCAAACTGTTTTGAAAGCAGTAAATCAGCAGTTTGTCATCATTGGCGTAAGGACCCATTTTTCGGACAAACATCGTAACATGGCTCTCCGGACAGCCTGTTCCTCTGTATTTGTCCACTTCGGGAGCTTTGAACTTTGGTGGCAAAACCAAATCTGGGACTAAACACAGCTCACGAGCTTCCTTGGCTCTGACACCAACACCCTCCATTGCCTTTACTCTTTCTTCAAGTGCACGAATCGGGTCATCTGGCTGTGATCCCTCAAACATATGTCCTTGGGGGTGACTCCCCATACTGTAATAATACCCTCCAGGCTGAGGAACATTGTGAGGGTGTGCTGTAAGCTCCGGAGTAGGACTGAGCACAGCATGAGGACTAGGAGTTTGGATCTGCGGTCCTCCGGCAGCTCCCCCGGACACGGCGGCAGTGACCTGATTAGGCGCAACCATACTGACGGGGATAGGTCCAACAGTTCGCGGCATGTACCCAGCAGGCATACCCCAAGGGTATCTTTGTGAAGTGTATTGATTCGGCCCATTCATTCCTGAAGCAAAGACGGGATGACTGACCCCGGATCTCGGAGGAACTGTGGCTGATATTGGAGGAGGAACGAAAGAAGTGACACCATCTGGACCCACGATGGCGACACCTTCAGCAGCTTTCCCACTCTTTAAACTTTGCAGCATGACCATCATCTCATGCACCTGGGCCTCCATTGCCCCAACCTTATCCTTAAGCACTTGGTTCTCCTGAGCCAGCTGCTCAGGATTCAGAATTTGTACGCCCAAATCTTCATGTTCTAGATTACTTTCAGTTTCAATCTCTGGATGCCCTTGAGGATCAGCCATCAGCTTTGCTTGTAATCGGGTGAAGTATCGGTGGCGGAGAACCAGCTTGCCTCTCGCTTTTGTTGGTAGAACATTTTTATTAAGTGAAGGAGCAAATTAATGAATGCAATGCGTGCAATGCAGATGAGTGTTAGTTTTAGTTTGTCTTATGCCGTGAACCCCAACGTGTCATATCTTGCCATAGATTTAACAGTGAATTTTGATTTGTTTAGAACATAACAAGAGTGGAATCAACAAATTAAACAAACACGCCCCATACATTCAAATTCAAACAAGGACTTCAAGTCTTACATTTCAAAAAAGTAAAATACTCAAATGGAAATAAAGGTCCCTCTAGGAAGAGAAAGTACAATAAAACGGAAATTACAAACAAAAGCTCAACTACATAGAGCCTTGAAAACTTCAGTTCTCTTCCTCTTGCTGCCTGTGGGGACTCTCCCAGTTTTCTCCCTGACTTCTTCAACCAAGGCCCTGCAGAACTCCACAAATTTGTAGACTGCTGGCGGAGTGTTGAAAGGAGACATCTCACACTCGGCCTTTCCTAGCTTCTTAGGCACACCTGAGAGAGCTTGGCTGGCCAACTCTGCAAGCTCAGAGAATCTAACCTTCCAATGCTGAATTTCATCTTTCAGCTCTATGATGACTGCCTGTTCCTCAATTCTGCCAAGGAGTTCAACAAAGCGGCGCTCCCAATACCGACTTTCATCTTTCACCTGCCTGTATGCATCGCTGATGTGCCGAAGGTTTCTTTTCAATTCGTCAGAAATCTCTCGCTCGTATCCTAGAGCTTGCTTATACTCTTTGAGGATGCTTTCCACTGAATCTCTTTCTTGCACCACACTGCTCAATTTTCTCTCCCACTCGGCTTGTAGCAAGCGGGACTCTCTTTTTGACTTGGCGAGCTGACTCCTCGTAGTCCTCTCTTCCATCTTTGTCTTTTCATACAGATCCCTCCATTGACTGACTTCTTCAATTGCCCCTTTCCCTTTTGCTTTCTGTCTCTTGACTTCCTCTTTGGCCGCTTGCCAATACTTTTGAGCTTCTACCTTTTCCTTCTCTTCTTCTTTGAGTTTCTTGTCCAACTCCTCAATAATAGCAGATTTGGAAGCATTATCTTCTTTCAATCTCTGGTTGCTCTGAGTTAACTTCTCTATCTCAGCTTGCAGGGATTTCTTCTCCTCCTCTGCTTTCATCAGGGCTAACTTGACATCCCCTAGTTCTTCAACAACCGGAGTACCAGAGTTTATCATCTCTCTCTCATTTTGCAATACCTTCTGATATGGCAGCTGGACACTCTGAATCCTCTCCTCAAGCCACCGAGCAAAAGTGATTCCCTTAGTCTTCTGAGAGAGATCTGCTTTTCCATAGCGAGTCACCATACCCCAAGCTTGCAAAACTTTTCTCATCAAACTGGCATCTTTTTGCCCTCCCTCATAGATGTAAAACGAGGATACCATCTCTTCAGTAGGCGCACTTCTCATAGGGTATCCTAATTGTCTTAGAGTCAAAGAGGGATTGTAGTTAATGCAACCCTTAGTGCCCATCAGTGGGACATTTTGAAAACCACCACAGCGGAAAACTATCTCAGGCCTATCTTCCCAGCAAGATGGGAGATACCAACGAATCAAGTGCTCATCTAGGCTCCCTAGAAACTGGATCCACTCCTGAATGTTCATGACTCGCACTTCACAGGTGATAGCATAATCAATCAACTTCTCTACTCGTACTGGATTAGTGTAGACATGAATTAGAAACCAGGCATACAATAAGTGAGAGGAGCAAGAGATTTTCTTTCTTTTCAGTTCGCAGTGATGAGTGAAAGCTGAATAAGTGTCAGCAAGAATAGCCGGGATTGGATTGATCGGATTCTTCTCATTCTGGGAAGCTAGGAAGATGCCAACGACAGTCACATCTATGAATCTCTCAATCTGTGGAAAGAGGACAACTCCGAAGATTGTCAGTGCCAAGATTTGCTTGAAGACCACCCAGTTTTTATTTTTGGCATGCACATCCATCAGACTCTCGAGATAACTCTGTGGGAAACCAATCACCTGGTTCTTCTTCTGCTTCTGGAGTCTCAGGTCTTCTACCTTCATTTGCAACAGGGCGGCAAATTTCTCGTCCGTGTAGTATTGCTCTTGATATCGGTAGGGAACGGCTTCTGTCTGAGGGAAACCCAAAATCTGATGGTATTCTTCCAACGTGGGAGTCAATTGGAAGTTTCTGAAAAGAAAGCATCTGATCTCGGAGTCATAAAATCTGCTTAGAGCCACGATTGCTTCGGTCTGCACCTCTAGTGTCAACAGCTTCCGGAGATTCCCGTAAGAAATGTCAAATGACCCTCTTTCGATAGGTCCCATCAGGTCAGCACATTTTTTCAGACTGGCAACATCAACCTTACTTACAACCGGATATCTCGGGGGGTGCACTGTCTCACTTCTTGATTCCATACTGTACCTATGGCAAGATTCTTTGTCACTTTGGGATTCTCAGCAAACAAACTTTGATGAAATGCAAGGATGCATGCATGAGCTGTAAAAGCTTATGTTGGATGCAATGCGAGGATGCATGCAAAATGATGATGATATTTTATGCATGGGCAGATTAGGGCAATCTTTATTGGCATTAGTTCAAATTGTTTTTTTTTTTGAAAAATGCGGGTCGTACGTGGTTTCATATGGACTTAGTAAGAGAAAGGCTACAACGGCAACTCTTTCTCTCCTTTTTTTTGAAAATAAAGTGGACCACATACTGCCTCGTACGGACCGACAAAAGAAAGGCTACAACGGCAGCTCTTTCTCTACTTTCTTTTTTGTTTCTTTGGAAAAATTCCCTTCTCCTTTTTTGAAAACATGCCTAGATTACAATGCAACACACAATTTGGTATGCCCCTTGTGTCCTACGAAGGTGGGGACCTAAGTTCTAGGACAACTCAAATGTTCCTCCCATGTGGGTTCTAGTCACTTCCTCACCAGGTTACCAGAGCTAATTCTTTCTCACAATAGCACCCACAACGATGGAATGCCATCTGGTGTGAGGCCTCATGAAAGAGCATACTCTGGCTGAAACTTTCGTGAGAGTCGGAAGGACAACGGTCCAATTGCCAGTCACTACTCGTTTCCACTCTCCTAAGTTTTGTCAGACCTTGGGTTTTGGGCCCCTCTCAAAGCATAGTAAGCATAAGGTGTGAGTGTGTGTAGTGAGGACATACCGCCTAAAACTACCCACATATATCCCCACCTGCGAAGGAAAACCCAGAACAGTCCAAACAATAGCAGGCAATAACATCTCGTCTACCCTAGGGTTCAATATCACAATACCAATAATCCAACCTAGGTTTCAGCAACAGTCATATGCACTGCTTACCTCAAGAAAGGGAGCGGAGAAGAAGGGATCATAATAGAATGGGAGGAAATGCATGTTTTTACCTTAAGAAAGGGAGCAGAGAATAGGGGACATGGGAATTGAGGAATGCATGAACACGGCATTGTGAACAAATAGAAAAGGAGTAGAACAAAGCTTTCAACTCAATTAATTTTAAACCACACATCAAGTTAACTAGGCTTGACCCTCGTCTTTTTTAAAAAAATGGTCCCCAGCGGAGTCGCCAGCTGTTGCGCCCGAAAAATCCGGGTTGGGACTTTTCGTTTGACAACGTGGAAAAAGTTTGGAGCCGCCACCAATATTTTAATTTTAAGACCAAAACATTGAAAAAAGGTCTTTTAAACAAGGCGGATGGTCTTTTGAAAACTAGAGATGTAGGTTCGGGAGTCGGTTAGGTACGGGGAAGGTATTAGCACCCCGCACCTCCTTTCTACCGAAAGGGAACCATTAACTTGATGTGTGGTTTGGACAAAAGTTTGAGTTTGAAAGCGGTTTATTCTACTTCTTTTCTTTTCTTTAGGAGTTTGTTTTATTGAAAACGAGGGAAGAAGAATAGTTTTGGTTATCTTCGAAAATCAGGACAAAACAAAGATTTTTTAAGAGTGTACTTGACGGGACAGGACCCCGCTCCTACGTATCTCCCGGTGCGATGGAGAATTCAAAGCTACGTAGTTCTCGGCTTTTGGTTTTGAAAAAGGATTGAGCTTTCGCGAAGACCGAACAACAATGGTTAGAATGGTCTCGCTACTAACTCCTTTTGAAAACAACATCATCATTAACAACCTAATCGGCAACGGCGCGATTGGTGTTTAATGACAATTGGTTTATTTTTGAGAAATGAATAAGTTTTCGAAAATGGGATAGAGCTTTTGCGAAGACCGAACAACAACGGTTAGAACGGTCTCGCTTCTAACTCCTTTTGAAAACAATATCATCATTAACAGCCTAATCGGCAAGTGAGTGAGGTATTTTACCAAAGAGGGTATAATGATTACAAAATGGAAGAGTGTGGAAGAAATTGGAGAGAGAGAGAGAGAGAGAGAGAGAGAGAGAGAGTATGCGAATGTGAGGAGAGGAGAGAAGGAAAAAACTTGTTTTTTTTTTGGTGTTTTGTCTTATTTGAAGACACTTCCTCATTTTGCTTTTTGAATTTGAAATTTTTGGGCATGGGAAATAATGGGAATGCAACTATTGAAAATGTGTTACATGTTTTTGGGCACCATAAAATATTCCCTCTAGTCACCCATGACAATAAAAATTGTCACTTAAGAATTGAGGAATATTTAATGGTCCTTTTTTATTTTTCTATGCACTAAAAATGGAAAAATACATTTTTAATTATTTTTGACTAGGGTTTTCTTTCTAAAAAATTGTACAAAAATTATCCTTGATAGAATAAAAATGTACTTTCTGTGGATGTGCATTTTTGGCGAGAAAATCATTTTTTTTTGCGAAAAATGACCAAAATGTCCTTTTTGACCCTAAAACCCTAATTTGCCTAAAAAGTGCATTCCAACCCTAAAATTGACTTTAAAGACCTTGGAATGACTTCTAGGACCCAAAATGCAATGCATGATGCTCTTCATTCTTCAATTTATTTATTTTTTGTGGAAAATTAGGGACTGTAGATTTGCTAGAGTTAACAATCTGACCAGAAGCTTCACCATACTTAGTAAAGAAGTTGAGGAGATTATGGAGATTTTTCTGCGAAGCTCTGCAAAAAATCATGATGTCATCAGCATAAAGAGTATGAGAGGGAACCTGAGTACCTCTAGGACCATTGATTAACTGGAGGTCTCCATCCTGCACCAGCTTGGAGATGCCTCTGCTCAAAACCTCCTCAGCCAAGCAGAAAAGAAGGGGGAGAGGGGGTCCCCTTGACGCACACCCCGCTTGCAGCTAAAGTACCCAGAAGGCTTGCGATTGACTGAGATCGAAAGCTTTGCAGAGTGCAAAAGAGCATTAACCCACTCGCAGAATTTACTATTAAAACCAAAAGCCTTGAGGACTCGCAGAAGGAAATTCCAGTCCAGAGTGTCAAAAGCTTTCGTGACATCAACCTTTAGAGCCATATTACCACCAAAGGACCTGTTATTCAGCATATTAATGGCTTCAGAAGTTAAGCAGATGCAATCCGAAATGTTTCTACCTTGAATAAAACCACGTTGTTGAGAAGAAACGATACGGGGAGCAATTCTGGAGAGACGGTCAGCAAGCACCTTAGTGATAATCTTAAACTTAAAGTTAGCAAGAGCGATAGGCCGGAACTTCTCAATACTGTCAGCACCATTGACTTTAGGAATAAGGACCACCAAATTAGAGTTGAAATTCGGAAGCATCCAGCCATGTTTGAAGAATTTCTGAACCGCGCTCACCATTTCATCAGCGATGATGTCCCAGTAATGCTGAAAAAAGAAAGCGCCAAAACCATCCGGGCCAGGGGCACTGTTAGGATTCATAGCAAAGATGGCCTGCTTAATCTCTTCCCTATTAGGAACGTTGGTGAGCATAGTGTTCTCCTCACCTGTAACAAGATTAGGGATAATCTCCTCCACCATACCATTATCAAGACACTGATTATTAGAGGCAAAGATATTCTCAAAATAATTAACAACATGAGATTCCATATCATTAGAAGAAGTAAGAAGAACATCACCATGCTTTAGGGCATTTATTTGCTTGGTAATATGTCTAATCCTGACCATCTGATGGAAAAATTTTGTGTTTCGATCACCATGCAAGTGCCAATTAAATCTAGATTTTTCGAGCCAAAAATCCTCTTGGGAAGCTAAAGCTTGCTGCAGCTCAAGCTAAAGGGTTTTTTCTTGCTCATCCAACAACTCTGAGTAGCCAACATTATCAATCTGCGCTTGAACGTGGTCTAGAGATGCATTCGCCACTTGCACCCTGAGATTAACGTCCCCAAAGACATCTTTATTCCAGGCCTTAAGCTTTACCTTAAGATTTTTGAGCTTTTGATTGAGGACCACCATCGGGCAGGCAACAACATGAGATTGCCAAGCCTCCTTAATCACATTCAGGCAGTCCGGGTGACTCGCCCAGGTGTGAAGGAATTTAAAAGATGAGGGATGAGCACCATCTGTAATCTGAAGATCAAGCAGTAAAGGGAAATGATCAGATTTAGATTTAGTAAGAGTATAGTAGGAGATACCTGTATAAAAAGTAAAGCAAGCGTCATTGCAAATAGCCCGATCAAGCCTTTTCTCCGTGAAAGCCCTTCCTTTACGGCCATTAGACCAAGTGTACTGAACACCCCTAGTCGGCAGATGAATCAAGTTATTCAGATTGGTCCAGTTCTGAAACTCTTCGCGAGCAGTTTTAGATGGTGTACCATTTCCCCTATACTCATGGCTGCCCAAAATAGCGTTCCAATCCCTAATAAAGCACCAAGGGATTTTATAAGTTTGCTGGAGAAGAGAAAGATCCTGCCAAAGAGATCGCCTACCCAGATAGCTACAAGAAGCATAAATTGCTGAAATACCAACTGTAGTGTTTTTAACCTCCACTGTAAACGAAACATGCTGATCTGAGCTAGCGATAACAGTAGGATTGAAGTTGTCCTTACAGACACACCATAGATTAGGAATTACAGTATTCCTGTCATTAGTAGCAAAGACTTTCATACCAAACCGAGACCAATACAACCGATCCAGAATAGACCAAGATCAAGCCGAATTAAAGAAGCCAAACACCTAGAATATAAACAGCTTGAGGAGAACGAATCGTAGGACGCATCGACACACTCAAGGATCAAGGATAACGTGGAATATTCACCATCGCCCAAAACCCTAGCAAGTGTTACTATTCAGTGTGTTCTTGAAAGTATGTGAAGACAATTTTATATTTATATTTTTAAACTAATTTTGTGTTGCACTATAGCTCGTGTCTGTATCATTTTGTATCTAATGTTTGTGTCCCATTCCTTATTCATTTTTATTGTTCGACAAATGTAATTATTTTTGCAAGTTGAAGTTCCTCTCATTTTATTGGTTTGGTATTGGAGAATTGTAATCTTCCATATGCAAACCACGGAAATGTTATCTTGGGTGATCCCTTCACCCATTTTATTCTACCCATCAGTAATATTGAGATTTGTTGTTTAGTTTATGTACTTTGCCAAAAATTACCTTCCCTTTGACCTGTATAAAGTAGTCGGCCGACTTAACCCTAGTGGAAGGCAGACCGCTTCCCCTTCATTAACGTAAATATCCTCATTTATATTGGAATTCCGGAATTCTCACCGGATTCCCCTCCTAACGGCTAAACCTCAGTATGGCCAATCACGCTTATAGGAAAATACTTTTTACATGTATGATTCACATACTAGTTTTGTTTACTAGACGTGAACATTGGCGCCCCACCGTGGGGTTGACGATACAATGTTATCCCACTTCACATTTTCACCCCTTTACCAAAAGGAAGGGTGGTGAGACGAGGGGTAATAACAATGGATCTACGTCCAATGGACATCGAAGACTTGAAGAATGGATGCAGAATGCAACACAACAACACCATAACAACGAACAATAAGCAAGAACTCAAACCATGGACACAAGGGAAAGAGAACTTCAGACGCATGACGAAATGAAAAGTACAGTGCTGGTAGCGGAGTTCGTACTAACTTCTGCAGAAATATTGTATTAACAATAGAAAATGTGATCGAAAGAAAAATTTCTATTTGACACGACTTCTTCCTATATCTATGAATTCCATCGGACTCAGAAATGGGAGTTGGAAGACTCAAAAGATTCAACCAATATCAATAGGTTCCACCCCTTCTCGGAGAAGATCTGATAAGCTAAGAAAGTCAAAAATAAGTAAAAACATGGACAATGTCAGTATCAAAACCATTAGCAGTTTCTTACTGTTACGGATTGGGCCTTTAGTAGTTTTCACTAAGGCCCAATACCAAAGGCCAAATCCATTATCCAATGGTGGAGGTCAAAGACCTAGATCCAATGGTTCACATTGATCCCCAAAACCTATAAATAAGCATTCAATGCTAGCATTAAAGGTACACATTTTCCAATTCTCTTACTTGCAACTGATTCACTTGCTGACTTGAGCGTCAGAGTATCATTGCAGACACCACCCCACCTCGAATCGGAGCATAACTCGGATTGACCAAGGACACTTCTACCAACTATCTCGGATCGGACCAACTATCCAAGATCGGATACAAGGCAGGAGATACGGTACAGATCATTGGCGACCACAGTGGGAGCATATTGTACTCTAATCCCTCTCCTATCTCCTTGGTCAATGATGGCTCCAGTATTACGTCAAAGGAACGTCTCAAGTGCGATAGTGAGACCGGATCCGCAGCAGGAAACTCCCGAAGGCGTGGCAGTCACCCTACCACCTAGCTCGGCACACGGTCGTAACTCGTCCAGGGCTATTATTCCCAGGAGTTCAGCCCGGAATCAACTTCCGCCTCCTCCCCAGACTCTCCAAGTACCGGTCGATGTTGTTCAACAGCTCGTCCAGTTGCTAACTAGGCAGGCCGAAGTTGATCAGTAGAGGAGCCAACGCTACACCTAGTTGGAGGATGAGATTGCCGAGATCCGGGCTCGCAACATCCCGGACCGGTCCTCTCCTCAACATCATCTCCTAGTCGTAGGCGTCACCGATCTCCGGCCTGGAGGAGGCACCACCATCGCTCCCCACTTCGTCGAAGAGGAGGGCGAGGACCTGGAACTCCCCCAAGCCGAGTCCTTGAAGATATTTACTGTCCTGAAGGTTCCCCTCGGCAAAGCTCGTCTTTGGCATCCTCATCTCCGAGGCGACGTTCTATAAGCCGGGAAAGATCCCCGAGGCATGAACGTTGACGACCTCACTCTCAAAGGTCCGCTGTTAGACAACGCAATCAACGATCTCCCCCGCGGAAGAAATTGGTAGCCCAGAAAGGACCTTTTGTTGAACCAAGGGCAAACGCTCTTTGTTTTGTATGATAACAAATTACACCTTATCTACTAATGGTTCAAGTTGAATTAAGTACAGGACATAAAGCAAAGAGCAGGAAGATTAAAATGGAGCAGCTTAGAGAAGAAGCCACGTCAGCAGTTCAAGACCTATTTGTTTATTCGCTTTCTTTAGGACACTGTGTAAGGTCCTATCACTGAAGGTCTATGACTTTTAGTAGCTGAGAGATGAGTTTTTCAAAACATGCATGGTGCATCAAAATAGTTTTGAAAAATATTTTATAAAAATTGCATGCAAGCATAAGGTGGCAACAAAAACCCTAAAACTATTTTTGTTGAAAGCTTAAACCCTAAAAATAGTTTTGTTGAAGGCTTGAAATCAAAATCCTATCCTTTTACAAAGATAATCTATTATGGTAATAGATTAGGTGCCTGAATGTTTCAAAGCACATAATCGATTACTCTCCTATTTTAACTAAAACAAATAATCTATTAAGAGCTTGCCTTACCTTCCTTTTTTAGATCAATAAATCGATTAGTGCATAAAGATAACTACCTACATAAATCGATTATTTGCTTGCCTTGTTTTCCTTTTTTAAACTATAATCGATTATTGGCTTCCTTCCTCTCTTGACAACAATAATCGATTATGTATGCATATAACTACATCATGTAATCGATTATCAAAACATCCTGAGCCATCCTTGACAACAATAATTGATTACATGCCTATTCTAACTAAATGTCATAATCGATTATCATGTTTCCTTATACATCTATAATCGATTATATGATGTTCCTTTTGAATGACATAATCGATTATCAAGTGCAATAAATGTTTTTCAAAAAATCAAATCTTTTCTAGCACTATAAATAGGAGGTGTGTTTCTCATTTTCAAATCACACCTCACACCACAATTCATAACTCCTCTCTGCTTCTCACATACATTTTCTAGATCTGAGAAAGAGAGAAAATAGAGCTTCAACTTTCATATCATTTTCTATTTTCCATATCACTCATCTCTTAGTCACTATACTGTCATTATATCTGAGGTGATTGGATCATAGATCTCTGTTTGTATTCGTTACTCTATTTGTGGGGGTCACTTTGAAATCCTGGGATTTGTTCTTGGGTCTCTCAATCAGGAGATTGAGTTGGTTTGAAATCCTGGGAAGTTTTCTTGGGTCTCTCAATCAGGAGATTGAGTTGGTTTGAAATCCTGGGAAGTTTTCTTGGGTCTCTCAATCAGGAGATTGAGTTGGTTTGAAATCCTGGGAGGTGATCTTGGGTCGTTCAATCAGGGAAGATTGAAGTGGTATTGAAATCCTGGGAGGTGCTCTTGGGTCGTTCAATCAGGAGATTGAAGCGGTGTTGAAATCCTTAGCTAGGTGCTCGGGTTCTCAGTTCGGGGGAATTGAGATTTGCTATTTTGAAGTTGCCTGTTTGTAAACAATTCTTCAATATAGTGGTTACCATCAAGTCCAAGGGTTGCAAAGCCTGAGGCCGAGGACGTAGGGCTTTTATCCCGAACCTCGCAAAATTCCTGGTGTATCTCTATCCCTACTCTTTTACTTTATTTGTCATTTTTGTTTGTTTATTGTTATACTGCGCTAAACATAAAACATCTGTTTATTGTTAAAACCAATCATAGCGCAGTCAGCATAATACATATCACTGCAATTGATCTACTCTCTACTATATTCAATATCACTACACTTCTTATAAATAATCTTATTGTGTATATTGAAAATAGTATAACATCTCATTGTGCCTAAATCTGCCTGCTTGCACCATATAAGGTTTAAATCTAAGTTTCCGCATTTGATTTAAAACAAACTTATCATTTATTTTGAAAAGAATCCAAGATTTACACATAACCTTATTCACCCCCCTCTAAGGTTATCAGATAGTCTAACACCTTTCACCACTGAGATCGACTACTTTCCGGTGCCTAAACATCTTGAGAAACCCCCGGAAGGTTTGAAGACGCATGATGGGACTGGCGATCCTGATCGCCACCTCGATTACTTTGATACGGTAATGCAGTACCGTAATGTCCCAGACAAAATTAAATGTCGGATCTTCCCTCTCACTCTAGAGAAGATGGATCTGGATTGGTTTAGAGCTCTCAAGCCAAACTCAATATCCTCCTGGGACCAACTAGCCAAGTTATTCTCTGCTCATTTCGCCCACTCCAAAATGAAGCCAAAATCTCGGAAGGTCTTACAGGAAATTCGCCAAGGGGAAAATGAGTCACTCCGGGACTATATAGAGAAATTCAACAAGGAGGCCGCCCAGGTCCGGAACCTCAATGACTCTTTCCGACTTTACTTCATGGAGGCCGGTCTCCTTGAGGGAAGTCTATTCCAAATTGATGTCGGAGTTAATCAAACTGAGTCGCTTGCTGAGTTCCTCCAGCGATCTCAGAAATACATCGACCACGAAGGAGTAATTGAAAGGAGGTTGGACGCCGAGCCCGAGGGATCTAAACCTCGCAGTGAGAAGGAGACTCGGAATGATAATAAACCCAGGTCTCGCAACTGTCACGAGCATTATTCCGACCTCAACGAGTCCAGAGCTAGAATCTTAGCAGAATGCATGAATGCAGAATTCAAGGAAGTTAAGTTCCTTGATCCACTCCCACATAGACCGAGCCAGCGGTCTAAAAAATACTGTCGGTATCACCAAAGTAAAGGACATGGCACAAATCGCTGCAATGCTTTGAAAGATGACATTGAGGATCTGATCAAGAAGGGGAAATTGAGCCAGTACGTTACCAAGCCACCTCGGTAGGAAGGAGAGGTTAAAGAAGAAAAGGATGACCCTAAAAAGAAGGGTAAAGTTCGACAAGAGAAGGAAGAAAGCTCGGAGGACGAGCGTGATTTTCGGAAGTCTAAAGGTCGGCCGGTAATGATGGTCATCTCGGGAGGATACCCCGATGAAGCGTCGGGTAAGACTATGAAGAGAAAGTGGAAGGAGATCATGAGTGCTGCTTCCACCTCGGCGGTAACCTCAGCTCCGATCCGACCTCCTTTAGCTTTTGGTGATCAGGATTTGCTAGATGGCAAGCCCAACAAGCACGTGCCTCTTTTGATCAGGGCTGTGATGGCCAACCATGAAATAAGAAGAATCCTTGTTGATCAATGAAGTTTGGCAGATATCATCTTTATCGATCTCGTGAGAAAGCTGCAAATTTCTGAAGAAGCTTCACCCCTTACAAGGGATCGGATTTTCGAATTTCAACGGGTCCCAGACCAAACCACTCGGCTATTTGGAGATGATGGTCACCTACGGCGAATAGCCATTGGAGAGGACATTCAAGACCAAATTCCTCGTTTTATCGTGGCCTTCTGTCTACAACTGTATCATTGGAAGGCCGGCCCTAGGAAGGCTCGGAGCGGTAACTTCGACAGTTCATCTGAAGATGAAATTCTACTCTCTGTGCAACAAAGTTATTACCCTCGATGTCGACCTCGAGTCCGCCCAGAGATGTTTTTATTTGCACGTGAAAGTGGATAAGAAGGCCACTGAGGAGGGGGTTCCCCCGAAGAAGAAGAAGCCCAAAGACATTCCGAGAAGAGAAGAAAAAGCAGAGCTGGTGATGTCAATGTAACAGAACTTGATGCGAGGTACGACCCTGACAGCTCCGAAGAAGAGAGCGATGACGATCTTGCCCGAGAACCGAAGAAGAAAATCAGGTGACCTCAACCTGACGGAGAATTCGTGGAAATCCAAATGGGAGATGACCCAGCCAAAACTGTCAAGATCGACTCCGATCTTTCTGACGAAGTTAGGGCGAAGCTCTCCCTATACCTGAAAGCTCATGCCGACCTCTTTGCCTGGTCGGCGGAAGATATGCCTGGGATTCCGTTAGAAGTCACCTGTCACCAGTTAGCTGTTAACCCCGATGCTAAGTGGGTCGCTCAGCGCAAGAGAGCTCAAAGCAAGGAGAAAGTGGTTGTTGCAGCTAAGGTCGTTGATGATTTAATTAATACCAATTTTGTAAAGGAAGTCAAGTATACAACTTGGCAATCAAATCCCGTACTTGTCAAGAAAAGTAATGGAAATTAAATGGCGCATGTGCATTGATTATACCGATCTTAATAAGGACTTTCCAAAAGATGCCTTCCCTATTCGTAGCATTGATCGCCTCATCGATAATGCTTCAGGTTTTCGTTTACTGTCTTTTATGGATGCCTACTCCGGGTACAACCAAATTCCGATGTTCCCTCCCGACCAAGAGAAGACTGCCTTCATGACTGACCGCGGTAATTTCTGTTACCGGGTTATGCCGTTTGGTTTGAAAAATGTGGGAGCTACCTATCAGAGAATGATGAACAGAGTTTTTCATAAGCAGATCGAACGTAATGTAGAAGTCTATCTTGACGACATGATCGCAAAAAGTGAGGGTGAAAACCTCTACGTAGACGATCTTGAAGAAATCTTCGCAGAAATCCGAAAGAACAAGATGAGGTTGAACCTGGAGAAATGCACTTTTAGAGTCCGAGCTAGGAAATTTCTTGGTTTGTACCTCACAGAGAGAGGTATCAAAGCCAACCCGGATAAGTGTCGAGCTGTGACCGAGATGCACACCCCAACCACCAAAAAGGAGCTTCAGAAGCTTAATGGTATGATCGCCGCACTATCTCGCTTCATTTTCAATGCTGCGTTCAAGTCACTCCCCTTGTTTAAACTGCTTAAGAAGGAAGCGAAGTTTGAATGGACCCCGGAGCGGGACGAGGCCCTCTCCCAGCTTAAAATGGTTCTGTTCAAGCCCCCAATCTTTGCTCTGCTCATCACGGCGCGTCGTCTCCGACCTTACTTCGTCGCTCATCAAGTCGTGGTACGGGCAAATCACCCTATCCGTCAAATCTTACACCGACCCGATCTGGCAGGCAGGATGATCAAATGGGCACTAGAACTCTCTGAATTCGGAATCAAGTACGAGTCCAGGCTGGCAATGAAGTCTCAGGTACTTGCCGACTTTGTCACAGAAATAACCCTGTTGCGTTAAAAACACACTTAGAGCAAGTGTACTCTCTCGCAGAAGTAGTATAAAAGATATCGTCACCACAGAGATTAATTAACAAGTACCAAACTACTTAAGATTAATTATTATTTAGACGAACGAATGTTTGGTGGTTATAGAAACTAAAATAAAAAGAAATAAATAGCAAGAATTAAAATGTAAAGTTTAACCAATGGAGAGAAGCCTAGGGTTATGGTTTCACTTGCAAGCTTCGATTCCTCTATGTCTAATTCTATCTGAATTCCTTGTTTTATTCAATTACCAATCCATTTACTAAAGCTATTAATCTGTTTGGTTATTCGCGATTAATATTCTTTTTCCTAAATTAACCATTGTTTGGTCATACAAGAATTTAAATTCAAGAAAAGCATAAAGAACAAAAAGGTTGAATGATTGGAAGACTAAATTAAAGTTTGGTCATGCATTAATTATAGTCTCAATTATCCTATAGGTCCACCGCAGTACGGTCGCTGATCAACTAATTGATTATAAACATGCAAAGGTTGTCAATCCTAATTATGTGATAAAAGCAATGGGATAATATTAATTGAAATAAAAACCAGGAATTCAAATCATAAATTAAAACATAGAAATGTCTCTAATCAAGCAAGATCCACCAAAGACCCTAGAAGAGGATTTAGCTATCTATAGCGACTAAGAACAATGAAATAAATTAGCAGTCATGAATTACAGAGATAAAAATAACCCGAAAGATGGAGGAAATTCTGATCTTAAATATTCAGTCTCCTTCTCTGCTCCAGAGCTCTCTCACGGTGTCAAGAACAGACACCAAAACTCCTTTTTCTCCCTCTCCTATGTATTGCTGTCGTCACTGTGTGTTCCTCTAGTATATGTGTGGTGTGCGGCTTCCTCCATTAATTCTTCCGTAAGGTACCCTTTTTAAAATTCGACACATAGGGTTCCGTACATTACCTACTTCTTAAAGTCACGTACGAATGCTCTTTCAATCCATGAGCATTGGGCTAGAGTTTTCTTATTTTTTTCAATGGCCATCATGGGCCTTTTTCTTTCTAACTGTCGGCCCTTGTTTCAATTCATGACTTGCAGCTCCTCATTTAGGCTACATGGCATTTTCTTTTGATATAATTACCAGCCCACATTATATATATATATGGTTTAAGCATCTCACGAAGATCTCTGCAATCATGAAAATCAATCTTTATCTAACTTTACTATAGATAAGGAATCCCTTAAGAAAGAATTCAATTCTGATGAATGGTCTCCTCACAGAGAATGGTTCTTTCAACACTACCAGGGGCACAAAAAACAAAAAATCCAAGAGAAATTTTATAAATTTCTCAAACAAGTAGAATTCAACATTCCTTTCTTCGATTGGTTTCATGCGTATACCATCAAGAAAAATATTGACTATCCTTTCCAAATAGACTTAGTTGGAAGAACAACTTTAGACGTTATTACAGTTTGGCATCTAAAAGATGGTCAAATTGTCCAGTCTGAACTTCCACCCAAGGTACCTTTTGCTCTTAATAGCAAAGAGCAAACTACTCCTATTATGGCCTCCCCCTTCAAAACCAAAACTGATGAAGGGCCTATCTCTGCTAGGGATATTAGAGACCTCATGGAGCAATCCAATTATACAAACAAATATCTTCAAGCTTTAGGTGATTCTAATAGTAGTAGGAAAGGTAAAGAGATTTGTCTTGACTCTTCTAAAAATGAACCATCATCATCTTCCACCCAAATAGAAAAACCTTTATTCAATCCCTATAGGGTTTCTAAATCCCTCAAAAAAACCCTTCAGCGTACTGGTCCTAAGGATCACATAAAAAAGGAAATCGGTGACGCTAAAGACGAACTCTTAGCCAAAGTCAATGAGCAATTAATTCTCCTTAGGACAACTGCTCTTGACACAGAGTAAGATCATTAACATGTTAGATGAAACCTCTTCCGATCACTCAGAAGAAATTAGTCCTAAGGATGGTATCAGTCCTATCATCTACAACCCAAAGAACCAATGGAGAAGGGAAACTAAACTTTATTATCCTAGAGCCACGGCCCCTGATCTTCTTTTAGAAGAAAAGGAGACCAATTTAAAAAGCTTTAGTGCTAATAATGTTTATCAATGGAACATTGATGGAGAAAATGAGTATGGCATAACCAAAATCCTTCAAAATATGACTATGGTTGCTACTGCTTATGAAACCTCTAACAATTGTCCTGAGGATATGATCGTAGAAATCCTTATTGCAGGATTCTGTGGTCAACTCAAAGGCTGGTGGGATAATTATCTCACTGAATATGCCAAACAGTCTATCCTCACTGCGGTCAAACAAGACCACAATGGCATCCCTATCTTAGATAATGGTGATTGTATCTCAGATGTCGTTAATACTTTAGTTTTTACTATTGCCCAACATTTTATTGGAGATCCTTCTCTGATAAAAGATAGATCTGCCGAATTATTATCCAATTAGGTGTAAATCCCTTGGTGACTTTAGATGGTATAAAGACACATTCCTGACAAGAGTCTATACCAGAGAAGATAGCCAACAGGCTTTCTGGAAAGAGAAATTCTTGGCAGGCCTCCCCAAGTCCTTAGGTGATAAGATTAGGGATAAACTTCGGGGTCAAGACCCTAATGGCAATATCCCGTATCAGCAATTAAGTTATGGTCAACTTATTGCAATTATCCAAAGGGTTGCTTTAAAAATTTGTCAAGTCGACAAAATCGAGCAACAGCTTTCCAAAGAAAAGGCCCAAAATCGTAAAGATCTAGGGACTTTCTGTGAGTAGTTTGGTCTCCCCTGTGCTAAGAAAGCTAGGTCCAAACCCAAAACTAAGTCCGATGACGTTTTACCTAGGCCAAATTATTATAGGGAAAGACATTTTGGTAAACCCAGACCACAGGCCCCTGGTCAAACCACAAAGAAACATTATGACAATAGTAATGACCCTAGAGATCCAATCATCTGCTTCAAGTGTGGCAAACCAGGCCACATCAGCAGGAACTGTAGGATTTTAGGGAAACTTAATGCCCTAAATTTAGATCCAGATATCGAAGATATGATTAACAAGTTGTTAGTCCAATCTTCGAAGGAAGATTCTGATTCCGAGCATTCTGACCAACCCTCTAAAAAACTAAACCAAATCCAGGAGGAGGATTTAATAGACTCCTCTAGCCATATCAATGTCCTCACTCAAGAACAGGATCTTCTCTTTGAGGCTATATATGCTATTCCTGATCCTCAAGAAAAGGAAAAGCACCTTAACAAGTTAAGGTCCACCCTTGAAGCAAAACCACCCAAGAGTCCTCTCATAACCAATAGGTTTAATCTTAAATATACTTTTAAGAGATTAGAAAAAACCAGTGTTAAACCTGTTACTATTCAAGATCTTCAGTTCGAAATCAACAATTTAAAAACTGAGGTTAAAGACCTGAAGCAGAAACAGGCTGATCACCAGTCGATCCTAGACCAATGGAATAATTATGAGACTAATTCATCCTCCGAAGTTCCTGCTACCAGGGATGATGAGAAGACTGAAGTTCCCAATGGAGATTTCTTAGGTCTTAACAATTATGTTAGGATTCAGAAGTTCTACATAAACATCAAAATTGTTATAGGAGACTTTACCCTAGAGACTACTGCTCTATTTGACACCGGAGCAGATTCCAATTGCATCTTAGAAGGTCTTGTTCCTACAAAATATTTTGAAAAAACTTCTAAACAACTTAGTGCTGCTAACGGCTCTAAGTTAATAATCAATTACAAATTATCATCGGCTATTATTGAAAATCAAAATTTCAAAATTGATACATCCTTTTTACTTGTTAGGGATTTGAAAAACAAAGTTATTTTAGGGACTCCCTTCATAAGGTCACTTTTTCCCTTTCTAATAACTGAGGATGGCATAATAGCCCAGCATTTGGGGCAACCCATCATCTTCAAGTTTTTAAGAAAACATTTTATTAAAAACTTGAACCCTATATCTTATAAAGAAAATCAAATCAATTTTCTCAAAGAAGAGATATGTTTTAGGAACATTGACAATCAGTTGCAAAGGAAGGATAGTCAACATTTTGACCCTACGGCAACGCCTAAAATTGCAACGCCAAAAAAACCGTTGCCTTAGCCAACAATGGAAACGGTTTTTTGAACCCGTTGCTGATTCGTTTTTTTAAATTTTTTTATTGGCAACGGCTGAAAACCGTTCTCATAAGGTCTACGGCAACGGTTTTTTGGTTAAGCTTTAGCCAATGGTTCATAAACGTTGCCATAGGGACAATTATTAAAAAAATAAAAAAATTGGGCGCTAAATAATAGCGCGTTTTCTGATTCCCCAAAATTTTTGATGCCAAACCAAAAAAAATTCAACCCAAAAATAAACTTAAACTAAAAAAATCAAAAACCAAAACACCAAACTATCACTACTCTCAACGTCTCCCTCACAAAAACACTCTAACGCAAACTGCTCACCACAAACGCTCACAAGAACCCTAAATCACAAACGCTCAGAAGCGTGAAGATCACAAACGCTCACAAGCGTGAACATCAGAAAGCATGAACATCAGAAGCGTGAAGATCACAAACACTCACAAGAACCCTAAATCACAAACGCTCAGCGAGTTCGTTTCTCTCAGAAACGCTCACCAGAAATTCATCTTCGTTTCTCTCACAGAGCCCTCACAACTCTCAGCGTTTTCATTTCTCTCACAGAACCCTAAATCAAAAGCGTGAACATCAGAAGCGTGAAGCGTGAACATCAGAAGCGAAAACGCATGAAAATGGAAACCCAACAGAAGCGTGAAGCGTGAAAACCCAGCTCTCATACTTTGGATTGCAGGTTCTTCTCTCTCTCTTTCTCTTTTCCCCTTTCTTTCTGTGTTCCGTGTTGATTGATGATGAAAGTGAAGTTCCGTTGTTATCTGATTAAATCCATCTAGCAATGAGAAGCCTTCATTTGCTCTACTTAACTCCACATTCATAGATAAATAAGTCATACAGATTTAAGAAACTAGGACAAGAAGATTCTAATTGGTGACAGACAAACTACCAACAAACTAGCAGCAAATTGAAGAAAACAAAACAAATTATCGGTTTCAAGGGGAAGTAAATTTGTCATATCAAACTATGGGTATTCAATAAAATACTCACTCAGCATCTATATTTATATTCTTGATAAAGATAGTCACTCAGAATCTATATTTATATTCTTGATGATGATAGTTTGTCTGTGTATGACTGGATGATAGTTCACAAAGCCATGTCAGTGACAAATTCGTAGAATTCAAGTTATGTAGATTAAAAATTATTAAAGCTGATTCTGGTTGGTGGAATGGCCAAATTTATTCTGTTTTGTATGGTCGATTATTTTACAACACAAGAACGTAATATTATTTTGGGGGCTTTGATGAATCTGCCTTGTTTTGTCTCACCCCCTGCTCCACCCCAGACCAAGTGGGGGTGTTTGCTATAATGTATTAAGTAGATAGATAACCTGTTTAACTATAAATCCCACTTAATGCTTTTTTCAGAAAATGTTTTTTCTGAAAATAGCTTAATTTGTTATATATAGTGTTTTGTCAAACACTCAAGTTAATTAACTCATAGAATTGCATTAGTTGACAATCAAATTCCATGACAAAACCATGTATTAATCAGGTTTTGTTACTTTTGTTACTTTTTAATGAAATATCAGGAGAAGATAGTGGTTGTGTCATGTGGTTTGGTGATCTGATTGATATTAGGGAGTTTCAGGATTCTGGACAGGATCTTTATATTTGCATGGATGCTTCAGAATTGGGAATAATAGGTAATGATTTGACTATCTAAATCAACGTTTTCATGATATTCGCATGCATGCATACATACATTTCACCGCATGTTTTTAGGATTTGTTTGTTTAATTTATAAAACTTAACTGTGAAGGTAAACATGATGGGCACAAGAAGGAGCTGATAAGAATATTTGGTAGCACCGTTTCAATTTCAGGGTTGTTTTTTCTTGGATATTGTCTCCACATGGTCCGGTGCAGAATAAATGGTAAGAAAACTTGTATCCACAGCTTCCTACAATTATTATTACCCTGTAAATTATTTAATCATTTATTCAAAGAAAATTTCAAAGATGTAATTCTACAAGTTTATGACAATCAGATACCTTATGCATTCAACTAAACTGGACCCATTGTTCCATGTTATCAGAGAATTTACAAATTATCAAACTAGAAAGTGACAGGGATAGTGAGGATGATCTCAATCTCCCATTGCTTAAATATTCAACACGGATCACTGCCACTGATAGCTTCTTGACAAACAATAAGATTGGAGAAGGTGGTTTTGGACCTGTATACAAGGTAACTCAATCTTTGTTGACTTGTTAAGCAAAAAAGACAAACAAAAGTGTCCATGTCATAAAGTGTCTTAATTTCCTTATATATATATATATATATATATATATATATATTATTATGCTGGGAAGATTGGCATGTGGTCAAGAAATTGCTGTGAAGAGGCTCTCAAGTAGCTTTGGACAAGGAATAATTGAGTTTAAGAATGAAGTAAGACTACTAGCAAAACTGCAGCACCGAAATCTTGTTAAATTTCTTGGCTGTTGCATCCAGGATGAGGATACAATGCTTGTTTACGAATACATGCCAAACTGTAGCTTGGATAGCTTGATTTTCGGTACGAGTATTACAAGACTGCTTATATATTTTTGTACTACACTGATGATTCCAGTAGGTCTAGAATACTGAATTTGAAATTTAAAATTCCAAAGGTTCAATAAACTTACTTGTTATGAAACAGATGATACAAAAAGAAAACTTTTAGATTGGCCTAAGCGCTTTGACATTATCGTTGGAGTTGCTCGAGGTCTTCTCTATCTTCATCAAGATTCTAGACTGAGGATAATTCATAGAGACCTCAAACCAAGTAATGTCTTGCTTGATGACAAGTTTGTCCCGAAAATATCAGATTTTGGTATTGCAAGAATTTTCGGTGCAAATGAGACACACGGAAATACAAAGCGAGAGTAGTTGGAACTTAGTAAATATGTTACTACAAAAGTTGTCTGTCATATGTGATTTGTCATTTTTTTTAACAATTTTTTTTATGGTATGTTGTAGTGGCTACATGGCCCCAGAATACGCTGCTGATGGACTGTTTTCTGTGAAATTTGATGTGTTTAGTTTTGGAGTTTTGATGCTGGAGATCATATGTTAACAATGACTCTCCTAATCTTGTCACTCATGTAAGTATGTAATGTGTGATAAATATTCAATTTAGGTGTCATAGAATCTTTTGACAATTTCATTATTACAATTTCCATGTTTCAGGCATGGAGTTTGTGGAAAGAGAGTAGGGCTTTAGAACTAATTGACAAAAACATAGAAGACTCATGTGTTCTATCAGAAGTTTTGTGTGGTTCTAATGTTGGGGGATGACAGTGAATTGGCAGCACCAAGAGCCTGGTTACTATGTAAAGAAGGATTCATTTGCGGAAACTTCCAATTCAGGTCGAAGTTTTAAGATCCCAACCAATGATATGGCCAATTCAGGGGGATTTAAAGCTTTTATCAATCCAACCTCTTAGTGGAAATTTAATGAAGGTATAGATGAAGATCTTGATGGCTTGGATGAAGGAGAGTATGAAGACACGTGTTGAAGACTCGTGAAGCTTTATTTTGGAAACGAACAATGTTTTTTGCTATATAAGGATAAACTTTTGTTGTACTCGTTTAAGATATACATTAAATACTTGAAGTAACGAATTACTTTTTTGTATCTCAGTTAGTTTGTAATGACAGTTGTTTTGGTAAAGAATTAATGACTAGAATTGTTTTACTTTAGGTTCAACATCGATGTTTCCTTTGAATGATTAGAATTAAGTTTATTGTGTGATGCTATTGATACCAATGCTGTTTTTTGCGATTGTCACTAATAGCAACGGTTTTTTCGTGTTGCCAGTGACTATAACGGTAACTCTATCAAGGAAAACGGTTTTTGAGCGTATTCTATAATATATTAAGCAACGGTTTTCCAGTGTTGCCATATCTGGCAACGGTTTCCATGTGTTGCCCTTTATGGCAACAGTTTCTAAGTGTTGTCCTAAATGGCAACGGTTATTGACCGTTGTCATCGCGTGGAAAACAAAACCGTTGCGTTTCAGTTATCAATGGCAACAGTTTATGGTATGCGTTGAATTTGGGCACCAAAAACCGTTTCCTATAGTTTAGGCAATGCCCGCAGAAACAACGGTTTTAAAACCGTTGCCGAAGGATAAGGCAACGGTTTTTCAGCTTTCTAAAACGGTTTTTGAGCGTTGCCGTAGGATCAAAATGTTGTAGTTTAGGGTTAAAAACATCTTAGAACAAATCCAATCCACCATTTGTTTCGACCTGCCCAATGCTTTCTGGGAAAGAAAGCACTACATAGTTGAACTTCCTTATGAAAAGGATTTTCAAGATAGACAAATCCCCACCAAAGCTAGACCTATTCAAATGAATCAAGATCTTCTTTTAGTTTGTCAAAAGGAGGTCAATGACCTTTTGGAAAATGGGCTTATTCACAAAACTAAGAGTCTGTGGTCCTGTTCTGCCTTTTATGTCAATAAACAAGCTGAGATCGAAAGAGGAACTCCTAGACTTGTTATCAATTATAAACCTCTCAATCAAGCTCTTTGTTGGATTAGGTACCCTATTCCCAACAAGAAAGATCTCCTTAAAAGAGTTCATAATGCAAAGGTCTTCTCTAAGTTTGATATGAAATCTGGTTTTTGGTAAATTCAAATAAAAGAAGAGGACAGATATAAAACTGCTTTCACTGTCCCTTTTGGTCAATGTGAATGGAATGTTATGTCATTCGGGCTAAAAAATGCTCCGTCTGAATTCCAAAGAATCATGAATTATATCTTCAACCCTTATGCAAAATTCGCCATTGTCTATATTGATGGTGTGCTAATTTACTCCTAATCTTTTGACCAACATCTCAAACATATCAGCACATTTATTTCTATTGTTAAAAGAAATGGTCTTGCTGTCTCTAAAACAAAAATCAGTTTATTCCAAACAAAAGTCAGGTTTCTTGGTCACAATATTCACAAAGGAACCATTGTTCCTATTAGCAGAGCTATTGAGTTCTCTGATAAGTTCCCTAATCATATTATTGACAAAACTCAATTGCAAAGATTTCTAGGTTGCCTTAATTATGTCTCAGATTTCTTTCCACAACTTAGTAATCTCATCAAACCTTTCCATGATCGCCTGAAAAAAGATCCTCCTCCTTGGACAGATGTTCATACTGATGTTGTTAAACAAATCAAATCTCAAGTGAAAGAGCTTCCTTGTCTTTACCTTCCCAATCCTGAAGCTTTTAAAATAGTCGAAACTGATGCATCTGACATCGGTTATGGCGGTATATTAAAACAAAAAATTTCTGGAAAAGAACAAGTCATCACCTTTACTTCTAAACATTGGAACCCTGCCCAGCAGAATTATTCTACTGTCAAAAAGGAAGTTTTGGCTATTGTTTTGTCTATTTCAAAATTCCAATCTGATTTACTAAATCAAAAATTTCTTGTTCGCGTTGATTGCAAATCTGCAAAAGAAATTTTACAAAAGGATGTTAAAAATCTTGCATCAAAACATATTTTTGCCAGGTGGCAAGAAATTTTAAGTATATTTGATTTTGATATTGAATATCTTAAAGGATCTGACAATGCTCTCCCTGACTACCTCACTCGTGAGTATTTACAGGGAAACAATTAATTTTTCTTCCAGTTCTTCCTCCTTACGAGGAAGGATTAAAGGAAAACTTTTGTTGTTCTTGTTTTCCAATTCTTCCTCCTCATAGGGAAGAGATAGAGGAAAACTTGTTTTAATCATAGCCATCTACTTTAAATCCTTTCAGGGACGTCTTCCCTATTTTTCTAGAAAACTTTTCCCTTTTTTTCCATCATCTTCTGCAACTAGCTCTTTTTACCAAAACAAAAAAAAAGGCTGTTTTATTCATTTTTTCCCTAACAAAATTCGAATATTATGTTATTCCTACTATTTTACCTTCAATTATTATAATCCAATCTCTCCTACAGCAAACACACATGTGAGGTCCCTTTTGACCCCTACCTTAGCCTTCATCATCAAGCCTGGTCTTTTCACCTTCATTTTGCCTTCACCTAATCATCGCAAAAGGACAAGAATCAATTATGCCATCAAGACAAAAGCATCTTCAATTATGTCTCCATTTGCTGAAGCAAGTCTCGAATTTGCACAATTGCATGGTCATCAAGATTTGGATTCCAAACAGTTCAAGTCATCAGTGCACAGTGTAGGTCACCCAAGTGCACAGTTCAAGTCAGCAATCTTTGGATTCGAAATAGTAGTCACTATTCCTTAATTCCTTTTTATTTTTCTATTTATTGAGTGCATAGACTTCTGTTAGTGGCACCGTTTATCTCACTAAGTTAGAGAGAAGTTAGAGAGCCTTGCTTGTAAGCCTGACTCCTTAGCCTCTTTCTTTCTTCAATCTTCCTTCTTCTCTTTTCTTTTCAATCTGTTTTAGTTTTTCACTCTTTGTTTTCAATTTCAATCTTGTAACCTGTTTTTTAATTTCAATCTTTAATCTTATGGAAGGCTTTGCCTCCTAAGTTTTATGTTATATATTATATAGTTTTCTGCATTCATGCTTCTGCATTTTTATTCTCTGTTTATGGAAGGCTGAGCCTCCTTTTATTTTTATGCTTTAATTCTGTTCTCTTATTTTTATGCATTAACTTTTAGTCTCTGCCTCCGAACCCCTCTTGGTATCAAGCCAGATGGGGAAGTAGGAATGTGATATTAACTTTGAATTATGAATTATTCTTTTATGATTATGCCTTACAGTTAATTATTTATGTTCATAATCAACTGTTAAGTACTCACTATATATTAACTTTGAACCATGAGTTATTCATCTAAGTTATAACTTGCAATTTAATTATCTATGTTTATGATCAACTGTTAAAAGTGTTCTAAATATTTTGGTAAGAAATTCTTTGACCAGAAGTGATGGATTTAAAGAAATCTGGGTGATCTAACTGTGTTGATAGCAGAGAGTCCCGACGGATAGGGCATTGTGAAGCTATCACTTAGATCATTTTCTTTAAAGATCCTTAGTCAAAGAAAAGAAATATTTTCGAAATGACTTTAGTTTGATCATAGAACAAACATAATTAACTTCAGAGTATGATTTAGAAAATAACTACTAGTTCAAGTTTAATTTATATCCGAGGTTACTTTGGTTTGATTTTTGAATAAAATTATTTTAACTTCAAAGTATGATTTAGAAAATAATTATTAGTTCAAGTTTAATATTTATATTTCTAAAGAACCAAGTGAAGGCGATGATCTTAACGGGTGAGGAAATCTTTATCAATCATGACAAAAACTGTTTCCTCATATGTTTCCTGTAAGTCACCTAGACCTTCATCTCCTTCAAGTTCTATACCTTCATCTTCTTCCACAATTGAAGACCAAAATCAATTTTTTAAAAATATCAATCAAACTTTAAACAAGTGGGATATTCCAAAAGCATCTCACGAAGATCTTTGCAATCATGAAAATCAATCTTTATCTAACTTTACTATAGATAAGGAATCCCTTAAAAAAGAATTCTATTCTGAGGAATGGTCTCCTCACAGAGAATGGTTCTTTCAACATTACCAGGGACACAAAAAACAAAAAATCCAAGAGAAATTCTATAAATTTCTCAAACAAGTAGAATTCAACATTCCTTTCTTCGATTGGTTTCATGCGTATACTATCAAGAAAAATATTGACTATCCTTTCCAAATAGACTTAGTTGGAAGAAAAACTTTAGACGTTATTACAGTTTGGCATCTAAAAGATGGTCAAATTGTCCAGTCTGAACTTCCACCCAATGTACCTTTTGCTCTTAATAACAAAGAGCAAACTACTCCTGTTATGGCCTCCCCCTTCAAAGCCAAAACTGATGAAGGGCCTATCTCTGCTAGGGATCTTAGAGACCTCATGGAGCAATCCAATTATACAAACAAATACGTTCAAGCTTTAGGTGATTCTAATAGTAGTAGGAAAGGTAAAGAGATTTGTCTTGACTCTTCTAAAAACGAACCATCGTCATCTTCCACCCAAATAGAAAAACCTTTATTCAATCCCTATAGGGTTTCTAAATCCCTCAAAAAAAAAACCTTCAGCGTACTGATCCTTAGGATCACATCAAAAAGGAAATCAGTGACGCTAAAGACGAACTCTTAACCAAAGTCAATGAGCAATTAATTCTCCTTAGGACAACTGCTCCTGACACACCTTCACCTAAGAGTGAGATCATTAACATGTTAGATGAAACCTCTTCCGATCACTCAGAAGAAATTTGTCCTAATGATGGTATCAGTCCTATCATCTACAACCCAAAGAACCAATGGAGAAGGGAAACTAAACTTTATTATCCTAGAGCCACGGCCCCTGATCTTCTTTTAGAAGAAAAGGAGATCAATTTTAAAAGCTTTAGTGCTAATAATGTTTATCAATGGAACATTGATGGAGAAAATGAGTATGGCATAACCAAAATCCTTCAAAATATGACTATGGTTGCTACTGCTTATGAAACCTCTAACAATTGTCCTGAGGATATGATCGTAGAAATCCTTATTTCAGGATTCTGTGGTCAACTCAAAGGCTGGTGGGATAATTATCTCACTGAATATGCCAAACAGTCTATCCTCACTGCGGTCAAACAAGACCACAATGGCATCCCTATCTTAGATGGCATCCCTATATATATATATATATATATATATATATATATATATATATATATATATATATATATATATATATATATATATATATATATATTTGGCTCTTTAGTGGCTCTAAGTTGGACTTAAATTCTTTTTAGCTTTTTCTTCTTTTCTACAAAATAAAGGGCAAACTAAGTCAATAATTTATATAATCTGAAATAATTGCTCTAAAAATTACTCAAACATATATCTAAAAATGCACTAAATTGGAGTTTATCAACTCCCCACACTTAATATTTGCTTGTCTTCATGCAAATTTCCTGGCTCAATAAAATTTTCAAATAAGTAACAGAGACAACAAATAAGGAACCCAAAGTTAGAAGTACAATGACAGACAGTAGATAATATAGCACATATGAGGTGTCAAAAGGTTGTCCAATTGGAGGCTCATGCACCTGAAAAACACATTTATGTGAACAATGGCACTCTCTCACATTCTCTAAGTGTTTAGGGACTAGGGAAAATATACACTCAAGTTTCAATAAAATGCAAATTACCATATGCTTGTAAATTGACCAAATCTCCACTAAATAGTTCGCATGCATGCAAAAGATGGGGTGTTATGGGTTGTAATGGGGGCATCGTGATTTCAAGCAGGGTAGGAAATAAGAATGAAGTGATAATCAAATAGGTAAAAACAAGAAGTACATAGTAACCTTTGAAACCAAATATGGAGCTCCTATCTATTTTACAAACTTTGTCCAAACTCCAAATTAGTTTCACAAGCATTCATCAATCGTTTTCTATTGAGTCAACTCTTTTTTATTTGCTTTTTCGCTTGAGTAGACTCTTTTTTTTCTTTTGATTTTCCTTTTCCCTTAGGCTCTCATTCTTTTGATTTGCCTTTTCCTCCTTCTTGCTTTCTTCTTTTTCACTTTTTCATCTTTCAATATTTTTCTCAGGAGGAAAAGGTATTTATAACCACATGAGCCACTCTTATTTTGTTTCTCTATCCTGGCAATATAGACAATTAAAATACAGGACAAAATTGTAATATTCAATAGTTGCTCCAAATTTAATTTGAAATGGTTGCCACACAAAAAAGAAAAAATTATATCTGGGTACCAAAGAAATATATAACAAATAGGCTCAAAGGGGGCAACTAATGGATAAATTCAACAAACAACTCTGAGGCCAGAAAAATATCTAAGTTCCCCAAATCTTTTTACATGATGCAAATCAATTTTTGCATTGAAATGGTCAAAAGACAAATTCTAGAATGTAGCAAATTGGGCAACACACTCATAGAAAGAAAAGGAGTAGGAATTTATGATTTAATATCAATCCCCTTATAAAGGATCAAATCTCACATTTAGAAGCTAGTTCACAAAAAGTACTCAACAGGCACATATGCTAATTATCAGCTTCCTAAGGACAATCCCACAGTTACAATTAAGCACAAGTCTGTCAAGTAAATTAATTATGGGATCCCCTAAAGGCAAAATCTCTATAATTTTTCAACTTGAAGCATAAGTCACTAAAACAAGCCAGAAAAAATGCTATCAACATATACGGTGAGTATGTGCATTAATTGAGATTAGGTGACAATATATAATATCCTCCCCCACACTAGCATGAAGCATGGTCCTCAATGCAAAATATCAAATTGGCACAAAAATAAATAAATGAGGGAGAGTAAGAGCGACTTCCCTGAGAGAGCCTGCAGTCTGAGCTTATTCCTAAAAACAAAATAAAACAAAACAACAAGAAAATAAAAATAACTGAAAATAAAACACAGGTTGCCTCCTGCGAAGCACTTGTTTAACGTCATGAGCCTGGCGATATTTGGTGCTTAATCTGGGGGCTCTCCGAGAGCAAATTTGACATCTAACGCAGTGCACCCTCTTAGCTTTCTAACAATGTGGTTCACATTATTCTTTCTTTTTCCACGTGGTGGATAAACTTCAAAGGATGGTGAAATTTTTATTGTATCTCCACCCATCACTATGCTAGGATCCTGCAAAATAAGTTCTTCAAAAGGTCCTGCATCTTTAGATCACCAAAACTGTTAGTTTCAACCACATCATCAAAATAATGAGAAGTTAAAGAAGCTAAATTTTCATTGGAATTTAAAGCTTTAATAACATCATCTTCTTTACCACTCCTTAAAGTTACATTTCCCCTGTGAGCCTCTATTGCACCATCACCAATGGTTAAAACAATTTGCCCAGAAATTTGGGCTTTCTCCTCTTTCTTCAAATCAAGAACCAATGGATCTTTCTCATTCTCCTCACAACCGCTCTCATTAATAGGATCTTTTGTTTCGATATGACTCCCTGCAGTAGGAGCTACTATTTTGATTTGACTCCCTTCAGTAAGAGTCTCCTCATCTTTCTTGAGAGCTTCTTCCTCCAAATTATATTCCATGGAGACAACTTCATCTCTCGTAGGAATACTTTCTTTGTATTGCTCGGCTTCTTCATTTTGGGTAGACTTAGTTTGTGAAGGAGTTTCTTGGGCCTCTTGAGATAATAAAGCAATGAGGCTTGATAGTTGATCACTCATGGCTCCAATTTGGTCCTCCATGCGGTCAAACCTTTCATTAAAGTTGGTCTCCTTCAATTTTTTCTTCAATGATTCAAATTTTTCAAGTGTCCTCTCCATAAACTTTGCCAATACATCATTGGTATCTTGTATACCCTCCTCTTGCCTATGAAGATGTAGTGGCTCATAATTATCCCAGTTGGAGGAATAAAGAGGTGGCTCGTAGTCATCCCATCAGTTGGGATCTTTGTGGGGGATAAGGCCGGCGAAGTTGATCAGGATCGCCAAGGACTCCTGGTCTACACCACTTAATCTGCTCAAGCTAACCGTGTATGCATGGGGCGGGCGATTGAAGTGAGAGAGGGACCACCCAATGGGAAACTTTGTGGACTCTAGGGACCGTCCATCATCGCTATACTTACCGACGTACCTTACGGCTTCGTCGTTCACAGGCTCGATGAAAAAGTATTTATTTTTCCAGTTTCCTTTCAAAGAGTCGGTATAGGGCATAAAAACCTTGAGGCCCCTCCTAGCTCGGAAGCTCACATGTTCCCACCGATCTTTAGATCCCTCTTCATGCCTTCTGTTTATCTCGAAGAGATAGAAGAACAGATTGGTGGAGATCGGCCTCTCCAAATGGATGCACATCAACTCGAAAGCTCGCATGAAGGCCCATGCGTTGGGGTGAATCTGTGAGGGGGAGAGATTCAAGCTTCCCAATACCTCCTGCTGAAGGGCGGTGAATATGGCGGCTGATCTTCATGTCGAAGATCGTCACCTCATACATGACGACCTTGAGAGCTCGTGGCCAAACAGCAACGTGTTGGTCTTCTCCCATGCCCTCCACATTCCATATCTGGTTCCTCTTCCAAGAAATCCGGTTAACAACACGGCTCAGATCATCTCCGGCCATGTATAAAGATCGGACCTCCCTCAACGACTCCGATACCCAGGAATATTCCCGAGGGATATTTAAAGGCATCATCAAGGGGACATCAACTGGCCCGACTCCGGCGCTAGAATACTCGCCAGAATCACCCACATTATGTCCGAGATCTCCCTCTTTCCCAAGATTATCTCCACTGTTTCCTAGATCGCCTTCATTATTTTGGCTTTCAGCAAAGCCCTCCACACCGACCTCGGCTTCGTTCTCACTGTCATCGGAGCTCCAGCTCGTGCTCCCCTGCTCTTCTAGGTTCCGCTCAGCGTCGGACTCATCCGACTCAAGGATCACCACATCCACAGGGCGGCCCTCACTTGCTTGACCTTCCTCCAGCAGTTCATTGTCGAGGACCGCAGAAGAGAGATCTTCCACTTAAAAGCTATTGGGAGCAGAATCAAGTCCCTCCTGAACTTCGGGACCAG
Source organism: Astragalus membranaceus (assembly GCA_039519185.1). Classification (NCBI taxonomy): domain Eukaryota; kingdom Viridiplantae; phylum Streptophyta; class Magnoliopsida; order Fabales; family Fabaceae; genus Astragalus; species Astragalus membranaceus. Next base: position 21,228,342 of record CM076850.1, on the reverse strand, counting down.
CCGATTCAGAGTCTCCAACGTGTACTTCATCTGGGTTTCTAGGATCAGAAGCCATCAGTTTGGCTACGATTGGATGATCTGTGCTGACAACCCTGCGGGTTTGTTTTGTCCTAGCCAGATCGGACCTGCAGAAATGGGGGTATGCCAAGTCAAGTAGAGCGCTAAACAGTGGGTCCACAACCAAGTCGGAACCCGACCCGACGACCCCCACTCTGTATAAATAGATAGGGCTTGAAGAAGTCCCGGCTAGAGCATAAGGCAGAAAATGAGCAAATAAAAAGGTACTAACCTCGGAAGACGGAAGCTCGGTGTCACTGAACTTGATTGCGTGCTTGGACGATCTTGCTGAACCGAAAGGCTGAGACTCTCGCCACGGTATGGGTGAAGGAGGTTCTCACCCATATTTATAGGGAACCAAGGGCTACGAATTGGGCCTGGGCCTAGGCGACGCGTCCAATCACTAGCCTCTATGACACGCGCGTGAAACGAAGCGCCATCATTACTCCAGTCACCACCGAACGACGCGCCCCATCAATGACATTGATGTCAGGCGCCGAAATCAAAACATCGCCATAAAGGGAATACCTTGAGTCGCTCGGTTCTCCTTCAATGATCGTTCCGACGCTGAGGGCAAACACTCAGGTGAGTACAAGCCCGGCCTCGAAACATCGCCGCATTTATCAGGCACCCAAATTCGAGCTCATGCAGAACATTGTAAGCTCCTTTTTCTAAAAACGAGCACGTGACCTGAATCTCAAGCACTCTGAGACTGGGGGAAAACACTAACATGAGTATAAGCTCGGCCTCGAAAGCTCGCCGTGGTCTCCTAACCAACATATCCAGTCCGGATAAGAGGGCCAAGTCCGGCCTCAAAGGGTACTTCAAACCCGGACCAGGTATCAAGTCAGGCTCGCCCCAAGGCAACTCGACTTGGGGGCAACTGTTACGGGTTGGGCCTTTAGTAGTTTTCACTAAGGCCCAATACCAAAGGCCAAATCCATTATCCAATGGTGGAGGTCAAAGACCTAGATCCAATGGTGGAGGTCAAAGACCTAGATCCAATGGTTTAGATTGATCCCCAAAACCTATAAATAAGCATTCAATGCTAGCATTAAATGTACACATTTCCCAATTCTCTTACTTACAACTGATTCACTTGCTGACTTGAGCGTCAGAGTATCATTGCAGGCACCACCCCACCTCAGATCGGAGCATAACTCGGATTAACCAATAACACTTCTACCAACTATCTCGGATTGAACCAAGTATCCAAAATCGGATACAAGGCAGGAGATACGGTACAGATCACTTACCATGTGTATTGCCCATTTTGGATTCTAAATTTTTCTATACGATTACAAACCCTGTAGAACCACATATGGTATAGGTTACACATAAGTTATCTAAATCCACATACCATACAATCCAATAGGCTAATATTTTATTTGTTACATGTAAGTTTCGAGATTGCTTACCAAATTTTAGTCTGATTGTCATCCCAAGTTGACAATGAAGTACCACTATGCTGACTATTCCCCAAGTACGTAATACAATACTATTATACACGGAAAATAATAGTATATCCTCTTAGAGACCAACAATTACACAAAAAGAAGCATATTTGTTTATGGTGTTCAAATATTAGTATAGGCCGTTAGACATTGATAACTCTTATTTATAAGAGTTATTTATACTTTAATGGTTTAAATCATTGTTTGTTAAAGAGTAATTGTTTTAATTAATTAATTAAAATAGGTGGTTTGATGTTAGTTAAGGAAAAATTCTGGTTTTAATCTCAATGGGCACATTGGTTCTCTATTTTTGTGCTTTAATGTGTGTTTTACTGTGCCGCAGCTTTCAGGTGCTTTAGCATCACTTCTGTTCCAGCGTCAGATGAGAGAGAAAGTGTTGGAGACAATTCTTGTGCTAAAAGCAGGGCCTGCTGCGTGTCATAAGAGGACATAGCGCGTCATTGGTGGGGACCAGTACTTTTATTGCGAATATTCCCTTTTTATTAAAGGCCCACTTTTGGGCACACTAGAAGACAAGGAACTGGACTTTTAGGGTTTTTCTTGGATCCCACAACCCTATGCATATAAAAGGCAGTTGTATTTCTTCTTGTTGGAGGCGCATCGGAGGAGAGAGAAGTTAGACATAACTTTCTTGAGCCTTTTTCAATTTTCCAGCCACCATATTCACTAAAAAGGATTTTTTGCACAACAGTGCTGAGAGTGAAGTCAATATAAGTCATAAAAAATAGGGGGTGGAGTTTGAATTGTGACACATTTTAAAAACAGTTTATAGATCCAAATTCCTTTAGAAGCTTGATTTAAAGATAATGATGATTTTCCATGTTATGTATTATAGAAAAGCGTTAAGTAGTGTTATGTGTGAAAAATAGAAAAGAGATCTTTCAAAGTAAAGTGTTGATTTAAGAGATCTATAAAGAAAGATAGTAAAGAACACACAGAAATTACAGTGGTTCACCCAAATCAACTAGGGCTACATCCACTCCTCACACTCTGTGAGTATTTTCACTATTTTCCAAATAGTTTACACTTACAAGCCAATCACAGGCCAAAACACTTGATAGTTTTCTTAACACAGCTCTATCTACTGTCACACTAGTTTTCTAACATAGTTCTAGCTACTGAAAACCTTAAGAAACCCCTTAGGCATATTCTCTAACAATACAACAACCAATGCCTTGTTAAGAAGGTACATATACACAAAATATGTTTAGTTTTTGGACTCGGATAAAAAATAGCTTTAATAGATTACATACATCAATTGAAACAAAGCTATGAACACCCTCAGAAGGATCCTAGAAGATGTTGAATGCAGTGAGTGTGTTTGAGAGAATGTAGGTAACTCAGAAGCTCTTGAGAAGCTTTTGAAGTAAATTAATGACCAATAATGCGTGTTATCTCTCTTCTTTTTAAATGAGGTGCTCAATGTTGTATTTATAGAGGCTTTGACTCAAAAAAATCGTTGGAATGGATCTACGTAGCTGAATATAGCCGTTGTAGTTTTTTCTCCAAAGCAGGTGTACTTTTGTAGAAACCGTACAATGCAGCAGGCATCCATTGGGAGCTTCTGAGCTTGGTTCTCAAGGATATCACTTAATGAATACTTCAGTGTCTTTGTTTCATTTCTTCTAAGGACTTAGCATATCTGTCACGACCCACCTTTAGGCCATGACCGGCGCACAAGCTAAGACTAAGTCGTCATATACTTGGCAAGTCTGACTCACTTTTATAGTTACTAAATATCCACAAAAAATTCAACAGAGTCTCCTCTATTTTTCAAACATTCCATATACACAATATACCTGCATAGTTTTGAATTATATATCCAGTATCTATCAACCAAAGCCTTCATCATTCAATTACAACGTTGTCACTAGGTTCCAAAAAGAAAGCAGTTATATAGTTTTACAAAATTTCTATATGACCATAGGCCATTCTAGACACAAGTTCCTATTCCTATAGTTGTGTCGTACGAAGTCATCAAAATGATAGTTATCGCGTAAGATGAGGCCTACCAAAAATGCAATAAGTCCTGGGGTGACTGTAGATCCCAAGGACAATCTACCCTAATATCTGCAAATCTGAAAAAAAAATAAAGAAATGATAGGGTGAGTCACAAAGACTTGGTAAGAGCATAATAAACAAAGTGGACAGGAAGGAGAAGCAAAGATAGTACGAGTGTTTTCCCATCAAATACGATTTTTATATAACAAAAGAATGAAACATGGAAAACGATATTCTTTTGTATATATACATATATACCACAATCATAATATCAAGCTTTTAAACACGCCTCATATAAAAAATATGACAAGAAAGATAAACTATCTACTATATGCACATAGGCCACATTATCTCTTTGTCGTGGCAAACGGTAATCACATGCCGTTAGCTCTTCGTAACGGCGAACGGATCTAAAAGGACTATGAGCATTTCACTCATAGCCTGCATTCTCTCTTCGTTGCAGCCACGGACTATGAGCCTTTAGCTCATAGGTTGCATTATCTCTTCGTTGCAGCAAACGATATTCAATAATTCCACAACAACCATAACGACAACAACAATAACGCCAAATAAAACTGATAAAATAGAAATAAGATTTCAACTCATATTTGTAGACAAAATTTATTTGCTTCTCCCATAAAAAAAATAGATATAAAAATTACCACATTGTAGATTAGCTACTCACAACTAAGAAGAGTAAGCAAATTGTATAGACAAAGAAAATGATAAAGTTGTTGGAGAAATTTCCAAAATATATATTTGGAAAGTTGCAATGGCCAAATACAATTTATGATATGACAATTACAATTCATGTTTGGTTCAGTGGTTATGCTTGTTAGTGTGGAGAGCTAGGTCGCTGGTTCGAATTTTGGCTTGCCCTTTTTTGAATAATAAAACATTTTAACTAAAGAACTATTTACGAAGTTTACGAAAAAGTGTCGCAAGTAGGATTCGAACTCGCACCATCTCGAAGAGATGCTCACCGATTAACCGTTTGGCAGCGACTTGTCATATTTTGAACGTCAACCGTATGTGTTGGTTCCGTTTTACATTGCAAAGACTCTTCCAAGAGTTGTTTCCCTACACCAATTGGCATTAGTTTCTCTATAAATAGAGTCACTTTTGGACAGAGAACAACACACGAAATTCATGATTTCATGAACCAAAATTATGCCAAAATTATATCTAAGTCATTTCTTCTTTTCTTTAGTGCATGAGGGTAATTGGGGAAACTTTATTTCGTAAACTATTATTGATCGATACGCTTGGTGTGGGTGTGCAGACCATGTCAAGGAACTCCATTGTATCCTGAAGGGGATTCGTTGGTCATCCTATTGCATCCAATCTAGAGTGATTAGTGGGGGCGAATCGAACCTAAAGCTTAGTGTTATACACGCCTTGGAGTCTTGTGCAATGATAAATTCACCTTCTCCTTGTTATTTATTTTACATGTTATTCACAATTAATTTTTACTAATGATTATCTATGTTTGGTTGTTCTTCTTAGTTGCAGAATTATTCCCACCGACAAATTGTTCTCACAATCTTTAGGTTCGATTTTGCACTTGTGTTGAATGATGACTACAACTTTGAAAGAGATGATTTATGGCAACAACTTCCCACTATGGTGAAAGGTACACAGTTACTCTAAATAAATATACATCAAATGATTGATGGTCTAAATTTATAAACACATGCATATATGAATTTTTAATTCAAGTTTATTCATGGAAATGGTATGTTTAAACTAAGGAAAAATAATTTGATTTAGAAATAATTTTCATGATGTGGAACTCTAAACCATGTGTGGAAAAATTGTGAAAACAAAGTTGATTATGTTTTAAAATTTTGTTTGATATACGATGGCATATTTAAAATGTTTATTTTGTTGCCATGATAGTATGAAAGCGTTTGTTTGTTGCTTATGATCTTCATTGAAAAAAAATAGTATGGGTATGTTTTAAATTATTGTAAGTTGACAAATCTTCAAAAGTGATATAAAATATTAATGATTTTGGTTCATTGCTTATTTAATATTGTGAGTATTATTTTGTTTTACCATAAAACATGAATATACATGAAACTAGAATTTGACACTTAGAAGTTATGATACATGTATTAGTTATGTGATAACTAATATGGAAATGTTCCTTTTCATAAAACAGAAATAAATTCTAAATTGTTTGATTAAATTTTATGTGGAGTATATGACTTACATGTTTTGGACCCACCTTATGAAATTAAAGGTTGATTATGACAAATCTTTATGATCATGTGCTGAAACAAGTGCTACAACATCAGTGCTGAAGCAGATGCTATAGCACCAAATGTTGTCACATCACAAATTAATCACCGATCACCAAACTAGAACAAAAAACCAGTAAAATAAAAAATAAAAACGAAAACACTAAATTACACTAAAAATCTGGGCTACCTCCCAGTAGCGCTTGATTTAAGAGTCCTCAGCCAAACTAAGCTCTGCGTTAGAGATCTTGTAACTCAATGGTGACCTTGTCCCTCACCACATGATCTCCATAGTACTGCTTCACCCTTTGACCATTCACCTTAAAGGTGGATATAGAGGCTTCATAGAGTAAACCCACAACACCATGAGGGTACTTCATCAACTTAAAAGGGCCTAACAACCTTGATTTTAGCTTCCCAGGAAACAATTTGAGCCTTTAATTGAACAATAGAACTTGCCCCCTTCAGTTAGCTCTCTTCTTTGAATCTTCTTGTCATGACAAGCCTGAGTCTTGGCCTTATACAACTCTGCACTTTCATAGGCAAAGTGTCTCATCTCTTCCAACTCATTCAATTAAAGTAACCTTGCTGCACTTGTCTTCTCATAATCGAAATTGAGCTTTTTGATTGCCCTAAATGATTTATGTTGCAATTCCAAGGGTAAGTGGAAAGCTTTGCCAAAAACAATTTTGTATGGTGACATGCCCAATGGTGTCTTGAAAGCAGTTCTGTAAGCCCACAATGCATGATCAAGATGATCAGCCCAATCCTTTCTTGTAGGTCTTACCATCTTTTCTAACACCCTTTTAATTTTTCTGTTAGACAATTCTGCTTGACCACTTGTTTGAGGGTGGTAAGCAGTTGCAATCTTGTGCTTGACTCCATATTTGACCAAGAGATTCTCAATTAACTTATTACAGAAATGAGAACATTTTTCACGGATAATGGCCCTAGGAGTTCCAAACCTTGTGAACATGTTTCTTTGCAAGAACTTGCTGACAGACTTAGCATCATTATTGGGCAACCTCAACCCATTTGTACACATAATCCACAACCACAAGTATGTACAAATTGCCAAAATAATGGGGGAAAGTCTCATAAAATCCATTCCCCAAACATCAAAGAGTTCAACCTCTAAAATATTGGTTAGTGGAATTTCATGCTTATTTGAGATATTCATCGTCCTTTGACAATTGTCACACTTCTTTACCAACTCATGACCACCCTTGAATAAGGTAGGCCAATAGTAACCAAATTGCAGCACTTAGGCCGTAGTTCTCATTTCTCCAAAATGACCTCCATATGGTGCAACATGTCATTGTGCTTCTTCTTTACCCACACATCTTCTAAGCAATTGATCAGGACACTTTTTGTACATGAATAGGTCATCCCAGAAATATTGTTTCACTATGTAAAAAAATCTCTTTATCTGCTGGGATGTCAAGTTGCAATGCACCACTTTACTAACCAAAAAGTTGACAAATGCATGCATACCAAGGTGCTGCAGCATCAGATTCAACATCTGTCACTGCTGGAAATTCTTCATCATGAAAGCTCTCCTTGATTTCTCAACTATGATTACCTGCACTATCACCTTCCAATCTTGACAAAGGGTCAGCAACTTGGTTCTCCACCCCCCTTTCTATCACGAATTTCAAGATCAAATTCTTGGAGGAGGAGAACCCATCTTATTAGCCTAGGTTTTGCATCTTTTTTTGCAATCAAATACTTAATGGCAGAGTGATCAATGAAAAAAATAACTATTGTGCCAACAGTATCATCTAAATTTGTCAAATGCAAAAACCACGGCTAATAATTCTTTTTCAATAGTTGTATAATTCAATTGGGCATCAACAAGTGTTTTGCTAGCATAATAAATAGAAAGAAAAATTTTATCATACCTTTGGCCAAGAACTGGCCCTATGGCAATATCACTAGCATCACACATGAGCTCAAATGGCTTGGTCCAATCTGGTGTCACAATCACTGGTGTAGTCACCAGTGCATTCTTAAGCTTTTGAAATGCTTCTTGGCAGGAATCATCAAAGACAAATGGTGTGTCATGCTGTAGCAATTCACGCATTGGCTTGGATATCTTAGAGAAGTCCTTGATGGACCTTCTGTAGAAGTCTGGATGACCCAGAAAATTTCTAACACCGTTCACAAAGGTTGGAAGAGGTAACTTCTCAATCACCTCAACTTTGGCCTTATCAACTTTAATACCCGTTTTAGAGATTCTGTGACATTTCTCCCAATTCAAGACCAAGTTAGTTTCTTCACATTTGTCCAAAATCTCCTCCAAGTTTTCCAAACACTACTGGAATGTTTCCCCAAACACTGAAAAATCATCCATGAAGACCTTCATAGATTTCTCAATGAAGTCAGAGAAGATTGCCATCATGCATCTCTGAAATGTTGTTGGAGCATTACATAACCCAAATGGCATCATTTTAAAGGCAAAGGTACAATAGGGACATGTAAAAGTAGTCTTCTATTGGTCTTCAGGAACTATTGCAATTTGGTTATAGCCTGAGTAGCCATCCAAAGAGCAATAGAACTCCTTTCCAGCCAACCTATCTAGCATTTGGTCAATGAATAGTAAGGGAAATGATCCTTTATTGTTGCCTTGTTGAACTTTTTATAATCCATACAAATCCTCCAACCAGTTACAGCTCTTGTGGGAATTAGTTCCTTCTTCTCATTTGCTACCACTATCACACCCTCGTTCTTTGGAACATATTGTACAGGACTCACCCATGCACTATCTGAGATGGGGTAGACAATACCAGCAACGAGCCACTTGATGATTTCCTTTTTTACAACCTCCTTCATGATAGGATTTAGCCTTTTTCCCTTCAATGCTATTGTTTGAATTCTCATCAAGGATGATTCTGTGCATGCAAAGGGTTGGGCTAATTCCTTTAATATCAACCATTTGCCACCCAATAGTCTTCTTATGTCTCTTTAGGGTAGTAATAAGATTATGCTCTTGACTTTTGGATAAATTGGAAGAAATGATCACTGGAAGTGTATTATTTCCCCAAAAAAAACAAAATTTCAAGTGTTTGGGCAGCTCCTTCAATTCAAGTGAAGGAGGAATTTAAATTGATAAGACATTTCTCTTGAGGCTCGAGTCTTCTTGCTCGAATGACTCGTATTTTCTTGCCCAAATCTCTTTCACAACAGCCTTTTCTTGTAGCACGCTTTCCTCCATAGGCTATTCTTTTTCAGTTTCAGCAATAGCCTTGACTAAGTGGTCATTTTGCTTATGGAAGTGTTTTTGGACCTCTGAATCAAGAGACACCACAAAGGAACATTCATCAGCTCCTTCATCAGGATACTTGACTACCTGCTTCTTTGTAATTGTGCATTATTTTTCTTGAAATCTAATCCATATATGATATATCCTTCCCCTTCATTAATTCAGGGTAGTCTGTGTGGTTTGGTTCGCTTTCACACATTAATAAGCTTAGGATTTAATTACCCTTGGTCCTTGCAGTCACTATACTTTGTAAGTTTCTAATGTGGTCCATATAATTTTAAGTTTACTAGAATCCTAATCGGCTTTTATCTCTTGATCATTCTCCTTTTTGCACATCTATCAGAGTCTTTTCGCTAGCTAGGAATGGCCTCCCCGGAATTATAGGCACCTCCTTATTTGCATTAAAATCAAGAATAAAAAAATCCATAGGAAAAACAAATTTGTCAACTTTAATAATTACATCTTCTATTATCCCTTCAAGATAGACGATGGACCTATCTGCTAACTGAAGGGTAACAGTAGTAGGCCTAGCAGCTCCAATACCAAGTTGTGTAAATATGGATTTGGGCTTCAAATTGACGCTTGCCTCCAAATCACATAAGGCACGGTCAGAATAGGATTCACCGATAGAACATGGTATGGTGAAACTACCAGGATCCTTTAATTTCCTTGGAATCTTGCTCTGCATAATCATGTTGCACTCTTCTGTCATTGCCACTATTTCAAACTCTCCTAATCTCCTCCTCTTGGTGAGCACATCATTCATAAACTTTGTGTAGTTGAGCATTTGTTGACAGGTGCTTGCATAATTACTTTTTTGACATACATAATTACTCGGTTTGCATAAAACTATTTTGAAAATAAAAAATTACTTTTTACTATTGCTGAAAATTGATGTTGATGCCTGGTTTGCACTAAACTGTGCTGATAATGTTGATGTTGACAATATACGTTGCATGGGTACGAGTACGCAGTGTTGGATGCAGGCTGTTGTGTATGGGGGCATCTGCCCACACCAATCATTACAAGGAATCTGCTACTTAGTGGCAGTCAAAATTGCCGAATAGCGGCAGTTGCCCTCCCGCTGCAAAATCAGGCTCCACAAGTCGATATAAAGGCGTTTCAAGGTGACCGACGGAACAACCGCCAGTAGTTTAGTGTTGGTAGCTAACCGCCAGTATGTACTTTACTTAGTGGCAGTCACGACCGCCACTATCCAATTTTTAAATTTTGATATTTTTTACTTTGCGTTAGTTCCAACCCCCACTAATCATTAATATTTTATTATTTTCTTAGTGACATCCGTAACTGCCACAATATATCTGGCTTGAAATTTAATCTTCACTAAGCTTAGTGGCAGTCAATAACCACCACTAAAACTAAGCCTAATTTTAAATCGTAAAATGTTTTAATTTTTAATTATTTATTAAATTACAAATAAAGTTGCTATTTCATATTAATTAACTATTTAATATAATTATTTATTTGACACACAAATAGTCAAAATGCTTAAACAACAAATTCAATTAACTAACATTGGATCAATATAGGCAACATGCATAAACAATAAATTCTAAGACATTGCAAAAGCAATCTTTGCCAATTCTATGCTTTGTTGGACATCCTTGTCAACAAGTATAAAACATGATTGCTAAAATGTAAATTACATAAGATAGCCAAGACTATATATCGAAATCAAAAATAATGAATCCAAACTTTAGTCAAGTACGATAGTGATCCAAAGCTAGAGCATTCCGTTTGTACCCCAAAAAATGAATATCCTAAAACATGAAGCACGAGCAGCAGCTGCATACTTTCTCTATGATTCCTGTCAAAATTTAATCAACCTCAGAATTTTGATAGAAAGAGAACACCTTAGCTAAAAATGCATGTTCGAAATCTTGCATCTTGATAGAAAGAGAACACCTTAATTTACAAGTAGCTTACTTTTAAACAACTTAAGGTTACCTTAACCAAACAAAGAAACATATGAATAATGCAACAAGTACAAAACAAATATCTATGATAGAAACAATGAAAACAAAATTTCATACCTTCAATACTTTGCTAATTGATGTCCAGCCCTTGAGTTTGACTTTAAATCCAAAACTAGTTACAAGAGGCATCAAAGGCAGAATTTTAGCTCTACAGTATTGAAAAGCCTCAATAAGCAAATAAACAATAGTGAAGAGTAAATAGGAAAACGGAAACACTAGCTAGAAAATATTGGGTAAAATACTCAAACTATCTCTGGTGTAAAGAAGAATACTGCTGAATTACTAGAATATAACATATCCTTAATTCAATGAAATATCACCCACTAAAGGAACACTTAAATAACATCAGAACTTTAAACTTAAGACTCCCTTTTTTGCTGCCAACACTGTGTCAAGTTCAGTCTATTTGAAGACATCCATACCAAAGAAACTGAATGTTGCCTCCAACATCAACAAGCAAGAAGTATCTCATTATCCTTAGAGTGCAGATTCTCTTCCATGATTTATCCAAATAAATTCATTTTGAAAACAATACATGGACATTCATACACAATATAGTACAATCAGCAACATTCTACTATGCTCTCCCCTAAACCCTAAACCCTTTAATAAAATTTTTCATATACAAACACATAATAATAGTTTATTTGCCCCCATTAAAAAATTGTCTTTGTCCCCATTAATACCTAATTATCCAAAACACAAGTCCAACTCTCTTTAGTACACAATTCCAAGTAAAAAAAAATTTTGCTTCTAGCAACTACAACATTTGAAAGATGTTTCTCTGCAATGAGTTTTGTGAAGAATGAACCGTGCAATCATAAGAGATCAATAGTTGAATAATTTTATGGTTTTATATACTTAGAGAGATATTTTTTGTAGTCTTGACGATGAAAATATCATACAACATTTTTAGAATATGCATGAAAATGCCTAAAAACTAATGTAATTAGTAGAAGTTTGGATATCATTTAAGAAGGGTTGGTCCAAGCAATAACAAAATTCAGATCCCACCCCACCGACAAAGCCGGTGGATATAGCCCACCAATAACACAATAACCAAAAAAAAAGAAGCTTAGATATATTTTTTGGAGTCTTTTTCTTCATGTACATGATCTTGTATTTTCTAAAAACTTTTAACATATTTATTTTAAGAAATATTATAGATAAATTGTTTTTTTGTCCCCACTAATGAAATTTTCTGGATCTGCCACTGCGGGTACGGTACGAATACCGGGTACAGGTACTGGTACGAGATATGTGGTTTTTCAAAAAGTCAAGGTAGGAGTACGTAACATAAATTTGATATAAACACAACTAAAAGATAGGAAACACAAAAAAGTTAAATATATAACAAAAATATATAATGAAATATAGGAAAACATTATTTATATAGTAGAAAATAGAAAAATGATATACAATCTAATAGGAAAAGTTTCATTATCACCAAAAAAGAATGAAAAATTGAAGTTTTTACTATGCGACAAACATATATTTATATATACAAGACCACAAATAACTCAGGGGTGTGGTTGAGCGGTTGGGGCTCATCCTCCCTTAACCAAGTGTCGAGGGTTCGCAGGCACAACTCTGATTTTGAAGTTGACAACTTAAACTTGATACTTGATGTTTTACCCGTCTATTCCACCGGCATAATTTCTTCTGCTAAAATTTCGGTGCCACATGATATACAGTTTACACTTCTATGATTATTGATTGTTTGTGTCAATTCTTTCGAGTGGTTTAGATAAACGGGTATCCGCGACAAAGTGCAAGCTGTCGTATGCTTTTGATACCACGAATCCTGAAATTCTTCGTTAAACCTCACTGGAATGTTAAAGTCCCCACCCACGCTTCAAGTTCAAACCCCTTCTTCTTATTCTTCTTCTTTTTCACCTAAATGGATTTCAAACCCAAAATTGAATCTTTTTGTGTCAACCCTCTCTTGGAAGCACCGTTCAACCACTTCACAACAACACTCATTCATTGTTTCCTACCTCGTAACCATTTGCAGCCTTTTCACTAGAAACTGCTTGCAGGGGAAATAAGTTTGATATAAGGATCTACATTCTCTTCATGAGAGAGGTTCATAAAAGAAAGCTTCAAGGTTTCTCAAGGAAAATAGCATTAAAAAAGAATGAAGAATGAATCTACTCCCGGTGCTCAACTCTTGTTTGAATTCTCTTGGATATTCACAATATGATATTTTTCAAATTCCTTTTGATACTTGCTTCATAGTTGAAGCCGTGAATATATAGGTAGAACTAAGAATATTGTCCTTGTGACTTTGCAGCAGTCCTAAATATCGTCTTGTTGCCTACCTAGGGTTTTCTGAGAAAATGACAAACTGTTAAAAGCTAGTAGATATTATGTTGAGAATGTATGCTTGATATGTTTTTCCATACAAACACAATACAACAACGATGACATAGTCCAAAGGTGAATTTAAAAAATCTTTTACAAGGTCATCCTCTTGTTTTGGTATTAAAGAGCATTAATAAATGCCACTGAGAGATATTAGTCACAGTAGATGATGGTAGCACCAGATGCACGCTTGGATCAGGAAAACTCTTCATCATACAGAGACTTGGACTAGATGCACACTAGGAATCAGAGGCATTGCAATAGTAGGGCCATGAATTCCTCCTAACTTTAGACGCAAGAGAGACCAGATGACGAATCATTGTCTGTTAGCATTCATTTTCCATAGGACTAAATGATAGTAGGCACATGATGGCGTCCTCATAGAAGGTCATTATGCTTATAATATAATGTTCTTATGCTTCTGTTCTAAGATCAAATATGTAACTGTTGCACATTTTAAACAGACCATTAGAACAAAATTGTTCTCTTATATTATTTGTTATCCTCAAAATAATTAAGGGTCATTGTTTCTATCTCTATTTGGTTCCAACAATGAGATGTCTTTTTGGTTGAAGTAATGGGTATGTATCATGGCCATTTGTTAGCCTAAAATCTTGGGTACTCTAAAAAAGGCACATAACTTTCTATTCCAGTCTTAATCATTATGATTTGATCTATGACTACAATTTGTTCCTCACCCTTTAATTATAAAACTACTCTTACTTAATACACTCTCTATGCTTCATATGCTTTTGCTGGTTTGTGCGCTTACATTTCTTTGTTGACTTTCATTCAGGCAAACAACAGCACTAATACTGAATTTTTTTTCTTGGTTTGCTTGAATATGGAAAACATCAAATGAACAAATTTTTGCGTTTTTTATGCTTGAACATTTGTGTTTTATGTTAGTTATACTCTCTCTATTATGCAGACATTTATAGAAATTCTTTTTAAGGATAAGATCTTCTAATACCATTCTATATATCATGGTTGAACCAAGTTAGACTAAATCATATGCTATAATGCAGGGTATTGAGAGGGAATGAACAGGTAGTAGATGGTGATCGAAGGGTCACTTAAATTATTTGATAATGGGGCTATGACCAATGTAGATACAACTCATACAAGAACTTGTTAAATGTATTAGGTGAATGTATAGGTGTGCAAATACATTTTCACTGACAATGTGCCATGCAAATCTGAAAAAATTAAAATATCCCAATAATGAGGAGCAACATCACTCTTTATATGCCAATTTCAATCCAGAGTAGCACCATCATTTGTAATGGTGAATAATTTATCTTTATTTTTACAATTCATATAATAAACTTTTGAAACACAACAGGATTGAAGCAAAGGGGGTTCACGATGGAACGGGAGTACATGGGTTGAAATTGGATAATGGGTATGAGAAAAATGAATGAAGAGACGATGTAATTGAAAAATGTCTAGCAGTGAAACCACTTCAAGAGGTCGTTGAAGTGGTAGTGACGAAGCTGTGAATTGGAGATGAAAAGAGGACAAAGATAACATGACATACCAAAATTTCTTAGCAAGAGAGTCGAAAGAACAGAGAAAACAGTGGAAGTTCGAGATGAAAAGCTGTAGAGACTACTTCCAGCAATTAGGGAAATAGAAAGGCACATGCTTAAGAAGAGTTCCTCTCACTCTCACATAAGAGACACGTTTTATCATACAAAATGTATCTTAGAGGTTGCTTCCCACTTTTGAGATAAAAACTAAATCTTTATTAATTATATATTGATATTGATATATTGATCTGCATTAGTTGGCATCAAATAGACGGAATATACCTTTTTGCAAGAACCAAGAGACTGATGCATCAATAGAGTTGCGTGAAAATATATAACAGAAATATAGATCAAACAAGTACATCACTAAAGTTAATACATAGCTCAGTTTCTTGAGTGCTCACACCTTATTTGGCCAACACAGTGGCCATAAACTGTTCAAACACACAGCAATATATCCATAGCTGCAAAGCCTCAAGATCCAATTTTCCTACAATCCCACGAAAAAGGATACTTGTCATCTTCCCATTGACATATCATGTATGAGACCCTGCAAAGCCTCAAAACAGCATTCGATCAGATTTTAACAGGTATATTAACTGAAATGAAATATGTATCTGTGCTCCTATAAATTCAGTGGTCTAAATACCAAAAAAGTTCCATTCACAAACTAATTGTAGAATATATTAAAGTATCAAACTTAAGTACTCTTTCAAGATACTCAATAGTATAAAAAAATCATTTTAGATATTAGACGATGTTCAATATAAACCTAAAAGTTGCTACATGTGCATATGGGATGTGTCCGGGTTATTATTCCGTTCTTTCAAAATGATATTTTGTTCAGTGAAGCTAGCAATTTATGGAAGTGCTCAACAAGAACTCAACTGAAGGTCTGAAACACAAACCTTTTGCCTAGTTTCTCCTGCGCTTGGTTGGCTTGATATGTTCTACAATGTAGGCAATGACTTCTTTCAATGTCGCCTTCCTATTTTCCTTGAAGTTCCATAGCTCATTGACAGTATATCCACCACTTGGATTGTATTCATTTATTTCTTTCAACGCTGTAACAACAGCCGAATGTATTTCCTCTCCCCATTCTTTCTTGAGCTTTTGTAATTTATCATCTCCGTCATCAATAACTGACTGTATCAATACAACAATATTACTGGGTATTCAGTATTACACTATCTATCTATTGAGGCATAACTACACTTAGAACATAAACAATGTCTTTATGGTACATACCTCAGATTTATCGTTGACTGTGATCACTTTAAAAGGATGCCAACCTGAATTCTTCACATTCTCCTGCCACAGAGAGCAAAGCTCAACACCCTTTATCCCAGCTTCTTCAAGCCGGAATTGTATCTTGCAGGCATTAACAAAAACTTTCTGGTCCAGCTCTCCCATTCTCTTGATCCCAATATTAGTTTTAGGACCATTCAGCAATTCATTTAACCCCTAAAACAACAGACATTAGAAAAAAGAGAGAAGGGCCAACTTTAGTCTTCACAATATACTCATGACACAACAAAATAATATCAAAATTCTTATTTCCAATGGGAAGGTGACAAAAATCTGATAGAAACTGATTTTTTATAGATTAAACTGAACAATTCTATCTCACTTTATTTAAGACCTCTGTAGTTAATAGCAAATAGCGTAGCGTAGCGGCCGACCACATTGCGGTGTAGCGGGTAGCGCTACGACCGCTATGCCGAAGTCTAGGCAAACAACATACCGGATTTATACCATACACATGTAAAGGCTAAAAAACATAATAATACTCAAAAATGAACACATATTCATAAGTAATCATCAAAGTTCATTGCTACTAATACTTAGACATAACATAAACCAAAATAGTAGAAGACATGGAAGAGAAAAGGGAGAAAAGAGGGAGAAAAGGGAACGTTTCTCTGACACTTTTTTGTGTTTTTTGCGGTCCGAAGTCATGGAAGAGAAAAACAGGGGAGAAGATGCGACCAACTCGTGCTGAGAGAAGTGACATATGGTCACGCCGGAGTCTTCAACAGTCGCGCCGGAGTCGGAACTAGGCTCGCCGGAGTTGCACAGCACCGAAGGTGGAAGAGAAGATGAGAAGTTGCAGTCACCAGAGAAGAAGAAAGGTCGCGAAGGAGAAGAGAGTAGAAGACAAAAACCCTAAATGGGTTGAAAAGACTAAAAGGTACAAAAAATAACCCTAAACGGTTAAAATCTAGGGGCTGTCTTGTCTTTTCGCAATTAAAAAATTAGGGCATTCTTGTCCTTTCGCAATTAAAAATGAAGGCATTCTTGTCCTTTCGCAATTAAAAATGAGGGCATCATTGTCCTTTCGCAATTAAAAAAAGGGCATTCTTGTCTTTTCCCGTCATCTTCTCTGTAGCGCTCTTCTTCGTTTTTCTCCGCCATTTCTCCGCAATTCTGCCGCAACAAGCAACGCTACTGCCGCTACAATAAACTGCCACGCTACGACGTTTTGCATAGCACTGAACCTCCGCTCCGCCACGCACCGCCGCGATAGCGGCCGCCACGGCCGCTATTGACTACAGAGTTTAAGACAGAATCTGAATTATTAGAAAGAAATCACAATAAACACACTAATTTCCTAGAGGACATATGAGAGCCTTTAGTCTCTCCCAATGCCTAGAAAGGCCCCAATTCCCTTACAATAACTGCTCCTAAAACATAATTGCTGCCTAATATGCCTAATAATAATATGTAATAATCAGAATAAGAAAAAACAGCCTAATAATAATAATATAACAACCATAACTGCTGTCTAACAGAATCTTCTTGCAAATATTTTATAACTTAGCATGAAGAAATGCATGCACCTTGTTAATTGGTTATCTTCAAGAATAGAAGAGAAAGTTGAAAAGAAAGCAACAAGTGTGAGTAACATGTTTTTTTATATGGTGTTTTATATGAAGTTCAAAACATAGAGAATAATGTACAAGAGATCATACTTCTATTAATTCTTTACGAGCTTCCTGTAGTTCATCATTGCTTTGGCGCTCCTTGACAATGAGGGTTTGATTCATGGCCTCCGTAGCTTCCAAATTATCTCTTTTTTCTTGTAATTCTTCACTCATTTCTTCCATTTTCTTCTGGATAGCTGCATCATCTTGATCTCCAAGATGCTTCATAACTTCCAATTTTCCTTTTAACTCTTCAATTTCCATTTCTAACTTTTGTTTGGCATCTAGTTGTTTTTCCAATTGAAGTATCTTGTTATAAGCCTCCTGTTTTTCTCTCTGGAAATATTGAAAGCCATATCAGTAGAAGACATTCACAATGTATGAGAATAAAGTGATAAACAATATATGCTAATATCTTTTCAAAACTTAAGACACTAAAGAGAAGACAAACCTTTTGCTCTTCAACAAGCCTGAAGACATTTGCATCAGCTATCTTCGCCTCCTTTGAAGCCAACTCGAGTGATTGATTCCTCAAATCTTTCTAGAAAGACAGAGAAATTATATTAGAATTTTGCAAGAGACTGGAAAGTGAGATACCAGATAGCACATTTTCTGGGAGCCTTTTATGGAGTTAAAAAAATGTTTCTGTTTTGAAAAAATTCCATCTCTCATGTTTGAGATAACAAATGAATGTACAAATCCTTTTAACAAATTATCAACATAAATGAAGTAGTTAAGACTAAAATCATGTATATAAATCTATATTTCCTCACAGTAACCAATAGCTGTAAATTCGGCAACATTGACTTTGGGTCCAATGAACGAAATGGTGGAAGGCCAATTCAAATGGTAATTCATTTAAAGGGAGTAAATAGGATCAAAATAAAGTATTACGCTTGAATCAAGCATAACCAATGATATTAGTAGCAGACCAAAGACAGAGACAAGCAGGCCAAAAAATTTGCAAGGACAATTGTAGATAAGAAAGAAAGATCAAGAGTAACAAAAAAAAATCAAAAGCTTTAGAAAGAGTATATGGTAATAGGCAAAAAAAATGTAATATGTATGACCTTCTTCTTGTCCTCTTCAAGCTTCTGCCTCTCTTGATCAGTTAGTGCCTCGCGTTTGTGCAGATCTCTGGTCCAGGAATCAAGCTTCTTCTTTTTTACATCCAATTCATTACTCAACTTTTCCTGTTCTTCCAAGATCCTTTTAACTTCGTTGCGAGCTTTACGCTGCATATTCCTCGACTCTGACAAAGAAATAAGACAAATTTGCAGCATTACAAGTCTACAACCTATGCAGTTTTTTCCTTTCTATTCTGCTTCCATGAACGTACAAGAATAATAAAACATACATGGCTATACTTGAAGAACATGGATTTTTTAATAAGGCAGAATCAGATTCTAACAGAAATAATACAAACCTTCAACAAAAGCACTCTGTAGCTTGTCTTTTTCCTCCAGCATTCTACTCAAGGACATAGTCGTCTCATTATACTTATACTGCATTTTGTTGAGGTTTTCATTTGTAATATCAATTTCATTAGCTAGGTTTTCCACAATACTATTTCTGCTTTCAGATGCTTCTTGAACAATATCCGAAACTGTCCTCAGCCTTCCTTTGTTGCGAAGGTATTCCCCAATTGCCCCCCTACAATTATAATCATCTTCCCGTGCAACCCATCCAAAAATGTTTGAACTGGGCTTCAGCTCCATTGAATTCCAATCCTTTTTACCATGATTTGTGTTTTCAAATGATTTCTCAAAATCACTTGCATTCATGAAACCATTCCAGTCTTTGTTGAAGTCAATTACAGCTTGAGCTGTCAAGTCACCATCAATCAAAAATACATGAAAATCTATTGGTCTGTATTTAGCAAATTCATTTAACCAGTATCCAGAATCATTCATTCTAGTCTTGATGTTGACGATTATGCCCGTCCATGGCCAAACGTAATTCTCTTCTTGCTGTACAGGTGGATTGACAGCTTGGGTTAATACTGGGCGAAGTATTTGGTCTGCCTCATCAGCTAGGTCAGTGGTCAAATACTTCGCCAGGGCAAGATGGTTTGCCTTTTGTTGTGCACTTCTGTTAGCTGAACCCTTACCCACTCCTGATGCATGTTGCAATAAGTCCTTAAATTTGTAATCCTGTTTCTTCTTGCCAGAACAATAAGGGCACCTAAGAGTGCCATTCAAATTTTTAACCTTGTATTTACCAGCCCTTAACTGTTCATAGGGTTTCTCCGAGTATTCCTCAATCTCTGATTCGCTAATGTCTGACTCTTCCGAGCTGTAGTCCATTTAAGCTCTGCACACAACTACAAAAGTCAGTTCATGAATATAAAGTTGCATATAATTTGATTGGGGAGGGGGGGGGGGATTTCAGAAAGTATCAAATCAATATCTTGCATAAAAACCCATCAGAAAAAGCTAACTAACAGTACTGCACCCCATAAAAATTCAAAAACTACTGAAGCAATAATTACTGAGTGCCAAGAAAACACAGACTGCCTGGGCAGATGGTAGATTGCACATAACTGTAGAAATTACGCATTATCCACAATATACAAATATAAACTCAGAACCTTTGTCCCAGAAAGGTAGCTCACATGGTTGAGTGAAAGGGAGTAGGCGTACAGGGTTCAAACCCCGCTCCCCCCTCCCCTCTAACTAACACACTAATTACTGACCAGTTTGCCTATAAAAAAAACAAATTCAGAACCTTTAAGGACAACAATAGCCATCCATGATGCAGGGATACATCAAACAAGCACTACTTCGAAAAGAAATAGAATCAATTGTGTGTACATAAGCACTCTCCCAAAAGAAAAACTACACATGAATAAATGACTAGAAAGTACTAAAATGCAGTTTGCTAGGGAACACAGTGATATATATATATACCGTGGAGTTGACTGATAGAAACTGGTAATTATAATTATAATTTCTGAACAGAAACAGTATTATATTGAAATGTCCTCTGCAGAGTTGTTCCCAAAACATAGGTTAAACAATACAATTACAAAATTAAAGAATATTCAAGAGATTAGAAGAAATTAAGGAGACAAATGTACAGTTACACCAGTTCCTTCCAAGATGTTCAAAAGCTTGGTCTCTCCACCCAATTCATATCCAAATAACTGCCTACCCCATTCCTCTCTCTCCATCTATTTAAACAATATAACAGCAACATAACTGATACTTGGTATTCAACGAGTGTCGGTGTTTGACTCCAACACGGCATTCAGTGTTGTTAATGGCGGATGGCGGTTTATGGCGGAGAGCCAAAAATCCGCCATTTTAAGCCGCCATAAACCGCCATCCTTCACAAATTGGCCATGGCGGCATAGTAGTCAAAATCGAGAGATTCTACGTAAGATCGGGAGGGGGGTAGCGAAATCATAAACCGTAAAATCGGAAGATTCTACCGAAATTCTTTTGTAGAAATTTATATAATCGGGAGGGGTTAACAAAATCATAAACTCGTAAAATCGTAATATTCTACTTTTTTTCTAGATAAAAAGGGGTTATTAATTCAAAAAAAGGTACTTTTAGAGAAAAAGGGGGTGTGGTTAGAAAAATGGGGTTATTAATTCAAAAAGGGGTATTGTTAGGGGAAAACGGGAGTGTGGTTAGGAAAAATGTTTGTTTTTTAAACACAAAACAAGTTAAATGTCATTTACGAGATACACTTTTTGGGCCAAGCCCATTTCACTAACCCTAATTTTCAGAAATTAGTTTATTAGTTTATACATGGCAGCTGAACCCTAGTTCTGGGAGTCTTGCTGCAGCCGCCGTAACATCACTTCCTCTTCTCTTTTTTTTTTGTTTTTTCAATTTCTTTTTCTTCTTCACACGATAACTCCTCCTCTTCTTCTTCACAGCCACAAAAAGCAGATCTGGCCGGAATACGAAGAACCACCACGACAACAGCTTTCCACCGCACAAAGATCTCGCCGCCAGCACCGCACCGGAATCGATTTTCACGCAGATCCGACCCGTTGCCATTGTTTTTCCTGTGCGCGCTTCTGCTGCGATTTTCAAGTAAAATCGCGAATGAAATCGCCAAGTTGTACGATTCCACCATTGATCGCACGATTATACTCTTTTTTCGATTTTGTGTACGATTCAACTCGCCGGGGGTGGTGGACTCGTACGATAAAAATCCCGATTTTGACTACTATGCATGGCCGTTTTCAAGAAATCCGCCACCGCAATCCTCCATGGCGCCGCCATAACCGCCATTTGACAACACTGACGGCATTCAGAAGAAAAGCCCGGGCTTCACATATAGGTACTCAAAATAACATATCCCAAATATAACAGAACCGATAACATAAAACGCAATCAACATCACAAGTAGCCGGAAAAACGCAGGACTTATCTAAACAAAAAATCATTATCATTTCTGCATCTTAAAAATATTGGCTTATTTCAAGTCCATCTAGTTCTACTTCAACTCTTACCCCTATTTTCTTAGTTAATCCCCTACTTATTGAATCATTAACAGGATTTTTCGGAATCTCAGAAACCACAGTTTTCCAAACCCCTAAATCGCACACAATAACAACCTAACTTCGTAAACAAGGAAAATTTCAAACTTTGCATACATGCAACAAATCACTATCAGACAGTCGAAAATAAACACTACATTCGACAAATCACACATCAAATTTCATAATTTTCAACGCAGAAAAAATCATCTAAGTTGTCAGCTCAGTTAAAAAAGACTTCCAAAAAAAATGGAGAGAGAGAGAGAGAGGGATGGAATTTGCACTTACAGTGTTGAATTGCTCCACAGACGGCACAGAGAACAAAAATGGTCACTGCTTAGTACAGTTAGTAGTGAATCGTGAAAAGGAAAATGAAAATTGAAAGTCCTAAGAGTGTGTTTGTTTGAGAGAGACAACAATTTTTTCGTTTACCCACAATTACCCTTGATTGAAGATCCTATTGTTCAAACAGTGTTATTTTTGGTGAAGTTCATGTATCATTTTGGTGGAGTATAAAAGTATACTATGTTTATAGAGAAAGAGAAAGAAAAGAAACTAAAGGGAGAGAAAAAAGAGTAGAGGAGGGATCTTCCATTCATTTGGAACATCATACAAACAAGAAAGAAAGACAAGAAAAGTTGGGCCCCAACCTTAAAATATTTCCGCGCACATTCAGACAGAAAGTTGAAATAAACTTATAAAAAGACCGAATTGTCCCCATTTTCATCTCATGGTTTGCATATTTTTTTTCCATTTCCTACAATATAAAGCGTTATTAAACCAATACCGGTCATCAATAGCAGATCATAAGCAAATGTTGATAAATACACCAAACAAATAAACCAATATCAAAGAACTAGAAAGCAAGATACAAGAAACGGCTAGCCTTCTACAACCAGACAATAAATTAAAAATTCAAGAGAAAGCTACAAGGATAAAACTAAACAAAGAAGAACTTTGTCAAACCTCCACAGCGAACTAGCAAACTAAACCAGACACTAACAAATGACGGAGCTAAGCACTCCAGAAAATTTATGCAGCAATAATTCCACTACAGAGCTACTCACTGATATACATTTATAACGTTCTTTTTAAAATATAATATTCTTTTCACAAGTAGAAGAAAGCATGGATTCAAACATCACAGAACAAGACGACAACTAGAAACCACAAAAAGGCATCAAAGAATCAAGCGTATTCTTAAGAGAGGTTTGACAAGATATCCCCATACAAAGAATCAAGCTTATTCTTAAGAGAGAAACATCATAAACAAGCAAAAACTGAGGTTGTCGGGGGAATAAAACCAAACAGTCAATTAGACATACAATGAACAAATGTTGAAAACTAAATGCTACAAGGAAAGTAAGAACTAAGGATAACAATCAGCAATTTTGAAATTCAAACACATCCACATGGTCTAGACTACACCACTACCAAAGAGGTACTTATTCACATTACTGATAGTGCCTTTAAGATTGTTTGAGCTTTCAACAATATAAACAATTACGCATTCAACAATAGCAACATATTGAGAAAATTAGGGAAAATCAGAACTGGGAAAATCACAATATCAACATCAAGAGATTCAACAGATTCAACATTGGAGGAAAATTAGGGGAAAATCACGAGAGATTCAACATCAGCAGATTCAATATCAACAGAATACGAATTAGGGTTTTAGGGTTTTGGGGAAAAATCAATGTGATGTGAGAAATCGATTTCTCACCCAAGCAAACAACAATGCAGATTCGTAGCAATGCAGAGGAAGAATGAAGAAGCAGCGTCGCGGACGGAGAACGTCGTGTGAGTCACGGAAGGAGGAACGTCGAGGTCGCGAACAGATTGAAGAGGTAGCTCGCGAACGGAGGGAAGAGGTGAGCTCGCGAACGGAGGGAAGAGGTGAGCTCGCGAACAGAAGCAGCTTGAGCTCGCGAACGGACGATGTTGAGGTCACGGCGGACGGAGGTAGCTTGAGAGCTTGAGGTTGCGCTCTCCGTCGAAGGGAAATAACAGAAAAGAAGCACAGACGGGAGTGAGAGAGATATGCGTGTGATTTTTTTTTGACAGCGAGAAATGTGCGTGATTGATTGTGTCCGAATAAATCACTATACCTTATCTTACCTTGTCTTATCACTTTCTTTCCAATTTAGTCCTTAATTTATGGGTGATTCTGTGGAATAAATCAAATTCCTCACGGGTGAACTATTAAAGTTTATTGTAGGATATTGTGCAAAATGTTATGGGTAGGTAAGATTAAATCAATCATGTTAAATCTCAACCGTTGATGAATTCTTACAATACATCATATGGTCATATTTAATGGTTCACCGGTAAGGGATTTGATTTGCTCCATCACCCTAGAAGCACCATGAATTTATATGAATATTTTATAAATTATTTTTAAACTATTTTAAATCTATTAAACTAGTCCTTTAAATACTCTTAAAATAGGGGGGAGAGAGAGAGAGAGAGAGAGAGAGAGAGAGAGAGAGAGAGAGAGAGAGAGAGAGAGAGAGAGAGAGAGAGAGAGAGAGAGAGAGAGAGAGAGAGAGAGAGAGAGAGAGAGAGAGAGAGAGAGAGAGAGAGAGAGAGAGAGAGAGAGAGAGAGAGAGAGAGAGAGAGAGAGAGAGAGAGAGTTGGGAGACTAATTTGATGGATTTAAAATAAATTAGAGACTATTTATTGTATTTCTATAGTTCATGGACCAAACTGAAAAGAGAGTGATAGTATACGGACTGAATTGAGAGTTTACTCGATTGTGTGAGGGTGGTGCACTTAGGACTGGTGCAAAATTATGTTTTTTTGTGTAACCAAAATTAAGGGTTTGGGTGAAAACAAATTTTTCAAGGTGTGAAAAAAATTAATAGGAGAGTAAGTGTAAATTCTTTTTTTATAGTGTGCATCTGACTTCTAACACCAAGGTGAGTTTGCCCCTTCTGGTGCTTGAGTCGGTGGGTCACTCACCGGTTGGATCAATGAATCACTAGTTGGATTGCATGACCTACACACTATTCTTTTTTTTTGAGAAAAAGGGGTTTAACGAACCCTCAAATGAACTGAAGCAATTACAAAAGAGCCCTCCCCACTTTATCCTAAACTAGTTTTTTTACCCGTGCATACGCACGAGTGATACTGTATGGTCGGTGTATTGTCATGAAGTCATAATAGTAATATAGAAGATAATCATAAGTTGTGAACAATGTCCAAAATGTATGATTTGAAATTCAAAATTTGAAGAGACAGGTATTATGTCATATAACGTACAAATAAAAACTATATTGAGTCGAAGAAATTAAAGGAGATTGACAATCAGAATTATATTGATCCATAATAATGTATTTGGACATTAGAGGTAAAATATGCATCACCGTTGACCCTCCCGTTAATTGCATCCTTGTTGGCCCTCCCATTGGCACTCCCGTTGGCGCTCTCGTTACCTCTCCCGTTGGCGTTCTCGTTGCCACTCATGTTGGTAGTCCCGTTGGCACTCCCGCTTTCGTTGCCACTCTCGCTGGCATTCTCGTTGCCACTCCCGTTGACACTCCCGTTGGCATTTTACTCGTTGGCCCCCCTGTAGGCACTCCCGTTGGCGCTCTCATTGCCACTCCCGTTGGCACTCATGTTGGCAGTCCCGTTGGCATTCCCGCTCTCGTTGCCACTCCTGTTGGCGCTCTTGTTGGCATTTTACTCCTTTTTAGTAATTATAAAATAGTTATTTGGTAATTTTTTGTAGCGTTTAAATTGATTGATTTTACTTTTTATGAAAAAATTGATTGATTTTTGTAGTTTTAATAGAGAGATTATAGTAAATAATTTTTTTTAGATTATGCAATTATTGAGTATAATGTCAAATTAATAATTTATTTTTTTGGAAATTTTGGTCTTTGAAAATTTTGTTAAAGGTATAGGTTTTTCTGACAATTAATAGTGGTTAAATTGATTAATTTTAGTAGTTTAAGTAAATTATAAAAATGAATATTTTTTTTTAAAAATAGTTGTGTTGGAAAAAGTTTAAAAAAATCGGTACTCCCGTTGGCACTCCCGTTGGTACTCCCGTTGGCAATTGGCACTCCCATTGATATTTTACTCCTTTTTAGTAATTATAAAATAGTTATTTAGTAATTTTTTTTAATGAAAAAAGAAATTTATTTTTTTAGTCAAATACTGACATCAAAAAATGAAAAAAAAATCAGGAAAAAAAGAAAGGTGATTTAGAAAAAATTTAGGAAAAAGAGATTTCAAAAAAAGGGAAATTGTTTTTGAAAAAAATTCTGACGGTATTGCTGCCTTAAACTTTTTTTTACCAAGCTTTTCTACTTTCTCTATGTGGCAGCTTTTGTACTTTCTACTTTTTCTGTTTTTAATTTTTTTTTTTGACTTTTGGAAGAAAGTGGATTTGTCTTTTAGTGTGAAAGGTCTAAAATATCCAAAAAAATGGACACGTGGCAGCCTAGTAGAATGTCTAGAAATGTCATTTTGCTAGCGTGTGTTTTTATTATAGAGAAAGTAGACAAGAAACAAGTGGATGAAATAGGGGGTACTAGGGGTGGACAAACGGTCGGGTAAGCCGGTTTCGGGTTCAAAAAGGCCAAACCAACCAAAACCGAAGAGAGTGATATTGCACCCACTTCCGACTGTTTTAGCTTTCGGTTTGAGCGGATGACGGTTTGGCGGGTACGGGTTCAAATGGGTGGGTTTGTTCGGTTGCAGAGAGAGAATAAAGATAACAGTCGGTGAGTTGTAAGGCACATCGAAAGGCTAGTCACCGTTGCCATCACGCCGTCTCCGTACCCAACTCCGACGAGCCTTTTGGCACTGTCGCTCACTGCACTCTTATTAAGCACACTCTTTCTGGAGGGGAAAGATAAGCAACGCCATGCAAAAAGAAAATAATTCAAACCAGTAAAAACAAAGATGGAGGAAGAGAAGAGAAAGAGGGAGGTGGAAGAAGAGAAAAATCATAAGTATTTTGCAAATAAAGAAAATGGAGAGATGACCTATTCTGGTTGCTATAAAGAAAATAAAATATTTTGGTATATTTAATTTCCACTGTGCTCACCTATTATGATATCTACAATTAGGCAGAGTTACACTGTGCTCCACTGTAGACTACAACTACACAGTTACACATGGTTGCTAACTTGCTATTTTCTGACTTACAGCTATTACACAGTGGAAACTAGCGCAAAGTGTACAGGTGGTAGAGTAAAACTAGGCGCAGAGTGTATGTATGGCAGAAGAAAAGATGTGGTTTTAGTAAAACATTTTTCCAACTCGGTCGGTTTCGAGTTTCACTGGGTTTTGTAAACAAAATCCGCAACCGACCATACTAAACCATGCCAAGCTGATTGTGTTTCCCTGCAAACCCGTCAACCAATCCGACTCGACCGAATACACTTAATATCTCCCGGATAAGTCGGTTCTCGGTCGGTTTGAAAAATCTGTCCACCCCTAGGGGGTACAGTCATAAATCACATAGTCAAATTCCAAGTAAAACTATTTTTGTCTAGCACATCAGTAACTATGTTTAATTTCTTAGGAATCTTGGATCAACTAACTTTAGCCTCTACATCTACTCTTCGTATGCCATTAGAATGTGAGAGTGGTGAGTAATTGACCCATGTTCAATTAGATCAATAGCACATTTGGAATCAGATTCCACCATAATCTTCCTTTTCCCTTTAACTCAAGTTATGCATAAACCGTGATACAGTGCCCAGAGTTTAGCTTCAAGGACAAAACAAGGCTTGAGCTTTTGGGAAAAACCAAGGATGAAGTTTCCCTGATGGTCTCTTGGGACACCACCGCAGCTCGTCGTCGTGCCTGTAACACCCCTATTTTCGAAGAGCTGCTAATTGAACTCAACTCTAAATGTGGAACGATTTTAGTAAAATATTTTTCTTACTTATCTGAAAACACGAGTATTTTTTTTCTTGTAAAACTCTTTTCAACACAATCAGAGTGTTGCAGTATTTTGGAAACACGATGTATCACTTAATCTAATACAATAATTGGAGTTCAAATATAACTTATATAGATTTATTTCCCTCCATCAATGCAATTCATGTTTTCAAAAAGTTTACCATACAAGAGCAAAATGTGTCTGAAATAAAAGTATGCCTAATTTAGGACTGACTTTCTCTATTGGTACACCTTTGGTAGATACCCACAAAGAAGACACCTATGTTGATCAAACATTGTATACTTAACTTTTGGGTAAACCTTGATGAATCCACCGATATTCCACTATGAAAAAACGTTCAAGTCTAATAATATCTGAATGTGGTCACCGACCTCAACAACTAATCTCTGCAAAATTGAACGATGGTCCTCCAATGGTTGGGGTAACATCCATTGAATTGGAGAACCGCAGACAATGGTCATCTTCCAAACCATTGTAAAATAATAGTAGAGATAGACATATACATACAACTCATACAATCACAACAATTTAACAATGAGGGAGGGGAACATATAACACCCCGACAAATAAGCACGATAAAAATGCACCACCAACCCTTATTGGTTAGTCTATATGCAAATGCACATGATTCCGTAATATCGTCACATCATCTCTACAAGGGTATAATCAATACCACTAGTTTGGTCAAAAAAATCAACAACACTAGTCCCACCGGATGCTACACGTTATGATTGCCAAGTAAATTGGTTCCACTGGATACTTTGTTTAGTCAATTTATTAATATACTAGTCCCACCGAACACTCAGTATATTATTCACCAAAATTTCCATCGCAATGGAGTTCGTGTCTAGTACCCCACCTGGGAATTACCCGAAACAGGATGCCCCATTTCTCCCACCTAGAGAGGACTGTTGATACGTCGTCGCATCTAGGTTAGGGCTCATCGTACGATAGATCGACAATAGGTTCACACATATTCCTACTCCGACATCGATGCTTTCATCAAATGCAACGCCTTGAGTTTGTCATCACAACTATATCACTCCCACCAAGTGTCCTAGAAAATCAACGAAGGTTCAACACTGGTCTTGTCGGATACTGTAGTGTTGTCACAACAGGATCACTCCGCCCGAGCGTCCAAGGAAACTAATGAAGGCTCAACACTGGTCCCACGAGATACTACAATGATGGCGCAACGAAGTCACTCCCACGGAGTGCTCAAGAAAGTCAACGAATGAACAATACTTGTCCCGCTAGATACTACAGTGTTGGCATAACGGGATTGCTCCTACTCATTCTTTGAAAATTTCGATAATTGTCTCGTTACCACCCAAAATTATGATTCCATACGTTTTTAATTAATAAAAATCAGCTTGATTCCGAAAATCCGTGTAAGAAAATTGGTTTTTAAAAGTTACTCGTTTCTTTTCTGAAATACTCATTTCCCCTTCCTAACAGAAATTTTCTAACAAATTTCAAAAATTTGCTTTTATTTTTCAAAACCTCGCATTATATTATATTATATATCTACACTAAACCTTAACAGCTACCCATATGCTTTCCAAATATTGATTCTCAACTTTGCCTTTCTTTTAGTTCCTATACTTACTCTCACACTCAGCACATAGCGCATCATGTCAAGAAATCTAACATTTTCTTCCAAATTTGGATCTTTTTCCACAAAATCTTTTCAAACACCTTTGATGTCCTAAAGATTGAATATTTTTTATAAAGAACCCAATTTTATTTGCATCGAAAGCTTCATGTACTTATTTTCAAGCTACTAGCCAAATCTTTTTGAAAACTTAGATACATCTAAACCAAATTAACTCAAAATTCGTTAAAACGTTCTTGTTTAAGGATCCATTCTTCCACTTCATAAAAATTAATACTTTAGGCAAAAGAACAATTTTTTCCTTTCTAAACTCAACTATTGTTTTCTCAAAAGTATTTTTATAATCATCCTTTTTATAATCATCTACACTTTAAAGTCATTTCCTTTATAACAAAGACTTGATTTATATGATAATCAAAGACACTTTGTTAACCGTAAGAAATCTTTTCATTAGCCTAAGTTTTAAAAATCAAAACTTTATATCTTTCTTTAAGATCATGTCTCATGGGTGCTTAAAATCATCAAAGTTTTGGAGGAAAAATATGGAGAAATACATAGTTTTTCAACTACAACTCTAGAGATCTATAAAATTACCAAAGATAGAAGGGAAGTGATGAAAGGCAATTCCTTCTTCACTATTTTATCTCAAATCTACCCACACCAAAAGTTAAATCAAGAAAGAAATGAAAGACAAGATGTGAACACCCAATTTTAACCGGTATTTTCCGTTTTTTTCTTAAAAATCCCAAAAACATGTCATTTCGCACACTTTTAGATTTTTATCGTTCACACGTGCTATTTTGTGCTTGTTGGCGATTTTGCGTTATTTTTGCTATTATTAATTGGATTTTTGTATTATTACTAAATATTCTTTTTACACATTAAAAAAATACAATACAAAAAGAAAATAGAATGGAAGGGGAGGGACATGAAGAGCATTTCGAGAGTGACTATTATACAAACAAATGGGATAAAAGAAGACAGCTGCAACATCTCTTATTTCCTATTTTTGTGTATCAGAGAGTGTAGCTTTCTTCTTGCTCACTGCTAATTGGCTATGGCTTATGATACTAAGCCATTTGCTTAGTAATAGTTACTAAATCGTTACTAGCCATTGGATTGACAAAATTTCAATGAAATTCAATCTAATGGCTAGTTTTTAATAGGGGTAATTGTGTCACATCCATTTTTTGTGGTTTTAATTAAATTAAATAAATTAATAAATGTTCCTTTTTTTAGGGATTATTAAAACAAAAGCATTTATTTACTCCTTGATTTTCTCTTCCACTATCTTCTCTCTCACACTCTCACAATTTTATCTGTCACGTTATTTTCATCTGTTCTTCTTCTTCTTCTTCTTCTTCTTCTTCTTCTTCTTCTTCTTCTTCTTCTTCTTCTTCTTCTTCTTCTTCTTCTTCTTCTTCTTCTTCTTCTTCTTCTTCTTCTTCTTCTTCTTCTTCTTCTTCTTCTTCTTCTTCTTCTTCTTCTTCTTCTTCTTCTTCTTCTTCTTCTTCTTCTTCTTCTTCTTCTTCTTCTTCTTCTTCTTCTTCTTCTTCTTCTTCTTCTTCTTCTTCTTCTTCTTCTTCTTCTTCTTCTTCTTCTTCTTCTTCTTCTTCTTCATGTTACCTATATCTATCTTTATTTTTTCACGCAAAAGAAGCCTAAAATACGCACTCACGCCAAAAAATAAGACGCCCACGGGTGTTTAAAAAACGGACTCCGTTGATCCACGCCATTGAAGCACGCCATTGATCATGTCTCGTTATGATGTTGATGAACATGAGACTAAAATCAGTTTTTCATCGTTACTTGCGCGTAAGTCATATTTTTATTTGGTTTGATCGTACTAACCGAAGTTATCTTATTCCCTGGCTACAATAGGACTAACCGAAGTTATGTTTTTCCCTGGCTAGAACTATAGTAACCGAAGTTATGCTATTTCATGGCTAGAATTGGACTAACCGAAGTTATGTTATATCCTGGCTATAAACCCACTAACCAAAGTTATGTTATTCCCTGGCTAGAATTGGACTAACCAAAGATATGTTATTCCCTGTCTAGAATTCCTCTAACCGAAGTTATGTTATCATTTGGTTAGAATTGTACTAACCAAAAAATATAGCCACCTTACATATGAGTATCTCTCACAAAACCATGTACATCTCACAATGCAAATAAATTATTCAAATAAAATAAAAAGAAATCAATAATACTTTGTGCATCTAAGACAATCGTGTCAGTTTGATTTTCATGCTGATGCTGACAACCCTGTACTGCAACAACAAAAACAAAAAAAGACCACATAAGTACGGAACATTTGTTAATAGACATTAACCAGTGAATAACATAACTTCGGTTAGTGGAATTCTAGCCAGGAAATAACATAACTTCGGTTAGTACAATTCTAACCAAAAGATAACATAACTTCGGTTAGAGGAATTCTAGACAGGGAATAGCATATCTTTGGTTAGTCCAATTCTAGCCAGGGAATAACATAACTTTGGTTAGTGGGTTTCTAGCCAGGATATAACATAACTTCGGTTAGTCCGTTAATCAACATCATAACGATGAAAAACTGATTTTAGTCCCATGTTCATCAACATCATAACGAGACATGATCAATGGCGGGCTTCAATGGCGTGGATCAACGGAGTCCTTTTTTTAAACACCCGTGGGCGTCTTATTTTTTAGTGTGAGTGCGGTTTTTAGGCTTCTTTTGCGTGAAAAATAAAGAAAAAGATATATGTAACATGAAGAAGAAGAAGAAGAAGAAGAAGAAGAAGAAGAAGAAGAAGAAGAAGAAGAAGAAGAAGAAGAAGAAGAAGAAGAAGAAGAAGAAGAAGAAGAAGAAGAAGAAGAAGAAGAAGAAGAAGAAGAAGAAGAAGAAGAAGAAGAAGAAGAAGAAGAAGAAGAAGAAGAAGAAGAAGAAGAAGAAGAAGAAGAAGAAGAAGAAGAAGAAGAAGAAGAAGAAGAAGAAGAAGAAGAAGAAGAAGAAGAAGAAGAAGAAGAAGAAGAAGAAGAAGAAGAAGAAGAAGAAGAAGAAGAAGAAGAAGAAGAAGAAGAAGAAGAAGAAGAAGAAGAAGAAGAAGAAGAAGAAGAAGAAGAAGAAGAAGAAGAAGAAGAAGAAGAAGAAGAAGAAGAAGAAGAAGAAGAAGAAGAAGAAGAAGAAGAAGAAGAAGAAGAAGAAGAAGAAGAAGAAGAAGAAGAAGAAGAAGAAGAAGAAGAAGAAGAAGAAGAAAAAGAAAATGAAGAAGAAAAATAACAGATGAAAATAACGTGACAAATAAAATTGTGAGAGAGAAGATAGTGGAATTGTGAGAGAGAAGATAGTGAAAGAGAAAATCAAGGAGTAAATAAATGCTTTTGTTTTAATAATCCCTAAAAAAAAGGAACATTTATTAATTTATTTAATTTAGTAAATTACTACTATAACCCTTTAGTAACTATTACTAAGCTACTAGCTTAGTAGCGTAAGTCAGACTCCTGCTAATTTCTATTTTGTTGCTAAACACATACAGGCTCTGCACCACCCTTAACCATGCTTTAACCTGCAAACATCAAACAAAAAATAAGCAGAAGCCATAAACAAATTCAGGACAGACAGAATAGCAGCATCATGAAATTAGGAAAGGTGAGAGAGACATATGAGACAGTCATAGCTGGCAACAATAGCAAAGACAAATCTGAATCCTCTATAAAAGGGAGGAAATCGAAAATCAAAAGGGGAGGAGAAAATGAAACAGTGGGGGGAGAGGCCAAAACAGAAAATTGAAGAAAGGAATGAATGAGAGATTAGCAACCTTTAGAGAGAAAGAAATAAGAGAGAGAGCACCACCACCACCACAGTCTCCGGCGAACACCACTGTCGCTGTATCTCCGGCGAGCACCGCCACCGAACCCCACTCATATCTCTCACCAAACCCGAACCCCATTCACATCCCTTTCAACCACCACGAAAACCACAACAACCACCACCACCAAGAACCACACCACCACAAAAACGAACGAACCAAAAAAAAAAGAGAAGAAGAAAACCTCCTCCTCCTCGCCGCCGCGAACCCCCTTTCGGCGTGAACCGTCGCCACCACCGGAAGGTGACCGGCCCTCCGCGCAGCACACCCTGGCCGTCGGTTACTCCCTCTTCCCCCTTCCTCTCCTTTTTTTTTCTTCTTTCCCTTTCTCTTTCACGTTTTCTCTTCTTTTTTCTCTCTCTCTCTTGGATCCAAAAATTTCTCTCTCCTAAAGAGAGTTGTGCGGCGCTGATGGTGATGATAGAAATGAATTAGGGTTTCTAAATTTGCCTCAAATAGTCCTGTTTGGTTAATTCTTTTGTTTTTTTAATTTTTTATCAGTTTTACTACCTACACCCCATGTTTTAACTCGCACACACCCCCTCGTAAGCCCATCTTTTAAAACGCAGTCAGTTGGCAGAAAACAAACTGGGCTCGCTAATTACACTCCACTTTTTCATAATACATCCCCCTTTTATTAATTACACCCCTATTTTACTATTACACCCCCTTTTCGTTCTTTTTATTTATTTCTTTTAAAAAAATAATTTCTTTCACGAAAGAAACCTATAAAAAACTAAAAAATGAGCTTGATTGAGATGTACATATTGTCAACCTCGCAATCCTGGTTTAAGACGCCTGAGTTGTACAGCTTGGTGATCTTAAACCCCTTCGAAAAAATAAAATCAACCAACCAACAAACTTTTTCGGGAAGAACTACGTGACTTTTGAGTTCATCATTGCACCGGAGGATACGTAGGAGCGGGGCTTCCCCGTCAAGTCAAAATTAAATTTTCTTAAATTAGCCCCTATTTTATTTCTAAATAATTCTTTTTTACTTAATATTATTTTTGGGTAAACAAATGATTAAGTAATTTATTAATATTTGCACAATCAGATTTAGGGCAACTGTCTTATGACAGATGTACTAGGGGTGCAGTGTGATTAAGTTTTCGCCCTTCCTTATGCATAATCGACTCCCAAACTCAATCTGGTATACGCAGACCAATAACTTCTAGTTAAGTTTTTCTCAATTTTTCCTATTAAATAAATTGGGTGGCGACTCCTAAAACTATCAATTTTTGAGCCGTCTACGTCGGGATCACGGTCACGACAGATGGCGACTCCACTGGGGACAAGTGAGAGTCAAGGCAGTTATATTTGGTTGTGCAAAAGATTATAAGATACGTGCATTTGTTTACCCCTCTTTACTTTTATTTATTTCTTTATTTTTTTACGTATATCTTTATTTTGTGCTTGATATAAACCTTAGGGTAGAAGACACTTGATATTATTGTCTGGTTGTTGTTTCTAGTTATTTTTTTCTCTTTACTTATTTTATTAGGATTTGAGGTTCGTATGCTCCCTTCACACACTGTACATACACTATGAGCACACACAAAGAGTTGAGCTCACACCGGGGCCGCAAAATCACATAAGTTAGAACGAGGATGAGTGGGACTCATTTTGGATGTACATCCTGTGTGACTCCCATAAATTCCTCATCTAGAGTACGATTCTTCTGTGCGGATATCCATATTTTGGATGTACATCCTATTGTGGTCCATCTTCCAGAAGAGTACTTGACTCTAGAGACCTTAAACATCCATAGGTTATAACAGCCAACCTTTGTGAGTGTTCATTATAGAAGAAGCATTAGATTTATAAGGTCCAAAAACCAATAGTATGGGCAACCTGTCATAGGTCACAAATGGAGCTATTTTATCTCATATCCTTATTCTTGGTTGTACATCCTTTTTCTTTCTCTCATACGGTTTATTCTTCTCGGGCAAAAAGAAATCAATAAAAATCATATCGCATTTCATGCATAAAAAGCATAAAAAAAAATCATGTCGCATTTGTTGTATAAAAAATGTTGCACTTCATCTTGCGTTATGCCGCATGTCATTGAAAAGCATAAATTTATTTGCGTTTTCCTTTGCATGAGTTTTCAGAAAAAATTATTTTTCTGCATGTAGTGCGCATTTTCATTGCATCGTCATTCTTCATAAATTTCTCCATATTTCATTTTTTTCTTTGCTTGTATATAAAAATCTATGCATGTTATGCATCCTTTCATTAGTGAATAAAACAAAATACATTTGTCAATCCTCATAGCATTTCCTCGCAGAAGAGGGAAAAAAAGGAAAATCGCATTACATTTCATCCATAAAGTATCAGGTCGCATTCTAAGAAAAAATGTTTGCATATAGAGAGGCATTTTATGTCAAAAAAATATAGTCTTTTCTTATTGAGCATTAGATCGAGTGTCTTTGAAAAGTATATTTTCCTCCACATTTAATATTTTTCATGGAACTAATTCTAAAAAAAAATATTTTTGCATTCTCATAGGTAGATAAAAAAAATCACATTGTCAGTTATCATTCATTACGGTCTATTCTCTTTCAAAGTTGCATGGGTTTTGACTGTCGCTTCTTAGGATAAATACTTGCATGCATAACAACAATACATACACTTTCATAGCATAACACCCTAAAAATTATCCACATTTCATTTTTTTCTTTGCATATACATAAAAAATTGTTCTTGCATGTTGT
Organism: Astragalus membranaceus; assembly: GCA_039519185.1. Taxonomy (NCBI): domain Eukaryota; kingdom Viridiplantae; phylum Streptophyta; class Magnoliopsida; order Fabales; family Fabaceae; genus Astragalus; species Astragalus membranaceus. Next base: position 21,191,883 of record CM076850.1, on the reverse strand, counting down.
ATGTATTTTCATGAGTAAATAAAACAAGTCGCATAGTCAATCCCCAAGCTGCATGACATATTTCCTTCAAATAAATACAAATTAGGAAATTGCATTGCATTTCATGCATAAAAACAATTCAAAAAAATGTATGAAAATAAAAATTCCTCCCTATTTCATTGTCGCATGTTGCCCATATCTTATGAGTAAGTGCATCAAAATGTATTGTCATTTGTCAATCTTCATAGCATATTTCCTTAAAAAAGTAAAAAACTAGGAGAATTGCATTGCATTTCATGCATAAAAGATGGATACCAATCCAGCTTTGACTCTGGAATCAGATCATTCTTTTGAGACTTGTTGGAAAGAGGCCTAAGGAAGTGTACTGAGTGGGAAGATTTCATGGGGTATTCAAAAAGGGAAGGGAGACATAAGGTTGGGAATTAGTTCTTGAACTAAAAGCTCAAAGCAAAATAATATGATTGTCATTAGCACTTTGTAATCATGTTGTGTAAAGTCAAGTTGGCTTTGTTAAGGCTTTATACTAATGAATTTGCATGGACTTTAAAGCTCTTTCCCATTCTTTACACCCCATTATCCCTTAAGATTTGGTCCCCAATCCAGTGATTGCCGCATGTGATAATTCTCGAAGCCCTTTTGTGTGTGTCATTCGAGGATGAACCAGTGAACGAATATCGGATTTTGAAGGTCCATTTCCCCAAAAAAAAGCAAAGAAAAAAGACAAAAAAGAAACAAAAGAAATAAAGAGCAAAGAATGTGTAAAAGAGTGAATGTTATTTCGAAATTAAAATTTTGAAAATGTGGAATCATGACTTGAAATGAAGAGTGGTCACGTTTCTCTATCCCAAAAACGAACCCTTGCTGTCCCTTTTGAGCCTATAATTTCCTTTCATTAAACCCTGGACAAGGATCGACCTTGCAGTGAAATTTAGTGCATTTAGATTTCCAAAGGTACAATGAGATAAAAGAAAAAATGAAGCCCGCAAGACTGAAAACATGTATAGGCAGTCTTGGCAAAAATTAGGGCATAAAAGAAAGAGAATGAGAGTCATAAATGAAAAAGAGGTGAAGAATGAAATCAACTATGCCAAATTAGAAAGAAGTGAAAAATGAAGAAAAAAAGTGAAAAAGTAGAGAAGTGAAAAAAAATCAAAAATCATGTGAATGGATGGGTTTTACAAGAAAAAATGTGATGTCTTGGAAGCTGAATACACTAAAGATGATTGGTCCATATAACCCGTAAAACATTTCTTTGAGCCCTCTAATCATTTTTTTCCATAACCCATAACCCATAGCCACATTGCAAGCCTCTAAAAAGTCCACTCTGATCGGTGAATGCTTCTTTTCATTTTCATAATGTTAGTTTTGATATAAATCATTTATCTTCTTTTAACTATTCTTTGCTCTAAAAAGAAAATGAACAAAAAAAAATGAAAAAAAGAATGTGGCCCGCTAGATCGAAAACCTGAAAGGGCGGTCTAGGCAAAAGTTAGGGTCAATCAAATCTCGCTAGATCGAAAACCTGCAAGGGTAGTCTAAGCAAAAATTAGGGCAGAAAAGGGGGAATCAGGCTACATTTGAGAAGTTTATGTTTGACATGTTCATTCACTAGCGTAATCTTTTCCTTTCGAGTCTAACAGACTGACACATTGGGGCAATTTTTGCGGTTTGAGGTAACCTTGGGAGTCTCAAGAAATCTCACTCTGAGCCAACAAAATTTTTGCACAACCCTTCATGAATTGAACTTTTCTTGCAATACCAACTTAGTCTTCTCTCAGGGCAACGCCTTTCACCAACACTGGGGCAAGCATTTGGCAAGACGTTCATGAGTCAAACTTTGCGTGCTATGCTAGTATAGTCTCATCCCAGGGGTAATACTGTACACCAATTTTCGGGCAAAAGTTTTGTATAACCCTTTAATGAGTCCAACTTTACTTGTTACACCAGCGTAATCTTCTCTCTGGGCAATGTCTTTTCAGTAAACTGGGGCAAAAATGTTGCAAGACCTTACACCATTCAAACTATGTCTGCCACACCAATGTAGTCTTTTCTTAGGGTAATGCTTTTTACCAATATCAGGGCAAATTTTTTGCAATAACCCTTTGTGTGTCAAACCCTACTTTCTAACATCAGTGTTATTTACTCTTTGAGAATATCATTTGCTACATAAGGGAAAATCTTTTGCAAAACCCTTCATAAGTCCAACTTTGGTTGCTTACACCAAGTAGTCATTCCTTTTGTGTAAAACATCTTACCAATTTCTACCAAGTAAGTTGCCTCAAGTCAATAGAAATGCTCAAAAAGATTAACCTCGAGGCAAGCCTAATCCCTTTTCCCAGCCATCTCAGTTTCTCTTCGTCTTCCCCATTTCTTTCACTTTGTAAACAACATTCACTTCCAAACCTTCAAAAAACCAACACAAACAATCCAGACACGCGAAAATTCCAGCTTGTTAATACCCGTGAATCTATGCATGCTCATTAGGTAATGCTTCAAAAATAGTCAACTTGGAATCATTGATATGATTTAAAGCGCTAACGACAATCTGTGAGAAAAGGGTCAAACAGGAATGTGTCATGCTTTGGAGGATGAGGATCGTAAAAGAAAAGAGATATGGCAAGGCAAAGATAATGATAAGTTTCCGAGGACAAGCTTGATTGGTTTCAAAGGAAGCATGCACAAAAAAGGGATATTCTCGGCAAATCTAACCTTGAAAACATGTCCATGTCAATTTCGACTCAAGGCTCATGCATAACTCATACATTTCATGTCAAAGCATGCATTCCACTTCATGACTAGAATCATGTTGTTTTTTCAGACTCTTTGTGAATAAAGTAATTAAAAAAGGGAGTCATTCAAAATAAGGTATCCATTACATTTTTACTTCCAATTTCGTGCTACCGATTCAGCTCTGGCACTGTTTTATTTTCAAGCTATCGGTTCAGCCCTGGCACTGCACTTTTATTTTCATGCTACCGATTATGCCCTTGCATTGTCTTATTCTTTTGTGCTACCGGTTACGCCCTGGCACTGCATGCTACCGGTTACACCCTGGCATTGCACTTTTATTTGCATGCTATAGGGTTACCCCCTGGCATCGCATTTTTATTCTTTTGTGCTATCGATTATGCCCTGGCACTGCATGCTATCGGTTACGCCCTGGCATCGCATTTTTTGTTTTGTGCTATCGGTTACGCCCTGGCACTGCATGCTATCGGTTACGCCCTGGCATCGCATTTTAGTTTTGTGCTATCGGTTACGTCCTGGCATCGCAATTTTATTTTTGTGCTATCGGTTACGCCTTCGCACTGCATGCTATCGGTTACGCCCTGGCATTGCAATTTTATTTTTGTGCTATAGGTTACGCCCTGGCACTGCATGCTATCGGTTACGCCCTGGCATCGCATATTTTAGTTTTGTGTTATCGGTTACGCCCTGGCACTGCATGCTATCGGTTACGCCCTGGCATCGTATTTTTAGTTTTGTGCTATCGGTTACACCCTGGCATTGCATGCTGTTGGTTACGCCCTGGCATCGCATTTTTAAATTTCATGCTATCGGTTACGCTCTGGCATTGTCTTATTCTTTTGTGCTACTGGTTACGCCCTGGCACTGCATGCTACCGGTTACGCCCTGGCATTGCACCTTTTATTTCATGTTATGGGTTACGCCCTCGCATCGCAATTTTATTTTTGTGCTATCGGTTACGCCCTGGCACTGCATGCTATCGGTTACGCCTTGGTATCACAATCTTATTTTTGTGCTATCGGTTACGCCCTGGCACTGCATGCTATCGGTTACGCCCTGGCATCGCATTTTTTAGTTTTGTGCTATCGGTTATGCCCTAACACTGCATGCTATTGGTTACGCCTTGGCATCGCATTTTTGTTTTATGCTATTGGTTACGCCCTAGCACTGCATGCTATCGATTACGCCCTGGCATCGTATTTTTAGTTTTGTGCTATCAGTTACGCCTTGGCACTGCATGCTATGGGTTACGCCTTGGCATCACATTTTTGTTTTGTGCTATCGGTTACGCCCTGTCACTGCATGCTATCGGTTACGCCCTGGCATCGCATATTTAGTTTTGTGCTATCAGTTACGCCCTAGTACTGCTTGCTATCGGTTACGCCCTGGCATCGTATTGTTAGTTTTGTGCTATCAGTTACACCCTGACACTGCATGCTATCGGTTACGCCCTGGCATCACATTGTCTTATTTTTTCCTTTCTAAACTCAACTCTTGTTTTCTCAAAAGTCTTTTTATAATCATCTACACTTTAAAGTCACTTCGTTTATAACAAAGACTCAATTTATATGATAATCAAAAAACACTTTGTTAACCTTAAGAAATCTTTTCATTAATCTAAGTTTTAAAAATCAAAACTTTAAATCTTTCTTTAAATCATGTCTCATGACGTGCTTAAAATCATCAAAGTTTTGAAGGAAAAATACGTAGAAATACATAGTTTTTCAACTACAACTCTAGAGATCTATAAAATCATCAAAATCATCAAAGATAGAAGGGAAGTGATGAAAGGAAACTCACCCTTGGAGCACTTAGAAGAGGAGCTGTTGTTGATGGAAATGGAAAGGGGGAGTGTTTGATATACTTAGTTTCAAAAACAACAGTTCCTTCTTCACTATTTTTCATCAAATCTAGAAAAAAAAATGAAAGACGAGAGATGACCGGGGGGGCTTTGGCTTGTGTGAGTTATAAAAGGGGGAGGAGATATATTTTTTTTCCTAGTTTAGATAGATGCTGGAGTAATTTAGAGAAATGTGAGAAAATGAAAGCAATGAATGTTGAAAAGGATTTGTGAATGATAAATGGGGAGAATTTGTGAAAGTAATGAAAGTAATTTAGAAGTGATGACAACACTCTTTTTTGCACACCCTCTTTAGCACTCGCTTTATGATTGATTAAAATTCATGTGGTCCCACTAAATTAATGGGTCTCATTTCCAAAGTGGTGGGACTGTTGTGTAGAATAGGTGATGTGCAAGTATACACAGTCGCAACAAGTAATAAAGAGTAAGTAGAGATCGTAAGCTAGTGAGTAACACAAAATAACATAACAAGTTGTAGAACCCAATTTTATCATCAAACAATAAGTAAAATAAAGAATTAGTAGAAATTCATATTGAGAGTAAGTTGGAATGCCTTTCACTATGCAAATTCATAATAATCGTCTAATGTTACATCTGATGTTGTAGCATTGGGTGTTGTCGCATAAGATGCGTTCCTTTCAGTCATAGTCGTCAATGTCTCATTACAAGTCTTATGTCTAAGCTCTAAATAAGTTCGCCCTTGTATATTAAGCACCCCTATGTCTAGGTTTAAGCAAGGATTGTTAAAGTGTCCTTTAACAACCACTATCCATATTAACCTTTGATATCAATTTATAAATCATGTCTGGATCTATAAATTGTACTAATATTTAGTTGATCAGTTCTAAAATAAGCATTGGAAGAAGTATTACACAAATGATAAAATACTAAACATCAAACATCATGTTAAAACAATTAAAACTTCATTACATAGCTAGAACATTCCAACTACAAGAGAGTCGACAGCTCATGATAAGCAACAAACACAAGAAATAAAGCATAAATGTGATACCTAAAGGCATAAAATCAAAATCACAAAGAAAAGGAAAATACTCTAAGTAATGACAGCTCAAGTGATGCTGCAACATTCCTCCCAACATTAGTTGTGCAGAAGTTCTACTTGTTATTTTGAAAATGGAGCTTGGAATAAAAATGGTTCAAGGAAGTTATGTCTAACTTTCCTCTGCCATCAGACCAACTTCCAATAATGAAGAAGAAGAAGAAGGTGGTGAGTTCTATATACGTAAATATCTCCTCTTTTTGGTTGACAAGACACCTCACCAACCATCTCATCCTTCCATTACAATTTTGACAAGTGTCCCTATAAAGCTCATGGGTTGGTGGCTGCAATAGGACTTTTTGGGGGGGCTCTTTGTTAGCCTAGAATTTCGACAAGGCTTTTGAGTGGTTAGTTAATAGGGTTTGACTTTTCATTAAAGATCATTCATAATGCCTTCAGAAAGAATAAGTGACATTTAAGTCATCTCAGCATGTTTTCGACAGAAGAAGTCTTCACCAATTCGACAGGGAAAAGTTTTCGACAAGACAGTGTATTCAGGACTTCGTGAAGCAGTTATTGGCAAACAGTTGTGTCGAATTTCAAGACTACGGTTAATACAACGTGGGCAGTATGTGGCATCGAGCGTGGCACGAAGTCTATCACTGGTTAATAAGACGTAGCCACGTGTCCATAGCAGTTTACATTTCAGTCATTATTTTCTGTATAAATAGTGGTTTTTACGTAGAAATCGTGGTGGCAAATTATTATACCAAACACACAGTTCTGAAACTCTAACTTCCAAGTCACAGCGAAAACAGAGTAAAAGAATTCTTGTACAACGTATGTGAATTTGTGCACCATTCTCTTTACATTTAATGCAAATTATTGCTTTCAATACAAGTTATTTTATATTTCTGCGTTCCATTTTACTACTTCTTTTTCTTTGATTTCCATTTTTATGGTGAATTATCCCCCTTTTAAAATATATTTGTTGACAAACTGCGGTGTTTAAAGGCAATTGCTTTGGAGATTTCTGGTTTAATCTCACAAACATTTCTAATAAAACCAGTGATTGTTTGCTAAAAACACCAGCAAACAAATTGGCACGCCCAGTGGGACCGTTTGCCTTTAATACATAATTTTTCTATGTTCTTGTATGTGTTTGTATTTGCATGCACTTAAGAAGTGGAAAAATGGTTCGTCCTACTAATAATGCGTCTAGTTCTACTCCTGTGATTTCTCAAGAACAGGGAACAATAGTAGACTCTGCAAACGTAAATGCAGGGGTAGTTGTGGGAACAATATCCCCATCATCATCAACAACCGTTCCTTCAGTATCAATGACTAACGTTGGATCAACGCAGTCAAACGTGGCATCTATGCCTATGCCTTTGCCGTCACATATGGGACTTCATAGTCCTTATATGGCAATAGGAAGCGGTTTAAATCCACATTTTCATAATGTAAGTTTTCCTGCATTTCCTTCTGGATCATATGGCATGCATACTGGAATGCCACATATTTCGACCATGTCTCCTGTACATGTTTCTTCTGAAAGTGTAATGGGTCGAAATCCCACAGCATTAACCAATGAATCCTTGTTTGCCTTACGACAACAAGTTGATGAGAGCAATCATGATATGGTTAATATGTTAACCCAACAAATCGGTACAGTTTTTAATCCATTGATTCAAAATACTGATACTAGTTACCAAATGTTAGCCAAACAAATGGGTCGAATTGCAGATTTCTTTGGGGCTCCAAATATTAGTAATAGGCAGATGCCTAACACAGTAAATAATGGATTGCCTGTTCATACCCAAAGAACAATTCCAGTCGAAGTCCCAGTGAATGTAGGTGAACGTCAGGGAACTGCAAATCATGTTCCTGAAGTTGTTCTGGTAAATCGAAATCAGAATGCTGATGAAGTTGTCCGACAAGTGCAACAAAATAATGTTGGCGCTCAAGATAACGTAGCCACTTTAGTAGAAACTATATTGACACAAAATGGCGTTAATGTAGGCTTACATAGGCCAAATTTCATATCACCATTGTGTGAATATGTGTTGCAAACTGAGTTACCAAGGGGCTGGAAAGTTCCTAAGTATACTAAGTTTGGTGGTGACACAAAAGAGTCTACTGTCGAACATATTGCTCGTTATTTGACTGAGTCTGGGGATATAGCCCAAAATGAGAATTTGAAGATGAAATATTTCCCAAATTCTTTAACAAAAAATGCTTTTACTTGGTTTACTACATTACCCCCTGGTTCTATTTTCACATGGGGGCAATTAGAAAAAGCATTTCATGCGCAGTTTTACATGGGCCAATCTAAGATTAGTCTCAAAGAATTGGCCAGTGTTCAGCGTAAAATGCCTGAAACTGTTGATGACTATTTGAATAGGTTTAGGCTACTGAAGGCTCGTTGTTTCACACAAGTGCCTGAACACGAACTCGTCGAAATGGCTGCTGGTGGTCTTGATTATTCAATCAGAAAGAAATTGGACACGTCTTATCTAAGAGACATGGCCCAACTGGCTGATAGAGTTCGACAAGTTGAAAGGTTAAAAGAGGAGAAATCTAGGTCAACTAGGTTTCCTAAAAAAGAAAAAATTGCATATGTCAATGAAGAATTTGACGTCGCATTCGGTGATGTCGAAGAAGAGGAGATAGACGTGGCTGAACTCAAGCCTGGTCCTCCTTATACTTGTAAATTACTAAGGCCTGCTAATGGGAAAAATCCAGTTGAGCCAAAAAATGACAGATTTGTGCCTAAGACATATACTTTTGATGTTACTAAATGTGATGAAATATTTGATCTGTTAGTAAAGGATGGTCAGATATTGGTACCTAGTGGCTTAAAAGTACCAACTCTTGACCAGAGAAAGAAAAAGGGTTATTGTAAGTTCCATAATTTTTTGGGACATAACACTGACCGTTGTGTGCTTTTCAGGGATCTTGTGCAAAAAGCAATCGAAGAAGGTAGATTAAAATTTGAGGATAGAAAGACGAAAGCTTCAATGCAAGTTGTGGATGACCCTTTACCTAAAGCTGAAGCCATGTATTCAGAGCCTTTCGAAGCAAGTGTAAACATGGTAGATGCTGAAATGAAAGATCCTCCAAAGAAGCTTAAATCCTCCACCAAGAAATTGGAAGGCTTTATATATGCTGAAGGGATGAAACAAGAGATAACCTTGAAAGAATACGATGGGAAGCTACATGCTCTGTTCCCAAAAGCTGAAGAGGAATTAATTGACTTCCTCAACAGATGTAAGTGGAACAATTCTGAGGTTATGCTATGTCCAAGGTGCAGTGCTGTTTTCGACAAAGAGGCAGCCAAAGCTGTTGAAGGGTACCAGGATCAGGAACAACGTAAGAGGAAATGGCTTGACAATAGGCCACCCTTTGATTTTGGTAGCACTGAGCTTCCTGGTTACAAGGCCAATGTTACAACTAAGCCTTCATCTAGCAAGGCTAATGTTTCGACTAAGCCTTCGACAAGCCAAAAGCCAGGAAAGAAAGGATCCATCAAACTGTTTGGTAAAACCTTCGTTCCACAAACGAGTTCCCCTGTTGGAAAATGGGTTCACAACAATGCACCTGCTCAAGTTGTCCATCAAGATGAGTATTATTCCAACAAGTATAATTATCGGAATAATTATAAAGGTAAGAATCCTATGACTAAAACCCAGTGGCGTCGTTTTCAGAGAAACCAGAAGAAAAAAGCTTCTTTAGACGTAAACAAGGTTCCTAGTCACTTTGGAATCAAAGTCCAGTTGGGTGATAAGAAGGTGGCTTCTAAGGTTGAGGCAAGTACCAGTGCTGATGTTGCTAAGTCTACAAGTGTGGTAAATAAGGCAAAAGGTAAGGATGTTTTGATGGAAAAACCTAGAAGGCCTGCACTCGAAAGAATCGGTCCTCCATCTTCGACATTTAAAGGGAAAGAATCTCAGTCCGACTCTGATGAGGACATAGGTTCTGGTTTTGATGATTCTGATGATGACTTCGATGTCGTCTGTAATGTGGTGTCAATATTGCCACTGGAGTATGATGTCATAACTATGCCTAACAGTGAGGAAGAAGATTTCACTGAAGATATGGCTTGTCACAAACCCATGTGTTACTATGTGATGAATGATGGCTGTGTCGAAGAGCAGATGGCTACTTTCGAGAGGCCAGATACGAGTATGCAGAATCACCTGAAGCCTTTATATATTCAGGCTAAGGTTAATGGTATTGGCATCAACAAAGTGTTAGTTGATGGAGGTGCTGCTGTGAATCTTATGCCTGAAGTGCTTATGAAGAAGATAGGCATATCCATCACTGACCTTAAGCCACACAATATTGTCTTAAGTAATTACGAAGGCAAAACTGGTTATTCTCTTGGAGCCATTGAAGTGGAATTGATTGTTGGAACTATCAAGAGGACTACTCTCTTCTTAGTGATTGCTTCCAAAGCAAATTTCAATATGTTACTTGGAAGGGAGTGGATACATGGAGTTGGTGTTGTGCCTTCAACATTACATCAAAGACTAGTGATGTGGAAGGAAGATGGTCTTGTCGAATACATTGAAGCAGACCAAAGTTATTTTCGTGCTGACGTGAATCACATCACCAAGGAAAATTTTGAGAAAAGATTGGCGAACATTGCGCCATGTCCATCTTCTAATGAGGCATACATTCCTGCTGATAATGTATTTGCTTCAGTTAATTTACATCCAAACTATGGTTTTGTTTGGGAAAGGCAGATAATAGGAGATGCTACTGCCCAACCTGAGGGGTGGTATTCTGATTCTTAAATTGTTTCCTATGTCAGTTCCTAATGCATGGAACAAGATTACGGCTTATATGGCCGAAAATAAGTTAAAAGCGGCTATGGAAGCCGAAGTAAATCATCAAACAATGGCTGTCGAAGCCAAAGGTTCTGAAGACGAAAATGGCATTATTATGAATGGAAAGCTTGATTGCATTTATGATAATGAGCCATTAGGGTTTGAAAAGGATCCTAGAGATTCAACAAAGCGAATGCAGGCTCAAGATCCATTGGAGGAAGTAGATTTGGGAGATGGCTCAAAGAAGAGGCCAACTTTTGTTAGTGCATACCTGGATGTTGCATTGAAAACCCAAGTTATAACATTACTAAGGGAGTTCAAAGATTGCTTCGCTTGGGACTATGACGAAATGCCTGGATTGAGTCGAGACGTTGTGGAATTGCAATTACCAATTCGACCAGAGAAGAGGCCAGTGAAGCAGATACCAAGAAGGTTTGCTCCTCAAATATTAACTAAAATTAAAGAGGAGATCGAAAGGTTGTTCAAGAACAAATTCATCAGAACTGCCAGGTATGTCGAATGGTTAGCTCATATAGTTCCTGTAATTAAGAAAAATGGCACTCTTAGAGTTTGCATAGATTTTAGAGACTTGAATAATGCAACTCCCAAAGATGAATACGCAATGCCTGTGGCAGAAATGTTAATAGATTCAGCAGCAGGATTTGAATACCTCAGCATGCTTGATGGTTATTCTGGGTATAATCAAATCTTTATTGCTGAAGAAGATGTATCGAAAACTGCATTTCGTTGTCCAGGGGCATTAGGTATTTATGAATGGGTAGTAATGCCATTTGGGTTAAAAAATGCTGGTGCTACATATCAGAGGGCAATGAATTGTATGTTTCATGATTTTATTGAAAACTTTATGCAAGTATACATAGATGATGTGGTGGTTAAATCTTCCTCAGAAAATGGTCATTTAGACCATCTTCGACAATCTTTTGAAAGAATGAGGAAATATGGATTGAAAATGAATCCATTAAAATGTGCCTTCTGTGTACGCGCAGGAGATTTCTTGGGTTTTGTGGTGCACAAAAAAGGCATTGAAATCAATCAGAATAAGACTAAAGCTATAATTGAAATGAAAGCTCCTTCAACCAAAAAAGAACTTCAGTCACTGTTGGGAAAAATCAATTTCCTACGAAGATTCATATCAAATCTAAGTGGCAAAACTCAAGCATTTTCGCCATTATTGAGACTGAAGAAAGAAGAAGTTTTCAAATGGGAATCAGTTCATCAAGCAGCCTTTGAAGAAATTAAGTCTTATTTGATGAAACCGCCAATTCTAATGCCTATTATTAGAAACAAAGTGCTCAAATTGTATATAGCAGCATCTGAAAAAACAATAGGTAGCATGTTAGCTCAAGAGGATGATAATGGTGTCGAAAGAGCCATATATTACCTTAGTAGAGTCTTAATAGATGCTGAAACTAGGTACAGTTCTATAGAAAAGTTGTGCCTTTGCTTGTATTTTTCTTGCACAAAGTTAAAGCAATATATAAAGCCAGCTAATGTTTGTGTTTATTCGCATTCTGATATTATTAAGCATATGCTGTCGAAACCAATAATGCATAGTAGAATTGGTAAGTGGGCTTTAGCTTTGTCTGAATATGACTTAACTTATCAACCTTTAAAATCAATTAAAGGACAAGTGGTTGCTGATTTTATAGTGGACCACTCTGTTGTCGAAGAAACATTACATTTCGTAGACACATATCCTTGGAGGTTGTATTTTGATGGTTCGAGTCATAAAAAAGGAGTTGGGATTGGTGTTTTAATTATTTCACCAAATAACATTCTAACGAAGTACAAGTGTAAGATTCGAAATCATTGCTCAAATAATGAAGCTGAGTATGAGGCTCTAATTATAGGCCTTGAAATTTTACTTGAGCTAGGGGCAAGATGTATCGAAATAAAAGGTGATTCAGAATTGGTTTCTAAACAAATGACCAAAGAATATAAATGTATTAAAGAACACCTTATTAAATACTTTATTATGGCCAATTCCTTGTTAAAGAGATTTGACTCTGTTCATTTAGAATATTTACCACGAGTTGATAATCAAGTGGCGAATGATTTGGCCCAAATTGCATCAGGTTATAGAGTTTCAAAACAAAGCCTTGAAGAATTAATCGAAATAAAAGAGAAACTCGTGTCTGATGATATTTCTTCATCATTATTGTCAACACCAAAAACTGGGGGGCAACAAATACAGATGAGGAATGTATTGAACAACACCACATTGTTGATGAAGTTGTTTTAGCAGAAGTTTTTGCTATTGACAATATGGCCAATGATGATTGGCGAAAGCCTATTGTAGAATACTTGCAAAATCCCACAGGAAATACCAATAAAAAGGTAAAGTACAGAGCTTTAAGCTATGTGATAATTGGAAATGAATTGTTTAAGAAAACTCCTGAAGGAGTATTATTGAAATGTCTTAGTGAAAATGAGGCATATTTAGCAGTTTCTGAAACACACAGTGGAGCTTGTGGTTCACACCAAGTAGGCCATAAAATGAAATGGCTATTATTTCGACAAGGAATATATTGGCCATCAATGTTGAAAGATTGTATAGAGTTTGCCAAAGGATGCCAAGAGTGTCAAAAGCATGCTGGAATACAACATGTGCCTGCAAATGAATTGCATGCCATAGTGAAACCTTGGCCATTCAGAGGTTGGGCTCTAGATATAATTGGAGAAATAAAACCAACATCATCAAAAGGTCATAGGTATATATTAGTAGGAATTGATTATTTTACCAAATGGGTAGAAGCAATACCTTTAACCAATGTTGATCAAGAAGCAGTAATACGGTTTATCCGAAATCATATTATTTATAGGTATGGAATTCCAGAAACCATAACTACAGATCAGGGTTCTGTTTTCACTGGTCGAAAAATGGTGGAATTTGCTTCTGAAATTGGTTTTAAGTTATTAACTTCGACACCATATTATGCACAAGCCAATGGTCAAGTGGAAGCTGCCAATAAGATCATTATTAACTTGATTAAAAAGCATGTTGGGCAAAAACCCAGAAATTGGCATAACACTTTAGATCAAGTTTTATGGGCTTGTAGAAATTCACCCAAAGAATCTATAAATGCTACTCCATACAGGTTAACCTTTGGACACGATGCAGTATTGCCTGTTGAAATCTGTTTACAATCAACAAGAATTCAAAGACAGTATGAGATTCCTTGTGATCATTATTGGAATATGATGCTTGATGAGTTAGTTGATTTAGACGAAGAAAGGTTGTTAGCTTTGGAAATGCTTATTCGACAGAAGGAAAGAGTAGCTAAAGCTTATAACAAAAAGGTTAAGTTAAAAACCTTTAATTCAGGTGATTTAGTTTGGAAAGTGTTGTTGCCTATGGATAAAAAAGATAGAATCTTGGGTAAATGGTCACCCAGTTGGGAAGGTCCACTTCGCATATTGCAATGTTTTTCTAATGGGGCATACGAAGTCGAAGAATTGGGTGACGAAAACAGAATCTTCAAAATAAATGGCAAGTATTTAAAAAAGTATAAGCCAACATTAAACGAAGTTAGAATCGAGCAAGGATAAAACTGTAAATTGATTCAAAATGGTAATGTATTCAATCAAAATAATTACATAGCCATTAAAAGAAATTCTACACTATTACAAGTTACTAAAGGCTTTGAAGAGAATGCTTGAGCCTGTAGAGGATTTTGGTGCCCACAGCAATTGAAGACTCCAGAAAGCTTAACTCTTTGTCCAGTTGAGCAATAGTGGCTTGGTGTTTTTGAGCATCATCAAAATGTTGAAGAGCCTCAGTAGCTGCCTTTTCAATCTTCGACTTAGGGGTCTCCATCCTTTGTTGCACTAAAATTTTTTGGTATTTAGCATTTGCCAGTTTTGTTTGGAGAATTCTTATCTCTTCATCATAGTGCTGAATTCTTGAATTCCAGTTAGCAAGTTCTTGCTCATCCTTCGTTATTTGAACTTCCAATTCATCAATGGGGGTTTGAGAAACCTTGAAGGCATTAATTTTCTCTTGATGAAGTACAGCCTCTTGGTTTTTCAACCTGGAAATTTCAGAGCGTTTACTGATGTGAAGTGCAAAAGTTTCAAAGACTGGCAAAAATTCGATCAAGAAAGCGAAAAGTTTTGCATTAGGCTCTGATTGTAGCAATTTTTGAGCGATGTCCTTAATTGCAAAGCTTTCTGTTGGGTTATCTCCAATCCTAGTAAAAAGATTGCCTTCCAAGACCTTAGCTTTTAATTGCTGAAGCAATTCTTCAGTAGACTCTTGAGTAACAGAGGTCAAAGAAGTAGTCGAAGCACTGGAGACCATGGCAGGGGAAGAAGAAGAAAAGCTCAGCAAGTGTTTAAGAGCAGCCAAAGGATTTGTCGCCTTCATCAGCGAAAACTCTTGGTCACTCATGGCGCTACTAGTTGATTCCTTGGTAGAAGCTTGTTCTTGAGCCTCAATTTCAGTCGTTTCTTTGCTTGAATCCTTAGCGCCTGCCACATCTGGTGTTTGCTCGTTGGTTTGCTCAAGTTCTATTTCGACATTCGCATTAGTGGCAATGTTTGTTCCTTCAACGTCAACAACCATAGGAGAATTTTGGGTAGTTGGAGTTATTGTAGAAATTTCCACAGGTGTTGGTGGTGCAGACAAAATTTGTTCAGTCGAGGCAACATTTGGAGCAGCTACAGATTCGAAAACAGGAACTTCGACTGATGTGTGAAGTCTCTTAGGGGGAGGTCCATGAGATTGCTCTTGTGGTTCTTTGATCACAATCCCTTTAGCTCTTGTTTGGGATTCGGGTTGCATTCGTTTCCTTGACCGATGAATAAGAGGCATGTTATCACTATCACTATCAGTATCCTGCGAAAGAGAAACATGAGTTTAAAACATAATTAAGTGTTAAAAGAGTCGAAGAAATTTGAAACAGAAATGAAGATATATTTGTTACCTCAAAACTGGAAACAAGTAGGCTTTTCCCTATTGCAAAAGGACTTGTTACTCCAGGCTTCTTCTGAAAGAGGAAAAAGAAATAAAGGTGATGAAATATGGTCGAACTTTCTACTTAAAAGGTCTAGTCAATTTACAAAGATATACCTCTATTTGGGGTAAGCTGGAAGTGGATTTGACCACAAGTTTCTTCTTCGTTTTGGGTGGTGTTCTTGCTGTTGGCTTGTTTTGCTTTGGTGCTGCTTTAGTGGGCTTTTTCTGTAAAACAGCAGCTGTTCATAACGCAAAGATTTTATCAGGTAAATGGTTTTAAAATTTTAACTAATGAAGAATTATGTTTCCAATTATCTGAGGATACCTGGGGATTTGTTCTTCTCAGCAATTTGAGAGGGAAAAGCTGAATACAAAATTTTCGAAATTTCTGCATCAGTTTTTCCTCTAGAAGCTTTAGTATAGTATCCACCCCACCAATCTTGGAATGCCTTCGTACAAGAAAAGTTTGGTTGAAATTTAGCAGGTTCAAAGAGCAAATCTTTGAAACGAAAATTCTTGAAGATTTGCTGATAAGCTTGCTCTGTCTCTGGAGTGTTGAACTCTCTCCTGTGCAAGCAGACCGGGGCCGGTCGAAGTTGGCATAGCCCAAATTGCCTTGAAAAATAGCTGGGAAAATACCTGCTAATGCCAAGATTGTTTTTGTTGTTGCTTGGGGAGAGCCTTATTGAAAGAAGAGAGGGCGAAAGATAGGCTTGCCAGATTTGGTTTATCTCTTAGGCATTTTCTGCTGATTTAGAGGGAAATTCGTTGATGAACCAAGATGGTCCAAAAGTGCATTTGACAAAAGGCGCCATAGCATCAACGAAAGTAGTGCACTTGTTGAAGATGTCGAAGTACATGGAAAACGCTTCTTCATAAGACAAGTTTTTCTCCCTATTCCTTAATTGTGCTAGTCGAACTCCTTCTGTTCTTCTAGTTGGTAAGGTTGGTCGAATTTCCTTGGGAATAAACAAGTTCAGCCTTGATTCAAAAGTGGCTAAGAGCCAAAGTTGCATAAGCCACATAGGACCAGCAATGAGCAGTTTGTCAGTTGGTTCGCCTTCTTTCAATTCGAGGGCAGCACAATCAAGATGCTGATAGAGATTTCCTAGAACCAATTTCGCTAAATTGATATTCTTGGCCTTATGGAGTTGAATGGCCAAAGGAACGAAAACTTTTGCTACTTGGAGAGAACGGGAGCAAAAGACAAAGCATGACAACCATAGGGTAAGAAAAGCTATATGTTCTAAATCAGATACTTCAGCATTCTCAGTATCATGATGATCAGCAATATAAGCACTAAAGGTAGGGTTGTTAAATGAGAAGCCATAGTCATTGGTGGCCAGTTTAGGGTCAAAGGTTTCACCCAGTGGTTTCAGGCCAGTAATGGCAGCCACATCCAACAGAGTGGGAGATAACATGCCACACTTTAGATGGAGACTATGAGTGGATATATCCCAGAACTGCAATGCTGCTAGAATCATAGTGCTGTCGTATTTGGGTCCATATTTCGACAGTTGGATAATGTCGAAAATCCCCTGTTCTTGCCAAATGGTTTCCTTTTGTTTTTGAACTTTGTCAAGCCATGCGATGTAATCACTTTGTTCTACCTTAGGAGCAGATCTAAATACTCTGTTGGGGTTTTTCAGAAATTCCAAATGAAAAGGAGTTTCTTCAAAAATTCTGGGTTGAAGTTTACGGTGACTAGGAAAAATCGCTTTAACTTCTTCGCTTTCTATGGGGTCAGGAAGAGGACCTAAATAAGCATGGGTAAAAGGTTTACCAGATGGAATAAGTATCTGATTAAACCAAGTTGGTGAAGGTTCTTCAACGAAGCCTTCAAAGCCATGCACAGCAACTGTTTGTTTTTGAGGTTGAGCGCTGGAAGAAGCCATCTGTTGTAAATAACGAACAAAGAGGGTTGTGTTCTTAGTGGAGATGTCGAAACGATGAAAAAGTTTGAAGCTTTCGTGAAGAGGCAAGGTTAGCTGAGAAATTTTCAGAGTTTAAGGTTCAAAGGGAGCGTAAGAATGAAGAAGATGAAGTGAAACGTATTTATACGTTAGAGGTGCAACGGTTGCACAGTTACGACGCTTCGCACGTTTGAGGTTCTGAAAAGACGTGGTCTACCAACCAAATGACGTGGCCCAATGAAACGGTTCGCTTTATCTGCGTAAGGTCATGATTATTTTTGCCTATCACCATTTAATGCAAAGTTGTTGAAGGTGACGTTTCGAAATCTTCAAAAATATTCTTTTTCTTCCTTAACACTTGTGTTGTCGAAAAAGATATTTTTGGGGGGGCAATTTGTTAGCCTAGAATTTCGACAAGGCTTTTGAGTGGTTAGTTAATAGGGTTTGACTTTTCATTAAAGATCATTCATAATGCCTTCAGAAAGAATAAGTGACATTTAAGTCATCTCAGCATGTTTTCGACAGAAGAAGTCTTCACCAATTCGACAGGGAAAAGTTTTCGACAAGACAGTGTATTCAGGACTTCGTGAAGCAGTTATTGGCAAACAGTTGTGTCGAATTTCAAGACTACGGTTAATACAACGTGGGCAGTATGTGGCATCGAGCGTGGCACGAAGTCTATCACTGGTTAATAAGACGTAGCCACGTGTCCATAGCAGTTTACATTTCAGTCATTATTTTCTGTATAAATAGTGGTTTTTACGTAGAAATCGTGGTGGCAAATTATTATACCAAACACACAGTTCTGAAACTCTAACTTCCAAGTCACAGCGAAAACAGAGTAAAAGAATTCTTGTACAACGTATGTGAATTTGTGCACCATTCTCTTTACATTTAATGCAAATTATTGCTTTCAATACAAGTTATTTTATATTTCTGCGTTCCATTTTACTACTTCTTTTTCTTTGATTTCCATTTTTATGGTGAATTATCCCCCTTTTAAAATATATTTGTTGACAAACTGCGGTGTTTAAAGGCAATTGCTTTGGAGATTTCTGGTTTAATCTCACAAACATTTCTAATAAAACCAGTGATTGTTTGCTAAAAACACCAGCAAACACTCTTGCAGCCTCAACCTCTGAAGAAGATGTTCTGGAAAAACTTCAGAATATCATCAAACTTCTTTAGGATCAAACT
Organism: Astragalus membranaceus; assembly: GCA_039519185.1. Classification (NCBI taxonomy): domain Eukaryota; kingdom Viridiplantae; phylum Streptophyta; class Magnoliopsida; order Fabales; family Fabaceae; genus Astragalus; species Astragalus membranaceus. The sequence continues at coordinate 21,173,354 of CM076850.1, read as the reverse complement.
GAGGACAAGAATGTCCCTTCATCTTCAAAGAAAGATAAGAAGGAGAAGCAAGTCCAAAACTTGTCTTCTTCATCTTCTTCAACAGTCGATTCGTTCTACCAAGACGAAGATGACTGCTTTGACAATCTTTCTCCTAATAATCTTTTATGATTAGTCTTTTACAAGCTTTATTTCTTTATCAATCTTTTCTGAAAAATGTCCTTGAGCAAGACAATTGTATCACTCTTAGTGAGAAAAACTACTCACCTACCCTGGATCATGGTAATTGTAGTGCGAGTAATGGCATGAAAAACTGTTCCTTCAACACCCTGGAACATGGTGATAGTAGTGCCAGCAATGGTATGAAAAACTGTTCTTCCAACACCCTTGGACACGGTGATCGTAATGTCAGTGATGACATGAAAAACTGTTCAAAAACCAATTATTGTTTTACCAACCCTTTCAATTATCCTGTTTTCTGTAATCATGACTTTATGTCATTTGGTCAAGTTTTCTTCATGGCAGACAAAAGGCATCTCTGCTTTTGTCCCCCACCAGATCAATCATCACAAGCAGACAAGAAGAATCTGCTTTCATCATTTCGTATCTCTCCAGTTGTCAAGCATGACAGACAGAAGGAATCTACTTTTGTCATATCAATCATGCCAGCTGTCGAAGGCATCTTCAATCAGGTCACCAATTTGAACAGTCCAAGTCAGAAGACCATTGGATTCCAAACAGTTCAAGCCATTAGTGCACAGTGCAGGTCACCTAAGTGCACAGTTCAAGTCATCAATCATAGGATTCGGAATAGTAGTCCTTTACTGTTAATTCCGGTTAGCAACCGGTTACTATTCAATTATTTTCTATATAAGCGTGCTTAGGCATTTGTTAGAGACACGCTTCAACCAACACTTCAATCAAACACTTCTCTCTCTAGTCTAGTAAGAATTCAGAGCTTGTAAGCCTACTTCTTCTTCTTCTTCAATCTCAGTTCTTCAATCTTGTAACTCGTGACAGTTCTCTGTCTTTCATGGAAGGCTTTGCCTCCTAATCTATCTATGTTATAGTTTTCTGTCTTTAATTTATTTAATTTTGTTGCATTCTGTATGCTACCTACTTCTCTTTCTGTCTCTTAATTATTTTTAACCTCTGATTCGATCCCTTACTGGTATATATATATATATATATATATATATATATATTTATATATATATAAAAGACCAATTTCAGCAGTTGATTTTATCATTCCACTTAAAAAACAAGATGAATGTACACGTAGAACGACAACTAGGAATACATAGGAAGTGGAATGTCAGCAGAAAGGAAACATGAAATACATAGGAAAATCTGAACACGTTGAACGACAACTAGGACCATTGGTCAAGTAATTAATTCTAAAATGACTGTAATCTGATCCAAACATAAAAGAAAATACGAATTCAACATTAACGGTATACAAATTCAACAGTAACAATAGGATTAGGTGTGGCTCTCATACCAATTGATAAAAATAAAATGTGATTTGTAATCCTAACTTGTTACATGTTCAAATCAATTGATCACAAGTTTAAGATTAAGATTTTAGGATTACCTAAACAAGCAGCGGGTAAAGAATCCATGTTGCAGAGCCTTTCGTTTTTCAGTGCTTTTTCACGTGTCAAAGAGGAGAGAAACTCAGACAGAGAGAAGGAGAGAAACTATCTCTATTCCGACAGTGATATTGTAATGTGTAGTCTCAATGGTCAACTACACTAAATATTGGAAAGAGGTAGATGCCTCTCCTTAAGACAAAATAATATAGACCAAGTCCTCACAAAATAAAACAATATTTCCACGTTGACTTATCACAAATAATCCTAATTATCAATAATAGTAATAATAAAATTGGGATTAAAACAACAATATTATTTTTGACATCCAATTAACCTGATTATATCTTTGAGAACAGTAGTACCTTTATTAAACGATGTTTGTGGTATATGATCAATGGTTCGATACTTGAAGTTTGTGGCTATCTTGTTCGTGAGTTCTTGTTCGTAAGATCGTGTTTGTGGCGGCGGGTTCATGATAAGATTCAAAGCGTAGCAGAATATTCTCCATCATCTTTTTCTCGAACAATTTTTGGAGAACTTAAAGAAAATTTTGAGCATACATCATAAATCTATGGTGTAGGCCATATGTTACTTACTAGTTACACTACATAAAAGGAACACCATATATATTTTTTCCCTTTTCATCTTTTCTTGTAAAGCAGTTAACAAAGATCAAAGGCAAAAGAAGTTTCTACCAGGACCACCATAATAGAAGTAGGTGCCTCTAAGCTTAGAGCTACGAGTATCAATACCATAGCAGTTTCCTTTCGAAGTAGCAGTGATAAGCTTTGTAGGATCTTTAAGATTGTTGGCAGTGTCAACAATCTGTATATTATTGAAATAACTAGCCTTGCCATAACCTTCATGAGGGAAGTGCCCACTTCCCATTTGTGTTGAGGTGTGATGACCATTAGATCCACTGTTCAGAATTTCTCCTCCCCATCTAATAAACGAGGCATAGTCCTTTAAGTAGGTGAATAGTGAAGCTGGCCAGTATCCCACATTATGATTCCCATATCCCAACCACCAATTTTCCGTATGTGGGTCCTACACACAAGTTTTTTTTTCCAAATAGACAACATTAGGTTCATAACTAAATTCATGTAAGACTGAATTTTTTTTTTTTGTAAATGTTGATCCATGTGTGTAAATGTTCTTATCTATCTACACATAAAGTTTTAATATCAAAGATCACAATGAGCACAAATTTATCAAAAAAAAATTTGGATCCCCTAAATGGATCTCAGTGCGTCGGGAGATTTGATACATTTGTTTACCAAAAAAATGAGCACAAATTTATATGTATTTTTTTAAAGAATTTATTTGTCTTTTTATAACGTAAGAAAAAGCAAGTGTGATTTAAAAGCTTACGATATATATATATATATATATATATATATATATATATATATATATATATATATATATATAGTGTTTGATGAGTGTGGAAATTATTTTTTTCAACAACTAGCAAAATACCCATGCATGCGCATGTGAAGCGTAGTACTGTTTTCGTAAAGTAGTCTCAAACCGAAATTATAATATAGTTACCAACTCGTAAGTTGTAGATGATATTTGTAAATTAATCATGTATCACTCATTTTATAATATTTAAACAATATAATTAATAGACAACTAAATGAAAATGTATTATAAATAAAAAATAATTTATATGGTAACATATATTCTAAAAATAAATTTGAATAGTAAAACTAATTTAGATGTTCTTATTCAAATATCCTTATAATATTTTTAAATAAAATCAAAGATTTAATAATATTTTATCAATAAAGAAATAATGCCAACAACATGTAATGTAATGTTTCTCAGTTTTAACTCAAAAGCATAATATAAAAAATAATTATTCCAAATGTTTTTTCATCTTGACTCAAAAATATATATTAAAGGCATTTATGTAGACAAAATATAAAAAATAATTATACCATCAACATGTAATTATTTTCCGTTGAGACTTCAGAGTAAAATAATCATTTACAAAAAATAAAGACATTTGTGAAAATAAAATATAATTATTCTGACAAATGTAATGTTTTGCCACCGAGACTTAAAAGTAATGAAATTTAACAACATCTAACGTTTTCTCGTTGGAACTCAAAAGTAAAATAAAAAATGAGAAAGATTTTTTTTTGTGAATGAGTAGTGAGACCAGTGAAAAATGAGAACACATCTGAATGATTTTATTAAATAGAACACTTTGCCCTCAAATGTGATGATGTGACAAGAATAACAACGGGTAAAATAGGAAATTTAGCAATGAATGTTTTGATTAAATAGAATATATATATATATATATATATATATATATATATATATATATATATATAAAATAGAGATTTTAATAGTGAGTGTTTTGATTAAATAAATCTTATATAAATTTGAAATGAGAATATAGAGAGAGTGGAAGGAATCAAAATTGAAAGAGAAGAAGAGAAAAGAATTTTATGAAAGGAGAATACATGCGAGTGATTTTATTAATAAACAATTTTACCATCAATTTTATAAATTTGATTTGTGTTCAAAGATGATAAAACTATATATGTCGACCGTATTTAAAATTTCCTGTAGATGTCTAAGAAGACAGTACCTTCCAGATCAAGATGTCTATATGATATTGTTTAGAACCATATTTAGAAATTGGGTTGATGCTGGCTCCTATGGCTATATCTTTACTGGTCTGAATAAAGCCAGGGCAAAGGAGATTATGGCAGCCTGTTGATGTATATCCATCCCTCTGTGACAACGATCGATGATATAATTTAACAAATCAAAGGAGAACTAGAAAATAGTATTAAAAAAATAACAAACTGAAGTCATTGAATTGAGAACTCACTGTCCAATAAGTGAATAGTCTAGTGTGATTGTCACCAAACAATTTTGGATAAACCTAATTTCCAAAGTAGAAAAAGAAAGAAAAACAAGAGATAATAAGAAGAAAAGTGACAAAACATGTCTTTCAAAAAATTTACTGAATGTGAAAAAAATAATTAGAATGCTACCTGCCAGCCTGCTTCAATGGTATTTTTTTTCTTATAGGCACCAGACACAACCCAGATTTGAGCTAGACTGAATTCATCTGGTTGTTGAACTTTGGGGTTCCAAACATTCATCCTTGCACTGCCTCCAAAGTATTTGTCTCCACCCACATAAACTATAGCATACTACACAAAACCAAAAGAATAAAAAAGTTACATTGAAAAATCCTACCACAATAATATACATATAAAGTATGGAAGAATTTATGAGAGAGATAGAGAGCGTAAAGATTAAGAGGAGTTAGAAGTAGAACATCCAAGTCCAACACAGTTTTCTCGGTAGTACGTAGTGACTTGAACTTGCTTCTAATGCGTTATTATTCACATTACTATAACACAAATATATCAGTAGTCAATATATGACTATTGCAATGTAGAATTTTTTTTTACCTCATGGCTAAAATTTGAATTGGCGACGTAATGTGAAGGTTGTGCAGATTTTGGCCGAGGGAAGCTTCCTTGCTCCTTCTTTCCAAATTTCTCGATAGAGTTTGCCCTTAATATGTCATCCTTTTTTGTCCTTCTGATTGGGATTGTTCCTTCTGGACACCTCCCACTCTTGTGCCAATGTTGTCTAAAAGGCTTGGAATTTGAAGAGATGTTGTTGCTCACGTCAAAAGTGATCCCTTTAGGATGAAAACTTGGCCTCATCTGCATAACAAACCCAAATGAACCACAAAGGAAAGATAAAAACAAATGCTTGTTAAGCTAAGATAGATAGATTAACCAAGTTGAGAATTTTTAATCATAAATCATTGTGTAACAAAGCATAATCGTCCACCTGAATTTTGTGATTTTTGAGGTCAGGGTGATCAAAAGCTGGCTGCTGTAAGATATTGACACAATCAATAATATCACCATCACCACTCTGTTTGCACAAGACCAAATTTAAAACAAGTTAGTAACACTTTTAAAGTTGCACTATGTTTAAGAATATCTTCAAAATTATTAGAAGCAACTTAAATTATATTCTTAGAATATCTGCAAACTGATAGTTGAAAGACAAGTTAAAAGAAGTTATTTTAATTAGGGTTAAATATGTTTGTGTTCTTTATAAAATTTGTGTCTTTTGGTTTTAGTCCCTCAAAAAATTTACACCTACTTTTAGTCCTTGTAAAATTTGTTTTGTTTTTAGCTTTTCATGACTTTTAATAGCGCTTATAAAATGTCAAAAAAATGCTATTAAATGTCATGAAGCGTTATTAAAAGTCATGAGGGACTGAAAAAAAAAAACTCAAATTTTATATTGATCAAAAGTAGGTAAATTTTATATTGATCAAAAAATTCAACTGCGAATTATAAAACCGCTACGCAATCAATGAAAATGTGGCAGAAGAAAGAGGTATGAGATAAAAGGAAAAGTCTAAAGAAAAGGCATGGTGGGGAGAAAGAAAAATGCAAAATTATCTCTAGCTACCTTAATAGACTTAACAGGAGGCTTGTTCAAACTTTTTAAGAGCTTTTGAACCTCAAGCTTCTTCATTGACCAACCATCGTCTTCGTTGGTGTTGCTGATGGTGGCTTCACAACTCAATGGAACCAACAAAACCAACAAGAAGAACATGCACAACACAACCTTCCCTAGTACTGTCTTCTTTCGACATTGTAAATTGGCCTCCATTATTTACAAACTCCTAATACAAAAGCATGTAACCTTTTGAGAATTCTCAAGTGGGTGTTGTAGACAGTTTTTTTTGGTTGATATATATAGTAGATAAGTGAGAGAAATGAGTTATAACTTTCGTATTAAATAATTTTTATTTTTAATATATGAGTTATATCTTTCCAATTTCTCCTTTTGACTAATTTCATTTCATTACTATATGAAATCTACTTCTATATATATAACAATTGAGAATGCATCTCAATAAATGATTTACACGTGTCATCTTATTATGCGTTTGTTATTTATTACCATTTTTTGGTCCCACACTTTTATGTGAGGAATAAATTAATTGCATTTATATTAAGAAATTCAACAAATAATGATGTTCAACAATCAAAAATGAAAAAAATTATGGTTAATTACGCTAATTGCAATTTAATGTGTTTCTCAAACTATTATTTTTTTCTCATCATAACGCATAATTTAAATAGTCAAGACATGAAATTTTATGAAGCAATTTCATTCAATAAATGAAAAATGATATTTTGAGATGGACTTAAAACGAAAAAAAAGATAGTATTAAACATTGTGATTGACAATGTCTAATATTTTGGTTTAAACTTTGTTAAAAAAATTATTTACATAATCACTCGAATATACTATTTAGTTTTAAACTTATTAATTTATTTATTTCTCATAACTATGATCTATAGATTTTGGTAACAAATGCATCAGTTTCTTCATGACTTCTAGAATGAATTGACGAGTTTTGAATTGTACTAATAGAAAAGAAAAAAAATGTCAAATAAAATGGGTTGAATTAGACAGAAAATTTTGTTTCATTTAAATAAATAAATGAAAAAACAAGAACAGATGTAAATCAAATATATGCTTGGGTGCGGTCCAACAAGGACCACCGATGGTTGGTCCAAGTGGTAACTGGACTTGGATCCCAATATCCCGAGTTCGAATCTTGGGGGTGGCAAAAAACTCAAATGGGAGAGGAGAATCACACGGGCCCGCAAAGCGGGGTACTCGTGGTCAGCCATGTTCCCTGGCTTAGATTAGTTATCGACAAATCCAGTGGAAACTGCACACCCAAAACATGGTAACATAAAAAAACTAAAAAAATAATTTTGATAAATAATGATTAAGGGAGAACTATTCTATAATTTTCTTATAATATTCTATTACTCAAAAACGAATCTATTTTATGTATTTGAAAATGTACCTCAAACCTAAAAAGATAATGTATCAACAGATCAACCAATGAGAAAAAGTTTAACAAACTTTAGAAAATATGAGAAATATGCGGTCAAAATAAAGATTTAGTAAGTAGTTGGATTTTATAATAATAATTTATTACTAATTATAATTAAAAAGGTGCTAAAAATTTGATTAAATTACATTTGAAAATATTAAATATTTTTACCAAAAGATAAAATATTTTTTTTGACAAAACCAAAAGATAATATATATATATATATATATATATATATATATATATATATATATATATATATATATATATATAATGTGTGTACAACAATTAGTCAATGAGAATACTACTTAATAATTTATCATTAAAAGAATTTTACGATATTGTAAATTGTTCGATATTGTAAACCGTAAATAACCAACACCGTTGACCCAATACCTTAATCTACCTTGGGACACGGGGGGTCGACCCGGTGCTCCCGGGTTCGATTCCCACAGTGGACAAACTCAGTATTGGCCAGTGCGAAATTTGATCTTAAGCACGAGCGGATATTAGTCTTTCGTTGAAAGCGTTGGGACACTCCGTGGATAGCCAGCAATGGTCCATACCAAAAAAAAAATATTGTAAACTGTAAATTGTTCGATATTATATAGGGACGACACGAGTGAGAACCCTTGGTTATTGTGAGAACACGAGAATATTAAATAATAACCGTTAGATTAAAATAAAGGTTCAGATTACATCATTAATTACAATATCTTTTGTGATCTTTAATCAAAAAGGAAACAATCATACAAGATATTGTAATTAATGACGTAATCTGAACCGTTCATTTTAATCTAACGGTTATTATTTAATGTTTTCATGTTCTCACAATAACCAAGTGTTTTCACCTGATTCGTTGCAATAACTCAAGTAAGAACCGTTGGTTATTATGAGAAATGGCAACACTTAATTATTTAGATTAAAATGGATGGTTCAGGTTACGTCATTAGTTACAAAATCTTCTGTGATTTTTAATTAAAAGGAAACAATCACATGAGATATTGTAATTAATAATGTAATCAGAGTCGTTGATTTTATTTAAATGGTTTATATTAAATGATCTCATTTCTTATAACTCACTCGAGTCATATCTATACTATATACAATTGTGAGTTGTTCAATTTTTTTTATCACAGTTGTCAACGTCTCATAGTGCCACGCAAGCCGCCATGTATTTCTCAAAATGATGACGTGTAGCTTTTAATAAATATACCCATTATGCCACATCAACAACAAATAAGTATTCGATCTAAATTTGGAAAAATGTAATACAACGGTTCCCTATAATGGAATACTACAATAATTAGCAATCATTATTTACAACTAAAAATTCGAAAAAATGGGAGAATGGTTACTTCAAATAATAAATGCAATTACAAATATAGAATTAACAATAATTCCATTCCTGAAAATTTCGAAAATGGTGTAACCACGCAAGATGAAAAAAACAATAAATAGCATTCCTGAATATTGTTATTTAAATTTAAATTAGCAAATGCTGTAACCACTCTAGCTGTAAAAAACAATAAATAGCATTCCTGAATATATGCACATTCCTTAAAATACATTTAACAATTCGAAAAAAGGGGAGAACGGTTCCTTGAAATAATGAATGCAATTACAAATATACAGTTAACAATAAATCAATATCCTGAAAATTAGCAGAGGATTGGAAGCAAACTGCAGCAGTTTCATAGTCAATCTCAATAAATGTTATCTTCCATTTCGCTTGATGCTTACGTTAGAATTTTCAGCAGCTAATTGGTAGTCAAAAGGCTGTAATTTCTCAACAGTTATCTTAATTAAATCCTGCCAGACGTCACCTTTATTTCCCTGATTCTACTCCACAACAATATCCACACACTGAGGAGTAATCTCAGCCAACTCTTACTACACCCAATCTGTCAATCCTTCATATTCAGTCCCTGATTTTAAAAACAGCAATAAAATACCTTGATTATCCAATACTATGTAACAAAAAGGCAACAATATCTGCTGCTAACGTGATTGGAAAGAACGTAATATCTGCTACTGTCCTCACTGGTAAAAAAATTGGAGACAAGGTTTTTATCCCAAGGATGAACCTAATCCCAAGTGATCCTGGGCTACCATTTAAGTTTAAACGCCGACAATTCCCACTAGCAGTATGTTTTGCAATGACTATAAACAAAAGCCAAGGACAATCTCTTTCACATGTTGGTATATATCTCCCTAAGCCTGTCTTTAGTCATGGTCAACTATATGTCGCACTATCACGTGTGAAGTCAAGAAAGGGACTTAAGCTACTCATACTTGATGAAGAGAGAAATCTTTGTCGATCCACCAAAAATTTCGTGTATCGTGAGGTATTTGATAATGTATAGACATTAAAGGTTATTCAAGGTGAGCTTCATGTTAATGTTCAAATTTTATCTCAGTTTTAAATTACTGCAATGCTTCTCACTTACTAATTTTTTAGGATCAACAAAGTCATTTATCAACATTATACATCAGTAGGCGCGTGACCTTATCAGGTAGAATAATTGCACGCCAAGGTTTAAAACACATTTAACAACCCATCATATGTATTGTGAGTATCGACTTTGTTATATGTTTAATGATATATATTATGTATTACAAATTACTAATAAGTGATTGTTTGAATGGCCATTTTAACAGGTAGCCAATACTTATCATCATGGAAGCTACTAAAGTCTAAGTTGGTGTGACACCCAAGTTTGGTCTATGTATATTACTGCCATTTTTTGACTGTTAAACACTTATATGTGGCAGATTGAAACTTCTAAATCTAATTTAAAACTACCTCCACATCTATTTGATATAATGGACATTTCTTAACTGCAAAGCGATTTACAAATTCGTAACATCTGAATAGCACAACATTAAATGCAAAGTCTCATAATAAGATTTTTAACGCTATTTGATATGTGGATTTGTCTTCCCTGTAATCTGTAACATATACATATCAATATGTGTGTACTGGTGCCTTCAATGTTTTTAGAATCCTATTGTTATCTCATAAAACATGTTTAATCATATCATTTCAATTCCATCCACTATTCTATATGCAGTAAGAATTAGTACAAGTGACTGACCTTTGTTTGCAGGACCAAAATCCCAACTACTGGAAAATGGGTTGCTTGAGATTGAACAGAAATCTCAGTATAAGAACCAAAATCCCAATCCTTGCAAAATGGGTGGCTTGAGTTTGATCCGAAATGTTAGAATAACGCATTCCGTTCTGCAAATCCCCGAGCCCTCCATCTTCAACATCATATAAAAATTCATTAAATATTTAAATCTCTAATCTGAAATTGTTGTTCGTGAGTTAGAAATATCAAAACTTTGGAGCTATAGTGAATTATTATAATTTTAGAGTCCATTGATTTATCATCTTGGTTATAACAAAATAACAAAATGAAGAGTAGTAAGCAATATTCGACCAGAAAAATAAAATCGAATCAAATCACCTCGCGTGAAGTGACCAACGAACGAGCTCCGACAACGGCGTATGAATCGGCGACGGAGCAACAGGATTGAGAATCACGGACGTGTAACGTGTTGCATTCATCTCCAAACGCAGCAGATTGGTAACAAATCTGGGTGATTGAGGGTGTGAAAAGCAAGATCAAAATAAAAGTTAGTGCGTTCTTCATCTGGGTTATAAAAAAATAACAAAAAGAAATTTAGTAAACAATATTGGTCCAGAAAATTAAAATCAAATAGAATCACCTATCGTGAAGCGACCAACGAACGAGATCCCACCACAGCGTATGAATCGGCGATGGAGCAACATAGTCGAGACTCAACGACGTGTAACGTGTTGCATTCATCAGTCCAAACGCAGCAAATTGGTAACAAATCTGGGTGATTGAGGGTGTGAAAACCAAAATCAAACGGATCCCTCGCGAGATGATTGACGGTGTGAAGGCGGTGAAGGTAATCTAGATTTTTTCTGAGAGGATATTATCAACCTGGGTTACTTTCCCTTTTCATATGTTATCCTGTTGTTGGTTTCAATTCAACACATGGTTGTGTTTCTGAATGAAACCCGTGCGCTACTTTCCCTTTTCGTACCTTTTCATATCTCTTACACTTGCTGTGTCCATGGTTTTAATTTGATCTACACTTAAGTTGCATAAATAATAAATTAAGAAATTATAACCACTTTGATACTAAAAACATAAAAGTATTAAAATTTAAAATAATTAGTGGTAGTTTTAATAAAAATAAAAAATTAGTAGTAGTATTATTTGTGTATAGAATATTTATTTATACATAATATTAATTAATTTGATAAAACCAGTAATTAAATAAGCTAATACCTCTATTTGTTTACTAATGATAAATTAATAAATATTAATATGTATAAAATCTATTTTGTAACCAAGCGGGTGTGCCTCAAGTTGTAAGTTGCTTGGGCCCCTTAAGCATTTTTGGTCAGGTGTTCAATCCCTGGCCGGTGTGTATGGACAGACATCGTTTGGCAGAGGTCAGCCCTAAAATGAACTTCAGTATCTCGAAGGATTAGTCTCCCCAATTGTCGGGGATGATACCTTGGGAAACCAAAAATATTTCTAATTTTTAACTATTTGTATTCACAAAAAGTATTCTCACGATTGGTATAGAATAGTAATTATACCAAAAATATAATCAAATTATTGTTATATTTAGATTCTAACATATTTAATTGTAAAAAAATTAAGTTACCCCCACCATCATGTAATGACTAATATGTGACTTTTTTGAAAATATTGTAGTCAACTTTGTATGTATCGCATGAAGGACACATTCGAAATTTAATTTATTGAAAATATATTGATATATATTTTCAAAATTTGGTGACATCCGGGGTTATATTACTAATCATTTATTCAAAGTTTTTAATAGTTTATATAATTAAATAAATTAGTACCGAATCACAGGTTACTTTTTGTTTTCCGATAAGTTAAACTAAAAATGTTTAACCTTTTTTTACCTAATCAAAATTTAAGAAAACACAATATATATACATATATACAATAATATCATTGGTCTCTTGGTAAAAAAACATAATTAGTCACATCAAAGTATTTAAAATAGGTGTGAACATCAAAATAAATATTATTGTAAATCTTATTATGAGACTTTGTATATATATATATCCATAAATTTAAAAATAAATATTATTCTAAAATTTAATTCAACATAGAAAATGTCGACCCGTGCAGCGCACGGGTCATACACACTAGTATATATATATATATATATATATATATATATATATATATATATATATATATATATATATATATATATATATATATATATATATATATATGGGTTGCTAATTTACGCACACTTGAAAAATAGAAGGTGTAAGTTAGCAAACATACACTTTTTCACTTGGACCAAAAACCCAACACATCTCTTATGAAAACTAGTACTAAAATGAGTGGGTAGTAGTGTAATTTACACTAATTCTCCCTCCTTGTAATTAATGTCTTATCCTTAAACTTAATGCATCATTTTCTCTCTCTCTCTCTCTCTCCTTGTAATTAATGTTTTCTCCTTAAACTTAATGCACCATTTTTATTGAATGCGTTCTTCTTTTTTTTTTTTAAAAATGAGTTCCATTGGAGCGCCCTTTAGAAACACCATACACAATTAACGTTTTTTTTTGTATGCTCTCCCTCAAGAGTAACACTGCTGCATACCCAAGGATGAATTCAAACTCAGACCTCGGTTAAGTTGGAAGAGACTCCTACCATCTCATCCAAGTGCCCTTGGTACGTAATCTTCTAGAAAAGAGTAAACGTAAGTTTGCACCCTATTAAAAAATAATTACGTAAGTTATTTATTTTATAAAAAAATAACCTAAATAATTATTCATGCTGTAAAAAAACATAATTCATTCGTAAATGTAATTTTAAAATTGAATTCAATAAAAAATATATTTTTTGACAATATAAAAAAGGGAAAACATTAATAGGAAAGTGTTCTCAACTGGACCGGCCGATATGTAAATAAGTTCGGCTTCCACTCTGACCGCCCGGATAAGGGAGAATTCCTAGCATGGCTAACCGATCGGCTATGATATCCCGCATTTATCTCCCTCTTCATGGTGCTCAGCGAGATCATAGGGAAATATCCCTGATCTCTCTCCCACCAGCCTACAACGGCCGAATTGACCATTGAACGTAATTACTACCATTAATCACCATTGTACTATAAATATACACCCACTAAGGCCAATAAATGGATCCCAAGTTCATTCTCTATTACTCTATACTTGTTCCTAGCTATTTTATACGCATTACAGTGTAGAGCTTGTGCTCTGTCCAATCCTTCTCCAAGAACAGATCGTAACATTGGCGCCCACCGTTGGCCTCAGTAAAACTTTTCCCACGTTTCACGAAAAACTCAGATCTACCATTATCCATGGCAGAAATTCGCCGTATCGACCCTAGAATCACCAGTCTCGCAGAGATGCTCCAGATTTTGCGATCCCCGAACACCGAGTAGAAGAACGACAACGAAAGACTGGAAAGACAGATCCAAATCCAAGAAATTAGAGAGAAGAGGTTGTAGAAGGGTGAAATCAGTGTAGTGCAAGCCCCCTCCTTCCCAGGATTGTTGGTTCCTAGACCTAGATTCCTGGTTGTATGACCTTGCAAGAGACGAGAAGCGCACAAAGCCAGCTGACAAATTAAAGGAGATAAAGATCGGCCCGATCGACCACTAGAAGACCAAAATTGGAGCCAGTGTACCACCGGGCGCAGAAAGAATACTCGTCAAGTTCCTAAACAAGGCCTGCCCGAAGGACTCCTACCCCCTGCCGAGTATCGACAACCTAGTCGATAGGGCATCCTGGTACAAATTGTTGAGCTTCATGGATGCCTACTCAGGGTACAACCAAATATGCATGAGTCCAGTTGATGAAGAGAAAACAACCTTCATGACTGACCGTTCCAACTTCTGCTACAAGGTAATGCCCTTCAGACTAAAGAATGCCTGAGCAACCTACCAGCGCCTGATGGATAAAATCTTCCAAGCAATCAAAGTCTACATGGACGATATAGTGGTGAAAGAAGAGACAGACAAACCACACTTAGACAATGTAACATCCTCAAAATAATTAGGCGAATTATTTGGATGTTAACCCAATGGGAGTAATTTAGTACCTGACTGGTAAATTTATTGAGTGCTAAAATTATTTACTGGATAACATTAAGTCGTTAACCGGATAATACGGATCAAGGAAGTTTTGGATTCGAAATAAAGGATCAAGATCAATATGGTAATTGGACCACGCTACCACTTATTTATTAATTAAATATGTGTTTGTGTGTGTGTGTGTTTAAATAAAAGAAAGAAAAGAAGAAAGGAAAGAAAGAAGAATACGCAGAGGAGAGGAAAGAAGAAAAGAAAGGAGAAGAGAAATGAGAAGAGAAAGAAGAAAGAAGAAGAAGAAGAAGGATCACTCCCCCAAGCCCCACACTTCATCACCTTCATCATCTCACCATCCTTTTCAAAACCCAAGAAGTAGGTGAGTTTTCCTCCATTTTCCCCTATTTTATGGCCTACGAATTTGGGGAGGTTTTGAAGGTGATTTGGCAAAATCGTGTGTTGTGTGATGAAATTGATGATTGAATCATGCTTAGGAACGAAGCTAGGAGCGGATTGAACGCGATTGGAAGTTCGGAACGAAGTTAGGAGCGGTTCGGTGTTGTTTGGGTTCGATTCGGTGATTTCGGCAACGACTCTCGCTTCAAGGGTGAGTTTTACTCACGTTTAGGTTTATTCCGTTTTGAAATGAACTGTGTGATTTGTTTTCGAAAGATTTTGAGTCGAAAACGTTATTTCGAAATATATTGTGTTTTAACGAAATTCGTAATCGTTGAGTTTTTGATTGAATTGCTTGATTGTTTGATGTTGATTGGACTGGTATATTGTCTGGTATTGTCTGTTTTTGAGTTAGGAATCGATCGGGGCGAGTTTCGGACCAACCGGAAAGCAAAATTTCATAAAACAGGGTATTTTGGCAATGCTGTCAAATGCGCACGACCCGTGCGTCCCAGGGGCACGACCCGTGCGCCTGGTTCTGTTTCCGTGTGTAAAAATGTCTAACAGGGCGCACGATCCGTCTGTCCTGGGGCACGACCCGTGCGCCTAGTCCTGCCCAAAATTTTCAAAGTGCCCTAAACGATCCCGTTTCGATTCCAATCCTGTCCTAATCCTCTCCTAACCCTTTTATAATGATATTAGGCTTATAATGCCATGATTTTGAGTGTGTTTCAAAAGAGTTTTATGATATACTTTTGAAGTTAAAATTCTTTGAAAAACCGAAAAATTAGTACACGTGTGCGGACAGGTTTTAATGATAACAAAGCGGACTATGAGTCCTACGTGGTAAAGTATGATACAAATGAACTATGAGTTCATATGATTGTAGATATATATATATATATATATATATATATTATATCGAGTTTGGGTGACGACCCATGTTGACATACTAGGCGGGGCAGTCATGATCCCTTATCCTAGGCCCTGTGCCATTAGGGAAAGTACTATTGGTAAGGGGGTTCACCGGGTTTCAGCGTTCGCGCAGGCGGTGTTATGTTAAAGTTTGTAGTGCGATATACCGGGGTTAGCGTTCGCGCAGTCGGTGTCGTACTGGATTATAACACGTTCACCGGGTTTTAGCGTTCGCGCAGGCGGTGTCGTGTAAGTTAAAAGGAATTCTTAATTAAACCGAGAGCGTAGTTAGGGGTCTCGGTAGAACTCACTGAGATTGTATCTCACTGTTTAAATGTTGTTGTTTTACAGATAAACAGGGACAAAAGAAACCTCAGAGGCACGAGTAGGTGGCCCCGGGTGAAGGATGATGACTTAGCTTTATGTTCGAGTTTATTTTCCTTCTATTGTCTATGTACCACAACACTATGGCATTAGTGTTTTGTTTATCTTTCTTTTCGTTTTCTTGTATGACTCTGATTACCACAGTTGCTGACAGTTTATGGTCTGAGTACCGTATGGTCTTATTTGTGTATAAGATGGTTATGTTATATTTCAGCAAAATTTTATAGTGGTATTCAGTGTCTGAGCAGGAATTATTATCTCTGATGTTTATACTTTGGCTCACTTGGGTATTTTTACATGTTAAATTTACCGGGGTGTTACAGACAACCTATCCAAAGTCTTTTAGCTATTAAAGAAGCACAACTTGAGGCTCAACCTACCAGCGCCTGATGGACAAAATCTTCTGAGAATTTGTCCTCACCCACAGGGAAATCGAAGCCAACCCGGCCAAACAACAGGGCCATAATTGATATGAGAAGCCTCAAAGAGGCGAAAGACGTTCAGATACTGACGGTAAGAATAATCGCCCTATCACGTTTCATGGCCCGACCGACTGACAAGGTGAGGCCCCTATTTCAACTACTAAAGAAAAACAACACCTTCCAGTGGTCGGAAGATTCTGAAGATCTTTCCAAGCGATAAAACAGTTTACAACAACACCATCGACACTGATAGACCCTACACGAGGAGTCTCGCTATTACTTCACTTAGCCATCTTTGAGAACGCATGCAACACAGTGCTCATACAAGATCAAAACAAGCAGCAACGACCAGTATACAATGTGAGTAAGATATGGCAGGGACCGAAGGCCAGGTACCAGAAAATAGAGAAGGTAGCCTCCACAATGGCCATAACGGCCAAAAAGCTTCGGCAATTCTTTCAAAGACATTCAGTAATAGTAAAAATCGACTTCCTAGTCCAGAAAGTACCCGGTAAGACTGACCTGGCTGGGAGAATGGTGGCTTGGTCAGTAGAACTTTCTGAATAAGATATCCACCACGAGCCCAGAGGGCGCAAGCATTGGCGGACTTCACAGCGACATTAGTAGACGAAAGCACCAACAACCAGGAAGGAACTAAAGAAGCATGGGTTTTCTCCGTCGACGGATCCTCCAACATGAGGGGAAGCGGCGCCGGAGTAACCCACGAAGGACCAGATGGAGTGCTCCTAGAACAATCTCTCAGGTTCGGGTGGAAGGCCAGTAACAACCAAGCCGAATACGAAGCCCTAATAGCAGGCATGGTCCTAGCCGCCGATGTGGGTGTTGAAAACTTAAAAGCTCGAAGTGATTCACTACTGATAACCGGACAAGTCACAGGAGCTTTCACCACCAAAGATGAGATGTTAATCAAATATCTCGAAAAGGTACAACAACTAAAACTAATGTTTAAATCATTTGAACTGACATGTGTACCCAGGGAACAAAACAATAGAGCATATATCCTGGCCAAACTAGCTAGCACAAGGCAGCCGGGCAACAACCGAACGGTTATTCAAGAGACTATCTCTCAGCCCAGCATCAACAACGCACAAATCCTATCAATGGAAATAGAGCCCGATTGTTGGATGTCCAACATCATAACATATCTAAGGGGCGAGCAATTGCAGCTAACAGAAGCAGAAATACAGAAGTTCGCAAAGACAGCCATCAAATATACTATGATCGGCTCCGAGTTCGACAAGAGAGGATTCTCAGCACTCTTCCTCAAATGCATAACATTCCATCGTGCAAAAGAGATAGTCAGGGAAATACATGAAGGGGTGTGCGGCGGCCACATCGGCGACCAGACCCTGGTGTCAAAATTCATAAGAGCAGGATACTACTGGCCGACAATCAAGAAAGACTCTTTAGAGTATGTGAAGAAATGCGACAAATATCAACAGCACTCCAGCATCCCCGGAGCATTGCCCACAAATTTACAAGCAATCATACTAGCATGGTTGTTCATCGTTTGGGGGGTAGACATCCTCAGCCCATTCCCATATGCCGCCGGTCAACTCAAATTCCTGATAGTGGCCATCGACTACTTCACCAAATGGATTGAAGTCGAACCAGTGGCAACAATAACCGCTTAGAAACTCCAATCAGGCTAACATATGGGAGCGACGCCTTGATTCCCGTAGAAATACTGGAACCTAGCCCAAGAAAAATATTGACGGAGGATGCGCCAAACAAAGAACAGCTACAGGTGAACCTCGACCTCCTAGACGAGGTCCAAGCACTGGCGAAGGTTAAAGAAGAAATCGCAAAACAGCGGGAGATGACGAAATACAATACCAAGGTCCGACCTAGAGAATTCAGACCGGGCGACATTGTGCTCAAGCAATGAGTCTGAGTCGGAGCAATAGGGAAGTTATCACCCAATCGGGATGGCCCCTTTCGAGTTAGAGACACAATCGACAAAGGAGCATACAAGCTGGAAAAACTGAACGGGGGGGGGAATATCCCCAGGTCCTGGAATGCTACAAACCCGAGGTTCTACTATAGCTAGCCGAACAATGGCATACCGACCACTGCTCTAAACAAATGTACTTTTGTAAGAAGCCATATGCCCCCCGAAAATGTACTCACGCACCTCAAAGTTAATGAAATACATCAACGAAGTCTTTACACTTCCCCATGATCAAAATCTAGAATGTGCCCAATAACACCAGATGTAAGTCCCGACAGGTAAGAACCGAGCAACTTCTCGATGTTATCCTTGGGCACTGAAGACTTAAAGTTCCGACAGACAATAGGCTGAATGGACGAATTCATGCCCCACCCTTGGGCGAACCTCATGGGAAAAAATCAAAACTGACGCGTTTGCCGCACCATGAGGAATCCCCTTAGACAAAAGTAGAAACCAAAGAGGCACCGCAATACGCCTGAATGGTCCTATTACTCTAAGGGGGAAATAAACAAAGTCCCGACAGCTGAAGATTGGCAGAAGCTGACATACACCGTTGGGCACCAACGTTAAGTGAATACACTCGCACCAAACTAAAGTCTTGACAGGTGAAGACTGGCGAAACCCCACATATACCCTTGGGCACCCAGTCGTTCTAGGAATAAATTCCCAAAGTGACACAGATTGGAGATACAAAGATATATCCAACGTCAAAAATACAAAATCAAAGAAGCGTAAAGAGGAAGAGAAAATAACATCTGAACAAACGACAAGAACAACAAGAATAAATACTAACATTTCTTGCGACAACAAGATCTATACATTGTATACCACTACCCTTCTTAAAAGGGAAAATACAAAATACAAATACGTATTACAAAGTTATCCTAAGGACTAACGACAGGTTGATTTGCTGTGTACTGCTTTCCTAAAAATAGCAGGTTGTGCATCGGAGCCGGCCGAAACAAAGGAAGCCCCAAGAGTAATGGGCTGCAGCGGGAGAACGCCGCCCGACCTTGCCCCTAAAACTCCCAATTGGTTTCTCCATTGGGAAAGGAGCAACGAACCCAAGCAGCCCAAAATCATTTGGACCGAAGAAGGCCATTTTAGCTCACTGAACATTCCCGAAGAAGACGCAAGAACACCCAACGAAGATCCACAATTTTTGCATATCAAAGACTCTCGCCTCAAGTTCCCTAACACTCTCGACGCGCACCATGGCACTTGCGAGAAGGTCCAAGGAACCCTGAGAAGAGAGCGAGATTGGGTCTCGATGCGAAAATAATAAAGTATTACGAAAAGCTGCAAGAAGAGAAGAAGCAAGAAAGAAGAAGAGCCCAAAAAGTTCCAACTCAAGAAGCCTTGCCCATTTATATAGCACTAGGAGGAAGTCAGTTACGGGGCCCAACATTTATGAAGCGCAAAAAACGACAGTCAAATAGAAGAAACCGAGGTGATAAGGTCAAACGGTCAGAGCTATCAAATCAGTCACGTGTCCAAACCAATCAATCAATCAGCTACAACAAATATCGAGAAGTGCCACCTTCAAGCCGAAGGACTAAGCGTCCGGAGACTCCTAATTACGAATCAAAGGACCAAACGTTTGGAGATTCCCATTCAAAAGCCGAAAGACTAAACAATCGGCCGAGCTCCTCTTGTTTTGAACAACTTCGCACTCTGCGCTTGTGGCTCGAAGGACTATGTTCCCAACCAGACCGGCCGATATATAGATGAGCTCGACTTCCACTCTGACCGCTCGGATAAGGGAGAATTCTCAGCATGGCTAACCGACCAGCTATAAATATCCTTCCTGCCTTTATCTCCCTCTTCATGGTGCTCAGCGAGATCACTTGGAAATATCCTTGATTTCTCTCCCACCAGCTTGTAACAGTCGGATTGACCATTGAATGTAATTACTACCCTTAATCACCATTGTACTATAAATATACGCTCACTAATGGCAATAAACGGATCACAGATTCATTCTCTACTACTCTATACTTGTTCCTAGCTATTTTATACGCATTACAGTGTAGAGCTATTATCTTGTGTTCGGTCTAATCCTTCTCCAGGAACTGATCGTAACAGAAAGTTTCAAAAAATGGGATAAAAATATATATTGTGCCTATTTTCAGTATACATTAATAATATAGATATATAATGCTTATTTTCAGTATGTTTTTTTGGCTAGGGGTCTTTGACCCCCTTCGGTTTCTAGGGGAAGGGGGCCCTGAATAATCTGGAGTTCGGTCGGGAGATAAGTAAAGCTTGGCTCCAATTTGTTTCATCGCTGGGGATCGAACCTGGATACTAGCCGAGTCCGCCCCCTAAGATGGATTGCATTAACCACTTGCACTAGTATGTTTTAATAATTCATGAGAAAGTTTAAAAAAAAAAGCCAAAACATTAATGGTGAGGAAAGAGAAAAAATCCATTAATTGCAAGGAGACAAAAATGAATTAGAAAACTTTAAATTGTAAATTACATCGATACACACTCATTTATTAAATCATTAAAAGAAATGGTTGGGTTTATGGTCAAAACAAAAAGGTGTAGAGTGCTTTCTTGAACCTTCTAAAAAATGGGTGGTAATTTACACCCACTTGAAAAATAAAAGGTGTAAGTTAGCAAACATGCATCTTTTCACTTGGACCAAAAACCCAACACATCTCTTATGGAAACTAGTACTAAAATGAGTGGGTAGTAGTGTAATTTACACTAATTCACTCTCTTTGTAATTAATGTCTTTTTTGAAAGGAGTAAACGTAAGTTTGCACCTGATAACTCTTATTTATAAGTTATTTATATTTGTAGGCTTAAATTAATGTGAGTTTTTAAGTAATTATGTTGTTAAATATGTAAATACGTGTTAGGAACTGATATGTGATAAATTGGCTCTTGAGGTGTCCTCTTGTTATTTTTAATATGTTGTTCAGTGTTGCAGCGTTCATTCGCTATAGCATTGCGTCCTGTGTCAGCAAGAGAGAGAAAAGCACAATTTTGGAGCTCAGACTTTATGTCATTTCAACCCATATTTAAGGGACATTTTAGCTGCTGAAGTCACCTACCCAAAGACTTTATAGGGACACTTGTCCACTTGCATATGGAGGCTACTTTTGGTTGGTGGCTTGTCAAATCACCTTTTTGAGCAAGTTGGCTTTGTCTTTTGCAAAGAGTCTTCTTCTCCAAAACACTTCATACTTGCTGGTTCAGTTGGGGGGAGTTTTTCGCACATTTTCCACTCCATTTTTGTGGAAGCTTTCTTCACAAAACTCAAAGTAAAAATTATGCACTTCAATGCTGCGAAGTAGTGCTATAGCATCACAGGACAGATTTATGCAAATGAGTTTGCGTAGTGTAACTTCTATGCTATTTTCCTTCTTTTGCATTTTCAATTATATGAACATGGTTTCCATCATAGTTTGTATTTCCTTGTTGATGCTCATCATGAGCTAAGCCTTTTGTGGTTGGGATGCTTGTAGCTTTGTAATAACTTTTTAGTAGTTCTAATGTAATGTTTTGATGTTTGCATTTTAATCTTTGTGTGAAACTTCTTTCAAACTTATTTTAGAACTGATCAACTAATTATAAGTACATTTGTAAATTCAGAAATGGTTTACAATTTGAACTCAAGGATTAATATGAGTAAGTGGTTGTTTTAAGGACACTTGGAACAACTCATGCTTAAACCTAGACATAGGAAAGCATAGTTCATAGGGTTAATACTGTGGGAGCTTAATATACATGGGTGAACCTATTTAGAGCTTAGACTTAAGCCATTGTAATGAAACCCCGACGTTAGTGACTGAAAGGCACACATCATTTGCTACAGCACTCAGTGCTATAACAGCAGACATTACATTGAATTGGTTTAAATGATTTACTTAGTGAAACGCATTCCAACTACTCTTATTCTGAATTTCTACTTATCATTTATCTTACTTGCTTTTTAACTTTTATTTATGATTGATGACATTAATGGTTCTACATCTTGTTATGTTATTTTGTGTTACTTATTAGCTTACTTACTAATTTAATTATAGAAAAGAACTCAACAATCCTCGTGGGAACGATCTCTACTTACTCTTTATTACTTGTTGCAACTGTGTATACTTGCACATACTTTTTTCCCACAATAGCACCCTATAAAAACTAATTACGTAAGTTATTTCTACTTACTCTTTTTTACTTGTTGCCAAGTGTTCACTACAAAAAAAACTGGGATTAGCGACCGATTTTTGCACAGCAGCGACAAAATTAGCGACGGCTACAATCCCTCGCTGAAACAACCCTCGCTAATGTTTTCAAGGGAAATTTGGATCCGTCGCTAATATTTAGAGAGGGATTTTAGCGAGGGAAAATTCCCTCGCTAATTAGTGAGAGATTTAGAGAGGGATATTCCCTCACTAATTAACGAGGGATTTAGAAAACCTGCTTTTTCTTTATAATAAATATATATTTCAATATCAACAAAACCATATACCAAATCCGACACAATTTTGAGAATACTCAAATAAAATCCAAACTAACATAATGTATCCCATTTCCAAACCAACAATACCATAATCCAAATCAACATAAACATATATCAAATCCTAAACAAGTCCAAACCAGCAATAACATAATCCATAACATAATACTCCAAACGAGCAATAACAACATAATTGTTGTGCAAAAACGTGTGCAAGTATACACAGTCTAACAAGTAATAAAGTAGTAAGTAAGATCGTTCCCACGAGGATTAAGTTTCAATTGCTAAGTCTATGGAGTAGCGTTTGATTCAATGAGTAAAGCGTAACCAAAATAATAAAGTGAAGGTTGTTGAGCAATAAGTAACGTAATAGGGGTGAGAGTAACAAGATATGAACGAGTAAAAATACGAGAGGTGGTGATAGCCAAGACTAGGGTCAATAATCAATCACTCATAGATGCGGTGTTGTGATTGATGCTGTGGTAGCATTCAGTGTGCAGAATGAAAATGGATATTCCTATCACTGTGAAACGTAATGTTTTCAAGGTTTCCTTATTCCTATGCTCCCATTGAGGTTCATACTATAGCCCTAACTTCATATTCCTATTTTTCGCTAGGAAAGAATAATATTCCTACTATTCTTCAAACTATATTGACTTGCGAAATCAGCGCGTTAATTCTTTTCAGATATTAAAGCACGTTACCTTAATCAAAGTGATCAAGTTCGAAAAGAGTTTATAACAATGGAAATACACAAGCTAATGAAGTACCACATATCAATCACATTAAGGCAATCTAAAAGATCATGTTTATATCACCATCGTCTTGACTATAAAAGGATTTAGCTCATGATGAGCTTAGACATGATAAAACAACACAAAGTTATCGTAAACAGATCCATCAACATAGTAAAAGCACTTAGAGACTGAGTTACACCAACGAGCATGAAGGCGTTTCACAACTACTAATTAGCGGTGCTCTCGCGATGTTGGTAGCACTGGCTAACAGTGATCTTGTATTGGAGTGTGGAAGTGAATGGAGCGTATGATGTTTGGGCGGTGAGGAAGGTATCTCGTATTCTTTGAACTCGTTCTCTTTTTCTCTCCAAGGAATTGCGTATATGTTCCTAGGGTAAGCTGCCTATTTATGGGCCTTCGTAGCACGGCGTGCCTCTCTTGGGCCTTTTGCATTCGGTTTGTTGTAACAAACCCTAGAAATCACGCTGGCTTGTTGCTTACGGCGACGCCTTGCTCGCTAGAAGATAAAGCTTCCTTTTCTGTTGCGCTCAATGAGGCGCTTCGCCTAGTCACGCTCCTATCCAAATAGTCATTGTGATGCTGCGGCACCCGTCGTAGCACCTGCCTTAGCACTGAAATACTTAAGAATATCCTGCACACTGGGCACACAAATTAAATTCCACAAAATTGGCACTTGCGTGCCCAAATTATAATTAACATCCATGAATTCTTTAGTGTCTAATATGAGGATATCTACTACATTTTAAAGCATACTTTACTTATGAATCAAGATAATTCTTATTTGAATGAATGTAAATAACTCACATTTCTGTGAGTTATCAATAATCCATAGCATAATACTAATACGGGCCATCATCAGACTCTGTCTCCTCAAACTCAGACATAGGCGCATCGGGCTTGAAGCTCATATAGTACTTTAATATCCTCTCCTGCTTACGTTCAAACCTCAAGAAGTCCCTCTGCATATCTCCGAGAGTCTGATCCCGCATCAGCTGCTGCTGAGTCTGAATCTGCTGCTGCTGAGCCTGCATCTGTTGTATCTGCTGCGCCTGAACCTCTACCAGATGCCTGAGTTGCTCTGTCTCAGCTGAAGGACGAGGAGGTCGACTACTAGAGGGTCCCCTGGTGTCCAAGTGATCATCCTTAAAGCTCAAATTTGGAGCCAAGGGCCCCGTACCATAAATGCGGTTCTTATACTTCCCGCCTATCAACTTCTCCCACTCGCGATTCGCGAAAACTATGATCTCGGGGTCAAGTGGACCAAGTGACTCAGGGTTCCAGCTCTCCTGAGTCACCTCAGACATCGTCTCAATATGTTTATCCTGTTTTGCATAAACAGAAAACATAGCATAATTAGCACTCCATTTTAAGAAAACATTATACAATACAAGTCAAGCTGTATATTTACCTGAGTCGTCCTTGAGCGCTCATCAACATAAGTATGGGTATCCTTCTTCACATGTGTGGCCCTATGCAGCTCCGCAATAGTGAGAGGGCGTCTGGCCTTCCTACTCTGTAAAAATGAAACAAATTCTTAATTATTGGTAATTAATCGCCCTAACTAAAGTACTAAAATAACAAAAAATTTAAAAATAACTTACCAATCTCATAGCATGCTGAGCTTGGTTGACGAAGCCACAGCAGTGAAGCGAGCCACCCTTTTCAGAATTTCTATTTTTCTTCGTTTTTTCAGCGTTTCAGAATTTCTATTTTTCTTCCCATTTTTCTTTTATAACAAATGTGAGGGTATGGGGTGAAAAGACCTTTATGCACCCTCAGTTAACTCTAACATCCCATAAATACCCCTTTCTATCTACTATTCATTTAAAAACCTTACACCAATTAATAATTAATCTAGCACTCAATTAATAAAATTATTAATTAAGCACTAAATTAAATTAATTGGGTTAAACATCAAAATAATGATCTTAATTATTTTGGGGATGTTGCACCCAGCTTCGAAACTAACATCTTTGCTTCATAATAACTTTTTGGCAACCTATCCTTATTAGGTGTCCCGTCCAACATCATTTTAGTCACAAAATCTAAACCCAACTCAGAAATATTGCTCATGGACTTGAGAGCTAAAAGCTTCACACACATAGATAATTTTGACTCTGGCGAGCCTTCAAACAACGGTGTGTTTGACTCTTTTAACAAACAATAAAATCTTTGTGCTTCTTCATTTGGAAGTTCATCATGATCGTCATATTGAGGCTCATCAAATGGCACATTCACCCCGAGACCATCACAAATCATGTTTTCCATCGACTCAAATTGTTCATTAGATGGAACATGAAAACTAGAACTGCTTGAAGAAGCCCTTAAGTCAAAATTTGGAAGTCTTTCTCCGTGGTCCACCCAAATCCAATAATTAGGCCTAAACCCGATACGATACAAGTGCTCCCTAATTTCATCATCAGGTGTAATAGGTATACCGTCGCATTTAAGGCATGGTCATCTAATCCCCCCTTCCTTTTTAGCCAAATCATGTCGCCACGCTACCCTAATAAACTCTTCAACCCCATTTACAAAAGTTTCCTTCAAAAACGCTCTTCCCGGATATAACCGATCATACACCCAACTATGATTCAATTGATTCCAATTCATCTACACACATTTAAAAAAGCGCGTTAGATTCCCATAACTAAACCCCAAAATATAACCTATCAAGTTAGTGGCGTCGATATGATCTTGGTGAAGATGATTTCGAGTCGAATATGGGGGTTAAGGACAGAACAAACAAAAACCTTTTCCATATAAGTAGTGAAGGAAGTTATTTCTAAATTCCAACCTTAAAATTGTTAGTATTGTCTCGCAATTATCTCAATGGAGATGATTTCGAGTAAATATGGGGGGTGAGGGATAGTACCTCACCCTTTTCCATCAACAACACACAATATAGTCATCTAACCTAGGGTTCATCAAACATCAAAACAACAAAAATAAATAAAAAACTAACTGTTATGAGCAACGAGAAAAAAATCGAACGGTCTAGTGGCGGTCTGGTGACGGTGCGCACTCCGGTGCGGTAGTGAGACTTCAAACACCAACAAATTTTCTCTACAATAGTCACATTTTAAATTAACACTTTTGCTAACAATAAACATTCATGCTCACATAATCTCAAAAAAAAAAACATTCATGCTCACAATAAACAAAATTATTAACACTGATACTAGAGGTATACTGTTTTTTCCCAAATGCTTAAAATACTAAACACAAGAACAACACTATGAAGCACCAAACATCAATTCTAAATGCTTAAATACAAAAACTAGAATACATGAATTTTAAGCATTCAAAAGAAAAAACGAAATCAAAAGAGAAACGAAAATAAAAACGAAATCAAAAGAGAAAACGAAAATAAAAACGAAATCAAAAGAGAAAATGAAAATAAAAAGGAAGTGGGAGAGATGATTGTTGGAACCTGCTTTGATTCTGAGATGATTGTTGCTTCTTCTTTGTCTTTAAAAATGGAAAACGAAGTTGTTGGAGGTTGAAGGAGAGAAGAGAAAAGAAAAATGAGTGAGAGAAGAGAAAAGAAGGAGAGAAACGAAGTTTGGGAAGAAGGAGAGAAATGAGTGAGAGAAGAGAAAAGAAAAAGAACAAGAAGAGTATTTCAGCTAGGTTAAAAAAATTCACTTAACATTAGTGAGGGACATTTAGCGACGGATTCAACCTTTAGCAACGGACAGGGGAATTTTACGAGTTCCACCGTCTGCCAACGGTCACGTCAGCATTAGCGACGAACCATTAGCGACGGAGAGAGGGAATATTACAAGTTCCAATGTCTGCCAACGGTCACGTCAGCATTAGCGACAGACTGAGCCTTTAGCGACGGATTGGAGTTTTTTCAAAAAAAAGGCGCGCCTTTTTAGCGACGGCCACGTGTGTCGCTAAATCCCTCGCTAAGTTATTTTTAGCGACGTTATTTTTAGCGACAGACTACATTTCCCTCGCTAAATTTTGTCGCCTATCCTGCGCTTTTTTGTAGTGGTTTTGTTGACGAGTGGAACCGGGGTTGGATTTGCATTGTTGAAAGAAAGGCACAGGTTCCAATAGCGTTACACAAAAAGAATGACAATAGTGGAAACGTTTATTTCTGGTGAATGGGACGTTCTTTCCACATGTTTAGGATTGAAGCATGGAACCCCCATTCGTTTAGGTTATACACCTGCTTATCTGAATGCTCTTTTTCCTTAGCTTGGGTTGAACAAGCTGAGTTTGTTGGCCCATATGTTGAAGAAAACCTTTGTCTCTAAGTATCAAAGGATCAGCAGTCTTATGTATTTTACTTATTGTTAACACCCAAAACAAAGTAAGTTGTTGGCTGAGGGAAAAAGGAAGTTTAGAACCAAAATAGGCGCTGAGACAACCACACGAACAATAGGGGAGAAGAAGACACTCGCCACAAAATTTGGGCTGGGCATGGAAAAAAGATATTTGGAAGCTTCGAAGGAGTGAAAGCAAGGCACCTAGGTATCATGAGACTCGGTTGGAGGGAGCCTCGAGCATGGAGTGACTCGGCTAAGAAGTCAACGACCGAAGATTGAAGAAAAGCGCGTCCGAGAAGGACTGTGGCCGAGGCGAATAATACTTGCTTGGAGTGCAAGTATTCAATGCACGTGGACATATTATGTTTGAGAGGTTAAGGTCAATGAGCAGAAGACTCTACTGAAACCGGAACGACTAGAGTTGTGCCCCACTAACCGTGCTAGTGAAGTCGTGGAGGAGTGGACGCCGAGTTTCTAGGGATTGGGCTTAATTAGAATCGTTGATCAGGATTAATTCAACGGTGGGCAGATGTAGGCTCGAGTAGTGGCTAACGAAGGCTCATGTATATATATAGTAACACTTGTACATTTCTAAAACACACATCAATCAATACACAAGCATTTACTTATTCTATTTTCTTTATCGCTTTTCTTTATGCTTTCTTATAGTTTTCGTAGATAATCCAAGCCGCACTCCCTCTCACACCTAACCTAACGACTCTTTGGAGAAGTTAGGGAACCCATAGTCGTCGAGGAACAGAGTTCCTTCCTCGAAGCCATTGCTTGAAGAAAGAGGAATCACAAACTGTCCAAAGCTCTAGCCGATCCCACAGTTAGAATACAAGAGTTTGACGACAACACTTCTGTATAACTTTAATCACTATCTACTTGGTGTTAAGTTGTGTGTGCATCAAGACACTTTTACGGAGTACTTTCTTGCTCTCATCTCAGGATGCTATGTGTGGCTAAAATCGTTTTTTGCTTTTATTTAGTTTGTATAAGTGTAGTGTTCTTTAGTTATTATGTTCACTTTTGTAACCAGCGACTGCTACTTATAATATCATGTTTATTATCTATATTTTTTCGCTTTAATTATTTATTGTTATGTATTATAAAAGAAAGATTTACTAATTAGATAAATTATTATATTATACAGTTTTATAATAAAACTGAGTATGATGCTAAGGTTGATATAAATGATTATGTGTACTCAGTTGATAATGGGAGGAGTATTTTTTTTCTTACACGTAGAAAATAAAGAAACTCCCAGCAAATCATATAGGTGTCAAATTAGATTTGAAGATGGGTAAGTTGTAACATGTGGATGGTGCAAATAGATTTGCTCTGACTTTGAGATAAGGTTACATATGCAATGTACCGGAATTTGTTCTTGCATATATCTAACTATAAATATATAGGTATAGTGTAGACTTGTATCATCATCACATTGAAAGAGAAACAACAAAGGTAGAAAAACAGAAAAAGCTGCAAACAGAAGAAAAAAAATGGGCAGAAAAAACTGCACTGACGCGCATTGTCAGAAATTTTTATTTTTATTTTTTAAAAAAATATTTTTCTTTTAAACTCATTTTTTAAAAAAAATCAATAATTAAATAAAATTTATGAAATTACTTTTAAATTACGTAGATTTTACTATTTACTATAATCTACTCAAAGTCTCAAACTACTAAAACCAATTAATTTAACCACCGATTGTCAAAAAAGGTAATACCAATAGCAAACATCAATAATTAAATTAAACTTATGAAATTAATATTAAATTATGTAAAATTTACTATTTATTATAATCTACCCAAACTACTAAAACCAATTAATTTAATCACTATCAATTGTCAAAAAAAACTATACCGCTAGCAAAAAATCCAAAATTATTTTTCCTAAAAAAAATTCAAGAGCGACAACGAGAGCGCCAACGGAAGCGCCAACGTGGGTGCATATTTTATATTAAATCTCATTTTATTTTTTCCTGATTTTTACTCCATTATTAATATTATAAGAAGATATTGATTTTTTTTTTTACTTTTTGCATTATAAGTATTTTAATAAATTTCAAATATAGCTTTTAATTATCGAGTTTTTCCTTTTTCTTTTATTATATTTTGCAACTTTTAATGTATTTATAATTTCATAGCAAATTATAACAAATACGTATCACCCGTGCGGATGCACGGGTAAAATACTAGTAGAATAGATTGAAATGAAGTCTCAGTTCTGTTGTTTGAATGTTTTACCGCGGAACATAATAAAGTTCCTGTCTGATTGTGTGAATTGGAAGTAAATTTGATCGAGGCCATGTTTGGATAAATAGCTTAATTAATCTTAAGGGCTTATAGCATAAACTCTCTTGAAGTATTTTGTAAGGCAATATCATTTTTTAAAAGCATAAAATCAGTTCAGTTTTGGAGGTCATAAACCGATTTTGAAGGATAAAACATTGGTTTTAAAATACAAAAACCAATTTTAAAATCGAAAACTGGATATCCAAAACTGGTTAAAAAAACCAAATCCAGTTCGAAAACCAAAAATCGGTTATAAAAAATAGTTATGGAATAACGTGTTATGTAAAATAATATCTGGTTACACTAAGTTGGTTATAAAACCGGTTATATTAAATGAATATTTCATGGTTCTGGATTGGTTGTGTAACCATGGATATTTTGTGCACCCTTAATCACAGATATACAACAAAAGGAAGAACGCCTCACTGGTTTTGTGCAGATTTAATTGTTATGAATGAATTACGGTTGTGTGCAGAATTATTATTACAATAAAAGGAATAACGCCTCACTAGTTTTGTGCCAATTCAGTCCTTAGATAAGCTTTACTAGACTAATTACCAAGTCTTATAAGCTTTTCTGCCTTTTTTGTGTGCAGTATAATTACAATGTCTTATGATGAAATGAGCTTCTATCAGCATCCTGGTGTCTCAAATGAAAGATCAAGACGATCATCATCCATAACATCGCTTGGCGTAGAAGCTCTATCTCACTTTGATGTCATGAGTCATGTGCTTTGAATTGGAGTTTAAAGAATTGGACAAACAATGTATTTTGGGATCTTTATTTGATATTGATGCTGATGTGGCACTCAGTTAAGTTCACTCTCGCTGCAAAGTGGACTCGCGTTCCTTTGCTTCGATTAACAACTTTTGTATCAGCTGAGTTAGTTAGGATATTGAAATTCTGTTTGGCGCCAAATCGCAGGCCTATATAACCTGCAATTTCAGTTGATCAATTGTAATTTTAATCTGAATATCAGACAAAATTTACCTGAGAATGCTAGTCCAAAAAATAATCGAACATTCACTCCTTCCCTTCAAGAAAACTACAAGGACATACATTCTTTCCAAATGTTGGTTACACTTGTGGAGGAAATCAACCAACATAGAGTTCAATGAATTATTTTTTGTTAAATTTGATGTACCCCATTATGTAAGGGTAGCTCAAAGAGGTGACTTTTCAATTTTGTAGAAGTTTTCTTCATAACCACATAGATACTACCTTTGAAAAGTTCTCTTTAACATTATCAAACCTTAGTGAAGCTATTGAGATAGTGAAAAGAGTAAGCTAGTAGCTTAGTAATAGTTACTAAAGGGTTATAGTAGTAATTTACTAAATTAAATAAATTAATAAATGTTCATTTTTTTAGGGATTATTAAAACAAAAACATTTATTTACTCCTTGATTTTCTCTTCCACTATCTTCTCTCTCACAATTCCACTATCTTCTCTCTCACAATTTTATCTGTCACGTTATTTTCATCTGTTATTTTTCTTCTTCTTTTTCTTTTTCTTCTTCTTCTTCTTCTTATTCTTCTTCTTTTTTTTTTCTTCATGTTACATATATCTTTCTTTATTTTTCACGCAAAAGAAGCCTAAAAAACGCACTCACGCCAAAAAATAAGACGCCCACGGGTGTTTAATAAAAAGACTCCGTTGATCCACGCCATTGAAACACGCCATTGATCATGTCTCGTTATGATGTTGATGAACATGGGACTAAAATCATTTTTTCATCGTTATGATGTTGATTAACGGACTAACCGAAGTTATGTTATATCCTGGCTAGAAACCCACTAACCAAAGTTATGTTATTCCCTGGCTAGAATTGGACTAACCAAAGATATGTTATTCCCTGTCTAGAATTCCTCTAACCGAAGTTATGTTATCTTTTTGTTAGAATTGTACTAACCGAAGTTATATTATTTCCTGGCTAGAATTCCACTAACCGAAGTTATGTTATTCACTGGTTAATTTCTATTAACAAATGTTCCGTACTTATGTGGTCTTTTTTTGTTTTTGTTGTTGCAGTACAGGGTTGTCAGCATCAGCATGAAAATCAAACCGACATGATTGTCTTAGATGCACAAAGTATTATTGATTGCTTTTTATTTTATTTGAATAATTTATTTGCATTGTGAGATGTACATGATTTTGTGAGAGATACTCATATGTAAGGTGGCTATATTTTTTGGTTAGTACAATTCTAACCAAAGGATAACATAACTTCGGTTAGAGGAATTCTAGACAGGGAATAACATATCTTTGGTTAGTCCAATTCTAGCCAGGGAATAACATAACTTTGGTTAGTGGGTTTCTAGCCAGGATATAACATAACTTCGGTTAGTCCAATTCTAGCCATGAAATAGCATAACTTCAGTTACTACAGTTCTAGCCAGGGAAAAACATAACTTCGGTTAGTCCTATTGTAGCCAGGGAATAAGATAACTTCGGTAAGTACGATCTAACCAAATAAAAATATGACTTACGCGCAAGTAACGATGAAAAACTGATTTTAGTCCCATGTTCATCAACATCATAACGAGACATGATCAATGGCGTGCTTCAATGGCGTGGATCAACGGAGTCCGTTTTTTAAACCCCCGTGGGCGTCTTAGTTTTTGGCGTGAGTGCGTATTTTTGCGTGAAAAAATAAAGAAAGATATATGTAACATGAAGAAGAAGAAGAAGAAGAAGAAGAAGAAGAAGAAGAAGAAGAAGAAGAAGAAGAAGAAGAAGAAGAAGAAGAAGAAGAAGAAGAAGAAGAAGAAGAAGAAGAATAACAGATGAAAATAACGTGACAGATAAAATTGTGAGAGTGTGAGAGAGAAGATAGTGGAAGAGAAAATCAATGAGTAAATAAATACTTTTGTTTTAATAATCCCTAAAAAAAAGGAACATTTATTAATTTATTTAATTTAATTAAAACCACAAAAAATGGATGTGACACAATTACCCCTATTAAAAACTAGCCATTAGATTGAATTTCATTGAAATTTTGTCAATTCAATGGCTAGTAACGATTTAATAACTATTACTAAACAAATGGCTTAGTATCATAACCCATAGCCGTGAAAAGACGTGTTGCCTTTGTCATAAAACATGGAGTGAAAGAGTTGGGGAAAGATTTATCTAATCCTAGTTGGTTTGAAAGTTATCATGAGAATCCCATGACTTTTCTTGAATTGCCAACATATGTTTATGACCCCATCTGATCAAGTTGCATTCTTGCGAGAGATTCAATAACTTTATAATCATAAACATACGTTGACAAATTAAACAAAGCCATGGGATTCTCGTGATAACTTTCAAATCAACTAGGATCAGACCAATATATCCCCAATTCTTTCACTCCATGTTTTATGGCAAAGTCAACACACCTTTTCACTATCTCAATAGCTTCAATAAGGTTTGATAATGTTAAAGAGAAATTTTCAAGGGTAGTATCTTTGTGGTTATGAAGAAAAAATTCTATAAAGTTGAGAAAATCACTTCTTTGGGATACCCTTACATAATAGGGTACATCAAATTTAACAAAAAAGAATCCATTGAACTCAATGTTTGTTATTTCCTCCACAAGTGTAACCAATGTTTGGACAGAATGTGTGTCCTTGTAGCTTCCTTGAAGGGAATGAGTGAAATGATGGCGAGAAGCAAGGAATCAAGTAACAAAGAAAATCTATCATAGTTTGATGGCATATTGGTGATGGAAGGAGGAAAGTGAGAGAAAAAGGCAATGAATGGCTATGGTTCATGAACCAAACGAGTCGATCTTTACCTAGCTCAAGTTCAGCTCATTTATATGACGAGCTCAATTTTCAGCTCAAGCTCAGTTCATTTGGTTCATGAACCAAGTGCAACGAGCCATTTATCGAATCGAGTTTCGAACTATGTTCGAGTTAGTTTGGTTCATTGCCAGCCCTAGCTATGGAACAGCGTATACATATATGACAAAGTTGATGAAGTTTTAGGTCAAATGATATATGTGATAGAGCTTTATAATGGGCGAGTAAAAAAGTAAAATTTCATTTTTTTTCTATTTCCTTCTCAATTTTCAATTTAAAAAAAAAACAATTATGTCAAATAAAATCTATAACGGTGCATTCATCTTTTACTTTAAATGTGTTTTGTATGTCTCATTAAAAATAATGAAATGCAGGAAATTAAATATATATTTTTAATGACATTTTATTACTTAATGTATTTAGTCGCAATGAATTAAGATATTTTCTATTTGCTCTCCTCAAATTTTCTTGACCGAACTATTTGCTCCTCCATATTAATTACCATAATTTTGGATTGTTTTAGGCATGTAAATAAAGCTGGACCATATTTAATGTCATATTATCGCATTTATTATTTCAAAGAAGAATTGGAGAATTTTGAGAAACAGAAATGGTCCTCACTTTTTTTGTCAAAAAAGAAAAAGAAATGGTCTTTACTTTCAATTATTCACATTAAATATTAAATACATATATTAAGATGTAAATAATTAAATGATGTATATAGGATGTATCCAAACGTATTTTGAAAGCTATGTACAATTCTTAGAGAAAAAAATACCTATCGAGAGTAATAATACAGGAGCTTCACATGCCCAAAAGGCTGAAAATAACAACAACAACAACAATAATAATAATAATAATAATAATAATAATAATAATAATAATAATAATAATAATAATAATAATATATAATACATCTAACACATTTGCATTTTGAAAGACTAAAATTCTTGAATTTCTATTTTATTTTTAGATTTACAGTTATTAAAATCTTTAGGATATGTTTGATTAGACTTTTAAAAATAATTTTTATTTTTAAATAATTAAAAAATAATAATTTAGGTGGGGCAAGATACCGTATTCGTCGTGATGATTAGTGTGAAGTTTTAATTTAAGTATGTGTAACGTGACCCAAGCTCTACTAGGGTTAAAGAGTCGGTGATGCTTAAAGATCATTTGACAACTCTTCGGAGTTAAGTTTAATTGAAGTTTAGGCCATCGATAACCGGTTAACACATAGGAAAGTTCTATATTATTATTATTTGATTGATTGAGTGATTGGTTGTTTGAGATATTGTGATTGATTGCTTTGATTGTTTATATGCTATGAAATGCTTTTGTGCTATTCATGCTTATCGGTGAAATTTCTGAAATGTCTTATTTATATAGTTGAGAAAGCATGATTTTATTTCATAATAGTAATAATATAAACAAGTATGATGAGAAAACCAAGTTAAGTTTGCATAATGAACTTAGGTGAAAGTGAACTAGAGTCATAAAGATATAAAGTGGAATGTAAACTTAACCGTAGTGCAAGAGATAGTACAAGGTACTGATCAACAAAATGAGTAAAGCATACGGGTTAAGATGTAATCAAACAAAATCATATAGATTGCATGTGTTGTAAGTCCACAACCGTGTGATATGGGACACACAAGGTCAACTACCGGATCTGGTACTTAGTAGGAAATATCTATATCGGTCGGATGAGGTAATGTTAGGTTTAGATTACTCTAATAAATTTCAGATAGGGAGCGACTTATAACATCTAGACTCCATAGTGACAGTCGGATTGCGTTCTTGACGGATGTGGAAATGTTAGGATATGGCCAGAGTCAACATATAGTATTCACACATACTCATAGATAGACTCTGAAAAATAAGATAAGAATAAAAGATAGAAGATAAGAAATGATTTGATTTGACGTACTTGTGACATGTTTAAATTAAGATTTACCTTATTTCCCCAGTTTTCTGACTTATACATGTATCTTAGGCCTATGTGTTTTTCTTGTGTATATTTGTTTGTATCGCTTAGATCTAGTTGAGGAGCCATTTGTAGCAGATCGAGATGGTTTTACTTCCACGACGAGCATTGAAGGCATCAAGGATGCCAGTGCAATATCACGGGCGAGTCAGGTGTCTCATTGAGAAAACCTGTATTTTGTTTAGCCCGTGTGTCAGTCTTTGGAGTCTCGTTAAGATATTCATTTAGCTGATTTTGCTTTATGCTCTTATTTTTCCGTTGTTTTGTAAAACTTTGATTTATATTTGACGGGTTTTAACATAACCACGTGTTTTGAAAATCTTTTAAAATTATGTCTTTATCTATGTGATGCATGTTCAGTTATAAGTACTTTAAGTTCTAAATATTTTCGCCTGTGAGAATAAAGGATTAAGTGTTAAGGGTTACTATGATGAGGACAAGGGTCATCTCATGCATAATTGAAAGTAAAGACCAACACCGTTGGCTCAGTGGCTTAATCTACCTTGAGACACGGGGGGTCGACCTGGTGCTCCCTGGTTCGATTCCAGCAGTGGACAAATTCGGTGTTGGCCAGTGCGAAATTTGATCCTAAGTACGTGATAATTTTCTAAATTATCTAATTTTTTATTGGCTTAAATATGTTTTAGGCCCCTGCAAATATAGGGTGTTTTGGTTTAAGCCCCTGCAAAAATTTTTTTTTGTTAAAGGCCCTTGCAAAATGAAATATTTTGTTTTAAACCCTTCTCAACATATCCAGCAATCATAGCATTCCATGTTGTAGGCTACATTTTAGTCATAGAAGGGCTTATAATAAAATATGTCATTTTGCAAGGGCCTTTAACAAAAAAAAATTTTACAGGGGCTTAAACCAAAACACCCTATATTTGCAGGGGCCTCAAACATATTTAAGCCATTTTTATTCTATATGAAGGGAAAATTGTCATATACTCTAGACTTATAGTTTGCTTTTGTCTTAATTTGATGTTAATTGAGCATGATTAATCTCTTAAAATGTTTTGATGATTATAGCTCAATTGGAATGCAATTTTGTGCCTAATGATTATAAATCTAATGGAATATTTTTTGCAGGTTTTGGAAATAAATAAATAAATATAGCACTAATGCTTTGTTGTGTTGGGTAAAGAATTATCCTAGTTGCTATTACCTCAATTCCAGACTCCAACGTGTGCAGTGTTAAGACTTTTGGCAAGTGTACCAATTGTCGTCGCAAGTAATAAAATGCGGTAAGTAACCGGTCGATTCCTCAGGAATTGTGCGTTGAAAACAATAGCAAAGTTGCAAATTCTTAGATTGTAAAGGTTTGGTAAAATTGAGTTTCCGAAACAGCGAAATAAAACGATTGATTAAATACGCGAGAAAACCGATTAGGGGTCAAATCATCTCCCACTCTCCTATCACATGAACCTTCAGTTAATTCCACATTGATTGTTCAATTACCAGATTCAATTTACAATATTAGGTTTAGGACAATTTCTTGCCTCAAAACCCCTATTACCTTATGAGTTACCCTAATTCCTTAGGAGATTCATGCCAACGGTAATGCAATAAACACAAGAAATAGAGAATTCACATATCTAAGCCCACATTCCTATGGTGATTACAAGTATGTGATCTAAAACTTCATATCAAGTATGCAAACCCTAATCCCTTAGGTGATCACAAACCCCAATTCATCAAAACTATCATATGTAGTAATAAAGCATTAACCACAAAAGTTTAGACAAATGACAATCGAACAATCAATTGAATTAACCATAACAAAGCGCTCACATGATAGGGTTTGGGAGAATCATCTCTCCCTAATCTGAGAAATTTAGTTACAACTCATCCTAAGAGTAGAAGCCAACATAAAATAGAAAACAAACACAAGGGAAGACATTAGAACCTTCAATCCCTTGTTCCCAAGTGGTGAGAAGGCCCCAAAATCGCACCCTCCAGCTGCTCCAAAGTGTGGTTCCGTTCCCCAGACGAAGTCCCTCTGAAAAACGCTGAAACTGCTTTAAAAACCCTAATTTTTGCGCCCCATCGCGACGCGACCCGTGACCATCGCGTCGCGATATAGGACAGAAACTTCTGACTTTGCAAAATTCCTCCTGGTCGCGTCACGAGCCCTCCTGGTCGCGATGCGATATTGAACAGAATTCAAATCCCTCCATTTTGCTGCATTTCCGGGCAAGTGTCTGGTTCGCCGAATGATGCCACAACCAATTAGAGGTCTTCAAGTCCAAATTAGCTCCAAAATTGAAGGAATTATTTACAAATGAACTTCCTACTACAATTATCTAAAACTAGACTAAATCCCCGGATAATGACTGTGATACAATGAAAAACCTGCACAATTGGTCCTAAAAATGCCTAACTTACATCATATGATTGAGAGTCAACACAACCCCAAACTTAAACTTTTGCTTGTCCTCAAGCAAACAATCAATTCAGACTGTGGCTGATTTTTCTATTCAGCTGTTACATGTAATACATCAACCTTAAACATATCAGCACATCAACTATCATCATCAACCTAATACAGTGGCAGGACAACTGAATTGGAAATACCGAATCATAAGCAGGCAGCATTCTCAAGTTTCTCTATTGCACACATCTCACCAGTGTTTCACTCTTGAGGTGTTTCGGGTATTCACTCAATTCACAGTACCTGCATCATCGTTTCATAGGCTTGACAGAGTTCTATATCAGTCTATACAAATGACTTGCATACACACATTTTGAGGACTTTAAGGGTTATAGCGGGGCTTTAGGTAAGGGTGGACAATTTGGAATAA
The DNA here is from genome assembly GCA_039519185.1 of Astragalus membranaceus. Taxonomy (NCBI): domain Eukaryota; kingdom Viridiplantae; phylum Streptophyta; class Magnoliopsida; order Fabales; family Fabaceae; genus Astragalus; species Astragalus membranaceus. The sequence continues at coordinate 21,134,244 of CM076850.1, read as the reverse complement.
GTAGGTTGCACTTGGAGTTAGGCCTACCTCTCACTCAGGCAATTTCGCACAATTCACTTACTCACCCATTTCCCCAAAGCATTCAACAAACAAGAGAAGGACTTTTTTTTTTGATATATGTATATATATATATTTTTTCTTTATTTTCTTTTCTTTGTTTCTTTTCTCTTGTATACCACCCCAAACTTAGAATGTTGGTATTCCACGAGCAACCCCAAACTTAGAATTTTTCCCACTCTCACAGCTTTTGTTACCTAACTCCAAGTTAAGAATTAACTAGGCTATGATTTTCAGAAAAAAAAAGCATACAGATTTTTACTAATAGGCTCAGAGGGGCTAGCAGAGGATAAACATTAGTTAGGTGCGGTTTGAGAGGCTCAGGGGTGCCAAAAGAAATGCCTCAGTGTGTATGAAAATCAAATGCAAAAATAATTAAGCACAATGTCAAGTTCTGCAGACTAATGCAGGCAAGGAATACACACAATATATAAGAACGTGTTTAGGCTCAAACCTCACGGTTGGGGTCGTAGAGATAGAACTTGAGAGATGCTGCTCACAGATGATAAAGGACTTCTGCAACTTTTGTCATGACCCCTGCTATTACTTGATGATAAAACTTGACGTGCGAGTGTCCAAAGGAAAAATGCAACATGCGACCCCAAATGCCACACATCATCACCATTGAAGCTGCTTTAACAAAACAAAAACAAAATATAGGGCAGTGGTGCCTCAATATCACAGAGTAAGTCAAAATTATAGAGTACAGATCAAAATGCAAAATAAAGTCAAAAAGGGAGAAGTACAACTAAAAGTGCAAGTAAAAATGTCTGAATAAAACAGTAAAATAAATGAGCCTCTTGCTCAAGGGAATGAAATGTGCTCCTCCAAATACTCATCCCCTGAAAGAAGTGGATCCTGGGGGTCTGGCTGCTGCTCTGCATGGTGTGCTGATGAAGATGCGCCTGCTGCTCTATTCTCCGCCATGTACTCCTGGGCAGCCTGGTGGACTCTGGCTGATGCCAGGTAAGATGTGTCTAATCCCTGTTGCTGTAGTAGCATCGACGTCCCACACCAGTTGCCCATCTGGAGATCATACTGGAAGGAAGGGTCGGTGCCATACAGTTGTCTGTAGGATGGGCCTGCTGGCTGCTGCTGTGCTGGAGGTGCCGGCTGCTGTGGTGGAACTGCATCTATGGGCCCATCGGGCTGCTTCAAGATCCATGCTGCTGTGATGCCCTCCCTGGGGTCAGTCAGAAGATCGTCTGGGTACTCAGGGCAGCCCTGCTGTCTACACAAAGCATGGATGATAGAGCAGTGCCCCAATCGAGCCCTAGGACATCTGACGATCTCTACAGTGCTCGCTGAAATGGCTCTCCACAGATTTACCCTCTGGCCTCTCATGATAGCTTGTAGTCCCATGGCTACCTTGGTCTTGACATCAGTGGAGTTGGAGCATGAAATGACAGACTGATTAAAGAAATTGTTCCAGGCCTTAGGAATTGCCTTCAGAGCCATGTTGCAGAAGCGGCGGGGAAAAGTTTGTCCAATCGGACCGATAAGATAATTGTCCCACGTCGCTCCTTGACGACACAACTCTCCCAGCAAACCCTCATAATCATGCTCCCCCCTCCTGTCCCATGCATCCATCATAGCACAATCGGCAGTAGTAGGTAGGCCGAGGAGACTGTTGATGGTATCAGGAGAGTAAGACACCTCTCTTCCCCTAGCCATAGAAACTCTGTCATCTTCCTCCCCGTAGGCATTTGCATAGAACTCTCTCACCATGCTTTGGTTAGCCTGTTTGATCATTGAGTTGAGCGAAAGCCAACCCAATCCCCGAAGAGTGGAGGTAATGATGGGGAATTCCCCCGTGCTGAGGTTGAAGGCCCTTTCTGGATTTATCTTTTTGCCTTTGACCACTTGGTGGTACCTCTCCTCGTGTGCTGGGGATTTGAATCTGTCCACCTCTGATGGGACCCCTCTCCTTTTCTTTGAGGTGCCTGCTCCGCTTGGCTTGCTCATGTTACGTACCTGTAAATGGCCTTCAATGATATAAAGCCAGAATCCAGCACAAATTGTTAGTTCTCGGTGGGTCCCTGGTGTGGGCCCCACTCTAGCAGAGAAAATAACAAAACAGCCAAAACATAGTTCCTGAGCACCAAGTCATCTATCCTAATGTTTAGAGTAATTGCAGAATTAAAACAAGGCTAGCAACAAAAAACAGAATTCTCTTAGACATTTTCACAAATAGTTGGGTTGCTTAGCCAAAACTCACTCGAGCAATTTTACAAACACCTTGGCTACATAGATTTTGTCATTTTGGCATTTCATCAAACACCTTGTCTATGCCCAAAATCAACTTAGTTTCTACCCCCAATTCAATCATTCTCTCCCCAACATTAGCAACAAGCAACAATCATGCAATACAATATCATAGGGAACAATCCTACTCTCCTAATTTGACTTCGAATCCCCACAATTCCTACCCAAAAATCACCCCAACAACCATCAAAACCACTCAAAATATTCTACTCTAATTAAAGAACAAGGTTAAGATTAATACCTGGAGATGTTGGTGGTGAGGAGTTCGCGCAAGGTAGCAAGAATTCACAACCAAATGCGAGCAAAAACCGTAATGGGGAGGGGAATTCGTAGTGTGCACAAGAGGGGGAAAATAGAGAATTTGAAAAATTATTTGTTTTTGTGTTCGGACTGCCCAGTTTTACGCTAAAAAGGCTCGTATCGCGACGCGAACCCTCCTTGTCGCGTCGCGAAAGAAAACAGAACCGTTTCCAGTTTCAAAAATTTTGAAGCATCGCGACGCGACACGCCTCATTCGCGACGCGAAATAAAGCAGAAACCATTTTTCTTTTGAGATCCTTCTATGTCGCGAAGCGAAATCGACCGAACACAGCTTTCGCCTAAATCTAGTCAAAATTAAAATGGAAATGAATACTTAAAATTAATTTAAAATAAATACTGGGTACCTCACAGTGGGTTGCCTCCCACTCAGCGCTTCTTTATCGTCACTAGCTTGACGGTTCGAAGATGGATCAATTTGGCTCAGGTGCCTTTGGCTTCTTCATTGCCCCATTCACAGCTCCTTCAGAACCTTCTCCATTGAATTTCCAGTTGGGCTCACCCACCACTTCCTTTAGATCCACCCACTTGCTTGGTGAATTTTCCGGTGGCGAGTGGATGTGTATTCTGTTTTTAGCTTAGGGATCCGGTGCCTCAACACTATAGCACCCTCCCTTTTTCTCATCCTTCTTTGCTGACTTGATCACCCTTAGGATTTCCTCTTCTTCTTGCACCCTCAGTTTCACAGTCCCATCTGCCACATCTATGACAGCTCTACTGGTGGCTAGGAAGGGTCTTCCCAAGATGAAGGGGATGTCATTTTCCCCATCCATTGAACTCTTGACCTCAGTGTCACCATCCAAACGCAGAATCACAAAATCTACCGGGAAGAGGAATTTTCCCACATTTACTAAGACATCCTCCACAATACCATAAGGATGCCTTATTGACCTATCAGCCAGTTGCAGGGTCATGTGAGTTGATTTGACTTCACCTCCCCCAAGCTTTCTCCACATTCCCAAGGGCATTAGGTTTATGCTTGCCCCCAAGTCACAGAGGGCCTTATCTATAGTGACATTACCAATTGCACAGGGAATGGTGAAGCTTCCTGGATCCTTCAGCTTAGGGGGAATTTTGTTTTGAATGATAGCACAGCACTCCTCTGTTAACGCTACTGTTTCATTCCCCTTTAACTTTTTCTTTTTGGTCAATAGCTGTTTCATGAACTTCGCATAGACCGACATCTTTTCCAGGGCTTCAGCAAAAGGTATATTGATCTGGAGGCTTCTGAACACCTCCATGAACTTAGAGAACTGCTCATCATTCTGATTTTCTTGCTTACCTGAGGATAGGGCAGTTTCATGTATGATGGGGTTTCTTTGGGTTCCACCTGAGGGTTGTCCTTCCCCGCTTCCTCACTCTTTTCATTTGCTTCCTCACTAAGCACCTTTTCTTTCTTTTTCTTTTCCCGGGGCTTGGTTACTTCAGACGGTTCCAACTCCCTACCACTTCTTAGATAGATGGCATTGCAATTCTCCTTCCTCGGGTTATCCACAGTGTTGGCAGGAAAGCCACTTTTGGATGTCTCCGCAAGTTGCTTCGATAACTGACCAATCTGTACCTCCAAATTTTTCATTGATGCTTCATGGTTTTTCTCCATGTTTTTCATTATCTGCTCTTGAGCTTGGAAGGTATTTTTGGTCATCTGCATAAACTGTGTCAATGCATCCTCTAACCGAGAAGGTGGTTTCTGTTGTTGATTGGCAGGTGCCTGAGACTGTTGTTGGTTGGAACTTGTGCCTTCATTATTATTCTTCTAAGAAAAGTTGGGATGATTCTTCCACCCTGGATTATAGGTGTTAGAAAATGGATTCCCGCCTTGTCTTTGGAAGTTTCCCATATAGTTGGCCTGTTCCAATGCTTCTCCATAAGCTGCACAATCACCTTCGTGGGATTCCCTACCACAATAATTGCACCCGCCTGCTTGCACTGCTTGTACTGTTGCTGGAGCTTTGGAACCTACTTCACACGCTGCCTCTAATTGCTTAGTGAGAGCCTCGATTTGCATGGACATTAGTTTCTGTTGGGCTAACACCGCGCTGTTTGAATCAAGCTCCAGCACACCTTTCTTTCCTACAGCCCCCCTATCATTTTGGATCCTGTACTCATTGGAAGCCATGTCTTCAACCAAATGTTTGGCTTCTTCCCACGTCTTGGTACCTAGGGATCCTCCCGCTGAGGCATCCAACATCATTCTTGTTTGTGGTCTCAGCCCATGGCAAAAAGTTTGTAACTGTAGGAAATCTTCTATGCCATGGCCGGGACACTTCTTGAGTAATAGCTTGAATCGTTCCCAAGAATCATACAACGATTCGGACTCTCCCTGTGTAAAATTGGAGATATCAGCTCTTTTCCTTATGAACTTGGAGATTGGGAAGAATCTCTCCAAGAACTTGTTCTCGAGGTCATTCCAAGTGTTGATTGTCCCTGGGAGAGTGTTCAGCCAATCCTTGGCCCTCCCTGTGAGAGTGAAAGGGAACAGCCGGACCTTCTTTGCACTATCGGTTACTCCCTCAGGGTGTGTAGTCCCACATATCTCGTAGAATTGGAACAAGTGCTGACTAGGGTCTTCGGCATCCGACCCAGAGAATTGCTCAGATTTTAGGGCCGTGAGCACAGACGAGTTGATATCAAACTGGGCCACGCCCACTGGTTGAAATGCTAATGCCTGGGCGCCCTGATTCCTTCGCCTGAAATCACCCAAAGTACGTCTCGATGGAGGTGGGGGTGGAATTCCAGCCATTTCAACTGCAGAAACTGAATGTACCTGTGTCTCTACCTCGGCTTGTTGCTTAGCTAGCCTTTCTTTCTTTCGATTTGCCCTTGCTAACTTTTCGATCTCTGGGTCACCCAATAGTTCTTGCGGGCCCTTACTCCGCATACACAAATCCCTGAATCACTAAGCAAACCATTAACAAGTCCGAGCAAAATCACTAGGTAGGAAGGATCAAATAACTCAAAGGTATAACAAAATGTAAACTAAACTCTAAGAATCAACTCGTTTGCCTTGTTGACAACGAAATCAACAATCCCCGGCAACGGCGCCAAAAACTTGTTAAGACTTTTGGCAGGTGTACCAATTGTCGTCGCAAGTAATAAAATGCGGTAAGTAACCGGTCGATTCCTTAGGGATTGCGCGTTGAAAACAATAGCAAAGTTGCAAATTCTTAGATTGTAAAGGTTTGGTAAAATTGAGTTTCCGAAACAGCGAAATAAAACGATTGATTAAATACGGGAGAAAACCGATTAGGGGTCAAATCATCTCCCACTCTCCTATCACATGAACCTTCAGTTAATTCCACATTGATTGTTCAATTACCAGATTCAATTTACAATATTAGGTTTAGGACAATTCCTTGCCTCAAAACCCCTATTACCCTATGAGTTACCCTAATTCCTTAGGAGATTCATGCCAACGGTAATGCAATAAACACAAGAAATAGAGAATTCACATATCTAACCCCACATTCCTATGGTGATTACAAGTATGTGATCTAAAACTTCATATCAAGTATGCAAACCCTAATCCCTTAGGTGATCACAAACCCCAATTCATCAAAACTATCATATGTAGTACTAAAGCATTAAGCACAGAAGTTTGACAAATGACAATCGAACAATCAACTGAATTAACCATAACAAAGCGCTCACATGATAGGGTTTGGGAGAATCATCTCTCCCTAATCTGAGAAATTTAGTTACAACTCATCCTAAGAGTAGAAGCCAACATAAAATAGAAAACAAACACAAGGGAAGACATTAGAACCTTCAATCCCTTCCCAAGTGGTGAGAAGGCCCCAAAATCGCACCCTCTAGCTGCTCCAAAGTGTGGTTCCGTTCCCCAGACGAAGTCCCTCTGAAAAACGCTGAAACTGCTTTAAAAACCCTAATTTTTGCGCCCCATCGCGACGCGACCCGTGACATCGCGTCGCGATATAGGACAGAAACTTCTGACTTTGCAAAATTCCTCCTGGTCGCGTCGCGAGCCCTCCTGGTCGCGACGCGATATTGAACAGAATTCAAATCCCTCCATTTTGCTGCATTTCCGGGCAAGTGTCTGGTTCGCCGAATGATGCCACAACCAATTAGAGGTCTTCAAGTCCAAATTAGCTCCAAAATTGAAGGAATTATTTACAAATGAACTTCCTACTACAATTATCTAAAACTAGACTAAATCCCCGGATAATGACTGTGATACAATGAAAAACCTGCACAATTGGTCCTATAAATGCCTAACTTACATCATATGATTGAGAGTCAACATGCAGTTAATAAAAACAGAAGATATATATGGTGCCAATCATCGACCAATCATGTGCAAGGAGTTAGAAATTGGCCCGTGATATTAACACTATTGGCCCAATTAACAAAAGGGTCCATTTGTTGATATGTGCCGTAAGTGATATAAATGACTTGGAGACAAAAACGTGAGGGAAAGGAAAAATGTCAATTAGAGAATTGGGAAAAAGGCAGACGCACAGAGAAAAGAAAGAAACAGTACGTTTGGGATCAAGCTTTTGACGGCCGAAAGTGATCTTTTGGAGGAGAGAAATTTGGAACTTAGCAATCACCGTGAGCAAGATATCGGAGGAGTCGACGGAGCTCGAATCATCTTCATCTTTTCATGGAGTTATTTTCATTCCCCTTTTCACTTTTAATTGTTATATCTATTTCTATGTCTAGCTAAATTTCCTGTTGTTGGGGATGAATAACAATTTATAAATCTTATATTGTTGAATCAAACCTCTATTATTTGAATTAACGTTATGATTTATGTTTTAATATCCGTCCTTAATGCTTTCTAGGATTTGATCACTCTTAGGATGATTTATAATATGTGATTGTGAATGGAAATTTGAATTACATATGCTTGAGAATTGAAATTTGTTTATCTCTAGTCTAGGAATAGTTATTGGTATTCAGAATCATAAGATAATTGTTGTTATTACTGCTTATTTCTTTTTAATGTCATCTAAGGAATTGGGGATTTTTATTAGAAATAAAGGTTCTTTTACCTAATGAATTAGGATTAGAATAATTATAACAATTTGATCATAACTCATAAAATAAGTTCAATAACAAATTCATACAAATATATATATATATATATATATATATTTATTGTTTTTCACTTTAATTCAAACAAATTCATACAAATTCTCTTTAATTCATACAAATTCAACGTGTGTTCTTGTTATCCTTAAGTTAAAATAATATATATATATATATATATATATATATATATATATATATATATATATATATATATATATATATATATATATTGTTTTTCACTTTAATTTCTTGTCAAACAAATCCAAATTAGTCCCTTTTCAATTTAGAAGTTAAATTGTAGTCCCCAAGTTCGATACTCGGTCTTTCCATACTATTACTTGCAACGATCCGGTACACTTGCCGTGATCCCATCAGCACGAGCGAAGACTAGTGTTTCGTTGAAAGCGTTGGAACACTCCGTGGGTTGCCAACAATGTTCCGATCAAAAAAAATCTCTGTTTCTCAAAATTGGCCAATTCTTCTTTGAAATAATAACTATGATAATACGACATTAAATATGGTCCAAGTATATTTTTTTATACGCCTAAAACAATCAAAGACTATGGTAATATGGAGGATTCGATCAAAAAAATGGAGGAGCAAATAAAAAAGATCTTAATTCATTGCGGCCAAATACGTTAAGAGATAAGACAGACATTAAAATATATATTTTATCTCCTTCATTTCATCATTTTTAATGAGGCATAAAAAAACTCATTTAAAGTAAATTGCCCCGCTAGAGATTTTATTTGACCTAATTGTTTTTTTAAAAACCAAAGAATTGAGGGGGAAATAGAAAAAATAAAATGAAACTCTACTTTTTTTACTCTTCCATTATAAAGCCTCATCAGAGATATCATTTGACCTAAAACTTCATCATCCTTGTCATATACCCCACTCCATATCCATTCATTGCCTTTCTCTCTCACTCTCCTCCTTCAATCACCAATATGCCCACAAAAATATCAATATATAATTAATTTCTAATCTAAACATTGGAACATATTAATCAACCAGACCAATTCTCATCATTATATATATATTGTGAATTAGAATTGCCGAAAATGAATCCATCATGTATGAGTTGATGCTTGTCCCTATGTCTGAGGAGAGAAAATCCACTTCTATTCTATAGAGTCGTTTTTCAATGTGTAGTCACAATAGGTCACACAACACAAAACCCTATTGCTAGAAGTAGGGAGTAGGGACCTCTCACTTGTGTAATACAAATATGGGCCTACTAATCTGATCGTACCTGATCAATACGATGGGTTGTTGTTGATAACGTGGGTCGGTCGCTGTGATGAGGGACCGAGTTGTAAGCCGCACGCGGGTGGTACCTGCAAAGGCACTCCAACGCTCAAGTCAGAGGTGCTTCAACGGGCAGGGTCACAAGGTGAGTAAAACGTACCTGAAGCCACATGCTGGTGTGGTATATATAAGATTGGCGTTCTAGCCGTTGCGCAATTTACGGGATCGGCCGCATCTTGCGGAGCAAGGTAGATGATGGGCCGCGTTGGGCCGGCCTTGGTCGAGTGGGCCGCTGGCCCAGGTTGCACCTGGCTGCTGCGCGCAGCACCCCCTTGCTGTAGGTTGCGCTAGACTGTCTCGTTGGGCCTATTGGGCCACTCCAGAACAGTTGCCCCCCAAGCCTAGGTCGCTTAAGAGCGGGCTGAGGCTTGAATCGTTGCCCCCCTGCATTCGAGTTGTGGAAGGGGACTGACGGTCGTTGCCGCCTATTGATCGTTGAGTTTGGCGTCGGTCGCTGCCGACCTCTGTTGTTTGAGAAGATGTGACGTTTTGGACGATGGGAAGGTGGTCGCTGCCACCCGTGTGGTCGCACGGGACCGGCCGGTGTTCTGGGGTCGATGCCCCTCGTTAGGTCGCGCGGGACCGGTGTGGCAGAGGTCGCTCTGGATTCTGCTTTAGCGGGTGTGAAATCGGTCATGCAAGAGAAGGATAGGCTCGCTGGCAGGAGAAGCTTCTTGTCCAGGTCGGCTCGCTTAAGACCGACCTGGGGCTTGAATCGTTTTAACCGGTCGGGTCTCGGCCCTGTCCCTTGGGCAGTTTACCAAGTATCGACTCAGATCGAACTCGCCCTTGGGGGTGCGACTATTCTTAGGTCGCTTCGATTGTGCTTAAGTTCGCTTAATCGTTTTGACTGGTCGCCTGGGGCTCTCGACCTGCAGGGAGCAGCCTAGCACGGCCTATTTGAGGAATGTGGTCGCTGCCCCTCATGTTGGAATGTGGTCGCTGCCATTCATACTGGGATGTGGTCGCTGCCACTTATGATGGGACGTGGTCGCGGCCACTCACTTTGCTTGGGCCATTAGATGGCGCTCGCTTTGGGCCATTCGATGGCACTCTTAGTAGGCCGCTCAGGACCTTGGGGCCATTCGATGACACTCGTTGTAGGTCGCTCGGGATCCTACGCTCGATTTGATCAACACGGTGATCTATTTTGGGCCAACTCGGTGGCACTCGCTTGTGTCAATGCGGTGACACCCGACGTAGGTCGCTCGGCGGCCTACGTTTGATTGTGGGTCATTCTGACCCTTGGGCCACTTCGATGGCGCTCGATGTAGGTCGCTCGGCGACCTATGCTTTGTGGGTTATTCAAACCCTTGGGCCACTTCGATGGCGCTTGATTGTGCCAACTCGGTGACACTCGATGTAGGTCGCTCGGCGGCCTACGTTTGATTGTGGGTCATTCTGACCCTTGGGCCACTTCGATGGCGCTCGATGTAGGTCGCTCGGCGACCTATGCTTTGTGGGTTATTCAAACCCTTGGGCCACTTCGATGGCGCTCGATGTAGGTCGCTCGGCGACCTATGCTTTGTGGGATATTCAAACCCTTGGGCCACTTCGATGGCGCTCGATGTAGGTCGCTCGGCGGCCTACGTTTGATTGTGGGTCATTCTGACCCTTGGGCCACTCGATGGCACTCTTTGTTGACTCTTGAGAGTCTCGCGGGATCGACCTGTAGGAAGCGACCAATCGCAGCCTATTCGAGGCTTAATTCGTTGCCCCATGTGTAGCCTCGCGCGGACGACCTACAGGGGTGAAGCAGCGTAGCCTATTCGAGGCTTGATGCATCTTTCCGGCCTGCGAACGGTCGGTGGATTGGGTGCCCGGTTTCGACCGTGGTGAACCCGTTGTGTACTTTTGATTCGAAAGTTTAATTTTAGTTCCTGTTCGATCGCTCGCTACTTTACTAAGTGTTCGGGCATGCACTCGTACATGTTAACTAAAACACACACTTTCAAAAGGTCGAGCCTCGGTAAAAATAGTGCTCGCCTGTCCTTTATTGATCGATCGAGTATCAGTACCAGTTTGTAGGGTCGTTTGAATTCATTCTTCAGCTCGCGGGCTGAACTCATCATCTTCCTCTAGAACATACTCCCTCAGCTCTCCCCTTTGAATCAGGTCCTCGATATCATCTTTGAGGGCCATACAATCGTTCGTATCGTGCCCCTTACTACAATGGTACTGGCAGTACTTCTTGGTCGGTCGATGCCTTTCTTTGAGCACGAGGGGGTCGGGTCGCTTCATGTTCAGGAATTCTCTGTTCTGTCGCTCAGAATAGATTTGCGCAATGGGAGTATTCAACTTCGTGCGCTGTTCATATTTCTTAGGTCGGTATTCTCGGTGGCTTTCTTGCTCGCTACCTGGCCTGTTGTGCTCCTCTTTGGGTCGCGCTCGGGCGCCCTTCCTAGCGGCCAATTTTTCTTCGTAAGCCATATGATCGTTGGCCCTTCGAAGAAACATTCCGAGGTCGCTATAGTGGTTCAACGTGAACTCTACTGCAAACCTGTGGTCCTCTCTTATACCACGTTTTAGATATTTCAACTTGTCTCTATCTGACAGGTCGCGGACCGCGTCGGCTTCAGTGTTGAATCGGTCGATGTACTCCCTCAGGGATTCATTCTCTCCTTGGACGATCGTGTCCAAGTGCTCTTCATATCTGTACTGGCAGCGGTTGGCTGTATAATTGGCTAGGAACATTGTCACGAGACCTTCCCAAGAAGAGATGGTGTTGGGACGTAGGGTTTCCCACCATTCTAACGCCCGACCTTCGAGCGACTGAGGAAAAAGTCTGCACTTCATTGTCCGACCTAGCTCTTTATAGCTGCAGTAGTTGTTGAAGTACATGAGATGTTTATCGGGATCCCCGCGGCCGTTAAACTTGTTCATGTTCGGGGGCTTCCTGAGATCCCTTGGAATGCGATAGCGTCTGATTTCTCTGGTGAAGGGCCCTTGTCCGGTCGGAATGTAATTCTGCCCGCAGGGCTGCATGGCGGCAGTTTGGTCGATGGGCAGACCGTAAAGGCCGACCGGTTGGCCAAGGAATCCGTCGGCAATTGGAGGGGGTCCATGGGGGCCATGGTATTGTGGAGCATGCGACGACGACCGTCCTCTAGGCCGCTCTGAACAGTTTCTTCTTGATTGGCTGATGGCACGGGAGACATCTCTTATCTCCCCGTTGCGATAGTCATTAAGTTCCTCATACGAGTCCCACGACCTGCTTCTTGATCGGCGGGATCCTGAGGACTCGTCGGACGAGTATCTTGTTGGCGACCAGCTAGACTCTAGTCGGTAGCTCGAGTCAGCATAGTCGTAATCATAATCATAGTCGTTGGAAGGGGACCGACGACGTCGTCCGCCCCTATCTGGGGGCGACCTGTGCACCCTGCTCCTACGCGGAGGAGTTCGGCGTGACACACTTCTTCTACGTGAAATGCCTCCTCTAGGCATCGTCCTGTATCTAGGAGGCGGCCTAGGCTCTTGTATTTGATCGTTCCTGCGAGCCGCACGCGGGCGGGTCGAGGCTTCAGCTCGCTCATACTGGGAGATGAGCGCTTCTCGGTCGGCTATGAGCTGGTTCTTGTTCTGCAGTATTTGGAGGAATGCCTGGGTCACATGCTCTGGGAGAGGCTCTGTGACTCCGGCATCGGCCAGCTCGGCCGGGATTTCTTGTTGCTGGACCGGCCGTTGAATTCGTCCCAACACCGGTCCTCGACCGTCCTGCACCGTAGGAGATTGGTGAGGGTCGCCTTGTGATTCGTGAATGGTCACGGGCACGCCCTCCGGGGTATGCTCGGGTTGGGCGTTCGACCCAGGTTGATTGAGCCTGGATGAAGTACGTTTCTGACGCGGCGGCATGGTTTGATGTGGAATAGCGCTCGGGCCTCCCACTGTGGTCGCCAATTGATCGTACCTGATCAATACGATGGGTTGTTGTTGATAACGTGGGTCGGTCGCTGTGATGAGGGACCGAGTTGTAAGCCGCACGCGGGTGGTACCTGCAAAGGCACTCCAACGCTCAAGTCAGAGGTGCTTCAACGGGCAGGGTCACAAGGTGAGTAAAACGTACCTGAAGCCACATGCAGGTGTGGTATATATAAGATTGGCGTTCTAGCCGTTGCGCAATTTACGGGATCGGCCGCATCTTGCGGAGCAAGGTAGATGATGGGCCGCGTTGGGCCGGCCTTGGTCGAGTGGGCCGCTGGCCCAGGTTGCACCTGGCTGCTGCGCGCAGCACCCCCTTGCTGTAGGTTGCGCTAGACTGTCTCGTTGGGCCTATTGGGCCACTCCAGAACATAATCTATTACAACAAGCCCACTCAAGGCATTCCACATCATACAATTAGTCATAATTTCTCTATAAAATAATCCCTATAACATTATATAAATAATGACACAAACAAAGATTAATAATAATAACAACAATATATAACAATATTTAGACATCTTTTAATCTGACTATTAGAGAAAATTTACCTGACAATGTTAGTCCCAAAAATAAACCAACATTCTCTCCATCCCTTCAAGGAAGCTACAAGGACATATGCATTCTTTCCAGACGTTGGTTACACTTGTGGAGGAAATCAACCAACATAGAGTTCAATGAATTCTTTTTTGTTAAATTTGATGTATCCCATTATGTTAGGGTAAGCCCAAAGAAGTGATTTTCTCAACTTTGTAGAATTTTTTCTTTATAACCACAAAGATACTACCCTTGAAAAATTCTCTTTAACATTATCAAACCCTAGTAAAGCTATTGAGATAGTGAAAAGGTGTGTTTCCGTTGCCATAAAGCATGGAGTGGAAGAGTTGGGGATAGATTTATCTAGTCCTAGTTGGTTTGGGATTCTCATGACAACTTTCAAACCAATTGGGATCAGATAAATCCATCTGCAACTCTTTCACTCCATTTTTTTATGGCAAAGGAAACACTCATTTTTGCTATATCAATAGCTTCACTAGGGTTTGATAATGTTATTGATAAATTTTCAAGGGTAGTATCTTTGTCGCCATGAAGAAAAAATTCTACAAAGTTGAGAAAATCATTTCTTTGGGCTACCGCGTTACATAATGGGGTACATCAAATTTAACAAAAAAGTATTCATTGAACTCTATGTTGGTTGATTTCCTCCACAAGTGTAACCAACGTTTGGAAAGGATGTGTGTCCTTGTCGCTTTCTTGAGGGAAGGAGTGAAATGATGACGAGAAGCAAGGAATCAAGTAACAGAGAATAGCTTGCTGGCATGTTGGTGATGGAAGGAGGAAGTGAGAGAGAAAGGCAAGAATGGATATGGAGTGGGGTATATGACAAGGTTGATGAAATTTTAGGTCATATGATATCTCTAATGGAGCTTTATAATGGATGAGTAAAAAAAATAAAGTTTCATTTTTTTTTCTATTTTCCCCTCAATTTTCGGTTTTAACAAACAATTATGTCAAATAAAAACTCTAACGGTGCATTCATCTTTTACTTTAAATGAGTTTTGTATGTCCCTTTAAAAATAATGAAATGAAGGAGATAAAATATATATTTTTAATGCTAGTCTTATCACTAACATATGTAACGGCAATGAATTAAGATCTTTTCTATTTGCTCCTCCATTTTTTTGACCGAAGAATTTGTTCCTCCATACTACCATAGTTTTGGATTGTTTTAGGCATATAAAAAATATACTTGGACCATATTTAATGCCATATTATCATATTTGTTATTTCAAAGAAGAATTGGAGAATTGTGAGAAATAGAGATGGTCTTAACTTTCATTTATGCACATTAAATATTAAATATGTATTAAGAGGTAAATAATTAAACGATGTATATAGGATGTATCCAGACGTATTTCGAAAGCTATGTACAATTCTCAGAGAAAAAACACCTATGAATGATACACAATTTGCTTGTTTTGAAGAAATACTTGCATCATTCTTACAAATCTTTGGTCAGAATACTCGATATTGTGTAATTAGTAGTGCATTTAGTGTGTCACAATTTTCTACAAGTGAAAATTTTCACAAGATTTGAAGGTCTTGAATACACACTAGTGCAAAAATGGGATTAGAATTAGACATTTAAAGTCAGGCGTTAAGATGCCTGACTACATAAGTAGACACGGTGGCAAACTTGTAATTAAGAGGCAAAACTCGCGAGTTTTAAAGTCAAGCGAATACACGCCTGACTTCTAAAGTGAAAAAATAGGAAAAAAATTAGACTTTTAAAGTCATGCTATCAGACGCGTGACTACATAAGTAGACACGGTGGCAAACTTGTAATTAAGAGGTAAAGTTTTAAAGTCAAGCGTATACACGCCTGACTTCTAAAGTACTAAAATAGAAAAAAAAATTCACCTTCATTCGCAAAACACGCGAACCCTTTCCTCTCCCTTCCAGCAAAAAATCAAGAAACCCTTCGCCTCTTTCTTTCTCCTTTCTTCTCTGGTTCTTTCTTCTTCCACGCGAAGCTTCCCCTACAACTCACGATTTCAGAAGGTTCTGGCTTCAATCTTTCAGCAAGAACGACTCAGTCACTGGTGAGAACAAAACCCCTCTTCTTTATCCTTTCAATTTCTGTTGAATCTTCTCTGAATACTGAATCTTCTTATCTCTCTCTGGTTCGTTACTGCGAAGCCAAACGAAGCTTGAATCCTTCAAGCTAACTACAGCAGAGACTACACAAGGTATGGATCTCTCACTTATCTTTCTTGTTTCACTGATTTCTTTAATCTTCAGCGAAACCGTAAGATTCCGATCTTCTGTTTTCAAGCTCTCTGTTGCAAGGTTTTGCTGCAGACCGTTCCACTAGGTAGATTCTTCACTTAGATTCTGTTTTGCTGTTGATTTGATGATTTTCCTTTTCAAAACCCTAACTTCTATGTTTGCTGTTTTGTGTGTGGCTGAGACGTGTTCAACGAGGAACAATAGCAGCATCAATGGTGAATCTCCACCTGAGATTCAAAGGTATAACTCCTTTTATCACCTTGTTCAGTTTTGACTTTCAGTTTTACGAATGAAGAACACAAGACCTGACTTTGTGATCTGTTTGTTCTTCTGTATGTGTATGACTTCCTGAGAAACACGAAGATCTTCAATGCTTTGAAGTTCTCTTCACAGAGATGACTCACGAAGGTAGAAATCCCCTTTCCCTCTTTTCTTTGCTGTTTCTGTTTCTGTTTATGTGATTGTATAACAAATACTCACGTGTGTTTGTTCTTCTTTTATTGTAGAAGTTTTGTTTAAAGGTTGAATCATTTTCGTTGATTTTGAGCTTCCAGTGTAAGTAATTGAACAACACCACTTACAGTATTCACAAACATCCTTGGTCGGTGACAATCTTGACATTGGATGCTCAGTAGGAGTAAGCTCAAGATGTCTTGCACACAAGTTCCCTACAGCCAAAGTCACTGTGAGTTTTTAGTGGATGAAATTTCTTTGTCAACACTTTGTATGGTATGGATATGCTTTGTGATTCATGTGCTTGTTCCAGGGGCTAGATCTGTCCCCCTATTTTCTAGCTGTGGCTCAGCATAAGGAAAAGAGAGGAGCACCTAGAAAAAATCCTATAAAATGGATACATGCGAAAGGGGAAGACACCGGCTTGCCTTCTCAATCATTTGACATTGTGTCTATTGCTTATGTGGTATGCATTTTTCTCCCCTTGTTTAGTCCTACTTTGAATTTTAGAGAATTTCGCAATGCATTTTCTTCTATATACACTTCATGACAATCTAGACAACAAAAACAGAAGATAAGTACTGTTATGAAAATGGTTTCCTGATATTTGATATGATGACTGCAATGATCATATAATTCAAGTTATCTATTCTCTATAGACTAATATGTTCTCTTCAATGCTTTGAAGTTCTCTTCACAGAGATGACTCACGAAGGTAGAAATCCCCTTTCTCTCTTTTCTTTGTTGTTTCTGTTTCTGTTTATGTGATTGTAGAACAAAAACTCACTTGTTTTTGTTCTTCTTTTGTTGTAGAAGTTTTGTTTAAAGGTTGAATCATTTTCGTTGATTTTGAGTTTATGATGTTGATTTTGTTGTTTTGTTACTCAGTGTAAGTAATTGAACAACACCACTTGCAGTATTCACAAACATCCTTGGTCGGTGACATTCTTGACATTGGATGCTCAGTAGGAGTAAGCTCAAGATGTCTTGCACACAAGTTCCCTACAGCCAAAGTCACTGTGAGTTTTTAGTGGATGAAATTTCTTTGTCAACACTTTGTATGGTATGGATATGCTTTGTGATTCATGTGCTTGTTTCAGGGGCTAGATCTGTCACCCTATTTCTAGCTGTGGCTCAGCATAAGGAAAAGAGAGGAGCACCTAGAAAAAATCCTATAAAATGGATACATGTGAAAGGGGAAGACACCGGCTTGCCTTCTCAATCATTTGACGTGTCTATTGCTTATGTGGTATGCATTTTTCTCCCCTTGTTTAGTCCTACTTTGAATTTTAGAGAATTTCGCAATGCATTTTCTTCTATATACACTTCATGACAATCTAGACAACAAAAACAAAAAATAAGTACTGTTATGAAAATGGTTTCCTGATATTTGATATGATGACTGCAATGATCATATAATTCAAGTTATCTATTCTCTATAGACTAATATGTTTCTGTGTTTTTGTTTTAGATCAGTTGTGATATGTGAATTATCGGTTTATAACACAGTAACCTTTTTTATAGTGAACATAGCTGTGTCAACTGATGCTGAAAAGCTTACAAATGAAGGTACCTCTCTTTTTGGTTCTCAATTTTCTCTTTGCTGAAGTGGAGAGGGTATCAATTAAGATTTCTTTTTCTTATTATATTTGTATTGAAACTTGTTGTTTTGGTTGCAGAAACAAATAGAGGCGGGCCTCTTGTTGAGTATGAACGAAGAATTGCTCGTAGTGAACTAGCAGATGGTGATAGTTCTCAAGTAGATTGTCTGCATTTCATAAAATTTATGGGTTATTGAATTGATGAAATGAATTTTCCTAGTTTGATTTCTTGGTAAACTGATGTTGGACATTGTGGTATTGTATACATTTGTTCATGGCACTTTATTAGTAAATGGTAATTAATCTCCACAAAATCTTCTTTTTCGCTTTTTTTGAGGTAGGTAGACACACTGAAAGAACTTCAAAGACTCTATGATGAGCTTGTTGAGTCTGCTGATTCCTGCCAATTAGATCGGGCTTCTGAAAAACCTATAAGGTATACTCTATATTTATCTTGCTTACTACTGATATGTCTGCTTGAAACTTATCATTTTTTATTTTTTCATTATGTTCAAGCTTCTGAATTCAATTTATCTTTTACTTGAACAGAATCGGGTGGCTATGGTCTCGTCTCTTGTCACATCCTTCTTATTCACCTGTAAAAGGTTTATATCTTTATGGAGGAGTGGGTACTGGTAAAACTATGCTGATGGATCTATTTTTTGATCAATTGTGAGTTTGACATATTTTTCTCTAGTCTCAACATAGGGGGGAATATTTTATGAGGCATTTTCAGCATTTTCATTAATTATGTATGCTTTTGGAGTAAGTATTTCATTTGAAAATCTTTAACTGATACAAAAGCGGCATGCTTTGAGCATTATTAATTTTGTTAGCAGTCTCTAGAATGATGTTATCATTTGTTTGTATGCATAATTTGGCAAACAGAAAAAAGGAGGCTTATCTCCAATTTACTATTGTCTATCCTTGTAGAAGCACAAGGGGCTGTCAGATCCACTTGATGTTGGTGCAGAAGAGATTTCTGATGACGCGATTTTATTATGTCTTGATGAATTCATGGTAAATCTTTAGTATAACTTCTATTTCCTTTTGCAACAGATCATGCGTACTTTGTTTTGTGTCATAGCTTGAGATTTTTTATTTGGTCTTTCTGTAGGTAACGAATGTTGCTGACGCATTGATACTAAATCGCTTGAAGCTACTGAACCTAGTGCATCTTCTACTTCTATGAAGTCAGACTCTGAAGAAAAAGTTTCTGATACAAAATCTTCTTCTGTCTCTAGAAAGGTTTCTACAATGCCTCAGTCATCAGATTACAATGAAGTTTTAGCCACTGAAGCTGGAGAAGTTGGTCAATTTCCACCAGCTAAGATTTCTTATGGTGGTGGTTCTACATCTGGAAATATGTCACAGTGGACAATTGATGAATTTTTTGGAATTAATGATTTCAGTCAGAATTATAATTTCATGAATGGATCATCAAGGGTATGTTCATAGTTGCTGCTGTTCACTGGCTTTGTAGATTACTTATCTTTTATGTTTTTATTGCTTGACATTGTCATATGACTAAATCGCTGGCATGTTCATAGAGAATTGATGGATTTATAGGGATAGATAATTGTTGTATATGATGAATTTAAGTGTAGAATTCTATTTGGATGTACTTAGCTTTAATGTAATTTAGCTTTGGATGTATTTTGTACTTAAAGTGTAGAATTCTACTTAAAGTGATGAATTTTAGCTTTAGATGTACTTAAAGTAGAATGTGATGAATTTAAGTGTAGAATTTTATTTACTGGTTTTGCTGGGAGAATGACCAAAATCGTATAACCAGGGTGTATGTAGGAGATTAAACCAAAATTTTAAAAAAAAAACTTTTAAAGTCAAGCGCGATTTTAAAAAAAAAACTTACGAAGTCAGGCCATAAATGCCTGACTTTAAAACATACTTACGAAGTCGGGCGAAATAAATGCTTGACTTTAAAACCGACTTACGAAGTCAGGCCATAAATGCTTGACTTTAAAACATACTTACAAAGTCAGGCGAAATAAATGCTTGACTTTAAAACTGACTTACGAAGTCAGGCGAAATAAATTTTTGACTTTAAATCAGACTTACGAAGTCAGGTTATCGCTTGACTTTAAAACTCCTGACGTACAAAGTCGACTTAATAAAAGTCAAGCTGGTGCCTGACTTTAAATTCCCTTTTCGCCTGACTTTAAATCCCTTTTTTCCACTAGTGACAATAGCACCTAGTTTGATTGCTAAACCAAGATCGACCATGCCCACAAAAATCCGAGAAAACACAAGGTTTTTCCCTTACTTCGAAGTATGTAATAATAATCTGATAGTAAAAAGTGTAATTGAAATTGGCATTACTATAATATAGTGAATTAATTAATAATTGTATTGGTTTTACTTTTCTTTATCCCAACATTATTGTTTTTTGTTATTTTTGTTTTTGATTTTTTTTGAATTTTGAATGTACGCTAAAAATTCATGAAGCCTTGTCAAATCCTATAAGTCCCCAAAGTCCTTTCAAATCTTACAAATTTATTAAAATCCTAACTTAAAACCCATGAAATTCCTGGAGAGTCTTAAAAGTAGGCACGGGTGGGATATATAGATTAGGGTGTGGTAAACGGTGAGATTGGTGTGCTATAGAATGAGAAAGTTGTCTTATAGAGTGAGAAGAGTGGGGGGGGGGGGGGGGGGGGGGTAGTATAAGAAGAAGTGTGTGATGCAGTAGAAGAACAAAAAGGACTCGATGTTGTGGATGTAAAGGGCATCCTCACACATTCATCTTCAACAACATATGTCACTCGACGATGAGGCCTTAGCCGATGAGTGTGATGAGTGTTACTGGCAATACTCTTCCTCTTATCACCTCTAGGTGGTCTGGGGAGTGGTGGGTCACATACTCTTGAAGTCATTTACTCTACTATAAAAAGACAAAAAAGTACAACTTTTACTTTTACTTTTATTTTTACTTTTTCTCTCTCCTCTCTCCTTTTTACTTTTATTTTTTCTTTCTCCATTTTATTTTTACTTCTTCTCTCTTCTCTCTCCTTTTCTTCTATTATTTTCCTTACTCTTCTCTCTCTCAGGTCACTTTCTTTTATCTCTCCTTTTTTAATTTTCTTCTCTCCCCGTTCAAACCACTAACAATTGCTAACAAAAATTTAACCACTATCGAAAACTCCAAATAAACAATATACACAAGTGGTAACGTGAGCGGCAACGAGAGACTGATAATGGGAGCGGCAACGAGAGACTGACAATGAGATCAGCAACGAGAGACTGACGATGAGATTGACAACAGGAGAGGCAACAAAGAGCGGCAACGGAGAACGACAACAGGGAGCGGCAATAGGAGCACCAACGGCAACAGGGGTGCATATTTTATATTAGATCTCATTTTCTTTTTTCCTAATATTTACTCGATTATTAAGATTAGAAGAAGATGCCGATTTTTTTTTATTTTTGCCTAATATTTACTCGATTATTAAGATTAGATCTCATTTTATTTTTTGCTTAAAATACTTGTGTTGCAAAAAATAAAAAAAAAAGTCGACATCTTCTTCTAATCTTAATAATCGAGTAAATATTAGGAAAAAAGAAAATGTAATAAGAGTATATATGTAAGCCAATTTAATAATAAGAGTGAAACGACAAGTTAGTAAAAGTCAAACAACAAGATACACACATATAAGAGTCAAATTACAAAATCCGTCAAATATTTAAAAGAAAAATATTGTCTTCATATCCTATCTCATCATCATCTTCAGTTTCTTCTGAAAAGTCATTGTCTTCATCTTCTTCATCCGAACGCGGTTCATCTAAGTACAAAACAAGTTCAAATTTTTAATTGGGGACTCGGCTGCTAACTAAGACGGTTCAACTTTAATTACTTCATTTAAAGCCAACATTTCATTCACTTGGTAAGGCACCTCTTTTTCTGCATCAATTGCTTCATTTCGACCCTGTAGTTAACTCTTAATTGCGATACAACTTCCTTGTTTTTTTAAAGGCAAACATAATCATATATAGATAGTAGAGCACAAGGGGTACTCAACCCACATACAAATACAATATATCGGCCTCCAAAATGAAGAAAATAAAGGAAAGAGATGCTACCTCTTAGATAAACAATCAATAGGAACCACAAACAAATAATAAAAAAAAAACAATGAGGAGAATTTTCCCTAGTCTGATACCAATGCCAGGCTAAGATAAAATCCTGTCAGAGATCTCCTAAAATCCGGTACAACATCCTTGTTTATCTCCTCGAACTAATGGATATTGAACATAATACACTTGTCTCACATTTTTTGAGCGGAGTTGCTCAAGGCTAATCACAACAGCACAAAACTTGGTATAATTTCGCCAAGGCATGGCCCATCATCCCCAAGGAGACATTCCATAGGGACTCCCGCCATGGCACTAGACTTTTGGGAGCTAGGAGCCTTGGAGCCAATGGAAAAACAGCTTCTTCTGATCAATGTTTTTAAAACCGGACCGGAGATCGAACCGGCGAGGCCTCCGGTTCATGGTTCAATCAGGTTCAACCGGTTCAACCATGGTTGAACCGGATGAGTAATTTATTAAATAAAAAATAAAAAATATTAAATTTTGGAGAAAAAAGTAAATTTAAAAATAAAAAAAATGTATTTCGGGCGGTTCAACCCGGTTCGGTTTCCGGTTCAAAGCGGTTGAACCGCAGTTCAACCCGATTCTTCCCCGGTTCGATCCGGTTCTGAGCGGTTCAATAGGACTACGGTTCAAATGGGGTTGAACCAACCGGCCAGGGGTCCGGTTCCCGGTTCAACCGGTTGAACCGGCCGGCCCGGTCCGGTTTTTAAAACATTGCTTCTGATGTGCATAACTGCTCAGAGTACAGTGATAAGCATTCAGAAGCTGGTTCTCATCAATCAATGGATGATTTCAGAAACAGGTCCCCATTCAGAAATAAAATTTTCAAGGAGATTCTATTCTAGCATATAAATAAATATAATGGTATGTATCACAGTTATGTTGCTGGTACAATATATGCTCTTTCATTACAAAAAAGCCTAGTTATCTCCGTAAGATTTTTACCAAGCCATCTGTATTGAAATCCTAGAGATAGCTATAGGAACTTTTTATTCACATTAGGTGTTCATTCTATTGTACTGTAAGGCTCAAGGGTTTAGCTGATTTAAGCTTCAATATATTATTGAATGAGGCGATTACAAACTCTACCTTTGTAACTAGTTTGTTTAGAAGCTTCATGGTCTTCTCTGCCATAATACTTAGCTCCAAATTGTGTTAGAACTTGTTGGTGAATTGAAAAAATTGAGAAGTCCCACATTAGAAAGAATGAACACTTTAAGAGTATTTATAAGTGTGTAGATTGATCACTACAACATTTGGACCCTACGGCAACGCCTAATTTTGCAATGCCAAAAAAACCGTTGCCTTAGACATCATGGCAACGGTTTTTTGACCCCGTTGCTGATTCATTTTTTTTTAAATATTTTTATTGGCAACGGTTCAAAACTGTTGCCATATAGTCTATAGCAACAGTTTTTTGTTTAATCATTAGGCAACAGCTCATAAACGTTGTCATATGGTCTACGACAACGGTTTTTTGTTTAAGCTTTAGGCAATGGCTCATAAACGTTGCCAAAGAGAAAATTATTAAAAAATAAAAAAAATAGAAAATCCATTCCTTTCTCTAACCCACGCATACGCAGAGCCCTAAATCACTTCTCTCACAAATCTCAGACACGCCGAGCTCACCCTCCACCCACCATTCTCAGAAACGCAAATCAGAGCTCACCCTCCACCCACCATTCTCAGCTCCACCATTCTCAGAAACGCAAAATCAGAAATCAGATTCTCACAAATCCGAACTCACCATGCGCGAACTCTAAATGGTGAGATCGTTGCGCTCAAGAAGACTCGCCTCCACGAGGACGACGAAGGTGTCCCTCCACCACTCTCCGCGAAGTTTCCATTTTACGAATGCTCTCTCGCGATCCCCATATCGTCAAGTATTATCGTATTTTAGGGTTTTTTATTTCTCGTTTCTTTCAGTTGAATGCTTAGTTAAGCTATTGGTTTCACTACATTTCTGAACTTGTGGCTAAGAGTTTTAGTAATTTGATGCATGTTAGGTTCAAGATTGTTATGAGCTATCAGCAGAGTATGAAGGGAATCATAAACCTGAGAAATTGGAGGAGCTTGGGAATATGCTAACTGGTCTTGATGCTGGGGATTCTATTGTCATAACTAAATCATTTTCCCACATGCTTAATTTGGCTAACTTAGCTGAAGAAGTTCAAATTGCCTACAGAAGAAAGATCAAGTTATTGAAAAAGGGTGATTTTGCTGATGAGAATTCTGCTATAACTGAATCTGACATTGAAGAGACCTTCAAGAGGCTTGTGACTGAACTCAAGAAGACCCCTCTTGAAGTCTTTGATGCTTTGAAGAACCAAACTGTTGATTTAGTCCTTACTGCTCATCCTACTCAGTCTATTCGTAGATCTTTGCTGCAAAAGCATGGAAGGTTTGTCCATTACATTAATCAATATTTTTCTTTCATAACTCACTGGAGTTATTGTGGTTCGTGTTAGTAACATTTGTAATTCAAATTCAATGAACCTGTAATGTAATGTAACGCAGGACATCATATATACTATTTATGGAATTGTGGCAGTTGTTTTACACTATGGTTTAATTTTTTTGCTGGTAATCACTGTCTTCATTTGCAGGATAAGGAATTGTTTAACGCAGTTGTATGCTAAAGACATAACGCCGGATGATAAGCAGGAACTTGATGAGGCTTTACAAAGAGAGGTGCATCCTTGATTCCTTATTCAATATATGATGCCATTATTTACATGCTTTGAGATGACTCTGAGTGGATTGATATGTTGTCTGTAGTTTTCTAGTGATTTATAAACATTGTGGTTAAGGGTAACATTTTCCTGGAAAGATTCACAAGTATTCTGGATTTTAGATAAAATAATGAAAAGATTCATTTCATAATTGACAGTGTTAATTTTATTTGGTTTGGCTAAAAGAATCTGAGTATAGTGTTGCATGTCTATGCATATAGTTTCCACTGAAGGAATTCTGCGATGGCATGTTCTTGTGGCCCACCCCTTGTTTGTTTGACTCGCTCACTCTGCCTTTCTTTGTATTGCATTGCACTGCACTGCACTGGCCAGTGGATCATCAATCTTTTTTTGTCATTTTCAGATACTAACCCTGTGGTATAGAGCTCCTGAAGTCCTTCTGGGTGCTACTCATTACTCAATGGCGGTGGATATATGGTCCGTTGCCTGCATATTTGGTTAGTAAGGATCTTGTTTTTGTTCAACTCAACCAGGTTCTATCTTTTATTTGTTTTCATCATATGGATTGATTTGATTTGATTGTAGCTGAACTTGTCACCAAGCAAGCACTCTTTCCTGGTGATTCCGAGCTGCAACAACTCCTTCATATATTCAGGCTGTTGGGAACTCCTAATGAAGAGATGTGGCCTGGCGTTAGCAAACTCATGAACTGGGATTGTTTTGTGGCTGGGATTGTTAATTTCATTTGTAGATCTAATGTGGCTGATATTGAATGTAAAAAAGAGGAGTGATTTACATTTAAATTTCCTTTTTGGTTGTTGGCTTGTTGCTTAATCTAGTTCTTAGTTATAGATTTTTTTGTGAACTTATTGACTTTGTCTAATGCAGGGCCTTTGATATGCGGCTATGAAATAGCCGGACTTTGCACTTGGCATTACGCTTAGTGCAGTAAAACTGAAACTGCAGTTGCAGCTGATGGATGAATAAGTAGTAGGTCTTTAAGATGATTATGTATTGGTGTTTGAATGTTGTGGTTCTGAATGTAAGTTTTAATGTTTCTTACAGCATTGATTCTTAAGATGATTATGTATTGGTGTCTTTGGTCTATTTGTTGGCTTACACAAAGAAACAAAAAAAAAGCTTATGAAAGAAATATTATGACATTTTACTATTGAATTTGGGATTACACATAATTGTTACTTTGTTTTACTTGTTTCTAATCGGTTATTGTTATTTGATTATTGGAGTTGCAGGTGTGTGGAGATCCTCTTGCATGTGCATCTCCATCTTGAAAGCTATTGAGGCAATGTTAACCCTATTGGTAAGTTCCTTTATCTCATTCTCAACTTCCAATTGTCCAGTTTGTGTTGTTCCTCACTAGAATTATAACTTGTTTCATTTGATTTTTGATTGTTTCGTATTTTTTTTCCATATAGCGTATAAAACAATATATAAAACCAATACATTATCCACACTCACTTCCTCACTTTTTCAGCTTATAATATTAATAATCTATTTTTGCTTCTTTCTTTCTTGTGAGTTACTTATTCCGTTCATACCTATGAATCAATGGTTTGGCTTTTAGGCTCTTGTAAACTTGCTTTTGTATTATTAAATATAAATATTATGAGAATCAGAATATATTGCTTTTTTATGTGAGAAATTTGATTCTCTTCAGAATTTTTTACATATGTTTCCTTTTATGTGCAAACATTATTACATCACATTACATTCTGTTTTGATTTTTCTTTTATATAATTCTAGAATTCTTGTTAATTTCAGTTTCAATTACACAACTTGTGAACAGAAAATGAGGTTATCTAAGGACTCATGTTGTGTTTCTCTGCTTCAACTGTTCTCATTGGCCTGCCTTGTCTTCCAAGTGCATGTTGTTGACCTCCCTCGGGTTTGTCCCTCTTCAGGTTCGATTTTGTTATTTACTCTTTTTTTAATTTAGGGTTTTGTTTTTTTGGGTTTTGTTTACATCTATCTTCTTCTTCGATTTAGGGTTTTGTTTACATCTATCTTCTTTGGATACAACGAAGAAAAGGAGACACAAAGATTCGATGAATCGGGAACCCAAGATTTTTCTGAATCGTTCGTCCCGTTTGGAATGCCTGAATCAGACCGGGTGGAGCCAATGGCGGATCCCAAGGCCGAGCTGCCGTAGAAGACCACAAGGGATCATAGTTATCCATGCGTTCACCGTGTCTCATAACGAGGACATTCTGGTACAAAAGAGGTTGTTGGTTTTGCTGTACAACTTGGTTTTGTGTTATGCCCATTTTCACTGTACCAACAGATATGCAGTAATACATAGCAGTGAGTTGCTGTGAGAGGTTGCTATAGGCCATATGGTGTGTGTGTGTGTGTCTTTTGGGTTTCAGATAATCAAAATTCTGCAGGTAATGTCAACTTAGGTAGAGTTAAATAACCATACTAGTACATTATAGTAATCCATTTTTGTTTGGTTATAGAATTAACACGTTATGTGTGTTTCATTGGGTCAGGGGTCTATGTCTCTCTCCATTTAGTTTTTCTTTAATTTTTTGAAATAGTTTAATTTTTTTTTAATTTTCTTTGACAGATAGGTTTTTTTTAATTAGATTTGTGCTAAATTATACTTCTGTTCTGTCTTTTTTAATTTTATCTTCAATCTAGGGTTTTGTTTTTTTGGGTTTGGGGGTTTATCTTCAGATAATATAAATTTGCAATAATAATTTATGTATGACATGTAATATGTTTTCATACATAATTTGCGTAGTCATAGTTTGAGTTTAGTACAATGGATGAGCATGCAGCAGAATAATCAATTCTCTGCTGATCAATCAGGGATTTTACCAAACCAAGTCAATCAATTACAACAGCAGTCCCCAACCTCGTGGCCTTTGCAGCAGCAACAGTCGTAGAAGTTGCAGTCGTTGTTGCAATCTTGTTAGATCTGAATGTTGGGCTTAGAGCAGCAGATCAGTGAGTTTTATGCCTTCTTGGTGTTTGCTTGGTGTTGATTGGGATTTCATTTTGCTTGCTCTGCTCACCCTCTCCCTGAGCTACAAGCCGCTTCTGCATCTGCCGCAAGGAACTTGCGTCTAATGGTAAGTGACTGTTACATGCAGCATAAAATGATTTTATATCTTGAAAGAAAATAAATGGATCTTTGCTCAAATTTCAGAAAATGAAGATTATTTTTAATTTTGAGTTATCAGTGTGTAACTTAATGGTGTGGTGATTTACCATGCATATAGATCACTGCAATTTATTTTTGTTTGTGTGCTGATTTACCATGCATATAGATCACTGCAATTTATAGATCACTGCAATTTACTATGTCATCAAGATGCGTTAAGATTAACATCTGTAGTCTAATTGCATATAACGATAATCTTGACGCACTTTGAATACATAGCAAATGATTATAGATTTGCGCAAAAATCTATAAATATGATTTATAAGAAAGTAACTTTCAATCCAACAGTTGATTTAAGAAAAAATGATTCAGTAGGATGTTCTTGATATTACAATCCTTGTTGATTTTGTAAGGATCTTCTAGATAAATCTTATGGTATTAATGTATCAATGTTTCTAGTTTGTCATGGCATTGTCAAATCCATTAAAAGGTGAGCGGAAGGCAGGCATTGTTGGAAAACCATTGCCTGGTGTGCAGGTTAGTTTAGCTTACATTGTTCTATTTGTTGCTGATCACAGAATATGGGCTTTTTGATCTTTCATTCCACTGTTGCACAATCTGCTCACAGAGTATTAAGGTTGATTTTACTGTATGCATGATAGGTCAAGATTCTTGAAGATGAGGAGAGTGGGAGTGAAAAAACTGGAACCGGTGAGCTTTGTGTTAAAAGCCCTTCATTGTTTAAAGAATATTGGAAACATCCCGAGGTACTTTCAGAATGTTACTAAATTTTCCATCCAATGATTCTGAAATCAGTAATTAGTACTAGTTCTTAGTGATTTACCATGCATATAGATCACTGCAATTTATTTTTGTTTGTGTGCTGACTACTAGTACTAACTCAATATCAGAAATCAAAGATCTAATATATTATCATGCTATTCAGATGTGTGGGTCCTCTGCACTTCCTCAACCTGTTATGCAAGAATGGCATGACTGAAGTAAGTACAATCTTGTTTAAGTTCTTTGACTTTGTAGATCATATTTATAGTTTAAGTTCTTTCACCAAAATCATCTGATGTGTTTAAGTTACTTCTATAGTTTAAGTTCTTTCAGAATGTTACTAAATTTTCCATCCAATGATTCTAAAACCAGTAATTAGTACTAGTTCTTAGTTCTTACCTGTTTAACAGTGGTTTCTCCCCTTCTTGAGAAGTATGAGATTGATCCTAAACAAATTGATTGTCTTGAAGTAGGTAGTGAGACTGTGATAGACAAAAGAAAATCTATCAAGGCTTTCTTGATGCAAATATTTGAGGTATGCTTTTTAGTGTCTAACCAAATGGATATTATAAGATGGTTCTCCTTATCACATTTGACTCGTTTAATTATTGTTTATATCTCAATCTAAGTACCTATTTGCTTGGTGATTAAACCTTGAATTGGTGCCAATTGCATAACAGTAGAATATGGGGGAAAGGGGGGGGGGGGAAAGGGGGGTGTTGGAACCAATACTTTGCAAGAAAAATCTGGTTTATTTTCTATAATATATATTATGAGGTGGAAGATGATAGCATTTTTGTTATGAGGTGCAATCTGGCAATCCAAAATTCTATATTGTTTTACAAGTTGATTAGAAATGTATTTTACTTATTAACATTGCAATTGGTAAGCTCTATTATCAACACTTCTGCAAACTTCAACCACTATTTGTTTGTTATAACTTTGTCCTTGTGTTATAAACACTTATTCTATATGTTTGTCAGCCCTTAACTTTAACTGGTTGTTCTTGTTCTGCCCTTGAAAATGAGTATATGATCACTTATTTTGAAAACCAAATCTGCATTATTTCCAAATTGATTGACATAATGACATAGTTTCTGTCCATTGGTGGTATTATTTTTAAGCAAGGAAAACTTTTAGTCAGTTTATAATTAATCTATATGGTTGCAAGTGGACTTCCAACATTCATGGACTTGTTAGAAAAACTCTTGTTTGCAGCATGTATATATCATTCTTTTGTCAGTGTTAGTTTCTAGTTGGCCTTTATCTGTTGATTATAACATGTTTACCATCTGTACAAATGCAGGTCATTCTCAATGATCCATTCCTTGGTAAAAGAGTTGAAGAAAGCAACTTCTCAACTGTACCATTAAGGGACGAGTTCCTTGAAAATGCCAGGCTATTTATTTTTGAGACATACTGTAGAATACACCAACGCATTGACATGGGGTATGTAGCGTGTTTCTGATATATGATATTACAGCTCCCTGTCTTTATTGTTTTTCACCCTTAAAAAGCATACGCAGAGCCCTTATTTTTCACCCTTAAAAAGCATGCTTCAACTTCCGTGCCATGTATCTTTGGTACTGTCAAGATCAAATGCACAATATATAAGAATTGTGCTTTTTCTTTTGTGGCCGCTCTTCTCATTCTCTTTCAATTATTTGGAGGTTTTAATATATTGTGCCATATTGTCTCTGTAATTTTTTCTTTGTTGATGATTTCCTCTTGTCTATTTTATATGCAACAACTAAATGGTTTACTGGGTATTTAAAATATTTACCAAAATTCCTAACATATGATTTCCCAATTGCTGATATGTTTGACAGAGTTCTTGATGAGAAGCTAAATTTGAATTATGAGGAAGCTGAGAGATGGATTGTGAATCTCATTCGTGGCTCAAAGCTTGATGCCAAAATTGACTCTGAAACTGGAACAGTTATGATGGAACCCAATCACCCAAATGTGTAAGTTTTCATTGATTACTGTATTGATCGATAAGGGCATTTTATTGCTTTCTACAATATTAATACCATTCTTACTCAACAATGTTGATTGGTTTTCCGTTTATTTCCTTCATGTCATCTTTCTTTCTTTTTAAGACCCTTAATCTTTGAAGTTACACATCTCCAGGTATGAGCAGTTGATAGATCATACCACGGTTTTAGAATGTTGCCAATCTGGCAACGGTTTTTATTTGAATATATAAGGCAACGATTATCCAGTGTTGCCATAGCTGGCAACGGTTTTGAAGTGTTGCCATAACTGGAATGCTTTACAACCGTTGCCATAGCGTGTAAACCAAAACCGTTGCGTTTCAGCTGTCAATGGCAACGGTTTTACGTTTGCGTTGCCTTAGGGATCAAAAAACTGTTGCCTTTAGTTTAGGCAACGGCCGCAACAACAACGGTTTCAAAACCGTTGCCAAAGGTTATGGCAACGGTTTTTTGGCTTTAGGAGACGGTTTTCGACCATTGCCACAGGGTCTAAATGTTGTAGTGGATATTTTTGGGTTTGTCCCAATTGGTATCCAATTTTGTGAAGGAAGAGAACGCACACAAAATTAACCACCACACGCACTCGCGCGCCGCCCTGTCGGGCCGACTAAGCTCAGTCGGGTCGGGCTTGGGCTAAGTGGTGTAATTGTTTCTCCGGAAAAATTAAATTATTATTTTTGTGCGTTTATCAATTAAAGCACATGTTTAACAAGATTTGACTAGGTCTAGTAACTGTTGCGATTTTTGCTCCAACAGTTACTTGCTCACCAAGTTGCTAAACTCTCCTATAAATAGAGCACTCCACTCAATTTGCACACCGCACCGAAAACTCGAAGCAGTACCGAGTTTTCTTTTCTTCTCCCTCCCCAATTTTGTTTCTTTATAAATAAGAGTGGTCTTCGTGTCATATTTGAGTGGTCTTCGGACCTTAATATGAGAGTTCATTTCTAGAGCGATATTTCATCGGGTAGTGATCTGGGGACGTCGTGGTTGATAGCCTGCTTGCACAATTTTGAGCAGTGTCGCTGTTGCGCCCGAAAAATCCGGTTTGGGACTTTTCGTTTGACAACGTGGAAAAAGTTTGGAGCCGCCACCAATATTTTTATTTTAAGACCAAAACATTGAAAAAAGTCTTTGAAAAGGCGGATGGTCTTTTGAAAACGTAGAGATGTAGGTTCGGGGGTCGGTTAGGTACGGGGAAGGTATTAGCACCCCGCACCTCCTTTCTACCGAAAGGTAACCATTAACTTGATGTGTGGTTTGGACAAAAGTTTGAGTTTGAAAGCGGTTTGTTCTACTTCTTTTCTTTTCTTTAGGAGTTTGTTTTATTGAAAACGAGGGGGAAGGGATATTTTTGGTATCTTTGAAAAGCGGAACAAAACAAAGTTTTTTTTAAAAGTGTGCTTGACGGGACAGGACCCCGCTCCTACGTACCCTCACTGGAAGAGGGATCAAAGCTACGTAGTTCTCGGGTACAAAACAAAGATTTTTTTTAGAAGTGTGCTTGACGGGACAGGACCCCGCTCCTACGTACCCTCACTGGAAGAGGGATCAAAGCTACGTAGTTCTCGGGTTATCTTTGAAAATCAGGACAAAACAAAGATTTTTTAAGAGTGTGCTTGACGGGACAGGACCCCGCTCCTACGTACCCCCCGGTGCGATGGAGAATTCAAAGCTACGTAGTTCTCGGATTTTGGTTTTGAAAAAGGATTGAGCTTTCGCGAAGACCGAACAACAACGGTTAGAATGATCTCGCTACTAACTCCTTTTGAAAACAACATCATCATTAACAACCTAATCGGCAACGGCGCGATTGGTGTTTAATGACGATTGGTTTATTTTTGAGAAATGAATAAGTTTTCGAAAATGGGATAGAGCTTTTGCGAAGACCGAACAACAACGGTTAGAATGGTCTCGCTTCTAACTCCTTTTGAAAACAATATCATCATTAACGACCTAATCGGCAACGGCGCGATTGGTGTTTAATGACAATTGATTTATTTTTGTTTTGAAAGTAAAAGTGTCTTTTTGTTTTGAAATGATTTTAGGAAATGGGTTTTAGAAAAGGAGTAAAACATTTCAAGTCAATTCTAAATCCATAACCAAATGCAAATGAATGAACAATACTCAAGCAAACATGAACATATCATTCATTAACCAAGATTAAACATGCCCATACAATCAAAGGATTCAATTATTAAAGATGCAAAACAAAGTTCTCAAAGTAATTGTGTGTGTACAAGAAGGATTGTATTTACCCTAATGGCTCTATGCTACAACATGCATGTAGACTTACGTCTCCATTAGGAGGTCATACAAGTGGAGAGGAGGGCACACAATCAAGTCAAGACATTTACATGACATCACGAACAAGTGAATACAATTGATTGTAAACATAGAGTATTCTAAGTTAAATGATTGAATATGTATGCAAGGATGCATGATTAGGTAAGCATGTAAGTGCATGAATATACAAGGAATGGATGCATAGCACTTTATTTATGAATGGATGGCATACAAGGATGCATAAGAGGATGTAAGAGATATAAGCATATGAGGATGCATGAGAGTGTCACATAAACTAAATATGAATGAAGATGCATGAATGTGAAAATGTTTTGGGTATTTTTTGCAAGTTGATAAGTTGTAAAACTTTATGTAAGAAGTTAGTGAAAAGTAAAGTAAAAATGCATGAAGTAAATGGTAATTATTTAATGAGATGGTAAAGTAAAAATGCATGAGGTAAATGGTAATTATTTAATGAGATGGTAAAGTAAAAATGCATGAGATAAATGGGAAGTGGTAAATCTTTTTATGTTTTAGTAAAAAATTAATGAAGTGGTAAAAACCAAAGTAGTAAAATATTTTTATGTTTTTAGTAAAAAGTTAATGAATGGTAAAGTAAAATGGTAAAAAAATAAATAAACACTAAAACCAAGTTGAATCACATAGAGCAATCCTCTCACTTTGAGAAAAGTGCACTAGGCACTAGTGAGAATCAACTTGCCTATCATCAACAATGAGCAATAAGCAAACTAAAATGCAAAGATTAACTAAACACAACAAATAAGTTGAATCACCTAGAGCAATCCTCCCACTTTGAGCAAAGTGCACTAGGCACTAGTGAGAATCAACTTGCCTATCATCAACAATGAACAATAAGCAAATTAAAATGCAAAGATTAACTAAACACACAAATAAGTTGAATCACCTAGAGCAATCCTCCCACTTTGAGCAAAGTGCACTAGGCACTAGTGGGAATCAACTTGCCTATCATCAACAATTTACAATAAGCAAAATAAGACACAAGAATGAATGGACACATAAACTAAATTGAGTCATTTCTAGCAATCTTCACCACTTAGGTCAAGGTGCACTAGGCACTAGTGGGAATCATATTGCTAAATCATCAAATAACAAAAGTAACATTTAACACTAAAATGAAATACTAATAACAAGATTAAACATCACCAAACAAAGAACAACAACAAAATCAACTTGGAAACATTTTTAGATCTATAAGCATGTGAACCAAAGGAAACATAGATCCACATTTTATTTAATAAAGAAAACACCAAAATTAACACAAAGCAACATAGATCTATTTTTTGCAAGGATTTATATGATTAAACAAGGAAGTGCAACAAAATCATATCAACCCTAAATTTTTTATGATATGTGAAATGCTAAAGCCTATAAACAACAATTTTATTTATGAAATCTAGTGCAAAATATGTAAAGATGCAAGGGAATTTATTCAAGTAGAAGAATAACTCCTTCAAGGCCAAGGACCCATCTCAAACACCCAAAGCTCCCTAAGTCTTTGTCAAAATGTTTGAAATGGATCCTCAAAGAAAACAACAATCAAGAAGGAGTTTGGAGTAGAGGAGAGATTATGCAAGAAAATTAAATATGAGGTGCAAAGCTTCAAGGATTACCTCAAAACTACAATGAAATGAAGAAGGAGATGATAAGCTCAAAAATCACTAGCTCTTAGCAATTTGATGATGCAACCTTGAAGAGAATGGAAGGAAAGATGGTGATCTAACAAGAAATGGAGGATTTGATGGTGAAAAGTTGAAGAAAGTATATGGAAAAGGGGGGGAGAGGCTTCGGCCAAGGAGAGGGAAGGAGAGGAGAGAGTTGTGTGTTAGGGTTTTGTGTAGGAGAGAATGAGCAAAAAGAGAAGAGGATCCTTAGGTGTGGGAATGAGGGAGTATTTATAGGATGAAACTAGGTCTAAGGGTAGTTTAGTCTTTGTGCTTTTAATGTGCTCTAGGATTGAGCTTTGATTTTGAATGGAGGGTTGAGATCACTTATCACAAGGATTGAGGGTGGAGAGAAAACACAAAATGTGAGAGTGAGAGAGTGGGGGGCGAAAGTTAGGGGGAAAAAAAAGAAAAGAAAAAAAAGAATTTCTTATTTTGGAAGAGATATTTTATGTGAGGTAGGGTTAAGGGCATTTTAGAGAAGAATTGTTACCAAAGAGGGAAATTTGGGTTTTCTTATGAAGGGGTTAGTGTAAGTGAGTGAGGTATTTTACCAAAGAGGGTATAATGATTACAAATTGGAGAGAGAGAGAGAGAGAGAGAGAGAGAGAGAGAGAGAGAAGCAGGATTTCGAAATTGAGGAGAGGAAGAGAGAAAAAAACTTGTTTTTTTTTTGTCTTTTGTCTTATTGAGGACACTTCCCTTTTTTGAGTTTTTTTTGAATTTTTGGGCATGGGAAATAATGGGAATGCAACTATTGAAAATGTGTCACATGTTTTTGGGCACCATAAAATATTCCCTCTAGTAACCTATGACAATAAAAATTGTCACTTAAGAATTGAGGAATATTTAATGGTCCTTTTTTATTTTTCTATGCACTTAAAAATGGAAAAATACATTTTTAATTATTTTGACTAGGGTTTTCTTTCTAAAAAATTGTACAGAAATTATCCTGGATAGAATAAAAATGTACTTTTTGTGGATGTGCATTTTTGGCGAGAAAATCATCTTTTTGCGAAAAAAGACC
Organism: Astragalus membranaceus; assembly: GCA_039519185.1. NCBI lineage: Eukaryota > Viridiplantae > Streptophyta > Magnoliopsida > Fabales > Fabaceae > Astragalus > Astragalus membranaceus. The sequence continues at coordinate 21,098,747 of CM076850.1, read as the reverse complement.
AAAATGCCCTTTTTGACCCTAAAACCCTAATTCGCCTAAAAAGTGCATTCCAACCCTAAAAATGATTTTAAAGACCTTGAAATGACTTCTAGGACCCAAAATGCAATGCATGATGCTCTTCATTCTTCAATTTATTTATTTATTATTTTTTGTGGAAAATTAGGGTTTTGACCTAAGCCGGACAAAATTGGGGTATGACTGCTGCCCCTCTTTATCTGAATTTTATCGAGGAATATGAATTGGCCGAAACATATTCCAAGGCAAAATGAAGATAAATAATTCAGAAATTATACCGATTTTGTCTACTTAGGGAAACCCGAATTTTCCTCTTTTTTTTCTTTTTCTATTTTTATTGGGTGCTAACCCAAGGTGAATGCAATGTATGAATCGTCAACTCTCAGTAAGCAGGAAACTAAATGGTGCCAACCCTCAATAAGCTAGCGGAAAGCAATAAAGAAAGCAATAAAAAGGGAAGCAAAAAGGGTGCCGGCCCTCGTTAAGCCGGCGACGGAGGCTGCCTAAAGCCTTTTAACGAATCGCGAATGATCCGAGCTTGCACTTGGGCCTGGGAGCACGTGGGCTCCAATGGGGTGGTCTTGCGAGCGACCAGGGGAGGGTACTATATCAAGTCTGGATCTCGATATTTCCCTAGGACTGCGCCATGTTTTAGGCTAACACAGCTATCCTCTTCGACTGGACCTATTGAGGTCAGGGGGACTTACCTGCAGCTCGAATACAAGGTGAAGTCAATCTTGCTGGGGACACGTGGGTCCAGAGGGGATTCCAAAATCCAGTTGGTTTCCTTTAGTCGGTCAATGCTTCCACACCGATCAGGGATGCCTGCTCAGGTTAACGGATTTTTCTTCAGCTTTCTCTTGATTGATGATCAATACCATTGCACTGATCCAGGATGTCTGCTCAGGCTGGCGGACCCTTCTTCAGCTTGCTCTGATTGATGATCAGTGCCATTGCACTGATCCAGGATGTCTGCTCAGGTTAGCGGACCTTTCTTCAGCTTGCTCTGATTGATGATCAATGCCATTGCACTGATCCAGGATGTCTGCTCAGGTTAGCGGACCTCTCTTGAGCTTGCTTTGATTGATGATCAATGCCATTGCACTGATCCAGGATGTCTGCTCAGGTTAGCGGACCTTTCTTCAGCTTTCTCTGATTGATGATCAATGCCATTGCACTGATCCAGGACACCTGCACACGTTAGCAGATGCAAGACATGGTGCATGGAATATGAATGCATGCTATGCATAGTCCGTTATGCGAATGCATGTCATGTGAGTGCATGCGATGTGATGATTTAGTGGAATGATGAATGCAATGGGATGCTATTCTTGATTCTTCATCTCTTTTGTCAGCTTTCTTTTTTCTGACTGTTTGTTTTTTTCTTGGCTTTTCATTCTTTGATCAGCTTTCTTTTTTCTGATCGTTTGTTTTTTCTTTTGCTCTTTTGGCTTATTTTTGCTGGTTCAGCCAACCCGCGACACTCATGGCACGAGACTGAGGAACCCACTGGATTTGCGGGGCTCATGGGCCGAGTGCATGTCGGCCTTGACTTTGCCGCTTGAAGCAATCGTGAGTGCAATCGCTTTCTCTTGCATGATTAACTGGTTTTGGGGAATTGCTTTTTTTCGCGACCTTTAGGGACTTTGCAATAATTGTAATGCTCCATGATTTATGCACATGTTTTACAGGTCATCATCACCATCATTATAAAACGTTTATTTTGAGCAAAAAAAAAGCAAAAAATAAAAGAGTGAACAGATATGAGAAAGTTGAACTTTATTAATGTGGAAACCGGTCGCACAAGAAGTTACGCCGATTGTTTATTACACTTGAAAGTTTAAACTATAAAAAGACACGAAAAAAAGAGAGAAGTTAAATTCTGACTGTCCGTCTCTGTGGAACAGTGCTAAACATTTATGTCCTTGACCTTGATCACTCCCTCATCCAAGACTTCAGAGGAGTTGTATGCCTTTCTTTACTTTTCATGCCCAAGTTTTCTGACCCTAATTTTTGCCTGGATCGCCCTTTGCGGGTTTTCAATCCACCGGGTCGCTCTGATTTTGCCTAGGCCGCCCTTTCGGGTTTTCAACCTAGCGAGCTAACTCTTACTTGGCTTGTCTTTCTCTTTTTTCGTCTATTTCTTTCAGACATAATACTTCTTCACTTGATCAGAATTGACTGGGTTCCTTAAATCCTCTCCGTCCATGTTCGTGAGTATCAGTGCTCCTCCAGAGAAGGCTTTCTTGACCACATACGGGCCGTCATAAGTGGGTGTCCATTTCCCTCGGGGATCAGTCTGGATGGGCAAGATCTTCTTAAGCACCAAATTTCCCTGCTTGAATTCACGGTGCCGGACTTTCTTGTCAAAAGCTGTTCTCATTCTCTGTTGGTATAGCTGCCCATGACACAAAGCTGCAATTCTTTTTTCCTCAATGAGGTTTAGCTGATCCAGACGAGCCTGCACCCACTCTGCTTCTTCCAGTTTAGCTTCCATGAGTACCCGTAGGGATGGTATCTCAACCTCGATTGGGAGGACCGCCTCTGACCCGTATACCAGAGAGAAAGGAGTTGCCCCAGTTGAGGTACGCACTGAAGTACGATAGCCATGCAAAGCAAAGGGAAGCATTACGTGCCAATCCTTGTATGTGACCACCATTTTTTGCACAATCTTTTTGATGTTCTTGTTAGCTGCCTCCACTGCTCCATTCATCTTGGGCCGATAGGGGGAAGAATTATGATGCTGAATTTTGAACTCTGCGCACAGGTCCTTCATCATTTTGCTATTCAGATTGCTGCCGTTATCAGTGATGATCTTGTTAGGAAGACCATAACGGCAAATCAGATCCTTCTTCACAAATTTGGCAACCACTGAACTAGTTACACTAGAGTATGAGGCAGCTTCAACCCACTTCGTGAAATAGTCAATGGCGACCAAGATGAAGCGATGCCCATTTGATGCTTTGGGTTCAATGGGACCGATGACATCCATTCCCCACATTGAAAACGGCCAGGATGCAGTCAGAACATTCAATTTGGCAGGCGGCACATGAATGTGGTCAGCGTAGATTTAGCACTTGTGGCACTTTCGGACAAAGCTGTAGCAGTCACCTTCCATCTGCAACCAGTAATAGCCCGCCCTTAAAATCTGTCTAGCCATAGTATGCGCACTGGAATGAGTTCCGAATGAGCCCTCGTGTACATCTTTCATGATCCTTTCAGCTTCTTCTTTAGCAACACACCTTAAGAGGACCATGTCATAATTCCTTTTGTAGAGAACCTCACCGCTGAGGAAGAAATTCCTTGACAGTCGCCGAAGAGTTCTCTTGTCATTTTCAGATGCCCCAGGAGGGTATTCTCTGCTGATGATGTACTGTTTGATATCATGATACCAAGGCTTGTCATCCGGCTCTTCATCTATGGCTGTGCAGTAGTGATGCGCAGGTAGACTCCGGTGCTGGATTGTGACATGAGTCAAGCTTTTATCACAATTGATATTGAACATGGATGATAAAGTTGCCAATGCATCAGCCAGCTGGTTTTCGCTTCAAGGGATGTGTTTGAAAGTGATTTCGTCAAAAGACTCCATCAACTCTTGCACATAAACACAATAAGGAATCAGTTTGGGATCTCTGGTCTCCCAATCGCCTCTTACTTGATGAATAACCAGGGCTGAATCTCCGTACACATCTAGCCTTTTAACTTTCCATTCTAGGGCTGCTTGAATACCCAAGATGCACGCTTCATACTCTGCTATGTTGTTTGTGACATAGAAGCTCAACCTTGCAGCGACAGGAACGAAGCGATTGTCAGGAGATATTAACACAGCACCTGCCACATGCCCCCATACGTTTGACGCACCGTCGAAGATCATTCTCCACCTTTCACTTTCTTGGGACTCCCCCTCATCAAACAGTGCCATGATATCTTCATCAGGAAAATCATGCTGCATTGGTTGGTAGTCTGGAATCGGCTGACATGCCAAATACTCAGCAAGTGCACTACCTTTAACTGCTTTTTGTGTGACATACAGGATATCGTATTCTGATAATTGCATCTGCCAACGGGTAATTCGTCCTGTAAGAGCTGGCTTCTCAAATATGTACTTGATTGGATCCATTTTTGACACCAACCAAGTGGTGTGACTCAGCATGTACTGCCTTAAACGGTGAGCATCCCAAACTAGAGCACAACAAGTCTTTTCCAGCATAGAATATCTTGTCTCACAATCGGTGAACTTTTTGCTAAGATAGTATATGGCATGCTCCTTTTTCCCGGATTCATCATGCTGCCCCAACACACAGCCCATTGAATTATCTAGCACTGTAAGGTATAAGATGAGAGGCCTGCCTGACACAGGTGGCATTAAGACTGGTGGATTCTGTAAGTACACCTTGATTTTCTCAAAGGCAGCTTGACACTGGTCATTCCATTTCAACTCTTGATTTTTGCACAGCAGTTTGAAGATCGGCTCACAAGTAGCAGTCAACTGGAAGATGAATCGGGAGATGTAATTCAACCTTCCGAGGAAACCACGGACTTCTTTCTCTGTTTTGGGCACCGGCATCTTGAGGATGGCTTTTACTTTGTCTGGATCCACCTCGATTCCCTTCTGGCTGACAATGAAGCCTAACAACTTCCCTAATCTCACCCCAAACGTGCACTTGGCCGGGTTTAACTTGAGTTTATATTTCCTCAACCGTTCAAAGAGCTTCTGCAGATTGACAATATGCTCCTCGTCGGTTTTAGATTTTGCGATCATGTCATCCACATAAACCTCAATCTCCTTATGCATCATGTCGTGAAACAGCGTGACCATGGCCCTTTGGTAGGTTGCACCAGCGTTCTTTAACCCGAATGGCATGACCTTGTAACAGAACGTTCTCCAAAGCGTTATGAAAGTTGTCTTTTCCATATCTTCGGGGTCCATCTTGATCTGATTATATCCCGAATATCCATCCATGAAGGAGAATAACGAGTGTTGAGCTGTACTATCCACTAAGACATCAATGTGGGGCAAAGGGAAATCGTCTTTAGGACTAGCACGATTCAGATCTCGGTAGTCAACGCACATTCTGACCTTCCCATCCTTCTTCGGAACCGGGACAATATTGGCAACCCACTGTGGGTATTTGGCTACCGCTAGGAATCCGGCGTCAAACTGCTTTTTTACCTCATCCCTAATCTTTAGGGACATCTCAGGCTTCATCCTTCTAAGTTTCTGCTTCACAGGCGGGCATTCAGGTTTGACTGGCAACTTATGCATCACAATGTCAGTATCCAACCCAGGCATATCTTGGTAGGACCATGCAAACACATCCATATAATCGTGCAACAGCGGAACCAACTTCATGCGATCCTCGTCATTCATGGTGGTACCCACTTTGACCTCTTTCTTGCTCTCAGCTGTACCCAAGTTGATCACTTCAATAGATTCTCCGTGTGGCTGAATTACCCTTTCTTCCTGTTTCATTAACCTCATGAGTTCTGGAGGAGCTTCCCAGTCTTCCGCAACATCCCCCTCAGCTTGATTAATAGGGTGATCAAAGTCAAAATATGGACTGTTGGCACTGTTATTTTGGGAGACAATTGCTGTGGATCTGCATTTTGCCGAAGCGAAAGAGCAGAATGAAAGGCGAGACAAGCAAGCAAACAATAATAAAGCGAGGAAAAGACACATGAAATGAAAAGGATTGATTTTTATTGATTGAAATTCAAAAACAACATTTTTATTAATGATGATGATTCTGAAAATAAAAACATGCTCGCCCCTAACAACTTGTCCTATGGCCTTGGGCAGAGCCACAGGGTTGCATTACAAATGATTACTTTAAATTAAAAGTCACAGGAAGATCAGCAGCCTTCCAATTCTTTAACTTTTCACTGGCACGGCAGCGTCGAACCAAACTTGCACCACCCTCTTCAGACTCAGAACCATCCTTGATGACAGCAACTTGATTGGGATCCAACAAACCAGCACTCACAAAACTTTGACTGATGTCGCAAATTGGAATCCTCTGGGGCCATGGATCCTGGCCTTTGGACTTGGCCAACCATCTGCCCCTTCGTTCATCTGCCATTTTTCTTCTTTCTTCCTCACTTGGGGTGTATCCCAGCCCGCAACGGTCCTTGTTTTCCTTCAGTTGAATGGGAGCTAGAATTCCCTGACCAAACTTTCCCAAGCCAGAACCAACCTTATATCCTTGGGCTAACATGATCTTAGCAACCATCTCCTCCTCCTTGATCCTTTCAAATACTATTAGTTGGGCGTTTGCCCGCACCAATCTGGGATTGTAATTTTAAGGAATTTCGACAGGTCTTCTGGGTCCTCTACTTTTATCAGAATGTAAAGTCAACACTTCTTCTTCAACATCATGGGTTCCTATCTGGACCACACACCGATCCATCAGGTCCTGCAGGATCATCTCAAAGCTTTCACAATTCCCCACGCACGTGGAGTCAGCACACCCCTCTTCATGGCAACACCCCTTCTTAACCACCCCAACATGGCATAACTCTGAGTAGATAACACCCAACGGGGTCTTGATCTTCTGCACATCCTTTACCAATTGCCCAACGGAACTTTCTATAGCATTGGTAGCTGGCCTCTGATGACCTGGCAATGGATTAGTTGTTGTATTCGGGCTGCTCTGCTTGAACGAGGTCCACCCAGCATCTACTAGGTCTTGCACCACATGCTTGAAGGCTTTACATTCCTCCACAGTATGACCGACCCCGTTTTCGTGGAAACTGCAGGTAGCATTAGCGTTGTAACTTCTGGGAAATGGCGGCTGCAGGGCCTTCATTGGCCGAGTGTTGATCAAGTTCTTGGAAGTCAAGTGATCAAACAATTCAGTGTATGTCATTGGTATTGGATCAAAACTGGTCCGTTTTTTGTACTGATAACCCTGAGCCCTGTGACTGTCACTGCCTTGCTGGGATGGCACAGGAGCAGAAAATGGAACAGTTTGTGGTGGAGGGATACCAAAGGATGAACTTCCTCCCGAGATTACATTTGTTTCCCCTTCCTTCTTCTTCGGGAAATGGGAGTGAGGCTTCTTCTGATTGCTTAAACCACCAGAGCTTCCTGCATTACTGAGGTGATTCGAAATCTTCCCACTTCGGAGACCATGCTCAAGTCTTTCCCCGAAGACTATCATATCGGAGAAGCTAGTTGAAACACTTGTAATCAGCCGGTCATAGTAAATTGCTGGCAGAGTTTCCAAGAACGTGTACACCATTTCTTTTTCAGTCAAAGGAGGTTGGACCTGGGCGGCTAGGCTTCGTCATTTCTGGGCATATTCTTTGAAAGTCTCCCTTTCGCCCTTACTCATGTGTTGCAATTGCGACCTGTCTGGAGCCATGTCCATGTTATACTTATATTGTCTCATGAACGCTTCGCACAAATCTTTCCAACAACGAATTTCAGAGGATTGCAGTTTTATGTACCAATCTAGAGGAGCTCCAGCCAAACTGTTTTGAAAGCAGTAAATCAGCAGTTTGTCATCATTGGCGTAATGACCCATTTTTCGGACAAACATCGTAACATGGCTCTCCGGACAGCCTGTTCCTCTGTATTTGTCCACTTTGGGAGCTTTGAACTTTGGTGGCAAAACCAAATCTGGGACTAAACACAGCTCACGAGCTTCCTTGGCTCTGACACCAACACCCTCCATTGCCTTTACTCTTTCTTCAAGTGCACGAATCGGGTCATTTGGTTGTGATCCCTCAAACATATGTCCTTGGGGGTGACTCCCCATACTGTAATAATACCCTCCAGGCTGAGGAACATTGTGAGGGTGTGCTGCAAGCCCCGGAGTAGGACTGAGCACAACATGAGGACTAGGAGTTTGGATCTGCGGTCCTCCGCAGCTCCCCCGGACACGGCGGCAGTGACCTGATTAGGCGCAACCATACTGACGGGGATAGGTCCAACAGTTCGCGGCATGTACCCAGCAGGCATACCCCAAGGATATCTTTGTGAAGTGTATTGATTCGGCCCATTCATTCTTGAAGCAAAGACGGGATGACTGACCCCGGATCCCGGAGGAACTGTGGCTGATATTGGAGGAGGAACGAAAGAAGTGACACCATCTGGACCCACGACGACGACACCTTCAGCAGCTGTCCCACTCTTTAAACTTTGCAGCATGACCATCATCTCATGCACCTGGGCCTCCATTGCCCCAACCTTATCCTTAAGCACTTGGTTCTCCTGAGCCAGCTGCTCAGGATTCAGAATTTGTACGCCCAAATCTTCATGTTCTGGATTACTTTCAGTTTCAATCTCTGGATGCCCTTGAGGATCAGCCATCAGCCTTGCTTGTAATCGGGTGAAGTATCGGTGGCGGAGAACCAGCTTGCCTCTCGCTTCTGTTGGTAGAACATTTTTATTAAGTGAAGGAGCAAATTAATGAATGCAATGCGTGCAATGCAAATGAGTGTTAGTTTTAGTTTGTCTTATGCCGTGAACCCCAACGTGTCATATCTTGCCATAGATTTAACAGTGAATTTTGATTTGTTTAGAACATAACAAGAGTGGAATCAACAAATGGAACAAACACGCCCCATACATTCAAATTGGATATCTCGGGGGGTGCACTGTCTCACTTCTTGATTCCATACTGTACCTATGGCAAGATTCTTTGTCACTTTGGGATTCTCGGCAAACAAACTTTGATGAAATGCAAGGATGCATGCATGAGCTGTAAAAGCTTATGTTGGATGCAATGCGAGGATGCATGCAAAATGATGATGATGTTTTATGCATATACAGATTAAGGCAAAACCTTTATTGGCATTAGTTCAAGTTTTTTTTTCTTTTTTTGAAAAAAACGGGCCGTACGTGGTTTCATATGGACCAAGTAAGAGAAAGGCTACAACGGCAGCTCGTTCTCTCTTTTTTTTGAAAAGAGTGGGCCATATGCCACTTCGTACGGACCGGCAGAAGAAAGGCTACAACGGCAGCTCTTTCTCTACTTTTTATTTGAAAAACCTCCTACTCTTTTTTGAAAACATGCCTATATTACCATGCAACACACAATTTGGTATGCCCCTTGTGTCCTACGAAGGTGGGGACCTAAGTTCTAGGACAACTCAAATGTTCCTCCCATGCGGGTTCTAGTCACTTCCTCACCAGGTTACCAGAGCTAATTCTCTTTCACAATAGCACCCACAACGATGGAACACCATCTGGTGTGAGGCATCATGAAAGAGCATACTCTGGCTGAAACTTTCGTGAGAGTCGGAAGGACAACGGTCCAATTGCCAGTCACTACTCGTTTCCACTCTCCTAAGTTTTGTCAGACCTTGGGTTTTAGGCCCCTCTCAAAGCATAGTAAGCATAAGGTGTGAGTGTGTGCAGCAAGGGCATACCGCCTAAAACTACCCACATATATCCCCACCTGCGAAGGAAAACCCAGAACAGTCCAAACAATAGCAGACAATAACATGTCGTCTACCCTAGGGTTCAATGTTACAATACCAATAATCCAACCTAGGTTTCAGCAACAGTCATATGCACTGCTTACCTCAAGAAAGGGAGCAGAGAAGAAGGGATCATAATAGAATGGGAGGAAATGCATGTTTTTACCTTAAGAAAGGGAGCAGAGAATAGAGGACATGGGAATTGAGGAATGCATGAACACGGCATTGTGAACAAATAGAAAAGGAGTAAAACAAAGCTTTCAACTCAATTAATTTTAAACCACACATCAAGTTAACTAGGCTTGACCCTCGTTTTTTTTTTTAAAAAAAATGGTCCCCAGTGGAGTCGCCAGCTGTTGCGCCCGAAAAATCCGGTTTGGGACTTTTCGTTTGACAACGTGGAAAAAGTTTGGAGCCGCCACCAATATTTTTATTTTAAGACCAAAACATTGAAAAAAAGTCTTTGAAAAGGCGGATGGTCTTTTGAAAACGTAGAGATGTAGGTTCGGGGGTCGGTTAGGTACGGGGAAGGTATTAGCACCCCGCACCTCCTTTCTACCGAAAGGGAACCATTAACTTGATGTGTGGTTTGGACAAAAGTTTGAGTTTGAAAGCGGTTTGTTCTACTTCTTTTCTTTTCTTTAGGAGTTTGTTTTATTGAAAACGAGGGGGAAGGGATATTTTTGGTATCTTTGAAAAGCGGAACAAAACAAAGTTTTTTTTTTAAAAGTGTGCTTGACGGGACAGGACCCCGCTCCTACGTACCCTCACTGGAAGAGGGATCAAAGCTACGTAGTTCTCGGGTACAAAACAAAGATTTTTTTTAGAAGTGTGCTTGACGGGACAGGACCCCGCTCCTACGTACCCTCACTGGAAGAGGGATCAAAGCTACGTAGTTCTCGGGTTATCTTTGAAAATCAGGACAAAACAAAGATTTTTTAAGAGTGTGCTTGACGGGACAGGACCCCGCTCCTACGTACCCCCCGGTGCGATGGAGAATTCAAAGCTACGTAGTTCTCGGATTTTGGTTTTGAAAAAGGATTGAGCTTTTGCGAAGACCGAACAACAACGGTTAGAATGATCTCGCTACTAACTCCTTTTGAAAACAACATCATCATTAACAACCTAATCGGCAACGGCGCGATTGGTGTTTAATGACGATTGGTTTATTTTTGAGAAATGAATAAGTTTTCGAAAATGGGATAGAGCTTTTGCGAAGACCGAACAACAACGGTTAGAATGGTCTCGCTTCTAACTCCTTTTGAAAACAATATCATCATTAACGACCTAATCGGCAACGGCGCGATTGGTGTTTAATGACAATTGATTTATTTTTGTTTTGAAAGTAAAAGTGTCTTTTTGTTTTGAAATGATTTTAGGAAATGGGTTTTAGAAAAGGAGTAAAACATTTCAAGTCAATTCTAAATCCATAACCAAATGCAAATGAATGAACAATACTCAAGCAAACATGAACATATCATTCATTAACCAAGATTAAACATGCCCATACAATCAAAGGATTCAATTATTAAAGATGCAAAACAAAGTTCTCAAAGTAATTGTGTGTGTACAAGAAGGATTGTATTTACCCTAATGGCTCTATGCTACAACATGCATGTAGACTTACGTCTCCATTAGGAGGTCATACAAGTGGAGAGGAGGGCACACAATCAAGTCAAGACATTTACATGGCATCAAGAACAAGTGAATACAATTGATTGTAAACATAGAGTATTCTAAGTTAAATGATTGAATATGTATGCAAGGATGCATGATTAGGTAAGCATGTAAGTGCATGAATATACAAGGAATGGATGCATAGCACTTTATTTATGAATGGATGGCATACAAGGATGCATAAGAGGATGCAAGAGATATAAGCATATGAGGATGCATGAGAGTGTCACATAAACTAAATATGAATGAAGATGCATGAATGTGAAAATGTTTTGGGTATTTTTGCAAGTTGATAAGTTGTAAAACTTTAAGTAAGAAGTTAGTGAAAAGTAAAGTAAAAATGCAAGAAGTAAATGGTAATTATTTAATGAGATGGTAAAGTAAAAATGCATGAGGTAAATGGTAATTATTTAATGAGATGGTAAAGTAAAAATGCATGAGAGAAATGGGAAGTGGTAAAATCTTTTTATGTTTTAGTAAAAAATTAATGAAGTGGTAAAAACCAAAATAGTAAAATATTTTTATGTTTTTAGTAAAAAGTTAATGAATGGTAAAGTAAAATGGTAAAAAAATAAATAAACACTAAAACCAAGTTGAATCACATAGAGCAATCCTCTCACTTTGAGAAAAGTGCACTAGGCACTAGTGAGAATCAACTTGCCTATCATCAACAATGAGCAATAAGCATACTAAAATGCGAAGATTAACTAAACACAACAAATAAGTTGAATCACCTAGAGCAATCCTCCCACTTTGAGCAAAGTGCACTAGGCACTAGTGAGAATCAACTTGCCTATCATCAACAATGAACAATAAGCAAATTAAAATGCAAAGATTAACTAAACACACAAATAAGTTGAATCACCTAGAGCAATCCTCCCACTTTGAGCAAAGTGCACTAGGAACTAGTGGGAATCAACGTGCCTATCATCAACAATTTACAATAAGCAAAATAAGACACAAGAATGAATGGACACATAAACTAAATTGAGTCATTTCTAGCAATCTTCACCACTTAGGTCAAGGTGCACTAGGCACTAGTGGGAATCATATTGCTAAATCATCAAATAACAAAAGTAACATTTAACACTAAAATGAAATACTAATAACAAGATTAAACATCACCAAACAAAGAACAACAACAAAATCAACTTGGAAACATTTTTAGATCTATAAGCATGTGAACCAAAGGAAACATAGATCCACATTTTATTTAATAAAGAAAACACCAAAATTAACACAAAGCAACATAGATCTATTTTTTTGCAAGAATTTATATGATTAAACAAGGAAGTGCAACAAAATCATATCAACCCTAAATTTTTTATGATATGCGAAATGCTAAAGCCGATAAACAACAATTTTATTTATGAAATCTAGTGCAAAATATGTAAAAATGCAAGGGAATTTATTTAAGTAGAAGAATAACTCCTTCAAGGCCAAGGACCCATCTCAAACACCCAAAGCTCCCTAAGTCTTTGTCAAAATGTTTGAAATGGATCCTCAAAGCAAACAACAATCAAGAAGGAGTTTGGAGTAGAGGAGAGATTATGCAAGAAAATTAAATATGAGGTGCAAAGCTTCAAGGATTACCACAAAACTACAATGAAATGAAGAAGGAGATGATAAGCTCAAAAATCACTAGCTCTTAGCAATTTGATGATGCAACCTTGAAGAGAATGGAAGGAAAGATGGTGATCTAACAAGAAATGGAGGATTTGATGGTGAAAAGTTGAAGAAAGTATATGGAAAAGGGGGGGGGGGGAGAGGCTACGGCCAAGGAGAGGGAAGGAGAGGAGAGAGTTGTGTGTTAGGGTTTTGTGTAGGAGAGAATGAGCAAAAAGAGAAGAGGATCCTTAGGTGTGGGAATGAGGGAGTATTTATAGGATGAAACTAGGTCTAAGGGTAGTTTAGTCTTTGTGCTTTTAATGTGCTCTAGGATTGAGCTTTGATTTTGAATGGAGGGTTGAGATCACTTATCACAAGGATTGAGGGTGGAGAGAAAACACAAAATGTGAGAGTGAGAGAGTGGGGGGCGAGAGTTAGGGGGAAAAAAAGAAAAGAAAAAAAAGAATTTCTTATTTTGGAAGAGATATTTTATGTGAGGTAGGGTTAAGGGCATTTTAGAGAAGAATTGTTACCAAAGAGGGAAATTTGGGTTTTCTTATGAATGGGTTAGTGTAAGTGAGTGAGGTATTTTACCAAAGAGGGTATAATGATTACAAATTGGAGAGAGAGAGAGAGAGAGAGAGAGAGAGAGAGAGAGAGAAGCAGGATTTCGAAATTGAGAGGAAGAGAGAAAAAAACTTGTTTTTTTTTTGTCTTTTGTCTTATTGAGGACACTTCCCTTTTTTGAGTTTTTTTTTGAATTTTTGGGCATGGGAAATAATGGGAATGCAACTATTGAAAATGTGTCACATGTTTTTGGGCACCATAAAATATTCCCTCTAGTCACCTATGACAATAAAAATTGTCACTTAAGAATTGAGGAATATTTAATGGTCCTTTTTTATTTTTCTATGCACTTAAAAATGGAAAAATACATTTTTAATTATTTTGACTAGGGTTTTCTTTCTAAAAAATTGTACAAAAATTATCCTGGATAGAATAAAAATGTACTTTTTGTGGATGTGCATTTTTGGCGAGAAAATCATCTTTTTGCGAAAAAAGACCAAAATGCCCTTTTTGACCCTAAAACCCTAATTCGCCTAAAAAGTGCATTCCAACCCTAAAAATGATTTTAAAGACCTTGAAATGACTTCTAGGACCCAAAATGCAATGCATGATGCTCTTCATTCTTCAATTTATTTATTTCTTATTTTTTGTGGAAAATTAGGGTTTTGACTTAAGCCGGACAAAATTGGGGTATGACAGTCGCGAAACGTCTTGAAGAGAGCGACCTAGTCCGCGACTCAACCCAATAATTTCTTTGGTGGATTGATTTTCCCAAATAATTTTCTGAAACTCAAAAACAACAATTTTAAGACGTTTCTAAATTTAGCCATGACTACCGAAGACATTACTGCCTCTGTACAGTTTCATTTTATGAAAGAAAGATTTTCTCTATACGAAATAAAGAATGTCAATTCAAACAACGGCAACAAAATAAATTTTTATTTTATTTATTTACTATGAAAAATGTTGCCAACATGTAAAAAGATGACATTCAAGTGCTCACTAAAACATCTGATCAGAAAGAGAATAATTTTCTCTATACTATTTATCAATGGAAAGAGAATGATGTTCTCTATACAGTTTATCAAATGAAAGAAAGATTTTCTCTATACGATCTAATAATAGAAAGAGAATGATTTTCTCTATACGGTCTAATAATAGAAAGAGAATGATTATTTCTATATAATTTTTTAATTCCACGGAAAGAGAATAATCATCTCTATAAGAATGAATTTTTTAATTCATATATTTTGTAAATATGAAATTGCATAAATTTTTAATTATTCACATCTTTTGTTGCCGTTAGTGGTTAACACTTAACGGTTGATGATTTTATATCATAGAATTGGTTTTTGATCTCAGTAGAAATAACATTATTTTTTTACAATTTTTGGGAAGTTATGTTTTTCCTCGATCTATTGCAATATATTATATTGATTGCAATATAATTTTTTAGCAAACCTTTCAAAATCAAAACTGTAATCAGGCTCAAAAGAACAACAACTAAAATGAGACCCCCCAAATTTCCCAAATCCTAAGCTTCAACTACCACCACTGATAACTCTTAAAAACAAGAGTTATTTATGCCAAAACAAATGAGAATTAAGCTTGTTCAATGGTAGTTAGTATAAATAAATAGAGTATTTCTATATGATTTAATATAAATGTGTCCGGAGTGTTTAAAATGTATTTTGGGCACTTTTGGTGCCATTTTGTGGGATTTCACTCTTTATTTAGTTGTGCAGGAATATTTAGCTCAGGTGCTGTGCCGAATGCTGTGGTAGCACGAGAGCAGCTGAGGGCGTAGAAAAAGGAATTAAAGTGGTCTCAGGTGTTAAAGTGAAGAAAATAGTGTTTTGTCATATGTAAGGGTGTGCAAAAAGGAATCTGCACATTAATGGGCCACAAAAAGACAAACTTTCCTTGCTTTTTGGGTTGGCAGCACTATTCTGAATTTGCCTTGGCCCAATTGGTACTTGGAGAGGGAAATTAGTATAAAAGGCAAGGCTTAACCTAAAAAGGGAGCGCCCCCACTCATCCATACCCTCCATCCACGAAACCCTAGCAGCCGCCATCACCCCATCTTCATCCATTCCACCTCCATCACCATATAATTTTTGGTACCCAAAACTCCACTTTTGGAGCTGAGAATTCACATTCGGCAGCACTGTTTTTCAGCAGCACAACACAGATTCGGTGGAGCAGTTTGGCAGCACTGGAAGCTTATTTTGAGTTCCAATTTGTTTGTAATTCCTTCCCTCCTCTGTGTATTCGTTATCTACGCTGTAATTGTGATTATCATAACTTCATTTGGGGTAACAAGGTACTACTTTGTCATGTCTACGCTCATTATGAGCTAGATCCTTTTAAGTCAAGACTATGTGATGTATTTTGGAACCAAATGGTTTGTGTTGTGATTAATGTTTGATACTTCATTAACTTGTGCGATTTAATGTCATACACTCTTTTTGAACTTGATCACTTTAATTAGGGTAACGTGCTTTAATTTCTGGAAAAGATTAAAGTGCTGATTTCACAAGTTAATATAGTTTGAAAGGTAATAGGAATATTACTTTTTCCTAGCGAAGGAATATGAAGCTAGGGCTATAGTGTGATCTGAAACATGCTTTACACACTACAGAATGAACCCCAATGGGAGCTTAGGAATAAGGGAACCTTGGCAACATTCTGTTACTAGGATTGGAAAATCCACTTTCAATTCTGCGCACTGAATGCTATCACAACACTGATCACATCACCGAGTCATTTGGGGAAAAATTACTGAACTAAGTCTTGGCTGTTTCTATCCATTTTTACATCTTCTTAATTACTTTTTACTGTCATTTCAACTTTAGTTTACCGTCCTAATTATCTTAATCAAAGGTGTTACTTGTTATTTTATTGTCTCACTAACTAGATTGGCTAAATTGGGAATTTGTGAAGTTAACCATAATCAATCCTCGTGGGAACGATCTCTTACTTATCACTTTATTACTTGTTAGACTGTGTATACTTGCACACGTTTTTGCACAACAAGTACCACCTAGAAATGGTGTTGCTCCTCCATTTAATTGTTTCAATTGCGAGAGACCAGGTCATATGACACGCAAGTGTAGGAACAGGCCAAGCTCTGACTACATTGTAGTATAAATTATTAAAAATAAAAGTGAAGTACTTGACATGTTTAAAAAAATTTCGTAATAGTATTGAAAATCAATTTAGTAGAAAGATTAAGAGTTTTCGTAGAGATCGAGGAACGAAGTATGATTCTCATTAATTAAATGGAATTATACATGAAACGATTGCACCATATTTTTTCTAAAATGAATGGTAAAGCAGAAAGAAAAATAGAACTTTTATTGAATTGATTATTGCTATTATGCTCAATTCTAGCGTTGTATCTCTTTTGAGTAAAATTTCATAAACAGTTTGTTATGTCACGAATAGATTCACTGAATGTAAAGAAATAATTTTTTCCTTGTGAGATCTTGAAGAAACGACAACCCAACTTGTTTTATTTTTGAATTTGGGATTGCTTGGTTTATGTTAGAATTCCAAAACGAGTTAAACTCGATAGTAGAGCCTATGAATACACGTATTCATTGGGTATGCCGTAAATGGCAAAGCATAAGGTCTTGAGACCTGAACGCTAAAATGATCATAAAGTCAAATAATGTTGACTTTCATGAAAATAGATTCTCTTTCAAATCAAGAAATAGTGGGGGCACTGAAACTAGTCAAATTTCTATGCTTAGGAACATTGAAAACAACGAACAAAGGGAAGTAGAACCTCGAAGAGGTAAGAAAGCACATGTTGCTAAAGAATATGGAACCCGGTATACGGTCCATATACTTGCGGAGGAACCATCTAGCTTTCAAGAAGCTTTGTCTTCATTGGGTGCAGATTTGTAGCAAGAGGTCATAAACAACGAGATAAATTCTCTAGACTCTAAGAAGACGTTGCATTTAGTAGACTTGCCTCTTGGTTATAAACTGATAGGTTGTAAATGGATTTTTGAAAAAAAAGAAACTAAAACCAATGGATCTCCTGATAAATACAAGGCTCGCCTTGCAACCAAATGTTTTAGTGAAAATGAAAAATATAGATTTCTTCGGCACACTTTCATCAGTTACTAGAATTACATCTATAAGGGTATTAATGTTGTTGGCTTCTGCTCTAGTAGTACACCAAATGGATGTCAAAAAAAAATGTTTTTAAAATAGTGTATTGGAAGAAGAAATTTATGTAGACCAATCTGAAGGGTTTGTAATTCATAGCCAAGAAAGCAATTCTGTACGCTAGATAACTCTCTGTATAGTCTTGAACGAGCTCCTAAACAATGGCATGCACTATCATATGTCTCTATGTAGACAACTTACTCATATTTGGCTCAAACATTCATGCTATAAATAAAGTGAAATCATTGTTGTGTAACAACTTTGATATGAAAGACCTCGGAGAAGCAAGTGTAATCATTGGTATTAAGATTACTAGGTCCTAGAAAGAAATTTCTTTGGATCAATCTAATTATATTGAGAACATCTTAAAGAAATATAACTAATTTGATTGTAAACCTGCTTGCTCACCATATGATCCAAGTGTCAAACTTTTTAAGAACACCGGTGACGATGTTATACAAGCAAAATACGCGAGCATCATTGGCAACCTAAGGTATGCCACTAATTGTACTAGACCAGACATTGCATATGTCGTGGGAGTGTTGTGCCGGTTTACCACTTGGCCTAGTATATAGAGTATTGGCACGCTAATGAAAGAGTCATGAGATACCTTAAAAGGATCATGAATCTTAGATTGTTGTTGCGATTTTTGCTCCAACAGTTACTTGCTCACCAAGTTGCTAAACTCTCCTATAAATAGAGCACTTCACTCAATTTGCAAACTGCACCGAAAACTCGAAGCAGTACCGAGTTTTCTTCTCTTATCCCTCCCCAATTTCTTTTGTTTATAAATAAGAATGGTCTTCATGCCATATTTGAGTGGTCTGCGGACCATAATATGAGGGTGCATTTCTAGAACGAAATTTCACCGTGCAGTGATCTTTTGTAACAGTTTCGACTGGGCTGTTTTTTCTCGGGGACGCTATGGCTGATAGTCTGCTTGCACAATTTTGAGCAATGCCGCGAAACGTCTTAAAGAGAGCGACCTAGTCCGCGACTCAACCCAGTAATTTCTTCGGTGGATTGATTTTCCCAAATAATTTTCTGAAAACTAAAAAACAACATGTAACACCCTCAAGTTTCGATTTACGATTATTATAATTTTTCACCTGCACATTTTCTCTCGCTAACATGTGTGATTTTATCCCCAGAATTCTTGTTTTTTCACCAAATTGAATGTAGGTTTAGAAGCTATTCAGAACCATAAATGTCATATTAGGTTGAAGTTTAAATTTCGTTCTAAGATTTCACCAAAATCCTAGCGTGTTTTGGACGCTTTGAAACCCTTACCAAGACCAAAATTTGAAAATATTCAAGGTCAAGTTTCTAGAAGTCATTTATGACTATTGGGAAGTAAAATTTTTAATTGAAGGAAAAAGAAAAAGTTCATTTTCTCTACACAATGAGTCAAAGACATAGTAAAACCACTGGATTGGGAAACCGATCGAGAAAACAATACACAGAAAAATACTAGAAAATAATACTTTTTTTGTTATCGTGTTATTAGTATGCAGTATCCACCGGCTTTGTCGATGACTATTCTGCGCCGATGAGTCTAGCTGGTATGATTTACTTGGTTTTTCTGGTCGGTGTGGTTCTCCCTTCCCAATAGAATTTTTGTCACACCCAAGTCTTGAACTTACGACCTTGATGTGTGATCCAGACCCCGTTAACACTAGGAGCAACCTTATTGGTATGCTAAGAAATAATATCATAGAAAATCAAAAATTAATTTAGGATAAATTATCTAACAATCAAAGCTCACAGAAATGCTAATTATTGTTCAATCATATTTTTATAATAATAAAGCTATTATAATATCTAGATATTTTTAGCATTAAAATTTTACAATGGAAAAATTATTCATTCCTTCCCCTCTAAATGAAGCTCTCGACAGAACATCCCTCACCACTAAATCTCTCTCTCTTTTTTTGTTGCATTTATTTACTTGGCGACATTTCACTCTTAAACTCATGTAAAAAATATCATCTCCCATTCATTCTCTCCCTCCTTGATTGTAGCACCCCTGTAATACGTAAAGTAATTAAATATTACTTTGAATATTATATAATTATTATTGTATTTATTTAATTTTTATGATTTTTTTTGACAATAATTCGTATGATTTGATATACTTATTTGATTTTATTTTGTTGTTAATTAAAAGTATATATATTCAAACTTCTTAGAAATTTAGAATATTAGAACTAGTGTGAAAGGGAGGGGTGTGGACAGAAATCAGATTAGCACCACCAAATGGGCGGGGGGCTACCTAGCCCAACCCATGTAGCCAAACCCACTCAACTCATTTCAGCTGAAACACCACCAAAAAGGGTGGGAACTCATCTCATTTCGTTTTATTTTCATCTCTCAAGCAAAAACGATGGAAGAGAGAGAGAGAGAGAGAGAGAGAGAGAGAGAGAGAGAGAGAGAGAGAGAGAGAGAGATAAGAGTTGTTTGGTAAGAGTTGTTTTGATAAGAGTTGTTTGGTGCGTTGAAAACGTGTTACCTTCCTTATGCCACCAAAAACCCCACTTCCTCAATCACTTACATTCTATCATTCATCCTACTAGGCTACATTTCCTCTTCAAAAACAAAATGGAACCCATCCTCTTGATTTTCATCATTTCGAGTTGCATGGATGTTGTGGAGCTAGGAATGATGCTTTGAGGGTTGCATGCAGTGTTTTAAAAACCGGACCGGCTCGGCCGGTCGGAACGGTCGAATCGGGAACCGGGGGGGTAACCGAGTTGGTTCACGTTTTGGATCGGAAATGGTGTGACTCGGTGCGACTCGTTGTAAACCGGCCGGGTTTAGAGAAACTCGGTGACTCGGTGGGTTTAGAGAAAACCGGCCGGTTTATGCTTGAAATGAATTCTTTTTAATAAAAATGAATTGGCTGGAAAACAGGCTCCATAGGATTCGAACCTTGCACATAGAGGTGAGATTCAAGCTACTTTGCCACTAAGCTAGCGAATTGTTTTGATGTAACTTTGCAATGTGATATATTTATTTATATCTAATAGCAAAAGAAAACATATATTGTGTTTCATATATATTATATTATATGTAACTCATATATATTATATTATATTATATGTAACTGATTATAATAAATATAATAACTTGTTTAGCAAAAATAAACACCATATTTGTTGAGTACATAATATTAATTTGTGTGATCTAAAATAGATTATTATTATGTATGAAAAAATTTAAAAATATTAATAAATTAAGATATTAATTTTTATATTTTAGTAGATATAAAATAAACATAGTTATTAATTTTACAGGGACGAAATTTATATTATATACTATATAGGTATTGAAAATTCGGGAAATAGAGACCGGGTCCGAGTCATCCGGTTCCGGTTTTGGTCATGCGGTTCAACTGTCGACCCTTCGGTCCGACCCTTGACCCAGTGACCCGGTACCTTCACCGAGTCGGTCACCGGTTCGAGTTTTAAAACATTGGTTGCATGTGGATTTGGAGGGAAGATTGAAGTGCTAAGGGCTGTCTTTTAGCTTGAGGAGACTTCAAGCTAAACATTGGAGTCACATTGGTGATTAACCAAGCTTGGAGAGTGTTTGGGGTTCTGTGAAGAAATGTGTGGAGTTGGAAAAACTACATAATAGGTGAGTTCCTCACCCATTTCCCTTTAGCTACATTAGGGTTTTAATGCCAAAAATTGTTGTCTGAGAACTTTGATTGCGCAATACTTGTTTTATCAAAAATCTGGTATTTTGAATCCCTATAATATTTGAAAGACATGCTTATTTGTTTTCTTGAGAGTTATGAGATTTGTTGAAGAATGGATATGTTAAATGTATGTTTAGCCTAGCTTTGATTGAGTTTTCATGTTGAATGTATCAAATTCTTGAATTTCTTATATGCTCAATATGATTGCATAGTGTTTGGAAAATATTGGATTGGATTTGAAATGAATTAAAGCACAAAACAACACAAATCCGCTTCTGCTAAACTTACACGGGTGGTGTTGGCCTGACACTGCCTGTGTTAGCTTCTGGTTGACAGATGCTTTCTACAGCCTTCCAACTGTTTTGAACATAACTTTTGATCCGAGAACCCAATTGAGGTGTTATTGGATGTGTTGGGTTTTGTGGCAGAAACTTTGTAGGGTGAAATGGGCATCTTGGCCAGTATTGTAAATTGGTGGTGGAGGTGGGGGAAAAGGTGGTGGTTGTGGTTTAGGGTGGTTAATGGGTTGTGGGGTAGGGTTTGTAGGTAATGGAACTGTAAGTGGTGTAGTGGTGGTAATAATGTGTTCATTACCAGGTGGAACTAAAGGGAATTGAGGAATACCTGAAGCTGAAGTTGTATTATGTTGCACTTGAGTTCCAATAGCTTGAATCTGGCTGGACAGTTTAGTGAGAATGTTGCTGAGAGAGTCATACCTCGCATTCATTTGTCTTGGGAAGCTATCATGTCTGTTTGTCAATGACTTGGTGCTTGTCATACCCCAATTTTGTCCGGCTTAGGTCCAAACCCTAATTTTCCACACAAAAATAAATTATGCATCATTTTTTAGGGTTAGAATGCACGTTTTGGGAAGTTAGAGTCAAAAAGGGCATTTTGGTCATTTCTCACAAAAGGGTCTCTAAAAACAATTTTTGCAATAGGCCTCATGCATCAAATTAAGGTTTTTGAAAGATATGTTGTGCATGCATGGCAAGCTTTGGAAAATATTTTATGCAAGCATGGCAAAGACCTAAAAGCATTTTTGTGGAAAGCAAGGATTGATTTCTATTTTGTTCCAAAGGCCAAGAATCGATTTATAGTATATTGCATAGGCCTTGAAATCGATTTTCAGGCTCTTCCATAGGCCATGAATCGATTCCTAATTGTTTTAACTAAGTGAAGAATCGATTTTCACCTATTTAGGATGTCCTGAAAATCGATTTCCCTCTTCTTGCATAGGCCTTGAAATCGATTTTCAAGCTTTTCCTTAGGCCATGAATCGATTCCTCATTGTGTTAACTAAAGCAAGAATCGATTTTCACCTATGCAAAAGGTCCTGAAAATCGATTCCTCTTGTTTTCAAAGGAACCAAGAATCGATTCTTTATTATTTCCAAAGGCTCAAGAATCGATTCCCACTATTTTAACTAAAGCAAGAATCGATTTTCACCTATGCAAAAGGTCCTGAAAATCGATTCCTCTTGTTTTCAAAGGAACCAAGAATCGATTTCTTATCATTTCCAAACATAAAGAATCGATTCCTACATATTTCCAAAGGCTCAAACAATCGATTCTTCATTGCAATAAATGTTTTTAAAAAATTTCTACGCCTATAAATAGGCAGCTTCAAAATCATTTGAGGGGGGAGATTTTTAACGAGATCAGAGAAAGGCAGAAACACATTTTCACCACAATTTCAACTTCTCTCTACGCATTCTTCACGAGATCAGAGAAAAAACCCATTTTTCTCGAAATCTCTCACATTTTTAGAAAAAACTCTTCCACGCTTTATTTTTTCGCTCTACTCGTTCTGTTGGTCCGTCTGAGCTGGTCTTCTACAAAAGTCAGCGGGAATTGCGTTCTTCAAAGTCGTAGTATCTGCCTTCATCAGAGGTATTTCTGTTTTTCTATTTGTTAATATTTAATTATTGTGATCCATGCCAAAATTGCCCTATGTGATTTAATCTAGCTATAGTGTCATTGTTGATGATGAACCACATGATTCCCACTTATGCCTAGTGCATCTTTCTCTAAGTGGTGAAGATGGTCTCAGATGATTCAACCTTTCCCTTTCAAACTCTTTCAAAAAACATTTTTCATTAGAACTACGTCGCTTTGATTCCCGTTTGGGATACGTAGGAGCGAGCCACGTCCTCGTCAAGCGCAACAAATAAAAATTCTTTTCATCCCCCTAAACCAATCATTTTCATAAAACAAACAAAAATCATTTTCAAACCCATTGTTGCTAGTAGCTCATCAGAGCCTCTGTTCGTTTAGCTATTAGTGACAATGTCCTTTTCTCCTAAAAATAATAAACGATGATCCATCATAACCTTTGTTAGTTTGATCATCGTACAAACCAATCTCTTTCGAAAATCACTTTCAAAAAAGATAATAAAAAAACGAGTTGTTATCAATAGTCCATCAGAACCTTCGTTCGTTTGACTAGCGGTACGACTCTCTCTTTTGAGTATTTAGTAAGTGATTCATCATAGCCTCTGCTAGTTTAATCATTTGCTAATGCTCGTCCTATTTCAAAAACTCACTAAAAAGGGATAAAAAACAAAAACTTTTCAAAAAGAACGAAGAACTACGTAGCTTTGAATTCTCCATCGCACCGGGAGATACGTAGGAGCGGGTCACATCCCGTCAAGCATAACAAATAAAAATCATTTTCACAATAAGTTTTCAACAATTATTTTCAAAAGAACCAAGAACTACGTAGCTTTGAATTCTCCATCGCACCGGGAGATACGTAGGAGCGGGCCATGTCCCGTCAAGCACTTTTTTCTAAAAACCCTTTTTTCCCCCCTTTCTCACCAAAAATAAAATTTCCAGTATGTTTTCTCATTCGTCTTCAAACAAGAAATAAATAGGCAAATCTAGGTATTTTTCAAATCAAACGTTAAAACCACACATTTAATTAGAGGTTCCCTTTCGGTAGAAAGGACGTGCGCGGTGCTAACACCTTCCTCGCGCGTAATCGACCCCCGAACCTATATCTCTAGTTTTCAAAAGACCATCCGCCTTTTTTCTAAAAGACCTTTTTTCAATGTTTTGGTCTTAAAATTAAAATATTGGTGGCGGCTCCAAATTTTTCCACGTTGTACATTGAGAAACCCAAAGCGGGGATTTTTCGGGGTGCAACAGCTGGCGACTCCACTGGGGACTTTTTTAAGACGAGGGTCAAGCCTAACTAATTTAAATGTGTGGTTTAATGTATTGTTGATTTGATTAAAACCCTGTTTGCCTTTCTTTCTTATCTTTTATTCCCTTTCTTTTATCGCTTATGCCCTTGCATTCTTCCAACCCCCCATGTTCCCTTCTTCTTTGCTCCTTTTCTCCAAAGGTAAGTTCATGCATCTCTTCCCCATTCTATCCTGTTCCCTCTTCTTCGCTCCCTTTCTTGAGGTAAGTAGTGCATTGTTGTTGGCACCCTAGATTAGTTGTATTTAACTGGTATTAAACCCTAGGGTAGACGACATGTTATTGCTTTCTATTGTCTGGATTGTCTGGATTTTCATTTGCAGGTTAGGTAGTTTTTAAGGAAATGCTCTTCGCACACACTACTTGTACCCCGAGATTATATGATTAGAGGAAGAGACCATAACCCAGGTCTGTTAGGATACCATAGGATGAGTGGATTCGAGTAGTGGGAGCCCATCAGGACCTCTGTCCGTTTGGCTACTCGCGAAAGTTTCAATCAAGAGTTGTGCTCTTCCATGATACCTTGTACCTAGCAGTTTGCTGCATTTACAAGGAATTTCGTGAAAGAGACAGTGGCTCTGATGACCTTTGTGAGGGTGTGAATAGAGCCACATGAGAAGATTACCCCTAAAATGCCTTAGATCATAGGTTTCTTCCCTTTTAGGTCACAAGGGCTTTCCAAATTGTGTGTTGCATTGTTGCATTCAGTTCAATCAATTTTTCCTTCAGAATTTTTGAAAATCAAAAAAAAATATGCTTTCCCTTTTCAATAAATACCTATATGAGGTGGCATATAGGGTGAAAATTTTCAAATCACCACCTGTAAATATCCTCTTTCTGCAAAAACACAAAAAAAGAAACATCCTTGCATCATCGCATCATTGCATCACTGCATCATTGCATCATTTGCATTGCATAAAATTCCAATTTTGAAAAAAAAAACCATTCATATTGCATTCCCTTTCATTACATAAAGATAAAACAAAAAAAAAACAATTATCATCTGCATAGCATAAACATTTCACTTATAATCATGCAAAAAAAAATCCTCGTCAAGTTCATCCAAGATGAGACTTTCATGCATAAGCATTATTTCAAAAAAGACACAGTAGAACTACGTAAGCTTTGATTCCTCATTACAATGGGGATACGTAGGAACGGGCCATACCCCGTCAAGCACATTTTTCTAAAACCTTTTTCCAATAAATCATTTGCATCATATTTGCATTCATTCATTACCTAAAATAAGAGTTGTGATGAGAAGCGAGACGTTCTTGCAAAACAATCATCCTTTTTGAAAAAGTTTATCAAGGTGTTCCAAAGCACTCAGTTTTTCAAATCAATAGCTCATTTGCATTTCTTTCAAAAGCACTGCATCCCATCCATTCTATGACAAAAGACTGAAATAGTGTGTCAAAGAAAAAAAAAAAAAACAAGTTTTTAACTGATGTTAACTCTCTGTGAAGCATTCTTCTAATGAGCATGCATGCTATGAGTACATTCTCTTGTTTGAGTCCGTTGGTTTTCCTCCCTTACCACAGTTTCCCGTCCAAGTCTAAGTCCCGCCCCGTCCACCCATAAATTACATATTCTCCCCATCAGTGCGTATTTGACTTTTGGTTCAAGTCCTCCATGTTGGGGCAAGTCTGTGATCATTAATTCCCCTTTGTTAATATCATACTCCTTCAGTGCAAGTCTCTCAAAAATAATAATAATAAACAAGAAAACAAGCTCGCTAGGTTGAAAACCCGCAAAGGGCGGCCTAGGCAAAAAGGAGCGCCCGGTGGACTGAAAACTCGCAAAGAGCGGTCCAGGCAAAAATTAGGGCACAAAAAGGAAAAAAGAGCAAACACATAAAGATAGATAAACTATTGTTCTAAAAGTTAAGTCATATAATCGGGATTTGAAATGAAGTTTGGCCATCTCCTCAAAAACCCCAAAATCCCAGAAAATCCCTTTCCTACCCACCTTGAGCCAAAAAAAAAACGAAATCCAAAAATCACCCTAGACAAGGATCACCCCAAATAAAAACAAAATAGTGCATCACTTTTATCAGCTCACCCGAGTCAAAAAAAAAAAAAAAAAAAAAAGAGAAAAAAAAAAAAAAAAGTTTCAAAAAAGGGGGATTCAAAAATGAAAACCCCAAAACAAAATGGTGAGCTGGTACATGTTACCACAAAGTACAAGAGATCCTTGTCTAAATAAACCTTCAAACACTTCATCATTCCCATACACCCCTCCTTCCATAAACCGCAAACACTCCCTTTGGCCTCAATATCAAACCCCTTAGTCCTTCTACCCTGAGACATGAATTTGCCTTAACAGAGCCCAAACAAGCCCAATAACCATCTTCCTCATAGACCATTAACCGTCAATCAAACGCCGAACAAAACTCACCCTCCCACTAGCCTCAAACACTTCATTAAGCCTAATCCTCTTTCCTCCACAAAACACCACAACCCCGAAAAGTCCATTCCGATCAATGACCGGTTGCTTTTGTTCACTCAAATTCTAATCTTAGGACGAACAAGCTTATCTATGTACAATGTGTTTGCTCAAGAGAAAAACAAACGATCAGAAAAAAGAAAGCTGATCAAGAAAGAATAAATCCTCAGAAAAAAAAGAGAACTAAGGAAACAAAAACAAACAGTCAGAAAAAAGAAAGCTGACTAAACAAAAAAGACTTGCACTCCCAAAAATGCATTCAAGTTGCTTTAAAACAGGGTTTAGTGATCACCAAGTGAAGCTTCCCTTCATTATCAAAGTCAAGGCATTCACAGAGAACCAAAGATCTACACTGAGGACACCACTCAGATCTAAAAGTTGGGGCATTCTCTTCACCACCCATCCACCCTAGTCTTGGGAAAGCATGTTCAGCGTCCATCCTATGTCATTCATCCTTTCACCAGGTGTTATCCTTGACGCCAGTTCCCGCATATCTGCCCTTTCACTCCAATTGTCAATACCACCAAACGGGGGCAAGCCTTTCATTCATAGTCACCAAGTCTGGAGTGGGGCAAGCGCATTCCCATTCACCTCATTCATTCCCATAAAAACCTCACCGGGGCAATTTCTCAACTCACTATCCTAAACAAGACCTTGTCATTCTGATTGGGGCAGCTTTGTCCTTGTTATGACTGGGGCAACATCAAACTCTGTGGGTTGAAGCAAAACCCCTTTCATTCCAGCTTTCATCCCAAGAACCGAAGCGTTCCCAATTCATCATCTTCTACGCCCCTAGTTTGTTGTCACCGCTAGACAGGGGCAAGTTATTCACTCGTCAAAGACCTGAATCGGGGCCATCTTGTATCTCTTGGTCCCTCATAAGCTTCGGCAATAACCATGTCCGTCATTCCTTCACTTGCCATAAACGTCCATGCCATAAACCAATCCCAAGTTAACGGACTCACTCATTCACATTTGCACCCCTATGCATGCTTACTAGATAATGCTTCAAAGAGAGAGAACACAAGTTAGTCATGCGATACTTAAGATTCAGTCGTCATTGGAAGGAAGAGAAAACAAGTGAGCTTGTTTGTGAATAAAATCTTGAGAACACCGGAGTTTGAATCAAATTCCATTTTTTCTCAACAAAGTGGTCAATAATCATCTCAATTCCTTGCATTCAAAGTCTTACATCTCATCATCACAAAAATGTTTAATCATTCTATTTTTCGCATCATGCATTTAGGCGTTCCATTTTGTTTATCATAGTTTGCATCGTGCCAACATCATCATTTCATGAAAGGCAACAAAAAAGAAGCAACGGGTAAAAGCAAAAATCTTCCATCTCATTCCATCAAGCATCAAAACATTGCATCATAAAAGCAAAAACACGTCATCCCGTGTCATAACATTTGCATCCAAACATTTCATTCACATCATATTCACATTTCATGCATTCATCGCATGTCATCCAAAATGCCTATGTTTCCCAATCAACCATTTCATATCATTACGCTATGCATCATAACATTAGCATCCAAACATTTCATTCGCATTTCATGCATTCATCCCATATGCCTATGTTTCCCAATCAACCATTTCATATCATGCATCAAAGTATTGCAGTTGCATCCTCACATAGCAAAAAGAGCAAATGAAAAAACAGTTGATCAAAAAAAAGAAAGCTGATCAAGAAAAAACAAATCAAAAGGAAAACCTCAAGAATGTTTCACCACATTCATCACACCAAAATCATGAGCATTGCATGCATCCGCATAACATGCCCTTGCATAACATGCACTCATACTCCATGCACCATTTCTTGCATCAACTAACGTATGCAGACACCTCAATCCAACACAGCAGCATCGGTCATTTCAAATCAACCAATCAACAGCATTTGTGAGCCCTCTGTGCTCATCCTCCTGAGCCCTCTGTGCTCCCACCTGAGCCCTCTGTGCTCATCCTGAGCCCTCTGCGCTCATCCTGAGCCCTCTGTGCTCATCCTGAGCCCTCTGTGCTCCCTCCTGAGCCCTCTGTGCTCATCCTGAGCCCTCTGTGCTCATCCTGAGCCCTCTGTGCTCATCCTGAGCCCTCTGTGCTCCCACCTGAGCCCTCTGCGCTCATCCTGAGCCCTCTGCGCTCATCCTGAGCCCTCTGTGCTCATCCTGAGCCCTCTGTGCTCCCTCCTGAGCCCTCTGTGCTCATCCTGAGCCCTCTGTGCTCCCTCCTGAGCCCTCTGTGCTCCCTCCTGAGCCCTCTGTGCTCCCCCTGAGCCCTCTGTGCTCCCTCCTGAGCCCTCTGTGCTCACCATGAACCCTCTGTGCTCCCCCCTGAGCCCTCTGTGCTCCCCCCTGAGCCCTCTGTGCTCCTCCTGAGCCCTCTGTGCTCCCCTTGAGCCCTCTGTGCTCGTCCTGAGCCCTCTGTGCTCGTCCTGAGCCCTCTGTGCTCATCCTGAGCCCTCTGTGCTCTCTCCTGAGCCCTCTGTGCTCCCCCTGAGCCCTCTGTGCTCATCCTGAGCCCTCTGTGCTCCCTCCTGAGCCCTCTGTGCTCCCCCCTGAGCCCTCTGTGCTCCTCCTGAGCCCTCCGTGCTCCTCCTAAGCCCTCTGTGCTCATCCTGAGCCCTCTGTGCTCCCCCTGAGCCCTCTGTGCTCATCCTGAGCCCTCCGTGCTCATCCTGGGCCCTCTGTGTTCATCCTGAGCCCTCTGTGCTCCCTCCTGAGCCCTCTGTGCTCCCCTCGTGAGCCCTCTGTGCTCATCCTGATCCCTCTGTGCTCCCCCCTGAGCCCTCGGTGCTCCTCCCGAGCCCTCTGTGCTCATCCTGAGCCCTCCGCGCTCATCCTGAGCCCTCAGTGCTCCTTCTTTACTGCGTTCTTTACCGCTTTATTTCCTGCTTTTTGCACGCCAAATGCCCATTTACTTTTCTGTTCGCACGCCAAGTGCTCATTTTACTTTTCTGTCTGCTTTAGTTGAACTTTTCAATCAATCAACCAACAGGATTCGTGAATCCCTTCAGGACCCAAGTGTCCCTTCAAAAACAGACTTCACCTCGTATTCGAGCTGCGGGTAAGTCCTTCAGACCCCGAGTGGTCCTTCAGACTAGTTGTGTCAGCCTAAGACACAATGGACGTCCTTCATAGTCAACATATCAGTTCCGGAGCTGATCTTGACCCATCATGGCCGCTCGAAAGGCCCCCTCAGACCGTTTTACTAGTACCATAGCTAGTAGCGCTCCTTCAGACCACGATGGTCCTTCAATTAAGGCCTAGGCAGCCTTCCAGACCCTGAGTGGTCCTTCAGAGCCTTAGTGCTCCTTCAGACCCTGAGTGGTCCTTCAGAGCCTTAGTGCTCCTTCAGATCCCGAGTGGTCCGTCATTTTCTCTCTCAGTTAATGCGCCAAGTGTTAACCGTTCCCCCGTTTGTTCTCAAAACCCATCTATTCAAAAATAGAAAAAGAAAAGGGGAAAATTCGGGTTTTCCCCAAGAGGACAAAATCGGTATAATTTCTGAATTCTTTATCTTCATTTTGCCTTGGAATATGTTTCGGCCAATTCATATTCCTCGTTAAAATTCAGATAAAGAGGGGCAGCTGTCATACCCCAATTTTGTCCGGCTTAGGTCCAAACCTTAATTTTCCACACAAAAATAAATTATGCATCATTTTTTAGGGTTAGAATGCACGTTTTGGGAAGTTAGAGTCAAAAAGGGCATTTTGGTCATTTCTCACAAAAGGGTCTCTAAAAACAATTTTTGCAATAGGCCTCATGCATCAAATTAAGGTTTTTGAAAGATATGTTGTGCATGCATGGCAAGCTTTGGAAAATATTTTATGCAAGCATGGCAAAGACCTAAAAGCATTTTTGTGGAAAGCAAGGATTGATTTCTATTTTGTTCCAAAGGCCAAGAATCGATTTATAGTATATTGCATAGGCCTTGAAATCGATTTTCAGGCTCTTCCATAGGCCATGAATCGATTCCTAATTGTTTTAACTAAGTGAAGAATCGATTTTCACCTATTTAGGATGTCCTGAAAATCGATTTCCCTCTTCTTGCATAGGCCTTGAAATCGATTTTCAAGCTTTTCCTTAGGCCATGAATCGATTCCTCATTGTGTTAACTAAAGCAAGAATCGATTTTCACCTATGCAAAAGGTCCTGAAAATCGATTCCTCTTGTTTTCAAAGGAACCAAGAATCGATTCTTTATTATTTCCAAAGGCTCAAGAATCGATTCCCACTATTTTAACTAAAGCAAGAATCGATTTTCACCTATGCAAAAGGTCCTGAAAATCGATTCCTCTTGTTTTCAAAGGAACCAAGAATCGATTTCTTATCATTTCCAAACATAAAGAATCGATTCCTACATATTTCCAAAGGCTCAAACAATCGATTCTTCATTGCAATAAATGTTTTTAAAAAATTTCTACGCCTATAAATAGGCAGCTTCAAAATCATTTGAGGGGGGAGATTTTTAACGAGATCAGAGAAAGGCAGAAACACATTTTCACCACAATTTCAACTTCTCTCTACGCATTCTTCACGAGATCAGAGAAAAAACCCATTTTTCTCGAAATCTCTCACATTTTTAGAAAAAACTCTTCCACGCTTTATTTTTTCGCTCTACTCGTTCCGTTGGTCCGTATGAGCTGGTCTTCTACAAAAGTCAGCGGGAATTGCGTTCTTCAAAGTCGTAGTATCTGCCTTCATCAGAGGTATTTCTGTTTTTCTATTTGTTAATATTTAATTATTGTGATCCATGCCAAAATTGCCCTATGTGATTTAATCTAGCTATAGTGTCATTGTTGATGATGAACCACATGATTCCCACTTATGCCTAGTGCATCTTTCTCTAAGTGGTGAAGATGGTCTCAGATGATTCAACCTTTCCCTTTCAAACTCTTTCAAAAAACATTTTTCATTAGAACTACGTCGCTTTGATTCCCGTTTGGGATACGTAGGAGCGAGCCACGTCCTCGTCAAGCGCAACAAATAAAAATTCTTTTCATCCCCCTAAACCAATCATTTTCATAAAACAAACAAAAATCATTTTCAAACCCATTGTTGCTAGTAGCTCATCAGAGCCTCTGTTCGTTTAGCTATTAGTGACAATGTCCTTTTCTCCTAAAAATAATAAACGATGATCCATCATAACCTTTGTTAGTTTGATCATCGTACAAACCAATCTCTTTCGAAAATCACTTTCAAAAAAGATAATAAAAAAACGAGTTGTTATCAATAGTCCATCAGAACCTTCGTTCGTTTGACTAGCGGTACGACTCTCTCTTTTGAGTATTTAGTAAGTGATTCATCATAGCCTCTTCTAGTTTAATCATTTGCTAATGCTCGTCCTATTTCAAAAACTCACTAAAAAGGGATAAAAAACAAAAACTTTTCAAAAAGAACGAAGAACTACGTAGCTTTGAATTCTCCATCGCACCGGGAGATACGTAGGAGCGGGTCACATCCCGTCAAGCATAACAAATAAAAATCATTTTCACAATAAGTTTTCAACAATTATTTTCAAAAGAACCAAGAACTACGTAGCTTTGAATTCTCCATCGCACCGGGAGATACGTAGGAGCGGGCCATGTCCCGTCAAGCACTTTTTTCTAAAAACCCTTTTTTCCCCCCTTTCTCACCAAAAATAAAATTTCCAGTATGTTTTCTCATTCGTCTTCAAACAAGAAATAAATAGGCAAATCTAGGTATTTTTCAAATCAAACGTTAAAACCACACATTTAATTAGAGGTTCCCTTTCGGTAGAAAGGACGTGCGCGGTGCTAACACCTTCCTCGCGCGTAATCGACCCCCGAACCTATATCTCTAGTTTTCAAAAGACCATCCGCCTTTTTTCTAAAAGACCTTTTTTCAATGTTTTGGTCTTAAAATTAAAATATTGGTGGCGGCTCCAAATTTTTCCACGTTGTACATTGAGAAACCCAAAGCGGGGATTTTTCGGGGTGCAACAGTGTTGGTTGTTAAGTTGTGTATACAGCACCCCATATTGATGGTCCATGCACTGGTTTGTAGCTTGAAACTCCTCATTCATTTGTTGCTGTGAAGCATGAACAACATCCTCAATAATGTGTTGATGAGCTCCTTGGATAGCATCATCCAAGTCTTTGGAGGTAGGGTTTGTGGGTTTAGGAGACATTGAGAATAAGATGAAAGCACCAAATGATAGACTACACTAGGCTAATCACTAGATCTAGCGTTGCAAGAAAAAGATGATAAACATAAAATAACTTCATATTTCATTACACTCAAAAGAGGCAAAATTACACTATAAATAGTTAGGGTTTTAGGTGCTGGACAAACAAATGGGCCATGGGCCACTTAACGAAAATATCACATAAAAGATAAAAGGGTGAGGATTTTTATACCACCACACATGGCTTCCATACCCCCCCCCCCCCCACACACACACACACCTAGCGAAATGTCAATTATACCCTTAATTAAAATTGTACACGGATCCGTATTAAAAAATTTCAAAAACAGATTTATCTATTAAAAAGATAAATCTGTTATATTATTTTCACAACAACGAATTTATGTTTTTAGTAGATAAATCTGTTGTTGAAAAAATTAAATAGATAAATCCGTTGCGCATTTTTCAACAACAAATTTATCTACTAAAAACATAAATCCGTTGTGCAGTTTTCAACAACAGATTTATCTTTTTAGTATATAAATTAAAATGTAGTGCATTAATATTTTTTTATTTAAGACATATAAATCCAAAATATTATATTATAGGTCAACTGCTAAATCCAAAATATATTATATTATAATTATAGGCCAGCTGCTAAATACTTACATCAGTCGTAATCTAAGTCAGCTGATAAATCAACAACAACAACAACAACAACAACAACAACAACAACAACAACAACAACAACAACAACAACAACAACAACAACAACAACAACAACAACAACAACAACAACAACAACAACAACAACAACAACAACAACAACAACAACAACAACAACAACAACAACAACAACAACAACAACAACAACAACAACAACAACAACAACAACAACAACAACAACAACAACAACAACAACAACAACAACAACAACAACAACAACAACAACAACAACAACAACAACAACAACAACAACAACAACAACAACAACAACAACAACAACAACAACAACAACAACAACAACAACAACAACAACAACAACAACAACAACAACAACAACAACAACAACAACAACAACAACAACAACAACAACAACAACAACAACAACAACAACAACAACAACAACAACAACAACAACAACAACAACAACAACAACAACAACAGCTCGGTAGCCACAAATTTGATCCCCAACGACATCAACAATGTCTGCAACATAGGGGTGGAAATGTGGAGGAAACCATGGTAAAAAATGCATATCATGCTGTGAGGGTTTCTTTGATAACTACACTAAGGGTTTCTTTAATGTCCGCTGTGATAGTTGATGTGATGGTTTCACGGATTCTTCGGTGTTCTTCATTGCCTCATCACGTGCTCGAAATAAGAAGGGTCTTGTTTGACATCATACATTTTCCGCTTCTTTGGTGCACCATTTGTATTAATTTTAGAGGGTGGTGGAACCATAGAGGATGTTCTAGGAAAAGCACATTTATCAATCTGTTTCTTGTACGCAAACCTCCCATCAAGAGTCATACCATTAAAACGCTTAATTAAAATTGTAAAAAGTGCATATCATGCTGTGAGGATCGATGTGAGGGTCGCTGTGAGGGTTTCTTTGATAACTACACTAAGGGTTTCTTTAATCTCCGATGTGATAGTTGCTGTGATGGTTTATTACTCACAGAGTGTTGGGTGTTCTTCATTGCCTCATCAAGTGCTCGAAATAAGAAGGGTCTCGTTTGACATCATACATTTTCCTCTTCTTTGGTGCACCCTTTGTCTTAATTTTAGAGGGTGGTGGAACCATAGGGGATGTGTTAGGAAAGACACATTTATCAATCTGTTTCTTGTACACAAACCTCCCATCAAGAGTCATACCATTAAAACGCTTCCATATCGTCTCTATAGAATAGGTGATGTCACACTATGCATATTTCTTTCTCTCTTCATCCTCGTCCCTACCCTCCAAACTGAGTCTACACCAATGTGTGTCCACAACCTCCAATGTAATTGGTTTACCCGATACATGATAAATTCCAAGCTCACAAGCACACGGTAACCCATGAGTAACCCTAATGGTGCACCCACAACGAGCTTTGTCGTAACCCACACCTATGGTGGTTTTCTCAACAAGCATGAAATAAAAAGAAAAAAAAGAGGGGGTTTTAATTGGAAAAGTTTATGTGTGATAGGAGCAACAATTGGCGAGAGATAATCAATTCACCGGTTTCAGGATGTGCTTCTAGGATTTATCATAGGTTCTAAAAAATAACATCTCTAAGGATTTCAAATTCCAGATTGATATAAACTAACTAGAACAGACGTTAATTAGTTTATATGAATTCACACAGTTTAGGGCAAGCGCCAAAATAGTGGGTTCAATCGGTCACGAAAGCGGACAAACGCTGTTCAAAGCATAACCAATATTATAACAGACACTTCAAAAAACGGAACAAATTGCGGGGGTTTTTAAGTCGTTTAGCGGGGGTTTTAAACCCCCGCAACGTATTCTGCGAGAGTTTTAAAAAACGCCGGAGAATCAAGTGCCGCAATCTGTTTGCGGGAGTTTTAAGGAAACCCTGGTATCGTGTCTTTTAGCGGGAGTTTTACTACGGGGGTTTTTAACGCCCACAATTAGTGGAGGTTTTTTTTAGGGTGTTATAAACCTCCCTAACCAAAGTGATTTGTAGGAGTTTTATTTTTGTGGAAATTTTTGATTGCCATATAGTTTATAGGAGTTTTTTGTAGGGGTTACAACCTCCTATAATATTAGAGACAATATTTCTTTTGCAATTTGAGAATTTTTTTCCTTATGTCATTACCATATTTTTATCACTAATGACTATACATACATCTTACATAACACTTCCTAAACTTAATCAAAAAACTGAAAATTTCATTAAAAATATAATTGTGATAACATAAATGTAATGTCAAATATCTAAAATATTTGATATCATCCAACTCAAAAACATAATAAAAAAAAACACATTGTAGCTCAAATATCTATTGTCAGACAGCTCAAAATGATGATAGCTTCAAAGAAATCCTATACTAAAGGATCCTAAAACTATTAAATGTTGCTAGCACCGAATGATCCACTTGCATCCATTGGAGAATGAGGCTAACTTGCATGATCACTTGCCTGAAATAACAAAAGAAAAATTGACTCATTTCAAATATCAAAAACCAAAGTAAATGTCTATAATCAGAGAGAGAGTCTGACAGAGATGCAAAATTGACACACACACACCCAATTAAGCGACAGATCACACACATGGAGATGAAAGAGACAAATTCAAAAGTGGTATATTCCTCCTTAGCAAGTAAATGCGGCAAAAGCTTGACATGTGTGTGATAACTAAATAAAATAATATGGCACATGAAGTTGCCACATTATGCCACATGCACCACATTCTGCCAATTTCATACTCACCACATTTTGTAGCTAATTCAAATACATGTGTCTCGTGAAATTGCACAAAATATGGCAGAATGTGGTAATAACTAATAAAGGCATACCTAAACAACAATCAAATAATTAAACCAACAAAAAAACATAAACAATAGCTATTCCAAGGAATCAAATCTGGGAGCAAACCAACCCAACTGATGTATGGCCAGATTCATTTGCCATCCATCAATCCCAAATGTTACTTCCCCACTCCAAACAGAATAATAAATACATACAATAAATCACCTCAATTCAGTAGTAGTAGTAGTAGTAGTAGTAGTAACTTTGAAAACTTATGCCTAACTTCTAACCATAAATGAGTGAAACAGGAGATTTAAATTTTTCAACAATTAATTCAAACTTGATTGAAATTTGAAAACTTACATTTGATGAATCAAAGACACCAATAAATTCTTCAAGGATCTCTCCTTCTTTCCGTATCACGTAAGCTTTAATTGCACGTTCCAAGTTTGTGTACTTCTTTTTCCATATGTTAGGAGATGATGTGACAGCAGTGGATGTAGACAGATTCAAATTTGAATGTCGAAGTGTAGTATTTCTAAATGCAATAGTAGGAGGTACTCCATGTTGTATTTTATTGGAAATAAAAAGATATTTCAAAAGTGAGAAGTCCCACATTGTTTGGCTTTGGATTCACCAAAGTCTTCATATACTAAAGCTTAATGAGAGCTAGTAAACAAGCAACTAGAAGGGACTCCCTCGCGCGCACAAGCAGGGACCAACATGGCTTGGATCAGTGCGAATCTTTCGATTCCCCCCCCCCCCTGCGCGCTCGACTGGCTTTGTACTATTTTTATTAAATGAAATATTACTTTTATCAGCCTATCCGTATACGCCCAATCATGGGTCGAAATGTTTTATGAAACATTTCGTAACGGAAAGCTCAGGTTTCAAAAAACTACAAGTTGGTCGAACTGATTGGCAAAACAATCTGGTCGAAAACTGAAAGTTGGTCGAACTGACTGGTGAAAAGATTTGGTCGAAAACTGAAACTTAATTCCCTTTATTTTGTAAATGACAGTTTCCTCCAACGGCTTCTTTTCTTTTAAACCCATTTATTCCGTAACCGAAGAGTTAAACCTTTTGATTACAATTGATTTTCGAAACGGTTTTTGACTGGCTATTGATTGCTGGAGCCTATGTCTCTAACAGCTATTTTTCTTAAAGCCTATATAAACAATTTCGAGTTGCACTTGAAACATATCTCTGAAAATCCATTTTCCACATTTCTTGAAAAAGAGCTCTGGGTTGCTCTCCTGTTAATATCCAGTTCTTCCTGCTAGTTCTGATACCTCTTTCGCTACTGCGATTGAGAAGACCCGGTTGTACCTCGGGGAATTTGCGCTGTAGCGGCGGATAAATTCTTCAGAGCAGTCGCAAGACGCCTCCGGTTGTTTATCTAACATTTCTGTGTTTGCAGGTTTATTTTCAACAGCATCAGTACAATTCGACAGCAGCTACTTCGACTTCGACAGTTTCTGTTTCTGCACATTTGGTTCGCAGCAGTCCTTGCCACTCAACAGCATTAGTCGAAATTTTACTTCTGAAATTCGACTATAGAATTTTGACTGCAGTCAGCATCATTCGACTACAGCCATATCAGCATTTTTAGACAACAATCTGAAGAATTTTTCATGGCTGACGCAATCAACAACGATGATAACGATGCTCCCATCAACAACAACAGCACTGTTATCATCCCTTCTGCTGTCCCGGTAACTTATGCGAAACCTTTCCCTGACATCTCTAAAATTGAGGTCTTCGCAGGCCAAAATTTTCGCAGGTGGCAGGAACGCGTGAGTTCCCTTCTTGACATGCACGGAGTTGCAGCTGCTCTTACTGACTCCAAACCTGTCGAACCTGCTACTCCCAAACAGGTCGAAGTTTGGACCCATGCCAACAAAGTGTGTCGTCACACAATTCTCAGCACCCTCTCCAACGAATTGTTCGACATCTACTGCACCTACAAGGAAGCTAATCAGATCTGGGAATCAATGATTCTCAAATACACCGCTGAAGATGCAAGCAAGCAGAAATTTGTCATCAGCAACTACTACAATTGGGTCATGAGTGAAACTGGAGAAATCAAAACTCAAATCAACCAGTATCACAAATTACTAGAGGAAATGAAGGCTTAAAACATAGTTCTCCCTGACGAGTTCATTGCAGGTATTCTGATTGAGAAGCTGCCTGAATCATGGAAGGACTACAAGCAACAACTGAAGCACAAACACAAGCAATTGTCACTGAACGAGCTGCTAACTCATATCATCATCGAAGATACCAACCGAAAAGAGAGTAACAAGACAAAGGCGAAATCAATGGCTTCACGGGCAAACATGGTGATGAACAACCCTTCAAGGTTCGACAAAGGTAAACCAGTCTCTCCAAACAAAAGATACGATCCCAAGAAATCATCTAATCAAAAGTATCACAAAAGGAACAATGATCATTATCCTGGTACTCATAGCACTGAATTCAAGAAAAGAGGATACTGCTTTGTTTGTGGAAAGCCAGGACACTATTGTTGACTCCTAATCATATGATGTAAGTTAGGCATTTTTAGGACCAATTGTGCAGGGTTTTCATTGTATCACAGTCATTATCTGGGATTTAGTTCAGTTTTAGATAATTGTAGTAGGAAGTTCAATTGTAAGTAATTCCTTCACTTTTGGAGCTAAACGGGACTTGAAGACCTCTTAATTGGTTGTGGCATCTTTCGGCGAACCAGACACTTGCCCGGAAATGCAGCGATCTGGAGGAATTTTGTGAGTCAGAACTTTCTGTTGATTTTCGCGTCGCGACCAGGAGGGTTTGCGACGCGATCTGGAGGAATTTTGCAAGCCAGAACTTTCTGTTATTTTTCGCATCGCGACCAGGAGGGTTCGCGACGCGACCTGGAGCAGTTTTGCGAGGCCTGAAGTTTCTGTCTTTTGTCGCGACGCGACGGACACGGGCCGCGTCGCGATGGTGCGTGAAAATTAGGGTTTTTAAAGCAGTTTCAGCAATTTTTGAAGGGACTTCGTTTTTGGGATTTGGAGCCACACTTTGGAGCAGCTGGAGGGTGCGATTTTGGGGCCTTCTCACCAATTGGGAACAAGGGATTGAAGGTTCTAATGTCTTCCTTTATGTTTGTTTTCTACTTTATGTTGGTTTCCACTCTTAGGATGATTTGTAACTAAATTGCTTAGATTAGGGAGAGATGAATCTCCCAACCCTATCATGTGAACCCTTGTTCTAGTCAATTCGGTTGTTATTCGATTTACTTTGTCTAATTACCTATGTTCTTAATGCTTTTCAATTACATATGATAATTGTGATGATCCAGGCTAGTGATTGCATAGGGATATGAATTAGTAGCTGGAAATTGGGTAATTAGGTCACATGCTAGTAATCATCATAGGAATATGTGGTAGCTTATGTGAATTCATTAAAATTCTCAATCTTAATGCGTTACCCTCTGGCATGACTCACCTAAGGAATTAGGGTAACTCTTAGGGTAATAGGGGTCTTGAGACAAGGAATTGCCCTTGACCTTAAATTAGTGAATTGAATCTAGAAATTGAATAACTAACTTGAATTGGCTATGGTTCATGTGATAGGCGAGGTGAGAGGATTCGATCCCTAGTCGTTTTTCTCGTATTATTAATTCACGTTTGTGTTCTGTTACTATTACTCAAATTACCAAATCGCTACAATCTACGAATTTACAATTTTGCTATTGTTGTCAATGCGCAATCCCTGTGGAATCGACTGGTTACTTACCGTTTAAATTATTACTTGCAACGAATTTGGTACACTTGCCAAAGTCC
This sequence comes from Astragalus membranaceus, assembly GCA_039519185.1. Taxonomy (NCBI): domain Eukaryota; kingdom Viridiplantae; phylum Streptophyta; class Magnoliopsida; order Fabales; family Fabaceae; genus Astragalus; species Astragalus membranaceus. Next base: position 21,058,488 of record CM076850.1, on the reverse strand, counting down.
TAACAAGTTTTTGGCGCCGTTGCCGGGGATTGTTGATTTCATTGTCAACAAAGCATTTGAGTTAATTCTTAGTTGTTTTATTTTATTTTATTTATTTCAGTATTTTATTTTTGTTTTATTTGTTTAGATACGTTGTATAGTGTTGGACTTGTTAACGGTTTGTTGAAGTGTTTCCGTGAACTGTGTAGCAGGGGCAAAGTTCGAAAGAATTGCTGTTTGTCCCGAAAAAAAAAAAAAATTATGGAATCCACTTCTCGGATGGAAGATGCTTTGGACCAGTTTAGGCAAATGACTGAGACTATCTTCCAGCCTAAAGAGCAAGCTTCTCGGTTGGAAGATGCTTTGTCCGAGTTTATGCGAATGTCTGAGACCCTCTTCCAACCCCAAGAGCAAGTGATGATAGAGTCCGCGCCACCCTCACTTAGCGGTAAATTTTGTGAAGAACCCCACTTGAATGGAAAATGTGTGACACGCACCTTTTGCGATTCTTGTGGGGAGTATCTTGTGGAGTGCAACTGTGAGGATGAGTGGGTAACTATATCAGAAAATTACCCATGGCTATGCACTACCAATGAGGAACAAGAAGAACAAGCCCCAACAAAAGAAGAATCTGGGGAGGATAAGGAAGATGAGGAAGAAGAAAAGATTGAAATGGAGGAGCATGTAGTTTGGAGGGAAGATCAAAGCTCCCAATGTGGGGAAGGGGTGAAAACCCAACAAGAAAAAACCCAACAAATCATGGTTCCTATTATTCTTCCAAGTAGCAAGGAGGATAGAAGTGAGGAGATTGACATATACTTAGACTCCTTCTATGCCTTATTCATCACCCTTCACCTCAAAAGGGTATGGAAGCATCTACAACTATGTTTCAAATTCATGATGTTCCTGCCCCAGAAGCGAAAGAAGAAAGATGATGTGTTCTTTGTGTCATATCAGCCACCTTAATAGTGGGATGACAAACGTCAAGCTAGTGACGTTAAAGAAGCGCTTGGTGGGAGGCAACCCACTGGTGAGCGCCACTTTTCATTCCATTGAGCAGGAGGCTCATTTATCATTCTCTTGTTTTTATTCAGACATTTTATTTTGCACTATTGATTGTATTTCGCCCTATTTTGACTTTATTTCGCACTTATTATTATAACTTACTCTGTGATATTGGGGCACCACTGCCCTATCTTTTGTTTTTGTGTTGTTAAAGCAGCTTCAATAGTGATGATGTGTGGCATTTGGGGTCGCATGTTTGCATTTTTCCTTTTGACACTCGCACTTCAAGTTTTATCATCAAGTAATAGCAGGGGTCATGACAAACGTTGCGGAAGTTCTTCATCATCGGTGAGCAGCATCTCTCAAGTTCCATCTCTATGATCCCAACTGTGAGGTTTGAGCCTAAACACGTTCTCATATATATTGTGTGTATTCCTTGCCTGCATTAGTCTGCAGAACTTGACATTGTGCTTAATTATTTTTGCATTTGATTTTCATATACACTGAGGCATTTCTGTTGGCACCCCTGAGCCTTTCAAACCACACCTAATTAATGTTTATCCTCTGCTAGCCCCTCTGAGCCTATTGTTAAAAATTGTATGCTGTTTCTCTGAAAATCATAGCCTAGTAATTCTTAACTTGGAGTTAGGTAACAAAAGCTGTGAGAGTGGGGAAATTTTTAAGTTTGGGGTTGCTCGTGGAATAGCAACAATATAAGTTTGGGGTGGTATACAAGAGAAGGAACAAGAAAAGAAAGAAAAAAAAATAAATATGTATATATGTTTATACATATACATATAAAAAAAAAGAGAAAAATAAATAAATAAATTCCTTCTCTTGTTTTGTTAAATGCTTTGGGAAAATGGGTGAGTATTGCGTGAAATTGACAAAAAGAGAGGTAGGCCTAACTCCAAGTACAACCTACTTATCCAAATGTATCCACCCTTACCTAAGCCCCGCTATAAGCCTTAAAGTCCTCAAAATGTGTGTATGCATTTCATTTGTATAGAATGATATAGAACTCTGTCAAGCCTATGAAACGATGATGCAGGTACTGTGAATTGAGTGAATACCCGAAACACCTCAAGAGTGAAACACTGGTGAGATGTGCGTACAGAGAAAACTTGAGAATGCTGCCTGCTTATGATTCGGTATTTCCAATTCATTTGTCCTGCCACTGTATTAGATTGATGATGATAGTTGATGTGCTGATGTGTTTAAGGTTGATGTATTATATGTAACAGCTAAATAAAAAAAACAGCCACAGTCTGAATTGATTGTTTGCTTGAGGACAAGCAAAAGTTTAAGTTTGGGGTTGTGTTGACTCCCAATCATATGATGTAAGTTAGGAATTTTTAGGACCAATTGTGCAGGGTTTTCATTGTATCACAGTCATTATCTGGGATTTAGTTCAGTTTTAGATAATTGTAGTAGGAAGTTCAATTGAAAGTAATTCCTTCACTTTTGGAGCTAAACGGGACTTGAAGACCTCTTAATTGGTTGTGGCATCTTTCAGTGAACCAGACACTTGCCCGGAAATGCAGCGATCTGGAGGAATTTTGTGAGTCAGAACTTTCTGTTGATTTTCGCGTCGCGACCAGGAGGGTTCGCGACGCGATCTGGAGGAATTTTGCAAGCCAGAACTTTCTGTTATTTTTCGCGTCGCGACCTGGAGCAGTTCTGCGAGGCCTGAAGTTTCTGTCTTTTGTCGCGACGCGACGGACACGGGCCGCGTCGCGATGGTGCGTGAAAATTAGGGTTTTTGAAGCAGTTTTAGCAATTTTTGAAGGGACTTCGTTTTTGGGATTTGGAGCCACACTTTGGAGCAGCTGGAGGGTGCGATTTTGGGGCCTTCTCACCACTTGGGAACAAGGGATTGAAGGTTCTAATGTCTTCCTTTATGTTTGTTTTCTACTTTATGTTGGTTTCCACTCTTAGGATGATTTGTAACTAAATTGCTTAGATTAGGGAGAGATGAATCTCCCAACCCTATCATGTGAACCCTTGTTCTAGTCAATTCGGTTGTTATTCGATTTACTTTGTCTAATTACCTATGTTCTTAATGCTTTTCAATTACATATGATAATTGTGATGATCCAGGCTAGTGATTGCATAGGGATATGAATTAGTAGCTGGAAATTGGGTAATTAGGTCACATGCTAGTAATCATCATAGGAATATGTGGTAGCTTATGTGAATTCATTAAAATTCTCAATCTTAATGCGTTACCCTCTGGCATGACTCACCTAAGGAATTAGGGTAACTCTTAGGGTAATAGGGGTCTTGAGACAAGGAATTGCCCTTGACCTTAAATTAGTGAATTGAATCTAGAAATTGAATAACTAACTTGAATTGGCTATGGTTCATGTGATAGGCGAGGTGAGAGGATTCGATCCCTAGTCGTTTTTCTCGTATTATTAATTCACGTTTGTGTTCTGTTACTATTACTCAAATTACCAAATCGCTACAATCTACGAATTTACAATTTTGCTATTGTTGTCAACGCGCAATCCCTGTGGAATCGACCGGTTACTTACCGTTTAAATTATTACTTGCAACGAATTTGGTACACTTGCCAAAGTCCTAACAACTATGCACCTAAATGCAGGCATAGGGTGAGAAATGACAATCCTCCTAAGGCTAACGCCAACTTGGCTGATGCTGGTGGAGATGATAATGGGGATGACGATGTCATTGCTGCTGTCGTTTCTCTGGTCAACATGGCAACTGATGTGAACAAATGGGTGGTGGATTCTGGAGCCACCAAGCACATCTGTGCTAATAGAGAAGTTTTTACCTCCTACACTGCTGTAGGGGAAGGAGAAGAAAATATCTATCTGGGCGACTCACATCCAGCCCCAGTTGTGGGGAAAGGAAAAGTTCTTCTCAAGCTCACATCGGGAAAAACTCTGGCTCTCACAAATGTGCTTCATGTGCCTAACATAAGGGCAAACCTGATCTCTGTTGGGGTTCTGCTGAAGCATGGTATCAAAGTAACATTTGAATCTGATAAGATTGTTCTTACCAAGAACAACATTTTTGTTGGAAAGGGATATTATGATCATGGACTTTTTGTACTCAACACTTTTGATTTCAATAACAATGTTTCGACTTCTGCTTACTTGATTGACTCTTATAATATGTGGCATGCTAGACTAGGTCATATTAACTTTCAGTATGTTATTAAATTGCAACGTCTTGGCATGATTTCGACTAGTGATAATCAACATAGTAAATGCGATGTATGTGTCGAAACCAAGTTAACAAAGAAATCGTGTCCCCCAGTACATCATGAAACTGAACTGCTTAGTTTAATTCATACGGACCTAGGAGATTTAAAACAAACTCCAACTAGGGGCGGAAAAAATTATTATGTAACGTTTATAGATGATTTTTCGCGATACACTAAGGTGTTTCTATTAAGACAAAAAGATGAAGCATTTGAAGCTTTTCTTTCATATAAAGCTGAAGTCGAAAATCAATTAGATAGAAAGATTAAAAGAGTTAGATCCGACCGTGGAGGAGAATACATATCTTTTAATGATTTTTGTGAAAAGGAAGGTATAATACATGAAACAACTCCCCCCTATTCACCTGAATCTAATGGCATAGCCGAAAGGAAAAATAGGACATTGAAAGAGATGATGAACGCTATGTTAATAAGTTCTAATGCGCCAACTAACTTGTGGGGTGAGGCTATATTAACTGCATGTTTTATACAAAATAGAACTCCTCATAGGAAAACCGGAAAGACCCCTATGAACTGTGGAAAGGTTATCAACCTAACTTAAAATATTTAAAAGTGTGGGGGTGCTTAGCTAAAGTTATGTTGCCTGATCCTAAGAAAAGAAAAATTGGTTGCAAAACCTCTGATTGTGTTTTTATAGGATATGCAGAACACAGCGCTGCTTATAGATTCCTTGTTGTGAAAAGTGATGTTCTAGATAATAATACTATCGTAGAAACTAAAAATGCTGAGTTTTTTGAAAACGTTTTTCCTTTGAAACATGATAGTATATCTAAACAACCATTAGCAAGTACTAATGATGAAACTCATGAGGAATCGTATCAAGAACTAAGGAGAAGTAAAAGACCAAGAAAAGAAACATCCTTCGGAAATGATTTTTACACTTATCTAGTCGAAAAAGATCCAGAAACCTTTTTTGAAGCAACTTCTTCTTCTGAGTCGAAATTTTGGAAAGAAGCCATTAAAACTGAAATAGACTCAATTTCCAAATGTAACACTTGGACCTTAGTTGATTTACCACCTGGGGAAAAATCAATAGGATGCAAGTGGATTTTCAAAAGAAAATATAACCCTGATGGGTCTATTGATAAATACAAAGCAAGACTAGTAGCAAAAGGTTTTTCTCAAAAACAAAACATTGATTATTTTGATACCTTTGCTCCTGTAACAAGAATTTCTTCTATTAGAGTTTTAATAGCTTTGGCTTCTATCCATAAACTTGTTATTCACCAAATGGATGTTAAAACCGCCTTTTTGAACGGTGACTTAGAAGAAGAAATCTACATGAATCAACCCGAAGGATGTATAGTTTCAGGTCAAGAAAACAAAGTATGTAAACTCCTTAAGTCGTTATATGGTTTAAAACAAGCACCAAAACAATGGCATGAAAAATTCGACAAAACCTTAGTCGAAGATGGCTTCACCACAACTGAAGTTGATAAATGTGTTTACACTAAAACTGTGTGTGGAGAACATGTGATCATATGTTTATATGTAGATGACATGCTCATATTTGGTACTTGTCTGGATATTGTTATCAAAACAAAATCCTTTCTTTCATCTAGTTTCGACATGAAAGATATGGGTGAAGCTAATGTAATATTAGGAGTTAGAATCATCAGGGAAGGTGATAGTATCACACTATCACAAGATCATTATATGGAAAAACTTCTTAGGAAGTTTGGACACTATGACTCAACCCCCTTGAGTACCCCCTATGAAGCTAACTCACGCTTAAAGAAAAATAGAGGTGATCCTGTTGACCAACCTCAGTATGCCCAAGTAATTGGGAGCCTACTGCATTTAATGAACTTTTCTCGACCAGACATTGCATTCGCAGTTGGTCGTCTGAGTAGGTATACTCACAATCCTGGTCAGGATCATTGGAAGGCAATTGCTCACCTTATGAGATATTTGAGAGGTACCACATCTTATGGTATTACTTATAGTGGATTTCCTGCAGTATTATAGGGATACTGCGATGCTAACTGGATATCTGATTCAGATGAGACAAAATCCACTGGTGATTACATTTTCACACTTGGTGGTGGTGTGGTAACTTGGAGGTCAGCCAAACAATCCATTATTGCTAGATCGACTATGGAGTCGGAATTTGTAGCTCTGGAATTGGCTGGTACTGAAGCTGAATGGTTGAAGAACCTTTTAGCTGGTATTCCTTTGGGAATAAAACCGACACCATCAGTGTCAATACATTGTGATAGTCAATCGGCAATAGCCGTTGCAAAGAATAAGACCTATAATGGCAAAAATAGACATGTGCAATTAAGACATAATGTTGTCAAACAATTGCAAAAGTATGGAGCAATATCGATCGATTATGTGAAGTCAGAAGTGAATTTGGCCGATCCTCTGACAAAACCCTTAGGGAAGAAAATGATATGTGAAACATCGAGGGGAATGGGACTAAAAGCCAACTGATATTAAGAAGTGATGGTAACCCAACCTCTGTGATTGGAGATCCCATGAATAAGGTTCAATGTGGTAAAAACAAGTTACTTCTTGATAGTGCTAGCACTGGAAATTAATTCAAGTAAATTAATTTCATTATTGTCCCTTCCTATGGTGTTATTGTGATGGTGCTAGACTGCAGGGTTAAAAGGATAAGCTTAAAGCTTTTAATGATTTTCATAGCCCTTATGGGTGGTGTATGACTTGCAGCATACACTTGATGAAATCACCTATATGAGTGTCAAGTGTGGCCGCTTGCATGAGAACCCGGCGAGGTCTCTAGAGCACTCATGAATACCGAGCATGTGCAGGGCCTAGTAGCGCAATACTGCGAAAACAGCAAGAATTGTGGGGGTGTAATGTGATAATGAAACCTCTAACATATAATATGCGTCTTGGGTTCCATAGCTTGCTATACCAATTCACAGTATGTTATGTTTTATCTATCTAGGACTGGTTCCATAGCTTGCTATACAGCTCCGAAACTTTACATCTACGATGTCAACCCAGAAAAACTTCTTTTATAAACTTAATTTTCAACTTTTGAAATATGTGGGGGATTGTTGTATTTTATTGGAAATAAAAAGATATTTCAAAAGTGAGAAGTCCCACATTGTTTGGCTTTGGATTCACCAAAGTATTCATATACTAAAGCTTAATGAGAGCTAGTAAACAAGCAACTAGAAGGGACTCCCTCGCGCGCACAAGCAGAGACCAACATGGCTTGGATCAGTGCGAATCTTTCGATTCCCCCCCCCCCTGCGCGCTCGACTGGCTTTGTACTATTTTTATTAAATGAAATATTACTTTTATCAGCCTATCCGTATACGCCCAATCATGGGTCGAAATGTTTTATGAAACATTTCGTAACGGAAAGCTCAGGTCGAAAAACTACAAGTTGGTCGAACTGATTGGCAAAACAATCTGGTCGAAAACTGAAAGTTGGTCAAACTGAGTGGTGAAAAGATTTGGTCGAAAACTGAAACTTAATTCCCTTTATTTTGTAACTGACAGTTTCCTCCAACGGCTTCTTTTCTTTTAAACCCATTTATTCCGTAACCGAAGAGTTAAACCTTTTGATTACAATTGATTTTCGAAACGGTTTTTGACTGGCTATTGATTGCTGGAGCCTATGTCTCTAACAGCTATTTTTCTTAAAGCCTATATAAACAATTTCGAGTTGCACTTGAAACATATCTCTGAAAATCCATTTTCCACATTTCTTGAAAAAGAGCTCTGGGTTGCTCTCCTGTTAATATCCAGTTCTTCTTGCTAGTTCTGATACCTCTTTCGCTACTGCGATTGAGAAGACCCGGTTGTACCTCGGGGAATTTGCGCTGTAGAGGCGGATAAATTCTTCAGGGCAGTCGCAAGACGCCTCCGGTTGTTTATCTAACATTTCTGTGTTTGCAGGTTTATTTTCGACAGCATCAGTACAATTCGACAGCAGCTACTTCGACTTCGACAGTTTCTGTTTCTGCACATTTGGTTCGCAGCAGTCCTTGCCACTCAACAGCATTAGTCGAAATTTTACTTCTGAAATTCGACTATAGAATTTCGACTGCAGTCAGTATCATTCGACTACAGCCATATCAGCATTTTTAGACAACACTCCATACCCATACACCGCGTTCTCCCAGAGTGTTCAGACCCCAACACTATACCCAAGATGTCATTTGGAGAAACTTCAGCCTCATCAATATTACTTTGAGTCAAACCCACTTCAATTTGTTCCTACCATCATATAAGATTTTCAAATTAAAAACTCATGATTAAAATAAAAAATGCAACCTAAAGACGATATTGTTTAAGTGAAACTTACCACTATAACTTTTGCTGCATCGTTAACAACTGATCCGTCCTTTTTTTATGGGTTTCAATATACATTTTTCCTCGACTCGGTAGTTGTCCAGTTTCCAAAAACTAAAATAGATAAAAAATGTCAAAATACATATAATTAAATATACTAGATCATAAATTGTATAGGTTAATTAATATAACTTTCATCTCATGTCTTTTTCTCGAGAGAGGTTTAGAACCGCCAGTATGAGGAATATCTTGCAGGCTCCGTATTCCTACAAACAAAAAAGTATAATTATGTATTTTAGTTAAATAACATGCTACACCAAAAATAAATAGATCAAAGTAAGCCAAATCCTACCTGTGTTTTTGGTGTTAAACGATAGGTAACAAAATAAGCCCATTGAGTTTCATCTATGCCGATTGGCACGTTACTTATGATTTCATCTCTAGTTTTGGTTGAATCAGAGAAATGGTCCCATAAGGATTGCCTATTTGCAGCCCACTTCTTTGCAAGGCTAAGTTTGCAATATCTTTTTGCAATGACTTCAGTAGCCCTAAAACAAAATCGAGGCTGCCAAAAAATGCCAAGTCAACACTCATGTTGTCAAAGCGAGTATTCAAATAATAAACAAATTAACAAAGCAACAGGTCAGAAAACTAACACATAATCTAAGAACAAGGGACCAAGGGAATGCAATTAAAATGTTAATTTTAATGGAACTAATTGAGTTGAGACTAGGTATTCTAAATTCAAAATGAAATGGATGTACAGTGGTGTGAGTAAAATAACAGACTTAGAAAAATGGAATTGGTGTTTTAAACTATATATAACGAAAAATTTGTAAAAAACTAAGATCAACTCAACTAAGAAATTCCATTAAGAAAGCACGTGTATGCAACAGTTAAGAAAGCACATGTATGCAACTCAATTTGTAACTAACTTGTATTAACTTCTAGCCTTAAAACAGAATTAATGTTTCACTTGTAACTTATTCTAACAGTATCATTAATATATGTCAACAGTTATATAGGAACAACTAGAATTATGAGAGGAAGTAGAATTATTACCGCAATGCTATCTTGAAAGCAATCATTAAAATATTTAATCGGAACACCTCGTGGTCCATTCCACCGGTCAAAGTTAATTGGAAATATCTTGCAATCAATTGCAAGTGTACCCAAATATCCTGCAAGCAAGCCTTGTGCCTCACCAATTGCAGCACCTTAATCATCAAAGTGCACAATTAGGCGTTTCCATCTAGGTAAGAATTCAACTTGCTTAACCTTGAGTTTAATCTTCTTAATAACACCTTCGGGGTCTTAAACAAAAAAGAATTCATTTAATCAAAAAGATAAAATGTATAAGAACTCTGACAAATGAAATAAAGTATAACACATATACCTATTTGTTCAACAGACCAACTACTTGCACACTCGCGTCCAATACATGGCCCGCGGGTTTGAGATTCTTGTGGTGAACTGTGACCTGTATTTTCAGCTGAGGCAAATGATGTTTGATAGGAAGACTGAGAAGAATGTCCATCACTCTGATTTGAAGAATTAGTTGGAGCTTGATTTGTAATTGGATGGTATCCTGCACTTTGAGTGTGGGGTAAACAATGGTTTGTAACTTGAGTTGGATAATGTGTTGGGGCTTGAGTTGGAGGATGTGTTTGAGGACCATAATTAGTTGGGGCTTGATTTGGAGTTGGAGGATACCTTCCACTCTAAGTGTGAGTTGGAGGATGTTCTCGAGGTGAAGAATTAGTTGGAGCTTGATTTGTAGTTGGATGGTATCCTACACTTTGAGTGTGGGGTAAACAATGGTTTCAAGCTTGAGTTGGATAATGTGTTGGGGCTTGAGTTGGAGGATGTGTTTGAGGACCATAATTAGTTGGGGCTTGATTTAGAGTTGGAAGGTACCTTGCCACTTGAGTTGGAGGATGTGCTTGAGGTGAATAATTAGTTGGGGCTTGATTTGGAGTTGGATGGTACCTTGCCGCTTGAGTTGGAGGATGTGTTTGAGGTGAATAATTAGTTGGGGCTTGATTTGGAGTTGGAGGGTACCTTGCACTCTGAGTGTGAGTTGGAGGATGTATTTGAGAAGACTCAATTGGAGCTTGAGTTAGAGTAGGAGGGTGTGTTGCACAATGAGTCTTAGGTGCTGACTTTAGTGGATTTTGGAAACGTCTATTCTTTGCCATCACTGCATATTCACTAAAAAGGAGAAACATAAAAGGTTAGATTCAAATCAAATGTCTTATTGTCAAAAATTTTAACATGCATAGAAAGCGTAATGTATCTATTACCTTATTTACAACACAATATTAACTATATTATTCTACTCAGACATGTGTGAGTCTGTTGCCAAGTCAGCAGGCATATTTGACTTAATTACATCATCAATAAAGTGGTTGGTAGCCAATTGCACATACTCATCATCAATATTACAAAATTGTTCAAGTTGTTGCTCTTGGTATGGTTCATTTTCATACACTTCATCTTCCATTTCTTCTCCCATTTCATACAAATCTCTTGGTTTTAAATGCACTGCAACACTCCATCCTTTATTAACCACGTCATCTACATAATACACTAGTTGTGCTTGAGATGCCTCAATGTAAGGATCTTGTTCTTCACGATCACCATTATGAATCAATCTTTTAAAATTTACACAATTAAAATTCCAACTATCCTTTTTATACCGTCTATCTCGTGTAGTTTCCGCCCACTTGCATTTAAAAAGAACAACATTGAACTGCCCATAGAAGTTAATCTCAATAATATCTTCCAACTTCCCATAATAAGGTATCTCTGCTTGTCTTAAGTTCCTATCAACACTACTCGAAACACAAGATGTGTTGGATGTTAAAAAAACTCCACTATTTTGTGTTCTCAGCCCCTCTTCTCGAGCCAAAGTTCGAAATATGAACTCATTAATGTTGTAACCACTAAATCTCTTTGCATTGTCCAAAGGACCACGTGCTAGAAATTTTAGATCAGCAGTCACGTTATTCGTTGTTTCTAGATTCGTAACCTAGATAATGTAATGCAATTTTGTCAGTCAAATTCGGAAGCAAACATGACAAATAGGAACATGACTATTGAATGATCACATACCCGCTTTCGAAACCAATCAACAAATTCCTTAGATACTCTCTTTTCTATCTCTGTTGCTGAAGGTCTTCTTGACCTTGAACTTCTTTTTATGAATTGTCTAAATTCCCTGCATGAATTAATAATATGGCAATTCAATGCATATGATTAGTATATTTAAAAGTCTAATAATGAATGATCTGAAGTTTATTCTAATTACTCACTCAACAAAGGGTTCAACTATTGAACAATTCAGAAGCACGTATCGATGAGTTTGTAGTTTTTGCATTTGAGTTAATGTGAACATTGAGGAAGCTCCTACTGCTTTTCCAAGTTGAGGGAAGATATAGGATGCATAGGAGAACTCATTCTCATTTGGGTCATCACAAACACGCCCAGGTCTATTGAATCTTGTCTCTATATCTTCAATATAGCGAGATCAAAAAGTAAGACTCTTCAGCTAAGTAACCTTCAGCTATAGACCCTTCTGGTTGAGCCTTGTTACGTACAAATGACTTCAAGTGACCTAGTTCCCTACACGAATGATAGATAATTAGTGTATACAAGTGGCATATATTGAACAAGATATCTTCGATTGAAGGAGCAGTTCTTTTACCTCTCTACTGGACCTCCAAGCTTGGCTTCCTCTATTAAATGGACAGTTAAATGAACCATAACTGTGAAGAATGAAGGAGGGAATTGTAACACCCCGGAAATATTTAATTGAATTATTAAGTTTATTGGAGGCGTGATTAATTTAATTAAAATGATGGGTGTTGTTCAGGAGGTGGAACGAGTAAAGAGGGTGGTGTTGGCGTGGGAGGCCCAGCGCTCGCTGAACCCACAGCTTAAACCCTAGGGGTCTAAGCCAAGCTTCTCTCATTTTCACATTGTTGAGAGAAAGAAATTAGAATTGAGAGAGAGTGAGGAGCGCTGCGCTAAAGGAGTGGAAGGAGGGGAATCTTCTCAAGTTTTTCTTTAGGTAAGAGTTCTTAATCCTTCTATGCCGTTTTTCTTCCTTTTCCTAGTGTTGTAGCCTTCAATCCCTAACCTCCATTGTGTTGATTCCTCATTGATCAAAGAAGTGAGCGTGGCTACGGTTTCGAAGGAAGAAGGAGAAGCTTCGTTCGTTGTGTTGCTGGGTTTTGTACGTGACTCCTTCGTCGTTGTTCCGGATCATACAAATTCGAGGTAAGGGTGAGCGTTTCGGTTTAACATGATTGGGTATATAGTGGGGTTTTGTGGGGTTTGTGGGAATTGATATTGTTGATGAAATTAATGATGTTTGATGAATTGATATTGTTGAAGAGTTCTGATGTTGTTTTGATGAAATTGATGTTATTTGAAGAATTTGATGATTTGTTGGAATGAAAATTCGATGGTGTCCTTGATTAAATTTGATGATTTATGTTGATGAATTGTTGATGTTCTTTGATGAACCATTAGTGAGATTTGATGATTGATTTGGTGAATAAAACGTGTTTTTGGTGTTGGTGATGTGCGGAAAAGAATTGTGATGTGATCGGGTTGGGTGAAAAATTAAGTTTTCTGAATTTTCTGCACGTTGCACTGTTGCTGCCCATTCGCGCCTCGCTCGCGCTGCAGTCGCGCTCCAGGCGCAAGCGCGCTGCGCTGTGGCACGCTGTTACTGCCCAATCGCGCCTCAGTCGCGCCCTGCTCGCGCTTCAAGCGCGAGTCACTGTTTCTCACTGTTTTCTTGCTGTTTTCACACTGTTTTCTCAGTTTTTAATGGTGATGTTTCCTCCACAAAAGTATGATGTTCCTCCATAAAAATGTGATGTTTCCACAAATAAAAATGTGACGTTTCCCCAATTCAAATGTAGTGTTTCCCAAGCTTGAAAATGTGGTGTTTTTTCCGAATTTAAAATGTGATGTCCTTCAAATTAAGATGTGATGTTTTATAAATTAAAACGGGATGTTTTTTCTAAACTCTAAACGTGTTGTTACCCAAATTTCAAAGGTGATATGTATGATGATGATGTGTTGTGCTTCAATTATGACGTTTCTGATGATGATGTGATATATTACGCTGATTATGACGAGTACACTCTATGAGTGTTTTTATGACGATGATGACGAGTACTCCATGTGAGTGATTTAGTGTTTGCACATGTGTCCATAGTGTCTCATAGCATGTGCATTTTATGACGAATAGGCTTCGGCCTCTTATGACGAATAGGCTTCGGCCTCTTTTTGATGAAAACAGTGACGGTGTGTCCTTAGTGGCTTATTATGACGAGTATGGTACCATCATGCATATACCCAGGTGTGGGTTGCATTCCATGCACATTCATGATTATGGCTTGTGTTAATAATTGTGATTTGAGTTGGTGTTTTGTGACGATGATGTGATGATGAATGACGATGTTGTATGATTGCTTGTCCACATTACTCAATTATGTACTTGATTATGTTTTGTTGAAATTCTCACCCCTTCTGCTTGGAATGTTGCTCTATCGTGGCAACGCTGCAGGTAACCACGAGTGAAGGTCCTGCTGCCTTCCTTATTAGCTGTTGGGACGTTGTCAAGTCGCTCTCTGATACTGTAGCACCTAGGGGGTGTGGTTGGATTTGGTTAATCAATTAATTAACTGTATAATGTTTATGTTGATGATTGTGAGAAGTGTTTGTGAGATACCAGTGAGTTACTGTTTATTTTCCGCTGTGATGAGATTATTTTGAAGTTTAAGTTTCATGACGATTGCGTTGTTGCACAAACTTTGATGGTGCAAATGCTGAGTTTTTATTAATGACGAGGTGGCATGTCTTTTCTACTAATTAAACAACATTTTTGAAAAAGAGATTACTCTGATAATGACGTGTAAATTAAGGGGTAGAAAAGGGGTGTTACATTAGTGGTATCAGAGCAGTTCGGTCTGTTCGGCCGGTTGTTGAGTCGTCTAGTTGAGTAACATTTGAGTTTTGTTACTCGTTTCTGAATTTTGTTTTCTGTTGCAGTGCTAGAATGGCAGGACGGAACGATGCTGCACTTGCTGCTGCTTTGCAGGCTATAGCTGGGGTTATGGGAAACATAACCGGTACTGTTAATGATGGGACGCGCAGTTTGACTACGTTCCAGCGTGAGAACCCTCCTACTTTTGAAGGCGGGTATAACCCTGATAGTGCCCTTGAGTGGCTGAGAGAGATGGAGCGGATCTTCCGCGTTATGGATTGTACCGATGCCCAAAAGGTTCGTTATGGTACGCACATGTTGAAGAGAGAGGCTGATGATTGGTGGATGACGGCTAGGCAGAGATTGATGATCGCCAATGAGGAGATTACTTGGGCTGTGTTCGAGAGAGAGTTCAGGAGGAAATACTATCCGGAAGATGTCCGCGGAAAGAAAGAGGTTGAGTTTCTGAGGCTTGAACAAGGTAGCATGTCTGTAACTGAATATGCTGCAAAATTTACTGAGCTGTCCAAGTTTTATCCGCACTATGATGGAGAGGGTGCTGAGTTCTCCAAATGCATCAAGTTTGAAAACGGGTTGCGTGCTGATATTAAGAGAGCCATAGGATATCAGCAAATTCGTGTGTTTTCCTTGTTAGTTGATAGCGCCAGGATTTTTGAGGAGGACAATAATGCCTTCTCCAGAGTTATGAAGGAAAAGCAAAAGAACTTCTCGAGTCGTGGTAAGCCATATGAGGTGCCTGCTGGTAAGGGCAAAGGGAAGTTTGTTGGTAAGTTTGTTGGTGAGTCTAAGCGAAGCGGGGGAGATGTTGTAGCCAGTATTACTTGTTACACGTGTGGGAAAGCAGGTCATAAGAGCCCAGATTGCCCAAGCGGGGATAAGAGGAGATGTTATCGGTGTGGGCAAGAGGGGCACATGTCTTCTAGCTGTGATAAGAAAGAGGTGGTATGCTTTAATTGTGGGGAGGGTGGTCATATCAGTACACAGTGTCCAAAACCCAAGAAAGAGAAGTCGTTTGGGAAAGTGTTCGCTTTGGCTGGATCTGATGTGGTGAATGAGATTCAAGGTACGTGCTATATCAATAATTTTCCTCTTATTGCTATCATTGATACTGGTGCTACCCATAGTTTTATTGCTGCCGCATGTGTTGAGAAACTAAGTCTTGTCTTGTCTGATATGTTGAGGGAAATGGTTATCGATACTCCAGCTAAGGGTTCGGTGACTACTTCCTCTGTTTGTGCCAAATGTCCTGTATCTATGTATGATAGAGAATTTTTGGTTGATTTGATCTGTTTTCCGCTGAGGGGAATGGATGTCATTCTGGGTATGGACTAGTTAGTTAATAACCATGTTCATATCAACTGTCGTGAAAGGTCCGTGACTTCTGGGTATGGACTGGTTAGTTAATAACCATGTGTGTTAGACTTTAGAGTCTATAAAGTAACCTTAGAGGGGGGGTGAATAAGGTTATGAGTAAATATGAATTCTTTTCGCTTTTCAAAAACTTATGAAATGCTTTGTTTTAAATCAAATGCGGAAACTTAGATTTAAACTTTAAATGGTGCAAGCAGGCAGATTTAGGCACAAAGAGATATTATACTATTTTCAATATACACAATAAGATTATTTATAAGAAGTGTAGTGATATTGAATATAGTAGAAAGTAAATCAATTTGAGTGATATGGAAGATGATAGACAGACAGATCAGTAATATAACGAGTATAACTATAACCAGATTAACATATTCAGATCAGAGTAGGGATATAGTTATACAACCAGATTAACAGATTCAGATCAGAGTAGTGATATTATAAACAGATATAAACAGTAAATAAAGTAAAGAGAGAGGGATAGAGATACACCAGGAATTTTACGAGGTTCGGGATAAAAGCCCTACGTCCTCGGCCTCCGGCTTTGCAACCTTTGGACTTGCTGAAAACCACTATATGAAGAACCAATGTTTTACAAACAATCAACTTCAAATAGCAAATCTCAATTCCCCTGAATTGAGAACCCGAGCTCCCCGCTAAGGATTTCAACCGCTTCAATCTCCTGATTGAATGACCCAAGAGCACCTCCCAGGATTTCAATACCACTTCAATCTTCACCGATTGAACGACCCAAGATTACCTCCCAGGATTTCAAACCAACTCAATCTCCTGATTGAGAGACCCAAGTACAAAGCCCAGGATTTCAAAACACCAGCTCAATCACTTGATTGAGAGACCCAAGTACAAAGCCCAGGATTTCAAAACACCAGCTCAATCACTTGATTGAGAGACCCAAGTACAAAGCCCAGGATTTCAAAATGACCACTTAGAAAACGAATACAATATGAGATCTACGAACCAATCACTTCAGCAGTATAGTAACAATATAGTAGAGTGAGAGATGATTGGTTTTTGATAATGAAGAACTTTGAAATATAGATCTGAAAATGAAAGCTCTTATTTTATTTCTCTCTTTTCTTTTTGATCTGAAAATACGTAGCAGAGAAGTGGAAAGTGGTGTATTGTGTTGTGAATCCAAGCTTCCTATTTATAGGGAATGTAAAAAATTTACCGTTGAAATGAAAACCACAATGTTGAAATCGATTTTCTGATGAAGTTAAAAAGTAGGAGAATCGATTCTTTGCATTTAGACAACTTAGGAATCGATTCATTTGTCTTTGGAAAATTGAAGGAATCGATTCTTAGGACCTCCTGAGTAGGCAAGAATCGATTTTAATTTTGGTTTAAAAAAGGAGGAATCGATTCTTTAGTTTTGCCAAAACATAGGAGTAATCGATTATGATCTTTTAAATAAGGAAGGCAATGAGTATGAAATCGATTTCATGCTTAAGCCATTGAATATTTAAAATCGATTTCATGCTTGAGAAAGGGAAGTTGGAAATCGATTCATTGCTCTAAATACATAAGGAGAAATCGATTTCATGCTATGAAACATTGTGTGTCAAAATCGATTTCATGCTTTGCTCATTGTGTATTGAAATCGATTTATTTCTTCAACAATAGTTTAGCAAATCGATTTCAAGCTTCATAATAACTTAGGAAATCGATTTCAAGTTTTTCACAAAAATTGTTTTTAGGTTTAGGTGCCACCTTATGCATGCATGCAATTTTATAAAATATTTTTCAAAGGCTTTTAACACAACAATTTTATTTTAAAAACATTTTTAAAAACATCATCTCTCTTCTACTAAATGTCATAAAGCTGAAGGGATAGGATCTTACATTTGAGTCCTATCAAAAGCAGATAAACAATTAGGTCTTCAACTTCATTGTTGCTTCTTCTGCAAGCCATTGCACTTTAGTCCCTGCTCTTTGATTTAATCACTGTACCTTCATTTTTTTTCTTGTACTTTCATTCAACTGCAACCATTAGTAAACAAGATGTAATTTGTTATCATTCAAAACAAAGAGTGTTTGTCCTTGGTTCAACAAACTCCCCCTTTTTGATGATAACAAATTACATTATGCATAGGGGGTTTGATAGTAATGGAACTTTTTCAAAAAGCTCCCCCTCAGCGTATGCATAATAAAATAGACAGTATATCAGCAGGATAGCAGCAATTATTTTCTCCCCTCACATATACCATGCATAATATTCTCTCCCCCTTTGTTTTCATCAAAAAGGTGGGGGTGAGCACATACAACATAAGCACTTTATAAACTTGCATAATAAATAAGCAGCATAGCATATGATAAAAAACAGTAGTTCATGCTATGCTCCCCCTTACTTGGTGATCCCCCTTAATAATTTTAGAATGCAAAGCTTAGCAAAAAGAGGGTGGACCATCACAGTTTAAAAAAAGATATTTATAGAAAATAGGATACCCAACATAATATGCCATACTTGGTTCAACAATATAGGTATCATATTTAACTTAAAAATATGTTGCATCAAAGATCCATTACAATAGAGAGAACAAAAAAACTTTGATGCACACACAAAAAAAAAAAAAAAATTTATTTCACAAAAGTGATAAATTATTCTTAAGGTGAATAGAACTTTTCCAATCTAACCTTCACCGGTGATTCTGCCTCTATTGTTGATATTACTGTTTACATGACTGCTGTTTCTGTGTATTAAGGATCTTTTTGCGTCTCTAGTCATGAACTTTGAGTCTCTGCTATCAAGGTATTGATCTGTCCCCCATACCTTGTAGCGCACCTGTACTAAGATCAAGTAGAAAATTTTGGTACCCATTTCTCTTTGGGTCCTTTGCGGTTAGTTATCAAGGGGTTTGCTTTCACAATCCACCTTGGTTTCTTATAGGCAGGTATAAGGGTTCCAAGCTCACATAATTTACGGATAGGGCATCTAGGAGAGCTATGGTTCCCTTTTTGACAATATGTGCATGAGAAAACAGTAGGTTTATAACTTGAAGTAGAAGCAACAAAAATTATTTTCTTGTTTAAACTGGAGGAGGTGGAATTACCTTTGTACCCAATTCCTCTCCTATCAACATATTGATGTTGAGAGTGAAGCAACTGAGTCAAGGTCTTTTCACCAACCTCAAACTTTTTCAATGTTTCTTTCAAAAGTTCATTTTCAACCTTGGCATTTTCAAAATTTTGTTTAAGTTCACAAAACTCAAGATTGACAGATTTATGCAGTTCATTCTTTAATCTATCTACTTCATTTTCAAGAGTCTCAATTTGAGTGAGCATGCTTTTGTTACTCTTTGCCAATTTCTGAGATTTTAACAAAAGAGTTTCATGTTCAAAGTAAAGAGCTTCAAAAGCCTCACTCAAATCTTGACTACTATACATATCATCAAGTAAATCATCATGCATAGAGGAATTAGAAAGACTAGAAGAGTTAAGGCTTACCTTAGATGAGTCATTCGCCATATGACAAACACCATTTGCAATTTTCTCTTCTTCGTTTGTGTCACTATCAGAGCCAAGACAATCCCATATGGTAGCCTTAGGTGTTTCACATGCCGTGAGACAAATGGCATTTGCAACCTCCTCTTCTTCACTGTCAGTATAGTTGTTCCATGTAGCCTTCTTAGCTTTCTTGGATATCTTTGAGTTATTTCTCTTTTCAAGTTTGTTGAATCTCATGAATTCTTCAAATAATTCAGCCATGTCTTCATCATCAGATTCTTCATCAGACTCAACATCTTTCCTTGCTACCTTAGAAGTTTTAGCAGCAAGAGCAAGAGATTTTCTTTCTTTTACCATTTCTGCTTCTTGATCTTTGTTAGCAGCCAATACAACCTCAAAGGCTAGAAGTGACCCAATAAGGTCTTCTTGGGGTAGAGTGCCAATATCTTTGGCTTCAGTGATTGCACAAGTTTTTGGAAAGAACTCACCAGTCAGAGATGCAAGAATCTTTCCATTTATATCTTTTGTAGAATACCTTTTTCCCAGTGCCCTTAAGTTGTTTATAATCAGATTCAGTCTCTGGTGCATAGCTGCGACAGACTCACCTTCTTTCATTTTGAAGGCTTCATATTCAGAAGTGAGGATTCTGATTTTAGTATCCTTTACTTGGCTCGTACCTACATGAGTAGCTTGCAAGTAGTCCCAGATTTCCTTTGCTGTTTGACATCCTTTGACTCTACCATATTCTTCTTCACATAAGGATAAGTGAAGAATATTCATTGCTCTGGCATTTTGAGATATTTTGTCAAGCTCAGATTTTCTCAACTCGCTCAGATCGATTTTGTAGATGTCTTCAATTGGAACTTCCTCTGCTTTGCCATTAGCTTGAGTTTTGATTTTCATCGGAATCAGAGGTCCATCAGCAATGATCCTCCACAGAGTGAAACCTATAGCCTGCACATGACATTTCATTCGACTACTCCAATAGTCATAGTTAGTCCCATCAAACAGGGGTGGCCTATAAGAAGACATCCCCTCTTTCATAAAAGAACCCATAATCACAGATAAATATATAAACTTTAAATTGCGAGATGTAAAGCTCTATATGCAATTTCTAGCTACTGATACCACTTGTTAGACTTTAGAGTCTATAAAGTAACCTTAGAGGGGGGGGTGAATAAGGTTATGAGTAAATATGAATTCTTTTCGCTTTTCAAAAACTTATGAAATGCTTTGTTTTAAATCAAATGCGGAAACTTAGATTTAAACTTTAAATGGTGCAAGCAGGCAGTTTTAGGCACAAAGAGATATTATACTATTTTCAATATACACAATAAGATTATTTATAAGAAGTGTAGTGATATTGAATATAGTAGAAAGTAAATCAATTTGAGTGATATGGAAGATGATAGACAGACAGATCAGTAATATAACGAGTATAACTATAACCAGATTAACATATTCAGATCAGAGTAGGGATATAGTTATACAACCAGATTAACAGATTCAGATCAGAGTAGTGATATTATAAACAGATATAAACAGTAAATAAAGTAAAGAGAGAGGGATAGAGATACACCAGGAATTTTACGAGGTTCGGGATAAAAGCCCTACGTCCTCGGCCTCCGGCTTTGCAACCTTTGGACTTGCTGAAAACCACTATATGAAGAACCAATGTTTTACAAACAATCAACTTCAAATAGCAAATCTCAATTCCCCTGAATTGAGAACCCGAGCTCCCCGCTAAGGATTTCAACCGCTTCAATCTCCTGATTGAATGACCCAAGAGCACCTCCCAGGATTTCAATACCACTTCAATCTTCACCGATTGAACGACCCAAGATTACCTCCCAGGATTTCAAACCAACTCAATCTCCTGATTGAGAGACCCAAGTACAAAGCCCAGGATTTCAAAACACCAGCTCAATCACTTGATTGAGAGACCCAAGTACAAAGCCCAGGATTTCAAAACACCAGCTCAATCACTTGATTGAGAGACCCAAGTACAAAGCCCAGGATTTCAAAATGACCACTTAGAAAACGAATACAATATGAGATCTACGAACCAATCACTTCAGCAGTATAGTAACAATATAGTAGAGTGAGAGATGATTGGTTTTTGATAATGAAGAACTTTGAAATATAGATCTGAAAATGAAAGCTCTTATTTTATTTTTCTCTTTTCTTTTTGATCTGAAAATACGTAGCGGAGAAGTGGAAAGTGGTGTATTGTGTTGTGAATCCAAGCTTCCTATTTATAGGGAATGCAAAAAATTTACCGTTGAAATGAAAACCACAATGTTGAAATCGATTTTCTGATGAAGTTAAAAAGTAGGAGAATCGATTCTTTGCATTTAGACAACTTAGGAATCGATTCATTTGTCTTTGGAAAATTGAAGGAATCGATTCTTAGGACCTCCTGAGTAGGCAAGAATCGATTTTAATTTTGGTTTAAAAAAGGAGGAATCGATTCTTTAGTTTTGCCAAAACATAGGAGTAATCGATTATGATCTTTTAAATAAGGAAGGCAATGAGTATGAAATCGATTTCATGCTTAAGCCATTGAATATTTAAAATCGATTTCATGCTTGAGAAAGGGAAGTTGGAAATCGATTCATTGCTCTAAATACATAAGGAGAAATCGATTTCATGCTATGAAACATTGTGTGTCAAAATCGATTTCATGCTTTGCTCATTGTGTATTGAAATCGATTTATTTCTTCAACAATAGTTTAGCAAATCGATTTCAAGCTTCATAATAACTTAGGAAATCGATTTCAAGTTTTTCACAAAAATTGTTTTTAGGTTTAGGTGCCACCTTATGCATGCATGCAATTTTATAAAATATTTTTCAAAGGCTTTTAACACAACAATTTTATTTTAAAAACATTTTTAAAAACATCATCTCTCTTCTACTAAATGTCATAAAGCTGAAGGGATAGGATCTTACATTTGAGTCCTATCAAAAGCAGATAAACAATTAGGTCTTCAACTTCATTGTTGCTTCTTCTGCAAGCCATTGCACTTTAGTCCCTGCTCTTTGATTTAATCACTGTACCTTCATTTTTTTTCTTGTACTTTCATTCAACTGCAACCATTAGTAAACAAGATGTAATTTGTTATCATTCAAAACAAAGAGTGTTTGTCCTTGGTTCAACAATGTGATCTCTAGTGAGGGGATTGCGGTGGATCCTTCTAAGGTTGATGCGGTGTTGCAGTGGGAATCCCCGAAGTCCGTTACTGAGATAAGGAGTTTTCTGGGACTAGCAGGTTATTATAGAAGATTCATTGAGGGGTTTTCGAAGTTGGCTCTGCCGTTGACCCAATTGACTTGCAAGGGCAAGGCTTTTGTGTGGGATGACCGATGTGAAGAGAGTTTCAGTGAATTGAAAAGGAGGTTGACTACGTCCCCAGTGTTGACCCTGCCTAATCCGGTTGAGCCGTTTGTGGTTTATTGCGATGCTTCCAAGATGGGTTTGGGTGGTGTGCTTATGCAGGATGGGAAAGTGATCGCTTATGCGTCGAGGCAATTGAGAATTCATGAAAAGAATTACCCTACTCACGACTTAGAACTTGCTGCTGTGGTATTCGCATTGAAAATCTGGAGACATTACTTGTATGGATCGAGATTTGAGGTGTTCAGTGATCACAAGAGTCTACGGTATCTGTTCGATCAGAAAGAATTGAATATGAGGCAGCGCCGGTGGTTAGAACTATTGAAAGATTATGATTTTGAATTGAGTTATCACCCGGGTAAAGCTAATGTGGTTGCGGATGCGTTGAGTCGGAAGACTTTGCACATGTCGGCATTGATGGCTAGAGAGCTTGAGTTAATTGAGCAATTTAGGGACATGAGTTTAGTTTGTGAAGTTACACCTCGGAGTGTCGGGTTGGGTATGTTGAAAATTGGCAATGATTTTATGGCTGGTATCCGAGAAGCGCAGAAGTTAGATGTGAAATTGGTTGATCTGATGAGTGGGATTGGTCAGTCTGAGAATGAGGACTTCGAGATAGATGCGCAGAATGTATTGAGATATCGAGGAAGGATTTGTGTTCCCGAAGATGAAGAAATGAGGAAGGCAATTCTCGAGGAAGGCCACGAGAGTAAGTTGAGTATCCATCCTGGAGCGACAAAAATGTATCAAGATCTGAAAAAGATTTTCTGGTGGCCTGGATTGAAGCGTGATGTGGCAAAGTTTGTGTATTCGTGTTTGACCTGTCAGAAATCGAAGGTCGAGCATCAGAAGCCTGCGGGAATGATGCAACCGTTAAATGTTCCAGAGTGGAAGTGGGATAGTATTTCCATGGATTTCGTGACGGGGTTACCCAATACAGTGAGAGGACATGATTCAATTTGGGTGGTTGTGGATAGATTGACGAAGTCTGCTCATTTCATTCCTATCGGTATTAAGTATCCGGTGTCGAGATTGGCAGAGATCTACATTCAGGTGATTGTGAAGCTGCATGGCGTCCCCTTGTGCATTGTGTCGGATAGAGACCCAAGGTTCACTTCGGACTTTTGGAGTAGTTTGCAGAAAGAGTTGGGTTCGAGATTGAGGCTGAGTTCAGCTTATCATCCTCAAACTGATGGACAGACAGAGAGGACGATTCAATCGTTGGAGGATCTGTTGAGGTCCTGTGTTCTAGAGCAGGGAGGTGTGTGGGATATTCATCTTCCATTGATCGAGTTTACATACAACAATAGTTATCATTCCAGTATCGGGATGGCGCCGTTTGAGGCATTGTATGGTCGGAGGTGTAGGACTCCGGTGTGTTGGTATGAGACTGGGGAAAGTTTAGTACTTGGACCTGAGCTAGTCAGAGAAACTACTGAGAAGGTAAAGATGATCCGGGAGAAAATGAAAGCGTCGCAGAGTAGACAGAAGAGCTACCATGATAAGAGGAGGAAAGAGTTAGAATTTGAAGCGGGTGACCACGTGTTTCTGAGGGTTACACCTATGACTAGTGTTGGGCGTGCGCTGAAATCGAAAAAGTTGACTCCTCGTTTCATTGGGCCGTATCAGATTACGGAAAGAGTTGGAAGTGTTGCATATCGGGTGGCCTTGCCACCTAACCTTTCGAACTTGCACGACGTGTTTCACGTGTCGCAGCTTCGGAAGTATATTGCGGATCCGTCCCATGTGATTCAACCAGATGATGTGGAGGTGCGGGATAATCTCACGGTGGAGACCGCGCCTGTACGAATTGAGGATCGGGAGGTGAAGACCCTGCGAGGTAAGAAGATCAATCTGGTGAAGGTTGTTTGGTTTGGAGCAACTGGTGAAAGCCTGACATGGGAGCTGGAAGATAAGATGCGAGAGTCGTATCCAGAATTGTTTGAATCAGGTATGTTTTCGAGGACGAAAAAATCCTAAGTGGGGGAGAGTTGTAACACCCCGGAAATATTTAATTGAATTATTAAGTTTATTGGAGGCGTGATTAATTTAATTAAAATGATGGGTGTTGTTCAGGAGGTGGAACGAGTAAAGAGGGTGGTGTTGGCGTGGGAGGCCCAGCGCTCGCTGAACCCACAGCTTAAACCCTAGGGGTCTAAGCCAAGCTTCTCTCATTTTCACATTGTTGAGAGAAAGAAATTAGAATTGAGAGAGAGTGAGGAGCGATGCGCTAAAAGAGTGGAAGGAGGGGAATCTTCTCAAGTTTTTCTTTAGGTAAGAGTTCTTAATCATTCTATGCCGTTTTTCTTCCTTTTCCTAGTGTTGTAGCCTTCAATCCCTAACCTCCATTGTGTTGATTCCTCATTGATCAAAGAAGTGAGCGTGGATACGGTTTCGAAGGAAGAAGGAGAAGCTTCGTTCGTTGTGTTGCTGGGTTTTGTACGTGACTCCTTCGTCGTTGTTCCGGATCATACAAATTCAAGGTAAGGGTGAGTGTTTCGGTTTAACATGATTGGGTATATAGTGGGGTTTTGTGGGGTTTGTGGGAATTGATATTGTTGATGAAATTAATGATGTTTGATGAATTGATATTGTTGAAGAGTTCTGATGTTGTTTTGATGAAATTGATGTTATTTGAAGAATTTGATGATTTGTTGGAATGAAAATTCGATGGTGTCCTTGATTAAATTTGATGATTTATGTTGATGAATTGTTGATGTTCTTTGATGAACCATTAGTGAGATTTGATGATTGATTTGGTGAATAAAACGTGTTTTTGGTGTTGGTGATGTGCGGAAAGGAATTGTGATGTGATCGGGGTGGGTGAAAAATTAAGTTTTCTGAATTTTCTGCACGTTGCACTGTTGCTGCCCATTCGCGCCTCGCTCGCGCTGCAGTCGCGCTCCAGGCGCAAGCGCGCTGCGCTGTGGCACGCTGTTACTGCCCAATCGCGCCTCAGTCGCGCCCTGCTCGCGCTTCAAGCGCGGGTCACTGTTTCTCACTGTTTTCTTGCTGTTTTCACACTGTTTTCTCAGTTTTTAAAGGTGATGTTTCCTCCACAAAAGTATAATGTTCCTCCATAAAAATGTGATGTTTCCACAAATAAAAATGTGACGTTTCCCCAATTCAAATGTAGTGTTTCCCAAGCTTGAAAATGTGGTGTTTTTTCCGAATTTAAAATGTGATGTCCTTCAAATTAAGATGTGATGTTTTATAAATTAAAACGGGATGTTTTTTCTAAACTCTAAACGTGTTGTTACCCAAATTTCAAAGGTGATATGTATGATGATGATGTGTTGTGCTTCAATTATGACGTTTCTGATGATGATGTGATATATTACGCTGATTATGACGAGTACACTCTATGAGTGTTTTTATGACGATGATGACGAGTACTCCATGTGAGTGATTTGGTGTTTGCACATGTGTCCATAGTGTCTCATAGCATGTGCATTTTATGACGAATAGGCTTCGGCCTCTTATGACGAATAGGCTTCGGCCTCTTTTTGATGAAAACAGTGACGGTGTGCCCTTATTGGCTTATTATGACGAGTATGGTACCATCATGCATATACCCAGGTGTGGGTTGCATTCCATGCACATTCATGATTATGGCTTGTGTTAATAATTGTGATTTGAGTTGGTGTTTTGTGACGATGATGTGATGATGAATGACGATGTTGTATGATTGCTTGTCCACATTACTCAATTATGTACTTGATTATGTTTTGTTGAAATTCTCACCCCTTCCGCTTGGAATGTTGCTCTATCGTGGCAACGCTGCAGGTAACCACGAGTGAAGGTCCTGCTGCCTTCCTTATTAGCTGTTGGGACGTTGTCAAGTCGCTCTCTGATACTGTAGCACCTAGGGGGTGTGGTTGGATTTGGTTAATCAATTAATTAACTGTATAATGTTTATGTTGATGATTGTGAGAAGTGTTTGTGAGATACCAGTGAGTTACTGTTTATTTTCCGTTGTGATGAGATTATTTTGAAGTTTAAGTTTCATGACGATTGCGTTGTTGCACAAACTTTGATGGTGCAAATGCTGAGTTTTTATTAATGACGAGGTGGCATGTCTTTTCTACTAATTAAACAACATTTTTGAAAAAGAGATTACTCTGATAATGACGTGTAAATTAAGGGGTAGAAAAGGGGTGTTACAGGAATAACATTTCCAAATGACAAAGTGTAATCACAATGCGATCTTGGAGAATTTGAAGATCTGAAAGACTCACACTTTTATCACAAAGAACTCTAAAAAATGAACAGAACTCCACCAAGACAGCCGTAACATGGTTTGGCAACAAATTGCGGATGGCTAATGGTAGTAGTTGTTCCATTATAATATGAGAATCATGGTTTTTCAATCCAAACATCTTTTGTTGTGCCTCATCAACACATCTAGAAATGTTACTTGAGTAACCATCTGGTACTTTAATATTCTTCAAGGTTTTAAAGAACAACTTTTTTGTATCGCGTGTTAGTGAAAACAAAGCAAGACGATATCTCCCTTTATCATCGGGCCAAAGATCACGCCTTATACCCATATCTTGCAAATCTTTTCGAGCATTAAGATTGTCTTTTGATCTAGGCTTCTCGTGGAGCAAAGTATACAAGATATTGTCACATACATTTGTTTCAATATGCATGAAATCCAAATTATGACGCAACAAATTAGATTCCCAATTTGGAAGTTCAAAGAATATGCTTCTTTTATTCCATTGCTTAGTTGGTTGTCTAGATCTTTTTCTTGTACCATTCAACACTGCTTCTCTTCCAAATGGAACATCAAGGCTTTCCACTTGCTTCAAAACATCAGATCCTGATATAATTGAGGGTGGACTTCGCTCCTCTGTGCTTCCATCGAAGCGAACACGGTTCAGTCTAAATCTATGATTTCTCCTCAAAAAATGACGATGGCCCATAAAACACCATTTTCTACTATGAGGGAGACGACAGGGCTCTGCATCAAAATTACAAGTTGGACAAGGCAAACCTGTATGAGTGTTCCAACCAGACAAATTTCCTAAGCCAAGAAAGTCACTAATTGTCCACATAAGAGCCGCCCGCATTCTCAAGTTTTCATTCATTGATGCATCAAAAGTAACCACGCCATCATTCCATAGCTCCTTTAACTCATTTATAAGGGGTTGTAAGTAAACATGTATATTATTTCCAGGCATCTTCTTTCCTGGAATGATCATCATCGATAAGATGAAGGAAGTATGCTTCATGCACATCCAAGGAGGAAAATTATACGGAATCAAAAACACTGGCCAAATGCTATAGGCAGAACTCATGGTTCCAAAAGGGTTAAACCCATCACTAGCAAGGCCTAAGCGAACATTTCGAGGATTTAAAGCAAATTCAGGATGCATCAAATCAAATGACTTCCATGCCTCACCATCCCTCGGATGCCTCAGCAACCCATCCTTATTACTCTCTGTAGATGCCCATCTCATATGCTCAGCAGTCTTACAACACATGAACAATCTTTGCAATCTTGCTTTTAATGGAAAGTAACGCAGAACTTTTACAAGTTGTTTTTTCTTCTTCTTAGGGTTCCATCGAGACATTCGACAATGCTTACATGCTTGCAAGTCTTTGTCTTCATCTCCCAAATATAACATGCAATCTTGTGGACATGCATCTATTTTGGTATAATTAAGACCTAGTTTGTTGATGATTTTCTTTGCCTCATAAAAAGAAGGGGGAAACTTTGCTTGTTGAAACACATCTCTCAACAAATCTAGTATCATAGTCATTGCCTTGTCACTCAATCCACAGAAAACCTTTATATGATATAATTTGATTCCAAATTCTAGTTTTGTGTACTTGCTCCCTTCGTGCAACATCTGATTTCCATCTTTGATAAACTCATCAAAATCACTATAATCCTCCCTTGGCCCTTCGTTTAATGCCTCATTTGCGCCTACTGCTTGTGCTTCATCTCTATTAGTGTCTTGTTGCCTATGGTGCCCAAATGCATCATTGGTACCATTGTGTCTAGCGGGTTCTCATAATGAAATGTCCCTTGCACATGATCTTCATTTCTAGTAGATTGCGGTACTTGTTTCTCACCATGGCGAGTCCGTATGATATAGTTTTTAGGGAATGGTTTTGATTCTAAGTGTGATTGGACTATATCTCTGGTTTGCCAATCAACAATCCCGCAATCAGGACACGGGCATTGTATTGTATCTCTAATAGCACCATGCTTAAAAGCAAAATCCAAGAATTGACTTATGCCATTTAAGTACTCACTTGTATTTCTTGGCTTTGCAATCCAAGATTTGTCCATAGTTAACTGTCTTCTAAATAATGATGATAAGAAGGTATAAAACAAATTAAGAAAACCTCAATAAGTGAATTAAATAATATAAACAATTAAAGAACACTAGTAACACAGTTGACAATAAGGTGAAAGTAGTTGACAATAAGGTGAAAGTGTATTTGGTTCTAATAATCTTTAATAATCATTCACTATTAGAATGAAAATGCAACTGAATGTAACAAAATCATCTTTTGGTTACATAATTTTCACTGCATACCAACTTCTTTACTCCAATAATTAAATAAGCAGATGATCATACTAAAGTATACATTGATCCTGAAGTCAATTTTGAAAGTTGAAAAATGACAGTAACATTAACCACAACATATAAACTATCCTACTGGAATGATAGTTTATTGGGTGTCCAAATATCTTTTCTAACTACATTGTGAAACTAAACTTTACTTCCATTGTAACAGGTGCTTGTAATTGGTCCATCTTTGTATGTAGTAGAACTAAGGAAGTCTAATGGAGATGCTTAGACAAGTATATATACCCTTCTCTCTCTCACTCTTTCTCTCTCCCTTTTTTAGAAAATCAGAAGCTGTTTATTTTTCTTATGATGTAGTTATGCAAGAGGTTATCAAATGACTTGGGTACACCTTAGTGAGCTCAGAAGTGATTAGTGTGTGAAGAAAAGAATTTTGAAGCCAGATAATGTATATTTTGCATTTTTGTTATCTGGCGACTTGGGTTAGTATTGTTAGATGCATATTGAATATATCAATTGTATATACCATTTTAATTGATGAAAATGTATATAGGTAAATTCAGTAGCTATAAGTTCCTTCATGAACTTATAAGTTCCTCCAACTATTCAGTATCCATTAATAATACTTCCCAGTTAAACCACAATATAATCCACAAGTATGCAGACTTAAATTAGTAGGAGCAATTTTCTGATATAGTAGTATCCATTAACTTCAATATAAGTAGTATCCATTACCTTCAATTTAAATAAAAACCACTTTAAAAGAACTACAAATATCATGACAGATTATGTTATAAGATTAGAAAAATAAGAATATATGTCATGACAGATTATGAGATTAGAAACATGACGGCGACGACGATAAAAGACGACAACAAAGTTAAAAGACGGCAACAATAAGAGACAGCAACGACAATTAGAGACGGCAACGACAATAAGAGACGTCGACGAAAATGAGCAACAGCGACAACAATAAGCCATACGACAACGAAACAAGGCATATTTATACACACAAATAATCAAACATCACAAAATCAATTAACTAAAATCTCATAATCACAATAAAAAAATCAATGTGCAAAATCTCACTAATGTTGTATTTATATCACAAAATCAAAGCAAAAAAGGAAGCCAAGACATTTACCTCAAAATAGCAAAAGATTAAAAGAGCAGCAGAGTCGCACGCAAGGAGTCAAAGACGTCACGCCGAGCAACAGTGTACGTGACTGATTCACAGTGGGTTTCTCTCAGAGAGAGTTGAAGACGTCACTGGTTTCACTAAACTGAAGAAAGAAGCTCGATTTCAGAAATTTCACGCAAACAGTGGGTTTCACGAGATGGAGATGAGCGAGAGCGGATGAAGACGTCGCTGGTTTCCCGAAACTGAGGAAAGAGAGAGGGGTTAGGGTTTCGCAAGATTGAGGGAACCCAATTTCATCTTGAGAAATCTGAAGCAAGGTGGGGAAAGAATGAATCGAATAGGGAGATATTGAAGAGGGAACTCAATAGTGAGAAGAGGGAAAGATTGAATAGTGAGAAGAGGGAAAGATTGAAGAAAGGTAGTGAGACTAAATAGTGAGAAGAGGGAAAGATTGAAGAAAGGCAGTGAGAAGAGGGAAAGATTTTGGTAAAAGGGTTTTTTTTTTTACCAAGGTAAAAGGTTTTTTCTTAATGGGTATAGGGATTTTTTGCAATCTGGGGAGGTTTTTTCTTTGCAAACAGCGGGGTTTTAAACCTCCTCAAATTGAAACAAGTTTTTTGACCCAGGACATGGACGGTTCCTTTTTTAACGCTAAACTGGGGGTTTTTTAAAACCTTCACAAAAAACCCCCCGCAATCTGTTCCGTTTTTTGTAGTGAGAATTCATGTCAATCCTCTATCAATTTCTATTTGAATTAAATAAATTAAGCATCCAAATAACTCGAAATAATCAAAGGTTGCGAAACAATATTGTATACAAGCAAGCGCCTACACAAATGAATCGCGTTTTGCAAAAACAGAATTCAAATGATTCAAGCGAAATAAGAAGAACTGAAATTGCAACCATTAAGAATGAAAACAAAATTGTTATAGACGAATTAGAAACTAAGACGAAATATCATAAACAATAAAGAACCGAACCTCAAAATCCGTACAGCGACACTTGTTCACCAATGAATTGACTTCAGAGCTTAGGCTTCCTTGGAGGTTAGTGACAAAATGCGAAATTAGAGTAAGAATGCGTAAGAGAGCAAAGGCGGCTCTGAAAAGTGTATTTAGTCTCAGAGAAAACGAAAAACCTAAATCCCTAAACGGGGTCTATGATAAAAACCCGTTAACAAAGAAATATTCGGCCCAAAACCCGTTTTACACTGTACTTCTTCAGTAATTCGCCATTTTGACATTCAAGACATCCGAACTGGGTTTTGAGCTCAACCAGGAATTGTAGCTCTATTCATTAGCTTTCCAACGCATGCTCGCACGCCTCAAACGGATAACCACAGCCAAAGTTATGGCCTGAACAGTAGACAGGGGTCAATATGCAATAAAAACAAGAGTTAAAATTGCTATATTGCTCAAATAAGACCAAAAGTCTGGAAACATGCTAAGACTTAAATATTAGGTACAAAGCACAATTAAAAACACCAAGTAAAAAGCTATAAAGAGTGCATAAAAATGCTGATCAACCGTGCTGGACTGACACGGACCGTGCCAAAGCCTGATCCATCAACTGAAAATTGCCACGAAAATAGAACCTACTCAACACGGGTCCAGCTGTTTGAGCACGGACCATGCCAGTCTCTGGTTTGCCTCCAAAAATTGCTTTTTCTTCATTGTCTTTGGATGACTTGTGGCTTTTTGTCCCTTTTTATTGTTCCTACAAAACACAAACAAAAACGAAAATTTAAACTCGTGGGTTGCCTCCCATGCATCGCTCGTTTAACGTCAATAGATTGACCCTTATCTTTCTATTCTTTAACCTGGAGTTTGGAGAACCAAATTAGTTCCCCTTTCAATCTCATCACCTACCGAATAATGCTTCAATCTCTAGCCTTTTACAATAAATGAACTGGTCCCTTCACTCCAAAGTTCTACAGCTCCGAAAGGGAATACCTTACCGATTTGGAATGGACCGGACCATCTTGATCTTAGTTTACCTGGGAAGAGTTTCAGCCCTGAGTTGAAAAGAAACACAAGGTCGCCTTCTTTGAACTCCCTTCGAATGATACCCTAGCATGCCATTTTTTTGTTCTTTCATTGTAGATTTTGTCATTTTCATAGGCGTCCAATCTCAATTCATTGAAACTGGCATTTTCACCTGCAAGTGTCAAATCAAAATTGAGGGCCTTAATTGCCTAGTGAGCCTTGTGTTCAAGCTCAATTGGAAGATGACAAGACTTCCCATAGATCCATTTGAAAGGAGTCATGCCAATGGAAGTCAAGTATGCTATCCGGTAAGCCCAGTGAGCATTATCCAGCTTTATAAACCAATCTTTCCTTGATGATGAAACTTTTTTCTCAAGAATACTTTTAAATTCCCTGTTGGAGACCTCTACTTGACCACTAGTTTGAGGGTGATATAATGTTGCAATTTTATGTCTCACCCCAGCGTTTTCAACAACTTTTCCAAATGCTTAGAGTTGAAGTGAGATCCTCCATCACTAATTACAACCCTTGGAAATATTACCTTTTTAAACAGCTCAATGACCACCTTAGCATCATTTGTTGGAGCAGCAATAACCTCAATCCATTTGGATACATAGTCCACCGCTATTAGGATATATTGATTCTCAAAGGATGATGGGAATGGCCCCATGAAATCAACTCCCCAAACGTCAAAGATTTCAACTTTGAGGATGTTGTTCAAGGGCATCTCATTTCTTTATGATATATTCCTAGTGCACTGGCATTGATCACATTGGGCCACAAAATGATAGACATCCTTAAAAAGAGATGGCTAGTAGGAACCGACTTGAAGGATTTTTGATGTTGTGATTGAAGAACTGGCATGGCCACCATAAGACGAAAGGTGACAGTGAAAAATAACATTTTTTACCTCATCTTCTGAATACACCTTTTGAAAACACCATCAGCTCCTCTCTTAAAAAGAAGAGGCTCATCCAAGTAATAGTGCTTAAGGTCTGAAAAGAATTTCTTCTTTTGTTGATAGTTCAAATCAGGAGGGAGTACACCAGCTGCACGATAGTTTACAAAATATGCATACCATGGTGTTGTAGCTTGTGCAAAGGAGAACAATTGGTCATCCAGAAAAGAATCATCAAATGGAAGCTCATTTTTATTATTCTCATGTAACCTTGACAAATGGTCGGCCACAACATTCTCAGTGCCTTTTTTATGTCTGATTTTCTAGTCAAATTCCTGGAGGAGAAGAACCCATTGTATCAACCTTGGCTTAGCATCATTCTTGCCAAGGTTGATATTGATGACTGTGTGAGTATGCATATGATAAATGGACAAGAATCAATCTTTTTATCGGACCCTGAAAGAACTGACATAGGCATCAAATCAACTTGGCTTTATCAAAGGGTGACAGTGGAAAATGAACCTGAACAAGAGAAAGAAGCTGGTGCTCACAATTCACACACCAACAAGCTGAATTGAGGGTTGAGGATCACCCCTCTTCCTCATCTAATATGCCTTCTTGGCAACAATGGTGTCAAAGAATTGAGGTAGAGAAGAGCAGATGAGGCAAGGAGAAGAACACAGGCGTTAGGGCCAAGTGCTGGACAATTTGAGTACTATGATGGCAGCCCTGTACTGTCAGTACAACTCTTAGCCACCGCCAGACCAGCACAAATCATTGTGATCTTTCTTACCCCTCTCATGTATTTATTATGTTTTACATTGAGGACAATGTTAGGTCCCCATGGGGGGTATCTTTTGTCCTTTTTATCCTTTCTTTAAGTAGTTTGTGTTTGTTTTAAGTTGTTAGTTTCTACTCCTACCATGTGAAAAATATTTGTGAAGTTTCTTAAACCTATTTTTAAGGCATTTCCTTGTGCTTTATTGTTCATTGCATTTTCTAATGGTTTGGCTGGTATTCAAATGTTATATGAATGTTATTTGGTTTGGGCGGTGCATAAAACTGAAAAATTTTCTGATGTCTAACTTGCCGTTTTGATGCCTTGAATCTATTTTTCATGCACTAAAAACCCAATAGCTAAGTCTCAAAAACTGAAGAATACTGTTGTTGGATACCACCAGGCCATTTGAGTTATGTGTATGAATTTGTTAAATCCCAAGATTGGCCAAATGAACTGTTATGTTTTGCTTGAAGACAAGCAAATATTCAAGCATGGGGGAGTTTGATAAGTCTAGTTTATGTACAAGAAAGAGAAGAATATGCAAGAGTGTGATGATAAAGTCTCAAGGCCAAAGAATGCAACAAGGAACAAAAAGAATCAAGAATATGCAAGAAAAGAACAAGTGCTCAGTAGGTAGCACGGTTTGTGCTTATATGACACGGTTCGTGTCATGCCTTCTTTACTAAAGTAGCTCAAGAGACGACCAGGCACTAGCATGGTCTGTGCTGGAGCTGGCACGGTTCGTGCTCATTCATCATATGCCCAAACTGTTACTTTTTCTTCTTTCATTTCTTATAATGTGTTTTAACTCTGATGTTCCCTAACTAGGCCTATAAATAGCACGAATTTCTGAGTGCTAAGGCATCAACCTATCATTGTAAACACATCTCAAATTGTTCTAAATTTTATGCAATACAATTTCTAGTTTTCTTTTAAGTTCTTGCTTTTATAATTCTATATCATTCAAAATTCTGTAATTTACACTTCCGCAATTTAGATTTCTGTCATTTTTCATCTTTCTTTACATTCTCTTTATTTACATTTCAGTCATTTATATTCATGATCTTTAATGTTATGCAAATGTCTACTATGATCATGAGTGAGTAGACCCCTTTAGTCCTGGGATTGTGGAAATAATTCAATGATAGGTCCCTAAACAATCCCAAGACTAAACTCTATTTTACTAAGTTTGTATTTCAACATAATCTCATCATTCTTCAGGTCTTAATTCAAATATCAAATGAAGAACTGAAAGGTGAAGCTTGATATGGAACTATAAGATTAGACAAGAGAATCAAAACATGAAAATAGTTTTGAGACTCTTGGGATAAAAAAGGTTTTGTACTCAAAGGGTTTTGGTAATAGTCAACCATGAAAATAGGTTTGGTTATTGGTTCAAATCACGCTCTTGTATTCTGAAAGGAAACATGAGTTACAATTGAACACACTGTCCTCGTAATATAATACTTTGTAGCATAGAGAATAGATGAGGGATTGTGAATTCATTCTATCATTGAAATGAAACCACAATCCTAGGACGCTTTTATTTCTGAATTAAAATTAAATGACATTCTTCTTCAATAATTATTCAATCTTTTTAGCTAATCACCACCGGAAAAGAAGTTGGTACTCATATAAAGTCTCTGTGGGATCGATATTTTTACTACGCGATAGAACCGTGCACTTGCGGCCATCACATATGAGGATTTTTTGTACTTTATTTGAATTTTATAACACTTTGTTTATTACAATTTATTTGGTTGATTGATTATGACATTTTGAATTTCATTTAATTTTTGTCGAAATTTTTATATAAAATGATTTAATTTAATTTCTTTTTTAATATCTATAAATATAAATATAAAAAAATATAAGCAGGTTGAAAAAAAAAATAATTTGTTTTACCTACATTGGTTATTATCGACGATTTGGTCGTCGATAATTAGCGGCGGACCCACACAACGACGCTAAATACCTACGGAATATCGACGGGTAAGGCCGTTGGCAATCACCGACGGATTTAACTTGACCGATGGTACATGTTTCCGACCAACGAGCGACTGGCACGACCCTGTCGGTAATCCATCGAAAAACTGCTATTGCCGACGGCCTTATGGCCATTACTGACGGATTTAATAAGTAGTTTTCTTGTAGTACATGTTCTTAAAATGTGAGTTGGGCCTAACTCAACCTTACAAAACCAGCTTGTAAGGCGAGAGATGTCCTTTCGTTATATACTCTTTTGAGACTTTATCACTAGTCGATGTGAGACTTCAGTTTCTCCCGATACACCCCCTCACGACCAGCACTATTGGGCTTGGTGCATGGATAATGATGGGTGCCAGATGGATCTAGGATAGACTCTGATACCGTTTTACAATGTGAGTTGGGTCTAACTCAACCCTACAAAACCGACTTGTAAGGTGAGGGAACCCCTTTCATTATATATACTCTTTTGAGACTTTATCTCTAGTCGATGTGAGACTTGGGTTTTTCCCAATACATTGTAAAAGGGAGGGCAATGTTGTAGCTCATAATATAGTTAAGTGTACCCTTTCAAACTCTGATAGTGTTTGATTTAACGAAAACCCTCATTGTATTTCGTTTGCTTTGGCCTCCAATTTGGGAGGATGCTAATGAAATCATTTTCACGTCAAAAAAAAACAATGAGCTCTAAAATTAAATACCAAACACACAAGAAAGTGGAGGACTCAACTAGGGAAGGCTTAATCAGCTCTAAAATTAAATACCAAACACACAAGAAAGTGGAGGACTCAACTAGGGAAGGCTTAATGTATAAAATCCCATTAATTCTTGCCTCTTCTTAGTCTAATTTACTCAAACCTCGTTTATCACTTTCTAACAAAACTTGTTAGAATATTGTTGAACTTTTTGGTCCGAAATTTTTGGTCTGCATATTTCAGAAAATAAAGTCATTTTTGAAATTATTTGATTTCCAAAAATGATAATATTGTTGTTTACGCCACTAATTAGTACTTTGAATCAATGTTGTGGGAATCAGATCGAACCAGTGGAACTGAGAACCACCCCCGCTAACGTTGTTGATTCAAACTCAATTGGACCACAATCTGATTGAACTGCCCAGAACCGAATTGAACAGTGGTTGGACCATGTTGAATTGCCAATTGGACCGAGTTGACATATTCAAAATAATTTTTGAAATTTTTAATTTACTTTTTCCCCCAAAATTTAATACTTTTTTTTCATTTTATTTATTATTCATCTGGTTCAACCATGGTCGAATGAACTAATTAAATCATGATTCTGAGGTTTCACTGGTTCGGCTTTAAAATATTGCTTTGAACATCATTTCCTTAATAATTATATGTGTACTAGTTTGTGTATGTTATAAAATAAAAAATTAAAAAACAAAACTGTAAATTTGAAAACATAGAAACAAAGTTTGCGTTATTAAATTCATTTGTTCATATGTTAAAGTTGTGCTAGATCATGAGTAGATTACCACCATATTTTGGAGAAGATGTTACTAGAAAGGGTTTGAAACTTTTATCTTCTGTGGTATATTTCCAAGCAATTAATGAGGCAGCAAAAACATGGAGTAATGAGAGCCAATCCGCTTTTTACCCCTTGTTGCTAGTGAGTAAAAAAGTAGTCTCATAATGTATCACACTATAAAACTCATAATTGGTAGTGAATGACCTAGAAAACTCGTAAGTGCAAAGAGTAGTACTTTATATGGGTCACCTTCATAAGTTTGATAACTAAATGCTAAATAAATTTTAGGGCTAAATATGTTTTTGTCCCTATAAAATTTGAGTTTTTTAGTTTTAGTCCCTAAAAAAAATTTCACTAACTTTTGGTCCCTATAAATTTTGACTTTTTTGGTTTTAGTCCCTCATGACTTTTAATAGCGCTTCACGAC
Organism: Astragalus membranaceus; assembly: GCA_039519185.1. NCBI lineage: Eukaryota > Viridiplantae > Streptophyta > Magnoliopsida > Fabales > Fabaceae > Astragalus > Astragalus membranaceus. Next base: position 21,020,469 of record CM076850.1, on the reverse strand, counting down.
TTTTAGTAGCGCTTATAAAAGGTCAAAAAGTGCTATTAAATGTCATAAAACGTTATTGAAAGTTATGAAGGACTAAAACCAAACAACTCAAATTTTATAGGGACCAAAAGTAGGTGAAATTTTTTAAGAGACTAAAACAAAAAACTCAAATTTTATAAGGACCAAAAAAATATTTATCCGTAAAATTTATAGTATAAAAGGAATTTCTATCATACCATCTCAAGAAATTTTATAGTATAAAAGTGAACTTGCTGTGTCATCAAATTCTTTTTTTTTTGGATTATATATTACACTTCTAGGATCTAAATATTCTCTATGCAAGTATAAAGCTGTCCCATAATAATCTCCACACAGCACTAATATTTATTTTCATGGACGGCTTCTTTGGACCCAACATGCTTTTTGGATTCAAAATAATGAAATATAATCAACTAAAATCAATTAAAGTGAGTACATGATTGAAGCCAAAATGAAAGAAGAAATAGAATAAATGGAAGGCCACAAATTAAAACAGGCTGGGGTATATATTTAACTTGTGCAAGCAGACAATTTCTATATATTTGACATGAGTTGACCAATTGATGCAAAGTGTATCAAGTGGAAGACAAAATGATACATAATGCCAGCTCACTTTGACCTTATTGGTTTCATTGATTGCTGGAATAGTACTACCACTTTTTTACATATCCAAATACATTTGTTCTCTCTGATTTTCCAATTACCTTAACGTAGAAGTGAACGTACCGACTTCATAATTAGTAAACCGACTTTTAAAAGCAATCACGTGTATTTGACATTACGTTGGTCCAAGTAGAACTCGATCCATAATCTTAAAGGTGTTGTGGATTCAAGTTTTGTAGATGAAAAAAACGAAGTTAAAAAGAGCTAGAGACCCACTAAAAGTAACGAATTGGGTTGTTTAAGCAAACATTAGTCATTGATGAAGTCGGTGAATATGTCGCATTTATGACATAAAAAAAGTAGGCACGTAGGAAATGCTTTTTTCAGACTAAAGTTGGTGTAACAATGTATAGTGGATCTCAATGCAATCACGTGAATTCAACATTACGTTAGTCTGAGTAGAATTAATCTGGAGAGAATTCAATTTGAAATCGTATCGAAGATTCGAGTGAGTATGTTGAAGAATCGAGTTTTGTAGATGAAAAAGAAAATGTGATTGGAAACAACTAGAAACCCATAAAAGTAACCAATTTAGTTGTCCGACAAATATTCGTCATCAGCAAAGACAGTAAATCAATGTTTTAATTATTGAATCGAACCAATGAGACTTTCGGATCATGATTCAACCGCTTTAAACTGCTCAAATCTGAACGAAACTACAATCAAGACTAAAAGAATTGAACAGATGGTCATGTCGAGTCGTAGTTTGACTGATCAAACCATTTAATTGGTTCGACTTTTAAAATAGTGCAGTAAACATTCCGCACTTATGATATAAAAAAAAGTAGGCACGTAGCAAATGTCTTTGTCAGACTAAAGTTGTTGCAACAATAGAATGAATGACTACAGTTCAGCCCTCCTCTACCCATACTGCACTATCTTCCTTGAGTGTGTCCATTTTTATTGGATTGTGAAAGATACAAATAAGGTAATGATTAAAGAATTAACAATATATTCCATCATATTTTGTTTTTGTTCAATGTTCATTCAATTTGAGCTATTGTGGAAGTCACTCTACCATCATTGTTATGGTAAGAATAAATAAAGCTGATATTATTGTTTGGCATTTGTCAATTTCTGAGAGAGTGAGATGCATACAACAAGTACAGTAATCTGAAAGGGTTGTTTCTAAACACTGAGAGTCAAAAGGAAGTGAGGGAGAAATACAACCACAGATGTTAATTCAAGTCAGAGAATTTTTCTGCCACCCCACAATATCTTTGTTATCTTTGAAGACATTTTTAGGGTCTCATCCTCTATCTATAGCCTAAGCCCTATAATATGATTTGATGTTGCACCAGCAATATATAGTTTAGACCTTATCGCATTAATGTCACGTTTTACTATATATGCTGATTCTCTATAATAATGTTGAAGGAATGGTATTTTTTCATCCGAATTTTATTAAATGGATATTAAACTATTTTACAATTTACATACTCTTACAGAAGAACATATTCTATAGCTGTATTTTACAGAAGCCTTTTAAATTAATACAGAATATATATATATATATATATATATATATATATATATATATATATATAATATTTTAAATCACAGTTGCGATGACATCTATATCTTTGATATTACAGAGAATCACACTTAATTACAGTCACAAAAAAGTTAATATTCATGATGTCGCGATCCATATCGCAATAATCCTTCATATTAACAATTTCTATAGCCACAAGTCATCAAGAGAGAAATCAGAACAGCCTTTGTGTTAAATTAAACCCTTCCAATATCATACCGTATTGCATAAGAGCAATAATATAGCTCAGTCGCTTTCTTGGCTCTAGAACAAGTTTAAAATGTAACAGTGACTTTCAACCATATATGTTGCATAGGTTCGTGGGTATATGGTACCAATACCTAGTACAATTATTGGTATGAGATACGTAGTTTTTCAAAAACTAAGGAAGAACAAATTTGATATAAATGGGATTAAAATATAAAAACACAAATTAAGATATATAATAGAAAAATATACAATAAAATGTACAAAACTTATTTATATAGCAGAAAATAAATAAATAATATACAATATAATATGAAAAGTTTCAATATCATAAAAAAATGAAAAATCAAACTTTTTACTATACAATAAACATATATTTATATGCAAACAAATAATTGCCCACGACTATCTAACGAGTACCGGTACTGAGTATTAATACATGAATCTAATTTTGAAATACCTATGCTTCATAGCCAACCATATAACACACAAAAAGCCAGAGTATAAGGTTAGGTGGGTAGTTGAGATGAGGGAGTTAAGGAGTGAAGTAATAAGAAGGGATATGATTCAAATTCCACTCACTAACGAAATGAAAATATTTATCAAAAAAACATTAGCATTAATATGTGCTATTAAAAAACACATTATGTCCCATGATGCTTGGACTAGCTAGTATGATTACATGATATCATTAACTCATACTTCAGAGCCAGCCATACATTACACATAAAGCCAGAGTTATAAGGTTGGTTGGGTAGTTGAGATTACTAGCGGATCCATGTATTAAGCTAATATCAGAAGAAAAAAAAAGAATAAAAATTCCAACTTTTTACTATACATCAAACATATATTGTAATGGAGAATGAGATAGAAGTTTCTAGAAATAAAGGGTATTATGGAGCCTTCAAGATACACTACTAAATAAGATATAATTAAGAACTAGTCCAATTTTAAGTTTTCTAGATCTTTCTAGTAATAGGAACTAGAGTATTCATATCTCTAGATTTTTCTTTTGTAATCAATGCTTCTAGATCCCTCTAACACCGCCAGCAAAACTTCCACGCACCGCCACGATCTTCACCAAAAAAGATCATCAACCATCATTGTCAAAATGCCACCCAGAAGACAAAACGAAAGGTCTTTGCATGAAATCGAGATGGAAGAAATGAGGCGACAAATTCAACAACTACAAGAGACTGTCAATGCCCAACAAGCCTTATTGGAAGCAGAACGAAGAAGATTTGAAGATGATGGCTCCATTAGTGACTCTTCATCATCTAGAAGCAGTCGCTCACACCGACGTCAACTTCGGATGAATGATATCAAAGTAGACATTCCAGATTTTGAAGGGAAGCTACAACCCGATGAGTTTGTGGATTGGCTACAAACCATTGAACGTGTATTTGAGTATAAGGAGGTTCCCGAGGAGCAAAAGGTAAAGATCATTGCTGTCAAGCTGAAGAAACACGCTTCAATTTGGTGGGAAAATCTTAAAAGGAAACGAGAGCGTGAAGGGAAAAGCAAGATCAAGACATGGGAGAAGATGCGTCGAGAACTAACCCGTAAGTTTTTACCTCCTCATTATTATCAAGACAATTTTATTCAATTACAAAATCTTCGTCAAAAATCTTTGTCAGTAGAAGAATACACTAGAGAATTTGAGAAGTTAATGATGAAATGTGACATCCAAGAAAAGGAAGAGCAAACGATTGCTCGATACCTTGGGGGGCTAAACACTGAAATTGCACACCCAGTCCAACTCCAACAATATTGGTGCTTGGATGAGGTTATCCGTCTAGCCATTCGGGTTGAGAAACAATTACCTAAAAAATCTTCATACCAACCTCTTTCCTACACCAAAAATTATGTCCACCATAACAAACCATCAACCCAAGAACCTAGTTCCTCAATCAAACCCCAACCAAAGACAACCAAAGAGAACAATTCTAAGACACCCAAATGCTTCAAATGCCAAGGGTTTGGACATATTGCTTCTGATTGTCCAAATCGTAAAACCATCACCATCATTAAGGGGGAGATACACGAAGCTTCTGAAGAAGAAGAAGATAATCGTGAAGCGTTGGAAAAAGAGGAGATGGGCGAGCCAATATATGACGAAGAGCCTGTTCCTGCCGATTATGGTGAATCACTGGTAGTTAGAAGAAGCTTACACACAAAAACAGCCAAAGAAGAACCATGGCTAAGACACAATATCTTCCACACTCGTTGCACCTCGCAAGCCAAAGTTTGTGAGGTCATCATCGATAGTGGAAGCTGTGAGAATGTTGTGTCAAACTATATGGTGGAAAAATTGAAGTTGCCGACAAAGGAGCACCCACAACCATACAAGCTACAATGGCTCAACAAAGGTAATGAGGTGAGAGTATCTAAGTGTTGCCTTGTATCTTTCACCATTGGTCAAAAGTACAAAGATAATGTATGGTGTGATGTTATTCCTATGGATGCTTGCCACCTTCTACTTGGGAGACCTTGGCAGTATGATCGCCATGCCTTATACGACGGTCATGCCAACACCTACACATTTGTGAAGGATGGAGTTAAAATCAAATTATTGCCCTTACCACCCAATGAGTTTGATGAAGGAAAAAAGGATTCCAAACCACTAGTATCTTTAGTTGTAAAGGAACCATTCAAGGTGACAGCAGAGGAGGCACATACCATGAGTTTTGTTTTATTGGTCGAATCAAATGAAGAAGCCCTCATTCCAAAGGAAGTTGAGCAATTGCTTGCTGAGTTCTCAGATGTTGTTCCATCAGAAATTCCCGCAGGACTGCCTCCAATGCGAGACATACAACATTGCATTGACTTTATCCTTGGAGTGTCCATTCCTAACAGACCAGCTTATAAGATTACTCCAACAGAGCATGTTGAAGTGCAACACCAAGTTGAGGAGCTTCTACAAAAAGGGTTAATTCGAGAAAGTGTTAGCCCATGTGTTGTACCTGCACTTTTAGTACCAAAGAAGGATGGCAGTTGGAGAATGTGCATGGACAGTCGAGTAGTCAACAAGATCACTATTAAGTATCGATTTCCTATACCTAGGCTCGATGATATGTTGGATCAACTACATGGTGCCAGTATCTTCTCTAAGATTGATCTTCGAAGCGGTTACCATCAAATCAGAATTCGTCCAGGAGATGAATGGAAGACAGCTTTCAAGACAAGAGACGGCTTGTATGAGTGGACAGTTATGCCTTTCGGATTATCAAATGCTCCGAGTACATTTATGCGGTTAATGAATCAGGTACTTCGGCCATTTATTGGTAAGTTTGTTGTCGTGTACTTTGATGATATCTTGATCTATAGCAAAAGTAAGGAAGAACATTTACGGAATCTCCGACAAGTGCTCCAAACTCTTCGTGAGCAAAAACTTTATGCCAACCTCAAGAAATGCTCATTCTTGACCGATGAAGTAAAATTCCTTGTATATATCATCACTTCTGAAGGGATAAGAGTTGACCCAAGCAAGATAGAAGCTATCAATAGTTGGCCAACTCCAAAGTCCGTCCATGACATAAGGAGTTTTCACGGATTAGCTTCTTTTTACAGGAGGTTCATTAAAAACATTAGCTCGATTGCTGCCCCTCTCACAGAATGCATCAAAGGAGATCAATTCAAGTGGTCAGAAGAAGCGAATAAAAGCTTTAAGGAGCTAAAGAAGCACTTGACCAAAGCACCTGTGCTGCCCTTAATTCCTAACTTTGACCAAGTATTTGAAGTTAGTTGTGATGCTTCGAGCGTTGGAAGTGGAGTTGTTCTCAGCCAAGAGGGACATCCTATAGCCTTCTTTAGTGAGAAACTCAACAATGGTAAGTTCAAGTACTCTATTTATGACAAGGAGTTTTATGCCGTTGTTCGTGCTCTTCAGCTCTGGAGCCACTACTTGTTGAATAAGGAGTTTGTTCTTTACTCTGACCACGAAGCCCTTAAACACTTGAACTCTCAACAGAAGATCAACCGTAGACATGCTGCTTGGAGTGAGTTTTTGCAGTCTTATCCGTTTTTACTCAAGCACAAGGCAGAAGTTCAAAATGTTGTAGCAGATGCACTCAGCCGACGTTATAGTCTACTTACGACTCTACAAACGAAGGTTATTGGATTTGAGATTATCAAAGAGTTGTACCCAGATGATCCCGACTTTGGTAAAGTTTGGAGTTCCACTGATCTACAGTCATATCAAGGATATTACAAACATGATGGATTCTTGTTCAAAGGAAAAACTATATGCATTCCCCAATGTTCTCTAAGGGAAGCAATTATTTGGGAGGCCCATGATGGAGGACTAGCAGGGCACTTTGGACGAGATAAAACAGTGGCCTTAGTCAAGGAGAATTTCCATTGGCCTAAGTTGGAAAGAGATGTCAACAGGCACATCCAAAGGTGCAAAATTTGTCACTTGCCAAAGCTAAAAGTCAAAATACAGGGTTATATATGCCACTTCCGGTTCCTAAGGAACCTTGGGAAGATGTTAGTATGGATTTTGTCCTTGGACTACCTCGAACTCAACGACAGAAGGATTCCATAATGGTAGTCATAGACAGGTTTTCTAAATCGGCCCATTTCATACCATGTCAGAAGACTAATGACGCAGTCCAAGTTGTAGATGTAACACCCATTTCTACCCGGTAATTTATAAGCGTAAAATCAGAGTTTTCAAAAACCATTTTCAACAAAGAAACGGATGCTACACTTCGACAACAGTTACATAACACTCTCACTAGAGGCGAACCGGCAAAACATATTTTGCGTCTTTAAGACAAATCAACACTACAAGAATAAGCCCCGTTTCCTGCGAAACTTTCCGACGAACTCTTATTCGTCGCAATTTCCGACGGATTTCCGACGAAAAAGTCGTCGCAAATGCTTAGCAGAAGAGGCGCTAAAATTCCCGCTCAAGTTTGCGACAAAGTTGTTGTCCGTCGCAAATTTCCGACGGATATTTTCGTCGGAAACGTCAAAAAGTCCGTCGCAAAGTAACTGATCCAAAATTAAATGGGACCTCATCCCACGAAAGTCTCATTTCACGCATCCACTCTCACTTCTCTCTCAGTCTCTTCCTCCGTCTCGTCGTCGTTCACCCTCCATCTCCGCCTCCCTCTCGTCTTTCACCTTCCATCTCTACCTCCGCCATTGCTCACTCCGCCGCTCACCACTACCAAATACACCACGCGTTCATCAGTTTCCTTCTTTCTCAGACTCCCTCTCCCTCTCTGAACTTCCCTCACGCTGCCCCCTCCCTCTCCGCCTCGGGCGCTGTCTTCTTCTTCTTCCTCAAGCGCTGGCTTCTTCTTCTTCCTCAGGCGTTGTTTCTCTCGCTTCCCTCTCTCAGTCGCGAAACAGTGAATCGCAGAATCGGTCCCCAATTTCTTAGTGAATCGCGAGCTTTCTTCTTCTTCTTCTCAGGTTGTTTCTTCTTCTCTTCTTTGATGATTGTTTGATTTGGGGAAAATTGTTCAATTTCTGCATGAATTGAAAACCCTAATTTCTGATTTTTTTTTTAATTTGGAAACCCTAATTTTTTTTTAATTTGAAAACCCTAATTGTTCTATTTGTTGTTATGTTGACATGAATTCAGGGAGTTTAAGGAAGCCAACAAGGTGGGTTGTCCTGTGGACTGCTAACACAGAGGTATAGCAAATCTGGTTGTTTCTAACTCACTGGGGTTGTTGCAAATATTAGCTTTGGAATGCTTCTCAGCTGGAGATGGTTCACTATGGGAAAATGCATGGTTTTATACGGGTATTGTGTTCAAAGTTATAACTACTATGAAATGTGTTCTTGAAATAGTATATTTTTGAGGGCATTATTGTGATAAAAGGTAGTATCTTGTGAAGCTTGAAATTAAATGTTGCTTGAAATTGTGGCTGAAAGTGTTATTGTGGACTGCGATTCATACTTAATTTCATTGTTTAACCATGCTTGCTTGCTAATTACCCCTTAGTTTTGCCGTTTGCTTGTAATATGTCAATGATTGATGAAAAAATGATGGCATGTGTTGGAGTCAAGTGAAATTATGGTACTCACGGTATAAGTTGAGAATTGGAGAAGATCTGGTTGCATAGAATAGGGAGATAACTCTTCAAGGTAGCTGAAAAAAAAAACTCGTTTCTCTATTTAGTACGAACCACATCACTCTATGGTCTTTGCTGCTGTCTTGATTAGTTCTTGAACTACTCTGGTGCAATCCTAATCTGCTTCAATCCTTATGGTAGTGAAGTATGTTAAGTGCTAAGTTGATTTCTCTATATCTTGAATTGTATTATGAGTTTAGAACCAGTGATAAGCTATAGATTATTATCTATCTGTATGTTTAAATCTTGAGAGTGTAAAGGTATAAACTAAATCTTATAACATTTCCTGTTTAATGATCCTTGATTTTCTATTTCTTGTATGTGGTGTTAATCAAATTGATGTTTTAATCATGGGAATCACTGTATATGCCTAATTAATAAGAATTTGTTATGAACAATAAATTATGTGAATGATATATGTTTGGTGTGGTTATAATTAAGTTGGGGTGAGTGTAAGGTGTAAGTCATATGGTGTTAGTTCTAGCAATTATATCGACATTATCTTATTTGATTTATTGCAATCTGTTTTACTTCAGCTGTTGTTGGTAGTTCATACACTAGGGATCAATGAAACTCAGAAATGTGTGTTTGGTTAACTAGGAATAATGGTTTGAGAATGGTTTTCTTAAGCGTTCCTAGCTTTCTGTTATAATTGCTTCTCTTTTTGCTTCTTTTCTTTCTCTTTATTTAGAGTTTGGATGTCTTGTTGCTGATGTGATATAGGTTGTGCTGGCCATATTTCCTTGCAGTGAATCACAGTGTGTGAGTCACAGTGAAGAGATTAACTGAAGTATTCTTTCATCAATGAAGAAACCAGAGATTCGTTAACTACAGTAATTCTGGTAATTATTACTTGTTTTTTATTGTGTATTTTCTCTGTTACAAATTTTTATTGCTATAATAGTAGATGAATGAAGTAGATAATTGTTGGGGTTCTCTGTTTTGTGCTTTGATCTGTTTCCTTTGGCCTATGGTTTATAGTAGTATTTTCAGTTGTATTATAGCTTCCTTCCACTGTTAGAATCAATTAGTCATTCTCTACTTCTATTTTTGGTTTGAATCAAAACCCTAACCCCCTATTGTGTATCAGTTTGAATCTTTCGGATGTATGTAACTTGTAGGTTGGTGTGAACGATGGATCCAAGTAACCCTTCACTGGAAGCGGAAGGACTTGATGCAGGACACCAAAATGGTGTCCGTGAAGAACTGTCTAATTCTGCAAAGGATGATAGTGTTGCTTCAATTTTAGACCCTGTTGTTGCTGAAATTACAGAAACTGTATCTCCAAATGGAAATGTTGAGAATTTCAACTAGTTGGATAGCACTGCAATTGACAATTTGTCTATTGTCGAAAGCAAAGAAGGATCAAATGACAAATTAGATGAAAACAACGTTACCATTTCTAAGGTGAGAGGAGTTTACCTTTTCCCCTTGAATGGGTTCATCAATTTATTTATTCTTTTTGAATATGTTATGTGTTTTCTAAATTTTAGGAAGAGGAAGTGGAAAACATAGATGAAACAAAGCAATCAAAAACGCGAAAGGGTCTTGTCAAGAATAAGAATGCAAAGCTACCAAGTCCTAAAGGTGTTCATGCAAGTTCAGTGAAAAGGAGCAAAGATGGAAAAGATGGAAAAGCAGCATCTTCTGTTTCATATGGTACTTTCGCTTTACCCTAAATTTGTTATTGAGGGTAATGTATGATTCTGGTTTACCCTGGTTTATCCTTAATCCACTTATAAGTCCAACTGCAGAAGACGCCAAACCTCAAAGTGGGGACAATGCCAAATTTGGATTCAGCTTCAGGTGTAATGAGCGAGCTGAAAGAAGAGAGGTAAAAAATTATTACTTGCTTCCATCTTTTGTTACCCTGAGGGTTTCCTTTGAATTTGAATAAGCTTGCAGTTTTTAAAAGAAGTTCATATTTTGGTGGCCAGTTTTACTCTAAGCAAAAACCAAGTTGATACAATATTTGATATTTTGGCTGAAAACATGCAGGCAGATATTGCCTTTTAATCATATATCAGCTTTTCATTTCTTTTTATAGGAGACTCAAGAAGCTGAGCTTTAAAAACTTAGGAAAAGCCTAGCATTTAAAGCAAGTCCAATGCCAACCTTCTACCAGGAGCCCGTTCCTCTTACAGTGGAGTTGAAAAAGGTGTGTTTCTCTTTAAGAATGTGTTTGTCTGATTACATGTACCCCACCCCCGGCGCATATGTAATCTGCTGATTCTTTTCAGTTTCGTTTTCTTGAAATTAGGTCAAGTGTATTTTCTGTTGCTATATCAATGCCCAAGTGCACACACGTTCATAACTATTAGTCAGAGCACACAACAATCTTCTGAATTCATCTAGAAAGTACTCTGCTGATTGAAGCTTTATTCTCACTGTTCCTACTTCACTCCATGAATTAGTGTCTATCTAATTGAATGTCTTGCACTTGTATTTTATGATTAGACCAACATTAGTATTTAGTAGAGATATGAAGTAAAAAAATAAGCTGATCTAGTTCTAGATGGTTTTTCACTTATCTGTGCAGCTAAACTGTTTTCAGTTATGTCAAATCATTAGTGCTGTTTTATATTGTTTGATTCAGTTCTCTTTACTCCTCTCATGTCTCTTATATATGCAACTTATTCAGTTATTATGAATGCTTCTTGCTCTGGGTTTATAGCTTGTATCTTTTGGGATTTTGTGCAGTGTCCATTTGACTCTGCTTATTTTCCATTTGTTCTACTGCTTAATGGCACAATCACTTTTTCAACTGCAGATTACAACAATTGCTGCTGCAGTTTATCTTAGAACGGCAGGACGGCCACCTGTGCTTCCATCCAATCAACTTTCTTACACGGAGAACTTCCTAGACATGCTTGATTCTTTGTATGTCTTGTGTTATTTTTAGGTGTGATTGATTATTTGGAATAAGGCTGCAAACTTTTTTTCTTAACTTTTTTTTCATTGCTTTATGATGTTTTGCTTTTTGTACTCAAATAAAAATCATTTTTCCCCAAGAAAACTATAACTTGATCTTAGAATGTGTTATCCTTACATGTTAAGCCCCATATGATAAGGATAAGCCCCTATTTGATTGCTTGTGAGTTGTAACTAGTGAAACTTGATAACAAAGTATAGCACTTAAAGTTACTCAAATCACTATGAGATAGATGGTTTGAAGGGCCTTAAGATTTACAAGCATGTGGATGTTGGATACTTTGATTTGAAGCCGTGTACCAATTGCAATGGGAATAGGATGTGCATGTTAATCCATAAAACCGACTCTATAACTGAAGAAAATGTTTGATGGCATTGAAAGATCTCAATTAGAAATTACTACTTGTCAATAGCTTGGTGGTGGAGGCATCTTTGTACCAATGCTAATCCTCATTATTGGCTTTGATTTGCATTGATTCTCAGTTTTGTTTTCTCAATGCTGTGTTTGTTTTTTCTTTTTCAGAGATTAGACCTTACACCGAAAGCGGAGTGAAGAAGTGGAGGTGCGGTGAGGTATAATCTACCCCTCAAATGGAGTGACTGTCAACACTGTATAATGCAGATGTTGATCTTTACATACTCATTCATGTAACACTTTTTTATATCCCCTTTTCTTTTTGCAATAGAATGTCAAATTTATTATTCTTGATAAGTTTGGTTATTTTTTCATATTAACTTTTTTTGTTGCTTGGATGTTTTGTATGACAGGTCTTCTACCCAGAGCTCTATGACTGTACAAGCAGCACCAATCACAAATCAATTTGGAACACTTCCTGCTTTGCCTCAGATGTCAATTGGTCGAGTTGGAACCACTCCTTCAGTTCAATACGGAATCTCTAGCATGCCTGTAAAATGCTTTTTCTTGATTTTAGCTTCTGATTCAGTTGATTTTTATTCTGGTTTTGTTCTTCAACTTGATCATAAATTATTTGATTTGATTTATCTTTTCAAACCGATCTACAGTAAAATTATGTTGGTTGTTTCAAATTTTATGATAGCTAATAATAAGTTTCAAACCGCACTTCTTTTCAGGCCCAAGACAAACCTGCTACTGTAAGCATATCATCTCTATTGACTTCACGTCACCTCTCACAATGTGTTATGGTCTTAATCCTAACTATACTATGGAGCAGTGGCCTGGAAGAGCTTCTGACTATACTAAGGTAGACTCTTAATCCTAATTAGATTTTTGTCAAAAAAAAATCCTAATTAAATAAAGCAACAACTCATGGGATAGGATTTTGTTAAGAGTGTTTACCATGGTTAAACTAATCTTAAAATGACAGATCAATACAATGTTCCCCTTACCAATCCCACATTTTTGTGTTGTTATTCATATGCCATAATTTCGGTGAATAATCCAGAGACTGCATCTGAAAATGGCGTTGTGAAGGAGCAAGTGCAGCCTACACCTACAAAGCAAGCATCCAATTCCAATGGGAGTAATGAAGACCATTCACTACTAAAAGCAGATATGTACAAAACTCTCAGTGGGCACAGAGCTGGTGAGGCTGCCATTGTGTATGAACATGGAGCTGATGTCGAGGCACTCATGCCAAAGCTGCGAAGATCTGATTATTTCACACTGCCTCGAATACATGAACTAGCGGCCAAAGAAAGGGCTGAACCAGGATTCTGTAGTTATGTCAAAGACTTTGTGGTTGGAAGGCAAGGTTATGGTAGCATTAGATTTTTGGGTGAGACAGCAGATGTAAGAGGACTTGATCTCGAGTCCATTATTCAGATGTAAGAGGACTTGATCTCGAGTCTATTATTTGTCTCTTGTTATAGTTGTTTGAATTGAGCTGTTGATGCAAAATATCACACCATTAGGCCTTGAAATTAGTCTGGTTTTATTAGTTGTTAAACTCATTTGTAAAATTGATCATCAGTAGCGATTCTATAATTGTCTTTGTAATTCTCTCTTTACTGTTGACTTCCTTTAGTTGCTTCAGTTTGATGCCTGCTAGTATATAATTCCTTTAATCCAATGAAATGCTTATTTAGCAATTGAGCTTTTAGTTAATAGTTCATTGTGGTTGAAAAAAGTTTGCATACAGGATTTTGATTTTATGATAATTACTAGTGTATAAGAGAATGGATTGCAATAGAAGTTTGGTTCAGTGAGGGTATAAGGACGACTGTTGGATTTAAATTTTTTTTAATTTTTTTTAAAAATTTTCGACGGATTTCCGACGGATTTGCGACGAAAATGTGTCAGAGTTTGCGACGACTTTGCCACGGATATTTGCGATGGGTTTCCGACGACTTTGCGACGGAGACATTTGCGACGAAAAAATCCGTCGGAAACGATTTGTGACGAGCGATTTTGCGACGACTTTTTGTCCGTCGGAAAAGTCAATTTCCGACGAAAATCGTTGCATTTGCGACGAAAATTGCCGTCGGAAATCGCCGATTTTCTTGTAGTGCAAATTTATTCAACATGCAGCGTAAAATCAAAATGGTTCGTAAATGAAACGACATATGTATATATTTAATATAAAAACAGCGGACATCCCTCCCCGAGTGCTACGTATCAGAGCGACGACACCAAACTAATGAAGAGTTATAGTCCTCATTCGAGATCACCTGCACGTTACCAACATAGAGGTAACATTCAAACAGAAGGGGTGAGATATCACACTATATAATGAATCGTATGAAAAGCAGTATATACTTAGGTCATGGCATCAAAATTATCACGGCACGACAATCACGTCACGACAGTCAATATTATCTCAATCAGTATCATCAACAAAATCAACAACACAACGACAGCGACAACAACAACAATAGCCACACCAACGACAATAACGACAACATATAGCAACAACAGCAACAACACACAACAACGACAATAACATCAATTACAATCACCAATAATCATCACCCATAAATGTCACCAATAGTCATCACCAAAACATCACCAAAATCATCACCAACAGTCATCACCTAAATCATGTGTAAATGAATGAATGCAACCCACACCAACGGGCATATGCATGTGGTACCAATCACCAAAAGTTTTGCCTGTAAATAGAGGCGTCACCAAAATTGAGAGCTTTCACACCCGGCTCACCAATTTAGAAAAATTGAGCTTTCACACCCGGCTCACCAATTTAGAAAAATTGAGCTTTCACACCCGGCTCACTAGTTTTAGAAAAAATTGAGCTTTCACACCCAGCTCCAAGACCAAAGGCCTTCACCGAAATAAATGCGTATGCTGTATGCGATACCATGAATGCACACAGACAATCATCAAAATTTAGTCACAATGTGACACCAAAAATCAATCACCGAATATCACCAAAATTGGGCTTTCACACCTAGCCCAACGACACCGAAACACCAAACTACCCGAAACAACGGAACACCAAGATTTGGAGCCTTCACACCTAGTTCCCACAACACCAGGGTTTGAGCCTTCACACCTAGCTCAAACAGCACCAAGACACCGAGATGACAACAATTTTCCAAAACATTTGAGACGCGATGATTTTTCCCAACACCGGAGATAACGACAATTTCACAACACCAATGCTAACAACAATGTATACGACACCAATGACAACACCAATTTACAACACCAATAACAACGACCACCGGGGCAGCCACCCAGGCGCCCAGTCACCAACAATCACAGACAGGCAGCCCCTCATGGCGCCTACGGCACCCACTGCGCCAAACACCACGGGACAGCCACATGAGGCGCCCCAAACCATTAAAAATTAACAACAACAATAACAAACACCAAGCTACAACAAATTGACAACAACCCACAAAATAAGAACAGCCAACAACCACCCCAAGAAAATAGGAACAGCCAACAACTACCCCAAGAAAATAGGAACAGCCAACAACCACCCCAAAAAAATAGGAACAGCCAACAACTACCCCAAAAATAGGAACAACCCACCAAAATAGGAACAGCGCAGCAATTTTCAGGAACAGTATCAAAACTAATTCGTTTCGCCTTAAAAATAGAATATTCAGTTAGGCCTCTGAATAAGCTTTCCAACGCATTTTAGAACGCCTCAATCGGGTTCCCGGATCAAAAGATATCGCGAAAACAAAATAGTTCGAAGTTGCTGAAAATCAGCAGGAAACGGCGCCCATGGCGCCCAGTGCGCCAGGAAACGACGCAACAGCAAACGGGAACAACAAAAACGCAGGAAACGGCGCCCATGGCGCCCACGATGGCGCCCAGCGCCAGCGAACAACAGGATGGCGCCCAGGAAGGCGCCCAGAACAGCAGCAACGGCGCCCATGGCGCCCAGGGACCCCCAAAACCCAGTTTTTCACGAATTAAAACCCCAAAACTGATTTCCAATCGTTAACAAATATTCTCAAACATCAATAATTGATTTTCAAATATCAATAATAGATTCTAAACACCAATAAATGGATTCAATCATCAACGATTAGATTCAATCAACAATAGAGTTTCCAACACAAATTCAATTTCTTATGATCATGGCAAAGCACAACAACAATTTCTAGGGTATATGAACATCAATTACACAAACATGATTACTCAACAAGGTATCGTAACATATGATCACACAAACATAATTCAACAAACAACATAACATATATAGTCACACATATAAAGATTCATCAAACAACACAAGTATACGGTCACACATATAGCAATTCATCAAACAACACAAGTATATGGTCACACATGTGATACATCATCAAACCCTAGTCCCCATACATACAACAATTCATAGAACCCATTAGATAGATAGAATCCCACCCTTACCTGATATCGAAGGGTATTCCAATAGCGAATTGACGGAAAGAAATTACGGTTTCACGAGCACGATTTAACTCCAACATGCAATGCTTAACTCGAACGCGCACAGTTATGCAACAACAAATACAGTGGCAGTCCAAACGTCAGACACCAAACATATTAAATATAATTAATCGCTTTAAATGAATTAATCGTATTTTCGAAAGGAGAGTACCTTCGGGATAGTACAAGACGCCAATGACAACCGTTCGAAGCCATGAATGCGGTCAAGTTGGAATGGCCGAATTCACGAATTACAAAGGGGCTTGTCTTAATAAGATTAGTCAACGATGGTTGGAACACGTTCTTTGGCGAAGATTTGTGGCTACGAACAACTATTTCCTTTGTGACAAAAGTGCTAGGTTGATTTATGAACGGAACACAATAGTTCTATTTGTCCGTGCGATACCCAAAAGCAAGGTTGCTAAATCTGTCCATCTTAGACGATAATGGCAAGACAAAATCAGTGATGGTGCTAATCGAAACTAAGGTGTGAACGTAGTGGCAGAGCCACGATTGTAGAGGAAAATCGTGACTGAGATGGGTGGGAATGGTCACGGTGGTTCTATGGTTTCCGTCGCGGCGGCGGTTTCGTGTTAGGAGCGATGCGACTAGAACACAGAATAGAGGCTGCAATCACGTGAATGGAGGCCAGAATCGAACTCAGAGGGCGATTTCGAGTGGGAGAGTTGAGTTTTGGGGTGTGGCCGCGGCTTGATGAAGAGAACGCGAAGGAGAGCTGCTGGGTAGGTTTCAGTCGCAGCTGCGCGAGAAGAAAGAAGAAGAACAGCGAACCGGGTCGGGTTCTAGGTCTTGCTGCGGGTCGCGCATTTGGACTGGGTTGCTGAAGGGAGTGGATCGCAGGTGGTGCGTTTAGCAAGGAGAAAGGGGCTGTATGCGTATAAAAAGCCCAAATTCTCTTTTAATTTGTTTTTGAAGCCCAATTTCATTACAACTATTATTTTTAACACCTCAAAAGCCCAAAATAATTTATAACATAAATAACATTTAAATAATAATATTTATAAAAATAAAATAAATATATAATAACAATTATATATTACCAATAGCATATAGGGTACATCTAAATATGTTTTCAACCAATTTTAATAACTCAAATACACAATAACTTAAAATAATTTAGTCTTATCAATTTAAAATACTTAATACAATAAAAATATTTTAAAAGAGCCACAATGCACGAAAATTGGGGTGTTACAATCCAACCCCCCTTAAAAGAAATTTCGTCCTCGAAATTTCATAAGCTCAAGGCAACCTAAAATAATAATTACTTCGAGATTTCAAACACACAAGAGAAAAATCCAAACCTTAAAAAAAAATTCACAAAAGAAGGGAAGTCAACGACATTCAAGGGAAGAAACTGAAGATATCAACAAAAGACGAGGCACGGTGGAAATTTTATGACCGAGGATAGTGAATATTCAAACTACAAGGAAAATAAAGCTAGAATGTCAACAAACTAACTTAGAGATTTCGAAAGGAAGAGTTACATGATCGAGTCTTGACAACCTTTTAGTGAAAAGTATAGAAGAAGAATTGAAAGTAGAGTTTGAGACTTTAGAGGCTCACGCCCAAAAATCATGGGTCATTAGTCGCTATAAGGGTAACTTTTGAACTCGTGTCGCAAGGTAAATTGTCATAAACTCTTAAACTAAGCATTCACCAGCAAGCATAAAAATCAATCCTAATAATATTGTATGAGGCTCACTACAAATAAAATAGCATAAACAAAGTATAATTACGTTATCACATCCACACGAAAAACACTATAGTGCAAAATTCAGACAGAACAACAGTCACACAATTGAAACATCTTAAAACAAAAGAATCAATTAAGATGGAGATCCTACAAACTCATTAGCCGAATAATAACACGAAAATAAGAATAAAAGTAACAAGAAAGTAGAAGCCATGCAAGAACAACAATTACGATATGCATAAGTCGTACAAACACAAGACTTTTTATTAGTAAATTAATCAAATTAAATACATACATATATATATATATATATATATATATATATATATATATCAACAGAAGTAATCAGAACGAGTTAAGAACAATTCAAAGCAACCTCAATAACAATTTTCTTCGGATTTCTAAAGAAGTAACTAACACATTGGTTAGCAAAGTTTCAACTGTTCAAAATAGCGTATAGAAAACGAGGCTAATAATGACATATAAGTATATTCAATAGTTCAAAATCGTTACAACTAACTGTAGGCATCATGAAAATAAAAGAATACAATAATTGCATCGTTTAATTAAGGATATTATTATATTCAAGAATTACCGCATATTAGTAAAGTAATAGCACCTAAACATAATTAGCGAAATAATTCCACAAAACACATAGTCTAGAGCATCAACACAAGAAATAAAACATGTTATAGCAATATACAATGCTAAATATTTAAATTAAATTAAGTGTACATATAATATATATATATATATATATATATATATATATATATATATATATATATATGAGTAATCAAAATTAAAACTATTTTAACAAAATTTAAAACAATCTTGGTGCACAGCTTGTTCTGAAATCGTATTATCCGCATCATGCAAATACTAGGTATGGCAAATAAATAGCAAATCATAGAAGCTTAGACTATCTAAATCAAAGTTCACACAATATGAAGGTTACAAACAAAAACAAAAGATACATAGTTCACACCAAGGAGGATATACTAGACACACAATTGGCGACCTAAAGAATAGAAGAGGCTCTATGAAAAATTCCCTCTAAGAAAAATGAGTCGGTCGGGTTCTCACTAAGAGTCTAACTTCTTTTCATCTGTTATAACCTTGGTGATTCCTCTACAGAATACTTATTGCATATCTCATTACCTTAAAACTTACCGATTGAATTAGTCAGCTTAACAACTACCAAGAATAAAATAAGCGATTGCTTGCAACTCTACTCAGAGTTCACACATCAGGAAGCAAAATAAACAACACAAACAGTCCGGTTAGGGCCGAACAATCCAAAAAAGTTTACCTGATTCGAACAACCTGCAATGTAAACAATGGTTAGTACTAAAAAGACAACAGTTGGTCGTTAACCGACACAACGACACGACGACTTGGCCGGACGGACCAACCATTGCTCTGATACCACTATTGTAACACCCATTTCTACCCGGTAATTTATAAGCGTAAAATCAGAGTTTTCAAAAACCATTTTCAACAAAGAAACGGATGCTACACTTCGACAACAATTACATAACACTCTCACTAGAGGCGAACCGGCAAACCATATTTTGCGTCTTAAAGACAAATCAACTTTATTCAACATGCAGCGGAAAATCAAAATGGTTCGTAACATCAATGAAACGACATATGTATATATTTAATATAAAAACAGCGGACATCCCTCCCCGAGTGCTACGTATCAGAGCGACGACACCAAACTAATGAAGAGTTATAGTCCTCATTCGAGATCACCTGCACGTTACCAACATAGGGGTAACATTCAAACAGAAGGGGTGAGATATCACACTATATAATGAATCGTATGAAAAGCAGTATATACTTAGGTCATGGCATCAAAATTATCACAGCACGACAATCATGTCACGACAGTCAATATTATCTCAATCAGTATCATCAACAAAATCAACAACACAACGACAGCGACAACAACAACAATAGCCACACCAACGACAATAACGACAACATATAGCAACAACAGCAACAACACACAACAACGACAATAACATCAATTACAATCACCAATAATCATCACCCATAAATGTCACCAATAGTCATCACCAAAACATCACCAAAATCATCACCAACAGTCATCACCTAAATCATGTGTAAATGAATGAATGCAACCCACACCAACGGGCATATGCATGTGGTACCAATCACCAAAAGTTTTGCCTGTAAATAGAGGCGTTACCAAACTTGAGAGCTTTCACACCCGGCTCACCAATTTAGAAAAATTGAGCTTTCACACCCGGCTCACCAATTTAGAAAAATTGAGCTTTCACACCCGGCTCACTAGTTTTAGAAAAAATTGAGCTTTCACACCCAGCTCCAAGACCAAAGGCCTTCACCGAAATAAATGCGTATGCTGTATGCGATACCATGAATGCACACAGACAATCATCAAAATTTAGTCACAATGTGACACCAAAAATCAATCACCGAATATCACCAAAATTGGGCTTTCACACCTAGCCCAACGACACCGAAACACCAAACTACCCGAAACAACGGAACACCAAGATTTGGAGCCTTCACACCTAGTTCCAACAACACCAGGGTTTGAGCCTTCACACCTAGCTCAAACAGCACCAAGACACCGAGATGACAACAATTTTCCAAAACATTTGAGACGCGATGATTTTTCCCAACACCGGAGATAACGACAATTTCACAACACCAATGCTAACAACAATGTATATGACACCAATGACAACACCAATTTACAACACCAATAACAACGACCACCGGGGCAGCCACCCAGGCGCCTAGTCACCAACAATCACAGGCAGCCCCTCATGGCGCCTACGGCACCCACTGCGCCAAACACCACGGGACAGCCACATGAGGCGCCCCAAACCATCAGAAATTAACAACAACAATAACAAACACCAAGCTACAACAAATTGACAACAACCCACAAAATAAGAACAGCCAACAACCACCCCAAGAAAATAGGAACAGCCAACAACCACCCCAAGAAAATAGGAACAGCCAACAACTACCCCAAGAAAATAGGAACAGCCAACAACCACCCCAAGAAAATAGGAACAGCCAACAACTACCCCAAAAATAGGAACAACCCACCAAAATAGGAACAGCGCAGCAATTTTCAGGAACAATATCAAAACTAATTCTTTTCGCCTTAAAAATAGAATATTCAGTTAGGCCTCTGAATAAGCTTTCCAACGCATTTTAGAACGCCTCAATCGGGTTCCCGGATCAAAAGATATCGCGAAAACAAAATAGTTCGAAGTTGCTGAAAATCAGCAGGAAACGGCGCCCATGGCGCCCAGTGCGCCAGGAAACGAGGCAACAGCAAACGGGAACAACAGAAACGCAGGAAACAGCGCCCAGCGCCAGCGAACAACAGGATGGCGCCCAGGAAGGCGCCCAGAACAGCAGCAACGGCGCCCATGGCGCCCAGGGACCCCCAAAACCCAGTTTTTCACGAATTAAAACCCCAAAACTGATTTCCAATCGTTAACAAATATTCTCAAACATCAACAAATATGGTCAAACAGCAATAATTGATTTTCAAATATCAATAATAGATTCTAAACACCAATAAATGGATTCAATCATCAACGATTAGATTCAATCAACAATAGAGTTTCCAACACCAATTCAATTTCTTATGATCATGGCAAAGCACAACAACAATTTCTAGGGTATATGAACATCAATTACACAAACATGATTACTCAACAAGGTATCGTAACATATGATCACACAAACATAATTCAACAAACAACATAACATATATAGTCACACATATAAAGATTCATCAAACAACACAAGTATACGGTCACACATATAGCAATTCATCAAACAACACAAGTATATGGTCACACATGTGATACATCATCAAACCCTAGTCCCCATACATACAATAATTCATAGAACCCATTAGATAGATAGAATCCCACCCTTACCTGATATCGAAGGGTATTCCAATAGCGAATTGACGGAAAGAAATTACGGTTTCACGAGCACGATTTAACTCCAACATGCAATGCTTAACTCGAACGCGCACAGTTATGCAACAACAAATACAGTGGCAGTCCAAACGTCAGACACCAAACATATTAAATATAATTAATCGCTTTAAATGAATTAATCGTATTTTCGGAAGGAGGGTACCTTTGGGATAGTACAAGACGCCAATGACAACCGTTAGAAGCCATGAATGCGGTCAAGTTGGAATGGCCGAATGCACGAATTACAAAGGGGCTTGTCTTAATAAGATTAGTCAACGATGGTTGGAACACGTTCTTTGGCGAAGATTTGTGGCTACGAACAACTATTTCCTTTGTGACAAAAGTGCTAGGTTGATTTAAGAACGGAACACAATAGTTCTATTTGTCCGTGCGATACCCAAAAGCAAGGTTGCTAAATCTGTCCATCTTAGACGATAATGGCAAGACAAAATCAGTGATGGTGCTAATCGGAACTAAGGTGTGAACGTAGTGGCAGAGCCACGATTGTAGAGGAAAATCGTGACTGAGATGGGTGGGAATGGTCACGGTGGTTCTATGGTTTCCGTCGCGGCGGCGGTTTCGTGTTAGGAGGGATGCGACTAGAACACAGAATAGAGGCTGCAATCACGTGAATGGAGGCCAGAATCGAACTCAGAGGGCGATTTCGAGTGGGAGAGTTGAGTTTTGGGGTGTGGCCGCGGCTTGATGAAGAGAACGCGAAGGAGAGCTGCTGGGTAGGTTTCGGTCGCAGCTGCGCGAGAAGGAAGAAGAAGAACAGCGAACCGGGTCGGGTTCTGGGTCTTGCTGCGGGTCGCGCGTTTGGACTGGGCTGCTGAAGGGAGTGGATCGCAGGTGGTGCGTTTAGCAAGGAGAAAGGGGTTGTATGCGTATAAAAAGCCCAAATTCTATTTTAATTCGTTTTTGAAGCCCAATTTCATTACAACTATTATTTTTAACACCTCAAAAGCCCAAAATAATTTATAACATAAATAACATTTAAATAATAATATTTATAAAAATAAAATAAATATATAATAACAATTATATATTACCAATAGCATATAGGGTACATCTAAATATGTTTTCAACCAATTTTAATAACTCAAATACACAATAACTTAAAATAATTTAGTCTTATCAATTTAAAATACTTAATACAATAAAAATATTTTAAAAGAGCCACAACGCACGAAAATTGAGGTGTTACAGCAGACTTGTACTTCAAGGAAATTGTTCGTCTTCATGGCATCCCAAAAACCATCACATCCGACCGAGATGTAAAATTCTTAAGTCACTTTTGGAGAACACTGTGGAAGAAAATGGGTACTAAACTACAATTCAGCAGTGCTAGTCACCCTCATACAGATGGGCAAACGGAGGTAATTAATAGGCTTTTGGGGAATTTACTTCGAAGTTTTGTGGGAAAGAATTTGAGGCAATGGGATCTTATTCTTGCTCAGATTGAATTTGCTTACAATAACTCCACCAATCAAGCTACTGGGAAGTGTCCATTTGAGGTGGTTTACGGCATGCGTCCCCTTAGCCCACTGGACTTGACTCCATCAACAAACACTCAACAGTACAGTGCAGATGCAGAAAAAAGGGCCAATGAAATAAAAAAGTTGCATGAAAAGGTTCGTGAAAGAATTGAAAAACAAAATTCAAGGTATAAGACTCAGCGGGACAAACATCGCAGGTTGCACACATTCAAGGAAGGAGACTTGGTATGGATACACTTGCGAAAGGAGCGATTTCCTAACAAACCAAATGCTAAGTTATCTCCAAGAGCTGATGGTCCTTTCAGAATTGCGCACAAAATCGATGATAATGCCTACAAAATTGAGTTACCAGGTGACTATGGAGTCTCTGCAACTTTCAATGTTGCTGATCTTTCACCATACTTTGGAGATGAAGAAGATTTTCGACTCGAGGATGAGTCTCCTCCAACCCGGCGAGAATGATGGAGAATGAGATAGAAGTTTCTAGAAATAAAGGGTATTATGGAACCTTCAAGATACACTACTAAATAATATATAATTAAGAACTAGTCCAATCTTAAGTTTTCTAGATCTTTCTAGTAATAGGAACTAGAGTATTCATATCTCTAGATTTTTCTTTTGTAATCAATGCTTCTAGATCCCTCTATTTTGTAATGTAAGCCCTACAAGAGTAGTATAAATAGGGCTCATCACCAAGCATTTGTGATCCAAGCAATATCCAAGCAATAATTAAGTAACAACAAGTTCTCTTGAGAATTTAGAGAGTTTCTCTCTTTTTCCACCCTTCCTCTTGTCCCTGAGCCATATCGGTACTGAGTATGATGAATACAGTGATCTAGTTTTGAAATAATCATACTTCAGAGCCAGCCATATAATACACATAAAGCCGGAGTTATAAGGTTGGCTGGGTGGCTGAGATTATTGGCGGATCCTTGTATTAAGTTAAGGGCTATTGAGATCGCTTTTGATAAAGGTTGAGAGTTGATGGTTTGAATGCGACTCTCAATTAGTGGTCTCGGCTTTCAAGAATTGCAAAGTAATTCCTTGGAAGCTTAGAAATAGAGGGGATAATTGTTTATACTTGACTAGGCAAATGAACTTCGTTTGGACTCATATCTA
Organism: Astragalus membranaceus; assembly: GCA_039519185.1. Taxonomy (NCBI): domain Eukaryota; kingdom Viridiplantae; phylum Streptophyta; class Magnoliopsida; order Fabales; family Fabaceae; genus Astragalus; species Astragalus membranaceus. The sequence goes on along the minus strand of CM076850.1, from coordinate 20,995,824 downwards.
TAGATAGGGGTAATGCATGCACTTATAAGCTCACAGATCATGGAACTAATTTAAGTGGATTTGTTTGGTGGGATCTTATCCCAAGTGTTCTGTACTTTGCGGCCGTCCGGGCCGGATCCGGTGACTGCAGTTGGTAGGTCTCCTGTCGTCCAAGTAGAGTATCAAAGTGATCCCGGGTGGGGTACATGCGATGCCACTCCAACGCTCAAATCAGTATTGAGAATAATAGAGTGTAGCAGAGAATGAGAATGTACCTCTTTTGGGAAATGTGTGTCAATATTTATAGGGACCTGTGCCAGCTCTGAGTTGTTGGATCGACCAAGTGAATCTCAGTTGTTGAGGCATGATAGTCATAAATGGGCTGATTTATTGTGGATGTGGATCAAAGTTATTGGGTTTATCCATGTCCAATTGCTGGAGTGGGTCTCATGCCGGAGGATGGTCTTGGCTTGAAGTCTTTGTTGACATCGTACCAACCGGCCAATCCGCCTCTGCAGGTTGTCTTGGGTCGTTCCAGCGGGCTGGCTTGTTCCTGCCGACAGTGTCACTGCCCCTGGGAGCACCAGGTGGTTCGTTGTTGTCATACCCCAATTTTGTCCGGCTTAGGTCCAAACCCTAATTTTCCACACAAAAATAAATTATGCATTGCATTTTGAATCCTAGAAACCGCTCCAAAGTTTTCGAAATCATTCTTAGGGTTAAAATGCACTTTTTAAGAAACTAGAGTTTTGAAAAATATGTTATGCATGCATGGCAAGCTTTGGAAAATATTTTATGCATGCATGGCAAAAACATAAAAAACATTTTTGTGGAAAATAAGAATTGATTTCCATTCTGTTCCAAGGGCCAAGAATCGATTTATACTATTTGGTAAAGGCCATGAAATCGATTCCTTAATCCAATATTAAACCATGAAATCGATTTTCAGGCCATGTTAAGGAGCCAAGAATCGATTCCCCCTATGCCATCAAGGCATGAAATCGATTTTCAGGCCACTTTTAGGAGCCAAGAATCGATTCTCACCTATGCTATCAAGGCATGAAATCGATTTTCAGGCCACTTTAAAGAGCCAAGAATCGATTCCTCCTTATTTTGTCAAAACATAAAATCGATTTTCAGGCCACTTTAAAGAGCCAAGAATCGATTCCTCCTCATTTTGTCAAAGCATGGAATCGATTTTCAAGTCATTTCCAAGAGCCAAGAATCGATTCCCACTTATTTTAACTAAGCATGGAATCGATTTTCACCCATTTAGGATGTCCAAGAATCGATTCTTTGCTATTTCCAAAGGCTCAAACAATCGATTCATCCTTGCAATAAATGTTTTTAAAAAATTCTACGCTTTCCTAAGCCTATAAATAGGCAGCCTCAAATCACATTTTGGACACGGACACATCACACAAGACCAGAGAGAAGAATTGCTACACACATTTTTCACGAGATCTGACACATTTTTCACGAGATCTGACGATTTTCACAAGATGAGAGGGATTTTCACAAGATCAGAGACATTCTCACGATCTATCACTTCAGAAAACTCTTATATTTTTCTCGCACCGCTGGTCCGTCAAGAGCTGATCCTCCGTCAAGAGCTGATCCATTTCTATCTCCTCCATATTTGCATTTTCTTCCCTCAAGTAAGTGCATCTAGACCTTATTCTTGCATATTCTCATCATTTTTCATATTTGTGAAATTTCATTTGCAAAGATGTAGATCCTTACTTTGAGCACCATTTTTTTGTACAGATTTTAATCCTACGAATCTTTGTTGTTATGCTTTGATTTCAGGGTTATGTGCATGATTTTGTTTTTTTAGTTGAAATAAAATATTGTTGTTAGTGATTGATGATCTAGCAATATGATTCCCACTAGTGCCTAGTGCACCTCGATCTAAGTGGTGAAGATTGCTAGAAGGGACTCAATTTAGCTTACGTGTTCAACCTCCCCCTTTCAAACCCTTTTAGTTTATATGTTGTTTAAATTGATGATTGGCAATGTGATTCACACTTGTGCACTTGTGCACTTAATCTTAAGTGTGAGGATTGACCAAAGTGATTCAACATTCTTTGATACTTTGGTCGCTAAATAATTTGCTTGCTTATGCTGGCCAATGATCATGATTGAGGCAACTTTTTTTTGTTTGAGCTTACAGCGTCATCGTCTACTCTCATATAGAATATCATTAACACTTAGATAGGTCCATTCCTTACATTGCATCTTCCACTAGATGTGCATTTAGATTCCCTTGCGTTTTGTAGAAATATTTGAGTATGGTTCTCGCCTAGCATCTTCCACTAGATGTGCATTTAGGTTCAATCTTGCCTACTTTTGTATTTTTGCTTGATGCCCAATTCAAGTTCCCTCCTTGCCTATCTATGCGTTGTGATCTACTATGTGTAGTTTAGACTTGATTTTTGTTTGCGAATTCAAATATTGTTGCTTAATGATTTGATTCCGCTGATTGCATTATGCTTGAATTCACCAATTCTTTCTTGCATTCATTGTTTTCATTTCTAAAACGACCTGGCACAAAAAACGGTTACTAGTGGCAATCCATCACAACCTTTGTTGGTTTGATTGCCATGAAAGCCTCAATTTCAAAAGAATTGTCGTAAGCATAAAGCAAGCTACTAGTGATAATCCATCACAACCTTTGTTGGTTTGATTATCATGAACGCATCCAATTTCAAAAAGCATTTTAAGTATCAAAGAATCAAAAACAAGTTATTAGCGGTGGCCCATCATAACCATTGTTAGTTTAATCATCAAAGCAAAAAGACTTTCATTTTTAAGGCTCGTTAGAACTACGTCGCTTTGATTCCCATTTGGGATACGTAGGAGCGAGTCACATTCTCGTCAAGCGCAACCATAAAAAGTTTAGCATTTGCATAACAAAAAGAAAAGAGTTATTTTCATCACTTTTGCAAACCAAGATCATTTTCAGGACGAAAACCTTTTCCTTTCTAAAAACATTTTCAACCCATTGTCGCTAGTGGCTAATCAGAACCTTTGTTCGTCTAGCCATTGGTAGCAATGTCTTTTTCCCAAAAGAACAACAAGCGATGATCACTCATAACCTTTGTTAGCTTGATCATTCGTGCCAATCAATCTCTTTCGAAAACCACTTTCAAAAAGACAAATAAAAAACAGGTTGCTACTAATAGTCACTCAGAACCTTTGTTCGTCTGACTGGCGGTAGTGACTCTCATTTTCAAGAGCACTTAGCGGTGATTACCCATAACATTGGTTAGTTTAATCATTCACTAAATGCTCGTCCTATTTCGAAAACTCACTAAAAAAGATAAAAAACAAAAACTTTTCAAAAAGACAAACAAGAACTACGTAGCTTTGAATTCTCCATCGCACCGGGAGATACGTAGGAGCGGGCCATGTCCCGTCAAGCACTTTTTCTTAAAAACCCTTTTTTTTCCCCTTTTTTTTTCATAATAAATAAAGATTTTTCATTAAGAATTTCTCAATAAGAAGTAGAGAGGCAAAATTAAGTATTTTCAAGTCAACACACTAAAACCACACATTTAATTAAAGGTTCCCTCTCAGTAGAGAGGACGTGCGGGGTGCTAACACCTTCCCCGCGCGTAACCGATCCCCGAACCCTATTCTCTAGTTTCGCAAGACCAATCGCTTTCCAAAAAAGGTTTTCCTAATATTTTCCTTAATAAATATTGGTGGCGGCTTCATTATCTTAGGAAAAGTTGTGAACGAGGAAGGTTCTCCCTCGGGGACTTTTTCGGGCGCAACAGCTGGCGACTTCACTGGGGACTAAAAAAAAACATTTTTTTCAAAAGTGGGTCAAGCCTAATTAATTAAGTGTGTGGTTTGTGTGATTGATTTGAACATCTTGCTTTGCCTCTATTCTTCTCCTTTTCATAAGCATGTTGCATCCATATGCATTCTTCTTCTATGTTTGCTTTTGTTTAAAATAATAGATAGTTACTTCTTTGCTTAAATGCTTAGTTCCCTCATGCATATTTCCCCTCTCTTGTCATGTCCCCTTCTTCTCAGCTCCCTTTCTAAGGTAAGTAATGTGTTTGTTGTTGGCACCCTAGATTAGTTGTATTTGATTGGTATTGAACCCTAGGGTAGACGACATGTTATGGCTTTCTATTGTCTGGACTGTTCTGGATTTTCATTTGCAGGTGGGGTAGTTTTTAAGGAAATGCCCTTCGCACACACACACTTGTACCTTGAGATTATATGATTAGAGAAGGAGACCATAACCCAGGTCTGTTAGGGTATCTTAGGATGAGTGGATTCGAGTAGTGGGAGCCCATCAGGACCTTTGTCCGTTTGGCTACTCGCGAAAGTTTCAATCAGAGTTGTGCTCTTTCATGATGCCTCGTACCTAGCAGTTTGCTGCATTTAGGGGGATTTTCATGAGAGGGACTGTGGCTCTGATGACCTTTGTGAGGGTGTGAATAGAGCTACATGAGAAGACTATCCCTAAAGTGCCTTAGATCATAGGTTCTACCCCCTTTTAGGTCACAAGGGCTTTCCAAATTGTGTGCTGCATTGTTGCATTCAGTTCAATCAATTTTTCCTTCAAAATCTTCGAAAATAAAAAAGATATGCTTTCCCTTTTCAATAAACGCCTATATGAGGTGGCATATAGTGTGGAAATTTTCAAATTACCGCCTGTAAATATCCTCTTTCTGCAAAAACACAAAAAAAAAAAAAAAAAAAAAGCATCCTTGCATCATCGCATCACTGCATCATTGCATCATTTGCATAAAATTCCAATTTTGAAAAAAAAAAAAAACCATTCATCTCGCATTCCCTTTCATTACATAAAGATAAAACAAAAGACAATTATCATCTGCATAAGCATTTCATTTATAATCATCCTCGTCGAGTTCATCCAAGACGAGGCATTCATGCATAAGCATTATTTCAAAAAAAGACACAGTAGAACTACGTAAGCTTTGATTCCTCATTACAATGGGGATACGTAGGAACGGGCCATACCCCGTCAAGCACATTTTTCTAAAACCTTTTTTCCAATAAATCATTTGCATCTCCACATAGTTTTCAAAATCATGAAAAGTTTCCGATGCATGCATTTCCTCTAAACAAAGGGAAAAATAGAAAACCTCTTCATGTAAAAGCTCAATGAGTAAAAGTGCACCTTCGAATGACGAAGGGTAATATCTCAAATTTGTTTGTGCACTACAAATTTGAGATGTTACTCCACGATATCGGAGCACTTTGACCCTATCAAGTGAGGTTTGTTTTCAAATAATAAGTTTGAGTTAACCAAATGTCGAAGCATTTCAGTATATTGCGTGAAGTATTGAGTCAGGATCCACTCAATGTTTCATGCAAGTTACTCAGAGTAACGACAATTGGTTGCCTCACGACATCATTTCTAAAAAAAAAAAAAAAAAAAAAAAAAAAATCATTGTGAGCATCATGCATTTCATTGCACAAAAAATAAAAACAAGAAAGCATCTCATTCATCATCAAATTTATTCAAAATGTAGCATTCATGCATCATTTCATTAACCTCATCACTTTAGTTCAAATACATCATTCCTCCATACATGCATCTTTCAAAAAAGGAAGGGGCGTTGGCATTTCATACTTCGCCTTGCCTCTAAAAAAAATAAATAATAATAAAAAAAAAAAAACAAAACAAAAAAAACCATCATTCCTGCATCTTTCATCTTTCAAAATAAAAAGGGGGCATTGGTATTTCGTACCTTGTCTCGCCTCTAAAAAATAAAAAATCGAAATCAAAAATCATTTTGAAAAAAAAGGGGGCATCATTCTTGCATCATTCGCATTGGCATTCCATATTTTGTCTTGCATTAAAAATAACAAAATTATTTAGAATAAGCCACACTCTTCGAGTGGTCATTCTCCACGCATTTGCATCATACTTGCATATCATAATTTGTTCATTCATTCATTGCATAAAATAAGAGTTGTGATGAGAAGCGAGGCGTTCTTGCGAAACAATCATCCTTTTTGAAAAAGTTTATCCTTACTTGGTTGCAAACTCAAGGTGTTCCAAGGCACTCAGTTTTTCACATCAATAGCTCATTTGTATTTCCTTCAAAAAAGGGGATTACATCTCATCCATTCTATGATAAAAGACCGAAACAGTTCATCATGTTTTAACCAATGTTAATTCTCTGTGAAGCGTTCTTCTAGTAAGCATGCATGCCACGTGCAGTTTCTCTTGTTTGAGTCAGTCAATTTCCTTCATTTATCATCATTCCCCATCCAAGTCTAATCCCGCCCCGTCCACCCCTAAAGCGCATATTCTCTCCCATCAGTGCATACTTGACTTTTGGTTCATTCCCACTAACACTTTAAGTCCTCCATGCTGGGGCAATTCTGTGATCACTAATTTTCCTTGTCGGTATCATATTCCCTTAGTGCAAGTCTTTCTAAAAAATATAATAAATAAAAAAGATAAAATAAGCTCGCTAGGTTGAAAACCCGCAAAGGGCGGCCTAGGCAAAAATGAGCGCCCGGTGGATTGAAAACTCGCAAAGAGCGGTCCAGGCAAAAATTAGGGCACAAAAAAAGGGAAAATAAAAGAGCAAAGACATGAAGATAGATAAATTATTGTCCTAAAGTTAAGTCTTACAGAAATAAGCAATCAGGTTTTGAAATGAAATTTGGCCTTCTCTCCACACCCTCAAGAACCTAAAATCCCAGAAAGACCATTCCCTACCCCTCTTAAGCCAAAGATTCAAAATCACAAAAACACCCTTTGTTACCCATCTTAAGCCAAGAAAAGCCCAAGATATCCCCATCACTCCGGACAAGGGTTAATTCCACATCAAAGAGGGTATATCATTCTCACCCAAGTCAAAAGGAAAGGAAATCCGCAAAAGGAAAGGAATAACAAAGTTTCAAAAAGGAGAATCCCAAAGGAAGACAAATGGAGTATAAATTAAGAGTCAATACATTTTGCCATAAAGCATAAGAGCTCCCCTCCCAAAAAGCCCTCAATTCAATGGGCTCGATCATTTCTCCTTTCAAAAAAAAAAAAAAAAAAAAAAAAAAAAAAAAGCCCCCAATTCATTGGGTTTAACCATCTCTTCTTTCATAAAGCCTTCAAACACCTCACCTCATCAAACCTAGTAACTATCCCCTTCATAAACCATTGACCATCGGCCAACGCTGAATAGGACCCATCCTCCCATCAACCCCAAACACTCCGATAAGCCCAATCATCCCTTCTCCACAAAACATCACAATCCTGCAAAGTCCATTTCGATCAATGACCGGTTGCTTTAGTTTTCTCAAAATTTAACTTTAGGACAAATAAGTTTATCTGTTTACAATGTGTTTGCTCAAAAAGAAAAACAAACAGTCAGAAAAAAGAAAGCTGACTAAACAAAAAAAAAAAAAAAAAAAAAAAAAAAGACTTGCAAAAATGCATTCAAGTTGCCTTAAACAAGGTTTAGTGATCACCAAATGAGGCTTCTCTTCATTACCAAAGTCAAGGCATTCACAGAGAACCAAAGATTTACACTGAGGACACCACTCAGATCTAGAAGTTGGGGCATTCTCTTCACCACCCATCCACCCTAGTCTTGGGAAAGCATGTTCAGCGTCCATCCTATGTCATTCATCCTTTCACCAGGTGTTATCCTTGACACCAGTTCCCGCATATCTGCCCTTTCACTCCAATTGTCAATACCACCAAACAGGGGCAAGCCTTTCATTCATAGTCACCAAATCTGGAGTGGGGCAAGTGCATTCCCATTCCTTCACCTCATTCATTCCCATAAAAACCTCACCGGGGCAATCTCTCAACTCACTATCCTAAACAAGGTCTTGTCATTCTAATTGGGGCAGCTTTGTCCTTGTTATGACTGGGGCAACATCAAACTTTATGGGTTGAGACAAAATCTCTTTTGATCCACCTTCCCTTTCAAAAGCCGAAGCATTCCCAATTCATCACCTTCTACGCCCCTAGTTATTGTCACCACTAGACAGGGGCAAACTATTCAAAGACCTGAATTGGGGCAATCTTGTATCTCTTGAGCCCTCATGAGCTTCGGCAACAACCATGTCTGTCATTCCTTCACTTGCCATAAAAGTCCATGCCCTAAACCAATTCCAAGTTAACTGACTCATTCATTCACATTTGCACTCCTATGCATGCTTACTAGACAATGCTTCAAAAAGAGAGAACACAAGTTGTTTACGTGATATCTAAAATTCAGTCATCATGGAAAGAAAGAGAAAACAAGTGAGGTTGTTTGTAAATAAAAACCTTGAGAACACCAGAGTTTGAGTCAAATTCAATTTTTCAACAGAATGGTCAATAATCATCTCAAGTCCTTGCATTCGAAGTCTCGCATCTCATCATCACAAAAATGTTTACCTCATGCATCTAGGCATTATAGCATATGCATCAAAGCATTGCATTTGCATCTTCACATTTTGTGCATTCACCACATAGCAAAAAGAAAAAAACATTCCACGTCAGTTGCACAGAAAAAGCAGAAATCTTTTCATTGCATTGGCATCACATTAATGTTTGCACAAAATCATTGCATGTCATTCATCACTAGAGCATTACATTTAGCATCAGAAAAGAAAAGAAAGAAAAAGAAAGAAGAGAAGCTAGAGAAAGAGAAAAAGACATATAAGAACAGTAGAAGATCATGCATTCAGACATAAGCAAAAGAAAAAGAAAATCATGCATTGCGTACAGACAAGAGAAGAAAAGGAAAATCATTGCATTCATCAAGCATATAGGAACAGTAGAAGACCATGCATTCATCCGACATAGACAAAGGAAATAAGAAACTCATCATTCATCATAAGAAAAAAAAGAAAACAGCAATCATGGCATTTGCATTACATGCATTTATTCATTTTCAGCTACAGGTACAAAGAGAGGATGAGCACTTCGGTGTTAGCCCTCGCCCCCAGATTCCAGAAAATGTTCCCCCAAGTTGGGAGTTCAGAAAGAAAAAAGAAGAAAAAAGAGAAATAGAAAGGAAGGAGAGAAAAGAAAAGAGAGCGCTCAAGCGTGCATTGCGGATTGGAGCACAGAGATCATCGCTCCCTTCTGCCCAGGTCTCACATCGTGTACGAGCAACGCGATGGACCGCAGCCCCATGTGAGGTTCAACGGAATAGTTGTATCAGCCTAAGATGCAGTGGACGCCGTGCATTGATCAGTATATCAGTTCCGGAGCTGATAACGATCCCCCCGGTCGCTCGAAAAGGCCAACAGGAAGAGCGTGCTCCTCAAAGCTACGTGCAAACTCGGATTCGTCAAAGAGTTCGTTTAAGGATTACAGGTTTTAGGCAGCCTGGGCAATTTACCGTTTTCTGCACGCAAGTGCCCATTTTACTTTTCTGTCTGCACGCAAGTGCCCATTTTACTTTTCTGTCTGCACGCAAGTGCCCATTTTACTTTTCTGTCTGCACGCAAGTGCCCATTTTACTTTTCTGTCTGCACGCAAGTGCCCATTTTACTTTTCTGTCTGCACGCAAGTGCCCATTTTACTTTTCTGTCTGCACGCAAGTGCCCATTTACTGCTTTCTGCACGCCAAGTGCCCACTTTACCGCTTTCTGCACAAAAGTGCCCATCTTTTCAAAAAAATCTAGAAAAAGAAAAAGAGGAAAATTCGGGTTTTCTCAAGTGGACAAAATCGGTATAATTTCTGAATTCTTTATCTTCATTTTGCCTTGGAATATGTTTCGGCCAATTCATATTCCTCGTTAAAATTCAGATAAAGAGGGGCAGCTGTCATACCCCAATTTTGTCCGGCTTAGGTCCAAACCCTAATTTTCCACACAAAAATAAATTATGCATTGCATTTTGAATCCTAGAAACCGCTCCAAAGTTTTCGAAATCATTCTTAGGGTTAAAATGCACTTTTTAAGAAACTAGAGTTTTGAAAAATATGTTATGCATGCATGGCAAGCTTTGGAAAATATTTTATGCATGCATGGCAAAAACATAAAAAACATTTTTGTGGAAAATAAGAATTGATTTCCATTCTGTTCCAAGGGCCAAGAATCGATTTATACTATTTGGTAAAGGCCATGAAATCGATTCCTTAATCCAATATTAAACCATGAAATCGATTTTCAGGCCATGTTAAGGAGCCAAGAATCGATTCCCCCTATGCCATCAAGGCATGAAATCGATTTTCAGGCCACTTTTAGGAGCCAAGAATCGATTCTCACCTATGCTATCAAGGCATGAAATCGATTTTCAGGCCACTTTAAAGAGCCAAGAATCGATTCCTCCTTATTTTGTCAAAACATAAAATCGATTTTCAGGCCACTTTAAAGAGCCAAGAATCGATTCCTCCTCATTTTGTCAAAGCATGGAATCGATTTTCAAGTCATTTCCAAGAGCCAAGAATCGATTCCCACTTATTTTAACTAAGCATGGAATCGATTTTCACCCATTTAGGATGTCCAAGAATCGATTCTTTGCTATTTCCAAAGGCTCAAACAATCGATTCATCCTTGCAATAAATGTTTTTAAAAAATTCTACGCTTTCCTAAGCCTATAAATAGGCAGCCTCAAATCACATTTTGGACACGGACACATCACACAAGACCAGAGAGAAGAATTGCTACACACATTTTTCACGAGATCTGACACATTTTTCACGAGATCTGACGATTTTCACAAGATCAGAGGGATTTTCACAAGATCAGAGACATTCTCACGATCTATCACTTCAGAAAACTCTTATATTTTTCTCGCACCGCTGGTCCGTCAAGAGCTGATCCTCCGTCAAGAGCTGATCCATTTCTATCTCCTCCATATTTGCATTTTCTTCCCTCAAGTAAGTGCATCTAGACCTTATTCTTGCATATTCTCATCATTTTTCATATTTGTGAAATTTCATTTGCAAAGATGTAGATCCTTACTTTGAGCACCATTTTTTTGTACAGATTTTAATCCTACGAATCTTTGTTGTTATGCTTTGATTTCAGGGTTATGTGCATGATTTTGTTTTTTTAGTTGAAATAAAATATTGTTGTTAGTGATTGATGATCTAGCAATATGATTCCCACTAGTGCCTAGTGCACCTCGATCTAAGTGGTGAAGATTGCTAGAAGGGACTCAATTTAGCTTACGTGTTCAACCTCCCCCTTTCAAACCCTTTTAGTTTATATGTTGTTTAAATTGATGATTGGCAATGTGATTCACACTTGTGCACTTGTGCACTTAATCTTAAGTGTGAGGATTGACCAAAGTGATTCAACATTCTTTGATACTTTGGTCGCTAAATAATTTGCTTGCTTATGCTGGCCAATGATCATGATTGAGGCAACTTTTTTTTGTTTGAGCTTACAGCGTCATCGTCTACTCTCATATAGAATATCATTAACACTTAGATAGGTCCATTCCTTACATTGCATCTTCCACTAGATGTGCATTTAGATTCCCTTGCGTTTTGTAGAAATATTTGAGTATGGTTCTCGCCTAGCATCTTCCACTAGATGTGCATTTAGGTTCAATCTTGCCTACTTTTGTATTTTTGCTTGATGCCCAATTCAAGTTCCCTCCTTGCCTATCTATGCGTTGTGATCTACTATGTGTAGTTTAGACTTGATTTTTGTTTGCGAATTCAAATATTGTTGCTTAATGATTTGATTCCGCTGATTGCATTATGCTTGAATTCACCAATTCTTTCTTGCATTCATTGTTTTCATTTCTAAAACGACCTGGCACAAAAAACGGTTACTAGTGGCAATCCATCACAACCTTTGTTGGTTTGATTGCCATGAAAGCCTCAATTTCAAAAGAATTGTCGTAAGCATAAAGCAAGCTACTAGTGATAATCCATCACAACCTTTGTTGGTTTGATTATCATGAACGCATCCAATTTCAAAAAGCATTTTAAGTATCAAAGAATCAAAAACAAGTTATTAGCGGTGGCCCATCATAACCATTGTTAGTTTAATCATCAAAGCAAAAAGACTTTCATTTTTAAGGCTCGTTAGAACTACGTCGCTTTGATTCCCATTTGGGATACGTAGGAGCGAGTCACATTCTCGTCAAGCGCAACCATAAAAAGTTTAGCATTTGCATAACAAAAAGAAAAGAGTTATTTTCATCACTTTTGCAAACCAAGATCATTTTCAGGACGAAAACCTTTTCCTTTCTAAAAACATTTTCAACCCATTGTCGCTAGTGGCTAATCAGAACCTTTGTTCGTCTAGCCATTGGTAGCAATGTCTTTTTCCCAAAAGAACAACAAGCGATGATCACTCATAACCTTTGTTAGCTTGATCATTCGTGCCAATCAATCTCTTTCGAAAACCACTTTCAAAAAGACAAATAAAAAACAGGTTGCTACTAATAGTCACTCAGAACCTTTGTTCGTCTGACTGGCGGTAGTGACTCTCATTTTCAAGAGCACTTAGCGGTGATTACCCATAACATTGGTTAGTTTAATCATTCACTAAATGCTCGTCCTATTTCGAAAACTCACTAAAAAAGATAAAAAACAAAAACTTTTCAAAAAGACAAACAAGAACTACGTAGCTTTGAATTCTCCATCGCACCGGGAGATACGTAGGAGCGGGCCATGTCCCGTCAAGCACTTTTTCTTAAAAACCCTTTTTTTTTCCCCTTTTTTTTTCATAATAAATAAAGATTTTTCATTAAGAATTTCTCAATAAGAAGTAGAGAGGCAAAATTAAGTATTTTCAAGTCAACACACTAAAACCACACATTTAATTAAAGGTTCCCTCTCAGTAGAGAGGACGTGCGGGGTGCTAACACCTTCCCCGCGCGTAACCGATCCCCGAACCCTATTCTCTAGTTTCGCAAGACCAATCGCTTTCCAAAAAAGGTTTTCCTAATATTTTCCTTAATAAATATTGGTGGCGGCTTCATTATCTTAGGAAAAGTTGTGAACGAGGAAGGTTCTCCCTCGGGGACTTTTTCGGGCGCAACAGTTGTAATGAGGGGTCTTCTTACCGCCCGGTAACTGTGTTCATGGCTTTGATCAAGGAGGTGAATATTTTAAATTTTTCACCTACTATCAAGGAGGTGAACTCTTACCCTTTGCAAAATCTAACCCACTCCACAAGAGAGAGAGAGAGGCGAGACTCAAAGAGTGAGAGAGAGGGACAACACAGTTGAGACCCCAAGGTCCCCTGCTCGCGCCTGTACTTCGTGCCGGCTCATGTGCCTAGGGACCGAGACCATAGGGTCTCACCCTGCTGCAGGATTTGGCGTCCATCTTGGTGCCCTGGGGGCCGAGACCATGGGGTATCGCCTAGCTGCAGGACTTGGCGCCCATCTTGGCGCCTTGGGGGCCAAGACCATGGGGTCTCTCCCTGCTGCAGGATTTGGCGCCCATCTTGGCACCCTGTGGGCCGAGACCATGGGGTATCGCCCAGCTGTAGGGTTTTGCGCTCATCTTGGCGCCTTGGGGGTCAGGACCATGGGGTCTCTCCCTGCTTCTGATTTGCGCCCGTCTCGGCGCCCGATGCCTGAGACCCCAAGGTTCCGGCTCTGGATCCTTTGCGCCCGTCTCGACGCCCGGTGCCTGGGACCCCAAGGTCCCGCCCCTGGATCCTTCGCACCTGTCTCGGCTCCCGGTGCCTGGGACCCCAAGGTCGCGCCTCTCCTTTGTGCCTGTCTCGGCGCCCGGTGCCTGAGACCCCAAGGTCTCGCCCGGTGTTTCTTTTGTCAAGGTACCATTTTTAACTTCCAATCTTTCAATATTTGTATATTGCTTTGTGTTTAGAATTTGGACTTAGGATTTGTTGTAAATAGTGTAATATCATTGTAATTATATATCTGACCCAATTATCAGGCCCGTTAAGATTAGGTTTAGAATAGCCTATTTAAACTGATTAGCGTTTGTACTCTAGACACACTTGAAATATTATTTAGATATATTTTTTCCACATGGTATCACTTGCTCTCGATCTTGAGAGACTTGCTTCCGCATAAACCCTAGCCGCTTTTATTGTGGTAAACCTTCGTCACCTTCATTTTGACCCTTTTCTACCTTTTTTGCTGCCTTCGTTGAAGTACGTTGGCTTTCCTTTGCGTTTTTTTTAGACAGAATCTGACTTTTGTGTTTTTGAGACAGAAATCTGGTATCCTCACTTTTTTTTGTGAACCGGACGGAAAAAAACCACGTAAACACTTTTTTTTATCCGATCACTACACCACCACCACCACCATAAGAACCGCAATCAAATTCCGAGTGACTCTTTCAAATCTCGCCGCCATCAGACGCCGTACGCACCGCCACACGTCGCTCTAGATCCGGCCAACCTCCGGCGTGTGTGGCCCACGCGCCACCCTACAGACATTTTTTCGCGAAGGTGCCTTGGGACAGGTTGTAGATCAGAGGCTCCTCTTTCTGTTTTGGGGGTCCGTTTTCAGTTTGGAGCACTTTGGTTTTTTGGTAACCTTGGAGACACTTGTTTGTTTATGGTCTCTGCTATTTCTGCCCTTCTTTTTGGCTCTCACAACATCTATTGCGGTCATTGGACGCATAATTTTGTGTGGGTTATTCGAAGCTCACCTTTGGTCACGGTTACAGGCTCTTTCGGTAACTTTGGGCACTTTTATTGTGTTTATTTTCAGTTTATTATTTGATTATTGTCATAGATGGCTGATAATATTGCTATTGATTACTCTTTATCATTCACTGAGGATGAGGTGAATCATTTAAAAGCGCTACTTGACTCTCTCAGTAAGCCTTCTGGAACTTGTTCTCTGCCAATGACCGGTATTAGCGTATGCTTCCGGTCCTTCAATGTTTGTGGTAAAATCCCTAAGGATGCTTGAATTTTGGACTCTGGTGCCACCGACCACATGACATTCAATTCGAGTTTATTTTCTTCTTATACCTCCTTTGAGAGGAATTGTTATGTTACAATTGCTAATGGTTCTTATGCTCGTATTGATGGCTCTGGGAGTATTAACTTGCAACCTTCACTTCAGTTACAGGATGCGCTACATGTTCCCACACTCTCCCACAATTTAATATCTGTTCGTAAACTCCCTCGTGATCAGAATTGTAAAGTAACCTTTAATATCTGTTCGTATTGATGGCTCTGGGAGTATTAACTTGCAACCTCCATTTTTTTAGTTAAGTCTATGTTTCCTTCCTTGTTTTTACATCATTCAGTTGAGTCTTTTAAGTGTGAAGTCTGTGAGTTAGTAGCTAAACATCATCGTGTCTCTTTTCCTCCTAGTTCTAATAAAAGTGTTGAACCTTTTGATCTTATACATTTTGATGTTTGGGGACCTGCACCTATTTCTAATGTTTCGGGTGCTAAATGGTTTGTGTCATTTATTGATGATTGTACTCGAGCAACTTGGATTTTTTTGATGAAGGATAATTCAGAAGTACCAGAATTATTTATCAGATTTTATCACATGGTGCAAACACAATTTGGCAAAGGCATTAAATGAATTCGTTCTGACAATGGCAAGGAATATGCCAATCAGAGTCTTTCAAATTTTACCAGTCAACAAGGAATTCTTCATGAGTTTACATGTGTCGACACCCCACAACAAAATGGTGTCGTAGAAAGAAAGAATCGTCATTTACTTGAAGTTGCTCGAGCCATTCTCTTCCAAATGGCAGTTCTCAACTCATACTGGGGAGATGCAGTACTGACTGCTGCCTACTTGATTAATCGGGTCCCATCTCGAATGTTAGGTAATGTCATTCCTATTCAGTTTATGACTTCACGGTTTCCTTCTATTTCTGTTTTGCAGAGTCTTGAATCTCGAGTGTTTGGTTGTGTTGCTTTTGTCCATGTTCACAAACAACATCGAAGTAAGTTAGACCCCTGTGCAATCAGATGCATTTTTTTGGGTTATCCTCCCGACAAGAAAGGATATAAATGTTATCATCCTCCTAGTCGTAAGTAATTTATCTCTAAAGATGTCATGTTTCATGAGAATGTATCCTACTTCACTCGTCCTCAGCTTCAGGGGGAGAGCATTCATGATGATTTGGACTCTAAGTC
Source organism: Astragalus membranaceus (assembly GCA_039519185.1). Lineage (NCBI taxonomy): Eukaryota > Viridiplantae > Streptophyta > Magnoliopsida > Fabales > Fabaceae > Astragalus > Astragalus membranaceus. The sequence continues at coordinate 20,979,849 of CM076850.1, read as the reverse complement.
CGAGTTTCTTGTCCTACCCGAGTTACCTGAGACTCCTGTCTTAAGTCCTACTACTAGTCCTACTTGTCCTACTTTCACAAGTCCTACATTTGAGTACCCTAAGTCGCTTGTGACTCCTGTCTCACCTTCTACTATTGATCCTGCTTCGACAAATACCGAATCTGAGTCACCCACTTCTATTTTGGTCCCTCCTTTGTTTTCTGTTTTGCCGGAACCATCATCTTCGGCACCAGGAAATGCTAAAGCTGGTGTGCCAACTTTGGTGTATCAGAGAAGAAGTAAGCCTGACCTGCCCCAGACACAACCTCAATTTCCTGAAACAGAGGTAAGTACTGAAATTAACCCTCCTAGTAGTGATTCCCAAAGTTCTGATACTTGTGACATTGATACAGATGATTGCCTATTGCTTTGAGGAAAGGGAAAAGGTCTTGTGCCAAATACCCTATTTCTCAATTTGTCTCCACTAAAAATCTTTCTGTGCAGCATCAGAGTTTTATTTCAGCTGTTGACTCTGTGATAATACCATCATCTGTTCAAGAAGCATTCAAAGATAGAAATTGGGTCCAAGCCATGGCTGAGGAAATGAAAGCACTTGAGAAGAATGGAACGTGGGAAATTGTTGAGAGACCGGGAGGCAAGAAGCCTGCTGGTTGCAGGTGGATCTATACAGTCAAGCACAGATCAGATGGTACTATTGATCGGTACAAGGCAAGACTAGTGGCTAAAGGATTCACTCGGACCTATTGTAACAGCCCAAAATAATTGATTAATTTATTTAATTAATTATTTAGGATTTATGTGGTAGAAATAATAGAAATAATTATTTATTAGTATATGTGGACCTAATTATTAGTGTTAGTATTAGTAAATTAGAAGTGTTAAGTGGAGGCCCATGATTAGGTCACATAAGATAAGAAAAAGCCCATGAGGTTAAGTGATCTACAACCAAGGAGAGAGAGAAGGAAAGCTAGGGTTTCACACATCTCCTAAGGCTAGAGTTTCGAATTCTTCTAAAAGGTAAGGGTGAGATTTAATTCAATATAAGGGTTTATGAGGGATCTACATGTGGGGTTTTAGGGTGTCTTGATCACCATATTGTTGTCTTGAAAAATCGCATGCCCTATGATTGTGTGCCTTGTTGAGTAATTTGATGTATGCATGATTTCCTCACATTCCTATGCCTAAATGATATGTTGTTATGCTCATAGTAATAATTGTTGCCATATGATGATTTGTTGTTGAGAATTAATGATTAACATGTTTGATGATGATTTGGATGTGATTGTTGGTGTTTGGTGTTGTGTGTTGTTGATTTTAAACAAAATTTCTGGTTGTAGGGCGCATAGGGCGCATTCTGCGTGTATTCTGGAAACAATCTAGCAGTCTGTAAATTATGTGGTTTACCTTTTTAGAAACTAGACTTAATGCTTGTTAATTTTGCGCTAGTTTGGTTGCATTTGAAGTTGTATAGCTCAGGTTAAAGGTGTTGCAAGTTAGGTTAAAATTCTGGAAACGATCTGAGTATAGGTTCGGTTATACAGTAACTGGGAACAATATAGTTGTCTAAAAATTATGTGGTTTGTTTTTCTGGAAACTAGACACAATTGTCTACAAATTAGGCACTGAGTTTACTCAATTTGGATAAGTATAATGGGAGAATTCTTGGTTGCAAATTGGGTCAAAAATCTGGGATGGTTTGGGATATAGGTTCAGTTTTTGTCTAATTGTGAATGCCCCGATCCTCCAAATTTCGTGGGGTTTGTTTTGTTGGAAAGTAGACTTAATTTCCTACTGAATAGGCACTGATTTCGCTAAATTTCGTTGAGAAATGAGGGAGAAGATTTGATTTCAAAATGACTAATAATTCTGTCCGAATTTTGTGGGATTTGTTGCTCCGAATTTTGTGGGGTTTGTTGCTCCGACTTTTGTGGGATTTGTTGCTCCGAATTTTGTGGGGTTTGTTGCTCCAATTAGGTGTTGTCAATTAAAATGATGTTGAGTATGTGATTAAGCCAAATTGTTGTGATGTTGCAAATTGTGGTGATGTGGCCAAAGCGCTATAAATTGTTAAGTTGTAATTGTTGACGATGATGTTTATATGACGACGACGAGTTGCCTCTATTTATGGGCAGGTGATGTGATGTAGGCCTATGGCCAGTGACGTTGATGTGTGATTGTTTGACTGTTGTGCATACATCATTGAGTCGCATGCATACCATGAACATTAGGCCTTGTGCCAGCGATGATATTTTTAGGCCTTGTGCCAACGACGAGTAAATTAGGCCTTTGGCCAGCGATGATATTTTAGGCCCTTGTGCCAGTGACGAAAATTAGGCCGTTGGCCAGTGACGTAGGTTGGTACCACATTCATGTGCATTGCTTGAGTCTCATATCGCATTCATATTGCACGACTGATTGAATGAAGTTGTTTGGCCATTGTGATGTGTTGTTAAAGTGATGTGTTGTTGTGAAAGTGACGTGTTAATGTATACTTAGCTGTTATTAACTGTTAAGAGTGATGTTGCTTGCTGTGATTAATCGATGTCTTGAGCTTCCTATGTGGTCTTTCATACACTTCTTATATTGTATGGAATCCCACCCCTTTTTGTGGTTGTTACTTTATAGGTGAGCCCGAGTGAAGATTGTAGTCTTCCTTTTGCCTGGTGTCGTCTGCTCTGATAGGTAGCACTTGGGGAAGGGTCGATTACTGTTTTTTAATTAAATTTTGGTTGATGTTGAATCTTTTAGTAATTGGTGCACTTTGCACTTTGTCGGTTGTTGATGTTTTTAACGATGTTGAATAGTTCCGCTGCATGTTTTGAAAAAAAAAAAGAAAACTACGAGGTTTTGTTTTACGTTGAAAAATGCGACACTCTTTTGGCGCGAAAAACTCTGATAAATTATGAATAAACGATGGGTGAAAAAAGGGTGTTACACCTATGGCATTCTTTATGAGGAGACTTTTGCTCATGTGGCAAAGATGAACACTGTTCGAATCTTACTATCACTTGCTGCCTACTCCGGGTGGGAACTAAACCAATTTGATGTCAAAAATGGATTCTTGCATGGAGATTTAGAGGAGGAGGTGTATATGGAGATTCCTCCAGGATTTGGTTCAAAAGATGGAACAAACAAGGTGTGTCGATTAAGGAAAGCTTTATATGGGCTAAAACAGTCTCCTCGAGCATGATTTGGGAGATTTACAAAGGCAATGGTGTACTTAGGTTATAAGCAAAGCCAAGGAGATCACACTCTTTTCTTCAAACATTCACAAGATGGAAAACTGGCCATACTTCTTGTTTATGTTGATGATATCATTATTACAGGTGACGATTTGGCTGAGAGACAGCCACTCAAAGAGAAATTATCAGCAGTGTTTGAAATGAAAGACCTTGGGCAACTTAAGTATTTCTTGGGAATCGAGTTAGCCTACTCAAAAGCAAGCATTTTTATCTCTCAAAGAAAGTATGTGCTTGACCTCTTGCAGGAAACTGGAAAACTTGGATGCAAACCTACAAGTGTTCCCATAGAGAAGAATCACAAAATTAGCTTTGAAGAAGAAAGTGCCAAAGTTGACAAGGTCCAATATCAGAGATTGGTGGGAAAATTGATTTACTTGGCACACACTAGACCTGATTTGGCTTATGCAGTCAATGTGGTGAGCCAATTCATGAATGACCCGAGGGTGAGACATTTGCAAGCCGTTGATCGTATTCTTCAATATCTCAAGGCCTCTCCAGGAAGAGGACTATTGTTCAAAAGAGGTGGGAGCCTAACTATGGAGGCTTATACTGATGCTCACTATGCAGGTTCAATAAGTGATAGAAGATCTACTTCAGGTTATTGCACTTTCCTATGTGGGAGCCTTGTTACGTGGAGGAGTAAGAAACAAAATGTAGTGGCTCGATCAAGCGCTGAGGCTGAATTTAGAGCTTTGGCACAAGGAATCTGTGAACTACTGTGGATGAAGATCGTACTAAATGACTTGAGGATACAATGTGAAGGTCCTATGAAGTTATTTTGCGATAACAAATCGGCTATCAGTATTGCTCATAATCTCGTTCAACAGGACAGGACGAAGAACATAGAGATAGATCGTCACTTCATTAAGGAAAAGCTTGATAGCAGGGTAATAACTACAGCTTACATTCTTTCCGAACACCAATTAGCAGATATGTTAACGAAGGGCTTACCACCAGAACATTTCAAAGAACTTACATTTAAGCTGGTAATGATAGATATCCATTCACCAGCTTGAGGGGGAGTGTTGTAAATAGTGTAATATCATTGTAATTATTTATCTGGTCCAATTACCAAGCCCGTTAAGATTAGGTTTAGAATAGCCTATTTAAACCGATTAGCGTTTGTACTCTAGACACACTTGAAATATTATTCAGATATATTTTTTTCACAGGATTTTTTCAAATAGATAGTTACAAAGTTTGGCCCGCTCTTCGTAGTTGAGTTGCCGACGTCTCCCGGGACAGTTTGTAATGAAGTACACCCTTGCCACAGTTTACCGGGACTCGGCCCGGATAGAATTCGTCCAAAGGGGTTGTGACCACCAAGGGCAGCTTGAAGTATACCATTGCCACAGTTTACCGAGACTCGGACCGGATAGAACTCGTCCAAAGGGGTTGTGACCACGAAGATCAGCTTGAAGTATACCCTTGGCACAGTTTACCGGGACTCGGCCCGGATACAACTCGTCCAAATGGGTTGCGACATCCTTCAAGGTCACTAAGAGGAGGGAGTCATGAGATTCCTGCCTCGGTATATAGGGAAAAACGCAAATGATCGCGGTGTTGTTCTCATGCCGCCCTTTTCACCAACAGTCTCTATTTGTTTCGACACGCCATGGCACGCTTGATTCCTTTACCAGGATTCAAGGTACACATCAACGTCGACCTACTTCGTATTTGCAAAGCCACTGTCACAGGAGGATGGGCTTGGCTTGAAGTCGTTGTTGAGGTTTCCCCTACAGGCTAGGCAGTCTGATCTTGCAGGCTATGTTGCTACTATCGGCCAGGAAGTCCCCCCTGCAGACTATGTCGCCCCTGCAGGCTAGGTTGGGTCTCAAACTCACCCCACTCTATGCTTAACTATGGAGTTGGACTCTTCCTCTTTCTTACTCTTAAGGAATTTTTGGAACAAATGCCAACAACAATGAACTAGAGCAGAAGACTATAATTGCAAAATGAATTTCAGTTAGTCATTCATATCGAGCTTTTACATTCTGCGTGTGCTTTCATACAATGAATTTTCTCAACTAGGGCGAGTTCTAGGTCCAAGTCCTGGTGATCGGCTCCCTACTCAGAGCCAGGAGTCCCATTTTCTTCTTCTTTCACGTACTGGGAGAGCTTCCCTTCGCGAATTAGTTCTTCAATGTCGTCATTTACGGTGTTGCATTTGTTGGTGTCGTGCCCATAACTTCTGTGATAATGACAGTATTTTTAGAGCTCAAGCCTTTCCTTTGCACAAGAGGTTCGGGTTGTTTGATGTCATGAAACTCCGCATTTTTGTAGTCCATGTGTTTCTGAGATCTTCGAAGGAAATCGCCCAAGTCGCGGGGTTTGTTGAACCCGATTTCTATTTGGAATAAGCTTCCTTTCCGGAGGCCATCCGTCATCCAGAAAAGCCTCCTCTTATCTTCAAGGTTCCTAACATTCGCATCTTCTTTGTTGAACCTCTCCAAATATATTCCCTTAGTGTTTTTTTCTCTCCCTGCATGATCGCCCTGAGAACCTCTTCATACTTGGGCTTCAAGCGGGAGGCGGCAAAACGAGCTGTGAACATCATGACTAGCTGTACCCAGGATGAGACCGAGTTTGGTTTAAACTCCTAGAACCAAGCTAGTGATGACTTCTCGAGAGTGAGGGGGAAGATCTTGCAGTGGACGGGTGGTGTGCGAAAAAGATAATGTGCAAGTATACACAGTCACAAACAAGTAGTATAAAAGATCGAACCCACAGGGATTGGATTAACTCTTGTAGCTTAAAAGTGTATAAATTAGTGTGAACTATACTACTCACAAATTGGGATGATGGTGATAAGCAAACAGAATGTAAATATGCAAGAAAATATGGAGGAAATCAGTTGAGAATGATAGTTGAGATGTCTTCACTAAATAATTCACTTTTGAGAGTTTTGTGCTTTTATATGGTGCAGATGCATTGAGTGCAGCTGCATGAGTATGTGCCTTTCAGCTACTTTCTTCAGAGTTTCGTTACAAGCTTCCTATGTCTAGGCTTGCTAAATAAGTTCACTCCTGCCTTTAAAGTACCCATTGTATCATCCTAAGGACTATGTTATCCTATGTCTAGGACTTAACATGGTTTTAACAAAGTTTTTTTTATTACACAAGTTAACAAAGCCTTCATTAAAACACTAACCCTTATTAGTTCTTGATTTCTAGTTATAAACCATGTCTGTGAATATAACTCTACTTATTCTAAGCGATCATCCTTAAAATAAGATGGATGTAGTATAACACAAGAACCAAAATGCATACAACACTTAAAAGCACAATAACTTACTCAAAAGCTCATTTTAAAGTTAGAACATCTCAACCAAAGAGGTTTAGCTCATAATATGCATTGCAAGGCAAAAATAGATGAAATAAAACATGTTGATATAATGGAAAGTATAAGAGATATCAATAGGGTAGAGATTACACTGATTGAAGTACTCTTGCATAAGTTTGCCCAGCAGTGCAGATGCACTGATTTCCTGCACTTAACTAACTCGATGAAGAAGTGAAGGACGAAGTCGTCAATTCCTTCCTTACCTTCTTGCAAACTAACTACTAACTTAAAACTATGAAAAGAAATAAAATACAAGAGAGGAGATGATTATGGATTATAATGGAATAATTTCTTCAAGTGAGAAGTGGAAGCCTTTATATAGCCTTGGAGGTTTCCTTCAAGTGAGGGTTTGCTTGGGGATCAAGTTAACCTAAGGAGGTTTAACCATGGTTACTTTTCAGAACTTTGATAAAGGAAATTGAGTCCAACACTCAACCTCAAAGAGAGGTCCAATCGTGGAAGGCCATGTGTCCTTTATGAATGACCCTTCATGATGGTCTTCTATTGTAGCCGCCTCCTTTTTCATGTTGGCATGTGCCTCCATGTGACTTGTGACTAAGCATGATGTCATTGAGGTGTTTATGCATTGGTATGGATTTAGGTGCTTACAATGTTGGGTAATCTATCTTTAGTGCAGGATGGTGCAGATGCACCTTAGTGCAGTTGCCCTGTTGTAGATGTATTTAGTGCAGATGCACTGTTGTTTTCCTGGTGCAGGTGCATCAACTGCAGGTGCACTGAACAAACCCATCAAACATACCAATATATATATATACAAAGTGCTAATTTATGAATGGCATTCATCTTGAAACCATAAATGTTGTTATTTTATTCATACTACTATATTTAACACATATTACATTTGATTTCAAGCAATTAGTTATGTTTAGATGCATAAATAACTCTATATAAAATAGAGTTATCAACGGGTTGCCTTGCCCCCTTGTAGCGCATCATGAGAGAGAAGTAGGATAGGTGGCTGTCAGCGTCCCCGGTTCCATCATACATGTTGAGGGCTGGAAGCTTCTCCAGGGCCTTAGGGATTGGGCAACCCTCGATCTTCCTAGTGAAAGGTCCCTCATGGGAAGTCCATAGAGAATAGCGAGGCGACCCTTCCCCGAGATCTAAATCTCGGCGGTCACATCGGGCTGGAGATCTCCTCAAGGTGGATCTATGGAGACGCCTCTTGTGAGATTCATCTTGGCTTCGAGACCTTTCGCGAGAGTTAGAGGATGCTAGCGACGAGCTTCTAGAGGGAGAGTCTTCCGGCCAGTAGGTGCTATCAGGCGAAGTGGGAGGAGTGCTTGGAGGAGAGTCTGATCCTCGGTGCCTATGACGTCGGAGAGGAGACTGACGACTTCGTTTCCGTCTAGGCGGAGAGCAGTGGTTGAGCTGTCGTCGTGGTGGAGACCTGTGACGCCTTGAATTCACTAACCGAGTGCTCCAGCAAGGACGAGGTTGTTCAGGCATGGACGCCACTCGCCTCTCTATCTGCGTGAGGCGTGCCTCTTGTTGCACCATGGCTTGGGCACAGTTGCTTAGAAGGTCCAGGAGTTGACGGATGGTCGCAGCATCCTCCGGGTGGACAGGGTCTTGGACCTGGGCCGACTGTGTAGTCGGGACTTGGATGGTGTCCTCTGGAAGAGTGACAGCAACACCTTGTGGCGTGTCTTCTGGCCGGGGTTGGGACATGGTAGTGCTTCGGACCCGGGGGGTCTGCCTCGGGGTTCCATTGGTATGCAGGAGAGAATTATTAAGAGGTAGAGATGAGGTGAAAGCTAGACAGCTCCCACTGTGGTCGCCAATGTTCTGTACCTTGCGGTCGTCCGGGCCGGATCCGGTGTCTACAGTTGGTAGGTCTCCTGCCGTCCAAGTAGAGTATCAAAGTTATCCCGGGTGGGGCACTTGCGATGCCAATCCGACGCTCAGGTCAGTATTTAGAATAGTAGACTGTAGCAGGAAATGAGAATATACCTCGTTTTGGTAATGTGTATCAGTATTTATAGGAACCTGTATGGGACAAGTCATTATAGTGATGCTTTTGCGCACTGCTATAGGATTGTTTTTATTTCCTTTCAGTTATAATGTTGTTTATGTGCTCATGGGTTTTGGTCCAGTCCCCCATGTTTTTTGTTAATTTATCTTTTTTATGAATAAAATTTAGGGGGAGTACTCTTTTTCCTTCTTGATGCTTTTTCCTAATGAGGGTTTTGTATCAGAAGATTTTAACGAGGCTCCATATCCCTTTCTTTTTCTAAAAAAAAACTATGGGGCATTTACCCCCACCAAGTAAAATATTTTTGTTTGAGTACACTTAATAAAATATTTTTTTCCCCCATGAAGACTAATTTTTAAAAAAACATGTATAAAATTTTAAATATTAAAGGGAGAATAAATTGATAAATTTTATCCTTTTACTCTTCTAGTTAGTGTATAATGTAAGAGAGATAATAAATTGATATTAATTTTGTCTTTTTACTCTTCTAATTTTTATGAATCATCTACTATTAAACACACACCGACACAAAACACGTTAGGTTTTGAAATTTTGAATTTGTTTTTGTCACAAAATTATTTACTTCGTCAAAGTTAATACTTTTTAAGCAAAAAAATAATAAATTATTTTTTGTCACCACCAAAGAAAATTTCTGGATTCGCCACCGGTTGAGATGACTTAGATGAGAGAGTTAAAAAGTAAAGTAATAAGAAGTGAGAGGATTCAAACTCCACTCACTAACAAATTGAAAAAATTAATTATATAAAAAAACATTAACACTAATATGTGCTATATATTAAAAAAAACATAAAGTCATATAATGCTTTAACCAGTATGATTACATGATATCATTAACAAGATTCTGGTTGAGGGTAATGTGACCAGATACATAAAAGTTATGGAAGGAATGCAGAAAAAGGAATTGTCTAAGGTGTAGAAAATATGAATGAAAATGGAGAATAAAAAGCATAAGGCACGGTTAATGGTAGATATAGAAAGGAGTGAAGGACATGATTGATGTCTGATGTTTGAGGATTTGGCTTCTTTAATATGAATGAATGAATGTATTTTAAAGTTAGTGCACTTTAGAGTGCTGCTGCAATGCAAAGCCCCTTTCTGATGTCCCATGTTATTATTCAAACAAAGCTCTCTCTGTATTCCACTATCCACTACCAAAGCAACATAGGCAACATCTTTTCTTTCTCATCAATTCCAATAGTTTCATTTCAACCACTAATTTTATTTCCACTTTTGTTTTTATTGGGATTCTGTAAGTCAACTACACCCATATATAGTAATACTTTTAAAATATTTTTCAATATTCGGATGCTACTATATTGCTTCTTTCTAAATTTCTGTCACTAAATTTATTCATTGAAAATTAATTTTGTGAAAAATATTTAAAATAGCATATTTTTTGGTAACTTAATGCAATTAGGGCTTTTGGCTTTGTTTTTTTAAAAGAAGTGTATATTAGATGCGAGTACTAAGGGTACTTCATCTCTTTACAAAAATATGCCAACTAAGGGTACTTCATCTCTTTACAAAAATATGCCAATCAGACATTCTTGCAACTTCAATTTTTTAACCAACTATGACGCTAATTCTTGTTAATATTTGAGGTTCAATCATGCTTAAAATTCCTTGCCCCCACTGTTGACTCATCGTCATATGTATATTGTTGTTCAGTTTTAAAGCCAAAATGCTAGTATTTGATTGTGTTTCGGTCAATTGTCACGGGGAAATAGTATAGATTTAAATTGATGTCATTAGGATTGCATTGTAAGTTATTATCCTCTTCTCTAGTGCTTATATTAAGAGAAAACCTTCAATTTGATGTTTCGTCAACTAGCGAACCAGACAGCTTGCCTAGTGATGCAGTAGAGAAAAGAAGAAGAAAAAATCTGTGCAGTTTCGCGTCGCGACCAGACACCTTCGCGTAGCGACCCAGGAAAAATTCTGCACCATCGCGACGCGACAGAATCGCATCGCGACGCGAAGGACTGCAGAATTGACAGCATTTTAAGTGAAAAGTCGGAATTTTTGGTGGATTCTTCTTGGAGGCGAAAATAGGGTTTTGGAGCTGCGAAAAAGAGCAAGATTTGGAGCTTCTCTACACTTGGGAACAAGGAATTGAAGGATCCAATGTACTCCTCTTTGTGTAACTTCTCTTTAATCTTATCTTTCATTACTTTGATTATGAGAAGCTAATTTTCTAGGGTTAGGAAGAGATGAATCTCTCCAGAACTATCATGTGAATCCGTTGTTAAGATCAATTCAATTAGTTATCCGTTTAACAATTGCCTTTACCTCTGTTCTTATTGCTTTACAATGATATCTATTGTTGTACTGATTTAGGGTTTATGTTCACCATTGGGAGATGGATATGTTGTCGGAAATTGAGGTTTAAGGTCATGAGTATGATGATCATAGGAAAGATGAATTGTCTCGTTAATTCGTTAATTCGCTATGGTTAATGCTTTTTCTATTGGTGTTTCACTTAAGGAATTAGGGTTCCCATTAGAGAAAAGGGGTTTTGAGGCAAGGGATTGTCCTTAATCTTATAGCTGAATTGAATCTGTTAATTGGGTAATTACATTGAAATTGATCGAAGGTATATTGCATGATAGCGTAGGGGAGACACTACAAAAAAAAAAGCAGGATTAGCGACGGTTTTTTCCGTCGCTAATGGTCCAAAATCCGTCGCTAATGTGACTTAGCGAGGGAATTAGCGACGGACAAAATCCGTCGCTAAAAAGAGCCTCGCTAATGGTTAGCGACGGAAGTTAGCGACGGAATTTAGCGAGGGAATTTAGCGAGGGAAATTCCGTCGCTAATCACCTCGTAATCCGTGTTTTTTTGTTAAAAGAAGTGCGCCTAAGTATATTATAAAATTAATGTTATAATAATTATTTTAATATTATAATATTATTAATATTCGGTATATTATAAAAAAATTTGTTATAATATTGTTAAAAAATTATTGTGAAATATGGTGGTGGTGGTGGTGAAAAATGGGAAGGAGTTTTTGTAGAGAGAGAGAGAGAGACGATTAGAGAGAGACGATTACAGAGAGAGAGGAGTGAGGGTGGAAGTTAATTTTGTGGTGGTAGTGATGGTGGTGGTGGTGAAATATGGGAAGGAGTTTGTGTATAGAGGGAGAGAGAGAGAGAGAGAGAGAGAGAGAGAGAGAGAGAGAGAGAGAGAGAGAGGGGTATGGTTAGAGAGAGGAGTGAGGGTGGAAGTTAATTTTGTGGTGGTGGTGGTGGTGGTGGTGGTGGTGGAGGTGAAATATGGGAAGAGGGTTTGTGTGTAGAGAGAGAGAGAGAGAGAGAGAGAGAGAGAGAGAGAGAGAGAGAGAGAGAGAAGTGTGAGGATGAGAGGAGCTATGATGTGGTGGTGTGGTGGTGTAGGGTGGGTTTGGGTAGAGAGAGAGGAGAGTAAGGGAGAAAGAGAGTGAATTGTGAGAAAAGAAAAGAAGAAGAGAAGAGAGAAGAGGAGGAGGATTCGGTTTAATAAAAAAAATTAGAATTAGCGACGGAAATTTAGCGACGGATTTTAAATTTAGCGACGGATTTAAAAATGCGCAATTTCCAAGGAATTAGCGACGGATTTTAAATTTCGCGACGGATTTAAAAATGCGCAATTTCCAAGAAAGTAGCGACGGATTTTAAATTTAGCGACGGATCTAAAAATGGTGCAATTTCCAAGGTCTGCACAGCGGTCACGTCAGCATTAGCGACGGATTTTTTGCGAAGGATTGTAAATTTAGCGATGGAATTTAAATTTTTTGTTAAAAAAAGCGCGGCATCGTCATTATTAGCGACGGATTTTGGTTCCCTCGCTACTTAAACATTAGCGACGGATTTTGGTTTCGTCGCTAATAAGGCGTTTTTTTGTTGTGAGAGGATTTGATTCCTAATCGTTTTTACTTTCGCACTTTATTCTCACATTTAATCTTTTTCGATTACTATCTATCACTCCTTATTGTAAACATTTTAGTAATTAATTAATTAAATTGATAATTAATCGCAATCCCTGAGTTCGACACCCGGTCTTACCGTTTTAATATTACTTGCAACGATTCGGTACACTTGCCGAAATCCTAACACCCACACTTAGTTCATAAAAAATATAGGCAAAATTGCTTATAAGGTCTCTTAACTTAATTTCAAATTTTGATTTCGTACTTTGAATTTTTTTCCTACATTGGGCCTTTTTTAACGTTTTCCGTTTGACGTGGCAGTTAACTTGCTTCGGTAGTGGATGCAGGTAATTGGTAATGGGGGCAATTGCCCCCGGCCTCCATGAAGACAATTTTTTTATAAAATGATGAAAAAAGTTAGAGAAAACCCTCACACTAGTCCTAAACTATCACAGTTTCTCCAATTTAGTGTCTAAACTATGAAAAACTACTAAATAGTCCCTTAAGTTTATCTTTTTTTAATCTACCTAAAAAAGGCTAACATTGTTGTTGTTTTAAAAGTTAAAGGATCAATGTACAAAATACAACTTAAAAGACGAAATCAAAACTTAAAATTAAATTAAAGAACACTTGGAGCAATTTCGTCAAAATATATTTTTTTTGGACAATTTTGTCAAGATACTAAAAGCATAGTCATTGGCACCTTAATATTATTACTCATTATCATGTTACTCTATGGTAAGCTCTTAATAGAGTGACAGGTGTGGGAGAAAGAGAGATGAAAAGAGAAAGTATTGTACCAAAATTAAGAGAATAGCAAGGAAAGATAGAGAAAGTGATTAATAATTTACGAAAAAAAGTGGCATCGACAAAAATAATATTATTGAGTGGTATTATTGATTAAAATTTATGTGAGCTCTACTATATTAATGAGTCTCATTACTTGTTTAATGAAATTCAATTTTTAAATAGTAGGATTAGCATAATTTTTAATCAATCATAGAAAGAATGTTGGAGAAAAGAATTCTTTAACACTTTTTGTCATATGCTTTCTTTATGTTTAGTTAAAATTTAGGCTAAATATCACTTTTGGTCATTTATCTTTGCTCTTGGTTTCACTTTGGTCCTTTATCTTATTTTTGGTCCGTTTTGGTCCTTTATGTTTCATTTTCGTTTCACTTTGGTCCCTGACGTTAGTTTTAGTTAACGGACGCCACGGTGGCAGTTAACTGCTGACGCGTCATCCATTTTTCATTAAATGACGTGGCAAAAATATATTATTCAATTGTTAATGAAATTACACATCAGAAGGTATTTCTGGAGTATTTTGGGCTTTTGTCCTATTATGGGCTTTTCTCAAATGTGGGACAGGTTGATTAAGTTGGGGCCCAAGAGGTATTTCTGGCAATTCCACTTCAATAGGTTGAGATATTGGGTGAATGGTGTACAAGTGCACACATCTATTACTTTGAGCCCACTTGAGCATCTCCATGGCTCATTGGTCATTCTCAAGCAACTTTTTGACCCCATTAATATCATACCAAATACCTATAAGTTCAAGATACCCCATATCCTTGAGAATACCCAAAACTTCAAAATATGACCACTTATCAGGATCAACTTCCCAAGTAGACAACTCCCCTACATATTCCCTCATTCCTTCATCCACAAAATAGCCCGAATGATGAATTTCAACTTTCAATGTCTCCATTTAACTGTTACAACAACAAACAATTAATAACAATTAAAAACAGGGACCACAGATACATTCACGACAAACCCACAACAGATACAGTGCACCACAACTCTAATTCAAACCCCACGAACCCTAAACAACTCGAGAAATAGCGAAACCTCAAACATTCAACCCCAAACATACAACAACAGCCTAAACAAAGCGAGAAATAGAAAAATCAAGCAACAACAAGAAGAACATGCAGTAACTATTAAACCCTAACAATGGCAAAACCCCTTTCCAGAACTTCTTACCTTCAAAATGGCGAAACCCCTTTGCGATTCTCCTTCGTTTATGCTTCCATTTGCTTCGATTTCCTTCGTTCGCTGCGTTCTTCACACTCTCTTCACTTCGTTCCCCCTTTGCGTTCTTCGTCTGCACTCTTCGCGTTCTTCTCTTCTCTGCACTCTCTGTGTTCTTCTCTTCTCTACACTCTCTTCGCTTCGTTCTTGTCTTTGTTCTTTGTTTCTAATTCTAATTCCAAATTTCTAATGATTTTGTTGTTTGTTTTTTAAATCAAACAAATGTTTTAATTGTTTTATTCATTTTCTGTTTTTATCACTTAATAATGTTTTAATTGCTGATGCTGATGTGTAATTTTATTTACAATTGAATAATAATGTTTTAACAGCAGAAAAAGTGATAAAAAGGAGAAATGCTATAAGAGCGGTGATTGAAGTTCTACTGATTCTAGCGTGAAGCTATGATTTAAAGTTTTTACTCGCAAAAGTAACTTTAACTCTCAAATTTATTGTTCAACTCACTACTAACTAAATTCATTTAAACATAAATCATTTTACGTTCAACTCACTTGTAGTCAAAATAAATCCATTCAAAATTAACTTTAGCAATTTTTGCCACCGTAAAACTAAACACAATGTTATTAATATAAATCTTCTTTATCTTATGTACATACTCACCTTCCTAAGAAGGCAAGAATAGCCACACCACCTCACAATCTCCTATATAAATACACTACTTCAGTTGTGCAATCTCATCACACAATTAAGAAATACCAACAATTGCCTCACCAATCTCGAGGCCTCTCCCTATCTATCTCTCTACTCTTTGTTTCTTTCTTTACCTGATTTAGAGTGTTAGAGAGAGATATATTATGGACAACAATGAAGAAATCCCATCAGTACCTTCTACCCCTGCTACACCAGGTACCCCTGGTGCTCCTCTTTTTGGTGGCTTCAGGTCTGAAAGAACTGTCAATGGTGTTGGTAGAAAATCTCTCCTCAAAAATCTCAAATGTTTCAGTGTTGAAGATTGGGCTTTGGAAGATGGTGCTTTACCTAAAGTCTCTTGCTCTTTACCTCCCCCTCCTATTCCTCTAGCCAAAAAGGTACTAACATTTACATAATATTAACACATATCATACATATTATTTTTGTTATCGGGTTACTGGTGCGAAGTATTCTCAGACTTTACCAGTGATTAATTTACCTCGGAGAATTTGACTGACTAAGTGTATTCAGCTTTATCGGACTGGGTGAGTCTGTTCTAGTACTTATCATACATATTATGTAAATATCTAACTTAGTACTTTATTTAATTAATTAATATTGTATTAATTATTGTTGGGTTGATTTTAAAAACCAGGTAGGAGCTGAATTTATAGGGACATTTATTCTAATGTTTGCTGGAATAGCAACAGCAATAGTGAACCAAAAGATACAAAATTCAGAGACACTAATTGGTTGTGCTTCAGCAACTGGACTTGCTGTAATGATCATAATTCTCTCAACTGGTCACATCTCTGGTGCTCATCTCAACCCTGCAGTCACCATTTCCTTTGCTGCATTAAAGCACTTCCCTTGGAAAAATGTAAAATTAATCTCAAAACCTTTAATTACCATCTTTTTTATTCATTCAAAAATTATTATTATTTTTTATTTTCTGAATTTTTGATATTAATAATATTGTAGGTGCCTTTGTATATTGGTGCACAAGTTTTAGCATCAATATGTGCTTCATTTGCTCTAAAGGGAGTTTTTCATCCATTCATGAATGGTGGAGTGACAGTTCCTTCAGTAGGATATGGGCAAGCTTTTGGTTTGGAGTTTATTATTAGCTTCAATCTCATGTTTGTTGTCACTGCTGTGGCCACCGACACAAGAGCTGTGAGTATCTTATCTTATTCAATTATATTTATATATAATAATAAGCACTTTATAGTTTGATATATAATATAATATAATATAATATATGTGTAAAACCAGTTGAAAAAGATTGCATTCATGTGGAGATTAAAGATTTTTTTTATACAAGAACTTTTGTCTGATATATAAGTATTCATGTGAAGGTTGGTAGTCGGTTGCATTCTATTGGCACCCTAAACTCTATTATAAGAAAAATTTGTAGTTTTAAGTTCATTGGTATCCCGATTATTTTTAGTATATGTTTGGATTCACTTTCGAAAAAGTTAAAAGCGATTCTTAAATCTTATAACTATTTTTTATATTTTTAAGTGTTTTCAAGTAAAATTAATTTGAACTCTATAATTAATTTTAACTTAAAGTTAAATCTGTATTTATTTGCTTCAAAAAGATATTTTTACTATCAAATTTATTGTTTAACTCATAACAAAAAATAAATTAAATGCAATTTATGTACAAAATGCCTTATTAAACATAGTCATACAAATAATCTTAATTTGGTGTCACGGTAAAAGAAGTCAACTAGACAAGCAGTATTGAGGTAGGCACATAAATCCAAAAGGACAGGACAATGGTCCATAATATTAGAGATGAGATGAGAGTCAATGGAAAAGATATCTCAGCAGCCTTATTGTCCTCAATAAGTGAACATGAAATTTGTTCATTTGTGACCATTGCAAATAGCAACTTGTTTGGAGTGAGTGAGATATTATATTAGATAGCTGTATCTCTATCTTAGTAGTAAAAACAGACAGGACTTGGAATTTTGCTTCTTCCACCAAATAATTAATCATAGACTCATACTTTGTTTTATATGATTATAATATAATATAACCAATATCTTTATTTTTGACAGAGATAATATAATAAAGATGGAAATACATGTTACTTTCCTCCCTATTTTTGTCACTTTTAATTTTTTTTATTTTTCAAAACAATTATTTTAAAATCCCAATATATAATTGATTAAATTTTTTCAAGTATGCCCTTTTATATTTGTTGGGTGTTTTAAAGACCCAAAATTTATATATATATATATATATATATATAAACTTGCGAAAAATAAGCACTAGAAATGGGAATATTTTGAAACTTACTCTATATAAATTATTTTTTTTAAAGTTATTTTACACAAATTAATAATACCTTAATTTCTGTGTAAAAAGCTAAACATTTCAAATATACCAAACGCAAGGAAAAAAAATATATAGGTAAAGTGGTTAGAAATTAGTGTGTCAGTAGCTAGAGGGGAATGGGTTCAAACCCCGTACGCCTATGTTTCCACCAATATTGTCTCTTTCACTCGATCATATAAGCTACCCTTTCACTCAAATACATATATATATATATATATATATATATATATATATATATATATATTTATAATATATCCTGTCCTGTTAAAAAAAATATAATATATAAATCTCCATGTGAATGTGAATGGATGCTAACGTGGTGCAGGTGGGAGAGCTTGCGGGAATCGCAGTGGGAGCCACAGTCATGCTCAACATACTCATAGCCGGGTATCTTCCAACTTTAACTCCCCATGTTTCCATTTTTGCATTCATTTTTAAGTGCGCCTATTAGTTTATGGTAAATACTTGTACTTTTAATCTTTTAAATGTTAGTGGTAATTGATTAGAGGAAAAGGACATGTTAGAAGAAAAAAAATCCAGTATTTCATTTGGGCCTTATTCTAAGGATGATATTGTTTAAAACAGGCCTGCAACTGGAGGTTCAATGAACCCAATAAGAACACTTGGTCCTGCAATAGCGGCAAACAACTACAAAGGTTTATGGTTATACATGATAGCTCCTATACTTGGAGCTCTAACTGGAGCAGGTGCCTACACTGTGGTCAAGTTGCCTGATGAAGATTATAACCCAGAGGTAAAGGCCTCTTCAGCTCCAGGGAGCTTTAGAAGGTGATTTTCGTCCCCAGGAGAAAACAACCTAGAATCGATGTTGGGGTAGTTAATTGTGTGTGTGATAATATACATATTATATGGATGGAAAGAAAGCAAATTAAGTCGAGTATACTGCAAGTGGTCCAAGCACATGTTACATACTGTTTGTGTTCAAATGTACCAATTGCGGAACATATATCCAAGAAAAAAATGAGTGATGTTTTTGTACATATACATATGCAAGTACCATGTTCTTGTTTTTTTTTTTTTGTTGTTGATAGAATTGTTTTCTTCTTGTTGTTCTACTTGTTTTGTTGCTTTTTTAATAGATATTTTACAGAAAATATATAAGTCGTTGGGTATATATATGGATCACCTCTCTTGTATATCATTCATTAAGTTCATTCTTAGTCAATGTCTGAGTAACTACTCATACTTGAATTCCGAACATGGTAATCATAGGCGACTTAGCTAACAATAATATTCGCTAAAGTGATTTTAGTTGCTTTCGACACAAGTGGTTTTATGTTTCGCACTTGGTTTCTCGAACAGCCAAACTGTTGTGGTTGTGCTCCATTTGGGGCTCTGTGGCCAAGGAAATTTCCAAGCCAGGACGTGGGCGCGGGAAATTTCTTTGAATTTTATCCCACTAAGTGATTTGTCAAATCACGAGCATCTAAACAAAAAAATCTAAAAGGAGTTCTAGAGGTTGATGGATTTTATAGTTTTCACATATTTCTTCTCCAACATAAATGCTATCTTAAGGAGTTCAAAACTGCACCAAGTGTGGACACCAACCGGTGTCAGCAACTCAACATAGTCTAGTTCCAATGTTGTAAATGATTTTACTCTATGTTGTTATTGTTTGGGACATGGTCATCCTCAAGTGTTGTTCATTTGTGGAATTCATGTTGTTTGGGTAAAATACATTGTATCCATGCACTGCCTTCTCTTATTCCTCCATTTGAATTGGTGCACACAGATTTGTGGTGTCCATCACCTATTCCCTCAAGTTGCGGTTACCAATATTACATAGGCTTTGCTTGGATTTATTTCCTCAAATACAATTTTGTAGCCTTAAATACATTTACACAGTTTTGAAAATTAATTCAAACACAATTTTATGCAAACTTAAAGTAGTCCGATTTAACTTTAGGAGTAATACCAAACATCAGTGTATGCATCATAAACTAACATGTCCACATACTTCCGATCAAAATGGCACATTTTGTTGAGGCAAAATCTCTGTTTAGTTTTTATGGTTAACAAACTTCAAATGTGAGAAGCGTAAGTTCTCTTTTTTTATCAAAAGAAAGGGTTATGGATCCTCGTTAAAATCTTCTGATGCAAAACTCTTCTTTAGAAAAAAAACATCCAAAAGGAAAAATATAAGAAGATACCTGCTTATAAGTAAAATATAAGAACATGATCTGTTAGCTTACTCTCATGAAGATATCTACTTATGAGAAGACTTGAAGCAATGCCAAAAAGTGTTGACCAGAAACAAACAAAGAAAAAGACCTCTCTTTACATAATCAAGAGTCAAGACCAGATGGGTTAACTTGAGAAAGATCATCATGAGAAGAGTTAACAGAAGAAGCGTCATGATGAGAAGGGTCATCATGAGAAGAGTCAATATAAGAAGAATTATGAGAAGAGTCAAATTGAGAAGCATCATGGTAAGAAGAGTCAGATCAAAAGAGTCATGATGAGAGCAGTCAAGTTGAGAACACTCATGTTGAGAAGTATCAACATGAGAAGCATCAAGTTGAGAAGCATCAACTTAAGAAGTATCACCTTCAGAAGACTCAAAGAAGAGAGGAGCCAAAGTTGAGAAGAGTGATGACAGCTGTAAAACTGATGTCTTTTGTAGAAGTGCAGAAACACAGCTGTCTTCGAGCCAAAAGTACTCCAACGGCTATAAACTTTTGACAACGGATCTTTCCCATGGACTAGAGGTTATTACACACATTCAGCTATAAATAAACACATTGGATCATCGCTGAAAGGTGCGAGAGTACTTTGAGCTTAAATCCTCCAATCTTCTCAAGTGTCAAGTTTTCTCTCATCCATACCCAGCCACTTCATAACAGTAGGGATTCATCTTATTTCTGAGTATGTATTTTAGTTTGTGTTTAAGTTTCTGTTGAAACACCGTTTGTATCAACTAAGCTCTAGTAATCCCACAAAACCCCCCAAACTAAAATGTATTACCTGTTAGAAACCTTATCAAGAAACATGTGTTGCTGTAAGGCTTGAGATGTGAGTTGCTTATGTGTTAGAAACTACCTAATAGATCAGAAGGATTGTATTGGTGTGAGAACAATACGTAGAGTTGTGTTAAGAAAACTACCATGAAAACTTTAAGCCTAGGTTGATCGTAAAGTTGTAACTATTTGGAAAATAGTGGAAATACTCACGGGGTGTGAGGAGTGGACGTAGCGGGGTTTTGGGTAAACCACTATATATCATTGTGTTATTTACTGCTTTTCTAAGTTGTTTTACACTGTGCATAAAACTCTCTACTTGGAGAAGGTTTTGGAAAAACTGAGAAGACAGCTTTTGCTGACCCTTCTCTGCTACACACAGTTTTTCTTAAGACACTATTTTACAACACTTCTCAAACGTTTTCTAAGTTGTAGACTTCAAGCATTATTCTTAAGTACTTTGCACTTAAGAAAACATTTTCAAACACCATCTCTTACCTTAGAAAAGCTATTTTAAATATCATCTCATTCTCTTTATTAATAGTTGCATTGAGAAGAAAGATTCAACTGATCCTTCTCAACTCAGAAACATAGTTGAGAAGACAGTTTCAGTCTACCCTTCTCTACTCACTATCCAAGTTAAGAAGACTGTTTTCGCTCACCCTTCTCAACTCAGCACCTACACTCATAATTTCTAATCATACTTGTGAAACTGTGTATCTTGTTTCAGGTTAATTTTTAAATGGGTCACAATTCCAACCCCTTTCCTTGTGACACTCATTGACATCACATTTGAGCACAAACATAGGCAAATAACGACCCAATCATGTACCAGACCATAGCTTTACAACAACAATCCATTTAATAAACAGGCTGCCCACAACAGATTTATCAAATTTCTCCTCTCCCTATCATGCTCTCTATCAACAAGTCCCTGACTAGGAATTATTGAAAGCCTTGGCTATGCATGTTTCCCTTTGTCGAGGCCTTATAACAAAAATAAGCTCCAACTCAAGAACACACAGTCTATCAATTTAGGAGTCTCACCTCTACAGAGGCTTCAAAGGACTAAGTCTTGAGAGTCGTATCAACATCTCCAAGGATGCCACATTCACTAGCCTTACTTCCCTTATCCAAGTTTCTTTTCAACCTCCCAAACTCCAAGGGACACCTCTTCCAAACTCATACACGAATCTACTTCAAACCTTCACCGTCAAACCCACACCCCAGCAAAAAATGGTATATTTTTTCCTTTAGTGATCAATTAACCCTTACACGAATCTCCCAACTAGAAGTGATCAATTAACCCTTACACGAGTCTCCCAACACTACACCCTCTGGTTCAGGTCCTTAAGATGTGCCCTTCATTATTGTCAATGTACATCCTATGGTCACCTGATCTAAGACAGGCAGCCCCAAACCACACTTGTTCCATCCCAATGTTGAATCCACCAGTGTAAAGCGGGCCCTTCGCAATACTGCAACTATGAAAAATGAGTATCAAGATTTGTTAACTAACAAAACCTAGACTCTTACACAATTATCTGCTCATCTTAAAACCACTAGATGCAAATGGATATTCATGTTCAAGAAAGAACCTGACAGATCTGTCAATAAGTACACAACATGTTTGGTTGTCAAAGTGGTTTATCAACTCCCAAGACAAGATTTTGGAGAAATCTTCTCCCTTGTAGTAAAACTAGTCACAACACTAACTCCCAAAGTGGGCCTTCTACAATTTGGGTTCAAAACAATTTTCGTGACTCTTCTCTCTTAGTGTACACTGCCCTCGAGGTTCAACCACTACAAAAAAAATACATATTAGCAACGGATTTTAGTGACGGAGTCATGGTTCGTCGCTAAATACATCATTAGCCACGGATTTAGAGTAATTAGCGACGGAACAGGCTTTAATTGTTTACGAGGTGATTAGCAACGGATTTTGGAGCATTTAGCGACAGATTTTTCAAGGTGGGAAAATGCAAAAATTTTGTTTTGACTTAGCGACGGATTTAAATAAGGATTTCCCTCGCTAATTAGCGATGGATATAGTGAGGGATTTCCGTCGCTAATCATGGGGAAATGCGCCACTCTGACCGTTGCAGATTATTGAAGGTTGGGCCACATTTAGCGACGGAAATTCCTTACTAAATCTGTCGCTAAATGTCAAATTTTTTTTATAAACCTGAATTCTTTTTTTTCTCTTTCATTTCTTCTTCTTCTCCGTTTTAATTTCCTCTTACCTCACGAAAAACCATCTCTTTCTCACGAAAATCTCTCCCTTTTCACCACCACCACCATCATCATCTTCTCCATTTTTTCTCTCTCACGAACCATCTCTCTCTCTCTCTAACCGTACCCCTCTTCCTTTTCACCACCACCACAACCACCACCTCTCTCTCTCTCATATTACTACCATCTCTCTCCCTTTTCATCACCACCACAACCACAACCTCTCTCTCACCGGAGCTCTCCCTTCACCACCATTGAGCAACCACAACCGAAATCAGATGATGTCAATGTACAAATTCATGCTGTTAAATTGGTCGCCAATCTAACAGCAGAAGGTTGAAGCTAAACAACTCTTATTAAGGAATTTTGGACATTTATTTTTCTCCATGCTAAAAGAATTCTGGACAAAACTAGTAACATGGGAAGCAATTATTTCTTAAAAAAAACAAAACTAGGTTAGCGACGGATTTAGTGAGGGATTTCCGTCGCTAATAGCGAAAGATTAAAATTCTGTCACTAATTCATTAGCGTCAAGGTTTTTAGCGAAGGAACCGGTCTATCGCTAAATCCGTCGCTAATTGCTGTTAGCGAGGGAAAAACAACAATTAGCGAGGGAAAAATCCGTCGCTAATACCCTGTTTTTTCGTAGTGAACAACGTGCATTACTTTATGTTAATGTTCTCATCATTTGTTCTTTATCACACCTCATCAACAAGCTCTTTCCCACGTTTGCGTTAAACAATTGGTAACACCTAACTACTTTATTGGTCTTGAAGTGAAGTATCTTCCTAATGGCTCGATGATGTTGATTCAAACAAAAAGCATTTGAGACCTCCTACAAAGGGTCCAAATTCCCGACTGCAAAAGTATAGACCTGCCCATGGTTTCAAATACAAATTAGCAAATATGACTCGGAACACTAGTTTCACTCTATTGTAGGGGTACTTCAATATGTTACATTAATTAGACCAAAAGTTATCTTTAATGTCAACAAAGAATGTCAGTTCCTCCATGCTTCATTGGAGACTCAATAGAGAGCAAAGCACATCTTAATATACCTCAGCGGTACAACTCATTACAGTCTATATCTCGAGTCTGCAACCATGGACAATCCCTTCTCATCACCAGCTTACAATAACTTAGACCAGGCAAATGGTCCAGATGATAGGCAATCGATATCTGGTACGTGCCTTTACCTTGGCCCAAACTTGGTATTATGAAGCTATAAGAAACAAACATGGGTGGCTCATTCAAGTGTAGAGGCCGAATATCGTGGCTTGGTTCATTCAACTTCTGAATTGCTTTGGCTACAATCTCTCCTTAAGGAACCTACATTCCCTTTCAAACACCCACATTGCTGCATGACAACTTGAGCCGTGTCATGCTGGACCACAACTCAATGCTACACTCACAGATTGAGCACTTGGAATTGAATAACCATTTTGTTCATAAAAAGGTTGCCACAAAGTCTCTGGTTATCAAATTGCTGATGCACTCACCAAGCCTCTCCTTTCCACATCGCTCACCGACTTTAGGCACATGTTTAATGTGGCAATGCTTAAGCACATGTTCAATGTGCCAATGTTGAACAGTAAACAAGTTAAGCAGTTAGATGATTAGTTAATGTTGCATTAGTTAGCCTATGTGGTCTCAGTTAGAAGAAATGCAGTTAGAAAATTTGGACAATACCATCTTTAAATGCATGCATTGCAAGTGTAAAGAACAAATGCTCCATTCTCATTACGAGCTTACAATGACTTAGAATAGGCAAGTGATCCCGATGATAAGCACTCCACATCTGGTGATCAGTGCATATACTTTGGTCCAAACTTGGTACGGTAGAGCTATAAGAAAGAAACACGGTGGTTCATTCGAGTGTAGAAGCCGAATATCATGACTTGGCCCATGCCACTTCTGAATTGCATTGGCTATCACCCCTTAAGGAACCTAATGTTCCCTTTTAAATGGCTACATTGCTATGTGACAACTTGAGCGTTGTCATGCTGGCTCACAACTCAATGCCACACTCACGTGCCAAGCACTTGGAATTGGACATTCATTTTGTTAGTGAAAAGTATGCCACAAATTCTCTAGTTATCAAATTGTGTCACTTTGTTCATTGACTTTAGACACATACTCAATGTGCCAATACTTAAGCATGTGTTCAATGTACCAATGCTTAGCGCGGTTAACACGTGTTTAAATGAAATTTACAAAAATACGTGTAAATAACTAAAAAATAAATTGACACAAAAACTACCCATATTTTTTTTTGACAAAAATAACTACCCATTTTTTTTTTGACAATTATAACTACCCATCTTAATAAGTGTGGATAGTGTTAATTTTACTTATATTTTGCTAAAGAGTAATATACTCTATGGGTGTAATGCATTTTGTGAGGTGTTTAATAATAAATACTAATAACATGTTAGTAGACATCTTATTGTACCTTTAATGAAACATTGAATGCTTATTTATAGAGTTTGGTGGTGTTTGACCTGATGGATCTGGACCGTCCGATCATGCGCTGCAATCGTGGCCATTGATAAGTGGATATTGCTTTTTTGAATGGGCCTTTTTGTAAATGGGTCTTGGGGCTGTAGTTAGCAAAGGCCCTATCCATAACAGTTTCCCCCTAAGTATGGTCGCCAGAAGGGCGATCTTTACTTATAAGTCGGACCGGTCTTGCGTTGTCCTGGGTTTTGACTTGATGACGAGTTTTATATTGTAGACCTTGCCCCCAAATCCGATTTTCGCTGTTTCGGGCTTTGTTTTTGTGAATTTTTTCTTGGATCCGAGCTTTGAATTATTCTCTTCACCATTCTCGTCGCAGGTGATAAAGACCTCAAGACAGTAGGAATCATCAAGAGTTCCGATCTTGGGTGGAGATCCAATCTTGGATGGAGACCCGGTACTGGGTGGAGATCCGATCCTGGATGGAGATCCGATCTTGGATGGAGTTCCGATCTTGGATGGAGATCCGATCCTAGGTGGAGTTCCGATCCTAGATGGAGTTCCGATCTTGGACGATCTTGAATGGAGATCCGACCTTTCCTGGCTTCTTGAACGCCACCTTGAAGAAGAGGAAACCAGATTGCTGGGCCGAGAGGAACCCTCAGGAGTGCCGATCCTAGGTGGAGTTCCGATCTTGGACGATCTTGGATGGAGATCCGATCCTAGGTTGAGTTCCGATCCTAGAAGGAGTTTTGATCTTGGATGGAGATCCGACCTTAGGTTGAGTTCCGATCCTGGACGATCTTAGATGGAGATCCGATCCTGGAGGGAGATCTGATCCTGTCTTGGATGGAGTTCCGATCTTGGATGGAGATCCGATCCTAGGTGGAATTCCGATCCTAGATGGAGTTCCGCTCTTGGACGATCTTGGATGGGGATCCGATCTTGGATGGAGATCCGACCTTTCTTGGCTCCTTGAACGCCACCTTGAAGAAGAGGAGGCCAGAGTGCTGGGAAATCCTCAGGACAGTAGGAATCATAAGAAGTTCCGATCTTGGTTGCAAATCCGATCCTCGGTTGAGTTCCGATCCTAGATGGAGTTACGATCTTGGATGGAAATCCGACCTTGGATGGAGATCCGACCCTAGGTTGAATTCCGATCCTAGCTGGAGTTCCGATCTTGGATGGAGATCCGACCTTGGATGGAGATCCGACCTTTCTTGGCTTCTTGAACGCCACCTTGAAGAAGAGGAAGCCAGATTGCTGGGCCGAGGGGAACCCTCAGGAGTGCCGATCCTAGGTGGAGTTCCGATCTTGGACGATCTTGGATAGAGATTGATAACTCTAATTTATATAGAGTTATTTATACATCTAAACGTAACAAATTGCTTGAAACCCAAGTATAAAGTATGTTAAATATAGTGGTATTAGTAAAATAACAACATTCTAGGAATTCTGTGATGAATAAAGCATTTTGTATATATATATATATATATATTGGTATGTTTGATGTGTTTGTTCAGTTTACCTACAGATGATGCTTCTGCACCACAATGTTTCTGCACCATGATGCTTCTGCACCACGATGCTTCTGCACTTAGTGCTTGTGCACCATCCTGCGCTGAAGGTTTATAACCCCACAATGGAAGCACCTCAATTCATACCTCTGCACCAAAACTTCTATGACATCATGCTTTGTCACAACTCACATGGAGCACATGCCCACATGCATAAGGAGGCGCCCACCATAAACATCATCATGAAAGGTTACTCATCTAAATGACATATGGCCTTATACAATTGGACCTCTCCTTAAGGAAATGTGCTGAACTCAATCTCCACATCTAAAGATCAGAAAAGTAACCATGGTTAAGCCTCCTTAGGTTAACTTGGTTTTCAAGCAAACCCTCAAGCAAATGAAATCTCCAAGGCTATAAAAAGGCTTCCACTTCTCACTTGAAAAGCATCGCATATCTCACTTGATAATATGTAGATCATACACTTTACTTATATTTTAGTAGTTTCATTTCTTATAGTTTTTATAGTAGATAGTTGGCAAGAAGGTGAGGAAGGAATCGACAACTTCTTCCTTCACTTCTTCATCAACTTAGTTAGGTGCAACTACACCAGGAAGTCAGTGCTTCTGCACTGCAGGGCATTTATATGCAAGAGTGCTTCAATCAGTGTAATCTCTACCTTATTGATATCTTTCGTACTTTCATCTATATTAATATGTTTCATTTCATCTATCTTTGTCTTGCAATGCTTATTATGAGCTAAACCTTTTTTGGTTGAGATGTTCTAACTTTATAATGAACTTTTGAGTAAGTTATTGTGCTTTTTAGTGTTGCAAGCATTTTGGGTCTTGTGTTATACTACATCCATCTTATTTTAAGGTTGATCACTTAGAATAAGTAAAGTTATATTCATAGACATGGTTTATAATTAGAAATCAAGACTAATAAGGGTGAGTGTTTTAATGAAGGATTTGTTAACTTGTGTAATAAAGAAAACTTTATTAAAACCATGTTAAGTCCTAGACATAGGATAACATAGTCCTTAGGGTGAAACAGTGGGTACTTCAAAGGCAGGAGTGAACTTATTTAGCAAGCCCAGACATGGGAAGCTTGTAACGAAACTCTGAAGAAAGTAGCTGAAAAGCACACACACTCATGCAACTACACTCAATGCAACTGCACCTTTGGTGCTTCTGCATCACTAAAAGCATAGAAACTCTCAAAAGAACATTATTTAGTGAAAACATCTCTACCATCTTTCTCAACTGACTTCCTTCATATTCTTTTACATATTGGCATTCTATTTTCACTTAACTTAAAAACCCCAAAATTTGTGAGTAGAATAGTAGTACTAATTTATATGTTTTCTAAACATACATAAAGTTAATCCAATCCCTGTGGGTTCGACCTTTCTTATCATTGTATTACTTGTTTGTGACTGTGAATACTTGCACATCTTTTCACACACCAGAGATCCGTTCCTAGGTTGAGTTTCGATCCTCGGTGGAGTTCCGATCCTAGATGGAGTTCCGATCTTGGATGGAGATCCGACCTTGGATGGAGATCCGACCCTAGGTTGAGTTCCGATCCTAGATGGAGATCCGATCTTGAATGGAGATCCGACCTTGGATGGAGATCCAACCCTAGGTTGAGTTCCGCTCATAGATGGAGTTCCGATCTTGGATGGAGATCCGACGAGATCCGATCTTGGATGGAGATCCGATCCTGGGTGGAGATCTGATCCTGGATGGAGATCCGATCTTGGATGGAGTTCCGATCTTGGATGGAGATCTGATCCTAAGTGGAGTTCCGATCATAGATGGAGTTCCGATCTTGGACGATCCTGGATGGAGATCCGACCTTTCTTGGCTCCTTGAACGCCACCTTGAAGAAAAGGAGGCCAGAGTGCTAGGTCGAGGGGAACCCTCAGGACAGTAGGGATCATCAGGAGTTCCGATCCTAGGTGTAGCCCCGGTCCTAGGTGGG
The DNA here is from genome assembly GCA_039519185.1 of Astragalus membranaceus. Taxonomy (NCBI): domain Eukaryota; kingdom Viridiplantae; phylum Streptophyta; class Magnoliopsida; order Fabales; family Fabaceae; genus Astragalus; species Astragalus membranaceus. The sequence goes on along the minus strand of CM076850.1, from coordinate 20,951,141 downwards.
GTTCCGATCTTGGACGATCTTGGATGGAGATCCGATCCTCGGTTGAGTTCCGATCATAGATGGAGTTCCGATCTTGGTTGGAGATCCGACCTTGGATGGAGATCTGACCCTAGGTTGAGTTCCGTTCCTAGCTGGAGTTCCGATCTTGGATGGAGATTCGACCTTGGATGGAGATCCAACCTTTCTTGGCTTCTTGAACGCCACTTGGAAGAAGAGGAGGCCAGAGTGCTGGGCCGAGGGGAACCCTCAGGACAGTAGGAATCATCAGGAGTTCCGATCCTAGGTGGAGTTCCGATCTTGGACGATCTTAGATGGTGATTCGATCCCCGGTTGAGTTCCGATCCTAGATCACTACAAGAAGAACAGGATTTTGCGGCGGGCAAAATCCGCCGGAAAAGCCATATTTCCGCCGCAAATTGGACTTTGCGGCGGATTTTTGCCGTCGGTAGCTAGGTCGCAGCAAACGCTTTCCGGCGGAAAATCCGCCAGAAATTTTCGGCGAAAAATCCGCCGGAAAAGCATTTTCCGGCGGATTTTTTAAAAAAAAAAATTGGCATTTTCCGGCGGATTTTTTGGCATTTGCGGCGGATTTTTTTTAAAAAAAAAATTTTATTGAAAAAAAAAATCCGCCGCAAATGCCAAAAATCCGCCGCAAAAGCCAAAAAAATTTTTAAAAAACCGCCGGAAATGCCAAAAATCCGCCGCAAAAGCCAAAAAAAATTTTAAAAAATCCGGCGGTAAAAAATTGGAATTTTTGAATTTTTTTTTTCAATTTTTTCGAATTTTAATGTTTAATTTGTATTTTATTAAAAAGTAAGAAAAAATGAAAATGAAGTAGAATATGAGAAAAAATGATATAGAAAAGAATGAAAATAAATAAATGAATGAGAATGTAGAAGTAGGAAAGAATAAGAATGAAAGAGAATATTAGAAGAGAATGATATAGGAGAGAATGTGAATAAAGAAGTAAGAAGAAATAAGAATTAAGGAGTGAATGAAAAAGAATGAAGAAGAAAGGAGAAATATAGAAGAGAGGTATGTAGAGAAATTTATGGAGATGAGAGTATAAGAAATATAGAAGAGAGATATGTAGAGAAATATAGAAGAGAATGAGAATAAAATAAAGAGTGAAATGAGAGAATGAGAGGAGTGTAGGAGAAATTTTTATTTATAGGCGGATTTTTTCCCTTCGAATTTTTCGGCGGATTTTTTGAAATTTTTTTTGGCTTTTGCGGCGGATTTTTTTTTCAAAAAAAAAAAATTTGGCTTTTGCGGCTGATTTTTGGCATTTGCGGCGGATTTTTTAAAATTTTTTTTTTTAAAAAAAAAAATATTTTTTTTAAAAAATCTGCCGCAAATGCCAAAAAATCCGCCGGAAGTACCCCAAAATCCGCCGGAAAAGTTTGCGGCGGATAAAATCCGCTGGTAAGTCCTAAAATCCGCCAGAAACTTTCTGGCGGATAAAAATCCGCCGGAAAGTCCTGGCTGGAAAATCCCATTATTCTTGTAGTGGATGGAGTTCCGATCTTGGATGGAAATCCGACCTTGGATGGAGATCCGACCCTAAGTTGAATTTCGATCCTAGATGGAGTTCCGATCCTAGATGGAGTTCCGATCTTGGATGGAGATCCGACCTTGGATGGAGATCCGACCCTAGGTTGAGTTCCGATCATAGATGGAGTTTCAATCTTGGATGGAGATCCGACCTTCGAAGGGGATCCGACCTTTCTTGGCTCCTTGAACGCCACCTTGAAGAAGAGGAAGCCAGAGTGCTGGGCCGAGGGGAACCCTCGGGACAGTAGGAATCATCCGGAGTTCCGATCCTAGGTGGAGTTCCGATCTTGGACGATCTTGGATGGAGATCCGATCCTAGGTTGAGTTCCGATCCTAGATAGAGTTCCGATCTTGGATGGTGATCCGACCTTGGATGGAGATCCGACCCTAGGTTGAGTTCCGATCCTATGTGGAATTCCGATCTTGGACGATCTTGGATGGAGATCCGATCCTAGGTTGATTCCGATCCTAGATGGAGTTCCGATCTTGGGTTCCAAGGATAGACCTATGCCGTAAGGTCGGAGCCATAGTGAATACAAGAGATGAGAGAGGGACTAGAGTACAAGATCCTCCACTGTAGTCGCCAATGTTCTATACCGTATCTCTAGACCTGTATCCGATCTTAGACACAGTCTGATCCTAGATAGTTGGTAGGGGTTGGGCTTGATCAATCGAGCTCTGCGTCTGATCCGGGGCAGGTGGTACTTGCGAAGGCACTCCGACGCTCAAGTCAGCTAGAGAACTGATTAGAGGTAGGAATGTAGGAAAGAGTGTGTACCTTTAATGAAGCATTGAATGCTTATTTATAGAGTTTGGTGGTGTTTGACCTGATAGATCTGGACCATCCGATCTTGCTCTGCAATCTTGGCCATTGATAAGTGGATATTACTTTCTTGAATGAGCTTTTTGTAAATAGGCCTGGGGTGTAGTTAGCAAAGGCCCTATCCGTAACTATATGAAAAAGTTTATGATGTAAAATCAAACATATATTATATAGTTATTGAATTTTTTTGACTCAAGTTATTGTATTTCTTTTGCAGCCACAAGCATTTATAGTAGTCGGTTGGATCTAAACTTCTGTATTAGAAAGCAAGTAAACTCTTTTTATCTATTTTATTTTATTATTTTATTTATTTATTATCAAATTAGGATCAGACGACATGTCTTCATCGTCAAACAACCCCAACCCCTCAAACCAAAACAACAAAATCAATTCATCACTGTTTCGATTCAAAGTTTCAATTTTTGATCTCGGTTTTGTTTTCCAGCCATGGAGGTTCCTAGTTCCTGGGATTCCCTTCGCAAACAGGTTCCAATTATTCTCCTTCTCATTTTTTTATATCTTTATAAATTATACAAACTGATATTGTTATGCATAATTCAAATGCCCCACATGCTAAAGTTTCGATTTTTCTTTCTGGGGTTTCTTAATTCTATCATGGGATGGGCATGAGCTTCCACCCTTTTGCTATTTGTGCTTTGAACATGATTTGGTTTGGTTTATAGAGTTATAGGTTTTCATTAATGGAAAAAGTCAAAATCTATTTTTAACAAAAATGGAGATGATTTGGTTTGGCTTTTGAGTTGCTTGTGGGGTTGAATTATGAATATTTGGAATGCTGTGGATGAGAATTTGTTCCTAGATTTAGGTTCATTTGATATAGAACTAGCAGGTTAGAACTTAGAGGGTACTTAATTTGTTTGGGAAATAAGGTTATTTGTAGTGTGATAGTGTGATCTGCATTCTGCACCCACAGGAACTGAATTTTAGTGAAATGAATATTGTTTAAAAGTACCTGATCTGGGTTATTGTAAATAGTAGCAAAAGGTTTTGTGGTAATTGGGTGATCATAGATGGTTTGTGGTTTACAATGTGGGAGCATAAAATGATGAATATAAATAGTTGAGCAACAATGAAGTGATTTCGAATGGGTAAACAACTTAAGTAAGTTCTTATTGGATAATGTTTATCATATATGTGTTTATGTATCTTATAGCACCGACACTTCCGGTTGACGACGTGTCTGGTGTCGGATGCCGACATTGACACAGGCACTGGATTTTGGTTTATATTTGTAGATAGGCTATTGTCCCTTCTTATCCATACATTATATTCGACAACTCTACATGGCATCAGGGTAGAGTGGCAACTTTGTTTTCAACTTCCATTACATATGTAAATCTTCCAGATTTGTTGTCGCATGAGGATTTGCTAAAGGAGTGATGGAAAGCCTATAAAATGTTATGTAATTTTCGCTGTGTTGACTAGATAGACTTTTGCAATCTTCAAGCATGCAAAATAGGCTATAGCAGAGTGATCATAATCATAATGATTTTAATGAAAAAGAAAAGAAGTAATGAAATTTGAATTTTTTAGTGGCTTGAAGGTGCATCCATTCAAATGGTTTTTGTCTTCCATTGTGGCTACCTAGTTTTTACCTATTTTTGCTTTCTTATGTAAGGCAAGAAAATGATTGGTAGCTGAATTTCTTTCCCTCATTCTTTTGCAGGCAAGAAAACTTGAAGCTCAGTTGGACGAGCAGATGAATGCTTATCGTAAATTAGTATCTACTAATGCTTCTACAAAAGTTGATGCTGCAGAGAGTGATGTAGAGTCTTGGATTGAGCGGTTACTAAAACAGCTCCAACAAGTAAACTCACAGATGCAAGCTTGGGTATCATCTGGTGGTTCAGATATGGTTTCTCATACTTTGACTAGACACCAAGAAATTCTTCGAGATCTCACCCAGGTATTAATTTCTGTAGTCTGACCTTGTGCTCCCTTAGTACCTTATATACTACCTCCGGACTCATTTATAAGCAAAAAAACACTTATTAGTTTCATTGAATAACTGATGTATCACCAAATACATCAATTATTCATTGAACCTAAAAAATGCTTTTTTGCTTATAGATGAGACCAGAGGGAATACCATTTTGTGTGAGGCTGTGAGCCTATGTCTTTTGTGGTGCTTTCATTATTTTGAATTGCTTTCTGTATGCAAATCGGGGATGCATAATTCATGTTCCCTGGTGGTTTATTCTGATTTCTGACAGCTAAAGATGTACAATGTTAAACTTCTCCACTCCCATTAATGTGAAGTAAATATTGTTAAAGGTTTTTTCCAAATGTGTAACTGTTTTTTTAGGTAAAAGGATATACTTCTACAGCCAAACTAACTTTATACTCATGCATACACATGGAGCGCGTTGTGCTGGATACTACCAACGTTTCTCACTCAGACAACATATAGGTGTGTGTGTGTGTAATATATAGATTTAGTCCATTGAATTAGGTTGATGATGATCAACTATCAAACAATCACAAAAAGTTCATGAAGAAATATTGTACTTCTCCAACCAAAATATATTATGCAATGATTGTCTCATAATGTGTATTAAAATGTCAAAGAACCAAATCTTTATTGGTTAAGAAAATTATAAAAATTCAAAGACCATATACATGCTTTCCCGTTGAATACAGTTTAACTACGTCAACAGACTCGATCAAAACCATTATATTATTCCTCGTTGTGACTCGAAAGCAAAAATAGTGACAAATTCTTTGGCTCATCTTTAACTATGAGATTAATCACAAGTTCTACAATGGATTTCATGCCATAAAGTTATTACATTAAAGCTCAATTTGTTTGTCCTTTCTATAAACTTCTCACATTACAGCTGTCACCCTTCCACTTCTTCAAAGCCTTCTTTGTTGGAGTAGGAAGCACATCAAATATATATATATATATATATATATATATATATATATATATATATATATATGATACAAACTCAGAAACAGAGGATGAAAATAGTGAGTATTCTGTATTATTTACTGCCAAATTCAGAGGATCTCTCTGAATTTGGAATGAGGAAGTACAAAGTATGATAGAGGAGCAATAGAACAGTACAACGGTGATCCAATCACCAATGCCCTTCCCAATTAATTCCCAAAACAAGCCCTAACCTCTCTGTTATGACACTCCCCCCTATATCTAGCACTCTCTCTCCAAATCAAGGTAGATTTCCTCATGCCCTACCTCACGTAGGCCACTCCCCTAACAGAATCAAGGTGCGAGTGTGTGATCAAGTGGTCCCCAAGCAATTGGTTTCCACTTCTTCCTCTCATACACATTTGTGAATTTCCTATTCTGCCCCTCATTACTTGCATCTGTATCAACACCCCTTCCTTCAAATTTCACCTTGTCCTCAAGGTGAAGCTCTGGGAATCCACCAATGAAATCCATGGAGATGTCTATCCATATCTGTTTAGGGATTGGCAAGGGTTGAATCAGCCCTACTGGACTCAATGTCTGGTACTTATTCCTTTGGCATACTTCACATTTTTGCACATACTCCTGGATACACTTTCTCATCCCTTCCCAGTAGAACAGAGCAGCAATCCTCTTGTAGGTTCTGAAGTGCCCAGAGTGGCCTCCCACAGCTGAATCATGAAGCTCTTTCAAGATGGATTCAATCCTAGGGGATTGGGGAGGAATCACTAATCTGTCTTTGTAGTACAGTCTTTCATTCACTACTTTGTACCCCTGATGCTCCCCTGTATTTGTCAGCAAGTCTTGCACAATCTCCCTCAGCTTCTCATCATTCTGAACTTCTGTCTCTATGCCTTCCCATTCATTGAACTGTACTGTTGTCAATGTAGAATACTGCAGCCTTCTTGATAAGGCATCTGCTGCCTTATTTTCTATTCCAGGTTTATACCTGATTTCAAAATCAAATCCAAGCAATTTGGATATCCACTTGTGCTGTTCTTCACCCATTAGTCTCTGATCAACAAGGAATTTTAAACTCTTCTGATCCGTATGCACAATAAAATGTCTTCCCAACAAATAGTGCCTCCATTTCTGTATTGCAAGAACCACTGCCATTAATTCTCTCTCGTAGACTGACTTGTTCAGGGACCTCTCAGATAGGGTGTGGCTCATATAAGCAACTGGTTGACCCTCTTGCATGAGAACAGCTCCAAGTCCCTTGCCAGATGCATCTGCTTCCACTATAAAAGTCTTACTGAAATCAGGTACAGCTAATACAGGCACTTGAGCCATTGCTGATTTCAGTTTCTCAAAGGCCTTTTGAGCCTCATCATCCCACTGGAACTTATCCTTCTTGAGTTGTTGAGTGAGTGGCCAAGCCAACTTACCATAGCCTTCCACAAACTTCCTATAATAGCCAATGAGGCCTAGGAATCCCCTCACTCCTTTGACATCCTTCGGAACAGGCCACTCCACCATGGCTTTTACCTTAGCAGAGTCAGCAGCCACCCCCTGTCCAGATATGATGTGTCCTAGATATTCTATACTATTTCTTCCAAAGGAACACTTCTTCTTGTTAACCACCAACTCATGCCTCTGGAGGACTTGCAACATAGTTCTCACATGTTCTAAATGGCTCTCATAATCCTTACTATAAATAAGGATATCATCAAAGAAAACTAGAGCAAATTTCCTTAAGTATGGGTTCGGTACCTAATTCATTAGGGATTGGAAAGTGGAAGGTGCATTGGTTAGGCCAAATGGCATGACCAAGAACTCATAATGGCTTTCATGGGTCCTGAAGGTTGTCTTAGGAACATCACCCTCCTTCATGCGTATTTGATGGTACCCTGACTTTAAGTCAAGCTTAGAGAATACTTGAGCTCCACCCAACTCATCTAGTAATTCATCTATGACTGGGATGGGGAATTTGTCAGGTACTGTCAGTTTGTTTAGGGCCCTATAATCAATGCAGAACCTCCATCCTTCATCTTTCTTTCTCACTAATATCACTGGATTGCTGTACGGGCTATTACTGGGTCTAATGATCCCTGCCAGCATCATTTCCTTCACGAATTTCTCTATTTCATTCTTCTGGTAGTAGGGGTACCTGTAGGGCCTGATGTTTGGTATGTTAGCTCCTTCCTTGAGCACGATGGCATGATCACACTCCCTCTTTGGTGACCAGTAGGTTCCTGAAATAGCTCTTCAAACTCTTCTAATACTGCTTCCAGTCCTTCATTCTGTGTCTCTGTGTTCTGTTTCAGTGACATGGCCATACTGATAAGATAACACAAATCCCTCTCCTTCATTGCTAAGAGCTTTGATCATGGCCTTCCATGAGGCACGTGTCTTGCAGAGAGCAGGATCACCTCTTACTATACTTCTATGACCTTTTGCTCCCCAAGATAGTTCCAAGTTCTTGAAGTTAGCCTTCACTTCACCCAAACTAGCCAACCAATCCATCCCTAACACCAAATCAGTTCCCCCTAACTCCATGATAAAGAAATGTTGCACAATTTTCACCCCTTGCACTTCCACCTCTAATTGCTTGCATATGCCTCTGTTCTTCACCTTGTCCCCTGTCCCTACTTCCACTTCAAATTCCATTGTGTCACTTACATCCAAGTGCAGACACTTCACTACTTTCTGAGAAATAAAATTGGCTGATGCCCCACAATCCACCAAAATCAGCACTTCTACCCCCCTAATCCTCCCTGTGACCTTGAATGATCTATTAGAGGTCAGCCCCTCCTTACCCCTCAATGATAGCTGCAGGATTTTAGCAGCCAATCCTTCTGTAGGTGTCTCTTCCTCTTCTCCTGTACTTTCCCCAGATTCCTCTCCTTCCACCAATACAAACTTGTAAATTGTAATACTTCAGTTTGCAGGTGTGATCTCTTCCCCATGTCTCCCCACACTTAAAACACAGCCCCTTTCGGCTCCTTTCCCTAAGCTCAGCTTGTGATAGATTTCCCCCTGTGATTGGTCTCTTCCCCTGATTATCATTCTCCATAGGCTTACTACCAGAACCTTCCTTATGCCCCCCTCTCTCCCATCTAGTGAACCCCTTTGAGCCCTTCACAAAAGGTTTCTCACTCCCCTTCTTCTCAGTGTTCATCAGTCCTCCTTTCTTCAAGGCATTGTTCTTTTCTTCAAGTAGTAGAGCTCTATCCATCAACTCATCCAGTGACCCCGTAGCATGGAGCTTCAACTCTGCTTGGATTTCCTCCTTCAATCCATTAAGAAAAATCCCTTTGAGCATCACTCTCTCTTCTTTCTTCAAGGGGGCTGATTCTCTTTCAAATTTCTCTCTGTATTTCATAACAGAGCTCGTTTGTCTAATGCTGAGCAATGGGCCAAACGAGTTCTGAACTAAACCCGGTTGGAAGCGTCGTATGACTGCAGCCTTAAACTCTTCCCAGTTCAGGTCTGTATTCTGCTCCTCCCACCATTGATACCAGTTCAGCACTGTTAAATAGAGACGAAGAATAGAGAGACGATATTGGTCACGCAGTTCGGCCAATGTTTGCCTACGTCTGCGACTACAGAGTAGCTGTAGTTCCGTCTTATTAACTGTATATGTTGTTATGTAAAGAATACAAGCACTAATGAGTTTAAATAGACTATACTATATGAAAACCTAACGGGCCTGGGCCGAATACACATATAAATAAATCTACTATTTACACCACATCTCAACACTCCCCCTCAAGCTGGAGCGTATAGATTGTAGGCATCCAGCTTGTCACATATGTAAGTTATCCTTGGTCCTCGAAGAGCTTTTGTGAAGATGTCTGCCAATTGATCATTAGAACCAACAAATAAAGTAGCAATGTCGCCGGACACAATCTTCTCACGAACAAAGTGACAATCAACTTCAATGTGTTTGGTTCGCTCATGAAAGACTGGATTGGACGCAATATGTAGGGCTGCTTGATTATCACAGATGAGACTCATAGTGCCTATTTTACAAAAACGCAACTCTTGGAGAAGATGTTTCAGCCACGTGAGCTCCTGAGTGGTAAGCGCCATAGCCCGATATTCAGCCTCAGCACTGGATCTGGCAACAACATTTTGCTTTTTACTTTTCCATGAAATTAGATTTCCACCAATAAGAACACAATACCCAGATGTGGACCTTCTATCAAAGGGGCAACCAGCCCAATCAGCATCTGTGTAAGCGACAATATTTGAATCACCTCTATCCGTGTAAACAAGACCTTTTCCAGGAGCTCCCTTGATATACCTCAGGATTCTAACAACGGCATCCCAATGACTGTCACAAGGAGAATTTAGGAATTGACTCACCACACTAACAGCATATGAAATATCTGGCCTCGTCATGGTCAAGTAATTTAACTTTCCAACTAGCCTCCTATACCTTCCTGGATCTAAAAATGGCTCCCCCTGATCTGGTAGGATCTTGACATTAGGATCCATAGGAGAGTCAATTGGCTTGCAATCCAGCATTTTGGTTTCTTCTAAAATATCCAAAGCATACTTTCTCTGGGAAATAGCAATCCCTGCCTTAGAATGAGCTACCTCAATGCCAAGAAAGTAACGTAACTTTCCAAGATCTTTGACCTGAAAGTGGTGGACTAGATGTTGTTTAAGTCCTGCAATCCCATCATGATCATTACCTGTAATGACAATATCATCGACATAGACAACCAGATAAATACATTTGTGAGAAGAGAACTTATAAAAGACAGAGTGGTCAGCTTCACTCCGAATCATGCCATACTCTTGAACAACACTACTGAATCTCCCAAACCATGCTCGAGGGGATTGTTTAAGACCATACAAGGCTTTGTGAAGTCGACAAACATACCTACGACACTCCCCCTGAGCAACAAAACCAGGTGGTTGCTCCAGATAAACTTCTTCTTCTAGATCTCCATGGAGAAACGCATTCTTGATGTCTAGTTGATACAATGGCCAATGTCGCATTGCAGCCATAGAAAGGAATAGACGAACAGAAGCCATTTTAGCCACCGGTGAGAAAGTATCACTGTAATCAAGGCCAAAAACCTGAGTATAGCCCTTAGCAACGAGACGTGCTTTCAGACGATCAATACTCCCGTCTGGACCAACTTTGACAGTATATACCCAACGACACCCAACAATAGATTTACCAGGAGGAGGCGGCACAAGAGTCCATGTCTGGTTAGAGTCTAAGGCTGTCATCTCATCAATCATGGCTTGTCTCCAACCTGAATGAGAAAGAGCTTCCTGCGTGGACTTAGGAATGGTGATGGAAGAAATAGCAGAGACAAATGTATAATGCGAAGGTGATAAGCGGTGATAGCTGAGGAAATTATAAATAGGATGAGGGTTACGGGTGGAACGTGTACCTTTACGCACTGCAATAGGAGGGTCTTCTGACTCGGGAGGTGGATCCGGAGTAGAAGAGGGAACCGGGGCAGGAGATGAGTCACTAGGATCTTCGGTAGGAGGTGGGTCGACAGGAAGGAGACGAGCACGGCGTTGATAAGTTTGCAAGGGGGCGGGACTAGAAGGACTAGGAATTTCCGTAGGAGAGGGGTGATCTATCTGGTCAATGATGGGTGGGAGAGGAACTACCGGGACAATGTTAGGAATAGGTAATACTTGAGAGACAGACTCAGACTCAATGGGAGATGCAAAGAAGGGAGCATCCTCAAAGAAGGTAACATCAGCAGACATGTAGAAGCGATGTGTGGAGGGACAGTAGCATCGATATCCTTTTTGAACTCTTGAATAGCCAAGGAAGACACACTTAACTGCACGAGCAGACAATTTATCAAGTCCCGGAGTAAGATCATGAATAAAACAAGTGGATCCGAAGACTCGAGGAGAGATACGGAACAAGGGCTCATCGGGAAACAATATTGAATGAGGAACTCTATTCTGAATAGCAGAGGATGGCATTCTATTAATCAAGTGCCCTGCAGTGAGGACAGCATCCCCCCAGAACTTCAAAGGAACATTAGCATGAATAAGTAAGGTGCGTGCTGTTTCAATTATATGACGGTTCTTACGTTCAGCAATCCCATTTTGTTGTGGGGTATGGGGACAAGATGATTGATGTATGACGCCATTTTCAACCATAAAAGAATTAAATGATGTAGAAAAATATTCTTTCGCATTATCACTGCGTAAAGTGCGAATAGAACAACCAAATTGATTTTTGATTTCCTTAAAGAAATTTTGAAAAAACACCAAGAAGTTCAGATCTATCCTTAAGTAGGTAGATCCACGTACATCTAGAAAATTCATCAATAAAAGTGACAAAATATCTATGTCCTACAACTGAAGTGACTCGACTCGGTCCCCATACATCTGAGTGAAGAACATCAAAAGGAGAACGCGCTTGAGACTGAGTACTGCTAGGGAAGGAGGAGCGAACATGTTTCCCAAGCTGACAAGACTCACAATCTAATGACTGCAGATGAGACAAATGAGGAACCATAACTTTGAACTTCTTGAGACTCGGATGACCTAACCGACGATGAAGAAGACTGGGGGACTCTGTAGTAGAAGTGGAGGCAATTGTAGATGAAGGATGGATGGGCTGGAGGTAGTAAAGTCCATGTGACTCATATCCTGTACCAATCGTCCGCTTCGTACTCCGGTCCTGTATAACAAAATAATCATCATCAAAAGTTACAGAACATTTTAGGCTTCGAGTCAGACGACTAACTGAAATTAAATTAAATGGGCAATTGGGAACAAGTAGAACATTGTCAAGGGGTAAGGATGGAAGAGGAGTGGCTTTACCAATGCCACTAGCTTTAACTTTTGATCCGTCGGCGACGGTAATATAATGTGGGGTGTTAGGTTGGGATATGTTGGATAAAAGAGATGGATTACCAGCCACGCAATCAGAAGCTCCAGTGTCTATAATCCAGGAGTCAACAGGTGATGATTGAGAGAAACAGACTGTAGAATTACCAGAATGAGCAACTGTTGCTGATGATGAAGCCTGGGAAGTCTTATACTGCAGGAATGCCTTATACTCCTCATCAGAAAGAACATTTTGTTTAGTGCTTCTCTGTTCAGAATCATTAACCTGAGTCACATTTACTGGTTTCTCTGGAAAGCCATGAAGGGAATAACACTTGTCTTCAGTATGACCAAGTTTCTTACAATAAGTGCACTGAGGACGTCCTCCGACACGACCTCCTCGACCACCCCCACGACCACGACCGCGTCCCCCACGACCTGCAAAATTAGAAACAAGAGCAGAAGATTCTATGTTAGTCTGAGATCCATTCCCTCCAGTTCCTTCCAATCCAGGAAGACGTATGAGACGCCTGATAAGATCCTCTGTTGAGGGAATGTCTGATGCAGAAAGAATGTTGCTCCGTACTGATTCATACTTTTGATGGAGACCATGAAGAACATAGATCATACACACATTATCTAATTTTTCAAGCATCTTCTTCGGGTCATTGTCGGTCACAAGGAGCTTGAACTCATTTGCTGCTGACTGAGCTTTATTAGCATATGTCATGATGTTATCTTCTGTCATCTGAAGGGTGGCTAAATTATGAATAACACCATAGAGACGCTGGATATCATTAGAATAAACATTCTTAGCCTTCTGCCAAATATCATAACAAGTGGTGTATGAACGATAATGGACCAGCAACGAGGGTTCAATGGATTGCCACAAAAGAGAGACCAATTGACAATCTGCATGTTCCCAATCTTCACGCAAATCCTTACCAATCTCTGTAGAATTCTTGGTGAGGTGATCTAAAAGTCTTTGTCCCATAAACCACATTTTGACAGAGGCAGACCAATTCAAATAATTATCACCATTGAGTTTCTCCGTTGTTATAGAGGGATTGCCGGAGAAAACATAAGACACGAGACTCTTACCTGTCGATTCAGATTTGTTTTTGTCATTTTCTGAAGTTGAACTCATTTTTGACAATAATAGGAAGGCTAACCACAATCAGAGAGGAGCAGTAGAAAGGCGCGGTACGGAATGAACAGTAACGCCGTACGGACAAACAGGACCACCGTACGGATGAACGGTACGCCGTACGGACGGACAGCAACACTGCGTACGGATAAACAGTGTGCCGTACGGATGAATAGTGATTTCCGTACGGAATGAATAGTGGCGTCGTACGGATGAAAGGGACTGTATGACTTTCGTAGCACCTAGGGCCGTTGAGGATGAACAATCAACGGGACAGCTAGGGTTCAATAGCGTGACGGCGCGACGGCTAGGTTTTCAAGCCCAGTGATCATAGGCTTTTGATACCATGTTAAATAGAGACGAAGAATAGAGAGACGATATTGGTCACGCAGTTCGGCCAATGTTTGCCTACGTCTGCGACTACAGAGTAGCTGTAGTTCCGTCTTATTAACTGTATATGTTGTTATGTAAAGAATACAAGCACTAATGAGTTTAAATAGACTATACTATATGAAAACCTAACGGGCCTGGGCCGAATACACATATAAATAAATCTACTATTTACACCACATCTCAACAAGCACCTTATCCTCTAACGCGATTACCACCGCATCCAGCTTGTCTTCGTCGTCTACCATGTTGAGTTTGAAGTAGCGCTCTGCGCGCACGATCCATCCGTAAGCATCGTCACCACGGAATATAGGGATCTTCAGCTTCCTCCCTCCGAAATCAAGAGACGAATCGCGACTACTACTTCGCGTCGTCGTGTTGGAGCTGTCGCTATCAGTATTACCCGCTCCTTCGCTTTCTTTAGTCGGGTCGGGTCGCGTTTTCTGTCGCCGGTGAGAATGGCGCTTGCGATGACGTCCACTGCGCGAATGGTTGCGCGTAACCAGCAATTCCTTCAGTTCCTCTATCTGTTGTTCAAATTTCTGTTCCATACTATCAAGTCGTTTCTCCATGTTGCTGCGCGTTTGCACCATAAATAACCAAAATCGGTTGCTTTGATACCAGTTGATACAAACTCAGAAACAGAGGATGAAAATACTGCCAAATTCAGAGGATCTCACTGAATTTGGAACGAGGAAGTACAAAGTATGATAGAGGAGCAATAGAACAGTACAATGGTGATCCAATCACCAAGGCCCTTCCCAATTAATTCCCAAAACAAGCCCTAACCTCTCTGTTATGACACTCCCCCCTATATCTAGCATTCTCTCTCCAAATCAAGGCAGATTCCCTCACGCCCTGCCTCACTGCCACGTAGGCCACTCTCCTAACAGAATCAAGGTGAGTGTGTGATCAAGTGGTCCCCAAGCAATTGGTTTCCACTTCTTCCTCTCATACACATTTGTGAATTTCCTATTCTGCCCCTCATTTCCATGTGAAGAGTCCTTAACAATTATGTAGCAGAACGAGTACTCTCTGAAAGATTTCACTTTTATTCTCAACAAATGATTCACCATGTCCCTTTTGGAAGAAGACTTAAATTTAGGAGAAAGTGTAAGCACATCATTGAATATGCATTGTGGACTTTTAATCAAAGTCAATTAAGAGTGATCTTATTCTTGAAGTGATTCAGTGTGGGCCAAAGAATGCATTCATTGACGTGGGCCATTGAACAAATAGTTGATAAAGATTTTCTAAGTCATATTATTTATTATTTCTGTAATTCTCTCTTAGATCTTTGACATCATTGTCCACCTATTCTCTTTCCTTTGAATATTTTATTTTAGTTGTTTTTGTTGATTACTTTTCAAACTTTTTGCACTAAGCTTGGATGTAAATGAACCGCAGGAATTTCATCGTCTACGCTCAAGTCTTCGAGCTAAGCAAGAACATGCTTCACTATTAGATGATTTTAAAGAATTTGATCGAACAAGATTAGACTTAGAAGATGGCGCAGAATCTGAACAACATGCACTCCTAAAAGAACATGCATCTATCAGCCGAAGTACTGGACATGTCAGTGATATAATATAACACAATTTCTTTCCTATACAATAAAATGCTAAACATGTCTTGCTTTTTCTAACAATTCCTTTATTTTTCTTTGAAATTTTATCTGATCTTCAAATGAGGTAGCCTTGTTTTGAACTGTTCTACTTATTCACGTGCTGCAGATGGACAGTGTAATTTCACAAGCACAAGCAACACTCGGCGGACTTGTCTTCCAGCGTTCAACATTTGGCGGCATCAATTCAAAGCTCAGTAACGTGAGCAGCCGCCTCCCATCGGTACGACTCTTGTCACAATGGGTTTTGGCCTTTCGCATCCAGCATTTGTATTATGATATTTAATAAGGACCAGCCCCAAATAAAGGCATTGGATAATTATTTTTTATATATATAAGTTAAAACCATATTCAAGAGAGTACAAGGGGAACAATAACCCGTAGCGTAAAACATTGTATATGTTAATTTATGCTTATCTATGGAAAGATGTTGCTACCTCTGAAGCATGAGTACTTCAAAATTTAGAGCCAGACTTGTACTGTACTCGTACCCGGTACTTGTACTCATTGGATACTCGTGGGTACTTATCAGATTGCATTTTTTTTTATGATATTGAAACTGTTCCTATTACATTGTATATTATTTTTATATTTTCTGTTATATTACATTGTATATTTTTCTGTTATATGTTTACTTATTTTTGTTTTCTACTTATCGGTCATGTTTGTTTATTTCAACATCAAAATTATATACCACTCTGAATAATATTGCAGGTAAATAACATACTGTCGGCGATAAAGCGAAAAAAGTCAATGGATACTCTTATACTTTCCCTTGTGGCATCAGTATGCACATTTCTCATTCTCATCTACTGGCTAACCAAATGAGGTTGTTTTACTTTGCTGGGTTCTCAACTTGTGCAAACCGTTTTGTGTTCTTTATCTAGTGTATGCACATTTCTTCATAGCCTGTGCCATACTGAAAAAGAATCTTTTTCAGGGTAGTGTATGTATTGTTATTTGATTGTTTATCCTTGTATCAAAAGTAATTCCCTGAGTGAAGATTCAGAAATCACCCCTTCCCACAAAACAAATTTTGGGGTTCCATTTCTTTGTAAGATCATAGCTGGTAGAACGTGGAAAAAAATTATTGTGTAAATTTCAGTAAATGGTATAGAGTGGAAAGAAAAAGGCTTATCAATATGTTTAATATTCAATCATACTTTTGTCTTTCTAATTGCAATACAAAATAGGTTTTAAGAAGTAATGTTATGATGTTGTAATATAATAAATATGATTGAATGTATGTAAAACTTCAATTATTGATTTTTATTAACATCATTGCTTAGGGGTGAAGCAATATTTTCTTTCAATCATCTCTCTTATTATTCTCTCTCTAGAAGATGGATTGTATGTCATGTGGATCTGTGTTTGATTTTGGTTCCCTATTTCCCTCATTTCTAGTCATAGCATCTCTGTATGATTTTCTTTTGGCCCATTTTTATTACACTCCTCCTGCTCACAAACACCTCCTAATTTCCAAAAATCCCAGAAATACCCTTATGTGGAACGTGCTCCCAAACCTACACACGCTAACGGTACTTTAGTACCGAATTGGTACGGTACTTTAATACTAGGTAATCAAATGCGAGATGTAATATTTGTTAAAATTAAGGGGTAAAAATGGGAAGTCTTTGTTTTGGTGGGGGTATGGGGTCCACTGTGGACGTAGAAAAATTAAAATCCCTGTTTTTTTGGTCAGCCTGTTTCTAAATTGGCCGGGTGTGTGCAATAAAAAAGCTAAAACAATTTGTGTACTAATTCATGGGTTTTGATTTTCTTACCCCCGCTCCTAGAGTCCTAGCCCATATACCCCCACATTTTAGTTTATTATCATTTTACCCTCAATTAATTAATCAAAATTTAATCTAGAAAATAGTTTTTTTTTTCGGATTTATGTGTTAAAAGATAAATCAAGGGTTTTCTGAAAAACTTCC
Source organism: Astragalus membranaceus (assembly GCA_039519185.1). Lineage (NCBI taxonomy): Eukaryota > Viridiplantae > Streptophyta > Magnoliopsida > Fabales > Fabaceae > Astragalus > Astragalus membranaceus. Next base: position 20,933,945 of record CM076850.1, on the reverse strand, counting down.
TGGATTTATCTCTTAAAACATATTTTTGGAAGCTGTTTTTTTTTTAATTCTGGATTTATGTTTTAATACATAAATCCGGAACGTAAAAGTTACATTCCGGAATTTTGTTATAAGACATAAATTCGAAAGTACATTTTTATCGTTCCGGAATGGAATATGTCAGACATAATTGGGAAGACAATTTTTTTAAAAATAATTTTAATTAATTATTAAAATTAAAATTAAATATAATAATGTATTTCGATCAACTGCCAAGATCTCACCAACACTTTTGATGGCCTCGATTCGTCATTTTTGATCAACGGCCTACATTCGGTCAAAGGACTTTAATGTACGTATTGATAAGCGTGCCAGAACAGATAGAATTTCAATGGTTTAGATTTCTTATCCACAATATTGATCAACGAAACACACTCAACGAGAATCGATATAAATACAGACTTACACTAAATTTTTCACATCAACACTTCTTTGCTTATTTTATTTTTCCAAACCCTCCAAAATGAACGCCCTTTCAACCCAGTACTCAAGGGATTGCACCTTGACTGTTGCTCATCATCGTGGAAAAGTCACCAGAAAAGAAAATTGTGTCTTCTTTGAGTGTCCAGATCCTGTTTTATGTATTCTCAAGCACAAAATCACCTTCTCACATTTAAAAAGATAAAGTATAGGATAAGGTTCAACAGCAGGGTGCATGGCACCGAGAGGTTAGTAGTATTATCTATCGCAAACCCAGTTGTGGAGATGATGGTCATGTTTACTAGTCCTCCATGATTGTTAAGACTGACGACGGCGTACGAGATATGTTGACCATCCAAGACAGTTATAAGAAGCTTGGTCCTTTGGAGCTTTACGTGGAGACCAAACGGAGTGGCAATGGGATTCTTTTCCTTCTGAGCCAGGGATCGTCACAGTAGAAAAAGATGTGATTGCTCTATCGTTTTCTATTTCCTTATTTGTTTTTGCTATGTATTTTTTTATGTTTATCTTTATTATCGTTTAAATAAATAGACGCGTTCGGCTAGTTCTATCACACAATATAAAACACGTGCATGAAACAGTTATCCCTAACATGAAAATAAAATTATTATTCTTAACGATTCATAACTTATTGAAATTCATACTAAGTAGAAAAGAAGAAAAATGAGTCCCAACAATTCATAACATAACTTAATCATCTAGATCAACAAAAAACGGATTTGATGCAATTTCTCCAACAACATCATTTTGAGGGGCCTGAACTTGAAGAGGTGGTGGCTGACGACGCATCAATCTAGGACGAACACGTTCAGTACTCATTGGAATATGTATCTTGAAACGTCCTCATGAAGTATAGGTCAACAGAACCACCCTACGATTTACTGTGCCAAACAAACTGTCTGCTCCAAAAACATCCATGATCTTATTGGTGTTAGTGTCTATGTATGGGGTGCCATCAACATCAACAAAAATAGAGGCAGGATGAGGTGCTCCAGGTCCTGTTTCTATATTAAGTCTTTGAGGTAACTTATGTTGGTAAGCATTATAGAGTTCTTTAGAGATCTTAATCAACTTCTGTAAATTAATAAGTATTAAATTTAAGAACAGTAACAAATGTAAAGGATTTTTCAAAAACAAATAATATATAGAAGACACGGCAATTACCGACTCCACAGATATAACTGATAGAAAAGTCTTGGAAACCATGGTATTCTGCATGCGTGGCGACCCCCCGATATCCATGTGAGATTCTGTCCCCGACTCTAATGTGTACCACTGCAAAATTATCACAAAAAAATAATTAAAAAATATTAACATAAAATAAATTTTCAAAAAAAAATTACTTCCGGATTTATCTCACATGGAAGTGTACTTACTAACCTCCTTTTGATGAAGTGTTGATGATAGAATCTGAAAGGCTGAAACAGCAACGAATTGACTTGCAAAATAACAAACGCGAGTAAAATTCAACCCTGCCTCACAAGCGCAAATCTATGAGGATACAACAGGTCTCGTTCCGAGTACAGTAGCAATCAAGATATAGTCTCGAGTACAGTAGCAATCGAGGTATCCGAACTGGCAAGAGTGGAAGTATGGAATTTCAAGAGATGAACTGAGGAAGAGAGAAGAGCGATTTTGAATTTGAATTTTGGTTGTGCATCAAGTGCTACTCAACTAGCATTAATATAGGCTCTTCAAGTAAATGCCTTTTACCAAGTCAGTCAACGAGGAGCCAGTAACCACTTAGCTTGCGGAATCAGTAATGTATCTGGACGCATTTTAATAAAATGAATGTGAACAATACTTGGACCTGAAGTAAACAGCTGTTAGGAAAATATCTTTCGGTAATATTCAATAAAAATAATTCTGATTAATCAAAATGGTTCAAAATAGGCATTTTCGGATAGACTCATGTAAGTCCTATATATATATATATATATATATATATATATATATATATATATATATATATATATATAATTTCTCAATAAAACTTCCAATTAACTTACTATAATTAATACACAAATTCATCAATTAAAGATCAGGTATGGAAGAGATATATTTTCCAATTTTAGCATATCAAATTCCAAACTAGAACTTATAATATGAAGTGCTTCGGTTTCATTCAATAGATTGACTTTGATAAATACGTGAATTGTTGGCCATAGGAAATTTGGATTTAAAGATCAGGTATCAATGTATTAAAATACAACATAGCTCTCTCTAACCACCTAATCAACAACTAGAAAAACTAGACAGATTTTAGAAAGAATTTACCAAGAGTGTACCTGTGGTTTTGGACAAGTGAAAGTTGTATGAACAACTATTTTTTTGGTATTAATGAACAACTTTTTTTAAATCTAAGAGTAAATAGTAATGCTAACATGAACTGAAAAATAATTAAGAATCACCTGGTAGGAATATTGAAGGGAAAATGCTAATATATTGTCCCGAAAACTAAATAATCATTCTCAATTTCTTCTTTATTATAATTATTATTATATTTGCTCTATTTCAATAAGTGAATGTCAAGTATTGTAGTATCAGAGGTAATAGCAACCAAAATCATTAGTGATGAGAATATGCTACTTGTTGGGGATAAACACGTGAAAGGGAGAAGAAAAGGAAGTGGCGACGCAAGGTGTCAGAGAATGATTAGGGCAATATCAATAGAATAGTAAAAGCTGCACTGATTTTCATAAAAGTAGGGTACATATTACATACTACTGACGTCTATATATATATATATATATACAATGAAACAGGCCCAGGCCCATAATTTCGACCAGCCCATTTCGACTACGTTACTAACTACACCTATGTTTATTACAAGCAATAGAATTACAAGGTATATCTCAATATTCTCTCCTAATTCACATTGCAGAGTGACATCATCCCAAGCATTGTTCTCAGTTCTTCGAATCTTCCCTTTTGCAATGGCTTGGTCATTGCATCAGCTACTTGAAGTTCTGAACAGCAATATTCCAGATTCAGCTTCTCATTGTTTACTTGATCACGCAGGAAGTGATATCTGGTCTCTATGTGCTTCGACCTACCATGTGCGACAGGATTCTTGGCGAGATTTATCGCAGACTTGTTGTCGATCAACAACTTCATTGCTTCGACCCTGTGCACTCCAATTTCGACCAATAGCATGCTCAGCCATGATGCTTGACATGCTGCAAAGGAAGCAGCCACGTACTCTGCTTCACAGGAGGATAGTGCTACGATGCTTTGCTTCTTCGAGCACCATGAGATGGGTGTCGTTCCATACATGAAGACATACCCACTTGTACTCTTTCGATCATTCTTGTCTCCACTCCAGTCGGAGTCAGTGTAACCAAACACTCCAGCATCATTCTTCGACTCAGACTTGCTAGGGAATAGATTACCATAACTTTGTGTTCCCTTTATATACCTTAGTACTCTTTTGGCAGCTACTAGATGAGAGTTTTTCGGTTTCTCCATGAATCTGCTGATCATTCCGACACTAAACATAATGTCAGGTCGAGTGTTGCACAGGTACCTCAGGGAACCCACAATCTGTTTGAAGAGGGTGGCATCTACTTCAATCCCTTCATCATCTTTCGACAGCTTGCTGCTTGTGTCTGCTGGTGTCGAAACCTCCTTGCAATTGATCATGTCGAATCGGTTCAGGATATCAGCTGCATACTTCGACTGATGCAGAAATATTCCCTTACTTGTCTTTGTAAATTCCATTCCCAAGAAATATGATAGATGTCCTAGATCACTCATTTCGAACTCAGACATCATCACTTTCTTAAAGGCTTCGACTTCGACTTCATTGCTGCCAGTTACTAGTAGATCATCTACATACAGGCACAACAACAACTGAGTCGAAGTTCCATTCTTCTTCACATATACTCCATGTTCATTGGTGCATCTAATGAACTTCTGAGCTAAGAGAAAAGCATCAATTCTCTTGTTCCATGCCCTTGGGGCTTGCTTGAGTCCATATAGGGCTTTCTCAAGCTTAAAAACAATGTCTTCTTGACCCTTCGACTCAAAACCAGGTGGTTGACAAACATAGACTTCCTCCTCCAAAGGTCCATTAAGAAATGCTGACTTTACATCTAGTTGATGTAGGAGCCAGCCTCTATGACTTGCCAATGCTACTACCAATCTTATGGTTTCGATCCTGGCTACTGGGGCAAAGACCTCATTGAAATCCAAACCAGGTTTCTACAGGAAACCTTTGGCTACTAGCCTGGCCTTGTACTTGGCCACTTCTCCATTGGGCTTGACTTTGGTCTTGTAGACCCATTTCACGCCTATAGCTTTCTTTTGCCTTGGAAGTTCGACTAGCTTCCAAGTGCCATTCTTTTCGATTGACTTCAGCTCTCATCAATCATTGCTTCCTTCCACTGCTTGTGACTAAGAGCTTCTTCCAGGCTCACTGCATCTGCTTCAGCCATTAATGCAAAGTGTGTCAGGTCTCCCTCTGCTGTAACAGCAGAATCTGGGAATGTGTCGAATCCTTCTAGCCTCACTGATCTTTGCCTTTCCCTCTGTGACCTTCTAACAGGTTCGACAGCAATGGGTTCTTCAGGTTCTTCAGTTTCAGCCTCTTCATTTTGATCATTTAGATCATGAACTTCGTCGAAGTCCATTATTGTAGGTTTCTCACAGCCTTCTTCCCAGTTCCAATGTTTCGACTCATCTACTACGACATCTCTGCTTTTCACCATTTTCTTCTTGTTATACCCTAATTTTGTCCGCTTCCTTTGTTTTACTTTTTGCTACTCGTTTAATTTGTTCGTCTAATTTGCCACTAGTCTTTTGGTTTAATTGGGTCTGCACCTCTTATTTGGGCCTAAGTCTAGTAATTTATTTAGTTGGGCCTATACTTGCGTAATTGGGCATGCTTATCCAACTTGCGTTTGTGTGTTTGGGTTTGTTTAGTCTTTTTGTTTAGGTTGGGACCAATTCTTTCTTTTTACCATTCTCTAATTGAATCAAAAAAAGCATAAAGGGTTGCTGCCCATTCATATTACAAAATTGTCCAAAACTCAAAAAAAGTACAAAAACCAATAATCCAAAATAAAATTAGGGAAAATGAAAATAATACAAAAATTTTCAAAAAAAAAGAAGAAAAGGGGTACGCAGCCAGCAGCTGCCCCAACTAGGTTTTTTTTTCTTCGTCCCTTGGATGTTGTCCTTCCTCCATTACCAGCTATTGTCCTTTGCCCATTCAAATAGCTGTCCTTTTGCTGACCAGAATGGAGCTGTCCTTTGCACCCTTGACTGTCATTTTCCCTCCTCACCACAGCACCCTAAATTTGCCCTAATTGCTGTCCTCAGCACCACACCAATTTGCCTATAAATATCAAACAGTAGCACACATTTGGGGCAGAGGGACAATCAACGAAATTGACAGCAAATAGACACAAAAATACCCTAAACACAGTCACTGAGATACAGAAAAAAAATACACACAGACAGAGTCACTGAAATTTTCACACAACAGAAATTCAGAGCAACCGATCAGGTTTTTACACTAAAACCCTATTCTCCAAAACATCAAAAACATTTCTAAAACAGACCAGAAGCAGTAGCAGAGAAGCAGTATTCACAGCAAGCAGCAAGCGAAAGAAGTTTGTTCTGAAAGCTGAAGTAAAGGTTGATTTTATTTTCTGCTTTGTTCATTATTCTGTTTTTGAAATGCATGTGTGTTTAAACTATACGAGTCTCTTTGAAATAGGGTGGATCAATTTTTTTTCATATAATTCGATAAAACAGAAACGTATGAGCAAGGAGATCAAGTTTAGTGTTCAGATTCTTCAAAAAAAACTAGAAGTTAGGTTCAGTTTATGTTTAGGGTTTTTTTAAAAATCACAAACAGAAGGGAGTAAAAATAAGAAAGAATCAGAGTTTAAAAAATGAATAAGAGTAGAAGGAAAGAGGAGAACCGGAACCGTACCCGTTAGCTCCGACCACCGTGGACGGTGGTTGTCCTCCACGAACCAGTCGTCGACACAGCCCCATCACACCTAACCCGTCACCATTAAAAACCTCCCTCAGCCACCTGTCATACCGCAATTTTGTCCGGCTTAGGTCAAAACCCTAATTTCCCAAAAAATAAATAAATTGAAGAGCGAAGAGCCTTATGCACTGCATTTCGGATCCTAGAAGGCATTCCAAGGTTCTTGAAATCGTTTTTAGGGTTGGAACGCATTTTTCGGGCAAATTAGGGTTTTAGCGCCAAAAAGGGTATTTTGGTCATTTATAACGGTTTTTTTTTTCTCTCGCTTTCAAAAAGGATCAAAATATGTATAATTAAAAATAGAAATCTGAAATCAAAATATAAAAATGAATAGCAAAATAATATTGGATGCTTATTGTATTTTTAGAATTAGGGCTAATTCATTTTAGGTGCTTTTTGCTTTTATCCATTTTTGGCTAAAGTAAGCACTAGTTTTGCAAGCAAACTACCTCCCTCACTCCATCCTCATGCTCCACACCACCCCTCACTTCAGCCCCCATCAATTGCACATCACAAAAAAGCCTTTCATCATGACAAGCACACCTTTGAATCCAATAACATTCAATACACAACATTTTTTTACCTTCTTTCTCTCTACACCACTAAATACACACTAATTTCTTTATTTCCCTCTCACAACCTTAAACCCATTAGATCTTTGGCCTCCCAAGGATTTGAATAAGGATAACTCACTCCTCTCCTCCCGAAAAGGACACAAAAATTCGTAGCCCCTCTCCTCTCCCTCACTTCCTCTTGTTTTTTCTTTCATCTCAAAGAAACCTTCCCATTTCTCCTACACCAAAAAACCCTAGCACACCAAAAACCTCCCCTTTTCTCTCCCAAAACCGTGGCCTCCCCACTCCCTTCCTTCATCCATTTTTGATTTCCTCTTCACCCAAACACCACCATCTCACTTCATTCTCATCCCTCTTTCATATATCTTCTCCATTTTCCATTCAAGATCAAACATCATCATCAAGGAAGGTTTTCATCAAGGTTTCTTTTTGGGGTTGGAGTTGAAGTTCCTTGGAGGTTCTTGTTGATTTGGTTTCTATTTTCTTCATCTCATTGCATTTTCTAGCTTGGATTGGAGGTAAAAACTTTCAAACCCTTGCATCATCTTCAACCTTTTTGCATTAAAACCCATTTTCCTCTTCACTTTGCATTTCACATATCATCATCATTTTGTTTAAAATGTAGCTTGTTGTTGTTGGTGAGAGGAGCCTTAAACACTATTGACAAGCACTTAGGGAGGCTTGGGTGTTTAAGGTGCCTCTCACTCTTGAATAAATGGAGTCATGTTGTTTTGTGTTAATTTTTTGCATTTGTTGTGAAGTAAAATTGTTGTTTCATGTGTTGTTTGGTTCACATATCCTAGTAAAGTTAGCTTTAATTTGATTTTGTTGTTTCTCTTTGCTTGATGGGGCTTAATCATGTTGTAGATATTTGATTTTAGTGTTTTCATGCTTAGATACTTTGTTTAGGTTTGCAAATTTCTTTTCTCACATAGATTTCGCACAAAGTAAAGAGTTTGAGAATAAATGTTGATTTGAGGTCTTAGTGTTTAAGTTATGTGATTAATTGTTCCTAAGTCTTGTTAGTACCTTTTGCTTGCTTGATTTTGGGAGTTTGATGAATAAATTGATGGTTTGACTATGTATTGGTTTCGCAAGTCATGAAGAATAAATAGAGTTTTTATATGTTTGCTTATTGTCTCAAGTTGATGATAGGCAATATGATTCTCACTTGTGCCTAGTGCACCTTGCCTAAAGTGATGAGGATGGTTCTATATGATTCAACCCTTTTAGTTTATATGTTGTTTAAGTTGATGATTGGCAAGAAGATTCACACTTGTGCACTTGCGCACACTAATTTAAGTGTTGAGGATTGACCAAAGTGATTCAACATGCTTTGGTGTTTTGATTGTTAAGATGACTTGCTTGTTTAGGGTTTGCCAGTGATCATGCTTGAGGCTACTCTTTTGAATTCATTTGTGCCTACCACTTCCTTGTCTACTCCCATGTGGAATCATTAATACTTAGATAGGCCCATTCCTCACATTGCATCTTCCACTAGATGTGCATTTAGATTCCCTTGCGTTTTGTAGAAATATTTGAGTATGGTTCTCGCCTAGCGTCTTCCACTAGATGTGCATTTAGGTTCAATCTTGCCCACTCTTGTATTTTTGCTTAATGCCCAATTCAAGTTCCTTCTTTGCCTATTTATGTGTTGTGGTCTAACATGTATAGTCTAGGCTAATATTTGCTCAAGAATTCAAATGAGATTGTTGTTTGCCTAAGGATTCGATTTGCATTCATTGCTTTCTTTTCTAAGTGGCCTAGCATGAAAATGGTGACTAGTGACAATCACCCATAACCTTTGTTAGTTTGGTTGTCCTAAGAGCCTAAATTTCAAAAAAAAGGATGTTTTCATATGCATAAGCTACTAGTGATAATCACCCATAACCTTTGTTAGTTTGATTATCATGAATGCTTTCAATTTCAAAAGATATTTTCCAAAGCATCAAAAGTCATAGCAAGTGTTAGTGATGATCACCCATAACCTTTGTTAGTTTGATCATCATGAGCGCCCCTCACTTTTCAAAACCAAAGCAAAAAGACTTTCACTTTCAAGGCTCGTTAGAACTACGTCGCTTTGATTCCCATTTGGGATACGTAGGAGCGAGTCACATTCTCGTCAAGCGCAACCATAAAAAAGGTTTAGCATTTGCATAACAAAAAAGAGTTATTTTCGTGACAAAAGAATCACTTTTGCAAACCAAGATCATTTTCAGAAAAAAAACCTTTTCCTTTTTAAAATCATTTTCAACCCATCGTCGCTAGTGGTTAATCAGAACCTTTGTTCGTCTAGCCATTGGTGGCGATGTCTTTTTCCCCAAAGAACAACAAGCGATGATCACTCATAACCTTTGTTAGTTTGATCATTCGTGCCAATCAATCCCTTTCGAAAACCCCTTTCAAAAGAACAAATAAAAAACGAGTCGCTACTAATAGTCAATCAGAACCTTTGTTCGTCTGACTGGCGGTAGTGACTCTCATTTTCAAGAGTACTTAGCGGTGATTACCCATAACCTTGGTTAGTTTAATCATTCACTAAATGCTCGTCCTATTTCGAAAACTCACTAAAAAGATAAAAGACAAAAACCTTTTTCAGGACAAAGAAGAACTACGTAGCTTTGAGTTCTCCATCGCACCGGGAGATACGTAGGAGCGGGCCATGTCCCGTCAAGCGATTTTTCTAAAAAAAACCATTTTCCCCCCTTTTTCATAATAAATAAAGATTTTCATTAAGATTTTTTCAATAAGAAGTAGAGAGGCAAAATTAAGTATTTTCAAGTCAACACACTAAAACCACACATTTAATTAAAGGTTCCCTCTCAGTAGAGAGGACGTGTGGGGTGCTAACACCTTCCCCGCGCGTAACCGACCCCCGAACCCTATTCTCGAGTTTCGCAAGACCAATTGCTTTCCAAAAAGGTTTTCCTAATATTTTCCTTAATAAATATTGGTGACGGCTTCATTGTTTTAAAAAGTTGTGAACGAGGAAGGTTCTCCCTCGGGGACTTTTTCGGGCGCAACACCACCCCAAATAACCACCGTAGCCATCGCGTCAACCCTAAACCACCAAACTGTAGCCCAAACACTACCATCCACCACCACGGCCTAGCACCACTCAACCACCACCGAGCCCCCCAAACGCCGAGCCCACCAGCGCGTCCGTCACCATCATCCTCTCTTCGCCGTAAGCTCAAATCATCAGGACACCACGTTTTTGTTCTCCATCACGGTCACTGATAACTCTATTTTATATAGATTTATTCATACAATTAAGCTTGAGTTATTGCTTATTTTCAAGAACATTTATATATATTTATAGCTTATTTATCAAGGAACAACATTCTAAATATTCAAATGGATAAAGGGCAATGATCTAGGCAAAATGCACAAATCTTGTTAGGTTTGATGTTTTTGTTCAGTGCAGCTACTGCAGGAGTGGGAACACTGTCAACACCAGGAGTGGAAACACTAGGAGTGGAAACACTGCCAACACCTGCTAAAATTCTGCAGTTAATACCAAAACATCCAAAGACCATTTCAATGCTTCCACACTTGATTAGTGACGTCATGCCTAGTCACCTGGAGCTGAGCCACTTGCTGAAGTCGGCGATACACATAAAAATCAAGTTGCAAGACTCAAACTTATCTAAAAGACATGTGGCACTTCTCCAATGGACCTCATCTTTTGTTATGCATGCAAGCGACCAAACCTGTGCAGCTTTCTTGATTGGTTGTCAACAAATTAACCATGTTCGGTCTCCTCAGCTGATCTTTCACGCCAAAAGAAACCCCTTGCAAGAGGAAAGCTTTCAAGCCTATAAATAGAAGCCAAATCCATCATCTATCAATATATCATCTTTCACATCTTTAAATCCTTTATCTTTCAGTTTAGTTTAGGTTTAGTTTATTTTCATTTTAAGTTTCTAAGGAGAGGAAGGTGAGGAAGTGATTGACAACCATTCTCTTCACTTCTACTTTGAAGAAATTCGTGTAAGAAATCTTTATTGTACTTCAACTTGGGAACTTAATGCAAAAGATCTTCTATTCAAGTAATCTCTACTCTTTTAAGTTCTTTTCCCTTATTATTCATTTACTTATGTTCTTTGCATATTCTTTGCTTTATAACATGAGTAACATGAGCTAAATTCCCTTAAGTTGAGATGTTCTAACCTTGTAATGAACTTCTAAATATGTTATTATGGTTTATGTAGTATAAACACATTAAACTCTTGCATAATACTTCTTTCAACTTATTCTGGAATTGATCACTTTAGAATAGGTAAAAACTTGTAGCAGCAGACATGGGCTACATTTATGAACTCAAGAGTTAATAAGGACAAGTATTTAATAAAGGAAACCTTGTTAAATATATGCTAAAACCTAGACATAGGATAGCATAGTTCTTAGGATAATAAAATTACAAGAGTGAACCTATTTAGCAACTTGGATCATTGTTAGGAGGCAAGGGAGGAATTGACAAACCTCTCTTTACTGTAGAAAACAAAGATCATAAGAGCTTGTAATGTAACTCTGAAGAGAAGTGCTGAAAGGCACAAACTGATGCACCTACATCCAGTGTTCCCACACTACATACTCCATTAAAACATTTAGAAGTAAAGTACTTGGTAAAAACATCTTAATTGCTTTTTCCAACTGATTTCTCACACATTTTATTGCTTATTATTATTTTACTTACTTTGAAAACTCCAAACCAAAAATACTGAATAGTGTAGACACACTAAGTGTACACTTTGAACTACAAAAATTTACAATACATAATCCCTGTGGGTTCGACCTTTCTTATCACTTTATTACTTGTGTGACTATGTATACTTGCATATAATAAACCACACCAAGTTTTTGGCGCCGTTGCCGGGGATTATAGTAAAATTTTGTTGTTTAGATTGTTAATTTAGTGTTTTATTAGTACTACTGGTATTCTGTTTTCTGTGCAGAAACACTTAGTGCAGAAACACTCAAGGTGGAAACACTAGTTTATGCCCAGAGATAGACCACCAGAATTTGATTGTGATCCAGAAATTGAGAGAAGATTTAGGAGATTGCTAAGACAACAAAGACAAAGACAACAAGACTGCAGAACAATGTCTCACCACAGTGAAGATGCCTCAGTAAGTGGAGGACCTAATTCACATCAACAAACTGAAGGTGGACTAGATCACAGACAACAATTCATTCAAATGGGACCAATAGGTATGATTAATGATAGAGATAGACCTATGAGAGACTATGCTCAATATGACCAGCAGCACATACAAACTAGTATTGCTAGACCTCAAATTGATGCTGTTCATTTTGAATTTAAACCTATGATGTTTCAAATGTTGCAAACAATTGGTCAATTTGGTGGATCTCCACATGAAGATCCCCATGAACATTTAAAACAATTCATAGAAGTTTGTAGTAACTTTATCATTCCTGGCATTAGTGAGGATGCATTTAGGCTTAAGTTATTTCCATACTCTTTGAAAGATAGGGCAAAATCATGGCTAAATTCTATGGAGCCCAATTCTATTCATACATGGAATGAATTAGCTGAAAAATTCTTAAGCAAATATTTTCCTCCTATTAAAAATGCTAGGATGAGACATGATATTACATCTTTTAAGCAAAAAGAATTTGAATCATTGTTTGAAGCATGGGAGAGATGGAAAGAACTTTTAAGAAAATGTCCACATCATGGTTTACCTGTCATTATACAAATGGAAACTTTTTACAATGGTCTAGAACCACAAACCAGAGTGATGCTTGATGCATCAGCTGGTGGTGTTCTTTTGAATATGTCTTATAATGAAGCATGTGATCTTATTGACAAAATTGCTACAAATGGTTCAAGTTGGCCTACTGAGAGGGTAAGTGCTCACAAGAGAACCTCTGGAGTACATGAGATTAATGATATATCAACCCTATCTGCTCAAGTAGCCACTTTAACCAATCTGATCAAACAGTGCACTAATGCACCTACATCTAGTGTAGCAACACCTAAAGAAAACACTGCAGCAACTATAGAACAAGCCCCTCCAGGAACTACAAGTTGTGTGTATTGTGGAGGAGGCCATCTATATGAAGAATGTCCTAGCAACCCTGTCTCTGTCAATTATGTAGGTTACAATAAAAATAACAACCCTTACTCTAATACCTACAATCCAGGATGGAAGAACCACCCAAATTTTAGGTGGAACAATTCTAATGCACCTGCACAAAGTGCACCTGCACCAAGTACTCCTCCTGGATTCCTACCTCAAAGCCAACAAAGATCAAACCCACCTGCCAGTGCCAACTCTCTAGAAGAATTGCTTAGATAATTCATTAGTGAAACTAGAACTGCTAGGCAAGCTCATGATATATCAATTAAGAACCTAGAGAACCAAGTAGGGCAATTAGCAACTGCTTTGCAGCAAAGACCAGTAGGTACCTTGCCATCAAACACAGAAGCTTCACCCTCACAAAGGCAAGGTAAGGAACAGGTTAAAGCCATATCTTTGAGAAGTGGCAAGGATCTAACAGAACCATATGAGCTTGAAGGTACAGAGAAGGGAGAAAAAAATAAAAATGAAAAAAATTCTCAAGATGCAGAAACACCTGGTGTTCCTACATCTCCTACTCCAAGGTTAGTACCAGAATACCCTCCTCCTCCTTTTCCTCAAAGATTGAAAAAAATACATGAGGAGAAGCAATTCAGTAAATTTTTAGATGTTTTAAAACAATTGCATATCAATGTTCCCTTGATAGAGGCACTTCAACAAATGCCAAACTATGCCAAATTCATGAAAGATGTGCTTTCTAAAAGAAGAAGATTAGGGGAATTTGAAACTGTTGTCATGTCAAAAGAATGTAGTCTGATTTTACAAAACAAAATTTCAAGGAAGCTAAAGGATCCAGGTAGCTTTACAATCCCTTTTTCAATAGGTAAGTACTATACAGGAAGAGCATTATGTGATTTAGGTGCAAGCATCAATTTGATGCCCAAATCTATCTTCACAAAGCTAGGGATTGGAAATGCAAAACCTACCACATTGACACTATCTTTGGCAGATAGATCAATTGCATATCCAGAGGGAATTATTGAGGATATATTGGTGCAAGTTGACAAATTTGTGTTTCTTGCAGATTTTGTTATACTTGATTTTATTGCAGATGAAGAAGTGCCAGTCATACTTGGAAGACCATTCTTGGCAACAGGGAAAACACTGATAGATGTGCAAAGAGGAGAGCTAACCATGAGAGTGAATGATTGTCATACCCCAATTTTGTCCGGCTTAGGTCAAAACCCTAATTTTCCACAAAAAATAAATAAATTGAAGAGCGAAGAGCCTTATGCACTGCATTTCGGATCCTAGAAGGCATTCCAAGGGTCTTGAAATCATTTTTAGGGTTGAAACGCATTTTTCGGACAAATTAGGGTTTTAGAGTCAAAAAGGGTATTTTGGTCATTTATAACGGTTTTTTTTTCTCTCTCGCTTTCAAAAAGGCTCAAAAATATGTATAATTAAAAATAGAAATCTGAAATCAAAATATAAAAATGAATAACAAAATAATATTGGATGCTTATTGTATTTTTAGAATTAGGGCTAATTCCTTTTAGGTGCTTTTTGCTTTTATCCATTTTTGGCTAAAGTAAGCACTAGTTTTGCAAGCAAACTACCTCCCTCACTCCATCCTCATGCTCCACACCACCCCTCACTTCAGCCCCCATCAAGTGCACATCACAAAAGCCTTTCATCATGACAAGCACACCTTTGAGTCCAATAACATTCAATACACAACATATTTTTACCTTCCTTCTCTCTACACCACTAAATACACACTAATTTCTTTACGTCACTCACTCCATCCTCATGCTCCACACCACCCCTCACTTCAGCCCCCATCAAGTGCACATTACAAAATCCTTTCATCATGACAAGCACACCTTTGAGTCCAATAACATTCAATACACAACATATTTTTTACCTTCCTTCTATCCACACCACTAAATACACACTAATTTCTTTACTTCCCTCTCACAACTTTAAACCCATTGGATCTTTGAAATTCAATAAGAACAACTCACTCCTCTCCTCCCAAAAAGGACCAAGAAATTCGTAGCCCCTCTCCTCTCCCTCACTTCCTCTTGTTTTTCTTTCATCTCAAAGGAACCTTCCCATTTCTCCTACACCAAAAAACCCTAGCACACCAAAAAACCTCCCCTTTTCTCTCCCAAAACCGTGGCCTCCCCACTCCCTTCCTTCATCCATTGTTGATTTCCTCTTCACCCAAACACCACCATCTCACTTCATTCTCATCCCTCTTTCATATATCTTCTCCATTTTCCATTCAAGATCAAACATCATCATCAAGGAAGGTTTTCATCAAGCTTTTTTTTGGGGTTGGAGTTGAAGTTCCTTGGAGGTTCTTGTTGATTTGGTTTCTATTTTCTTCATCTCATTGCATTTTCTAACTTGGATTTAAGGTAAAAACTTTCAAACCCTTGCATCATCTTCAACCTTTTTGCATTAAAACCCATTTTCCTCTTCACTTTGCATTTCACATATCATCATCATTTTGTTTAAAATGTAGCTTGTTGTTGTTGGTGAGAGGAGCCTTAAACACTATTGACAAGCACTTAGGGAGGCTTGGGTGTTTAAGGTGCCTCTCACTCTTGAATAAATGGAGTCATGTTGTTTTGTGTTGATATTTTGCATTTGTTGTGAAGTAAAATTGTTGTTTCATGTGTTGTTTGGTTCGCATATCCTAGTAAAGTTAGCTTTAATTTGATTTTGTTGTTTCTCTTTGCTTGATGGGGCTTAACCATGTTGTAGATATTTGATTTTAGTGTTTTCATGCTTAGATACTTTGTTTAGGTTTGCAAATTTCTTTTCTCACATAGATTTCGCACAAAGTAAAGAGTTTGAGAATAAATGTTGATTTGAGGTCTTAGTGTTTAAGTTATGTGATTAATTGTTCCTAAATCTTGTTAGTATCTTTTGCTTGCTTGATTTTGGGAGTTTGATGAATAAATTGATGGTTTGACTATGTATTGGTTTCGCAAGTCATGAAGAATAAATAGAGTTTTTATATGTTTGCTTATTGTCTCAAGTTGATGATAGGCAATATGATTCTCACTTGTGCCTAGTGCACCTTGCCTAAAGTGATGAGGATTGTTCTATATGATTCAACCCTTTTAGTTTATATGATTGGCAAGAAGATTCACACTTGTGCACTTGCGCACACTAATTTAAGTGTTGAGGATTGACCAAAGTGATTCAACATGCTTTGGTGTGTTGATTGTTAAGATGACTTGCTTGTTTAGGGTTCCCCAATGATCATGCTTGAGGCTACTCTTTTGAATTCATTTGTGCCTACCACTTCCTTGCCTACTCTCATGTGGAATCATTAATACTTAGATAGGCTCATTCCTTACATTGCATCTTCCACTAGATGTGCATTTAGATTCCCTTGCGTTTTGTAGAAATATTTGAGTATGGTTCTCGCCTAGCATCTTCCATTAGATGTGCATTTAGGTTCAATCTTGCCTACTCTCGCATTTTTGCTTAATGCCCAATTCAAGTTCCTTCTTTGCCTATTTATGTGTGGTGGTTTAATATGTGTAGTCTAGGCTAGTGTTTGCTCAAGAATTCAAATGAGATTAATTGCAAGTTATGACCATGTTGTTGTTTCCCTAAGGATTCGATTTCAATGATTGTGCCATGCTTGAATCTCCAAATCTTTTTGCATTCGTTGTTTTCTCTTCTAAATAGTTTAGCATGAAAATGGTAATTAGTGACAATCACCCATAACCTTTGTTAGTTTGATTGTCCTAAGAGCCTAAGTTTCAAAAAAGATGTTTTCATATGCATAAGCTACTAGTGATAATCACCCATAACCTTCGTTAGTTTGATTATCATGAACGCTTTCGATTTCAAAAGATATTTTCCTAAGCATCGAAGTCATAGCAAGTGCTAGTGATGGCCACCCATAACCTTTGTTAGTTTGGTCATCATGGAGGCTTTCATTTTTCGAAAGAGATTTCTACATGCACTTAAGTGGGTTCTAGTAATGGTCACCCATAACCTTTGTTAGTTTGATCATTATGAACGCCCTCCACTTTTCAAAACCAAAGCAAAAAGACTTTCATTTTCAAGGCTCGTTAGAACTACGTCGCTTTGATTCCCATTTGGGATACGTAGGAGCGAGTCACATTCTCGTCAAGCGCAACCATAAAAAAGTTTAGCATTTGCATAATAAAAAAAAAAGAGTTATTTTCATAACAAAAAAGAATCACTTTTGCAAACCAATATCATTTTCAGAACAAAAACCTTTTCCTTTATAAAATCATTTTCAACCCATTGTCGCTAGTGGCTAACCAGAACTTTTGTTCGTCTAGCCATTGGCGGCGATGTCTTTTTCCCAAAAGAATAATAAATGATGATCCATCATAACCTTTGTTAGTTTGATCATCGTGCAAATCAATCTCTTTCGAAAATCACTTTCAAAAAAGATAATAAAAACGAGTTGTTATTGATAGTCCATTAGAACCTTTGTTCGTTTGACTAGCGGTACAACTCTCTTTTTGAGTATTTAGTGGTGATTCATCATAGCCTCTGCTAGTTTAATCATTCGCTAATGCTCGTCCTATTTCGAAAACTCACTAAAAAGATAAAAAACAAAAACTTTTCAAAAAGACAAAGAAGAACTACGTAGCTTTGAGTTCTCCATCGCACCGGGAGATACGTAGGAGCGGGCCTTGTCCCGTCAAGCATTTTTTTCTAAAAACCCCTTTTTCCCCCCTTTTTCATAATAAATAAAGATTTTCATTAAGAATTTTTCAATAAGAAGTAGAGAGGCAAAATCAAGTATTTTCAAGTCAACACACTAAAACCACACATTTAATTAAAGGTTCCCTCTCAGTAGAGAGGACGTGTGGGGTGCTAACACCTTCCCTGCGTGTAACCGACCCCCGAACCCTATTCTCTAGTTTCGCAAGACCAATCGCTTTCCAAAAAAGGTTTTCCTAATATTTTCCTTAATAAATATTGGTGGCGGCTTCATTGTCTTAGGAAAAGTTGTGAACGAGGAAGGTTCTCCCTCGGGGACTTTTTCGGGCGCAACAGCTGGCGACTTCACTGGGGACTAAAAAACATTTTCTTTCAAAAGTGGGTCAAGCCTAATTAATTAAGTGTGTGGTTTGTGTGATTGATTTGAACATCTTGCTTTGCCTCTATTCTTCTTCTTCTTCATAAGCATGTTGTATCCATATTCATTCTTCTTCTATGTTTGCTTTTGTTTAAAATAATAGATAGTTACTCCTGTGCTTAAATGCTTAGTTCCCTCATGAATATTTCCCCTCTCTTGTCATGTCCCCTTCTTCTCAGCTCCCTTTCTGAGGTAAGTAATGTGTTTGTTGTTGGCACCCTAGATTAGTTGAATTTGATTGGTATTGAACCCTAGGGTAGACGACATGTTATTGATTTCTATTGTCTGGACTGTTCTGGATTTTCATTTGCAGGTAGGGTAGTTTTTTTTAAGGAAATGCCCTTCGCATACACACACTTGTACCTTGAGTCTACATGATTAGAGAAAGAGACCATAACCCAGGTCTGTTAGGATACCATAGGATGAGTGGATTCGAGTAGTGGGAGCCCATCAGGACCTTTGTCCGTTTGGCTACTCGCGAAAGTTTCAATCAGAGTTGTGCTCTTTCATGATGCTTCGTATCTAGCAGTTTGCTGCATTTACAGGGATTTTCATGAGAGGGACTGTGGCTCTGATGACCTTTGTGAGGGTGTGAATAGAGCTACATGAGAAGATTATCCCTAAAATACCTTAGATCATAGGTTCTACCCCCTTTTAGGTCACAAGGGCTTTCCAAATTGTGTGTTGCATCGTTGCATTCAGTTCAATCAATTTTTCCTTCAAAGTTTTTGAAAATAAAAAAAAAGATATGCTTTCCCTTTTCAATAAACGCCTATATGAGGTGGCATATAGTGTGAAAATTTTCAAATCACCACCTGTAAATATCCTCTTTCTGCAAAAACACAAAAAAGAAGCACCCCTGCATCATTGCATCATTTGCATTGCATAAAATTCCAATTTTGAAAAAAAACCATTCATCTTGCATTCCCTTTCATCACATAAAGATAAAACAAAAACAATTATCATCTGCATAGCATAAGCATTTCATTTATAATCATGCAAAAAATCCTCGTCGAGTTCATCCAAGACGAGGCGTTCATGCATAAGCATTATTTCAAAAAAAGAGACACAATAGAACTACGTAAGCTTTGATTCCTCATTACAATGGGGATACGTAGGAGCGGGTCATACCCCGTCAAGCACATCCTTTCTAAAACCTTTTTTAGATCATTTGCATCTCCAAATAATTTTCAAAATCATGTTCCAAAACTAAAAATGAAAAAAAAAATGAAAAGTTTCCAATGCATGCATCTTCTCTAAACAACGAGAAAATAGAAAAGCTCTTCATGTAAAAGCTCAATGGGTAAAAGTGCACCTTCGAATGACGAAGGGTAATATCTCAAATTTGTTTGTGCACTACAAATTTGAGATGTTACTCCACGATATCGGGGCACTTTAACCCTATCAAGTGAGGTTTGTTTTCAAATAAGAGAATAAGTTTGAGTTAACCAAATGTCGAAGCATTTCAGTATATTGCGTGAAGTATTGAGTCAGGTTCCACTCAATGTTTAATGCAAGTTACTCAGAGTAACGATAATTGGTTGCCTCACGTCATCATTTTTTACAATAAAAAGGGGGAAGGGGCGTTGGCATTTCATACTTTGCCTTGCCTCTAAAAAAAATCATCATTTAGAAAAAAAAGAAGCATCATTCCTGCATCTTTCATCATTCAAAAGAAAAAGGGGGCATTGGTATTTCGTACCTTGTCTCGCCTCTAAAAAATAAAAAAATCAAAATCAAAAATCATTTTGAAAAAAAAGGGGCATCATTCTTGCATCATTCGCATTGGCATTCCATATTTTGTCTTGCATTAAAAATAACAAAATTATTTAGAATAAGCCACACTCTTCGAGTGGTCATTTTCCACGCATTTGCATCATACTTGCATATCATAATTTGTTCATTCATTCATTGCATAAAACAAGAGTTGTGATGAGAAGCGAGACGTTCTTGCGAAACCATCATCCTTTTTGAAAAAGTTTATCCTTACATGGTTGCAAACTCAAGGTGTTCCAAGGCACTCAGTTTTTCAAATCAATAGCTCATTTGCATTTCTTTCAAAAGCACTGCATCCCATCCATTCTATGACAAAAGACTGAAATAGTGTATCAAAGAAAAAATAAATTTTTAACTGATGTTAACTCTCTGTGAAGCATTCTTCTAATGAGCGTGCATGCTATGAGTACATTCTCTTGTTTGAGTTGGTTTTCCTCCCTTACCACAGTTTCCCGTCCAAGTCTAGTCCCGCCCCGTCCACCCATAAAGTGCATATTCTCCCCATCAGTGCGTATTTGACTTTTGGTTCAAGTCCTCCATGCTGGGGCAAGTCTGTGATCATTAATTCCCCTTGATTAATATCATATTCCTTCAGTGCAAGTCTCTCAAAAAATAATAATAATAATAATAATATAATAAATAAGAAAACGAGCTCGCTAGGTTGAAAACCCGCAAAGGGCGGCCTAGGCAAAAAGGAGCGCCCGGTGGACTGAAAACTCGCAAAGAGCGGTCCAGGCAAAAATTAGGGCACAAAAAAGGAAAAAAGAGCAAACACATGAAGATAGATAAATTATTGTTCTAAAGTTAAGTCTTATAGAAATAAGCAATCGGGATTTGAAAACCCCAAAATCCCAGAAAGTCCCTTTCCTACCCACCTTGAGCCAAGAAAAAACCAAAATCCAAAGATCACCCTAGGCAAGGATCACCCCAAATAAAAAACAGTGCATCACTTTTTATCAGCTCACCCGAGTCAAAAAAAAAGGGGGGGGGGGGGGGGAAAAGAGAAAATAAAAAAAAGGGGGATTCAAAAATGAAAATCCCAAAACAAAAGAAAATACAAAAGAAATGTAAGTGGTGAGCTGGTACATGTTACCACAAAATACAAGAGATCCTTGTCTAAATAAACCTTCAAACACTTCATCATTCCAACACCTGATTCCATAAACCTTCAAACACTTCCTTTGGCCTCAACATCAAACCCCTTAGTCATTCTACCATGAGACACGAATTTGCTTTAACAGAGCCCAAACAAGCCCAAATAATCATCTTCCTCATAGACCATTAACCGTCAATCAACGCCGAACAAAACTCATCCTCCCATTAGCCTCAAAACACTTCATTAAGCCTAACCCTCCTTCCTCCACAAAACACCACAATCCCGAAAAGTTCATTCCGATCAATGACCGGTTGCTTTTGTTCACTCAAATTCTAATCTTAGGACGAACAAGCTTATCTATGTACAATGTGTTTGCTCAAAAGAAAAACAAACGATCAGAAAAAAGAAAGCTGATCAAGAAAGAATAAACCCTCAGAAAAAAGAGAACTGAGGAAACAAAAACGAACAGAGGGACTTGCACTCCAAAACACACTCAAGATGCATTAAAACAAGGTTTAGTGATCACCAGGTAAGGATTCTTTCGCACCAAAAGTCAAGACATCAGTAGAGAACCAAAGATTTGCACTGAGAATACCACCAGACCCAAAAGTTGGGGCATTCTCTTCACCACCCACACACCCTAGTCTTGTGAAAGTCTGTTCAATGCCCATCCCATGTCACTCCAGTTGTCAATGTCATTCCAAAGTGGGGAAAGTGCATTCCCATTCCTTCACCTCATTCATTCCCATAAAAACCTCACCGGGGCAATCTCTCAACTCACTATCCTAAACAAGACCTTGTCATTCTGATTGGGGCAGCTTTGTCCTTGTTATGACTGGGGCAACATCAAATTCTGTGGGTTGAAGCAAAACCCCTTTCATTCCAGCTTTCATCCCAAGAGCCGAAGCGTTCCCAATTCATCATCTTCTACACCCCTAGTTGTTGCCACCAATAGGGGCAAGTTATTCACTCGTCAAAGACCTGAATTGGGGCAATCTTGTATCTCTTGCTCCCTCATAAGCTTCGGCAATATCCATGTCGGTCATTCCTTCACTTGCCATAAGTGTCCATTCCAAGTTAACTGACTCATTCATTCACATTTGCACTCCTATGCATGCTTACTAGATAATGCTTCAAAAAGAGAGAACATAAGTTGTTTACGTGATATCTAAAATTCAGTCATCATGGAAAGAAAGAGAACACAAGTGAGGTTGTTTGTAAATAAAAACCTTGAGAACACCGGAGTTTGAATTAAATTCAATTTTTCAACAGAATGGTCAATAATCATCTCAATTCCTTGCATTCAAAGTCTCGCATCTCATCATCACAAAAATGTCTACCTCACGCATCTAGGCATCTCAATTTATTCATTATAGCATATGCATCAAAGCATTATATTTGCATCTTCACATTTTGTTCATTCATCACATAGCAAAAAGAAACGTTTCACGTCAGTTGCACCATATTAATGCTTGCATTTCATAGAGGAAAATAGTAAAGAAGAAAAAGCATTCATCATCATTGCATCAAACATCAGAGCATTACATCATATTAATGTTTGCATTTCATAGAGGAAAATAGTAAAGAAGAAAAAGCATTCATCATCCCATCAAACATCCAAGCAATACAGTTGCATCACATCAATACTTGCATCTCATAGAAGAAAAGAAAGCTAAAGCATCCCATGTCATTCATCATTTCATGTTATTCATCAGCAATATTCACACTTCATAGAAAAAAGGCAAAGAAGAAAAAGTTTTCCATTACATGTCATCTGTCATTCCATTAAAATACATGAGCATTCATCAAACACCAAAGCTTTGCATTCACATACCCATGATTCTTAAAAGAGCAAAAAGAGAAGCCAAAAGAGAGAAAAGAGAAGAGAGCAACAAAAAGAAAAGAAAAGAAAGAAAAAGAAAGAAGAGAAGCTAGGGAAAGAGAAAAAGACATATAAGAACAGAAGAAAATCATGCATAAGCAAAAGAAAAAGAACATCATGCATTGCGTACAGACAAGAGAAGAAAAGGAAAATCATTGCATTCATCAAGCACATAAGAACAGTAGAAAATCATGCATTCATCAGACATAAGCAAAAGAAAAAGAAAATCATGCATTGCTTACAGACAAGAGAAGAAAAGGAAAATCATTGCATTCATCAAGCATATAAGAACAGTAGAAGATCATGCATTCATCCGACATAGATAAAGGAAATAAGAAACTCATCATTCATCATAAGAAAAAAGAAAACAGCAATCATGGCATTTGCATTGCATGCATTTGTTCATTTTCAGCTACAGGTACAAAGAGGGGATGAGCACTTCGGTGTTAGCCCTCGCCCCCAGATTCCAGAAAATGTTCCCCCAAGTTGGGAGTTCAGAAAAGAAAAAAAAAGAAAAGAGAGAAACAAAAAACAGGAAAAGAAAAAGAGAAAAGAAAAGAGAGCGCTCAGGCGCGCATTGCGGATTGGAGCACAGCGAGATCATCGCTCCCTTCTGCCCAGGTCTCACATCGTGTACGAGCAACGCGATGGACCGCAGCCCCATGTGAGGTTCAACGGAATAGTTGTATCAAGCCTAAGATACAGTGGACGCCGTGCATTGATCTGTATATCAGTTCCGGAGCTGATAACGACCCCCCCGGTCGCTCGAAAAGGCCAACAGGAAGAGCGTGCTCCTAAAAGCCACGCGCAAACTCGGATTCATCAAGAGTTCGTTTAAGGATTCGATTTCAATGATTGTGCCATGCTTGAATCTCCAAATCTTTTTGCATTCGTTCGTTTAAGGTACATTTTCTTTAAGGTTGGGACAATCAGTAAATTTTTAGATGTTTTAAAACAATTGCATATCAATGTTCCCTTGATAGAGGCACTTCAACAAATGCCAAACTATGCCAAATTCATGAAAGATGTGCTTTCTAAAAGAAGAAGATTAGGGGAATTTGAAACTGTTGTCATGTCAAAAGAATGTAGTCTGATTTTACAAAACAAAATTTCAAGGAAGCTAAAGGATCCAGGTAGGTTTACAATCCCTTTTTCAATAGGTAAGTACTATACAGGAAGAGCATTATGTGATTTAGGTGCAAGCATCAATTTGATGCCCAAATCTATCTTCACAAAGCTAGGGATTGGAAATGCAAAACCTACCACATTGACACTATCTTTGGCAGATAGATCAATTGCATATCCAGAGGGAATTATTGAGGATATATTGGTGCAAGTTGACAAATTTGTGTTTCTTGCAGATTTTGTTATACTTGATTTTATTGCAGATGAAGAAGTGCCAGTCATACTTGGAAGACCATTCTTGGCAACAGGGAAAACACTGATAGATGTGCAAAGAGGAGAGCTAACCATGAGAGTGAATGATCAAGAAGTAAAATTTAATGTCTTGAATGCTTTGAAGTATCCTGCAGAGGAGAGTGAAGAGTGTTCATCAATCTCACTTGATCATTTGGTAGAGAAGCAGTTCCACAAGCAGTATGATCACCTTGTAAATGCACTAGCACCTGATGTTTCTGCATTGCCTGCTGAGAAATTTATTGAAGAAAGCATATTGCCCAAGGAACAAGCTACATCTAAGGTATGGGTTAGAACTTATGAATCTCTTAATTTAGAAGATCCCAACCTTAAAGAAAATGTACCTTCTATTGAACAACCTCCTAAGCTAGAATTAAAAGAACTACCTAAGCATTTAAAATATGTTTTTCTAGGTGAGGATAATACCCTTCCTGTAATCATAGCTTCTGATCTATTTTTAGAACAAGAGCTTGATTTAATTAACACCTTGAGAAAACATAGAAAAGCTATAGGTTGGCAAATGTCTGACATTAAAGGGATTAGCCCCTCAACATGCATGCATAGGATAATTTTAGAAGAAAATTCTAAAAATAGCATAGAAGGGCAAAGAAGATTAAATCCAGTAATGAAAGAGGTTGTTAAGAAGGAAATAATTAAATGGCTAGATGCTGGTATTATCTACCCTATTTCAGATAGTGCATGGGTTAGTCCAGTGCAATGTGTTCCTAAAAAGGGTGGAGTCACAGTTGTAGCCAATAAAAATAATGAATTAATCCCAACTAGAACTGTAACAGGGTGGAGAATCTGTATGGATTACAGAAAACTCAATAAGGCCACTAAGAAAGATCATTTCCCCTTACCCTTTATAGATCAAATGTTAGATAGGTTAGCAGGAAAGGAATTCTATTGTTTCTTAGATGGTTATTCAGGATACAATCAAATAGCAATTGAACCTAAGGATCAACAGAAAACCACCTTTACTTGTCCTTATGGCACTTTTGCCTTTAGAAGGATGCCTTTTGGACTTTGTAATGCTCCTGCTACCTTTCAAAGATGCATGATGTCAATCTTTTCTGACTTCATTGAGCAATCAATGGAAGTCTTCATGGATGACTTTTCTGTTTTTGGAGAAACATTCTCATTGTGTCTTTCAAACTTAGAAGAAATTCTTCAAAGGTGTGAAGACACTAACTTAGTGCTTAATTGGGAAAAATGTCATTTCATGGTAAAAGAAGGCATTGTGCTTGGTCATAAAATATCTTAAAAAGGTCTTGAAGTGGATAGGGCAAAGATAGAGGTAATTGAGAAACTACCACCTCCATCAACAATCAAAGGGATTAGAAGTTTTTTAGGTCATGCAGGATTCTATGGGAGATTTATCAAAGACTTTTCAAAAATTTCAAAACCATTGTGTATGCTTTTGCAACATGATGTACCTTTTAATTTTGATGAATCTTGTGTAGAAGCTTTTCAAAAACTAAAAAAGGCCTTAGTTACAGCACCAGTTGTAGTCACTCCAGATTGGAGTAAGCCTTTTGAACTCATGTGTGATGCTAGTGACTTTGCAGTAGGAGCAGTCCTAGGGCAAAGATATAACAAAGTGTTTCATTCTATCTACTATGCTAGCAAAACACTAATTGAGGCTCAAATGAACTACATTGTGACAGAGAAGGAACTATTAGCAGTGGTTTTTGCTTTTGAAAAATTTAGATCATACTTGGTAGGCACCAAAGTAATTGTGTACACTGACCATTCTGCCATCAAGTATCTAATTTCTAAAAAAGATGCAAAACCTAGGCTAATAAGATGGGTTCTATTACTTCAAGAATTTGATCTTGAAATAAGAGATAAGAAAGGAGTAGAGAACCAAGTGGCTGATCACCTCTCTAGACTTGAAAGTAATAATGCAGGTACAATTGAAGAAATCAAGGAAAGTTTCCCTGATGAGAAATTACTAGCAATTACCATGAATACAGCCAGTGTTTCTGCACTCAGTGTGGCCACACCTCATGTTTCAACACCATGGTATGCAGACATAGTAAACTTCCTTGTAAGAAAAATTGTACCATGTGACATGAACTATCAACAGAAGAGAAGGTTCTTCCACATAGTAAAACAATACTATTGGAATGACCCTTACCTATTCAAGATATGTCCTGATCAAATCATGAGAAAATGCATTCCTGAAGAAGAACAGCAAGCAGTGCTCCTGCATTGTCATGCTGCGCCATATGGAGGTCACTTTGGAAGCCAAAGAACAGCAGCTAAGGTACTTCAATCTGGTTATTTCTGGCCTACTCTATTTAAAGATGCTTATTATATGGTCAAAACCTGTGATAAATGTCAAAGAAGTGGTAATATATATAATAGACATGAAATGCCTAGGACTAATATTCTAGAAATAGAACTTTTTGATGTTTGGGGCATGGATTTCATGGGTCCTTTTCCACCTTCTTTTGGCAATGAATACATCTTAGTGGCTGTAGACTATGTGTCTAAATGGATTGAGGCTGTAGCACTGCCAAATAATGATGCTAAATCTGTTAGCAAATTTCTCCAAAGAAATATTTTTTCAAGATTTGGTACTCCAAGAGCAATCATCAATGATGAAGGCTCACATTTTTGCAACAAACTTATTGAAAATCTTCTTGCAAAATATGGAGTGAAACATAAGATTGCTACTGCCTATCACCCACAAACAAGTGGACAAGCTGAACTTTCAAATAGGGAAATAAAAAGAATGCTTGAGAAAATGGTTGGACCAAATAGAAAAGATTGGTCCTTACACTTAGATGAAGCATTATGGGCATATAGGACTGCATTTAAAACTCCATTAGGAATGTCCCCCTATAAGTTAGTTTATGGCAAGCCATGTCATCTCCCTGTTGAATTACAAAATAAGTCATATTGGGCTATCAAAAAGTTGAATTTTGATCTCAAAAAGGCAGGAGAGAAAAGGTTTCTTGAGCTAAATGAATTAGAAGAATTTAGGCATTTCTCCTATGAGAATGCAGAAATTTATAAAGCTAAAACCAAAGTATGGCATGACAAGAAAATCCAAAGGAGAGAACTTAAAGAAGGAGGAATGGTTCTGTTGTACAATTCTAGGTTGAAACTCTTCCCTGAAAAACTGAGATCAAGATGGTCAGGACCATTCAAATTAGTTAAAATCTACCCCCATGGTGCAGTTGATCTATATGATGCAACCACTGATACCACTTTCAAAATAAATGGACAAAGAGTGAAAATGTACTATGGAGAGCATGTAGAGAGAGACAAGATCACCACCCACTTTACAAAACCTTAGACCAAGGTACAAGTCAGGCTGTAAGACTCTTAAAACAAGCGCTTGAGGGAGGCAACCCATCACTATCTAGTTAAATTTATTATTTTGTGCAATTTCATGTTTGGTTATTTTGCAGGAAAAACAGGACAACAGAGTAGCCAGTGTTCCCACACTAGGTGTTTCCACACCTAATGCAGCCACACTGCCTACTCTGGTGTTAGAATAATTTAGAAGAAAACTGTCACTTGACAAATCATCAACTTAGTGGAATCATCTCTGATCAAGGGTTAGAAAGTGGCGTGTTAAGTCTAAGTTTCCACGTGTTGGCTTGCATGTTAGGCCACACAACTTAACGGCTATAACCCTCAACTACCAAATCCCACTAACCCTAAAAATTTCAATTTCTTTCGTCCCTCTCACAAAACCGATTAAAAATCCTCTCCACTCTCCACTCACAAACAGTTATTTTTGTCTCAAACGCTCAAAATCATCAATGGCTAAGAAACAAGCTGCCTCTAAAAACACTGGGAAAGGATCTGGTGTGGAAACTCAGGCGAAAAAGGGAAAATCAGGAGTACTAGCATCAATGGAAGCAATCCCTGGATGTGAGCACTTTTGGAACATGAAGTTTCTGCCTGAGCGTGGTTTCAACTTCGCAAAAGCTCATCATTCATTCCTCTCCACTGTCAACAACATGCATTGGGAAAGATTTGTTCAAACTCGAGCCTACTACTTGGAGCAATTGGTGCGAGAATTCTACTCAGGAATTTAGAATAACAGAGGAGGTACTGTATTTTTCTCCAAGGTTAGAGGTAAGAAAGTTTTCTTTGACCCTGCTAGAATCAATAAGCACTATGATCTCACGTACACTGGTAATGCATTTGAAGTAAAACTAGAGACTTATGGAAAGAAGCAAATGACTAAAATCAAAGAAAGAGTAGCAATAGAAGGATCTCAGTGGGAGAAATTCACTAATACTGAATTCAAACTTAAAACTGGTGAATTGATCCCTGAGCTTGGTAGTTGGCATTTATTCATTGATACATCAATTCTCCCTACTTCACACACTTCTACATTATCTAAAGATAGGTTGATTCTTATTGATTCAATCCTATGTGAGGATAATGTAGACATAGGGAAATTGATAGCTAAAGAAATTGTAGAATGTCAAGCCAAGGAATCTGGATTCTTATATTTCCCATGCTTAATCACTGAATTGTGTCAAAAGCAAGGAGTTGTTACTTCTGATCTAGAAAAAGTCTACAGAAAAACCCCTCCTAGTGGTCTGTCTGCTGAAGTTAAGGATAGAATGAGGTCAGTGAAAATTAAAAGTACTGTAGAGCAGGAAGTGTCTGAACACTTGGTGCAGAAACTCCAAGCTGTCTGGAAATTTCAAAGAGAACAGCATGAATGGTTGAAATTAAAATTGGATGACCCTGAAGCAGAAATAGAATCCCCAATTTTCCCTAATTGGGTGATTGATGAAAATGAAGAAGTGGAAAAAGAAACTGATAAGAAAGAGAGGAAAGTAAAAAGAAAGAGAGATACTGAGAAAGAAAAGAAGGGAAAGAAACCAAGAGTGGAGGAAGAAATTGAAGAAGTGAGTGATGAAGATACTGAAGAAGATGAAGAGGCAAGGCAGGCTGTGAAGGATATTGAAAAGAATGTAGAGGAGGATGAATCTGAGTCACTGGAAGTTAGTGACAGTGATGATGATGGCAGTGATGATATGGAAGCTAGTGCCAGAAGAAAGTATGAATTAAGAAAAAAATCTACAAATGAAGCCCAACCACCATCACCACCATCACAACAGCAATCAAACACCCCCTCACCACCATCACAAACCAACATTCCATCCCCCACCACCCACCATACCCCCAGTCACAATTCAACACCAAAATCACCCACACCTCCACCAGAAAATACTCCCCAATCTGAAAATCCAAAACAAGATGCACAAGCAGAAACAACCATCCCATCCCAGAAATCTCCCACCCCAAGCACAGAACCTATTGAGCCAACTAACATTGTTTCTGAGAAAGTTCAAATGCAGGTACTCATTGAAGAACCTGAGAAAGAGAAAGGCAAAGCAAGTTCAGAGTTGAAGATGCAGGCAGATACTGTCAAGGAGTCTGTTAGTGTTCCCACACCAACTGCAGAAGCTTCAAAATCAACAGTCATGGCAACTTGTCCTGCAGCAACAATCTCTGCAGTTCTGAAGGCCTTAGCAGAGAAGAAGCAGATGATGGGATACACAAGGAGAACAATGAAGCCTGCTCCAACAAAGAAGAAATGGACAATGAGCTCACTCTATGGTACACAGGGTACAGGGATACAAGCTGGTGAGAAGGAAGTATCTGAGGAAGCTACACCCAAAGAAGGAGAGAAAGAAGCTAAGAAGGTAGCAGAGCAACATCAAGAGGGAATTGAGCAGCAATCTGAGAAAACTCCAGTACAGAGTGGTGTACCTGCACCTGAAGTCCAAACACTGGCTACACCAGATGTTCCTGCAGAAGCTACACCTGAAGAGGCAGAAATGCCTGAGGCTGCTGTAGATGATCCTGGTGTGCCTACCTCTGATGTGGCCACTACTAAGAAATCAAAGAAGACAAAAGCCAAGCAAAGCCCTTCTCTGAGAGCCAGCCCCAGATTCCAGAAGAAAGAGTAAAAAGATACATTTTAATGTTGTTTCCAGTATTTATAATATGCTTTAGTAGTATACTCTATGTGCTAAATACTATGTGTTAACTTACTACTATGTGTTAAAAACTTTTGTTTGTTTCTCCCAACATTAGTACTCCCCTGTTTCCTAAACTTAGAACAGTGGGGGCACTGTTCATATTTAAGTTGGGGGGGAGAGTGGAGAATAGTATATATTTTTTTGTGTATGCACTATATTTGCAGCATGTTTTGAACCTAGTACTAATATATATGTATAATTATAGAAATATGTTTGAATAAGTATTTATAGCATGTGAGTATGTAAAGTTAGTATGTTTTAAGTTTTAGATGTACTTAACAAAGCATGATAATTTGTTAACATGGTGAATTAAGTGCATCAACTTGTTTTTAGACTTAAATGATTATGAAACATGATCAATTCATATTTTTCTCAACAAAATTGAAGAAGTGTGTCAATGAGTCAATTTTTAAATGATGAAAAAACCTTGTTTTCTAGAAATGATCAGTTTTATAAAAACTTTGACACAACAAAATTGAGTTTTGAAAAGAACCATGCTAGATCAAGAGCTATCTAAAGCCAAGAAAATTTTGGAAATTTGAGGTCAAAATTAGATTTTCATTAAAAATTTAGAAGAGCATAAAGACTTAAGTTTGGGGGAAATTCCATGAATACAAAGGCCAAAGTGTGACAGTTTGAAGAGTGCAAGCCACAAGTGTCAAAACCACTCAAAAATACCAAAAATATCCCAAAAAAGAGCTACACTTACCCGAGTCATATAAACTGAACCTGTCCCTTAAGTGCAATTTGGTTTGAAATATATGAACAAAAGTTCAAAGAGAAAAAGAAAAACAAACCAAGAAAAAGAAGAAAATGCATGTGGAGGTCAGTGAGGAGGGCAGTGTACGCTACCAAAAATACTCAAAGAGTTTCAAGTGTGGCAACATTTAGTGTGCCAACACCATCTACATCAAAAGGCACCTACACTCAAAATAAAGTAAGCCTACAAATCCAAAAATGATGTTTTTGCACTCACTGCATTACATCATCAAAAAAAATCAAACACTAAGGTATTGGCTCAGCAAGTTAGAACACCAAAAGCCCTTTGTTGTGCTTAAGAGTCCCCTAATTACTTGAAGAAATTGTTAGTCTCGGCCATATTTTGAAAAATCTCTAAGAGTGACCAAAAGAGTTCCATCTTTTTCAAAAAGCTAAAGAAAAACTCTTTTCAGTTATGGAACTAATTAGAAATTCAATGGGCCACACACTCACACAAATGAGTTTTTATAACTCTGAATGTTTTAAAGAAAGCAAGGGCATGGAAGAAAAAACACCAAAAGAGAAAGGCTCATCAATACACTTCAAACACTTCTTGAAAAACATGAGTTGAGATGTCTTCATAATTATATAAATCTTGTGTTTTTGTTTCTTGTCGTTACTTGAGGACAAGCAACAATTTAAGTTTGGGGGTGTGATAACTCTATTTTATATAGAGTTATTCATACAATTAAGCTTGAGTTATCGCTTATTTTCAAGAACATTTATATATATTTATAGTTTATTTATCAAGGAACAACATTCTAAATATTCAAATGGATAAAGGGCAATGATCTAGGCAAAATGCACAAATCTTGTTAGGTTTGATGTTTTTGTTCAGTGCAGCTACTGCCGGAGTGGGAACACTGTCAACACCAGGAGTGGAAACACTAGGAGTGGAAACACTGCCAACACCTGCTAAAATTCTGCAGTTAATACCAAAACATCCAAAGACCATTTCAATGCTTCCACACTTGATTAGTGACGTCATGCCTAGTCACCTGGAGCTGAGCCACTTGCTGAAGTCGGCGATACACATAAAAATCAAGTTGCAAGACTCAAACTTATCTAAAAGACATGTGGCACTTCTCCAATGGACCTCATCTTTTGTTATGCATGCAAGCGACCAAACCTGTGCAGCTTGCTTGATTGGTTGTCAACAAATTAACCATGTTCGGTCTCCTCAGCTGATCTTTCATGCCAAAGGAAACCCCTTGCAAGAGGAAAGCTTTCAAGCCTATAAATAGAAGCCAAATCCATCATCTATCAATATATCATCTTTCACATCTTTAAATCCTTTATCTTTCAGTTTAGTTTAGGTTTAGTTTATTTTCATTTTAAGTTTCTAAGGAGAGGAAGGTGAGGAAGTGCTTGACAACCATTCTCTTCACTTCTACTTTGAAGAAATTCGTGTAAGAAATCTTTATTGTACTTCAACTTGGGAACTTAATGCAAAAGATCTTCTATTCAAGTAATCTCTACTCTTTTAAGTTCTTTTGCCTTATTATTCATTTACTTATGTTCTTTGCATATTCTTTGCTTTATAACATGAGTAACATGAGCTAAATTCCCTTAAGTTGAGATGTTCTAACCTTGTAATGAACTTCTAAATATGTTATTATGGTTTATGTAGTGTAAACACTTTAAACTCTTGCATAATACTTCTTTCAACTTATTCTGGAATTGATCACTTTAGAATAGGTAAAAACTTGTAGCAGCAGACATGGGCTACATTTATGAACTCAAGAGTTAATAAGGACAAGTATTTAATAAAGGAAACCTTGTTAAATATATGCTAAAACCTAGACATAGGATAGATAGTTCTTAGGATAATAAAATTACAAGAGTGAACCTATTTAGCAACTTGGATCATTGTTAGGAGGCAAGGGAGGAATTGACAAACCTCTCTTTACTGTAGAAAACAAAGATCATAAGAGCTTGTAATGAAACTCTGAAGAGAAGTGCTGAAAGGCACAAACTGATGCACCTACATCCAGTGTTCCCACACTACATACTCCATTAAAACATTTAGAAGTAAAGTACTTGGTAAAAACATCTTAACTGCTTTTTCCAACTGATTTCTCACACATTTTATTGCTTATTATTATTTTACTTACTTTGAAAACTCTAAACCAAAAATACTGAATAGTGTAGACACACTAAGTGTACACTTTGAACTACAAAAATTTACAATACATAATCCCTGTGGGTTCGACCTTTCTTATCACTTTATTACTTGTGTGACTATGTATACTTGCATATAATAAACCACACCAGTCACCGCGCCTCACCACCGTCCTTTCCTCCACCACCGCACCCCCAAACAGTGAGCAACAGAACCAAACCGCATCACCAATAGAAACCAGATCAGAGAAAGAGTGGATCGGTTGAGAGAGAGAGAGATTCAGTTTGATGTTTATGGTGGAGGAGAGAAGGAGGCGAGATTAGGGTATGGAAAGAAAGAGACGAGGCTAGGGTCAGCGAAGAGAGCGGAGAGAGTTGCGCCATGAGAAGCAAAGTTAGGGAAGAGAGGAGAGTGTTGCGGCTTGGTGAGAAGAGGAGAGATTGAGCGGCGCCGTGAAGCAGAGAAAGAAGGAATTAGGGTTAGAGAAGATTAGGGTAGAAAATTCGTGATGCCCATATATAGTCCCGCGCCTTTTTATTTTTATTTTGTTAATTTCTTTTTTTAATCAGAATACTAATTGCACCTCGTTTTTAATGAAACACCCCCCTCCTGAGAAACCCATGTTTCATGGGCTGTTAAGCATAGAACACGGACCGGGCCTCTTACTGTTCGCTCCCCTAGACTACCTTATACAACCCCTCTTTCTATGTGCACTCCTTGTTTTAATAGTTTGCATCCCCCTGCGGAAGCCCACCTTTTAGAATACAGCCCAGTTCACAGAAAACGAACTGGACCTGTTTTCTGCACCCACTATTTTAAAACACAACCCTTTTCTGCTAACCACACCCTATTTTACTACTGCACCCCCTGTTTCTTTTTTTACAGATTTTCTTTTCCCTAAACAAGAATTAATCCAATTGCGAAAACTCTTCAAAATCAAACTTTGTTAGTAGTCTTGCGAAGCCTTTGCTTGCATGATTATCAACAATGAGGTACTAGTGGCGATCACTTGGAGCCTTTGCTCAATTGATCATCATGAATGCCTAATTTTCCTAAAGATTTTCACTAAACCAAAAACTTTGTTAGTAGTCTTGTGAAGCCTTTGCTTGCATGATTATTAACAATGGAGTGCTAATGGTGGTCACTTGGAGCCTTTGCTCAATTGATCATCATGAAAGCTCAATTTTCACAATTAAACAAGATAAAAAACAAAAACCTTTTACTAGACAACCCAGAACTACGTAGCTTTGAATTCTCCATCGCACCGGGAGATACGTAGGAGCGGATACTCTCCGTCAAGCACAACAAACCCAAAACATTTTTCCTTTCAAAAACCAGACACTTTTTCCAAAATAAAACATTTTTCAAAAACAAGAACTACGTTGCTTTGAATTCTCCATCGCACCGGGAGATACGTAGGAGCGGATACTCTCCGTCAAGCGCGAAAACTACAGATTTTTCATTAAGTCATTCATCAACAAAAGAGGTAAAAACAAAGCATTTTTCCGAAGCAACTTTGCAAATCACATATTTAATTAAGGTAACCCTTCTTTGAAGGGACGTTATGGGGTGCTAATACCTTCCCCATACGTAATTAGACCCCCGAACCCAAATCTAATGGTTCCAAAGACCATTGCTTTCCAAAAAAGGTTTTTCCGATGTTTTACCTTTAAAAAATATTGGTGGCGACTCTAAAATCCCGTTGTGCGAAGAAAAATCCCTCCAAGGATTTTTCGGGGTGCGACACTTCTGCACAGGATCGTACAGTTTGTATGCTCCTGTCGAATGATAGCCAACAAGAATCATTTGTTGTGCTCTATCATCCAGCTTGCTTCTTAGTTGCTCAGGGACATGTCTATAGCATAATGAGCCAATTATTCTGAGATGCTTGACACTTGGCTTTCTTCCTAACCACGCTTCCTCAGGTGTCTTCCCAATCAGTCTCTTTGTGGGGCATTTGTTCAGAATGTATACTGCTGTGGCCACAAGTTCTCCCCATAAACTATGAGGTAGCTTCTTCTCCTTCAACATGCTTCTTACCATATTGAGGGTGGTCCTGTTTTTCCTCTCAGCTGTTCCATTATGCTGAGGCGTGTAAGGTGAAATGACTTCATGTACAATGCCTTCATTTTCACAAAATTTTACAAATTCATGTGAATTGTACTCACCACCTCCATCCGTTCTAAGGGTTTTGATTGCACATTCACTCTGCTTCTCAATCATTACCTTAAACCTTTTAAATATTACAAGTACTTCACTCTTCCTTTTGATCAAATACACCCAGGTCATTCTAGTGTATTCATCAATGAAGGTGACAAAGTACTTGTTCCCTCCTAATGAACTATCTTCGAAAGGGCCACAAACATCAGAAAATATCACCTCTAACTTCTTCTCTGCTTTGCTAGGTGCTTCTGATTTAAATGAGTTTCTTGGTTGCTTCGACTTGCAGCAGCTCTCACATACTTCGACAGGTACCTTTACTGCAGGCAACCCATGAACCATCTTCTTTTCATGTAGTTGACTCAAGCTCTTGAAGTTTAGGTGGCCAAATCTTCTGTGCCACTTCCAGTGCTCCTCTTCAACAGTGGTCTTTAGGCATTTCTCTTCGACTACTTGCAACTTGATCTTCAAGGTTCTGTTACTTTGCATCAACACCTTCAAGATCATCTTCTTGTTTGAGTCGAATAAGCTGAGACTATTATCACCCATTTCGACAGTGAATTTCTTCTCAATCATCTGCCCAATACTCAGCAGATTGCTCCTCATATTTGGTACACAGAATACCTCTTGAATGTAGCACCATTTTCCATCTTTCGACAGGAACTTTATGGTACCAATTCCTTCTGCACTAACTCTGCTATTATTAGCAAACCTTATTCTTTTGCTAATTTTCTTCAATTTGACAAACCACTCCT
Organism: Astragalus membranaceus; assembly: GCA_039519185.1. Taxonomy (NCBI): domain Eukaryota; kingdom Viridiplantae; phylum Streptophyta; class Magnoliopsida; order Fabales; family Fabaceae; genus Astragalus; species Astragalus membranaceus. The sequence continues at coordinate 20,897,698 of CM076850.1, read as the reverse complement.
TGTGACAGCACATGTGGTTTGAGCATCCTGTGTCGAGATACCATTCGACAGACTTCTCTTCAGTCGAATTTGTATCTGCCTTCAACAACAGTAATTCTGGGTCAATAGTTGTCATGAATGATAATTCTTCGTCATCGTTGCTGGCAATGTTGGAGGCATCACCAGTGTTACCACTGCCCTGCCACACACACATTGCACAAGTATTTTTAGCATCACAAGTGTATCCACTTATACAAGTGTTCCCACTGTTTTGCTCGCTACTTTCAGCAACTTCTTCATTGAGATGAATCTCATCTTCGACTGCCATTAGCATTAACCCATCTGAGTCAGAATCTGTGTCACTATCATCTGCAAATTTGGCTTCAGCATCTTTGTTTCTAGGAACTTTCTTGTTTTTACACTTGTTCTTATAATGCCCAAATTGCTGACAGTTATAACACTGCACTTTCAACAGGTCTCCCTTCTTCTTGTCGAAAGATCCTTGTTCTTTCTGCTTACTACTTGATCCTTTTTCTTTACCCTTCTCCTTTTTGTTGTTTGCCTTCCAATTTTTCTTAGAGGAGTATGATAGTAAGGCTTGTTAAGTTTCTTTCTCTGAACTTCTCTGCCTTATTCTCAATTCATGAGCCTCTAAGGAACCCTGAAGTTCATCTAACTTCAACGTATCTAGGTCCTTGGATTCTTCGATAGCAGTGACAACATAGTCGAATTCCTGGGTTAAGGATCTGAGCACCTTTTCGACTTTATTTGATTCAGTCACAGTTTCACCATTTCCTTTCATTTGGTTAGTTAGAGCTACTAACCTCGTAATGAATTCTCCAATTGATTCTCCATCTGTCATCTTCAAGGCCTTGTACTATTTCCTGAGCGACTGAAGGCGTATCTTCTTTAGTCTATCTGCTCCTCCATACGAGTTCTTGAGGATGTCCCATGCTGCCTTTGCTGACTCACTGTCGATGATCAGGTTCAGGACATTGGAATCAACACATTGGTGAATCAAAAACAGCCCTTTTCCATCTTTCTTCCTCAGCGAATGGTGGTTGTTCCTTACCGCTTCAGTGGCGTTTGCTGCCAGGGGTGGAACACCATCATTCACGACATCAAGTACATCTTGATATCGAAACAGCACCTTCATCTGCGCACACCATCGTTCATAGTCCTTTCCGTCAAAGATAGGGAGGTTCCCCGGAATACCTCCACCAGAGTTGTCTCGCGCTGCCATGAATCTTGATAGACTTTTGTAAGGATCTAACAAGCTCTTGATACCAGTTTGTTGGGGATAAACACGTGAAAGGGAGAAGAAAAGGAAGTGGCGGCGCAAGGTGTCAGAGAATGATTAGGGCAATATCAATAGAATAGTAAAAGCTGCACTGATTTTCATAAAAGTAGGGTACTGTTGCACCCCGAAAAATCCCCGGTTTGGGTTTCTCAATGTACAACGTGGAAAATTTTGGAGCCGCCACCAATATTTTAATTTTAAGACCAAAACATTGAAAAAAAGTCTTTTGGACAAGGCGGATGGTCTTTGAAAACTAGAGATATAGGTTCGGGGGTCGATTACGCGCGAGGAAGGTGTTAGCACCGCGCACGTCCTTTCTACCGAAAGGGAACCTCTAATTAAATGTGTGGTTTTAACGTTTGATTTGAAAAAAAACCTAGATTTGCCTATTTATTTCTTATTTGGAGATGAATGGGAAATCTTTAATGAAAATTTTATTTTAGGTGAGAAGGGGGGAAAAAAGGGTTTTTAGAAAAAAGTGCTTGACGGGACATGGCCCGCTCCTACGTATCTCCCGGTGCGATGGAGAATTCAAAGCTACGTAGTTCTTGGTTCTTTTTTTTTGAAAAGTTTTTGTTTTTTATCTTTTTTTAGTGAGTTTTTTGAAATAGGACGAGCATTAGCAAATGATTAAACTAGCAGAGGCTATGATGAATCACTGCTAAATGCTCAAAAAGAGTTGTACCGCTAGTCAAACGAACAAAGGTTCTGATGGACTATTGATAACAACTTGTTTTTATTATGTTTTTGAAAATGATTTTCGAAAGGGATTGATTTGTACGATGATCAAACTAACAAAAGTTATGATGGATCGTCGTTTATTATTTTTAGGAGAAAAGGACATTGTCACTAATAGCTAAACGAACAGAGGCTCTGATGAGCTACTAGCAACAATGGGTTTGAAAAATGATTTTTCTTGTTTGTTTTATGAAAATGATTTGTTTATGGTTGCGAAAAGGATTTTTATTTGTTGCGCTTGACGAGAACGAGACTCGCTCCTACGTATCCCAAATGGGAATCAAAGCGACGTAGTTCTAATTAAAAAAAATGTTTTTAAAAGGGTTTAAAAGGGGCAAGCTGAATCACCCGAGACCATCTTCACCACTTAGAACATGATGCACTAGGCATAAGTGGGAATCATATGGTTCGTCCTCAACAATGGACGATAATATACAAGGACGAGTAGATAAATGCTATAGCTAAGTTTAAATCACATGGATCACAATAACTAAATATTAACAAATGAAAAGACTGAAATACCTCTGATGAAGGCAGATATTACAAATCTGAAGAACGCAAATCCCGACTAACTCTTGCAGAAGATCGACTCCGACGGACCAACGGAACGAATAGAGCGAAAAAATAAAGCGTAGAAGAGCTTTTCTAAAATGTGAGAGATTTCGAAAAATGAGTTTTTTCTCTGATCTCGTGAAAATGCGTGTCCTTGAAATGAAAAATGAGCTTCCTATTTATAGGAAATCAGATTTGATCTATTTTAGGAAACTAGGTAATCGATTATGTTGGAAATAACTTGGGAGATGTAATCGATTATGTGCCTTGGATCTCAGATTCAATAATCGATTATGTGCTTCAAAAGGGGAAGGGGATAATCGATTATTTGCTTGTTTTTATAGAGCAAATAATCGATTATTTGCTTGAATGAAATAAGAAGGTAATCGATTATTTGCTTTCCTGAAAATATGGGCATCTTAATAATCGATTATGTGCTTCAAAAGGGGAAGGGGATAATCGATTATTTGCTTGTTTTCTTAGAGCAAATAATCGATTATTGGCTTGAATGAAACAAGTAGATAATCGATTATTTGCTTGATTTTCAGAGTAGATAATCGATTATTTGCTTGAAGGAAGGATATGACGTAATCGATTATTTCCTTATTCATCAAGAATACATTATATGCATGATAAAATCAATTTTATACTTTCTAAAAAAATTATTTTCATGCATGAGGCTTATTGAAAAATATTTTCATGCAAAAATTATTTTTATAGACCCTTTTGTGAGAAATGACCAAAATGCCCTTTTTGACCTTAAAAACCCCAATTTCCCAAAAAGTGCATTCTAACCCTAAAAATGATTTCAAAAACTTTGGAATGATTTCTAGGACCCAAAATGCAATGCATAAGTTATTTTTTATATTTTTCTTTTTGTGTGGAAAATTAGGGTTTGGACCTAAGCCGGACAAAATTGGGGTATGACAGCTGCCCCTCTTTATCTGAATTTTAACGAGGAATATGAATTGGCCGAAACATATTCCAAGGCAAAATGAAGATAAAGAATTCAGAAATTATACCGATTTTGTCCACTTGGGAAAACCCGAATTTTCCTCTTTTTTCTTTTTCTATATTTTTTTTGAAAAGATGGGCACTTTCGTGCAGAAAGCAGTAAAGTGGGCACTTGGCGTGCAGACTGAAAGGTAAAATGGGCACTTGGCGTGCAAATAGAAACGGTAAAATGGGCACTTGCATGCAGACAGAAAAGTAAAATGGGCACTTGGCGTGCAAACAGAAAAGTAAAATGGGCACTTGGCGTGCAAACAGAAAAGTAAAATGGGCACTTGCGTGCAGACAGAAAAGTAAAATGGGCACTTGCGTGCAGAAAACGGTAAATTGCCCAGGCTGCCTAAAACCTGTAATCCTTAAACGAACTCTTGACGAATCCGAGTTTGCACGTGGCTTTGAGGAGCACGCTTCCTGTTGGCCTTTTCGAGCGACCGGGGGGGATCGTTATCAGCTCCGGAACTGATATACTGATCAATGCACGGCGTCCACTGTATCTTAGGATGATACAACTATTCCGTTGAACCTCACATGGGGCTGCGGTCCATCGCGTTGCTCGTACACGATGTGAGACCTGGGCAGAAGGGAGCGATGATCTCCGTGCTCCAATCCGCAATGCGCGCTTGAGCGCTCTCTTTTCTTTTCTCTCCTTCTTTTCTATTTCTCTTTTTTCTTTTTTTTCTTTCTGAACTCCCAACTTGGGGGAACATTTTCTGGAATCTGGGGGCGAGGGCTAACACCGAAGTGCTCATCCTCTCTTTGTACCTGTAGCTGAAAATGAATAAATGCATGCAATGCAAATGCCATGATTGCTGTTTTCTTTTTTTTTTTTTTTATGATGAATGATGAGTTTCTTATTTCCTTTGTCTATGTCGGATGAATGCATGATCTTTTACTGTTCCTATATGCTTGATGAATGCAATGATTTTCCTTCTCTTCTCTTGTCTGTACGCAATGCATGATTTTCTTTTTCTTTTGCTTATGAATGCATGATTTTCTACTGTTCTTATATGCTTGATGAATGCAATGATTTTCCTTCTCTTCTCTTGTCTGTACGCAATGCATGATTTTCTTTTTCTTTTGCTTATGAATGCATGATTTTCTACTGTTCTTATATGCTTGATGAATGCAATGATTTTCCTTCTCTTCTCTTGTCTGTACGCAATGCATGATTTTCTTTTTCTTTTGCTTATGAATGCATGATTTTCTACTGTTCTTATATGCTTGATGAATGCAATGATTTTCCTTCTCTCTTCTCTTGTCTGTACGCAATGCATGATTTTCTTTTTCTTTTGCTTATGAATGCATGATTTTCTACTGTTCTTATATGCTTGATGAATGTAATGATTTTCCTTCTCTTCTCTTGTCTGTACGCAATGCATGATTTTCTTTTTCTTTTGCTTATGAATGCATGATTTTCTACTGTTCTTATATGCTTGATGAATGTAATGCATGACTGTGTTTGTTTATTGCCCCCTTTTTTTGCTTATTTTTTTATTTTTGCTGGTTCAGCCAACCCGCGACACTCATGACAGGAGACTGAGGAAGCTGTTGGACTTGCGGGGCTCATGGGCCGAGTGCATGTTGGTCTTGACTTTGCTGGTTCGAAGCAATCGTGGATGTAGTTGCTTTCTCTTGCATGATTGACTGATTTTGAGGGTGTGCTTTCTCTCAGGACTCTTAAGAATCTCGTAATGATTTGCAATGCTCTATGATGTATGCACACGTTTTACAGTTCAGGACCATCATCATCATAAAACGTTTATTTTGAGCAGAAAAAGCAGAAAATAAAAGAGTGAACAAATACGAGAAATTTGAACTTTATTAATGTGGAAACCGGTCGCACAAGAAGTTACGCCGATTATTTATTACACTTGAAAGTTTAAACTGTAAAAAGACACGAAAAAGGAGAGAAGCTGAATTCTGACTGTCCGTCTCTGTGGAACAATGCCAAACATCTATGTCCTTGACCTTGATCACTCCCTCATCCAAGCTTGTAGGAGAGTTGTATGCTTTTCTTTACTTTTCATGCCTAAGTTTTCAGACCCTAATTTTTGCCTGGATCGCCCTTTGCGGGTTTTCAATCCACCGGGTCGCTCTGATTTTGCCTAGGTCGCCCTTTGCGGGTTTTCAACCTAGCGAGCTAATTCTTACTTGGCTTGTCTTTCTCTTTTTTCATCTATTTCTTTTAGGCATAATACTTCTTCACTTGATCTGACTTGACTAGTACTGGATTCCTGAGATCTTCGCCGTCTATGTTTATGAGTATCGGCGCTCCTCTTGACTTCACATGGACCGTCATAAGTGGGCCTCAACTTTCCCACGGAGTCAGTCCGGATAGGTAGGATCTTTTTGAGTACAAGGTCTCCTTCGCCGAATTCTCGAAGACGGACTTTCCTGCCGAAAGCTGCCTTCATCTTTTGTTGGTACAACTGGCCATGGCGCAGGGCAGCAATTCTTTTCTCTTTAATGAGATTCAGTTGATTTAGACGAGCTTGGACCCATTTTCTTCTTCTAACTTGACCTCCATGACTACTCGTAGAGAGGGTATTTCAACCTTGACGAGAAGGACTGCTTCTGACCCATACACTAGAGAAGAAAGGGGGTTGCCCCTGTATGATTTCAATGAATGTGTGTACGACAAGGGATGAGATAGGTGTAGGGTCAATTTCCCCAGTTGTAGGAGGGGTGAAGAACGACAGGATTTCCCCACTTGGCATATTGTAAACAAATGAATTTACTTGTCCTTGAGCTAAAACTTTGAGAAACAACAGCAATCAATCATTGATCGGAATGGACCTTTCGGGATTGTGGTGTTTTGTGGAGGAGAGATGAGTAGGCTTAATGAGGTATTTGGGGCTAATGGCAGGATGGTTTTTTTCGGTGTTGGCTGTTGATCGATGATTTATGATGGTTAACTGGCTTGATGAGGTATTAGGAGGTTTTGTTCCTGGCTAAAGGTCTGGGGAGGGCAGGCTGTCGAGGTCAAAGGAGAATGTTGGCGGTTTATGAGAGGAGAGGTGCATGGAAATGAGAAAGTGTGTGAAGGTTTATTGAGACAAGAATCTCTTGGGTTTTGTGGTAACATGTACCAACTCACCACTTACATTTCTTTTGTATTTTTCTTTTGGTTTTGGAATTTTCCCTTTTGAATGATTTTTCCTTCTTTGACTTCTTCTTTTTCTTGAGCTTGGGTGAGCTGATAAAGAACGATGCACTGTTTTTTCTGAGATGGTCCTTGTCTAAGGTGACTTTTGGATTTTTGGCTTTTTCTTGGCTTAAGATGGGTCGGAAAGGATTTTGTTTTTCTCTTTGGGATTCTCTTGGTTTAAGGTGGGTAGGAGGGATTTTGTTTTTTCTCTTTGGGATTTTCTTGGCTTAAGGTGGTTAGGAGAGGATTTTGTCTTTGGATATGGAATGGTAGTCCGACTTCATTTCAAATCATGATTGCTAATTTCCTCAAAAATTAACTCTGGGATAATAATTCACTTATTTTCATGTACTTGCCCTTCTTCTTTATTTCCTTTTTGCGCTCTAATTTTTTTTTATTGAAGTACCCATCTTGCCCTCTTTCTTGTTCTCAGCGGTCCCCAAGTTGATCACTTCAGTGGATTCCCCGTGATGCTGAATAACCCTTTTTCCTTGCTTCATTAACCTTCTGGAGGATTTTCCCGGTCTTTCTCAACGTCCCACTCTGCTTGATTGATAAGGTGATCAAAGTCAAAATATGGACTGTTGGCACTGTTATTTTGAGAGACAATTGCTGTAGATTTGCTTTTTGCCGAGGCGAAAAAGCAGAATGGAAGGTGAGACATGCAGGCAAAAATAATAAAGAAAAGAAGAGACACATGAAATGAAAAGGAATTGCTTTTTATTGATTGGAATTCAAAAACAACGTTTTTATTGATGATGATGATTTAGAAAATAAAAACATGTGCGCCCCTAACAACTGGTCCCGTGGCCTTGGGCAGAGCCAAAGGGTTGCATTACAAATGACTACTTTAAATCAAAAGTCCCAGGAGGATCAACAGTCTTTCAATTCTTTAATTCTTTCACCAGCACTGCAGCGACAAACCAGGTTTGCACCACCCTCATCCTTGATGACAGCAATTTGATCGTGTTGTTCCTCTTCCTCATCCCATCCTGTGGGCTGGATGTCTTCTATTCAGATTTGAGCACTCTCGGGAGCGTCATATCTGACCAAGTAATCAAACTTTCCACTGGGCTCCCCTAGGGTATCCCAACATCCCTCTTCTGACTTAGGACCATTATTGATGACAGCAATTTGGTCGTATTGTTCCTCTTCCTCATCCCATCCTGTGGGCTGGATGTCTTCCATTCGGATTTGAGCACTCTTGGGAACGTCATACCTGACCAAGTAGTCAAACTTTCAACTGGGCTCCCCTAGGGTATCCCAACATCTCTCTTTCATAGGCACCGCTATTACTTCCTCATTGATTTCTTTTTCATCTTCAATATCATGGGTCCCTATCTGAACCACGCACCGATCTATCAGGTCTTGCAGGACTGACTTGAAAACTTCACAGGCACCCACACATAAAGGATCGGCGCATACACAACCCTTCTTGATAACACCACGACGACACAACTCAGCATGTATATTTTCCAGAGGAGTCTGGATACACTTAACATTTTTTATCATTGTCTGCCCCACAGAATCCTCTACTGCATTAGCGGATGGTGTCCCATGTCCCGGTAGGGGGTTTGTAGTTGTACTGGGACTGTTCGGGTTGAAAGAGATCCAGTTGGCGTCAATCAAATCCTGGACTACATATTTGAAAGCCTTGCAGTCCTCCACCGTGTGGCCGACTCCTCCACTATGAAAACTACAAGTAGCATCAGCAATGTACCCCCTAGGAAAGGGAGGTTGTATAGGCTTCATGGGGCGAGTATTGACCAAATTCTTTGAGACAAGATGATTGAACAATTCAGTATAGGTCATCGGAATCGGATCAAAATTAGCACGCCTCTTCTCTTGATAGTTCTGGGCTCTGTAGCCTGAATTAGTTTGCTGCGGAGAGTTGAAAGATAATGGTACCGCCTGCTGTGGAGAGCTGAAAGATGGGCCTCCCCCTGCGGAAATAACATTGGTTTCCCCTTCTTTCTTCTTGGGGAAGTTGGGAAAGGGTTTCTTTTGTCCACTAGAATTGCCAAAACCTCCAGCAATCTTTCCGCTACGCAATCCGTGCTCTAATCGTTCCCCAATGACAACCATATCTGAGAAATTGGACGAAACACTCCCCACCAACCTATCATAATACAGCCCTGGAAGGGTCTCCATAAACATGTACACCATCTCTTTTTCAGTTAATGGCGGCTTCACCTGAGCAGCTATGCTCCTCCCTTTTTGAGCGTATTCTTTGAATGATTCTCTATCTTCTTTGCTCATGTGCTGCAATTGAGACCGGTCTGGAGCAAGGTCCATGTTATACTGGTATTGTTTTAGAAAGGCTTCAGAGAGATCCTTCCAACTGTGAACTTCGGAGGATTGCAGTTGCATGTACCAATCTAGCGATGCCCCAGTCAGACTGTCCTGGAAATAATGAATGAGCACCTTGTCATCATGAGCATAAGCGGCTATTTTTCTAACATACATCGTCAGATGGCTAGATGGACACCCGGTGCCGCGATATTTATCAAAGTCAGGTGCTTTGAATTTAGGGGGGATAACAACATCTGGGACAAGGCACAAATCTCGGGCATCCCTGGCTCTAGTTCCTGATCCTTCCACAGCTCTTAAGCGCTCTTCAAGCGAGTGATACCGATCCCCATGCTGAGTGTTCCCAAACAAATGACCTTGTGGATAGTTCCCCGGACCGTGATAATAACCCCCATACTGAGCAGGGTTTCCCATATGATGGGCAGCGTTCTGAGGGTTCACAGTAACTCCCAGAGTAGGACTAGGTGAACCTCTTGGCAGTACAGTATCAGGACTAGGAGTATGAATTTGTGGTCCCATGGCAGCTCCACCAGGCATAGTCGTGACAGGTTGACTCGGCCCCACAGGAATAGCTTCAGCAGCAGGCGGCATATAACCCATTGGCATCCCCGAAGGATATATCGGTGCATTCAGATGACTCTGTCCGCTCGCCCCTGGAGGATGGGCAAAGTGACTGACCCCCTGTCCATAAGAAGTGTGAGTAGTTGTAACTTCAGCGGACACCGGAGGAGAAACGAAAGTAACAACCCCTTCGGAATTTACAACAGTGGCGGCCCCAGCGGCGGCCCCACCCCTCAGATTCTGTAGCATACTCATTACTTCGACCATCTGTGCTTCCATAGCCTCCACTTTGGTCTTCAAAGCTTGATTCTCTTGAGCCAGCTGCTCAGGATTAAGAATCTCCACAACCGACTCATCTTGACCCAGGGGGTCCTCATTCTCGAGATGTTGATTGCTAGCCATTAATCTTGCTTGTAGACGAGTGGAGTATCGGTGTTGGCGAACCAGCTTGCCTTTCGTTTCTGTTGGTAGAACATTTTATAAGTACAAGTATGAATGCGTAAATGAATGCAATGCATATGGCTTTATGTTATTTTTGTATTTAGATGCATGAGGAATGCTGTATGAATTTTTTTTCAGAATTTTGCTTATGTAATGCATGCTGTTATGATGTAAAATGCGGATGATGAGGATGCTTGTTATAAAGACAGATATTTACAGGTGGGGTTTTGAAAAGTTAGGGCGGTATACCCTATATGCCACCCCATATAGGTATTTATGAAAGAGAAGGAAGAACCTATTTTTTTTATTTCAAAAAAACGTTGGCGGAAATGAACTAAACTAGATGCAATAATGCACACACAATTTTGGAAAAGCCCTTGTGACCTAAAAAGAGGTAAGACCTATGATCTAGGGCAATTAAAAGGGTAATCCTTCCATGTAGCTCTATTCACTCCCTCACAAGGCCACCAGAGCTACAGTCCCTTTCACAAAATTCCCCACAAACGCAGCAAACTGCTAGGTGTGAGGCATCATGAAAGAGCACAACTCTGGTTGAAACTTTCGCAAGTAGCCAAACGGACAAAGGTCCTGATGGGCTCTCACTACTCGAATCCACTCTCCTAAGTTTTTGCAGACCTGGGTTATGGTCCCACTCAAAACACATAGTCACAGGGTATAAGTGTAGTGTGTGTTAAGGGCATTTTCCCTAATACTACCCCCACCTGAAATGAAAACCAGAGCAGTCCAGACAAAAGCAAGCGATAACAAGTTATCTACCCTAGGGTTCCATACCTAGAATATCTATAAACAAGGATATTGCTCACCTTAGGAAAAGGAGCCAAGAAGAGGGGATCATGGGGATTGAAAAAAATGCATGGGCATAAGCGATAAAAGAAAGGGAATAAAAGATAAGAAAGAAAGGCAAACAGGGTTTTAATCAAATCAACAATACATTAAACCACACATTTAAATTAGTTAGGCTTGACCCTCGTCTTTTTAAAAAAAGTGTCCCCAGCGGAGTCGCCAGCTGTTGCACCCCGAAAAATCCCCGGTTTGGGTTTCTCAATGTACAACGTGGAAAATTTTGGAGCCGCCACCAATATTTTAATTTTAAGACCAAAACATTGAAAAAAGGTCTTTTGGACAAGGCGGATGGTCTTTGAAAACTAGAGATATAGGTTCGGGGGTCGATTACGCGCGAGGAAGGTGTTAGCACCGCGCACGTCCTTTCTACCGAAAGGGAACCTCTAATTAAATGTGTGGTTTTAACGTTTGATTTGAAAAAAAACCTAAATTTGCCTATTTATTTCTTATTTGGAGATGAATGGGAAATCTTTAATGAAAATTTTATTTTAGGTGAGAAGGGGGGGAAAAAAGGGTTTTTAGAAAAAAGTGCTTGACGGGACATGGCCCGCTCCTACGTATCTCCCGGTGCGATGGAGAATTCAAAGCTACGTAGTTCTTGGTTCTTTTTTTTTTTAAAAGTTTTTGTTTTTTATCTTTTTTTAGTGAGTTTTTTGAAATAGGACGAGCATTAGCAAATGATTAAACTAGCAGAGGCTATGATGAATCACTGCTAAATGCTCAAAAAGAGTTGTACCGCTAGTCAAACGAACAAAGGTTCTGATGGACTATTGATAACAACTTGTTTTTATTATGTTTTTGAAAATGATTTTCGAAAGGGATTGATTTGTACGATGATCAAACTAACAAAAGTTATGATGGATCGTCGTTTATTATTTTTAGGAGAAAAGGACATTGTCACTAATAGCTAAACGAACAGAGGCTCTGATGAGCTACTAGCAACAATGGGTTTGAAAAATGATTTTTCTTGTTTGTTTTATGAAAATGATTTGTTTATGGTTGCGAAAAGGATTTTTATTTGTTGCGCTTGACGAGAACGAGACTCGCTCCTACGTATCCCAAATGGGAATCAAAGCGACGTAGTTCTAATTAAAAAAAATGTTTTTAAAAGGGTTTAAAAGGGGCAAGCTGAATCACCCGAGACCATCTTCACCACTTAGAACATGATGCACTAGGCATAAGTGGGAATCATATGGTTCGTCCTCAACAATGGACGATAATATACAAGGACGAGTAGATAAATGCTATAGCTAAGTTTAAATCACATGGATCACAATAACTAAATATTAACAAATGAAAAGACTGAAATACCTCTGATGAAGACAGATATTACAAATCTGAAGAACGCAAATCCCGACTAACTCTTGCAGAAGATCGACTCCGACGGACCAACGGAACGAATAGAGCGAAAAAATAAAGCGTAGAAGAGCTTTTCTAAAATGTGAGAGATTTCGAAAAATGAGTTTTTTCTCTGATCTCGTGAAAATGCGTGTCCTTGAAATGAAAAATGAGCTTCCTATTTATAGGAAATCAGATTTGATCTATTTTAGGAAACTAGGTAATCGATTATGTTGGAAATAACTTGGGAGATGTAATCGATTATGTGCCTTGGATCTCAGATTCAATAATCGATTATGTGCTTCAGAAGGGGAAGGGGATAATCGATTATTTGCTTGTTTTTATAGAGCAAATAATCGATTATTTGCTTGAATGAAATAAGAAGGTAATCGATTATTTGCTTTCCTGAAAATATGGGCATCTTAATAATCGATTATGTGCTTCAAAAGGGGAAGGGGATAATCGATTATTTGCTTGTTTTCTTAGAGCAAATAATCGATTATTGGCTTGAATGAAACAAGTAGATAATCGATTATTTGCTTGATTTTCAGAGTAGATAATCGATTATTTGCTTGAAGGAAGGATATGACGTAATCGATTATTTCCTTATTCATCAAGAATACATTATATGCATGATAAAATCAATTTTATACTTTCTAAAAAAATTATTTTCATGCATGAGGCTTATTGAAAAATATTTTCATGCAAAAATTATTTTTATAGACCCTTTTGTGAGAAATGACCAAAATGCCCTTTTTGACCCTAAAAACCCCAATTTCCCAAAAAGTGCATTCTAACCCTAAAAATGATTTCAAAAACTTTGGAATGATTTCTAGGACCCAAAATGCAATGCATAAGTTATTTTTTATATTTTTCTTTTTGTGTGGAAAATTAGGGTTTGGACCTAAGCCGGACAAAATTGGGGTATGACAGGTACATATTACATACTACTGACGTCTATATATATACAATGAAACAGGCCCAGGCCCATAATTTCGAGCAGCCCATTTCGACTAGGTTACTAACTACACCTATGTTTATTACAAGTAATAGAATTACAAGGTATATCTCAATACTGCCGGTGGTAAGTAAGTGGAAGTGCTTACTATACTTTCATCTTTATTGTGAAAGAAAGTCTTTAGTGCACATAAAAAAGAAGAGTTTTATATGCCTTCGGGAAATTTCCCGACACTTTCTATCGGAACATATAGCACTCCTCATTTTTAATTTTGCATGGATTTTTTTAGTTAGTAAGTCGAAGCCCAAAAAACCGAATTTTGGATTTTACATGGATTATTTGGTTATAAATTCGATGCCCAAAAAAAACCAAACAAACTAGGAACAAACTAACAAAGAATGAGGTTTTTTCCACTCCCTTTGACCATGCTAGATTTTAAAAAAATGGCGCCTTATGGGGCAGCGCTTTTGATTAAAGCGCTGGATAAGCTTAAAACGCGCAGGGGAATGAGCGGCGCTTCTCTTAAAAGCGTTGGCCATAGGAGATCGAAAATGGGCAATGGGCAGCGCTTCCTTCCAAACGCTGCCTATAGGAGGACGAAAATTGGCAATGGGCAGCGCTTTTTATCAAGCGCTGCTTATTAGATCACGAACATGGGCGATGGGCAGCGCTTTTTACAAGCGCTGCCTATGGGTTAGACGAAATTTGGGCTATGGGCAGCACTTTTTATGGCAAGCGCTGCCTATTGATATTAATTTTTTTTCTGGCAATGGGCATCCAACGTTCATTTTCCTCACATTCCCTCTCACTCTCACGACTCTCACTCACCAAGCTCTCTCACTCACACACTGACCAAGCTCTCTCACTCACACTCACCAAGCTCCCTCACTCTCTCAACCATTTTCGTTTCTCCCATTTTTCCTCACCATTTTCGTTTCTCTCTCTCTCTCTCTCTCAACCATTTCGTCTCTCTCTCTCTCTCCGATTTCGTTTTTCTCTCTCTCTCTCTCTCAACCATTTCGTTTTGGTTTGGGTTTCCACATTAACCCATTTCATTTTGGCTTGCCAAGCATCTTTGAGGTAACTCATAAACCCATTTTCTTATTTTTGCTTTTAAAGTGTTTGTGTTTTTGACTCAAAGAAGCTCATTTTCTTTATATTGCTTTGTTTATGATATCGTGATATTGTGTATATGTGGTTGTTTGGTTGTGTGTTGTTTTTTTGGTTTGCATTTAAAGTGTTTGTGTTTTTGACTCAAAGAAGACCAATTTTAATTATTTTACTTAGTTTGTGATATTATGTTTATGTGGTTGCTTTGTTGTGTGTTGTAGAAATTTGGATGCATGCATATCAATATTGTAAATAATTGACTTAGTTATTTGATATGGAAATTAGTTATTTGTTATGGAAATTATTATTCAAAATACTACTTAGTGTTCATAATTTCAATAGAATGTGAATGTTGTAAATAATTGACTTAGTTATTTGATATGGAAATTAGTTATTTGATTTGGAAATTAGTTATTCAAAATACCACTTGGATGTTGTAAATGGATGATTGAAATTAGTTATTTGATATGGATGCATGTTGAGTTTCAAGTTTATGTTGTGTACGAGGACTTTTTGGTCCCTTCGAAACAGACACAGAGATTTGTGTTCTTGTGTCCGGATAATACACACCTGCGTGAAGTGTCCCCAAAGATGCGTAATTATGAGACGCTTGTGGAACAAAACAAGACAGAGGTTAAAAATTATATCACTCAACGCTTTTGGGAAGCTCAAAGTACAAGCTTTAATACCATGTTTTTTGCACCGTGTCTCTTACGATGAGAGATTTAATCCATTCTTATATAACATGCATTTTATAAATACTAGTCAATTACTTATTCAAAATTTTATTTTGTAGGGAACATTGGATTCTGTTAGCAATAAATCCTAAAAAAGATACGGTGTACTTCATTGATTCATTGCATGGTCATTTCAACAACTACCCTGAGTTGATCGAGACATTTAATAGGTGTGTGTATTTCGATCCCTTTGCATATTTCTTAGTTTTACTTATATACGTATGTATTTCAAATAAGGGTTAAATATGTTTTTAGTCACTATAAAATTTGGGTTTTCGTCTTTAGTCCCTACATTAACGAAATAGGCGTTTTGGTCCCTACATTTTTTTTTCCGTTTTCATTAATAGTTCCTGTAGTTAAATCCATCTGATTAGGCTTTTTTTATTTAGGGTAAAATATGTTTTTGGTCCCTACAAAATTGGGTCATTCTAAGTTTAGTCCCTACATTAACGAAATAGGTGTTTTGGTCCCTATCTTTTTAACAGCCACGTCACATTTCTGTTAACTGATCAGATGGATTTAACGACAGAGACTATTAATGAAAACGGAAAAAAAACTGTAGGGACCAAAACGCCTATTTCGTTAATGTAGGGACTAAAGACGAAAACCCAAATTTTATAGGGACCAAAAACATATTTAACCCTTTCAAATAATATCGTTATATGACAATGTGTTCAGTTGTTTGAAAACATACTGGGGATTGGAACAATCAATGACCAAATGGATACCAATAGATGTAAGTTTGTAAGCAATGTTCTTATATATTTAATTACATTATTTTGTGAAAAAATTGTATTAAATTAAATTTAACAATTAACTAATCTTTTGTTTTGTAGTGTCCAAAACAACTCAATAGAATGATTGTGGGTATTATGTGTTCTGGAGTGGCCCAATAGGCCCAACGAGACAGTCCAGCGCAACCTGCAGCAAGGGGGGGGGGGGGCGCTGCGCGCAGCAACCAGGTGCAACATGGGCCAGCGGCCCATACGACCAAGGCCGGCCCAACGCGGCCCATCATCTACCTTGCTTCGCAAGATGCGGCCGGTCCCGTAAAATCCGCAACGGCTAGCACGCCAGCGTTATATATACCACACCAGCATGTGGCTTCAGGTATGTTTTACTCACCTTGTGACCCTGCCCGTTGAAGCACCTCTGACTTGAGCGTTGGAGTGCCTTTGCAGGTACCACCCGCGTGCGGCTTACAACTCGGTCCCTCATCACAGCGACCGATCTACGTCATCAACAACAACCCATCGTATTGATCAGGTACGATCAATTGGCGACCACAGTGGGAGCCCGAGCGCTATTCCACATCAAATCATGCCGCCACGCCAGAAACGCACTTCTTCCAGGCTCAATACCTCTGGGCAGAACCGACCTCAACGGACCCCAGAGGGCGTGCCTGTGACCGTTCATGAATCACAAGATGAGCCTCGCCAAGAACCCTCAGTACAGGGCGGCCGCGGGCCAGTTATCCAACCGGTCCAGCAACTACCGGCCGAGCTGGCCGAAGCTGGAATCCCAGAAGCATTGCCAGAGCATGTGACCCAGGCACTTATACAAATTCTGGAGCAAAAGAATCAAGTGATTGCTGATCGAGACGAGCTGATCGAACGCTATGAGAGAGGCTCGATCTCAATCCGCCCGAGTGCGGACAGCGGTCACCAAGGGCAACCATCTCGGCCCCATCGTTCACCTCCACGAAGAGAAGCTCCTACTCGTCGAGGCGTATCCCGACGCAATCCTCCAAGAAGGGCGATCGTTCGTAGGTCGCCCCCTCATCGAAGAAGTCGCCACCGACGTTCCTCCGAGGAAGAATACGACTATGCTGACTCAAGCTACCGACCAGAGTCAGAAGGGTCGCCAACAAGATACTCGTCAAACGAGTCCTCAGGATCCCGGCGATCAAGAAGTCGGTCGTGGGACTCGTATGAGGAGTTTGACAACTACCGTGACGGGGAGATTAGAGATGTCTCCCGTGCCACCAGCCGAACAAGAAGGAACAATTCAGAACGGCCTAGAAGGCGGTCGTCACCACATGCTCCACAAAACCATGGACACCCTCCTATTGCTGACAGACTTCTCGGTCAGCCGGTCGGCCTTTACGGTTTGCCCGTCGACCAAGCTTACGCCGCCATGCAGCCTTACGGGCAGAATCCCATCCCGACCGGACAAGGACCCTTCACCAGTGAAATCAGGCGTTATCGTATTCCAAGGGACCTGAGGAAGCCCCCAAACCTGAACAAGTTTAACGGTCGCGGGGATCCAGATAAACACCTGATGTACTTCAATAACTACTGTAGCTACAGGGAGCTGGGACGCACGATGAAGTGCAGACTTTTCCCTCAGTCGCTCGAAGGCCGGGCATTAGAATGGTGGGAATCTCTGCGTCCCAACTCGGTCTCTTCTTGGGAAGGTCTTGTGGCAATGTTCTTGGCTAATTACACGGCCAACCGTTGTCAATATCGTTACGAAGAACACTTGGATTCGGTCGTCCAAGGAGAAAATGAACCATTAAGGGAGTTTATCGACCGGTTCATGACAGAGGCCGACACAGTCCGCAACCTATCAGACACGGACAAACTGAAGTACCTCAAGCGTGGTATAAGAAAGAACCACAGATTTGCCGAAGAGTTTTCTTTGAACCGCTACTACGACCTCAGCCTGTTCCTTAGAAGGGCCAACGACCATATGGGCTATGAGGAGCAACTAGCGGCCGACAAGGGCGCCCGCGCGCGTCCCAAGGAAGAAACTGGCAGGTCGGCCAAGGGGCAAGACCGTGATAGTAAGCCCGAGTACCGGCCCAAGAAGTACGAGCAGCGTACCAAATTGAACACTCCGATCGCACAGATCTTCACGGAGTGCCAGAACAATGAATTCACTGGTGTGAGGCGACCTGATCCTTTAGTACTGAAGAAAGGAGGTCGGCCTACCAAGAAATACTGCAGATATCACAAGAGTAAGGGGCATGACACCAATGACTGCATGGCCCTAAAAGATGACATAGAGGACCTCATACAGAAGGGCAAATTGAGGCAATATGTCAAAGATGAAGGTAACGATCGCCCTGATCAAAGAGCCGTTGGCCAACCCGCCAATGACAAAGGTAAGGCGATCGTTAACTCTACGATCGAGCAGGCGCGTAACAGTTCAGAGGAAGAACGCGACCCCAGACAATCGAAGGGCCGCAACGTAGCCATGGTCATCCATGGAGGTAATCCGTTGGACATCAGAGAATCCAACAAGGCGATGAAGAGGAAGTGGAACGAACTCATGATGGTCGGTTCAACTTCAACCCCACGGCCGGCCTCGAATAGGCCGCCCATTTCCTTTGGGGACGAAGACTTGCTTGATGGAAAGGTTAATAATTATGTCCCTTTGGTGGTATCGGCCGTAATGGCCAACACCGAGGTCAGAAGAATACTGGTCGACCAAGGAAGCTCGGCCGACATCATGTTCGAAGAATTGATTGACAAGTTGAATGTGGATAGGAGCGAGATCATTCCCCAAGCAGTTCCAACCCCATTGACCGGTTTCAATGGGGCGACCACCTACCCACTGGGGACGATAGAACTACTTGTTACCTTTGGAGATGATACGAGCGGCAGCACGTCATACAGGACGGTCAGAACAACGTTCTTAGTTCTGCCAATCAAATCGTGTTACCACTGCATCATTGGCCGCCCAACATTGGGAAAATTGGAGGCCGTAGCCTCAACTGTACATCTGAAGATGAAGTTTTACAGTAAAAACGACCAAGTAGTGACAGTGATGGCCGACATGGAAGCGGCCATGAGGAGCCATTTCCTCTACCAAGAGATTTGTGATATGGAGGTGGAAAGTGCTAAACCTCTGAATCTTGGAGAGGGGCATCAGGTCAATGTGGCCGACCTGGATGCTCGATACGACCCTGATAGCGACCCTGAGGACGACGATGACGATTTAGCCCGCGAGCTAAAGAATAGACTCAAGAGGCCTGAACCCCACGGGGAATTGATCGATGTTCAGTTAATGGACGACCCAACTAAGACAGTTAAGTTGGGGAGCGACCTACCTGAAGAAGACAAGCAAGCGCTCATCACTTGCCTCAGGGATTACGCAGACCTTTTCGCATGGCAGGCATCAGACATGCCCGGGATCCCAATTGAAATCGCCTGCCACCAACTGTCCGTTGATGAGACAGCAAAGCCGGTCGCACAAAAGAGGCGAATCCAGAGCCAAGAGAAAGCATTGGCGGCCGCCCAGGCAGTCGACGACCTCATTAAGGCCAATTTCATTGAGGAAATTAAGTATACAACCTGGCTTTCCAACGTCGTGTTGGTCAAGAAGAAAAATGGTAAGTGGCGCATGTGCGTCGACTATACCGACCTGAATAAGGCATGCCCGAAGGACGCTTTTCCACTACCAAGCATTGACAAACTGGTCGACGGGGCTGCGGGCTATAAACTTCTGTCTTTTCTAGACGCCTATTCAGGATACAATCAGATCACCATGTACCCACCCGATCGGCATAAGACCGCGTTCATGACCGATCGGGGAAATTTCCAGTACAAGGTAATGCCCTTTGGTCTGAAGAACGCCGGAGCGACCTACCAGAGGATGATGAACAAAGTCTTCAGGCGGCAGATCGGTCGAATATCAGAGGTCTACTTGGATGATATGATCATCAAGAGCAAAACCGACCAAGACCACAGTAACGACCTAAGGGAAATCTTTGAGAAAGCTAGGAAGAATTCTTTAAGGTTGAATCCAGAGAAGTGCACCTTCGGAGTAAGGGCGGGCAAGTTCCTGGGCTTCCACTTAACAGAGCGAGGGATTGAAGCGAACCCTGACAAGTGCAGGGCGGTCGCCGACATGAGGCCGCCCACTACGAAAAAAGAGATCCAGCAATTGAATGGCATGGTCGCTGCCCTGTCACGATTTATACCTAAATCAGCGTGCAAATCTCTTCCATTGTTCAAGCTTTTGAAGAAAGAGGTCGAATTTGAATGGACCGATCAATGCCAGCGAGCATTGGACGAGCTGAAGGCGGCACTAACCAACCCGCCCATCATGACCAAGCCGCAACCGGGGGAGACACTTTATTTGTACTTGGCCATAACGGACGAAGCCATGAGCGCCGTTCTGGTCAGGGAATGCGACCTAAAGCAAAACCCGGTCTATTTCATCAGCAAGGTGTTTCAAGGCCCAGAGATCAGATACCAGAAGATCGAGAAGCTGGCCTTGGCGTTACTTGTGGCCGCTCGTAGATTACGTCCTTATTTCGTGGCCCATCAGGTCGTGGTTAGGACCGACCAGCCTATTAGGCAAATCCTTCACCGACCTGACCTTGCGGGGCGTATGATCAAGTGGGCTGTGGAACTCAGTGAGTTTGGAATTAAGTTTGAGGCCAGATCGGCCGCTAAGGCACAAGTGTTGGCCAACTTCATCGCTGAGATGACCCCAACACCAGACGATCAGACCGTCACTACCTGGACTTTGCACGTAGACGGGTCCTCCAACAGCAAAGGAAGTGGGGCCGGCTTGATACTTGAGAACTCGGAAGGACTTACTGTTGAAGTGTCATTAACTTTTGCATTTCACACTTCAAATAACCAGGCCGAGTATGAGGCGTGCATTGCCGGGCTGCAGCTAGCCAGAGAGTTCAATGTCGACCGTGTCGAACTTCACTCCGACTCTCTACTGGTTGTATCCCAGATTCAAAACCTTTACGACGCAAAGGATGATATCCTGAAGAATTATTTGGCTAAAGTAAGGGATCTACTCAAGCAATTCGACCGAGCAGAAGTTAAACACGTCCCTAGAACAGAGAACGTGCGGGCTGATATCCTATCAAAGTTAGCCAGTACAAAGGCTCCTGGGAATCACAGAAGTCTAATTCAGGAGACATTAACACGGCCGAGCGTGTCTACTAAGCCCGCCCAACCATCAGCCATTCTAACGGTCGACTTGGATAAAGCTGGATCACTCCGATCTTACAATATATTCTTAATGGGGTAGAACCTTGCGACCAGAAGGCAGCAACACTCCTGAGGTTACGAGCGACCAAGTACTCAGTGGTCGAAGGAAGACTGTATAGAAGGGGCTTTTCATCCCCATTGCTGAGATGCCTCACGTCGGTCGAAGCCGACCATGTACTTAGAGACATACATGAAGGAGATTGTGGTAGTCACCAAGGTGGTCGGTCAATTGCTAAGAAGGCGCTCAGGGCCGGATACTATTGGCCGACCATGGATGAGGACGCTAAGTTACTCGTTCAGAAGTGCAAGAAATGCCAGATCCATGCCGATGTACATATAGCGCCCTCATCAGAACTACACAACTTAACCCCACCATGGCCGTTCGCTTGGTGGGGCATGGACCTGCTCGGTCCTTTTCCACCTGCACCAGGTCAGCTGAAATTCCTCATCGTCGCGATCGACTACTTCACCAAGTGGATAGAAGCAGAGCCACTTGCCACCATTACCTCAGCGAAGGTATCCAAGTTTTTTGGTCAAAACGTGCTCGCCCGCTTCGGAGTGCCCCAGCAATTGGTGACGGACAATGGAACCCAGTTCGCAGATAGGAAGTTCAGAGAAATGTTGGCCGACCTAGGTGTGAAACAGCGTTTCACCTCGGTCGAGCACCCACAAACCAACGGCCAGGCAGAAGCGGCCAACAGGGTAGTGCTGCGCGGACTGAAAAGAAGGTTAGATGAAGCCAAAGGCAATTGGGCAGAAGAGCTGCAGTCGGTCCTTTGGGCCTATAGAACGACCCCCCACTCATCGACCGGGGAGTCACCATTTAGACTGGTCTATGGTACTGACGCTGTTATCCCGATTGAGATGGGAGAGCTAAGTTGGAGGACGACCAACCCACCAACCCCGGCCGCAAATGAGCAAGCAACAAGAGAAGAACTAGACCTGGTTGACGAGCTGCGAACCAAAGCGTCACTTAGGGAGCAACTCATCAAACAGAAGGTCGCTGCAAGGTACAACGCCCGCGTCCAGAAGAGGGAGTTCTCCATTGGACAGCTAGTCCTTAGGAGGGCCGACGTGGGGAATAAGAACGCTCGCCAGGGAAAGCTCGCCCCGAACTGGGAAGGACCATACCGTGTCATCAGCAAGACTGGAAAGGGAGCGTACGAGCTGGAAACCATGGAAGGGGCGACCATCCCCAGAACATGGAACGCTGATAAACTGAGAAAATATTATGTTTAAGTTGTAAACACTGATTGATCAATAAAGAACAGGCGGTCGCTCTTTTTCCCCACAGGGGTTTTTTACTGAGGACCGACCTTAAAATTCGACTTGTGTACTTTATTTTCATGCAAATTGTATGCACGGTCGCTCACCATGCGAGTAGCAGTCGAGCGACCAGTAGAGTGCCATCGAATGGCCCAATCAATAGCCGCCGAGCGGCCTAAAAAGAGTGCCATCGAATGGCCCAATCAATAGCCGCCGAGCGGCCTAAAAAGAGTGCCATCGAATGGCCCAATCAATAGCCGCCGAGCGGCCTAAAAAGAGTGCCATCGAATGGCCCAATCAATAGCCGCCGAGCGGCCTAAAAAGAGTGCCATCGAATGGCCCAATCAATAGCCGTCGAGCGGCCTAAAAAGAGTGCCATCGAATGGCCCAATCAATAGCCGCCGAGCGGCCTAAAAATAGTGCCATCGAATGGCCCAAACAATGGCCGCCGAGCGGCCTAGAAAAGTGTTACCGAATAGTGACTCATAAGAAATTCAAGGTCGCGACCGACCGTAGTAAAAAGAATCAAATCGACTTACAAAAGCAATTAAACAAGTCATATTCATGATGAAATTGTCATTGATTACAATCAAAGACGCCTTGGTCGAAGCCAGGGCGCCCCATTCAAACACCGCTCGCAGGCGGGCAAAGATTACAGTTTAAGAAAATTACAAGCTAAGAATCGCTGGGGGCTTGGTAGATGACCACCTCCTCTTGAAGAACTTTCCCTTTGGACACCTTCTTGGGGCGGACGATCTTCTGATCGACCGCGCGATGGCCACTTTGCACAATCTCACGGTCGACCCCCAGGGCAGGATAGAGGATCTTGATCTGGCTGACCGCGTTTTCGAACTGACCCTCCGCAGCTCCCTTCGCCTTGTCAAGAACGTCCTTGTAGCGACCTCTTAAACTGTTCTTTTCCGCCTCTACGGCTTCCAGCTCAGTTTTCAGACCAGCGACCTGGCTCGACAGCTCTTTATTCTTGGAAGAGAGGCGTTCGACCTCTTTCTCAGCTGTTTCCTTGTCAGCGACCGCCTTGTCCAGAGAAGACTCGGCCAGTGTTTGAGCAGAGACAGCAGCCACAAGCTGGCGTTCTGCTTCGATAAGCTTCCTCTCATTGTCAGCGGCCGCTTCGACTCTTGGTTCGAGCTCCTTCATTTTCTTGAGCAGGTCGTCGCGCTCGCCCCTCATTTCTGCGAGCAATGACAAGGCAGAATTCAATTTAAAGTTTTTATCGACTAGGTCGTCTTCAAGCAATGAATATCTATGGGCAAGGCGCCTACCTTCCAGGCGACCTGATTCTTCATCTTGGTATTTCTTGAACAGAACACCAGCGGCCTTCATTGCATCGGCCATCACCTCGAAAGGTTCCTCCTTGAAACGAGCACAGTCTTCATCACCCAACCCAAGCAGGTCGATGTTAGGCGACCGGTTGTGCCCGTGGCTTTTTCCACTCTTATGCTTCTTTTTCTCGCCCCCATCATCGACCGACCTGTTCCTCTTGGATTTTCCTTGATTTTTAGGTGGGCTGCTCAGATCAATGGCTTGTGCTGGTGTGCCCGCCCGAGGAGCCTGACGATCAGGCTGAGATCCGGTCACATCAGTTTGAGGCGTACCCCCAGACTGAGCCGCAGGTATGACGCGGGCGGGTGAAGTATCGCCGTCCTCGGCCGCCCATTGCTCCAACAGGTCAAAGTCATTCATGTTGGTCATCTTAACTGCAAAGGCAAAAGCAGATGGTTAGTTAACAAAACAAAGTGACAGAAAATAAAAGATGTGAGCAACCACCGACCAAGAGCGGCCTTGACATTCTTCTTGGTACGGGCATCCACAACGTTCTTAACTTTGATGCGACCCTCAGGGACTAGGGACGCAATCCTTCTCAATCTATGGATCGTCCCCCTGTCCAGGTCGTCAAGATCAGCGTCCTTGAAAGCATACTGGCCCGGCTTTTTGGAGAAGTGGTTAAAACTCCACACCGTAGGAAACAGGGGGGTTCCTTCTTGATCGTTGGTCATTTGGGCGACCGCATTTTGGGCCTCGGCCAATTCAGGAACGACCCAAAAGAATTCCTTTTTCCACCCGGTCGTCAACGATTCCAGATATGGCTTGAAGAAGTTGTATGTCGACCGGTTTTTGAATGAGACCGCTTCCTTGCGGGCGCCTTTGGAGCCTTTTTCATAAACATAGCTCATCTCAAACAAATGGAAAAACAGTCGTATGGAGACCGGTCGTCTCAGAACCACAAGGACATCTTCATACGCCTGCATAAACGCCCAAGCGTTCGGGTTCAGCTGAGAAGGGGCGGCCTGAAGATACCGTAGAGCCTGGCGTTGGAACCTGGTGAATGGTGGAATTATACCCATGCGTTCGAAAACGATGCGGTACATTGTGAATTTTAACATATCAGTCCAGGCCGCAATGTGTTCCCCCTTCGCCATACCTTCTACCGTCCAACCTTCACTCAGCTCGGTCGCAAGAAACTCCAGGTCTTGGCTTCCCCGTTGAATCTTGCTGCGCTGACCCCTCAGGTTGAGAGAAACCCAGGACATATCCTTTGTAGCAGCAACCTCAGGATCTTCTCCATGGTCGCCCTGTTGATCTCTTTCGGCCGTCTCGTTTACGTCGGTCGCAGCATGGTCGGCACCTTCCTCACTGGCAACCCGTGCGTTGCTCACTGCAGTTTCAGCAACCACAACCTCGGAGTACGGGACCCCATCTCTGTCCGGCCGCGTTCCGGATCTGCTAGATGAAGTCGAATTCTGGGTCGAAAACCCAGAGGAAGAAGATTCGTCACTAGAAGAAGATGACCGGTCAGGCGCAGAACTCTGTTCCACTGGTCGTGTCATATTTTGCGCAAGAGAAACGGCCGGGACTCCAAATATACGGCGGGTTTGTTTAGTCCGCGCCAGAATGAACCTGTGGAGGGGAATAACAGTCAGGGTCTTGCTCGCGCGTGGGAAGGGGCCACGTGGTCGTCCCCAGACCTGACACCCCCTCCATCAGATGGGACATTAAAACTCAAATAAAGTAAGAGCGGTCGCAATTACCTGGAATTAGAGCAAGAGGATTTCGAGCGAGCTTCGACGGCAGCGAGCGAGCTTTTGCAGAAGCGAGTGAGCTTGAAGCGAGCGATCAGCGAGAGCAGCGGAGAATTCGGAGAAAAGTGCAAATGATGTGCCCTATGAGTCCCTTATATAATGGGCCAACCGTAATCATGGGCCGGAAGTGAAGAGGCGCGACTCTTCATGTACCATCATTGCTTAAACTCCTCGAGTCTCTAAACGTCACCTCATTAAAGCAGCTGTCGCCTCAGCACTCATGACAATTTATTGTCAGGCATCACCCCCGAGACGGCACCTGGCCCCGTGTGGCCAGGCCGCGTGGTAGCGACCACGGCCCCGTGTGGCCAGGCCGCGTGGCAGCGACCGCGCAATCAAATTATTAGCGATCGACCGTCAGTCCCCTTCCACAACTCGAATGCAGGGGGGCAACGATTCAAGCCTCAGCCCGCTCTTAAGCGACCTAGGCTTGGGGGGCAACTGTTCTGGAGTGGCCCAATAGGCCCAACGAGACAGTCCAGCGCAACCTGCAGCAAGGGGGGGGGGGGGCGCTGCGCGCAGCAACCAGGTGCAACATGGGCCAGCGGCCCATACGACCAAGGCCGGCCCAACGCGGCCCATCATCTACCTTGCTCCGCAAGATGCGGCCGGTCCCGTAAAATCCGCAACGGCTAGCACGCCAGCGTTATATATACCACACCAGCATGTGGCTTCAGGTATGTTTTACTCACCTTGTGACCCTGCCCGTTGAAGCACCTCTGACTTGAGCGTTGGAGTGCCTTTGCAGGTACCACCCGCGTGCGGCTTACAACTCGGTCCCTCATCACAGCGACCGATCTACGTCATCAACAACAACCCATCGTATTGATCAGGTACGATCATTATGTAATGAAATTTTTGAAAGAAATTATTACCCACAACCAAATGACTATTCCCCGATAGGTATCTACTTAGAATTCTTTTTGATTTTCATATAATAGTTAATTCCATTTAACCATTTCAATTCTAATTTTATTTATTTATATAATTTCAGTATTTTCCTGATTGTCGGGTGAGGACATACTCTGATGAGCAGCTACTTGAGCTTAGGGGAGAGTGGTGCCGTTATGTCTCCCGTTTTTTTTATTTTGGATAGAATGTAATACTGTAAGTTGTTAGAGTTTGATTTGGATACATATAGCTAAGCTAGTTTTGGTTATATTGTAAGTTTAGCTAGTTTTGGATACATATAAATTGGATACATTTTGGTTCATGTTTTGGTACATTTTGGTACATATTGGTACATATTGGTGCATTTGTATTAACTTGTTGTTGTTAACCATATAATGGATTGGATTGTTAGAGTTTGATTTGGATACATATGAATTGTTTGATTTGGATAGTTGCTAGCTGTTTTGGATACATAATAATGTAACTTAATTGTTAGCTAGTTTGTTTTGGTTCTTGTTGGGTACATATTGGTGCATTTGTATTAGCTTGTTGGATACATTTTGGTTCATGTTTTGGTACATTTTGGTACATATTGGTACATATTGGTGCATTTGTATTAGCTTGTTGTTGTTAACTATATAATGGATTGGATTGTATTGGCTGTGTATATATGACCAGGAAATATCAAATGTAAAAAGGAAAATTAACAAAAACAGAAAAAAAAAATTAAACAATGGGCAGCGCTTGCGGGGGAAAGCGCTGCTCATTGTCCTAGCGCTTCTAACAATGGGCAGCACTTGCAGAGAAAAGTGTAACACCCCTTTTCTACCCGGAAATTTTTTGACAAAAATCAGAGTTTTCAAACGTTTTCAATACACCCACAAGGGATGCTAGACTTACACCGTTAAACATCACACGCCAATAATAAAGTTTCACCATTAAAACAGTGCAACACCTAGCACGTCATAACATCATCAAGCAGCGGAATAAAATCAAGGTTCAATTAAATAATTATAACATCACCATAAAACTTCAGAAATTAAATCTTAAAGACATCTAATGAAACTAGCGTTCATCCCTCCGAGTGCTACGTATCAGAGCGACGACACCGACTCAACTAGCGAAGGTAGACATGCCTTCACTCGCAATCACCTGCACGTTACCAATATAGGGGTAACATTCAAACAGAAGGGGTGAGATATCTAACATTATAATAGCATATATGATAGGCAATATGCTAGAGTCACAACAACTATATCACCGCTTCACAACAACATCAAATTACAAATCACCAAAAATTATCACCAACATCATGAGTAAGTATATGAGATGCAACCCACACCAACGGGTATATGCATGTGGTACCAATCATCACCAATAAATTAAGTAGCCAAAAAGGGCAACATCACCTATATGAGCATCACTATCATCACCTATAGCTCCAAGGCCGAAGCCTTCATCACCAAAAATATAATGCATATGAAATGTATGCGACACCATGAACAACACACCAAAGTTAATCAACAAAAACAGTCATCTATGTGACACAATCAGCACCAACATCAATAAATGGTCATAGACCCATCACCTGTTCACCTTAGCCCATAAAATAGGCACATCACCTGTTATACCATCACCAATAGCACCAATCATCACCAATACACCTACACCTATAGGATAGTCTAACAACTTGACCAACGACCACCGACACCAAGGACACCAATAAATTTACAACACCGAGACATCGACAATTAACAACACCAGGAACAATACCAATCTACAGCAACAACGACATTAGCTTTTAAAACAGCCATTTAAAATGGAGACAGCAACCATGATTTTACAGGGAAACAGCAACATAAAAACGGAGACAGCAACAGTGAATTTCCAGAAAAACAGCAACAGCAAAATGGTGACAGCAACAGTGATTTTCCATAAAAACAGCAACATGAATTCTTAGAAAAACAGCAACATTTGTTCACTGTGACATCAACATTAATTTTGGAAAAACAGCAACATTTGTTCACTGTGACAGCAACAGCAATTTTTAGAAAACCAGCAACCTTAGTTCAATGTGACAGCAATATTAATTTTGGAAAAACAGCAACATTTGTTCACTGTGACAGCAACAGCACTTTTTAGAAAAACAGCAACCTTTGTTCACTGTGACAGCAATATTAATTTTGGAAAAACAGCAACATTTGTTCACTGTGACAGCAACATTATTTTAGAAAAACAGCAACAGCAACAAGACAAACTGGCGCCCAGCAACAGGGCGCCAAGTGAGACAGCAGTACAACAAGAACTGGCGCCCAGCAGCAGGGCGCCTAGCAGGCAACAACAACAACAGAAACTGGCGCCCAGCAACAGGGCGCCAAGAGCATCAGCAACAGAACAGAAACTGGCGCCCAGCAACAGGGCGCCTAGTGCAACAGTGACACAACCAGACATGGCGCCCAGGGACAGGGCGCCTTGCACAACAATGACAACAACAGACTTGGCGCCCAGGAGCAGGGCGCCTGGCACAACAGAGGCAACACCAGACTTGGCGCCCAGCAACAGGGCGCCTAGGACATCAGCAACACAGGCAGGCAAACAGCAACAGCAGAACATGGGACATCACTGGGCGCCTAGGACGCCTTTCACAGCAACACAGAACCGCACCAGACTACACTGGGTGCCTAGGGCGCCACTTTCAGCAACACAGGAACGCACTGAGTGCCTAGGGCGCCAACTCCAGCAACCAAGACAGCATCACTGGGAGCCTAGGGCACCACTTCCAGCAACAACAACAACAACAACAACAACAACAACAACAGGACATCATGATTGGGCGCCTAAGGCGCCACATTCAGCAACAACAAAACAGAACACCATGGCAGGGCGCCTAGGGCGCCAAAATCAGCAACCAAAACAACAGCGCCAAATCGTACCAAACACCAAACACCAAATTTTCACCATGATCAATCAACATGAGTACATCCAAACATCACTAAATCAACATCAACAAGATCAAAGAGGCATCATAGGTCCTATCTCCCACATAACCCCCATCATACACCCTATTATAAAGTAGAACCCACCCTTACCTTAGGTTTGCCGAATACGTGATCCTCTTGCACGAAGACTCCAAAGAATCACAGCAACAAAGCTCCTCTCCTCTTTCTCTTGGTTTCACCGCACCCCTTTCTCCTCTCCTCTCTTCGCAATTCTTTCTTTCTTTTTTTCTCCAAAAATGCGAAATGACTAAACCCTAGCCAACACTCTCCTTCATGCGCCTAGGCCTTGGGCTCGTGGATCACGGGCCCCCGTCTACTACTCGGCTAATTTCTAAGCACCACTCCCTAATTTAAATAAAACATCATTTTATTAATTTAATATGACCATACTAATAAAATACCTAAATAATTTAATTAAATAAATAATTAAATTATTTGGGCGTTACAAAAAGCGCTACCCATTGTTAGAAGCGCTAGGACAATGATCAGCGCTTTCCCCTGCAAGCGCTGCCCATTGTGTAGCGAAATATGGCAATGAGCAGCGCTTTTCTGTGCAAGCGCTGCCCATTGTTTAGCGAAATTTTGGAATGAGCAGCGCTTATGACTTGGAAGCGCTGCCCATGGCTATCAATGAGCAGCGCTTCTTAAACGCTGCCCATTTTTGGAGTGGAATCAGCAGCGCCAAGTTAAGCAGCGCTCAGAAGCGCTGCCCATGGCTAAAAAAAGCGCTACTCATCCTTAAATCTGTTGTAGTGTTTTCTACTTTCTCACTCCCCACACACACTCTATACCTTAGTATCGAGTGGCTAAAATAGCCAGTTGGTACTAAGATATTGAGTATGTGGGGGACTAATAAAGTGGAAAGGGGAGAAGGAAAAAATTGTCAACAAAGATCGTAAGCATGTGCTAGCAGCTCAACCAAATTCTATAGGATAGAGAAGCCCAAAACATTCTAGGAAGCTAGTGATAAATAGAAATGATGCTAAGCTCAAAGGCTACGTACTAACTAACATATGCCATGAGTAAAGAAGAATGTGATAAGATTGCTGGGTGTGTTACTACAAAAGAGATATGGGGTACACTAAAAAATGACTAATAAAGAAATTCTCTAGAAAAAGAAGTAGAAGTTACTAGGGGTGAGCACGGGTACACTTTGACCCAACCCAACCTGTAGCCCAATCCAACCAACTCATGAAATACAGGTTGGTTTGGGTAATTGGGTTGGGGTGGTTTCCAAATAAGCAGACCCACACAGCGTACGAGTTGGGCACTAGGTCTGAAAATTGAGGACCCAACCTAACCCATAAAATGTAACATTAAAGATGTCAAGCCAAAGTCTAGGACTATTAAAAGGGCTATCATGCAATTGTTTTTAGAAGAGAAAGTAATAATATTGAAGTCTTTATTGTCTCTGAATTGTCAAATGGCTCCATTAACAATTGATACGTGGACTTCAATTATGTGTTTCACTACTCATTTCATTTAAGGTGAATGAGAATCGAATAGAAAATATTGAGACTCGGTTTGATTGAGGAGCTCATTATGTTGATGGTAAGACATTAATTTTAATTTGGTGTTGATTTGTTTCTCTTTATTTTTTTGTCATTGTTCTAGTTTTGTCTTCATTTTTATTTTTCTGAAAAATGATATTTTTCCAATGAATCCGGTACCTAACCTAGTACCCAACCCATTTTAGATTGGGTTGGGTTAGTTCATATTAGGAGTTCATTTATTATTAACTCACGGTTAATTAGTTGATTAGCTTACTAGTCTAGTTAGTTAGCAGTTAGATGTTTAGTTAATAGTTAGTTAGGCTTGTGCATTAGTCAGGGTTTTGGTTTTTGGAACGATTGGACGTCAATAATGCTTCCTTACATGGAGACCTAAACGAGGAAGTATACATGACTATCCTTTCTCTGTCCCTAATCACGCTTTCTCTAGCCTTGTGTGCAGGTAACACAAGTCCCTTTATGGACTCAAACAAGCAAGTTGTCAATGGAATCACAAGCTCACTGCTACCTGAATTGATCTTGGCTTTGCTCAATCACAGGCTAATCATTCTCTATTCACAAAGTGTTCGGGCTCAGCTATCACCATCCTCCTTTTTTATGTTGATGATGTTGTTCTTGCATTCAGTGAAGTCTCTCCTAGACATCAAGTTCAAAATCAAGGACCTTGGTTCCCTTAGATTTTGCTAGGTCTGGAAATTGCTAGGTCGAAGGATGGAATTGTTCTTAACTAACGCAAGTACACCTTAGACTTGCTACAAGATAGTGGCCACCTAGCAACCAAGCCTGTTACTACTCCTAGTGACCCTTCCACAAAACTTAACATTGAAGATTCACCTCCATTTGTAGATGCATCCTCTTATCGTAGGCTTATTGGTCTCCTCTTATACCTTACTACTAGACGGCCAGACATTGCATATGTTGTTCAACAACTTAGTGAATTTGAGGGCAAAACCCCTTGATTCCCATTTTAAAGTTGCCACAAGGGTCCTCCGTTACCTCAAGTCTACACCTGCACAGGGATTATTCCTTTCTACCTTTACTATTTTGCAGTTATCTGGTTTTTTGCTACCCGGACACATGCAGGTCTATGACTAGTTATTGTGTCTTCCTTGGTTCATCCCTCATCTCTTGGAAGTCCAAGAATCAGAACACTGTATTTGTATCCTCATCAGAGGCTGAGTACAGTGCCTTAGCCAGCCTCTCTTGTGAAATACAGTGACTACAATACTTATTAGCTGACTTCCAAGTTCAGATCTCTGTTCCTACCGCAATATATTGTGACAACAAATCTGCCATCTACCTTGCTCACAATCCTACTTTTCACGAACGTACCAAACACATAGAGATTGATTGCCACATTATTCGTGAGAAGATACAACAATGTCTCCTCCCTTTGCTCCTGGTTCCCTAAGCATTACAGCTAGTAGATGTCTTCACCGTGCAATGCATGCCCCTGCCCTCTCTACCTTCATCACCAAGTTGGGCCTTTGTAACTTACATAGTCCAACTTGAGGGGGCGGGGATATTAGGAGTATAGTTATTATTAACTCACAGTTAATTAGTTGATTAGATGATTAGTCTAGTTAGTTAGCAGTTAGATGTACAGTTAATAGTTAGTTAGGCTTGTGCATTTGTATATACAGTGACCTATGTAACTGTACGAATTATTCTATTCATTTTCTACACTTGAGTTTACAAGATGCAGTTTATTTACACTTGGGTCTAATTTTACCGAACCTAATCAATAAGTATTTGATTAAGTTGGGTCTTTGAACGCTTCAAAACCCACCCAACCCACGCCCACCCTTAGAAGCTACCATATTAGTTTGTCAATGTAGAGATTGAAAAAAAAAAGAGTAGTAAGCTCGACACAGAAGATGGACCTCTAAATTTGTGGGAAAAAAGGAAGAATTCAAAAGACAGCCTCTAAATGAATACATGGATTTATATTCATCTGAGTTGGAGTAAACTATAGAAGAAATAAACTTGTGTTCGGAGAACGTTATAGCTTTGTTATCTATAATGTTTTTGAGTTTTAGTAGAATAAATGCAAATAAAAATTGGAAGCAAAGAAAGAGGAAAGAAAAGTAGTAGGCGATAAAGTAAAAGGAAAAAAAGAAATAGTAAATGAGACGATCTTTGGGTATTTAGTAGAAGAGAAAATAAAAGAAAATAAAGTCAAATTTCTTATCTTCTGTGGTTTGATCGTGTAGAAAAAGACATGAAATGTTGAAAATAACATAAATATCCCCATTTGAAAAGAAATTTGATAAAGAATGTAGGTAATATTGGAAGAAAAGAGATAATTTTGTCCTTAGTGACTTTTCTCTCCAATTTGGAGAGAACAAATTTAGGTGAGTCTCGCACTTGGAGATTCTCCTTCCCTCCTTTTTCTTGACATTCCAAACAATGAAAATACTTCGATTATTGTGTTTTCTTTCCATCACTTATCTTTTCTTCTATTTTCCATCCAAGTAAAGGAACCATAACATAGCATCATGACAACTAATGAACCACAGACACGTGTTGATTTGTCTCTCTAACTTCTGTCATAATCATATAAACATTTCCTATGAGGCACATGGACATGGTGATGTGATTTGCATCGGACTATCCTAGTGGAAATAAGTGGTCATGTTTGTTTGAGTTATCCATAGATTAGATGTTCTCAATTCTCATGTTGCTATGATGGGTTGGTAATGGACAAATTCTTGAATCCCTTTCCGTATTACTTTTACAACATTGATTCATACAAAATAAACAAACAAGGAGATCTTATAAAAGTGATTTTTAATCAAATTCAGCCCAGCAAACTCAATTGTACTAAAGAAAAAAACTTCAAAAGTAACTGAATGCTTATCCTATTACAACTTTATTGCCAACCATATCAATGCTTATTTCGATGTTCCCTTGACCTTATATCCACTACAATCATTTTTCACACAAATTATAGTTTTTCTTTTTAGTGGAACACGCTGTAATAAAAAAAGTGTTTTAAAACCCGGCTCGGACCGGCCGGTCGAACCGGTCCGACCGGGACTCGGTGGGGTGGACGGTTCGGGTGGCTCATCGGATCGGAAATGCAAGCAACCCGTGTAAATCGCTCCAACTCGGCTGAATTTCGCAAAACTCGGTGACCCGGCGGTTTGTAAAAACCCGGTCGAGTTATGCTAAAAAGAATTAAAAACAGATGAGAAGAACTTGTAAGCGTAGACTTCATAGATCGTAAGCCGCTTTGTAGATGAAGAACACTGAAAAAAGAAGTGGATTTCTGTTCATTGTTGCAGAAAAGAGTTAGGGACGAAGGTGAAAGCTTGCTGGCGGCTGGAACTCTAAAGGTATCTAGGTTTACTTGTCTTAATGTATAGTGTAATGGGCCCTATGAAACGGATCTCCTCTTTCAAGCCTGTACATCTGTACCAAGCCCAAAGTAAAATCTAGTCGTAATAAGTCTTCTTCCTCTTGCCTGTACACTCATCATGAACTTATTCTTATAATAATAATAATAATAATAATAATAATAATAATAATAATAATAATAATAATAATAATAATAATAATAATAATAATAATAATATTTACTAGTTCAAAATCTTTTAATTTGTTCAACTCTTTTTCTTTTTTTTTACCTTTCCAACAATACTTAAGCATTTGATTAATAATTTTACAATAAATATATTTTAGGTATAAATATTATTTTATATTTTATTAGGTATAAAATTTTATGTATATTTTCCATATATGAAATTTATATAGGTCTTGAAAATTTGCGAAATAGAGACCGGGTCCGGGTCATGCGGTTCAGATTTTGGTCATGCGGTTCAACTGTCAACCCATCGGTCCGACCATTGACCCAGTGACCCGGTACCTTCACCGAGTCGGCCACCGGTCCGAGTTTTAAAACATTGCGCTGTATTATTATTGTTAATGCTTATGGGTCATACAGTTTAATTGATTCATTCCGTACACTTGCAGTTGAATCGAATGACTAATAAATAAATAAATAAATAATAAAAAAGTATTAAATTATGTGGAAAAAATAAATAAAAAATAGAGGTTGAACCAACTTTCACATTGTCCAATTCTCGATTCAATCGGTTGAACTGTTAGAGGGTAAAATAAGAAATCTAAATTGTTTGATGAAACAAATCAATGATTGATGTATTAATGCACATCCATAAATTGTTTACTTTAGATTTTTTCTTTTTACACACACTCATGCGCACGAGATCGGATCCAACAGTGGGGCGCCGCATCAAGCTCTTAGATCTAATAGTCTCAAACCTCAAAATCTTACCACGCGCTTGCGTAACCGCCACTAGTCTCCTTGTGCATCAGAAGATCAACCATGCGCTCATGATGATCCACTCTTAACGTTTCACATTACTGGTGACTCTCTCACGTCACCTATAAATAGATGTGACCCTCATCGAGATAAAGTACACATTTAATTTATTGATAAAATACGCATTTATTACTCGGCTCATACTCTGTGCAAATATTGATTCAAGTATTAGAGTCTTTGCAGGTACCACACTACTATTGTGTGTCGGCATGAACTCCGGCTCCAATCATCACTCCCGACATCGGCATCTCGACATCGAATCACTTTTGATAGACTTATATATCGTTTAGCCCTATACAATAATATTTTTGCAAAGGCTTGCTGGATATTAGATTTATCA
Organism: Astragalus membranaceus; assembly: GCA_039519185.1. Taxonomy (NCBI): domain Eukaryota; kingdom Viridiplantae; phylum Streptophyta; class Magnoliopsida; order Fabales; family Fabaceae; genus Astragalus; species Astragalus membranaceus. The sequence continues at coordinate 20,862,238 of CM076850.1, read as the reverse complement.
TTCAGAACAACTGATAAAGGGCCCCAATTAAAAAGCAAACAAGGACAAGTAACTAAATAATTTCCAAGAGTGAAAAAATGTGAAGAAAATACTAAAATATAAAAAATTATAGCGAACTTTCCTTTATGTTTATGGTTTTGTACTTTTAACTATGTGATGCCTTCTTAGCATTTCCCAAACTGAAGCAGACATGCAAGTTATCCTTTTCTTGTCACTATCCATATTTGTCATGTATTTGATTCCAAACCAACGTGAACACAGGCAGAGAGGAGTTAAAACAATCTCAAAAAAATCAAATGTCAGAGAATTTTTTGCTAGATATCACACAACACATGTGTTTTTGCAAACCAAACGGACGTGTGGCCTTAATTGCTTCTGTCCAATACTTTGTGTTGGTTGTTGTCACAAATCAACAATAAAATGGGGTTGCAAGCAAAAAGGTCCCAAACCCTCAAGAAAGAGAAATGAAAAAGGGTTACGATATAAGTGTGTGTTTCGTTCAGTGATGATTGATTTGAGAGAATTTATTTTGTAAAATGTATTTTAACTAAAAGTGAGTTGAACGTAACGTGATTTACATTTTGATATATTTTCTGAAAAGTGGGACTATGAAAGGTTTACTCCTAGCATCGGAAGATTAGATCATATTAGAAAAATTACTTGGTACTTAGAGAATACTCAAAGTTTGGTCATTGCGTGATTTATGCCGAGACTTCAAATTCTCCAATAGTCTAGCTTAACTTATATTTAGTCTTGGAAACTTACCTAACATTTGCTATGAAAAATTAAAATGACACCTAATATAGCTAATACTTGAGAACAAATAGCAGTTCCACTTGAAAGAGAGACAGCCAATGTTTCTACTTCAAAGAGCGAAATAGGGTGGTTTTGAAATTGAACTACTAATTCGATTCATTATACATAATAGACCAGTTTAAGGGATGATATCGAAAACTCTCTAAATTCAAAGTTCCTAACATTCACCTATATTTACATGTACTTAGGTTAAAGAAGAGTGCTAGTAACCTTCTTTTTAAGACTCTCCTGCCAATACCCACTCCATGATTGAGTGAAATTAATGTGAGTCTCAATAATGTGTCTCATTTCCAAAGTTGTGGAACCCACGTTAATTTTCACCCAATCATAGAGTGAGTGTTGGAGGAATAATGTCAAAGAGACTGTTATTAGTACTTTTCAAAGGCTAGACTAGAGGAGTTGGCGAGTTAGACAAAGACTCACAACAACAAAGAAAGGCTTTAGCAACGATTCTTTTTAGCCTTTAGCAGCGCTTTTAAGCATTGTGCGCCACTGAAGGCACGATACAAAACAATAGCGTTTACGTAGCGCTACTGAATGTTAGTAATCGACAGTTCTTTTGACTAAAGCGCTACCCATTCGCTCAGTCTAGGCAGGGAATCACCAGCGCTTTTGACAAAAGTGGCACCCATTCTTTCAAATTAGGTGGCGCTTTTTCTGAAAGATCTACTTCTTCTATTACCTTAGGCAGCACTTCATAAAGAAAGAGATTCTCTTTCATCCACTTTTTTTATACGTTCGTTACCCTTTTTTTACAAATTCAACATCCACGCTACACCTCTCTGTTACATAACCCGACCAATATTGTAATGAACAAAAAATTGCATGAATTCCAAATGAACAAAATTATATACACCAATTTTCAAATTTACGTCAGATTCAGCATAATTCTAATAACTATGCACACGAACTCCAATTAACAACGAAAATAACAACATGCAAGTACATATTATCTCTTAGTTATTCTTCAAACCATTGGTGAATAAAATTTGTAAAATGCTGACACCACTCTTCCTTGAGCTCGGCAAGTTGCTCATCATTATGATTGGAATTGACATTCGAGAAAATACCGTAAAAATGAAATTATATCAAGTTCAAATTAAAGTGGTCAGATATGTATGAGTAAGAGGGGCTCTGTGTTTCGGTTTTTGGTAGCACTTTCAAGGAAGCGCTACTAAAGGAGCTCCGTATTTTGGTTTTCAATGGCACTTTTAAGCAAGCGCCACTAAAAGTGGTACGTGTTTTTTAGAAGCGCATTCAAACAAAGTGCTACTAAAGGAATTCTGTGTTTTCTTTTAAGTAGCCCTTTACAAGAAGCACTTCTAAAAGGTGCGTTGTTTATTTACAATTCTAGTGTAGTATATATTATCTTTTAATTAAACCTAAATGCATGTGAATGTAGATGAATACACTACACTAGATTATGAATGTAAACCTAAATGCATGTGAATTTAGAGAATCTTGATTTCAATTTAAGAATGAATCAATTAAAGCCCTTATTTTAGACCCTCTAATATAAAATAAAAAAAAATTGTTTTAGTGTTTATAAAGCAAAGTAACACACAGTGAGAAAATGTTCAACTTAAAATACTTTGTCTTGAAACTCCCTTGTTCCGACCCTAATAAGAGAAAGTTGGGATAGGTTTCCCCTAGATGGCACTTGTTTGTGTCACGCTTTAATAGTAGAAAGAAAGGATACAAAAAACTGCATTATGAAATTCCTAAACAAGGCTTCAATTATTAAGTGTTAAGGTGTAGCATATTAAGAAAAAGAACAAAGGAAAAAGCATCTAAAGAAAGGGTCCATGCCCAACTTTGAAAAGACAATTGCTTCGGATGAAACTAGGAACAATAGTTTATGATGTCATATCAACTATGAGATCCCCTGTTGGTAAAAAGCATGGTAATATGGGATAGTTGAAAACTCACAAGTACACTTGAATCCAAATTTCAATAGGTAGATGCATGTATAATGATGGCATAGTCTGTAACTTAAATTAAACTTGAACTAGTTAAAGATTGTTGAGATATAAAAGGGGTAAACAACCATTTCGGTGCCCAAAAGTGTAACTCGTTATCAATTTAGTCCTTCATTTTAAAGGAAAATCTATTTAATACTCCAATTTCTCATCCATTAGCCATTTTCGTCCTTGTTGTTAACTCAGACTCTAACTCCGTTAATTTTATACGTGGCACGTTTTCTGCCACGGAGGACACATATGTAACATGATTATTTCAAACACGGTAACTCACTTAGGAGTCCACATCACAGAGATCATTTTGACATATTCAAGGACCAAAATGACATTAAAATAATATAAACAAATTTTAATTAAAAAAACTTCTTTTTTTCCTCTCTCTTTATCAGGGACCATTATGAGTTAGTTCATTTACTTTTCTGCGGTTTATCTTTCACCACTTTGGTTTTCACTGCATTTTTCTCCTTTTAAACATTCTTCTTCTCAAGATTTCTTCTTCTTTTAATTCGCAATTCAGGTCAAATCATCCCACTTAATTTTCTCAGTTTTCCATTTTCTTTGATTCTGAGAAACTCTAACAAGAATCATCGGGTCGAACATTGAGTTGAATCTCAAATAACAGTGACTTTTGACAAAATTCTTAGTACATAAGGGCTTAAGTTGATTTCTTGACGAATCACTAGTACTTAAAACGTAATTACTATTTTAGACAAAATAACCACATAACTTGTTCGAATTCGCAATCAGCTTGATCTTTTTAAAATTATTTGTTTGTTTGTTTGTTTGATGGATTTAGTAGACAACAAGATTAAAGAAACCAATTTTTCACATCAACAACACTCAATATTTTGCTTATTCTCAAACAACGCAGTGTCACTCTTGTCAATTCTTCGCAAGAGCTAAGGAGAATGGTGCACATTGTTGCCGGTCGAAATACAAGTGAGAAAGTTTGGCAAAGTGAATGCCATATTTTTATGAAAATTTTTGAGCAAACAAAACTAGCTTTAGGGTCCCCCACCAATGGCGGATCCAAGTTATTAACTATGGGGGCAATTTCCCCCCAATGTTTTTAAAACCGGACCGGAGATCGAACCCGCGAGACCTCCGGTTCATGGTTAAATCGGTTCAACCGGTTCAACCATGGTTGAACCAGATAAGTAATTTATTAAATAAAAAATAAAAAATATTAAATTTTGGAGAAAAAGTAAATTTAAAAATAAAAAATTGCATTTCGGGTGGTTCAAACCGGTTCAACCCGGTTCGGTTCCCGGTTCTTTCCCGGTTCAAAGCGGTTCTTGGCGGTTCAATCCGGTTCTGGGGCGGTTCTTTGGCCTGCGGTTCAAATGGGGTTGAACCAACCGGCCAGGGGTCTTGTTCCCGGTTCAACCGGTTGAACCGGCCGGTCCGGTCCGGTTTTTAAAACCTTGTTTCCCCCACCAACTAAATATATTTTGTTTAAATGTAGTTAATAAATAACTTTTTGCCCCCTTAGAAATAATTCATTAATCTTGAAATAAGTTTGTGGTGGCAATTGCTCCACATGCTATAGTCTGAAGATGGACTAAATTATTCATAAAGTTATTTTAAAAGAAATAATTAATCGATATTTGAGAACCAAATTGATACTTTTTATTTTTCGCATAAATTAGGTATATCTGTACACAACTATATATGGAGACTAATTTTAAGAGTTTTGCCGATTGTGTATTCTTAAGCTTAGATTCAAACTCGACACCCTTATTAAACTCGAAAGATAAAATACACAAAGAGAAAGACTCTAGATCAAAAGCTAATTACTATCATGATAACTATGTTAATTTCAACTTTTGTTTTGTTAATAGCAATCATTCACATGTAATACATTAAAACAGAATAATGATTTTTATATTTTTTCTTGAATTTAATTATTACGCAACGTCAATGTAAAAATATTTATGCCACTATCTAACGAGTAAGGGTGGGAATAGACTGGGCCGAATTGGACTTTGGATGGCTTGAGCCTGGCCTGCGTTGAAAACTTTAGGTATGAGTCTGGCTTGTGGCCTGTAATAAGCCGACTTTTGAGGTCTGGCCTGGCCATTTTAAAAGCCTGAAAGTCAGTTTAAAAACTTGTTCTACTATTAATTTTACGAAAAATTACAATCTTTGAGTAGTGTAGACTTTTTAAATAGACTAACAAGCTAATATGTCAATGATATTACGATCTAATTCGAGAACTAACAAAGCCTTTTAGAGAACTATCTTTATATGACATCCAATTTAAATTCTATTTTATTATATTACCTTTTTTTACAAGCAATATTACTTTAAATATTTCAAAAATTGATGTAAGTCAATATTTTAAATAAACATAAAATGAAAGCAAATTATGATTTAACACAAAGTAGATAATTTACATAAGATAACACAATGTAACTGTCATTTCACCAAAGGGTAGGTGAAACGAGCTGGTCTCAGGATGCCACCTCTCTACTAATGCTGAAACGAGCTGGTCTTAGGATGCCACCTAAGTAGCCTATCAAGTACTATCATGTGGTGGGCTTCAGGTCGCAGTGCCAGTAATTTTCCCCCATGTGCGGGAATCTTTAGTTTGCCACGATCATGTATATTTGTACAAAAATATATTAATAAAAATATAATATTAAAGGACAATATTGCAAAAAGAATTATTTATTAAAACTATTACATGTTCTATACGAAATTTTGATGTTACGTAAACATTAAGTTCGATCAAAAGTGATCGGTTCCTAGGTCCCAGATCTAGCTCTTGGGCCTAATCAGGCTGCTGCTGCTCAGCATCAGTCTCCTCCATATAGTGACTGGGATCAGGAGCCTCATAATACTTTCCATGATCCTGCTCCGCCTCCTAATCCATACAGGCAGCGCCCCATCGTCTCTCATCATCACGCCTACGGCGATTAGAAGCGCGACCCGCTTCTCTCACCGGATCTCTCACTAACGTGGTTTCACGGGGAGATGCAATAAAATCACAAAAAATTAATTAAAAAATATTAACATAAAATAAACTTTAAAAAAATAAATAATTCATTAGGGATTTATCTCTAGAAGATAAATCTGGAATCCAGATTTATCTTTTAGACATAAATCCGGAAGGAATTTTAAAAAAAGTTTCCGGATTTATCTCCTAAAAGATAAATCCGGAAGTCATTTTGTGTTCCGGGTTTATCTTCTACAGATAATTCCTGAATGTATTCATTCCAGGTTTATCTCAAGTAGAGATGGCAAAACGGGCTTGGCCCGCCGGGCCGACCCAATAGCCTGCCAAAAAAATGGCAGATTGGGTTGTTAATTTCACCCTGCCAATTGTAACACCTTAAATTTTGACAACATAGTAATCAAAAAGGTATCAACACAATAGCCTAACTCAGAGTATAACCTGCTCATATAATTGGACCAAAATAAAACCAAAGCAGTATAAAACCACTTTCTCGACTTTGAGATAAAATTTTCTCAACATAACTCCAAAATAAGTACTTTAAAAGTACATAATCGTTATACAAGACATGACTACGGTCCAACTACGAAACACGGTTATATACACTACATAAACTTGACTAAAGTTCAAGGATTTAATACAAAATACATAGAAGGAACAAAGTAGGCAATATATATAAAGATCTCTGAATGATCTTCTATCAGTTAAGTAGCTCAAGCCTCTGCTGCTTCTCTTCAGCGTGCTTTCCTTTGCCCTGTGAATCTGAAAACACCACATAAAAATAATGAGATTACAAATCTCAATGAGTTCTTTCGTACACCTCACCGTTCCTCTCTCGGTGTTTTTCTTGTCTGTGAATTATCCTTGTCCATGAACTGTTCTTATTCATGCCTGTCTTTTAACATTATCTGTGGCTTAGCATAATCCGAGAAATAATGCCAGATATTCTAGAATACCCAATTTCAACGGAAATTCCAATTCGTATAGCTATACCGAATAATGTCAGGGCCCTAGCTTCGGGTTCATGACTCCCCTCAGCTAGGTATGCAACATGAAACTCGGGATCGTCATCCCCCTCGATATCTTTTATTATTATCTCGGACATTAAGTCTGTTACTCGACACGAGGTCTTATTCTTTCATCTTATTGCTTGGACTTAGACACTTGGGTCTATCACTTGATACTTGGTTATATTCTCTCTCGATACAAAACTATTCGGCTTGCGTTTATACATAACCTAATATTACTTGTTTTGTACCATGAAAACAAATGATTCGTGGACTCAGTATTCAATTATAATTAGGAAAGGTTAAGAAGGGTGTTAGAGAAGAATTGAACCATTTACCTTGAAAAACATGTAAAAAGTCAGTTTGGGACACGGGCACCCGTGTCAATTGGAAACGGGCTGTGTCCAAGTTCTTAAAAAAATTTGCAAGATGCAGAGTTGGACAGGGGTACATGTGTCACTTTGACACGGGCCATGTCCTGATGACAGTAGCCATTTTCTCATTTTTCAAAACTCGATTTTGTGTCATTTCGCGATCCGAATGGTTCCAATACCGAATCCCTAACATTCCTAACTTAACAACGGTTCATAACAACATCCAAACATGTCCAATCAACAACAATCAACCAATCTTATAAAAAAAACGAGTTTGACATCAAATACGATTTTTAACTGTTTTTACACGAAAACATTTCTCGATAACATACAACCGAAACAGCAACTCAACATATCAATTTCATCAATCAAGGCCTAAACGGAGTAAGAACTCACCTTCAAACGGCGAGAACCACAATTGATTCGAAATACAAAACTTTTCCCAAAAACCCCAAATCAAACCCTAAGTCACCAACTCGCTTCCAACACCAAATCGAACCTCAATCCTTACTCAATCTACCTTGGATTGGCTCCTAATCATCTAGGAACTTTCAAATCAACATTCAACTCAAAAATCTCAACTCATCACCTCTCTCAAACTTTTAAAATTCGAAATCCAAAAAGAAAAGGAAAGAGGGGATGAAGTCACCTAGCTATGGAAAACCAAAATGGAAGGGAAGATGATGATGGCTTGGAGTTAGGGTTTGGGTGGTGCTCCTTCTTCTTCTTCTTCCTTCTTCCTTCCTTCTTCTTCTCTTCTTTTCTTTTCTTCTTTTCTCTCTTCTTCTCTCGACCTCTCTGTCTCTATTTTCTCACTTTCTTTATTTCTTTTTCCTTTTAAACAATCATAAGTGAGGGTGTGGGGGTGAAATTACCTCTATGCCCTCACTCAACTCTAATATCCTAAAAATACTCGTTTCTATCTATTATTCACTTAAAAACCCTACACCAATCAATAATTAATCTAGCACTCAAATAACAAAATCTATCAATCAAGTACTAAAATAAATTAATTGAGTTAAACATCAAAGTAATTAAATTAATTATTTTGGGGATGTTACACTAATTCGGCGGGCCACAAACAAGTCGGGATGGGCTAGCCATCTAAGTTTAATTTGTCTTATTTTTTACTTTTCCCCTTTGTTTTTAAGTAATTCTAAGTATTTTTTTAATATTTTTTGGCGGGTTGTGGTGGGCTGATAACTCTATTTTATATAGAGTTATTCATACAATTAAGCTTGAGTTATTGCTTATTTTCAAGAACATTTATATATATTTATAGCTTATTTATCAAGGAACAACATTCTAAATATTCAAATGGATAAAGGGCAATGATCTAGGCAAAATGCACAAATCTTGTTAGGTTTGATGTTTTTGTTCAGTGCAGCTACTGCAGGAGTGGAAACACTGCCAAACACCAGGAGTGGAAACACTAGGAGTGGAAACACTGCCAACACCTGCTAAATTCTGCAGTTTATACCAAAACATCCAAAGACCATTTCAATGCTTCCACACTTGATTTGTGACGTCATGCCTAGTCACCTAGAGCTGAGCCACTTGCAGAAGTCGGCGATACACATAAAAATCAAGTTGCAAGACTCAACTTATCTAAAAGACATGTGGCACTTCTCCAATGGACCTCATCTTTTGTTATGCATGCAAGCGACCAAACCTGTGCAGCTTGCTTGATTAGTTGTCTACAACTAACCATGTTTGGTCCCCTCAGCTGATCTTTCACGCCAAAGGAAACCCCTTGCAAGAGGAAAGCTTTCAAGCCTATAAATAGAAGCCATATCTTCACTTATCCATCATCTTTTACATCTTTAAATCCTTCATCTTTCATTTGTAATTCTTCATTTTGTTTTCTGAAAGGATCGCTTAGTTTAGGTTTAGTTTATTTTCATTTCAAGTTTCTAAGGAGAGGAAGGTGAGGAAGTGCTTGACAACCATTCCCTTCACTTCTACTTTGAAGAAATTCGTGTAAGAAATCTTTATTGTACTTCAACTTGGGAACTTAATGCAAAAGATCTTCTATTCAAGTAATCTCTACTCTTTTAAGTTCTTTTGCTTTATTATTCATTTACTTATGTTCTTTGCATATTCTTTGCTTTATAACATGAGTAACATGAGCTAAATTCCCTTAAGTTGAGATGTTCTAACCTTGTAATGAACTTCTAAATATGTTATTATGGTTTATGTAGTGTAAACACTTTAAACTCTTGCATAATACTTCTTTCAACTTATTCTGGAATTGATCACTTTAGAATAGGTAAAACTTGTAGCAGCAGACATGGGCTACATTTATGAACTCAAGAGTTAATAGGGACAAGTATTTAATAAAGGAAACTTTGTTAAATACATGCTAAAACCTAGACATAGGATAGCATAGTCCTTAGGATAATAAAATTACAAGAGTGAACCTATTTAGCAACTTGGATCATTGTTAGGAGGCAAGGGAGGAATTGACAAACCTTTCTTTACTGTAAAAAACAAAGATCATAAGAGCTTGTAATGAAACTCTAAAGAGAAGTGCTGAAAGGCACAAACTGGTGCACCTACATCCAGTGTTCCCACACTACATACTCCATTAAAACACTTAGAAGTAAAGTACTTGGTGAAAACATCTCAACTACTTTTTCCACTGATTTCTCACACATTTTATTGCTTATTACTATTTTTACTTACTTTGAAAACTCCAAACCAAAAATACTGAATAGTGTAGACACACTAAGTGTACACTTTGAACTACAAAAATTTACAATACATAATCTCTGTGGGTTCGACCTTTCTTATCACTTTATTACTTGTGTGACTATGTATACTTGCATATATTAAAATAACCACACCATGGGCCAACTCACCAACTCACCATTTTACATTCTTTTTGGTGGGTTTGGGCGGGTCAACCCACCTATTTTAAGCCCAAACAATATGCTTTAAACACATTTTTTATTTATTAATTTTAATGGCGGGCTAGCCCCCGGGTCCGCCAACCCACTGAGGGGTGGGTGGGCTCAACTTCTCAGTCCACTATCCTTTTGTGGGCACACGGCGGGCGGGTTGGCCCGTTTTGCCACCCTGAGTCTCAAGATGATAAATCTGGAATACAAAATGAAGTCTGGATTTATTTTTTAGGAGATAAATCCGAAAAGAAAAAATTGACTTACTTTTATGCTTTTGGAAATATGTGACAAATGATAAATATTTGGTTTTTTTAAGGGTTGGGGGTAAAATGAGAAGTTTAGGGAATTGTGGGAGTATGTGAGCTTAAAAATACATGGTTTGTAAAACTCATTAAATTCCCGTGGGTCACAAACCCGTGGTCCGAACCAAAAATATCACTGAAAGCATTACACTAATAATTCGTACAAATAATTATTTTTCTTTACCAGTTTTTTTAACGGAGATTAATTGCTAAACAGAATTAGCATGCATAGTTGGTCTATAATCGAATCAATCCCTGTGCAAGGACTAAAATAATGTTAATTTTGCACATGAAGGTAACTTGCAAATATTCTCTTGCTAAAATAAATTGACAATGTCGACATTTCCAATGATGAGATAAACAAACAATAGTGCAAGAAAAGGACAGAAGAGTTTCTCCCAAGATAATGCAAACCCACCAACAGGGTTAAGAAGTTGAGAATACCACACCTTTTATAAGACAAGTCCATTCTACAAGACTACAACACTACAATATATACTCTGAAATTCAAAAATAGGCTATTGATCTTATCTACCTAGCATATCATATATATAACTTGTACATTTGAATGAATATATATATATATATATACCAATAAAAGGCAGATACTAAGATCAGAAATATACAGAGACAAGTGGGAAGACAAAAATAAAAATCACACGTTGATGAGTATAAGTTTTACACAAACATTCTATCATACTTCATCCATCTTGTCATGTCATAGTAATACTTCTTGAAAAAAATTATTAAATTAAAATATATATAGCAAGATTGTCAAATAACGTCAGCTAAGGTTGATCCATTAATTTGGTAAAGATATGAGTCATATTACATGACATGAATTTGAATCTTGTTATCAATGTAATGACTTTATTGATGAATAATCTTTTAGTACCTCTTTACCGATGACTGTCATTAGTACGAAGTATCCACCAGCTTTGGCCAGCCACCTTTAGTGGGATCTTTCCTCTCAACCACGTTTTTTTCATCTACGAGACTCGAACACGACACCTTGCTTAAGGGATCCAAGTCCAATATTCCACTTAGACCAACGTAATGTCTGTAATATGTTAGTACCTCTGTAAACACTTTTATATTATATTTTTTGTAATAAAAGATTTTCTATCTATACATAGTTATTAAACTCCAAAAATTTTCAAACATAAAAAAAAAATTAAAAAAGAGAAAACATTCCATGGGGTCTAGCAAGTTGTACATGGTTGCTCTACATAAGTTCCCCAATCAAACAAGTATATGCATATGCAATACAATGCTTTCTCTCTATCTATCTCCCTCACCATCTCACACTAACACAAATGGATGTCTTAATTTTTAGTTCTCCCTATATTAAGACCTTGTAACTATAAAATAGTGCTCTCTATCTATCTATCTATCTATCTATTTCTATACATAGCACACATCATTTATTGTTCTTACAAACTTCATCTTTCTTCTAACCAATTTACTTAAATGTTCATTGCATATTCTTTTGCGATATGGATTCATCTTCTCCTAATCTTGTACTAGATCTAAGTCTCTCCAACAAAGATTCAAGTGATGATGAATTAAAGCAAGAACTCAATCTCCTCAATTGTTTCCATCCAAATTTATCAGAAAGTTCCTCAGAAGAATCTAGTCATGAAAATGAACTAGATCCAAGAGTTTTCTCATGCAACTATTGCCAAAGAAAATTCTATAGTTCACAAGCACTTGGAGGGCACCAAAATGCACACAAAAGGGAAAGAACTTTAGCAAGAAGAGGATATAATTACAAAGCAAATGCTGCAACTTCACTAGATTTTGGAATGAGGTATTCCACTAGCAACATGATGGCTTCTTCTATTCCTTCTCATAGTAGCTTATGTAATGAATCACTTGGAATTCAAGTGCATTCTATGATCAATAAGCCTTCTCACCAAACACCAAATTTTGGTTTTTGTCATTCAAATGGACAAAGTAATTGGCAAAGACAGTGTTTGGATTCACAACCAGCAATTGGGAGGCTTATATCTGAAACTGAACAACCATCTTTTGGTGGTAGTGGCATCCCAAGGTTTGACATGTTTCCAACAAGATTTGGAGGTTACTTGATGGGTAGTAGCACTAATAATTTGAAGTCTAAACCAGAGAAGTTGCAGAAGCTTGACTTATCCCTTAAGCTCTAAGTAGTTTATTCCCACCTGCATGTTGAATTTGGATTAGGTGCAGCCAGAACTGCATGCAGTCATGCAGTCAGCAAGCTAAGAGTCATCTGATCATGATCAGATAGTCCAGATGCAGCCGGCAAACTAGGAGTCGTCTGATCAAGATCGGATAGTTCAGATTTTAAGAGCAGTTTTAGATTATTGCTTAATATAAAATTTGAATTTGAAATCTGGATTGTGAAATTTTAATCGGATGGCTATGAGCTTTTTGACTGCATGATTGTATGCAGTTCCGACCGCACACAAACTGGATCCCAGTATGTTATACCATACCACATTTTATTTTCTCATTAGCCAAGATCTTTCCACTTTTTTTTACTTTTTCACTTAATTTGTCTTCATGTATCTCTTGTTTCCACCAAGGCTAAATGCATTTTAGTTACTTACAACTTTACTAGAGGTTGTGTTCTGCTACTATTTGTTTTTTATTTTGTCATAAATAATGGTTCTTTCTATGGATTTATTTTGAAGTTAAAACTTCCACATGAGTACTTCAAATTCCCTTATTGCTAAGGGCTTTTGCATTTGGCAGGGAAGTTAGGTAATGTTAGAAACGATCTATTGATTTTGTCGGTAACTAATTTTTGCCTAAAAACTTGACTAACCACGTTTAGTAGGCTCTCCCTCCTCAATCATGTTTTTCTCGTCCACGTGGACTCGGGGACATTTTTTATGTTGAGTTGTTGATTTCACTTGAATACCGATAATTTTTAATATATTTTGGTCAAGCTTCTACCTAAGTATGTGCTATTCTACTCCAAGAATTAAGAACACTAATACCATTTAGTTATTAATATTCCCTTCTTCAAGGAAAAGCAAAAATGATTTTTTTTATTGTAATTATATTTGACAATGTACTAATTGTCAACCTGGGACTATATGTCTGACATGTTGGGTGACAAAGGTCCACACTGCAGATATTTGGAAGTTAGTGACTGTCATTTTATTTCAATTTCAATTGGTCCACCAAAATGCAAGGTTTTTCAATGGTTGTGAAAGTGTCACTAACTCTTACATTGACCCACTTGTGGTTGGAGAAATCGACCATCTCTATTGGGATCAAACAAGTAGGTGAGGCAAGCCATGTGATAGTAAGCCAAAATGACACTAAGCTCAGCAATCACATCATTAGTTTGGAAAAAAAATAGGTTTTAACTGCAGTTTTGATCCCCCCTATTTTATCAAATTCGTAATTTGAGTCCTCACATTTTATTTTTCGCAATTTTAGCTCTCCCGTTTTTTTCTCGAAATATTAGTTCCTCAATTTTTTCAAATTCGCAATTTTAGTTCCCCCATTAATTTGCCATCCAAATTTTAACAGAAATACAAACGTGGCAGACACGTGTCGTAGTAGAGTAATCGTTGGGTGTTGACATGACAGGTACATGTCATGCTTTAGTCTAATAATATACAAAATATATAAAAGAAAATATAGATATGTGAACAAGCAATGATTATGCTAGCACGACACACATCTGCCATGTCACCCCTTTACTGACATGTCAGCATTTTCGTCAAAAATTGGATGGTAATTTCAGAGGGGACTAAAGTTGAGAGATCAAAGTTGCAAAAAAGAAAAGACTGGACTAAAATTACGGATTTGATAAAACTGGGGGACCAAAATTACGAAAAATAAAATGAATGGACTAAAATTGCGGATCTACTAAAATAGGAGGACCAAAAGTGCAATTAAACCAAAAAGTAGTACTCTTGATTAAAATTCTGAACAATGATTTGTCACCTAATGATATCTCATAGCACCCACGAATTTTGTAGGTCCATATCCACATGATGTTTACACTAATCTCATGTTAATCATGACACATAAGTATTATCATGGAATTAAGATTCAAAAGTAACTTAAAGTCTAGTCATTATGACAATTAACAGTCATAGTAATCTCATGCTAACATGAAAGTTTAGATGTAGGATCTAAGATGTTTCCAAACATGGATTCTAAACTTGTGCTTATTTTCTTACTACATGTAGCAACTGGCGCGCAAGCACTTATGTTGAGATGTCAATTTTACTTGTGGTGGCATACCTTAATCTTATTCACCATTCTTCAAATAAAATATTCATTGCCTTTAATTTTTGCCTCCCAACCAAGAAAGAAACACAAATGAACAAACACAAAATATGTGTAGCTGTCATTTTTTGCTTCTTATATGATAATCAAATTTGAGATTGTCTGTCTTTATCTTCAATAAAAGAATGGACATGGAACTTAAATTTTAACATCAACATCTTAGTTAGCCTAGTGAAATAGTGCATGTTTGTTCTTTTTAATATTCTTATTTATTATTTTAATATACTTTGGTATCACTGTTTGTTTGTATGCAACACACCTGATAGTATATTTTAACATTTATTATTTAGTTCAGTTCCCTTTCACCAAAATAAGTCAAGTCATAATCACTTCATCTCTAAAAAACAAGCAATGTTGGCAAATTTTATGGTTTACCAATACCTTAGGCAATACATAGATATGATATGATAAGGTATTAAGTTTGCATCTTTAATTTCAATTTCACCTTAACAAATATTTTCCCTTCATTAAATTATTTTTCTCCTCTTGTGAAGGAAACTTTAATATCATCAACATGCAACAAAAGCTTAACATCCCACCTTATAAGCATTGGGAAGAAACTCTAAAGTTAAGGCAGTTGTATATTTTTGGATGGGGAAGAACAATACCGCTATTTGGTATGAAGGGATATCATGTACGAAACATTTGGACACTTCTTGAGTGTTTGGTCTCGCGTTGGACCATTCGAGACACACGATTGCAGGGCTAGAAGCGCTTTTATCATATTTGGTTTTTCACTTCTTGACTTTTCCCATCGCACGGTAGGGCTCCAAACTCACGGCAGTAGTGAAGTTGAACATCCAACTTTGTCCTGATTTTGTGGGAGTTAGACGATACTGATTTTTTTGCCAAAGTCGATATTGATTTATAAAATAAACTTACTTACATGCCACGTCATACTTCAAAATTCATTTCATACTATTAATCATTTCTAATACAACTTTAAAATTAAGGTTCACTGTGGTGTGCCATGATCTAAACAATCCATCTACTTATGTATGGAGTTTATTTAATTGATACAGTCTCACCTCTTCATTTTGTTGGTGCAAACTCAAGTAATTACTCCCCCGGTCCCTATAATAAGAAAATTTTGCAATTTTAGGTTCATTGAATAACTGGTGTAACTGACCTATAATATAGACCAGATACATCAGTTACAATGAATTTTTTTTTTGACTAAAAAGGATATTCATTCATTCAAATTGATTAATTACATCGATGCTAATACAAACTCATAATCGCTAAAAACACAAAGAATGAATCTGCGGACAAAGTCACAGCACCCAAGTTAATAGAATAAAACGGCAAAATGCCTACAAATGTGACAAGATAAAAGTCACCGGAGTACCCATGTCTTCGAATCTGTAACTTTGAGGCCAGTCATTGGTTGAATCTGCAATAGGTTGAAGTTGATCTGCCAATCTGAACCAAACTAACACCGCAACAAGACGGAAAATCAAAAACACCACAACAAGACGGGAAATCAAAAACGCCGCACCAAGACGACGACCAACAATAACACCGCACCCAACAACCGACGAAATCTAGAAAAAAGACGAAATAGAAACTAGATCTTTGTGATAACCACTTATTTAGATGAAAAGACGAAAAAACAATATAGAGATGTGATTCAGGGTCAAAAAGTGACTTAAAACCACCCCTTTTGGTGGTGATCTAGAAAGAAGAGAAGAGTGAAAGAAAATTGAGAGAGGCGGCTAGGGTTTTGGAAATGCTATTTTTGTTATTCAATGAACCTAAAACTACAAAATTTTCTTATAATATGTATTGGAGGGAGTATCAACTAACGCACATCTTTTTCTTTGGTTCGGACCATTGCTGGCTACCCACAAAGTGATCCCAACGCTTTCAACAAAAGACTAATCTCCACTCGCAAATTGCGGCAAGGATTTTGCTGGCCGACCTCTGTTTTAACGTGTGTGGGAATCGAACCCGGGAGCAAACCGGATCGACCTCCACTAATGCACGTCTACTAACACATGAACAATACAATTTATTGAATTAGTGTAATCTCAATGTTTCATTTCATCAATGAAATCACAATCGCTCATTTTGATGATGCGATGTTGACGCACTAACGTGTAGGGGTGGCAAAAAAACCCGGACCCGCGGGTACCCGCGGGTAAAACCCGTCACGGGTCCGGGGCGGGTAGTCAAACGGGTACCTGCGGGCCAAATAAACGGGTATTTTGACTACCCGTTAATAAACGGGGCGGGTCCGGGTAGCGAGGTACCCGTACCCGTTAGTTAGTGCCTCGTATATATACCAATATAAAAAACAAACCCTAATTTCTCTTTCAGTTTACTGATTCACTACTCATCTTTCACGCAGCCACCCCACAGTCACTTCGTCTTCCACCGTCACACAGCCACCCCACACGGCCACACTTCGTCTTCCACCGTCACACAGCCACACCCACACTTCGTCTTCTCCACTTCGTCTTCCACCGTCGCAGGCTCGCCGCCTTCAGCCTTCACAGTTCACACGCAGACGTGACCACGCGAGCGACCACGCGACCACGCGAGCGACCACGCGAGCACGACGCGAGCGACGACGCGACCACGACGCGATTTGTTCCACCGAAGCGAACACCGACGCGACCACTTCGTCTTCCACCGACGCGAGCACGACGCGATTTGTTCACTTCGTCTTCCACGCAGTCTTCTTCAATTCGTCTTTCAGATCTTCACGCCTCTTTCAAGGTAGATTTTCAGCATTTTCGTTGAGTTTCTAATTTTGAGCATTATGTTTCTAAGTTTATAAATCTGAGCACTATGTTTCTTAATCTGTTTGAGCATTTTCGTTGAGTTTGAGTTTGAGTTTCTGAACATTATGTTTCTGAACATTTTCGTTGAACATTATGTTTCTGAGTTGAACATTTCTGAGCACTAAGTTTCTGAACATTTTCGTTGAACATTATGTTTGAGTTGAACATTTTCGTTGAACATTATGTTTCTGAGTTGAACATTTCTGAGCACTAAGTTGAGTTTCTGAACATTCTAAGTTTTAGTTTGAGTTTGAGTTTCTGAGCATTATCGTTGAACACTATGTTTCTGAATCTGAATTTGAGCACTGTTTCTGTCACTATGAATCTGGTAGCCTTCACTGTTGCTAAATCTGTCACTATGTTTCTAAGTTTCTAAATCTGTCACTATGTTTCTAAATCTGTCACTATGTTTCTAAGTTGCTAAATTTGTAGTAACAATGTTGCTGAATTTGTTTATTTGTAGAATGTCTACTCAACATACCTCTACCCCTATGGAAATTGGTACTAATGTGGGTGAATCAAATGTGGGTGAATCAAATGTGGGTGCTCCTTCTATGAATGTAGAAACAAATTCAACTCCTAATGATGAAGTTGAAAGCTTACTTCCAACTGAAATCGACGGTCGTCAAAGAAAGCTAACTTCCAATGTTTGGAATCATTTTAAAAAGCAAAAAATAGGTGAAAAGATGAGAGCCATTTGCAACTACTGTGGAGTAGATCTTTTAGGTGCATCAAGTCAAGGAACATCACACTTGCGCAAGCACTTTCTTAGTTGCACCCGTCGCACAACTAGAGATATTAGGCAAGCTTTTATCAAAACTGAGAATGTTGGAAATGAAACAGTAGTGGTTGGTTCTTATGCATTTAATCAAGATGCAGCAAGGCGTTCAGCGGCTAGAATGATTGTTCTTCACGAGTATCCTATGAAAATGGTTGACCATATTGGTTTTAAAGACTTTTGTGCTTCTATGCAACCTTTATTTAAGGTTGTTTCCCGCAACACTATCAAGAACGACATAATCAAACGTTTTCAAGAAGAGAAAGAGAGTACATTGAAGCTTTTGTCAAAGAATCAAAGCCGTGTTGCAATCACTACTGATATGTGGACGGCTAGCCACCAAAATAAAGGCTACATGACGGTCACAACTCATTTCATTGATGATTCATGGACCCTACAAAGTAGACTTGTAAGGTAAAATCACTAAACCTTCTTGACTTTGTTACAATTGTTATTTTCTTTACATCTTGTTCTTATTTAAATTTCAATCTAATTTTATATCATAGGTTTATTTATGTGCCTGCTCCTCATACTGCAAAAGTTCTAGCTGATGTTTTAGTTGGATGTTTGATGGACTGGAATTTAGATAGAAAGTTGTCTACATTGACTGTTGATAATTGCTCTACAAATGATGCTATGATTAAGGAGATTTTTGATAAAATTCCACTTAGCTCACTTATTTTAAGAGGTCAATTTTTTCACATGAGATGTTGTGCTCACATATTAAATTTGATTGTGAAAGATGGTTTGTTAATAATCTCTAAGACTATTGAGAATGTTAGAGAAAGTGTGGATTTTTGGAGAGCAACACCCAAAAGAGAGGAGAAATTCATAGAGACATGTGGACAACTGAGCATCTCATATAATAAAAAGCTTATTTCTGATTGTAAGACTAGGTGGAATTCTACCTTTTTAATGCTTAAGGTTGCCATAGAATACAAAGATGTGTTTAGTCGATTGGCACAGCGGGAAGCTCAATATAAAACTTTGCCCAGTGAAAGTGATTGGATGATGGCAAATGAAATTTGTGATAAGTTGGAAATATTTTATGAAGTCACACAACTATTTTCTGGTACTTTGTATCCGATTGCCAATGTTTATTTTCCAAAAGTCTGTGTAATTAAGTTGTCTTTGATTGAGTGGCTCCAATCTCCTGATTCTGTTATTTATACAATGGCTGCATCTATGAATGAGAAATTTGACAAGTATTGGGGTGTGATCAATGAGGTGATGGTTGTAGGCATTATGTTAGATCCCAGGTACAAACTTTACATGGTTGATATTTTTTTTCCTGGGATTTATGGAGAGAAAGCTGGTGAAAAAATTGCTGCGGTAAAATCTATTTGCCAAGATTTGGTAAATGAGTATGAGATGAAAATTAAGGGTAAGGAAAGTGTCTCTTCATCTTCAAGTTCAAATTCAAATGTAGATCTTAGTGTTGGTAAGAAAGATCCTTGGAAGTTGAAATTTGATGAATATGTTAGTACAGTACAAAATGTTTCAAGTGGTAAATCAGAGCTTGATCGATATTTGGAGGAGAAAGTATTGCCTACCACAAATGAAGAGTTTGACATCTTAGGCTGGTGGAAGGCTAATGGGGCACAATATCCAATCTTGCAAATGATTGCCAGAGATTTTTTAGCAATTCCAATCTCAACTGTTGCTTCTGAGTCTTCCTTTAGCACTGGTGGTCGAGTCCTTACTCCTCATCGGAGTAAACTGCGTCCAGATACTTTAGAGGCATTGATGTGTCTCCAAGATTGGCTATGGACTGAAATGAAAGGTAAAAACAGTAAATTTTATTGAAAATAGATTGATTATTTATTGCAAGTTTTTAATTAAATTGTTTGTTTGTAGGCTCTTCAAAATCAAAAATTGACAATATTGAATTTAACGGAGTTCTGGAAGATGCTGAAGTTGATATTGTAAGTAATATTTCTACAATTTAATTTCAAAGCTCATAAATATGGTTGTTTGGGTTTTAATTTTAAATTGTTTTTTGTTTCAGGAAACAAGTGAACCAAGTGGTGCTACTTAGCTGAAATCTGTTGAAAATTCTGTTGTTGTTGTTGTTTATCTATTGTTGTTGTTGTTGTTTAAGCGGATAAACATTCACATGTTGTTATTGTTTGTTTAAGTGGATGTTTAAGTTGATGTTTAAGTAGTTATTTTTCAAGTTAAGTGGATAAACATTCACATGTTATTTTTTGCGTTTAAGTGGATGTTTAAGTGCGACTGTTTCTTCCTCTTATAAGGAATTAAGGATAATTGTTTAAAAGTACTGTCCAGGAAAAAATTAGAGTCACTGTCCAGGGTAGGGAAAAAATTAGGAATTAAGGAATTAAGAATTTTTAGTACTGTGCATGTCCAGGATTTTTTTTTAACTAATTTTTTATTTCAAAATTTTTTTTTATTAATTCATAAATACCCGCGGGTACCCATTTAAAAAAGTGCCCATTTAAAACCCGTTAAGCGGGTACCCGCACGGGTCCGGGACGGGTCCGGGGCCCATTTAATATAAACGGGGCGGGTCCGGGTAGTGAGGTACCCGTGCCCGCCCCGTTGACATCCCTACTAACGTGAGATCAAGATAATTTTTTAAATCAATGTGATACCTACGTTTATTTTGTCAATGCAATCCTAACCATTCATCTACTAACACGCTAACCTAATGACTTTGTTTTTTTTCTAGTTAGGACAAGTTAAGATAACATTCACAAATAAACATCTTCAAACGTTAATCAACATGTTCAAATACAACAATTAAAATACAATAACTTCCAATTATTAACATACTAACAGTGAAAAATATTCGCTGATATATGTACGAGACGCAAAATACCGAGGGTTGTGGGTCTCGACGTTTTTAACTTTTTTTTTCAGAAAAACATTTGCTTCTTCTTCAGCAAGAATATGTGGCAATGATGCTTACAAGATTTCTGTATCTGACATCTGAGATATGTTGTTCCCATCACACAAATCTTATCCTTCATTTTCTTCTTATTCATAGTGTCAGTCTAGTTTGGAGATCAAAACCCCAAGTTACAGGAACGAAAGAACAAAGCCAACAGCAAAAAATAACAGTCTAAGGATGCTGAATTAACTACGGAGTTTTTAGTTTTTTAACTTTATTTGTCATCTAAAATCACACGTTAATTTAATCTAACAGCTGGTATTTTTGCTTTAGAGAACTGCCGCAGAGAGGCTGCTACAGAGGATCCGGACTCAACAAAATATCAGAGCCGAACCAGTAAGATTAGAAAGCCGGTGCTTTAGTGACTTACCGATCTGGTTTGAGGTTTGACTGTTTTTCCGGCCAAATCAAACATGAGTTGGATAAAAACCAGTTTGATTAGTGCCTTTGTAGTCTGTCCAAGCCACCCTCAAATTTATTCTAAGGACTTCTATACTTACTATTCTTAGAATTCATTTATGAATAACCGATTAGCATGTACATTGTTATACAGATTGACAGCATAGTATTTTATTTTGTCGATTAAATCAAGGCCAAAACAACTTTACTTGTTCACTTTTAGCATAACAGAGGAACCTTGTCCTGTAAGCAGTAAGCTCAAGTAATATCTGCTAAGCCATTATGTTGAAACAAGCTCAAAATAAAATTGAAGATCTTATTTAGCTGCTGGCTACTATTAATCAATTGTCCCCCAACGATAGCAGTCACTATTCCTAAATTGTAAACCAGAGACATCATAATCATAAACATGAATAGAACATGTATCATTTCATACGGAGAACAAAACCTTCAATTAAAGATGTGGTAATGTTTTCAGTCTTTGCTTGGGGAGAAGGGGATCCGCAGCAAAAACCACAAATGCCATATGGTCATTTCCTATTTACGTTATACGATTTCCACTAACAACTATAAATCTAAAGCAGTGGTGAACAAAAAACAAAAGTGTTTACCTGCTTTGTCACAAAAATAGATAAGAGAAATGATCCCATAACTCAATTCTCATCTAAAAGATTGAAATTATAATGCCCTTACTTCCTTTCAATAAAAGTTTTGACCTTCTCCATCCATCCTATGAGCTCAGTTTTATCCTTCTGTTTGACGTACTGATGCAAGAAAGTGGCAAGTTCTTCATTTATACCCCTTGCATCCAAGAAATCATAAAGGCTGTCCTGCAACTCATCATCCAATTCCCTGTCAAGAACAAACAGCAGGTGGTGGTTAACATTCTAAATCTAACAATCCTTCAAACTTTAAGCTAACAACCAGCATTGTTGATTGTGGATGGAGGACCATAGCGTTTTGTCAAAAATACGCTATTTTAAGCTGCTATTTCCGCCATAAAACGCCACGGCACTGCCATGGTTCACACAATGGTCATAGCAGTTGGCTGAAAATCCGCCATGGCCGCTATTTGATGACATGACACTGCTAACAACTAAGAGTGGAAATGAGTGGATAAACTTACTCAAAATCAGGACCAGTATAGGGCTCCGCTGGCAGATTTTTGTCTGCACGTATGAATAGCCTTTTTATCTCTATACTGTCTGGCCAAGCAGAGCACGTGATTTCCAGCGCACCACCATCTCCCTTTAAGATGTTGATAATTAAGGTAATGTGTAGCTGCATTTCATCTGCATTAGCTACACCACCTTTTGCACTCGGAGCAGGAGCAGCTCCATCAAACATGGTGGCTTCAACTTTAATATCTTCATCCGCAAATTGTCTTTTCAATGTAATCCATCGGTCCCCAGGTCGGCCGTCCACCAAAAAGGAACCAAACTTGTTAGTAGGCTGCAAAACGAGAACAACTTCCTAAGCATTCATTCATGTCCAAAAGTACAACCTTACCAATCCAACCAATAAAGGCTAGAGAACTTTCTCAACCGATGTTAAATGCAAAGAAAACTTTGAAAGAAAATTACAAAATAAAAGCGCAGTTTTGTAGATAGAAAACATAACCAAACCTATTAGAAAGAAAAACATCATCTACAGATTTCCATCAAAACATCCAATATTCAAGCAACACAACAGTACTATTGACAAAACAGCATTAGGATTAGGCCCTGCTTGGATAACCAGCTTATTATATAAGTGCTTATGTATATGCTATTTATTAAAGAAAAGAGAAAATAAAGTCAAACACCTTTACATATATGCTATAAGCTATTTCAAAAGCTACCTTGGAAAGTGGATAGAAATAAGCTGAAAACGGATATGTCATAAGTCATTTTCATAAGCTCTACCAAACAATCTCACAAGTACTTATACCAATAAATATTCCCAAATAAACCAATCCAATATTCAAGCAGCACAACAGTACTATTGACTAAAACAGAGTTGGAATTTGGCCCTATTTAAATAAACAGCTTATCACATAAGTGATTATAGATATAAAGCCAAACTCTTTTTCATATAAGACTGCTTCATTAGCTATCCTGGAGAGCTTATAGAAATAAGCTGAAAACAGTTTACAGACATTTCATAAGTCATTTTAATAAGCTCTCCAAAACAATCCCATCAGTACTTATACCACTAAATAATTCCAAATAAAACAATCCAAACAGGTCTTTTATTGCTAGGTTACAAGAGCTTTTCAATTGAAAGAAATATTAAATTTCTAACTCATGAAAAAACGTTGCAAGGTTATAGATAACTCTGAAGAAACTAAATTTTCAAGCTAAACCTATATTAATTAATGTTAAATCTTGTCAAAAGAAAGGGAAAATTAGATGAATGTGAAGTGAGAGGGAAAAAAGAAAGACGTACGGGATTTGAAGGAGGAGAGGATTGAAGCTCGTACTGAATGTCGTTGCGAAGGAGTCTTAAAATGTTACCTTCGAAAGCTTCTTTGCGCATGTCTGAGATGTAAGTCCTTCGGGAAATGTGAGAAGGAGAAATGCATAATCGTTGTTGATGATGATGGTGGATTAGGGTTAGGGTTTTTCGAAGGGAACGGAATAAACGTGCCATTTTTACAACAACACAAATGCTGGGTTTTGAGGCAACGAACGGAGAGAAGAAGGGTAAGGGTTTTTGACGTCCTATATATTAAGCAAATGTATCTAACACTCGTCTCTATAGTATCACTCTTTTTCCAATTTTGTCCCTAACTATAGATATACAATAAATAGTTTTTAAACTATTTCAAATCTTTCAAATTAGTTTCTTAAATACTCTCAAAATAGGAGAGATAATCATATTTAAAGGACTAATTTGATAGATTTAAAATAATTTAGGAACTATTTATTGTATTTTTATAGTTCAAGAACCAAAATGGAAAGAGAATGATAGTATAGAGACCAAATTGAGAGTTTATTCATCTTTTTTTTTTAGAGAAATTGTATTAAATAGGAGTACTAGGGTACTCCAACCCAATACAAGAGATATAATGAATATTGTTTATACACACCAATGAATTATTTCACCATTGGGCTACTGTCATATTACATCTTCTTCCTAATTTACACGCAAACCAACTCCAAAAGGTATGTTTGATATTGCTAATAATCGCCTTGATTAGAAACCTCCTGGAATATTCGACGATTCATTTCCAACCACAGTGCCCAAACTGTTGCTAGCCAAATCAAGAATTTGAATTGCCTGCAATATTTTCATGTTACAAGGCCACCATACCACATAAAGTGCTCCAGCCCAGATAACTCTGCATCTGGTTGTCTGTCAGTCCACCTGTTAACATCCTTGGAAACTATATGTGCAAACGGACATTCAAAAAATAGATGTGCTAATGTTTCACTATTTTCATTACACATCGGGCAACGTGGCTCTTGTAGAGTAACCCGTCTGACAATTAAATTATCTCGTGTAAGAAGCTTCCCGATCAACAAACGACACCCAAAGATACACACTTTTGATGGTACACGTGATTTCCATAGACCTTTCAGACCATCTTGAATCTCCTCTCCAACATTACTTTCTTGCGAACCAGACAATAAAAAAGTATAACGAAAAAAGAGTTCCCTTTATTGTCGATCCACCTCTGCCCATCTATGGTGCTCTGACACAACTTAATCTCATGCAAAATCTGCCCAAGAGTCGCTGCATCAACCGCTTCCTCAACCTCAAGCGCCCAGTCCCAAGTCAAATTCCAACTCCATCGTCCATTCTCCCACACCCCCACATCATCAATAGCCGCCTCTGCATTAGATGAAAGCGAATATAAATTGTGAAACGCCACAGCCAACACTTCATTTCCCAACCATTTTTTGTTCCAGAAACTCACAAGTTTCCCGTTCCCAACAACACAATTCACGGATGTCGTAAAAAAATTCTACACCATATAAAAATCGTCACCCAGCATAATTAGATCCCTCCACCAAATTTTGAATCAGACTTTCCCCAAACTCTGTTCACCCTACCAATATGTTTGTCTCTTATGTCACTGTATCGATACGTAAGGATAGGTCTCCATATAGCATTGACGTCGACAAGGCATCTACACTTCGGGGTTTACTAATCTTAAAAAACATTCATTTTGGTGTCGAAGCATTGTTATTATAGTCTTTGGATATATCAAAATTGCAAATGCGTCCTTAAGTGTCTCTTTTTTAGTAACTTTAGGGACTAAATTGACCAATAAAAAATACATTTGAGGACCAAAATGATTAATAAAAAATACATTTGAGGATCAAAATGACTTACTAAAGATACACTTGGGGATGTGTTTGTAATTTTGATACATTCAGAGACTATAATTGATGCGGACCACAAGAGCATCGAGATAATCTATTTTTTATTAAAAATAGGATGAACTTTATTTTATTTTAATAGTAATAGGCTATACTTTAAGTTTGAAACTTGGGTTTTAAATATGTAAGCATGTGCTAAACTAGGAGCCATGTTTGAGCCATGTTTTGGGCTTGTATGTGGGCCTTATTTTGCTTGTGCTGCCATGACCAAACCCTACCTATATAAGGGTTGGTGTTGCATCTTGTAAGGGACTTTTTGATCATTTTATGATATTGTGAGAATAAAGAGTGCTTCTCTAGGGTTCTTCTTAGAACAATGTTTTTAAAACCGGACCGGAGATCGAACCGGCGAGGCCTCCGGTTCAATCGGTTCAACCGGTTCAACCATGGTTGAACCGGATGAGTAATTTATTAAATAAAAAAATATTAAATTTTGGAGAAAAAAGTAAATTTAAAAATAAAAAAATGTATTTCGGGCGGTTCAATCCGGTTCGGTTTCCGGTTCAAAGCGGTTGAACCGCGGTTCAATCCGGTTCTTCCCCGGTTCGATCCGGTTCTGGGCGGTTCAATAGGACTGCGGTTCAAATGGGGTTGAACCAACCGGCCGGGGGTCCGGTTCCCGGTTGAACCGGCCGGTCCGGTCCGGTTTTTAAAACATTGTCTTAGAACCAAATTTGAGTCTTATCAAGAGCCTCTTACTCTTGTGGTGATTCCACCTTGATCTTATCATCCTCTTGGATGTAGCGATTTCTCCGTCTTCTTGCCTAATCTCATTTGTATGTTTCTTTTCCCCTTTATCTTTTAGTCTTATTTGATTCAAGAAATCACTTGGTTAGATCGTTTATTTGTTATGGAATCAATTAGATTATCATCAAGTGGTATTCAGAGTCATTATCAAGTGATATTATATTCTTGATTCAGAAAAAAAAATTAAACAAAAAAAAGAAAGCATCAAACCTCTCGTTTTTGTTTTTTTTCTTTCTATTCTCGTTCACTTTTTTTTTCTTGTATTTAATCCATCGCTGCAAGTGCTGAATTGTTAATGATGTGATATTTCACAATTGCAATTCTTGTTTCAAGTCGCTGTTTGTCTTATTTCAAGTCGTTGTTCGTGGGTTTGTCGCAAATTGTGTGTTTTTTTTTTCTTTAATATTAGGCAAATGATTTGTCATTTTGGGTTCTAGTTTCTGTGATCACAAGAGTTATAATATATCTGGGAAGGTTTAGTTTGGTGATTACTAGCTTCATTTTGGGTGAAATTCGAATTGTATAGTTGTTGGAAAAATATTTCTGCAACTTACACAGCTTCATCGATTGCAATTGTTTGATCCAAAATTTCATATGCAAACTTGTTTTTGATGTTATTTCTTCCACACATGTCCGATTCTGAAAATTCAAAAGCCTAAATTGATTAGAAAAAAAAAGAAAAGAATTCAGATATTAAAAAAAACTGAAAAGATTAGTGCTGAAAAAAAGTGATTCTACACAAAAGCACATATAAAAAAAAGCATATACAAAAAAAAATCCAGAATTGTTCATTTTGATACATCAATCATTTTTGCATCTTTGTTGCTTCTAATAAACATTGCACGTTGATTTTAGTATCTTACCATCCACATATTTGAACCACTTAGTCATTTAGTTTTATTCTCTTTTTTTTGAGTCGTCTTCTTGTTTATCTATTTGAGTGTGTCTTCCTTTGCTTTTCTTTCTTTTGCGTCTTTTAAATTCCTTAGTTTTGTCTTTGAAGTTTCTCTTGTCTTTGTTGGCCTCTTGAATGATAACTTTCATGTGTGTTTTGTCACAATTGTGTAGAGGTTTTCCACAAACTTGATTGAGACTTGTTTGGTTTGTTTTAAGAACTTGAAGAGTTGCATTAGGGAGTGGAAAAAGGCTAGAGTGAACATTATAGAAAAAGCCATAATTGAGTGACATACACGAGTGATACACTTCTTGAGCGTAAACACTTAGTGAGTGGTGAGGACTTTTGTTTTTGTTGTTTTTTTTTATCATTGTGGTACTTGTTAGCTTGTTGGAATCATGAATAGTTTGGACTATAAAAAAGAATGTGTTACAAACACTCTTAAGAAGTATAAGGTTGGTGATTTGATTCGGAAGATGCACGAGAGGTGTGAAAAGAATGTGAGAGAAAAGCATATAAAGTATAAAAAAGAAAGAAGCTATGAGAGGAGAGATAGAGAAAAGGAGAGAAAATATAGAGATTATTTGAGAGAAAATGAGTTGAAAGAAAAAGTTAGCATTCCAAACTTTCATGGGAAGAGTGACCCCGAAGCATATCTTGATTGGGAGCTTCAAGTAGAACAAATTTTTTCTTGTTATGATGTTAGTGAAGAGCAAATGTTGAAGTTTGTTGTGTTGGAGTTTAGAGATTATGCACTTATTTGGTGGGATCAAGAAAAAAAGCTTAGGAGGAATTGTGAACTTGAGCCTATAGAAAAATGGAAGGATGGCCATGATGAGGAGGAGGCATGTTCCTTCCCATTACCCATAAGAATTTGTGTGACATATTGCATAGACTTACTCACGGAAGTAAAAGTGTTAATGAGTACTTTGAGCAGTTAGAGGTGGCTATGACTAGAGCTAATGTTGAGGAGAATTTGGAGGATACTATTGATAGGTTTCTTGATGGTCTTAATGAAGATATATGGGAAGAAGTGGAGTGTCACCATTTTGTAAACATTGAAGATCTGGTCCACCAAGCCATAAAAGTGGAAAAACAATTGCAAAGAAAGAATGTCTACAAGAAATCTCCTTCAAAATACCACTCTTCAAGTTGGGAGGTCAATTCCAAGAAGGAGGGGCCTTCATCCAAAAGAGATGATGTAACAACCTCCAAGGGTAAAGGTACAAATTCTAACTCTTCTTCTTTAAACCCTAAGTTAAAGAACATGAAATGTTTTAAGTGTTTGGAGTATGGGCACATTGCATTAAATTGCCCAACTAAGAAACTTTTGGTCCTAAGGAAAAATGGTTGCATTAGTTCACATGAGAGTGAATGTAAGAAAAAACATCAAGAGAGAGATTTGTTCATGGTTAATAAATTTGTTGGAGCTTATGAGAAAAATGAGAATGATTCACAAAGAACTAATATTTTCCAAACTAGGTGTCTCATTCTAGGAAATATATGTTCTTTGATAGTTGATGGAGGTAGTTGTGCAAATGTGGCCAGCAATAGGTTAGTGTCAAAGCTCAATCTTAAAACTACTCCACATCCTAGTCCATATAAAGTGCAATGGTTAAGTGATCATGGAGAATTAGAGATAAATAGACAAGTAAAGATATCATTTTCCATTGATAAATATTGTGATGAGGTTTTATGTGATGTGGCACCCATGGAGGCTAGTCACATATTGCTAGGGAGACCTTGGCAATTTGATAGGAAAGTTATCCATGATGGTGAATCCAACAAATACACTTTTGTTCACAATAGGACCAAATTCACTCTTCACCCTCTTAGTCCAAATAAGGCTAAAGAGGACATGTTGGCTTTGAAACTTAAAATAGAAAAAGAAAAAGAAGAGTTGAAAGAAAATGAAAAGGAGTGTGGTAAAAGAGAAGCAAAGATAGACCATAAAAGGAATGAAAAGAAAGAAGTGAGGAAAAATAAAAATCTCTTAAAAAGGGGGGTTGTGGTCAATAGAGCATTGTTGGTAAGACCTATGCTTAAACTTGAAGGTCCATTTAATGGTTTGTCTTCTTATGCTAACAATTTCCCTAGTGTTGTTGATCTCTTTTTGAGCATGCATAGGGATAAATATTCAAGAAAGGTACCCTATGGTTTGGTGCTCTATGGTGCTACTCCCAAGTTGCAAGTTTCCAAGGAAAGCCATGTTCTTGAAGAAATTAATCCCAATGAAGTTTCTTTTGGTTTGATTCCTTACACAGGTGTCAAATCAATTAAGCTTTCTAAATTCATGATGAACAACTTTTGTCTTGCATTGCTTAAGTTTTACTTTTCCCGTGTGCTTGAAAATCTTGCAAATTTGATGATGGGATGGTCTAACTTGTGCCTATTGCCTAAGTTTGAAAATGAGAGTCCTCATGTGGGGTCAATTATTCCTCCAACCTTGAAAGGAGAAAGAAACAATGTTGTTATTTCAATGTTCAAGCAAACAAAGGTAAATTTGGTTATAGGTATCTACTCCAAAAGGTATAAGTTGCTTTCTAACTTTTACTTTTCATTGATTACTATTGCATGGAGTTGGTTGTTGTTTATCCTTGTCAAATGTGTTGATTTTTCCCAATTTCCATTTGACCCCGGGGGTACGTTGGTATTTATTTGAGTTCTTTCTTTATGCAGGATACAACGAAGATCAAATTCGAGGTCGAATTTCTTCAAGAAGGAGGGAATGATGCGGACCACAAGAGCATCGAGATAATCTATTTTTTATTAAAAATAGGATGAACTTTATTTTATTTTAATAGTAATAGGCTATACTTTAAGTTTGAAACTTGGGTTTTAAATATGTAAGCATGTGCTAAACTAATGGGCCATGTTTTGGGATTGTATGTGGGCCTTATTTTGCTTGTGTTGCCATGACCAAACCCTACCTATATAAGGGTTGGTGTTGCATCTTGTAAGGGACCTTTGATCATTTTATGATATTGTGAGAATAGAGAGTGCTTCTCTAGGGTTCTTCTTAGAACAAAATTTGAGTCTTATCAAGAGCCTCTTACTCTTGTGGTGATTCCACCTTGATCTTATCATCCTCTTGGATGTGGCGATTTCTCCGTCTTCTTGCCTAATCCCATTTGTATGTTTCTTTTCCCCTTCATCTTTTAGTCTTATTTTATTCAAGAAATCACTTGGTTAGATCCTTTATTTGTTATGGAATCAATTAGATTCTCATCAATAATGACAATGTTTCACACATTTAGAGATCAAAATGATTGTTTACCCTTTTTAAAGCTGTTTTTGGTTTTTTTTTTACCTAATATTAATATTGATTAAATTTGTTTAGACCGGCAATGTAAAAGATTTTTTATATGTCAATCAATTACGAAATGACACATCATAAAAAATGTTTGACTTTATTTCAACAACCTTAAAAGTCACTTATATGCCATAATTTTTGATTGGTCGATGGTGTAAAAAAATTTCAAACTACAGTGTATACCAATTACACCTTATTAATATTCATTTTCATCGTTTATTTTTTTATCATTTATTTTAGTCTTTGATATTATTTAAGTAAATACATGTTAGTCTTTTCTTCAATGACAAGCAAAAAAATGTTGACTTGACAATAGTTGTTATAAGTGGCATAAATATTGTCCCAATTGGTCATGAATATTGTCCTAATGAAATGTGTCTTTAAATATTGTCAAAAAAACAATATTTCAAAATTGAGTTCTAGGGCTTCAAAACTCTTGTTATTTTAGAAATTGTCATGTTGGCAAGTGCTTGGAACTCTGTTAATTACCTTGAGTCAATAATACCAACGAGAATCTATGACAAAAACATTAGGTTTTTGACTTGGAGTATGTTCTTGGTTGGATTGAGATGGAGATCAATATTGTTCTGTCTATCTAGATATTCTACTCCAAGCTCCAACACTGATAATTCATTCAAAGGACATTCATCTTCCCCGCACCTGCTACAAGACAAAGGCAAGTTATCAGAAAAAATATCTTGATATGGCATTGTCTCGGTGACTAAGGTATAAGATATGGTTAATTTGATGGGAATCTACCATCCATGTTTGGCAATACCCGTTTTTGCAACCACAGTTGTATGAGAATACATGTTGGGATAGGGTTCATCATTTCCTCCTTAGTTACTTTGGTGACTTTGGTCTTCATTATAAGATGATGATGGGATTGTTAACCTAATTCCATTGTTTTAATGTATCTTACAATTTTACCATGTATTATTGTTGGGTTATGGTGCTAGAGCATCATATGCATTCTGTCTGGACCTTATCAGGTGCTGTTAGCATCGCCTGCAGCATCACTGTGTGGATCTGTTATTGTTTCTGTTAAGACAGTTATTTTTGTTATTGATGTTGTAACCGTTTCTGTTTGAGTTAGTTATAATTAGTTAGTTAGTTATAACTGATGTAACAAACTTGTATGGGTATGGGGTAGTAATGAGCTATTATATAAAGCTCCACCTTAGGGGGTTTTATCACATTTCAGAAACACTGGAAAAAACAAGAACACACAAATTGCGGAATAACTGCACAGTGCTGTCAGCACCTATTGCTACAGCACTGTCGAGACAAGATATATGAAAACTAAGAAAACAATTAAAGAAAGAGATAAAGGATAGAGAAAATGAACACCCAAGATGGTAACCCAGTTCGGAGTTAATTCTCCTACTCTGGGGGACAGAATCCGACTTGAAGACTTCACTATATGATCACAAGTTACACCACAAGATACATTCACAGCACTAGGCAATGCTCTCTAAGAACCCAATCTCCCAGGTGTTTCCCCACTTACTGATCACTCTAATTTTCACTCCAAGTGTTTCCCAATGTTTCTGAAATGTGATAATGATCTATTGACCATATTCACTCCACACATAAAACCCCCTAAGGTGGAGCTTTATATAATAGCTCATTACTACCCCAAACTCATACAAGTTTGTTACATCAGTTATAACTAACTAACTAATTATAACTAACCCAAACAGAAACGGTTACAGCAGCAATAACAGAAATAACTGTCTTAACAGAAGCAATAACAGAAATAATTGTCTTAACAGAAACAATAACAGATCCACGCAGTGATGCTACAGGCGATGCTAACAGCACCTGATAAGGTCCAGGCAGAATGCATATGATGCTGTAGCACCATAACCCAACAATTCTTCACCTTGGTGCAAAGCATCCCTTCATCACAATGTCTTCAAGTCAGGATTCCTTCATGTCCAAAATCATCAATCAACATCTATATTGAGCAAATCCAAGCAGTGCTTGAACTTGCCAACTGTGATAGGTTTAGTGAGCATGTCAGCAGGGTTATCATCAGTATGAACCTTCTGAATTTCCACTTCTCCACTGTCCACCATGTCTTTGATGAAGTGCAGCCGTATGTCAATATGCTTGGTCCTTTCATGGTACATTTGGTTCTTGCATAATTGAATAGCACTTTGGCTATCACTATGCACACACAAACTCTTATTTCAAGCCTAATTCATTCACCAAATTCCGTAACCATATAGCTTCCTTCACAACATCAGTTAAGGCAATAAATTTAGACTCTGTGGTCGAGAGAACCAAAATGTGCTGCAATGATGCCTTCTAACTGATGGTGTTCCCAAACAATGTGAAAATATACCCTGAGATAGACCTCCTTTTGTCTAAATCTCCTGCATAATCTGAGTCTGCATACCCTTCCACTGGCTGATCAGTATCCTTGCCTCTAGTATACACTAACCCAGGGGATTGAGTCCCTTTCAAGTATCTTAGAACCCATTTAACAGCTTGCCAATGTTCCCTTCCAGGATTTCCCATGAATCTGCTAGTGATGCTGACAGCATGAGAAATATCAGGCCTAGAACATACCATAGCATACATTATGCTACCTATGGCATTAGCATAAGGCACTTGATTCATTTCAGTCTTCTCCTCTTGAGTAACTGGACATTGAGTTGATGAAAGTCTAAAGTGTTGAGCTAGTGGAACACTAGTAGACTTAGCATCACTCATGTTGAACCTCTTTACCACTTTTCCAAGATAATCCCTTTGAGACAGAACCAATTTATTCTTCTCCCTGCACCTTCTAATCTCCATTCCCAGTATCTTCCTTGCAGCTCCCAGATCCTTCATCTCAAATTGCTCCTTTAGCAATTTCTTCAAAGAATCAATCTGCAACATGCTTTTGCAGGCTAGAAGCATGTCATCAACATAGAGTAACAAATACACATAGAGATTATTTGATATCCTCTTATAATAAACACAATAATCAGATCTGCAAAATTGTGCTTTATCATAAAAGAATCAAACTTAAGATACCATTGCCTTGGTGATTGCTTAAGGCCATAAAGAGACTTCTTCAAGTGACACACCCAATTCTCCTTTCCTTCAACTTCAAAACCAGTAGGTTGCTGCATGTAGATGGTTTCATGAAGATCTCCATGTAGGAAAGCCGTCTTCACATCCATTTGCTCCAATTCCATATTGTAATGAGCAACCATGGATAATAAGACCCTAATAGATGAGTGCTTTACAACCGGAGAGAATATTTCATCATAATCTATTCCCTCCCTTTGATTGAACCGTTTGGCAACTAATCTTGCTTTAAATGTAGCTGGTTCAACCCCAGGAATTCATTCCTTCCTCTTAAAGATCCATTTACTTCCAATGATTTTTGTCTTCTCAGGTCTTGCAACCAAAGACCAAGTGCTGTTCTTTTCCAGAGAAGCTAGTTCCTCTGTCATGGCCAACATCCAACTTTGTCTATCCTTGCTGCTAATTGCTTCAGCAAATATCTTTGGCTCCTCATTTATTATGTCTTCAGCTGTGTTGAAAGCATAGCTAAACATATCTGCAGAAAACCCATATCTTGTAGGTGGTCTAATGTTCCTTCTATCCGTGTCCCTTGCTAGAAGATAGTCATCCCCTTCAGTGTGCTCATTATCAACAAGGTCTTCTTCCTCGTTGATTTGCTCAGTGTCTTGTTCGGCTGGTTGAGATTGATGATTGTCTTGGTCACTGTGCTCCACCTCAAAATCAAAACTATCAAGCTCTTTTTGATTAGTAACTTGATCTTCAGCACTCCTAGATGACTTGTAAAATTCTGTTTCATTGAATTTTACATCTCTGCTAATGATGCATCTTTTGCTCTCTATGCATCATACCTTGTAGCCTTTGACTCCTTCAGGATAACCTACAAAATAACATTTTCTTGCCCTTGGAACCAACTTGCCCTCATTAACATGATAATAGGCAATACATCCAAAAACTTTCAAGTGTGAATAGCTAGTTATCTTGCCATTCCACACTTCTTGAGGAGTTTTTAGATTTATTGATGTTGAGGGACTCATGTTAATGAGATAGCATGTTGTGTGGGCAGCTTCTGCCCAAAAATTTACCTGCACATACCAGAGTTAGATAACATACACCTCATTCTTTCCAAAATAGTCCTATTCATCCTTTCAGCTAGGCCATTTTGTTGAGGGGTATTCCTAACAGTTTTATGCCTGATTATGCCATGATCTTTACCATAGCTAGTGAATTCCTCACTACAAAATTCTAAGCCATTATCAGTTCTTAAAGTTTTAATTTTCCTTTCAGTTTTGGTTTCTATCATGATTTTCCATTCCTTAAAAGCCCTAAAAGCTTCATATTTACTTTTAAGAAAATAAATCCAAACCTTCCTACTGAAATCATCTAAGAATGTAATAAAGTACTTATTACCTCCATGTGAAGCC
Organism: Astragalus membranaceus; assembly: GCA_039519185.1. NCBI lineage: Eukaryota > Viridiplantae > Streptophyta > Magnoliopsida > Fabales > Fabaceae > Astragalus > Astragalus membranaceus. The sequence continues at coordinate 20,826,964 of CM076850.1, read as the reverse complement.
ACCCTTGCTGGTCCCCATAGATCACTATGGACATAGTCAAGAACTCCCTTTGTGGAATGATTGGCCTTGGAGAACTTCACCCTATGCATTTTCCCTAGAACGGTGTTCACAGAAAGGAAAATCTCCAACCTTGTCCTCACCTAGGACTCCCTTTGTGCCAAGAATTTGCATTCCCCTTTGACTAACATGACCAAGCCTTTGGTGCCAAAGCACAGTCGTGCTGCAGCATTCTGATGCTATAGCAGCACTTCCCATGACAGTACTACCTTTCAGAATGTAGATTCCATGTTTCCTGTAACCCTCCATCACGACTGTCGACCCTTTCATGACCTTGAGGATACCATCATGAGACTCAAAAGAACACCCATTTTCTTCTAGCATTCCCAGAGATATTAAATTCCTCTTTAGATTAGGAACATATCTCACACTTGTTAGAACCCATTGTGTTCCATTTTCCAATCTCAACATTATGGAACCAATTCCCATTACTTTGCATGCTGTATTGTTACCCATAATGACACTCCCAGCATCAACCTCCTTAAGACTAATGAACCATTCTTTCTTAGGGGTCATGTGATATGAACACCCCGTATCTTCAACCCATTCATCTTCATTAAGGCTTGATGTTGCCATTAAAACATCAGTACATAGGTAACTATCTATGACAATAGAAGCACTTGCCACATCTTTTTCACCCTTCTTCTTAGATTTTAACTCTGGACAATCTTTTCTGAAATGCCCCATCTTATCACATTGATAACACTTCTTCTTGGATTTATCTTTAGACTTGCTTTCACCCTTATTTTTCTGTTTCGATTGCTTTTGTTTCGTAGTCTTTTTCTCAAAGCTACCATTAACAAACAGCTCTTCACTACTTTACTCTTCTTTAATCTCTGATTTCCTTTTCATATCCTTTGACATCAATGCGGATTGAACATCTTCAAGTGATAAAGATTCTTTTCCATATAAGGGAGTGTCACATAAACTCTCATATGACTTAGGTAAAGAATTTACCAAAAGAATTGCTTGATCCTCATCTTCAATCTTGATGTCAGTGTTCTCAAGATCAAGGATGATCTTGTGGAACTCATCAATGTGATCCTCCACTGATTTTCCAGATTGCATTTTGAAAGAAAATGCCTTTGTTTCAAATAGAGACGGTTTGCAACAGACTTTGTCATATAAAGACTCTCCAACTTGAGCCAAATTGCTACTGGTGTTGTTTCTTTGATGACTTCTCTGAGTGGTTTGTCACCCAAACTGAGAATAAGCGCTCCATGAGCCTTTTCCATTGCCTCTGCCTTCTCTTCAGCAGTGAGCCTCGAAGGTAACTCGTTCTCACCCTTCAACACACCAACCAATCCCTGTTGTGCAAGCATAGCCTTCATCTTGATGCTCCACAACTCGAAATCGTTCTTGCCGTTGAACTTGTCCACTTCGTATTTTGTTGACACCGTGATTCCAAGACCGATTCAACCTTGCTACTGATACCAATTGTTGTGATTCACGCGTGTCAACGAACCTGGAAAAAACAAGAACACACAAATTGCGGAATAACTGCACAGTGCTGTCAGCACCTGTTGCTACAGCACTGTCATGACAGGATATATGAAAACAAAAAAAACAATTAAAGAAAGAGATAAATGATAGAGACAATGAACACCCAAGATGGTAACCCAGTTCAGAGTTAATTCTCCCACTCTGGGGGACAGAATCCGACTTGAAGACATTGTGATGAAGGGATGCTTTGCACCAAGGTGGAGAATTGTTGGGTTATGGTGCTACAGCATCATATGCATTCTGCCTGGACCTTATCAGGTGCTGTTAGCATCGCCCGCAGCATCACTGCGTGGATTCTTGGAGAAATAACTGCACAGTGCAGTCAACGCATCAATAATAGAAATAACTGTCAACGCGTGAAGACTTCACTCTAATCTCCCAGAGTAGGAGAATTAACTCCGAACTGGGTTACCACCTTGGTTGTTCATTTTCTCTATCATTTATCTCTTTCTTTAATTGTTTTCTTAGTTTTCATATATTCTGTCTTGACAGTGCTGTAGCAACAGGTGCTGACAGTGCTGTAGCAACAGGTGCTGACAGCACTGTGCAGTTATTCCGCAATTTGTGTGTTCTTGTTTTTTCCAGGTTCGTTGACACGCGTGAATCACAACAATTATGATTATGTTTCTCTTGAGACCGATGCGCTAAGATATTAAGCTTTTGAGTAGGCAAATGTATGGTTAAAGAAGAAGTTAACATTTTCGATAACAAATGTGCAATATGGTTAGGCAAGTTAGGACGTCACTTGTGGGTTGTAGACGTCCAACCATCCATGCCGTAAAGAAAGTCGCTTGGGGTCTCATGATGTTAAGTTCCAACAGACCTAGCGACAAAGATTATTGGCTCCATTTTGCAAGAACCCTAAAGGAATACACGATTCGATTAAAACTTTATAATTATGTTTGCCCAGAAGACTAGAATTGTTTAAGAAACTAAGCCCAAAAAACTTTATAATGTTTTATATGTTTTCGTGATCATGTGTCCCCAGAAGACTAAGATTTCTTAAAGATATAGGATTGTTTCTTAGAGATTAAAAATAAGTGATTTTGATATTAAATAATTGAGTAAATTACTATCCTCTCCCCTAATAGATGTGAATATTACATTCCCTCCCTTTTTATTTTAAAATGCACACTTCTCTCCCTTAACGATCAAAATATAATATATTTTAACCCCTTTTATCAACTTCTCATTAGGTTTCAAACTAGACTTACCTCTCGAGCGACCGGTTATAGTTATTGATAGTATACATAGTAGTATACATAACTTTAATTAAATTGTCTAGAATAATAATTTATTTCAATACAATTTTGCTGGTCAATTATTTATTCGATTATTTTATCTAAATACGAAACAACCAAAAAACATCCTTAAAAAACAAGAAAAAGCAAATAAAAGAAATCATTCAATATAAACAATATTAAAAAAACAAGAGATCAATGGCTCTTGCTCTCAAACTATGTCATCTTCCCCTTTACACAAAGTGTGATAGCTATGTGAGTGTTCCTCGTGTAGACAACTACTACTAAGTGTCATGCAGTAGATCCAACCATTCAACAAGAAACTACACAATTTTCATCTCCCTCACTCATTTTTCTCATCTTCAATCCTCTCTCACCTAGTTCTCTTTATCTCAGTCTTCATCCTTCATCTCTCGATCTTCTTTCACCACCAATGGAACAACCGCGGCAGTTTGTCACCGAGTAACACATCCACACCAAATTTGTATCAAGAACCTTCAATCTAGAATCAAAGTTCAATAACATTCAAGATGTGATAGCTTTGGAGAGTTCAATATCAAGAAAAGAAAATGCAAACTCTTGTTTTTAGAGCAACTGTTGCAGTGCCTACTTATTTTTTGGGCTAAAGTGCTCTCGGGGTCCCTTATCTTTATTTAAAGTAACGAATTAGTCCTTTATGTTTTTTTTGTCCCAAATAAGTCCTTTATCTTTCAAATTTTTGACACATAAATCCTTTTTCGTTAACAGTGCTGATTTATGTGTCAAAAAAAAGGATTTATGTGTTAAAAATTTAAAACATAAAGAACTGATTTGGGACAGAAAAGGATTTATGTGTCAAAAATTTAAAACATAAAGGACTGATTTGAGAAAAAAAAAGATAAAGGACCAAATCGTTACTTTAAATAAAGATAAGGGACTCCGGGAGCACTTTTGCCTATTTTTTGCAAGAAGCTAAAATGTGGTTCAATTCAACTGAGCATGTGAAGATTTGAAAGGATGAACCTAATGTTTAAAATTAAGATAATGATGTCATGGTTCTAGTTCAGTTGAGCGTGTGAAGATTAACTAGAAGTTATTTTCTTTTGGATGTATTTGGAGTCTTTTATTGCAATACTATCTCATAGAATTAGTAGAAACTTGCTTTTGTGTAATTACCATATGCATATTGTAAAGCATTTGCATTGTTATGTAATACTGGTTTTGAATGGTTATAAAACTTTTGCTGGTTTACTAGAATGCTTGTTTTCCATAAGACTTTCTCCCAACAACAACCAAAAGAGCTGAACCTCATCAGCTCAACTAGAAGCTCTTCCCAATTTGGGAAATGAAATACTTAAACTATCAATATCATGCTAAAATACTAGTTTCCTCTTACTCTGTGCTTTAGCTTCAAACAAGTGTACAAGTCTTGAGTTTGCATCCAGCATGGGAATAAGACACCAGTTTGGAATGCAGAAGCAGTCTTGAGTTTGTTATGGGTGCAGTATCCAGGAGAACAAGAGCTTGCATCCAGCATTAGGCAACAAATTGAAATGCACATGCAGTCTTAAATTGGAAACCACCTCTTTAATGTTTTCTTGTTAGTGCTCTTAGCAGTCCATCAACTGTTGAGCTCCTAAAAATAATGATCATAACAATAATTCACTATATCGTGGTATCCCATAATTTCAAGTTTATTTAAACATTGTGTAGCACATTTCCTTCAAATGTAAATTCTGGGGTACATTAAGAAACACACAGAACTAACAATGGAATACCATTAAAATGATTATATATTTTATAAGTATTCAAAACCTAGTTCATGTTGCAAATTAACAGCCTAAAGGCAAGTCATCAATCACATATCCCACAACAATACAATCATAATGACAAAACTTAAGAAAACAAAAATCTGGATGTTATTGAATTGAACGAGGAGTTGAGATTTTGAGGGGAAAAAAAGGAGGAAAAAAGAGAAAGAGGGCTATACCTGGAATAGGGGAAAGAAAGCTGAAAATGCTCATAGTACAACTATCATCCAGATTATTAATGGGAGCATATCACCAATATTCCATTGTGAAAATGTCAAATAAAAAAATCTGGCTGTTCTTCCACCGTCGTCGCCATCGTCGGGGATCTTTGTGACACGCAAAGCCTCAACGGCAACAGAAACAAGGGAAGCGCCAATCACGGGTTCTGAAATCGACGGAAGATATCCATAGAGGGAGGCGCTATGGTTGTGGGGGGGTGTTGTGGCAGTGGGGTTCTGCAATCGATCAACCTTAGGGTTTGTTGTGCTTGAAGATACTCATGGTTGAAGACGCTTGGAATCTGAGAAAAGAAGAACCGAAGAGATAGTGGCACATGACTCCTCTCAAACTAGCTTTTAATCTCCGGCGTCCATTTTAATCCAAAGGTTGATATGAGTCCCTCTCACCTCTCACTTAAAAATAGCTTTCTCACTAGATATGCTCCCTTCCTCCCTATAATGATTCTAATCATTTTATATCCAAATTCCATACACAAAGATGCTGATTTCTCACCAAGTGTGAAAAATGTCATACTATATTATCCAGTTCCCAAGATATCATCCAAGATGCGGATTGGTCCCATATGACCTAAGTTGTTAAATAAGCTTCGAACTAACACGTTCCAAGTGGCAATATCAGGAAAGTTTCCTTCATTCAACATTTTATGAAGGTACACAATTGCCTCTTCAATGCCAATCAAATTACAGATACCGCTCAAAAGAATCGTATGCGTTATTATGTCTGGACAAAACTCCTTTGCAACAGTAATTTTATCCAAAAGTTGGATGGCAGTTCTAACCTTACCCAACTTACAATACGCATCAAATACTATGTTAACCGTAATCGCATCAGGCTTTACTCCATTTACCAACATTTTCCCCAAAAGCTGCAAAACCTGTTGGTGCATTCCAAGGCAAGAAAATCCATGTGTGATAGTGTTGTAAGTAACAGAATTCATCTCCACCCCTCTTTCTTCCAACTCCTTTATAAGTCCACAAGCCTCTCTGAATCTGTTCAACCTAAACAGGCCATCCAACAACTCGTTATATGTTCTGATATCCGGGAAACACTCATATTTCTCCATCAGATCAAGCACACGCATTGCCCATTGTACTCTTCCACCACCACATAATCCCTTGATGAATGTGTTGAATGTAACAACAGTTGGAGGACAGCCATCACTAATCATATTATCAATAAGACGATACGCTTGGTCAAACATAGACATCTTACAAAGGACATTCACCATGCAGGTGTAGGCCACAACATTAGGATGGCAGCCATTATTTATCATCTTGTTCCATAATTCGGAAGCAGCTAGCAAATTCCCAGATTTCACAAAGCCATTCATAAGTGTACTATATGTGGTCATATTTGGACGGCAAAAATCTTTCCCCATCTGATTCCAAACAGATACTGCCTCATCCATATTCCCATTGGAGCACAGACCACGTATGAGAGTGTTGTACGCGACAACAGTGGGCCCAACTCCCTCCAAAATCATGAGATTCCACAAGCCAAGAGCATCACCTAGTCTCCCTCCCAAAAAATGACCTTTTATTAAGGAAGTGAATGTATGACTATTGGGGCTACACCCTCTCACAAGCATTTGTGCAAAAACTGCAAGGGACAAATCAATGTTCCCTGTATCAGAAAGGAAACTAATAATAGTAGAGTAACTAATAACATTTGGGTCAACACCCTTACCCACCATCTCATTTACCAAATCAAATGCCTCCGTAACCCTGTATTCTCTACATAATCCATGGATCAAAGCATTATAGACAGGCACAATGGGTTCAAATCTCGTAGCCAACTCCTTTGCTTTATCCACTTGACCAGATTTACACAGAGAAGATACTATAGTGGTGTAGCTCACATCATCTGGAGGACAACCCTTACTAGACATTTCAACAAGCAACTTGCAAGCACCATCCACCTTCCCATTCTTACAAAGAGCCTTTAAAAGAATGTTATAAGTAAACACATTTGGCTCCAATCCTTCCCCTTTCATGTTATTATAAAGTGGACTAATCATCTTAAACCTATTTTCACCAAGCAAAGCATCTAACAAATGATTGTATATCTTAACAGTAGGCTTACACCCAAATTCATTAATCCTATAAAACGTTTTCAAAGCTTGATCAGCCAACCCTGCTCTTCTATAAGAATTTATCACACTTATAAATAACTCTTCAGAACAAGGTACCTTTTCTAGCTTCATCATTTGCATAAAATATTGAACCCCATCCATTTCACAGTTTCTTCCAAGCTTCTCAATCATAATCTTGTAGGTTAAATCAGTGTGTTTGAAAGATCCAGAATTTGCTAGGGATTTGAAGTATTCAAGCGCTGACATAATATTAGGTGCATTTTTCAACTCCTTCAAAACATGTGATTGTGGAACACCACGAGAGGTTTGAAGGTGAGGCTTGTCATCAGGATTCCAAATTGGGTTTGTATTTAGCACAAATGGGATTGTTGGTTTTTTCACTTTCAATAATATCGAATGCCCATCTTTCAAATACATTGCTATCTTCCAGTAAAAATTAAAGCTTTAGACTTTAATTTTTGAGCTAAGAAGCAAAAACCTAAGTTTCTATCTACCTGCATTAAAAAGCAACGATTATTGGATTGAAAGACATGATTAATTTTCAGATAGCTCTAAAATTCAACAAAGAAAAAACGAATCAAAATAAAAAGAAACAGCTATTAGTAAGTTCACATTCAGTTGTGAATTCGATATGGGCAATACAAACACAAAAATTCAATTATCTATTTTCTTCAAAACTTCTAACCATTATCTTACCCTTCATAAGTCACAACACAATCTATATAAAATCCAAAATACACTAAAAACATGAATAGGAATCTAAACAACCAAAAGGGAAATAAAATTTGGATACTTACCGAAGTAAACAACGGAAGAAGTGTTTATGCTTCTCGAAAATTCTCTCGCACTATCCAGATTTGAATTAAAGAAAACCTAAATCAATGAAAATGAAGAACAGAGGAGATTATTCAAAAACTGAAATTAACAAAAAATTGAGAGAGAGAGAGAGAGAGAAGCAAACCGTGATATGGAGTACATTTGAGCATGCGTTGAATCCCAATCACTTTTATGATGCAAAAATGCTTCAAATATCTATCTGAGTATGACCTGAGGTCACGATTTGAGAAGTGAGGAGTGGAGAAGTCACGATTTGGAAAGCTCGCTATTTGGAGTTTTAGGGTTCTTGCTCGCGGAGAGAGCCATTGTAGCGCGGGCGATTGCTGTGTGCCGCCGGTGGAGTGGAGCTCGAGGGTGTCTTTGAGCTTGTCTGTGTTTTGTGTTCAGTTCATTTGTACTTGGCTGTTTTGTGTTCAGTTCATTTGTACTTGGCTGTTTTGGTTTTGTTTTTTTAAAAGGAGATGTTCTTGCTGTTAAGATCTCTGAAGATGAATATCAGGCTAGTATTGCTGAATGTGTAAATCTACTACATGGTAGAATATTTTTGTCTAAAGGGGATAAACCATATCAGATTAAAGAATTAAAGGAGAAGCTGTCTAAATTGTGGAAGATTTCTTCTGACTGGTCTCTGGTCTCTCTGGGTAAGGGGTTTTTTGAATTCTCTTTTGTATCTAATGAGGACTTTAGGCGTGTTTGGTCGCTTGGTTCGCGATCTCTTCAGCCGGGTGTTCTGCGCTTGTATACTTGGAGACCAGATTTTGACCCTATTTCTGCAAAGCAAACCAATGCTCAGTGTTGGGTTAGGCTTCATGGTCTTTCCCGGGAATATTGGAGGTCAAAGATTTTGTTTGAAATCAGTGGGAGCCTAGGTGCCCCTATTGCTTTGGATGAAGCCACTAAGAAGAGGACTTTTGGTCATTTTGCTAGAGTTCTTATTGATGTTGACTTCTCGGAGAAGCTGCATGATCAACTGTTAGTAGAAAGACAGGGTTATGCCTTTCTCATCAGGGTGGAATATGAGAGTGTTCCTCCTTTCTGCAATTCTTGTCGTTGTATTGGTCATTCTCCCCAAAATTGTAAGAGAACTGGGGAGCCGGGCAAACCCCACAAGCCTTCTCGGAATGATAAAGGGAAGTCATTGGAGAAACCGGTAGAGCCTGACGCTGGTCCAATACAAGACAATAGTCTGGCTTTGGTGATGGATGGCATTGAGCCCAATCGGTGCATGGGTTTTGACAACACTACTATTACAATTGAAGAGATGGCTGGGGGTCATATTCTTGGTGAAGAGATGGCTGGGAGCCATTCCCCCACGACTAGGCTTGAGTCTGATGCCTCCTATTCAGTGGAGCCGTCTGCTTTTAAGGACAATTGGGCGGATCTCGCAGATGATGAGGTTATCCCTAACTCTCAAACATCTTCGTTCTTTCCAAATGCCAAAGTTTTGATTATCGATGATGAGGTCATGAATCCTGCAGTTAGAGCTGATATGCAAATTTTAAGTAGGCTGTGGGGTGAGTCACCTCATGATATCGGCGATCCGGTGGTTCCTAACTCTGCTGAGAGGTACTCGGAGCCGGTTATTTCCAAGAAACAGAAGAAGAAGCAAAAAAAAGGCTGTTGGCTACAACCTTCGGTCTAAAGCTAGTTCAATTTCTGTCACTTTCTAAGTTGTTGTTTCTTTTTAGCCATTTGTGGCCTGTTTCTTTTTAGCCATTCGTGGCCTGTTTTGGAGGCCTGTTCTGTGGGTCTGTTTTACTTTTTGTTGCTTTGTTAGTTTTTCGCTGGCCTTGGGTTTTGGTTTGGCCCCCCTTAGTCTTTTTATTGTGTGCGCCTTTTCTCTTTTTTAATATATTTCCTTTGCTTAAAAAAAATCATCAAATAGATAGGCTGGTCATTCACGAGCAACCCCATTGATAGCATTATTAGAAAATTGAAAATAGAAACGGGGGTTCATATCTATAACTTTTGAAGTTTCTTTTTGCAGCATCTAATATAAAAAACAGAAACAGGGGTACATATTATATGTTATTAATCATGTATTTCTTCCGTAGTTTAATCTTAACCTCATCTTAGCATTTTTTATGGTAACTAGGAAAAAGCCTAAACTGATATTTACATCCTCTATAAGGTCCAATAACCAAATCAGTCCATATCTAGAAAATCTAGTCTAGTTAATTAACGGTATAGATGCCTCTGTAAGATCTAACGGCTCAGGGTCGACAAAACAAACATCACACAAACTCTATAAATGCCACACTCAATGCTCATAAATGTAAGCAATTTCTAGGCTAAAGTGCTCCCGGGGTCCCTTATCTTTATTTAAAGTAACGATTTGGTCCTTTATCTTTTTTTGTCCCAAATCAGTCCTTTATGTTTTAAATTTTTGACACATAAATCATTTTCTGTCCCAAATCAGTCCTTTATGTTTCAAATTTTTAACACATAAATCCTTTTTTTTGACACATAAATCAGCACTGTTAACGGAAAAAGATTTATGTGTCAAAAATTTGAAAGATAAAGGACTTATTTGGGACAAAAAAACATAAAGGACTAATTCGTTACTTTAAATAAAGATAAGGGACCCCGGGAGCACTTTAGCCTAATTTCTAATTTCTAATACAAAACACTGACTCACTCAGATACTGACTTTAACATCAGAGTATCATTGCAGGTACAACATCGCCATCTCAAATATCGAACATCGGCATCTCAAGGTCGAACATCGCAGATCAATGACAACTCCTACCAACTGTTTCAGACAACCCACTAAGGTCAGAAGCGCGGTACAGAACATTGGCGACCACAGTGGGAGGTTCTATACTCAATTTCCTCTCCCATTACCTTGATCCACAAATGGCACCCAAACTCCGTTCAAGACCAGCGAGTCTCTTGGTCGGGCCCGGGGTAAGACTGAATGTACCCGAGCTCGAAACTCATCAAACCACCGAGGGTCATGTCCAGTGTAACACCCATTTTCTACCCGGTAATTATTTAATAAAATCAGAGTTATAAAAAAATTTATTGTTCCATACTTCGAAAAGAGATGTCACACATTCATCGGTAATTCAAAACGTCACATACGATATATAATACTTTGTCAAAAAGGGACGAAGCCCATAACACCAGTTCAGTTAACCACATCGCCAAAAGTACATCACCACGCAGCGGAATGGATATAAGTTCCAAAACATAAAATCAAAACTTCCTGAATGGACTCCAAATAAATAAAATGCAACAGCCAAAGTCTAGGTTCGTTTTCCCCCCTGAGTGTTACATATCAAAGCAAAGGACACCGAGTCAGACTAGCGAATGTAGCTAAGCCTTCACTCGCAATCACCTGCACGTTACCGCATAGGGGTAACATTCAAACAGAAGGGGTGAGATATCTTCAATATAATAGCGTAAATGATAGGAAATATGCTAGAATATGACAACTATATCTACCACTCCACTACACACATCAAATTATAAACACACGTCAAATTGTAAACACCACAATCAGTCACCAATGTCATGATAATGCATGAATGCAACCCACACCAACGGGCATATGCATGTGGTACCAAATCACCAAAATTGTTGCCTGTAAATAGAGGCGTCACCAAAATTGAGAGCTTTCACACCCGGCTCACCAATCCACCAAAATTGAGCTTTCACACCCGGCTCACTAGTTTTAGAAAAATTGAGCTTTCACACCCAGTTCCAAGACCAAAGGCCTTCACCAAAATAAATGCGTATGCTGTATGCGACACCATGAATGCACACAGACAATCATCAAAATTAGTCACAAGGTGACACACCAAAACCAATCACCGAATATCACCAAAATTGGGCTTTCACACCTAGCCCAACGACACCGAAACACCAAACTACCCGAAACAACGGAAACACCAAGTCTTGGAGCCTTCGCACCTAGCTCCAACAACACCAATACTTGAGCCTTCACACCTAGCTGAAACAACACCAACACACCGAGATGCCAACAATTTTCCAAAATATTTGAGACGCGATGATTTTTCCCAATACCGGAGACAACGACAATTTTCCAAAATATTTGAGACGCGACACATTTTTTTGTTCCAAAACAGAAACACTTAATGGTTAAAAATTTCCAGAAAAATAGATCACTTTGCCTCAAATTAGAATATTCAGTTAGGCCTCTGAATAAGCTTTCCAAAACATTTTGAATCGTCTCAATCGGACTCCCGAGTCAAAAGATATTTCGAAAACAAAATCAGCAACAACCTAGGCAACACAGCAGGATTCGGCGCCCAAGAGCAGGGCGCCTAGGAGCAACACGGAGAAACTGGCCAACAACAGAAAACTGGCGCCCTTGGCGCCCAGGCAGCACAAAAACGCAACATGGCACAGGATATGGCGCCCTTGGCGCCCCTGCGCCAAGACACGGCGCGCAACACACCCAGACACAGGCGCCCTTGGCGCCCCTGCGCCAAGACTCAGCGCGCAACACACCCAGACACAGGCGCCCATGGCGCCCCTGCGCCAAGACACAGGCACACGGCGCCCACACACAGGGCGCCAGAAACAGCAACACACACACACACACACACTGCACACTGGCACACGGCGCCCACGCCCAGGGTGCCAGAAACAGCAACACACCCACCCAGAAATGGCGCCCAGCACCAGGGCCCCAAAAACAGCATTACACCAAATTCACCAAAACACCACATATGTAAATCATATCACCAATTTAGCTCATCAATTCTTAACCACCAATGTCAATTATCATGAATTGTCAATTACAACATCAAACAACAATTTAATCGAACACCTAGCATGCAATTCGTGATAACAACAATGAACACCAAATCTTTAGAGTTGCAACTATCATCAAACTACACATCAAAATCAAACAACAGGCATCATAGGACCTATTCCCACATAACCCCATCAGACAACCCTATTATAAGGAAGAACCCCACCCTTACCTTATAGTAGGAGAGCACTAATCCTCTTGATCAAGTCACCAACAATAACCTCAGCAACAATGGCGCCTCTTCTCTTCTCCCTTGTGCGCCGTCCCTTCTTCTCTCTTTCTCTCTATTCGCGACTTTTCTTTCTTTTTTTCTCAACCAAATGCGAAATGAGCCAAAACCCTAGCCTAGGCGCTTCACCTATGCGCCTAGCTAGTGGGCTCTTGGATCACGGACTTTCCTCCAGCTTAAGCCCGATCACTAACACCATCCCCTAATATCCAATTATACACCTCTTAATCAAATGCTAATATAATTACACCAACTGAAATAAATAAATAAATAAATGGATACCTAAATATTTAATTAAATATTTGGGCGTTACAACTCTCCCCCACTTAGAATGTTTTCGTCCTCGAAAACTCACCTGAATCAAACAGCTCGGGATAGGACTCCCGCATCTTACTCTCCAACTCCCAAGTCATGCTCTCACCGGCAGCTCCTAGCCAGACCACCTTCACCAATGCAATTTCCTTGCCTCTTAACACCTTCACCTCATGGTCTTCAATCCGTACAGGCATCGTCTCCACGGTGAGATTATCCCGCACCTCCACATCCTCCATGTGGATTACATGAGATGGATCCGAAATATACTTCCGAAGTTGCGACACGTGAAACACGTCGTGCAAATTCGAAAGATTTGGCGGTAAAGCCGCTCTATACGCCACGTTCCCAACTCTCCCGGAAATCTGATAAGGACCAATGAATCGAGGAGTGAGCTTCTTCGACTTCAAAGCACGGCCAACACCGGTCACTGGATTGACTCTCAAAAATACATGCTCACCCTCCTGAAACTCTAAATCTTTTCTCCTCTTGTTGTGATAGCTCTTCTGACGACTCTGCGAAGCCTTCATCTTCTCAGAGATCAACTTTATATTCTCGGTTGTCTCCCGAACAATTTCCGGTCCAAGCACCACACTCTCTGCAGACTCATACCAACACAACAGGGTTCTACACTTCCGACCATATAATGCTTCAAAAGGTTCCATCCCGATACTAGAATGGTAACTATTGTTATACGTGAACTCTATCAGTGGAAGGTAGGAATCCCACGAACCTCCTTGTTCCAAGACACAAGCCCTCAACAAATCTTCTAACGACTGAATTGTCCTTTCTGACTGACCATCTGTCTGAGGATGATATGCCGAACTCAACCTCAACTTAGACCCCAACTTTTCTTGCAAACTCTTCCAGAAATCTGAAGTGAACCTCGGATCTCTATCCGAAACAATACTCTTAGGAACTCCATGAAGCTTCACAATCTCCCGGATATAAATCTCTGACAACTTCGATACCGGATACGTGGTGTTGATAGGAACAAAATGAGACGATTTCGTTAACCTATCAACAATCACCCAAATTGCATCATACCCTTTCGCAGTATTAGGCAATCCCGTTACAAAATCCATCGAGATACCATCCCATTTCCACTCTGGAATTTCCAACGGTTGCATCAACCCAGCAGGCTTCTGATGCTCGACCTTTGACTTCTGCCAAGTCAAACATGCATAAACGAACTGCGCCACATCTCGCTTCATACCAGGCCACCAAAACAACTTCTTCAGGTCTTGATACATCTTCGTAGCTCCCGGATGAATACTCAACTTACTTCTGTGACTCTCTTCAAGAATTGCTTTCTTCATTTCCGTGTCATCAGGAACACAAATCCTACCACGGAACCTCAACACATCTTGGGAATCCAATCTGAAATCCTCATTCTTCGATTGATCACTGAACACCTCAAATCTGTAACCATACAAATAGTGCCTCCAAATCTTCAACACACAACCTCATGCTTCCATCCTTCTTCTTCACCAGCAACACAGGAGCTCCCCACGGCGATACACTCGGCCTAATAAACTTCTTCTCAAGCAGATCTTCAAGTTGCTTCTTCAACTCAGATAATTCTGACGCAGACATCCTGTACGGTGCCATAGACACAGGCCTCGTACCGGGTACAAGATCAATAGAAAACTCCACTTCCCTCTCAGGCGGCACACTTGGAATCTCATCAGGGAAAACATCAGGAAATTCGCGCACCACCTGCAACCCTTCAATGATAGCTTGATTCTCAACAGACAGCGATGCCATCAGCGAGAATAACTGAACTCCCTCCTTTGCTAACTTCTGCATCTGACTAGCAAATAACAAACCAGACTCTTCTTCTCCAAAGCTCACAAACTTGCGACGACAATCAATGCGAACATGGTTATGCTCCAACCAGTTCATGCCCAAAATTACATCTAATCCATTCAACGGCAAACAAACAAAATCCACAACAAAGTCTCAGTCGAAGATCGACACGGGACACTGAGAACATACAAGAGAAGTGGTTACCGACCCCTTAGCTGGAGTGTCGACAACCATCTCCCCATTCATAGCAGACAAAGCAAGATTCAACCTCTTACAACAATCAGCAGCAATAAAGCAATGAGTAGCACCAGTATCAATGATAGATTTTAAAGGAGTACCATTAATGAAGCACGTACCTCTAATGAGTCCATCATCTTCAGTAGGCTCTTCACCTGCTAAAGCGAACACTTTTCCACTGGACCTTTCCTTCTTCGGTTTCGGACACTGTGTACTGATATGCCCTCCTTCACCACAGTTGTAGCAGACCACTACCTTGCTCTCACATTCGGCCACCACATGGCCGTCCTTCCCGCACTTGAAACACCTCTTCACGTCACTTCTGCACATGACACTCTTGTGGCCAGGCTTGCCACACTTAAAACACACAATGCTAGCAGGGGCATCTCCCCCACTAGTCCTCTTGTCAGCACCAGCTCTCTGCTTACCCTTGCCCGCAGGGACCTCATACGGCTTACTACGGCCTTGAAACTTGCTCCTCTTATCATTCACAATCTTGTAGTGAGCATTACTATCCTCCTCAAAAATTCTGCAACTATCAATCAAGTCAGCAAAGACACGGATCTTCTGGTATCCGATTGCTTTCTTGATCTCGGGCCTCAAACCATTCTCGAACTTGATACACTTGGAAAACTCAACAGTAGCTCCAGTGTAATGCGGATAGAACTTTGCTAGCTCCACGAACTTAGCGGCATACTCCGATACGGACATACTCCCTTGTTTCAGCTCCAGAAACTCAATCTCTTTCTTCCCTCGGACATCTTCCGGATAATACTTACGGTTAAACTCTCTGCTGAACACTTCCCAGGTAATCTCTTCATTAGCAGTCTCCAACCTCTACCTCGCCTCTAACCACCAATCATCAGCTTCCTCAGCGAGCATATGCGTACCATAGCGGACCTTCTATGCTGGAGTAGCTCGAAAAATCCTCTCCATCTCTTTCAACCAAGCTAAAGCACCATCGGGATCATACTTGCCCTTGAAGGTGGGCGGATTCTCTCTCTGAAATGTCGCCAGACTGCGAGTCCCAGCATTCTCACCGGCATTCTGCTGATTCTGGACAGCCTGCGCCATAGCAGCTAGAGCAGCAGCAATTGCAGCATCGTTCCCCCCAGCCATTTCAACTCACTTGCTACAAAACAAACAACAGTTAGATATAATCGACAACACACCATTGTCAATTGACACTACAACTGGACAACTTGGCCGGACAGACCGAACTTTTGCTTTGATACTACTAATGTAACACCCCTTTTCTACCCGGTAATTGTAACACCCCGTTTCTACCCCTTTAATTTGTACGTCATTATCAGAGTACTTTCGTTTTCAAAAAAAATAATAATTTAATTAGTAGAAAGGAATGTCACATCTTCATTGATGGAACTCATCGAATACGCCATTGACATTCGTGTAAACAAAAATGCATTCGTCTCAAAAATCGAACTTCAAACAAAATATCTCATCACAGCGGAATCAATAGCTCACCCAAAATCGCTCAAACACGTCTCACACATCAATAAAATTATTAAAACAGTTAATTAAATAAGTCATCAACTTTAACCCCGCCCCCTAGGTGTTACAATATCAGAGAGCGACTCGAACATCTCAACAGCTAAAAGGGAAGGCGGCATGTCCTTCAATCGGAGTCACCTGCAGCGTTGCCACAATAGAGCAACATTCCAAGCAGAAGGGGTGAGAATTTTCAACAAAATATAATTAAGCATACAGCGGAGTAATATGAGCAAAACATCACACAACATCGTCACTAATATCAACTTCATCGTCGTTACACACAACACCAAACAAATTCACAATTCATGTCACCCGTCATAAAAATGAATGCGTATGAAGATGCAACCCACACCTGGGCATATGCATGATGGTACCATAATCGTCATAATAAGCCACTATGGGCACACCGTCACTGTTTTCTCGTCATAATTAAGCCACTATGGGCACACCGTCATTAAGAGGCCGAAGCCTATTCGTCATAAGATGCACATGCTATGAGACACTATGTACACATGTGCAATCACCAAAATTTACTCACCCGGAGTACTCATCATCACCACCATAAGACACTCACAGAGTGTATTCATCATAGCCATCATATTATTATCACCACTCTTCATAACAATCACATAAAAAAAAATAATGTAACAACATCTTTAAAATTAGGAGATAAACATTTCACCTTACATTTTAAAATTATGGAATAGGCATTTCACTTTCATACTTAGGAAGCGCCACAATTAAAATTGGGAATAAACAGTGGCATTTTATGCACAAAACAGTGGCATATTGACATCAAATTGAAGCTGAAAAACAGTGGCAATTATGCGCAAAAACAGTAGCAATCTTTCATCAAATCGGAACTGAAACAGTAGCCATTATTTTCGCAAAACAGGAAATATCTTTCATCAAATCGGAACTGAAACAGTAGCCATTATTTTCGCAAAAACAGCAGAATTTTTACATCAAATTAAAACTGAAACAGTGGCCATTTAATTCGCAAAACAGCAGAATTTTTACATCATATTGAAGCTGAAAAAGTAGCCATTTATTTCCCCAAAACAGTCGCAATCTTTCATTAAATCGGAACTGAAAAGGTAGCCATTATTTTCGCAAAACAGCCAGCAAAAACAGCACTTTGATTTGCAACACAGCAGTATTTTTAATTGGTAAAAACAGCAACAACAATATACAATTGACAGCAAACAGCACCAAATAAATTCTGCAACAGCAATACATAATTTGACAGCAAACAGCATAATTAAAAATACAGCAACAGCACTACAAAAATTCTGCAACAGCAGCATTGTTTTGTAAAAACAGCAACAATAAATTTCTGCATTAACAGCAACATATCTAAAAGAAAACAGCAACAGCAATTTCTGCATAACAGCAACATATATGTATAAAAACAGCAACAACATTTTCTGCATAACAGCAACATATATGTATAAAAACAGCAACAACATTTTCTGCATAACAGCAACATATATGTATAAAAACAGCAACAACATTTTCTGCATAACAGCAACATATATATAAAAACAGCAACTATTCATCTCCTCGCATCATGGGGTAATTCGCACATCAACATAACAATTCGATTCATTACTTCTATCAATATATATATATAAGTTGCGAAATTCACTACTCCCACAAACCCACAAACCCTCCATACTACTTAATTATATTAAATTGGAAACGCTCACCCTTACCTCGAATTTTGTATGCCCGAAACTACGATGAATGCGACACGTACAAATCTCCGCAACACAACGAGCCAAAGTCCAAAATTTCGCAGCAGCCCCCTTCCTCCTCTTTTAAGCCAATTCGCATCCATCACCAATTTTATGGGGCAAAATCGAAACATGGAAAGGAAGGGTTTTAGACTACCACAGGGAAGAGGAAAAATTAATTGGAAGGGAAAAGGACTCAAGGAAGCTTACCTAAGCCAAGATGTAGACAAGTTCCTCTCCTCCTCTAAGCTTGGAATCGCGCCTCACTTCTCCCTTTCTCTCTCAGATGCGCTGATTTCTTTCTTTGGTGGAATGAATTTAGTTTCTAGGTTTTTTGAGATAATTGGAATGGGCTTGGGTCACTTAAGTGGCTTGGGCCCATTTTTCACACCACTCTTTTTAATTCTTTTCGCCTCCTACAATAAAACAATTATATATAAATTATCCCACTTAAATAAATATTGCATCCTTCCAATAACTTAATTTAATTAATAAATTAAATTATTTTAGGGCGTTACAACTCTCCCCCACTTAGAGAATTTCGTCCTCGAAATTACCTGAATCAAATAATTCTGGATAGGCGTCTTTCATCTTACTTTCCAATTCCCACGTCATGCTCTCGCCAACGGCTCCCAACCAAACCACTTTCACTAAATTAATCTCCTTGCCTCTTAACACTTTTACTTCACGGTCATCAATTCTAACTGGCATAGTCTCCACGGTGAGATTGTCCCGCACCTCCACATCATCTAGTTGAATCACATGAGACGGATCCGCAACATACTTCCGAAGCTGCGACACGTGAAACACGTCGTGCAAGTTTGAAAGGTTAGGTGGTAAGGCCACCCGGTATGCAACATTTCCAACTCTCTCCGTAATCTGATACGGCCCAATGAACCGAGGAGTCAACTTCTTTGATTTCAGCGCTCGCCCAACACCAGTCATAGGCGTGACCCTCAAGAACACGTGGTCACCGGCTTCAAATTCTAAATCTTTCCTTCTCTTATCATGGTAACTCTTCTGCCGACTCTGCGACGCTTTCATTTTCTCCCTGATCATCTTTACCTTCTCAGTAGTCTCTCTGACTAACTCAGGTCCAAGTACTAAACTTTCCCCAGTCTCGTACCAACACACCGGAGTCCTACACCTCCGGCCATACAACGCCTCAAACGGCGCCATTCCGATACTGGAATGATAGCTGTTGTTGTAGGTGAACTCAATTAACGGGAGATGAGTATCCCACGCACCTCCCTGCTCTAGTACACATGATCTCAACAGGTCTTCTAACGATTGAATCGTCCTCTCTGTCTGCCCATCAGTCTGAGGATGATAAGCTGAACTCAACCTCAATTTCGATCCCAACTCCTTCTGTAAACTACTCCAAAACTCCGAAGTGAACCTTGGGTCCCTATCAGACACAATGCATAAAGGAACCCCGTGCAGCTTCACAATCACCTGAATGTAGATTTCAGCCAATCTCGACACTGGATACTTAATACCGATAGGAATAAAATGAGCCGACTTCGTCAACCTATCCACAATCACCCAAATTGAATCATGCCCTCTCACCGAATTGGGTAACCCGGTCACAAAATCCATGGAGATACTATCCCACTTCCACTCTGGAACATTCAACGGTTGCATCATTCCCGCAGGCTTCTGATGCTCGACTTTCGATTTCTGACAGGTCAAGCACGAATACACAAACTGCGCCACATCGCGCTTCAACCCAGGCCACCAGAACATCTTCTTCAGATCTTGGTACATTTTCGTCGCTCCAGGATGGATACTCAATTTACCCTTATGCCCTTCCTCAAGAATTGCCTTCCTCATTCCCTCATCTTCGGGAACACAAATTCTCCCACGATACCTCAATACATTTTGCGTATCTATCACGAAGTCTTCATTCTCTGACTGACCGATCCCACTCATCTGATCAACTAATTTCATATCTAATTTCTGCGCCTCTCGGATACTCGCCATAAAATCATTGTCAATTTTCAACATACCTAACCTGACACTCTGAGGCGTAACTTCACACACTAAACTCATGTCCCTGAACTGCTCAATTAACTCAAGCTCTCTAGCCATCAATGCCGACATGTGCAAAGTCTTCCGACTCAGCGCATCCGCAACCACATTCGCTTTCCCCGGGTGATAACTCAATTCAAAATCATAATCCTTCAATAGTTCTAACCACCGGCGCTGCCTCATATTCAATTCTTTCTGGTCAAACAGATACCGTAGACTCTTGTGATCACTGAACACCTCAAATTTCGATCCATACAAATAATGCCTCCAAATTTTTAATGCGAATACCACAGCAGCAAGTTCTAAGTCGTGAGTAGGGTAATTCTTTTCATGAATTCTCAATTGCCTAGACGCATAAGCGATCACTTTCCCATTCTGCATAAGAACACCACCCAAACCCATCTTAGACGCATCACAGTAAACCACAAACGGTTCAACCGGATTAGGCAGGGTCAACACTGGAGACGTAGTCAACTTCTTCTTCAGCTCATTGAAACTTTCTTCACATCGGTCATCCCAAACAAAAGCCCTACCCTTGCAGGTCAATTGAGTCAATGGCAGAGCCAACTTCGAGAACCCCTCAATAAACCTTCTATAATAGCCAGCCAATCCCAGAAAACTCCTGATTTCAGTAACTGACTTTGGAGACTCCCATTGCAACACTGCATCAACTTTGGAAGGATCCACCGCAATTCCCTCACTAGAAATCACGTGACCGAGGAAACTGACCTCTTTCAACCAAAACTCACACTTGGACAGCTTCGCATACAACTTTCGATCCTTCAGAATTTCTAGCACCAGCCTCAGATGTTCCGCATGCTCCTCTTCTGACCTAGAGTAAATCAGAATGTCGTCAATGAAAACTACCACAAACTTATCCAAGTACTCGCGGAAGATTTGGTTCATGTACCCCATGAATACCCCCGGCGCATTGGTCACACCGAAAGGCATAACGGAATACTCATAGTGCCCATATCTTGTCCTAAACGCCGTCTTCTGGACATCTTCATCCTTGACCTTGATCTGATGATAACCAGACCTCAAGTCAATCTTGCTAAATACTTTAGCACCCACTAACTGATCCATCAAGTCATCAATTCTTGGCAACGGGTACTTGTTCTTGATCGTAACTTTATTTAACTGCCGATAGTCTACGCACAACCTCATACTACCGTCTTTCTTTTTCACTAACAACACTGGAGCTCCCCAAGGTGACACACTCGGTCTTACAAACTTCTTTTCTAATAAATCTTCAAGTTGCTTTTTCAATTCTGCCAACTCGGATGCAGACATTCTATATGGCGCCATAGACACAGGCTTAGTGCCGGGAACCAGGTCAATAGCAAACTCCACCTCTCTCTCTGGTGGTACATCCGGAATCTCGTCAGGGAACACCTCGGAAAACTCACGCACTACCGGCAACACATCAATCTTCGCTTGGCTTTCATCAGACAACGACGCCAACAGAGAAAACAGCTGAACCTCTTCTCTCATCACTCTATGCAGCTGACCCGCAGATAACAGACCAGACTCCCCTTCAGACGACTCAAAACTCACGGACCTCTCTCGACAGTTGATATGGACATGGTTATCAACTAACCAGTCCATGCCCAGAATGACATCCATTCCACTCAGCGGCAAACAGATCAAATCAATTAAGAATTCTCTACCATATACAGATACAGGACATTTGGCACAAACAACGGAGGTAGTCACCGAACCCTTAGCTGGAGTGTCGATGACCATCTCCCTCAACATATCAGATAAAACAAGGCTTAACTTCTCAACACATGCAGCAGCAATAAAACTATGGGTAGCACCAGTATCAACAATAACAACAAGAGGAAAATTATTGATATAGCACGTACCTCGAATCTCGTTCACTACATCAGACTCAGCCAGAGCGAACACCTTTCCAAAGGACTTCTCCTTCTTGGGTTTCAAACACTGTGTACTAACATGACCACTCTCCCCGCAGTTGAAACATACCACTTCTTTCTTATCACATCCGGAAGATATATGCCCCTCTTTTCCACACCTATAACATCTCTTCTTATCCCCGCCTGGGCAATCTGGACTTTTATGACCCACTTTCCCGCACGAGTAACAAGTAACACTGGCTGTAGCATCTCCCCCACTTCGCTTAGGTCCACCAACAAACTTACCCTTGCCCTTACCAGCAGGTGCCTCATATGGCTTACCACGACTTGCGAAATTCTTTTGTTTTTCTTTAATGACTCTGGAGAAGGCATTATTGTCCTCCTCAAAAATCCTGGCGCTATTAACCAACAACGGAAACACACGAATCTGCTGGTACCCTATGGCCCTCTTAATGTCAGCACGCAATCCGTTTTCAAATTTGATGCATTTGGAGAACTCCGCACCCTCTCTATCATAATGAGGGTAAAACTTAGACAGCTCAGTAAATTTTGCAGCATACTCGGTTACAGTCATGTTGCCTTGTTCAAGTCTTAGAAACTCAACCTCCTTCTTCCCGCGGACATCCTCCGGGTAGTACTTCCTCTTGAATTCTCTCTCAAACACAGCCCAGGTAATCCCCTCATTGGCAGTCGTCAACCCCTGACTAGTAGTCCTCCACCAATCATAAGCCTCTTTCTTCAACATATGTGTGCCATAGCGAACCTTCTGAGCATCGGTGCAATCCATAACGCGGAAGATCCGCTCCATCTCACTCAGCCACTCAAGGGCACCATCAGGATTATACCCGCCTTCAAAAGCAGGAGGATTCTCACGCTGGAACGTAGCCAAACTACGCGTCCCATCACCAATAGCATTGGGTATGTTACCCACAACTCCGGCTATAGCCTGCAAAGCAGCAGCAAGTGCAGCATCGTTCCGTCCTGCCATTCTAGTACTGCAACAGAGAACAAAATTTAGATACGAGTAACAAAATTCAAATGTTACTCAACTTGACAACTCGACCACCGGCCGGACAGACCGAACTGCTCTGATACCACTAATGTAACACCCCGTTTCTACCCCTTTAATTTGTACGTCATTATCAGAGTACTTTCGTTTTCAAAAAAAATAATAATTTAATTAGTAGAAAGGAATGTCACATCTTCATTGATGGAACTCATCGAATACGCCATTGACATTCGTGTAAACAAAAATGCATTCGTCTCAAAAATCGAACTTCAAACAAAATTTCTCATCACAGCGGAATCAATAGCTCACCCAAAATCGCTCAAACACGTCTCACACATCAATAAAATTATTAAAACAGTTAATTAAATAAGTCATCAACTTTAACCCCGCCCCCTAGGTGTTACAATATCAGAGAGCGACTCGAACATCTCAACAGCTAAAAGGGAAGGCGGCATGTCCTTCAATCGGAGTCACCTGCAGCGTTGCCACAATAGAGCAACATTCCAAGCAGAAGGGGTGAGAATTTTCAACAAAATATAATTAAGCATACAGCGGAGTAATATGAGCAAAACATCACACAACATCGTCACTAATATCAACTTCATCGTCGTTACACACAACACCAAACAAATTCACAATTCATGTCACCCGTCATAAAAATGAATGCGTATGAAGATGCAACCCACACCTGGGCATATGCATGATGGTACCATAATCGTCATAATAAGCCACTATGGGCACACCGTCACTGTTTTCTCGTCATAATTAAGCCACTATGGGCACACCGTCATTAAGAGGCCGAAGCCTATTCGTCATAAGATGCACATGCTATGAGACACTATGTACACATGTGCAATCACCAAAATTTACTCACCCGGAGTACTCATCATCACCACCATAAGACACTCACAGAGTGTATTCATCATAGCCATCATATTATTATCACCACTCTTCATAACAATCACATAAAAAAAAATAATGTAACAACATCTTTAAAATTAGGAGATAAACATTTCACCTTACATTTTAAAATTATGGAATAGGCATTTCACTTTCATACTTAGGAAGCGCCACAATTAAAATTGGGAATAAACAGTGGCATTTTATGCACAAAACAGTGGCATATTGACATCAAATTGAAGCTGAAAAACAGTGGCAATTATGCGCAAAAACAGTAGCAATCTTTCATCAAATCGGAACTGAAACAGTAGCCATTATTTTCGCAAAACAGGAAATATCTTTCATCAAATCGGAACTGAAACAGTAGCCATTATTTTCGCAAAAACAGCAGAATTTTTACATCAAATTAAAACTGAAACAGTGGCCATTTAATTCGCAAAACAGCAGAATTTTTACATCATATTGAAGCTGAAAAAGTAGCCATTTATTTCCCCAAAACAGTCGCAATCTTTCATTAAATCGGAACTGAAAAGGTAGCCATTATTTTCGCAAAACAGCCAGCAAAAACAGCACTTTGATTTGCAACACAGCAGTATTTTTAATTGGTAAAAACAGCAACAACAATATACAATTGACAGCAAACAGCACCAAATAAATTCTGCAACAGCAATACATAATTTGACAGCAAACAGCATAATTAAAAATACAGCAACAGCACTACAAAAATTCTGCAACAGCAGCATTGTTTTGTAAAAACAGCAACAATAAATTTCTGCATTAACAGCAACATATCTAAAAGAAAACAGCAACAGCAATTTCTGCATAACAGCAACATATATGTATAAAAACAGCAACAACATTTTCTGCATAACAGCAACATATATGTATAAAAACAGCAACAACATTTTCTGCATAACAGCAACATATATGTATAAAAACAGCAACAACATTTTCTGCATAACAGCAACATATATATAAAAACAGCAACTATTCATCTCCTCGCATCATGGGGTAATTCGCACATCAACATAACAATTCGATTCATTACTTCTATCAATATATATATATAAGTTGCGAAATTCACTACTCCCACAAACCCACAAACCCTCCATACTACTTAATTATATTAAATTGGAAACGCTCACCCTTACCTCGAATTTTGTATGCCCGAAACTACGATGAATGCGACACGTACAAATCTCCGCAACACAACGAGCCAAAGTCCAAAATTTCGCAGCAGCCCCCTTCCTCCTCTTTTAAGCCAATTCGCATCCATCACCAATTTTATGGGGCAAAATCGAAACATGGAAAGGAAGGGTTTTAGACTACCACAGGGAAGAGGAAAAATTAATTGGAAGGGAAAAGGACTCAAGGAAGCTTACCTAAGCCAAGATGTAGACAAGTTCCTCTCCTCCTCTAAGCTTGGAATCGCGCCTCACTTCTCCCTTTCTCTCTCAGATGCGCTGATTTCTTTCTTGGGTGGAATGAATTTAGTTTCTAGGTTTTTTGAGATAATTGGAATGGGCTTGGGTCACTTAAGTGGCTTGGGCCCATTTTTCACACCACTCTTTTTAATTCTTTTCGCCTCCTACAATAAAACAATTATATATAAATTATCCCACTTAAATAAATATTGCATCCTTCCAATAACTTAATTTAATTAATAAATTAAATTATTTTAGGGCGTTACAGTAATTATTTAATAAAATCAGAGTTATAAAAAAATTTATTGTTCCATACTTCGAAAAGAGATGTCACACATTCATCGGTAATTCAAAACGTCACATACGATATATAATACTTTGTCAAAAAGGGACGAAGCCCATAACACCAGTTCAGTTAACCACATCGCCAAAAGTACATCACCACGCAGCGGAATAGATATAAGTTCCAAAACATAAAATCAAAACGTCCTGAATGGACTCCAAATAAATAAAATGCAACAGCCAAAGTCTAGGTTCGTTTTCCCCCCCGAGTGTTACATATCAAAGCAAAGGACACCGACTCAGACTAGCGAAGGTAGCTAAGCCTTCACTCGCAATCACCTGCACGTTACCGAATAGGGGTAACATTCAAACAGAAGGGGTGAGATATCTTCAATATAATAGCATAAATGATAGAAAATATGCTAGAATATGACAACTATATCTACCACTCCACTACACACATCGAATTATAAACACACGTCAAATTGTAAACACCACAATCAGTCACCAATGTCATGATAATGCATGAATGCAACCCACACCAACGGGCATATGCATCTGGTACCAAATCACCAAAATTGTTGCCTGTAAATAGAGGCGTCACCAAAATTGAGAGCTTTCACACCCGGCTCACCAATCCACAAAAATTGAGCTTTCACACCCGGCTCACTAGTTTTAGAAAAATTGAGCTTTCACACCCAGCTCCAAGACCAAAGGCCTTCACCAAAATAAATGCGTATGCTGTATGCGACACCATGAATGCACACAAACAATCATCAAAATTAGTCACAAGGTGACACACCAAAACCAATCACCGAATATCACCAAAATTGGGCTTTCACACCTAACCCAACGACACCGAAACACCAAACTACCCGAAACAACGGAAACACCAAGTCTTGGAGCCTTCGCACCTAGCTCCAACAACACCAATACTTGAGCCTTCACACCTAGCTGAAACAACACCAACACACCGAGATGACAAAAATTTTCCAAAATATTTGAGACGCGATGATTTTTCCCAATACCGGAGACAACGACAATTTTCCAAAATATTTGAGACGCGACACATTTTTTTGTTCCAAAACAGCAACACTTAATGGTTAACAATTTCCAGAAAAATAGATCACATTGCCTCAAATTAGAATATTTAGCTAGGCCTCTGAATAAGCTTTCCAAAACATTTTGAATCGTCTCAATCGGACTCCCGAGTCAAAAGATATTTCGAAAACAAAATCAGCAACAACCTAGGCAACACAGCAGGATTCGGCGCCCA
Source organism: Astragalus membranaceus (assembly GCA_039519185.1). Classification (NCBI taxonomy): domain Eukaryota; kingdom Viridiplantae; phylum Streptophyta; class Magnoliopsida; order Fabales; family Fabaceae; genus Astragalus; species Astragalus membranaceus. The sequence continues at coordinate 20,799,784 of CM076850.1, read as the reverse complement.
GGAGCAGGGCGCCTAGGGGCAACACGCAGAAACTGGCCAACAACAGAAAACTGGCGCCCTTGGCGCCCAGGCAGCACAAAAACGCAACATGGCACAGGATATGGCGCCCTTGGCGCCCCTGCGCCAAGACACATCGCGCAACACACCCAGACACAGGCGCCCATGGCGCCCCTGCGCCAAGACACAGGAACACGGCGCCCACACACAGGGCACCAGAAACAGCAACACACACACACACTGCACACTGGAACACGGCGCCCACACCCAGGGCACCAGAAACAGCAACACACCCACCCAGAAATGGCGCCCAGCACCAGGGCCCCAAAAACAGCATCACACCAAATTCACCAAAACACCACATATGCAAATAATATAACCAATTTAGCTCATCAATTCTTAACCACCAATGTCAATTATCATGAATTGTCAATCACAACATCAAACAACAATTTAATCGAACACCTAGCATGCAATTCGTGATAACAACAATGAACACCAAATCTTTAGAGTTGCAACAATCACCAACAAGCAAATATTTTCAATCAACATAGTTATGATTCAACTACCATCAAACTACACATCAAAATCAAACAAGAGGCATCATAGGACCTATTCCCACATAACCCCATCACATAACCCTATTATAAGGAAGAACCCCACCCTTACCTTATAGTAGGAGAGCACTAATCCTCTTGATCAAGTCACCAACAATAACCTCAGCAACAATGGCGCCTCTTCTCTTCTCCCTTGTGCGCCGTCCCTTCTTCTCTCTTTCTCTCTATTCGCGACTTTTCTTTCTCTTTTTCTCAACCAAATGCGAAATGAGCCAAAACCCTAGCCTAGGCGCTTCACCTATGCGCCTAGCTAGTGGGCTCTTGGATCACGGGCTTTCCTCCAGCTTAAGCCCGATCACTAACACCATCCCCTAATATCCAATTATACACCTCTTAATCAAATGCTAATATAATTACACCAACTGAAATAAATAAATAAATAAATAAATGGATACCTAAATATTTAATTAAATAATTTAATTAAATATTTGGGCGTTACATCCAGGACATTACGAATTCCACCCGAGCTCGGGCACACTCCCCCAACCCGAACCTCGCCCGTTCCCAGACAAGCTCATATAGGAATAGTTTACCACCTCCCCCTCCATTGCTTCCAACCCTAACTGATGTTGTTCAACAGCTCGTCCAACTACTGGCCCGGCAGGAGGTCGTGAACCAAGAAAGAAGTTATCGCTTCACCGACCTTGCGGACGAGGTAGCAAATCTTCGGGCACGAAACGTTCCGGACCAGGAATCACCCGTACCGGGCTCCCCTGAAACGAGACTCCCGATCCGGAGAAGACACTATCATCGTTCTCCTCATCGCCGACAACGAGGGAATGGTTCCCGTTCTCCTCCGGCTCGACAATATGAAGATCTTGATGAATATCATCGTTCTCCTCCTCGTCGACAATGAGGGAATGGTTCCCGTTCTCCTCCAGCTCGACGACATGATGGTCTTAACGAACTAGATAACTCTCCCCAGCCTCGCTCAATTCTAGCCTCTTCGTCACCAAGAAGACGCTCCAGAAGTCGAGAGGATAACCCTGACAAGGCACAACCTCGACACTACGTTTATCCCGATCACCATGATCCGCATCGGCCACACCCTCAGGCACGACTAACCAAGAGAAAGGGCCCTTTCATTGCGACAATCGACAACTACCGAGTCCCAAGATACCTCGAAAAACCACCTGGAGGTCTGAAAACGTATGATGGAACGGGTGACCCTGACAGGTACCTCGATCAATTCGACACCATTATGCAATACCGTAATGTACCCATGGAAATGAAATGTCGTATCTTCCCCTTAACCCTAGACAAAATAGCGTCGGAATGGTTTCGGGCCTTAAAAATGAACTCTGTATCTTCTTGGGAACAATTGGCAAAACTCTTTTCGGTTCACTTCGCCCATTCCAAAAGTAAACCCAAGAACAAAGCAGTATTGATGTCTGTCATCCAAAAGGAGGACGAACCTCTCAGGGAATATATAGAGAGGTTCAATAACGAAGCTTTCCAAGTTCGGGAACTTGATGACGCTTTCCGCATTTTCTTTATGACGCAGGGCCTACTCCCTGGAAGCCCTTTCAAAAAGCACGTCAACACTTGGGAACCTACTACCTTGCAGGATTTCCTACAACTATCCCAATGTTTCATCAATGAGGAAGAAAGCATCAAGATCGGAAATCCGTCATCACAGGCCGCACCATTAAAATCCCGTAGCGGAAGAGAAAACCAAGGATACGACAACCGAGGTAATAGGGATCCCCGACCTCGGAATCGTCACCAAGTGTACACCTAACTCAATGTCTCCAACACCCAACTATATGGGGAATGTTGGAGTGTCGAGTTCAGAGACGTAAGAACTCCCAAACCCCTACCCCCCGATCTGGACAACGCTCCGGCAAGTACTGCAGGTATCATAGAAGTAATGGCCATGACACGAACCACTGCAATGCTTTGAAAGACGACATAGAAGATTTGATCAAACAGGGAAAGTTGTCCAGTTATGTGAAAAAACCAGGAGCAAATTCCCGCGAGGTTAAAAACAAGAGAAATGACGAGCCGGCAAAAAGGGGTAACCCGAAGGTCGACTCCGACGATGAAAATCATGATATTAGAACATCGAAGGGTCGCTCAGTGATGATGATGATTGCAGGAGGGTTCGAGCATGAAGAGTCCGAGAAGACAATGAAGCGAAAGTGGAAAGAATTGGTAAGCGTGGCCTTAACCTCAGCTACACCGACCACCACAAATCGACCTCCACTATCTTTTGGTGATTACGAGCTTATGGATGGGAAGCCCAACAAACATGTACCCCTCATAATCTCGGCTGTCATTGCCAATAAAGAAGTAAGAAGAATCTTGGTGGACCAAGGAAGCTCATCTGACATCATTTTTGTCGATCTCCTTGACAGAATGGGGATCGACAGAGAGGAGCTCACCCCTTACCGAGGAACGGCCCTATCCGGATTTAACGGATCCGGGACAAAGCCTCTTGGCCATTTGGAATTTATGGTTTCCTACGGAGCTGAGCCAATGGTGAGAACCATCAAAACCAAGTTCCTTATACTACCTTGCGAATCCATCTACAACGTTATCATTGGAAGATTGACTTTAGGACGGCTCGGAGCGGTGACGTCCACCATGCACTTAAAAATGAAGTTCCACTCTCTCTGCAATAACGTTAACACTTTAAACTCCGACCTAGAATCTGCTTCCAGGTGCTTCTTCTTATGGACCAAGACCGAGCAAAAAGCTTTGGAGCAGGAAGGGGTTCCCCTTCCCAATAGTCCTTCTCCCAAACAAAGTAAATGTCGATCTACCGAGATAAATGCAACGGACATTGATGCAAGGTACGACCCTGATAGCGCGGATGATGAAGATGATGACGAACTGGAAAAAGAGCTCAAACGAAAAATGAAAAGACCCCAACCCATTGGGGAGTTCATCGAAATACAGCTCGGCGAAGACCCCTCCAAAACCATCAAGATCGGAGCCGATTTATCTAAAGAGGTTAAAAAGGATTTAACCCAATGTCTCCAAGAGCATGCAGACATCTTTGCCTGGTCTGCAGAGGACATGCCCGGGATTCCTCCGGAAGTCGCTTGCCACCAGCTCGCAGTTAACCCGGGAGTGAAGTGGGTCGCCCAAAGAAAACGGGCCCAGTGTAGCGAGAAAGCCAAGGCCGCGGAGAACGTCGTGGACGATCTCTTAAAAGCGAACTTCATTTCTGAAGTCAAATACAGGACCTGGTTATCGAATCCGGTGCTGGTTAAGAAGAGTAACGGAAAATGGCGCATGTGCATAGATTACACCGATCTTAACAAAGCCTGCCCAAAAGACGCTTTCCCTGTCCCCAGCATAGACCGACTCGTAGACAACGCTTCGGGCTTTCGATTGTTGCATTCATGGATGCATATTCTGGGTACAACCAGATCGCCATGTTCCCCCCAGACCAAGAAAAAATTGCTTTCATGACCGACCAAGGTAACTTCGCTTATCGTGTCATGCCTTTTGGTTTGAAAAACGCCAGAGCTACGTACCAGAGGATGATGAACAAGGTCTTCCAAAACCAAATCGGCAAAAGTGTTGAAGTCTACCTCGATGACATGATCGCCAAAAGTGAAAACGATGACAAACATGTCAAAGATCTTAGGGCGATCTTCTCCGAAGTCCGCAAAAATAACATGAGATTAAATCCAGAAAAATGCACCTTCGGGGTCCGAACTGGGAAATTCTTAGGTTTCTACATAACGGAAAGAGGAATCAAAGCAAATCCAGATAAATGTCGATCCGTAACGGAAATGCGAACTCCGACGACCAAAAAGGAAGTCCAAAAACTCAACGGTATGATCGCCGCCTTATCTCGTTTCATATCAAATGCGGCATTCAAATCCCTTCCCTTGTTCAAATTACTTAAAAAAGAGGAAGAGGAATTCAAATGACTGCCGAGCAAGATAAGGCCTTGAACCAGCTCAAAAAAGCCCTCTCCGAACCTCCGATCTTGACTACACCAGGCAAAGGTGAAACTTTATACTTATATCTTGCCATCTCGGAGGAAGCCTCGGGGGCCGTTCTTGTGAGGGAGTTAAAAACAGGGCAGAGCCCAGTCTACTTTGCAAGCAAAGCTCTACACGGACCAGAGAGTCGCTATCAAAAGGTCGAAAAGATCGCTTTGGCCCTCATCATCGTAGCCCGACGTCTACGACCTTACTTCGTCGCCCATCAGGTGGTCGTACAGACTAATTACCCCATCCGACAAATACTTCATAGACCCGACCTCGCAGGTAGAATGATCAAATGGGCAGTAGATCTATCGGAATTCGGAATCAAATACGAAGCTCGAACGGCTATGAAAGCACAAGTTCTGGCAGATTTCGTGGCAGAAATGACACCAGCAAGTGTCGAAAACGATACCTGGATCCTACACATCGACGGATCCTCCAACCTGAAAGGAAGTGGCGCTAGTATCTTGTTAGAAAGCCCGAATGGCATTATCATCGAAGTTTCTTTAACTTTCGGCTTCTCAACCTCGAACAACCAGGCAGAATACGAGGCTTGCATCGCTGGTCTACGCTTGGTTGTCGACCTCCGAGTCACCCGGGTAAAGCTATACACCGATTCTCTATTGGTGGTCTCCCAAATCAGCAACCAATACGAGACCAAAGAACCAATCTTACAGAGATATCTGCTTCAGGTCCGGACATTATTATCTCAAATTGAAACGACAGAAGTAAAACACGTGCCGAGGGCGGAGAACCAAAGAGCTGACATCCTCGCCAAACTCGCTAGCACGAAAGCTCCAGGAAATCACCGAACGTTCATACAGGAGATCCTCCATAAACCCAGTGTATCCCCCGACCCTGAATCTGCCTCGATCATTTGCACAATTGGATCTTCCACAAATCCTCACAGTTGGATCGTCCTGATCTTAGAATACATCATCACAGGAATGGAACCCCCAGACCCGAGCGACGCTAAACTCATCAGAAGAAAGGCTTCCGCCTATTCAGTCATTAATGGAACATTATACAAAAGAAGCCTCTCCTCCCCATTGTTGAAATGTATCGAGGGGGAAGAAGCAGCTTACGTCCTAGCTGAAATTCATGAGGGATCTGCGGTCATCACCTCGGAGGCCGATCTTTAGCTCGAAAGGCCCTCCGCGCCAGATATTACTGGCCGACCATGTCGGTCGATGCCAGTGCTCATGTTAAAAAATGCAAAAAATGCCAAATTCACGCCAATCTCCACATTGCTCCTCCAACCGACCTAACAAGCTTGTCCTCCACATGGCCCTTTGCATGGTGGGGAATCGACCTCTTGGGACCATTCTCAATAAATCCAGGCCAAATCAAATACCTAATCGTCGCTGTTGATTACTTCAGCAAATGGATAGAGGTAGAACCCCTGGCCACCATCACTACAAGGAACTGCATAAATTTTTTTAGAAAAAACATCATGAGCAGGTTCGGGATCCCCGAGGTAGTGATAACGGACAATGGGACTCAATTTACTGACAAGGGTTTCAGAGCATTGATGACCGACCTAAAAATCAAACACCGCTTCACATCAGTCGAACACCCTCAAACCAACGGACAGGTCGAAGTGGCGAACAAAATAATTCTAAACGGCCTACGACGACGCCTAGACGACGCAAAAGGAAACTAGGTAGAAGAGCCACCTTATGTCCTCTGGGGATACATGACTACCCAACAAAGCTCCACAGGAGAGACGCCGTTCCGACTTTCTTACGGGAGCGAGGCAGTGATACCCGTCAAGATTGGCGAACTCAGTTGGAGAACGGCAAACCCCAAAACTCAAAACAAAAATAACCAAGCCTTAAGAGAAGAGCTCGACCTTGTTGACGAGGTTCGGAGTCAAGCCTCGCTCCGAGAATCAATCGTCAAACAAGGAGTGACGACCAGATACAATGCAAAAGTCGTCCCCAGAAATTTCGAGCTGGGCGATCTGGTTCTTCGAAGGGCTGACATTGGTCTTAAAAATGCCTCCCAACGAAAGCTCGCACAAAACTGGGAAGGACCTTACCGTGTTGTTTCTAAAACCGGTAAAGGCGCTTTTGAATTGGAGACCCTCCAAGGAAAAAAGATTCAAAGGACTTGGAATGCAACGACGCTGAAGAGTTATTTCATTTAAAGTCGGAAATTGTATCCATCTCCGCTCCTATCATTGTAAATTGAGTTCCTCATTTAAATGATAAATAAATTGAGTTTCAGTAAACTTGCAAATCAAAATTACAACTACGGAAGAGACTCGCACCTTGAGCCCCTCAAGTACGATCTGGGGATCCCCCAAGCGATCAAACATGGTCGCAAACCCTTTGTTACCAGTTAAATCCGAGCCGAGTCTTGGTAAACTATTTCAAAGGGTCCAGGCCTTCTAGGGTCAAGATATCCTCAAAACGACCATTGGCCACAGCTGCCAATACCCCTATAAGGCGAGTTAAATCTGGGCCGAGTCCTGGTAAACTGCTCTATAGGCCAACGTTTATGACCACCTCGAGTCCCTCAGGTGCGAAACAAAAATTCAAAAAAAACGATGTACATGACTTGCAGATCCAAAATGAAGATCGATTAAAAAAATTATTATCAATTACAAGCACAGGGCCGAACCCTCAAAATCCCAAAATTACATTACGAAGTTCTAAATCAATACAAAACTCAATCGGAAAAGCATACACTTAGAACTTCTACAAAAGTACTGGAAGTTATTAAACATCAGAGGTCGGGAAAACGAACGGTCTTCTGCTCCGTCACTAGATCGACCTTGACAATACTCGTTCCATCAACCTCATGATCGGCATTAATGATTAACGGGTTTAAAGGAAGGGAACGATGAACCAACAGAACCTGCAGAAGGGCACATTGAAAACCTTCTTTGTACATGTCGAGCGCCGCTTCGGCAGCCTCCTTGGCATCCCTCTTACTTTGATTGAGAGCAGCCTGAATATTATCGATACGAGCATCAGGATCGGTACTAGCTTCCGCCCTCATTTCCAAGGCTTTTTTCAAACTGTCTTCCAGTTCGATAATTCGTTCCTCCGAGACCCTCAATTTTCTCTTAGCCTCAGCCTCGGACTCCTCTAAAACCTTGACCTGATCTTCGAGCTGCCTCACACGGGCTTCAGCAGTCTCGGCTCGGGTTAGAGCGGTCACCTTTAACAATGTCAAGGCCGCTTCATTCTCCTTCAATGTTCGGAGCTCGGACTTGACTCGACCAAGCTCATTGGTCTTCGTCGACAATTCCTCCAACGCCTTAAAACGTTTGGACTTCTCAGCCTCCAGCATCTCTACAGATATGCCAAGAAAAACGGTCAATACGAAGAGGAATATCATAAACAAATCAACAAAACCAGCAAATTAACAAAGAAATTCACCTTCAGCTCGCCTCTCATACTTCGCTTTTGCGATCTTGTGAACATCGGCGAAGTTTAGGAAGATTTGGGCCGATGCTAAGATAGGATCCTCCCTCCACTGCTCAAAATTTTGCTCCAAAAACTTCTCATCCAGGGGCATATCCTTACATTTGCGCTTAGACTTTTTCCAGTCTTTGCTTTCTTAGCCGATCCCGACTCATCATCGGCTTCACGTCCCCTTTTTACAGAGGTCCCAACATCGACCCTCTTTCCCCTTTTTGCCTCAGCTCGTGCCAGATCTTTTTGAGTAACCATGTTAACCGGTTCAGCATTGATGGCGACCTCTTCAGCCTCAACAACGGGTCCAGTTTGGGGAAATATTTGCAAAGGTACCCCTACTGGCTCGACACCAGCAGGTACCCCTATTGGCTCGACACCAGCAGATTGCATCGCCAGTTTCTTCAAAAATGCAAGCTTCTTAGGCGCCATCGTATCTGAAAAAACAACGAAAATACGAGTTATATAACTCAAAGAAAAATCAAAACACACAAAAATCCAGTACTGAAAAACAATCTACCTAGAACCTGTTGCACCCGCACACGCTTCCCAGCCTGGACTAAGCGATCCGTAGGAATACCCCTGTACTTATGTTTTGAAAACGGAACCCTCTGGGAAATGAAGATTAAAATTGCTTTGGTGAGATGATCTTCTGCGCTCAGACGATCCTCCCCAACGGTATAGGAATGGGAAGATCGATTGAAATGACCATTACTCCAACCTATAGGAAACTTGGTTAACACCAGAGTCCGACCATCCGCTCCGAACTTCCCCACACTATCGATGGCCCTATCATTGACCGGTTCAACCCAATAATAGAGCTGCTTCCAGCTTCCCCCCAGGGAGTCCGCATAGGCTTTAAAAATCTTCGCACCTCGCCTCGAGCGAAAGCTGACATGCTCGCGACCAGACTTATCCTCCCCGCTGTTTCGATTGAGCTCGAACAAATGAAAGAATAGTTGGGACGACACCGGTCTCTCCAAGTGAATGCACATCAACTCAAAAGCTCGAAGGAAGCCCCACGCGTTTGGGTGTAGCTGTGACGGTGCTACATCAAGCTCTGCCAGAACGGTTTGTTCGAGAGAAGTAAAAGGAGGTCGGATATTCATGTCATTAATGATCACATGGTACATAGTGAACTTAATATCTCCTGCCCAAGAAGCCACATGTTCTCCATCCTTCATGCCCTCGACCCTCCAAATGTTTCTCTCAGAACGCCCTGTAATTTTTCGTCCAACCAACTCCAGGTTATGGCCCGAACGATATAAAGACTCGACCTCCAGAATCTTGGCAGAAACCCAATCATACGGTCGAACTTCCTATTGGACTATAGGATAACCTTAGAGGGGGGGGGGGGGGGGTGAATAAGGTTATATGCAAAACTTGAATTCTTTTCAGTTTTCAAAAACTTTTACAATGCTAGTTTAAATCAGATGCGGAAACTAAGATTTAAACTATATGCATTAACTAAGCAGGCTTTACTTATGACAGTTTATTCACAGTTGCAATATTCCGCTAACGGTTCAGTAATCAGATTTCTCGATATACAGATATTTATATGCAGGGTAATGATATCAAATATAACTATAAGCAGATATGAATAATAAAGAAAGTAAAGAGAGAGGGATAGACATACACCAGGATTTTTACGAGGTTCGGGATAAAAGCCCTACGTCCTCGGCCTCAGGCTTTGCAACCTTTGGACTTGCTGACAACCACTATATGATGTAGAATGTTTTACAAACAAGCAACTTCAAATAGCAAATCCCAATTTCCCCAAATTGAGAACCCGAGCTCCCCGCTAAGGATTTCACAACCGCTTCAATCTCCCTGATTGAACGACCCAAGAATGATTCCCAAGATTTCACAATAACCACTTCAATCTCCCCGATTGAACGACCTAAGATCACCTCCCAAGATTTCAAACCAACTCAATCTCCCAGATTGAGAGACCCAAGAACACTTCCTAGGATTTCAAACCAACTCAATCACCCAGATTGAGAGACCCAAGAACACTTCCCAGGATTTCAAACCAACTCAATCACCCAGATTGAGAGACCCAAGAACACTTCCCAGGATTTCAAAGCCACCACGAATACAGATCAATACAATATAGAAACTATGAACCAATCACTCCAGCAGAATAACAATATAGTAGAGAGAGAGATGATTGGTTTTGAAATGAAGAACTTTAACAAAATATTTGACAATGAAAGTTCTTTTTCTCTTTTCTATTGATTTGAAAATGTATGTAGAAGAGAAGTGTAGTGGTGTGTGTGATTTTGAGATCCAAGGTCCGTATTTATAGAAAATGTAAAAAATTGACCGTTGGACTAAAACACACTATGTTGAAATCGATTATGAGCTTTGAAGTTGTAGATGGCATAATCGATTCTTTGCCTTTAGAAAGGAATGTATTGTAATCGATTCTTTGCTTAAAACAAGGAGTGAGTAATCGATTCTTGGCCTTTAGAAAATAATGGAAATCGATTTCATGCTTAGTTGAATGAAGCTCATAATCGATTCTTTGCTTAGGCTTAAGTATAGCATAAATCGATTATGTGCTTCTCAATAGATTATGAAATAAATTACATGCTTAACAATGGATTAGGAAATCGATTCTTTGCTTCAACAATAGATTAGGAAATCGATTGTTCTCTTTCATTTGGAGTTAGAAATCGATTTTAAACAACGATAAGACCATGTAGAAATCGATTCTTTACTTTTAAAAAGCTTTCCCATGTTGTGTGCCTTTCACATGCATGCATGCATTTGACGAAAATATTTTTCAAAGGCTTTTAACACAACAATTTTATTTTTAAAAACATTTTTAAAAACATCTTCTCTCTTCTACTAAATGTCATAAAGCTGAAGGGATAGGATCTTACATTTGAGTCCTATTAAAAGCAGATAAACAATTAGGTCTTCAACTTCATTGATGCTTCTTCTGCAAGCCATTGCACTTTAGTCCCTACTCTTTGATTTAATCCCTGTTCTTTGATTTTGTCCCTGTACTTTCATTCAACTGCAACCATTAGTAGACAAGATGTAATTTGTTATCATACAAAACAAAGAGCGTTTGTCCTTGGTTCAACACTTCCCGCACCGGCACGTCATGAGCTCCAGACCCGGTGCTGGAATAACCGTCGGGTGAAGATTTAGAAGCTCGGCTAGTACTTGGCTGCTCCGTCCCATCAGCACCATCCTGATTTTCTGATGTCGAGCTTCTCCCAAACTCAGCGTCGGAGCTCTCCGATTCAACAGTGTTCGAGCTCTCCTGTCTTCCCCCAGATTGTGCACCCTCATCGGAGTCAGAAGAAAGAGCTACCACTTCAATCCTGCGATCTTCCTCCACTGCTTTCACAACATCCGCATCGTGTCCTTTAACATCGTCAGCCAGAGATAGAGTTTCAATGTCGGCGATCTCCTCCGCCTGTTCGCTGGTAGGAGCCGAAAGCGGATGGTCTTGCTCATCTGGAGTACCAACCATCACCTGATTGTCTCGATCTTCAGGAACGACACCACCAGAGGCCATGATCTTAACGAACTCGTTTCTATACTCCGTTCTATCCCTACGGGTTTGTTTTGTCCTCGCCAGGTCTTAAAAGCTGCAGAAATGGAGGACAAAATGTCAGGACAAAGAAGATCGGAAATGGGTCCGCGAGCAAGTCGGAACCCGACCTGACGACCCCCACTTTGAGCGAACAAAAGAAAAAACTAGGAAGGGCCCAAAACACAAATACAATTGGGATACAAAAACTAACCTCGAAACAAATGCAGATGAGAAGCTTGGATCTTTTTGTCAACCTTAAAATCAAATGCCTTGTCAGCCTCGCTCAAAGGAAACCTCGGCGCCTCAAGATCGGTGATCAGAGCAGAAAGAGTTACGCAGCAACAAATGAATGGAAGTGACCCCCTATTTATAGTGGGCCAGAGAATCGTGGGTTGGGCCTGGAAGTCGAATCAACGCATCCAATCGAAACCCAAAAGTCAGGCACTAAAAAACAAAAACATCACCATCATCAGCCGCCATCGTTATACGCGCCGTGTCAGAAACATTTAATGTCTGACACTGATACTGAGGCGTCGGACCCCTTGGCTCAAAAAGAATGCTCGGAACATCTCAAAATCGTTTGAAGCTCGGCGTGTCTCGAGCTCCTCAAAAAACTAAGCTCGGTGCATCATATGATCGACAACGAGAGCTACCGTCAGGCCAAGATCACCCTCGGTAAATTTCAAGATCGATTAAACGGTAAATTTCAAGATCGATTAAACGGTAAATTTCAAGATCGATTAAAGCTCGGTGCATCCTCAACTCCTCAAAAAGAAGGCTACCGTCAAGCCAAGATCGCCCCTTAGGCGACGAGACTTGGGGGGCCACTGTTATGGTAACTAGTAAAAGGCCTAAACTGATATGTGAATGTGATTATTACTATTGTTTGGGGATAGAAGTTATAGGAGCCTAGAAATGGAAGAAGGGAGATGGCGGTAAAAAAGAACACTAAAGGGGGCGCGTGAAAATCAACCGAGATTTTGGGACTACACAGTTTTTGTTAGTTTTTTTATTATTTAATCCAACCGTTTGTTTAATCTAAGGGCTATTATTATTGCCGTAGAAATTTGCTGTAGGAAATGTTGCTGTGGAGGATCCAATCTCGTTTTTTTATCAGTATGTTTTGGTTTTGTTATGGATTGGGCCTCAATGGCCAATCCACCAAAAAGGCCCAACACCAAAGGGTCCAATTCATCCAACGGTGGAGATTGCAGACCTAGATCCAACAGCCCTCCTCCACTCCAGATACCGATAAATAAGCATTGAATGCTCACATTAATGGTATTCATCTCTCACATACTCTCCCTTGTAATTGACTCACTCACTGACTTGAGCGTCGGAGTGTCATTGCAGGTACCACCCCACCTCGGACCGGAGCACCAACTCGGACAACCAAGGACACCCGTACCAACTATCTCGGACCGGTCTACCTATCTAAGATCGGATACGTAGCCGGAGATACGGTACCGAACATTGGCGACCACAGTGGCCAACCATGAGATAAGAAGGATCCTGGTCGACCAGGGGAGCTCCGCTGATATCATCTTCATCGACCTGGTGAGAAAACTGCAGATCTCAGAGGAAGACTTCACCCCTTACCGGGGATCGGATCTTTTGGGCTTCAACGGGTCTCAGACCAAACCTCTCGGCTACCTGGAAATGATGGTCACCTATGGAGAGGAGCCCCTAGAAAGGAAGGTCAAGACCAAGTTCTTGGTACTGCCATGCCCCTCGGTCTACAATTGTATCATCGGGAGGCCCACCCTTGGAAGGCTCGGAGCCGTGACTTCAACGGTTCACCTCAAGATGAAGTTCTACTCATTGAGTGACGAAGTTATCACCCTTGACGCCGACTTAGAGTCCGCCCAAAGATGTTTCTATCTTCATGTCAAGGCAGACAAGCAGGCCTCAGAAGAGGGGGTTCCCCCCATAGAGGCAAGGACTCGGAAGAGCCCAAAGGAGAAAAGAACCGGTCCAGCGGCCGAGGTCAACGTCATGGACCTCGATGCGAGATATGACCCGGACAGCTCCGAGGAAGAAAGCGACGACGAGTTAGCACGAGAGCTAAAGAAGAAAATTAGGCGACCCTAACCTGATGGACAGTTCATGCAAATCCAGCTGGGAGAGAACCCGACCCAAACTGTCCAGATCGGCTCCGATCTCCCTGACGAAGTAAAAGCAAAGCTCACCCTCTGCCTCAAATCCCACGCCGATCTCTTCGCGTGGTCAGCGAAGGACATGCCCGGGATTCCCCCCGAGGTCGCCTGTCATCAGCTAGCGGTAAACCCCGGGGCAAAATGGGTCGCCCAACGCAAAAGAGCTCAAAGCCAGGAAAAGGCAGCTGCTACGGCTAAGGTCGTTAAAGATTTAATTAAGGCTGATTTTGTAAAAGAGGTCAAGTATACAACTTGGCTCTCAAACCCTGTACTTGTTAAGAAAAGCAATGGAAAGTGGCGAATGTGCGTTGACTATACCGATCTTAATAAGGCCTATCCTAAGGACGCCTTCCCTGTTCCTAGCATTGATCGGCTCGTCGATAATGCTTCAGGTTTTCATTTACTATCGTTCATGGACGCTTATTCCGGATACAATCAAATTCCGATGTTCCCCCCCAACCAAGAGAAGACGGCCTTTATGACTGACCGCGGTAATTTCTGCTACCGGGTCATGCCATTCGGTTTAAAAAATGCAGGGGCCACCTATCAAAGGATGATGAACAAGGTATTCCGAAATCAGATCGGTCGTAACGTGGAAGTCTACCTCGATGACATGATTGCAAAAAGCGAAAGAGAAGACCTCCACATATCCGATCTGGAAGAGATTTTTGCTGAAATCCGAAAAAATAATATGCGGCTAAACCCGGAAAAATGCACTTTCGGAGTCCGGGCTAGAAAATTCTTGGGTTTCTATCTCACGGAAAGGGGCATTGAAGCCAACCCGGATAAATGCCGAGCGGTAACAGAAATGCGGACCCCGTCCACTAAGAAAGAACTCCAGAAACTCAACGGCATGATAGCTGCGTTATCTCGCTTCATTTCCAACGCCGCCTTCAAATCGCTCCCATTGTTCAAACTGCTTAAGAAAGAAGCAACTTTCGAATGGACCCCAGAGCGGGACGAGGCACTCTCCCGGCTCAAAAAGGTCCTGTCCGAACCGCCCATACTAAGTCGGCCGAGCCCAGGGGAAGATTTATTTTTGTATCTAGCCATCTCGGATGAGGCCATCGGAGCCGTGCTTGTCAGAGAGACCAGACCTGGCCAAAGCCCGGTATACTTCGTGAGTAAAGCGTTGCATGGACCGGAAGTAAGATATCAGAAAATAGAGAAGATCGCCTTTGCTCTACTCATCTCGCCACGCCGCCTCCGACCTTATTTCGTCGCCCATCAAATCGTGGTGCGGACTAATTATCCTATTCGGCAGATCTTGCACCGACCCGACTTAGCAGGACGAATGATCAAATGGGCAGTAGAACTCTCTGAGTTCGGAATCAAATACGAAACAAGACCGGCCATGAAAGCCCGGATACTTGCCGACTTTATCACAGAGATGGCACCCGCCGATCCGGATGACGGGGTGTGGACACTTCACGTAGACGGTGTAACATCCCCTAATTAGCTAATTTAATTTATTTAAATTAGCGACAAGGTTAAGGTGAATTATTAGCTAAATGAAATATTTAGCGCAAGAGGTTATCACTAATTGATTAATTAGCATAATTGCTAATTATATGTGAGGTAGAAATAAATAAATTCTATAGTAATGCTTAGCTAAATTAATTGTGTTAAGTTAATAGAGTTTGACTAAAATCCTTAGATTAAGCCATGTCTTGGTAAGATTAGAGGAATGAGTGGCTGAAGGGTACTTTGGTCCTTGTACCCTCTTTAAGTGATGGCCAGCTGAACCCACACCCCCCACACACACAAAACCATCTCATTTCCAGTTTTTCAGAAAAAGAAAGATATTGAGAGGTGGAGAGAAAGAGCTGTCGAGAGGGAGAGAAGAGAAGAGGGGAAGAGAAATTCTGGATGCATGTTTGAGATGATTTCACCATCTTGATCCCTACACCCTCCTCTTCCAACTGATATGACTTTCATAATCATCATCCTCCTCCTCACTCATTCACCATTTTCGACCCACAAAGCTCCATAGAGCAAAAATGGAGTTGTAGTGCTTCTAGTGGCTTGCATGTCATCTTAGAGCTAGAATAGAACCTTGGGAAACATCACCTTGCTGTTTGAAGTAATAAGGGAAGAGGGTCAGTAGCTCAAATTGCTGGGATTCGAATTGGAGAGGGCGTGGAGTTCGTGAGAACGAGAAGGACCGTTACGGAACAAGTTCGTGTAATTTCAGTTCTCATTAAAGTCAAGTTGTTGCCGTGATTGTTGTGATTCTCATCACTTCGGGTGAGTTCTATAACTCGCTTAGGGAATGTGTTTGCGTTTCTGAGTCTTTACTCTTTGAAAAACCTTTGTCACGTAATTCCGTTAACGACAGGAAACTATTCGAAAACCGTTTTCTAAAAAAAAGGATTGTGACTTAAATCATGTATTGTTTGATTGATTGCTTGGGATTGCTATAAATTACTGTTTTCAATGCATGCTTAAGTTTGGGTCTCGATCGGAAGGGATTTTGGAATCGGAACGGAATGGAATAACTCATGAAAATGTCTGTTTTCTGGAAAACTGATGGAGACGCACGGATCGTGTGCCTACGAGCACGGGTCGTGCACCCCCATCTGATATGACAAGAACTGGATTTTTAAACACGCACGGATCGTGCGCCTAGTCGCACGGGTCGTGCGAATGTTTCTGGAACTCTCTACAATTTTAGTGCATAACGCACGGTTCGTGCGCTTGGTCGCACGGGTCGTGCGATTCCTTCTGGAAGCCTTCTGCAAATTGTTCGAAAACGCACGGGTCGTGCGCTTACACGCACGGGTCGTGTGAGACTTTCTGATCCCCAAATTCAAAGTACCTTTTATCCATTCCAAATGATTCCAATCCTCTTCTAATCCATTCCCCATGTTTCCCTAATAATGTAAAGATTGATATTATGGGGTAAATCATGTTGATAGAAAACTTGTGTGTTATGAACGTGACGAAAACCGTACTTAGAGAACGCGTGAGAACACAAGTCAAGAAATGTTAACGGACCTTGAGTCCAAACATGTTAAGATAACGAACTTCAAGTTCATCATGTCATGTAAGCTAATTGATTGTAAGTCTATAAAGACATAAAAACTCTCAATTCATGTAAACACAAATCAAGTTACTTTCCCTCGGGGAAAGGTAGATGGTATACCTTGTGTATATCGAGGATGACGATCCTCCAGTTATTAGCATACCTAGTTGAGGGGAGTCATGAATCCAAAGCTAGGACCCTAGCATTATTCGGATAGAATTTCGGATTGGGGTTTCCGTAGATATTGGGCAATCAAGATTGTCTAGCATTATATCTCGGGTTGTGCTAAGTTCATGTTAAAATATGATCCGTAGTCGCTTATTAGGGCTACATCAGGAAAAAGCAGAAATGTAACAAGTAGTCGCTTATTAGGGCTACGAGTTACGAGTAAACATTATGTATTCACGTGGTCGCTTATGAGGGCCACGAGTTCAGATTCAAGTATAATAAACCGTTAGAGTTGGTCAGGGGTCTCGATAGGACTCACTGAGATAATGTTTATCTCACCCTTCATATTTGTGGTTTTTATACAGAGAAACAGGGGAAGGCAAAGGCGATGAAGCACGGTTAGCTGGTGGGACTCGAGGAGTCCGGAAGTCTATGTTTCTTGTTTTGGGCCCTTGCCCTTTTGTAGTACTTTTGTTATCGGTTGTATAACTATCATGTATAAGTTATAAATCGTTTCCGCTACTTTATGTTGTTGAGTATTGAACACCAGGATCATGTATAAGTCTTAAGTTTTTGGAACTTAAGCATTTTCAGGAAGCTTATGAGGTTCAGAGAACCATTTGATATATATATATATATTATCTTCAGTTTTAGATGTGTTCAATATTTCATTAACAGGAAGTTACTCTGATGTATGCCATCTAGTGCATTTCGGTGATTCTACATGATAGAATTTATCGGGGTGTTACATTATGGTATCAGAGCAGTTCGACCTAGTTGGGCTTAGATTAGCTAGGGTGGTTTTGTCCCTTGAGTAACTCTGCCATTATGCTTCTTATGATGCTAAGAGACATTGAGACTGATCAACTTAATACTTGGTGTATCATTTGCAGAATTATGGCAGGAGGATCAAGGAACGCCCCACCAATCGATCCACATGCTGCTTGGATGCAGGGCATGATGGAAAGACAACAAAAGATGCTGGAAGATATGGTAGCATTGCAGCAGAATGCTCAAGTTCAACCTCACCAGGCACCAGAGCCGCAAGTTAACCCCAGGCAAGTTTATTCAGAATTCCTGAAGATGAAGCCATCAGAGTTCAAAGGAGGACCGGTTGTCATGGAAGCCCAACATTGGCTGGATGATATAGAGAAGATTTTTCTGACTATGCAAGTTACAGACGAGGACAAGTTAAGGTTGGCATCCCATATGCTGAAAGGAGAGGCTCACAACTGGTGGACTAATGTTAAGGCTATGATGGTGACTATGGGTACTCCCCAGACTTGGGAGCATTTCAGGCAAGTGTTTTTGGAGCAGTTCTTTCCAACGGCAATGAGGTTCGAAAAGGAGAATGAGTTTTTAACTCTCACTCAAGGAAGTCTAACGGTGGGTCAGTACTCCGCCAAGTTTGAAGAGTTGTATCAATTCTTCGGTTTGGCTGGCTATGCCCCCAATGACAAGTGGAAGACCGATAGGTACAAGTATGGGTTAAGGGAAGACATTGCTCAGAGTTTAAGTTCCTTTGCATATACAAATTATGCGGCCATGGTTCAGCAAGCTCATATAGCCGAAAGTGACTTGAAGAGGTTGTATGCAAGTAGAAAAGTATTCAATCAGGGCAAGAAGAATGTTGGATCATCCAACAATCAAATGGGTCCTAGGTACAATTCCAACAAAGGGAAGCAGATTCAGTCGTCCAATTCACCAAAGTTCAGTGCATGCTCCAACTGTGGAAGGTACCATCAGGGTAAGTGTCAAGTGGGATCGACTCAGTGCTACTACTGCAAGAAGGAGGGACATTATGCTGCTAATTGCCCAAAGAAGAGAGGTCGGGAAGAAGGTGCCACTGCAACGCACGGAAGAGTTTACACCTTGGACGCCCAGAAGGTCACACCGTCAGATAATCTACTAAGGGGTATGGGTTCTCTTTTTAATAACTCCGTTAGTATTTTATATGATTCAGGTGCGACCCATTGTTTTATATCTCAAGTTTGTGTTGAACGGTTGGGACTAGCTTTAACTCCTTTGCCTCAACCAATCTCCATTAAGACTGCTGCTGAAGGTAGTATTCAGACCCAAGCGATATGTGGAAATTGCCTTCTATCCATAGGAGACAGGAATTTTGTAGTGGACTTCATTTGCTTACCAATGAGGGGCATGGACGTCGTCCTAGGAATGAGTTGGATGACGGCCAACCATGTGACTATAGATTGTTTCCGTCGAACTATCGGTTTTGCCTCCGAGTCAGTGGAGCTACAACCGCCCAATTGTGAAGCTGTTATTTCTTTCACTTCGGCCAGTAACTATCTGTTCCAAGGCGCGGAAGCTTATGTCATGATGCTGTCTGCATCCACTGAGACAGGTCAGGATTTATCTTCTGTACAAGTTGTTAATGAATTTCTTGATGTGTTTCCCGATGAAGTTCCTTCATTTCCTCCGGATCGTGAGGTGGAATTTTCTATAGAGTTGGTTCCGGGCACTGGACCTATTTCTATAGCCCCGTATAGAATGTCGCCATTAGAGTTGAGGGAATTGAAAGTTCAACTGGAAGAGCTAATTTCCAAGCGGTTCATCCGGCCGAGTGCCTCACCATGGGGTGCTCCAGTGTTGCTTGTCAAGAAGAAGGACGGAAGTATGAGATTGTGTATCGATTACCGTCAGTTAAATAAGGTGACTGTCAAGAACAAGTACCCTCTACCGAGAATTGATGATTTGCTAGATCAGTTGAGGGGAGCTTCTGTATTTTCAAAGATTGATTTAAGGTCCGGTTATCACCAAATCAGGGTTCGAGCTTTGGACGTCCCGAAGACCGCTTTCCGTACGAGATATGGACACTATGAATTCGTAGTGATGCCCTTCGGTTTGACCAATGCTCCAGCGGTATTCATGGATTATATGAATCGAATTTTTAATCCCTATCTAGATCAGTTTGTGGTAGTGTTCATTGATGATATCTTGGTGTTCTCCAAGACAACCGAGGAGCATGTGCAACATCTCCGAATTGTTCTGAACGTACTGCGAGAGAAGAAGTTATATGCTAAGCCGTCCAAATGTGACTTTTGGATGCCCGAAGTTAAGTTTCTGGGCCATGTGATATCTAGGACTGGTGTTGCAGTGGATCCCAGTAAGATCGAAGCTGTAGTAGACTGGGAGCAACCGTCTACGGTTACTGAGGTAAGAAGTTTCTTGGGATTAGCTGGGTATTATCAAAGATTCATTCAAGGATTTTCTCAGCTGGTTCTTCCACTCACGCGGTTAACTCGCAAGGGTCAGCCGTTTGTTTGGGACTCAGATTGTGAAAATTGTTTCACGGAATTAAAGGATCGTTTGACTTCTGCACCTATCCTAATTCTTCCAGACCCGTCCGTAGAATTCCAAATCTATTGCGACGCCTCTGGTAAGGGTTTGGGATGTGTCCTGATGCAGAATCAACAAGTAGTTGCTTATGCCTCCAGACAACTGAAGCCACATGAAGAGAATTACCCAACTCATGATTTAGAATTGGCGGCAATTGTGTTTGCCCTAAAGATTTGGAGACATTACCTGTATGGGTCTCGTTTCGAAGTCTTTAGTGACCACAAAAGTCTTAAGTATTTGTTTGACCAAAAGGAGCTGAACAACAGACAGAGGAGGTGGGTAGAATTCTTGAAGGATTACGATTTTGAATTGAAATACCATCCCGGTAAGGCTAATGTGGTGGCCGATGCTTTAAGTAGAAAGTCTATCCATACTGCAGAGTTAATGATGCACGAGATGTCATTGTTGGAATCATTCAGAGACCTCAATTTGAGAGTTAAGTCAAGAAGGAACAGGTTGGTGTTGAGTCACATTCAGATTTCAAGTTCATTGAGGAATCTAATTCGCTCAGCCCAAGAAGGTGATGTAGAGCTGCAAGCGCAGAAGAGATTGCCGAGTTACACCGAAGACGGTGATGGCGTAATTTGTTTTGATGGCAGAATCTGTGTGCCGAATGATGAGGATGTGAAGAGGCAAGTTTTAGAGGAGGCTCATAAGAGTCAGTTCTCAATACATCTGGGGTCTACCAAGATGTATCGAGATCTGAAGCAATTGTATTGGTGGCCTGGTATGAAAGTGGATATTGCAGAATTTGTGTCTCGATGCTTAACTTGTCAAAAGGTTAAGATAGAGCACCGGAAGCCAGGTGGCCAGTTACAACCGTTGAATGTACCTGAATGGAAATGGGAAAGCATATCTATGGATTTTGTCATGGGATTGCCACGGTCCCAAACCGGAAATGATTCTATTTGGGTAGTGGTGGATCGTCTGACCAAGTCCGCTCATTTTATTCCAGTGCGTTCTACTCACAAGGTTGCTAGGTTAGCAGATGAGTATCTCAAGAATATTGTGAAGTTGCATGGAATCCCTACAAGTATCATCTGTGATCGAGATCCCAAGTTCACATCTCGATTTTGGAGAGCATTGAATATGGCGTTGGGAACAAAGGTGTGTGTTAGCACCGCTTACCATCCACAGACAGACGGGCAGACTGAGAGGACAATTCAGACATTGGAGGATATGTTGAGATCTTGTGTACTCGATAGTGGAGGCAGATGGGAGGATCATCTTCCATTGGTAGAATTTTCATACAACAACAGTTACCATTCTAGTATCGGAATGGCTCCATATGAAGCGTTGTATGGAAGGAAGTGCAGAACACCATTGTGTTGGTGGGACGTAGGTGAGCAGAGATTGTTGGGACCGGATTTGGTCCGTGAGACAACGGAGAAGATCCGTCAGATAAGAGAAAGGATGAAAGCCGCGCAGAGTCGACAAAAGAGTTACGCGGATAAGAGAAGAAGGCCGTTAGAATTCGAAGAAGGAGATCATGTCTTTTTGAGACTTTCTCCAACCATCGGGACCGGTATTGCTTTGCGAACGAAAAAGCTCAGTCCTCGGTATGTCGGACCCTTCCAGATTATCGAGCGAGTTGGGCCGGTAGCATATCGCATTGCCTTACCTCCAGAATTGTCCAGACTACATGATGTGTTTCATGTATCGCAGCTAAGGAAATATATTCATGATCCGAATCAACCTTTGAGCCATGAAGCGATTGACATCAGACCAGATTTATCTTATCAGCCTACTCCCATCAGGATCATCGAACGTGGCGAGAAGTCGCTTCGAACAAGAACAATTCCTATTGTCAAGGTGCTTTGGGACGGTGTATCACCTGACGAAGCGACGTGGGAAGTAGAGGAGAACGTGCGGGTGAAATATCCCTATCTGTTCGATTGAGGTACGTTTTGTCAATTTTGAGGACAAAATTTTAAAAGTTGGGGTGATTGTAACATCCCCTAATTAGCTAATTTAATTTATTTAAATTAGCGACAAGGTTAAGGTGAATTATTAGCTAAATGAAATATTTAGCGCAAGAGGTTATCACTAATTGATTAATTAGCATAATTGCTAATTATATGTGAGGTAGAAATAAATAAATTCTATAGTAATGCTTAGCTAAATTAATTGTGTTAAGTTAATAGAGTTTGACTAAAATCCTTAGATTAAGCCATGTCTTGGTAAGATTAGAGGAATGAGTGGCTGAAGGGTACTTTGGTCCTTGTACCCTCTTTAAGTGATGGCCAGCTGAACCCACACCCCCCACACACACAAAACCATCTCATTTCCAGTTTTTCAGAAAAAGAAAGATATTGAGAGGTGGAGAGAAAGAGCTGTCGAGAGGGAGAGAAGAGAAGAGGGGAAGAGAAATTCTGGATGCATGTTTGAGATGATTTCACCATCTTGATCCCTACACCCTCCTCTTCCAACTGATATGACTTTCATAATCATCATCCTCCTCCTCACTCATTCACCATTTTCGACCCACAAAGCTCCATAGAGCAAAAATGGAGTTGTAGTGCTTCTAGTGGCTTGCATGTCATCTTAGAGCTAGAATAGAACCTTGGGAAACATCACCTTGCTGTTTGAAGTAATAAGGGA
Organism: Astragalus membranaceus; assembly: GCA_039519185.1. Taxonomy (NCBI): domain Eukaryota; kingdom Viridiplantae; phylum Streptophyta; class Magnoliopsida; order Fabales; family Fabaceae; genus Astragalus; species Astragalus membranaceus. Next base: position 20,776,938 of record CM076850.1, on the reverse strand, counting down.
AGAGGGTCAGTAGCTCAAATTGCTGGGATTCGAATTGGAGAGGGCGTGGAGTTCGTGAGAACGAGAAGGACCGTTACGGAACAAGTTCGTGTAATTTCAGTTCTCATTAAAGTCAAGTTGTTGCCGTGATTGTTGTGATTCTCATCACTTCGGGTGAGTTCTATAACTCGCTTAGGGAATGTGTTTGCGTTTCTGAGTCTTTACTCTTTGAAAAACCTTTGTCACGTAATTCCGTTAACGACAGGAAACTATTCGAAAACCGTTTTCTAAAAAAAAGGATTGTGACTTAAATCATGTATTGTTTGATTGATTGCTTGGGATTGCTATAAATTACTGTTTTCAATGCATGCTTAAGTTTGGGTCTCGATCGGAAGGGATTTTGGAATCGGAACGGAATGGAATAACTCATGAAAATGTCTGTTTTCTGGAAAACTGATGGAGACGCACGGATCGTGTGCCTACGAGCACGGGTCGTGCACCCCCATCTGATATGACAAGAACTGGATTTTTAAACACGCACGGATCGTGCGCCTAGTCGCACGGGTCGTGCGAATGTTTCTGGAACTCTCTACAATTTTAGTGCATAACGCACGGTTCGTGCGCTTGGTCGCACGGGTCGTGCGATTCCTTCTGGAAGCCTTCTGCAAATTGTTCGAAAACGCACGGGTCGTGCGCTTACACGCACGGGTCGTGTGAGACTTTCTGATCCCCAAATTCAAAGTACCTTTTATCCATTCCAAATGATTCCAATCCTCTTCTAATCCATTCCCCATGTTTCCCTAATAATGTAAAGATTGATATTATGGGGTAAATCATGTTGATAGAAAACTTGTGTGTTATGAACGTGACGAAAACCATACTTAGAGAACGCGTGAGAACACAAGTCAAGAAATGTTAACGGACCTTGAGTCCAAACATGTTAAGATAACGAACTTCAAGTTCATCATGTCATGTAAGCTAATTGATTGTAAGTCTATAAAGACATAAAAACTCTCAATTCATGTAAACACAAATCAAGTTACTTTCCCTTGGGGAAAGGTAGATGGTATACCTTGTGTATATCGAGGATGACGATCCTCCAGTTATTAGCATACCTAGTTGAGGGGAGTCATGAATCCAAAGCTAGGACCCTAGCATTATTCGGATAGAATTTCGGATTGGGGTTTCCGTAGATATTGGGCAATCAAGATTGTCTAGCATTATATCTCGGGTTGTGCTAAGTTCATGTTAAAATATGATCCGTAGTCGCTTATTAGGGCTACATCAGGAAAAAGCAGAAATGTAACAAGTAGTCGCTTATTAGGGCTACGAGTTACGAGTAAACATTATGTATTCACGTGGTCGCTTATGAGGGCCACGAGTTCAGATTCAAGTATAATAAACCGTTAGAGTTGGTCAGGGGTCTCGATAGGACTCACTGAGATAATGTTTATCTCACCCTTCATATTTGTGGTTTTTATACAGAGAAACAGGGGAAGGCAAAGGCGATGAAGCACGGTTAGCTGGTGGGACTCGAGGAGTCCGGAAGTCTATGTTTCTTGTTTTGGGCCCTTGCCCTTTTGTAGTACTTTTGTTATCGGTTGTATAACTATCATGTATAAGTTATAAATCGTTTCCGCTACTTTATGTTGTTGAGTATTGAACACCAGGATCATGTATAAGTCTTAAGTTTTTGGAACTTAAGCATTTTCAGGAAGCTTATGAGGTTCAGAGAACCATTTGATATATATATATTATCTTCAGTTTTAGATGTGTTCAATATTTCATTAACAGGAAGTTACTCTGATGTATGCCATCTAGTGCATTTCGGTGATTCTACATGATAGAATTTATCGGGGTGTTACAGACGGGTCCTCAAATCCAAAAGGAAGTGGTGCAGGGTTGATGCTCGAAATCCCGACGGGCGTCGTAATCGAAGTATCACTCACATTCGGTTTCCCTACCTCAAACAACCAGGCGGAATATGAGGCGTGCATAGCTGGACTCCGGCTTGCGATCGACCTCAAGGTCACCCGGCTTTCCCTAAATACCGACTCATTATTGGTGGTATCCCAAATCGGGAAACAGTACGAAGCTAAAGGCCCGATCTTGCAAAGGTACCTAGCCCAAGTGCAGGAGCTGCTCTCCCTTTTTACATTCACGGAAGTGAAGCACGTACCAAGATCGGAGAATATCAGGGCTGACATACTCTCCAAACTTGCCAGCACCAAAATTCCGGGGAACCACCGGTCGATAATCCAGGAAACGCTGAGCAAGCCGAGCGTAATCTTGAACCCGGAAGCAAATTTTTCTGTTAATGTAGTGGAAGAAAGCCAGGGTTGGATCGCGCCCTTAATAGACTATATCAGAACGGGGAACGAGCCCCCGGACCCGAGCAAAGCCAAGATCCTCCGGAGGAAGGCCTCCTCTTTTTCCATAATCGATGGAAGCCTCTACAGAAGAAGCTTGTCTGCACCGCTGTTGAAGTGCATCGAAGGGGGAGAGGCGGACTACGTCCTGGCCGAGATCCACGAGGGAATCTGCGGGCAGCACCTTGGAGGTCGATCCCTGGCTCGAAAGGCATTAAGGGCGGGATATTTCTGGCCAACCATGGAGACCGATGCAAGAAATTATGTAAAGAGGTGCAGTAAGTGCCAGATCCACGCCAAGGTCCACATAGCGCCCCCTACGGAGCTCACCAGCTTAAGCTCGCCGTGGCCGTTTGCTTGGTGGGGAATAGATCTCTTGGGACCATTCCCAACTGCCCCCGGCCAGATCAAATACCTCATAGTAGCGGTGGATTACTCCACCAAGTGGATTGAAGCTGAGCCTTTGGCCATCATCAGCGCTAAGAATTGCATCAAATTCTTCAAGAAAAATATAATGACTAGATTCGGGATCCCCGAGGTTGTAGTCACGGACAACGGAACACAGTTCACCGACAAAGGCTTCAGAAAACTCATGTCAGACCTTAAGATCAAACACCGGTTTACCTCGGTAGAGCACCCTCAGACGAACGGTCAGGCCGAGGCCGCCAACAAGGTCCTTCTCAATGGACTAAAGAAACGGCTTGATGAAGCAAAAGGAAACTGGGTTGAAGAACTACCTTACGTGCTGTGGGCGTACAGAACTACCCCACAGAGCTCAACGGGGGAAACCCCTTTCCGACTGTCATACGGGACGGAAGCCGTAATCCCGGTAGAGATCGGGGAGCTGAGCTGGAGGACACTCCACCCGAAACCTCCGGGGGACAATAGCCAGGCGTTGAAGGAAAACCTCGACCTCGTCGATGAGGTCCGAGGCCAGGCTTCCCTTAAGGAAGCAATAATAAAACAGAGGGTAGCAGTCCAATATAACTCGAAAGTGATCCCCAGAGACCTCGAGGTCGGTGATTTAGTTTTACGAAGAGCCGATGTCGGTTTGAAGAACGCCGCGCAAGGCAAGCTCGCCCCCAACTGGGAAGGACCTTACCGGGTTTTATCTAAAACCGGCAGGGGTGCCTACGAATTGGAGACCTTGTCCGGCAAGGCGATCCCAAGAACTTGGAACGTCACCAAACTAAAGAAGTATTACAGCTGACTCTCATTTTACCTAAAGAACGGTGTATACCGACGTTGCGATTCATTTTAGCTGGAGAACGGTGTATACCGACGTTATTCTTATTTTATCTGGAGAACGGTGTATACCGATGATATCAATTATGATTACGGTGTATACCGACGCTGTAACTCATCTTATCTAATGAACGGTGTGTACCGATGTTATCCTTTATGATTGCGGTGTCTACCGATTTTATCGCACGATCTATTTTCCTTTAGCTGACTGAGGTTTGTCGCTACCCTGAGGGGTGAGTTCGATCTGGGCCGAGTCCCGGTAAACTACCCCGAAGGCGATCATTATTACGACTATTTGGCCGAGGTTGCCACAACCCTAAGGGACGAGTTCGATCTGGGCCGAGTCTCGGTAAACTGTCCTTAAGGCGACGTTTACCACTTGAGCGAATCAAACGCAAGTGCACGAATATAAAACAACAGTATAAAGACTGAACCGAGGTAAATAAAACCAGAGGCACATTAAAAATACATTTCCATTACAAATTATCCCGGATACGGCCGGGTCCTCTAGTTCAAAAAGGGGGTGATGTACTACAAATTCCGGTTCCGCCCGGAACACGGGGCTTTACTCCCCCACCGGTTCCAACCGGAACCCAAAAAGCAGCAAATTCAGAGCTTCCCCATCTGCAACAATCACGGCAAGGAAGGGGGAGGGTAAATGACATCGAGCGCCTCGGAGTCACGATAGGGCCTGACAATACGCCCGTCATCTACGGTATGGTCCAAACGCAAAATTCCCCGGTCCAGAGGAAGGGATGGATGAATGACAGTGACCTGAGCAAGCGCCTTTTCGAAACTCTCCTCGGCTACGTCCACGGCCATCTGAGCCACCTCCACCATCTCGTCCTCCAAGGCTTCGACTTTGGCTCGCACCTCCTGAAGTTCTTTTTCCAATTCAGCAATCCGAGACAAGGAATCAACGCTAGGCCCAACCTGGGCCTGCCTCGCTTTCACAAGGTCGGCCTCAAGTTCATGGATCCGAGCCCTCAGCGAAGAAACCATCTCTGCAGACTGCCTATCTTGACTCTCAAGATCCTGGATTCGAACTGTTACCAAGTGTCTTCAGTCTCAAGAGGGGGGGTGAATTGAGATTTAGAACTTTTCAGATCTTTCGAAAACGTTTTCCCCTTTTCAATGACTTAGATCAATTTTCGCGCAGGTTAAGTGGAAGCGAAGGAATTAGAATATAAAGCAGTAAAGTAGAATAACAGTAAAGCAGGGAAGCAGTAAAGCACGCAGAGATTTATCCTGGTTCGGTCACCTCCTAGTGACCTACGTCCAGTCCTCACACCCTTGTGAGATTTTCCACTAACCAAAACAACAAGGCTTACAGGTGCCTTGGAAAACCTTTACAGACTCAGGCACTCTTCTACTAGGATACCCCACCTATAAAGAGCCCTAAAATCTAACATCACAACAAGAGATACCCCACCCTTGTTACAACAACTGCCCTAGAAAGATACCCCACTTCCTAGTACATGCAGCTACCCCTAGAGAGATACCCCACTCTCTAGTACAAATTATAACAACAATATAACAGTAATGTAAATACAGAAATACCTCTTAGTGTAGGCAGATATTACAACTTGAATGACACAACCCCAACTAACTCTTAACGTAGGATCAGCTCTTGACGGACCAGCGGTGCGAGAAGAACACAAATAAAATATAAGAGTTTTTCAGAAGTGATAGATCGTGAGAATGGGTTGGTTGAGAAATGGAGGCTATGAGGCCTCTATTTATAGGCTATATAGAAAAAAGTTTACGTTGAAATATTTATGGAAGTATGAGAATCGATTATTGCTTAAATGAATTGGATCTGAGAATCGATTCTTATGTGTGACTTCCTTAAGGTGAGAATCGATTCTTGTTTTATTTGAAAAAGGATGGCAATCGATTATTGGCTTAGGAATCGATTATGTATATTAAAGGAGAAGGTTTGAAATCGATTTTCATATAAATAAGGAAGCAAGGAATCGATTATGTGCTTAACCATTGATTTAGGAAATCGATTTTGAGCTTTAGAGAAATACTAGGAATCGATTCTTTACTTTTGAGACATTATAGGAATCGATTCTTATCTTTAGGAAAATAGTTGGAAATCGATTTCTTTGCTTTGAAAACATAGTTTATGAATCGATTTATATACTTAATAAAAATAATGAAAAAATCGATTTTGATATTTAGTAAAAAGTAGTGTGAATCGATTTTATAGTTTCTCAAAAACCTTTTTATGTTTACGTATGCATGCATGCATTTTGAGAACTTGTGTGAGTGTGTGAGACTTTGAGAGGCGAGCTGACCTTTGGAAGAGCTTACACTTTTTCCTAAGACACACCCAAACCCTAAGGACTACCCTTATATTTAAGGACTACCCTTAAACTTGAATCTTCAATTCTTGGGCTTGATTGTCTTGGATTGACTTTTGAATATATGATACTTTTTATCAGCTTTGCTTTGACACCTCATTCCTTTGGCCATCAACTTGGCTTTGTCTTTTTCATCATCAAAACTAATCCTGCAATATTAGATAACCTGCAACACAGGTATCCACATTCTCCCCCTTTTTGATGATGACAAAACATTAACTCATCTCAAGGTGGGAGGTTAGTTCAAACAGATAATATATATATGATGCTCCCCCTATCATGATGCTCCCCCTGACTTATTGACTAGATGCATAATATGCAAGTTCTATATGCTCATATGCAACCCTATATTTCTCTCCCCCTTTTTGTCATGATCAAAGAGGGTCAATATATGATAAAGTTTGCGAATCGAATGTCACAGCTATTTGACAAGGTAAAAAAGCCATTGCTGATTTGTAAGTGATCATCAAAACTTGAAGAAAAACATATTTGAGACCATGAAGAGAATATCAAACACAGGTAAAAGCTAATTATGAGTCTCAAAAATCTGTGAAGCAGTTGTTTTAAGCTTTATACATTTCATGCTGCTTAGTTTGAAAGTTGGTGATGGCAGCCAGAATATGGGAGAAAAATTATTTTAGGTAAACAACGATTGTGAGCATGTATTTTTCGAAAAATACCAGTGCTAGCAGTTCATTGTAAAATAGATTTCAGGAAAAAATAGCACTTTAACTGCAGAAATTCACAAGTCACAATTTCACTTAAATTCACATTTCTTTAAAAAATCACTTTGAAAAACATTTAATTGAAACCTCATTTGAATAAGTGAAGAACCAGGTTTTCTTTTGCAATGGATTTGTGAAAAATATCAGCTAGCTGATTTTGACGATTCAACTAACTCAATCACACTATTGCCTTTCTAACCATAACCTCTAAGAAGGTGATGTATAATTTCTATATGATCAGTCCTAGAGGGTTGACCAGAATACTTTGATTCCTGTTATTCTAATCATGCCTTGTAGATATTGTTCTTAATGATGCATGAAATTAGTCTCTGTTTCACTAGTCACATATTTGACTTAATAAACTATTTTTAAGCACATTTTCAAAATAGAGGCGAATAAAATTTTAACCAATCTGACCTTTACCGGTGATTCTTCCTCTATTTATCACAAGTCACATGACGGCTTTTTCCGGGGGTGAGTGATAAGAACTTTATTGCGTCTCCGGTCATGCGCTATGAGTCTTTGCTGTCAAGGTATCAATATGCCCCCATACCTTGAAGCATACCTGCAATGATCTAAAACAAGGTTCTAGGTACCCAAAATTCTTTGGGTCCTTGTGGGTTAGTGTTTGGTATGGTTCCTTTGGGAACCCACACCTTTTTCATATTTTGTTTACCTCTTGCCCTGCAAACAGAAGCTGTATGTCCAGGTTTACCACAATAATAACATGTAATATAAGGTCTAGTGGAAAATTTTGGTTTATAATGAACATGCCTTTCTATGGGTTTGTTTCTAGGGAATCTATGATGCACATTTTGTAAACTAGACAATTTCCCAATAGTCCATTCCAGTTCATGAATTTTCTTTTCAGATTCAACACATTTATCACAAGTATAATTTTCTTTAAAGCATGCAAGGCTATCATTTTCTTTTCTAAGCTCTGTCTTTTCTTTAGTTAAAGCAGTAACAGCATTTTCAAGATGAGTGATAACTTTCTTAGATTTATCTAATGCTTTAGCTAGTTTTAAGGATTTATCATGCAATTCAGTAAATGCTTCATATAATTCATCATAGGCATCTTGTAAAGATTCAGAGTTAGAATATACCTCAGTTTCACTTTCGCTGTCGTGGTCGGCCATGAGAGCAACTTGAGCTTTTTCATTTTCTGAATTATCTGATGAGTTCATGTCATTGTCTTCCCATGCTATGTAGGCTTTTCTACCATTGTTTCCTTTGGACCCCTTTTTCTTAAACTTTGACAATTTTCTTTTTAAGTTCGGGCACTCCATTGTCAGGTGTCCGGTTTTACCACATTCGTAGCAAGTTGGTGGACTTGAGAAGTTTTCTTTTCTTGAGCCTCTTTTGGTTGGAGAATTCCTTTTGAGAGATCTTTCCCTTCTCATGAACTTTTTGAATTTACTAACCATTAGTTCCATTTTCTCCTCGTCTTCATCTTCATCTTCCGAATCACTACCGTCGGATGAGCTTGAACTGGAAGCTTTGAGAGCTAAGTTTTTGTTCTTCTTGTCTTTTCCTTCATGCTCTGCTAGACGAGTGAGTTCTAACCCGTGCTCTAGTAATTTCCCAAACAGGGTGGCGAGAGTCATGCTAGTCAAGTTTCTTGACTCAGTTATTGCAGTCACCTTTGGTTGCCATTCTCTGTTTAGGCATCTTAGCACTTTGTTGATCAAGTCTTCGGGAGGAAATGATTTTCCTAATGAACCCAGTTTGTTCACTATGTGAGTGAACCTTTTCTGCATCTCTGATATTGTTTCACCTGTATTCATTCTAAACAATTCGTACTCTCTGGTAAGAGTATTTATTCTTGCCCTTTTCACTTCACTTGTACCTTCATGAGTAACTTGAAGATTATCCCACATTTCTCAGGCAGATTTACAGTTTGAAACTCGAAAAAATTCATCAGTACTCAAAGCAGAAGTAATAATATTTTTAGCGCGTAAATTAAGTTGCAATTTTCTTTTCTCTTCATCAGACCATTCATTTCTACTTTTTATTGTAAGAATACCATCTACTATGTGCGTGGGGACGAAAGGTCCTTTTTCCACAGCATCCCAAACATCTAAGTCTACCCCTTCAATAAAAATTCTCATTCTTTCTTTCCAATATGCATAGTCTTCTCCGTTGAATCCCGGAGGACGGAAAAGAGAAGCACCCTCTTGTGTAGACCAACCTGAAGCCATTTCTCTTGAAGCTGCTAGGCCCTTTATACAAGAGTCTAGCTCTGATACCACTTGTTACCAAGTGGCTTCAGTCTCAAGAGGGGGGGTGAATTGAGATTTAGAACTTTTCAGATCTTTCGAAAACGTTTTTCCCCTTTTCAATGACTTAGATCATTTTTCGCGCAGGTTAAGTGGAAGCGAAGGAATTAGAATATAAAACAGTAAAGTAGAATAACAGTAAAGCAGGGAAGCAGTAAAGCACGCAGAGATTTATCCTGGTTCGGTCACCTCCTAGTGACCTACGTCCAGTCCTCACACCCTTGTGAGATTTTCCACTAACCAAAACAACAAGGCTTACAGGTGCCTTGGAAAACCTTTACAGACTCAGGCACTCTTCTACTAGGATACCCCACCTATAAAGAGCCCTAAAATCTAACATCACAACAACAAGAGATACCCCACCCTTGTTACAACAACTGCCCTAGAAAGCTACCCCACTTCCTAGTACATGCAGCTACCCCTAGAGAGATACCCCACTCTCTAGTACAAATTATAACAACAATATAACAGTAATGTAAATACAGAAATACCTCTTAGTGTAGGCAGATATTACAACTTGAAGGACACAACCCCAACTAACTCTTAACGTAGGATCAGCTCTTGACGGACCAGCGGTGCGAGAAGAACACAAATAAAATATAAGAGTTTTTCAGAAGTGATAGATCGTGAGAATGGGTTGGTTGAGAAATGGAGGCTATGAGGCCTCTATTTATAGGCTATATAGAAAAAGTTTACGTTGAAATATTTATGGAAGTATGAGAATCGATTATTGCTTAAATGAATTGGATCTGAGAATCGATTCTTATGTGTGACTTCCTTAAGGTGAGAATCGATTCTTGTTTTATTTGAAAAAGGATGGCAATCGATTATTGGCTTCGGAATCGATTATGTATATTAAAGGAGAAGGTTTGAAATCGATTTTCATATAAATAAGGAAGCAAGGAATCGATTATGTGCTTAACCATTGATTTAGGAAATCGATTTTGAGCTTTAGAGAAATACTAGGAATCGATTCTTTACTTTTGAGACATTATAGGAATCGATTCTTATCTTTAGGAAAATAGTTGGAAATCGATTTCTTTGCTTTGAAAACATAGTTTATGAATCGATTTATATACTTAATAAAAATAATGAAAAAATCGATTTTGATATTTAGTAAAAAGTAGTGTGAATCGATTTTATAGTTTCTCAAAAACCTTTTTATGTTTACGTATGCATGCATGCATTTTGAGAACTTGTGTGAGTGTGTGAGACTTTGAGAGGCGAGCTGACCTTTGGAAGAGCTTACACTTTTTCCTAAGACACACCCAAACCCTAAGGACTACCCTTATATTTAAGGACTACCCTTAAACTTGAATCTTCAATTCTTGGGCTTGATTGTCTTGGATTGACTTTTGAATATATGATACTTTTTATCAGCTTTGCTTTGACACCTCATTCCTTTGGCCATCAACTTGGCTTTGTCTTTTTCATCATCAAAACTAATCCTGCAATATTAGATAACCTGCAACACAGGTATCCACACGAACCTCATGTTCCATGCACAAGTTAAGGGCAGAGTCCCTCTCCCTTTCAAGTTTTTCCGCAACCGCCTTAAGCTCGGACTAGTCCCTCTCCAGCAACTCGTATTTCTTTTGCAACTCCTCCCGGGCCCTTCTTTCGTTGTCCCTCTCCACCAGGGCTCCTGTAATAGCAGAAACAAGGAAGTCAACAACAGAGATAACCAATAAGAAAAATCAAAGAGTGCACCTCAGAACTCGGGGTCACCTTTTGCCTGACTCTCAGCCTCGACCTTCTGAAGCTTGGTCACGTCGGCCAGATGCCGGAATAACCTGAGAGACGCCTCAACCGGGTCGACCCGGGAATCCTCTAAGTGCTTCTGCAAGAAGTCGGCATCAATAGAAATGCCGGAAGACCTAGAAGTCCGGTGCTTCCCATGACGCCCCTTTTTTGAAGCCCGAGCAGCCGGAGCATGTGAAGTAGAAGCAGGATCTGCTTGCGGTAGGGGGCGCTCCCTTTTTCGATGCAAAAGATCCGCAGCCCGATCCTCTACTCCAGCCGAGCTGGCCTCCGGGATTTTACTAATCGGAATGGCGGCAACCGGTTTCTCCTTCTGAACCCCAGCCTTCCTTTCTGCAAGAGCCGCCAGGCGGGCGAACTTGTCAAGCCCCATGCTATCTGCAAAATAAGAAAAATAAACAATGTTAGAAGAAACGGCAGTCAAAAAATTATTATGGGCGGGGTTATCTACCAAGAAACCTACCAAGAACGGCGACTACTTGAGATTTCGACCCGGCCCCGACCAATCGGGCTACGTCAATCCCAAATTTCTTGGGATCCCGGTAGACAATCAGGTCGGCAAAGTTCGTCAAGATCGCCAATCAATCTTGATCAACCTGGGATAGCCGCCCTAAGCCGACGGTGTAGGAATGAGGCCTCCGGTTGAAGTGAGAGAGAGACCACCCCAGTTGAAACTTTGTGAACTCCAATGATTTCCCGTCCGCAGAATATTGGCCGACGTGCCTCACTGCCTCCTCATTCAGGGCTCCACAAAGAAATACTTATTTTTCCAGTTCTTAAGAGAGTCGGAATAAGGCATGAAGATCTTTACCCCTCTCTTAGCTCGGAAGCTCACATGTTCCCACCGATCTTTGGTTCCATCCCCATGCCTCCGGTTAACCTCAAAAAGGTGGAAGAAGAGGTCACAGGAGACCGGCCTCTCCAGATGAATGCACATCAACTCAAAGGCCCGGAGGAACGCCCATGAGTTGGGATGTAGTTGGGAAGGAGCGAGGTTCAAGATCTCCAAAGCCTCTTGTTGAAAGGCGGTGAACGGGGGGCTAACGTGCATATCAAGGATCGTCACCCCGTACATAACAAATTTCAGAGCTTTCGGCCAGACGGCCACATGCTGGTCTTCAGCCATTCCCTCCACATTCCAGATCTGATCCTTCCGGGAAAGGCGATTGACGAAGAAACCCATATCATCCCCGGTCCTATAAAGGGACGGAATCCCCCTCAACGCCTCCGACACCCAGGAATACTCCCGGGGAACAGTAAGAGGCAGGGGCACGGGAACATTGACCGGCCCTACTCCGGCTCGGGGATATTGCTCGGAATCACCTCCTTCAGATGCGGGCTCCCCGCAATGACCAAGACCGTCTTCATTGTTACGGCTCTCAGCCACCTCGGCTTCACTCTCCTCCGAACTCCAACAAGTGCTACCCTGTTCTTCACATTCGGGCTCGGCATCAGAATCACCCGAATCAAGGACCACCACCTCTGTGTTATCTTCATCTACCGGCTCGTTGCTGGGAACCCCGAGAGACCGGTTTTCAGCGTGAGTAGGAACGGAGCCCAAGCCGTCTTGAACCTCGGGAATAGCCGACCCGGGGGGACTAGCACGAATTTCCATCGACTCTCCAATTCCGGAAGCCATTGTTTGTGCGAAATTAGGGCGATCTATGTCAGCAACCCGACGGGTTTGTTTCGTCCTCGCCAGATCGGTCCTGCAGAAATGGGGGCTTGACGAGTCAGGTTGATACTTAAACAGTGGGTCCACAACCAAGTCGGAACCCGACCTGACGACCCCCACTCTGTATCTACAAATACGGGTCCGGAGAGAACCCGGTCGTGATCTAAAGCCGGAAGCAATAAAGAAAAGAGGAAAGCTAACCTTATGAAAATCGAAGCTCGTCGAACACTGGAGGCAGGCCGCGAACACCGAAGGCGTCACCGAGATACAGCACAACTCTGAAGAAAGAAATAAGCTCCGGAACGACTTTAAGATCGGAAGCAGAGCAATTCGCAGAAAAACAATCCAAGTAAAGGGGATTCCCCCTCCTATTTATAGAACATTAAGAAGGCCACAGATGGGCCTGGGCCTAGGCTACGTTTCCCAAGAATAGCCCCTAGACAGGCGCGTCGTTCCAAGTGCCATCATTACCCCAATCATCCTCGAACGACGCGTCCCATCAATGACGTTGCCAGCTGACACAGAAATCAAGGCACAACTATGACCGGATCACTTCGTTTCCTTCGGCTCGCCCCGGTCTCTTGACCCCGCCGTGACCGGAATCTCTCAAAGCGGACAGCATCGAGTCACTCGGCGCGACCTGAGTCCCTCAGATCGGCCCGGTAGGCCGTGAAGTATCTCGCCCGAGCTTAGGCCCGACGAAATCTCTAAACGAGAAGTCTAGCTCGCCTTAAGGCAACCCGACTTGGGGGGCTACTGTTATGGATTGGGCCTCAATGGCCAATCCACCAAAAAGGCCCAACACCAAAGGGTCCAATTCATCCAACGGTGGAGATTGCAGACCTAGATCCAATAGCCCTCCTCCACTCCAGATACCTATAAATAAGCATTGAATGCTCACATTAATGGTATTCATCTCTCACATACTCTCACTTGTAATTGACTGATAAGTCTATTTTTAGAGTCTTTTTAATAGTTATTTTCATTAAGTTTTTTTAGGTATTTTAATTATATTTTATATCTTTGAACTATTTTACTACATATGTTTGCTTTTTATTTTCAGGTTTTATTTTGGAGCAAAAGAGAAAATATGAGCTAAAATGAAGAAAAAAGGAAATATTTGAGGAGGAGCAATTTTTAAAGCACTAGACACCCTCATGGGCGCCAAGGGCCCCAAAAACCGAAAACTGGCCAAGGGCGCCAAGCAGCAAAACTGGCGCAGCACAGGGCGCCAAGGGCGCCAAGCAGCAAAAACTGGCGCAGAGCCTACGCACGACCCTGGCACATGTTGCACGACCCTAGTGCAAAACTGGCGCACGACCCTGGCAGATAGGCGCACGACCCTGGTAAAAACTGGCGCAGAGCCTGCGCACGACCCTGGGTGCACCACGCACGACCCGTGCGTGTTTTCAACTGAAAATGGCCCATTTTGGCAGAACAAGGCGCACGACCCTGGCACATAGGCACACGACCCATGCTTGCCAGCAACGCAGAACAGCTTTTCCAGCACATGGCGCACGACCCTGGCACCATAGGCGCACGACCCTAGTGCAAAACTGGCGCAGAGCAGCCAAAATTGACTGACCAGGGCGCACGACCCTGGCACATGGGCGCACGACCCTGGCACCAGACAAGTCAATTTTGGCTGCACCCACTTGCTGATGGCTTTCCCTTGCCACTTGATTTGCCACTTTTTTTATGACCATTTTGCCCCTCCTCTCAAGTGCCTTAGACCTAATATTTTCCTATAAATAGAGGCTTGATCCTCACTTGTAACCAAGCTTAAATTTTGTGAGAAAAATCCATGACAAGGTTTCCTCTAAGATTCATGACTTCACTTTAATTTCTCGCTTTTTACTTTCTCGCTTTTTACTTTCTCGCTTTTTACTTTCTCGCCCTTTTATTTTCCAAGTCATTTACTTTCCTTGCTATTTACTTTCTTGCCCTTTTATTTTCCAAGTCATTTACTTTCCTTGCTATTTAAATTCTCGCTCTTTACTTTCTCGCTCTTTACTTTTCGCTCTTTACTTTTTCGCTCTTTTATTTTCCCTGCTATTTACTTTCTTGCCCTTTTATTTTCCAAGTCATTTACTTTCATTGCTATTTAAATTCTCGTTTTTTTACTTTCTCGCTCTTTACTTTTCGCTCTTTACTTTTTCCGCTCTTTTATTTTCCTTGTTATTTACTTTTTTGCCCTTTAAATTTCCAAGTCAAGTAAACTACTGGCAAGTCAAGTAAATTACTGGCAAGTCAAGTAAATTACTGGCAATTTTCTTTTCAAGCAATTTACTTTCTTGTCATTTAAAATTCCGCTATTTATAATTTTGCACTTTACCGCTTTCTTTTATTTCTCGCTATTTAACTTTATGTTTTCTTCTTTTATTTCCTTTTCTCCTCTTTTGTCTACAATGATCATGAGTGAGTAGACTTTGCTAAAACATTCCTTCTTTCTAAAAACACTTTCTTTTCAGTTAATCAACTTTGAAAAATTAAATTGGTATTCACTTAGGCTCTCCCTGTGGACCGATACTCTTTTATTACGCGATACGACCCGTGCACTTGCGGGGCTATCATTGACTCACTCACTGACTTGAGCGTCAGAGTGTCATTGCAGGTACCACCCCACCTCGGACCGGAGCACCAACTCAGACAACCAAGGACACCCGTACCAACTATCTCGGACCGGTCTACCTATCTAAGATCGGATACGTAGCCGGAGATACGGTACCGAACAGGTTTTGCTTTAGTTCCGCTACTGTTATCTAATTATATCTTTTTTTGTGTATTTAAATAATTATATCTAATTATACTAATTAATTCTTTTTTAAAATGAAACTGATATGGATTCATGCGATTTTTTGGTTTCGTTCAGTGTATATAGAGGTCGCATTTACGACGACAAAGTTACATTTAGTTAATTTTTTTAGGAGTTTTTAAAGTATTATTTGTTATAATAAATTGAAAATTGTCTATTTTATAGATATTTCCTACATGTGATGATGATGTTCATTGGGCTAGAGAGGTTGGCAAAGCCAATGCATGACTTATCATCATCTTGAGATCATAAATCAACCGGTAAATGAGGGAGGAGAAATAAAATTAATTTTGGTTGTAAAAAGAGTGAAAAATACACCAGAGTAAAGGACGAATTGTTGTATTGTGAGTTCTTCAAAGAAGCATAATTGTCCTTTCGGGCTGAGAGCTACATGTTGAGGATTGGAGAGTGTAACACCCTAATTTTTACTGCCTTTGTGTGTATTATAATTTTTTATTTACCTTATGTTAAATAATAATTAGTCTAGTATCTAGAGTAGGGGTGTTCGCGGTGCGGTTTGGTTCGGTTTTGAGCAAAAAAGTGCACCGAACCGCGAGGTAAAAATAGATGCGGTTTGGTTTGGTTCGGTTGGCTTACAAAAAAAACCAAACCAAACAAAAGCGGTTTGGATTGGTTCGGTTTTGTTCGGTTTTTGACGAGACAAAACATGATTTATATGTAATTCAAACATAATTTGGTTCAGTTTTGTCCTGGCAATATAATTCAATGTAATTCAACATAATTTGGCCTCCACAGCACCAATATAATTTGCCTGGCAATATAATTCAATCTAATTCAATCTAACAGCAAAAGCACAGCACCAATATAATTCCAATCTAATTCAACATAATTCAACATAATTTGGCCCACAGCACCAATATAATTCCAACACAGCACCAATTCAACAAAGCAAATCTAATTCAACATGTCTCCATCAATTCTCTAGTGAGTGTTTTTAAGAAAAATAATTTTGTAGGATTAGAGAGAAATATTATAGGTTATGAAAAATATTTGAACTTAAACCTCTATCAAATTATAGCTAAAAAGTATCTGTCAGTACAAATTGTATTGCACTAAAAATTCCAAACTTATCAGAAAATTTTGAAATTTAGTTCGTTACGTTCTATAAAATATAAAGATCGAAATTGTATATGCAGAATTTTATTTTAATGAAGATATGTCTTTTAATATTACTAGTATAACAAATAAGTAAGTAATGGATAAGTGTGTGGTTGAAAAGAGGATAAACATAAACTCTGATTACCGATACGTATGCGTGTTATTTCACCGACTGACCTATTGAAATCTACTATAAATACAATGTCTCACACTTCATTTTTGCACGACAACTTTCGTAAAAGCATTTTCAGGTTAGAACAATCTAATATCTCTCTTCTTTCTTTTAATTTCATTTCTTTCTTTACTTATTTTATTAGTTTCTTTCTTTTACTTTGTTCTTGTTTTTGTCCACCGGTTAATTTTCTAGAAAACTAGAAGTCCTTACTACCAAAAACTATATGGGTAGTAAGACATTGTTCTTCTATATATATTTTTTTCTTTTCTTTTATACAAAGTAATTTCATTTAACGTCGGTAGTTTTTAGTTTTAGGTTTTTGTTTATTTTAATCTATTTCAATATTAGAGTTTATTGCATTATTTTAAAATGAGAGAGAATATCTATTCAAAAACTTGATTAATTAGGTAATGAATTAGATTAAATATCTAGGATTAAATTTTTGAGCTAAAATGTAAATGTCTTTATATATTGTGAACACCCAATTTTAACCGGTATTTTTAATTTTCTTCTCAAAAAATCACAAAAATATGTATTACCAATTTTGCGTTGTTATTTCTTTATTAGTGGTTAAAAATGGCAGTTTTTTTTGTACCCCCCTCATTTTACCATAAATCCCCAAAATACCCCTAATTTTTCATTAAAAAAAATATTTTTTAAAAATTTTCGGAAATACACATATTTCCGGAAATTTAAATTTTTTTTTAAATTAAAAAAAATTACGCGAAATAATTAAATGTAACGAAACTCGCTAAACTAATAAACAATAATAATACAGAATCAATACAGTAAAAATACAAAAAATAATACAACTAAATGTCCAAAAGCTGTAAAGCAGCCAATAGACTATCATAGACATCCCCAGGAATGCCGTCGACTGTCAAAAGACTATCATAGACATCCTGGACATGCCTAACTACTCTCTCCATCCTGGACTCTAAGGGAAGTGAAGGCGGAGCTGAAGGTGAAGGCGGAGCCGGAGTCAGGCGGGGAATGGACACCTGCAAGTACCATGGTAGGTACTCGTCATCACAAGCACCTTGGACGGGTGTCCGTCAACCGCTGTCCCTGAAAGGCCGCGGTGGGGACTGATAGAACATCAGCTGCTGTACTATGAACTCCGTAGATGGATGTGGGCCTGAAATAGGTGGATCAGGAATCCGCTGGACATATCCAAACTGTCAACGGACCCTGTCTGGCATATAAGTAATTAAAAAGAAATAAGAATAATTAATTAATTAATTACCTACAGCAGATAAGCGTATCCGCCAATCTGCGACGTCTCCCTGTAACAAGCATCATTCAGCTGCTCGTAGAGAATAGCTAGAACAGCTGGACCCCAAGCCCACTGGCCACACAGGTCAAAGTCAGAAATAAGAGTCACCCACTTTACAGGAACAAATGTGTGACTCTTGTCGGCAAAAATGGTGCTGCCCAACAAGTGTAGCAGATAGCACCGTGCCGCCTGATCAAGAAGGTCGCGCTCCATGTTCTGTGTGTATGCAGTTGTCAAGAAAGAAAATCGGAATGCTGGTCCCCTGTTGAAATGACACTCTGCCCAGCAGGCTGTGTGGTCTATGCCCAGCAGGTCACCTCCAGCCCGAATAGCATCGACAGTGTCAAAATGTGGCCCATGCACCAACGGTGTGCCGGTGAGCTGCAAGTGGAGCAACACGGACACGTCGTCCAACGTCACTGTCATCTCCCCCATGGCATGTGGAATGAGCTGTTCTCAGAATGCCACTTCTCCACAAAAGCTGATATGAGCTCGTGGTTGATGTTGCCGAGAGGTGTGATGTCCAACTCAAACAGATGCGCCTGCTGCAACCATCCTGCTATACGTGGGTGGTGCTGCTGAGGTCTCATCTTCAGTATCTTCCCCCATGAGAAGTAACTTTAATCTTACCCCGGTCCTGTAAAAAAATAAAAGTAATTAATAAATTATTAAAAGTAATTAATTGTTAAAAAATAAACAAATTATTAAAAGTATTACCTCTCCTGTCTGTAGTAATCTTTGGACGCAGTGGACATGCTACCGGTGTAATAAAACCTGCTCAGCAGCCTCATCATCATGCTGAGCAACCTCAGCCTTAGCCTGGTCATCTACATGCATGGCGTCTGGCTCAGCAGGCTCGTGATAATAATACTCTTGCTCCTGCTGCTGCTCTCGCTCTCGGACACGCCTCTGACGCTCAGACGCGTGTGTGGCCTGTCTAGTCCTCAATCTGAACCTGGTCCTACTGCCAGAAGGACTCTGCTCATCTCCTCGTCCTGCTCCTGAATGCTCGCCCCGCTCTATGTTTGTTGTTCTGGTTGCCACTAAAAAAGCAAAAAAAATTATTAAAACGAAATTGCAAAAAAAAAAAAAAATCCGGAAATACCATTTTTTATGGTATTTCCGGAAGGTTAATTTCCAGGGAATTCTGAAAATACCTCAAAAAGAGGTATTTCCGGAATTCCCTGGAAATTAACCCTTCGGACATACCGTAATTTGGCGTATTTCCGGAAATACGTCTATTTCTGGGAAGTTTAGGGAAAAAAACTTACTTTTTCTGGAAATATGATGGAATGAAGAATGAATTCGTTTTTTAAACATTTTTTAGAGGTATTTTGGTCTGTTTGGTCAATTTGGGGGGTATGGGGTACAATTGGGGGGGGGGGTACAAAAAAAACTGCCGTTAAAAAAACGAAAAAAAATATAGGTTAATTCAGTTTATTAGAAAAAAGGAGAATGTCCATGTACATGACTTGGCCCAAGAATGCCAAAGTTACAAAAATACAAAAATAAACCAAAATACCCAAAAGTGCGGCTACTTTGCGAAGGTGATTTCTCTCTCTTCAGACCTCGTTTCGACGATCCGAACGGTGAAAGTGAAGATGAATGTCTCAAGAACCTTCTGGAAAAAACGAAAACGATACAACGGTTAATGAATCCATAATCGCACTTGTACGGTGACTGGTTTGAGAAAAATGGGAGTTATTTTTTCTACTTTTGCGAAGGCAATTGCTCTCTCCTCAGACCTCGTTTCAACGACCCGAACGGTAAAAGTGAAGATGGTTTCTTGTGAAACTTTCTATTTTGAAAATATGGTTGAATCTCTAAATAGAAAGTTTGAGGAACTGCAAGGACGGGCTGTTAAGTTGAAGGATAATACCGAGCGTTTGATTAACGTATATGTCTCTTGTGGTGGAAATAATGAGGAGGAGCTTTTTGCTGATAAATGGGTTACTTTTAACGAAAAAGATGAAAGGGTGTTCACGACAATGTGGAAATTTCTTTACAAAGAAATGGAGACATACGCCACTGTAATGGAGCTGCTGCCGACAATGCTCAAGAGAGTGTCATATCAAGATAATGGCGTAGGTCTCTGTTTAGGGGTAGCATACATTAAATATATATTTTACTGCTTTTCCCAATTTTTACTGCTTTAGATTATTTTATTTTTTTGTATGGATATTTTATTAGTTGTATGGATATTTTTTTGGTGATAATATTTTACTGCTTTTCCCAATTTTTATTTTTTTAAATTAAAAATTAATTAGTTATTGTATTTTATTTTTTTATCAATAATTAAAAAAATTAATAAAATAATATATATTTTTAATTAAAACGATTTTTTTAATTAAAAAAAAAATAATTTTTTTTTAAAAAAAATGGTACTTTGCGGCGGATTTGTGTCGTTTGCGGCGGATATTGAGTATTGGCGGCGGATATTTGCGGCGGATTGTGGCTTTTGCGGCGGATTTTTTGGTGTTTTTTAAAAAAAGGCGCGGTATTTTAATTTGAATATCCGCCGCAAAGACCCAGAATCCGCCGCAAAGCTCCGTTAAAAAAAAACCCGCGGATATTAAATTTCAAAATCCGCCGCAAAGCTCCAGAATCCGCCGCAAAGCTCCGTAAAAAAAAACCCGCGGATATTAGATTTCAAAATCCGCCGCAAAGACCCAGAATCCGCCGCAAATCTCCTATTGCGGCGGATATCACCTTTTGACCGTTGGCTGCGTTTTCCTATATATATCCATTCCCCACTTCTCATTCTTCACACTTCTAACAATCCTCCCATTCTCTTCTTAAAATTTCTCTTTTACTCTCTCCAAATTCTCTCCTTCTCTACTAAATCTCTTTTTTGAAGTGTAGCGGTTCCTCCCTACGAATTGTCTTCTGCTCTTATTGGGAAATTTCTTCAAGGTATGTTTTTGATATGAGTTAATAGTTTTAGTTTTTAATTTTTTTTTAATATTCGTTTTTAAATTATTTTATAATAATATGAGTTTGTTACTAATTGTGTTGTTTTTTGTTTAGGTATTGTTTGGGTTCCTCCTTTTTCCTCTCTGCTTGAGTTCAGGATAAGCTTCAAGCCAGAACCTTCTCTTCACTACGGTTAGTTGTTAAAGTAATTAATAAAATATTACTTACTTCACTATTTTTAGTAAAATTTTGTTACAAATTTTGTTTGCAATAATAATACAAATTAATTTATATTGAAAAAACTTATTTATTAAGTTCACTTATAAATTTTATTAACATATATTGTCTTATAAAAATTGAAATTTAAAATTAAATTTGGAATTATTATTTATAATGTTTAAATTATTAGTATATAACATTATTAAAAAATTAATTCTGTTGCTTGTAATTAATTGGTAGTTTATTGAAATATGAAAATAAAATGAGTAATATATAAATATATATATATATATATATATATATATCAAAATATGAAGTAATTGATAGTTTATTTTATTTATATTGTAGTGTAGTATACGTAGTTCTTGAAAATGGATCGTAGTTGGATGTATGATCGATTGTATCCTGGAAGAACTGGTGTAAAACGACGTTTTGTAGAAGGAGTAGAAGAGTTTATTTTTTGTGCTAAGTACATTGATCATGAAGAATTTGGGCGACAATGCGGTATTAGATGTCCGTGCTTGAAATGTTCATTTCGAGCTATAAAAAATGAACATGAAGTTAGACTTCATTTGTACAATAATGAGTTTAGGCCAAATTATTGGACATGGAGTCGTCACGGGGAAGGAGCGCCAAGGGTAGCTGCAGTTCCTGCGGTTAATGTTCCGGTTGAAGTAGTAGATCACACATCAAGTAGTTATCCAGTGACTACGACATCTGAAGGATGGGGAATACAACCGTTAGATGTTTATCAGGGAATGATATCTGACGCTGTTGGAGTAAATTTGGATTTTGAAGAACCAGATGCTGACGAAGTTCCAAATGAGGAAGCTCAAAGGTTTTACATGTATTTGAGTGAGACAAATAAACCCATATTTGAAGGATCTACAGACTCAAAATTATCAATGTGTGTTCGGTTGTTGGGTCTTAAGTCTCAATTTAATGTTGCTGAGTTGTGCATGGAATATATGACCAAAATGATGTTGGATGCAACCCCCATTAGAGGGAGTTTACCGCAAAGTTATTATGAAGCTAAAAGAGTGGTATCGAAGCTTGGCTTAAAATCTAAAAGGATTGATTGTTGTGTGTCTGGTTGCATGCTCTATTATAACAATGAGTTTGGCATAAATGATGGAGAGTTGTCGGAATGCAAGTTGTGTGGACAACCACGCTATCGTGTCAGTAGATTAGGGATGAGCAGAGGCAAACCGGTTCCACGAAAATCAATGTTCTATCTGCCTCTTATTCCAAGGCTACAGAGGATGTTTACTTCAATGGAGACCGCGGGTAAAATGACATGGCACCATCAAAATAGAAATAATTCTGGTGAATTACGTCACCCAACTGATGGTGAAGCTTGGAAGCATTTTGATCGTGTTCATCCAAATTTTGCCAGTGATCCACGCAATGTTCGGCTTGGTTTGTGCTCTGATGGTTTCACACCATATATTCAAGCCTCGACAACACCGTATTCATGTTGGCCAGTTATTGTTACCCCATACAACCTTCCTCCAGAAATGTGTATGTCCAAACCATACATGTTTTTAAATTTTATTATTCCAGGGCCAAGTAATCCAACAGCTGGTATTGACATCTATTTGCAACCTTTGATTGATGACCTAAAAAGGTTGTGGAATGGTGTTTTAACTTATGATGTGGCACGCAAACAAAATTTTGTGATGAGGGCGGCTTTGATGTGGACCATTAATGACTTCACTGCCTATGGAATGTTGTCTGGATGGGGGACACATGGTAAGATGGCGTGTCCGATTTGCATGGTTGACACAAAGGCTTTTAGTCTTAAATACGGAGGAAAAGTTTCATGGATTGACTCGCACCGTAGGTTCTTACCTATGGATCACCCATTTAGAAAGCAGAAATATGCGTTCATCAAGGGAAATGTTGAAACAGCTGGACCTCCTCGTCAGTTGACACCAGAGGAAGTTTGGAATAGTGTTAGGGATATCCCTCCTGTGGAAGTCGTAGCCGGTGTTGTTTCTCGTCCAGATGGCTATGGACAATGGCACAATTGGACAAAAAAAAAGTATTTTTTGGGAACTTCCCTATTGGAAAGATAATCTATTGAGACACAATCTCGATGTCATGCATATAGAGAAGAATTTTTTTGACAACATATTTAACACTGTCATGAACGTGAAAGGCAAAACGAAAGACAATGAGAAAGCTAGGAAGGATATAGATCATTTCTGTAGACGAAAGGATTTGTTGTTGGTTGAGCAAGGTACTAGGATTTTGAAACCCAAAGCCAATTATACTTTATCTACCGAACAAGCGAAAGCAGTTTATCAGTGGATAAAAGAGTTGAAAATGCCAGACGGTTATTCTTCCAATTTATCTAGATGTGCGGATGTGGATAATGGGAGGTTGCATGGGATGAAGAGTCATGATTGTCACGTATTCATGGAGTGCTTACTTCCTATCGCTTTTAGTTCGTTGCCAACACACGTTTTGAATCCGCTCATTGAAATAAGTCAATACTTTAAGAATTTGTGTTCTGCAACGCTAAAAGCTGATGATCTTTCAAAAATGGAACAAGACATCCCACTTATCTTATGCAAGTTGGAGAGAGTATTTCCACCTGGTTTCTTTGATTCTATGGAGCATCTACCGGTGCATCTCGCATATGAAGCTAAACTTGGCGGACCTGTCCAATACAGATGGATGAATCCGTTTGAAAGGTCAGCTAATTTTTAATTATAATATAAGAAACAAGTTTAAATTAAAATATATGACTATTATATTAATATCATATTCTCTAGGTTCATGGGTGATTCAAAAAGATCGGTGAAAAACAAAGCTAGAGTTGAAGGATCGATATGTTCTTCTTACCTACACCGTGAAACAACACATTTTTGTTCTCATTATTTCAAGAATCAGTTTGCTCCTGGAAGCAGTCGAAATGAAGTGGATACTGAATGGCGACATCCTTTGGCTTTGTCTGTCTTTTGTCTACCCGGTCGTCCATCTGGGAAGGAGTCAACTCACTGGCTAACAGATGAAGAGTTAAGTTCAGCACATGTTCATGTGTTGATAAACTGTACTGAGGTGCAACCATTTATTGAGTATGTTCCTCAACATTAACAATCGATCTTAATTAGTTAATATAGTAGACAAGTGTAACAATTAAATTATTTCTTTTTAGGGAGTTCTTGTCATCAGAGGCAGTACGTGAAGACCAATCTTCTGCTCATATTCATGCGCATTTTCCAATGTGGTTTAGTCAATATGTGTATTCCCTCCCGCCAAATCCTACCAACCAACACTTGAGGAACATATCAGACGGCCCTCGAAGATGTGTTAAAGAATGGCACACATACTTTGTCAATGGATACAAATTTCACACCAATGAATGGACACAGGGTAGAGAGACAGTCAATAGTGGAGTGTGCATGAAGGGGGTCACTGGAGGAGGTGAAGATGATTTTTATGGTGTGGTTCAACACATATATGAACTTCAGTACCCCCATCTAGATTTTAGTCCAAAGGTAGTGGTTTTTTATTGTAATTGGTTTGATCCGTCTGCTCGAGGAACAAAGGTGAATCCAAAGTCAAATACAGTGGACATTAAAATGAATGGTAGATATCGACCGTATGATCCGTTCGTCATTGCACAAAATGTGAGACAAGTCTATTATGTCCCTTATCCATCAATGCGGACTGATAGGCGTGGTTGGTGTGTCGCAATTAAAACAAAACCAAGAGGTCGCATTGATCAGACAAATGATGACACGGTGGAAGATATGCCATATCAAATGGAAGAGATGTCTAATGTAAATGAAGTGATTCAAGTTGAACCCATTGTTCGTTTATGTGATGAGCCGGCAAACACCGGCGATGAAGTTGTTGATGACGAAGATGCTGATGGTGAAGATGCAACAGACCACATTGGTGTATCAAGAATTCACTCCTCCGATGATGATGATTTTGAGAATGAATGGGATTCAAATTAGTTATTTATGTTTTAATCAATTATATAAGGATGTAATTTATGTTTCAACAATTCTATTTTTAATGAAGGATGTTATTTTTAATGAAGGATGTTATTTGTTTGAGAATGAATGGGATTCAAATTATTTAATAATTTTAATGAGTTTTGTATATGTTTATGTTAACCTTGTTTAGTATATGTTTGTTTGTTTAAATGTATATGTTTAGATCTATACTGATATGGCATCTCATGATGACTCGGGATCCGATCATGACGGCGCATATGTTCCTCCTCCACCTCCCGATGCCGCCAGCACTAGCAGGCGGAAGACATCTACTCGCCTAGGGCGCCGTGTTCAGCCTACGCGTGTTGTTGTTACTACTGGCGAATATTTGCCACCACCTGTGTCTGAGGATGGTGCTAGTACTAGTACTGCAGGGGGCCCATCGATTCCTGTTGGTACTGAGGGCTTATCCCCGACACATGTTGATGCGGATGGGGTACGCACATTCATTGATGGGACTGATGTGATTAGAGTTACACCTGATGGGCGTATCATATTGCAGATTGTTGGCGATTCGTAAGTCTATATATATCTATATTATTATTTATTAATTTATTTTTGTTGCCATTTAAATATAACTTATATTTGGTGTAACAAAATTCATCTTTTTTTAATGCAGTTTTATTCCTTCGAAGGCTTCAGCTACCGCCATCACAAAAACAATCAAGGAGAATTTTACCAAGAGCTGGAAGAACTGGACGAAAGTTAGAAAAGATAAGGATGCAAATAAGAAGATGTTAAGATCATTTTTGGTAAGTTATTCGATTCTACGAAATAATTAATTTGGTGTATTATCTTATTGACTTGATTAATTAATTAATTATTGCCTTATAATTAACAACATTATTGTAAATTTTTTAAATAGGAAAAATGTACATGGTATCCAGGGGAGCAAGCCGCAGTTGAGAGAGTGTTCCATAAGAGATGTTCTCATCGCTATTCTGAATTGATGCGGAGGGCGCGCAATACGGGTACGAAGCCATCTTATATGGGAGACTCAACTTGGGCTGAGTTTAATGAGTATTGGCAGAAAGATGAAGCATTTAAGAATTATTGTGAGAAAGCCAAGAAGAACCGTGCTTCTGAAAAAGGTGGCTGCACACACACGGGGGGGAGTGTTAATACTGCAACGCATTACATGGGTTTGGTATATTTATTACTTAATTTATTAATTGATTAATTAATTAATTATTTATAATAATTAACTAGTCATTTTCAATATGTGTATTTAATTAATAATATATTTTTATGTACATATATATATATATATATATATATATATATATATAGGTGGAGAGGGAACAAAGGCCAATCACTTTGCCTGAGTTGCATTGCCACATGCATATGGTGGAGGAGACTGGTGAGTACGTTACAGATCGGGCGAGGCGTATTCAGGTAAAACTACTTTTACAATTATATATTAATTAATGTTTATTATTTATATTAATAATTAGTTATTTATTTGTTGGATTATTTTTTTCAGGAGAGCTTCGAGGGTGGGATGGCTGAGTACCATCAGTCACAACAGAGCAGTGGGGCAGCTGTCGATCCAGTGGAGGAGGCTAGAGTAGCTCGTGATGTTTGGGAGAGAGCAGTTGGTCCCCAAAAGACTAATCGTCTGGTAGGATCAGGTGGTATTGGACCGGCTGCTTTTCGAATAAGCATTATTCCGAGTCTATCAGATTCACATTCTGGATCCTCGACTGGTCGCAATTATGTTCCCAATGCTGGTGAGTTGAATGAGGTTAGGCAATTGACGCAGCAACTGAGCGAGGCTCAGCGTCAGATTGTCGAGCGGCAGCAGCAAAGCGATCGGGAAATTCAGGCGATTCGGGATCAAAGTGATCGGGAAATTCAGGCGATTCGGGAGCAGGCTAGGGTAGCTGAGGAGCGCATGGAGGAGCGCTTTAAGTTATTGCAGGATCAGATGGTGTCTCAGCACTCGAGGCCATCCTCATCAGCATCCTACCCGCCGCCGCCACAACAACATTACTACCAGCAGCAGTATGCACCCCAGTATCCCCCGCCGTATGCATCCCAATATCCCCCGCAGTATACACCGCAGTATGCGCCGCCATTCCAGCCATACCAGCAGCATTATCAGTCACCCCGCCAGCCATACCAGCAGCCCCAACATCAGTCACCCCTGATCCAGCCAAACCAGCAGTACCCCCAGCAGCGGTCACCCCCGCTGGACATTGATCTTAATGTCCAAATGTCATCGCTCAGTGATTTACTTCAAGATGATACATATTATAATAATGTTGATGACATTGACCGGCAGGCACCCCAGTAGCTTTAGATTATTTTATTTTTTTGTATGGATATTTTATTAATTGTATGGATATTTTTTTGGTGATAATATTTTACTGCTTTTCCCAATTTTTATTTTTTTATCAATAATTAAAAAAACTAATAAAATAATATATATTTTTAATTAAAACGATTTTTTTTAAAAAATAAAATTTATTTTTTAAAAATAATAATAACTTTTTTTTTAAAAAAATGGTACTTTGCGGCGGATTTGTGTCGTTTGCGGCGGAATTTTAAATAAAACGTTTTTTAAAAAAATTATATTCATTTTTTTTTAAAATAAAACGGGTGCTTTGCGGCGGATAACGGGTACTTTACGGCGGATACTTTGCGGCGGATATTGGGCACTTTCCGGCGGATATTTTGCGGGAAAAATTTGTCCCCTTTTCCGGCGAATTATCCGCCGCAAATTTGCGGTGGATTTTGCGGCGCCACTAAATCCGCCGCAAACTTGCGGCGGATAATCCGCCGCAACGCGTTTGCTTCGAGCTGGCTACCGGCGAAAAAGTTCCGCCGCAAAGTTAAAATATCCGCCGCAAATTTGGCTTTTGCGGCGGATTTTGCCCGCCGCAAAGTCCAGCTTTTCTTGTAGTGATATTTTAGATTCTATGTAAATATAATATATCTAATTTCGAAACGCTATAATGATGTATTCTATCATTTAACGTAATGGTAGAGGTGGAGTAAGTGCCTAAAGTGGCCGTGGTTCGATCCGAACTACAGGCATTTTTTTGCATTACTTGTTGGCAGAGCGTTATGACAATTCTAGATGGGCATTGCAGATAGAGATATTGCACTGATGAATGTCATTGATGTCGTGTTTTCGTCCTCTCCAAATTTGCTTTGTCGGTTTTACATAAGCAAGAACGTGAGTGCTAGGTGTAAGCAGTATGTGATGAAGATAGACAGAAGTTGGTGATGGATCATTGTTATACCCTAATTTTGTCCGATCATTTATCGCAATTGTTTTAGCCCCCCGTGTCACAAGTCCACATCATTACGAGAACGACATTTCGAGCGCTGTCTTGTTTTAATTTAGACCGGTTTGTCTAATTGGGCCTATGTCTAACATTTTGGGCCGGATTTTGGCGATTTCTCTATTTGGGCTTACGCTTAACATTTTGGGCCAGTTTTTAATAAGTGGGCCTATGTCTAATGTTTTGGGTTGTTTGTCTATTTGGGCCTACGTCTAACTTTTTGGGCCAATTCGTAGTAAATGGGCCTATGTCCGGTATTTTGGACTTAATTTAGTCATTTTAATCAAAAAGCCATAAAAATAATAATGAAATAAAATCAAAAAATAAAAAATAAATAAAGCGTCCAAATATATACAAAAAGCCCAAAAATACAAAAGTATCAAAAAAATATACAAAAATAAGAATCCAAAAAAATAGAAAAAACGAAAATATAAAAATGGGGTGTCAATAGCATCAACCTTAAGCCCAACAAGCTGCTTGTCCAGCAAGTCAACTTGTCCGCTCTTTACCTAACCCTTCACCTATAAAAGGAGACTCTGTCTACAGTGAAAAAGACACTGCAGTGATTCAACAAGAACACTGAACACATTCTCTCCCTCTCCTAGCGAAGCTCTCGCTTTCTCTCCCCCCTCCCTTTTTTATTTTATTTTTCTTTTAATTAGTTTTTTTTAAATATTAATGATAATTATTTTTCACTAGTTGCACTTTTCATTTTTTCCTCTTTGTTAACTTTTCGTTCATATTCAAAACAGAAAAACTAAATAATCGTTTTCCTCCAAAAATAAAAATCTTATTTTCAAAATAGGGGATTAAGTCAGCCGTACGGCCGGGTTAATCATCGTTTTAGGACAAATGGGCCGTACGGCTCAAGAGTCCTAAAATACCTATTCAAATAAAATCACTCCCTACACAAATCGTTTTCTTCCAAAAATCAAAAATCTTATTTTCAAAAACAGGGGATTAAGTCGGCTGTACGGCCGAGTTAGTCATCGTTTTAGGATAAATGAACCGTAAGGATCACAAGTCCTAAAGTCCCTAAATTAAAAAACACAAACAAACCAAACTTTTTCTTCCCAAGAACTACGTAGCATTTGATTCTCTACCCGGAGATACGTAGGAGCATAGGGCGGGCCCACCTCTGTCAAGTGCACTAATAAAAAATCTTTTTTAGTCTTTTTCTAAATAATTTCTTAATTCAAAAAATATCAGGTCTTTTCTTTCTTTTAATTTCTTTCAATTCACAATAAAATGGGTAAATTAAACGTTTTCAAAATTAACATTTTTTTACACAACTAATTAGAAGGTAACCTTCTTTAGGAAGGATGCTCTGGGGTGCTAACACCTTCCCCATGCATAACCGACTCCCGAACCCTAATCTGGTCTCAAGGACCCTTATCCAACCCAAAGGGATTTACCAATGTTTGCCCTTAACCTAAACTTTGGTGGCGGCTTCAGTTTTGAACCTTCGAAGAATCCTCACCTGGATTTTTCGGTCACTACAATCATTGGAGCAGTATTGTTGTCTCACCTGACGAGGGAGAGTACTATCAACAGTTATAAGTATCGGAACAATCATGTGTTGATATACCTATGTTTGTGAATTACGTGAATGACATGTGGTTGATTCCTCATAAGGAGAAACTCGTTTTAGCATGGATTAATAGGGTGACACGTTTTGGAAATACCACTACAAATAGGTATGTCGTTTAATTTGAAATTATCTTTCATTGAATATCTTTTTATTTGTTTTACTTGTAAATTGTTAAGGGGTTGGGTTTATTTTTCTTTGATTGCATTTTACGGTTGAGTCGGCCAACTGGGCGTTGAAGAGGGCATTGGGCTTTAGCGGATGAGACTTGTGCAGATGCTGGGAGGGAATGAACGATATGATGAATTTACAGAATTGATAAGATTTTGGGGTTATTCCAAAGAAGTATCAACCGCATGGAGCACCGACACAACACTCCATTTTATAAGAGGTTACGCGGTTTGGTCTCGATAAACACACTGCAACTTATTACTGATAAGTTTGATCGAACCAACAAGTATGTGGGTATCGAGAAAAAACGGTGTGGGTGCACAATTAAGGATACACATGGGTTAACGTGTGTTTGTGAGCTTGGATATTTTGCCATTGCAGGTCATCCAATCCCATTAGAGGTGGTTGACATCCATTAGAGGAAGCTCGTCTTGGAAGGTATGGATGAGGATGACATGAATAAAGAATATGCAGAGTGTGACATCTCTTATTCGATAGAGACGATCTGGAAGTGTTTTCGTGGTATGGATATTACTTACAGACACGTATACAAGAAGTTGATTAATGAATGTGCATTTCCTATCACAACATATGGTTCCACCACTCTCTAAAAGAAAGATAAATGGTGCACCAAAGAAGTGGAAAGAGTATGATGTTGAATGCGACCCTTCCTATTTTGAGCACGTGGATGAGGCAATGATGAACGACACCCAAAACTCCGTGAGACAACCAAAACAACCCTCACAACGACCATCAAAGAAACCCTGACAACGGTCATCAAAACAACCCTCACAGCAGTCAGCAAAGCAACTCTCACAGCATGACATGCATTTTATATAGTGGTTTCCTCCACATATCCACCCCAACGTTGAGGACATTATTAATGTTGTCGGGGATGGAAATTGTGGTTAGCGTGTTGTTGTTGCCTCACTTGATCTTGGAGAGGATAGTTGGAGTTTAATCCGACAAGACCTGATTCATGATATAAGTGCACATATTGAGCTATATGATGCCTTATTTGGTAATAGTCTGCAGGCTATTAAGGATTCATTATATGCTACTGGTTTGGGCTTCCAAAAGGAGGTCAAGTGGATGACGATGCCTGAGATGGGTACGTTATAGCGACCAAATGTAACTTCGCCCTAGTTACGTTAGCGACTGATGGAGACTCATTTACGTTCTTACCGTTGAGAGGTTCATATTCAGCGCATGAGAGGGGGGCATTCTTGACCAGTATTGGGTTTGTGACTGCATATCACAGGATGCAGGTAATTAAATTAATTTCTATTTTGAATATTATATGTGTAATTAAGATGTTGTTATAATATTTTCTTTCTTTTTTTAAATACAGGTTAAAAATTGAATTATTGGAGTCCATTATCTCCTATTGTTTTTCGGTGGGATCGTTATCTATCAAATGAGGCTACGTCATGGATGAATCCATATTTAGGACGTCTCCAACTATGAGGGTTTTAGCTCCAGTTTCCATTAAACGCACCGATCGCATTGATATTGTAGACTTAGAAGCTGACTTAGATATTGAATCAAGTAAATATTAAACGCTTTACTTTTATAATTTTATAATATATATATATATATATATATATATATATATATGTTGGTTAAAAATGCATTAACTAGTTAAAAATGCATTACAAATATATTTACGTATTTTTTAATTTTTCAAAAAACAAATAAACATAAATCCGGAGCGCAACTTATACAAAATTCCGGAATTATGTCAAAACATAAATATGGAATTCATTTAAAAAAAACATTCTGAAACTATGTTAAAAATTAAATCTGGGATTCACTTTAAAAACAACATTCCAGAATTATGCATAAAAGATAAATCCGGAATTCATTTTGTAAAACAACATTCCCAAATTATCTTTAAAACTTAAATCCGAAAGGCGTGGTATTAATATGGGATGAAATATTGATAGACCACAAGTGCACGGTTCTATCACGTAATAGAAAGTATCGATCTACAAGGACTTATATGATTACCAATTTCAATTTCAGTTGTGATTAGCTTAAAGGAATGATTTAGTAGAAGGGATTGTTGGTTGGTTTTAAATTCATAAATTAAAAAGCATCATAGGATTGTGGGTTCGTCTCAATGATAGAAACAATTCACAATCCCTCATCCATCCTCTATTTTATGTTAAGTTTCTTTTCTAAGGACAACACATTCAATGGTGACTCAAGTTTCTTTTCGGAATACAAGAGTGTGTCTTGAACCAATAATCAAACTTATTTTCATGGTTGATTATTGCCAAAACCCCTTAAGTACAAACCTTATTATCCCAAGAGTCTCAAAACTATTTTCATGTTTTGATCATCTTGTCTAACCTCATAGTTCCAATATCAAACTTCACATTTCGGTACTTCGTTTGATATTTGAATTATGACTTTAAAAATGATGAGAAGTTAGATTAGAATGAGAAATTTAATAAAATAGAATCTAGACTTGAGATTGTTTAGGGGTCTATCATTGGATTATTCCACAATCCCAAGACTAGAAGGGTCTACTCACTCATGATCACAGTAGACAGAGGCTTAGAAGAAGAAGACATGAATTGTAAATGGTAGAAATATAAATGATGGAATTATAAAGTTGCGGAATTGTAAATGACTAGCAATGTAAATAAGCAATAGATTGCAGAAGATAAAGATGTTAGAAAAGTAAGAATAGAAAATAAAAATGCAAGAATGTAAAGTGCAAGAATATAAAGAACAAGAACTTAAAATGGAGAATGTAAATTGCATAAGTTCTTAGAAATAAACTTTGAGTAGTGTTTGCAATAGCCAAAGATGGTTTAGCACTCAAAATTTCGTGCTATTTAAAGCTGGGAAATATCAGAATTAAAACCAATTACAAGTAATGAAGATGGAATTGTAACAGGTTTTGAAATCTGATGAATCATTACGGCTCCTAATGAATTAACACTGGCCGTAATAAAATCTTGCGTTTCTTCAACTACTTTTCCTTTGACTCCCAACACTGGCTGTAATGATTTAACACTGGCCCGTGTTACTTCCTATTTGAGCACCCAAAAATTGCTTTTTTTTTATGCTTTTTGTTCATTCTTGCATTCTTTGGTCTCGGGACTTTACCATTATACTCTTGCAGCTCAAATTCTTCTCTTTTGCTCATTACTTAACCTACAAATGAAAACAAAACATTTGGAACTAAAATACTAAACAAACTACTAAAAACTAATACTAAAATAACACTTAAAATAGACTTATCAACCCCCCATGCTTGAATCTGTGCTTGTCCTCAAGCAAAACATTGAAATCCACTAGGCAAATCTTGAAAATTTATCAAATTCATACAAAACCTAAAGCGGACTGGTGGTATTTAACAACATTTATTCATTAGTTTGAGACTTACCAATTGGGCTTTTTGTGAAAGACAAAACAAGTTTAAGGTATTAGGACATCAAGATAGATATCAGTGTCAGCATAGAAAACCAGTTCCCTAGAAACTTTTGCTTGGGTCCTCCATTCACTAGACCGGGTCTCAAAGGAGTATCTTTATACGCTGGGTATTCAAGAATTTATTTATCCATGCATATTATTTTTTTCATTTCTTTTTCTTTTCTTGCATAAAGAGAAAAAAAAATTCTCTTTTCTTTCTCTTTTTATCCTTTTTTCCTTTTCTAACACCTTTTCAATTTTCTTGATAGCCCAGCACAAACATTTTTCAGTAACCACGCATCCAATGAATGTCACCAAGAGAATCAGATTACTAGTTTCTTTTCAATCTTCCTTACAGAGTACTAACACCAAAAACTTGTCTTAAAAGTGTGTGTGAACCCAATTCTATAGCAACAAACTAACACTTTATACCAACCAGACCACTTAGATGAATGTTATGAAACCTAAAGAATTACCCAAGAACGACCTTAAAAACATGCTTGTAGAAATTTCACAAAGACTTGTTACACAAGGGGAGAAGACAGTAACTCAAAACAAACTCAAAGCAAATAAAATTAACAGCAAATAAAAGCAAAGAAAAACTAGAAAAATGGCAAGATACCCCCCATGCTTGGACCAAACATTCTCCTCAATGTAAAACAGAATAAAGCTTTTCTTCTTATTCCAGCAAAATAAAACAAAGGTAAACCTGTGGGTTGCCTCCCATGCAACGCTCTTTTAACGCCACTAGCTTGACCCTTGTCTTTCAATACTTCAACCTGGATCTTCTTTCGGAAGAGGTGCCGATTTTTCTGCATCCAAGGTTTCAATACCCAAGTTTTCAATTGGAGGAATTTCATCCAACAATTTGTCATGAGCTTGTGTTTTCTCAGCCACATTTTTATTCTTACTTACAATGAAACTTGCTTTCAACCCATCACTTGAAAATGGCTCTAAGATGCATTCTTCCACACAATAATCTATTATATCAACCCTGCAACAATAATCCTCAAGAGAAGGGCTTTTCATAAGGGTAGAAAAATCAAACTCAATTTTCTCCTTACCCACATTAAGAGCAAGTTTACCATGTTTAACATCAATGATGGCCCCAGCTGTTGCAAGGAAATGCCCTAGGAGAATTGGGACTTGAGAGTCCTCTCCTATTTCTATCACCACAAAATCAGCAGGTATAAACAATTGTCCTACAAATGAAAACAAAACATTTGGTAGTAAAATAGCTCTAAAATGGAACTAAAATACTAAACAAACTACTAAAAACTAATACTAAAATAACACTTAAAATAGACTTATCAAATATTTGTTAAAGTTAAAGGGTAAAATGGAAAGTTTGAGTTTAAGTGGGGGTATAACGTCCAACTGTGGGGGTGTAAAAAATATTAGCCATGCAACTTTGCCAAGTTGCTTATCATGTGTCACTTCTTTTTTTTTGGTTACAAACCGCAAGAAAGGGAAAAGACAAAAAACAAAAAGAAAGAAAAAAAATTACACCCTGATGAAAGCCACTTCAGCAGAGTCCGCGGCAAGTAAAGCCAGCAAGCCTTGAGGGGGATCTTGAAGCAACACTAATCCACCTCCATTAACAGCTCCTAACTTTGCAAGGTAGTCGGCACATTGGTTGCCTTCTCTACAGTTATGAATAAGTTTAACCCTCCAATCTTTTTGCATGTACTTCCCAATAGCATCTATCTCATTATTATACATATGGTGAGCTGAAACCCCCTTCAAAATGCAATTAACCGCCACAAGAGAATCAGAAAAGCAAAAAACATCTCTAAATCCTCCAGCCCAACAAAGCTGAAGCCTTGTGAGGATAGCCATGATCTCGGCATACACAATGTCATCTTTAATAGCTCCAGAATAGAAACCTTGTAGAAATCTGCCATTATCATCTCTTATCAGCCCTCCAAACCCTGTCTGGCCCGAGGTGTTGAGCTTACTACCATCCACATTTAGTGCAACTGCACCACGTGGAGGATTGAACCAAGAAATCTGACGAGGGGGTTCTAAATTTGTAGAAGCATTCACAATAGAAAAGGCGCTGTGAATATGAGCAAATTGTGCAGCATACATCAACTCAATATCCACAACCTTTAAGCATTTATCCTCAAAAATAAGTGTGTTTCTCGCTTTCCAAACCAGCCACATCATAATGGGAATGCCAATACCTCCCTGCTAGTGTTGAGACTTCACCCAAGTTAACACATCAGTGTCTTGCACTGGAGTACCATTGACACCGAACCTCAACCAAATGCACGCCGGAATAGTGCAATCAAAAAGACAATGAACCATTGATTCCTCCATCACACCACACCTTGGACACACGTTACCGCACGGAATGCCTCTCCTGCTCAAATTTTGTCTCGTTGGTAATGACATATGACCCCACTTGCCAAAGAAAAAATTGAATATTCGCTGGTAGTTTGGTCTTCCAAATCCAACTCCACCCAAAGAGAACCCGAGGAGGCGAAGATTGTTGGAGAAGCCAATGATAAGCACTGCTCACAGAATAAATCCCAGTTACCGAGTTAGACCAAGTCCACACATCTGGAAGCGATAAAAAGAGTGGTTTGAGCTTACGCATAACTTGAATGATATCAGTAGGCAATAACGTATAAAGAATCTCCAACTGCCAATCGTTATGGTCCATGTTCCATAGGTCTTTGATCTTATAAGCTGTGTCGTGAATGTCCACCACCTCCACTACATCAGCCAACTTTCTATGCATGGCCCAAGAGTCATACCAAAAACTTGTATCCCCTCTGCCAACCTTAAACCGAAAGCAATCTTGCAGTTCATCAAAAGCAAACTTGATAACATTCCAAGTTGGAGAACCATTTGGAAGATTATCCATCACCAAATTATGTTGTCGAAGGTACTTCTCTCCTAGGACTTGGACCCATAATTTATCATTGTTTGTGAATAAGTTCCAGACCAATTTACCTAGGAGGGCCGTATTATGCTCTCTAGCCCGACGAACTCCAAGGCCACCTTCCTTTCTAGATTGAGTGATTTTATTCCAACTCACCATATGCATACCTTTGTCTCCTTCTCCCTTCCAAATGAACCTTCTAATGGAACTATCAATCTTCTCACAAATGTATTGAGGAAGTTTATAAATCTGCATGTTATACGTAGGGAGTGCAGCCAGCACTGAGTTTGCAAGCGTCACTCTTCCTGGCTTATTCAGTAGCCTTCCCTTCCACGCAGCAAGCTTGGCGTCAACTCTGTCAAGAATCAAGTCAAAATATTCTTTGCACGGATGCCCTTGAAACATTCTGAAGCCAAGATATTTTTTTATACGATCAATACACCGCATCTGTAAGGCCCGAGTTATTGTGCTTCACATCGTTAGCCACTCCCTTAGAGACATAGACACGCGACTTGTCTCTACTAACTTTCATACCTGAAAAACCACAAAACTCATCCAGAATATTAGAAATAATCTTTGCTTGGCTGTGTTCAGCTTTCGCAAATACACCCGAGGATCTAGGTGATGAAACGACATGTTGAGCCACTTGAGTGATTTGAGTTTCAAACATTTTGTTGTGTGTGTCTATGGAATCAACCTTTGATGTTAACTTGATAAGAGCATCATTCAGAAAAGAAGTTTGATTTTTGAACTCTTCATTTTGCTTAGTTTGAGTTAACACAAAGTTTTCCAACATAGTTTCCAGGTTGGATTTTTTAGGGCTGCTGAAAGCCTTTTTATTTTGAAAACCAGGGGTGTTCTAGCTAATGATTGAAAAGAGGGATTATGTGGTGGTTCTTTATAGGAAAAATTTGGATGATTCCTCCACCCGAGATTATAAGTATTTGAAAAAGGATCCCCCTTTTGAGCATTGTTGAAATAATTTGGTTGCTCAGTGACCACACCATTAACAGATGCCCCTAATTGACGTTCAGTACCAGTGTGACCAACAACACCACATATTTCATAGGGTGGTATAGAAGAAGAAGAAGAAGGTGAGACGACATTAATATTTAATTTTTCAAATTTTTGGAAAAGTGCGTCTACCTTACAAGCAAGATGATCAATGGTAGAAATTTCATACTTACCTGGTTCATTCTTAGGTGGAGATAGTGCAATTATGACTCGCTCACTTGTCCATTGATAATGGTTTTGGGTTATATCTTCAATGAGAGCATAAGCCTCTTTTATGGTTTTGTTTATCAGAGCTCCACCCGCAGCCGCATCCACACTCATTTTAGTGACATATAGCAGTCCATTGTAGAAAGTATGGATAATTACCAACAAAAATTGATAAAATATCACTTATTTCTCATATGTATCCAAACGAAACCGCGCGTTACACTCAACTCACTTTTAACTAAAATCAACCCTACAAAATCACTCATGTTAAAATCAATTTTCGTCATCGCAGAACCAACGACATGTTGAACCTCTTACGTTAAAACTGGTTGTGGAATATTTCATTTTTCCTACATAAATTGATGTCTCAAATCTCAACCACACATTACTTTTTTTTTTGACCAAAACCACATATTACTTTTAGTAGTAGAATTTGTTCGTGTTATTATTTACCACACCCACGTGAGGGTGAGGTTAAATGCATGATTAAAATATCATCAACGACAAACAAGAGCAACAACAACACAAGGATAAGTAGTAATGCCTAATCATCTACCGTTTTCTGAGGTCCAAAGTCATGGTCTTTTCTTTCTTCTTCACTCCACTTGACTTTGGGTAGATCCAAAAAAAAGGTTAATAACTAACACATTCACAATCATAATTTAATTCCTTAATAAAAAATGTTAACCCAATATTATATGACTAGAGGATTTTTGACCCCACTCCAATTTCCCTCAAACTCAAACCCAATAATGACCCTCTCTTTTCCTTACTTTTTTTAAGATTAAAAACCCCACGCATACCATATGCCTTAATTATTAGCAAACGTTACTTTTTAATTTCTCCTAATAAAGTTGTTCTCTTTTAAAAAAATTCAAAAAAATATCAGATCTTCATTCCAAGACCAGCTCATGTCAAGTGAAGGGCATAACCGTAATTTCGTCTCAAATCAAAGGTCATTCAAGTAAAATCATAGGTCATTCAAGTAAAAAACTTCAACTTTATAAATACGGTTACATATATGTAAATGTAACACTAACCCACACAACACGCACACTATGCTAAGAATTAACATAATCGCACCGGCAACACCGGCACCGGCATTCTCCGGTGGAATCCATTAGTGACCAAAAAAAAGCTTCACAAGCTCTTATTTTTTCTCATTCATTGAGAATTCAGATACCCAATTGGGAAAAGTGAGTAACTTTGAAGAAATTTTTAGGAAAAAAACCCACCCAGATATAGCTCTTTCTGGTTCGGATGAAGAAGTAGATGTTGTTTGAAAGCGAAGCAAAACGACGCCGCATAATGCTTCTTTGTGGGTACAAAAAGAAATCCAAAAACGGCGTCGTTTCAGGATCGGTTCCTGTTTACCTTAACGTTTACGATCTAACACCTATCAACGGTTACGCTTACTGGTTCGGTCTTGGAGTTTACCATTCCGCTGTTCAAGGTACGTCATTTTCTCCGAACTTCAATCCTTAATTTCTCCAAAAAGAAACCAAAATCTTAGTTTCTCCAAAAAAAAAACCAAAATCTTAATTTCTCCGAACTTTACAGATCTACGATCTACTATCAAAAACTAATGATGGCTATCTCTGTTTTTTTGTTTTTTTTCATTTGAAAAAAAAATTTTTTTTTTTAGTTCATGGTGTTGAGTATGCTTTTGGAGCACATGAGTATTCATCAACGGGAATATTTGAAGGGGAACCGAAGAAATGTGAAGGGTTCAGATTCAGAAAAACGATATTGATTGGAAAAACGAGTATGGGACCCAGTGAAGTGAGGGGGGTGATGGAAGAATTTGGTGGGGTGTATAAAGGAAATGCTTATAATCTTATCAGAAAAAATTGCAACCATTTCTGCAATGATGCTTGTGTTAGGCTCACTGGAAATGCTATACCTAAATGGGTTAATCGTCTTGCTAGAATTGGTAACTCACTCATAACTCTCAACAATTTACATAGTAACTTTTTTTTTTACCTTTTTTGCACTTTTCTTACTTTTTTTTACTGAGTTTTTATTTGTTGAAAATTGAAACATGAAGCCGTTGTGTAGATTTTAGTGAAATGATTGTTGGAGTATTTTTTGCAAAGAAATTAAGTGTATTGATAGTGAGATTGTAGTTGATAGGATAACGACTTTGATACGATTAAGGAAGCCGGTGAGGACTGAGGTCAATATTATCAGTGAATAGTCAACTGACTGAGAAAAAAAAGAGAACGGGATCGTCTCCATTTACCGAATGGTCCGGTTGGAGAGAGAAAGACGTAATGAATAAAATATTATTATTTTATTCGTTGTGTTTTTTTCTCTCTTACCGGAACCATCCAATAAATGGAGAGAATATGAACCCAAAAGGAAGTTGTATTGGTGGTGATGATTTTAGGATATTTTCAGAGAGAAACTTGAGAGAAAAAAAATAAGATCCGATGAGAGAGAGTTTTAGATGAGAGAGATAGATACAATGAAGATAATATAAAGACGCAGCAGTGTCTTTTCCTCCTGAAAACATTGAATACCTTCTCAATTGAAAGTATTTATGAAAAGTATATAATTTGATAATTATACGATGGTTTGATCGAAAAAAAGATAATTATACGATGGTAATTATACTTTCTCAGGAGAAATATTTTTGGTCATGAAAAGACCAAAATGTCCTACAATTTAGTGAAAATACAGGAAATTTTAGGAATTGTGACTGCGGAGGATTTTAATCCAATTGAGAGAGGTTT
The DNA here is from genome assembly GCA_039519185.1 of Astragalus membranaceus. Lineage (NCBI taxonomy): Eukaryota > Viridiplantae > Streptophyta > Magnoliopsida > Fabales > Fabaceae > Astragalus > Astragalus membranaceus. Next base: position 20,736,685 of record CM076850.1, on the reverse strand, counting down.
AGGTTTTTTTTACTAATCAAGAAAGAGGTTTGGGTTTTATTCTAATTTAGTAGTATGCATTAATTTAGTAGTATGCATGTGAATTATTTAATAGATTTAGCAGAATAGTTGAATTAGAAGATATGACATAAACCATGTAATGTAATTATTGACTAAGTATGCAATTATTTTCGAATGATTTTGATTATTTATATTTAAAGTATGTAATAAGGAACCACAAAAAAATTATACAGCAACATTGTATAAACAATATAATGAATTTTATAATTTAAACAATATAGTTCACTAAATTGTGGAATTATATATTATTATTAGAAATTAGTATTATTTTGACTAAAAGAGAATAGTTAATGTTTGTTTATAGAATTGTTAAAATAAACCATTCTGATAGAATAAAATCACAATATAAGAAGTGAAATTTGCATGAAAGGATATAATTAGTTTTTATTTTTATCATTGTATAAAATAAAAATAAAAATAAAAATTATCATTGCATAAAAGGTTATAATTAGTTTAGTAATAGTAATCGTTGTGTATACTAAATATACTTTTAATCATGCTTTATCACATTGCAATAATAAATATTTTTTTAAAAAAATAATATAATGATACAACAAGAATCTTGGATCCCACCTCAAGGTCTCGGGTTCGAATCTTGGGTGTGGCAAAAACTCTGTTGAGAGGAGAGAACACACAGGCCGGCAAAGGCGGTGGAAAATGCACACAAAAAACATGGTAACCAAAAACAAATTGACAGTGATAAAACAAGAAAGTTTAATTTGATTGGGTGGTCATAACTATAGTATTATTGACAAAGTATAGCTATTAAATTCTATAAAATATTTAGTCATGTTTGCATTTGAAGTTGAAATTGACATAGTTAGCCATGTTTAAAAATTAGGAAGACACAAGTATCTTTTAATTTAATTTTATCATTATATGAACTCTTATGATTAGTTGGCTTATTATGTTACAGGTTTTATGTGTAATTGTGTTCTTCCTGTGACTGTGAATTCAACTAAAGTTAGGCATCATAGAATAGAAGAGAAGCAATGTGAAGGAGAGAAACAAGCATTAACAAGTGAACCTAAGAAACTTACTGTTTCAAATTCGACATCTTCATCATCTTCGCCTGCTTCTGGTTCTGGATTGCGTAGGGGAAGGAGTAGAACAAGACGCGCTCTTCCTCCATCTTCACCTTTGATTATTCAGTCATCTTCTTCTTCTTCTTGATCTTGATGTCTTAAATTTGATTTTATTTTTTTATATCTTTTTGTTTTGTTCAATTTAACAGAAGTTGCTTTAACAAACAAAGAAAGGCAACATATCTTATTCATTTTTTTATTTATATCCAATGGTGGAATGGCTTTATAAAGATATCAAATAAGAAGCCAGGAATCCTGGACTCATAATCTCCTTTTTTATATTTTATTAAGAGAGGACCTACCTCTAAGGTGAATTATTATAGAAGGAATAAAAATTAAGGTGACTATATTAGTGTTTGGATATATTTGCAAAAAATAATTTATGTAAATTACTTTAAACCTATTTCAATAAATTCTCTAAAATATAACAAAACAAAAACAAAAAGAGAACAAAAAGATGGAGAATAAGATATGGTTTTGCTAGATTCCATTAGGTGCAAGATCCGGAGAGATTTGCTACGATCTTGGACAATGTGAAAAATTATTCGTTAATATTCCAAGATTCAACAGAGATGTCTCGGGAAAAGGGAGTGGAAGGGTGAGTTTACTCAACTGAAGGCTAAGGAGTAATGCTTGTTCTTTCAAGAACATTCTTCTTGCTCAAAATCAGGAAGTCAAAGAGACAAGGCACACTGACTTCTCTTTTGAAGTTACACAGAGAGTTATTGTAGCACAATGGTTCAAGATCATCCGTCCTTAGAGCCCCAGGTGTATTGATGAGGAACATATTTTGTGGATTCGTTGTTATGGCATCCCAGCTCACGCGTGGTGTTCTGATTTTTTCTCAAAGTTAACGGCTCGGTTTGGGACCTATCTCAATTGTGACCCTAAGCCGGAGAAAAATATATCCTTAGACATGGCTAGATTGATGATTCATTCCTCAAGCACAGAGGTTATTAACAAGATCCTTAAGGTGAATATAAACGGGGAAATTTTCGCTATTAAAGTTGTGGAGGATTGGTGCGGTCCATCTCATTGAAAGTCTAGCTCACATAGGCAACACAAGGATTATTCATCTGACGGAGTACCCATCGGAGCAAGAGGGGGTTGATGATCATGTGAGCTTTCAACGTGAAACCAAACTTATATAGAAGTTACAACGTGTGGTTTTAGTTTTGTTGTGCGTTTGTGATCATATTGACGCGAGAGAAGTACTATTAGACTGTTTGTCAAAAAAGAGAATTTTAATGCTTAATAAATTGTGCTCAAAATAAAAAGATGACCTAATGGAACTAATGGTGTAAGAACCGGAGCGAGCGGTTCAACCGGGAATTGCCCAGTCCAGCATTTGTTTCAACCTCAGTTGGCCTGCAGCCTAGGTGAACAGCCTAGAACCGGTTTGGATCAAATTGAACCACGGTTGAACCACTTTAAACCGCCAATTGACTCAGATTGAACCACCCTAAAGTTTATTTTTTTTATTTATTTTTTCCCCAAAATTTGATATTTTTTTGTTTTCTATTTATTTATTGATTTATTAGTTATCCAATTGAATCGAGTATGACCCAATGGAACTCATTGAGTCTCTTTGCAACCAGACATATAATCTTATGTTTCTGTCAAAGGCAAAAAGTTGATGAACTAATGACAATACCACCCTGATTCATTCTCTGTTTACACACATGCTGAGGTACATAAATCACATTGCCATTTCCAAAAGCAGTTAAGTGACACTATTTGAGGAGGGACATGGACTACAGAAAATCAGTGCTGTCATTTTCTGTCTGGGTATTTACAGTTCATTTTCTTTTAAGGGTAATGACTTTTGCTATTTTGGACTTAGCACTTTTTCCTCCTTCAGCATTATTTGAGTCAACAAAGCTACATGTTAGAACAACAACTTTTGACTAGCAATAATGGACACAAATGAAGCAACTGTAAAATTCCAACTTACTTTTAGTTTCACAGTAAAATCAAAACGTAAATTTTGTAAAAACACAAGTATTAAATTACTATTACATATTTGCCTCTAAATTTTGGTTGAAAAACTTGGCATTATGTTTACATCAAGTTTACTTTCATCTCTATAGAGATTGGGATTCTGGAAATGGGAAATAGTAGAAGAAGGGGGATTTTGGAGATGGGGAAGCTCAAGAAATTCTTATTTGATTTGGGATTCAAATCACTATTTTAAAATAAAATAAAATAAAATAAAATAATGACGTGGCACAGCCAAAATGGATATTTGTTTGACACTTCAGCAATTGGCATAGTGACTAATAGAAGACCAACATGATGAAGTTTGCATTTGCATTTACATGGATTTATTTTTTTAAAAAATTGCAGGGACTAAAACCAAATGACCCATATTTACAAGGACCAAAAGCATATTTAAGCTTAAACTCAACCACTAAATTTAAGGTTTACTAAAAAAGAACAATAAAGTTGTGTATATGCGAATGTAAGAATAGTCTCAGTTCAAGTTTATCTTAGGTGAATTGTATGAACAGAATAGGTGATGTTGTCATTGGTAATGATAACGAAGTACAAGTTTGTATCTACCCTCAATCACATCTATAGGATGAAATGAACAACAATTTGCTATAAGTACAATTTCATGAACTCAAAGGCATCCATCTGATTGAGTAATCCAACAGTTTCTCTTACTCAAAGGAGTGCTGCAAATAACCCAATTAGTATAAGTTAGAATACGGATTTAAAAAAATCACAAAACTAAGAATAATCAACCAATGGTTAGAACATGTCATGAACTCTCATACCGGTGCATTGTACAGAGAATCAGATGGCTGAAAGATATCAGATTATATTCGCTTTTCTCGCAACCATTCGACGAAATTATCCAGGACTAAAGGCCACGCAAGTTCAGCATCATAGTCATTAAGTGCCGGAAAACTTATCTGTGAAGAGATAGTAATTTGCAAGTTGGTTAGATTAAGAGAAAAAACTATGAATCCAAAGAAGAGGAGCGCTAACAACATACATTCTAACACTCATTTCCCAACACATAATTTCTTATCAGTTGAAATTCAAATGCGTCTCACTAAATTGTGTCAGTCGCATGTAAATTTAGGACCTATATGAATTTCAGCCAACAGAAGAGAGTATGTTGAAAAGAGTGCGTTAGAGGCTCTGACAATAGCATTTCTCATCCAAAGAAAGAATAGAAAAGCAAACAATTGAGAATACAGCATACAAGCATTCATCTTATGTGCTTACGTGAAAAGCAAATGGTGTTATAAGAGAAGAGAAATCTAAATGTAGTACGAAAAAAGGCTACCTCATTGCAAAACCGGAAAAATCCCATCCATTGATCCATGTTTATGACCTTGTAATCATTTTGAGTCTATCATAAATAATAAAAACATGTAAGAATCACTAAAAGGAACTAAAACAACAATGTAATATCCATTATTCACCTTCAAATATTCCACAAATAGGTTTACTTGGGCTGGAAATGTTGAACCCAAAACAAGAGTAAGTAATTCGCAAATGCTCTCTATATCAATGCTTTTCTGTTTCTCCTCTGATAAATTGGACAAATTAGACACGGGACATAAAAGAACAAAGGAAAAGAAAAATCAAAGGTTAAAATTATTTTTACACAAAATCACATCAAAGTTTACCTGTTAGACAATATTGGAAAGCATAAGAATAGAAATCTGCAAAATTTGACGGCCTCCTGACCTTCAAATTAGATGTCAAATCAAAAAGTGAGCAACTCAAAATATATTTCCACCTTAAATAACAATTTCCGTACATCAAACTTTCCATGAATTATCTAAAAGAGATTCACTTAAATAATTATACCTCCTTTTCTAGGTCTGGAAGTGCTTTCTTCAATTTACTAACTGTATCAGCCCTTAGTGCTTTTAAGCCTCTTCTCCACTCATCCTATAAATATAAGTGATTTCAGTATAAGGATGGGGAAAGAAAGATGCCATTGTACCAAATCCACATCATTGTCTGTGTTTCAAACATAAACGAGATTTGCGGATTTGCAAATATTTGTGCTGATGAATGTATAAATGTGTTTGTATTAAAAAATTCCAAGACAAATTTTGCGAACAATGGACATGATGAAACATACCAAGGTAAAATATCCTTGCTCCTCAGCTTTCATTTTCCTGTTACATTTTTTTCTTTCATCAACTCCAAACATAAACTCAGGATGAAGATATAAGAATATGGTTTTAAATGGCAATTAGGTGCAGAACTGTAGCCTACCACGCAAGCATCAAAATCCTCAAATCAGTATGATCCACTTCCATATCAGCACAAAGTGCTTCAATTCCTTCTGGGCTGTAACCAAAGTTATAAAATATAATGAATTTACTATAAACATGTAAACACATATGTACCTAGTATATATTTACATGAAAACAAAACCTCACTTATACATCAAGTATCACTTTCTGGCACTATAAAGACAATAATTCTACTTGATATGATGTTTTAGCTTCGTTTGTTTTCTATTTACATGCATGATTTATGTCTTAAACAGCAAGGGTCACTTCATACTATTTTTCTCATGTGGTTGACACCTAAAACCGCAATTAGCGCACCTATAAGGAGGACCAGATAGCATGAGCTAACATTTATCAAGTCTTATCAAGTGTTTGGTGCAGCTATATCTAGTATAGTCAAATTAGGTCAAAAAAAGTTATCCTATTATAACATGATGACACTATCCTCTACCTCAGTCATCCAAGCTTCTGGCGACTCATAGACATGCCATGCCAGCTAACAAAATTTCAAGCCTAGTTACGAAAATCTGCAACCAAATGTTCGTAAACCTATCTAGGAAATTCCAAATACCTGACGCTGACGGTGTACCAGTTCATCAACTTCTTTATACTAAAAAGTCTTATCCAATTTATCTATACTATTCTGTCTGTAGTATCGACTATAGGATCAGGGGCTCTATTACTATTTCCTCTGTACATATACACCTATGCAAACCTGCTGATAAATACTTATGAAACTCACCTAGCTATATTGAATGAGCTATAGATGTTCATTTACTGCGGTAAGTAATCATTAAACGAGTATTACTTATTGCCATATATTGATGTCAATTTGATTTGAGAAAATGTCAAAGGCATAGTATTATTAGATTTATATGTTGTGCATTATAGAAAAAAACATTCTTTGAGGAAGCATACTTACTCAATCAACCCAGTAGATCCATTGGCATATGAATAAAATAGACTATCAATTCGTTCCGATTCCTTTGAGCTTGCTTTACTTGAAGCTGAAAAAATATACCCGTAAGATTAGAACATCTAACTGTATACTTGCCAATGCCCACTCCAAAAGTGTTTCCAAGGTACTAGCCCAATATGTTTGACTAATGGCATAAACAGGATACCATAATAGACACACAAAAAGGCTCACATGCAATGATAAGCAACGTATTTTCTTCAAAATACACAAAAGAAGGTTCAGAGACGTTCATTTTCATGTTCAATATGGGTAACAATCCAGGGATGCAACTCTAGATTAAATATGTATCGAAGAGTTTGAGCCCATGTAGTTCAAGCTTCAACAATTTGATCATCAAACTAGTTTTTTTCATGGCTTTAAATTGCAGTCTTCAAACCCAATTTGTAGACTTGTAGTCACAACATAAAGGTTTTTCTGAGGTTTCACAACCGCAATTGTGGTTGCATCAGCCGCATCTATATGCAATTTTCCACAATATTAAGAAACTTAGTATAACCGCAACCACAGTTAAAAACCTTGGTTTCCTTATATAAAAAAAATTACTTGATTAAATTCTTGATTAGTTAAAGTCTAAATTATTAAAGGTTACTATGCATCAGCAGCATTTATACTCAATTCTTACCAGCTACTGAATCTCCCAACCCCATAGAATTATAATTATAACATTAATATACTTAAAAATTCACTGAAAACTGAATTTGCAGGCACAAACTAGACCGTTAAAGAAGGAAAAAAAATCTTAATCTAAGCTTAAATTAACGGACTTCAATTATCAATAGCAACAAGTTTCAACATCAATTAACAAATGGAATTATCAATTTCAAGGGTAAAATTGGAAAAAGGGAAAATGAAATACCGGAGCGGAAGAGATCCGCGGAGGTAGGATTGGAATTAGATTGACCCGTTTTCTTAGATGCAGAGCGTCGCATCTTCAATTAGAAATCCAGAATCCGAGTCAGTAATTCGAATCTGGCGAGTTGAGAAATGAATCGTGAATCGTTCGTTGTCGCCAAATTCGAGAGGAAAAATAAAAGAAGAAGAAAGGGGATATGAGATTTATTTATTTTATTTTTTTCTCGTTCTGAGTTTTGTTGTGGGAAAGAGGTTGAGGATGATGACGTGGACCGCAGAGTGTGGCTTTATCACATTCACATTGACACAAAGAGTTTCACTTCGCTTACGTAAACATTACGTTTGACTTCGCTTACGTAAACATTACATTCAATTCGGGAAAAAATCTAAAAAGGTAAATATCTCCAATAGATATATTAACTTTTTTTTTGATAAGCCAATAGATATATTAACTTAATTAACTTAACTGTTAAGTATAGATTTTTATTTCTCCAATGACATAAAAAAAACGTATTTAATTCATGATTAAATTATTCAATTATCACAAATTATTTAATGAGGATAGAAAGAGAATTTAAGAAAATTAATAAGGGTAATAAGAAAAAAAGTGAGGTGTCATATGCTATCTGTTAGCATTTGAAAAAATGCGAAACGCTATTCAAAAGACGCTAAACACACATGAGACTTATCAAAGAGAGCCTTGGTTTAATTGTTGTCCATAGTTGGTGCAGCTTCTTTTGTTTAAATTCTACAATTTTTTTTGTTATAAGTTAGTGTCATTTTTTTATATATTAACAAACCAATCATAAAACACAATATAAATGAATGTTAAAATAAATATTAAATCTTCTTATTTTTTTATCAAACTTAGGATTTAATTTAGGAGAAATTATACTTACCTCCGGTCAGTTTTGGTAAAATAATACATACACCCTTTTTGTTTTATAAAAGACATAGATTAAACACACATCCCTTCTATTAAGTAAAAATAGAGGATGAAGAGGAGATGTGTTTGTGTTTTTAAATAAAACTTAAATGAGGTGAATGAAACTTTTTTAGCAAAAACGGAGGTGCGCGTTCATTTAAAAAAGGAGAAAATGTTTATGTCATTTGATCATATTTAAGGGAAGGTGACTGTAATTTCTCGTTTAATTTAAATGCACTGTTGGTGTATATATGTTTAGACCATCCAATGGCGGATGCACGGGTATTGGATTGGGGGCAATTGCTCACATAAGATTAAGGGTTAAAAATTGAACCGAGGTGCTCGACCTTGGAGCAGGCAAGAGAAGTCGAGTCCTAAGTCCGAATGTATGAATTGATTGGGTGAGCGATATCTGGTCGTGCTCACAGTCCTGCCTGGGTGGTGGTACTACCTGCAATGACACTCCGACGCCCAAGTCTGTGGAATAAGAGTGCGAGCGAAGTAACAATACGGGTAAAAATTACCTAACCTTCTTAGTGGGAACAATGCCTCTTTATATAGAGTTAGAGGGACGGCGCTGGCCATTGGATCATCGTGGTCGATCTCGACCGTTGATCATGCGAGATGTAACGAGGGTTGATCTGAGCCGTTGATCTTAGTGGATTTAGGCCATTCCTTTCTGTCTTACTATTGGGCCGGTTACGGTCGGCCTTGCGTCGGACTGGGCTTCGGCCCAGTCCAGAACAGTTGCCCCCCAAGCCGAAGCCGTCCAGAGGAGCAGGTTCAGGCTTGAGAACGTTTGCCCCATATGGAGCGGCCTAGCCATTGCGCGGTCACCTGCTCCCAGTGGAGCGGCCTTCAACAGGTAGCTTAGTTCGTCCAAGCATGCTCGACCTACTAGGTGGTCTACTGAGTCGCGACTCAGGCTCACCTCGCCCCATAGGCTCATGCAGGGCTCAATTGTAGCCCGCTCTCTGTGCATGGATCTCCTTGGGTAGTTTACTGAGTCTCAGCTAAGGCTCACCTCGCCCTATAGGCTCATGCAGGGCTCAATCGTAGCCCACTCTCTGTGCATGGATCGCCCTGGGTGGTCTACTGAGTCGCGACTCAGGCTCACCTCGCCTCATAGGCTCATGCGGGGTTCAATCGTAGCCCGCTTGTTGTGCATGGATCCCCCTGGGTGGTCTACTGAGTCGCGACTCAGGCTCACCTCGCCCCATAGGCTCATGCGGGGCTCAATCATAGCCCGCTCTCTGTGCATGGATCGCCCAGGGTGGTCTACTGAGTCGCGGCTCAGGCTCACCAAGCCCCATAGGCTCATGTGGGGCTCAATTGTAGCCCGCTCTCTGCGTATGGATCGCCCTGGGTGGTCTACTGAGTCGCGACTCAGGTTTACCTAGCCCCATAGGCTCATGCGGGGCTCAATCGTAGCCCTCTCTCTATGCATGGATCGCCCTGGGTGGTTTACTAAGTCGCGGCTCAGGCTCACCTCGCCCCATAGGCTCATGTGGGGCTCAATCGTAGCCCGCTCTCTGTGCATGGATCGCCTTGGGTGGTTGATAACTCATATTTATATGAGTTATTTATACCTATTCAAAGTTAAATCATGCAAGTTCTCTGGCAATAGTAGGTTGTTTCTATTAAGTTTCTGTTAGTTTATTGCTTTTTAGTTAGAAAGGGGCTAAATTACAAATTCTATGCATTTTGGCACCAATTGGCGCCTTTGTGAGCGTTTTGATGCTTCTTGTGTTTGTGCAGTAAACTGAACGTGGCAGCGTCTCTCGTCACGTCTGACGGAAGGCAGCAAGGCAAGAAAGAAATATCTTATTTTTGGCACACAAGAAATGATGGTCAAAGATCTAGAAAGTCAGAAGATCTTCTCTCTCCTCATCACTGACGCGGCTGACGCACTGTAGCAGTGCAGTGTCATTTCAGCAATATTTTATTTACAAGCAAGCTGGGAAAGTGGGCAATGACATCAGCAAGCATGTGACCTTCTGTTTTTTTTGGCTATTTAAACAAAGCTTATCTCTCTCTACGAAAAAGAAGGGGGAATCCATTCATCATCCACCTTCCTCCACTTCCAGAGGAGTTTTCTAAAAGAAGTTCTGGACACAGACTTCTTCATTCGAACTCTCCTCAAGCTCCATTTTTATTTCCATTCGCACCCATTACTGTGAAGCTCAGACGTTGCAACGTCTCTACAGCGTGCATGAAGGAAGGCTTCTTAGGCGTATCTTTTGCGTTTAATCTCCTTTTCTCTATGTACGGTATTTGGATTTTAACTCCTCTTCTTTCTGTAAAGATGCTCAGCATGAGCTAAACATTTGTAGTTGGGTTGTTGTTTTGCATGTAATGAACCTCTAGTTTAATGCTATGAAGTATTGATGTTTATGCGTTTTAAATCTTTGCATGTTAATATTTCCAAACTTGTTTTGAACTGGCCACTTAAAATAAGTAGATTCATAGGTACAGAAATGGTCTATGAAAAGAACTCAAAGATTTATGTGAATGAAAAGGTGCACTAAAGACATTTAGGCATTTTTATCTAAGTCTAGACATAGAATGGATAATAGTTCATAGGACATTGCTGTGGGTACTTAAAATACAGGAGTAGGCCTACTTAGAACCTAGACATAGGAATTCTAGTACTTGAAGCTCTGACGTTTTGTGACTGAAAAGCACAGCTCTTTTGCAACAGCGTTCAAACGTTATAACGTCTATGCAACATCGCATTTGTACGTATTAACGTGTAAACGTTATAACGTCTGACTAGAGGAGATTTATTTGCATGCAGCAATCCAACTCACACTCTTCCATATTCACAACCACTTCTTGTTTACTTGCTTGATTTATGTTACTAGTCTTAATACCAACTTTTAGTGCCGATTTATTACTTGTTTCACTTGTGTTTTAAAGACTTGAACTCTGAAAGTTAATCAATCCTCGTGGGAACGATCTCTTACTTTTATCCACTTTATTACTTGTACGACGTGTATACTTGCACTGATATTGCGACTATAAAACACACGGACGCAATAGTGGTCTACTGAGTCACGGCTCAGGCCCATCTCGCCCCATAGGCTCATGCGGGGCTCAATGGTATCCCGCTCTCTGGAGCCGTTTATCGGATCTCGTTTCAGGGGTTTCAAATGAATTTAAGAACAGGGAAATAAACTTTATTTCAAAGTAATGAAAAATGCCTTGTCTTATTACTGACGGACGGGCGGTGCTCGATAAAAAACCTGTGGGAAAAAGAGTGTCCCGCTCGGTTATTACAACTTTATTCTTTTTCATGATGTTCGCTTCACTTGGGGTCTCTCAGTAGTTCCCCTTGCGACTGCTCATGTGGCCATCGCCCTCTCTTCGTAATTCATGAACCTTTGTGATCGGCGGAGGAATGCGGCCAAGTCTGGGGGTTCGTGCCGACTTCAATTTCGAACAAGCTACCGGTCTTAAGACCGTCTCGCAGGAACCACAGCCTCATGTGATCATCCAATCCTCTTATATTGGCGGCTTCTTCATTAAAGCGTTCCATATATTCACGGAGCGTCTCGTTCTCCCCTTGCCTGATTGCTTTGAATACCGCGTGTGATTTTGGTTTCACTCTTGATGCTGTGAACCGAGCGGAAAATACTCTGGCTAATTGATCCCATGATGAGATAATGTTTGGCTTTAGTTCTGTAACCCACTCTAAAGCTGGGCCTTCCAGTGTTAACGGGAAGATTCTGCACTTTACCGACCCGCACGCCCCCCGATAATGCATCATCAAATCAAAGTATCTCAGGTGGGCATCGGGGTCTTTCCCGCCGTTGTACATTCTTAAGTCCGACGGGGGTTTTCTAGGGCACGAGCGATGGGACACCCGTCAATATCTCGGGTAAAGGGTCCCATCCTCATACCACTCCTTTCTCTGCGAGGTGGCCGGTCCTCGAAGCGTCGGCCTCAATGACCACGTCGCTCTGGAGAGCCTTGGTAGCGATTACGTCATTCTGGCGACCGATTCTCGTAATGAGGACGGGCATACTGATCACCTGATCTAATTCTAGATCGGGCGGGCGACCCAGACGAGTCCTATGAAGATTCTTGGTAAGAGGGATCCTCTGGCCAATAAGTTGGATCGGCCGAGGAGGGTGGTGTTCTATGTGGCGTCAGATCCCCTTCTTGATTCCTCTGGGGTTGGTTGTGGTTGGTCAGAGATACCAAACACGCTCTGCAAGAGCGGGTTCCTCTGGCGGGGTGGTCTACCTCGCGGAGCCATAGGAACGGAGGTGGGATAACACCTGGAGTGGTCCCTCTATCTGGCGCGCCAATGAATTGAGGTGCTCGACCTTGGAGCAGGCAAGAGAAGTCGAGTCCTAAGTCCGAATGTATGAATTGATTGGGTGAGCGATATCTGGTCGTGCTCAGAGTCCTGCCCGGGTGGTGGTACTCGCAATGACACTCCGACGCCCAAGTCAGTGGAATAAGAGTGCGGGCAGAGTAACAATATGGGTAAAAATTACTTAACCTTCTTAGTGGGAACAATGCCTCTTTATATAGAGTTAGAGGGACAACGCTGGCCATTGGATCATCGTGGTTGATCTCGACCGTTGATCATGCGAGATGCAGCGAGGGTTGATTTGAGCCGTTGATATTAGTGGATTTAGGTCATTCCTTTCTGTCTTACTATTGGGCCGGTTACGGTCGACCTTGCATCGGATTGGGCTTCGGCCCAATCTAGAACAAAAATGAATATCAAGCATGATGGTGGAAACTCCATCCGAAAAATAATGTAGATATTAGTAAAACAAAAAAAAAAACACAATAAAATGATAACAAATCAAAGTAAATAAACATGCAAAAATTAATCATATCACACACACACACACACACCTAAAACCACTAAGTAGTCCGTTGATTACCAAAAAAAACCACTAAGTAGAAGGGAATATATGTGTGTCAACATAATAAAATATATGGATAGGTGGATTTCCCTCCAATTTTAACTTGGATACTACCTAATTATAACTATTAATTATTAATATATGACGTGACATGTACATGTGGATCATTAAATGATGTGGCAACCACGTGTGGTGCCTACGTCAGCTGCCACGTCATTTAATGAGGGCCACATCAGATTTTTTTGGACAGAATTCCAAATCATAAAAAAAATGAAAAACCCATCTTTAGATTAAATGTGTGAATTTTTTAAAATAGGGGGACTAAATGTCTGAATTTTAAAATAGAGGGACCAAGTGTCTGAATTTTTGAAAATAAGGAGACCAAAACTATAATTTAGCCAAAAAGATATAAACTCTCATGTGTCCTATTTTTAAAAAATAAAATAGCAATGCTATTTGTTACGAGAGATTTTTGCAACAAAGTGAATAATGATGTTCTGTACCTAGCAGTATTTTGGTGGCTGCTGTTGGTAGGTCTCTTGCTGCCCTGGCAGGAGGTTAATGAGCGCCTGGGGGGGTACCTACAAAGCCACTTCGACGCTCAAGTCAGTATGAGAATAAGCTAGTGAATTTGCAAGGGAAGAGTGTGTACTGTATAAATGGTTATGCGAGCCGGTATTTATAGGAAATCGATGCTCGTCTGTGGACCGTCGGATTATCAGAATCGATCTGAACCATCCAAGCGTGGTGACTTTAGTTGGGCTTGTATGTAGTGGATATGGACCGAATCGATTGGGCTGATCCATATTCAATTGCTAAACGCACCCCCTGGTTGTGCTAAATGGACCTCTTGGTCGAGTCTAGAACAGTAGCCCCCCAAGCCGAGATTATTCCGGAGGATGGTCTTGGCTTGAAGGATTTTCGTCGGTCTACCGGTTGTCGCGTGGGACACTGCCTTTGTCACGACCGTGTTTTATCATTTTCACTCTCTAGAGTAAAAAAGAGAAATTTTTTCTTTGCTGTAATGCGTTACTCTGTCTGTCTTGTCGGGTCGTACAAGATCACTTCGTTGCGACCATGACTCAGGCCTCCTATGGGGTAATCCTTGTGCCAAGCGTCAAGCTAGGGTGTCGTATCCTGATGTTGGCGCCCTCCTGGGCGTCTTGTGCCAAGTGCTACGTTCTGCTGTTGGGGCCCTCCTGGGCGCCTTGCTGGATGCTTGTTCGGTGCGTGCGTACGCTGGGTGTCTCCTCGTGGAGCAGGATTTTGCGAGACAAGGTTGGGTGCCTCATGGGTGCCTTGGACGCCTCGTTGCACAGTGCCGGCTGCCCCCTTGCGAAGGACTTGCTTCCAGACCACCTCCTGCCTGGCGCCCTCATGCCAGGCGCCATCAAGCCAGATGCCCTCTGCCAGGCGCCCTCCTGCTAGGCGCCCTCTTGGGAGCTGCCTGCTTATGTATTGGCGCCCTGCCAGGCCCCCCATGGGCGCTGCCTTGGTGCTTGGCGCCCTGCCAGGCGCCCTCATGGGTGCTGGTTGCTTCCTTGCCAGGCGCCCTCATGGGCGCTGGTTGCTTCCTTGTCAGGCGCCCTCATGGGCGTTGGTCATCGCCTTGCGCATCTGATTGTATAATCTCATATCGCCTCATGGCAATGTTAACTCTAGGGGCAGTTTATCAGAATCGATAATAACTCGCGCCCATCAGAGGTTGCGACACGTTTAAAGTCGCTCCGTGCCTCATGGCGAAGTTAACACCTCGTGGGACTTTGGGGGCAGTTTATCAGAATCGATCCGAATTTAACTCGCCCATCAGAGGTTGCGACCATTTTCGAAGTCGCTTCGCGCCTCGTGGCAAAGTTCGATATTGACCTGCGTCGGTCGGGGGATCTCCTCGATGGCGATCCCCGGTGGTGCCTCTGGTGGATATTGACCTGGTTCCACCGTTGCCCCCCAAGTCGAGATTATCCTGGGGGATGGTCTTGACTTGACCTTTTCATTTAGGATGCCCTCGTGGGTTAGGTTGCCCTTACGGCTCGTGCCGTCGTCGGGTCTGCTAATTTTGTCAGAGGATCACAACAATTATCCTGCTCGTCTATTGATATTTTTTACTGACTTGCCTTGATCGAGGTGATTGATGGTGAGTATGGGCGAGCAACACCACATTTTCTTTTCCTCTTGGCCGATTACATTGCACCTAGGGGGCGAGCATAGGAGAGTGTGAGGGCGAGCGGAGGAGAGTGTGAGGGCGGGCAGAATGACACCATCACTTCACGCGTTACTTTATTTCCTCTCACGCCCATGCATCATTTGATTTTCTCACGTGCTCGCGCACTATGTTATTTTCTCACGTGCTCGTGCACTATTTTATTTCCTTTCATGCTCATGCACTCACATGCTCATGCATCCTTTAATTTTCTTACGTGCTCATGCACTCTTTTATTTTCTTACGTGCTCATGCATCCTTTAATTTTCTTACGTGCTCATGCACTCTTTTATTTTCTTACGTGCTCATGCACTCACATGCTCATGAATCCTTTAATTTTCTTACGTGCCACGCTGGTTGCTTCCGTAACAGGATTTGGCGCCCTCATGGGCGCCTTGGGTGCTGGCTTGCCATGGTGCCGTCAGCTTGTTTCCCTTCCTGGGTGAGGAGACGTATGAATTGGATTTCGAGCTTAACATGAGAATTGTAGCTCTGCTTCTTATCTTTCCAACACATGCTTACACGTCTCAATCGGATAAACACAGATGATGTTATGTCTACAGACTAGACATCACCCTTGTAGGTGGGTATCTCTGGTGTCTGTGACCTCATGGTCTCGTCATTTGCTTGACTTCCGCGCCTTTCTTAGCGCTTTCTACCCAAGATATCGTGGTCTCATATCCATTGCTAAATGCACCTCCTGGAATTGCTAAATGGACCTCTTGGTCCAGTCCAAAACAGTTGCCCCCCAAGCCGAGATTATTCCGGAGGATGGTCTTGGCTTGAAGGATTTTCGCTGATTCGTCGGATTTATGAAGTCGAGTGGGACACTGCCTGTGTAATGACTGCCATGCGCCCTCATGGTCGCTGCCTGCCCCAGCCTTGGCGCCCTCATAGGTGCTGCCTGCTTTGGCCTTGGCGCCCTCATGGGCGCTGCCTGCTTTTCCCTTGGCGCCCTGCCAGGCGCCCTCGTGGGTGCCTTGGGCGCCTATACACCGGGTGTCTCCTCGTGGAGCTGAATTCGCGAGACAAGGTTTTGGTGCCCTCATGGGTGCCTTGGGCGCCTTGTCGCACAGTGCGGGCTGCCCCCTTGCAAAGGATTTGCTTCCAGACCACCTCCTGCCAGGGGCCCTCATGCCAGGCGCCCTCCTGCCAGGCACCCTCCTTGCCAGGCGCCCTCCTGCCAGGCGCCCTCCTTGCCAGGCGCCCTCCTGCCAGGCGTCCTCCTTGCCAGGCGCCCTCCTGGGTGCCGGCTTGCGTGGACGTGTGCTTGGCACTCTGCTTTATTTTGTTGCTCATTCTGTCTCTTAGCCTGTTTTTCTTCTTAATCAAATTTCAGGGCTCGCTTGGTGCCGAGGGGAATTGCTTCTTCTGTCCTTACCATTATCTGTTTGATATTTCCACGATCTTTCAATTTGACCACGAGGTTCCAGACGGGAGGATTGTCAAACACCACCCCAACGGGGTTGACTTCGATGTCATTGCCCCCTGATTTTTTCTGTCACATTTTGAAACATCCAGGCTTCCTCTTTATCTAGCTTGTTCCTTATGATTGTAACTGGCACGCGTTGGGTGGCCTCGGGCGCCAGTCATCGCCTTGCGCATTTGAATGTATAATCTCATACTGCCTCGTGGCAATGATAAATCTGGGGGCAGTTTATCAAAATCGATCTGAATTTAACTCGCCCATCAGAGGTTGTGACACGTTTAAAGTCACTTCGCACCTCGTGGGACTCTGGGGGCAGTTTATCAGAATCGATCTGAATTTAACTCGCCCATCAGAGGTTGTGACACGTTTAAAGTCACTTCGCACCTCGTGGGACTCTGGGGGCAGTTTATCAGAATCGATCTGAATTTAACTCGCCCATTAGAGGTTGCGACCATAGTTATCAGAACCGGACCGGCCGGTCGGACCGGTCCGACCGGGACCCGGTGCCCTTCCCGGGCCGGACAGTGTGCAGAACCGGATATGCAGTTGGACCGGATGACCCGGCCGGGTCGATGATAAACCCGGTGGTCCGATCGGTCACATGACCCGGGCCGGGTTGCATGTTCGCTGATTTTAGTTTTTTTTTTTGGTTGGAACCTCCCATTTTCGCAGAATTTAGTTTTTTTTTTTTAAGCTTCTAGTTTAGAAATGAAACAAAACGTTTTTTATTACTTAAAAATCTCCAAAGTGGGAATCGAACTTGAGACCTGTAGGTGAGTAATAGCAAGCATTACCACTACACTACAAACAGTTTGTTGATAAAGATTTGCTTTTATATTATATATACAATGCGCTAAAAATATCTGCACTTAATATTTGTTTGCTTATATTTTTTTATTGCTTCATCGTCTTTGGCTTGCTTATATATTAATACTATGCATTACCAATGCTTCTTTATTTTTAATACAATAGCCGGTTTAAATAACAATAATAATTATGTTTAATATTTAACTACTATTAGTCCAATAGTTGTTTTTTTTACAATAGTCCAATAGTTGTTGGTCGTCGGAAATAAAATATTATATTTATAATTATAATTATAAATACAAATTATAATAAAATTTCTATATTAATAAATGTATTCAAGACAATATATTTATAATTATAAATACAAATACTTTCTTAGTATATATTATAATTTTTTAAATTTATTTAATATAGACCGGGTCATGCGGTCCGACTAGAGACCCGCCGGTCCGACTCCGGGCCCAGTGACCCAGTGCCTTGACCGGGTCGATGGCCGGTCCGGGCCTGATAACACTGGTTGCGACACATTTAAAGTCGCTTCGTGCCTCGTGGCAAAGTTTGCTCTGGGGGCAGTTTATCAGAACTCGGTATGATGATAACTCGCCCATCAGAGGTTGCGACACATTTAAAGTCGCTTCGTGCCTCGTGGCAAAGTTTGCTCTGGGGGCAGTTTATCAGAACTCGGTTTGATGATAACTCGCTCATCAGAGGTTGCGGGGCCAGTGGCCATGGTTTTCCATCTTCTGTTGATAGCGCCCTCCTGGGTGCCTTGTTGTTGATGGCGCCCTCATAGGCGCCTGGGTGCTGGGCGCCTTCTATGGTACCAAGCCTTGTTTCCTTTTTGCGCCTTGGTGCTGGATGCCTGGGTGCCAAGTGCTAGGCACCCTCTATGGTGCCATGCCTTGGATCCCCGCCGGATGGGTGCCGTGACCTTGGTTGCTTTGCTCTAGGAAGACGAGCGCGCCATGACACCCTTGACTCCCCCACTTGGAGAGATGATCTTGGCTTTAAGCTAATGTTGAGGTTGCCCCTGCGATCCAGGCAGTCCCTCCCTGCATGGTATGTTGGGTCTCAAACTTGCATCGCTCCACTCCTAACTATGAAGTTGGACCCTTTTTCTTTCTTGATCTTAAGGAATTTTTCTTTGGGAACAAGTGTTAATGCTAATGAGCTAGAGCAAAAACTGTAAAAATGAATTTTTGTATCATTCATATCGAGATTTTACATTATGCCTTCGTGCTCAAACAACAAAATTCATACTAGCCCTAGGCTCAAGTCCTGATGTCATCCTCTTCTTCATTCACGTACCGGGCGAGTTTCCCTTCGCGGATCAGCTCTTCCATGTCATCCCTGAGGGTGTTGCATTTGCTGGTACTGTGCCCATAACGAGCCAGATCACCCTTCTTGCTGCCAACCTTGGCCTCCTATTGGTAGGCCAAGTTGTCTTCTTCATAGTCCATGTACTTCTGTGCCTTCCGAAGGAACTCGTACAAGCTATGGGGTTTGTTAACCCCCATGTCCCTTTGAAACAGGCTTCCCTTCTTGAGGCCATCATTCATCCAAAAGAGTCTCCTCTTGTCTTCAAGGTTCCTGACGTTGGCAGCCTCCTTGTTGAACCTTTCCAGATATTTTCTAAGTGTTTCTTTCTCTCTCTGCCTGATTGCCCTAAGAACCTCTTCAGATTTGGGTTTCAACCGGGAGGCAGTGAAACGAGCTGTGAACATTCTCGCCAGCTGCCCCCATGAGGAGATGGAGTTCGGCCTTAGCTCTTGAAACCACTCTAGTGCGGAATTTTCGAGAGTGAGGGGGAAGATTTTGCAGTGAACATGCTCCCTGGCGCCTCTATAGCGCATCATCAGGGAGAAGTGTGCCAGATGGCGGTCTGGATCTCCGGTTCCGTCATACATCTTGAGGGTTGGCAGCTTCTCCAAGGCCCTTGGGATTCGGCATTCATCCACCTTTCGAGTGAAAGGTCCTTCTTCCGAAAACCCTCTTGAGTTTCGTGGGGAGGTGTCTTCATAGTCCAACTCATGATACCTGCATCGGTCGGGGGATCTCCTCGATGGCAATCCCCGGTGGTGCCTCCGATGGGTATCGACCCGGTTCCTCGACCTCTTACGAGAATCAGGGGATGCGCGTGAGGAGGTCCTGGAGTGGGAATCGTGAGGCTGGTAGGTATCATCTGGACGGGATGTTGGAGATGAGCCTGACCCTCCACGCCTGTGACGCCGAGGAGGAGAGCGATGCACGTGCCTTCGCCTTCGGGGAGTACGATGGACGTGGTGCCTCCGAGGGGGAGACCGATGGCGCCTTGAAATCACCGCTGTTGGAGGAAGGGATCCCCTGCTGGGTGGAGGCGGCTCAGGCAGGGAGGCCACACGCCTTTCAATCTCCCTTAGGCGAGCTTCCTGCTGCAGCATAGCTTGAGTGTGATTGGCCAGGAGATCCAAAAGTTGACTCACATTCGAGGGTTGGTCAGGCTGACTGGTACCCTCGTCAAGTAGGGTCATGACGTTGCCCTCAGGAGTACCCTCTGGTCGGGGTGCGGGTATGGCAATACTTTGAACTCGGGGTCTGCCTCTGGGAGCCATGGAGTAGCAAGAGAAAAGTTCGAGTAGTGATGATGTGAAAGATAGATATCTCCCACTGTGGTCGCCAATGTTCTGTACCTAGCAGTATTTTGGTGGCTACTGTTGGTAGGTCTCTTGCTGCCCTGGCAGGAGGTTAATGAGCGCCCGGGGGGGGGGGGGGTGTTGGACCAAGGACAAACACTCTTTGTTTTGTATGATAACAAATTACAATCTGTCTACTAATGGTTCCAGTTGTATAAAAGTACATGACATGAATCAAAGAACAGGATATCTTAAAATGTAGCGGCTTGGAGGAGAAGCTACCTTAGAAGTCAAGACCTAATTGTTTATCTGCTTTTGATAGGACACAGTGTAAGATCCTATCACTTAAGTTTTATAACTTTTAGTAGTTGAGAGATGAGTTTTTAAAAAATATAAATGTTATGAAAAAAATATTTTATACATATGCATGCATGCATAGGGGAGGCACATAACATAAAAACCATTTTGTGAAAGTAAGAAATCGATTCACACTATTTTCTCTAATGTTTAAAATCGATTTCCAACTCTCTATGAAAGAAAGAAATCGATTCACAACATCTTTCCTAAAGCAAAGAATCGATTTCCAAGATGTTTCAAAAAGAAAGAAATCGATTCCTATTATTTTCACTAAGCACATAATCGATTTCTAGTCTATTTTTGAAAGCACATAATCGATTTTGTAAGGCTCCTTCTCAAAGGTATAATCGATTTCTAGCCTATGGGATTTAAATGAATATGTTTCGGAAAGAAAACAATCGATTTATGACTTAATGTTTTTAAAGGAAAGAATCGATTTTTATCTTGTTTCATTGGAGTATAAAATCGATTATATACTCAATTCATTGGAGTATAAAATCGATTCTATACTTAATTCATTGGAATATAAAATCAATTACACGCTTCCTTCCTTGAAACAATCGATTATCATCCTAGGCTTTTCAAAGCAAACAA
This sequence comes from Astragalus membranaceus, assembly GCA_039519185.1. NCBI lineage: Eukaryota > Viridiplantae > Streptophyta > Magnoliopsida > Fabales > Fabaceae > Astragalus > Astragalus membranaceus. The sequence goes on along the minus strand of CM076850.1, from coordinate 20,715,634 downwards.
TCGATTATCATCCTAGGATATTCAGAGCACATAATCGATTATCATACTCCTTGTTTTAAGCAAACAATCGATTATCACTTGTTTCCTTTTAAAGAAAAGAATCGATTATCACTTTTAGTTTTACAGAGCACATAATCGATTATGCTTTGATTTGTTTTAAGTCCAACGGTCATTTTTCTACGATTCCTATAAATAGGGACCTTGACTTCACAAACTCTAACAACCAACACTACACGATTTCCATATCACAAAAAGAGAAAAAAGAACTTTTCATTGTCAAATTATTTTTCAAGTTCTTCATTTCCAAATCACTCATCTCTCTCAGCTACTATATTGTTATACTGCTTGAGTGATTGGATCATAGTTTCTCTATTGTAATCATCTATTGTTTGGTTATTGCAAAATCCTGGGAGGTGTTCTTGGGTCGTTCAATCGGAGAGATTGAAGTGGTTGCGAAATCCTGGGAAGTGTTCTTGGATCGTTCAATCAAGGAGATTGAAGTGGTTGCGAAATCCTTTGCGGGGAGCTCGGGTTCTCAATTTGGGTAAATTGAGATTAGCTATAGGGAAGTTGCTTGCTTGTAAAACGTTGAAGAAGTTCTTCTCATATAGTGGTTGTTATCAAGTTCAAAGGTTGCAAAACCGGAGGCCGAGGACGTAGGGCTTTTATCCCGAACCTCGTAAAATTCACGGTGTATCTCTTTCCCTACTCTTTTACTTTACCGTTTATATTTGCCTATAGTTATTTCTGATATCATTGCGCGGCATATATCTGTTTATCGTTAAAATTAATTATAGTGTGGTTAGCGTAATATATCATTGTAACTAGATCTGTCATAGGTATAGCTTGCGTAGGTAGTGCATATAGTTTAAATCCTATTTTCCGCATTTGATTTAAACAGACATTATAAATATTTGAAAATTATAAAGAATCAAATTTTTAGCGTATAACCTTATTCACCCCCTCTAAGGTTATCATATAGTCCAACAGGGGGTACCTGCAAAGCCACTCCGACGCTCAAGTCAGTATGAGAATAAGCTAGTGAATTTGCAAGGGAAGAGTGTGTACCGTATAAATGGCAATGCGAGCTGGTATTTATAGGAAATCGATGCTCGTCTGTGGACCGTCGGATTATCAGAATCGATCTGAACCATCCAAGCATGGTGGCTTTAGTTGGGCTTGTATGTAGTGGATATGGGCCGAATCGATTGGGCTGATCCATATCCAATTGCTAAACGCACCCCTGGTTTTGCTAAATGGACCTCTTGGTCCAGTCCAGAACAGTTGCCCCCCAAGCCGAGATTATTCCGGAGGATGGTCTTGGCTTGAAGGATTTTCGCTGATTCACCGGATTTATGAAGTCGAGTGGGACACTGCCTGTGTAACGACTGCCAGGCGCCCTCATGGTCGCTGTGTTACCTGTTGAACCAAGGACAAACACTCTTTGTTTTGTATGATAACAAATTACATTTAGTCTACTAATGGTTGCAGTGTATAAAAGTGCAGGGACAAAATAAAGTACAGGACATGAATCAAAGAGCAGGAAATATTAAACTGGAGCAGCTTGGAGAAGAAGCCACCTCAGCAGTTCAAGACCTATTTGTTTATCCGCTTTCTTTAGGACATTGTGTAAGGTCCTATCACTGAAGGTCTATGACTTTTAGTAGCTGAGAGATGAGTTTTTCAAAACATGCATGGTGCATCAAAATAGTTTTGAAAAATATTTTATAAAATTGCATGCATGCATAAGGTGGCACCTAAACCATAAAACGATTTTGTGGAAAGCAAAAAACAATTTCTATTTTGTTCCAATGGCTATGAAATCGATTTATACAATTTATATATGCTATGAAATCGATTTTAGGCTCACCTATAGGCCAAGAATCGATTTCCTTATCCTATGTTTGAAGCATGTAATCGATTTCTACATATTCTCAAGCCAAAGGTAAGAATCGATTTCCTTCTATTTCAAAAGACTATGAAATCGATTTTCAAGCAATCCTATAGGCTATGAATCGATTCCTCCTCATTTTAAACAAAGTAAGAATCGATTCCTAACCTATTCGGGATGTCCTGAAAATCGATTCCTACCTATTTCCAAAGAAACAAACAATCGATTCCTATGTTCTCCATATGTAAAGAATCGATTCCTCTATTTTTTAACTAGTCATATAATCGATTCTTATGTCTTCTAAAATGATAAGAATCGATTCATCAACATTTTCACTTCATCAAACAATCGATTCTTCACTTTCATTTAATAATTTTTTTCAGATCTACGTTTTCCTAAACCTATAAATAGGGAGGTGCTTCACACTTTTCATTTCACTCATCCACACCTCAAACGACATACACTACATCTTCTCTAGTTCTCACATACATTTTCTAGATCTGAGAAAAGAGAAAAAAGGAGCTTTTCATTTTCATATCTTTTAAAGCTCTTCTATTTTCCAAATCACTCATCTCTCTCAGTTACTATATTGTCATACTATCTGAAGTGATTGGATCATAGGTTCTCACGTGTAATCTATTATTGTGGGGGTCACTTTGAAATCCTGGGAATTGTTCTTGGGTCTCTCAATCAAGAGATTGAGTTGGTTTGAAATCCTGGGAAGTTTTCTTGGGTCTCTCAATCAGGAGATTGAGTTGGTTTGAAATCCTGGGAGGTGATCTTGGGTCGTTCAATCGGGGAAGATTGAAGCGGTAGTGAAATCCTGGGAGGTGCTCTTGGGTCGTTCAATCAGGAGATTGAAGCGGTGTTGAAATCCTTAGCTAGGTGCTCGGGTTCTCAGTTCGGGGGAATTGAGATTTGCTATTTTGAAGTTGCCTGTTTGTAAACAATTCTTCAATATAGTGGTTGCCATCAAAGTCCGAAGGTTGCAAAGCCTGAGACCGAGGACGTAGGGCTTTTATCCCAAACCTCGTAAAATTCCTGGTGTATCTCTATCCCTCTCTCTTTACTTTATTTATTGTTTATATCTGTTTATAATATCACTACTCTGATCTGAATCTATTAATCTGGTTGTATAACTATATCTCTACTCTGATCTGAATCTGTTAATCTGGTTATAGTTATACTCGCTGTACTATAGATCTGTTTATCTATCATCTTCTCTATCACTACTGTAGATCTGCTATATTCAATATCATTGCATTACTTATAAAACAACCTTATTGTAAATATTGAATATAGAATAATATCTCATTGTGCCTAATCTGCCTACTTGCATATATCTGATAAGTTCAAATCTCTTTTTCCGCATTTGATTTAAACAAACTTATCATTTATTTTGAAAAGAATCCATATTTACTCATAACCTTATTCACCCCCCCTCTAAGGTTATATAATAAGTCTAACAAGTGGTATCAGAGCTAGAAATTGCATATAGAGCTTTACATCTCGCAATTTAACTTCTATTTATCTATCTGTGATCATGGGTTCTTTTATGAAAGAGGGGATGTCCTTCAATAGGCCACCCCTGTTTGATGGGACTAACTATGACTACTGGAGTAGTCGAATGAAGTGTCATGTGCAGGCTATAGACTTCACTCTCTGGAGGATCATAGTTGATGGACCGCTGATTCCAATGAAAATCAAAACTCAAGCTACTAGTAAAGTAGAAGAAGTTCCTGTTGAAGATATCTACAACATTGACCTGAGTGAGCTGAGAAAGTCTGAGTTAGACAAAATTTCTCAAAATGCCAGAGCAATGAACGTTCTTCACGTATCTCTATGTGAAGAAGAATATGGAAAAGTGAAAGGTTTTCAGACAGCAAAAGAGATTTGGGAGTACTTGGAAGCCGCACACGGTACAAGCCAAATGGAGGCTAAATGGGACAATTCTGACACTGATAGTGAATCTGAGGAGGTTGCAAATGACACTTCCGAGGTAAGCCTTAATAACCCTAGTCTTTCTGATTCAATTATACATGATGATTTTGATGATGTGTATAGTAGTCACGACTTGAGTGAGGCTTTTGAAGCTCTTTATTTTGAACATGAAACTCTTTTGTTAAAATCTAAGAAATTAACAAAGAGTAACAAAAGCATGCTCACTCAAATTGAGACTCTAGAAAATGAGGTAGCTAAGTTGAAGAATGAGCTACATGAAATAAAACCTTTCAACCTTGAGTTTCTTGAGCTTAAACAAAATTTTGAAAAAGCCAAGGTTGAAAATGAAATTTTGAATGAAACTTTAAAAAGGTTTGAGGTTGGTGAAAAGACCTTGACCAAGCTACTTCACTCCCAACATGAATATGTTGATAGGAGAGGTATTGGGTACAAAGGTAATTCCACCTCCCCTATTTTGAAAAAGAAAATGACTTTTGTAGCTGCTACTTCAAGTTATACACCTACTGTTTTCTCTTGCACTTATTGTCAAAAAGGGAACCATAGCTCACTTAGATGTCCTATTCGTAAATTGTGTGAGCTTGGTACCCTTATACCTGCTTGTGAGAAACCAAGGTGGATTGTGAAAACAAACCCCTTGATGACTAACCCCAAAGGACCCAAAGAGAAATGGGTACCAAAAATTCCTACTTGATTTTTTTGTGCAGGTATGCTTCAAGGTATAGGGGATTGGTACCTTGTTAGCTGAGACACGAAGCTCATGAATCTGGTAATGTTTCACTACTCTTGAACTTGAGCAACAAAGCTAGTGAATCTGTAATGTATACCAACTATAAATCTGCTTAATAGGTAAAGGTTGTGTGGGAAAGGAAAACACAACTATATTTATCAAGTATTAAACACTTATGTGAAGTAATTGTTTGTATGCATCAAAGCTTTTTCTCAAGTACTATTATACTAGATCTTTGATGCAACATACTTTTTGATGTTAAAAATGATACTTATATTGTTGAACCAAGGATGATTATCTTGGGTATCATATTTTTAAACCATGATGGTCCACCCTCTTTTGGCTAAGCTTTGCATTCTAAAATTAATCAGGGGGATCACCAAGTAAGGGGGAGCATAGCATGAACTACTGTTTTTGATATATCATATGCTATGCAATGCTGCTTATTTATTATGCAAGTTTATAAAGTGCTTATGTTGTATGTATTCACCCCACCTCCTTTTTGATGAAAACAAAGGGGGAGAAATTGTATGCAAAAGGGAGAGAATATGCATGTTATTATTTAATGGGGGAGAAAATAATTCCTGCTATCCTGCTGTCATACTGCTTATTTTGTTATGCTTATGCTTAGGGGGAGCTTCTGCCATTGTTTCTCTATTATGGTCTCCCTATGCATAATGTAATTTGTTATCATCAAAAAGGGGGAGTTTGTTGAACCAAGGACAAACACTCTTTGTTTTGTATGATAACAAATTACATTTAGTCTACTAATGGTTGCAGTGTATAAAAGTGCAGGGACAAAATAAAGTACAGGACATGAATCAAAGAGCAGGAAATATTAAACTGGAGCAGCTTGGAGAAGAAGCCACCTCAGCAGTTCAAGACCTATTTGTTTATCCGCTTTCTTTAGGACACTGTGTAAGGTCCTATCACTGAAGGTCTATGACTTTTAGTAGCTGAGAGATGAGTTTTTCAAAACATGCATGGTGCATCAAAATAGTTTTGAAAAATATTTTATAAAATTGCATGCATGCATAAGGTGGCACCCAAACCATAAAACGATTTTGTGGAAAGCAAAAAACAATTTCTATTTTGTTCCAATGGCTATGAAATCGATTTATACAATTTATATATGCTATGAAATCGATTTTAGGCTCACCTATAGGCCAAGAATCGATTTCCTTATCCTATGTTTGAAGCATGTAATCGATTTCTACATATTCTCAAGCCAAGGGTAAGAATCGATTTCCTTCTATTTCAAAAGACTATGAAATCGATTTTCAAGCAATCCTATAGGCTATGAATCGATTCCTCCTCATTTTAAACAAAGTAAGAATCGATTCCTAACCTATTCGGGATGTCCTGAAAATCGATTCCTACCTATTTCCAAAGAAACAAACAATCGATTCCTATGTTCTCCATATGTAAAGAATCGATTCCTCTATTTTTTAACTAGTCATATAATCGATTCTTATGTCTTCTAAAATGATAAGAATCGATTCATCAACATTTTCACTTCATCAAACAATCGATTCTTCACTTTCATTTAATAATTTTTTTCAGATCTACGTTTTCCTAAACCTATAAATAGGGAGGTGCTTCACACTTTTCATTTCACTCATCCACACCTCAAACGACATACACTACATCTTCTCTAGTTCTCACATACATTTTCTAGATCTGAGAAAAGAGAAAAAAAGAGCTTTTCATTTTCATATCTTTTAAAGCTCTTCTATTTTCCAAATCACTCATCTCTCTCAGTTACTATATTGTCATACTATCTGAAGTGATTGGATCATAGGTTCTCACGTGTAATCTATTATTGTGGGGGTCACTTTGAAATCCTGGGAATTGTTCTTGGGTCTCTCAATCAGGAGATTGAGTTGGTTTGAAATCCTGGGAAGTTTTCTTGGGTCTCTCAATCAGGAGATTGAGTTGGTTTGAAATCCTGGGAGGTGATCTTGGGTCGTTCAATCGGGGAAGATTGAAGCGGTAGTGAAATCCTGGGAGGTGCTCTTGGGTCGTTCAATCAGGAGATTGAAGCGGTGTTGAAATCCTTAGCTAGGTGCTCGGGTTCTCAGTTCGGGGGAATTGAGATTTGCTATTTTGAAGTTGCCTGTTTGTAAACAATTCTTCAATATAGTGGTTGCCATCAAAGTCCAAAGGTTGCAAAGCCTGAGGCCGAGGACGTAGGGCTTTTATCCCGAACCTCGTAAAATTCCTGGTGTATCTCTATCCCTCTCTCTTTACTTTATTTACTGTTTATATCTGTTTATAATATCACTACTCTGATCTGAATCTGTTAATCTGGTTGTATAACTATATCTCTACTCTGATCTGAATCTGTTAATCTGGTTATAGTTATACTCGCTGTACTACAGATCTGTTTATCTATCATCTTCTCTATCACTACTGTAGATCTGCTATATTCAATATCATTGCATTACTTATAAAACAACCTTATTGTAAATATTGAATATAGAATAATATCTCATTGTGCCTAATCTGCCTACTTGCATATATCTGATAAGTTCAAATCTCTTTTTCCGCATTTGATTTAAACAAACTTATCATTTATTTTGAAAAGAATCCATATTTACTCATAACCTTATTCACCCCCCTCTAAGGTTATATAATAAGTCTAACATTACCAAGTGGCTTCAGTCTCAAGGGGGGGGGGGGTGAATTGAGATTTAAAAACTTTTCAGATCTTTCAAAAACGTTTTTCCCCTTTTCAATGACTTAGATCAATTTTCGCGCAGGTTAAGTGGAAGCGAAGGAATTAGAATATAAAGCAGTAAAGCGGTATAACAGTAAAGCAGGAAAGCAGTAAAGCACGCAGAGATTTATCCTGGTTCGATCACCTCCTAGTGACCTACGTCCAGTCCTTACACCCTTGTGAGATTTTCCACTAACCAAAACAACAAGGCTTACAGGTGCCATGGGAAACCTTTACAGACTCAGGCACTCTCCTCCTAGGATACCCCACCTATGGAGAGCCCTCAAATCTAATATAACAATAACAAGAGATACCCCACCCCTGTTACAATCAGCTGCCCCAGAAAGATACCCCACTTCCTAGTACAAACAGCTACCCTAGAGAGATACCCCACTCCCTAGAACAAATCACAACAATTAAATAATAAACAATTGTAAAGACAGAAATACCTCTAATGAAGGCAGATATTACAACTTGAAGAATGCAACCCCAACTAACTCTTAGAAAAAGATCAGCTCTGACGGACCAACGGTGCGAGAAGAGCAACGAATAAAATGTAAAGAGTTTTTCAAAGATGTGATAGATCGTAAACTTGGGTTGTACAAAATGAAGACTATGAAGTGCCTATTTATAGGCTATGAGAAAAAGAAGTTTACGTTAAAATAATGTAGGAATCGATTCTTTGTTGAAAGCATTTGATCTTGGAATCGATTCATTTAAGTGAGGAATCGATTTTGACTTTGTTTGGAAAATAGGGGCAATCGATTCTTGAGATCCACAGAAGGCTAGGAATCGATTCTTTACTAAGTTAAAACTTGTATGAATCGATTCTCAGCTTGCCTGAGACATGTAGGAATCGATTCTCAGCTTAGTTTAAAAGTGTGTGAATCGATTCTTTTTTTGAAAAAGTTTGGCCTGAAAATCGATTTATGCAATGAAACTACATGACCTGACAATCGATTCTTCCTTTTCTGATTGACCTGAAAATCGATTTTGATGTATGTTTATGCATGAAGAAATCGATTTTTATGTTTTTAAAGATGATAAGAATGTTTACGTAAGTATGCATGCATCTTTGAAAATCATGGGACTTTGAGAGATGAGCTGACCTTCGTAAGAGCTTACACTTTTTCCTAAGACACACCCAAACCCTAAGGACTACCCTTATTTATAAGGGCTACCATTATTTATAAGGACTACCCTTATATCTTGAAACTTCAATTCTTGAGCTTGATTGTCTTGGATTGTGACTTTGATACTTTGTCACTTTCATCACCTTTTGCCTTTGGTCACTCTCATCAACTTTGGCTATCAACTTTGGCTTTGTCTTTTTCCTATTATCAACTTTAGCTTTTGTCTTTTTCATCATCAAAACCTCTTAACCACTTCATCATCAAAACTTAGCCTGCAACACAAGATATCTACACGCTGCCTGCCCCAGGCTTGGCGCCCTGCCAGACGCCCTCATGGGTGCTGCCTGCTTTGGCCTTGGCGCCCTGCCAGGCGCCCTCATGGGCGCTGCCTGCTTTGACCTTGGCGCCCTGCCAGGCGCCCTCATGGGTGCCTTGGGCGCCTATACGCCAGGTGTCTCCTCGTGGCGCCTAAAAATAGGGCATCAACAACTTTCTCACAATACATGAGAGAGTGAGTAGTTATAATTTGCGAGTGTTTTCTATGCTGCCACATAGCATTCTTCTCTTTTTTGGAAAAATCTCTCGTAACATCTAGCATTATTTTTCAAAATAAAATGCTTTTAAAAGAAAAATTTGTAAAAATAAAAAAGATATAAACAATTTTCCAGTTTTTTCTGAAGTTGTACTTTTTTTTCCTAACATGCAGCACTTCTATTTCTATTGGAAAGTTACGACAAGCAATTTTTTTTGCCACTCTATGGTCCATACGTAAACACTGTTTATCCATAAAAAATATGTAAAACCTGTTTTTTTGTTTTAACTAGAAAACCTTTTTTATTGAGTAAATGTTTGAAAAGAATTGATGTGTGACTGTTGAAAGGTGAAATTTACCAACTTTCATTTTTTAGGAATTTATTTGACGGAAACTTGAAATTCCTCAATGTAATTTTTTTTTTAAAAAAATTAGTATGTAAATTGTTATACGAAGCATTAGCACTTTTGCATTAAAGAAGAAAGAAAAATATTTTATTTAAAACTAATGAAGGGAGAGAGAATACATCAATTTTAGCAAAATTTTTAGATTAATAAATTCCTAAAATATTAGATTACCTTAAGTTGTTTCTAAGAGCTGTCAATTGGCCCAGCTCAATAATTTAATAGGGTGCAAATTTTATGGCCCGGCCCAACATCAGCCCGTGGCCCATCGGGCCAGCCCAATCGATCAAAAAAATCGACTCTTTAAAATTTTGACCATATTTTTTTCTGCAAATGAGCAACGTAAATAAACAAGATTCCTGGCACATAAAGACAATTATTTTGAAGAGCATCCTAAAAAACATGAGAATTGGTAGAAGAGCATACAGATCAAAGCATACGAATTACTAGATTATATCATAAAGTGGGTACTGGATAGATTCATTTTCTTCGGTTAACAACATCTTAGCAACTACTAGTAAGTGTTCTAAATTTTCAAGTACTTTGTTTCCCCAAAATTTCTACATTTTATATAATTCTTCTGACCAACTAATGAGTTTGAAGGAAAATGGATGACAACATCTTAGCATATAACATAAAGAAGTGCAAAAATAGTTCCTCTTTATTATTTTTATTTCTGATGAACAAATGGAAAGTTTTACCAAATACCAATTCCTCTTTTTTTTGTTTGTTGGGCCAAATTTAACAAAGGGCCAATCTAAAAATAAAATAAAGGGTTTTTTTTTACCCCCATCACATCCCGTATACCCGAAAATACCACTGCCCAAATAACAAAGCGGATTTACCTCAAATGGGGGTACCTAATAGGTAAATCCGACTTTAAAAATAACAAAGCGGATTTACCTCAGATGGGGATACATCCGGTTTGTTATTTTTCAAATCGGAGTTACCTAGTGGGTAGATAAATCCGATTTCCCTAAAAAAAGGAATTAGGATTTACCCCACCTAAGGTAAATCCGATTTTGTTATTAAAAATAATTGTTTTTTATTTAATTTTTTAAAAAAGGCTATAAAAATGCTAATAAAAATCCGTTAAAGAGTCAAAACTAATCCAAAAATTATCAAAACACCACTAAAAATCTAATAAAATCAAAATAAATTTATACAAATTTTTTAGATTTTTTGGAAATTATGAAAAATTTAAAAAATTAATAAAAAATAGTAAACGATGGAATTTGGGATTCTTAGGTCCCCTGTCCTAAAAGAAGTCATTTCTTGAGGAGTCATGATCGTTGATTTTTTTCGGATTTAATGGCTGTGGTTTTAATGGCTGTGGTTTCATTACAATTTGAGCAGACTGCCCGAGAACCGATTTTTTAGCCTAAATTATTCGCTCGACGTACAACATCGTCACGTGTTAACGAACTACACACTAAACAGAACCAAAAAACGGTCGAAATTCATATCTAATTTTTTAACTGATTTGTTTATTTATTAATTAGGTAAATCCAAATTTATTAATTTATCTCATATATACTTCGAATATATACTGCGAATACCGTCCTGCATTCACTCTGCAGTCGGTTATTCGCGCGAAACATTTTCTGTTACCGCACACAATCAATACCCTTCAATCCCTCTCGTATAACGCTGCACTTTCTCGTCGTTCTTTCCCTTCTTCTCTTCTACCTCCGCTCTGTCGTACCGCTCTCTCATTCCTTTCTTCTTCTCGCTGTCTTCTTCATTTAGGAAACTTATATTGAAAATTTCGAAACCCAGGTGTAGCACATATTTCCTCTTCCTGTCACCTTCTTCTTATTTTGATCTTGATTTTGATATTGATTCTGAATTTGATTTCCGCTTCTGATTTTGTAGAGAATACCGAGAGATGAGGGAAAAGAGAGGGAACCGATAGTGGGGGAGATGTGACGGTGATGGAGAGATGCGGTGGTGAGAGAGATGGTGGCGGCGCTGGAGAAGATGCGCGTCAACCAGAGGCTTCGAAGGCCGGCGAAAGCAAGACGTGAAGGGGAGCGCAACGGGGTTTCAAGATGGTGCGGTTGCTGCAAAAAGAGTACACGGCGAACGGTTGCGTGCTAATTTTATACTTGCTCACTTCTGTTGTAGGGATGATTACAAGTTTCGTTCAAGAGTGCTACTGAATTACAAAAATGTGAGATATTATTCTGCTCACCTTTGATAGTGTTATACCTCGGCCCACCAATTGTTTGATTTTATTTCTTACTCAAAGCTCGAATATGATAACAACCTAATGCTATTATTTTACTACAGATAAGCAATTAAGGGACACTGCATAGCCTACCCTACAAGGCAACAACAAGTATGCCCTTTTATTCAAAGAACAGGTATGCCCTTTTAATAAATGAATTTATGAACATTATTCATTTTTCATTGAGAGCATATTCTTGAAATATTACCATTTCTTCATTTGCTGTCTATTGTGTACTTGCATGATTGTTCTAGATATCTCATATAATATAGATAAGGATTTCAAATCTCTGATACTATTGGTAAAACTCACTATTATGCTATAAGATACTATAAATTGTTTTACATGATTTATAGTCGGTAATTAAAGCGAGCAAATAATTATTAGCAGTTGTAGTGGCATATAGTTTGATTTATGATAGGAAGCCTGTTGCTGAATTTGGGTATGGTCTGTATATGCATCATTAAACTAAAGTTACTTTTTTTTTATCAGTTAAACTAAAGTGACTTAGCTCACAGCGTGCAATTTTTTATGATGTAAAAAAGGGCCTTCAATTATTAGGGGTTTGAGAAATGCGACGAGAGAACGTGAGACTAGGAGACATATGAAACGATGAAGAGAGTTAGAAGATAGGATTTGGTGGTGAAGAGAGATAATACGGTGGTGGTTTGTGGTGGTCATGGCAGTGAGTGAGTTGTGGCTGGAAAAGGTTTTGGTGCTAATCATTGCGGTAGACGGTGTTCAAACACATCCTCTTCATATTAGTGGCGGAAGATCAAAAGGATTCCAATTCCTAACTTTCGCTAACGAGAAATCCACAGACGCGGTCGAGGGAATGAACGGCCAGGATATTAGTAGGTTGTGATTTTACACTTTTTGATGTCTATTCTTTATTTGACGGATTGTGATTTATCACAAATTTTGCAGGTTTCAATTTTTTTTCTTCTCATTTTACATGTTATTTTTTGCCCTTTTTCAATTTTTTTACGTTATTTTTATGGTGGATTTCAGACATTTATATTTCCTTCGTTTTAAACCATTTTTTAGACTGGATTGCTATATCCAACGATGAATTAAAAAAAAAGGTGAATCTATACATTTTCCTCAAATGTGCTTTGAGATTTGCAGTGACAAGATTCTAATTTGTTTGCTTCTAATTTCTAATTAGTGTGCTAAAAGAAGATGATAGGAAGTTAACTTTCATCACTTCTAAAAGAGGGATATGGGAGATGATAAAATTTTGATCTGATTCTACACAGTTGGTGAAAATATAAAAATGGAGTAATCATAAATATTATTATGGGAAGTTGATTGCAGTGACTTACTGTTGTTTTAGATGAGTGACTCTTTTTCTAACAAGATGGTTATTCTAGAGGCATTTAAGTTTTGGCCTGATGAAAATGATAGGGATGGGAAAACAATGAAATTGGACCATGTTTATGGAGCATTCATGTATTGAACTAAGATCAGCACACTTGTGGTTGTTATTCCTTTATGATACATATGTTTACCAGTATTTCTATTTTAGTTAGCTTATTTGCCATAATGTTAATAGTTAGTAGGTATTTGTGTGTTTGGGTTTCAATAATTGAACATCAAATTTTGATTTTTATTGAGCACTCCAATGCATAGAATTCTCCTTTTATGTATTCATTTACCATTAAATTTTCTGGATTAAGAGCAAGAAGTTATCTTCTTTAAGAGCAAGAACAACATTCCAGGCTCAAAGTCACTTACTACCATTTGGTCTATATTTTTAGGAATTGTGAAGGGAACCATGATAGCCACACATTCCTACACAGGAGATCAGGTACCACCAGATTGACCTCAATTTAATATTAGTTTTACTAATGTGTGATCCATTATTAAATCTTCCAAGTACAAATGGATAACAAGTTAAAGAAAAAGAAATGCTTTTGTAGAGGATTTTGGATGCTTCACATAGGGGCTTGAGGTGAGCTAGGGCTGCAGCATTGAACATACTCTCCACCAGGTATGGAGCTAGCAACTCTAATAATTAGCTTCTTAGTTATTTGACCATGTTGACTATAATATGTCGATATCTATTGATAGTCATTAATCCTGGTTTTGCTCAAAAAATGATGTTAACTTATTGTTTTTTCCTTTTTATGAAGGCTGAGGTCGTCCTTGATGGACTCGAACTGATGAAGGAAATATCTTTCAAGAAGCAATTAAAGTAAATAGGGAGAGATGATATAGGAAAATGAGACAGATGACTATTAGAGAAAAATAATAGGTTATTTGATGATGATTTTGGTTTCTTTTTTGAATGCATTCTGCAGCCAAGCAAGAGTTTGTTGACATGTTACTGATTTTGTAAGTCATGACTCATGAATTCCCTTCAAAGATTCTTTCATTAAATTCTCTATATAAGGTTTTAAAGGTCAGGTTTCCATCTCTGCTTGCTCAATATGTATTCATTTACTTAATGTTTATAGTGGGAGTAGTGCTATAGATTATTTCTGATAGTATATTTGTTCTCCTCTTTGACATCATTATGCTTAGGAGTGTCTTTGTAAATGAAAAAAGCTTTCCTAGGGATTCAATGTGCATAACTTGATGCTATTACTCTTTATGACTTACATAGACTTTGCTCCTGTTATTAGTTTGATTACACTAATTTAGTTAAGGTGTCTTAAATTTGCTTCCGCTATTAGTCTGCACATCCAATTGTGATCATGTGCTCATTGTCCAAGGAGTTAAAATTTGCATTTTGAGTACATTAGGTACAAATTTTACTGCCATGTTTGAAGTTAGTAACATATTGATGGCTGTTCATCTATTCTAAAGGGTTATTTGAAGTGATGAGATGTTACGACTTGAGACATAAAGTGGGGTCATGTTCAATGCCACACCCAGCATGCTATGGGGGGCTTTAATGTTCCATGAATTGCTATCAACTAACAAAATCCCTTAATTTTCATTCTTGGAGTTAGAAAAATTCTTATTTCTTCGTTATACTTACTTTCAATGCCATGAATCAGGCTAAAGAAAGAATGCAAAATACTTATGTGGATGGTAACGACTCAAACATGGCTTTGAATGGCAAAGACAAGCATGGTTGTGTCTAGAGTGTGTTTTTTTGGATTTGTAGTTTACTATTGGGTTTGCCTTTTAGACAAGCAAAGACAAGGGGAATTTTTTTTACACTTAACTCAATTTTCTATTCAGGTTTTACTTTCGAGAGGCCATTGAAAATGTTGTTAAGAGCTTTATCAGAAATGAAAACAAATATATGTCAATATTTACACTCATTTGAAAGCTGTATTGTGCATTATTTTGAGGGTTTCTTTTCTGTTAGGTGGATATTTTTTGTATAAGCTTAATGGTGCTCATAGGCAAAGGCTCTATGCACTTGAGGGGGGAATTCGCTGTTCAGATGGAAACTAACGAGCTTATGAAGGCTTAGTCAGGTGAATTATTTACCTACATATTCATAAGAATTCGATAGATGTAAGATATGTTTCATGTGATCATCAATTTCCAACCTCCCCATCTAAAAACGACAAATGCTGATGATATGTTTTTTTTTTGTTTTGTAATTCACAATAATAGGATGTAGGCTCCTTTTAAGTCAATTTATTAGGAAGGCAAAACTATTAAAACAATTCTATGTAGTGGTAGATTTTCCTTTATAATTCATGACCAAAACAATTTGTTTATTGTGTTTTTTTTACTATGCAGCCAGAAAGATAATATGTTCCTATTACATGCTATATAAATTGTATGTCTCTGGTTTGATGCCCTTCTATATAAGGTTTTTGCAGCCTGATTTTGCAGGTTAGGTGTTGTCTTTTTCTGCCTAATATATTTTGGCTACGAAGGAGATGAATACAGGATGCATGAGGAGCTCTCATGGGGGATACAAAATGGTGATTTCTTTGGCTTATATCCTACTCAGTTCCCTTTCCATTATTCCTCTTCTAATTTTGATTCTATTTTCTTATGTAGTTTCTTATACTATATTCATAAAATTTTGGAAATGTGATGTTGGAAATGTGTTAATTGTGTAGTTTGACGCCTTGAAAATGTCTTTTGTTTTTCCCCTCCTCTCCCTTAAAAGGTCTTTTCAATTTTTCAATGTTGCTATGCAGATAAATTGTTCAGAAGCAAAACAGAATGTGGTGTTGATGGGGCTTTCTCAACATTGCTTTCACTCTTGGTGTCAAGCAGATGACCTGCTGCAGCAATAAGATATTTAATTTGTTTAGGCACTCAACCTCCTTTAAAAGCACATTTGCTTGAATAACTCATTTTTTGTTGTGTTGAGCTCAGCTTGAACTGGTGGATTCTACTTCACCTAAGTACTCCAAGGCAGGAAATTTCCTCCTATTCAAGGAGGTACATTTATCCATCTCTTGCTTTATCACATTATATATTGCCTGTGTGGTTCGTTCTAGATTGAAACTAGCTTTATCCCACTGCATTAGACAAAATGTTTTCATGCAATTTGCAAAAAATGGGAGATGTAAGTTTGCTATAGGCTGGAGTGATCTCCTGCAAAGGGATCCAATTTTCTGGTGTTCTCCTATATGTCCTTGATTTTTTTCCTATGATATTATAGCTAGAACTTACAAGTTCTTCTGTCAGCATAATGAAATTCATTTAATGGCATGCCTCTGATGATGTTATCCACACTCCTCTTGATTTCCCTTTTAAGAATGATCACTGTGGTCAATACCCCAGTATTATTGTGGTAAAGTTCAACAATTTCACATGTCATGTATTCTTTCCAACCATCATGAATTTTTGTTTTCTTATAGGTTTTAGGCTCAATGTATTTAGAAGTGGCAAGGCTGAAATTTTTCTATGAAAAAGTTGTGTTTAGATAATTACTATAAGATGATTGAGTTGGATCTTAAATTTGTGGATGCTTTTGGGGTCTTTCTATAAAAAGGATAAACAATACCTTTTCAAAACCAACTCTCATATAAAGCATGTGTTTAATTTGCTATTATATCATTCCATTATTTGGATTCTGGCTTAAAAATCTCTTTTATCTAACAGTTGATGGTTGGTTCGAGTTTATAAATGAAAACAACTTCCAGATAGGCGACGTACTCGATTTCTCGATTGCTAGCCTCCCACCAATGGCCATCTATGTTGACTTTGCATGAGGATATGAATGCACAACAAAATATGTTTCTTTCTTAGAAGTTTTTATTGTTTTCTGTATTATCGTGGTTTGCGGGTTTACTTTTTGTGTAGTAGTAGTCTCTGGTTTTAATATCAATCAACAATGAACGTATTTTTATTAACCGTTGATTACTTTAATTAGGTTATGGATGAATGTTGCATCCCATTGCTTAAAACTATTAAGCTCCAATTTATCTTTTTTTAGCTAACCTAAGCTTATAACTTATATATATGAAATAACATCATTAATGTGATAAAATGCTTTAACTCAACATCTCTTTACATAAACTCTTCTAGAATTTGTTCATTCTCCATACATGAATACAATTTTTAATAATAACTATTTCTGAATTACATAATTATTTAAATTGAAACAATATTGCTCAACTGCTTGATTTTGAACCTCTACAATCTTTTCGCCAAAATCAATCTTCAATTCCAAACACACACATTAACATTAACGACTCACCCGATGACATTACATGGTGATGAAATATAATAAAATAAGAAATTTTGACATTTCTATTCATTTTTAACGATTGAGTAATAAACAAGTGATGGTGAACACTCATAATACTATAAGATCGACAACTTCCATCTTCGCATCTCTATCATTTTTAGAATATAACAAAATATTTCTAAAAATAAACAGAAATGCCAAGAGAATGAGAGATAAAGAAATAGAGAAAATGGATTGCTTGTGTGTTACCCTTAGTCAATAAGTATAAATGGAAGAGACGGTTATTTGAACATTCAGTATTGCGTCTTATTTTTATATAGCAACACGAAGATAAAAAATGGGTTTAGAAAAATAGAGTTTCTCATTTTTTTTTGGAGTCAGCCAGAAATGGAAATGGGAATGGGAACATCAGTGTTCCTCCTGGGGATAGTGACAACTAGAACCTCGTCCTTCTTCCGGAAGTTCAAATCAACTTCCTATCGAATATCCCACTATGCGCTCACGAAGGTGCAACGTTTCAGGCTTCTTAACTGATCAATTTCATCGTAGTAGACCTTCTCATTTTTTATTTTGCTGCTGATGCGGAGGTGGCTCCTGTTCTCAATTACCACTTTCACTTGGTCCTTCTTCAGTCCCGACACGTCTACTGTGAACACGTGCGCCTCCTTAGTCTCCTTTGCTGTAATATTGTAGAGACCAGTGGGCCATGTTCCAACTGGTGACTGCATCTTCATTGATTGTTGTCTCCTAATGGCATTATAGTGTAAATCAACACAGTATACCAAGAACGCTTGATCTTTTTGTTCATTTTTGAAGTGAGTAATAAACAAATATTCACAAATATCCATAATTCTATGAGATCAATTATTTCTATCTTGATCTTTCTGTCATTTTTGGGACATAACAAAATATCCTCAAAAATGAACAAAGAGATCAAGAAGGAAAACCCAACTCCAACAATAGCAACCACCACACCATTTATCCGATGACAGTGTAGACTACAACTGTTTAGGAAAATCAATATCCTAGAGTAATTTTCTTTTGACTTTCATATCAGTAATGAATGTATTTTTATTAACCATTTATTACTTTAAGTAATGGTATTATAAAGAGAATGTTGTTACTATTTAATATAAATGTTATTGTTGGGAAGCTGATCCGCTATTTGTAAATTTAAAACATATATTAAATATTAATAATCATGATAGTAGTGTAGTCGGTATGGAGTGAGCCCGTGCGGAGCACGGGTACATAGGACTAGTTAATTAGGTTAACAAAGCGGATTTACCCCCACATAAGGTAAATCCGCTTTTGTTATTTAAAAGCGGATATACCCCCATATAAGGTAAATCCGCTTTTAAAAATAACAAAATCGGATTTACCCCCACTTAAGGTAAATCCGCTTTGTTATTTTTAAAAGCGGATTTACCCCATCTTAAATAAATCCGCTTTTAAATTTTTAAAATTTTCAGTGGAAATCGGATTTACCTCACAGATACATAAATCCGATTTGGAAATCGGATTTACCTAATAGATACATAAATCTGATTTCCAAAAAAATTGAAATCAGGATACGTTCGGGTTTTTTAAATTTTGTGAAGGGCAATTGCGTCTTTTCGCAGGGTCGATGGGGGTAGATTGTTATGTGATGGGGGTACAAAAAATCCCTAAAACAAACTGTCTTTAAAAAATAAAAAAAAACAAGAAACAAAAAGAAATCGGACCCACCCAAAGATATTAATACAAATGTTCTGTTGCTTCTTTGAAAAATGGAAAACGGTTCTGTTAGTTTTACTTAACAGACAAAGTTACATTTTCTATTTCTTCGTTAAATTTGTTCTCAGACATTTTTTTTTTCAATAAGAGAAATTGAATTAAATGGGAGTACTAGGGGGGTACTCCAACTCGATACAAGAGATACTAATGAATATTGTTTATACACACTAATGGATTATTCCACCATTGGGCTACCCGTCATATATATTACATCTTCTTCCTAATCTACCCGCAAACCAACTCCAAGAGGTATGTTTGATATTGCTAATAACCGCCACATGATTAGAAACCTTCTCTTGGAATATTCGACGGTTCATTTCCAACCACAGTGCCCAAACTGTTGCCAGCCAAATCAAGAATTTGAATTACCTGCAATGTTTTCCTGTTACAAGGCCACCATACCACATAAAATGCTCCAGCACAGATAACTCTGCCTCCGGTTGTCTGTCAGTCCACCTGTTAACATCCTGCCAAACTGTATGTGCAAACAGACATCAAAGAATAGATGTGCTAATGTTTCACTGTTTTCATTACACATCGGGCAACATGGCTATTATAGAGTAACCCCTCCGACAATTAAAATCATCTCAGACGTTATCTTTCTTCGTTAAAAACTTAATTAATACCCTCTCCAGATAAGTATAAGCAAAAAGTACATATTTTGATCTAATATAATTTATAATTTGAGTCTTCTTACAATAATTATATGCTAAACTTTCCAGGAAGGAATTTTAAATATTACATTGCTTCTTTAAAAATTGCACATCTTACTTTATTATTTTATTATACAATTTGATATTTATGCATACATTTAGTTTTTTTTTGATAATTAGAAGTTTTATTAATGAAATTTGTTACGGATTGGGCCTTTATCAATAAGGCCCAACACCAAATGCAGATCCATCAACCAATGGTGGAGATTAAAGACCTAGATTCAATGGGAACCATTGGATCCCAAAACCTATAAATAAACATTCAATGCAATGTCTAAGGTACACACTCTTTCCTACTCTTTACCTCTAATCAGTTCCCTAGCTGACTTGAGCGTCGGAGTGTCCCTGCAGGTACCACCTGCCCCGGATCGGAAGCGGAGCTCGGTTGATCAAGACCAACCCCTACCAACTATCTCGGACCGGACTTGGTATCTAAGATCGAATACAGGTCCTGAGATACGGTACAGAACATTGGCGACCACAGTGGGAGGATCTTGTACTTTAGTTCCTCTCCCATCTCCTTGATTGACAATGACTCTGACCTTACGTCGTAGGACTATCCCGAATGTTGCTGAAGGACCGGTTCTGCAGCGGGTGACTCCGGAAGGAGTGGCAATCACCTTACCCCTTAGCCCGGCGCATGCTCAAAGCTCGGCTACGGCTATGGTTCCTGGGAGCTCAGCCCGAAACCGACTTCCATCTCCCCCTCCGACCATTCAGGTACCGATCGATGTTGTTCAACAGCTTGTCCTGTTCCTAAATCGGCAAGCCGAGGCCGACCGGCAGAAAAGCCAATGCTGCACCTAGTTAGAAGCTCAGATTGCTGAGATCCGGGATCGTAACATCCCGGATCGAAGTTCCTCTCGGTGCAACTCTTCAAGTGGAATGACTCATGGCCGCGACCGCCCCAGGTCTCCGGTTTGGAGGAGATACCATCACCTCACTCTACCTCGTTGTAGAGGAGCGCGGGGACCAGAGACTCCCCCAAGTCGGACCCCTAATGATTCCTATGGTCTTGAGGGTTCCCCCTCGGCCTAGCTTGTTTCTGTTTTCCTCTTCTCCGAGGCGACGTTCTAGAAGCCGGGAAAAATCCCCGAGGCAGGAACGTCGGCGCCTTCGCTCACAGAGATCCTCCGACATTAAACTGACACCTCGAGTCCCTCAGGTGGTCGCGTTTTAACATCGCCAAGGATACCATTACCCTGAAGAGCGAGTTCGATCTGGGCCGAGTCCTGGTAAACTGTCCTGAAGGCGACTTTTAACTGACACCTCGAGTCATTCAGGTGGTCACGTTTTTAATGGCTGAGGTTGCCATTACCCTGAAGGGTGAGTTCGATCTGGGTCGAGTCCTGGTAAACTGCCCTGAAGGCGACTTTAAACTGACACCTCGAGTCACTCAGGTGGTCACATTTTAAATGGTCGAGGTTGCCATTACCCTGAAGGGCGAGTTCGATCTGGGCCGAGTTCTGGTAAACTGCCCTGAAGGCGACTTTAAACTGACACCTCGAGTCACTCAGGTGATCATGTTTTAAATGGCCAAGGTTGCCATTACCTTGAAGGGCGAGTTCGATCTGGGTCGAGTCCTGGTAAACAGCCCTGAAGGCGACTTTAAATTGACACCTCGAGTCCCTCAGGTGGTCACGTTTTTCACATTGCCGAGGCTGGTGGCAGACACCCTCGCTGGTATCAGCCCGGCCTCGAAGATCTTTGACAATACCCGTATCTCGGGCGCTCCGAGGCTGGTGGCTGACACCCTCGCTGGTATAAGCCCGACCTCGAAGAATACTGTCCTGAAGGCGACTTTAAACTGACACCTCGAGTCACTCAAGTGGTCACGTTTTAAATGGCCGAGGTTGCCATTACCCTGAAGGGCGAGTTCGATCTCGGTCGAGTCCTGGTAAACTGCCCTGAAGGCGACTTTAAATTGACACCTCGAGTCCCTCAGGTGGTCACGTTTTTAACATTGTCGAGGCTGGTGGCAGACACCCTCGCTGGTATCAACCCGGCCTCGAATGTAACATCCCTAAATTTTAAAGGTACAAATAAGGAAATTGTGAACGACTTAATAATTTGGGTGGAATAATTAGTTGCGACTCGAGCGTGAGTAGTCGAGAAAACCATTCCTAAGGGATAACCATAGAATTATAGGAGTTTTAGTCTCAAAACCATGACCTAGTGGGCCAAGGGCATTTTGGTCATTTCACACCACTTTAGTCCTCATCCCTTCACCTTAGCACTCAGCTGACTCAACCATTCTCATTCTGACACTGAAACAAAGAAAAAGAAAGAAGGGAAAGAAGAGAGAAAGGAGAAGGGAGGAGAGAGAGGAGGAGAAGAAGCCATCATCAACACAATCATTTCCTCTTGCATGTGCATCTCCTACACCTTTCAGCTCCATATTTCATCCTCTTCCTTCTGGTACAAACTTCTGAGCCTAACCCTCCCTAGATCATCATTTGCCATTTTCGAATTATAGAGCCAAGAGATTGAAGATACAATTTCAGCTGAGCTTCTGCAGGAAACCCGTATGACCCACCTTCAGTAATTTCCACATATCTCACTGTACAAACCTCCATTTTAAATCATTGTTGTTTCTTTAGAAACTAGACACAAAAGCCTCCAGTTTAGGCCCAAGAACCATCCGATTTCATTGATAATTAAGGGAGTTATCATGTCCACAAGTTTCGTTTCTGAATCAGCCTCAGTTTTGACCCAGCTCCATTGTTTCCTTTATAACTCTCTGAATACTGGTTGCATGTGTGTGAAACCCGATCCCTCAGAAACTAGATAAAATTCCATTCACAATAGGCACCTGTTTTGCTAAGTTTGTTTGAGAATCGACTGATTTATGTCCGCTGCAAAATGTCACATGGTTGCTGGAAACAGCAGGAGCATTTCGGGTAGCTGAGTTCAAAGTTGAAAAGTGGTTCGAAGTAGTTCGGGTTGATTCGAGATGCATTCAGGGATGATTCAGTAACTGGTAAAGTTTGAGGATTCACCCGGGATCGATTTCGTGTGCGTTGGAGCGGATTCAGAGAGTTCGTGAGTCACCGTTCGTTTATATTCGAGAAGTTTCGGCGTCGGGTGAAATTGTCATCACCAAAAGGTGAGTTCTATACTCACTAGGGAAATTGTTGTTAATATATGTATTGATTGTTTCTTGATGAAATTATGGTTGATGGCTGAATTGGTTGCTGTTTGGATACTTAAATTGTTGCTAAGCTCACTGTGTAGACACTTTCTGGGTAGGTTCGAATTTCGGCTAACTGGGACTGTTTTGCTGGTTGATAAATTATATAGCTTACCATTTTAGAAACTAGACTGAATGAATGTCATTTTGGATTTGGTTTGGTCGCATTTGGAGTAGTATAGATCCAGTTATAGGCTCCATAAGTTAGGGTAAAATTCTGGGAACAATCTGGACATAGGGTCAGTGTTTTGGGCATGGTGGTTTCAATCGAACTCCTTTTCGGATGATTTCTATTTCTTTGAAAACTAGATTTAATTTTCTACTGTTAGGCTCAGGTTCCAGGTTAATTGAGTAAATTTTGATCACTTTAGGAAGATTGCAATCTAGGTCACAGTTGCAATCCTGTTTTCTGAACATACTGTGTTATTTATAAAACTGTATTTATTGACCCATCGTTCTACAACTCTAAAAACATAGTCAGAAACTAGATGTCCTTAGCTTTCCGTAGAGGGGTCGTTTGCTAAATTCCGTAGCCATTTGATAGGTTAAATAAATTCTCAAAGTTTAGGTACAGTTGCTGAATTAGAATGTTTGAATTATTGCTTCTTTAGTGGATTATGTTTTCAATGAATTGTTTGATGTTTATGATTATGTTGATTGTGATTGAAAGTAATTATGATTGATGAAGTGTGATGTTTCCCTTGGAGGATGGGCCAAAACCTTGTTTCCTTAAGTTCTAATGATAACAATTTTATGTTCCACGTTGAAGTTAATGTTATGTCCTTGTTGATTGTTTATGAAACGGCCCAATGCGGGTACACGGATTGTGTTTGGAATGATAATGATTGGATTGAATTGTAAATGTATATCAGTCAGGTTAACGAATTTAGTAATCACGAGTGAGATCACGTTACGATAAGATAAGACGGACTAAAGGCCCTAAGGTTAAGAATAAGACTAAGTTATGTTTATGTCAAGTTAGTATTATGTTATGTTCATTATCAGGTATATTAAAATATATACATCAGTTCAGTCTCGGGTGACGACCGTATTTCAGTTTAGTGTGCTAGGGGAGGGGAAGTCATGAGCCCTATGAACCTAGACCCCATGAGGTTTGCCCGCTAATGATTAGTGGATTGGGTTCACCGGGAGTTTATTTTGCCAAATGACCGGTGACATGCTAAAAATCATGTGTTAGTGTTGCCTCTCGTAGTCGGCTTAAGGGTTATGAGGACAACGTTAGAATTAGCCACATAGTCAACTATTAGGACTATGAGTTATGAATCAAGCATAATGAACCGAGAGAGTTAGTAAGGGGTCTCGATAGAACTCGCTGAGACAAGTTGTCTCACCCAATCATTGTTGTTGTTTTTTCAGAGATGCAGGATAAGTTGAAGATGATGAGGCATGGGCCTGGAGCTACTTGAGGATTGCCGATGCTTTTAGTTATTCTGTCATGTATTTTCCTTTCAGTATCTTAGACTGTTCGATTGTATGACTTACGTTTGTAAAAGTTGTAAATCGCTTTCGCAGACTTCTTATTTTGGTATTGAACACTAAGTTGAGTGATGTAAGGAACGGATTTCAATTGTCCTAATTAAGTTATGTTCAGTTATGTAAGTGCGCTTGATGTGTTTTGCATCGATGTTTAGTTTGTGTTCAATATCTTAAAAAGGAAGTTACTCTGATATACGCCAGTAGTGCATTTCGGTAATTTCTACAAGTTAGTAATTATCGGGGTGTTACATCGAAGATATTTGACAAGACCCGTATCTTGGGCGCTCCGAGGCTGGTGGCAGACACCCTCGCTGGTATAAGCCCGGCCTCGAAGAATACTGTCCTAAAGGCGACAATAAACTGACACCTCGAGTCACTCGGTGGTCACATCATTTCCTGACACTCCGAGGCTTCCGAGGCTGGGGGCAGACACCTTCGTAGCTATAAGCTCGTCCTTGTAGAAGGTCGCAATCTAAAGACTGAATCCCGAATGTTCAGAGGAACCTTGAGTCACTCAACGATCATCTCTGTCTCGGGAGCACTAGCCCGGTTTCGTGGAGCTCGGACAAGGCTTTCAAGTCTAGCTCGCCCCAAGACAACCCGAGTTGGGGGGAAATTGTTACGGATTGGGCCTTTATCACTAAGGCCCAACACCAAATGCAGATCCATCAACCAATGGTGGAGATTAAAGACCTAGATCCAATGGTTCCCATTGGATACCAAAACCTATAAATAAGCATTCAATGCAATGTCTAAGGTACACACTCTTTCCTACTCTTTACCTCTAATCAGTTTCCTAGCCGACTTGAGCGTCGGAGTGTCCCCGCAGGTACCACCTGCCCCGGATCGAAAGCGGAGCTCGGTTGATCATGGATTTACAAAGAAAGATGGAAGGGATGCACCAAAACACCTTGGAACAACATCAAGGAAACACCGTGACACACCAATGCGACAAAAAAAAACATACAACCAAGCTAAGCTCATAGCATCACTGACACAACAAAACTCTCAAAAACAACAACTACACCAGAGCTAACACACCGATGCAATGAAAAACAAAAAAAACCAAACCAAAAACTAAAACAAAAGTGCCATCCACAGCAAACACCCAAACAAGGCTGCCAACGTCACTCCTTAACACCGGTGTAATTCAAAAGTCACTCCTTTACTCCACCGCAACTCAAAGCCACTCCTTTACGCCAATGCCACTCAAAGTCGCTCCTTTGCACCAATGTGACACAATTGTCTCTTCTATACGCCGAAATCAGGTGTAAAATTCCTACGCACTGCTAAAAGGAAGATAGACTTCACACCGAGCTGCTAATGCTATTGCATCAATCCAAAAAGCTGTAGAAAACCCCTTACGAACACCATCCGACTACACCATATCATCGGAAAGGGAACCATCTCAACAAAACACACCTTTAGAGCACAACACAAACAAAGGCTCCGCCAAGACACCAAAGCTGCACAGGACAACAACAGAAAGGCAGTAATAGTCGGCGGCAGACCCAGGACCCCGGGGTCAAGGGTGTCAAATTTTTTAAGGTCAGTGTCAAATGGGTGTAAAACTCGGTCTATTAGTGCAATTTAAAATTTTCAGGAGATTCAAAATAAAAATTTTAGGAGATTTAGGCTATTTATATAAGGTGGTAAGTACAATTTTTTTTCAAGGGTTCAACTGAACCCCTAAATACAAGTTAGGTCCGCCGGTGGTAATAGTAGGACTACACCCAAACACAACGGAAGGAAAAAATAACGGTCAACTGGAGGCACTATCAAGAGATGAACCTGACTGGAAGAGGAATACAGCGCGACAGAAGAAGCAAGCATATCTACATCAAATACACCCAGTCACACCAAACCAACACCGAAACACCCGAAACAAGAGACATCGAAGGAGGAAAACCTCATCCTCATCAAGCCAACGGCCACACAAATAGCGCCAGAACAACACCAATCTCCAGCAGCACAAAGGCAAGACCCAGGAGGCAGCGAAAACAACACCAAGGCACCAACCCACACAGAATCAACACTCCAACACCGCGTAAACACGACATACAGTTGCATCCTCGTCAATCGCTCTGCTACCACCCCAAACATCCAAGCCCTTCTTTAAACTTGTTGCTGGACGACACCGACAAATTCTCCAACGACGTTAACTCCTCTTATTAAGATTCTGAAGTTTGTAACCCTCACAGCATGCAAGCGAATTGACTAAGCACCCACCAAAAGCCTTCAAAAACTCCAAGCAGCAAAGGATCCCTCAAAAGAACAGAGAGAACATGAGATGATCAGAGGCGGTAACGGGATCCCTGAAAAAACACAACACCCATCTCTCCACAAGCAGAACTAGACCCTAGCCCATGTTCCAACCTCACTGTTGTAAGAGCAGGATTCCAAGACTGAAGGCACACCCGAAAAGACCGACACCATACCTGAAAGGCAAACCCCAAACACCTCAAACCGCATAAAGATGCGACCTTTACACACCAAACAGACCAGAGCTGCTGAAAGCAGCTTGAATTAACACCTGAGCGCCACAACACCTAACGACAGACCCTTGGGAGTGCAACACCTGTAACCTTAGCTAGTTGAAAGACTCTGCAGCAAGTCGTCCGCATCCATGAGACCATCTAAACACCACTTGGACTGGAAACTTCTTAGTCTTAATCGAACCACCAACACCAAGTGTAACACCAAAAGTAATTAGTAATTACTTTGATTTCTATGAGGCTTGAGTTTTAATTTTTGTTTTTGATTTTATAGGTTTAGTGAATTAATTCCTAAAATGATTGATTGACTTAGTTAATTGTGTCCATAAGAATTATTGAGTGAATTATTGTGTCTTTGTTGCATTAGTGAAAGTGGGGAATTATTGGGTGAGAGTTAGAAATTTTCATTACTTTGCAAACCACATTTAATTGGTTTGATTTCAGTTGCTCTCAATTTACCAAGCTACCCCTTCAATAAACACTTATACATAAAACACATGAGCTGAAAACCAAACACCAAAAACACACACACACTCATCATTATTTCAGCATTTTGAGAAAACACACATTTGGGAGGGAGAGAGAGAGAGAGAGCGAGGGAGGGAGGGAGGGAGGGAAAGAGAGAGAGAGGGGGGGAGGGAGAGGGAGCGAGAGCGAGAGCGAGAGAGGGAGGGAGAGGGAGAGGGAGAGGGAGGGGGAGAGAGGGAGAGAGAAGAGAGAGAGGGAGAGAGAAGGGGGAGAGAGATGGGGAGAGAGAGAGGGGGGAGAGAGGGGGAGAGAGAGGGGGAAAGAGAGAGGGAGAGAGAGAGAGGGCGAGAGATTTTTCTCTACAAAAGAACAATTTCTTTCACAAACTTACATTTTTCTATAAAAATAAATAAATAAATATTTCTACCCAAAAAATATAAATTGAGGATTAAATCGACTGTACAGTCAGGTTAGTCACCGTTCTAGGATGAATGAGCCGTACGGCTCAATAGTCTTAGAACCCCTAAAAAGAATAATAGTTGATAAACCTCAAAGCCTGACTTCCCTGTGCCTAGGACTGTGTGGAAGCTTCCAAGTGGCTAGCTAGGACACTTGGCGCATTTTTATTGAAGGATTGCTTTTGGTTGGTGAGGGTTTAGGGCGAGAGAGAGGGCGAGAGAGAGGGAGAGAGAGGGAGAGAGAGAGGGAGAGAGAGAGAGGGTCAGAGAGAGAGAGCGAGAGAGCGAGAGAGAGAGAGGGGTTATGGGGGAACTTGCATGTCTCTTCCACTCTATTCATTGAAACCCTCCACTCATCAACACATCACCATTTTTTGTTCTCATTTCCCTCTCATTGCGAAAAACCACACCCAACAAGCAAACCCCAAATCTGCCCAACATCTCAACTTCCATGAAAGCTTAAAATTTCAGTTTGCATGTTCAACTTTTGGCCATTAGGGAGTACTATGGGCTGTTAGAAGACCTACATTAGCTTCCATTGGCATTTTGAAGATCACATTCCATCTTTTGGGGCTTGGGAAATCGAGTGGAGCATTAAAGAAGTTGATTTGGTACTTTGGAGCTCATAAGTTGTTGATTTTTCTTAATAATTTGTTGAAACAAGTGAGTTCTTTGCCCTTTTCTTAAATTTCAAACATGAATTCTGAATTGGTGTTATTAGAAGTCTATTTTACCTAATGCATGTTGCTTGGACTGTTTTGGTTGTTGGATACATGTTCTAAGATGAGTTAAAAACAATTTGTGAAGCCATTGTGTGTTTGTGATGATATGGAATGAGTGATGTGTTTGATGTTAACTATGAATGCTAATTGATTGCATTTATGTGTGTTTTGGTCGCAAATTGTTAGTTAGTGTTGGTTGGATGAGTTTGTATTGAAGGGAGATGGATTTGGAATGAATAAAACTGGTTTTGAAGTGATTTTTATGCATAACAACAGGTCTTAATCGATTAACACGACCCCTTAATTGATTATAGTACTTCTAGAGTCGTTTTCTAAAAAACTGTCACCTTCTTAATCTATTAGGGTAATCGATTATCATAATGGTTTAACTTAATAGATTAAACCGTGCAGAATTTTGCTATTTGCTGGTTTTCATTCCTCAATTTTATAACTTTTCCATCTCCAAAACTAACCATACCTTGTGTCATATGATAAATGATGTTGTCTTTATTAATGCCAATTGAAATTGTTTAAGCTCATTGTCATCGATTGTAATGTGTTCGGAGGTCACGGTTAAACGGTTTTTGAGTCGAGTCAAATTCTTTTAGAAAACGCGAGTGCGAAAACTAATTAGTACATATATAAGTACACCATAAATAAACTAATGAATGGATGATGTACTTGGGGTTGGTCTCATGAACCAATCTCAAGGCCCAAGAGGTTTAGTTTAAGGATAACTTATTGATGACGGGTTCCCTACAGTTTACGTAGTAGCATTTATATTATGTAAGCCTACTGCGTTAGGGGGATACATCATAGGTAAATATTAAAATATATTCGGATCGTATTATAGTAAGGAGTCTCGAAAGGACTCGCTGAGATTATGTAATCTCACCCCTTATTGTTGTTGTTTTTCAGACAAACAGGTAAAGGCTAAGGAAGGTAAAGGCAAAGGGGGAGTAATCCCACTCTTTGAGGATAATTTTTGAGGAGATTAGCATGTTATAAAATGCCAAGTTTCATGTTGCGATGTTTATGTATTTTGTTGAACCATAGGCGTATTAGGATATATGTACCTTGATTTTTGGATTAATCACTCAGGTTGACTGTTAAGGGATGATTTGTATCAGTTGTATTTCTGAGACAGATGTTATTTATTTAGTTTCGGTTAATCCAATTTGTCAAAGTACATCTCTGAAAGGTCTAAAAAGTGACGTTCCGGATTTTATTATTGACTAAAATCTAGGATGTTACACCAAGAAGGCACAAACGCGCCTTCACACACCTTGACACCAGAAGAAGAATCACACGGAAGAAAAGAGACCCAGATCAATAGATTTGACGCGATCAAATCAGAACACCCTTAGATTAGAAAACACCACAACAATCACTGCGGCGGAGGAAGATGAACCAGTCTCAGACGTGAAACTCACAGCAGCACACGCAAACTCCAATCAGATCTGGAAAAGGGAAAGCCAAAGGGTGATGGATGCAGGACGGGAAGAGGGGGGAGAGGTGGTGTGGAAAAGGTGGAAGGGGATGAAGGATAGAGAACCGCGAAGGTGGGGGGAGGAGAGAGAGGGTGAAGAAACAGAGTGGAGTGGGAGAGGGGAAAGACGGTGGAGGGAAGAGGAGAGAAGAAGAGACCGAGGGTAAAGGGAGGAGGAGCTCCGGCGGCGGCAGAGGAAGCCCCCCCTCTGGCGGCGTTTAGGGTTTCGGAACCAGAAGAAAGGCATAGAGGGAGCGTTTCGTTTTGCATACATCTATCTATATACAATACAATTGAAAATAATCTCATTAAACATATTGACACATGTCATCTCAAGAGTAATCTAGCTATTAGTACATCAAAAGTATTTCACATATGTCATATGTTTCGGTTACTATATATTATATTTATATTTATTTAATGATTTTGATGTTTCGGTTAGTTTTTTATATATGTTTCTGTTACTATATATTATATCTTTATAAATCCATAATTTAATTAATGATTTTGATGTAACATTAAGTTAATAATTGTATATGTTTCGGTTACTATATATTATATTTATTTATATTTATTTTAATTATATATGTTTCAGTTTTATTTCTAGCAATTATACTCATTTATATAATACTAATACTAATGATATTAATATGGTAACATTTCCAGTCAATTTTTTTAATATAGTAACATTTATTTTATTTTGTACCATAATAGCTTTAATTGGCTATCAATTATATTAAAGCAATTGTCCAAAAAAAATTATATTAAAGTCAAATTTTCCTATTCATT
The DNA here is from genome assembly GCA_039519185.1 of Astragalus membranaceus. Lineage (NCBI taxonomy): Eukaryota > Viridiplantae > Streptophyta > Magnoliopsida > Fabales > Fabaceae > Astragalus > Astragalus membranaceus. The sequence continues at coordinate 20,684,822 of CM076850.1, read as the reverse complement.
ACAAACAAATTTGAGAAAAAATTTTATACTATTCCTGTGGTCAATTATTTTCTTGCTATTAATTCACTTTGGTTTAATCCAAGAAGACAATGTTGAATCCTGGAAGGTTTTCGTTACAAATAGATAAATCCTTGAGGATAATAGTGTCTTCACGCAAGCTAATTTGTTGTTTTCATGGAGTGTGACCATGGCTTCATCATGGTTCGTTGTTTGATGTCTCCTTCAACATCGAGTGTGTATAATGGAAAGATATTAAAGTTTGAGGAACATCTAAGCGGCTATAGTAGTACAAACTTAAGAAATTGAAAGTTGATGCTTAATGTTGTCATTGTAATAATGTATATATGTAGTTGATTTCATGTATACATTTAGTGATTATAATTTTAGTTTTATATTTTATTTGTCTTCTCTTTCTTTTGCTAATACAATATTGAAGATATTTAGGAAATCTATTTGCCTAAAATATAAAAATTAGGAATGATGTGTTTGTGCTTTTTTTAGGAACAAAAGTTTTGATTTTGGAGGAAAGATCATTATCCATTATGCCTAAAAGAATTTTTACCATGAATATGAATTATTAAATTTGTGAATTAATATGTGTGCTCCGTTCGTGTCATTTCTAGAAATAACCAAATCGCTGACTCTTAGTTCTAATCTTAACATTAGTTGCTAACTATGTTTGAGATAATATTTGTGACATGGTAGAATAGTGCTCTGTTGTTGGTCCTGAAATTGTGAACATTAATTATGTTATCACTCAAGTGGATAGCACGTGTTTTTTTTATTGAGCCTTATATACTTATTAGTGTTGATTGGCTAAAGTGGATAACCATCTTAAGAATAATATTTGTCTCGAATTAGTAGTTTGATGTTGTCTTTCAGTTTTACTATTACCAAGTCGTTCCTAAGCTAAAACTCTATCTGGTTCTCATATTCATTTTTTTATTCAGTTTTAATTCCAAAAATTTCACTTCTGGTTTGATTTATCATATCAAGAAAAGAAAATACTGATGTTGGAAATGATAGAGGTAACACTGTTCTGGACTGGACCAAGAGGTCCATTTAGCAAAACCAGGGGGTGCGTTTAGCAATTGAACATGGATCAGACCAATCGATTCGGCCCATATCCACCACATACAAGCCCAACTAAAGCCACCACGCTTGGATGTTCAGATCGATTTTGATAATCCGACGGTCCACAAACGATCATCGATTTCCTATAAATACCGGCTCGCATAGCCATTTATACGGTACACACTCTTCCCTTGCAAATTCACTAGCTTATTCTCATACTGACTTGAGCGTCGGAGTGGTTTTGCAGGTACCCCCCCGGGCGCTCACTGACCTCCTGCCAGGGCAGCAAGAGACCTACAAACAGCAGCCGACCAAAATACTGCTAGGTACAGAACATTGGCGACCATAGTGGGAGCTATCTATCTTTCACATCATCACTACTCGAATTTTTCTCTTGCTACTCCATGGCTCCCAGAGGCAGACCCCGGATTCAAAGCATTGTCGTACCGGCATCCCGACCAGAGGATACTCCGGAAGGCAACGTCGTAACCTTACCTAACGAGGGTACCAGTCATCCTGCCCAGCCTTCGAATGTGAGTCAGCTTTTGGATCTCCTGGCCAATCGCACTCAAGCTATGCTGCATCAGGAAAACCAGCAGAGTGCTAAGGACATGCCCAACTCGGCGCCCATGAAGGCGCCTGGTAGGGCGCCAGGCCAGCATCAGACAGCGCCCATGAGGGCGCCTGGCACCCATGAGGGCGCCTGGCAGGGCGCCATGGCAACATCAGGCAGCGCCCATGAGGGTGCCTGGTAGGGCGCTAGGGCAGCATCAGACAGCACCCAAGAGGGCGCCTGGCACCCATGAGGGCGCCTGGTAGGGCGCCATGGCAACATCAGGCAGCACCCATGATGGCGCCTGGTAGGGCGCTAGGGCAGCATCAGACAGCGCCCATGAGGGCGCCTGGCACCCATGAGGGCGCCTGGCAGGGCGCCATGGCAACATCAGGCAGCGCCCATGAGGGCGCCTGATAGGGCGCTAGGGCAGCATCTGACAGCGCCCATGAGGGCGCCTGGCAGGGCGCCATGGCAACATCAGGCAGCGCCCATGAGGGAGCCTGGTAGGGCGCCATGGCAGCATCAGACAGCCCCCATGAGGGCTCCTGGCACCCATGAGGGCGCCTGGCACCCATGAGGGCGCCTGGCAGGGCGCCATGGCAACATCAGGCAGCACCCATGAGGGCGGCTGGCAGGGGAACCCTTCCTCCAACAACGGTGACTTCGAGGAACCATCGTTCTCCCCCTCATGGAGGATCATGCTCACCTCCAAGGGACCCCTCCATCCCCTCCGGATGATACCTACCAGCCTCACGACTCCCGCTCCAGGACCTCCTCACGCGCATCCCTTGATACTCGAGAGGGGTCAAGGAACCGGGTCGACACCCACTGAAGGCACCACCGGGGATCGCCATCGAGGAGATCCCCCCGACCGACGCAGGCATAAAAAGTACATGGACTATGAAGAAGACAACTTGGCCTACCAAGAGGAGGCCAAGGTTGGCAGCATGAAAGCTGATCTGACTTGTTATGGGCACAGTACCAGCAAATGCAGCACCCCCAGGGATGACATTGAAGAAGGGAAGCTCGCCCAATACATGAATGAAGAAGCAGATGAAAGCAGAATATCAAGAAAGAAAAAAGGTCCAACTCCAAAGTCAGGAGTGGAACGAGATAAGTCTGAGACCCAACATACCATGCAGGGAGGGACTGCCTGGATCGTAGGGGGCAACCTCAACATTAACCTAAAGCCAAGATCATCTCTCCAAGTATGGGAGTCAAGGGTGTCATGGCGCGCTCATCTTCCTAAAGCAAAACAGCCAAGATCACGGCACCCACCCGGCAGGGATCCAAGGTATGAGACCACGATGTCTTGGGTAGAAAGCGCTAAGAAAGGCGCGGAAGTCAAGCAAATGACGAGACCATGAGGTCACAGACACCAGAGATACCCACCTACAAGGGTGATGTCTAGTCTGCAGGCCATAACTTCATCCATGTTTATCCGATTGAGGCGTGTAAGCATGCGTTGGAAAGCTAAGAAGCAGAGCTACAATTCTCATGTTAAGCTCGAAATCCAATTCATACGACTCCGCACCCAGGAAGGGAAACAAGCTGACAGCACCATGGTAAGCCAGCACCCAAGGCGCCCAGGAGGGCGCCAAATCCTGTTACGGAAGCAGCCAGCGTGGCACGTAAGAAAATTAAAGGATGCATGAGCATGTGAGTGCATGAGCACGTAAGAAAATAAAAGAGTGCATGAGCACGTAAGAAAATTAAAGGATGCGTGAGCATGTGAGTGCATGAGCATGAAAGGAAATAAAAGAGTGCACGAGCACGTGAGCAAAAAAAACATAGTACACGAGCACGTGAGCAAAAAACATAGTGCACGAGCACGTGAGCAAAAAAACATAGTGCACGAGCTCGTGAGAAAATAAAATAGTGCACGAGCACGTGAGCAAAAAGCATAGTGCACGGCACGTGAGCAAAAAACATAGTGCACGAGCACGTGAGCAAAAAAACATAGTGCACGAGCACGTGAGAAAATAAAATAGTGCACGAGCACGTGAGCAAATAACATAGTGCGCGAGCACGTGAGAAAATCAAATGATGCATGAGCGTGAGAGGAAATAAAGTAACGCGTGAAGTGATGGTGTCATTCTGCTTGCCCTCACACTCTCCTCCGCTCGCCCTCACAATCTCCTATGCTCGCCCCCTAGGTGCAATGTAATCGGCCAAGAGGAAAAGAAAATGTGGTGTTGCTCGCCCATACTCACCATCAATCACCTCGATCAAGGCAAGTCAGCAAAAAATATCAATAGACGAGCAGGATAATTGCTGTGATCCTCTGACAAAATTAGCAGACCCGACGACGACACGAGCCGTAAGGGCAACCTAACCTACGAGGGCATCCTAAACGACAACGTCAAGTCAAGACCATCCCCTAGGATAATCTCGACTTGGGGGGCAACGGTGGAACTAGGTCAATATCCACCAGAGGCACCACCAGGGATCGCCATCGAGGAGATCCCCCGACCGACGCATGTCAATATCGAACTTTGCCACGAGGCGCGAAGCGACTTTAAACGTGTCGCAACCTCTGACGGGATCAAATTCTGATCGATTCTAATAAACTGCCCCCAGAGTCCCACGAGGTGCGAAGCGGCTTCGAAAATGGTCGCAACCTCTGATGGGCGAGTTAAATTCGGATCGATTCTGATAAACGGCCCCCAGAGTCACCACGAGGTGTTAACTTTGCCACGAGGCACGAAGCGGCTTCGAAAATGGTCGCAACCTCTGATGGATGAGTTAAATTCGGATCGATTCTGATAAACTGCCCCCAGAGTCCCACGAGGTGTTAACTTTGCCACGAGGCACGGAGCGACTTTAAACGTGTCGCAACCTCTGAGGGGCGAGTTATTATTTAGATCGATTCTGATAAACTGCCCCCAGAGTTAACATTGCCATGAGGCGATATGAGATTATACATTCAGATGCGCAAGGCGATGACCAGCGCCCGAGGCCACCCAACGCGTGCCAGTTACAATTATAAGGAACAAGCTAGATAAATAGGAAGCTTGGATGTTTTAAAATGCAACAAAAAGAAATCAGGGGGCAATGACATCGAAGTCAACCCCGTTGGGTCGGTGTGTGACAAGCCTCCCGGCCAGAACCTCTTGATCAAATTAAAAAATCATGGAGATGTCAAACAGATAATGGTGAAGACGGAAGAAGCAATTCCCCTCGGCACCAAGCAAGCCCTGAAATTTCATCAAGAAGAAAAGCAGGCTAAGAGACAGGATGAGCAACAAAAAAGCAGAGTGCCAAGCACACGTCCACACAAGCCGGCACCCAAGAGGGCGCCTGGCAAGGAAGCAACCAGCGCCAATGAGGGTGCCTGGCAAGGAAGCAACCAGCTCTAATGAGGGCGCCTGGCACCAAGGCAGCGCCCATGAGGGCGCCTGGTAGGGAGCCAATACAGAAGCAAGCAGTGCCCATGAGGGCGCCTGACAGAGGGCGTCTGGCTTGATGGCGCCTGGAATGAGGGCGCCAGGCAGGAGGTGGTCTGGAAGCAAGTCCTTCGCAAGGGGGCAGCCATCACTGTGCAACGAGGCGTCCAAGACACCCATGAGGGCACCCAACCTTGTCTCGCAAAATCCTGCTCCACGAGGAGACACCGAGCGTACGCACGCACCGAACAAGCATCCAGCAAGGCGCCCAGGAAGGCCCCAACAGCAGAACGTAGCACTTGACACAAGGCGGCCAGGAGGGCGCCAACATCAGGATACGACACCCTAGCTTGACGCTTGGCACAAGGATTACCCCATAGGAGGCCTGAGTCATGGTCGCAACGAAGTGATCTTGTACGACCCGACAAGACAGATAGAGTAACGCATTACGACAAAGAAAAAATTTCTCTTTTTTACTCTAGAGAGTGAAAATGATAAAACACGGTCGTGACAAAGGCAGTGCCCCACGCGACTTCACACATCCGGTAGACCGAAGAAAATTCTTCAAGCCAAGACCATCCTCCGGAATAATCTCGGCTTGGGGGCCAACTGTTCTGGACTGGACCAAGAGGTCCATTTAGCAAAACCAGGGGGTGCGTTTAGTAATTGGACATGGATCAGCCCAATCGATTCGGCCCATATCCACCACATACAAGCCCAACTAAAGCCACTACACTTGGATGGTTCAGATCGATTCTGATAATCCGACGGTCCACAGACGAGCATCGATTTCCTATAAATACCGGCTCGCATTGCCATTTATACGGTACACACTCTTCCCTTGCAAATTCACTAGCTTATTCTCATACTGACTTGAGCGCCGGAGTGGCTTTACAGGTACCCCCCCCCCCGGGCGCTCACTGACCTCCTGCCAGGGCAGCAAGAGACCTACCAACAGCAGTCGACCAAAATACTGCTAGGTACAGAACAAACACCTTTGATTTGATAGTGACAAAGACATGTTACATTTTATTATGTATTTCTTGCGGTCTACATAATAGCAGAATAATATGGAATAGAGGAGTTGGAGAATCTATATGTGGAAGTATGACATGAATGAATGATGTGTTCTTCTTTTTATTTTGTAGACTCCAATGATACATTGTCTTCTCTTTTTGTTTTATTTTTAATATTTTAGAAATGTTACTGAAGTTTCGATTTTGAAGAGTCAAACCATCACAACATCAATCATTGTAATTATCTTGGAGTTGGTTCATTTATCGAGTGGGTAGTCGTTCTAGCTTTTCTATTTTGGATTGGTCGATTAACCCACTTTTGTGCCTAAATAATGTATGATCCCTTTCTCTTGTTTGAGTTTCAGCACCCCTAGTGCCCCAATCAAATATTGCTTATAAAAAAAATCAATCATTGTAATTAATGAATTATTAATATGTATGAATATTTATCATATTAATTTTATGAACTGGTTCAATGTGTTCAGGGCCAATTACATGTTTTGGGAAGAAGTAGAAAAAGAAGAGGCAGTGAAGATTTTCTTAACAGTGTTTGGAAGAAACAGGAAAAAAAATGTAAACCTTAACCAAATTTTTTATACGCGAGAATTGTATTATCAGATTTTTTTGTCACACACATATATACATATTATTGATATTTATTGCAATTATAAGAATTATATGATTTCTGATTAAAATGTGTTTTACTTCTTTTGCGCATAATATATATAGAGGGATTAAAGTTGGGAATTGATATGTTAGTGTTTTTATTGATCTACTATGAACCCCACATATATGATAGCAAAGATATCACAAATCTATTTGCACATAAATGAGTTTATAGCTAAAATTAGTAAGTTCAGAATAAACTCATTTAGTTTTTCACCACATGTCACATTCACAGCATTTTAGCAATCAATACTATTTTGACCTATCTTCTATGACACACTATCTATTTCCATCAAATTTGCGCTGCATCAAACCCTTCCCAATGCACGTAGCTTTTTCATCTCCCACCGAGGACAATCTAGATTTCAAGCCATATTCGATAAACCAAAAACCAGGAACACGATGTTGATAGAAGATAGACGACACCGCAGTGCCCAACATCAAAGAAACCAAAAAAAATGAAAGGGTAACCGTCAAATACAAATCGGGGTTTATACTTTTCTGTAAGTGTTTCTTTGGGGTTTCTCCTCTGCCCATTTTCTATTCCCATTTAAGAATTGATTAAGAGTTGTGTATTTTTTGTGTTTTCAGGTTGTCTCTTCTTTCTTCATGCAAGCAATGGCCATATATTTTGGTTTCTTTTGTTTACTTAAGGTTTCTATTGTCTTAGCAGGTGTATAATATTTATCTCAAAGGTTATAGACTTTGTAAATTAGATGTTCTTTACACGAGATTTTTGTTACTTTTCTTAAAGCATTTTTTATGATTTTTTGAATGAGTCGCTCAATAATAATAAAAATTATAATGTTTAAACCCTTTTGCCATTGAGTCAACATCCCTCACTTTTTATAAGGTAAATATCGTCTTCTCTATAATTTCTATCATTTGGTCACAAGACATTGTTTTTTTTTTTGTGTGGCTTTCATGTTAAGTTCTATTTTAAATGTATAAGTAAATTTGTATTAGCAGTTTTAATTTAGTATTAAGTGTTAACTTTTCCCAATATTCAACACAATAACCTAATGTAAAAAAACACATTAACCACTATTAAGACTAAGATGTAGTTTTACTTTAAAATAACTAATTACCCCATATTAATCATTTAATTGATTTTTTTACTATAATAACGATAAACAATATGATAGACATCAAATAACAGTAATACATCCTTTTATAATATAACAGATGTAATCCCTATTATCTTTAAAAATGCATTTAGGTGGAGCCTCTTGAATGATTTTTACGGCTTTTTGTTTCAAATTAGTCATAAATAAAATAATTAGTTTTAACAAGTTACTTATTTGAAATTTTATTATTTGTTTTGGTAAATTTAAAAATTATTATTTTAATAAATTAAAAACTAATATATACGTTCTATTTTAAATAGGTCTACTCATACCTATTTAGTTATTCAATTTATTGGTATGAGTCATTTTAGTAGACTTTGATTTTGCATTTAGCTGATATATGAAGTTCATCTCAAAATTTTCTCATGAGTGCATCTTCTTCAGTTTATTATTCTTTTTTTTTTGCATATCAGCATAGACGAAATGGATTTGATAGATGAGCGGGACACTGTAGATGATTATTTAAAATTGATATTTTTGTTGACAATCTCCTACTCTTTAATTTGTTATGTATATTTATCAACTTACGTATTAATATAATGTTAACATAGAATTTATATTTTTTTGAATCAAAAAAATAAAATTTATAGTTTTTTACTATATAGCGCGCGTAGCACGGGCCTACATATTACATGATTTTGTTTTTTTTGTTCTCATTATTTTTTCTGAATAGAATTTTCTTATGTAGGTAAATTTATTTAAAAAATTTGTGATACAAAAGATTCTTACGTTTACAAGAGTATTTTAGTAATATAATAAATATATATATATATATATATATATATATATATATATATATATATATATATATATATTGTATTATAAAGCATATCGAATATATTCCAATTCAATTAATGGAACCATAATTCTTTTTATGTTACAAGTGTCATTTTATGTTCTAATATATTATAATATCATATAATTAGATTTATTTATTTATCAACCATAACTAATTTTAGTTTATATTACTAAAACTCACTTAACACTTTTTAACTTGCAATATTTTTGAACGATTTATTACCCAATATAAATCTTTAGCAAATTTTTTCCGATGCACGGGTTAGGATACTAGTTTAGTTTATAAATTGATTTCACATTTTCCTTTCTTCATTAATGGTTCCGTCAAACTTTCTCTTTTATTATTGAATTTAACTAATATAAATTGAGTCTTCTTTCAAGTATTATGCTACACTTTCAAATAAAAATACAGTTTTAATTTCTGAAATAACATGCTTAGCATTTGCCTTATAAAGAAATAATGAAATGAAAATATCTATCAATATTATCACCCCAAAAAGAAAGTATTTATCAATAGTACAATATTTATTATACATTCAACAAATTCTATTCTTTTTGATAATTTTGGGTTGACTAATGTTTTGAAGACTATCATTATCGTTGCCAAAAATCATATATTCCTTCCATAATAATATATAAACAAAAAAGTACATGTATCGGGTCTAAATTTAGACCCGATACATGTACTTTTTTACTTACATTTTGTTGCGGAGGAAATAACCTTATTTTAACAACACACTCTTGCAAATATATATATATATATATATATATATATATATATATATATATATATATATATATATATATATATATATATAAGGGTGCAACTTAGTAGACTCTCATCACTAAAATCTGATCATTTTTCCACGATGAAAGACGTGAAAATCCTCTTCTGCTTTGTCATGCTTTTGCTTTTTGTCTCCAGTGAAATTGGTATGATTTAATTTATGATACTTAAGTTGTTTTGTTGAAATTTCATGCATGGTTTTGTGATTCCTAATGATTCAAGTTCATATGCAATTGGTTTCTCCTATTTTGTGTAGGGAATCAGGTACTGGTGGTAGACGCAAAACAATGTCTTTATTACACACCTCATTATTGTCGTAAATGGGAGACTTTGATTTGCATATTACATTGCAAGCTAGAAGTATGCCATTCATTCAAGGCAACTGGCCATTGCACCGACGACTACACTTGCCATTGCAAATGTTGTTAAATACTAGATTGAAATGTTCACCATTCAAATGTGTAAAATGGTGAACTAATAATAATATAAATAAAGCGTTTTCATTTCATAATTTCACTCTTGTCTCCTTTTATAGTGGTTATAGCTCTATGTTAATGTTGAATATTACTGATAAAGAAGAAAATCTTTTCGATTTTGGCATTGTAGAAGGACCATTTATATGAAAACATACAAGCTTACATAAGGTTATATAGAGGTTCTTTTTGTTCTACCTTTGTTACGTGTCCTTCATTCTTGTTGGAGGAGAATTGCGCAGGGAGAAGGAAAAGAATAGAAAACGCAGAAAAGAGAGGAAAAAACTGGGCAAGGCAATTAAACAGTAATTCAAAAACTGTATCGAAGGAGTGTGTTTAATTACAAGGTCGAAGGTGTATATATACAAGAGATGCAGCGCCTATATTGGGCCTATATTTCGACTGGGCCACATATTGACCCATTGGATGTTTTACTAGTGACACCTAACAATACTAACAGCAATTGAATTACAAACATATTCAATATTCCCTCTTAATTTACATTGCTAAGTGACATCATCCCAATCATTGTTCTTAGTTCTTCAAATCTTCCCTTTTGCAATGGCTTGGTCATTGCATCAGCTACTTGAAGTTCTGAGCAGCAATATTGCAGGTTCAGCTTCTCATTGCTGACTCTATCACGCAGGAAGTGATTTCTGGTCTCTATATGCTTTGACCTACCATGGGCGACAGGATTCTTGGCCAGATCTATCGCAGACTTGTTGTCGATCAGCAACTTCATTGCTGTAATTTTGTGCAGGACAGTTTCGGCCAATAGCATACTTAGCCATGATGCTTGACATGCTGCAAATGAAGCAGCCACATACTCTGCTTCGTAGGAGGATAAAGCTACTATGCTTTGCTTCTTCGAGCACCATGAGATGGGTGCTGTTCCATACATGAAGACATAGCCACTTGTGCTCTTTCGATCACTCTTGTCTCCACTCCAGTCGGAATCAGAGTAACCAAACACTTCAGCGGTAGCATTCGACTCAGTCTTACTAGGAATAGAATACCCTGACTTTGTGTTCCCTTTATGTACCTAAGCACTCTTTTTACAGCTATTAGATGGGAGGTTATTGGCTTCTCCATGAATCTGCTGATCATTCCAACACTAAACATAATGTCAGGTCGAGTGTTGCAGAGGTACCTAAGGGAACCAACAATCTGTTTGTAGAGGGTGGCATCTACTTCACCCTCTGTATCATCTTTCGACAGCTTGCTGCTTATGTCAGTTGGCGTCGAAACTGACTTACAATTGGTCATGTCGAATCTGTTCAGGATATCTGCTGTATATTTCGACTGATGCAGAAATATTCCCTTGCTTGTCTTCACAAATTGCATTCCTAAGAAATATGATAGATGTCCTAGATCACTCTTTTCGAATTCAGACATCATCACCCTCTTAAAGGAGTCGACTTCAGTCTCATTGCTGCCAGTTACTAGTAGATCATCTACATACAGGCACAGCAACAATTGAGTTTCAGTTCCATTCTTCTTAACATACACACCACGTTCATTAGTGCATCTAGTGAACTTTTGAGCCAAGAGATATCCATCAATTCTCTTGTTCCATGCCCTTGGGGCTTGCTTAAGTCCATATAGAGCCTTCTCAAGCTTGAATACCTTGCCTTCTTGTCCCTTTAATTCAAATCCAGGTGGTTGGCAAACATGGACTTCCTCCTCCAAAGGTCCATTGAGAAATGCTGATTTTACATCAAGTTGATGTAGGGGCCAGCCTCTATGATTTGCCAATGCCACTACCAGTCTTATGGTCTCGATCCTGGCTACAGGGGCAAAGACTTCATTGAAATCCAACCCTGGCCTTATACTTGGCCACTTCTCCATTGGGTTTGACTTTGGTCTTGTAGACCCATTTCACACCTATTGCCTTCTTTTGCTTTGGAAGTTCGACTAACTTCCATGTGCCATTTTTCTCTATTGACTTCAGCTCATCAATCATAGCTTCCTTCCACTGTTTGTGATTAAGAGCTTTCTCCAGGCTCACTGGTTCTACTTCAGCCATTAGTGCAAAGTGAGTCAGGTCTCCTTCTGCTGTAATAGCAGAATCTGGGAATGTGTCGAATCCTTCTAGCCTCACTGATCTCTGCCTTTCCCTTTGTGAGCTTCTGATAGGTTCGACAGTAACAGGTTCTGCAGTTTCAGTAGCTACATTCTGATCCTCTAGATCCCGAACTTCATCAAAGTCCAGTACTGTAGTTCTTTCACAGCCTTCTTCATTATGAGTATCCCAGTTCCACTTTTTCGACTCATCTACTATGACATCCCTGCTCTTCACTATTTTCTTCTGCACAGGGTCATACAGTTTGTATGCTCTTGTCGAATGATAACCAACAAGGATCATTTGTTGTGCTCTATCATCCAGCTTCTTCCTTAGTTTCTCAGGGACATGTCTGTAACATAATGAGCCAATTATTCTGAGATGCTTGACACTTGGCTTTCTTCCTAGCCAAACTTCTTCAGGTGTCTTCCCAATCAATCTCTTTGTGGGGCACTTGTTCAGAATGTATACTGCTGTGGCTACTAGTTCTCCCCATAAACTGTGAGGTAGCTTCTTTTCCTTCATCATACTTCTCACCATGGCGAGGATGGTTCTATTTGTCCTCTCAGCTGTTCCATTATGCTGAGGTGTGTACGGTGAAGTGACTTCATGTACTATGCCTTCATTTTCAGAGTTTTGCAAATTCATGTGAGTTGTACTCACCACCTCCATCTGTTCTAAGAGTTTTGATTGCACACTCACTTTGCTTTTCAATCATCACCTTGAAGTTTCTGAATGCTCCAAGTACTTCACTCTTCTTATTGATCAGGTACACCCATGTCATTCTGGTGTACTTATCAATGAATGTGACAAAGCAATTGTTCCCTCCTAATGAACTGACCACAAAGGGACCACAAACATCAGAGAATATCACCTCTAACGTCTTCTTTGCTCTGCCTGGCACTTCTGATTTGAAGGAGTTTATTGGTTGCTTCGACTTGCAGCAACTATCACATACTTCACCAGGCATCTTTACTGCTGGCAACCCATGGACCATCTTCTTCTCATGTAGTTGTCTCAAGCTCTTGAAGTTTAGGTGGCCAAATCTTCTGTGCCACTTCCAGTTCTCATCATCGACAGTGGTTGTGAGGCATTGCTCTTCGACTACTTGCAATTCGACCTTGAATGTTCTGTTACTTTGCATTGGTACCTTCAGGATCAGCCTCTTGTTTGAATCAAACAAGCTGAGACTGTTATCATCCATTTCGACAAAGAATTTCTTCTCAATCATCTGCCCAAGACTTAGCAGATTGCTCCTCATCTTTGGTACATAGAACACTTCCTGAATGTAGCACCACTTTCCATCTTTCGACAGAAATTTATGGTACCAATTCCTTCTGCAGTGACTCTGCTGTTGTCTGCAAATCTGATTCTTTTACTTATTTGCTTCAGTTCGACAAACCACTCCTTATGGCAGCACATGTGGTTTGAGCATCCTGTGTCGAGATACCATTCGACCGATTTGTCTTTGATCTCATTTGTGTCTGCCTTCAGCAACAACAATTCTGTGTTAGTAGCTGTCATGAAGGATAATTCTTCATCATTGTTGCTGGCCATGTTGGAGGCATCACCAGTGTCACCACTGCCCTGCCACACATACATTGCACAAGTATCTTGAGCATCACATGTCTCCACTTTCACTAGTGTTCCCACTGTTTTGCTCACTACTTTCAGCAACTGTTACATTGAGATGAGTGTCTTCTTCAATCTCATCATCTATGACTGCCATTAGCATTAATCCTTCTGAGTCAGAATCAGAGTCTGTGCCTCTATCACTTGCAAATTTGGCTTCAGCATCTTTATTCCTAGGAACCTTCTTGTTCTTACATTTGTTCCTATAATGCCAAAATTGCTGACAGTTATAGCACTGCACCTTCGACAGATCTTGCTCCTTCTTGTCGAAACGTCCTTGTTCTTCTTTCTTGCTGCCAGATCCCTTTTCTTTACCCTTCCACTTTCCTTTTTCTTTCTTGTTGCCCGCCTTCCAATTTTTCTTAGAGGAGTGTGATAGTAAGGCTTGTTTAGTCTCTTTCTCTAAACTTCTCTGCCTAATTCTCAATTCACGAGCCTCTAAGGAACCTTGAAGTTCATTTAACTTCATTTCATCTATGTTCTTGGATTCTTCGATGGCAGTTACAACATAGTCGAATTCCGGAGTTAAGGATCTAAGCACTTTTTCTACTTTACTTGTTTCAGATACAGTCTTACCATTGCCTTTCATTTGATTAGTTAGAGCTACTAGCCTCGTAATGAATTCACCAATTGATTCTCCATCTTTCATCCTCACTGCCTCGTATTGCTTCCAGAGAGACTGCAGGCGTATCTTCTTCAGTCTATCCGCACCCCCATATGCATTCTTGAGGATATCCCATGCTTCTTTTGCTGAATCACAGTCAATGATCAGGTTCAGAATGTTTGAATCAACACTTTGATGAATCAAGAACAGCCCTTTTCCATCTTTCTTTCTCAGTGCATGGTGGTTGTTCTCACCGCTTCAGTGGCGTTTGCTGCCAATGGTGGAACACCATCATTCACGATTTCAAGTACATCTTGAAAACGAAAAAAGACTTTCATCTGCGCACACCATCGGTCATAATCTTTTCCATTAAAGACAGGGAGGTTCGTCGGAATTCCTCCGCCACTGTTGTCTCGCATCGCCATGATGAATCTTGAAGGATCTTTATAGCTCTGTTATACCAATTTGTTGGAGGAGAATTGCACAGGGAGAAGGAAAAGAATAGAAAACGCAGAAAAGTGAGGGAAAAACTGGGCAAGACAATTAAACAGTAATTCAAAAACTGTATGGAAGGAGTGTGTTTAATTACAAGGTCGAAGGTGTATATATACAAGAGATGCACCGCCCATATTGGGCCTATATTTCGACTGGGCCACATATTGGCCCATTGAATGTTTTACTAGTGACACCTAACAATACTAAGAGCAATTGAATTACAAACATATTCAATAATTTTCTCCATCATTTCTTTGATATTTAAGAAGTTGGAGAGTCTTATGTGTTTATGCGTCAAACAAATACTCTAGATCATGGAGTTTTCGCCCCATGTAAGATTTGAAAGATTTTTGTTCCATAGGTAGGCCTTGCTCCATTACGTATTCTTTCATCAAATAGGAAATTCAAACCTATTGCAGTTTTGATTGAAAACAATTAATTTTGTGCGTTTGGTATATTTTATTATTATATATTGTTATCATTTAGTTTTATTTATTGTTATACTCTAATTTTGTCTGGCTGATTAAAATTTAGAAAAAATGTTAAACCTTTGTACTTTTGTTTTTATGTTTTATTTTACTCTCATTTTTATTTTATTAATATAAAAAAATAAGATTGAAAATAGAGAAGCCAAAATTGCAGTCATTTCTTTAAATAAACTTACATGGTCCAAATATACAAATATGAAATCCGAAAATAATTAGAAGTGAAAAAGACAAAACAAATACAAATGTAAATTACAAGAATTCAAAAGATGTAAAAAAGCTGCATGCTGCTACGGATGCTATTGGCGGCAGTAAGGTGTAAGGGATGGAAATTTTGAAGGAGATATGTGAATGATGGATAAGAGAATATTACTCTGATTCGAGGTCAGAGAAACCTCCTACGAAGATAGAGAAAAGAAATAGACCACAATATTCTTCATTGATAGATTCTTACAAAGGTTCTACATGCTTATATAAGACTAGGGCTTACACACAATATCAATACTACACCCTAACATACTCAATAATATCTCCTAATAGAGTTACTAATTAGTAAAACAACAATTATAACAACTAATAGATCCTTCTAGATTAAGTTGAGTCATGCTTGTCCTTAAGGTTGTAAAAATGTTTGCTTGAATAAATTTTCCCGAATCCTTCTAGATTAAGTTGAGTCATGCTACCACTGCATTCAGCAACTGCCTTACCTTGGAAGCTGATCCAAACCCATGAGATGGTCCCGGCAAATATTCCATACCCTCTGAACATTCAAACTCGTGTGATTAGCCAATTTTCTTAACAACCTGCATGAACTTGAGAGAGTAACTTTGCCTCTAATACCTTGGTCAAGCTAGTAGTGGTCACACACATAATACTAACACACTTTGATTCAAGCTTTGATTGTGAACTAAACTAGGGAAATTTGTTGGACTTCCTCATGCCTTCTCCTGATAGTGACCCATCTATTTTTGGAGTTTCAAAATTTGCAAAAAGAAACCAACCAGCTGCAACATGAGCAAGATAATGAAGCAAGTTCATGTAGGTGAATACACTGTTGATATTCATTCCTACTACAAAAGCTGGACAGGACAACAAAGTATCCATGGAGTGGCTAAATTCTTTCCAAATAGGTGGCCAGTTGTTTCTAATCAACGGCCTATTCTGCAAGTTCAACAAGTCCTTGACCCTTACTTTTTGTCCCACTGTGTTGGTTACCCAACCCACACCAGTTTCACATCCCAATTGTGCCTTAATTCCCAGTAAGACCAAACACAATTATATTAGAATTTCTAACCAACAAGCTTCTATTGACAATCTCAGCCACTTTGTAGGGACTTAAATGAATGAAGACCATAATAAACAAAGAAACATCCAAGATGGTAAGAAATTGAAAAGCAAAACCTGTGTTATTAGGTAACAAGAAGGAACCATTATTTTGAGACAATCTACTCCAGCAACTCCTAATATTGCAATGCTAACCAACTCTGATGCAGTACAAATCCGGTGGTTCAGGTGACCGTGGAGAATGTGCTACTTCGCTGTGGTTCCAATCAGGTTGTTTCGGCAGCGGTGACTTCGTTGGGTTATTTAGTCGAGCATGTGAAAGGCATCTGCACTGCGAGCCCATCCATGGTCTGCGATTGCGAGTGAACCACCATGTCTTCCTCAGTGACATCTTTCACAAAGAGTGAAGGTATGTTGATCGGCTCCGTGGAGGTAAGCGGTTGAGCTGTAGCCGCCATCTCCGCCATCTCTTCGTTGATAATATCCAGCCATACGCCGATGATGTTCGTTGGACGATTCAACCCAACTCATAGAAGCCATGGGAGAGGGAGGATGAGTTTTGTAATGAAAGCACCAATGTATGGGATGGGGATTTTGAAGGAGATATGTGAATGCTGGAGAAGAGAATATTACTCTGATTCGAGGTCAGAGAAGCCTCCTACGAAGATAGAGAAGAGAAATAGACCACAATATTCGTCATTGGTAGATACTTACAAAGATCCTACTATGCTTATATAAGACTAATGCTTACCCACAATATCAATGCTACACCCTAACATACTCAATAATATCTTCTAACAGAATTACTAATTAAAACAACAATTATAACAGCTAATAGATCCTTCTAGATTAAGTTGAGTCATGTTTGATTCTAGAATCATAACATAAGGCTATATCCAGCTTTAACACAAAATTTCCTTCTCCTCGTTCCTTTATTCCCCCCCCCCCCCCAAAATTGGCACAAACCAAACAGCTTTACAGGCACCACATTGTAAGCTGTTTTTTGCACTACACGACAACTCTGCAACCCTTTGTACAGAGTAGCCACGCCTCTGCACCCAGCTCCCAACGCCTCTATGCAACAAATGGATCCACCTCACACCGGTCCAAAACAAGGACATGTCTCCTTTGCCTTCTTCCACAAGCTGTAACATAAACAATAACAATCAGTGCAATCAATCCTCTATAAATACTCTAATGCAGGACCAAAGAAAAAAGGCAAAAAATCTCCCGGGGTCCCTTAACTTATTTCAGGTAACGAATAGGTCTGTTATGTTTTTTTTGTAACGAATAGGTCCATTATGTTTTAAAATCGTTGCACCGTTACCCTTTTTTGTAATTCTCATTTGACTCAGTTATCAAAAAACTTACGTGGCTGTTACCATGCTTAAGCGGCTTATGACATGTCATTCCAACTTGGATTTTATTTAAAAATTAATTTTTTATTAAAATTGAAAATACACATCATCATCTTCCCCATCTTCTCCACTCTTCCTCCTTGCATAAAAAATCCCTAAAATCCCCAAATAGTGAAGCAGATTTCTCCGTTGTTGTTCTTATTTGCTGGTTTTTTGATTTCTTCGCTCCCTAGGTTTTTGATTCCAAGTTGTTTGAAAATTGTCCCTTTTTACTATTTTCGATTCTCATCGCTTTATGGGCTTCACTCTTTCTCCTCATATCCTCTTTTATGGTGTTTTCTTAAGTTTCTGGGATTGACGAAGGGAATGAGAGACAAAGGGTATGACGAAGGGTTTGCTTAAGTTTTTTCATGGTGTTTAAATACAGATTTGTGGTGGTGTGCATTTATACATATGTGAAATTCGGTTTTGCTTAATTTCTGGATTGTTTTGTTCACACCGTTTGTTCCACTCAAGCTACCAAAATTAATAAAACGAAGTGAAGGTCATTTCTGGGCATTAAAACGAATTGGGGGGTTGTGAACCGAATTGGGGTAAGCATTTCTGGGCAGTGAAGTTTGATGAGGAAGAAAGATGAAAAATGGAGGAAAATGTGATGAGAGAGAATGAGTTGAAGGAAAGGGATAAACTCAAATGTAGGGTGAAGTTCTCGCCTTAAAGTTAGACAATCCCTACTTTGTGGCTGGTGACCAGTGGTTGGATTCCATTGCTAACGTGAACCAACCACTCTCTCAAAAAACTTTTACATTTCTCTCAAGTTACAATGAGGCGATTTAATGTTCTCATTTATAATATTTTTAGGGTGGTGGGCAATTATTAAGTAGAATCAAGCACAGGGTACAACTAAACTATCAACTCTCACAAACTTAATTGAATAATCACAAAATGAAAATCGGACACTAACTAAAAGTGCAAAAACTTGAAAATTTCTAAGGAGATGGAAAGTTCTTTTTTCACTATACAGTAACACTTTAGTAGTCATCTCTACTTCAATGACCAACAAGATCTCATCACAATTGTTGAGTCTCAAGCTCTTCCTATTGCCACCAACTTGGGTTCTGAGGTGGATGACAGAATAGTTGAATTTTTTTGTAACACGGAGGGTAGTAGACATGCAGCAAATGAGGATCTGAATATGTAATATTATTTTTAGGGATTATTGTGGAAGAGGGGTTTAGAGAAGGGTGTTGAGAAAGAGGATGAGGATAATAAGAAAATGATGATTTTACCCTAGAGCAGTGGCGAAGCCAGGATTTTTCTAGAGGCTGGGCAAGAAAATTTCCCGCCAATTTACATATGACATAATATATACATAATCATAAAGTGTGCTAAATAGGAGAGATGAAATCTAACCTGTCAATAGAGTGTTAAATAAAATTAGGAGGTAAATGCCCTTTCCGAGACTTCTTTCGGGTGAATGTTCGCATAATATCAACATCTTGAAGTGACTTGAATATCTCCCGCTCGGTGTAACATATCATCAAGTCATTGAACCACTCATCGTTGATCTTGTTGCGTAATTTAGACTTGATAATCTTTATTGCTGAAAAAGCTCTTTCAACGGATGCTGTCGACACCGGCAACAGCAAAGCCAACTCAATGAGTTTGTAGACCAATGGAAATACCAAATGTTTCTGAGTTTGAACCATCTTCATAGCAAAACTTTCAATATCTTCACAAGAAGTAAAGGAAGCATGCATTTTCATGTGATGTACATAATTGTCAAGTTGCTCTCTTATTGTTCCACGATCATCATCAGAAAAGTCAGCATGATAAATATCAGCAAGACGAGCAAGTTTATCAATATCAAACCTTGAGAAAGAGTTCTTGGGGTCAAGACATGAGAAGCAATTCAGCACATTGTTACGCACAATGTCATTTGGATTAAACTCATTGGCCGCATTAGGGGGCGTTTCTTCTACTTCGGCTTCCGGTTGCACAACATTCGCATTCTCAATAGAACTTCTAGGTACCAAAAACCTTCTCATCTAACAAATTTTATGATCCAAAAAAATAAACTATGTAAAAAACAAATAATGATCAACATAAAAAGAAACTAAAAAAGAATCAACAATTCTACACAAACTAATGTCTCAATAACTTCAAAGAGTCCAACGCAATAATTTACACAAACTAAAAAAGAATCAACAATTCTACACAAACTAATGTCTCAATAATTTATTTGGAATAAAGAGTAGGGATTAGGAATATACCTCAAATAACTTCAAAGAGTAACATTGAATGTGTGGGTACTTTTCCCTCTTTTTAGAGCAAAAACCCTAACTCCAAAATACTACCCAAAGAGAGGAATGAGTTGGTTTTCCTTAAAATAGAGCTCAAATGTAAATGATTTAAGCTTGGATTGGACTACTTGAAGTGAAAAGAAGAAGAAAAGGAGAGGGAGAGTGTCGTGAGAGAAGAGAGGAAATTGGGGGGGGGGGGGGGTGGGGTTCTGTTTGTCGTGAGAAAAGAGAGGAATGTGTTGTGTTTGCTTAATTGCTTTGTTTATTTTATTTAGTTTTTTATATATATTGGGCTTTTGGGTTTCATTTAGTTTTTGGGTTTTACTTTTTTTTACATTGGGCTGGACCATTCTTTTTTTATTTCACACTCACTGTTTTACTATTTTTGCCCCTGGTTATGACTAAAAATCAGCTATTGGGTTGGGGGCTTTACAAACAAAGTAGAAGTTGAGCCCGGGCGCGTGCCCGGGCTAGCTGGGCCCTAAAATCGCCCCTGCCCTAGAGTCTACCCATGGACTATTATGCAACTATCCATGGGATAAGGACTCTAGAACTTAATCTCTCTGACCTATTAGTTTGTTAGTCTGTGGTATAGGCTTTCATTAAAAAACTGTAAAATAAGCTTTTAAACAGGCTTTCAAGCCTCGTCATTCTTTCAAAAATATTATTTCGAGCCTTTTAAAAATAAGCCTATAATAAATGACAGACCATACTCATACCTCGTATTTTTAAAATATGCCAACTTGACTAGGTTCAAGTTTTGTGCAAAACCTAATGATAGTTCGCAAGTATACGGTATATCGCGTAATAGAAAGTATCGATCCACAGGGAGTTAAGTGTGATTACCAATCTAATTTTTAGTGGTGATTAGCTAAAAGGGAATGATTTAGTAGAAAAGTATGTTTGGTTAAAATTTGGAATTATAAAAGCGTCCTGGGATTATGGTTAAATCCAAATGACGGAACTAAAAAAACCCCTTAACTATCCTCTATCTTATAGTTAATTAAATTTGTGTTTTAAGGACAATGTATTCTTTGGTATAATTCAAGTTTCCTTTCGGAATACAAGAACGTGTCTCGAAACAACGATCAAGCCTATTCTCATGGTTGATCATTGCAGAGGCCCATTAAGCACAACCTTATTGTCCCAAGGTTATCAAAGCTATTCTCATGCTTTGATTGACCTTGTCTAAATTCATTTGTTCCAATGTCAAGCTTTACCTCTCGGTACTTCACTTGACATTTGTTTTATAAAGTTTGTACGATGAATTTAGATTAAAACAAAACAAATTCTATTAAGATAGAGTTTAGCCTTGGAATTGTTTTAGGGACCCATCAATTGATTGTTTCCCACAATCCCAAGACTAAAGAAGTCTACTCACACATGATCATAGTAGACAAAGGAGTAGAAGAGAATGACATAATTTAAATGACAGAATATAAATAACAAGGAAATAAAAGTGCTAGAAAATAAATGACAAAAAGTAAAGTTGCAAGAATAGAAAGAACAAAAATAACAATAGAACAATAACCTTAAGAGAAAATGCAAAAACTTTAGCTTAAACTTTGGAATGAAAGTACAATGGTAAGAGATCATCCTGAAGCTTACATTGAGGTCCTTTTTATAGTGTAGGATCAGTAGACAAAACACTAAATACAAATTACAATCCATAAAGAAAAGAATGGGAAGAGTTTGTAACATCTTTGGAATTCAGATGGGACGCACGGATCATGCTAGGCAGGCGCACGGATCGTGCTCAGTGTAATCATGTTGGAATTCGAAACAACACAGGGCGCACAGTTCGTGCTAAGGATGCGCACGGATCGTGGGCTGTGAGACTTTTGGTCTTTTGAATTACGAACGGTCCGCACGGTTCGTGCTCACTGGGCGCACGGATCGTGCGCTTCCTTTTCTTCATTTTCCTTCCTTCTTGCGAACCAGGCGCACGAACCGTGCTAGGCCACGCACGGATCGTGCGTCTACTTCTGATTTTTCACTTTATATTGCTTGATTCTTCTCCTCATCCTATTGTCTCTTGATCCTTGCTCTTTAAACATCAAAATTCCTCATTTGCTCCATAATTAACTCTGAGAATAAAAACTAACAATAGGTAGTAAAAATGGCTCTAGAATAGAATTAAAACAACAAATAAATTACTAAAAATAAATGCTAAGAACACACTAAATTAGGACTTATCAAACTCCCCCATGCTTGAACCTTTGCTTGTCCTCAAGCAAATCCATGAAACTCATTGGGCCAATTTTTGGAAAAAATTCTAAATTTATACAAAACCTTAAGTGGACTGAAGGTAAATTTCAGTACTTCTTCTTTGGTTTGAGACTTACCATTTGGGCTTTTGTGATTTATGAGACAAATTTTTAGGTATCAGTACATTAGGAAGGATATCAATGTCAGCATAGAACTAGTTCCCTAGCATTCTTAAGCTTGGGTCCTCCATTCACTAGACCGGGTCTCAAAGGAGGGTCTTTATACGCTGGGCATTCAAGCATTTTTCTCTTTTTCTTTGATTTCACATGTAGGCCAACCACTTTAAATTTTTAAATTTTTTCTTTCAATCTGAACTAAAGTGGTCGCCCCTTTTTGCTTGATGTACTCATTTGCTTTTCTTTTCTTTTTCTCTTTTTGTTCTTGATACCCCAACTTAGACATTTTTCTCCAGTAACCTCGCATCCGGTGAATGTCACCAAGAGGACTAGTTTACTAGTTTCTTTTCAATCCTCCTAATAGCACTAATAACCCAAAAACAAATCTCAAGAGTGTGTGTGTGAAAGACCCAAAAAGTAGTAACAAACAAACATTTATTTTTACCAGTCAGTCCACCTAGATGAATACTATGAATTTCTAAAAATTTAATCCAAAAGAGGCCTTAACCAGACAAAAAAAAATGCTTTCGAAACTCACAAAGACTTGAAACAAGGGGAGATCGTATTTATTCAAAATAAACTAGATTTAATAAAAACGAGAAAATAGTAAAAAGGGCAAGATACCCCCCATGCTTGGATTAAACATTGACCTCAATGATTTTGCAATAAAGACAACATGAAGGGGTAAGAGAAAGCTCACATGGTTTACTGCTGATCAGGCGGAGGAGCCTGATGAATATTGAAGTGCTGCATCATAGAGCGAAGCATATCTGACATGTTCTCCATTTGTTGACTATGATGCAGTTGGTCCTCCCTTATTAGTTGCAGCTCTGCTCCCTGCCTCTGCTGCTCACTTTCGATTCTGCCACACCATGCTTCCAGATTAAAGTTTTGGGCATTTTGATCATCTTGCCCAGCCATCTCTTCATCTACCTCTTGGACTGGTACCTTTTGGGGTATATCACCTGCAGCATTAAGATACAACCAGTTCTCTGGGTTTTTAGTGTCTGTCCTTACCGAGTTTGGTAGTAGGATGGACTTTTGCTTGTCAACCAGCAGGTGAAACCTTGTTCTTGCTTTATTTGTAGCCCTGACTAGGAACATGCTCTCGCATATATCCATGTCAATGCTCATATTGCCGTCCAGGACATCATGATAATTTAACCTGTCAGCCAGCCCCAATTTTTGAATAATATAGGTTACCATCCCCCTATCACAATATCACCTTTGGGAAGTTCAGCAGTATGAATCAAATTTCTGGTGATATAGTGAGGGGTGTTAACCTGCACCTGATGGATCATTGCCCATAGCAGAAAAAGTTCTCCAGTCCTAGTCCCACCCATCTCACCTCGACCAAAAACAGTGCAAGCCATTATCCTACAAATGTACCGGAAGACCGGGTTATGAATTGAGCTTGCTTTGGCAGTCCTTGCCTCATATTGCCCCCTTCCAGTAATCTGGGTCTAAAAGGTAGGAGGGTGATACCCTTCTGGCCTGACAGCGGGGTCTCTTGAATCATGAATCAACCCCACATTAGGAAATCCCAATTTTTCACCAAATGCATCTAATGACATTTCAAAATCTTCATTAAACAGTCTAAAGGACAACCTATCATCACTTTGGCATAGTGAACTTAAAAATTCACGAGTAAGCCCTTCATAAGTGGCCCTTTCTGGCCTAAAAAATCTATCCAGCCCAGATTATTCAATAGCATTATGACATTGTCTTCGATCCCTAGGGTGTTAAGAGTAAGAATAAAATGGGGATACCTCGTGGGGACCAATTTCCTGTTGTCAAGCAATTCATACCTCTCCCGTTGAGTTCTATCCTTGAAAATGATTTCGTACGGGTTGCTTGAATTTGTGCCACTCCTCTTTCGCCCATTACCAGTAGATGTACCAGCAACATCACTGACTTTTGCCTTTTTAGAAGCCATTTTCGATTTCCTCAAAATTGGGGTTTTGGGTTTTGGAAAGAATTTGGAGTTTTTGGGTTTTGGAAGGAAAATGGAGTATTTTTGGTGGTGGGTTTTGTGTATTGGGTGGTATTTTGATGATTGGGTGGTGTTTTGAGGGTGTTTATGGAGGTTTTGGGTTATGGGTATGGTGGTGTGCGAATTTTGGGGATTTTGTGGAGAGGGTTTTAAGGTGATTTTGATGGTTGGGTTTTGTAGAGGGGGTTGTGGGTAGTTGATTTTGGGTAGTTTTTATGGAGGTTTGGTGTTGTTTGATTGTATTTGAAGGTTGGGAAGGTATGGGTATGGTAGGTTTTGGGTAGAAGAAGATGGGTTGAAAGTGAGAGAAATTCATGACTTACTTGGTGATTTGTGAGGTACGGATGGGCATCAGGTCGCGCACGGATCGTGCTTGGTCCACGCACGGTTCGTGCTCAACATTCGCAAGGGAGAGATGCTTCCTTTTAATTCACGCACGGATCGTGCTTCACCTACGCACGTATCGTGCCTGAGCTTCGGCAAATGGTTATTTCCAAATCCTTCCAGTACGCACGCATCGTGCCATGTTGCACACGGATCGTGCGTATCTTTCGCACAAGGACCGCAAAAAGTATTCTTGGCTACGCACGGATTGTGCCATGATGCGCACGGATCGTGCCATGATGCGCACGGATCGTGCGCTTCCTTCAGCATTAAAAACTCATTTTTCTTGTATCAAACACCCGGATCAGACACCCTTTTTACATGAATTTCCTGGAAAACAAAAAAAAACAAAAGCATTAACCCGTGGGTTGCCTACCACGCAGCACTCTTTTAACGTCACTAGCTTGACCCAGACCTTTTTCTTTAATTGGGATTTTGTAGAACCAAAGTGGTTCCCTTTTCAATCTCATCACCAATCAAATAAGTTTTCAACCTTTGTCTGTTTACTTTGAATGAACCGCTCTTTTCACTCCATATATCAACAGCTCCGAAAGGGTATACCTTACGGACTTGAAATGGACCGGACCATTTTGACCTTAATTTCCCTGGAAAAAGTTTCAGCCTTGAGTTGAAGAGCAATACAAGATTGCCTTCTCTGAATTCTCTTCGGACGATACGCTTATCATGCCATTTCTTTGTTCTTTCTTTGTAAATTCGGGCATTTTCATAAGCGTCCATCATCAGTTCTTCCAACTCATTTAACTGAAGTTTTCTTTTATCACCTGCTAACTTTGTATCCAAGTTGAGAGTTTTTATTGCCCAATAAGCCTTGTGCTCTAGCTCAACCGGAAGATGACAAGACTTCCCATAAACCAAGTTGCGATTTTGTGCTTCAGACCAAACTTTTGTAAGAGCTTTTCAAAATGTTTGGAGATAAAATGAGATCCTCCATCACTAATTACTACTCTTGGTACTCCAAATCTTGGAAAAATGATTTTCTTGAAAAGCTTGATTACGACTTGTGCATCATTTGTTGGAGAAGGAATGGCTTCAATCCACTTTAAAACATAATCAACTGCGACTAGAATGTATTGATTTCCAAAAGAAGACGGAAATGGCCCCATGAAGTCAATTCCCCAGACGTCGAAAATTTCAACTTCTAGAATACTGTTCAGATGCATTTCGTTTCTTCTGGAAATACTCCCAGTGCGTTGACATTGACTGCATTTAGAAACAAAATGATGCACATTTTTAAAGAGTGATGGCCAGAAAAAACCAGATTGAAGAATTTTGAAAGCAGACTTTTTAGAGCTGGCATGGCCACCATAAGAAGAAGAATGACAGTGATTAAGAATGTTACTTACCTCTTCTTTTGGGATGCATCTTCTGAAAATACCATCTGCTCCTCTCTTGAAAAGGAGAGGTTCATCCCAATAGTACTGTTTTACATCAGAAAGGAATTTCTTCCTCTGTTGGTAGCTCTGGTCCGGAGGCAGCACTCCAGCTGCAAGATAGTTCACATAGTCTGCATACCATGGTGCTTCAGTTTGCACCAAAGAGAATAGCTGATCATCCGGGAAGGAATCATCAAGCGGCAACTCATTCTCATTGTTCTCTTGCAACCTTGACAAGTGATTAGCCACAACATTTTCTGTACCTTTTTTATCTCTTATCTCCAAGTCAAATTCCTGGAGGAGAAAAATCCATCGGATCAACCTCGGCTTAGCATCTTTTTTGTTCAACAAATATTTTATTGCCGAGTGATCCGTATAGATGATGATTTTGGACCCCACCAAGTTTGACCTGAATTTATCTATGGCAAAGACCACCGCCAATAGCTCTTTTTCTGTTGTGGCATAATTCACTTGGGCATCATCCAAGGTTCTACTAGCATAGTAGATAGCATGCATCTTCTTATCCTTCTTTTGACCCAGGACTGCCACAACCGCATAGTCACTTGCATGACACATTATCTCGAATGGAAGATTCCAATCCCGTGGTTGCATGATTGGGGCAGTGGTCAAAGCTTCTTTTAACCTGCAAAATGCTTCATGACAAAGATCATCAAAAAGAAAAGCTGCATCCTTAAGGAGCAAGCTTGTCAGTGGCTTAGTAATCTTGGAAAAATCTTTTATAAACCGGCGGTAAAAACCCGCATGACCCAAGAAACTTCTTACCTTTTTGACCGAGGTAGGATGTGACATTTTTTCAATGATTTCAATTTTAGCCTTGTCAACCTCAATACCTCGTTCTGAAACCAAATGCCCAAGTACAATACCTTCCCTTACCATAAAGTGGCATTTTTCCCAGTTCAAAACAAGATTTACCTTTTCACACCTTTCAAGAACTTTTTCAAGGTTAGCCAAACAGTTATCAAAACTTGATCCATGCACCGAGAAATCGTCCATAAAAACTTCCATTATATTTTCAACAAAATCCGAAAAGATGGACATCATACAGCGTTGAAAAGTAGCAGGAGCATTACACAGACCAAAAGGCATCCTTCTATAAGCATAAGTGCCATAAGGACAAGTAAAAGTTGTTTTTTCTTGGTCGCTAGGATGAATGGGTATTTGAAAAAATCCAGAATACCCATCCAAATAGCAAAAGTGTGAATGCTTTACGAACCTTTCTAGCATTTGATCAATAAAAGGGAGGGGAAAGTGATCTTTACGGGTTGCTTTATTAAGCTTCCTATAATCGATACACATACTCCATCCCGTGACAGTCCTAGTAGCAATGAATTCATTTTTCTCATTTTTTATAACTGTAAGGCCTCCCTTTTTAGGTACTACTTGAACAGGACTAACCCATTTGCTGTCTGAAATTGGATATATAACCCCAGCATCAAGAAGTTTAAATACTTCTTTTTTCACAACTTCCTTCATGTTAGGATTCAATCTCCTTTGATGCTCAATGGAGGGTTTATAGTCCTCTTCAAGTAGTATCCTATGCATACATAATGAGGGATTTATTGCCTTAATATCCTCAATAGTATATCCTATAGCTTTCGGGTATTTCTTGAGAATATTAAGTAATTTCTTTGTTTCCACCTCATTTAAGTTTGCATTGACAATAACAGGAAAAGTAGAATTTAGGCCCAGAAATTCATACCTTAGAGATGTAGGTAGAGGCTTTAGTTCCACCTTTGGAGCTCCTTTTGGAAGATGATCAGATTTCTCCTCAACCAAGTCTTCAATGCCCAAGCCTTTTATAGGAGGATTTTGGTCCAGCAATTTGGCATAGGCTTGGGCTTCTTCAGCCATTTCTTTATTTGTGCTCCCTGTTAGGCATGCATGTTTCTAAACCATCGTGTGAAGATGTAGTTAAAGAGCAGTCTTCCACGCAATGGTCAACAATGTCAACTCTACAACAAGAGTCCTTAATGGAAGGACTTTTCATAAGATTAGCAAACTCAAACTCTATTTTTTCTTCACCCACATTGAATGCCAACTTACCATTTTTGACATCTATTATAGCCCCCGCAGTGGCAAGAAAAGGTCTTCCCAACAAAATTGGAACTTGGGAATCCTCCTCTATCTCCGGTTGGATATTTGTCCTACCTTAATAGGAACATCCTCTAAAATTCCGGTTGGATATTTAATGGAGCGGTCAGCCAACTGTATAGTCATTTTGGTGGGTTTTAACTCTCCTAGAGCTAGCCTCTTGAAAAGGGATAATTGCACTAAACTCACACTAGCTCCTAAATCACACATGGCTTTGTTTATGGTTTCACTTCCTATCACACATGGTATAGAAAAACTTTCAGGGTCTTTTAGCTTTGGTGGCAGTTTATTTTGAATTATAGCACTACATTCTTCAATTAGAGCCACTGTCTCATTGTCATCTATTTTTCTTTTCTTAGACAGAATTTCTTTCAAAATTTCTGCATAAGATGGCATTTGAGACAGCGCATCTGTGAAAGGAATGTTTATGTAGAGATTATTCAAAAGATCAACAAATTTCTTAAACTGCTCATCAAGTTTTGTTTTTGCAAACCTTTGTGGGAAGGGTATGGTGGGCTTGTATGGTGGAGGTGACACATATGGTGTTTCTCTTTCTTTCTTTTCCTCTACCTCATCACTTTGTGGATTCTCTTTTTCACTCTCATTATTAGTACCCTTTGGTTCCTCTAAAATTTTCCCACTCCTTAAGGTGACAGCATTAATTTGGGCTTTGGGATTTGGCTCTGGCTGTCCAGGAAATATTTCGAAAGATTTAGAGGATGAAGCGACTTGTTGAGCCACTTGAGAAATTTGGGTTTCCAGCATTTTGTTGTGAGTAGTGATAGAGTCTACTTTTGATGTTAACTTTATAAGAGTATCATTCAAAAATGAGCTTTGGTTTTTGAACTCTTCATTTTGTTTGGTTTGAGTTAGCACAAAAGTTTCCAACAAAGTTACCAAATTGGATTTTTGAGGGTTCCTTTGATTTTGAAAACCGGGGGGTGTTCTCACTACAAGAAAAGCTGGACTTTGCGGCGGGCTAAATCCGCCGCAAAATCCCAATTTGCGGCGGATATTTGGACTTTGCGGCGGAAGTTTTTCGCCGGTAGCCAGCTCGAAGCAAACGCGTTGCGGCGGAAGTTTGCGGCGGATTTAGTGGCGCCGCAAAATCCACCGCAAATTTGCGGCGGATAATCCGCCGGAAAAGGGGACAAATTTTTGACGCAATATATCCGCCGGAAAGTACCCAATATCCGCCGCAAATCACCCGTTTTATTTAAAAAAAAATGAATATAATTTTTTTAAAAAAACGTTTTATTTAAAATTCCGCCGCAAACGACACAAATCTGCCGCAAAGTACCATTTTTTTTTAAAAAAAAATATTATTATTTTTAAAAAAAAAATTTTATTTTTTTAAAAAAATCGTTTTAATTAAAAATATATATTATTTTATTAATTTTTTTAATTATTGATAAAAAAATAAAATCCAATAACTAATTAATTTTTAATTTAAAAAAATAAAAATTGGGAAAAGCAGTAAAAATATCCATACAATTAATAAAATATCCAAACAATTAATAAAATATCCAGACAAATAAATAAAATAATCTAAAGCTACTGGGGTGCCTGCCGGTCAATGTCATCAACATTATTATAATATGTATCATCTTGAAGTAAAGCACTGAGCGATGACATTTGGACATTAAGATCAATGTCCAGCGGGGGTGACCGCTGCTGGGGGTACTGCTGGTTTGGCTGGATCAGGGGTGACTGATGTTGGGGCTGCTGGTATGGCTGGCGGGGTGACTGATTTTGGTGCTGGTATGGCTGGAATGGCGGCGCATACTGCGGTGTATACTGCGGGGGATATTGGGATGCATACGGCGGGGGATACTGGGGTGCATACTGCTGCTGGTAGTAATGCTGCTGTGGCGGCGGCGGGTAGGATGCTGATGAGGATGGCCTCGAGTGCTGAGACACCATCTGATCCTGCAAGAACTTAAAGCGCTCCTCCATGCGCTCCTCAGCTACCCTAGCCTGCTCCCGAATCGCCTGAATTTCCCGATCACTTCGATCCCGAATCGCCTGAATTTCCCGATCGCTTTGCTGTTGCCGCTCGGCAATCTGACGCTGAGCCTCGCTCAGTTGCTGCGTCAATTGCCTAACCTCATTCAACTCACCAGCATTGGGAACATAATTGCGACCCGTCGAGGATCCAGAATGTGAATCTGATAGACTCGGAATAATGCTTGTTCGAAAAGCAGCCGGTCCAATACCACCTGATCCTACCAGACGATTAGTCTTTTGGGGACCAACTGCTCTCTCCCAAACATCACGAGCTACTCTAGCCTCCTCCACTGGATCGACAGCTGCCCCACTGCCCTGTTGTGACTGATGGTACTCAGCCATCCCACCCTCGAAGCTCTCCTGAAAAAATAACCCAACAAATAAATAACTAATTATTAATATAAATAATAAACATTAATTAATATATATAATTGTAAAAGTAGTTTTACCTGAATACGCCTCGCCCGATCTGTAACGTACTCACCAGTCTCCTCCACCATATGCATGTGGCAATGCAACTCAGGCAAAGTGATTGGCCTTTGTTCCCTCTCCACCTATATATATATATATATATATATATGTACATAAATATATATATTATTAATTAAATACACATATTGAAAATGACTAGTTAATTATTATAAATAATTAATTAATTAATCAAGTAATAAATTTACCAAACGTATGTAATGCGTTGCAGTATTAACATTCCCCCCCCCCCCCCCCCCCCGTGTGTGTGCAGCCACCTTTTTCAGAAGCACGGTTCTTCTTGGCTTTCTCACAATAATTCTTAAATCCTTCATCTTTCTCCCAATACTCATTAAACTCAACCCAAGTTGAGTCTCCCATATAAGATGGCTTCGTACTCGTATTGCGCGCCCTCCGCATCAATTCAGAATAGCGATGAGAACATCTCTTATGGAACACTCTCTCAACTGCGGCTTGCTCCCCTGGATACCATGTACATTTTTCCTATTTAAGAAATTTACAATAATGTTGTTAATTATAAGGCAATAATTAATTAATTAATCAAGTCAATATAAAAGATAATACACCAAATTAATTATTTCGTAGAATCGAATTAACTTACCAAAAATGATCTTAACATCTTCTTATTTGCATCCTTATCTTTTCTAACTTCCGTCCAGTTCTTCCAGCTCTTGGTAAAATTCTCCTTGATTGTTTTTGTGATGTGATAACTCATATTTATATGAGTTATTTATACCTATTCAAAGTTAAATCATGCAAGTTCTCTGGCAACAGTAGGTTGTTTCTATTAAGTTTCCGTTAGTTTATTGCTTTTTAGTTAAAAAGGGGCTAAATTAAAAGTTCTAGGCATTTTGGTGCCAATTGGCGCCTTTGTGAGCGTTTTGATGCTTCTTGTGTTTGTGCAGTAATCTAAACGTGGCAACGTCTCTCATCACGTCTGAAGAAGGGCAGCAAAGCAAGAAAGTAATATCTCATTTTGGCGCGCATGTAATGATGGTCAAAGATCTGGAAATGAAGAAGATCTTCTCTCTCCTCAGCAGCTGACGCGGCTGACGCACTGTAGCAGTGCGGTGTCACTTCAGGGCAGAGTCAACTCGCAAGCAAGCTTGGAAGGTGGGGAATGACATCAGCAAGCACGTGACCCTCTTTTGACCATGGCTATTCTCTCTCTACAAAAGGGCAAGGGTGCACCATGCGGATTACACACGACTCTATTCATCATCCACCTTCCTCCATTTTTCAGAGATAGTTTTTCTAAAAAGAAGTTCTGGACACAGACTTCTTCATTTTAAATTTTCTCAAACCCCAATTTCCATCTTCATTCGCAACCATTACTGTAAAGCTCAGACGTTGTAACGTCTTTACAGCGTGCATGAAGGAAGGCCACTTAGGCGTATCTTTTGCGTTTAGTCTCCTTTTCTCTATGTACGGTATTTGGATTTTAACTCCTCTTATTTCTGTAAGGATGCTCAGCATGAGCTAAACATTGGTAGTTGGGTTGTTGTTTTGCATGTAATGAACCTCTAGCTTAATGTTATGAAGTATTGATGTTTATGCGTTTTAAATCTTTGCATGTTAATATTTCCAAACTTGTTTTGAACTGGCCACTTAAAATAAGTAGATTCATAGGTACAGACATGGTCTATGAAAAGAACTCAAAGATTTATATGAATGACAAGGTGCACTAAAGACATTTAGGCATTTTTATCTAAGTCTAGACATAGAATGGATAATAGTTCATAGGACATTGCTGTGGGTACTTAAAATACAGGAGTAGGCCTACTTAGAACCTAGACATAGAAATTCTAGTACTTGAAGCTCTGACGTTTTGTGACTGAAAAGCACAGCTCTTTTGCAACAGCGTTCAAACGTTATAACGTCTATACAACATAGCATTTGTACGTGTTAACGTGTAAACGTTATAACGTCTAACTAGAGGAGATTTACTTGCATGCAGCAATCCAACTCATACTCTTCCATATTTACAACCACTTCTCATTTACTTGCTTTATTTATGTTCTTAGTCTTAATACCAACTTTTAGTGTCGATTTGTTACTTGCTTCACTTGTGTTTTAAAGACTTGAGCTTTGGAAGTAAAACAATCCTCGTGGGAACGATCTCTTACCTTTTTATCCACTTTATTACTTGTACGACGTGTATACTTGCACTGATATTGCGATTATAACACACACGAGCGCAAACAAGTTTTTGGCGCCGTTGCCGGGGATTGTATTTAACTTTTATTGCTCAACAAGAATTAAAACACTAGGTGAAAGAATTCTGCTGTGTTGTTTGTTGTTTTTGTGAGTGAACAGGTAAACGTTACAGCGTATGCTTAGTTCCAGTTCAAGCTCTAGTTCAACAGAACCAGGGAGTGGATCTGAGCCTGAATTCTATCCAGAACCTGAAAGAACCTTCAGGCGACTAAGGAGACAACAAAGGTTAAGAAGGCAGCAACAACACCAGCAATTTCAGCCACCCACCATGTCTGAACATGGTACTGGTGGTAGAAGCTCTAGAGGTGGATGCACTCCAAGAGGAGGAAGGCACTCTGATGCTGGAGGACGTGGTCGTGGACCACAAAATCATACAGAAACCTATGTTGATGATGAACACTGGCAGAGACAGCAACTCATCAATGCAGGGCCACAAGACATGGTCAATGACAGAGACAGGCCTATGCGTGATTATGCCGTGCTCAACCCTGCCCATTTACAAACAGGCATTGCAAGACCACCTATTCATACTGGTCACTTTGAATTCAAGCCAATGATGTTCCAAATGCTGCAGACTGCAGGGCAATTTGGGGGTTTTCCTCAAGAAGATCCTTATGCACATCTAAGGCAATTTTTGGATGTGTGTAGCAACTTTGTCATCCCTGGAGTCTCAGAAGATGCTTTCCGATTAAAGCTATTTCCATATTCTCTTAAGGATAAGGCCAAGAATTGGTTGAACTCCTTAGAGCCAAATTCAATTCACACTTGGGATGAGCTAGCTGAGAAATTTCTTGGAAAATACTTCCCTCCCAACAAAAATGCCAAGTTAAGAAATGACATCACTTCCTTCAAACAAAGAGAAGGGGAATCATTATTTGAGGCTTGGGAAAGATGGAAGGAATTACTAAGAATGTGCCCACACCATGGTATACCCGTGGTTATTCAAATGGAGACTTTTTATAATGGTCTAGATCAACCCACAAGACTTATACTTGATGCTTCATCAGGCGGTGTCATATTGAACATGTCTTTCTCTGAGGCATGCAGGCTTATTGAAGACATAGCTACTCATAATGCCCATTGGCCCTCTGAAAGATTCACTCCTGGAAAGAAGGCTGGTGTCCATGAGATAAGTGAAGTAACTGCCCTTTCTGCTCAGGTTGCTTCTTTGACCAACATGATTAAAAACTTGGGTACCCCAAACGTGGCAACGTCTGAAACACAGACTGCTGCAGCTGTTGAACCAACACCATCTGGGGTAATAGTGTGTGTCTATTGTGAAGGAGGGCATGTCTACGAAGAGTGTCCCCATAACCCTCAGTCTGTAAACTTTGTATCACATAACAAAGGTAACAGTCCCTTCTCCAACTTTTACAATTCAAATTGGAGAAATCACCCAAATTTTAGTTGGAAGAACAACAATTCTTTGAATGCTAGCGATGCTGCTCCTGCAATACCCCCAGGATTTCCCCCTCAACAACAAAAGCAGTATACGCAGAATAACAACAACAGCAATTTGGAAGCCTTGATGAAAACTTTCATAAGTGATTGTAGGGCAACCTTACAGACCCATGAGTCTTCAATCAAAACTTTGGAGAACCAAATTGGACAGATAGCCTCAGCTCTTACTCAAAGACAGAATGGATCTCTTCCATCCACAACTGAAACACCATCTTCATCAAAGTCAAATGGTAAAGATGTGGTGAGTGCACAGGTAAATGCTATCTCATTAAGAAGTGGCACTGAGTATCCAGAACCATCTATGCCTAAGGAATCTGAGGTGCCAGACAAGGAAAAAGAGAAAAACAAAGGTAGAGAAAAAGAGAAGAATATTCCAGATATTGTGATGTCTAAGTCAGACGTTACAACGTCTAGTTCTGAACCAGGAATCAAGACTGTTCCTAAGCTTGTACCTGAATATCCTCCTCCACCCTACCCTCAAAGACTAAAGAAAGCTCATGAAGACAAGCAATTCAGCAAGTTCATGGAGATGCTAAAACAGCTACACATAAACCTTCCCTTAGTTGAAGCTCTACAGCAGATGCCAAACTATGCCAAGTTCCTAAAGGATATCATCACCAAAAGAAGAAGGCTAGGGGAGTTTGAACTATTGCTTTAACTGAAGAATGTAGCTTAATCATGCAGAATAAACTCCCTAGAAAACTGAAGGATCCTGGCAGTTTTACTATACCATGCTCCATTGGAGATTTTTACCTTGGCAAAGCTTTATGCGACTTGGGGGCAAGTATTAACTTGATGCCCAAGTCCATTTATGAAAAACTTGGTATAGGAACTGCCAGACCTACTTCTTTAAGTCTTACATTAGCTGATAAAAGTAGAGTTTATCCTGAGGGCATATTAGAAGATGTTTTGATTAAAGTTGACAAATTTGTTTTTCCAGTGGACTTTGTTATTTTAGATTTTGATGCAGATAAGGAAGTTCCTATCATCTTGGGGCGACCATTTCTAGCCACTGGAAGGACACTCATTGATGTGCAGAAAGGAGAACTAATCATGAGGGTCAATGACCAAGAAGTCAAGTTCAACGTCCTCAACGCACTCAAGTATCCAGAACCTAACACAGAGGAATGTTCCTTTGTGGTTGCCCTTGACCATGTGGTTCAAAAGCAATTCAATAAAGATTATGACCACTTGGAGAAAATTCTGGGCAAAGATGAGATTCAAGAGTTATTATCAGAAGAAGCTGCCCCGTTAAACGTTACAACGTCAACCACAGACGTTGTCACGTCTGACTCCCATGTACCCAGGGCGTGGACAAAGCAGTATGAATCTTTGGGGCAAGAAGACTCCAATCTCAAGAAGATAGTACCATCCATTGAAGAACCACCCACTCTGGAACTGAAGGTGCTGCCTGACCACCTGAAGTATGCCTTTTTGGGGGAAAATGATTCTTTACCTGTGATCATTTCTTCTAATCTCTCACAAGAGCAGGAAAGTGATCTCATTAGCACCTTGAAAAGGCACAAGAAAGCCATTGGTTGGCAAATGGCAGATATCAAGGGTATCAGTCCCACAATCTGTATGCACAGAATTGTCTTAGAAGAGAATGCAAAGAACAGCATTGAAGGACAAAGGAGATTGAACCCGATAATGAAAGAGGTGGTCAAGAAGGAAATCATCAAATGGTTAGACGCATGAATCATCTACCCAATCAGTGACAGCTCATGGGTGAGCCCAGTTCAATGTGTACCAAAGAAGGGTGGAGTTACTGTGGTGACCAATGACAAAAATGAGTTGATTCCAACAAGAACAGTGACTGGATGGAGGATATGTATGGACTACAGGAAGCTGAACAAAGCAACCAAGAAGGACCATTTTCCTCTGCCATTTATTGACCAGATGTTGGATAGACTTGCAGGCAAAGAATTCTATTGTTTCCTTGATGGTTACTCAGGATATAACCAGATAGCTATTGTGCCTG
The DNA here is from genome assembly GCA_039519185.1 of Astragalus membranaceus. Classification (NCBI taxonomy): domain Eukaryota; kingdom Viridiplantae; phylum Streptophyta; class Magnoliopsida; order Fabales; family Fabaceae; genus Astragalus; species Astragalus membranaceus. The sequence continues at coordinate 20,648,294 of CM076850.1, read as the reverse complement.
AGGACCAAGAGAAGACCACATTCACTTGTCCTTATGGTACCTTTGCCTTCAGAAGGATGCCATTCGGGCTGTGTAATGCACCTGCAACATTCCAGAGATGTATGATGGCTCTATTCTCAGATTTTATTGAAAAATCCATGGAAGTTTTCATGGATGACTTTTCAGTTTATGGAGACTCATACAAGGCATGCTTGGAGAACTTAGAAGGAGTTTTAATAAGATGTGAAGAAACCAACCAAGTACTCAACTGGGAGAAATGCCACTTTATGGTTCAAGAGGGAATTGTTTTGGGGCATAAAATTTCAAAGAAAGGATTGGAGGTGGATAAAGCAAAAATTGATGTTATTGACAAATTACCTCCACCTACCACTGTCAAAGGTATTAGAAGTTTCTTAGGGCATGCTGGTTTTTACAGAAGGTTTATCAAGGATTTCTCAAAAATTTCCAAACCTTTGTGTCTGCTGCTGCAACGTGATAACGTCTTCAACTTTGATGAGCATTGTCATGAAGCCTTCCAGAAATTGAAGACTGCTGATCCGCTGTCGCGCACGGATCAAAACGAGTGATTTTAAAAATGTAGTATACGGTAACGACAACTCGAATATCGTTCTCAAGGATTCTTGTATAATAATTAACCAACTGAAATCGAATTAGGGGGTGTTTGGTTTAAGGTTCGATTTAACAAATAGAGTAAATAAGTGATTATCAAATAAGTTTAAGAATCAATTTACTGATTCGGTTCCTGCCTATCATCGATTGTCGTAATTCCAACCGCAAATTACCTATTCCTATTCTACTATAATATCAAGTGACAAGCGCAATTGATAGTATAAGTTGTATGTTCCTATTATCCGAATTAAGCAAACGGGATTAAGTTTCATGAATTAAGCAAACATGAATTAAACGAACACGATAACGAATTAAGCAAACGATAACGTGTCTATAGTTAGGATCATACAATCAATCGAATTAAACCAATATAACCTATGTAAATCGAATTAAGCAAACAAGAGACATAGATTGATATTGAAAGGAATAGAAAACCTGGATTATAATTACTAAAATCTCAAGGTGTCGGAACCTGAATACAGCAAATTGTCTGGATCGGTTAGTTCTCCATGAGAATTCGTACCCAAGAACTTCCAAAAAATTTCATGAATAGTGAACTCCATGAACAGTAAACGGCTGCCTAGGTATAATGGAAAACAAGGAATTCGGGTCATAACCCAACAGGGTCGAAAAACATAAAAAGTCCGGCCCAAAACTAAATATTCATTAAGTCTGGAACTTCAGCGAATTATTTGGGACTCTTGCGCTCCGAATTAGCTTTTGACTTCAACATGAAAGTTTCAGCTCTTTCTCTTGGCTTTTCAACGCATATTAGAACGCGTCGATCCGATACTCGTAGCTCCAGTTATGAATTTTTCCGTGAAAGCTGCTAAAGCTGAAAATAAAATACGGAAATCAAATTAAGCCAAAAATAAACTAAATTAGAAAAACATTATAAAACATAAAAATAAACAAAGCAAAACATAGAAATGCTTAAGTATAAACATGGAAGAATGTGCATCAAAATGCACTGATCAAATTCCCCCACACTTGAACTTTTGCACTCCGAGCAAAATAAAAATAAAAATAAAAACTCAGCAAACACACAAGCATCATCAGTTACTCATCCCAGGCCATAAACTTTTCTTCGGTTAAGATTGTGTTGATAGGTACTAATCTGGCACACTAAGGGCATCGTAAGAACACTAATCCACAATTGTGCAATCGTAAGCCTCCTGAATACACAACCCAATCCGAATCATGCTATTATGCCTAAGCCTAACTTACCAATCCTCCTTTTTTTCTCTTTTTCATTCTGGCGCAATCACATTAAGCCTGTTATCTCCACACACCCATAGTAAGGCTATCGCCGGTTAGTGACTCTGATCCTTTTTGCATGGGGTTCTGGAATTAAATGGCATAACCCCCTGTTTACCCAATTGTAGTTGCGGGGGATTGGACCGTAATCCACCCTACCAAGTTCAGCACCAGAAGCCTCTGAACCAACTAACAATGGGTTTTTCTTTTCTTTTTTTTTTCTTTTTTTTGTAGGTTCTACGACCGTTGGGTTAAGTGACCGGGTGAGGGTCACCAAACTTAGAAGGAGCATTCCCTTTTTTTTTTTTTTTTTTTTTTTTTTTTTTTGGAACTTGGATCACTCACTTATTTTCATCGGCTTCCTTACGTAGAGCGTGTGCGAGATGGTGCTGACTGCAAAGATAAACTACTCAAGAGCTGTCAGAGAATGAGAATTCAAGGCTATGTCATAATAAGGATTCAAATTAATTTCCATATGCAAGAGACTCACGGTGTTAAGACGATACCGATCTTGTGAACTTTTCCCAAGTCTCCACAACCCAAAACTCAGATTAATCTATAACCCAAAACTTTCAAAAAGATGCATTTTTTTTTTTTTTATAATAACTGAAAACAACGAACAAAAGCAAAGAAAACCAATGATTCCCTCCCCCACACTTGAAACAAGCATTGTCCTCAATGAAAGGGGCATAACTATTAAAGTAGAGAGAAGGAAAGAAGAACTCCCTGATCAAGTTGCAGTGTAGTTGAGCGCTTCCAAAGAAAGCTCCTCTATGTTTGCATCTCTCTGGGATGTCAGCTAGTGTCCAACCAATTGCCTTTTTGTGCTTCTTCAAAACTTGCAAAAGTTTATTTTCCTGGTCGAAATCAAGGTTAGAAGAAATAATAACAGGTAGTTTTTCATAACCCCCCAAATAAGCGTATTTCAGATTATCCGGGAGTAGTTTCAGCTCTAAGGACGGAGGCTGCTCAATGGATGGAGTGTTCGGGGCAGCCGGGATGTCGAGAGCATCAACTGCATAAACAACTTCATCGACAACAACTTCACTTGTAGGAAACATGTCACCCTGCAAGGCAGCATCGATCTCAACACATACAACACAAAGGTTAGTGTCAGTACAATCAGCACATGAATAAATATCATCAAATCCAGATAAGGATGGAAAATCCAGTGAAGACAATTCAGAGCAAGTGTCATCAACCAACTCAGAGATCAATTCAATATGAAAAACGGAATGCTCTTCCAAGGGATATTTCATAGCATCGAAAATGTTAAATTTCGCGACAATGTCACCAAATTCCATGGACATGGTTCCATCATCAACATCAATTTTGGTTTTCGCCGTTTTCATGAACGGTCTGCCTAAAATGATGGGAGCCCTGCTTGACTTAGTTTCGCCTTCCATGTCCAGGATGTAAAAATCTGCAGGAAAAATTAAGTCATTAATTTGAACAAGGACATCTTCCACTACTCCGGTGGGGCGGATATTGCTTCTGTCTGCCAGCTGAATGATTAAACCTGTATGCTGCAAAGGACCTAGATTAAGGTTATTATAAACAGAAGTAGGCATAACATTAATGCCCGCTCCTAAATCAAGCATGCAATTCTCGAATTTACTATTCCCGATGGTACAAGGAATAGCAAAAGTTCCTGGATCCTTGCACTTTTGTGGCATGACTTGAGTGAGAGCTGAAACATTTTGCTCTCCTGTGGCTATTTCAGATGAAAGCTTAGGCTGAATGAAAGCAGAAACATTTCTTCCCAAGTTGACTCTCTCATTTCCCTTCAACCTCCTTTTGTGTGTACACAAATCTTTCAGGAACTTTGCGTACTTCGGAACCTGCTTAATGACATCAAGAAGCGGAATGCTTACCGCGACCTTTCTGAATACATCCAAAATCTCTCTCTCCTTGTCCCCCTCATCAGTCCCTTTATTTTTCAGTACTCTATGTGGGAAGGGAACTGGTGGTACATACTCTTTCAGTTTATCTTTTTCAGCTTCTACCCAAACAGAAGAGGGTTCAGGTGAAGAAGGTGTTACCTCAGGAGTTTTTTCATTTTTGGCTGGTTCCAATACTTTTCCGGATCTCAAGGAAATTGCACTTACATTAGGGCCTCTTGGATTCGCAACTGTTTGGGCGGGAAGTTGGTTCGACCCTTGGGCTTGCTGCATGGCATTCATTGAAGTAGCAAGCTGTCCAATCTGTGTCTGCAAGGTCTGAATGCTAGAATCAGTTCTTTGTTGGAACTGGAGATTGTTGACAGCCATTTGCTTGACAAGTTCCTCTAGTGAAGGTCCGGAAGGTACAGGGGTGGTTACTAGGGGAGGGTTTTGTTGTTGGCTGGACTGTTGGTTCCCATATCGAAGGTTTGGATGGTTCCTCCAATTGGGATGGTATCTGTTAGTGGACAGGTCAGGAATGTTGAACCCTTGCTGATTGTTTCCTTGGTTGTAAAGGGTTGCTGCATAAGCTTGAGGCAACTCGGTGATTGACTCATCTTGCAAAATAGGATATGTATCGGTCGGGTGTTCAGGAGAAGTACAAATACCACACAAGTTTGCTGCTTGAGTCTTACCTGCTGCCAACCGTTTCACTAAAGAAGTAAGCTCGTCAATTCTTGTTTCTAAAGCCTTGTTGGAAGCCTGGATCTCGTTCACACCTTTGGTTTGGACATTACTGTTTCTAGTGGTGAACTGTTGGGAGTTGAGAGACATGTTTTCAATCAAGGCTTTAGCAGCAGCTGGGGTTTTATCAACAAGTGCCCCACCGCTAGCAGCATCAAGAATGTTTCTATCCATTGGTAACAAACCTTCATAGAAGTACTGGATAAGTAACTGCTCGGTGATCTGGTGTTGGGGACAACTGGACACTAACTGCTTGAATCTCTCCCAGTACTCAGCTAATGACTCACCATCCTGTCTAATTCCACATATCTGCTTTCTGATTGATGCAGCTCTGGAGGCAGGAAAATATTTTTCTAAGAACACTCTTTTCAGAGCATTCCAACTTGTGATAGAATTTGGTTCAAGGTAATATATCCAATCCTTTGCTGCACCTTGCAATGAGAATGGAAAGGCTCTGAGTTTGATGTGATCTTCAGTGATTCCTTCAGGCCTCAATGGTGTAGAGCACACAACCTGAAATTCTTTCAAATGCTTATGCGGATCCTCACCTGCAAGACCATTAAACCATTATAGTTCACTTCAGGGGCAGCAAGCTGCCTTAGTGTTCTTTGTTCAACCATGTTATCAAAAGCAAGTTCAGAATCAGAATCAAACAAATTATGCAAATAGTCAGAATCAGAATCGATAACGGGTGGTGAACTAGTGCTAGTCTGATTTGCTCTGCGGCGTGTGTGTAAGGTTCTCTCAACTTCAGGATCAAAAGCAAACAAGTCAGAACAAACAGACCTAGTAGCCAGGATTAATGCAGCAATGCAGCAACAAATGCGAAAATGCCAACAATGTCCCTAGTAGGCAGAAACAAAATCAAAGAAGAGATATGATTAAAATAAATTCAAAAAAATACAAAAACACCAAATTTAATCTAATTAAGTGAAATAATAATTTTGAGAATTTTTTTGGAATTTTTCGAAACTATGAAAACAGTAAAAAATTCATAAAAAATAGAAGGAGGAGGAATTTGGCAATTTGAGGCTGTAGTATACGGTAACGACAACTCGAATATCGTTCTCAAGGATTCTTGTATAATAATTAACCAACTGAAATCGAATTAGGGGGTGTTTGGTTTAAGGTTCGATTTAACAAATAGAGTAAATAAGTGATTATCAAATAAGTTTAAGAATCAATTTACTGATTCGGTTCCTGCCTATCATCGATTGTCGTAATTCCAACCGCAAATTACCTATTCCTATTCTACTATAATATCAAGTGACAAGCGCAATTGATAGTATAAGTTGTATGTTCCTATTATCCGAATTAAGCAAACGGGATTAAGTTTCATGAATTAAGCAAACATGAATTAAACGAACACGATAACGAATTAAGCAAACGATAACGTGTCTATAGTTAAGATCATACAATCAATCGAATTAAACCAATATAACCTATGTAAATCGAATTAAGCAAACAAGAGACATAGATTGATATTGAAAGGAATAGAAAACCTGGATTATAATTACTAAAATCTCAAGGTGTCGGAACCTGAATACAGCAAATTGTCTGGATCGGTTAGTTCTCCATGAGAATTCGTACCCAAGAACTTCCAAAAAATTTCATGAATAGTGAACTCCATGAACAGTAAACGGCTGCCTAGGTATAATGGAAAACAAGGAATTCGGGTCATAACCCAACAGGGTCGAAAAACATAAAAAGTCCGGCCCAAAACTAAATATTCATTAAGTCTGGAACTTCAGCGAATTATTTGGGACTCTTGCGCTCCGAATTAGCTTTTGACTTCAACATGAAAGTTGCAGCTCTTTCTCTTGGCTTTTCAACGCATATTAGAACGCGTCGATCCGATACTCGTAGCTCCAGTTATGAATTTTTCCGTGAAAGCTGCTAAAGCTGAAAATAAAATACGGAAATCAAATTAAGCCAAAAATAAACTAAATTAGAAAAACATTATAAAACATAAAAATAAACAAAGCAAAACATAGAAATGCTTAAGTATAAACATGGAAGAATGTGCATCAAAATGCACTGATCAACTGCCCTTGTAACAGCTCCTGTGATAGTCACTCCTAACTGGTCCAAACCATTTGAATTAATGTGTGATGCGAGTGACTACGCTGTAGGGGCTGTATTGGGTCAAAGGTATGGCAAAATTTTTCACTCTATCTATTATGCTAGTAAAACTTTAGATGATGCCCAATTAAATTATACTGTAACTGAGAAAGAGTTACTGGCTGTTGTGTTTGCTTTTGACAAATTTCGATCATACTTGGTGGGTGCAAAAGTTATTGTTTTTACTGATCACTCAGCCATCAAGTATTTGATTTCTAAAAAAGATGCAAAGCCACGACTCATCAGATGGGTTCTCCTCCTCCAAGAATTTGACTTGGAAATTCATGATAAAAAGGGGGTGGAGAACCAAGTTGCTGATTATCTTTCTAGACTTGAGAATGTTGATGCAGATACAGGTGCAGAAGAGATAAAAGAAAATTTCCCTGATGAAAAACTGCTGACAGTAACCACAGTAGCTGAAGACGTTACCACGTCTATGGCAATTACTTCCAACGTTATAACGTCTGATGCTACTGCTCCCTGGTATGCTGATATAGTTAACTTCCTAGTCAGCAAGATTGTGCCTGTGGATTTCAATCATCAGCAAAGAAAAAAGTTCTTCCACACAGTGAAGCACTATTTTTGGGATGAGCCCTATCTGTATAAGATGTGTCAAGATCAGTTGCTTAGGAGATGTCTTGCTAAAAAAGAACAACTTCATGTGTTACAACAATGTCATGCATCACCTTATGGAGGACATTTTGGAGGAACCAGAACTGCAGCAAAGGTGCTACAGTCAGGATACTATTGGCCAACACTCTTCAAAGATGCTCATGAATTAGTGAAAAGCTGTGATAAATGCCAAAGAACTGGAAACATCTCCAACAAGCAAGAAATGCCATTAACAAATATCCTTGAAGTGGAGCTGTTTGATATTTGGGGAATGGACTTCATGGGGCCATTTCCTATGTCTCATGGAAACTTATACATTTTGGTAGCTGTGGATTATGTGTCAAAATGGGTGGAAGCCATTGCATTGCCCAATAATGAAGCCAAATCAGTCAGCAAATTCCTTAAGCAAAACATCTTCACAAGATTTGGTACTCCAAGAGCTATAATCAGTGATGAAGGCTCTCACTTCTGTAACAAGCTGATTGAGAACCTATTGGCTAAGTACGGAGTGAAACACAAGATTGCGACAGCTTATCACCCACAGACAAGTGGTCAAGCAGAAATTTCCAACAGAGAAATTAAAAGAATACTTGAGAAGATGGTTGGTCCAAACAGGAAGGATTGGTCCCTGCACCTTGATGATGCATTGTGGGCGTACAGGACAACATTTAAGACACCACTGGGCATGTCACCATACAAGCTAGTCTTCGGAAAAGCTTGTCATCTGCCCATTGAACTCCAACACAAAGCTCACTGGGCACTGAAGCAACTGAACTTAGATCATTCAAAGGCTGGAGAAGCTAGGCTCCTTCAACTAAATGAGCTAGATGAATTCAGGCACACTGCCTATGAGAATTCAGCAATGTATAAGGAGAAAACCAAGAAGTGGCACGATCAGAAAATTCAAAGAAGGGAGCTAGTAGAGGGACAATCCGTTTTGCTGTTTAATTCAAGGTTAAAGTTGTTCCCTGGGAAGCTAAAATCAAGATGGTCAGGACCTTTCAAGCTGGTAAAAGTCTATCCTCATGGTGCTGTGGACCTGTTTGATGAGAAAACTAATTCCATTTTCAAAGTCAATGGCCAAAGAGTGAAGCATTACTATGGAGAACATGTGGACAGGGACAAGACCACAGTGGCTCTCAACAACCCCTGAATTCAAAAAAGGGAATAGTCTGGCTGAAGACTCTTAAAGCAAGCGCTCTTGGGAGGCAACCCAATGGTTTTAACTAACCATCAATTTTTGTCTTTAAATTTTTTGTTTTGTGCAGGAATGGGAGCTGAAGTATTGTAAACGTTATAACGTCTCTAGGATGTTGTCACGTTTGCTGCCTGGGTAAAGTTTTAAATGAAAAAGAAAAGAAAATGAGTCAAGCAGTTTTCAAATGAAAAAAATTTTAAAATAAAAATGATCTTTAGACGTGACTGCCAAAGTGACCATGACGTCACTTCCAACGGTTACCCCTTTTTCCCAAACCCACGCCACCACCTACTTCTCAACTTCCCATAAAACCTCCCCAATAAACACTCACCAGTTACAATCACCAAAACCACCTTCAGACACTTTCAGAAACCGCAATCTTATCCCTTCCCCCAAATCTCAAATCTCAAATCCCCCACTCTCCAGAAAACTCATTCAATCACCATGACTAAAACCAAGCAAGCTGCAGTAAAATCATCTGGTAAAGGAAAGAATGTCAACCCAAGTTCTTCCTCTGTTCCAAATCCAGAAATCCCCATTCCTTCAAAGAAGAAAGCCTTGCTGCCAGAAAGGGGCTTCAGCTTGGAAAACCCAAATCCTGACTTCCTCGCAACAGTGGCAGCATTGGGATGGCAGAAATTTGTAGTTCACAGAAAGGAGTACATTGCAACTCTGGTGCATGACTTTTACAAAGGAATCGTTGAAAGAACCGATGGAGAGCTTTCAAGCACCTCCATCGTTCGAGGTGAAGAAGTCAAATTTGGTGTAAGAGTCATAAATGACTACTTTGGGCTAGGTTACTATGGCAAGGCAGTCGAGGTGAAGCAAAAGACTTACGGAGTAGCAGAGATGACTGAAATCAAAGAAAGGATATGTGTTGAAGGAGCTGTTTGGGAGCGAAGAGGCGACCATGGAAATGAATTCAAAATTTTGAAGAGATACCTGTGTGATGAGGCCAGTGCTTGGTTTCATTTCATTAGGCATTGCTTGATACCCACTTCTCACACTCTCTGGGTTGATAAAGAGAGGCTGATTGCTATTGATGCCATTATGTCAAGAGATAAGATTGAAGTGGGTAAGCTCATCAACAGGGAGATTAACAAATGGCAGAACAGGAAGGATGGATACCTATACTTCCCTTGTTTAATCACTGATCTCTGCATGGAGGCTGGAGTGGAGATTGAAGCATCTGAGCTAAGAGAGGAACCCCAGGGGGCATTCTCTACAAAGTTCAAAACTAGGCAGAGAGCTGCAGATGCTACCACGTCAGTTGATGCGCAGACGTTACAACGTCTGGTGGACCAGCAAAACAGCCTAGCCAAGTTTGTCAAGGAGCAATTTGAGTGGCAAAAGAAGGTGATTGAGCAGACAACAAAAGGCAAGATGGTGATTGAAGAACCAGTACTTCCAGATTGGATGCAAAAGGAAGATGAAGACAACACACCCTTATCAACAATGAATCTCAGGAAAGTGAAGAAGGAAAAAGTCAAGAAAACAAGAAAACCAGCCACAAAAAGAAAGAGCCCAGCAAAGAAAAAGCAGAAGAAGGTAAGTAGTGAGGAAGAAGAGCTTAAATCAGCTGATATGGATAGCATCCGTGAGAGTGATGCAGAGGAATCAAAGAAGGTGAGTAGGGAAATCCTAAGTGATGATGAGGAAGAAACACATTCAGAAGAGAAAGGAAGCTCCAGTGATAAGACTGATATTGAGGCTGACTCTCCACCAACCCAAGCACTCAAAGAACCAGCCCAACCCACACCTCCATCACCAAAAGCCAAACAACCCCATCCCTCAGCTAAAGAACAAAACATCCATGACCAAAACATCCCCAAAACACCACAATCTGAACCTGAAGATCAACCCATTTCAAAGCCAACCCCCACTCAACCTGAACCAACTAAAGAGCCATCACAACCATCCATTCCAGAAGTAACCAGTGCAGACGTGACTACGTCTAAGCCAACTGCTGTTGAAACCAACCCAGACCCACAACTCATTCCCCCACCCAAAAGGCAAAGATTCAAGACTGTGCCCACCCAGAGTCCATTTGGGAAGAAGAAAAGGCGTGAATTAGCCGCTGCAAGTGAAGAAGCAAGACATGGTGAAGAAGAAGAGCAACTAGTTGATGCTCCTGCAACCAAAAGGCAAAAGTTGCAGGTAAGAAAGAAATCTGAAGCTGCTAAAGACAAGCCAGCAACAGCCACCAGTGCAGCAATTGTTGCTGCTAGTGGTTCAGAGAATGCTCCTGCTGTTGCTGCTGAAGAGAAAGCTACAGACGTTACAACGTCTCAAGAGCCAGAGGTTGAAAAAGCCCAGGGGGAACCCAAAGAGCAGCAGCAGATTCATCCTGCAGAGCTGGAAAAGCAGAAAGCATGGGAGGAAGCAAAGAAAAGAGTTGCTGAGAGCAGTGCAAAGATGCCACAAGAAACTGAAATCTCAGTTGATGCTGGTGATGGTGAAGGAGAGAAGAAGAAGAAGGAAAAGAAAAAGAAGACTGTGCAAGCAAGCATCCCAGCCAGACAAAGTGGAAGGCTCAGGTCGGGTGCCCTGAACAAGTAAGTTAGCCCTCTTTTTAGCAGTAGTATAGTTATAGTTTGCAATTTCAGTACAAATAAATAGCTGTCCAGACGTTACAACGTCTAGAGAGTTAGTAGTCAGTAGTTGTTTTGTTTCTGTTTTGTGTGAATGTTCCTCTCTCATTTTTCAAATTCAGTGAGCAATGGGGACAATGCTCATCTTTCTGTTTGGGGGGGAGGATCATTTTTATGTTTCGTGTATGCATAAAATCAAATGCAAAATCAGTCTACTTCCCTACTTGAGTAATTATCAAAAATGTTTCTCTTTGGGCTAAATCTAAGAATGACTTTGTGTGAATGTGTGTGAGTAGCTGATGCATGCTTAAATGAATAGAATTGATTACTGCTTCCACACAAACTCTGTTTTGAGGAAAACCTAGTTAGCTAGGGACTATGTGATGCAAAGCTAGTTTTGGTTGACTTTGGTGATTGTAAAACTTGATTAAAAACTTAGAGTAGCAATAGAAACTAAGTTTGGGGGTATATCAGGTTGTACTAAGGCTGGGTGCAAAGACTGTAGGATGATTAGTGCCTGTGTAGTGTGAGTGCAACGTTGTAGCGTCTACCCGTAACGTTATAACGTATGCCGTGTGTGTTTTCATGTTGTGTTATGTGTTATCAAACGTTGTAGCGTCTCGCCTATAAACGTTATAACGTCTACTCCAAAAAGACCAAAAAGTGTGTGTTGTTTCAAATAAGTGGAAAAATCCACATGTCCTCTGTGTTGGCTGCAATTTCCCGAAACAAATACTGGGTACCCCAAATATCTCAATCCCAAATTGTCAAATCCAAGGGATCAAAAAGGAGAAAATCACAAAAACTCCAAACCAAAAGTGAAGTAAATCAAAAGAAAAGTTGCTCAGTAATGAGGGGTGGCAGCCGTGTGTGTTTTGCGTTGTGTGAGTCAGAAAAGTAGTTTGCGCTAATCTAGTCCTAGCACCCAAATTAAGACCCTTTGTCGTGCTTAAAATAACCCTCATGTCTTATGTGAAAATGTTAGCCTACTCTATGTTTTGAAAGATGTTATACCCTCACCATAATTGGAAACCACTCTTTCATAAGCTAAGGGAGCTTCTGAACCTAGCTAGGAATAGAATTGATACAGAGATCACACACTCACTTTGGGCAGTAATGAATCTAGAATGAAATTGTGCATTGGTGCATGAGTGTGTAGTGTAAGTCTGAAGGAAGTAGCCCCTTGAGGATAATTTTTGATCAAAATAGATGAGCAGGGTGTAAACTGTTGGTGTATTTAATTTCTTGCATCTTTTCATATGTTGTATTTCAATTGCTTGAGGACAAGCAATGGTTTAAGTTTGGGGGTGTGATAACTCATATTTATATGAGTTATTTATACTCATTCAAAGTTAAATCATGCAAGTTCTCTGGCAACAGTAGGTTGTTTCTATTAAGTTTCCGTTAGTTTATTGCTTTTTAGTTAAAAAGGGGCTAAATTACAAGTTCTAGGCATTTTGGTGCCAATTGGCGCCTTTGTGAGCGTTTTGATGCTTCTTGTGTTTGTGCAGTAATCTGAACGTGGCAACGTCTCTCATCACGTCTGAAGAAGGGCAGCAAAGCAAGAAAGTAATATCTCATTTTGGCGCGCATGTAATGATGGTCAAAGATCTGGAAATGAAGAAGATCTTCTCTCTCCTCAGCAGCTGACGCGGCTGACGCACTGTAGCAGTGCGGTGTCACTTCAGGGCAGAGTCAACTCGCAAGCAAGCTTGGAAGGTGGGGAATGACATCAGCAAGCACGTGACCCTCTTTTGACCATGGCTATTCTCTCTCTACAAAAGGGCAAGGGTGCACCATGCGGATTACACACGACTCTATTCATCATCCACCTTCCTCCATTTTTCAGAGATAGTTTTTCTAAAAAGAAGTTCTGGACACAGACTTCTTCATTTTAAATTTTCTCAAACCCCAATTTCCATCTTCATTCGCAACCATTACTGTAAAGCTCAGACGTTGTAACGTCTTTACAGCGTGCATGAAGGAAGGCCACTTAGGCGTATCTTTTGCGTTTAGTCTCCTTTTCTCTATGTACGGTATTTGGATTTTAACTCCTCTTATTTCTGTAAGGATGCTCAGCATGAGCTAAACATTGGTAGTTGGGTTGTTGTTTTGCATGTAATGAACCTCTAGCTTAATGTTATGAAGTATTGATGTTTATGCGTTTTAAATCTTTGCATGTTAATATTTCCAAACTTGTTTTGAACTGGCCACTTAAAATAAGTAGATTCATAGGTACAGACATGGTCTATGAAAAGAACTCAAAGATTTATATGAATGACAAGGTGCACTAAAGACATTTAGGCATTTTTATCTAAGTCTAGACATAGAATGGATAATAGTTCATAGGACATTGCTGTGGGTACTTAAAATACAGGAGTAGGCCTACTTAGAACCTAGACATAGGAATTCTAGTACTTGAAGCTCTGACGTTTTGTGACTGAAAAGCACAGCTCTTTTGCAACAGCGTTCAAACGTTATAACGTCTATACAACATAGCATTTGTACGTGTTAACGTGTAAACGTTATAACGTCTAACTAGAGGAGATTTACTTGCATCCAGCAATCCAACTCATACTCTTCCATATTCACAACCACTTCTCATTTACTTGCTTTATTTATGTTCTTAGTCTTAATACCAGCTTTTAGTGTCGATTTGTTACTTGCTTCACTTGTGTTTTAAAGACTTGAGCTTTGGAAGTAAAACAATCCTCGTGGGAACGATCTCTTACCTTTTTATCCACTTTATTACTTGTACGACGTGTATACTTGCACTGATATTGCGATTATAACACACACGAGCGCAAACAAGATGGCGGTAGCTGAAGCCTTCGAAGGAATAAAACTGCATTAAAAAAAGATGAATTTTGTTACACCAAATATAAGTTATATATATAAATGGCAACAAAAATATAAATTAATAAATAATAATATAGATATATATATAGACTTACGAATCGCCAACAATCTGCAATATGATACGCCCATCAGGTGTAACCCTAATCACCTCAGTCCCATCAATGAATGTGCGTACCCCATCCGCATCAACATGTGTCAGGGATAAGCCCTCAATACCAACAGGAATCGATGGGCCCCCTGCAGTACTAGTACTAACACCATCCTCAAACACAGGTGGTGGCAAATATCCGCCAGTAGTAACAACAACACGCGTAGGCTGAACACGGCGCCCTAGGCGAGTAGATGTCTTCCGCCTGCTAGTGCTGGCGGCTTCGGGAGGTGGAGGAGGAACATATGCGCCGTCATGATCGGATCCCGAGTCATCATGAGATGCCATATCTGTATAGATCTAGCTAAACATATACATTTAAACAAAACAAACATATACTAAACAAGGTTAACATATATAAACATATAGAAAACTCATGCATTAAAATAAATAATTTGAATCCCATTCATTCTCAAACAAATAACATCCTTCATTAAAAATAACATCTTCATTAAAAATAGAATTGTTGAAACATAAATTACATTCATTCTAATTTGAATCCCATTCATTCTCAAAATCATCATCATCGGAGGAGTGAATTCTTGATACACCAATGTGGTCTGTTGCATCATCACCGTCAGCATCTTCGTCATCAACAACTTCATCGCCGGTGTTTGGCTCATCACATAAACGAACAATGGGTTCAACTTGAATCACTTCATTTACATTAGACATCTCTTCCATTTCATATGGCATAATATCTTCCACCGTGTCATCATTTGTCTGATCAATGCGACCTCTTGGTTTTGTTTTAATTGCGACACACCAACCACGCCTATCAGTCCGCATTGATGGATAAGGGACATAATAGACTTGTCTCACATTTTGTGCAATGACGAACGGATCATACGGTCGATATCTACCATTCATTTTAATGTCCACTGTATTTGACTTTGGATTCACCTTTGTTCCTCGAGCAGACGGATCAAACCAATTACAATAAAAAACCACTACCTTTGGACTAAAATCTAGATGGGGGTACTAAAGTTCATATATGTGTTGAACCACACCATAAAAATCATCTTCACCTCCTCCAGTGACCCCCTTCATGCACACTCCACTATTGACTGTCTCTCTGCCCTGTGTCCATTCATTGGTGTGAAATTTGTATCCATTGACAAAGTATGTGTGCCATTCTTTAACACATCTTCGAGGACCGTCTGATATGTTCCTCAAGTGTTGGTTGGTAGGATTTGGCGGGAGGGAATACACATATTGACTAAACCACATTTGAAAATGCGCATGAATATGAGCAGAAGATTGGTCTTCACGTACTGCCTCTGATGACAAGAACTCCCTAAAAAGAAATAATTTAATTGTTACACTTGTCTACTATATTAACTAATTAAGATCGATTGTTAATGTTGAGGAACATACTCAATAAATGGTTGCACCTCAGTACAGTTTATCAACACATGAACATGTGCTGAACTTAACTCTTCATCTGTTAGCCAGTGAGTTGACTCCTTCCCAGATGGACGACCGGGTAGACAAAAGACAGACAAAGCCAAAGGATGTCGCCATTCAGTATCCACTTCATTTCGACTGCTTCCAGGAGCAAACTGATTCTTGAAATAATGAGAACAAAAATGTGTTGTTTCACGGTGTAGGTAAGAAGAACATATCGATCCTTCAACTCTAGCTTTGTTTTTCACCGATCTTTTTGAATCACCCAAGAACCTAGAGAATATGATATTAATATATTAATAGTCATATATTTTAATTTAAACTTGTTTCTTATATTATTATAATTAAAAATTAGCTGACCTTTCAAACGGATACATCCATCTGTATTGGACAGGTCCGCCAAGTTTAGCTTCATATGCGAGATGCACCGGTAGATGCTCCATAGAATCAAAGAAACCAGGTGGAAATACTCTCTCCAACTTGCATAAGATAAGTGGGATGTCTTGTTCCATTTTTGAAAGATCATCAGCTTTTAGCGTTGCAGAACACAAATTCTTAAAGTATTGACTTATTTCAATGAGCGGATTCAAAACGTGTGTTGGCAACGAACTAAAAGCGATAGGAAGTAAGCACTCCATGAATACGTGACAATCATGACTCTTTATCCCATGCAACCTCCCATTATCCACATCCGCACATCTAGATAAATTGGAAGAATAACCGTCTGGCATTTTCAACTCTTTTATCCACTGATAAACTGCTTTCGCTTGTTCGGTAGATAAAGTATAATTGGCTTTGGGTTTCAAAATCCTAGTACCTTGCTCAACCAACAACAAATCCTTTCGTCTACAGAAATGATCTATATCCTTCCTAGCTTTCTCATTGTCTTTCGTTTTGCCTTTCACGTTCATGACAGTGTTAAATATGTTGTCAAAAAAATTCTTCTCTATATGCATGACATCGAGATTGTGTCTCAATAGATTATCTTTCCAATAGGGAAGTTCCCAAAAAATACTTTTTTTTGTCCAATTGTGCCATTGTCCATAGCCATCTGGACGAGAAACAACACCGGCTACGACTTCCACAGGAGGGATATCCCTAACATTATTCCAAACTTCCTCTGGTGTCAACTGACGAGGAGGTCCAGCTGTTTCAACATTTCCCTTGATGAACGCATATTTCTGCTTTCTAAATGGGTGATCCATAGGTAAGAACCTACGGTGCGAGTCAAACCATGAAACTTTTCCTCCGTATTTAAGACTAAAATCCTTTGTGTCAACCATGCAAATCGGACACGCCATCTTACCATGTGTCCCCCATCCAGACAACATTCCATAGGCAGGGAAGTCATTTATGGTCCACATCAAAGCCGCCCTCATCACAAAATTTTGTTTGCGTGCCACATCATAAGTTAAAACACCATTCCACAACCTTTTTAGGTCATCAATCAAAGGTTGCAAATAGATGTCAATACCAGCTGTTGGATTACTTGGCCCTGGAATAATAGAATTTAAAAACATGTATGGTTTGGACATACACATTTCTGGAGGAATGTTGTATGGGGTAACAATAACTGGCCAACATGAATACGGTGTTGCCGAGGCTTGAATATATGGTGTGAAACCATCAGAGCACAAACCAAGATGAACATTGCGTGGATCACTGGCAAAATCTGGATGAACACGATCAAAATGCTTCCAAGCTTCACCATCAGATGGGTGACGTAACTCACCAGAATTATTTCTATTTTGATGGTGCCATGTCATTTTACCTGCGGTCTCCATTGAAGTAAACATCCTCTGTAGCCTTGGAATAAGAGGCAGATAGAACATTGATTTTCGTGGAACCGGTTTGCCTCTGCTCATCCCTGATCTACTGACACGATAGCGTGGTTGTCCACACAACTTGCATTCCGACAACTCTCCATCATTTATGCCAAACTCATTGTTATAATAGAGCATGCAACCAGACACACAACAATCAATCCTTTTAGATTTTAAGCCAAGCTTCGATACCACTCTTTTAGCTTCATAATAACTTTGCGGTAAACTCCCTCTATTAATGGGGGTTGCATCCAACATCATTTTGGTCATATATTCCATGCACAACTCAACAACATTAAATTGAGACTTAAGACCCAACAACTGAACACACATTGATAATTTTGAGTCTGTAGATCCTTCAAATATGGGTTTATTTGTCTCACTCAAATACATGTAAAACCTTTGAGCTTCCTCATTTGGAACTTCGTCAGCATCTGCGGTGGCGTATGTCTCCATTTTCAAAATAGAAAGTTTCACAAGAAACCATCTTTTGAAAAGATGATTGAATCTCTAAATAGAAAGTTTGAGGAACTGCAAGGACGGGTTGTTAAGTTGGAGGATGATACCGAGCGTTTGATGAGCGTATATGTCTCTTGTGGTGAAAATAATGAGGATGAACTTTATGCTGATAAAGGGGTTACTTTTAACGAAAAAGATGAAGGGGTCTTCATGACAATGTGGAAATTTTTTTACAAAAAAATGGAGACGTACGCCACTCTATTGGAACCCCGCTGCCGACAATGCTCAAGAGAGTGTCGTATTAAGAGATCGAGTGCCGTATCAAGAGAATGAGAGTATTGGTAGATGTGTGAAAAAAGAAGAAGGGGGGAAGGGGTTTATATAGGAGAAACGAAGTCAAACGGTCAAAAGGCAAGATCCACCGGAAACGGCAGTTACCGGTGGATTTAAGGGATTTGCGGCGGACTTAAGGGATTTGCGGCGGACGGAGGTGCATTTGCAGCGGTTAATTAAAATCTCGTAAAAAAAAAAATTTGTGAACCCAAATCCGCCGCAAGAACTGTTAAATCCGCCGCAAAATCCAAGACGAATTTTAATCCGCCGCAACGGTCAATTATTCCGCCGGTATCTTTGAGGCGGATAAAATCCGCCGGAAATGAGTAGATTCCGCCGGTAACTTTGCGGCGGATCCATATCCGCCGGAAACTCCTGGCCGGAAAAACCAATAATTCTTGTAGTGAGATCTAGCTGCTGGATGGTTTGATGGAGGATAACTCTATTTTTGAGGGTACCACCAGCAGCTGCATCAACAGTCATTTTTGTGGTATACAGCAAACCATTATGAAAAGTGTGGATGATTGATAACTCTATTTTATATAGGTTATTTATGCTCTTAATACTTAAATCAAGCTCACTTCTCAAGTAATTTTAGTACTTAAACATGTGAATATATGATTAATAGTGTAAATACAGTTTATAAGTCAATTCCCTAAACTTTGGGCATAATCAATGCCTTTGTGAATATATTTAATGTTCTGCGTTAGTGCTGCAGCGGTATGCCATCAATGAAACGCTACAGCGTTATGAGGCAGCTGGCCATTGGGATATTTGTGTAACCACTTACTGAAACGATAAGTCATCACCCTTATCTCTTATCCTCAGCATGACATTGAAGCCCAAGTGGAGTCAACAAGACACTTGGTGCCTCCTAATTGAAGCCCATGTGATAGTTGGTGATTTTAATCATCACACCTTTTTGTAAAGTAGCTTTATGGATATTTACGATAATATCTAAATTAGGATATTATCTATTATGGATATATATCTAATCCATCATCCTCATTAGTTACATACATACGTAGAGAGAGTTTTAACTTGGAGAAGAGCTATCTTGACATTTTAGTTTTCCTCCATTGTTATTCCACTCTTGAAGCTTTTATTTTTAGTATAGTTTTTAGATTTCATTCAAGGGTTGTTCACGCCATAACTTCATCCAACATATATGACTTGGGAATCTTGGAGTGTATCTTTTGCAACCATTCTCCTCTTGTCTACCTACGGTAATATAAACTTATTTGTTTATGTTGTGATGATGAAGCTTGTTATGAGCTAATCACTTTGTAGTTGGATTTCTCTTAGTTTGTAATGAACCTTGAGTAGCTTTTATATAATATTATGATGTTTGCGTTTCATTCCTTGTGTCATAATGCTTTCAACTTTGTTTTGGGAATGATCAACTAAAATAAGGGGGCTTTGTGGGTACAGACATGGTTCACAAAGAGAACTCAAGGAATGATATGAATGAAAAACCCTTTAAAGACATTTAAAGGAAGTACTACTTAACCCTAGACATAGGGGAGTAATAGTTCATAAGGTGCATGCTGTAAGATCTTAATATACAGGGGTAAAACTTATTTAGAGCCTAGACATAGGAGTCTTGTAACATAGCCCTGACGATAGTGACTGAAAGGCACGCCACCATAACGCTACAGCGTCTGTTGATTCTGTAGCGCTACAGCGCTTAACGCTACAACGTCTAATATTATAGAACACTACTCTTGGGAAATTACATAACTGCTGAGCTATCCAACTCACTCTTAAATACTTTCAAATTCAATACTGTTTTATCACAAACTATTATATTTACAACTCCACACTTTTATTTGTCACCATACTTGTTTTACTAAGTTGCTAATCACTTAAACTTCTTAGATTAATTCCAATCCCTGTGGGAACGAACTTTACTTATCATTATATTACTTGTTGCGATTGTGTATACTTTCACATCACCTTTTCGCACAACAATGATCAACCATTTCCCTAGTCCATGATGGGGGTAAAGCCTTAGCATTTCCTTGAAACGCTCCCATGCATCATAAAGAGACTCCCCATCATTCTGAGTGAATCTTGTAATTTGATTCCTCAATTGAGCAGGTTTGCTTGGGGGAAAGAATCTGGCAAGGAATGCTTTCCTTAGTTGATCCCAAGCTGTGACAGACTCATTAGGTAATGAGTGAAACCAAGCCCTGGCTTTATCCCTTAATGAGAAAGGAAAAAGTTTCAGCCTTATGACTTCCGGAGTCACTCCATTCAGTTTTAGAGTGCCACAGTACTCAAGGAAAATAGATAGATGTAGATTAGGATCATCAGTGGCTGATCCAGAGAATTGATCCTGTTGGACCATAGAAAGTAAAGATGGCTTAAGTTCAAAATTATTAGCTTCAACATTAGGATGCACAATAACGCCATGAGGTTCAGCTGTAGAAGGCGTAGCATACTCTTTGAGAGTACGATTTTGATTTTCCGCCATTTCTTGGTTATTGCGCAATTCTCTTCTTCTTCTATGTAGAAATCTTTCAATCTCGGGAATTGGTTGAACAATTTCTCCGAGACTTCGGACTCTTCGCATTCAAAGAAGAAGGGAATAAGAAAACAAAAGAAAAATAAAAATTCAGTCTAACCGGTACCAAAAAGTTGATTAATATCACTAACTCCCCGGCAACGGCGCCAAAAACTTGATAGTCCACAAGTATACTGTATATCGCGTAATAGAAAGTATCGATCCACAAGGAGTTAAGTGTGATTACCAATCTAATTTTTAGTGGTGATTAGCTGAAAGGGAATGATTTAGTAGAAAAGTATGTTTGGTTAAAATTTAGAATTATGAAAGCGTCCTGGGATTATGGTTAAATCCAAATGACGGAACTAAAACAACCCCTTAACTATCCTCTATCTTATAGTTAAATTTGTGTTTTAAGGACAAGGTATTCTTTGGTATAATTCAAGTTTCCTTTCGGAATACAAGAACGTGTCTCGAAACAACGATCAAGCCTATTCTCATGGTTGATCATTGCAGAGACCCATTAAGAACAACCTTATTGTCCCAAGGTTATCAAAGCTATTCTCATGCTTTGATTGACCTTGTCTAAATTCATTTGTTCCAATGTCAAGCTTCACCTCTCGGTACTTCACTTGACATTTGTTTTATAAAGTCTGTACGATGAATTTAGATTAAAACAAAGAAAATTCTAATAAGATAGAGTTTAGCCTTGGAGTTGTTTTAGGGACCCATCAATTGATTGTTTCCCACAATCCCAAGACTAAAGAAGTCTACTCACACATGATCATAGTAGACAAAGGAGTAGAAGAGAATGACATAATTTAAATGACAATATAAATAACAAGGAAATAAAAGTGCTAGAAAATAAATGACAAAAAGTAAAGTTGCAAGAATAGAAAGAACAAAAATAACAATAGAACAATAACCTTAAGAGAAAATGCAAGAACTTTAGCTTAAAGTTTGGAATGAAAGTACAATGGTAAGAGATCATCCTGAAGCTTACATTGAGGTCCTTTTTATAGTGTAGGATCAGTAGACAAAGCACTAAATACAAATTACAATCCATAAAGAAAAGAATGAGAAGAGTTTGTAACATCTTTGGAATTCAGATGGGACGCACGGATCGTGCTAGGCAGGCGCACGGATCGTGCTCAGTGTAATCCCGTTAGAATTCGAAACAGCACAGGGCGCACGGTTCGTGCTAAGTATGCGCACGGATCGTGCGTTGTGAGAATTTTGGTCTTCTGAATTACGAACGGTCCGCACGGTTCGTGCTCACTGGGCGCACGGATCGTGCGCTTCCTTTTCTTCATTTTCCTTCCTTCTTGAGAACCAGGCGCACGGACCGTGCTAGGCCACGCACGGATCGTGCTTCTACTTCTGATTTTTCACTTTATATTGCTTGATTCTTCTCCTCATCCTATTGTCTCTTGATCCTTGCTCTTTAAACATCAAAATTCCTCATTTTCTCCATAATTAACTCTGAGAATAAAAACTAACAATAGGTAGTAAAAATGGCTCTAGAATAGAATTAAAACAACAAATAAATTACTAAAAATAAATGCTAAGAACACACTAAATTAGGATTTATCACCTAACACAACCTCTTCCCACCCCTAGTCATGCTATAATCAAATTCAGATTGTGGTTTTTAATTTTTATGTTGAGTCATATAGCCGTATAGGGTTTCCTTTTAGTTAAACTCATGGACATCAAAATCTTAAATGATACCTACATTATGCTACAAGAGTTTACATATATTTTTCATATTTAAATACATATAATCTTATCAATTTAATTTTTTTCAATGTGGCCTTAGCTGTGAATGCCTCTAAATCTACAATGTTTTCCTCTATTAGTGAGTTTATGATTATAAAGGTTGTACTGGTCCAGCTGCTTGTGGTGGTATTTTTAGAGACATAAGTGTTTCGATCCTTGGTTGTTTTTCTGCCTCCATTGGCAACAGTTATGCGCTTCATGCTGAAATTATTGGGGTTGTGTTGGCTATAGAGATTGCTTTTGATAAAGGTTGGAAGCATATGGTTCAATTAGTGGTTTCTACTTTCAAGAATTGAAAAGTAGTTCATTGGAAGCTTAGAAATAGATAGAACAACTGTTTATACTTGACTAGGCAAATGGACTTTGTTTGCGCTCACATTTATAGAGAGGGTAATTGTTGGGGAGTCCGGGGGAGCACCAAGAGCAACACCGATGACCTGGACCCCAAAGAGACTTGAACGCCACATGAGTCCGGGGGAGCATCGGGAGCAACACCGAGCTAATGACCTGGACCCCGAAGAGACCTGAACGCCACATCTCCACTCAAAACCTTAAGGCATTAGGTATATGGGTCCCCTCTCTTTTCTATCCTTCACTTAGCTCATTCCTAGCCGATGTGGGACTAACCACTCACACTTGAATTCTCAACAATCTCCCCCTCAAGTGTGAGTCACCCACCTTGCTAGCCTTGTTCCAAACCAGGATCCACCTCCTGCTCCCCCCACCGAGCCAAACCTGGCCTCTGATACCACTTGTGGGGAGTCTGGAGGAGCACCGGGAGCAACATATGCTTGCCAAGTGAATGTGATTGGGAAAAAATTTGAAATTAAAATTATATGAAAATAATAATGAAAAATGAATTGAGAGAAGGTACTTTGGAGAAAGGTAAAAGCAGGTGAGAGAATTTCAAGAGAAAAGGAAAGGAAACAATGTACCGATCAATAACTTTCAGAGGAGGGAGAGAGAGAGAGAAGAGAGGAGAGAGAAGAGAGAGAGATTCCTCTTCCTCAGTTTTCAATCCTCCATTTAACTAATTCAGTGAAAACAATTAAACAAAAAAAGTGTGTGGGATCTCTTGAAAAAAAGCTGACATTAATGCACAAGTATACCGGTTTGGAGAAAGTAATTTACCGGTTGTTCTGTACCTTGCTGTCTTTCCGGGGTGATTCGAGACTGCAGTTGGTAGGGCTCCTGTCCGGGTCAGATCTCTGTGTGTTTTGAGAGAGAGGGGGGACCTGTAAAGACACTCTGACGCTCAAGTCAATAGAGAATCGTGGAGTATGCAGGCTTGAGGGTATGCATACGTTTTGTGGCTATGCGAGCCTGTATTTATAGAGATCCATGCTAGCTCTGAATTGTGGATCGTTCGGGTGAATCTGAGCCTTCGAGGCTTGATGGGTTGGGCTTTGGATGTGGATTCAAAGAATTGGGATTGTCTATGCTCAATTAGGCGCATGGACCTCATATCCCATTGGGCTGGTTCGGATCCAACTTTCTTAGTGGGCCTCGTGGCCCTAGTCCAGAACATCGGTATTCCATTGTTTTAATCAAATAGGATGGAATGGTTTTTAAGAAAACGGTATGGGATTTTCTAAATGGTATGGTCTTAGTACTCCCCTCAGGTCCCTATTATAAGAAGAAAATATAAAAATCATCACTACCAATGAGCTCATTTAATTCTTGTCTTTTTAAGTAAAGTCTCCAAAATAACCTCCACTCAACTCCAAATGTGAAATAACTCCACTCAAGTCAGATTTATGTGCACTACTCCCACTCACCTTGAAAATAGAAAAGGCAAAGCATTC
This sequence comes from Astragalus membranaceus, assembly GCA_039519185.1. Taxonomy (NCBI): domain Eukaryota; kingdom Viridiplantae; phylum Streptophyta; class Magnoliopsida; order Fabales; family Fabaceae; genus Astragalus; species Astragalus membranaceus. Next base: position 20,624,160 of record CM076850.1, on the reverse strand, counting down.
AATGAGGGTAAAATTGGTATTTAAGGAATAAATATACACTAAAACCTAGAATAGTTTTCTTATATTTGGGACCAAAATTAACTCCAAAAATCTTCTTATAATAGGGACCGGAGGGTGTATGGTTCAAGTTTTCTGTATTTTTTGCACACTCCTAGCAACGGTAGTGTGAAATGCAACATTGATGCCTCTTTCCCTTTGTCTGAAAATAAGGTTGGGATTGGTTTATGTATCCGTGATTACCTGGGGAATTTTATTCGAGCCAAGACTCACTGGTTTACTCCAATGACTAATGTTCTTTTGGGTGAAACATTGGGGTTGCATTTGGCTATCAATTGGGCTTTCAGGATGTTATTTTTGAAATGAACGCGAAGATTGTAGTTGATTCTTTTAATTCTAGCAAAGTTGTAATTTCTGAATTTGGTTGTTTGATTTCGACTTGTAAGACTTTGTTTTCTTTTTTTAGTAACAACTCTCATGTAGAGTTCACTAGAATGATTGCTAAGGTTGCTCATTTCCTTAAAAGGGTGGCCTTATTCACAGCTAGTCCTCAAAAGTACTCTGACATACTGTTGTGTGAAAACAATATGTGCAAGTATACACAGTTTTAACAAGTAATAAAGAGTAAGTAGAGATCGTTCCCACGAGGATTGTTGAGTTCTTTTCTATATTTAATTAGCAAGCAAGCTAGTGAGTGAAAACAAAGTAAAATAACAAGTTGTAGAACCCAATTTTATCAACAAACAACAAGTAAAATAAATGATTAGTAGAAATCCAGAATAAGAGTAAGTTGGGAATGCCTTCACTATGCAAATTCATAATAATGGTCAAATGTTGTATCTGATGCTGCAGCACTAGGTGCTATCGCAACAGTTGCTATTTTTTCCAATACTTTCACTAGGGTTTCGCTACAAGAGCTGATGTCTAGACCCTAAATAGGTATACCCTAGACTGCTTACGCACCTACAATGTTCATCTTATGGAATTTTCCCTATGTCTAGGTTTTAAGCAAGGATTATTAAAGTGTCATTTATTAACCACTATCCATATTATCCTTTGAGATCAATTTATAAACCATGTCTGAATCTATAAATGGTACTTATATTTAGGTGATCAAGTCTAAAATAAGTTTGGAAATAGTATCACGCAAAGGTTAAAAATGCTAAACATCAAATACATGCATTAAACACACTAAGACTTCATTACATAGATCAAAGCATCTCAACTAAGAGTATTTAGCTCATGATGAGCAAACAACACAAGATATACAACTATAACATAATGTTTAAAGCCATAAATGCGAAAATACAAAGAAGAAATATAGTAAAAAGTGGTATACTGAAGATTGACTCCAAGAACAGTAGCATGGAGGTTCATATCAGCTCCCAAATCCATGATAATCATCAAGTAATTAAGCTTCTGTATTGCTACAGCATCATTCCCAACAATGGTGTTTCCTCTTTAGTGATTTAAGGTAGCTTGGTACAAAAATGGAGGAAAAGCTATTTCTATACTTTTCCTCCTCTGAACCAGTCTCACAAATGAAGAAGATGAGCTGCCTTTTATAGTACTAGGGTTTAGTGATCCAAGAAATATCTTTTGGAGGATCCATTTGTCATTACATGTGCCTAGGAGTACAATGTGCCCACAAAAAGGGAATATTCTACGCATGACAGCCTAGTACCAGCAGCAGGACGTGTCTGTCCTTTTCTGACAGCTAGCGGGCACTGAAATCAATGTCTCGACGTTTCTCTCTCATCTGTCGCAGGAACTGTTGCTGCAGCATCACATGATGCAACATTAATACTGAACAAACATGTTAAAACACAAATGGGGCACCAAAGTGCCAAATGATCACAAACCAGAATGAATTCTTCTTTACACTAAACCACATATTTTAACTAATTAAACAAAATATTACTTTAGAACTCACAACAATTTAAGCTAAGAAAGAATAAATAACTCTTATAAATAAGAGTTATCACCCCCCCAAAACTTAAACCATTACTTGTCCTCAAGCAATGACACTTGACAAAGAACACACAACACAAAATACAAAGGCATAGATCAACTGCACAAATGACTCAAACAGATTTTCAAAAATGCTCTCATTGGGGTCAATTTTCAGATTCTCATTCAACACACACACATACACCATTGATTTTCACAGCATCCAGAATTATTACTGCTCAATTGTGAGTGTGCGACTACTAGACTTAGTTCAGTTCCTAGCTAGTTTCAAAATTTCACCTAGCCTTAGAAAGAGTGGTCTTCTTTTGACTTTGCAAAGAGTTTTTCAAAAATAAGAGAAGACTAACAACTTCAGCATAAGCAAGGGGGGCTTCAAAGCATGACAGAGGGCTTGGTTAAGCATTTCAGATCTCAGACCAATGCATTTATTATTACACAGATACTTTCTCAATGCTGCAACATTAGTGACTTAGTGTAGCGACCGAAAAATCCGGAGGAGGGATTCTTCGAAGTTCTTGAAATGAAGCCGCCACCAAAGTTTAGTTTAAGGGCAAACATTGGAAAATCCCTATTGAGTGGATAAGGGGGTTTTGCGGACCAGGTTTAGGCTCGGGAGTCGTTTATGCATAGGGAAGGTATTAGCACCCTACGACATCCTTCCTAAGGAAGGTTACCTTTTAACTAAATGTGCAAACATTTATTAATTCAAAAATACTGATTGTACCCTTATAATAATAAAAAGACTCGAAAAACGGTTAGTTATTTTTGTTTGTTTTTGAGAGAAATAAGAAACAATAAATTTACAAAAGGACAAAAAAAGGGTTTTTATTAATGCAATTGACAGAGGTCGGCCGCCCTTTGCTCCTACGTATCTCCTGGTAGAAAATCAAATCACACGTAGTTCTTGGTAGAAAACATTTGTGGGTTTGGTGTTTTTTATTTATATTTTTTTTGAGATTTGTAGGGCGTTCGTAATGACCAAACAAGTAAATTCAGAGTGGTCACTACTAATCGCTCATTTGAAAATATAAGATGTTCACAATAGTCAAACGGGTTGTACCCAGAGTGTCTATCGTAAATAACCGATTTGTGATTGAATGTTTGATTATTTTGTAAATGTTCGCTTGGTAACATGATTACAACAAAAATGAGTTGGATTCATTAGTTTGTAAAATAAAAGGGGTGGGTTAAAACCCAAGATTTATATTGGTTAGAAAAACGAAAAAAGAACCATGGTGTAAATAGTAATAATAATTAATCAAGCTAATACACAAATGAATGATAGTAGCAATGTACCGAAATAAAAGGATGAGTCAGAGGAGGAGATATCAAAACTGAAAAAAGGGTGTTAGTAACAACATTTGATCAATATAAATAAATAAACAAGATAGAGAAAAAATAATAAAAAAAGAAATACCAGACAAAAACAAGGGGTGGGGGTTACTAAAGGAAAAAGAGGAGGTGTAAATACTAGTCTTTTAGTAAATAAATAAATAAATAAATAGAATAATGATAGGGGAAGAGGGGTCACGATCAACAGAGGAGAGTTGAGAGAAATGGTATTTACTATTTAGCATTCAACATGATTTATTACCATTATTTATTATTTATATATATTTAACTAAAAAAGGAAGCTGAGATAATAATGATGGTATAAAAAGGGAAAGCAAAAAAGAGGAATTGGAACCCTAGTCTTTGCCTCACTCTCTCAGCCGCAACAACAAAGAAGCAGAGAGAAAGAGAAAAGGCTTTAGAGAATAAAGATAAAAATAGAGGGAGATCCGGAGAGAGAGAGATAGAGAAAGAGAATACGAGATCGAGGGAGAGGAGAGGGGAGCATGAGAGTGGTGGTGCGAGCGTCTTTAACGACGACGCTCATGGTGGTGACGGCGGTTCTCGCGGTGGGTGATGTGGTGGTGGAGGTTTGGGGGTTGACAGTGGAGACGGTGGTGGTTCACGATGGTGACCACCCCATGGTGGTCGGAGCTTCAAGCTCCTTTTTTTCCTTTCTTTTCTGATTCTTAATTTTTGGGCGCGCGATTAAAACGACGAGAATAAAAACTTTTTTTGGATTTTTTCAATTAGACGGACAAAATTAGGGTATGACAGCTGCCCCTCTTTATTTATATTTTACTAGGAAATATGAAGGGTTTCCAAATTTCTCGAGTAAAATAGAAATAAAGATAAAAAGACACTAAATTTGTCAAGACTACGATTTTTTTTAGGAATTCTTGAAAAACTGGGTTGACTTAGAACAAAAGTAAATAAGGATCACTGGGGATCTGAAGGAGCACTGGGGCACTGATGGTCTAATTCGCAGTCGATGCTTGGCGCATTGATTGGAGTTAAACTGAAGGACCGACGGGGTCTGAAGGGCATGCCTAAGCCTGGTAAACCAATGGGTCTGATGGAGCGCAAACTAGCAATGGTACTAGTAAAACGGTCTGCTTGGGGGTGACCTTTTTCGAGTGGCCATGGGGGCAAGATCAGGTCGTTGACCTGATTTGCTCACCTCGAAGGACGTGCACTGTGTTTTTTTAGGCGGGCACAGCTAGTCTGAAGGACCTGGGGTCGGATGATCCCTCGGTTGCTCGATAACGTGACGTGCGATCTGGATTGAAGGACCATTGATGGTCTGAAGGAGAGCTTGAGCTCTGAAGGACCACTTGGGGTCTGCAAGAGTACTGGGACTCTGAATTGTGATATGAAACCAGCGCTTGGAGCACTGACTTTGAGGGAACAAATTATGGGGATTGACACATGGCGTACTTGCCTAGAGCATACCTAATGAATGCATTTACCTGAGAAGGGAAAAGCTATCTATATTTGGCATGTCTAAAAAAGCAATGAATGATGGAGGTTGAAGTTGATGGAACATGGAGGTTGACAGACAACGTATGTGAATGCAGATAAGATATGAACGTGATTGTGCTGATTAATGATGAATGTAATGGAATGAGCAATTTTTTTTTCTCTTTTTGCTTTTTTTTCCTTTCTTTTTTTTTCTTAGTATATAATGAGTGTATGAAATGTAAAGTGCGAACGTGATGACAATGTAATGCTTTGATGCGAATGCCATGGTGGATAAAGGAAAAACACACGAATGCATGGTACAATGATATGATTAGTGATGTAAAAAAAACATTTTTTTGGGCAACGATGAGACCGTCACTTGGCACATCTATTGAGGCAAACAATGTTATGCATGTGACGAACGTGCAATGATTGGTATCTGGTGGGATGATGAATGAAATGGGTATACCATGGGTGTTGAACCTGATGGAATGAGAAAGTTGACAAATGATTGTATGTGGATGCAGATAAGATATGCATGCAATCGTACTACTTAGATGCAGGTGCTGCGATGAAATGCATGGTTGCATGTGGAATGACTTATGCTATGATTGCTTTCCTTTTTTGCTCTTTTTTTAGTATATGATGTAAGTATATGAGTGAATGTAATGCTTAGATACAAAATATGAAGGAATGAGTCAGTTAACTTGGTTCTTGATCCAGGGTTTGACAGATATGACACGTGACAGGTTTTTGCCAAAGTCAGGAAAGGTAGGCTTGCCCCAATCCGAGGAATGTAGGACTACCCCAATTTAGAGTTGATGACGGTGGGTGCATAACTTGCCCCTGTCTAGTGGTGACAACAGCTACGGGTGTAGTAGATGATGAATTGGGAACGCCATGACTTTGGAATGAAGGGTGGCAGGCGAAAGATTTTGTCTCAACCCATAGTGTTTGGTGTTGCCCCAACTATGATAAGGGCAAGGTGGCCCTGACTAGGGTTTGTGAAAGGCCGTGTTTAGGATGGTGGGTTGAGAAATTTCCCCGGTATGGTCTTACACATATGACAAGGGGATGAGATGGGTGTAGGGCGGATTTCCCCGCTTTTAGGTGGAATGAATGGCGACGAGATTGCCCCACTTTGGAATGGTATTTCAAATGGTTGCTTTTAGTGGGGTTGTGAAAGGTGACTGAGTTAGGGTCGTGGGTTTTTGGAATTGGTCGTATGGCTATATGGATTGGATGTGGTATATGAATGGGATGGACGCTGGAAAATTTCCCCAAGTTCGAGAAGCATGAAAGGTGAAGGGACTGCCCCACTTTGGGATCTAGGTTATGGTCCTAGTCTAAACTTTTGGTTCTTTTAAGGTGACTCCCACAGACTATGATAGTCCTGGGTTTTGATACGATGAAAATTTCAACTTGGTGATCACTAAATCTTGTCTTGATATCAGTGTAACTTGAATGAATCTTGGAGTGCAAGCCTTTTGAGTTTTTTTAGCTTCTTTTTTTTGAGATTTTTTCGAGCAAATACATTGTAGATAAATAAACTTACTTGTCCTAAAACTAAAACTTTGAGAAAACGAAAGCAATCAGTCATTGATTAGAATGGACTTGTTAGGGTTTTAATGTGGTCAATGGTTGGGGGTTTACGAAAGAAAGGGTTTGTAATGTGGCCAATGGTTAGGGGTAATGTGGCCAATGGTTAGGGGTAATGTGGAGTATAGGATAAATAGGCTCAAAGAGGTGTTTGATGGTTTATTGAGACAGGGACCTTTAATGAAAGAAAGAATAAGTAGGCCAAAAGAAGTGTTCGAGACCAATGGTTTGGGTTTTACAAAAGAAATGATAATTTGGCACAAGGAGGTGTTTGAGGGTTTATTCAGACAAGGGTATCTTATGTGTTTGATGGTATGATGTATCAGCTCACACCACTTTCTACTGCTTTTACTTTTTTCCAGGATTTTTCGATCCTCCTTTTTTGAATTTCACTTTTTCTGTGTGTGATTTTTCTTTCTCTTTCTTTTGAGTAGAGTGAGCTAATAAAAGTGATACACCATTTTTGATGTGGAATTGATTCTTGTCTAGGGTGACTGAAAGATTTTTGACTTTTTTTGGCTCAAAGTGGGTAGCAAAGATTGTTTCTTTTCGGAAATCATGATTGTTTGTTTTCTCAAAATTTAATTCTAAGACAACAATTTGCTTATCTTCACATATCTGCTCCTTTTTTTATGCCCTAATTTTTACTTAGGCTGCTCTCACGAGTTTTCAACCTAACGGATCTTTTTTTGATTTATTTATTTCTTTTTTTGTAAAGGGCTCGCACCAAGTGAATACAATGTTGACAAGATATCTAGTGATCACAAATTTGCCCCAGCATGGGGGTCTAAAGTGTTAGTTTGTGAAATTTCATCATTGGGAACCAACCGAGTAGTCGACTAGGTACTTGTGTGGAGAATATGCACCTCATGGGATGGTCGGGGTGGGATTGGACATGAACAAGGGATGATGATAGGAAAGATATGGACACTAACTGACTCAAACAAGAGTAAATGCACATTGCATACAAGTTCACTATACGAATGCTTCACAGAGAGTTAACATAGTTAGCGACATGATAGAAGAAATTTTTGATAACACATTAGTTGACAAAATGGGCCATTTGGATCATTTATCATGGGACTGATGAGATGCATCATTTTGTTGAAGAAAATTATGAATGAGCTGCAAACAGTGAATAACTTCTTTTTTGAAAATTGAGTGTCTGAAAACACCTTGAGTTTGTAGATGAGCTAAACTTTTCCAAAGAAGAAATAATCAACTTCGCCTCATCTCTCATCAATCTTTTGAAAAAAATGTGCTCATGTTTTTTTTATGTGTGGATGAACACATGATAATATATATACATGATGAAAATGCAAATGTGTGAAATGCATGAATGAATGATCACTTGGAGAGGTTAACTATCCACAATGATTTTTGGAGGCAATGCAACATGCTATATATTTTTGGATGATGGATGATGTAAGAAAGTGGCACTATTTTTCTTTTATTTGTAAATGATGTGTGCTGGACGATAATGCGTTTGAGGTCGATAAGAATGAAAAACTTTTGTTTTTGTTTTTGTTTTGTTTTTATGATGCATGAAGAGGAGTAATGAACATAACTTTTTTATAATATCAAGGTGATATATATTTTTTCTATATGGATATGCAAGATGATGCAATTTGGACAAATACAAAAATATTTTTGGTATTTTCTGGATGATGAGATGTATAGTAGTGCAATGATAATGGACTGCATGTGAAAAGAATTGTTTTATTATGAATGTGCGGTGTTTTTTTATTTTTTAGCAACATATAATGCCCATGATGACGGATATGCAAATGCATGTATGCATGAAGAAATAAATGTTCGATGCAATTATTTTTATTTTTTAAGAGGTAGTGCAACATGTATGCAAACTCTCATTTTTTTATTTATGGGATGATGAATGATACCATTGTAATGAAATAATTTTTGTTTTATTTGGAAAATGATACATGAATATGGAATTGATGCATTTAAACTAGGATGACAACATGAGGGAAATGATGTATGAATGTTATGTTTTTTTTAAATGTAATTCAAGACTTTACAAATGATGTGATACCTATACTGTGTGATCATGATTTTGAATGATTATGAATGAATGTCGGTGCATGTTAAATGTGATGCTAATGTTTTTTTTGATCAAATGATATGCTAATGTTATATGGGTAAAAAAAATTTTTTTTTGTGTGTGAGGAAACAAAATGCACGACACTCGCAGCGATTTTTTTTAATGCGTGGAATGGAGTAATGAACATAACTTTTATATAATATGGGGGTAATGTTTTTTGGTGTATGGATATGCAAGATGAATGCAATTTTGAAAAAAAAAATGATATCTTTGTTATTCTTTATATGACGCGATGCGTGATGGTGCAATAACAATGAAATGCTTATGGAAGAATGATTTTAGAATGAATGCATGATGATTTTTTATGTGTTTTCTTTGAATAAAGTATAATGCATGAACATATGGATGTTTGTTGTACATGAGCAACAACGGAGATGAATGAAATGCGTGATGATTTTTTGGGTATGATGATGTCGCCTCATGTGCATGCAAATGAAACAAAGAAGCATGAAAATGTTTTTTTTTGAGTGATTTTATTTGTGGAGAAACACTAACCATATTAATAGAGAGGGTAAGTATAATGCCCTTGTGTCCTAGGTGGGTCATGTCTAAATTGGGATTTTTAACATGGTCTAGGGTGACTTATGTGATCAATCTCTCAAGTGGCTCTATTCACTTCCTCACAAAGGTCTCCAGAGCTAAAATCGCCTTCATGATACGATCCACAACGATAGATAGCTACCAGGTGTGGGATACCATAAAAGAGCGTACTCTGGCTGAGACTTTCATGAGAGTCAGACAGATAAAATCCAGAATGACTGTCACTAATAATCTCCACTCGTCCTAGGTTATTTGCAGACCCGGGTATAGGGTCTCACTCAAAAGTGTGTGCAAAAGTGTAAGTAAGGTGTGTGATGAGGGCAAAATATGTAAACTAACCAAGCTGGACAAGATATACCACAATAATAACAAAAAGTCGTCTACCCCAAGGTTCAATAATATAAAGAAATGCTAATAAATAAATAAAATAAGCATACGGGAAAAAAACAAAATATAAAATTAACAAATATTTACACATTTAGTTAATTAGGCTTGACTCTCTTAATTAGTCCCCAGTGAAGTCGCCAGCTGTAGCGACCGAAAAATCCGGAGGAGGGATTCTTCGAATCTCTTGAAATGAAGCCGGCACCAAAGTTTAGTTTAAGAGCAAACATTGGAAAATCCCTATTGAGTGGATAAGGGGGATTTTGCGGACCAGGTTTAGGCTCAGGAGTCGTTTATGCATAGGGAAGGTATTAGCACCCTACGACATCCTTCCTAAGGAAGGTTACCATTTAACTAAATGTGCAAACATTTATTAATTCAAAAATACTGATTTTACCCTTATAATAATAAAAAGACTCGAAAAACGGTTAGTTATTTTTGTTTGTTTTTGAGAGAAATAAGAAACAAGAAATTTACAAAAGGACTAAAAAAGGGTTTTTATTAATGCAATTGACAGAGGTCCCTCTGCTCCTACGTGTCTCCTGGTAAAGAATCAAATCACAGGTAGTTCTTGGTAGAAAACCTTTGTAGGTTTGGTGTTTCTTATTTATTTATTTTTTGAGACTTGTAGGGCGTTCGTAATGACCGAACAAGTAAATTCAGAGTGGTCACTACTAATGGCTCATTTGAAAATATAAGATGTTCACAATAGTCAAATGGGTTGTACCCAGAGTGTCTATCGCAAATAACCGATTTGTGATTGAACGTTTGATTATTTTGTAAATGTTCGCTTGGAAACATGATTACAACAAAAATGAGTTGGACTCATTAGTTTGTAAAATAGAAGGGGTGGGTTAAAACCCAAGATTTATATTGGTTAGAAAAACGAAAAAAGAACCATGGTGTAAATAGTAATAATAATTAATCAAGCTAATACACAAATGAATGATAGCAGCAATGTACCGAAATAAAAGGATGAGTCAGAGGAGGAGATATCAAAACTGGAAAAAGGGTGTTAGTAACAACATTTGATCAATATAAATAAATAAACAAGATAGAGACAAAATAATAAATAAAAAATACCAGAAAAAAACAAGGGGTGGGGGTTACTAAAGGAAAAAGAGGAGGTGTAAATACTAGTCTTTTAGTAAATAAATAAATAAGTAGAATAATGATAGGGGAAGGGGGGTCACGATCAATAGAGGAGAGTTGAGAGAAATGGTATTTACTATTTAGCATTCAACATGATTTATTACCATTATTTATTATTTATTTATATTTAAATGAAAAAGGAAGCTGAGATAATGATGATGGTATAAAAAGGGAAAGCAAAAAAGAGGAATTGGAACCCTAGTCTTTGCCTCACTCTCTCAGCCGCAACAACAAAGAAGCAGAGAGAAAGAGAAAAGGCTTTAGAGAAGAAAGAAGATAAAAATAGAGGGAGATCCAAAGAGAGAGAGAGAAAGAGAATACGAGATCGAGGGGAGAATGAGAGTGGTGGTGCGAGCATCTTTAACGACGACGCTCATGGTGGTGACGGCGGTTCTCGCGGTGGGTGATGTGGTGGTGGAGTGTTATGTTAAAAACACACTTAGAGCAAGTGTACTCTTTCGCAGAAGTAGTATAAAAGATTATCGTGTCCACATGGATTAATTAGCAAGTACCAAACTACTTAAGATATACTATTGTTTAGAGGAACAAATAGCTGATGGTTGTAATAACATATTAAAAAGTAAAAAATAGCAAGAATAAAATGCAAGCTTAATAAATGGTGAGAGGCCTAGGATCACGGTTTCACTTGCAAGCTTCAATTCTCCTTATGTCTAATCCTACCTGAATTCCCTTATTTTACTTAATTACCAATCCCTTTACTAAAACTATTAATTCGTTTGTTCTTTCGCGATTAATATTCTTTTTCCTAAATTAACCCTCGTTTGGTCATGCAAGAATTTAAATTCAGGAAAAGCATAAAGAGCAAAAAGGTTGAATGATTGGAAGACTAAATTATGGTTTGGTCATGCCCTAATTATAGCCCCAATTATCCTATAGGTCCACCAACTAATTGCAGTACGGTCGCTGATCAACTAATTGATTATAAACATGCAAAGGGTAGCTAATCCTAATCATGTGATAAAAACAACAGGACAATATTAATTAAAATAAAAACAGGAATTCAAACCAGAAATTTGAACATAAAAAGGTCTCTAATCATGTAAGATCCACCTAAGACCGTAGAAGAGGATTTAGCTATCCATAGTGTTCGAGAACAATAAAATAAAATCAGGAGTCATAAATTACAGAGATAAAAATAACCCGGAATAGAGAAATTTTTGATCCTAAAAATTTAGTCTCATTTTTCTGCTCCAGAGCTCTCTCACGGTGTCAAGAACGGTACCCAAATTCTTCACTCTCCCATTGTCCTCGCTACCGTCCTTTTTGTTGTGTGCGCGGCACTCTTTTTTATTCTGTTGTGCTTCAGGTACGGCCCCCTTCTTTCTTCCGTAAGGTGCCCTTTTAATAATACGGCCCATAGGTTCCATGCATTACCTTCTTCTTAAAGTCACGTACTGATCCTCTTTTAATTCATGAGCATTGGGCTAGAGTTCTTTTATTTTTTTTTCAATGGCCATCATGGGCCTTTCTCTTTGTAACTGTCGGCCCTTGTTTCAATTCATGTGCCGCAGCTCCTCATTTAGGCTACATGGCATTTTCTTTTGATATAATATTTGGCTCTTTAGTGGCTCTAAGTTGGACTTAAATTCTTTTTAGCTTTTTCTTCTTTTCTACAAAATGAAGAGCAATTTGAGTCACTTATTTATTTAGATAATAATAATTGCTCCAAAAATGTCCCAAAGATATCTATAAAAACACACTAAATTGGAGTTTATCATGGAGGTTTGGGGGTTGACAGTGGAGACGGTGGTGGTTCACGGTGGTGACCACCACATGGTGGCCGGAGCTTCAAGCTCGTTTTTTTCCTTTCTTTTCTTTTCTGATTCTTAATTTTTGGTTTTTGATCTTTTTCTCCTCCCCCCTGTGTGCATTGCTGTTTGATATTTATAGGAAGATTGGTGTGATGGAGGTGAGGTGCTGAGGAATCCAAAGGACAACAATTATAGAAAGGACCAAGGACAGTAGCTGGCTAGGGAAGGACAGCAGCTGGGTGGAGGCGATTTGGGGAAGGACAGCCATTTGAGTAAGGAAAAGGACAGCATCTGGCATTGGGGGAAGACAGCAGCAAGGTGGAGGCAAATTGGGGTACTGCACTATTTTGCTTGAAGTGGAAAAAGCAAAAGGATGGGGGAAAGCAACTTGGACCCTTCCCAAAATAATTGTCAGCTACTGCGCCCCCTCTCTCTTTTTAAATTTTTGTACTATTTGTTTCTTTTTGTTTTTGGCTACATGTGTAAAACTTGGTTATGTAATAATAAAGAAACTTTGGCTATTCACCTTGATGTGTTTCAATTATGTTTTATATTTTTTACATTTTATGATAATAAGCTAATCTAATAACAAACACTATAATATCAACAAAAAATGAGTATCAAAATAAACGTCACACGTTGAGCATTACGCGCACGATTAAAACGACGAGAATAAAAACTTTTTTGGATTTTTTCAATTAGCCGGACAAAATTAGGGTATGACACTTAGTAATCAACTTGCTACATTACTACTTTGCTACTATGCTGCAATTACCTTATTGCTGAATGTGTGTGTGTGTGTATATATATATATATATATATATATATATATTCTTTCTTTTTTTCTTTTTTTTTCTTTTCTTTTTTTCCTTTATATATTTGATGGGCAATTGCAGCATTTTTCACTTATTACAGATTTTGATACCTTACATTTGGTACCTTACATACTAAACATCTCACATTATATGCACTGACCTTTCTATGTTCTTCATAGTTAGCCTGAATATAACCGATGCACCCTCAAACTTAGTTTCATATGCTACTCTAAGTTTTTAGTAGAAACTTGGCAAAGTCTTGGTCCACTTAGACTAGCTTTAGCATCAGATCATTTCTAGCTAACTAAGTTCCTAGTTAAGCCTAGAGTTAAGTGTAGAAGCAGCAATAAAATCAGTCATTAATCAAGCAAGGCTACACTACACATAAACACTCAATAATTATTAAATTCAACCCAAAAAGAAGCACAATCTATTACTGAATGAACATTTAAAACAACTAATCATGCCTTTTATTCAAGAACATTATCTAAGAGGTCCTCCCCCCAACTGAAGACCTAGCAGTGTCCCCACTTCTCGTGCAATTACTAATGGGAGAGACCTTAGACACAACATAACAGAATTGAAAACATTTAACACAAAACAAATTTTAAATCCTGAACAGCTGCTGAATGCTATTACAGATGCTACAGCATCCAGCGGGAATATTGAAAGATTACTAAATAGAAAACAACAATTAAAAACAACTAAGAAAACATAAAGAACTAAACAACAAAAGAGAAAGGGTTAACTAGGAGGGGTCCATGGTTGTTGTTACTGGCTCTTGTAGCTTCATGCTCTCTTCAGCAGTTGCATTGGATGCTGCAGCTCAGAATCAGCATGGTCAACAACAACTTCTGGTTCTTTACTCGCATTAGGCTCCTTTCCAAGATGCATCTCAGTCAATGTCTTGGCTACTAATTTCTTTTGCAGCAATACTTGGCCTCTTTTTGGTCACAAATTTTGTTCTTACAACTTTCTTTGGTGCTGCAACAGATGCTGCAGCACTGCCTTCGGACACTGATGCTGTAGCACTACCCGTGACAGCATCCACTCTCTACACTTTAGTTTCCAATGACCTTGGTGTTTCCTCTGTTGCGGGTTCTGTTTTGGGTGAATTTTTCTTTGGCGAGGGCTGAGGTGGTTTTTGTTTTGGTGGGGGAAGTTTTCTTAGAGATAGGAAATGTGTTGGGGTAAGGTTTGATGGTTTGGCTTGAGGTGGATAAGGGGTTTGTGATGAAGGGTGGGAACTGTTAGAAGTGAGATTTTGTGATGGAGATGGTGTTTTGGGTGATGGAGATTGTTCATTGGTTGGTGATGGTTTGTGTAAAGGTGTGGTGGAAAGGTTTTGGGTGGGTGGTGATTGGGGAAAAGATTGTTAACAAGGTTTAAATGATGAGAAAGAGAAAACACACAGCCAATTAGCAGAGGTGATTGCCAAATCTGCCACATTGGCATTTAAAACTCCATTTTGACTTTTTAACCACATGCTCAACAATTCAGCAACAGGTGTTGCAACACATGGTGCTGCAGCACCACAATTCTGCATAATTGACAGCACATACCACAAGACCACTTATTCATACCTGAAAAAGTAAAAACAAAAACACACAGAAAACACAATTAGTTCTAAAAATTTGGGTTGCCTCCCAATAGCGCTTAATTTATAGTCTTTAGCTAGACTTGGCCTTCAATTCCCACGTTAGGGTGGATAATAGGACAAGAAGAAAATATCATCCTTCCGCTTTTTCCTTTTTGTCAAAAATCCCATGTATTTGGCATAAGAAATAAGCATTTGGGATAAGGATTCCCCCTCTCTTGAAAAAATTGAAACTCATTTTCCGGAGGACTCTTTTCTTCAATTACCAAGGGTTGAGTCTCAATTGTTACACGAATCGTTTCATACCTCAACCTTGGTTTTTCTTCCTTGTCACTATTTTTGAATTTTTCTTGATCTACAACTACACAATCTTTTTTTTTCTTCCACTACTTCCAAATGACCACATTCATTTTCACACTCTACACTCTTTTCTTCCTTTTGCTCAACCACCTCTTCACTACAACTCTCTTATTTTAGATGCTCAATTATAGTGTTAATGCGAGCCTCTATATTCTTACATGAAGTTTCAAAGTTGTCATGATCCACTTTAATAGATTCAATGGAATGAGTGTTGCGTTAAAAACACACTTAGAGCAAGTGTACTCCTTCGCAGAAGTAGTATAAAAGATTATCGTCTCCACAGGGATTAATTAACAAGTACCAAACTAATCGAGATTATTTATTATTTAGACGAACGAATATTTGAATTGTAATGGAACAGATAAAAAAGAAATAAATAACAATAATTAAAATACTAAATTTAATCGATGGAGAGAGGTCTAGGGTCACGGTTTCACTTGCAAGCTTCGATTCCCCTATGTCTAATTCCTACTTGAATTCCCTTATTTTACTTAATTACCAATCCCTTTACTAAAACTATTAATCCGTTTGGTCATTCGCGATTAATATTCTTTTTCCTAAATTAACCCTCGTTTGGTCATGCAAGAATTTAAATTCAGGAAAAGCATAAAGAGCAAAAAGGTTGAATGATTGGAAGACTAAATTATGGTTTGGTCATGCCCTAATTATAGCCCCAATTATCCTATAGGTCCACCAACTAATTGCAGTACGGTCGCTGATCAACTAATTGATTATAAACATGCAAATGGTAGCTAATCCTAATCATGTGATAAAAACAATAGGACAATATTAATTAAAATAAAAAACAGGAATTCAAACCAGAAATTAGAACATAAAAAGGTCTCTAATCAAGCAAGATCCACCTAGACCCTAGAAGAGGATTTAGCTATCCAAAATCATAAAGAACAATAAAATAGAAATTAGAGTCATGAATTACAGAGATAAAAATAACCCGGAAATTAGAGAAATTATTATTGAGTCTCCAGTCTCCTTTTTCTGCTCCAAAGCTCTCTCACGGTGTCAAGAACGGGTACCAAATCTTCCTCCTCCACTATGCCGGCGCTACTGTGTGTACGGCTACTATATGCGTATGTACGGCCTGTGGCTGATTTCCTTTTCTTCTTTTAATTATCAAAAATATATCCTTGTTTTTGTGCGGCTCCCCTGTATCTCACGCCTAGGTTCTCTTTTATAATTGATAATAATTGAACCCTCCTCCTGGATCACGTTAGTTTCCTCCTTTCTTATTGCCCAAGCTCTCTTTTTTATAACTCACGTGATTATGATCACTTGGGCCTTCCTTCTCTCTTGGCCCAACTTCAATCCAATAAATCTTTTGGCCCAACTTCAATCCAATAAATCTTTCAGTTTCCAGCCTATATATATATATATATATATATATATATATATATATATATATATATATATATATCTTTTAAGTGGTTCTAATTTGGATTCTTATTCTTTTTCTTATTTTTTTCTTTCCTGCAGAATAAAGAGCAAATTAAGTCAGTAGTATATATTATTACTAACAATTGCTCAAAAAAATGACCCAAAAGTATCTCTAAAAATGCACTAAATTGGAGTTTATCAATGAGCTAAGAGTTTTTCACACTCTACACCCTTTTCTTCCTTTTGCTCAACCACTTCACAACAACTCCCTTCTTTTAGATGCTCCATTATAGTCTTAATGTGAGCCTCTATATTCTTACATGAAGCTTCAAAGTTGTTATGATCCACTTTAATAGATTCAATGGAATGAGCTAAGAGTTTTTCAAAATTAGAGTTTCCCTCATGCAATCCTTCGGTTTGAGCTTGAGAACTTGGCTCTTGCTCAAACACAAAGTTTGACATGGGCATGGAATTTAACTCAAAACAGCTCATTTCATCTTCATCTCCATAACAATTATAGTTGAAACAATGTTGTTGAGCATTCTTTGCATGCATGGAGTAAAAATCCGAATGGCCCATGGCTTAAAGTGGATTGTTTTTCCACAAAAACAGCAAGCACAAATGAAACACACTACAAACACAAAGCACAATACAAAATAGAAAAAAAATTGCTGAAAAACAGAACAAACTAAATAAAAGAATTTAAACTAACTAAACTTACTAACAAAACCATAGAAAATAACTATCACAATCCGCGGCGACGACGCCAAAAACTTGTTGTGTGAAAACAATATGTGCAAGTATACATAGTCGCAACAAGTAATAAAGAGTAAGTAGAGATCGTCCCCACGGGAATTGTTGAGTTCTTTTCTATATTTAATTAGCGAGCAAGCTAGTGAGTCAAAACAAAGTAAAATAACAAGTTGAAGAACCCAATTTTATCAACAAACAGCAAGTAAAATAAATGATTAGTAGAAATCTAGAATAAGAGTAAGTTGGGAATGTCTTCACTATGCAAATTCATAATAATGGTCAAATGTTGTATTTGATGCTGCAGCACTAGGTGTTGTCGCAACAGTTGCTATTTTTTCAAATACTTTCACTAGGGTTTCGCTACAAGAGCCTATGTCTAGGCCCTAAATAGGTATACCCTAGGCTACTTACGCACCCACCGTGTTCACCTTATGGAATTTTCCCTCCTATGTCTAGGTTTTAAGCAATGATTATTAAAGTGTCCTTTCCTAACCACTATCCATATTATCCTTTGAGATCAATTTATAAACCATGTCTGAATCTATAAATGGTACTTATATTTAAGTGATCAAGTCTAAAATAAGTTTGGAAATAGTATCACGCAAAGTGTAACACCCCGGTATTTTTATCGAGTAAAAATACCCAAGTGTACCATCCCTAGAATATCAGAGATATATTTCCTGCTTAGACACTGAATATCACTATAAATTTTCGCTGAATATAAACCAACAGTCTGATTTACAAACAAGACGATACGGTTCTCAGACCATAAACCATCAGCAGCTATAGTGTTCAGTATCATACAAGAAAGCGGAAGAAAGATATAACACTAAAAACATAATGTTGTGATACATAGATAACAAGGGAAAACATAAACTTAAGCATAAAGCTAAGTCTTCAGCCACCATTCGAGTGCCACCTACTCGTGCCTCCTGGATTTCCACTTTCGCTGCTTCTCTGTAAAACAACAACATATAAACAGTGAGATATAATCTCAGTGAGTTCTACCGAGACCCCTACTAGCGCTCTCGGTCCAGTTTTAAAACATTGTTAACTCAACACGGCACCGACCGCTCGAACGCTACTCCCGATGAACCACATTATTTACACATAGCATTCCACCGACTGCGCGAACGCTACTCCCGGCGAACCTGCTATAACTCAGTACGACACCGACTGCGCGAACGCTACTCCCGGTGACCTGTATCGTTTAACTTTTATTGCAACACCGACTGCGCGAACGCTACTCCCGGTGAACCACATTATAAGACCTTTTTACTTACCACTGACTGCACGAATGCTACTCCCGGTGAACGTAACGCATAACTTTCAACATAACACCGACTGCGCGAACGCTACTCCCGACGAACCCCCTTACCAATAGTACTTTCCCTAATGGCACGGAGCCTAGGGTAAGGGTGCATGACTACCCCGCCTAGTATGTTAGAACCATGGGTCGTCACCCAAACTCGATATAATATATATATCTACTTTCATATGAACCACCCAAATTGGGCCGACTCCTTTAATCGATATAATTTATATATCGTGAATCATTGACTGGTTTAGACGAATAAATAATAACCATCCGCGTCAGTGTTACAATCCCACATAGAACTTATAATTCGTTTTATTATCAATAAAACATATCCGCACTCGTGTACTATTGTTCGGTTTTTCGAAATAGTTTATAACTTCAAAAACAGTCCATTATGCCATTTAATTTATATAAATAGATAGGTATTTGAATAAGCTTTCAAACGCCTCTGAGAACACCTCAAACGGGTTCCCGGATAAAAAGTTATCGCGAAAACAAAATCAGTGTACAGTTGCTGAAAAACTGCAAAGCTTCGCGACGCGAACTGCTGTCGTCGCGACGCGAAAAGCGACATAAATATTTGCGTGACGGAACTGGGCCTGGTCGCGACGCGAAGGGGATGGGTCGCGACGCGACCATCTGCAGAAAAGTGCAGGTTTTCCACTTTCTTGCGAAATTCGCTATTCCGCTCAATTCCGAATCTTTTTCCGATTGAAAACAGTTTTGACAACCATAAAAACAGTCTCAATCAAAGTCACACAATCAACCAAATCAATCAAAAACTCATTTTAAACGAATTGTATCAAAACGTGACGTATTTTCAAATAACGGTTTTTAACTCGAAAATTTCTCGAAATCATTCAACGTAAAAATTATCGAAACACAAAAACATCCTAAGCGTGAGTAAAACTCACCCTTGAAGCGAGAGTCGTTGCCGAAATCACCGAGTAACCACACGAACGTTCCCCGAATCCATTGCACGTTCTGGCGACACACAAAACCGTTTCCAAAGCTTTGAACCTACAATCAATTACAAAACTTCCATGGAATTACTATTCATTATCTTCAACCTCCAATCACCACTATTCACACATAAACCCAATTTTTGAACCCTAACCTTTAATTCTTCAAAAACTCCAAATCGGATTTCAATATTCGCGTAATCCACCTTGAGCTCGCTCCTCACCACCATTCTAGGCTTTCCTTTGAGCTTGAACCACAAAACCTCCATTTTTCTCCAAATTTCGAAAATGGTGAATTTGTGTAGAGTGAGTTGATGATGATGATGTTGGTACCAAATCGAAGAGGAAGGAACGCTGAACATTTTTCGTGTTGGAAGGAAGTCGTTTTGATGAACCGAAGTACTCCTTTTTCCTCTTCTTCTTCCTCCCCCCATTCTTTCTCTTCTCCTCTCTTTTCTCTCTTTTCCCTCTGTTTCTCTTCTCTCTCTCGTACCCTTCCTTTTCTTTCTTTTCTTTCTTTTTATTCATTCTTTCACTCACACACATATATTTATTTAATATATACGTGGTAACGTGGTCCAATTACCATATTGATCTAAATCTCTTATTTCGATTCCAAAACTTCATTGATCCGTATTATCCGGTTAACGATCCGATGACAGCCAATAATTAATTTTAGCACTCAATAAATTTACCAGTCAAGTACTAAAATAATTCAGTTGGGTTAACATCCAAATAATTCTATTAATTATTTTGAGGATGTTACATTCTCCCCAACTTGAAAGAATTTTGTCCTCAAAATTTCGCTAAGTCTTTCATCCGACTAACCGTGGATCGACATTCTCAGAAAGGTCTTAAGTTGCTGGAACACAATCTCGAATTAACGAAATGAGTGTAGAAAATCTTCCCAATCCGGCATATCAATCTTCAAGTATGATCCACTACTACCCTAGAACGCTTCTAAGGTTATAGTCCGAACTCTCTTGTTACGAATCAACACGAGAAACTCCTCTTTCGTCTACATAGGCTCGGCACCACATTTGAAAACACTTCAGAAGCTTCATTCCAATTATCCTCGCTTGCGTCCCAACTTTGATTAATCTAAATCAAAGGGTCTAATACAAGACACTTGATAGAAAAATATGTTGAAAATGAGATCCACAACTGGTACTCCTCGGTAGAGGTAAAAACAAACACGACTTCCTCGAAGGTGTAAACACTTTCTCCACAAATCTTCTAAAATCCATAACAGTTCTCGTACACCTCTCGGCGGGAATACCGGTCCGTAAATAAAGGGAGATCAATCACTTTGGCAAGAAGAGTGAGCACAAATGTGACGGAAAGTCATTTGTGAAACTTCTTGACTCGCCCCCAAGATTTTGAGACAACACTTTTCGAAAGAAGATGAAATGAGGATTTACCAGAAACGTTTATCTTAAACGTAGAAATAAACCGTGGGGACAATAAATAGATTTGAACGTAATGAAAATCACCTCAGTTGTTCTCAAAACAACTATCAAACAGAACGCATAACTCCTTCTCTTCTATTGCAACTTCTTCACGAGGTTTTCACCAACGACGCACCCGATTCCTTTCTGGATTAGTCAATAGCGGTGAGAGTTTCCCTTCAACCTAAGTAATCCTCCTAGGATTTTTCCTCAATCAAATTTTATTAGCCTCTTGATTTATTCCCAAAATTAACTTTAGCATGCGGGTTTTCACAAAAATGATTTTTCAAAACTATCAAGCCGCACACCAAGCAGATCCATCAATTAATCCTTTGATGGTTATTCGCAACGTGAAAACAGTCAGCAGTTACCTCACTTACATATTCGTATTCACGTTTGACTTGTCAAACGGAATCACATAATACTATCTGATTGTTAACCTTCGACGAAATTTCTGTCTCCTAAGACAAGTAGACAATTCTAACACAAAGATTGGGTCTGGACACGACTCTTAGCCGCGGTTAAGATAGTTATCGGCTCGGATAGCGGAAACAATGCTAATCCCAACCGATCTACACATGCTTGTGCTATAAAACAATGGGTTGCACCCGAATCATATAATATACTGATTGAGTTATTGAAAACTGATCTCATACTCCTCAGTAGATAATCTGCAGTCGTAACTGTCTAAACATCCAGAATGTTGACTCGTCCTTGCCTTAGAGCTGCTTGTAACTCCTTGGAACTCTTCCTTGCAGGGCACTTTTTACCTTAGTGACCCTCTTCATTATAATAATAGCATCGATTAGATCTTCGCTTGCAATCACCACTGTGAGGCTTTCCACAGTTAGAACATCTTCTGACCTTTGAAGAATCAAAGAATTGCATCTGCTTTTCCTTTGATGAAATCATCTTAGGACTTTGCATCCGGAGTTGATAAACCAACTACATCCTTTCCTTTCCAATATTCTCTTTAACATCATCCTCGGCGACATAGGCTGGTTGCTCTAAGGCAACATAATTGGTAATAGTATAAGAATTGAGACCATAAATCATAAAAGCACTTATGCCCTTCTTATACTTCTGCATTCTCCATTCGTCATCCGAAGCTTACTTTACCACTTGGTAAAACGAAGACAACTTCTCAAACTTAGCGGTGTATTCTTCCACCGTCATGCCACATTTCTTGAGGATGCATCAGTTGGAGACTCTGGTCTTGGTCGAGGACTGCGTCTTGATCATCCTGGTATAATTCCGCTTATGATGCACTAAGTATTAAGTTGATCAGGCTCAATGTCTCTTAGCATCACAAGTGTAATTACAACAAGGACTAACAAGGAATCGACTCAACCCTAAACTAAGTCCGACTAGGTCGAACTGCTCTGATACCAACTGTAACACCCCGGTATTTTTATCGAGTAAAAATACCCAAGTGTACCATCCCTAGAACATCAGAGATATATTTCCTGCTTAGACACTGAATATCACTATAAATTTTCGCTGAATATAAACCAACAGTCTGATTTACAAACAAGACGATACGGTTCTCAGACCATAAACCATCAGCAGCTATAGTGTTCAGTATCATACAAGAAAGCGGAAGAAAGATATAACACTAAAAACATAATGTTGTGATACATAGATAACAAGGGAAAACATAAACTTAAGCATAAAGCTAAGTCTTCAGCCACCGTCCGAGTGCCACCTACTCGTGCCTCCTGGATTTCCACTTTCCCTGCTTCTCTGTAAAACAAAAACATATAAACAGTGAGATACAATCTCAGTGAGTTCTACCGAGACCCCTACTAGCGCTCTCGGTCCAGTTTTAAAACATTGTTAACTCAACACGGCACCGACTGCGCGAACGCTACTCCCGATGAACCGCAGTATTTACACATAGCATTCCACCGACTGCGCGAACGCTACTCCCGGCGAACCTGCTATAACTCAGTACGACACCGACTGCGCGAACGCTACTCCCGGTGACTCGTGTCACATGACCTTTGATACGACACCGACTGCGCGAACGCTACTCCCAGTGACCCGTATCGTTTAACTTTTATTGCAACATCGACTGCGCGAACGCTACTCCCGGTGAACCGCGTTATAAGACCTTTTTACTTACCACCGACTGCACGAATGCTACTCCCGGTGAACGTAACACATAACTTTCAACATAACACCGACTGCGCGAACGCTACTCCCGACGAACCCCCTTACCAATAGTACTTTCCCTAATGGCACAGAGCCTAGGGTAAGGGTGCATGACTACCCCGCCTAGTATGTTAGAACCATGGGTCGTCACCCAAACTCGATATAATATATATATCTACTTTCATATGAACCACCCAAATTGGGCCGACTCCTTTAATCGATATAATTTATATATCGTGAATCATTGACTGGCTTAGACGAACAAATAATAACCATCCGCGTCAGTGTTACAGTCCCACATAGAACTTATAATTCGTTTTATTACCAATAAAACATATCCGCACTCGTGTACTATTGTTCGGTTTTTCGAAATAGTTTATAGCTTCAAAAACAGTCCATGTTGCCATTTAATTTATATAAATAGATAGGTCTTTGAATAAGCTTTCAAACGCCTCTGAGAACACCTCAATCGGGTTCCCGGATAAAAAGTTATCGCGAAAACAAAATCAGTGTACAGTTCCTGAAAAACTGCAAAGCGTCGCGACGCGAACTGTTGTCGTCGCGACGCGAAAAGCGACAGAAATATTTGCGTGACGGAACTGGGCCCGGTCGCGACGCAAAGGGGATGGGTCGCGACGCGACCATCTGCAGAAAAGTGCAGGTTTTCCGCTTTCTTGCGAAATTCGCTATTCCGCTCAATTCCGAATCTTGTTCCGATTGAAAACAGTTTTGACAACCATAAAAACAGTCTCAATCAAAGTCACACAATCAATCAAAAACTCATTTTAAACGAATTGTATCAAAACGTGACGTATTTTCAAATAACGGTTTTTAACTCGAAAATTTCTCGAAATCATTCAACGTAAACATTATCGAAACACAAAAACATCCTAAGCGTGAGTAAAACTCACCCTTGAAGCGAGAGTCGTTGCCGAAATCACCGAGTAACCACACGAACGTTCCCCGAATCCATTGCACGTTCCGGCGACACACAAAACCGTTTCCAAAGCTTTGAACCTACAATCAATTACAAAACTTCCATGGAATTACTATTCATTATCTTCAACCTCCAATCACCACTATTTACACATAAACCCAATTTTTGAACCCTAACCTTTAATTCTTCAAAAACTCCAAATCGGATTTCAATATTCGCGTAATCCACCTTGAGCTCGCTCCTCACCACCATTCTAGGCTTTCCTTTGAGCTTGAACCACAAAACCTCCATTTTTCTCCAAATTTCGAAAATGGTGAATTTGTGTAGAGTGAGTTGATGATGATGATGTTGGTACCAAATCGAAGAGGAAGGAACGCTGAACATTTTTCGTGTTGGAAGGAAGTCGTTTTGATGAACCGAAGTACTCCTTTTTCCTCTTCTTCTTCCTCCCCCCATTCTTTCTCTTCTCCTCTCTTTTCTCTCTTTTCCCTCTGTTTCTCTTCTCTCTCTCGTACCCTTCCTTTTCTTTCTTTTCTTTCTTTTTATTCATTCTTTCACTCACACACATATATTTATTTAATATATACGTGGTAACGTGGTCCAATTACCATATTGATCTAAATCTCTTCTTTCGATTCCAAAACTTCATTGATCCGTATTATCCGGTTAACGATCCGATGACAGCCAATAATTAATTTTAGTACTCAATAAATTTACCAGTCAAGTACTAAAATAATTCAATTGGGTTAACATCCAAATAATTCTATTAATTATTTTGAGGATGTTACACAAAGAGTATTTAGCTCATGATGAGCAAACAACACAAGAAATACAACTTAAACATAATATTTAAAGCCATAAATGCGAAAATACAAAGAAGAAATATAGTAAGAAGTGGTATACTGAAGATTGACTCCAAGAACAGTAGCATGGAGGTTCAGATCAGCTCCCAAATCCACGAAAATCTTCATGTAATTAAGCTTCTGTGTTGCTGCAGCATCACTCCCAACAATGGTGTTTTCACTTTAGTGATTTAAGGTTGCTTGGTACAAAAATGGAGGAAAAGATATTTCTATACTTTTCCTCCTCTGAACCAGCCTCTCAAATGAAGAAGATGAGCTGCCTTTTTTAGTACTAGGGTTTAGTGATCCAAGAAATATCTTTTGGAGGAGCCATTTGTCATTACATGTGCCTAGGAGTACAATGTGCCCACAAAAAGGGAATATTCTGCGCATGACAGCCTGGTACCAGTAGCAGGACATGTCCGTCCTTTTCTGACAGCTAGCGGGCGCTGAAATCAATGTCTCAACGTTTCTCTCTCATCTGTCGCAGGAACTCTTGCTGCAGCATCACATGCTGCATCATTAATAGTGAAAAAACATGTTAAAACACAAATGGGGCACTAAAGTGTCAAATGATCACAAACCAGAATTAATTCTTCTTTCACAGTAAACCACAAATTTTAACTAATTAAACACAATATTACTTTAGAACTCACAACAATTTAAACAAAGAAAGCATAAATAACTCTTATAAATAAGAGTTATCACATACCTTCACGTATTACCAATTTGTTTATGAATAAAATGCATTGAGTGCTTATTGTAAAAAAAAAAAAAAATTTAGCATTTGACTTGCAAAGTATTAATGCAACATTTATTATACATTTATTGAGTTTCTTTTTGTATAATTGTTTGGTTGACTAACGTCTTGAAGACTTGTTAACATTATCAAAAATCATAAATATAAGGCTACAATTTTTTGACAATACGTATACTGAAGATTGACTCCAAGAACAGTAGCATGTAGGTTCAGATCAGCTTCCAAATCCACGAAAATCTTCAAGTAATTAAGCTTCTGTATTGCTGCAGCATCACTCCCAGCAATGGTGTTTTCACTTTAGTGATTTAAGGTAGCTTGGTACAAAAATGGAGGAAAAGATATTTCTATACTTTTCCTCCTCTGAACCAGCCTCTCAAATGAAGAAGATGAGCTGCCTTTTTTAGTACTAGGGTTTAGTGATCCAAGAAATATCTTTTGGAGGAGCCATTTGTCATTACATGTGCCTAGGAGTACAAAGTGCACACAAAAGGGAATATTCTGCGCATGACAGCCTGGTACCAGTAGCAGGACATGTCCGTCCTTTTCTGACAGCTAGCGGGCGCTGAAATCAATGTCTCAACGTTTCTCTCTCATCTGTCGCAGGAACTCTTGCTGCAGCATCACATGCTGCATCATTAATACTGAACAAACATGTTAAAACACAAATGGGGCACTAAAGTGCCAAATGATCACAAACCAGAATTAATTCTTCTTTTACAGTAAACCACAAATTTTAACTAATTAAACACAATATTACTTTAGAACTCACAACAATTTAAGCTAAGAAAGCATAAATAACTCTTATAAATAAGAGTTATCACATACCTTCACGGATTACCAATTTGTTTAAGAATAAAATGCATTGAGTGCTTATTGTAAAAAAAAAAAAAAATTCTTAGCATTTGACTTGCAAAGTATTAATGCAACATTTATTATACATTTATTGAGTTCCTTTTTGTATAATTGTTTGGTTGACTAACGTCTTGAAGACTCTTGTTAACATTATCAAAAATCATAAATATAAGGATAAGGATACAACTTTTTGACAATATATAAGGATGCAACTTACTAGGCTCTCATCACAAAAATCTGATCATTCTTTCACGATGAAAGACATGAAAATCCTCTTCTGCTTCGTCATGATTTTGCTTTTTGTCTCCAGGGATGATATGGGTATGAATTATGATACTAAGGTTTGTTTTGTTGAAATTTCATGCATGGTTTTATGATTCCTATTGATTCAAGTTCATATGCAATTGGTTTCTCCTATTTTGTGTAGGGAATCAGGTACTACTGGTGGTAGACGCAAAACAATGTCTTTATTACACACCTCATTATTGTCGTAAATGGGAGATTTTGGTTTGCATATTACATTGCAAGCTAGAAGTATGCCATTCATCCAAGGCAACTGGCCATTGCACCGACGACTACACTTGCCATTGCAAATGTTGTTAAATACTAGATTGGAATGTTCACCATTCAAATGTGTAAAATGGTGAACTAATAATAATATAAATAAAGCGTTTTCATTTCATAATGTCACTCTTGTCTCCATTTATAGTGGTTATATCTCTATGTTAATGTTGAATATTACTGAATATTACTGATAAAGAAGAAAATCTTTTCAATTTTGGCATTGTAGTAGGACCTTTTATATGAAAACATACAAGCTTACATAAGGTAGCAATTATTTGGTGACCATAAGATAATTGCTACTTGTTTATCTTCTAAACCAGATTTTTTGCAATCATTAAATATTAACCAGCGTTTCATTAGCCTATAAGAAAAAAAACCTGGTGCTTCATTATTGTTTTCTTTCCCTAAAGCATTTTTTTCTCCACGGGCTCTTTAATTCTCGATTCTCTGAAATTTCGTGAGAACATTCCATATATCTTTGAACCCTAAAATTCACCTTCAGAAACTTGCAGCAAAAGCACTTGTGCTATCATTTTCAACGCTCGTTACATTTTCATTCCAATCGCTCGATTTCTTCTCGATTTCATATGAACAGCTTCATTGGTGGAGTTAGGTGTGGAATAAGAGGATGCCTGTTGGGGTATCACACACACTCACGGTGCCGAGAATCACACGGAAGAGAGAAAGATGATACTCGTAAAATTGAATTGAAACAAATTGTATTAACTGTGTAACTATAGTTAAACTGAATTACAAAGAGTATATCAGCTAATCAATACATGATCTGTCAAATGAAGTGGAAATGTAAAATGTACTTGAAATTGAAATCACTACAACAGAATTGTTAAAAAAGGGCGCACCCATTAGAGGCGCTTTTTAAGAAGCGCCCCTGATGCCCAAATACGGAGGACCTTTAGAGGCACTTTTTAAAAAGCGCCCCTAAAGGCCCTCTGTATTTTGGGCATCAGGGGCTCTTTTTATAAAGTGCCCCTGATGCTCAAAGTTCGGAGGGCCTTTAGAGGCGCTTTTTAAAAGCGCTCCTGATGCCCTAAAATTCTAATTTCCTCTATCTCCCTCTCATTTGCGAAAACCCTCTCATTCTCTCAACGTTCACACAGTCTCCCTCTCTCTTGCACCGTATCCCTCTCTTCCTCCCTTGCGCCGTATCCCTCTCTTCCTCCCTCTCTCCGGCTGCCTACGATGCCCAAACGTCGTTCTTCCTTCGACGGCCTCTTCCCACCGTGAGCTGTCTTTTCCAGTTTTACCTCCGTTCGCAACTCCGTGAGCCGCCTTCCCTCCTTCGTGAGCTCGACGACGCTTCTCCCTCCGTGAACGACGCGGCGCTGCTTCGTCCTCCCTCCTGCAAATCTGCCATTGTTGGTTGCTGGTGACATAATTCACGATTTGCTTCTTTTTGGTAATACTCTTCACAAAGTTTGCTTCTTTTTTTCTTTTCATTTCTGGTTTTTTTTTCTCTTTTTTTTCCTTGGTAGTTTTAAGCTTCAGAATTACTGTGTTCGTTTGGAGTGTGATTCCCTCTACATATGTATTTGATTATGAAGCCTATTACTAGTTTCATTGGTGTAGCAGGAATAAGTTTGTTGTTTTATAAAAGTGGTTTAATAAATTTGTTGTTTGATGACGGTGAAGTGGTGAACTTATGTCTTCTGATTCTAATGTACTGTTTTTCATATGTTCTATTATATGGTTCGATATCTCACCCCTTCTGTTTGAATGTTACCCACTCGTTGGTAACGTGCAGGTAATCACGAATGAAGGTTGCTTACCTTCGTTAGTTCGAGTCGGTGTCGTCGCTCTGATACGTAACACTCGGGGGGATGAACACTTGTTTTCCTTATTTGCTATGTTATTTTTATTGTTGAAACTAAAAGTCGTTACTATTAAGAGTTTTGCTAAATCTGAGCTGTCTTAAGTTGGTTAAAGATGCCACGATTATTTTGAATTTACTTTTGTTGTGAATCCGCTGCGTAGTATTGAAAGTTGACTTGTTTTAAAGACTAAAAAGATTTGTTTATTGGTTCATCCAAGTTAGCGTGTTATGTATCTGATTTCACAGACGAATTGATTATGTTGTTTTGTTTTTAGTTGAAAGTGTAGCGCTCCATTTATTTGTTGGAAATTTTTATAACTCTGATTTTCGTATTATTTTACCGGGTAGAAATGGGGTGTTACATTAGTGGTATCAGAGCAGTTCGGTCCTAACCGGACTGTTTGTGTTGTTTATTGTGCTTTCCAATGTGTGAACTCTGAGTAGAGTTGCATGCATTGCTTATTTTATTCTTGGTAGTCGTTAAGCTGACTAATTCAGTCGGTAAGTTCTAAGGTAATGAGATATGCGATAGGTATTCCGTGGAGGAATCATCAAGGTTATAACAGATAAAACGAAGTTAGAATCTTAGTGAGAACCTAAACGACTCCTTTCCCTTAGAGAGGATTTTTCATAGAGCTTGATCCATTCTTTAGGCCGTGTGTTATGAGTTTGGTATGTTTTCTCTTTGTGAACTCTGTAATTTTCCATTTGGTTTGTATTTGTTGTTCTCTGAATTCTGACTCCTTAGTCTGAGTTTCTAGGATTTGACTTTGTTGTTGTTAAAAAAAAATTTATTTGTGTTGTGTGATTTGGTGATCTAAGAATGAAATGTGTATTTAATCTAATTGTGCATTTCTATTAAATTAGTTTCTATCGCTAAATGTTCACATGTATAATGTCATTTGCTATATCGTGTTTTTATTGGGTATTAATCAGCTGAGTGTTTTATGGAATTTTCTTGTTAATTGTTTTAAGTTGACATTTCACCACTTATGTGTTGTAATGCTTTTGAGTACTGTCTATAGTAACATCTTTTATTCCTTATAAATTCTACAATTAGTAATTTCTTATATTCTTATGACTGAAAGGGGATGTAATCGTTTCAGATGTTTTCTATATTTTGGTGTTATTCATTTTATGATGTTTTGTCATATGTGTCTAACTGTCTTCGACGTGTAACAATGTGAACTTAGTGTACTTATGCAACTGTTTCATAACTTCCATAGTATTTGTGATTGTGGACTCTTACTGTGTACAGTCTAAACTTTATGATTTGATCTTTGAGGGGAATAAAAGGACAACAGCTGGAGCAATTTTAGGGTGCCAAGGACAGTCAAAGGAAGGACAAAGGCAAGAAAAGGGGATCCAAAGGACAGCTCTAGGGCAAAACAGCAACCTTGCTGTAACACCCCGATTTTCGTGTGTTGCGATTAGTTCAGTCTGTACTTGTTTTATGAATTATGTTGATTTGATAATATTATATTATTTTGATTTATTTTGTATTTGAGTTATTAAAATTGGTTGAAATCTTATTTAATGTATTTTTATATGCTACCGATATTATATAGTTTTTATTATATAATTATTTTATTTTTATAAATACTAGTATTTTAGTAGTTATGTATTCTAAAAATTATTCTGGACTATTAGTGTACTAAAATAATAGTTGTAGTTGAAATGAGCTTTTAAAAAATGACTTAGAGTTGATTTTGGGCCTTGCTTCTCATATGCACCCCCTTTCTTCAACTAAGCGCACCCCTATAGCAGCTCACTAAAGCCCACGAGTGCTTCAGCCCAAAACCCGACCCGACCCACTTCCTTCATCTTCTTCCTCGTGACTGATCTTGCAGCAACGCCCAATACCCTAGCCTCTTTCTTCCTCTCGCGCGTTTTCGATTCTCACGCCACCGCCGAACCCCAAACTCCACCCACCCACTCAAAATTCTGCTCTGAGTTCGATTCCGACCTCCATTCAGTTGATTGCAGCCTCATTCTTGTGTTCCAATCGTATCCCTTCTAGCGTGAAAACTCCATGGCCGCCACGAAAGCTCCGATTGCTATTGACATCCTTAGCCACTTTGTACACTTCGAACACCATGTCCACCCAACCAGACTTGCATGATACACGATTTTCCTACCTCTAGATGCGAACTGATTTCCCCATCGTGATCCCAACCGTGACGTTGCCGCCGCCGCGAGCTCTAAAACCCAGCTTCTTCACCGACACTTGGGTTCAGTTATTTTGGTGCATAGAACTTGGGATCAACAAAACCCAATTTTCCTTGAGTTGAATTCATGTAGGAGCCCTGATGTTATCAAACCGATTACGTTTTAATTCCATGTGCCTTGTTAATTACTTCTCCCACTCACTGCTTGGTGTCCAATTTTATTGACTTTGATCACCAATGCTGCTAGTTAGTGGTAAGCTCCTTCATTGCGTTTCTTTTTACACTTACACTAGTTCATTAAATAAATTATTATATATTCCTAATAATTTAATTGGATAATTTCTTTGTTGTCTATTCGTACGAGTTCGAGTTACCCGTCATGCCCGTCGAACTCAAATTAGGATCATGGGTTCGTGACTGATCCTTGTCGATTCGCTATCAAAATACAACTCGTTACCAGTCTAATCAAACATTGTCCTGCTGGAATTGATTCACGCTTGAGAACTCGTAAATTGCCTCCGTAGAGATTTGCCCTTGGAAGACGCTTCGATATCAGGTAAGGGTGGGGTTCTAACTCAATGATAGGGTACATGAAGGGCTTTATGTGGGAAAATAAGGGATCCTATGTGTTTGTTTAATCCTTGAAATCTATTGTTGTTGTTTAAAAACTATTTGTTGATGTTTGAAAACTATTTGTCGATGTTTGAATATATCTGTTGATGATTGAAATCAGTTTAGGGGTTTTTGAACACAATGATGCACAAAATTTGGGTCCCTGGGCGCATAGGGCGCCGTTTGCTGATGTACTGGGCGCCGTCCTGGGCACCGTGGATGGCTGCCCCGTTGGCCGCTGGGCGCACTGGGCGCCATGGGCGGCTGCCTCGTTCGTTTGCTGGGCGCATTGGGCGTTATCTTGTGGGTTGTTGGGCGCTTTAGGCGCATTAGGCCCACGGTTGGCTAATTGTTGGTTAAGTCGTTAATTTGTTAATCGTCAATTTGTTGAGTTGTTAACCGTTGGTTGAGTTGTTAAACTGTTAACTTGTTAAGTTGCTAAATTGTTGGCTCAGTTGTTGATTTGTTGATGATGTTGCACCTAGTTGGATTGCCTCTATTTATTGGCAAAATATCAAGTTGTAGGCCTATGGCCAATGTTGAATTCTGTTGTTGTGGTGTTGCTATGTAATCATTGTTAGTTGTTTGTGCATTCACATCGCGTCGCATACATAGCATTTCATGTTGGAGCTATGCTCAAAACACGACAGCCTGGACTGGCAAAACACGACGGCCTGGACTGGCAAATTATGTTGAAGGCTTATGGCTTGTTGATGCCTCTATTTATTGGCAGATTTCAGCGACGGGAGTTCTTCTCTAATGGTACCACATGCATGTGCATAGTATTGAGTCACATTCATATTGCATACTTGAGTGGCTATGTTGATGACTTGTGATTGATTGAAGTTGTTTGATGGCGGTGAAGTGGTGAACTTATCTCTTCTGATTCTAATGTACTATTTTTCATATGTTCTATTATATGGTTCGATATCTCACCCCTTCTGTTTGAATGTTACCCACCCGTTGGTAACGTGCAGGTAATCACGAATGAAGGCTGCTTACCTTCGTTAGTTCGAGTCAGTGTCGTCACTCTGATACGTAACACTCGGGGGGGATGAACACTTGTTTTCCTTATTTGCTATGTTATTTTTATTGTTGAAACTAAAAGTCGTTACTATTAAGAGTTTTGCTAAATCTGAGCTGTCTTAAGTTGGTTAAAGATGCCATGATTATTTTGAATTGACTTTTGTTGTGAATCCGCTGCGTAGTATTGAAAGTTGACTTGTTTTAAAGACTAAAAAGATTTGTTTATTGGTTCATCCAAGCTAGCGTGTTATGTATCTGATTTCACAGGGAATTAATTATGTTGTTTTGTTTTTAGTTGAAAGTGTAGCGCTCCATTTATTTGTTTGAAATTTTTATAACTCTGATTTTCGTATTATTTTACCGGCTAGAAATGGGGTGTTACACTTGCTGCGCCCCTCTCTTCTTTTTGATTTTACATTTTTTGGTTTTTTTGTATTTTTGTATTATTTTTTGTATTATTTTGCTATTTTGCTTTTTTGGTTCACATATGTAAAAAAACTATGTTATATGACAATAAAAGAAAATTTGACTATTAGGTTCTTTATTTATCGTTTTATTATTATTTTTCACAGATGACGATAGGCTAAATAAATAACAATAGCGAAATAAAATAAAACGAGCATCAAACAAATCGTTACACGAGAGTGCCAGGGATACGCGCATCTAAAGTGATCGTGACGCAATGAGAATACGAGTTTTTTTTGAATTTTAATTGATCGGACAAAATTAGGGTATGACAACAGGACAATAGAGCTTGTAGGCTCTTGTGGAGTGATATCCTACCAATATGATCTTGCTCTTATCATCTCACTACAAGAAAAATGCATTTTTCCGTTGGATTTTTTCCGCCGGTACGGTTCCATTGGAAAAAATAGACTTTCCGGCGGATTTTTTTAAAAAAATATATATTTAAATTTTTTTTTGTTTTAAAAAAAATCCGCCGGAAATGTGCATTACCGGCGGAAAAAATCCGCAGGAAATTACTGGCGGGAAAATCCCCCAGAAATGCGCGTTTTCGACGGATTTTTAAAAATATTTATTTTTCTTTTTTTTTAAAAAATCCGCCGGAATTGTGCATTACCCACCGGCGGATTTTCCGCCGGAAATGCACATTTCCGGCGGATTTTTCAAAAAATTATTTATTTATTTATTTTTAAAAATCCGCCGGTAATGTACATTACCGGCGGATTTTTCAAAAAATTATTTATTTATTTATTTTAAAAATCCGCCGAAAATGTACATTACTGGTGGATTTTTTTCAAAAATTTATTTATTTATTTTTTTAAAAAAATCTGCCGGAAATGTACATTACCGGCGGATTTTTCTGCATGAAATTTCCAACGGAAAAATCCGCCGGTAATGCACATTTCTGACAGAAAAATCCGCCGTAACCGTTCAAAAATGCCTATGAATCAAACTTTCTCCTACACTCTTCTCATTCTCTCATTTCACTATTTATTTCCTTCTCATTCTTTTCTACACTTTCCCTATCTTATCTTTCTTCTTCTTTCTCATACTCTCCAATCTCCATAAATTTCTCTACATATCTCTCTTCTATATTTCCTCTTTCTTCTCCCTTCTCATTCATTCTCACTCTTTCATTCTTATTCCTTCTTACTTCTTCATTCTTATTCTCTCCTATATTATTACTTCTCATACTCTCATTCATTCTTATTCCTTCTTACGTGTTCATTTTTATTCTCTCCAATATTATTTCTTCTCATACTCTATTTCCTTCTTATTCATTCCTACTTCTTCATTCTCATTCCTTTATTCCTTCTCATTTTGTTCTATATCATTTTTCTCATATTCTACTTCATTTTCATTTTTCTTACTTCGTATTAAATTACATAATAAATTTTAAAATTTGAAAAAATTTAAAAAAATTAATTTTTTTTACAAAATAAAAATAAAAAATCCACCGGTAATGTGCATTTCTGGCGGATTTTTCAATTTTTTTTTTAAAAAAATCCCCCGGAAACACCCATTACCGGTGGAAAAAATCCACCGGAAATTACTGGCAGAAAAATCCACCGGTAATGCGCGTTTCCGGCGGATTTTTCCAAAAAAAAATATTTTTTATTTTAAAAAAATCCGCCGGAAATTACCGGCGGAAAAATCCCCCAGAAATTACCGGCGAAAATTCAGCCGGAAAACATTACCTACGAGCTTTTTAGCGGCGGAAAAAATCCGTCGGAAACGTCACTTTTACAGCGGATTTAGTGCATTTCCGGCGGATTTTTTCCACCGGAAAAACGTGTTTTCCTTGTAGTGTCTAGCTTCCTTCTAGTAGCATCTGTCACATGCTTAAAACATAATGCTCCAAAAACCTTGAGATGACTGACACTCTGCTTCTTGCTAGTCCATTTCTCAAGTGGAACCACTTCCTTCAACCTTTTAGTTGGACACCTATTCAGTATGTATGTAGCAGTGTGTTTACCGTGGATTTTGGTAAACAACCGCTGGTTTAAAATTTGTTACTTGCAAGATCAACCAGTAAATCTTAGGACATTTGTGCTATAGTTTTTTCCAGAAAGGTTATGAATGTTCTTTGTAAGGTCTTGTGGTTCAATTCCACCACTTCCCGACTCAGACCAGGCATTTCATTATAATCCCATGCGAAGCAATCTTTGTACTCCTTCAAGAGCTCGATTGTTCAATCTCTCAAACTTTTGTCGATTTTAGCACTAATAAACGTTGGCCTCTTTATTGAGCCATCTCCCAAGTCAATTTCTTCCAAGGGATCTTGTGCTTGAATTCTATTGGTCGAACCCATTGGGTCTTTTTCAAATCCCAAAGGTTCGTCATCATAGATACAGTCTAGCCTTTGGTCTTCGACCATATTTTCTTTATCATCATGTCTAATGGTTTCACCTACCATTTTTTGTTGCATTTCGGCTTCTAAAACCGCATTGTGCTTATTCTCGGCCACGTAGGCCGTAATCCTTTCCCATGCACTGGGTTGAGACATTACTAATTTTTTAGGGTCCATCCCACCCAATAGGTTTGCTGTAACCTTTTGGGTAGCTTGTTTCACCGATTACCTCCCTTTCCCAAATAAATCCATGAGTAGGGTGAAGGTCTGGTGAAGCATATACATTGTCTTGGGGTACATAGGCACTGTCAGAAGGTGTACATGGCGCAATGTTTTCCAGTTGCTTATCCAAGGTCTTCTTTGTGATGTGATCTACTTCTGCTAGAAAGTAGCTTTGATCACCTTCCAAATTTTCTACCAGTCCATCTTCTCTCCAAATGAAGATTCTCTGGTGTAGGGTCGAAGGAACTGCTCCTACTCCATGTATCCATTCCATGCCAAGCAGCAAGTTGAATTTTGCCTTGGTTGGAATAACCATGAACAATGTTAACCTCTTAACGCTGCCAACAACAAGTTCGACCTCAATTGCTCCCAGTGAATAGCCAGATTTTCCCTCGTAGTTAGTGAGCACTACATTGTGTGGCCTTAAATCTGTGTCAGACTTGCCAATCTTTGTGAGCATACCTTGGGGCATTAAGTTAACTGCAGCACCCCCATCGACTAGCACCTTGTTGACACCCACATTGTTGACCCTGGCTTGAATGAACAATGGTTTAAGGTGGTATTTCATCCCCCCATCTGGCCTTTCAAAGACAGCACTCGGCTCTTCAATGCAGCCATTGTTCAGAACATAGTAGCATATTGGCTTATGTTTAGCCATCTCTTCATCGAGATCTTCTTCGACTTCATTTACTTCTGAAACCACGTCGAACTCTATTGGGAGAATGGAGACTACGTTGCATATCACGTCGAAGTCAGGTTCTGAATCAGTGAAACTAGAACCCATTTCCTCATCAACATTAAGGTCCTCTTTTGGATCAAGACCTTCTTTAATAACAGACAGTGGATGGAATAACTCTCCGTTGCAAGCTTCCTAGGAATTTCGACAAAAGAGGCTACTTGTTTGCCCTTGCTTTTGTTGTAGTTCTCACCCTTTCCTGCATCAGCAACAACCTTCTTTTGGCGTTGATACCTGCGCCATTGTGTTCTTGTCATCGGGTTCTTTCCCTTGTAGTTATTGTTGTAGGCATACTTATTCGAACCAGTTGCCTTGCTCTGTTTTGCAGTGCTTGTACTTCCTTTGACCGTAGTTGAATGATGACCTGTGTCTTTGCCACCTGAATACACCCACTTCTCGACAGGTGACTTAGCTGGTGGCACAAAGGTCTTGATTTGCGCCTTCTGAGGGTTCTTGGTCGAAGTTATCTTATATGGTATTCCTCTGTTGTTGAAGCTGAATTTTGGTCTCTTGTCGACCCACTTGGCTTTCCTCTTCCATTGAGGCTTGAATCCTTCTAGGTTCTCTACAGCCTTCTTGTCGAAAACAGAACTACACCTTGGACACAGCATGACCTCAGTGTTGTTAATTTTGCAACGGTTGAGGAAGTCGATCAGCTCTTCTTCAGCTTTGGGGTAAACCACTTGCATCTTCTCGTTGTACTGGTCCTCAGTGACCACTTCGACGTTGTCCTTTGAACATTCAATTGTTCCTTTCTTATCAGCATCTGCAGCAGCAAACTCAGTGGCTTCCACCACATTGATTTCGACTAGTTCAGCATACATAGCATCTGCTACTAGCAGAGGATCAGTGTCAATCTTCATTGGAGGCTTAGACCTGTCTCCAAATTTCAGCATTCCTTCATTCAGTGTCTTTTGGACCAAATCCCCGAAAAGAACACAACGAGATGTATTATGGCCTAAAAAATTATGATACTTGCAATAACCTTTTTTCTTTTGTTGCTCTAATGGTGGTATCTTTAGGCCCTTAGGCACTATAATTTGACCATCATTAACTAAAAGATCAAATATTTGATCACATTTAGTAACATCAAATGTATATGTTTTTGCAACAAATCTATCATTTTTAGGTTCGACGGGATTTTTCCCATCTGAAGGCTTCAATAATTTACAAGTATAAGGAGGACCAGGTTTTAGTTCAGCCATATTGACCTCTTCTTCGACATCCTCATAAGAGACGTCAAATTCTTGGTCGCTGTCATTATTTTCGACGTATGCAACCTTTTCTTTTTTATTAAATCTACTGGTTCTAGCCTTTTCAGCTTTTAGCCTTTCGACTTGTCGAACCCTATCAGCCAATTGGGTCATATCTCTTAAGTGCAATGTGTCTAACTTCTTTCTGATAGAATAGTCGAGGCCACCAGCAGCCATTTCGACTAACTCA
Source organism: Astragalus membranaceus (assembly GCA_039519185.1). Classification (NCBI taxonomy): domain Eukaryota; kingdom Viridiplantae; phylum Streptophyta; class Magnoliopsida; order Fabales; family Fabaceae; genus Astragalus; species Astragalus membranaceus. The sequence continues at coordinate 20,586,223 of CM076850.1, read as the reverse complement.
TGTTCAGGCACTTGTGTAAAGCACCTTGCCTTGAGAAGTCTGAATCTATTGAGATAGTCATCAATAGACTCTGCCACTTGGCGTCGAACACTAGCCAATTCTTTAAGACTAATCTTCGACTGGCCCCATGTAGAACTGTTCATGAAATGCTTTCTCTAATTTCCCCCAGCTAAATATGGAATGTGGGGGTAAAGTTGTAAACCAAGTGAAAGCATTTTTTGTAAGGGAATTTGGGAAGTATTTTAACCTCAAATTCTCATTATGTGCTATGTCACCAGCCTCAGTTAAATAACGGGCAACATGTTCGACAGTGGATTCGCTGGTTTCCCCTGTGAATTTTGTGAACTTGGGAATTTTCCAACCCCTAGGCAACTCAATTTGTAGTACATTATCTGACAAGGGTGAAACAAAATTTGGCCTATGCGAGCCCAAATTGAGGCCATTCTGGGCTAAAATGGTTTCGATGAGATTAGCAAAGTTATTTTGGAGCCCAAAATTGTTTTGCTGAACTTGTCTAACCACTTCATCAGCATTCTGGCCTCTGTTGACCAACACAACCTCAGGGTTTACTTCGACTTCCCTTCTTGGAGGTGGTTCGACAGCAATTTGCTGTCCTTGACCCATAAGGTTTTCGACAGGCCTTATATTCTGAATTTGAGGCACTTGCTGGTTTTTCAATGGTGGCGTGCCAAAGAAATCTGCTACTCTCCCCATTTGATTAGCCAACATCTGGTAACTATGGTTCGTGTTTTGCATTAAAGAGTTAAACACCATACCAATTTGTTGGGTCAGCATATTGACCATATCATGGTTACTCTCATCCATTTGTTGCCTTAAGGCCAGCAACGATGATGTGGTTAAGGCAGGTTGAGCGTTTCGACCAAAAGTGCTCTCTGGTGAACCATGGAGAGGGGAAAACGCTGTGACTGCAGGGTCTGCATAAGTAGACATATTTGTTTGAAAGCCTGCCATCATGGCTGTTGGCATACCATATGGGTAACCCTTAAATTGGGAGATATTTGGAAACCTTGTATCGAAAGTATTTCCAACTAAGGGATTAGCCATTAGAGGGTTGGTCGAAGACCCTAATATCAATGGTTGTGTTAACGTCGCTGTAGTCGACACTGTTACAGGAGCAGTTACCCCTGCTATTGTCGGAGAGGGAGTAGGAGGAGTTGCTCCTGTGATATTTGCAACACTAGCGTCACCCATGTTGACGCTTGTTCTTGTGAATTTTGTGGGTTCTGTGCATTAGAGGTCGAAGCGTTGTTTGAACCTGAACGTGTCATCTCTGAAAGATGTTTTCCACTCCTTAAATGCATACACACAACAGATCACAAGTTTATGTTTTAAGCACCAATTTGGAAATTGTTTCAAATTGTTCTGAAACTTAGCACAAAGGGTCCCACTGGGCGTGCCAATTTGTTTACCGTGGATTTTGGTAAACAACCGCTGGTTTAAAATTTGTTACTTGCAAGATCAACCGGTAAATATTAGGACATTTGTGGTATAGTTTTTTCCAGAAAGGTTATGAATGTTCTTGATGCTATTTGTAATAACTGACAATTTCACAATTGTTGAAACTGTCGAATTTGTTTATGCATGTTCGAATTCGATCAAATGCAGAAAACAAGTAAATTGCAGAAATATTTAAGAAAACATAACTGGATTGCTTTGAAATAAAAGAAATTGGTACACAATGTCATACATCTGGTTTCTCTAACTCATGTTTCTCTGTAACTTGGTATTCTGAGCGTGAGAAATATGTATGAGAGTTTTGCGACCTCTTTTCTCTATGAGAAACTACTATATATACTGTGCAGAAACTGTAACTGCTTACAACAGTTATATATAACCGTGCAAAGGAAATTAAAACAACAACTGCCATATCTTTTGACAACGTAACTGCTGCATCCTTCGACAACAACTGCTATGTTCTTCGACAACACTTCCTTGGCTTTGATCTGTTACCAATCTCTTACTTTCTTTCTTGTCGAAATGTCGCCTTCAAGCTCTCAATTTCGTTAAGTTCTAGATGTGGTCGAAGATCTCCCTTGGAATATCTTCTGAGTGTCGAAGGCCAGCATTTCCTCTTTAAAATGACAAGTCAAACCTCATTGACTACATTTCATTGAGCCTGTCGAAAATGTGGGCTAACACAGTGGCAATAGCCTCACCCCACAATTTGTGAGGTAGGTTCTTCTCCTTCAGCATACTCCTTGCCATGTCAAGCAAGATTCTATTTCTTCTTTCAGCAAGACCATTGTGTTGTGGTGTATAGGGGGCTGTCACTTTACACTCAATGCCAAGCTCTTCACAAGACTCTTTAAACCCTCTTGAGTTAAACTCACCAGCACCATCAGTTTTGAGTAGTTTTAGCTGTTGTGCACTCTGTTTTTCAACCTTCACCTTGAACTTCTTAAACTCAGCAAACACCTCATGCTTGAATTTAATAAGTACCACCCACATCATTCTTGTAAATTCATCAACAAAGGATACGAAGTACCTATTTTCACTAAGTGAAGGCAGCTCAAATGGCCCCCACACATATGAATGTACCACTCCTAAAGCATGGGTTGCTCTAGGTGGTAATTCAGCAGTGAATGGTAACCTAGATTGCTTGCTCTTCAAGCACACATCACAGAATTTTTTTGGTGTCACGGTCTTGGGAATTCCCTGCATTAAGTTCTTAGGATTTAAGTGACCTAAACTCTTAAAGTTTAGGTGCGCCAGTGATAGCTCTTATTTAGAAGAGTTATTTATACTCTTATCAGTTAAATCAAAGCAAATTCTCAAGCAAAATCAATGTTAGTTCTGTAAATAATGGTTTAATTATGTCAAGAAGGGTTAAGATCTGAATTGCAACACTTTGGCACATTGGTGCCCTTGTGAGAATTTTAATGTGTTTACTGTTGACTCTGTCATATGATATAAGTTGCTCAATTTTAGGACCAAAACTGCATGAGTTTGATTGTAATTCTGTCATTATCAGAGGAATTAGCATAGTTTAGATCAAATGTATTAGGAAGTCAATTGTAAGCAATTTCCAGCATTTTTGGTTTTATTCTGTACTTGAAGACCTCCAAGTGTTGTGGCGTCATCTAGCGAACCAGACATTTTCCTAGGGACGTAGCAGGACTTGGAAGGACGGGGTTTCTGGAAGATATCGCGTCGCGACCAGGAGGCGTCGCATCGCGATGCAGATGATTTATTTCGCAGGATTTGCTTCTGGATGATTTCGCGTCGCGACGGCCTCGTGTCGCGTCGCGATGGTGCGGCAAAAATTAGGGTTTTTAAGCAGTTTTTAGCGAATTGTTTAGGGACTTCGTCTTGGGAGCAGTGCTAGGGTTTGGAGCAGCAGCTGGGGGCGAATTTGGAGGCTTTCCTACACCTTGGGAACAAGGGTTTGAAGGTTTTGATGGATTCCTACTTATGTAATCTTCTCCTACTCTTGATTTCTACTCTTAAGATGTTGTCTATTTAGTTTCTTTTGATTAGGGAGAGATGACTCTCCCCAAAACTCTCATATGAATTCTTTGCTATGATCAACTCAGTTTTTTTTTTTAATTTACCAATAGTCTATGCCTCTGAATGTAATGCTTTATAGTTACATATGATAATTATAATAATTTAGGATATGTGATCACATAGGGATATGGGTTGCATGTTTGATATGGGGTTTTAAATCATGTACTTGTGATCACCATAGGAATATGGGGTTGGATGCATGAATTCTCTAGTTCTTAAGTTTATTGCTTTACCAATTGGCATGATTCACCTAAAGAATTAGGGTAACTCAATTAGGTAAAAGGGGTTTTGAGGCAAGGAATTGTCCTTAATCTACCTTAGTGAATTGAATCTGGTAAATTAAATGATAATTCGAGATTGATTGAAGGTCATGTGGTAGCATAGGGGAGAGGAGTCAATCCCTAATCGCTTTTATCTTACTTTGTTTTACAAACGTTTTGTTTCACTGTTACCGTTAACTCACTTTTAGTCTTGTAGCGACCGAAAAATCCGGGTGAGGATTCCTCGAAGGTTCAAAGATGAAGCCGCCACCAAAATTTAGTTTAAGGGCAAATATTGGAAAATCCCTTTGAGTTTGGATAAGGGTCCTTGAGACCAGATTTGGGTTCGGGAATCGGTCATGCGTGGGGAAGATATTAGCACCCCACGACATCCTTCCTAAGGAAGGTTACCTGCTAATTAGTTGTAGGAGCGAAAGTTAATTTTGAAAACATTTATTTTTACCCTTTTATTGTGAAGAAAGAAGAAAATTGATACTTTATTTAAGAAGATGATTATTTAGGAAAGGACTAAAAAGGTTTTTTATTAATGCAATTGATAGAGGTCGGCCGCCCTCTGCTCCTACGTATCTCTTGGTAGAGAATCAAATCACACGTAGTTCTTGGGTAGAAAAATGTTTGTTGGTTGGTATTTTTTAATATAGGGATTTTAGGACTCCTGAGTGATCAGTTCATTTGTCCTAAAACGATGACTAACCTGACTGTACAGTCAGCTTAGTCCCCTACTTTGTGAAAATAGAGTTTTTGGAGTTTGGAAAATGGTTTGAAGTGTGTTTGTTTGATTTTATTGGAATAGGGGTTTTAAGATTCCTGAGCCGTACGGCTCATTTATCCTAGAACGCTGACGAACCCGTCTGTACAGTCGGCTTAATCCCCTAATTTGAGAATTTGTTTCGTGGAAAGAAACGTGTTTGTGTTTATTTTAATTTACAAATTTGTTTGTTTTAAATAGGGATTTTAGGCCATGATCCGTGACGGTTCATTAGTGACCTAAAAAGCAGCCTAACCCGACTGTACAGTCGACTTAGTCCCCTATTTATGTTTTTTGAAAATGAAATATTTATTTATTTGTTTTTATAGATTTTTTGTAAGTTTGTGAAAGAAATTGTTTTTGTAGAGAGAGAAAAAAAGAAGAAAACGAAAAGGGGTGCAGCGGTAAAATGGGGGTGTAGTTAACTGCAGGAGGTTGTATTATTAATGAGGGGGGGTGCGAATAAGAGAGCAGCCCACAGCTTTGCTTTAGTGTCCTGGCCCTGCGCAAATGGGCTTACCGGGGGGTCATGGTGATGAAACACAGGGGTGTGTTCAGTAATCTGAATAGATAAATAAAAAATAAAACAAAAATAAAACAAAAAACTGAGACATATAAAAGCCCACTTATTTTTGACCTAAACCTAATTTGCCTCAAATTTCACTCCTCCAGCCGCGCCGCTTCTAGAGGCATGAGGAGAGAGAGAGAGAGTTAACTCCGCAAATTTCGTGAGAGAGAGGGAGAACGAAGGCGGAGATCACGGAGAGAGAGGGAGAACGAAGGCGGAGAGGAAGAAGGAGGACGACGCGAAGGGGAAGAACGAAAATAGGAGGGAGAGAAGAGACGGTGGCGACTGCAGCGACCCATCGCTTGGTGACGGTGGAGGGATGAAGATGGTGGCGGTGGCTACGTTGTTGTCCGGTTTGAAAAAACGCAAGGGAAGAGGAGCGGCGACGGCTCAGTTGGGGAGGGCTGATGGCGGTGTTTTGGAGCGGACGGCCACCGTCTACAGTGGCCGGAACTAGTGGGTGAGGCTTCGGTTCCTCTTGTTTTTTCGTTAATATTTTCTCCTTTCTCTTCTAATCTGATTCCTTTTCTTTATGTTTTTTATGTTTGTTTTTTTGGTTCCTTTAGGTGGTTCGTGCGGTGGTGGTGACCGTAGGCTACGATGGTGCTGAGCAAAGGACGGTTCTGATGGTCACCGTGAGCTCACGGTGGGGAAAATCGGTGTTCCGACGGTGTCTTCCGTCCAACGACCACCGTCCACGGTGGCCGGAATCTACAAGGGTGAGTTTTGCTTGTTTTTTCAGTTTCAAATTTCTTCTATTTTGCTATTTCTGTTTTTGCTTACTGTATTTTTGATAACAAATTATATACCGATTGTTTCAAATCGTTATAACAAACAATCAGATAAATAAATGACTCTAGGCCTAATAGATTTTAGACACCAAGAGCAAGCATTTAGAAATATTTTCGATGTTTCAAATTTAAAAGTACAGTAACTGACCCGAACTCCAGCATCTGATATTTTCCTTCCGCGTGTTTGCTACGGCTACTGTTATTTATATTCTTGTTTGACTGCTACTGCAGCTGTCTGATTTTCGCGCTTGCTAGCTCTCCTCCTTTATTTCATAAAATCTGATTGTTTTCGTTGATTAGGGTTTCGGTGTGAAACCCTAATCGTTTGGGTGTTTTTCTGATTTTTTCCCCTCTGCTTCTGTGTGTTTTTCTCTGTCAATTCTTGTGCTCCAGCCCCCTTTTTATAGGTAAAGATTAGGTTTAAATCTTGATTCTCACCTGATTTTCTTTCCTATTTTGCAGGTTTTGGGCTCGGGTTGGAGAAGGTGGATGCTTGGTGAGCAAGAAAACGGCTAGGGTTCAGCTGTTGTTGCTGCTGTTTTTGCATTTTCGTTTTTCTAATTTTTGTGTATTTTTGGTTATTATATTTTTTGTATTTTTTTGGGCTTTTTGTACAATTTGGCATTTTTATATTTTTGGGATTATTGTAATGTTAATTTAATTCTGATTTTACCATATTTTGTATCATATTTTGGATGTGGTAATATCATTTTTGTGAATCAGATTTTATGTTTTATTTTTTGTGGCTTTCGACAAAAATGGATGAAGCAGGACCAAAAAGGCTAAACGGGCCCGATACTCAACAAACACTAAAATTAGGTCTGAATGCTAAGAAAGGCCCAATTACGCGAGCATAGGTCCGATTAGAGAAAAAGGCTTCTCGGCCCGATTGAAAAAACTACTAAGCGTTGGCCCAAATTAAAACGAGAGCCCAAAAACTTTTCTCGTAATAATGTCTATGACACGCGGACTAAATTAAAATGGTTACGAAAAAAGCGATCGGACAAAATTGGGGTATAACAGCTGCCCCTCTTTATTTATATTTTACTAGAAAAGGTGAATGATTTTCAGATTTTCGTAGTAGAAATAAAAATAAAGATAGAATAGATGCTAATTTTGTCCGCTTAGGGGTTTTTTATGAGTTAGGGAAAACAAAGAGAGGATTAACACTTGGCGTGTTAATCGAGAACAAAAAAGAAATGATCACTGGGGATCTGGCGGAGCACTGGGGCTCTAAAAGAGCATTTGGGCTCTAAGGGGTTGCCTAAACCCTAAAGGACCAATTGGGGTCCGAAGGTGCACTGGGGCTTTGAAGGACCATTGGGGTTCCAAAAGAGCACAAACTAGCAATGGTACTAGTAAAATGGTATGCTCGGGGGTGGCCTTTTTCGAGCGGCCGGAGGGGCAAGATCAGGTCGTTGACCTAATTTGCTCACCTCCAAGGACGTCCACTATGTCTTAGGCTGACACAGCTAGTCTGAAGGACCTGGGGTCGGATGATCCGTCGCGCTCAGTGGCGACATAGTGATCTTGAGGGTAGAGTTCGAAGTCGTTGCTTTGACATACTGGGTCGAACTGAACTGATGGACCTAGGGTCGGATGATCCGTCGGTTGCTCGATAACGCGACGTGCGATCTAGAATGAATGACCATTGGAGGTCTAAGTTAAGACAGCGCTGGGGCTGCGAAGGACTGTTGGGGTCCGAGGCTCTGAATTGGGGTACGAGACCAGTGATTGGAGCACTGGCTTTGAGGAAACAAACTACTGGGTTTGACACATGGCGTACTTCTCTAGAACCTAACTAATGAATGCATTTACCTGATAAGGGAAGAGCTATCTATATTTGGCATGTCTAAAAATGCGATGAATGATGCATGCGTGCAATATAGATGTGTGAAATGGTAGGTGTCCGATGGGATGAACGAAACGTATGTGAATGCATGATGGAATGATTTATGCTATGTGGATGATTTTTTTTTTTTTTTGGTCCTCCTTTTTGCTTTTCTTTTTGGGGCTCTCTTTTTGCTGGTCCTTCAACTCGCAGGACTCCCGGCATGAGGCTATCAAGTGAATTCGTATTGCTAAGTCAATTGCGCATGACTGAGACTTATCATTTGAGATGATCGCGCGTTTATTGCTCTATTCCTGCGGTTCCTTTCTTCCTTATAGGTATTTTCATGAGAGACTATATCTCTTCTGTGATTCTCGGAAATTTCGTAATGATTGTAATGCTTTTGATTATCCCACATGTTTCACAATCCAGTACCAATTATCACAAAACGTCATTTCAAAAATAGACAGAAGTGAAAAGAAAGGAAAGTGTTTGATATTGACATTGGAGGCCAAATGTGCAGAAGGCACACCGACTTAAGATTACGTCAGGAATTTTATTGAAAGAATAGGAAAGCTGAAATACTAAGCAGACTTCTCGGTAGTTAGTGTCCTTGAAGTAACAGTGCCAGCCAGCCATGTTCACGACCTTGATCACTCATCATCCGACTTTTGGAAGTGTTGATTGCCTCAATGTTTGTTTAGTCCAACTTCCTGACCCTAATTTTTGCCTGGATCGCCCTTTAGAGTTTTCAATCCATCGGGTCGCTCTAATTTTTGCCTAGGCCGCCCTTTTGGGTTTTCAACCTAGCGAGCTTATTTTTGCTTGGCTCATCTTTCTCATTTTTCTATACTCCATTTTTAGGCAGCGTTCACCGGAAGTGGGAAATCTTCCCTGTCCATTTTGTGAGAATTAAGGCTCTTCCGAAGAATGATTTCTTTACCATGTGAGGTCCTTTATGGTTCAAGGTCCATCTCCTGCGGGAATCCTTTTGGGTATGATTTTCTTGGGCACCAAGTCTCCTTAAAATTGTTGAGGAAAGACTTTGTTAAGTTTTCTTTATTCTTTTCTTGTTAAATTTTCTTTATTCTTTTCTGATATGACATAAGACCACCGTTCTTGTATTTGGTGAGGTTCAATGGAAGTACTACTCCCATCGAACGGGGTTGCCCCTGTTGAAGTATGAACAAGGTCTGATCTCCATTTAAGGTGAAATGTCACTATCATCCCTGATATTCTTTGTTTGTTGTCGCAACTGCCCCATTTTTTGGGCGGTATAGGGAGGGATCATGATGCTCGACTTAGAGTCCTTGCGTAGCCCTTTCACCACTGTCCGTGACGATCTTTTTTAGGAAAGCCGTAACGGCAGACCATATTTCTGGTGAAATGTCACCATCATCCCTGATATTCTTCATCTGTTGCTGCAACTGCCCCATTTTTTTTTTGGGCGGTATGGGAAGGGATCATGATGTTCGACTTGGAGTCCTTACGTAGCCATTTCAACACTGTCCGTGACGATCTTTTTTAGGAAAGCCGTAACGGCAGACCAAGTTTCTCGACAATCACGGATTTGTTACACCAGTGGGCGTCTTATGTCAGACAAGGTGTTGTAAGCGAACTTTCTTGATTTGCTATCCTTTTGGTGTGATGTTAATTTTAACACCGTTTTGTCTTCTTCTGTGCCCCAGTTAATCATTTCGTTTGATTCCACGCGAGGCTGGGTCACTTTATCCTTTTGTTCCGTTATTATCATTACCTCTGGAAGAGTTTCCCAGTTATCTTCAACATATTCCTTGGTTTGATTAATGGGGCGATCAAAGTTATGACATGAATTACCGACGTTATTTTCAAGGACAAGTTATTTAAGTCTGCATTAGTAGAAATTGAAGAAGGATAAAAGAAAAAGTAAAGCGAGCAAATGAGTAAAAAGGAATTTATCGGAGAATTCAAAATGCTATTTTATTAATATTGATACTGGAAAGAAACATGCATGCCCTTATTGAAATGTCCTAAGGCTTTGGGCGAAGCCATAGGATTTGCATTACGTAACATTACTTTGAACCGAAAATCACAAGAAAATCAACAATCTCCCAATTCATAAGTGCTTCAAGTGCAGGACAAAGGCGCACAAGGTTGATGATGTTGTTTTTAGCCCTTTGATCGCCTTCAAAAGCATTGACAGATGACTCCTCATGCCCTTGGCAAAAAGTTAGCGCCTCCGTTCGGAGCATCCTCATTGAAGCTCAACCAATTGGATTCGATCAGATCCTGAACCACATGTTTCAGTGCCTTGCAGTTTTCTACTGAATGCCCAATTGCGCCTGCGTAAAATTCGCAAGTGGCGTTCGGGTCATAGCCTCTCGGGAAAGAAGGTTCAATGGGCCTCATCGGGCGGGGGGAGATTAGGTTGTGACTAGTGAGGTGGTCAAACAGATCTGAGTAGGATGCGGGAATTGGATCAAACTGTACATGTCTCCTTTCTGGGTAATTTGGTGGTTTATGGCTTTTAGTGGTTTGGGTAGAGAGGTGCAGGGCTCGAGGATGGTTTTTGGAAGTGTAAGAGGCTTTCACTGATCTTGTTATGGAGTTGGTTTCCCATTCATTACCTCTGACAAATCCTGCGAAGGGCTTCCTTGGGTTATTGGTTTCGGCTGAACTGTAAGATATTTTCCCGTTTCTCATTCCGCTTTCCAACCTTTCCCCTATGGTGATCATGTCTGAGAAGTTAGAGGATATACTCCCAATTAATCTGTCATAGAAGGGTGATTGCAACGTATCTATGAACATGGATACCATCTCTTTCTCTAGCAAAGGTGGGGCTACTTGCGCTGCTAACCCTCTCCAGCGTTGAGCGTACTCCTTGAATGATTCGTTGTTTCTTTTCACCATATTCTGCAGCTGTGCTCTATCAGGAGCCATATCGATGTTGTATTTGTACTGCTTTAAGAAAGCGTCGGCCAGATCTTTCCAACATCGAATGTGGGTGCGTTCCAACTGCATGTACCAACTTGAGGCTGTCCCGGTCAAGCTGTCCTGAAAGTAATGGACGAGCAGTTTGTCGTCGTGTGCAAATGCGGCCATTCTTCTACAATACATAGTCAGATGGCTAGCGGGACAAGTTACCCCTCTGTATTTGTTAAAGTCGGGAACTTTGAACTTGGGTGGGATAATCACATTAGGGACGAGACACAGATCGTATGCATCCCTTGCGCCGACATTGGATCCTTCAATTGCTCTCAAGCGCTCTTCTAGTATCTGATATTTGTCCTCGGGGTGAGAATCCTCCATTGATTTGTTATGAGAGGGTCCTCTCATGTTGTAGTGGGGAGGAACCATCGGCATTGCAGTGGAGCTCAGTGGGGGAGTATGATGAATTACTATTGGTGACTGAGTATAACCCTGTGGAATGACCTGTGGTGCAGTCGTAGGACTTGAGAAGTGAACTCGCGGTATTTCTACATTTGTATTTTGAGCTGATGGTCCAGCGACTCCCGAAGGTCCTTCCTCTTGATTGGCTTCCATGGTAGGAGGAGCATAACCAGCTGGGAGACCGTAAGGAGGCCATTGGTAGCTCTGGACGTTCACTCCAGCGGTGTATGGAGTCTCAGAGCTGGGAGGAGGAGGGAGACTTGTAGCATTGTTCTCAGTATTCCCTGCCGAAACACCTTCATCTACATTTCTTCTCTCGAGGAGTTTCACGAATTCATACATTTGATCTTTCAGCGCCATCATCTCGGTCATTTGATCTTTCAATACCATCATCTCGCTCATTTGATCCTTCGGCTTTGCAATGTCTTCTCTCAGAGCCTGATTATCCTCTTCGGTCATTTTTCTTGTTTGGGAATGAGTCCGGTAGCGATGTTGATGAACCAGCTTGCCCTTTTACTCTCTATTTATTTTTCAATTTTTTTTCGTAAGTACGTGAATGAATGAATGAATGAATGAATGAATGTGCATGAAATGCAAATGTATGACGCCGGGGAAATTGTAAGTTTCTGTTTGACGCAGGACTGAAAGAGACTTAAAATTTATTAATGCAAAATGTTTGATCTATCTTGTCAGAAAGAAAGTCTTACAATTCCCTGGCGGTTATAGAAATGTATGAAATGATAATGTGCAATAATTAATTTTTTTTATGCCATGCAAAAGGGAAAGGTAAAAATGCATGAGGTATGCTAAAAAATAAATTGCCAAAATAACATATGATTTTTTTGAAATTTTTTCATTTTAGAAGACCGAAAAAATGTATCAGTGTTTGTTTGAATGCAGGGGTATGAGGCTCCTTTGTGTCCTAAAAGGGTTCCTTAGAGAATAGGTCTAGGGCTTGTCTGTTGAGTGAACCTTTCAAAGGGCAGCTCTAAAGAGTCCTACATAAGGTTCCTAGAGCCAACGACCCCAGTTAAGAACACTGATCAACAACAATAGGCAAGCTATTAGGAGTGTCAGCATTCTCAAGAGGGACCAAACTCTAGGTGAGACTTTCGTGACCACCCAACAGGACGCACATCCAGTAGGCCATCACTACGCAGTCTCGTTCTAACTTAGGTTATTCTCTAGTCCGGGTACAGTACTATTCTCACGTGTGTGCAAAAGCGTGATAGTGAGTGTGTGAAGGAGCAAAATATCAATAATACCCCCCAACCTGCAAAACAAACAAACACATATACAAAAAGTGGTCTTCTATCCTAGGGTTTTCATATTACAAAGAATAATATGCAATGAAAATAAAACAAAGAAATGGAAGGGTAAAAATAACATTAAATTAACAACCAATCCTACAACTAATTTAGACTAGGTTTGACTCTCTAAAAGTCCCCAGTGAAGTCGCCAGCTGTAGCGACCGAAAAATCCGGGTGAGGATTCCTCGAAGGTTCAAAGATGAAGCCGCCACCAAAATATAGTTTAAGGGCAAATATTGGAAAATCCCTTTGAGTTTGGATAAGGGTCCTTGAGACCAGATTTGGGATCGGGAGTCGGTCATGCGTGGGGAAGGTATTAGCACCCCACGACATCCTTCCTAAGGAAGGTTACCTGCTAATTAGTTGTAGGAGCGAAAGTTAATTTTGAAAACATTTATTTTTACCCTTTTATTGTGAAGAAAGAAGAAAATTGATACTTTATTTAAGAAGATGATTATTTAGGAAAGGACTAAAAAGGTTTTTTATTAATGCAATTGACAGAGGTCGGCCGCCCTCTGCTCCTACGTATCTCTTGGTAGAGAATCAAATCACACGTAGTTCTTGGGTAGAAAAATGTTTGTTGGTTGGTATTTTTTAATATAGGGATTTTAGGACTCCTGAGTGATCAGTTCATTTGTCCTAAAACGATGACTAACCTGACTGTACAGTCAGCTTAGTCCCCTACTTTGTGAAAATAGAGTTTTTGGAGTTTGGAAAATGGTTTGAAGTGTGTTTGTTTGATTTTATTGGAATAGGGGTTTTAAGATTCCTGAGCCGTACGGCTCATTTATCCTAGAACGCTGACGAACCCGTCTGTACAGTCGGCTTAATCCCCTAATTTGAGAATTTGTTTCGTGGAAAGAAACGTGTTTGTGTTTATTTTAATTTAGAAATTTGTTTGTTTTAAATAGGGATTTTAGGCCATGATCCGTGACGGTTCATTAGTGACCTAAAAAGCAGCCTAACCCGACTGTACAGTCGACTTAGTCCCCTATTTATGTTTTTTGAAAATGAAATATTTATTTATTTGTTTTTATAGATTTTTTGTAAGTTTGTGAAAGAAATTGTTTTTGTAGAGAGAGAAAAAAAGAAGAAAACGAAAAGGGGTGCAGCGGTAAAATGGGGGTGTAGTTAACTGCAGGAGGTTGTATTATTAATGAGGGGGGTGCGAATAAGAGAGCAGCCCACAGCTTTGCTTTAGTGTCCTGGCCCTGCGCAAATGGGCTTACCGGGGGGTCATGGTGATGAAACACAGGGGTGTGTTCAGTAATCTGAATAGATAAATAAAAAATAAAACAAAAATAAAACAAAAAACTGAGACATATAAAAGCCCACTTATTTTTGACCTAAACCTAATTTGCCTCAAATTTCACTCCTCCAGCCGCGCCGCTTCTAGAGGCATGAGGAGAGAGAGATAGTTAACTCCGCAAATTTCGTGAGAGAGAGGGAGAACGAAGGCGGAGATCACGGAGAGAGAGGGAGAACGAAGGCGGAGAGGAAGAAGGAGGACGACGCGAAGGGGAAGAACGAAAATAGGAGGGAGAGAAGAGACGGTGGCGACTGCAGCGACCCATCGCTTGGTGACGGTGGAGGGATGAAGATGGTGGCGGTGGCTACGTTGTTGTCCGGTTTGAAAAAACGCAAGGGAAGAGGAGCGGCGACGGCTCAGTTGGGGAGGGCTGATGGCGGTGTTTTGGAGCGGACGGCCACCGTCTACAGTGGCCGGAACTAGTGGGTGAGGCTTCGGTTCCTCTTGTTTTTTCGTTAATATTTTCTCCTTTCTCTTCTAATCTGATTCCTTTTCTTTATGTTTTTTATGTTTGTTTTTTTGGTTCCTTTAGGTGGTTCGTGCGGTGGTGGTGCCGTAGGCTACGATGGTGCTGAGCGAAGGACGGTTCTGATGGTCACCGTGAGCTCACGGTGGGGAAAATCGGTGTTCCGACGGTGTCTTCCGTCCAACGACCACCGTCTACGGTGGCCGGAATCTACAAGGGTGAGTTTTGCTTGTTTTTTCAGTTTCAAATTTCTTCTATTTTGCTATTTCTGTTTTTGCTTACTGTATTTTTGATAACAAATTATATACCGATTGTTTCAAATCGTTATAACAAACAATCAGATAAATAAATGACTCTAGGCCTAATAGATTTTAGACACCAAGAGCAAGCATTTAGAAATATTTTCGATGTTTCAAATTTAAAAGTACAGTAACTGACCCGAACTCCAGCATCTGATATTTTCCTTCCGCGTGTTTGCTACGGCTACTGTTATTTATATTCTTGTTTGACTGCTACTGCAGCTGTCTGATTTTCGCTCTTGCTGGCTCTCCTCCTTTATTTCATAAAATTTGATTGTTTTCGTTGATTAGGGTTTCGGTGTGAAACCCTAATCGTTTGGGTGTTTTTCTGATTTTTTTCCCCTCTGCTTCTGTGTGTTTTTCTCTGTCAATTCTTGTGCTCCAGCCCCCTTTTTATAGGTAAAGATTAGGTTTAAAACTTGATTCTCACCTGATTTTCTTTCCTATTTTGCAGGTTTTGGGCTCGGGTTGGAGAAGGTGGATGCTTGGTGAGCAAGAAAAGGGCTAGGGTTCAGCTGTTGTTGCTGCTGTTTTTGCATTTTCGTTTTTCTAATTTTTGTGTATTTTTGGTTATTATATTTTTTGTATTTTTCTGGGCTTTTTGTACAATTTGGCATTTTTATATTTTTGTGATTATTGTAATGTTAATTGAATTCTGATTTTACCATATTTTGTATCATATTTTGGATGTGGTAATATCATTTTTGTGAATCAGATTTTATGTTTTATTTTTGTGGCTTTTGACAAAAATGGATGAAGCAGGACCAAAAAGGCTAAACGGGCCCGATACTCAACAAACACTAAAATTAGGTCTGAATGCTAAGAAAGGCCCAATTACGCGAGCATAGGTCCGATTAGACAAAAAGGCTTCTCGGCCCGATTGAAAAAACTACTAAGCGTTGGCCCAAATTAAAACGAGAGCCCAAAAACTTTTCTCGTAATAATGTCTATGACACGCGGACTAAATTAAAATGGTTACGAAAAAAGTGATCGGACAAAATTGGGGTATAACAAGTCTCATTGTCACTTCTAAGAATTAAGAAACTTGCCTATTGATAATAAATCACAATCCCTGTGGATACAACCGGTACTTACCGTAATTTTATTACTTGCAACGTTTTCAGTACACTTGCTGAATACTTAACATTTACTTAGTGTTACCGCACCTAAGCACTATAGCGTCAAAAGACAGTGGGCCAGTTGGAGATCAAAGTAACAAAAGTACACTTTTGGCGCCTCACACTTTATGTCAAGTCAGCACCTCACTTCCCAGCATCCTAGGACTGACGCGGCCACCAACCAATGGCTAGTGTGGACACTTGTCCACTTTTTGTTGGAAGATCATTTTGGTTAGTGGGGAATGTGTTGTCCACCTTTTTGGAAAAGCTACTTGTCATACCCTAATTTTGTCCGGCTAATTTAAAACTAGAAAATCCAAAATATTGTTTTTGTCGTTTATGTGTGTCGTTCCCAGTCGTGTATATGCGTGTTACTTCTCATTGTGCGCGCGTGCGATTTTTAATAATGTACACATTTTTGTCCTCGTTGCGAACGCATGTTCGCGTCTCGTTGTGTACGGTTGTTTTAGTACGCAAATTCGCGTATTCTCGTTGCAGACGCGTGTTCGCGTCTCGTTGTGTACGAGCGTTTATTTTGGTGCACGAGTCCGCATATTCTCATCTGCAGACGCGCGGTCGCATCCCATTGTGCACGCGTGTTTCGTTTTGACGCTCGTTAATAATAGTTTTTAATGAAATAAAATCAGCATAAAGAGAGGAATGGTCAAACATGTCCAAGTCTTTTTTTTATTACAATAAATACAATAATCAAAGTTTACAAAAATTAATTACATTTAGAGACACAAAAAGTACAAAAAATAATAAAACAAAAAAAGGACAGCCAAGTCGCTGCTGCCTTGGTTGGTGGCTGTGGCTGGTAAAGCATTTTGAGCTTCAAGCTCAACCTCCTTTCTTCATGCCCCTTTGCTTTTTCCACTTTCAGCAAAAACATCTCAGCCTTTGCAGCAACCACCTCCACCCCTTTGCTGGCTGCCTCCAACCTCAATTGTTGTCCCCATGAGAAATGTTCCCCTGCTCAAATACCACACCTACACCACACCAAAGTGGCTATAAATACAACCAGCAACAGTGAAGTAAAAGGGACGAACAGAAGCAAAGGAGAGGAGTGTCAAAAAACAGCAATACAAAAACAGACAGAATCGAAAACAAAGGAGAAAATCAAAAACCAGAGAGAGGAAAAGCTACTGAGCCCTCTGTGGTGGTCGCCGCCGTGCACCACCACTGTGCACCACCACAGAAACCCCACGACCACCACCACCTACACACCGAAGCCACCAATCACCACCACACCACCGTGAACCACCCAAAAACCCCCACAACCGCCACACTGTTTCTCTCCCTTCGCCAACAATCACCAAACAACCACCATACCCCCTTTCGCAAACAGCCCCATCACCACCGTGAACTCACCCCCAAAACTCTGGCTGCCGTACGATGGCCCTCTCCGTCACCACAACCATCGTAGCCGCCACCAACCAAGCGCCCCGTAATTGCTTCCCCTCCGTTCGCATCCACCGGCACCACCGCGGTACCACCCGTGGTGGCTTTCCTCCGGTCGGTCCCGTCCACCATACGTCCCTCTCACCACCGTCAAACCCCCTCATCGCGCACACCGTCGCATCCCCCTTGCCCGTTGCCATCGCGTACCGCTGACCGCCCCTCTCGCCGTCGTCTTCTCGCACCAGCACGCTTTCCCCCTCCACTGTCGTGCGCCGTCCCCCTCCGCCATTCTCCTCCTCTCCTCTCTCTCTCTCCCTCTTTCTATGAGCTCTCTCTCTCTCTCTGCGAAGTTGGGTTGCGGCGCTGGAGCCAAAGAGATGAAATTAGGGTTCACTTTGATTTCAATTTTGCTTTATATAGTGTAGGTTATGGTGTAATTTAATTCTGTTTTTAATTTTAATCAGATTGCTTCCCCCACCTTTTTTTTTAATTCCGCACCCCCTAGGAAAGCCCACGTTTCGTGGGTTGGCCAGCCTGATACTGGGTTGGACTGCTGCTAAATGCACCCCTTCTTTTTACTCATATAACCCCCGTTTCTAAACGCACTCCCCTTTTTCATAGCTTGCACCCTCTTGCGCAAGCCCACCTTTTTTTACAAACCTTTTTCCAAGTAACGAATAAATGTTTTCCCAAACATGAAAAATGATTTGGCACTAATGGTCACCCTGAGCGTAGCTTGTTTGACCGTTAATGACAGCTTTAGTTTTTCAAACGACTTATGAGTAACGACCACTCTGAGTTTTACTTGCTTGGTCGTCACGAGTACATCTCCGATTTCAAAAACATTCAAATAATAAAAAACACCAACACACAAACTTTTTCCGCCAAGAACTACGTGCGATTTGATTCTCTACCAGGAGATACGTAGGACCAGAGGGCGGCCGACCTCTGTCAATTGCACTAATAAAAAACCTTTTTTTTCCCTTTAAATTCATTTCTCTCATTTTTCTCAAAAGTACAAAAAATAACTAACCGTTTAGTGAGTCCCTTTTTTATTATTATTATTATTATTATTATTATTATTATTATTATTATTATTATAAGGGTAAAAACAATATTTTTGAATTAATAAACGCTTACACATTTAGTTAAAAGGTAACCTTCCTTAGGAAGGATG
Source organism: Astragalus membranaceus (assembly GCA_039519185.1). Taxonomy (NCBI): domain Eukaryota; kingdom Viridiplantae; phylum Streptophyta; class Magnoliopsida; order Fabales; family Fabaceae; genus Astragalus; species Astragalus membranaceus. The sequence goes on along the minus strand of CM076850.1, from coordinate 20,568,027 downwards.
TCGTAGGGTGCTAATACCTTCCCTACGCATAAGCGACTCCCGAGCCTAAATCTGGTCCGCAAGACCCCTTTATCCACTCAATAGGGATTTTCCAATGTTTGCCCTTAAACTAAAACTTTGGTGGCGGCTTCATTCAAGAACTTCGAAGAATCCCTCCTCCGGATTTTTCGGTCGCTACACTACTTTATGGGATACAATGAGAATATCTACTCCCATTCACACTTCACCTCTACCATTCGGATACTTGGAGAGTTTTTAGAGAAAAGTTTTGACACAACTTCCTACATAGATTCTCCATTGAAGCTTTATTCGCAAGTGAAATGTTCATTTTGTACGCTGTGTAGCTAGTGCTACAACATCTTCAACTCATCTCATGCATAGGAGCCTACGGGGTGCATCTTTTGCACAAGTTCTCTCTATCTCTCTCTCTCTATCTCTCTCTCTCTCTCTCTCTCTCTCTCTTTGTAGTTTCGGCAATATGAGCATCTTAGTTTGTATTTTGTTGATGATGCTCATCATAAGCTAAACATTTAGTAGTTGGATTGCTTAAAGCTTTGTAATGCCTTTTTAGTATGGTTAATCTAACACTTTGATGTTTGCATTTCAATCTTTGTGCGTTAATACTTTCAAACTTATTTTAAGATTGGCCACTTGAAATGAGTACATTCGTAAATGCAGAAATGGTTTATGATTCTAACTCAAAGATTGATATGAATAAGAGATTGTTTTAAGGACACTTTTGAGCAACCCACGCCTCAACCTAGACATAGGTAGGCGTAGTTCATAGGGTGACACTGTGGGTGCCTTATTATACAGGGGTGAACTTATTTAGAACTTAGACTTAAGAGTCTTGTAACGAAACTCTGGCGTCAGTGACTAAAAAACACAACATCATACGCTACAACACTCAATGCTATAGCTCCAGGTGTTATAGTGCTTTACTATAAAGAAGTTACTTAGTGGAAAGCAGTCCAACTCATTTTACTCAAATAGTTAATTCGTTTTACTAATCATTCGCACAATATCCTTACTTTTTTTATGCACAAAAACTTGTTGTTACTATTTTGCTTGTTTCACTAATTTGTTGATAGCTTAACTTTAAAGTTAATACCAATTCCTGTGGGTACGATCTCTACTTATCATTGTATTACTTGTTGCGATTGGGTACACTTGCACAACTACTTTTCGCACAACACCCAGCCTCTTATGCCACAACAGACTCTCAACCTCTATATCTATAGCACTTAGATATCGTGTCTCAGTTGATTGAATACTCACCTTGTATGCCCTGTTCTTGCCAAGAGATGACCTCAAAACCACATTCATTTGTTGATCAGACAATCCCAGCTTCCCATCACACATGGTAACTAATAATCCTTTCTCCAAAAGCTGACCAACACTGATAAGGTTATACTTCATACCAGGAACGTACCACACATTCTCTATTACCACAGTTTTTCCATCTTCCCTCACAACCATTATATCTCCCATGCCTTCTACAGACAGTGTCCTCTCATCAGCAAGTCTTATCTTGGTTTTCATGCTAGGATCAAAGTTAATCAACCAATCTTTGTTGCCGGTCATATGGTTTGAACAACCTGTGTCCATATACCATAGATCAGTCCCTACACTCTCTTCAGTAGTAGTTACCATCAACAAGACTGGATCATCATCAGAATCTTCCTTAGCAATGTTTACTTCCTCCTTTTTATTCTCTTTATTGGACCAACACTCATCAGCAAAATGTCCAAATTTATCACAGTTAAAACACTGAATCTTCCTCTTATCAAAATTACTATTCTTTTTGTTAAACTTCTAATTGTTCTTAGCTCCCTGATTTGAGGATTCTGGTTTGTCATTGCTATTACCACTGTTCTTCTTATTATTCTTATCAAGCCATGCTTGTTTCTGAGTTTTCCACTTATTCTCCTTTCAATTAGAGTTATTGTTGTTTCATTTCTTAGCAACTTGCACCTTAAATGTCTGTTCAGTCTCCTTCTCAGTTCCCCTCTCAATTACACGCAATTCATGTGCCTCTATATTACCTTGTAGCTCACCAATTTTCATAGTGCTAGTATCTTTAGATTGTTCTATTGCAACCATGATAAAATCAAATCGAGGAGTTAGAGAACGAAGTACCTTCTCAACAATCACTTGCTCAGTGATTGTTTCACCACGGGTTTTCATCTCATTAATTGGTGACAGTGACAACGCGCGAAATGTAGTCTACAATCTTCTCATTGTTCTTTATTTGCAGATTCTCATATTGCTTCCTTAGTGACTGTACCTTCAGTTTCTTCACGATTGCGTCGCCACCGTAACACGGTACCAGAGTATCCCACACCGCCTTCGATGTAGTCGCCTCCGTGATCTCTCTCAAACACCTTCGTGTCAACACATTGATGAATTAGAACAAGGCTTTCTGGTCTTTATTCCTCACTTCACGTTGTGCATTCTGTGCCTCATGTGCATTCTCCGCTACTGGAACGTAGCCATCGTTGACAAGCTCAAGCACATCTTGAGCACCGAACAACACTCCCATCTGGATCGAGCACCAATTCCAGTTCTTGCCGCTGAACACCGGCAATTTCGTGTTGAAACATTTGTTTTCACCGTTCATCATCTCTCTCCGTGCTCTAATCACTCAATCTCGCAATCGCTTGTCTCTCCGTGCAAATGTAAAATATACTTGAAATTGAAATGAAGTTATAGTAAGTAGAAGTAATTCAACTGCGACAGTAACTAAGTAATTAACAACAGTAAAAACTATTTTTGACCATGAGATATAGTCAACAATACCTGTGCAAGATTAGCAGAAGCAATCATTTGCTCCTTGGAGATCACTGTGAAAGTCAATGAAGACGACGACACAAAGGCTATCGAGAGTGGCGATGTCGAGATCGAAACGAAAGACTGAGGAATGGATCCAGATCCATCAGAATCACCTTGATCTTCTCTATAGCTAGTTTTTTTCGAGATTTTTCAATCCTCCATGGCTTGGAGAAGCAAACTTAACTTAACTATTAGATTTTCTCTTTTCCCTAGTAATGTAATCTTACTCTTGATTGTGGTTTTATGATCACAATGTTCTAGTTATTAATTTTTGATTTTTGATCTAATTTTCTAGAACATGACAGGGATTAATTATTATGAATTGTGAATTGAGAGAGAATTGAGAGAGAAGAAAACTGGAAATCTCATATTCATCATCAACTGAACTTGATTACAGAAGCATCTTTGCTTATATACAGTTAATTAACTCTAACTAATTTTCTAACAGAAAGTTAACTATGGTAACTACTTCTGAGCTTTACACTTAACTCAAGTTAAACTTAATACAAACAGATTGTGAAGGTATATACATGTAGCTTTAATACTCCCCCTCAAGTGGGAACGAACAAATTGTGAAGTCCCCACTTGGAGATGATTGATTGAAATAGATGTCTTGGTAGTGCTTTTGTCAATGGATCTGCGAGTTGTTCAGCTGAGGGGACGTGGACCAACTTGATGAAGTTGCTGTGGATGTGCTCTCTTACAAAGTGGCAGTCAATATCAATATGTTTGGAACATTCTGTGCTGGAGGGGTTAGTGGCTAGTTGGATGGCTGATTTGCTGTCGCAATAAACCATGGTGGAATTTATCTGAATGCCAAACGCTCTCAGCAATTGCTTTATCCAAAGTAGTTCGGAAACCAGAGTTGCTAAGGCTCTATATTCAGCCTCTGCAGATGACCTAGCAACTGTATTTTGCTTCTTGGATTTCCAAGTAACAAGGGCAGAGCCAACATAGACACAGAAGCCTGTTGTTGACTTTCTGGAGGTGGTGCAGCTACCCCAGTCAGCATCACAATACGCAGAAACCCGAAGTGATGAGGATGTTGGAAATACAAGGCCTTGACCTGGTGCCTTTTTTAAGTACTGCAGGACATGATTGGCAGCATGCATGTGCGGTGTTCTGGGTTGAGTCATGAATTGACTGAGCCTATTTACTGCATATGCAATATCAGGGCGCGATATGATGAGATATATGAGGCGTCCAAGTAGCCTTCTATACTGGCTGGGGTCTGGCAGAAGCTCTCCATCAGTGTCATTGAGCTCAATAGCAGAGTCCATGGGGGTGTGCAGTGGCTTTGCACCAAGGTAACCTGTATCATGAAGGAGCTGCAATGTATATTTTCTCTGGCAGAGGGATATACCTTGAGGAGAGTGAGCAATTTCCAGGCCTAAGAAGTAATGTAGATCCCCAAGTACTCTTAGTTTGAAATGTTCTTCTAAGAACCTTCGTGTGTGTGCAATGAGTGATGCATCAGCCCCAGCTATCAAGATGTCATCTACGTAAACCAAAAGTACTATAAGAGAAGCATCAGTACCTTTGGTAAACAAGGAATTGTCAGCTGAGCTTTGAAGGAAACCATGCTTCATGAGAACACTTGAGAATTTTGCGTACCATTGTCTTGAGGCTTGCCTCAAGCCATATAAAGATTTGTTGAGTTTGCATACTTGGTTCTCCCCCTTGACTGGATATCCTAAGGGTAGTTGCATGTAAACCTCCTCCTCTAACTCACCATTGAGGAAAGCATTGTTGATGTCTAGTTGTAGGATTGACCACTTCTGTTGGGCAGCAACTGAGAGAAGTATTCTGACCGTGGCAAGCTTTGCAACCGGAGAGAATGTCTCAGTGAAGTCAATTCCCGATTGTTGGGTATATCCTTTTGCAACGAGACGGGCCTTGTACTTGTCTAAGCTTCCATCTGCTTTATATTTAACTTTGTACAACCATCTGCATCCAATAGGCTGTTTTCCTGGTGGGAGGGTTTGAACTGTCCACGTGTTGTTTGTCTCCAATGCAGCAATCTCTGCAGCCATAGCTTCGCACCACTCTGGTATTTTAACAGCTTGGTGATAGAAAAGAGGTTCATAGATGGCAGACACTTGCATAACAAACTGTTGGTAAGGTTTAGATAGGTTTGAGTATGAGAGACCGGCTTGTATGGGGTAGGTGAGGTTACAATGATAGTCATTGAGATAAGAAGGTGCATTGTGTGTTTTGGAGGACCTTCGAGGAATGATTGTTTGAGGCACAGTAGCAGTAGGCTGCTGTGGTGGTGAAGGGTTGGTTGCTGGCTGTGAAGTGTCACTGGAAGTAGGTGAAGCTACTGAAGTGGAATTGTTGTCATTGGAAGCACTGAATGTCTCTGTAACTGAATCAGATTGAGTCACTGCAGGGGTGTTTTCAGGTGTGGAGATGGAACTAGGATCATTGGAATGGCTAGGAGCAGTTGGGAATGTAATGTCAGGGGGAATGGCTACTGAACTAGGAAGTGGTGTATTGTCACAGGGAGGTTGGTGAATCTCAACGGGGTTGTTGTGTTTAAAAGGAAAGAAGGATTCATGGAACACAACATCACGTGAGATAAAAAAAACCTTTTGTTATGCAAGTCATAGAGCTTGTAACCCTTGTAACCTTGTGGATAACCCATGAAGATGCAAGGTGTGGCACGTGGAGTGAATTTGTGCCTATGTGCCATGATGGTGGATGCATAACAGAGGCATCCAAATACCTTGATGGAGGTGTAATCAGGTGCTTTGGAGTGCAGCAATTCATACGGTGATTTACCATCTAAAGTCATGGATGGAGTCCTGTTGATGAGGAATGTGGCAGCTGACACACATTCACCCCAAAAAGTCAAAGGAATTGCTGCCTGAAACAGAATGGCTCTTGCCACATTCAACAAATGCTGGTGTTTCCTCTCCACCACAGCATTTTGTTGAGGTCTATGTGGACAAGCAAACTGATGTGTGGAACCATGTTGCTGCAGGAATTCAGTTAGTAAAAATTCTCTAGCATTATCAGTTCTAATTGACTTAATATCTTTGCCAAATTGTGTTTTAACATAAGCAAAGAAGGACTTGATTAAGTGTGGTGCATCAGATTTGTGTTTCATTAAGTGGAGCCAAGTGAAACGTGAATGATCATCAACGATGGTGAGAAAGTATTGAAAACCATCATGTGTCACTTTGGAGAAAGGTCCCCAAGTGTCACAGTGAATTAAATCAAATACACAGTCAGAAAAATTGTTATGAGATTGAAAAGGTAAACGTTTTTGCTTAGCAAGAGGACAAATCATACACACTTCAGAGTTGTATTTGGAACTGACATTGAAAGGAATTTTACTACTAAGAGAAAGTAGAACAGGGTCGGACAAGTGACCCATGCGCCTATGCCATAATGTGGCTATGTCTACAGAATCAGAAACAGCATTACAATTGATTGAAATACCAGATGCATTTGCAGTATCAATGTGTGTGAAGGAACAGGTGGTGAAAGGAAAGAGACCATTTGTGAGATCACATCTTCCAATCACCGTCTGCAGTGCTCGGTCCTGTATTATGCAATTCAAATCAGTGAAGTGAACATCAAATTTTTGAGTGTACAACAATGCACCAACAGAGATTAGATTGACACTGAAACTAGGTATATATAGCACATTTTCAAGGGTAAAATTGGAACCTAATTTGACACTACCAACTGCCTCTACCTTAATTCGTTGCTTATTTGGTAAAGTAACATAGGTGTGGGGCAATTTGGTGTGTGATGTGAACAAATCAAGATTGTGACAAATGTGAGATGATGCACCAGAATCAACTAGCCAAAGTAAAACAGATTTAGGCAAAGATGCAAGAATTGAGAAACTGATTCCAATGCAGAGATTACCTGTGGTCTCGGTGTCAACAGCAGGGTTTGCTAACTGTGTCTGTATGAACTGAAGCAGTTGTTGATACTGTTCTGTAGATGGCGTGTTGCTAGTAGAGGCCTCCATGACATGATTTGCAGATGGTTTGTGCTTCTTGTGACCAGGCGGATAGCCGTGAAGCTTGAAGCACTTGTCCTTCGTGTGGCCAAGCATGCCACAATGTGCGCAGAGAGGGCGATCCTTCTTTGTAGAAGGTTTGACAGTAGCTTGAACGGCGCAAGCAAGTTGAGGAGAGGTGTTCACACCTAGGGATCCAACTTCGCGTTGCTTCTCTTCTTGCACCACAAGAGCGAATACCTGAGCAATCGAAGGGAGAGGATTCATGACGAGGATCTGGCCGCGGAGAGCGCTGTAACTCTCGTTGAGCCCTGTTGCGCCCGAAAAAGTCCCTGGGGGGATCTTTCTTCGTTTACAACTTTTTGAAAATCAATGAAGTTGCCACCAATATTTTTTTATAAGGAAAATATTGAAGAAAAACCTTTTGGAAAGCGGATGGCCTTTTGGAAAACCGGAAGATTTGGGTTCGGGGGTCGGTTAGGCATGGGGAAGGTTTTAGCACCCCACACCTCCTTTCTACCGAAAGGGAACCTTTAATTAAATGTGTGGTTTTAAGTGCGGATTTGGAAAATACTTAAATTTGCCCTTTTTTTCGAAAAGAGAATGAAAAGACTTAATGAAAATTTTTATTTTGGCAAAAGTGTTTGTTGCTTTTTTTTTAAGAGAAAAAAAAAATGTTTTTAGTTTATTGTGCTTGACGGAGGATATCCGCTCCTACGTATCTCCCGGTGCGATGGAGAATTCAAAGCTACGTAGTTCTGGTTTTTTGAAAAGGTTTTGTGTTTTTTATCTTTTTGGAGTTTTTCGCAAAGGGGTTGAGCGTTCGCAGTGACCAAACAACAATGGTTTAGAGTGGTCGCACTACTAACTCTTATGAAAATGAATTATCATTAACGCCCAAACGGCAACGGCGCGAGTGATGATTAATGATAATCGGTTTTTATTTTGAGCATTGGAAAAGGTTTTCGCAATTGAAGGAGAGCGTTCGTGAGGACCAAACAACAACGGTTTAGAGTGGCCACACTACTAGCTCCCACAAGAATGAAATCATTACCCACAATCAAACGGCAACGGCGCGAGTGATCATTAGTGATGATTAATTTTGATTTCGGCGTTCGAAAATATTTGTTTTCGATGTCAGAAAATATTTATTTAGGGAAGGGAATATACTTTTTTTTAAAAAAGGAGAAACAGTGGATGCAATAGTAAAATGGGGGGTGCGAATAAAAGGAGGGCTGTATTATCAAAAATGGGGTGTAAACAGCGGGGAGGATTGCATTTTTAAAATGGGGGGTGCAGAAAATGAAGCCCAATTCGCATGGGAGGGCCCAGTTAGCGAAACTGGGCTTAAGTGATTCAAAGGGCTTTATGCTTGAGCCTGGGGGTGTAAATAGCAGTTTACTTGTTTAAAAAAATGTTTTATTTACCACTCTTTTTTTACTAAGGAAATGTTTTTTTTGTTCTCCTTTTTTGTTAATTTCTGATTAAATAAAAAACGAAAATGTATAAATAAAAAACATAAAAAAGTTTATTTGTTTACTTAATAATAGTAAAAGAAATGTGTTGACTAACCCCCCTTTTTTATTAATTATTAGGAAATGCTATTTTTTGTTTCTAGAGTTTTTTGTTATCATTTTTGATTGAAATAATTTTTGGTTAAATAAAGAAAACGAAATAAATGAATAAATAAAAGAAAAAAACATAAAAATTAGTTTACTTGTTTGTTTAATGATAGTAAAAATGTCTTGACTATGCCTTCTTTTATTAATTACTAGGAAACGTTTTTCTTGAGTTTTTTTTCCGAAAAAATGTTTTTTGGTGAAGTGTTTTTTTGGTATTTGGTATAAAAGAGACCTACTAATTATTTAAAGAAACAATTCACCTTAAATCCTTTTTTGATATTAGAAGAAAAATTGCTACATTTCTTATTGTTATTATTTTGATGATGATGATTATTGTTGATAAGGAACTCCCTAACTATCATTACTCATGGCTATGCATATGATTTGTTTGTTTAGGGAGGTATAGAAAAAAAAATAAATAAAATTTGAATGTGACATAAACCGAATCCTTTACAACTAAAAAAAACATAATAAATAACCTATACATATTCTTCCATTCTTTTACTCAAAAGAAAGAAAATAGAATACTCAACATCAAAGAAAAACCATATACATGAATATGAACAACCTATCAAATGAAAGATTCAAAAATCATAAAATAGAAGAGTAAAATATACAACAAACCTTGGACAAGGAGTTCTCTTCTCAAATCTCACCAACAAGAATCGTAAAAATAAAAACTGTATAATAAATTTAGAACAAGAAAAAGCGAAAATTTTCTCTCTCTCACTCTTGCTCCTCTTGCTTCTGGACCTCCTAAGACTTCGGCCTCTCCTCCTTTCCTCTCTCAAAACCGTCCTCCTCTCTTCAAAACCGTAACCCATATTTATACTAAAAACTTGATCTTGTAGTTGTGTGCTTTGTTTTTCGGTTTTTTCCACCAAGCCTTGTGTATATATCCGTTGGTGTGCTAACCTTGAGAAAAACGAAATAGAAAACATGTTCCTTTGGATGAATCCGTGAGTTTTGGGGGACCAACGGTTTCTTGTGTTGGTGATGTCCAAAGGTGGCGATTTCGTGGGAGAGGAGAGAAAGGAGGGCACCAAAAATGGTGATTTCGTGAGTGGTGGTGAAAGGAAGTATGAAAGGAAGAGAAGAGAGGGAGGGGACGGCTAGGGTTGAGAGATAGAAGTGATGTTTGCTTTTTTTTTCTTTTCTTTGTTGGAGTATGGGAGTGTATGAGAGAAAGAGGATTGAGATGAGAGTGAGTATGTGGTGTGTGAGGGAGAGAGAGATGGCCGTAGGGGGGGGAAAGGGTTGAGTGTGTGAGTGTGTGAGAGAGTGTGAATTGAGTGATGTGTGAGGGAGAGAGAAAAGGAGAAAGCGTGAGAAGAGGGAAAGGAGAGAGGGAGAGCCGTTGGGGAGAGGGAGTGATGGGAAGGGTGGAGTGTATGGGGAAGTGGATGTGGGGAAGTGGGATTGAGAGTTCCAAGGAGGGAATCAAGGAGAGTGGGGGAGGATTTCTAGGGAGGAGAGGGAGGATGAATGTGGATGAAATTCATGGCTAGGGGGGGAATTGGATGTGGACACTTTTTAGGGTAAGGGGGGAGGTATGCGAATTAGGGTTTAGTTGGAGTGGGTTGGATGGAGTTGGGTGTTGGGTCATGGGTTAGGGTTAGGATGGAGTTGGGTGTTGGGTTAGGAAGGGTTGGATTGGGTTTGGTGGAGGAGTTGGGTTTTAGATGGCCCAACCCTAAATGCACCTCTATATATTTTTTACAAACCTCCCCTATTTCCTCCTTTGCTTATTTTGTTTCTTTACTTCTAATTATTATTATTTTTTCAAAAATTGGAACTTGTAGCAAACTAAAATAAAATAGAGCATGGCATGAAAATAAAATAATTATTATTTTTTTTTTAAAAAAAATAGATAAAATTTCTTATTTTTGGATAGGACAAAATTAGGGTATTACAAGCCCCATGAGGAATGTGTGCACATATTCCGACTGGAAATAGTTCACCAGAGGCTGAACACCACCGCAATTGCAGTTGTGGCCAGGGACACATTGACACAGCTCTTCCCAAAGTGCTTTGATCTTGTTGTAGTAGGCATTAACAGATGAGGATCCTTGACTACAGCTCACAAAGTCACGACGTAATTGGAAGATTCTTGGTCCGTTCTGTTGCTGAAATCTTGTTTCGAGATCTAACCAAAGTTCACGAGCGGTGGAAGAGTACACAATGCTCGCGGCAAGGTCTTTGCTCACCGAATTCAAGATCCAGGAAGCAACGATGTCGTTGCAGCGAATCCACAAGGGAAATTGTGGATCTACGGTGGTCGGAGTTGGGATAGAGCCATCAACGAAGCCAAACTTGTTTTTGGATCGTAACGCCCAAATCATAGCTCTTTTCCACGAGTGATAGTTTTCACCATTTTCAGCAAGCAGGTGAGTGGCTAAAACCTGACCTGGATTATCAGAATGGTGAAGAAACAGAGGGTTGAGGTGATCAACGGGGAGCGCCATCTAGAGTAATCGTGAATCGCAGAAGCGTTCAACGAGCGGAGATGGAGGAATCGCCGAGGAGGATGAACAGAGAGGGCGCGGGAACCCTAAGATTCAACTGATACCATATTATGAATTGTGAATTGAGAGAGAATTGAGAGAGAAGAAAACTGGAAATCTCATATTCATCATCAACTGAACTTGATTACAGAAGCATCTTTGCTTATATACAGTTAATTAACTCTAACTAATTTTCTAACAGAAAGTTATCTATGGTAACTACTTCTGAGCTTTACACTTAACTCAAGTTAAACTTAATACAAACAGATTGTGAAGGTATATACATGTAGCTTTAATATTAATTCTTACGGGCTTTGACTCCATTAACGTCACTAACTATTGAGATATGCCTAGTAATTCTATTGCTTGTAATTATAGTAGGTGTAGTTAGAAACCTAGTCGAAATGGGCCAGTCGAAATTATGGGCCTGGGCCTGTTTCATTGTATATATATATACTGATGTCAGTAGCATGTATTTTCAGACCTACTTTTATGAAATTCAGTGCAGCTTTTACCTAATTTTATATTGCCCTACTTATTCCTCTTGTCCTTAGCGCCGCCACTTCCTTTCTTCTCTCTTTCACGTGTTTTATCCCCAACACTAACATTGCATTTTTCCTTTACATTTTCCCAAATTGTGATTCCATTGTAAATCTTAATCTTAGGTTTTTGCTTAGTTCAAATAACTATTTAATTTAGAGCTCAACATTTCTACCAAATTATTCTTTCTGATGATTGTGTTGCTGCTTAAATTTATAAGAATGCCATATGGATCGTACAAATCCAAGCTACATTGCCTAATTGTGTTTGTGTTAGTTCTCTTTAATGATTAAAACTAGCAAATTGTTGTTCTTCTTTAATTATCAAACACATTAACTATGATTGTTTCCATGATTGCAGGTACGAGTAACAAACATGAAATTATTATTAGAAAGGTAAGATTCATTTGTTTAGCTACTGTCTATCATTTCAGCAATGGAACTGTGTTACTTGGTATGTAGTAAAATTTACTACAATGGAAGCATGAAATTTATTCCCTTATATATGCACTGCTTTATATTTACTTCATATACACGCACATTGCTAATGGAATTTCAAGCATTTCTCATAACCACCAACAGATGATTGTTAGAGTTCGTGCACTCAGTCCATTTAAATTCACGTGTCTATTTTATTGAATCCGGTTTAACGAGTTATTTTGAAACTGATTTTATAGTGATCTAGTTAAGGGCTGTGGTTGGTCGTTTTGCAATTATACCTCTTTTATTGATACAAGTATGTCTTTTGACCTTTCTTTTTCTCATCCGGTCACGAAACCCCATTAAAGGAGATTCCGACATTCTTGATATATTCAAGCTAAATAGTATGTGTAGTTGTATCCATGTGTATGCTACATTACTGAAGTATGAGGATAATGAAGTCTTTAATCAAGTTCCTAATACAATATAGTTAATGAATCTGAGTATCTGACAATGAATGGAAAATGAGTGATGAATCCCAATGAATCCCAATGAGTGATGAATCCCAATGAGAATGAAAGATTGGGTGAAATTATGAGGAAATATATGATGTTATTTCTCCTGATAATTCTAATGAAGATAAGACACAAATTTATATTGATAGAGGTATGAAAGGGAACATATTTGTTCATGAGTCTGATGGAAAGGTGAAATTGGAAGTTGGTTTATTGTTTGTTGATGTGGATGATTTTAGAGCCACTCTTAAAGATTTTGTTATTCAAGAGGGCTTTGAGATTAAGAATAAAAAATGAAAAGGCTAGAGTAACTGCTATATGAGCTGCAGATGGTTGTTCTTGGCGCATTCATGCCTCTCTAACACCTGACGGTAAAACGTACAAGATCAAGACATATAACCCTGCACACTCTTGCATAAGAGTGTCAAAGAACTCAAATGCCACATCAACTTGGATTGCAACTAAGTTAGAGAACAAGTTAAAGGCTGACCCAAATATGAGTTATGTAAGTATGAGACATGAATTATTGGATAGCTATGGCATAGAACCAAGTAATGTAGCTCAACTTTATCGTGCAAGAAAAAAAATACGCCGCGACACTAAAGAAGTTCATGCACTTTCATATAATGAATTACCGGCTTGGGCTAACCTTGCTTTAGAAACAAACCCGGGATCTATAAATAAAGTTGGAGTTGGAACCTAAAATCAACAAAAACCCTGACTTTAAAAGGTTTTTCGTTTGCCTAAATGCAATGAAAAATGGATTTGTGAGGGGTTGTAGGCCTTGGTTTGGAATTGATGGGTGCCATCTTAAAGGACCATATGGAGGAGTATTACTATCAGCTGTGGCACTTGATGGAAACAAAGGCATGTTTCCAATTGCTTTTGCTGTTGTTGAGGTTGAGTGTAAGGACTCGTGGATGTTTTTCTTGTCCTTATTATGCAATTCATTGAGTTCTGTACCAGAATGGAAAGATAAGCAAGTCACAATCATGTCGGATATGCAAAAGGTTTGTGATCATTTGGTTTCCTTTATTTTTAATTATATTTTTGTTTATGCTCTCATAATATATTTTATTTATCTTTGCAATAGGGGTTGCGAAACGCGGTTATGGAAACATTTCCCAATGCCAAACATCGGTACTGTTGTAATCACTTGCTTAACAATTTCAAACTAAAGTTTAGAGCTTTGCTTCTTAGTACACAATTTTGGGCAGTGGTAATGGCATATAATGAGTTTATGTTTGAGAAAGCAATGGACAAACTCAGAAAAATTAGTAATGATGCTGCAGATTGGTTGTTAGATTCTGATAGACCTAAAATCATGTGGTCAAGACACACTATTGACTTAGAGTGTAAATCTGATCATGTAACAAACAATATTAGTGAGTCTTTTAATAGTTGGTTGGGAAATGATAGAAAGAAGACTATTTTGTCAATGGTCGAGTCGATTACTTGTAGGTTGATGGGAAAATTTCAAAAGATATATGAAAAGATATATGAGATTATACATCCTATGCCCGAGTTAGATACCAAAAATAGGGGTTCTTATGGAAAAATTGATCCTCCTATCTTGAGGAGGTTACCAGGTCGTCCAAGAGTTAACAGAAAGAGAAGTGTGATTGAAGGTCCGGGTGGTCCACATGAAGCCAGAAGATCAAGCACCGTTAGGTGTGGAAATTGTAAGGAGTTTGGGCACAATATATTGGGATGTCAGAGAGATAAAACTAAAAAGCAGGTATGAACATTGTTAATTACATGCTACACATAGTGATGACATGAATGCTAATATGTTTGTCTTATAATTTGCAGAAAAAGCTGCAACCACGACGTAGACCGCAAAATGTCGGTGTGGATCCAACATGCTCTAGAGGCTTGAATGCTTGATAGGAATTAGTAGTCATTACCACATTACTAAGTGGGCCTTTTGTCATACAATTTTTAGAGACAGATGCTAGTTTTGACTGGTTTGTGACAGATTTAGTTTTGATGTACTGGTTTATGAATTATTAAGTGCAGTACCACTATTTCAGTTGAATGCAGAACCACATTATCAATTAGTTATCCATTACTTATGTTGTTTGTCAAAAGAAAAAAAATACATTATTTATGTAATAGTTAGTGCAGTACCAGAAATTGTAATCAATTAAAACTAGAAAGGTAACAAGCTGCAAAACAGTCTGCAAGAACTTGAGCATTGATTTCTCATTAATAATAGATAACCATCAAAGGTATACCAATTCATTACATTGCTTCTTGATACAACAGAACCAAAACTAGAAAGAAAAAAAAACCAACACAATTTACATATATCCCTAACTTTGTTGACTAAAACGGGCTTGAAAACTTGTTGGCAGCGGTTCACGACCAGTGCAACTCTGTCTTGTGAAGAAGAAAGCTAAATGTTGGGTACATTTGGGTGAGACAAATCAACAAACAGCTTGTGGGTTCATAGAGGAAGAAGGGAGATGGAACTAGTGCTACTTATTGTGAGTTTTGCAAAGTGTTGGGGAGTCAAAATTAAGTAGAGAAAGTAGCTAGTGCACAACACAAAGGGGTACAAAAGGGGAAGAGCTCCAATTTGAATTGAATGACCCATAGGATTTAGGCTTCCATGGGTGAAGAAAAAATAAGGGAGGTTTTTGTTCAATTTAAAACTAGAGGAGAGGTGTGTGACATTTGACCAAAACTTAAGGGAGATGAGTGTAATTTCCCCTTTTTTTTATTATGAGAATGGGTTGGTTGAGCCCTAAGTTGTTCTAAGGCAATAATTGCAGTTAGGGGTGCACAAAATGTCCATGGTTACAAAACCAATCCATAACCATTAAATATCCAGTTTATATATTCGGTCCCATAACCAAATTAGTATAACTGGTTATTCTTTTACAAAACCGGTTATGTAACCGGTTATATCCATAACCATATTTTATAACCGGATTTTGGATTTTTAACCGGATTTTGGATTTTTAACCGGATTTTGACTTTTTAACCGGATTTTGGATATCTATTTATTGATTTTAAAACCGGTTTTCATATTTTAATACCAGTTTTCGCATTTCAAAACCTGTTTTTTTACCTCCAGAACGGTTTTTGGCCTCCATATATCCATAATTCCATCATCAAACATAACATTTTCAATCATATCAACTATCACATAATCCCTAAATGTCAAAGAGATTCAATTAATGTCTGTGTGACATCATTCCTTATACAATCTGTGACCTCAACCACAAAATGTATTTAAACATTACAATGCTTACTAATCACTGAATGCATGAAACCAAGATTTAATTTAGTGAAACAAAATAAGTAATCTTGAAGTCCTTCCAAAATGTCCTCATGAATTCTTGCTGATAGAAGAAATATCAAAGGAAACTAAGCACAAGTTTCCTAAAAAGAAAAGTGCATGAAACCAACCAAGTCACGACCCTGAGAAAGAAAAGGAATCAAGTTGAGATAATTATTTTAAAAAAAAAGCATATCAAGTTAACATAAGGTAGTTTTCAATACCTCTAGAACAATACCACTTTCCCATTAATCTTCAGCAAGAGTGACATGTGTTGAACTACCACCTTCATCTATGTTTTGGGAAAATATTTCTGCATAAAGCGTAATAAATACTAGTTTATATCAACATATGAAATAAAACAAAGGACAAACAGACTCAAATAAAACAAACAGACTCAATTATATGTTATATTGTTATTTTCCTAAGGTTACTGAACTTGCAAACAAAAACAGCTCTATTTATGATCCGTTCATAAATTTATAGAGTAACTATCAATTTATTATGCATTATGAAGTTTCAACTAATATTTCAAATGTTTTGTTTCATTTCAAGTGATTATTATGACTGTTAGAGTAAAAGATGCATGAATGTCCTTGTATAATTGTACTCCTTCTGTAACAACCATAAAATCAGAGGCACTATATATCAATTAATTTATCTTACCTTGCTCAAATTTCTCAATCTCTTCAATATCCTCTTGTGAAGGCAATAATGGTAAACGTCCTCCATTTAGCCAATCTGCCATACAAATAAGTGCTTCCACTGAATGGGCTGTTAGGCTACTGCGATACTCATCAACCACCCGTCCTCCAGTACTAAAGGCAGACTCAGATGCCATAGTGGAGACTGGTATGGCCAATACATCTCGTGCAATGCTCGCAAGGATCGGAAGTCGATTTGAATTCACCCTCCACCAATTCAAAATATCAAAGTCGGGGTTTGGACGCTCCAAGTCTTCATTCAAGTACTTAGACAAATCAGAAGAGGATGCAACACTAGAACTGGCACCAGATGTTATCAAATACTTCTGCAGATAAAAGTCAGGATCGTTACCTTCTCCAAGAAATTGAGTTGGTAATAAATCGCCTTGGGACTCCCCCACCCCACCACTATATGCATCATATATGTCCTTCAAAAAAGATTCTAAATGTGTCTTCAATTCACTAGCCTGAAGTGCATCAAAATTTCCATCGATAAACCAATTTGCAACCTTCAGTTTTTTCCTTGGGTCCTGATCGTACCTGATCAATACGCTGAGTTCCTGTTGTCGGTTGATGTCGCTCGGTCGCTGGGATGAAGGACCGAGTTCCGGGCCGCACGCGGGTGGTACCTGCAAAGGCACTCCAACGCTCAAGTCAGAGGTGCTTCAACGGGCAGGGTCACAAGGTGAGTAAAACATACCTGAAGCCACATGCTAGTGTGGTATATATACTATGGCGTTCTAGCCGTTGCGCTTTTTGCGGGGCCGGCCGCATCTTGCGGAGCAAGTCAGGTATTGGGCCGCGATGGGCCTGTTGGACGAAAGTGGCCTTCGAGCCCACTCCAGAACAGTTGCCCCCCAAGCCTAGGTCGCCTGGGGGCGGGATAAGGCTTGATTCCTTGCCCCCCAGCGTGGTCACAAACGACCGTTCTGGAACGTCGACTGGTCTAACGTAATTTGGTCGATCGCTAGTTGGTTGATTGCGTGGTCGCTGCCACGCAGCCTGGTCACACGGGGCCAGGTGCCGTCTCGGGGGTGATGCCTGACAATCAATCGTCATGAATGATGAGACGACAGTTACTTTAATGAGGTGACGTTTGGAGACTCGAGGAGTTTAAGCAATGATGGCACGCGAAGAGTGGCGCCTCTTCACCTCCGGTCCATGATGACGGTTGGCCCATTATATATAGGGTTCAAAGGGTGCCTCATTTGCACGTTTCTCCGATTTCTCCGCTCTCGCAATCAGCTCGCGCGCATTCAGCTCGCTCGCATTTCGCTCGCTCGCAACAGCTCGCTCGCATCCAGCTAGCTCGCATTTCGCTCGCTCGCAACATCAGATCGCTCCTATTCCAGGTAACTACGACCGCTCTTCCTTTATTTGAGTTTTTATGTTCCACCTGATGGAGGGGGTGTCAGGTCTGGGGACGACCACATCGCCCCTTCCCACGCGCGAGTAAGACCTTGACTGTTATTCCCCTCCACAGGTTCATTCTGGCGCGGACTAAACAAACCCGCCGTATCTTTGGAATCCCGGCCATTTCTCTTGCGCACAACATGACCAGACCAGTGGAGCAAAGTTCTGCGCACGCCCGGTCGTCTTCTTCTAATGACGAATCTTCCTCTGGGTCTTCGACTCAGAACTGGTCTTCCTCTAGTGAATCCGGGACTCGGCCGGACAGAAGTAGGGCGTCGTTCACCGAGGCTGTGGTTGATGACACTGCAGAAAGCAACGCGCGGGTTGCCAGCGATGAAGGTATTGGCCAGGCTGCGGCCGACGACACTGCAACGGCCGACAGAGGCCATCGAAGCGACCAACGAGAAGATCCTGAGGTCGCAGCTGCAAAGGATATGTCTTGGGTTTCTCTTAACCTGAGAGGTCAACGCAGCAAAATTCAACAAGGGAGCCACGACCTAGAGTATTTGGCGACCGGGCTGAACGAAGGTTGGAGGGTAGAAGGTATGGCTAAAGGGGAACATGTTGCAGCCTGGACTGATGTGCTAAAATTCACAATGTACCGCATCGTTTTCGAACGAATGGGCATAATTCCACCATTCACCAGGTTCCAACGCCAGGTTCTGCGCTATCTCCAGGTCGCCCCTTCTCAACTGAACCCGAACGCTTGGGCGTTCCTGCAGGCCTACGAAGATGTCCTCATGGTTCTTAGACGGCCGGTCTCCGTAAGGCTGTTTTTCACTTTGTTCGAAATGAGCTATATTTATGAAAAAGGCTCCAAGGGCGCCCGCAAGGAAGCGGTCTCATTCAAAAACCGGTCAACATACAACTTTTTCAAGCCCTATACGGAATCATTGACGACCGGGTGGAAAAGGGAATTCTTTTGGGTCGTCCCCAACTCGGCCGAAGCCCATCGAGGGATCGCCCAAATGTCCAATGATCAGGAAGGAACGCCCCTGTTTCCCACAGTGTGGAGTTTCAACCATTTCTCGAAGAAGCCAGGCCAGTATGCTTTCAAGGACACTGAACTTGACGACCTGGACAGGGGGACTATCCACAGGCTGAGAAAGATTGCGTCCCTGATCCCTGAGGGTCGCATCAAGGTCAAGAACGTTGTGGATGCTCGGGGCAAGAAAAGAGTCAAGGCCGCTCTTGGTCGGTGGCTGCTCGCCTACTTTATTTTCTGTCACTTAGTTTTGTTTAACTGTTTCTAACCATCTACTCTGTCCTTTGCAGCTGACATGGCGAACATGAATGACTTTGACCTCTTGGAACAATGGGCGGCCGAGGATGGCGATGCCTCGCCCGTCCGCGGGATTCCTGAAGCTCAACCCGAAGGCACGCCCCTACCTGCCGGAACTGGGTCTCAGCCCGATCGTCATACTCCTCGGGCGGGCACACCAGCACAAGCCATTGACCTGAGCAGCCCACCCAAAAATCAAGGAAAATCCAAAAGGAATAGGTCGGTCGATGATGGGGGCGAGAAAAAGAAGCATAAGAGGGGGAAAAGCCACGGGCACAACCGGTCGCCCAAAATCGACCTGCTTGGGTTGGGTGATGAAGACTGTGCTCGTTTCAAGGAGGAACCTTTCGAGGTGATGGCCGATGCAATGAAGGCCGCTGGTATTCTGTTCAAGAAATACCAAGATGAAGAATCAGATCGCCTGGAAGGTAGGCGCCTTGCCCATAGATATTCATTGCTTGAAGACGACCTAGTCGATAAAAATTTTAAATTGAATTCTGCCTTGTCATTGCTCGCAGAAATGAGGGGCGAGCGAGACGACCTGCTCAAGAAAATGAAGGAGCTCGAACCGAGAATCGAAGCGGCCGCTGACAATGAGAGGAAGCTTGTCGAAGCAGAACGCCAGCTTGTGGCTGCTGTCTCTGCTCAAACACTGGCCGAGTCTGCTCTGGATAAGGCGGTCGCTGACAAGGAAGCAGCTGAGAAAGAGGTCGAACGCCTCTCTTCCAAGAATAAAGAGCTGTCGAGCCGGGTCGTTGGGCTGAAAACTGAGCTGGATGCAGTGGAGGTGGAAAAGAACAAGTTTAGAGGTCGCTATAAAGACGTTCTTGACCGGGCGAAGGGAGCTGCGGAGGGTCAATTTGAAAATGCTGTCAGCCAGATCAAGATCCTCTACCCTGATCTGGGGATCGATCGCGAAATTGTGCAAAGCACACATCGTGCGACCGATCAACAGATCGTCCGCCCCAAGAAGATGTCGAAGGGGAAGGTTCTTCAAGAAGAGGCGGTCATCTATCAGGCCCCCAGCGACTCTTAACTTGTAATTTTTTTCTGAATTGTAATCTTGGCCCGCCTGCGAGCGGTGTTTGAATTGTAATTTTTCGACCAAGGCGTCTTTGTAATCGATGACAATTTTTCTATGAATTTGGCATGAATTTGGCCTGTTTAATTGCTTTGTAATTCGATTTGATTCTTTTTACTACGGTCGGTCGCGACCTTGAGTTTTTTATGGGTCACTTTATTCGGTAACACTTTTTCAGGCCGCTCGGCGGCTATCGTTTGGGCCATTTGATGGCACTCTTTTAGGCCGCTCGGCGGCTCTCGTTTGGGCCATTCGATGGCGCTCTTTTAGGCCGCTCGGCGGCTCTCGTTTGGGCCATTCGATGGCACTCTACTGGTCGCTCGACTGCTACTCGCATGGTGAGCGACCGTGCATACAATTTGCATGAAAATAAAGTACACAAGTCGAATTTTAAGGTCGGTCCTCGGTAAAAAACCCCTGTGGGGAAAAAGAGCGACCGCCTGTTCTTTATTGATCAATTGATGTTTACAACTTAAACATAATATTTTCTCAACTTGTCAGCGTTCCATATTCTGGGGATGGTCGCCCCTTCCATGGTTTCCAGCTCGTACGCTCCCTTTTCAGTCTTGCTGATGACACGGTATGGTCCTTCCCAATTGGGGGCGAGCTTTCCCTGGCGAGCGTTCTTATTCCCTAGTCGGCCCTCCTGAGGACTAGCTGTCCAATGGAGAATTCCCTCTTCTGGACGCGGGCGTTATACCTGGCAGCGACCTTCTGCTTGATGAGTTGCTCCCTAAGTGACGCCTTGTTTCGTAGCTCTTCAACCAGGTCGAGATCTTCTCATGTTGCTCGTTCGTTTGTGGCCGGGGTTGGTGGGTTGGTCGTCCTCCAACTTGGCTCTCCCATCTCAATCGGGATGACAGCGTCTGTTCTGTAGACAAGTCTAAATGGTGACTACCCGGTCGATGAGTGGGGGGTCGTTCTGTAGGCCCAAAGGACCGACTGTAGTTCTTCTGCCCAATTGCCCTTGGCTTCGTCCAACCTCCTTTTCAGTCCGCGTAGTACTACCCTGTTGGCCGCTTCTGCCTGGCCATTGGTTTGTGGGTGCTCGACCGAGGTGAAACGCTGTTTCACGCCTAGGCCGGCCAGCATTTCTCTGAACTTTCTATCCGCGAACTGAGTTCCATTATCAGTCACCAGTTGTTGGGGCACTCCAAAGCGGGCGAGCACATTTCGACCAAAAAACTTAGATACCTTCGCTGAGGTAATGGTTGCAAGTGGCTCTGCTTCTATCCACTTAGTGAAATAGTCAATCGCAACGATGAGGAATTTCAGCTGACCTGGTGCAGGTGGAAAGGGCCGAGCAAGTCCATGCCCCACCAAGCGAACGGCCATGGTGGGGTTAAGCTGTGTAGTTCTGATGAGGGCGCTATGTGTACGTCGGCATGGATTTGGCATTTCTTGCACTTCTGAACAAGTATCTTAGCGTCCTCATCCATGGTCGGCCAATAGTATCCGGCCCTGAGCGCCTTCTTAGCAATCGACCGACCACCTTGGTGGCTACCACAATCTCCCTCATGTATATCTCTTAGTACATGGTCGGCCTCGACCGACGTAAGGCATCTCAGCAGTGGGGATGAAAAGCCCCTTCTATACAGTCTTCCTTCGATTACTGAATACTTGGTCGCCCGCAACCTCAGGAGTTTTGCTGCTTTCTGGTCGCAAGGTTCTACTCCGTTGAGAATATATTGCAAAATAGGAGTGATCCAGTCTTTACCTAAGTCGACCGCTAGAATGGCTAATGGTTGGGCAGGCTTGGTTGATACGCTCGGCCGCGTTAACGTCTCTTGGATTAGACTTCTGTGGTTCCCGGGAGTCTTTGTACTGGCTAACTTCGATAGGATGTCAGCCCGAACGTTCTCTGTCCTGGGGACGTGCTTAACTTCTGCTCGGTCGAATTGCTTGAGTAGATCCCTTACCTTGGCCAAATAATTCTTCAAGACGTCATCATTTGCGTCGTATAGGTCTTGAATTTGGGATACTACCAGTAGAGAGTCAGAGTGAAGTTCGACACGGTCGACATTGAACTCTTTGGCTAGCCGCAGCCCGGCAATGCACGCTTCATACTCGGCCTGGTTGTTTGAAGTGTGAAATGCAAAAGTCAATGACACTTCAACAGTAAGTCCTTCTGAGTTTTCAAGTATCAAACCGGCCCCACTTCCTTTGCTGTTGGAGGACCCGTCCACGTGCAACGTCCAGGTCGTGATGGCCTGATCGTCTGGTATTGGAGTCATCTCAGCGATGAAGTCGGCCAACACTTGTGCCTTAGCGGCCGATCTAGCCTCGAACTTGATCCCAAACTCGCTAAGTTCCACAGCCCACTTGATCATACGCCCTGCTAGGTCGGGTCGGTGAAGGATTTGTCTGATAGGCTGGTCGGTCCTCACCACGACCTGATGGGCCACGAAATAAGGGCGTAGTCTACGGGTGGCCACAAGTAACGCTAAGGCTAGCTTCTCAATCTTCTGGTATCTGATCTCTGGGCCTTGAAATACCTTACTGATGAAGTAGACCGGATTCTGCTTCAGGTCGCTTTCTCTTACAAGAACAGCGCTCATGGCCTCGTCTGTTATGGCCAAGTATAAGTAAAGCGTCTCCCCTGGTTGCGGCTTGGTCATGATGGGCGGGTTGGTGAGTGCTGCCTTCAGCTCGTCCAATGTTCGCTGGCATTGGTCGGTCCATTCAAACTCGACCTCCTTCTTCAAGAGCTTGAACAATGGAAGCGATTTGCACGCTGATTTGGGTATAAATCGTGACAGGGCAGCGACCATGCCATTCAGCTGTTGAATCTCTTTCTTCGTAGTGGGCGGCCTCATGTCAGCGACCGCCTTGCACTTGTCAGGGTTTGCTTCGATCCCTCGCTCTGTTAAGTGGAAGCCCAGGAACCCGCCCTTACTCCGAAGGTGCACTTCTCTGGATTCAACCTCAAGGAATTCTTCCTTGCTTCTTCAAAAACTTCCTTTAGGTCGTCAATATGGTCTCGGTCGGTCTTGCTTTTAATGATCATATCATCCAAGTAGACCTCTGATATCCGACCGATCTGCTGCCGGAAGACTTTATTCATCATTCTTTGATAGGTCGCCCCGGCGTTCTTCAGACCAAAAGGCATTACCTTGTACTGGAAATTTCCACGATCGGTCATGAACGCGGTCTTATGACGATCGGGTGGGTACATAGTGATTTGATTGTAACCTGAATAGGCGTCTAAAAAAGATAGGAGTTTATAGCCCGCAGCCCCGTCGACCAGCTTGTCAATGTTTGGCAGGGGAAAGGCGTCCTTCGGGCATGCCTTATTCAGGTCGGTATAGTCGACGCACATGCGCCACTTACCATTTTTCTTCTTCACTAACACGACGTTGGAAAGCCAAGTTGTATACTTAATCTCCTCAATGAAATTGGCCTTGATGAGGTCGTCAACTGCCTGTTCGGCCGCCAATGCTTTCTCTTCGCTCTGAGTGCGTCTCTTTTGAGCGACCGGTCTGGCTGTCTCATCGACGGACAGTTGGTGGCAAGCGATTTCTATTGGGATCCCGGGCATGTCTGATGCTCGCCATGCGAAAAGGTCTGCGTAATCCCTGAGGCAGTTGATGAGATCTTGCTTGTCTTGTTCAGGTAGGTCGCTCCCCAACCTAACTGTCTTAGTTGGGTCGTCCGATAACTGAACATCGATCAATTCCCCGTGGGGCTCGGGCCTCTTCAGTTTATTCTTTAGCTCGCGGGCTAAATCGTCGTCGTCGTCCTCAGGGTCGCTATCTGGGTCGTAACGGGCATCCAGGTCGGCCACATTAATCTGATGCCCCTCTCCGGGATTCTGCGGTTTAGCATTCGTCACCTCCATGTCACAAATCTCTTGATAGAGGAAATGGCTCCTCATGGCCGCTTCCATGTCGGCCATTACTGTCACTACTTGGTCGCTTTTACTGTAGAACTTCATCTTCAAATGTACAGTTGAGGCTACGGCCTCCAATTTTCCCAGTGTTGGGCGGCCAATGATGCAGTGGTAACATGATTTGATTGGCAGAACTAAGAACGTCGTTCTGACCGTCCGGTACGACGTGCTGCCGTTCGTATCATCTCCAAAAGTAACAAGTAATTCTATCGTCCCCAGTGGGTAGGTGGTCGCCCCATTGAACCCGGTCAATGGGGTAGGAACGGCTTGCGGAATAATTTCGCTCCTGTCCACGTTTAACTTGTCAATCAGTTCCTCAAACATGATGTCGGCCGAGCTCCCTTGGTCGACCAGTATTCTTCTGACCTCAGTGTTGGCCATTACGGCCGATACTACCAAAGGGACGTAATTATTGACTTTTCCATCGAGCAAGTCTTCATCCCCAAATGAAATGGGCGGCCTATTTGAGGCCGGCTGTGGGTTTGAAGTTGAGCCGACCATCATGAGTTCATTCCACTTCCTCTTCATTGCTTTGTTGGACTCTCTGATATCCAACGGATTACCTCTATGGATGACCATGGCTACATTGCGGCCCTTTGACTGTCTGGGGTCGCGACCTTCCTCAGAATTGTTACGCTCTTGCTCGACCGTTGAGTTGACGATCGCTTTACCTCTGTCGTTGGCGGGTTGGCCAACAGCTCTTTGTTCAGGGCGATCGTTACCTTCATCTTTGACATATTGCCTCGACTTGCCCTTCTGTATGAGATCTTCTATGTCATCTTTTAGGGCCATACAGTCATTGGTATCATGCCCCTTACTCTTGTGGTATCTGCAGTATTTCTTGGTAGGCCGACCTCCTTTCTTTAACACTAGGGGATCAGGTCGCCTTACACCAGTGAACTCGTTGTTCTGGCACTCCGTGAAGATCTGGGCGATCGGAGTGTTCAACTTTGTACGATGCTCGTACTTCTTAGGCCGGTACTCGGGCTTACTGTCACGATAGTTTTCTTGCCCCTTGGCCGGCCTGCCATTCTCTTCCTTGGGACGCGCGCGGGCGCCCTTGTCGGCGGCCAATTGCTCTTCATAGCCCATATGGTCGTTGGCCCTTCTAAGGAACAGGCCGAGGTCGTAGTAGCGGTTCAAAGAGAACTCTTCATCAAATCTATGGTTCTTTCTTATACCACGTTTGAGATACTTCAGCTTGTCCGTGTCTGATAGGTTGCGGACTGTGTTAGCCTCTGTCATGAACCGGTCGATAAACTCCCTCAACGATTCGTTCTCTCCTTGGACGACCGAGTCCAAGTGCTCTTCATAACGATACTGACAACGGTTGGCTGTATAATTGGCCAAGAACATTGCCACAAGACTTTCCCAAGAAGAGACGGAGTTGGGACGCAGGGATTCCCACCATTCTAACGCCCGGCCTTCGAGCGACTGAGGGAATAGTCTGCACTTCATCGTCCGACCTAGCTCTCTATAGCTACAGTAGTTGTTGAAGTACATGAGGTGTTTATCTGGATCCCCACGGCCGTTAAACTTGTTCAGGTTTGGGGGCTTCCTCAGATCCCTTGGAATACGATAACGCCTGATTTCGCTGGTGAAGGGTCCTTGTCCGGTCGGGATGTGATTCTGCCCGTAGGACTGCATGGCGGCATAAGTTTGGTCGATGGGCAGGCCGTAAAGGCCGACCGGCTGACCATGGAACCTGTCAGCAATTGGAGGGGGTCCATGGTGTTGTGGAGCATGCGATGACGACCGTCTTCTAGGCCGCTCTGAATAGTTTCTTCTTGGTCGGCTGATGGCACGGGAGACATCTCTAATCTCCCCGTTGCGATAGTCGTCAAACTCCTCATACGAGTCCCACGACCTGCTTCTTGATCGGCGGGATCCTGAGGACTCGTTGGACGAGTATCTTGTTGGCGACCTTTCGGACTCTGGTCGGTAGCTTGAGTCAGCATAGTCGTAATCTTCCACGGGGGAACGACGATGGCGACTTCCTCGATGAGGAGGCGACCTGTGGACGATCGCTCTTCTTGAAGGATTGCGTCGGGATACGCCTCGATGAGTAGGAGCTTCTCTTCGTGGTGGTGAACGATGGGGCCGGGATGGTTGCCCTCGGTGACCGCTGTCCGCATGCGGGCGGATCGAGATCGACCCTCTCTCATAGCGTTCGATCAGCTCGTCTCGATCAGCAATCACTTGATTCTTTTGCTCCAGAATTTGTATAAGTGCCTGGGTCACATGCTCTGGCAATGCTTCTGGGATTCCAGCTTCGGCCAGCTCGGCCGGTAGTTGCTGGACCGGTTGGATGACTGGCCCGCCACCCTGCACTGAGGGTTCTTGGCGAGGCTCGCCTTGTGATTCATGAACTGTCACAGGCACGCCCTCTGGTGTCCGTTGAGGTCGGTTCTGCCCAGAGGTGTTGAGCCTGGAAGAAGTGCGTTTCTGGCGTGGCGGCATGGTTTGATGTGGAATAGCGCTCGGGCCTCCCACTGTGGTCGCCAATTGATCGTACCTGATCAATACGATGAGTTGCTGTTGTCGGTTGATGTCGCTTGGTCGCTGGGATGAAGGACCGAGTTCCGGGCCGCACGCGGGTGGTACCTGCAAAGGCACTCCAACGCTCAAGTCAGAGGTGCTTCAACGGGCAGGGTCACAAGGTGAGTAAAACATACCTGAAGCCACATGCTAGTGTGGTATATATACTGTGGCGTTCTAGCCGTTGCGCTTTTTGCGGGGCCGGCCGCATCTTGCGGAGCAAGTCAGGTATTGGGCCGCGATGGGCCTGTTGGACGAAAGTGGCCTTCGAGCCCACTCCAGAACAGGTCCAATACAAAGGCGACTAACAACAACATGTTCAAGCTCTTTGGATCACCCCAGTACTTGTCATACTTTGTTTTCATCCTTTTAGCCATGTCCATTGTGGTTGAATCTAAATTAGTAGATGCGATCGTTTGTTTTAATGTCAACCCAAGTAGGGTAGCTGTCGTTAAACCCGGCAAAATACTTTATGAAATGAGTGGGGTCTCAAACTATAGCTCGAAAAGCTATTTCAATAGCAGCATCGAAAATGCCTATACGAGAAAAAACCTCTCCCATATATATATTGCTGGTCACATAAGAAGAACCAGATATGCGCAAAGTGGCATTTTTAAAGACTTCCAAAAAGGTTGAGATTACACGTGCCTTTTTCCAATCTAAAGCAGTAGGCACACCCTTTCCTTTGTTGAGCTCTTGACAATACTTGACATCTAGGATCTCAAGCTCTACAAATGCCTCTTGAAGCTTCAATGCAGCCTTCAACATGTCATGTGTTGCATTCCATCTAGTCTCACAATCAAAATTTACAAAACCCTTGAATTTGAGGTGTCTTTTCTTAACACATGACAAGAACTTACGGTAACGTGAAGTGGAAACCCTAATAAGCTTAATCGCATTACGAATTCTGACAATAGAAATGTCAATTTCCTTCAATCCTTCCCTCACAATTAAATTTATTATGTGCGCACAACAGCGCATGTGCATATGATCTCCGTTCAAAACTAAAGAACTATTCAACTTCAACATCACCTTTAGAATTTCCATTCCACGATCATTTGCCGAGGCATTATCAACTGTCACCGTCAAAACCCGGTTCAACTCCCAATTAGTCACGCACTCTGAAACCTTCGCAGCTACAACATCTCCTGAACAGCCGGTCACTTGAGGAAAACTAATAATTTTCTTATGCAAAGTCCAGTTATTGTCTATGAAGTAGGCTGTTATACACATGTAACCCATATTTTGACATGAGGTCCATGAATCAGTTGTGAGGCAAACACTTCGACAATGTTGGGAAAGGAAGCACTTCAACTTAGTCTTTTCTGAATCGCACAACAACAAAGCGTCATGTGCTACAGTACTACGGGAGATTGGAGAAAACTTTGGTTGTAAAACACCTATACATTCCCGGAAACCTGGATGCTCAACATGGCGATAAGGAAGCTCCATGGTTACAATCATCTTCACCACTGCTTGTCGACATTTCTCTTGGTCAAATTTTCCCAACGAAGGAGAAGTGACAGTTGAGGATGTAGTTACTTTCATCCTCTTCTTGGGAGCATTTGGGTTACCCTTGCAACCGCTTGCGTGAGCCATCATGGAAGTTGTCCCATTTTTGCACTTGAGGAGGGCACCACAAAATTTACATTTAGCTTTGTCTGAGCCTGGTTCTGCTGTAAAGCAATCCCAAACAATTGATTTGTTTTTACGCCGAGGCGGTAATCCAGTAACTGTATTCTCATCTGTCTCAGAGGGCGGAACAAAATTGTGGTCACTCATATTTTCTGATCAACCACCAAGTAGCACTACATAAAATAGCCAGAGTCAGGCACAAAGAACAAGAGAATCTTATGGCAACATAAAAGAATAATTGGAAGCAGGGTGTAATATGATTCTGTGACTTAATCAAAGCAAAAGCATATACTAATTGGATGAAGTAACCTATGATAAAAACGCAAGCAAGGCATGAAAAAGTAGAAAAGATACTAAACAAGGAAAACATCAAAAACTTTCTGCATAATGAAAACTATTTAAACCAACACAAAACAACACCAAGTCAGATTAACATAGTTACATTATTTCCTAATCATTATGTAGAAATAAACATAGTTACATTATTTCCTAATGATTATGTAAAAACAAAAAGACTGAATGTTATTATAAGTACATCATGAGGACATTTTGGTGGAGGAACTACTACTATTACTACTAGTTCAGATAGCTATAGCAGTTCCATCACTGATCATAGTACTATTGTTGATTCCTTCGATGTTAGCGTTGTTGATCCATTTAAAGACACACAAGCTGTTTTCCATTTTCCAAACTCTTTTTGGAATATGATTCCCTCACAATCACAGGTGATTGAAGAGGGTGTGTTCTGGAGTTCAACAAGAACAAGGGAGACAAAGACTACAGTATATATTCTAAGATACATCAACCTTTTCAATGGTTATCCTAAAATTAAGCAAAGAGATTGGCCATACAAAATATGAAATCTCAGTGGACAATTTAGAGAAAAATGAAATCAATATTGGTTTTTATGTCAGAGTCTGAAAACGTGCCTTCCAAATCAGAAATACCCAAAAATAGAAACTACACAATCAGTGGAGAAGTACCTGAAAACGTGAGATCGATGGAGAAGACAAGAGGGAGAGAACGAGATTAGGGTTCATCCATGGCACACGTTTTCTTTCCTTAGCCTGAGAATCCAAACAGCAAATAAAGAAGAATCGAAGGAAGAACAAGTGGGATTCAGAAGAAAAGAGGGAACGGTTTCTAACCTTTTGTTTCCAACAGAGAGGAGCATCAGATTTCGAAGAGTGGAGAAACTGTGTCGCAATGGCCGGCGGCGCAAACGGCGGCGGCCCAGACGGAGAGAGAGAGAGAGAGTGAAGAGGGCTACGGTGAATAGAGAGAGAGAGAGAGCACAACCCGGATTGCAATTTTTATGGTTTTTGAATTCTGGACATTTGAGTGGGCTTGGTTAAATTTGATTGGATATGGATATTTTTACTCTTTTATCCGGTTATAAAATATGGACATCCATATCCAAGCCCAAAAAATAATATGGCTATGGACATAACCAAATCCAAATATGTGGTCATTTTTAAAATGGTTTTGGACATGGATTTGGATATATTTATATAACTGGATGTTTTGTGCACCCCTAATTGCAGTGGCATGTGTCTTTGATACAAGTCATTTGCCATGAACATGCTTACAATGAAGTTTTACTATACTTGTCTTTCAACTTAAAGATTGTTTGAACCATATGCTATGAATTGATTTTGTTTAACGATTACTTTCAAATTGAGGAAGTAATTGAGATAATTTTGTTTGTATATATGTTATTCTAGTTGTTTTATGTGTGTTCATTCTTGGATTCCCTTGTAAGTGAATGAACTAATAAGAATATAAGACATGTTTGATTCCGATGATTATTATTAACTAATGTGCATAGCTAATAGTGGACTCAATAGACTTTAAGTGAATATGGGATTCACACTGGTTCAGGGAACCATCTCTAGAATATGATGAATCAGAGATTAGCAATGCTTTTGGATAAATCGAGAAATCAAGTCAAGTGGTTCTGGAATTAAAAGGAATCAAGCCCAGAATTTTTAAGACAAGCCCAAATCCATTATAAGATCGAAACCCAAATTCAATTCCAGCTGAGTAGTAAAGAGAGCATCCCTTAATTTCATTTATTGTTACTTGTTTTTAAAAATTTAGATAGAGGGAAGTGGAGAGAGGAGAGGGTCGAAGAGTTAGAAGAGGAAAGTTGGGAGAGAAATGAGAGAAAACTTCTTCTTACCCCATTGTTGCAACTGAACCAATTCCTTGTGTGAAACCTTTCCTTCTCCTTTATCACATACACTAGAACAAGAGCCAACAACATTAAGAGTTCAATTTGTCCAAACCTCACTTCATCTTCTCCCTTCTTTAGGTATTTTCGAAATGCATGTAAGTTGAAAGACTAGGTTTGGGGGTTTTATGGATTGCATGTCAACTTGGAAGCTTGGTTTGGAAACTTTGGTAGCTACATTGTGATTTTAAGTACCAAAGAAAAGAGATTGGGGAGTTGCAGTTGATTTTGGGTTACTAGGAGATTGTGATGTTCATTGAAGTCAAATTTCTTACTTGATTTTGTTGTGCAACTGAAAAAAGGTTTACCTTAGTTAGTGTTTTAAGCACTCATGTTCTTAGGAAATGAGTCACTATTGAACTTAAATGGTTTGCATGTGCCTAGGTTGGTTTGAAATGTTTGATTTAGAAGTATCCATGAGTTTAGATGCATGTTGAGTTGATTGTTGTTGAACAATGAATGATTGGAATCGCAATGTATGATTAATTGGTGTTATAACTGATGTTTGGAATATGATTTGAGTTGAAATATATGTTTAATTGCATGTTAATTAGTGTACTTGGGAATAGTGAGATTTTAGGATGGAATTCGTACCATTGGGAGACCAAAAATGGACTCTGTTTCTCCACAGGACACACGGTCTGTGCGCCCCAGCGCACGACCCGTGCGTCTCACCGTTACTGGGCGCTCCTAGAAATTTCGAGAGGCACGACCCGTGCGCCCAAACAATGCTCAACATTTCGAAACTTCAATTTTCTCGCTTCTTTGGGTACCAATTGCATTCAAAGTTCCTTCCTAACTCAAGTGACATTATTTACCATAGAATTACACCCTTGTATGACTTGTTTATGACATGTTTGATTGCCGGAAACATCGTTTCATGAGATAAGTAAAAAGAACTATCTAATACCATGTTTTTATCACAGAGTCGATTCGGGTAAGTAAAAAGAACTATCTAATACCATGTTTCATGAGATAAGTAAAAAGAACTTTACCATAGTCGACTTTAAAGATTAGTAGTTACATTCGATTGAATATCAGAGAACGCGTAAGCGTTTTTGGACCGAACGAATTAAATTCGACTCTCATAGACTCCACCAAACCACCAAGAGTATCCTTGCGCTACCAAACCAGAAATCCTTTTCGCGAAATCGTAGGAGTCATTAGGTCCCATTATGTATAAACAGAAATAGACAACGACAAACATTTTCATAAAACTCTTTATAGATAGAAACATCTATATAGTAAATAAGAAAGCTTCTTTAAATCTTTGATTAGTCAAATACCAACTACCTTTGAGAAATATAGCGTGAAGTACATTATAAAAGTTACTCAAATTCATATTGTTACTAAAAAGACAATTATAGAGTTCCATATACAATTGGTACTAGAAAAATATCTTTACTAACAACTTTAGAGTGAAAACACCTTAAAGCCGTAAAACTATAATTTTTACAGAATACATAAGTTTAGGATCCATTGATCTTCACAACATAGTCCTTGTTTCTATTTAAAAAAGTACAAATGGTTATTTACACAAACAATTGGCATCATATCAAATGATCTTTTTAGACTTCAAGAGACCGCTTTTAAAACTTAATAGCAATACATAACATAAATGTGTATCCTTCCTTTCAAATCATTCATAACCATAGAGGAAACATCCTTTTTGCTTTGAAAAATCCTTCATAGAACTTAAATAACTTTGAAATATATGGACACTTTCTTGTATCAAAACTCTTAAAAGCTTACAAGCTATTATACTGCTGTTCAATTGGAGGGTCCAGAGGTAGTTTGTTTTATTTTGTTTTGTTTTCTTGGATTGAAAAATTGTCCTTTTTGTTGTTGAATAAACACGTCAGTGTAAGACTTGATATTTTGATTGAAGCATCTTTGAATGTATGCATCAAATAATTATTGCAGGTTTAGCCTCAAAGTTAGTTAGTTTCGGTAGTTTAATTCAAAGTTGTTCTGTCTACAGGATTCGTTAGTTTCGGTATTAAGAATGGTACTTGTGCCCTCTCCCACAACATACACACATCCCGGAAATTCTGATGACCATGTGTTGTCCGGTACAACCTATGGAACTGCAATGGTGAGTGATTCTTTTACTTTTTCTTGTAAGAGCCACATTGATTTAGTTAAAAAAATTAATTTTCCTTTCATGACAGCTTCATCAAGTTAGAGCACCCGTTTCTCAACCGATCGCTCCTGTAACCTATATGTGGCGACCATCTCCTCAACAAAATATCACTAACCTAGGTGTTAGATAAGAACACAGAATTCGTGATGAATCAATTAACCATGATGCTGATTTGTATGAAAAATCAGATGAGTGTGGTTCTTCACTTAGATACCTTTGGGTGTGGATACATGCTTTTGCGTTTGAAGAAGGATATGAAAATCTAAAACTGACCTACCAGAAAGAGGTTAATTTTCTTCTTTAGATTCTTATTATATAGACATCCCAATTGTATTTTGTTTCTTTATTTTTCCTGTAGTGTGTATGTACTAGTACTAGATAAAAATGAAAACAAGAAGTCAGTGAGAACCAAGGTAGTCAAAATCGAGATTATACTTATAATCGGAAAGGGGACGTATAATCGTAAATCGTGTAATCGTAACTATAATCGTAAGATTATACAAAATTTATCAAACACATATATTGAAGGCATATTATCTATATATGCTCCAAAAATTTAATTAATCTTAACATTGATAAGTCATAAGTTCATAAAACACAACTAATACGTCATAGCTTATAAATAAATCAAACTGTACCAAAAAAGAACTTATAAGTCACAAAACTCTACCAAAAAAAAAACATATAAGTCACAACTTATTAGCCTAAACAAGCAGAAAAGCAGTGTTTCCTTATAGTTCTAACACTGGATCTGTTTCTTTATATTGTTGATCCAGAAAAGCAGTGTTTTTTTATAACGAACCTGGCTCTGTTCTTCCTCTGTTTCCAAGCAAAGCAGAGTACGGCAATAAAGGAACGCGAGTGAACTAGGAAGACGAAATGGAACCTCTTGCAAACAGGCTAGGATGCAAGCCATGGCGAACGAACAGGGAGGGAGGGTGGTGTCGCGTACGACAGTGAGGAAGGGAAAGGAATCGTGCGCGTCGAGGAAGAAAGGTGAGAGAGAAAGTAAACAGTTCTTTCTTTTTTATTTTTGAAAATAAGTAAATATAAATGAAACGTTTTTTACTCACAGTAACTAAAATAAAAATAAGTAAATAAATGAAACGTTTTTTACTCACAGTAACTTCTTTTTACCCCTACAACTTTAAAGTAAATAGCAACTGGGTCACAAGCTGGGTCTTCTTGACCCGCGTGTTTGTCTTCCTGACCCGCCTGTATTGTTAGGGTTTTAAACCAGAGCGCCGAACCAGATCCCGCAGAAGCAAGAGAAGCACACGCACAGAGGCGGATCTACTCATAGATATATGGGGGCAATTGACCCCATGAAATATTTTTTTATAATTACAAATGCATAGTAATTTCTACGTTGCCCCCATGACAAAATAAGCATTGCCCCCATGATAACTCACAACAAATGCAATGTCTCATAGTCATCCCACCGCGTGGATGAATTAACATTCTATTTTTATTTTTGTTACACTTTTCTAATAAAATATTGTAATGTATTCAATTTTCAATGTCAAAAACATAAGATCACTTCAGTAAATATTATAATTAATGCATTTCATCACCAAACATTAAAGCACATTAGTAAAAACATAATTTCACCTATTTATAAAAAACATAAAACTTTGGGTAAAAAAAAACATAAAACTCACTTTTCTTTTTAGTTTTTTAGATAGACAATGTTAGTGGGGTATGCCACCGCAACCGATATTTGACAACACTGTTAGGAAGGCTTTCACACTAGTGGCTCATTTAGTACAGCCGCAACATAATTTGCATTTATGTCTAAGTTGACAGCTTATAAAGGTTCAAATGATTATTGTTAGAAATTATAGGATCGAAGAGGTGAAGATCCTTCTCATAAGAGAAGTATGCTAGAGAGCTTGATTGAGAGAATTTCTCAAATGGAATCATATTGATTGAAAAAAGATAATAAAAAATGAGTACAATATGCTCTTTATATAGAGCTTAACAAGCTAACTAAAAATACTAACTAACTCCTAATAATTGGAACAACCCCTAATTTACTATTATTGCTAATAATTATATAGATCCTTCCGTATCACTAGCTTGTCATTAGTTGTCAAATGTTGGTACTTGGTATCATGATAAGCTGGTTTTTATCTGAAATTATAATAAGGATTAATCGATTGTCCATATTCATTTTGAAAAAAACTGATATTTGTGAGATAAAAATTAAAATTTAGTTTGATGGATAAGTAAGTTGGTTATTGTTGCTTGGCGAAGGTTTTTATTTCTCTGTTGAAGTTGAAGAGCTAAGAATTATAAAATGTATCACATTATATGCTTTTTGTGTTTGCCATTACTCAGATGGAAAAAAAAGGCGTTTCAATTAATTGCTTTTCACTTGAGGGTCAACTTGCGAAATTAGAACTAATTGGACCAGGGGTATTTCAATTTCTTCAGAAGATCTTACGTCCAGTTAAATGGTTTGTTGTTTAATTTCGAAAAGCAATTCCATTTTAATTTTTTAGTTGTTTCACATTAAAGATCCAAAATGGCTTATTCTTCTTGTTGGCATGACAGTATTTCAGAAAATCCAGAGAATCGTTGGCAGTTAAAAAGTCACGTGACTATAGAAGAAGACTTTGTTTCTCAGAATACAAAGTCTTATTACATACTGAAAAACGAGGAGCATTTCTCTTCTCTTGCAATGTTATCTCTTAATGTCAAGGATCCTCATGATGTGTGTGTGAATGTTACAGGAATTCTGATTGTAACTCTGTTTGTTACTGTTTTACTGTTTCATTGCTGATTTTACTGTTTAACTTTCAATTGTAATTCTGTCTTAGGATAGCTAGTGCATGGTACACCTCATTTGGAGGTATTGCAAGTTAGCCTTATGTAATTCAGTAATTGGCATCAGCAATATGAATGAAAGTGCGTGATATGCATTCACTATGCAATCACATTCCAATTTGGTTTTATTCTCTCTCTCTCTCTCTCTGCATAACAAACTTTCACTCTCATCACTACTCTGCAACCGAATTCCTCCATCTTCATTGAGGATTCCTTGCTCAGTAGACTGGATTCTTCGGTTAACTCCCTAGCATCCAAATTCCCGTCTCAATTGGTATCAAAGCAACGATTCTGTTGCTTTGCTATTCGCTGCATTCGCTTCAACCATGGCTGCCGGAACCCGAGGTGCTACTACCATAGCTGAATTGAATACAAGTTATAAAATATAATTTTATGGAAAAAATTTTGTGCACCCCCCATATAATTAACTTAAAACTGTATGTGCTCATTTTTTGTAATGGCTAAGAATTAAATGCTGAAATGGTCACTGTGTTATTCACTGAAATGTGTAATTCATCACCTCCCAGAGTATGATCCGAGGAGGACTAGTAGTAACCATACATGTGAAATTCAGCAAGTACAAAACTGATATAGAAGAGAATAGGGAAGAGGGAATCTGAGACGGGAGAATAAGAGAGAATAGCAAGTACAAAACTGAATATGTGAAATTCAGCACATGCAAAACTGTATGTGCTCACTTTTCTTTCTTCCTTCTCTCTCTATACACCTCAGCTCACGTTGTTAGTTATTGTCTCTCTTTGGATCCTTCTCACTCCCTTGGATTCTGAATCTCTAACCAACTCTTCCCTTAGCTGTCCAATTTCATCCAATTCAGCTGATTCATCATTAAGTGGGTCCCTTCCAATGATCGGCATCATTACATTACCCTCCCTTAGTCCCTTTCAACAGAAACCTTGCCTTAAGGTTGAAATGAGGTAAAACACCGCAAATATATCTGAAGGCATTTGTTAAGAGCCTCCGATTGATCATCGGATTGGGGGTGATATGCGGTGCTCATGGCAAAAAAAGTACCTTGAAGTTGGAATAAGTGTTGCCAAAACTTGCTAGTAAAAACTGATCTCTGTCAGAGATAACAGATTTAGGCATACCATGTAGTTTGACCATGTGATTCATAAAAACTCTGCTACTGTCTTGCTGCCGTAATCCATTTTAAGTCCAAAAAAATGGCCATACTTAGTAAGTGACAACCATGATCACTGTAAAGCTGAATGACAATGCTAAGCCCATAATGAAATTCATATTCATACCCTAATTTTGTTCGGTTAATTAAAAAAAATCCAAAAAAAAGTTTTTCGCGTATATTTGATTCCTAATCCCTCGAATAGGTCATTTTGCGCTAATTTACTAATTTTGCGTTGTTATTACTTTTTTTAGTGGTTAAACAAAAATTAAAAAAATATGCTAACACAAAAAATTACAAAGTAGATTTAATTTATTTTTCTTGTTACAATATCTTTAATTAAAAAACGAAAATAAAAAATAAAATAGATAAGAAATAATACAAATTAGAAAAGAAAATAAAAAAGGGGAGGTGCCATAAAAAATTATTATTACAAAAAAAGAGAATGTCCATGTACATGACTTGACCCAAGAATGCCAAAGTTACAAAAATACAAAAATAAACCAAGTACCCAAAACTGCAGCTACTTTGCAAAGGTGATTTCTCTCTCTTCGGACATCATTTCGACGATCCGAACGGTGAAAGTGAAGATGAATGTCTCAAAAACCTTCTGGCAAAAAACGAAAACGATCCAATGGTTAACGAATCCAGAATCGCACTTGTACGGTGGCTGGTTTGAGAAAAACAGGAGTTGTTTTTTCTACTTTTGCGAAGGAAATTTCTCTCTCCTCAAACCTCGTTTCGACGATCCGAACGGTAGAAGTGAAGATGGATGTCTCATGAACCTGGTGTCAAAAAACAACGATGATCCAACGGTTAACGAATCCAGAATCACACTGTTACAGGGGCTGATTTGAGGAAAACGGGAATGACTTTCTCTATCTTATTTTAGTCCCACATTGCTTGGGAGAAGCAAGAACTACCTAGCATTTGGCTATAAAAGAGGTTGAGATGCAAAGACTATGGACATGGGTGATTGATGGGGTAAGTGATCTTTTGGGCTAGCATTTGCAGTCCATTAGATTAAAAGCATGTCTTTAATTCTTTTGGGCTAGCTTTTGCAGTCCATTAGATTAAAAGCCCGTCTTAAGTTATTTTTGGGATGGCCGTTGAGGTCCTTTACTTGGCGATTTTCGGGTGAAAACGGACCAGATAGGAGTCCGGTTCGCGGTTGATATGGTCAGATTGCTCGGTCTGTTTCGGCGTTGATCGCATTGATCAACTTGAGGTTAGTTTTGCATTTATTTATTTATTTTTGTACATATTTATTTATTATGTATACTGTTTCTTTATGTACATACTTATTTATTATTTATATTTGTTTATTTGTCTATGTAAATAATTATTTATTATTTATTCATTTATTTATTTATATGTATAGTTATTTATTTATTAACTTTACTCTTTATTAATTGTTAGTGTCGTCATTTTTTTTAAATACACAAATTATTTTATTTTTTCAAAAATATAAATAGGGGATTAAGTCGACTGTACAGCCGAGTTAGTCTGCTTTTTAGGACCACGAATGAACCGAAATAATCTCTAAATTAAAAAAATACAAACACATTTCTTTTCACAAATCAAATTTTCAAAATAGGGGATTAAGTCGACTGTACAGTCGGGTTAGTCATCATTTTAGGATGAATGGGCCGTACGGCTCAAGAGTCCTAAAATACCTATTGAAATAAAATCAAATCACTCCACACATCAAACCATTTTCAAAACTACAAAAAACTCCATTTTCAGAAAATAGGGGACTAAGTCGACTGTACAGTCGGGTTAGTCATCGTTCTACGATGAATGAGCGGCACAGTTCAAGATTCCTAAAATCCCTATATTAAAAAAAACACAAACACACAAACATTTTCTGCCCTAGAACTACGTAGCCTTTGATTCTCTACCAGGAGATACGTAGGAGCAGGGTCACTTCCCTGTCAAGCGCAAAAATAAACAATTTCTATTACCTTTCTTTCTTAATTCATTTTTTTTACAAAAAACCACAAAATATAAATAGGGGACTAAGTCGACTGTATGTTGCGCCCGAAAAAGTCCCCGAGGGAGAACCTTCCTCGTTCACAACTTTTCCTAAGACAATGAAGCCGCCACCAATATTTATTAAGGAAAATATTAGGAAAACCTTTTTTGGAAAGCGATTGGTCTTGCGAAACTAGAGATTAGGGTTCGGGGGTCGGTTACGCGCAGGGAAGGTGTTAGCACCCCACACGTCCTCTCTACTGAGAGGGAACCTTTAATTAAATGTGTGGTTTTAGTGTGTTGACTTGAAAATACTTAATTTTGCCTCTCTACTTCTTATTGAAAAATTCTTAATGAAAATCTTTACTTATTATGAAAAAAGGGGAAAAATGGTTTTTTAAGGAAAAACGCTTGACGGGACATGACCCGCTCCTACGTATCTCCCGGTGCGATGGAGAACTCAAAGCTACGTAGTTCTTCTTTGTTCTGAAAAAGGTTTTTGTCTTTTATCTTTTTAGTGAGTTTTCAAAATAGGACGAGCATTTAGTGAGTGATTAAACTAACCAAGGTTATGGGTAATCACCGCTAAGTACTCTTGAAAATGAGAGCCACTACCGCCAGTCAGACGAACAAAGGTTCTGATTGACTATTAGTATCGACTCGTTTTTATTTGTTCTTTTGAAAGGGGTTTTCGAAGGAGATTGATTGGCACGAATGATCAAACTAACAAAGGTTATGAGTGATCATCGCTTGTAGTTCTTTTGGGAAAAAGACATCGCCACCAATGGCTAGACGAACAAAGGTTCTGATTAACCACTAGCGACGACGGGTTGAAAATATTTTTAGAAAGGAAAAGGTCTTCGTTCTGAAAATGATCTTGGTTTGCAAAAGTGATTCTTTTTTATTATGAAAATAACTCTTTTCTTTTTGTTATGCAAATGCTAAACTTTTTATGATTGCGCTTGACGAGAATGTGACTCGCTCCTACGTATCCCAAATGGGAATCAAAGCGGCGTAGTTCTAACGAGCCTTGAAAGTGAAAGTCTTTTTGCTTTGGTTTTGAAAAGTGAGGGGCGCTCATGATGATCAAACTAACAAGGGTTATGGGCGATTATCACAAGTAGCTTATGCATATGAAAACATCCCTTTTTTGAAATTTAGGCTCTTAGGACAACCAAACTAACAAAGGTTATGGGTGATTGTCACTAGTCACCATTTTCATGCTAGGTCATTTAGAAAAGAAAGCAATGAATGCAAATCGAATCCTTAGGCAAATAACAATCTCATTTGAATTCTTGAGCAAATATTAGCCTAGACTACACATGTTAGACCACAACACATAAATAGGCAAAGAAGGAACTTGAATTGGGCATTAAGAAAAAATACAAGAGTGGGCAAGGTTGAACCTAAATGCACATCTAGTGGAAGATGCTAGGCGAGAACCATACTCAAATATTTCTACAAAACGCAAGGGAATCTAAATGCACATCTAGTGGAAGATGCAATGTGAGGAATGGGCCTATTTAAGTATTAATGATTCCACATGGGAGTAGACAAGGAAGTGGTAGGCGCAAATGAATTCAAAAGAGTAGCCTCAAGCATGATCATTGGCAAACCCTAAACAAGCAAGTCATCTTAACAATCAAAACACCAAAGCATGTTGAATCACTTTGTTCAATACTCAACACTTAAATTAGTGTGCGCAAGTGTACAAGTGTGAATCTTCTTGCCAATCATCATCTTAAACAACATATAGACTAAAAGGGTTGAATCATATAGAACAATACTCATCACTTTACGCAAGGTGCACTAGGCACAAGTGAGAATCATATTGCCTATCATCAACTTGAGACAATAAGCAAACATATAAAAACTCTATTTATTCTTCATGACTTGCGAAACCAATACATAGTCAAACCATAAATTTATTCATCAAACTCCCAAAATCAAGCAAGCAAAAGATACTAACAAGATTTAGGAACAATTAATCACATAACTTAAACACTAAGACCCCAAATCAACATTTATTCTCAAACTCTTTACTTTGTGCGAAATCTATGTGAGAAAAGAAATTTGCAAACCTAAACAAAGTATCTAAGCATGAAAACACTAAAATCAAATATCTACAACATGATTAAGCCCTATCAAGCAAAGAGAAACAACAAAATCAAATTAAAGCTAACTTTAATAGGATATGCGAATCAAACAACACATGAAACAACAATTTTATTTCACAACAAATGCAAAAAATCAACACAAAACAACACGACTCAATTTATTCAAGAGTGAGAGGCACCTTAAACACCCAAGCCTCCCTAAGTGCGTGCTTGTCAATAGTGTTTAAGGCTCCTCTCACCAAAAACAACAAGCTACATTTTAAACAAAATGATGATGATATGTGAAATGCAAAGTGAAGAGGAAAATGGGTTTTTATGCCAAAAAAAGGTTGAAGATGAGGCAAGGGTTTGAAAGTTTTTACCCCAAATCCAAGCTAGAAGATGCAATGAGATGAAGAAAATAGAAACCAAATCAACAAGAACTTCCAAGGAACTTCAACTCCAACCCAAAAAAGCTTGATGAAAACCTTCCTTGATGATGATGTTTGATCTTGAATGGAAAATGGAGAAGATATATGAAAGAGGGATGAGAATGAAAATGAGATGGTGGTGTTTGGGTGAAGAGGAAATCAAAAATGGATGAAGGAAGGGAGTAGGGAGGCCACGGTTTTGGGAGAGAAAAGGGGAGGTTTTTGGTGTGCTAGGGTTTTTTGGTGTAGGAGAAATGGGAGGGTTCCTTTGAGATGAAAGAAAAACAAGAGGAAGTGAGGGAGAGGAGAGGGGCTACGAATTTGTGTCCTTTTTGGGGAGGAGAGGAGTGAGTTGTTCTTCTTGAATTTCAAGGATCCAATGGGTTTAAAGTTGTGAGAGGGAAGTAAAGAAATTAGTGTGTATTTAGTGGTGTAGAGAGAAGGAAGGTAAAAGATATGTTGTGTATTGAATGTTATTGGACTCAAAGGTGTGCTTGTAAAAGAAATGATGAAGGGCTTTTTGTGATGTGAATTTGATGGGGCTGAAGTGAGGGAGATGCGTGGAGCATGAGGATGGAGTGAGGGAGGTAGTTTTCTTGCAAAACTAGTGCTTACTTTAGCCAAAAATGGATAAAAGCAAAAAGCACCTAAAAGGAATTAGCCCTAATTCTAAAAATACAA
Source organism: Astragalus membranaceus (assembly GCA_039519185.1). NCBI lineage: Eukaryota > Viridiplantae > Streptophyta > Magnoliopsida > Fabales > Fabaceae > Astragalus > Astragalus membranaceus. The sequence goes on along the minus strand of CM076850.1, from coordinate 20,526,260 downwards.
TAAGCATCCAATATTATTTTGTTATTCATTTTTTTATTTTGATTTCAGATTTCTATTTTTAATTATACATATTTTTGAGCCTTTTTGAAAGCGAGAGAAAAAAAAAACCGTTATAATTGACCAAAATACCCTTTTTGGCTCTAAAACCCTAATTTACCCGAAAAATGCGTTCCAACCCTAAAAATGATTTCAAGAACCTTGGAATGCCTTCTAGGATCCGAAATGCAGTGTATAAGGCTCTTCGCTCTTCAATTTATTTATTTTTTGTGGAAAATTAGGGTTTTGACCTAAGCCGGACAAAATTGGGGTATGACAGCTGCCCCTCTTTATTTGGATTTTACCAAGAAATATGAATTGCGCGAGACATATTTCGAAGGTAAAATAGAAATAAAGAATTCAGAAATTATACCAATTTTGTCCATTTGGAGAAACCCGAATTTCCCCCCGTTTTTTTTGTTTTTGGAAAGATAGACACTGTCGTGTTGATGCGAAAACAGTAAATGAACACTGACGTGCAGACAGAAAAGGTAGAATGGGCACTTGCGTGCAGGCAGAAAAGTAAAATGGGTACTTGGCGTGCAGACAGAAAAGGTAAAATGGGCACTTGGCGTGCAGACAGAAAAGGTAAAATGGGCACTTGGCGTGCAAAAAGCGGTAAATTGCCCAGGCTGCCTAAAACTTGTAATCCTTAAACAAACTCTTGACGAATCCGAGTTTGCACGTGGCTTTGAGGAGCACGCTCTTCCTGTTGGACTTTCGAGCGACCGGGGGGATCGTTATCAGCTCCGGAACTGATATACAGATCAATGCACGGCGTCCACTGTATCTTAGGCTGATACAACTATTCCGTTGAACCTCACATGGGACTGCGGTCCATCGCGTTGCTCGTACACGATGTGAGACCTGGGCAGAAGGGAGCGATGATCTCTCTGGGCTCCAATCCGCAATGCGCGCCTGAGCGCTCTCTTTTCTTTCTTTTCTTTTCTGTTTCTCTCTTCCTTTTTTCTTTCTTTTCTTTCCTTTTCGGTTTCTTTTTTCTCCTGAACTCTCCCAACTTGGGGGAGCATTTTCTGGAATATGGGGGCGAGGGCTAGTACCGAAGTGCTCATCCTCTCTTTGTACCTGCAGCTGAAAATGAACAAATGCATGCAATGCAAATGCCATGATTGCTGTTTTCTTTTTCTTATGATGAATGTAAATGTAATGAGTTTCTTTTTTTCTTTTGTCCATGCCGGATGAATGCATGATTTTCTACTGTTCTTATATGTTTGATGAATGCAATGATTTTCCTTTTCTTCTCTTATCTGTACGTAATGCATGATTTTCTTTTTCTTTTGTTTATGTCTGATGAATGCATGATTTTCTCCTGTTCCTATATGCCTTTTTCTCTTTCTCTAGCTTCTCTTTTTTCTTTTTCTTTCCTTTCTTTTCTTTTTGTTGCTCTCTTGGCTCCTCTCTTTTCTCTCTTTTGGCTTCTCTTTTTTTTGCTCTTTTAAGAACCATGGGTATGCGAATGCAAAATTTTGGTATGTAATGCTCTTGTGTTTTGATGAAATGGCAGATGACATGTAATGGAAAACTTTTTCTTCTTTGCCCCTTTTTTTTACGAAATGTGAATATTGCTGATGAATAACATGAAATGATGAATGACATGGGATGCTTTAGCTTTCTTTTCTTCTATGAGATGCAAGTATTGATGTGATGCAACTGTATTGCTTTGATGTTTGATGGGATGATGAATTTTGATTCTTTTTGTTTTATGGAATGCAAACATTACTATGATGTAGACGACACTGAATGTTTTTGTTTGTTTTCTTTTTTGGCATAGGGACCTTAGGATCCTTGAGTGATCAATTCAAGTGTCCTATCGTGATGACTATTTCGAATGTACATTCGACTTAGTCTCCTATTTATTGAAAATGATTTTGTATCTGAGACTCGATTTGATGTCTGATGCAATGATGATGAATGCTTGGTTTGCTAGAAAGAAAGCAGTAAATGACCACTTGGCGTGCTGATGAGAAAGCAGTAAATGAACACTTGGCGTGCTGATGAGAAAACAGTAAATGAGGATGAACACTTAGCGTGCTTTTAATGACCCACTTGGGACCCGAGGGCATCTGAACTCCGAACTGAAGGAGTGACTGGGAATGAGATTTTGAGACTTACAAGTCTAGGATGACTGACTTGAGAATTAGGTTGAAGATTGACACTTGAAGTGTTGATTCTTAGAACTAGGCATGAGGATTAACATCTTGTGTTCATCCGTATTTTCTTAGCAATGCAATGAATGACACATGTAATGCAGACGTATGCCATGATTGATGTCTTGAAAATTATGAAATGCTTTTGTTCTTTTGTATCTGCTTCTTCTTTGTGGTTTATGAAATGCAAATATCAACATAATGCTTTGATGTTTGAATGCAAGTGTATGCGGTGATTGATGCTTTGATGAATGGAATGCTCCTATTCTAACTTCTGTTTGTTTCTTTTTGCTTCTTCTATGAAATGCAAACATTAATATGATGCAATGATCTGATGTTTGATGCAATGATTTTTGTTCTTTTTCTTTTATGGAAATGCTAACGTTAATATGATGCAAATGCACCGCTTTAATGTTTGATGATTGAATGACAAAGGAATGCTTGCGAAATGATGAATGATATGGAATTCTGGATGACAAGGAAAGCAATTAATGAGAAGACATGAAATGAGGATCGCTTGGGATCAAGGGAGTAGCTTTGAATTATGGACGCAAAGGTCTAGTTTATGGGTCAACATATGTCTGTATCGATCTAATGGTCTGAAGAATTTTGATGATGCAATGGTGCATGCAATGATTAGTATCTTGTGGAATGGTGAATGACATGGAATGATTTTGTTCTTTTCCTTTTTATGAAGTGCGAACATGAATATGATGCCAATGCAATGAAAAGATTTCTGTTTTTTCTTTTATATTATTTTCCTCTATGAAATGCAAGTATTAATGTGGTGCAACTGACGTGAAACGTTTTTCTTTTTGCTATGTGATGAATGCACAAAATGTGAAGATGCAAATGTAATTCTTCGATGCATATCCCATAATGAATAGATTGAAATGCCTAGGTGCATGAGGTAAACATTTTGTGAAGATGAGATGCGAGACTTTGAATGCAAGGAATTGAGATGACTATTGCCCATTCTATTGAAAAATTGAATTTGATTCAAACTCCGGTGTTCTCAAGGTTTTTATTTACAAACAACCTCACTTGTTTTCTCTTTCTTTCCATGATGAATGAATTTTGGATACCACGTAAACAACTTGTGTTCTCTCTTTTGAAGCATTGTCTAGTAAGCATGCATAGGAGTGCAAATGTGAATGAATGATTCAGTTAATTGGGAATTAGTTTAGGGCATGGACATTTATGGCAAGTGAAGGAATGACCGACATGGCTATTGCCGAAGCTTATGAGGGATCAAGAGATACAAGATTGCCCCAATTCAGGTCTTTGATGAGTGAATAGTTTGCCCCTGTCTAGTGGTGACAACAACTAGGGGCGTAGAAGATGATGAATTGGGAATGCTTCGGCTTTTGAAAGGGAAGGTGGATCAAAAGAGATTTTGTCTCAACCCATAAAGTTTGATGTTGCCCCAGTCATAACAATGACAAAGCTGCCCTAATTTGAATGACAAGGCCTTGTTTAGGATAGTGAGTTGAGAGATTGCCCCGGTGAGGTTTTTATGGGAATGAATGAGGTGAAGGAATGGGAATGCACTTGCCCCACTTTGGAATGACATTGACAACTGCAGTGACATGGGATGGGCATTGAACAGACTTTCCAAAGACTAGGGTGTGTGGGTGGTGAAGAGAATGCCCCAACTTTTGGGTCTGAGTGGTATTCTCAGTGCAAATCTTTGGTTCTCTACTGATGTCTTGACTTTTGGTGCGAAAAAATCCTTACCTGGTGATCACTAAACCTCGTTTTAATGCATCTTGAATGTGTTTTGGAGTGCAAGTCCCTCTTTTTTATTTTGTCAGCTCTCTTTTTCTGACTGTTCGTTTTTGTTTCCTCAGTTCTCTTTTTTCTGAGGGTTTATTCTTTCTTGATCAGCTTTCTTTTTTCTGATCGTTTGTTTTTCTTTTGAGCAAACACATTGTACATAGATAAGCTTGTTCGTCCTAAGATTAGAATTTGAGAGAACAAAAGCAAACGGTCATTGATCGGAATGGACTTTTCGGGATTGTGGTGTTTTGTGGAGGAAGGAGGGTTAGGCTTAATAAAGTGTTTGAGGCTAATGGGGGGATGCGTTTTGTTTGGCGTTGATTGACGGTTAATGGTCTATGAGGAAGATGGTTATTGGGCTTGTTTGGGCTCTGTTAAAGCAAATTCGTGTCTCATGGTAGATTGACTAAGGGGTTTGATGTTGAGGCCAAAGGAAGTGTTTGAAGGTTTATGGAACCAGGTGTTGGAATGATGAAGTGTTTGAAGGTTTATTTAGACAAGGATCTCATGTATTTTGTGGTAACATGTACCAGCTCACCACTTACATTTCTTTTGTTTTGGGATTTTCATTTTTGAATCCCCCTTTTTTTTTTATTTTCTCTTTTTCCCCTTTTTTTTGTTTTATGATTCTTTTCCTTCTTTGACTCGGGTGAGCTGATAAAAAGTGATGCACTGTTTTTTTATTTGGGGTGATCCTTGCCTAGGGTGATCTTTGGATTTTGGTTTTTCTTGGCTCAAGGTGGGTAGGAAAGGGACTTTCTGGGATTTTGGGGTTTTTGAGGAGATGGCCAAACTTCATTTCAAATCCCGATTGCTTATTTCTATAAGACTTAACTTTAGAACAATAATTTATCTATCTTCATGTGTTTGCTCTTTTTCCTTTTTGTGCCCTAATTTTTTCCTGGACCGCTCTTTGCGAGTTTTCAGTCCACCAGGCGCTCCTTTTTGCCTAGGCCGCCCTTTGCGGGTTTTCAACCTAGCGAGCTTGTTTTCTTGTTTATTATATTATTATTATTATTTTTTTTTTGAGAGACTTGCACTGAAGGAATATGATATTAATCAAGGGGAATTAATGATCACAGACTTGCCCCAGCATGGAGGACTTAAAGCATTAGAATGAACCAAAAGTCAAATACGCACTGATGGGGAGAATATGCGCTTTAGGGGTGGACGGGGCGGGATTAGACTTGGATGGGGAATAATGTTAAATGAAGGAAATTGACTGACTCAGACAAGAGAAACTGCACGTGGCATGCACGCTTACTAGAAGAACGCTTCACCGAGAGTTAACATTGGTTAAAACATGATATGAAAACCCTTTTTTTTGATGAACTGTTTCAGTCTTTTATCATGGAATGGATGAGATGTAATGTCTTTTTTTTTGAAGGAAATACAAATGAGCTATTGATGTGAAAAAACTGAGTGTCTTGGAACACCTTGAGTTTGCAAATGAGTGAGGGTAAACTTTTCCAAAAAGGAAAGATTACTTTGCAAGAACATCTCATCTCTCATCACAACATTTTTGTTGACGCAATGCATGGATGAAAACATTATGATGTATACATGATGAAAATGAAATGCATGAAAGCATATTCACTTGAAAAGTGCGATTATTCTAAAAGTTTTTTTTCTTTTTCTTTTTGATGCTTTCTTTTTATGCAAGACGAAATATGAAATGCCAATGCATCCTTGGATGATGAATGATGCAAGGATGCTGCTTCTTTTCAAAATGATTTTTTTATAGAGGCAAGACAAGATATGAAATGCCGATGCCCCCTTTTTCTTTCGAATGATGGAAGATGTAGGAATGATGCTTTTCTCTAAATGATGATGATTTTTTTTAGAGGCAAGACAAAGTATGAAATGCCAATGCCCCTTTTTTTCTTTTGAATGATGAAAGATGCAGGAATGATGTTTTTTCTAAATGATAATTTTTTTTTTTAGAGGCAAGGCAAAGTATGAAATACCAATGCCCTTTTTTTCTTTTGAATGATGAAAGATGCAGGAATGATGCTTTTTTCTAAATGATGATTTTTTTTAGAGGCAAGGCAAAGTATGAAATACCAATGCCCCTTTTTTCTTTTGAATGATGAAAGATGCAGGAATGATGTTTTTTTCTAAATGATGATTTTTTTAGAGGCAAGGCAAAGTATGAAATGCCAATGCCCCTTCCTTTTTTGAAAGATGCATGTATGGAGGAATGATGTACTAAATTTGATGATGATTTTTATTCATGATTATGAATGAGATGCTTTCTTGTTTTCATTTTTTTTTGTGCAATGAAATGCATGATACTCACAATGGTTTCTTTTTTGTTTTTTAGTTTTGGAACATGATTTTGAAAATTATTTGGAGATGCAAATGATTTATTGGAAAAAAGGTTTTAGAAAAATGTGCTTGACGGGGTATGACCCGCTCCTACGTATCCCCATTGTAATGAGGAATCAAAGCTTACGTAGTTCTACTGGGTCTTTTTTTGAAATAATGCTTATGCATGAATGTCTCATCTTGGATGAACTTGACGAGGATTTTTTTTGTATGATTATAAATGAAATGCTTATGCTATGTAGATGATAATTGTTTTTTGTTTTATCTTTATGTAATGAAAGGTAATGCAAGATGAATGGTTTTTTTTTCAAAATTGGAATTTTATGCAATGCAAATGATTCGATAATGCAGTGATGCAATGATGCAATGTTGCAGGATACTTCTTTTTTTTTAGGTTTCTGCATAAGGAGGGTATTCACAGGCGGAATTTAGAAAACTTTCACACTATATGCCACCTCATATAGGTGTTTAAGGGAAAATCATATCTTTTTTTTTTTTGAAAATCTTCGAGGGAAAAATTAACTGGACGAAATGCAACAATGCAGCACACAATTTGGGAAGCCCTTGTGACCTAAAAGGGGGTAGAACCTATGATCTAAGGAACTTTAGGGATAATCTTCTCATGTAGCTCTATTCACACCCTCACAAAGGCCATCAGAGCCACAGTCCCTCTCATGAAAATCCCCGTAAATGCAGCAAACTGCTAGATACGAAGCATCATAAAAGAGCACAACTCTGATTGAAACTTTCGCGAGTAGCCAAACGGACAAAGGTCCTGATGGGCTCCCACTACTCGAATCCCCTCATCCTATGGTATCCTAATAGACCTGGGTTATGGTCTCTTTCTCTAATCATATAGCCTCAAGGTACAAGTGTGTGTGTGCGAAGGGCATTTTGCTAAAAAAACTACCCCACCTGCAAATGAAATTCCAAAACAGTCCAGACAATAGAAAGCAATAACATGTCGTCTACCCTAGGGTTCAACACCAATCAAATACAACTAATCTAGGGTGCCGACAACAATGCACTACTTACCTCAAGAAGGCGAGCAAAGAAGAAGGGGACATGACAAGAGAGGGGAAATATGCATGAGGGAACTAAGCATTTAAGAAAAGAAGTAACTATCTATTATTTTAAACAAAAGCAAACATAGGAGAAGAATGCATTTGGATGCAACATGCTTATGAAAAAGAAGAAGAATAGAGGCAAAGCAAAATGTTCAAATCAATCACACAAACCACACACATAATTAATTAGGCTTGACCCACTTTTGAAAAAAATGTTTTTTAGTCCCCAGTGGAGTCGCCAGCTGTTGCGCCTGAAAAAGTCCCCGAGGGAGAACCTTCCTCGTTCACAACTTTTCCTAAGACAATGAAGCCGCCACCAATATTTATTAAGGAAAATATTAGGAAAACCTTTTTTGGAAAGCGATTGGTCTTGCGAAACTAGAGATTAGGGTTCGGGGGTCGGTTACGCGCAGGGAAGGTGTTAGCACCCCACACGTCCTCTCTACTGAGAGGGAACCTTTAATTAAATGTGTGGTTTTAGTGTGTTGACTTGAAAATACTTAATTTTGCCTCTCTACTTCTTATTGAAAAATTCTTAATGAAAATCTTTACTTATTATGAAAAAAGGGGAAAAATGGTGTTTTAAGAAAAAACGCTTGACGGGACATGGCCCGCTCCTACGTATCTCCCGGTGCGATGGAGAACTCAAAGCTACGTAGTTCTTCTTTGTTCTGAAAAAGGTTTTTGTCTTTTATCTTTTTAGTGAGTTTTCGAAATAGGACGAGCATTTAGTGAGTGATTAAACTAACCAAGGTTATGGGTAATCACCGCTAAGTACTCTTGAAAATGAGAGCCACTACCGCCAGTCAGACGAACAAAGGTTCTGATTGACTATTAGTATCGACTCGTTTTTATTTGTTCTTTTGAAAGGGGTTTTCGAAGGAGATTGATTGGCACGAATGATCAAACTAACAAAGGTTATGAGTGATCATCGCTTGTTGTTCTTTTGGGAAAAAGACATCGCCACCAATGGCTAGACGAACAAAGGTTCTGATTAACCACTAGCGACGATGGGTTGAAAATATTTTTAGAAAGGAAAAGGTCTTTGTTCTGAAAATGATCTTGGTTTGCAAAAGTGTTTCTTTTTTATTATGAAAATAACTCTTTTCTTTTTGTTATGCAAATGCTAAACTTTTTATGATTGCGCTTGACGAGAATGTGACTCGCTCCTACGTATCCCAAATGGGAATCAAAGCGACGTAGTTCTAACGAGCCTTGAAACTGAAAGTCTTTTTGCTTTGGTTTTGAAAAGTGAGGGGCGCTCATGATGATCAAACTAACAAGGGTTATGGGTGATCATCACTAACACTCGCTATGACTTTTGATACTAACAAGATTTAGGAACAATTAATCACATAACTTAAACACTAAGACCCCAAATCAACATTTATTCTCAAACTCTTTACTTTGTGCGAAATCTATGTGAGAAAAGAAATTTGCAAACCTAAACAAAGTATCTAAGCATGAAAACACTAAAATCAAATATCTACAACATGATTAAGCCCTATCAAGCAAAGAGAAACAACAAAATCAAATTAAAGCTAACTTTAATAGGATATGCGAATCAAACAACACATGAAACAACAATTTTATTTCACAACAAATGCAAAAAATCAACACAAAACAACACGACTCAATTTATTCAAGAGTGAGAGGCACCTTAAACACCCAAGCCTCCCTAAGTGCGTGCTTGTCAATAGTGTTTAAGGCTCTTCTCACCAACAACAACAAGCTACATTTTAAACAAAATGATGATGATAATATGTGAAATGCAAAGTGAAGAGGAAAATGGGTTTTTATACAAAAAAAAGGTTGAAGATGATGCAAGGGTTTGAAAGTTTTTACCTCAAATCCAAGATAGAAGATGCAATGAGATGAAGAAAATAGAAACCAAATCAACAAGAACCTCCAAGGAACTTCAACTCCAACCCAAAAAAGCTTGATGAAAACCTTCCTTGATGATGATGTTTGATCTTGAATGGAAAATGGAGAAGATATATGAAAGAGGGATGAGAATGAAAATGAGATGGTGGTGTTTGGGTGAAGAGGAAATAAAAAATGGATGAAGGAAGGGAGTAGGGAGGCCACGGTTTTGGGAGAGAAAAGGGGAGGTTTTTGGTGTGCTAGGGTTTTTTGGTGAAGGAGAAATGGGAGGGTTCCTTTGAGATGAAAGAAAAACAAGAGGAAGTGAGGGAGAGGAGAGGGGCTACGAATTTGTGTCCTTTTTGGGGAGGAGAGGAGTGAGTTGTTCTTCTTGAATTTCAAGGATCCAATGGGTTTAAAGTTGTGAGAGGGAAGTAAAGAAATTAGTGTGTATTTAGTGGTGTAGAGAGAAGGAAGGTAAAAATATGTTGTGTATTGGATGTTATTGGACTCAAAGGTGTGCTTGTCAAAGAAATGATGAAAGGCTTGATGTGGGCTGATGGTGATGGTGGCGTGGAGCATGAGGATGGAGTGAGGGAAGTAAAGAAATTAGTGTGTATTTAGTGGTGTAGAGAGAAGGAAGGTAAAAGATATGTTGTGTATTGAATGTTATTGGACTCAAAGGTGTGCTTGTAAAAGAAATGATGAATGGCTTTTTGTGATGTGCATTTGATGGGGCTGAAGTGAGGGAGAGGCGTGGAGCATGAGGATGGAGTGAGGGAGGTAGTTTGCTTGCAAAACTAGTGCTTACTTTAGCCAAAAATGGATAAAAGCAAAAAGCACCTAAAAGGAATTAGCCCTAATTCTAAAAATACAATAAGCATCAAATATTATTTTGTTATTCATTTTTTTATTTTGATTTCAGATTTCTATTTTTAATTATACATATTTTTTAGCCTTTTTGAAAGCGAGAGAAAAAAAAACCGTTATAATTGACCAAAATACCCTTTTTGGCTCTAAAACCCTAATTTACCCGAAAAATGCGTTCCAACCCTAAAAATGATTTCAAGAACCTTGGAATGCCTTCTAGGATCCGAAATGCAGTGTATAAGGCTCTTCGCTCTTCAATTTATTTATCTTTTATGGAAAATTAGGGTTTTGACCTAAGCCGGACAAAATTGGGGTATGACACTGTACAGTCGGGTTAGTCTGCTTTTTAGGTCACTAATGAACCGTTACGGATCATGTCCTAAAATCCCTATTTAAAATAAATAATTTCAAAATTAAAAAAATACTAACACATCTCTTTCATTTCGAAAATCAAAAATCTTATTTTCAAAGAAGGGGATTAAGCCGGTCGTACGGCCGGGTTAGTCATTGTTTTAGGATAAGTGAACTGTGGTCCTTCAGAGCCCCATCGCTCCTTCAGACCCCCAGTGGTCCTTCAACACAGATCACACAATCCTAAAACCCCTATATTAAAAAACACCAACCAACAAACATTTTCTAAATAAAGAACTACGTAGCTTTGATTTCTCCATCGCACCTGGAGATACGTAGGAGCGGGGGCCCACTCCTGTCAAGCACAAAAAACTAAAATTTTTATTAAGTCTTCTTTCTTTTCAATCACAATAAAAGGGTAAAATAAACATTTTCTAAATTAATATTCTTTCCTACAACTAATTAGAAGGTAACCTTCCTTAGGAAGGATGTCGTGGGGTGCTAATACATTCCCCACGCATAACCGACTCCCGAACCCAAATCTGGTCTCAAGGACCCTTATCCATTCCAAAAGGGATTTTCCAATGTTTGCCCTTATAAACTAAACTTTGGTGGCGGCTTCATTTTTGAACCTTGGAGGAATCCTCACCCGGATTTTTCGGTCGCTACAGTTGGCGACTTCACTGGGGACATTTTAGAGAGTCAAGCCTAGTCCAATTAGTTGTAGGATTAATTGTTGATTTAATGTTTATTTTTACCCTATCCTTTTGTCTTTTATTCTTGCATATTATATTATTTTCATATGATATGTGTAACGCCCCAAAAATAATAGATTAATTTATTTAATTAATTAAATGAAATTGAGTGGTAGAAATAATAATATAATTATTATTTATTACTTAATAAAATAATTATAGGTGTTATTATATGTGAGCCTTAGTTGGGTTGGAAATAATTATTTAATTTGAAGGGAGTGGTGATGGTAATTCCGGATGTTAGGATTGGCTCAAGCCCATGACCCATTAGCTAGTCATAGAGCTCGAATCACTTAGGGGTCTTGTGGCTTAGTTTTATTTCACTTATTCCATCCAAAAAGAAAGAAAAGAATTCGAAGAGAGGAGAGAAGAGAAGAGAAAAGAAAACTTGCGAAGGAGAGAGTGAGAAAGGAGAGGAGGCGACGGCTACAAGAGGAAGGAAGAGGAATTTCGTGGAACACTCAAGGAGGAGGGAAAGCTTGTTGGTGTCTTGCAATTCCTTGGAGACTTGCCTAGTAATTTCGACTTCCATAAGGTTAGGGGGCTCTTCTTTTCGTTTTTAATAGTGTATGTGATGAGTATCGTATAGGGTTAGGTTTTAGAGTGATTTTCTTGAATGAATTGTGTATTTTGATGTGGTGGCTATGCTGAATTTAATTGTGCAAAGATATGTTTGATTAGGTGTTGAATTGTACACAATAATGATTGAGCATGCCCATTGTTTGATGATATGATTGAATGAAATTTTGGTGAAAAACATGATGGTCAGTCTTATATTGATAAATTAAGGTTGGAGATTTAATTTGGGAATTTTTGGTGGTGAGGAACTCGAATTTGGTTGGCTCCTTAGGCTCCTAGGGAGTTTTGGGTGTTGCTGGAAATTCTGTCTAAGTCTGTGTCTAGCTCCTGGGAGCCAGGCGCCCATGTGCTGTGTCTGTGTTGCCTGTGTCTGGTTCTGTGTCTAGACACTGGGCGCCGGGTTCCCTTGTCTGCGCCACTGTGTTGCAGAATTGTGTTGCTCGTGTCTAGGCACCATGGGAGCCGAGGGTCCCGGAGATTGGATGCTCGGTTTGCTTTCAAATTTGGTATGGGAGTCCCTGGGCACAAAAAGAGTCAGTTTCAGGTGTTGGGTCAAAATTTGGCCGTGTTCCTTGTGCCATGGGCACCAAGGGTCCCAACCTTATGTTGTCTATTTTGCGAAAATTGATACTGGGTTTTCATGTCCAAGTTAAATGGCTCGTGCAAAACAATTTTTGGAGTCATAGGAGTTGTGGTCTGTTATGGCCCTAGGCGCCTAGTGCATGGGCGCCATGTGCTCTGCGCCAGTTTTGGGTGTTCCTGCGCCAGTTCTGTGTCTAGGCGCTAGGCGCCCTGCGCCAGTTTTGCTAGGCGCCCTGCGCCAGTTTTGCTAGGCGCCCTGCGCCAGTTTTGCTAGGCGCCCTGCGCCAGTTTTGCTAGGCGCTCTGCGCCAGTTTTTCCTGCGCCAGTGTCTGGGCGCTAGGCGCCCTGCGCCAGTTTTTGCTGGGCGCCAAAAATCAGGATGTTGCCCAAATTTTCCAAACTTGTTTTTAATGTAACTTTTGACTCGGTTATCCAAATTTAACGGTTCAAAGTGCGTTTCGAAGCTAATTTCGGTGTCTATCCAAATATTCTGGTTTTATGTAAAAATGGGTTGTTTTACTGGTGGTTCTGGACTGAAGTTGTTCAAGGTGTCTAATTTCAATTTTTATTCACTTTCCCTGTGTCGCGTCAAATCCTAAATTGGCCTAATTGAAATTGGTGTTGGTGTGAGTGGTGGGTTGAGTTGGTGAGTGTATTATGGTGTGATTGGTGAGCAGAGGCTTCGGCCTAATTTTAATTAGTGAGCAGAGGCTTCGGCCTAATTTTAATTGGTGAGCTGATTAATACAATGGTGAGAATATGAATAAAATGGTGAGTTGATTAAATGGTGAAATGATGAATTGTGTGGTGTGTTATGGTGCATTTCCATAGCATCTCATGAAACATGTGCATTATTGGTGAGCAGAGGCTTCGGCCTAATTTTATTTGGTGAGCAGAGGCTACGGCCTATTTGTATTTGGTGACGGATCCGACATGCATGTGCCCGTGGAGTTTGGGTTGCATTTCACGCATAATCATACCTTTTGCATTGTTGTTGGGAGATTGTAATTGTGATGTGGTTTCTACCCTTGTTGTGAATCGGTGTGCCTAGTTACCTTTCCTATGCAATGCTTATTCCATATGTTATTAATTATGAAAAGAGACTCACCCTACTGCTTTTATGTTGCTTCTTATGTCGGCAACGTGCAGGTAATAACGAGTGAAGGTTACCCTTAGGCCTTCGTCTGGTAAGAAGTGTCATGCTCTGATACGTAGCACCGGGGGGCGTATTATGCTTATGTGTTATTGTCTTTATGCTGTTAGACTATTATTGATGCTGTATTGGTTTTGTTTTCGAACTTGTTATTATTCCGCTGCGGTAGTGATGGTATTTGGTTGATGCGAACTAAACGGTATTTTCATGGTGCTATGTATCTTGTGGCTTTTAGCCGAACTGTGAAAATTGAAGTTGTTGATTTAATGGAGTAAGTGTAGCACTCGCTTAGATTGTTTTCAAAAAAAAAAAAAGAAACTCTGATTTTATTAAATAGTAAGGTTATTAGAAAAGGGGTGTTACATTAGTGGTATCAGAGCAATGGTTGGTCCGTCCGGCCAAGTCGTCGAGTCGTTGTGTCGGTGTACGACCAACTGTTGTCTTTTAATTGCTGACCAATATTTGTGTTGCAGGAAGGCCAAGAGTTGCTAATGGTAAGTGAACTAGTGGGGGAGAGGCCCCTGCTGGTACTGTGTGTTGTATTGCATTGCCGTGTGTGAACCTTGTGTCCCTGTTGTTGGTTGTTGTTCTTTAACCTTCTTGTATGAACTCTTGGGTGGTGTGTCTTGATGTGGAGTCTAAGTGGATTGTGAAAATTGTTTTGATAAATTACGTCAAGCTGCTACCCGACGCAGAAAAATGTTTTGATCACTCTAAGTGATGTCGTCCATGCTTAAAAATGTTGAGTTTTGATGTTCCTTGATTTATAATTGTTTCCCATGATGAGACTGTCTGTATTTATTTTAAGGAATTATGTCATCTTTTGCGTTAGTTGTTTATTTCTGGTGTTGTTCCTGATTGTTTTGACCTGCAGTGTTGTACGTGTAGGGTCTTCATGAATTGTTTTGCAATTTCCATGCTACTTGGGGTTTGATATTGTACGCTTGGGTTTTATGAAAATTTTTGGTCGTTACTTCTTGAATCGTGTTATGTGGTTTTGAGATCTGAAAAATAAAATGATTTCTGAAATTGTTTTTGAAATGTCTAATGGACGATTTTACGGTTGGATACTAAAATTAGTAATGAAATCTATTTTTAATGAATGAACGTGGGTGTTGATCAAAGGAAATAAATTATTTTGACTTAGGGTTTTAAATGAGGAAGTATGGAGGTGAAGTTTTGGTTGGATTGAAGAATGATTTTTCTAGTTGGTTTTATTTGGAAAAGAGTAATGATTTGTCGTTGTGTCGATTTTAAAAACCTTGTCAAAAATGATTTGATGGCGATTTTGAAAACTAGTATTGGGTTTCTTTGGGAGTAAAAATGTATTAGTATGTATGAAACCTTGTGTGCTCTATGATGTTTAAATTGGTTAAGAAATATTGGCGTGCTCTATGTATTGTTTGATTTATGTGGAATATGTATTGCTCGTAAATTACATAGCGAGTGTGTTGAAGTGATTGATGTATTTTAATTGGTTGGTGTATGATTATGGGGGAGTTTAAACTACGCTTGATGGCTGAATTTGTGGCTGTTTAGATGCTTAATTTGTTGCTAAGCTCACTGTGTAGGCACTTTCTGAGTAGGTTTGACCTTCGGCTAAACTGGGACTGTTTTACTGGTTGATAAATCATATAACTTACAATTTTAGAAACTAGACTGAACGCTTGTCATTTTGGCTTTGGTTTGGTCGCATTTGGAGTAGTATAGCTCCAGTTATGGGCTTCGCAAGTTAGGATAAAATTCTGGGGACCGTCTGGACATAGAGTCAGTGTTTTGATTGTGGTGTTTTCAAATGAACTCCTTTTCGAATGAATCCAATTTCTTTGAAAACTAGACAAAATTATTTACTGTTTAGGCTGAATTTTCGTGTTATTTGGGTTTGTTTTGGGCATTTTAGAAGAGTCACAACTTTGGACACAGTCGCTGCCCCATTTTCTGGACCAGCTGCCTTGTTTGTGAAAACTGTGCTATTCGACTCATCATTTTGAAATTCTAAAAATATAGCCAGAAACTAGACTCCGTAAGTTTTCCGTAGAGGGGTTGTTTGCTAAATTCCGATGTCGTTTGATAGGGTAAATAAATTGTTGAAGTTTACGGTGAGTGCTGGAATTTCCTGCGTTGCTTAGTTTATGCTGTCATTGTAACGGAAAAATGTTTTTGCAATATCTTTTGACCTAGGAGTCCGATTTGAGTAAACTAAAATGTTTCGGAAAGCTTATTCAGAGGCCTAACTGAATATTCTAATTTCAAGGCAAAATTGACTGTTTCTGGTGTCGTTGATTTTTAGGCGTGTCGGTCGAATTAAATTATTGTTGTGTTGTCGGTGGCTTAGAGCCCCAAGTTGTGATTGTGTTGTCGGTGGCTTAGTGCCCCAAGTCGTTGTTGCAGTGTCAGCGCCTTGGTGCCCGAAGGTGTTGACGTGTTATTGATTATAGGATTGTTGGTCCCGGAGTCTTGTCTCCAAGTTGTTGTCATGGGAGGGTTGGTCCCGGAGTTGTCTCCGCATTGTTGCTTTGTTGTTGCTTGTGGTTGCCTCGTTAATAATGTTGATGTTTAGGTGTTTTCTTGGGTACCGCTGAATGGCCCGAGTTATATTGTTGTTGATTTGTTGTTGTGGGCCGATGGCCATTATTGATTAGTACGCCGCTACTATGCCCCATGCGTTGTTGTTGTTGATGATGTTGCTTTGCTGTTGGGTTGTCGTTGTTGATGTCACCTGAGTGGCAATTTTAGTTGTTGATATCGCTTGATGTGGCAAAGTTGTTTGTTGATGTTGTTGTCGTGTTGCTAAATTATGAGGCTTGTTGTACAACTGTTATGCACCCTGTGAGTTTCGTCGTGATGCTGTGATGATTGATGTATTTTGTTATCCTTAAGGGTAGATGAGTGAGGTAGAATGCGAGCTAGTTTATCAGAGTAGCGCAGCGGAGTCTTAGCATGTCGTATTGGGAGGGAACCTTACTGGAGCTTGGGGAGGTGATCACATGGTACCAACGTGATTACGCTCAAATCCCTATCGGAGACCCTTAGGGAGAGGATGTGTCTGGTTGTTATTTCTCAAAGCTACCTGGCGGAATGAGTAGGAGGGACGGCCGCCCAATCACTTACCGCCGGTAATCAGAGAAATGGTGATCAGCATGGTAGATAGAACTAGTTGCCTAGATAGCTTAGTCGTTGGTGTGAGAGTGTTCGCGTCGGTAGAAAAATTTCGAGGACGAAATTCCTTTAAGTGGGGGAGAGTTGTAACGCCCCAAAAATAATAGATTAATTTATTTAATTAATTAAATGAAATTGAGTGGTAGAAATAATAATATAATTATTATTTATTACCTAATAAAATAATTATAGGTGTTATTATATGTGAGCCTTAGTTGGGTTGGAAATAATTATTTAATTTGAAGGGAGTGGTGATGGTGATTCCGGATGTTAGGATTGGCCCAAGCCCATGACCCATTAGCTAGTCATAGAGCTCGAATCACTTAGGGGTCTTGTGGGTTAGTTTTATTTCACTTATTCCATCCAAAAAGAAAGAAAAGAATTCGAAGAGAGGAGAGAAGAGAAGAGAAAAGAAAACTTGCGAAGGAGAGAGTGAGAAAGGAGAGGAGGCGACGGCTACAAGAGGAAGGAAGAGGAATTTCGTGGAACACTCAAGGAGGAGGGAAAGCTTGTTGGTGTCTTGCAATTCCTTAAAGTGCGTTTCGAAGCTAATTTCGGTGTCTATCCAAATATTCTGGTTTTATGTAAAAATGGGTTGTTTTACTGGTGGTTCTGGACTGAAGTTGTTCAAGGTGTCTAATTTCAATTTTTATTCACTTTCCCTGTGTCGCGTCAAATCCTAAATTGGCCTAATTGAAATTGGTGTTGGTGTGAGTGGTGGGTTGAGTTGGTGAGTGTATTATGGTGTGATTGGTGAGCAGAGGCTTCGGCCTAATTTTAATTGGTGAGCAGAGGCTTCGGCCTAATTTTAATTGGTGAGCTGATTAATACAATGGTGAGAATATGAATAAAATGGTGAGTTGATTAAATGGTGAAATGATGAATTGTGTGGTGTGTTGTGGTGCATTTCCATAGCATCTCATGAAACATGTGCATTATTGGTGAGCAGAGGCTTCGGCCTAATTTTATTTGGTGAGCAGAGGCTACGGCCTATTTGTATTTGGTGACGAATCCGACATGCATGTGCCCGTGGAGTTTGGGTTGCATTTCACGCATAATCATACCTTTTGCATTGTTGTTGGGAGATTGTAATTGTGATGTGGTTGCTACCCTTGTTGTGAATCGGTGTGCCTAGTTACCTTTCCTATGCAATGCTTATTCCATATGTTATTAATTATGAAAAGAGACTCACCCTACTGCTTTTATGTTGCTTCTTATGTCGGCAACGTGCAGGTAATAACGAGTGAAGGTTACCCTTAGGCCTTCGTCTGGTAGGAAGTGTCATGCTCTGATACGTAGCACCGGGGGGCGTATTATGCTTATGTGTTATTGTCTTTATGCTGTTAGACTATTATTGATGCTGTATTGGTTTTGTTTTCGAACTTGTTATTATTCCGCTGCGGTAGTGATGGTATTTGGTTGATGCGAACTAAACGGTATTTTCATGGTGCTATGTATCTTGTGGCTTTTAGCCGAACTGTGAAAATTGAAGTTGTTGATTTAATGGAGTAAGTGTAGCACTCGCTTAGATTGTTTTCAGAAAAAAAAAAAAGAAACTCTGATTTTATTAAATAGTAAGGTTATTAGAAAAGGGGTGTTACAATATGTAAACCTTGGGATAGAAGACCATTATGTTTGTATTTGTGATTATTCTTTTATTTTATTGCATATTATTTTTATGTGATGTGTGAACCCTAGGGTAGAAGACTATTATTTTCTGTATATGTGTTTGTTTGTTTTGCAGCTAGGGTATATTTAACATTTTTCTCCTTCACACACTCCACTATCACACTTTTGCACACACGTGAGAATAGTCCTATACCCGGACTGGAGCATAAACTAAGTTAGAACGAGACTAGTAATAGCCCTCTGGATGTACGTCCAGCTCGGTGGTTACGAAAGTCTCACCTAGAGTTTGGTCCCTTCGAGGGTGCTATCACTTTTAATGCTTGTCTATTGTTGTGGCTAGCGTTCTCAAACGGGGTCGTTGGCTCTAGGAACCTTATTAGGACCTTGTAGAGCTACCCTTTGAAAGGTTCACTCAGTAGATACAATCTTAGATTTATTCCTAAGGAAACCCTTCTAGGACACAAAGGAGCTTAATATTCATGCATTCAAACAAATACTAGTGCATTTTCTCCCTATTTTCTTGAAAAAATAAAACAAATATTTTATTTTAGCACCTATTCCTATTTTTCTTCTTCTTTGAATATCACATAAATAAATATAAAAACATCTCATTCTGCATGCATTTCAATGAGCGCCGGGGAATCACAAAACTTTTTACAGTGTGGGTTTCTTCTTTGAATATCACATAAATAAATATAAAAACATCTCATTCTGCATGCATTTCAATGAGCGCCGGGGAATTACAAAACTTTTTACAGTGTGGGTGATGCAAGTATAAAAAAGACCATTTGAAAGTCAGACCACCAGAATCATACTTTAATAAAAAGTTTTGGATTTCCCGACGAGATGAATAAAACCATACATTCAAATCTCACACATATCCATTCATTCATTCATTCAAAGGCGAACTGGCTCATCAATACTCATGCATCTGTCTTCCCGTTCCAAAAACAACAAAAATATTCAAAATCATGTCAAGCATCATGCACTCTTTCTTTTCCATGCATAAAAAAAATCACTGCGAGTGTCATGCATTTTATTTCCTCGCACAAAAAGAATAATTTTTAGTCAATATGCACTGACATTCATACATAATCATTCAAAATCATTATCACATAGCGTAGGCATCACATCATTTGTAAAGTCATGAATTACATTTCAAAAAAAACATATCATTCATACATGTTGCCATCCTAGTTTAAAACATCAACTCCATGTTCGTATATCATTTTCCCAAATAAAACAAAAAAAAAATCATTTCATTATAATTGTATAATTCGTCATCAAATAAATCAAAAATAAGAGTCTGCATACATGTTGCACTAACTCTTGAAAAATAAAAATAATTGCATTAGGATCAAACATTTATTTCCTCATGCATACATGCATTTGCATTTTCCATATATATCCGTCATCATGGGCATTATATTTTGTTAGAAAATAAGAAATCACCATAGAAGAAATCATTTGTTTTCATATATATCTCGTTCTCACGGTACTAATTAACATGCATATCATCATCAATCCAAAAAACAAAGACACTACATATTTTCCCAACTTGCATCATCTTGCATACTCATATAGAAAAAATATACTATATTCATTACTCCTCTTCGTGCAAAAAAAATATAAAAATAAAAACAAAAGCTCTTCATTTTTAACCACCTCGAATGCATTAGTCATCTTGCATGCATCATTTCCCAAAAAAAGAAAATAAAAAAAAATAATGCCACTTTCTTGCATTATTCATCAGCATATTGCAATGCCTCCGAAAAATCATTTTTGGATAGTCAATCTTTTCAAGTTATCATTCACATTCCATGCATCTGCATTATGCAACATCATTTGTTCATTCATGCATTTTTTTTCTAAAAAAGAGATAATAGAAAAAGCCACGAGCACAATTAAAAAAAATTCTGATAAACATTGGAATATCTCATTTAGCATGCACTTCCATTCATAAAAATCATCATCAAATAATGTAGACATTTCATCATTTGCAACATCATGAGATGCATGTAAAAACATATCATTCATACATCATTTCACTCATCCTAATAAATAAATAAAAAAACCGCTGTTTCATCGATCATTCATACGTCATTCCCCGTTTCAGCATGCATCATTTCACAAAAATTATGTCATTATTTTTGATACATAAATGAGGCCTTGTATCAGTCACATGTTGTATTGCCCAAAAAAAAATCATTTAGAATAAATGGTCATTCCAAGTGATCATTCATGCACGCAATTCATGCATTTGCATCATGCATATCTATCACCACGTGTTCCTTCATGCATTAGGACATGGGGGGCATGTAATTTGATTATCCCCATCGCATACGCATAGTTAATCTTTTTTTTAAAAAAAAAACATCATGCATTCATAATAGAATAAAGTCGTTGGTCCCTTCAAGTGATCAGTTCCTCCATGCATTTCATACATTTGCATTTTTATCGTACATATCCATCATCATGTGTCCATTCATACGTTACATTCCAAAAAAGAGAAAAAACATAACAGTATTTCATCATTCTTGCATCATTTACAATAATTGTTTCTTTGCATACTTGACATAGCATTTTATTAGAATCAAGCAATCATTTTTCACTGCATGTGTCGTTTTCTAGAAAAAAAAAAACAAAAAACATGTCATCACTCTTTTCATGCATCATTGAGCATCAATGAGAAACTTTGCACCTGTTACATGCTGCATTGTCTCTTAAAAACCAAAATCCTGTAAAATAATTATTCCTTTAAACATCTTAGATGTCACTGGAGTCAAACAATCACATGCATTTCATGCACATACATCTTCATCATCCATGTCCATCATCATGTATCAGTCCATCTATCACATTTTGTCTCATTTTCTAAAAAAAAAACCATGAGCATTTTTTTTTTCAAAAATTGATGAGAGATGAGGCGAAATCGATTATTCTTCTTTGTAAAAGTTTAGTTTAGCTACAAACTCAAGGTTTTTTCAGATACCCAACTTTCAAAAAAGGAAGTTATTCACTTTTTGCAGCTCGTTCACAATTTTTCTTCAGCAAAATGACGCATCTCATCAGTCCCATGACAAATGATCCAAATGGTCCTATTTTGTTAACTAATGTGTTATCAAAAATTTCTCCTATCATGTCGCTGACTATGTTAACTCTCTTTGAAGCATTCGTATAGTGAACTTGTATGCAACACGCATTTACTCTTGTTTGAGTCAGTTAGTGTCCATATCTTTCCCATCATCATTTCTTGTTCATGTCCAGTCCCACCCCGACCATCCCATAAGGTACATATCCTCCACACAAATACCTAGTTAACCATTTGGTTTGTTCCCAATGATGAAATTTCATGAGCTAACACTTTAGGCCCCAAGCTGGGGCAAATTTATGATCACCAGATATATTGTAAACATTGATGTAAGTTCTTTGTAAAAAAAAAACAAATAAGCCTGTTAGGTTGAAAACTCGCAAGAGCAGCCTAAGCAAAAATTAGGGCCAATAAAAGAAATAAAGAGAAAAAGAGCGGATATATAAAAATAAATAATTTTTGTCCTTGAATTAATTTTTGAGAAAAACAAGCAATCATGATTTGAAATAAAGTTTGGTCGTCTTCACGTATCCTGAAAAAAAATTCTTTACTACCCCTTTGAGCCAAAAAAAAAATCAAAAAATCTTTCAGTCACCCTAGACAATAATCAATTCCACATCAAAAATGGCGTGTCACTTTTATCAGCTCACTCTACTCAAAAAAAAAAGAAAAAAAAGATCACAAAAAATGTGAAATTCAAAAAAAGAGGATTGAAAAAGAAATCCTCAAAAAGAAAAAAGCAAAAGCAGTAGAAATTGTGAGCTGATACATAATATCATCAAACACAGAAGATATCCTGGTCCGAATAAACCCTCAAACACTTCTTGGGCCTAATTATCCTTTCTTTTATAAAACCCAAACCATTGACCTCAAACACTTCTTTGGACCTACTCATCATTTCTTTAATAAGAGGTCATTGTCTCATTAAGCCCTCAAACACTTCTTTGGGCCCAATTGCCATTTCTTTCATAAACCCTAATCATTGGCCATGTTACAACCCTAAAAAAGGTCCATTCAGATCGATGATTGATTGCTTTCATTTTCTCAAAGTTTTAATTTTAGGACAAATAAGTTTATTTATTTACAATATATTTGCTTAAAAAAAATCATCAAAAAAAAGAGGATAAAAAAAAAGAGAAAAAAGAAAAAAAAACTCAAAGGGCTTACACTCCAAGATTCATTCAAGTTGCATTGATGTAAAGACAATGTTTAGTGATCACCAAGTGAAGTTTTCATCAAAACTCAAGACTATCACAGTCTTTAGGATTCACCTAAAAAAAAACCAAAAGTTTATACTAGGATCACTACTTAGATCCCAAAGTGGGGCATTCCTTTTATCATCCATACCCCTTGAACTTGGAGATTTAGCCATTGTCCATCCCATTCATATACCATACCCAATCCATATAGTCATATTGGACCACCTCCCTAGCCCATTACCCTAACTTTGTCACCTTTCACAACCTCACTTAAAGCAACAGTTTAAAATGTCATTCCATAGTGGGGCAATCCCGTCACCTTTCACTCCACCTAAAATTAGGGAAATTCTCCCTACACCCATCTCATTCCCTTACCATATTCACATCCACAAAACCGTAGTGGGGCAATTTCTCAACCCATTACCCTAAACAAACCCTTCCGCAATGTTACTCAAGTCGGGGCAACCTCGCCCTTGTCATAGTTGGGGCAATACCAAACACTATGGGTTGAGACAAAATCTTTCGCCTGCCACCCTTCATTCCAAAGTCATGGCGTTCCCAATTCATCATCTACTACACTCCTAGCTGTTGTCACCACTAGGCAGGGGCAAGTTATACGATCACCGTCACCAAACTCCAAATTGGGGCAGTCCTACATTTCTCGGATTGGGGCAAACCTACCTTTCCTGATTTTGGCAAAAACCTGTCCCGTGTCATATCTGTCATACCCTGGATCAAGAACCAAGTTAACTAACTCATTCATTCGTATTTGCACTATTATGCCTATTTGCTAAACAATGCTTCAAAGAGAGAAAACACAAGTTAATAATGTGAAGTTTGAAACTCTCGTAGTTAACTTTGTGGATCTAAAATTCAGTCATCATGGGACACCCGAACGAAAGAACAATGTGAAGGAGCTGGGAATAACAACCTTGAGTTTACCAAAGTTTGAATTCAAATCAAACCCAATTTTTCCAATAAATGATGATTCCAGAATTTTCACCTCTCTGCTTCTCGTATCAAAAGTCTCATTTCTCATCATTGCAAAAAAAACTTTCTGCATCACCAATAAACCATATCATAAATCACTGCACCATACATTTTATTCCAACATCAAGCCATGCATCTACCACAACTTTTGCATCTAAGCATTACATTTGCACATTCATTCATTCATATACCTACATCATATATTAAAAAAAAGTAAAAGAAAAAAAAGAAAGTAAACAGAGGCAAAAATCATCCACATTGCATTCATTACTCCCACCAAAGTATTGATCATTGCATGCGCAGATATTACATGCATTTCATCGCAACACTTACATCTAAGCATTACAATTGCATCTTATCTGCATACGCATACACAGTGTATCAACTTTATTATTCCAGCAACTTCAGCATCCATTATCCACCACATCTCATTCACTACCTTAACAAACATCAATCATTGCATGTGCATACATTACATGCATGTCATATACATAACATCTATTGCTTCAAGTGTCGATCCCTATATACTTCCACTTCTTAAGTCAATACGACAAGCGTTGAATCTTATATCAAACACCAGATCGCAGTGTTAGCACAGAGTCTAGCATAGATCCTTCAGACCAGTTTGGTCCTTCAGCTCAGTTCGAATTAACACGTCAAAACGACGGCTTCGAACTCTACCATCAGATCTTAACGTCGCCACTGAGCGCGGCGGATCCTTCAGACCCCCAGAGGTCCTTCAGATTAGCTGTGTCTGCCTAAGACATAGTGGACATCCTTTGTGGTCAACATATCAGTTCTAGATCTGATCTTGACCCTCACGGCCCCATCGACGTAGGTCACCCTCAAACTGTTTTATTAGTACCATAGCTAGTTGCAGTCCATCAGACCATTTGGGTCCATCAGGCCCAGGCAGCCCTTCAGACCCACCGGTCCTTCAGTTTAATTCAAATCAATGCGCCAAGCATCGACTGCGAATTAGACACTCAGATCATTATGCCGATACTTCAGGGCATCGATCCTTCAGACCCGCAGTGGTCCTTCAGAGCCCCAGTGCTCCTTTAGACCCCCAGCGGTCCTTCAGAGCCCCAGTGCTACTTCAGAGCCCCAGTGCTCCTTCTTTATTCCTTTCTCGTCGGTGCCCCGAGTGTTAACCGTTCTCTGTTAATTCTCAAACTCTACACTTTTCTACTAAGAGGACACAAAATTAGCATTTGTCTTATCTTTATTTCTATTCCTACTATGAAAACCTTTCAGTTTATCTACGGAATATAAATAAAGAGGGGCAGCTGTCATACCCTAATTTTGTCCGGCTAATTAAAAAAAATCCAAAAAAAAGTTTTTCGCTTATATTTGATTCCTAATCCCTCGAATAGGTCATTTTGCGCTAATTTACTAATTTTGCGTTGTTATTACTTTTTTTAGTGGTTAAACAAAAATTAAAAAAATATGCTAACACAAAAAATTACATAGTAGATTTAATTTATTTTTCTTGTTACAATATCTTTAATTAAAAAACGAAACTAAAAAATAAAATAGATAAGAAATAATACAAATTACAAAAGAAAATAAAAAAGGGTAGGTGCAATAAAAAATTATTATTACAAAAAAAGAGAATGTCCATGTACATGACTTGGCTCAAGAATGCCAAAGTATGGTGCAGCAGCTTGTTGGGCCTCATCATATGGCGAAGCCTGGAGTGAGAACATCTCAGCAATAGAATAGAATGGCGGGGTCCTCTAGTATGGTGCAGTTGTGCCTGAGAAGGGAGAGTATGGTGAGTAAGGTGATATATTTGCCTGCAAGGAAACATTTGAGACTGGCAGGGGCATAATCAGCTACATGAGGACGAAGAGTAGCTAACCAAGGGGAACCCAAGATCATATCCCACCAACAAATGCCAATTAAAACACAGGCATCGTCAATTCATGGCCTTGAATAGACTGTCAAACTTGAAATTTTGCTATCAACCATCATGGTGTTGCCATTACCAACTAGAACCTCGAGCTCTACTGGTAATTACAAAAACTGAGCCAACCGAGGCTAAAAGAAGCTCTCTGAATATAAGAATTTGTATGGGCAGACCTGCCATATGGCTTGTGAATCTCAAAGTGCACCTACCAGAACCACCAATAGGTGTCTCTACTCTAATGAAGCACGAAGACACCGGACACGATACAGACACAAACATGCAAACACCAATTTTAATTTAAAAAATACAAATAATTAAAGCACCTGCGTCGGTGTCGGTATCCGACACGATACGTGTTAGACACTGAAATGTCTTCAACTGGAATTGTCGGTGATAGAGGATAAATGGTGAGGTAGGTGTCTCAAGATCAAGACAGACCTTGGACATATCCAATAATATGAATGATCCAATTCTGATATTTTTTAAAATGTCAGGCTGTAGCTTACCACTACCATGGTCTGTGTTGTGTTCTTTTATTTACATATTATTAAATATTTTAAAAATAAATTGTTATAATAATAATAATAACAATAATGTTTTTTTAACTTAAAATCCTAAGTGGCATTCCAACGTGGCTCGCCACATCAGATAAGTGAGTACCACCCCATACTCAAGTTTGACTAAATTTGAGAGGGACTATGATTTTAGAAATTGGAAAAATAGGGGGACTAAAATCGTGGAAAAATTAGTTGGGGGAGTAAAATCATGAGTGAGTAATAATACGGGGATTGTAATAAGCCATTTTATTAATATATTTTGTATTCTATGTGAAGCGGATTCATCTAATGACTTCTGCTCCACTTTAAAGCAGTGGAATAATTACTTTAGTTACTGTTACCGCTCCTACTGCTGCCCAAAACAAGGTAAATGAAGTTGTACTTTTGGATCGAAATCAACATGGAGTAAATCATGAGAATAGAAAAGATCAAACAGAAGAAGTTACTGTTATCAAGAAGAAGAGGCACAAAACCTCAACAATTTGGAATGATTTTGAGGAAATTGAACTTGAAGTATTGTAAGAAAAAGTTTGCTATTGGTGGGAAATGGGCTAGCATTAGCCATCTAAGGAAGCACTGAAACTTGTGTGCATAAGAAGTTGTACTTGTGAATGGAAAAAAACAACCCACAATTCCATTTCAACCTTCAAATCCAGGTAATCCATTTCTCTGTCCTAATGTTAGATACTCTAATGGGAAGATAAGGGAAATTATTGCTATTGCAATCATGTTACATGAGTATGCATTCGACATTGTTGAAGATGAGACCTGAATGTCGGCTTTTCAGTTTGCAAATTCAGATTTTCAAAAATTTACTCGTAAAACTATAAGAAGTGATTGTCTGGCAGTATACGAGGTAGAGAAGAAAAAATTAAAAGATTGGTTGGAAAGTGTAAGCAAGATTAGCTTAACAACTGATATGTGGAAATCAAGTCATCAAGTTGTTGAGAATATGGTGAACACAGGACATTTCATAGATGCGGGGTGGAAACTAAAAAAGATAGTTTTAAACTTTGTGAAAGTGTCTGCTCCGAGGCATGGAGTTGATGTGGCTGAGGCAAATTTGAAGGGTTTAAAATCTTGGCGGATCGAAAATAAAGTGTTTTCACAGTCTCTTGATAATGCTTCCTACAATGATAATGCTTGAGGAGGAAAAATTATCAACAGACTTAAAAATTGAATCAGCCACATCAACTCCACACCTTGAAGCAGACACTTTCACAAAGCTTAAAACTCTTTTTGTAGTTTCCACCTCTCATTTATAAAATGTCCTGTGATCACCATATCCTCAACAATTTGATGAGTTGATTTCCACCTTGGAGCAGACACTTTTCAAATCATCTTTTAATTTTTTCTTCTCTGCCTCGTATATTGTAGAGATCCAGAAACAGGCTCACGAATAGACAATCACTTCTTATAGTTTTATGAGTAACTTCTTGAAAAGCTGAATTTGCAAAATGCAAAGCCCACATCCAAGCCTCATCTTCAACAATCCAAAGCATACTCATGTACCATAGTTGCAATAGCAATAATTTCTCTCATCTTCCCATGAGAGTATCGTACACCAGGAAAAAGAAACAGATAACCTGGATTTTAAGGTTGAAATGGAATTGTAGGTTGCTTGTATTCTATGTGCAAGTGCTACTTCTTCTGCACACAAGTTTCAACGTGTCTTCTTAGATGGCTAGTTCTAGCCCCTTTCCCACCAACAGCAAATTTTTCCTTACAATACTTGCATACAAATTTCTTTACACCTCCTTCAAGTTAAATTTCCTCAAAATCGTTTCAAACTGTTGAGGTTTTTTGCCTTTTCTTCTTGATAACATTAACTTCTTCTTCTATTTGCATGATTTACTCCATGTTGATTTGAATCCACAGGTACAGATTCATTTACCTTGCTTTGAGCAGCAGTAGGAGCAGTGGTAACAATAACAGAAGTAATCATTCCATTGCTTTCAAGTGGAGCAGAAGCCATTAGATGAATATGCTTCCCGTAGAATACAAAATAAATTAGGCAGAATAGCACTTTTGGTCCTTTATGTTTGCTCCAGATTTCACTTTGGTCCTTTATCTTTTTTTTGGTCCGTTTTGGTCCTTTATGTTTCATTTTCGTTTCATTTTGGTCCCTCACGTATTATTATATTCAATTAAAACATTAAAAACATTAAAACAATTAAAATAATTAAAACAATTACAAAAATAAAACATAAACCCATCCCCCACCGTCCACCACCACCCACCACCACCCACCACCGTCAACCACCACCCACCACCTCCCCCCACCGTCCACCCCTCCCCCCACCGCTGCGCTGCGCACCCCCTCCCCCACCGTCTTCTTCCTCTCCACGACCCGACCCGACCCGTCTTCTTCCTCTCACACGTTCTCACTCCTCTCTCTGCGATTGGACCCCAAACTCCACCTTTCAACTCGAACTTTCTCCCTGAGTTCGATTATGGCGTCAATTTGAACAATTACAGGCCCTACCTCGTGGGAGAACTCCATAACCGTGAGAAAGGGGAGAGAGGGGGTGCGCAGCGGTGGGGGGAGGGGGAGGGGTTCACGGTGGGGGAGGGGGGGAGGGGTTCACGGTGAGAGAGAGAGACAGATCTGGTGGTGGGTGGTGGTTGACGGTGGGGGGTGGTGGTGGGTGGTGGTGGACGGTGGGGGGTGGTGGTGGGTGGTGGTGGACGGTGGGGGGAGGGTTTTATGTTTTATTTTTGTAATTGTTTTAATTATTTTAATTGTTTTAATGTTTTTAATGTTTTAATTGAATATAATAATACGTGAGGGACCAAAATGAAACGAAAACGAAACATGAGGGACCAAAACGGACCAAAAAAAAGATAAAGGACCAAAGTGAAATCTGGAGCAAACATAAAGGACCAAAAGTGCTATTCTGCCAATAAATTAATACAATAATAAATTATTTTTTACATGAATCAAGACAGAATTGGTAATGAAATACATGTGTTTGCTGGTGTTTTTAGCAAACAATCACTGGTTTTATTAGAAATGTTTGTGAGATTAAACCAGAAATCTCTAAAGCAATTGCCTTTAAACACCACAGTTTGTCAACAAATATATTTTAAAAAGGGAGACAATTCACCATGAAAATGCAAATCAAAGAAAAAGAAGTAGTAAAATGGAACGCAGAAATATAAAATGACTTGTATTGAAAGCAATAAATTGCATTAAATGTAAAGAGAAAGGTGCACAAATTCACATACGTGGTACAATAATTCTTTTACTCTGTTTTCGCTGTGACTTGGAAGTTAGAGTTTCAGAATTGTGTGTTTGGTATAATAATTTGGCACCCTTGATTTCTACGTAGAAACCCCTATTTATACAGAAAATAATGACTGAAATGTAAACTGCTATGGACACGTGGCCACGTCTCAATAACCAGTGATGAACTTTGTGCCACGTTCGATGCCACAACTGCCTACGTTGTATTAACCGTAGTCTTGAAATTCGACATAACTGTTTGCCAATAACTGCTTGACGAAGTCCTGAATATACTGTCCTGTCGAAAACTCTTCCTTGTCGAATTGGTGAAGACTTCTTCTGTCGAAAACATGCTGAGATGACTTAAATGTCACTTTTCTTTTCCAAAGGCATTATGAATGATCTTTAATGAAAAGTCAAACCCTATTAACTAACCACTCAAAAGCCTTGTCGAAATTCTAGGTTAACAAATTGCCCCCCAAAAATATCTTTTTCGACAACACAAGTGTTAAGGAAGAAAAAGAATATTTTTGAAGATTTCGAAACATCACCTCCAACAACTTTGCATTAAATGGTGATAGGCAACAATAATCATGACCCTACGCAGATAAAGCGAACCATTTTATTGGGCCACGTCATTTGGTTGGTGGACCACGTCCTTTCAGAATCTCAAACGTGCGAAACGTCGTAACTGTGTAACCGTTGCACTTCTAACGTATAAATAAGTTTCACTTCATCTTCTTCAATCTCATGCTCCCTTTGAACCTTAAACTCTGAAAATTTCTCAGTTAACCTTGCCTTTTCACGAAAGCTTCAAACTTTTTCATCGTTTCGACATCTCTACTAAGAACCCAACCCTCTTTGTTCGTTATTTGCAACAGATGGCTTCTTCCAGCGCTCAACCTCAAAAACAAACAGTTGCTGTGCAAGGCTTTGAAGGCTTCGTTGCAGAACCTTCACCAACTTGGTTTAATCAGATACTTATTCCATCTGGTAAACCTTTTACCCATGCTTATTTAGGTCCTCTTCCTGACCCCATAGAAAGCGAAGAAGTTAAGGCGATTTTTCCTAGTCACCGAAAACTTCAACCCAGAATTTTTGAGGAAACTCCTTTTCATTTGGAATTTCTAAAAAACCCCAACAGAGTATTTAGATCTGCTCCTAAGGTAGAACAAAGTGATTACATCGCATGACTTGACAAAGTTCAAAAACAAAAGGAAACCATTTGGCAAGAACAGGGGATTTTCGACATTATCCAACTGTCGAAATATGGACCCAAATACGACAGCACTATGATTCTATCAGCATTACAGTTCTGGGATATATCCACTCATAGTCTCCATCTGAAGTGTGGCATGTTATCTCCCACTCTGTTGGATGTGGCTGCCATTACTGGCCTGAAACCACTGGGCGAAACTTTTGACCCTAAACTGGCCACCAACGACTATGGCTTCTCATTTAACAACCCTACCTTTAGTGCTTATATTGCTGATCATCATGATACTGAGAATGTTGAAGTGTCTGATTTAGAACATATAGCTTTTCTTACCTTATGGTTGTCATGTTTTGTCTTTTGCTCCCGTTCTCTCTAAGTAGCAAAAGTTTTCGTTCCTTTGGCCATTCAACTCCATAAGGCCAAGAATATCAATTTAGCGAAATTGATTTTGGGGAATCTCTATCAACATCTTGATGGTGCTGCCCTCGAATTGAAAGAAGGCGAACCAACTGACAAATTGCTCGTTGCTGGTCCTATGTGGCTTATGCAAATTTGGCTCTTAGCCACTTTTGAATCAAGGCTGAACTTGTTTATTCCTAAGGAAATTCGACCAACCTTACCAACTAGAAGAACACAAGGAGTTCGACTAGCACAATTGAAGAATAGGGAGAAAAACTTGTCTTATGAAGAAGCGTTTTCCATGTACTTCGACATCTTCAACAAGTGCACTACTTTCGTTGATGCTATGGCGCCTTTTGTCAGATGCACTTTTGGACCATCTTGGTTCATCAACGAATTTCCCTCTAACTCAACAGAAAATGCTGAAGAAATAAACCAAATCTGGGAAGCCTATCTTTCGCCCTCTCTTCTTTCGATCAGGCTCTCTCCAAGCAACAATAAAAACAATCTTGGCATTAGCAAATATTTTCCCAGCTATTTTTCAAGGCAATTTGGGCTATGCCAACTTCGACCGGCTCCGGTCTGCTTGCACAGGAGAGAGTTCAACACTCCAGAAACAGAGCAAGCTTATCAACAAGTCTTCAAGAATTTTCGTTTCAAAGATTTGCTCTTTGAACCTGCTAAATTTCAACCAAGCTTTTCTTGCACGAAGACATTCCAAGATTGGTGGGGAGGATACTATACTAAAGCTTCTAAAGGAAAAACTGATGCAGAAATTTCGA
Source organism: Astragalus membranaceus (assembly GCA_039519185.1). Taxonomy (NCBI): domain Eukaryota; kingdom Viridiplantae; phylum Streptophyta; class Magnoliopsida; order Fabales; family Fabaceae; genus Astragalus; species Astragalus membranaceus. Next base: position 20,494,569 of record CM076850.1, on the reverse strand, counting down.
AAATTTTGTATTCAGCTTTTCCTTCTCAAATTGCTGAGAAGAACAAATCCCCAGGTATCCCTAGATAATTGGAAACATATTTCTTCATTAGTTAAAATTTTAAAACCATTTACCTGATAAAATCTTTGCATTATGAACAGCTGCTGTTTCACAGAAAAAGCCCACTAAAGCAGCACCAAAGCAAAACAAGCCAACAACAAGAACACCACCCAAGACAAAGAAGAAACTTGTGATTAAATCCACTTCCAACTTACTCCAAATAGAGGTACATCTTTGTTAATTAGCTAGACTTTTTAAATAGACAGTTCGATCATGTTTCATCACCTTTATTTCTTTTTCCTCTTTCAGAAGAAACCTGGAATAACAAGTCCTCTTGCAATAGGGAAAAGCCTACTTGTTTCCAGTTCTGAGGTAACAAATATATCTTCATTTCTGTTTCAAGTTTCTTCGACTCTTTTAACACTTAATTGTGTTTTAAACTCGTGTTTCTCTTTCGCAGGATACTGATAGTGATGGTGATAACATGCCTCTTATTCACCGGTCAAGGAAACGAATGCAACCCGAATCCCAAGCAAGGGCTAAAGGGATTGTGATCAAAGAACCACAAGAGCAATCTCATGGACCTCCCCCTAAGAGACTTCACACATCAGTCGAAGTTCCTGTTGTCGAATCTGTAGCTGCTCCAAATGTTCTTTCGACTGAACACATTTTGCCTGCACCATCAACACCTGAGGAAATCTCCACAGTAACTCCAACTACCCAAAATTCTCCTATGGTTGTTGACGTCGAAGGAACAAACAACGCTACTAACGCGAATGTTGAAATAGAACTTGAGCGAACTAACGAGCAAACACCAGACGTGGCAGGCGCTAAGGATTCAATCAAAGAGACGATTGAAATTGAGGCTCAAGAAAAAGCTTCTACCAAAGAATCAACTAGTAGCGCTATGAGTGACCAGGAGTTTTCACTGATGAAGACGACAAATCCTTTGGCTGCTCTTAAACATTTGCTGAGCCTTTCTTCCTCTTCTCCTGCCATGGTCTCCAGTGCTTCGACTACTTCCTTGACCTCTGTTACTCAAGAATCTACTGAAGAATTGCTTCAACAATTAAAAGCTAAGGTCTTGGAAGGCAATCTCTTTACTAGGATTGAAGAGAACCCAACAGAAAGCTTTGCAATTAAGGACATCGTTCAAAAATTGCTACAATCAGAGCCTAATGCAAAACTTTTCGCTTTCCTGATCGAATTTTTGCCAGTCTTTGAAACTTTTGCACTTCACATGAGCAAACGCTCTGAAATTTCCAGGTTGAAAAACCAAGAGGCTGTACTTCATCAAGAAAAAATTAATGCCTTCAAGGTTTCTCAAACCCCTATTGATGAATTGGAAATTCAAATAACAAAGGATGAGCAAGAACTTGCTAACTGGGATTCAAAAATTCAGCACTATGATGAAGAAATAAGAATTCTCCAAACAAAACTGGCAAATGCTAAACTCCAAAAAAGTTTAGTGCAACAAAGGATGGAGACCCCTAAGTCGAAGATTGAAAAGGCAGCTACTGAGGCTCTTCAACATTTTGATGATGCTCAAAAACACCAAGCCACTATTGCTCAACTGGACAAAGAGTTAAGCTTTCTGGAGTCTTCGATTGCTGTGGGTACCAAAATCCTCTACAGGCTCAAGCATTCTCTTCAAAGCCTTTAGTAACTTGTAATAGTGTAGAATTTCTTTTAATGGCTATGTAATTATTTTGATTGAATACATTACCATTTTGAACTAATTTACGGTTTTATCCTTGCTCGATTCTAACTTCGTTTAATGTTGGCTTATACTGTTTTAAATACTTGCCATTTATTTTGAAGATTCTATTTTCGTCACCCAATTCTTCGACTTCGTATGCCCCATTAGAAAAACATTGCAAAATGCGAAGTGGACCTTCCCAACTAGGTGACCATTTACCCAAGACTCTATCTTTTTTATCCATAGGTAACAACACTTTCCAAACTAAATCACCTGAATTAAAGGTTTTTAACTTAACCTTTTTGTTATAAGCTTTAGCTACTCTTTCCTTCTGTCGAATAAGCATTTCCAAAGCTAACAACCTTTCTTCGTCTAAATCAACTAACTCATCAAGCATCATATTCCAATAATGATCAAAAGGAATTTCATACTGTCTTTGAATTCTTATTGATTGTAAACAGATTTCAACAGGCAATACTGCATCGTGTCCAAAGGTTAACCTGTATGGAGTAGCATTGATAGATTCTTTGGGTGAATTTCTACAAGCCCATAAAACTTGATCTAAAGTGTTATGCCAATTTCTGGGTTTTTGCCCAACATGCTTTTTAATCAAGTTAATAATGATCTTATTGGCAGCTTCCACTTGACCATTGGCTTGTGCATAATATGGCGTCGAAGTTAATAACTTAAAACCAATTTCAGAAGCAAATTCCACCATTTTTCGACCAGTGAAAACAGAACCCTGATCTGTAGTTATGGTTTCTGGAATTCCATACCTATAAATAATATGATTTCGTATAAACCGTATTACTGCTTCTTGGTCAACATTGGTTAAAGGTACTGCCTCAACCCATTTGGTAAAATAATCAATTCCTACTAATATATACCTATGACCTTTTGATGATGTTGGTTTTATTTCTCCAATTATATCCAGAGCCCAACCTCTGAATGGCCAAGGTTTCACTATGGCATGCAATTCATTTGCAGGCACATGTTGTATTCCAGCATGTTTTTGACACTCTTGGCATCCTTTGGCGAACTCTATACAATCTTTCAACATTGATGGCCAATATATTCCTTGTCGAAATAACAGCCATTTCATTTTATGGCCTACTTGGTGCGAACCACAAGCTCCACTATGTGTCTCAGAAACTGCTAAATATGCCTCATTTTCACTAAGACATTTCAATAATACTCCTTCAGGAGTTTTCTTAAACAATTCGTTTCCAATTACCACATAGCTTAAAGTTCCGTACTTTACCTTTTTATTGGTATTTCCTGTGGGATTTTGCAAGTATTCTATAATAGGCTTTCGCCAATCATCATTGGCCATATTGTAAATAGCAAAAACTTCTGCTAAAACAACTTCATCAACAATGTGGTGTTGTTCGATACATTCCTCATCTGTATTTGTTGCCCCCCCCCCCCCAGTTTTTGGTGTTGACAATAATGATGAAGAAATATCATCAGACACGAGTTTCTCTTTTATTTCGACTAATTCTTCAAGGCTTTGTTTTGAAACTCTATAACATGATGCAATTTGGGCCAAATCATTCGCCACTTGATTATCAACTCGTGGTAAATGTTCTAAATGAACAGAGTCAAATCTCTTTAATAAGGAATTGGCCAAAATAAAGTATTTAATAAGGTGTTCTTTAATACATTTATATTCTTTGGTCATTTGTTTGATAACCAATTCTGAATCACCTTTTATTTCAATACATCTTGCCCCCAGCTCAAGTAAAATTTCAAGGCCTATAATAAGAGCCTCATACTCAGCTTCATTATTTGAGCAATGATTTCGAATTTTACACTTATACTTCGTTGGAATGTTATTTGGTGAAATAATTAAAACACCAATCCCAACCCCTTTTTTATGACTCGAACCATCAAAATACAACCTCCAAGGATATGTGTCTACGAAATGTAATGTTTCTTCGACAACAGAGTGGTCCACTATAAAATCAGCAACCACTTGTCCTTTAATTGATTTTAAAGGTTGATAAGTTAAGTCATATTCAGATAAAGCTAAAGCCCATTTACCAATTCTACTATGCATTATTGGTTTCGACAGCATGTGCTTAATAATATCAGAATGCGAATAAACACAAACATTAGCTGGCTTTATATATTGCTTTAACTTTGTGCATGAAAAATACAAGCAAAGGCACAACTTTTCTATAGAACTGTACCTAGTTTCAGCATCTATTAAGACTCTACTAAGGTAATATATGGCTCTTTCGACACCATTATCATCCTCTTGAGCTAACATGCTACCTATTGTTTTTTCAGATGCTGCTATATACAATTTGAGCACTTTGTTTCTAATAATAGGCATTAGAATTGGTGGTTTCATCAAATAAGACTTAATTTCTTCAAAGGCTGCTTGATGAACTGATTCCCATTTGAAAACTTCTTCTTTCTTCAGTCTCAACAATGGCGAAAATGCTTGAGTTTTGCCACTTAGATTTGATATGAATCTTCGTAGGAAATTGATTTTTCCCAACAATGACTGAAGTTCTTTTTTGGTTGAAGGAGCCTTCGTTTCAATTATAGCTTTAGTCTTATTCTGATTGATTTCAATGCCTTTTTTGTGCACCACAAAACCCAAGAAATCTCCTGCACGCACACAGAAGGCACATTTTAATGGATTCATTTTCAATCCATATTTCCTCATTCTTTCAAAAGATTGTCGAAGATGGTCTAAATGGCCATTTTCTGAGGAAGATTTAACTACCACATCATCTATGTATATTTGCATAAAGTTTTCAATAAAATCATGAAACATACAATTCATTGCCCTCTGATATGTAGCACCAGCATTTTTTAAACCAAATGGCATTACTACCCATTCATAAATACCTAATGCTCCTGGGCAACGAAATGCAGTTTTCGATACATCTTCTTCAGCAATAAAGATTTGATTATACCCAGAATAACCATCAAGCATGCTGAGGTATTCAAATCCTGCTGCTGAATCTATCAACATTTCTGCCACAGGCATTGCATATTCATCTTTGGGAGTTGCATTATTCAAGTCTCTAAAATCTATGCAAACTCTAAGAGTGCCATTTTTCTTAATTACAGGAACTATATTAGCTAACCATTCGACATACCTGGCAGTTCTGATGAATTTGTTCTTGAACAACCTTTCGATCTCTTCTTGGCATCTGCTTCACTGGCTTCTTCTCTGGTCGAATTGGCAATTGTAATTCCACAATGTCTCGACTCAATCCAGGCATTTCGTCATAGTCCCAAGCAAAGCAATCTTTGAACTCCCTTAGCAATGTTATAACTTTGTCTTTCAATGCAACATCCAGATATGCACTAACAAAAGTTGGCCTCTTCTTTGAGCCATCTCCCAAATCTACTTCCTCCAATGGATCTTGAGCTTGCATTCGCTTTGTTGAATCTCTAGGATCCTTTTCAAAACCTAATGGCTCATTATCATAAATGCAATCAAGCTTTTCATTCATAATAATGCCATTTTCGTCTACAGAACCTTTGGCTTCGACAGCCATTGTTTGATGATTTAATTCGGCTTCCATAGCCGCTTTTAACTTATTTTCGGCCATATAAGCCGTAATCTTGTTCCATGCATTAGGAACTGACATAGGAAACATTTTAAGAATCAGAATACCACCCTTCAGGTTGGGCAGTAGCATCTCCTATTATTTGCCTTTCCCAAACAAAACCATAGTTTGGATGCAAATTAACTGAAGCAAATACATTATCAGCAGGAATGTATGCCTCATTAGAAGATGGACATGGCGCAATGTTCGCCAATCTTTTCTCAAAATTTTCCTTGGTGATGTGATTCACGTCAGCACGAAAATAACTTTGGTCTGCTTCAATGTATTCGACAAGACCATCTTCCTTCCACATCACTAGTCTTTGATGTACTGTTGAAGGCACAGCACCGACTCCATGTATCCACTCCCTTCCAAGTAACATATTGAAGTTTGCTTTGGAAGCAATTACTAAGAACAGAGTGGTCCTCTTGATAGTTCCAACAATCAATTCCACTTCAATGGCTCCAAGAGAGTAACCAGTTTTGCCTTCGTAATTACTTAAGACAATATTGTGTGGCTTAAGGTCAGTGATGGATATGCCTATCTTCTTCATAAGCACTTCAGGCATAAGATTCACAGCAGCACCTCCATCAACTAACACTTTGTTGATGCCAATACCATTAACCTTAGCCTGAATATATAAAGGCTTCAGGTGATTCTGCATACTCGTATCTGGCCTCTCGAAAGTGGCCATCTGTTCTTCGACACAGCCATCATTCATCACATAGTAACACATGGGTTTGTGACAAGCCATATCTTCAGTGAAATCTTCTTCCTCACTATTAGGCACAGTTATGACATCATATTCTAGTGGCAATATTGACACCACATTACAGACGACATCGAAGTCATCGTCGGAATCATCAAAACCAGAACCTATGTCCTCATCAAAGTCGGACTGAGCTTCTTTCCCTTTAGATGTCGAAGATGGAGGACAGATTCTTTCAAGTGCAGGCCTTCTAGGTTTTTCCATCGAAACATCCTTACTTTTTGCCTTATTTACCCCACTTGTAGGCTTAGCAACATCAGCACTGGTACTTGCTTCAACCTTAGAAGCCACCTTCTTATCACCCAACTGGACTTTGATTCCAAAGTGACTAGGAACCTTGTTCACGTCTAAAGAAGCTTTCTTCTTCTGGTTTCTCTGAAAACGACGCCACTGGGTTTTAGTCATAGGATTCTTACCTTTATAATTATTCCAATAATTATACTTGTTGGAATCACCTTGATGGACAACTTGAGCGGGTGCATTGTTGTGAACCCATTTTCCAACAGGGGAATTTGTTTGTGGAACGAAGGATTTACCAAACAGTTTTATGGATCCTTTCTTTCCTGGCTCTTGGCTTGTCGAAGGCTTAGTCGAAACATTAGCCTTGCTAGATGAAGGCTTAGTCGTAACATTGGCCTTGTAACCAGGAAGCTCAGTGCTACCAAAATCAAAGGATGGCCTATTGTCAAGCCATTTCCTCTTACGTTGTTCCTGATCCTGGTACCCTTCAACAGCTTTAGCTGCTTCTTTGTCGAAAACAGCACTGCACCTTGGACATAGCATAACCTCAGAATTGTTCCACTTACATCTGTTGAGGAAATCTATCAATTCCTCTTCAGCTTTTGGGAACACAGCATGTAACTTCCCATCATATTCTTTCAAGGTTATCTATTGTCTCTTCCCTTCAGCATATATAAAACCTTCCAATTTCTTGGTGGAGGATTTAAGTTTCTTTGGAAGATCTTTCATTTCAGCATCTACCATGTTTATACTCATTTCGAAAGGTTCTGTATACATGGCTTCAGCTTTGGGTAAAGGGTCATCTACAACTTGCATTGGAGTTTTCATCTTTCTATCTTCAAATTTTAATCTCCCTTCTTCGATTGCTTTTTGCACAAGATCCCTGAAAAGCACACAACGGTCAGTGTTATGTCCCAAAAAATTATGGAACTTACAATAACCCTTTTTCTTTCTCTGGTCAAGAGTTGGTACTTTCAAGCCACTAGGTACCAATATCTGACCATCTTTTACTAACAGCTCAAATATTTCATCACATTTAGTAACATCAAAAGTATATGTCTTAGGCACAAATCTGTCATTTTTTGGCTCAACAGGATTTTTCCCATTAGCAGGCCTTAGTAATTTACAAGTATAAGGAGGACCAGGCTTGAGTTCAGCCATGTCTATCTCCTCTCTTTCGACATCACTAAGTGTGGTGTCGAATTCTTCTTCGACATAAGCCACTTTTTCTTTTTTATGAAACTTATTTGACGTAGACTTTTCTTCTTTAAGCCTTTCCACCTGTCGAACTCTGTCAGCTAATTGGGCCATATCCCTTAGATGAGATGTGTCCAATTTCTTCCTGATCGAATAATCAAGGCCACCAGCAGCCATTTCGACGAGTTCATGTTCAGGCACTTGTGTGAAACAACGAGCCTTCAGTAGCCTAAACCTATTCAAATAGTCATCAACAATTTCAGGTATTTTGCGCTGAACACTGGCCAATTCTTTGAGACTAATCTTAGATTGGCCCATGTAAAATTGCGCATGAAATGCTTTTTCTAATTGCCCCCATGTGAAAATAGAACCAGGGGGTAATGTAGTAAACCAAGTAAAAGCATTTTTTGTTAAAGAATTTGGGAAATATTTCATCTTCAAATTCTCATTTTGGGCTATATCCCCAGACTCGGTCAAATAACGAGCAATATGTTCGACAGTAGACTCTTTTGTGTCACCACCAAACTTAGTATATTTAGGAACTTTCCAGCCCCTTGGTAACTCAGTTTGCAACACATATTCACACAATGGTGATATGAAATTTGGCCTATGCAAACCTATGTTAAGACCATTTTGCGCCATTATAGTTTCTACTAAAGTGGCTATATTATCATGAACGTCAACATTATTTCGTTGTACTTGTCGAACAACCTCGTCAGCGTTCTGGTTTCGGTTTAACAAAACTACTTCAGGGATATGATTTGCTAACCCTTGTTGTTCGCCTACAACTGTCTGGGCTTCGACCGTAACCGCTCTTTCAGGGTTACCAGGCATATTACCCACCACATTGGGAATTTGCCTATTATTAACCGTTGGGGTCCCAAAGAAATCTGCAATTCGACCCATTTGATTGGCTAACATTTGGTAACTAGTGTTAGTATTTTGAATCAATGGATTAAAAACAGTACCAATTTGTTGGGTTAACATATTAACCATATCATGATTGCTCTCATCAACTTGTTGTCGTAAGGCAAACAAAGATTCATTGGTTAATGCAGTGGGATTTCGACCCATTACACTTTCAGAAGAAACATGTACGGGAGACATGGTTGAAATATGTGGCATTCCAGTAGGCATGCCATATGATCCAGAAGGAAATGCAGGAAAACTTACATTATGAAAATGTGGATTTAAACCGCTTCCTATTGCCATATAAGGATTATGAAGTCCCATATGTGACGGCAAAGGCATAGGTATAGATGCCATGTTTGACTGCGTTAATCCAACGTTAGTCATTGATACTGAAGGAACAGTTGTTGATGATGATGGGGATATTGTTCCCACAACCAACCCTGCATTTACGTTTGCAGAGTCTACTATTGTTCCCTGTTCTTGTGAAATCACGGGATTAGAACTAGACGCATTATTAGTAGGACGAACCATTTTTCCACTTCTTAAGTGCATGCAAATACGAACACATACAAGAACATAGAAAAATTACGTATTAAAGGCAAACTGTCCCACTGGGCGTGCCAATTTGTTTGCTAAGGTTTTTAGCAAACAATCACTGGTTTTATTAGAAATGTTTGTGAGATTAAACCAGAAATCTCTAAAGCAATTGCCTTTAAACACCACAGTTTGTCAACAAATACATTTTAAAAAGGGAGACAATTCACCATGAAAATGCAAATAAAAGAAAAAGAAGTAGTAAAATGGAACGCAGAAATATAAAATGACTTGTATTGAAAGCAATAAATTGCATTAAATGTAAAGAGAAAGGTGCACAAATTCACATACGTGGTACAATAATTCTTTTACTCTGTTTTCGCTGTGACTTGGAAGTTAGAGTTTCAGAACTGTGTGTTTGGTATAATAATTTGGCACCCTTGATTTCTACGTAGAAACCCCTATTTATACAGAAAATAATGACTGAAATGTAAACTGCTATGGACACATGGCCACGTCTCAATAACCAGTGATGAACTTCGTGCCACGTTCGATGCCACAACTGCCTACGTTGTATTAACCGTAGGCTTGAAATTCGACATAACTGTTTGCCAATAACTGCTTGACGAAGTCCTGAATATACTGTCCTGTCGAAAACTCTTCCTTGTCGAATTGGTGAAGACTTCTTCTGTCGAAAACATGCTGAGATGACTTAAATGTCACTTTTCTTTTCCAAAGGCATTATGAATGATCTTTAATGAAAAGTCAAACCCTATTAACTAACCACTCAAAAGCCTTGTCGAAATTCTAGGTTATCAACATGTAGATTGCACTTACGGTAAAAAGAGTAAAAGACCAAAAGAAGCAATACATGGAGAAAAAAGACCAAAAGAAGCAATACATGGAGAAAAAACATTAATAAAATACATGTAGATTGCACTTACGGTAAAAATAAGAAGCTACTCCATGGGTAATCCAAACATTTGGAAAGGCAAAGGGAATTGAAAGTATCAAAAATTTAAAAAGATAACCATAATAGTTATCCACATGATCAATAATAAACAAACCAATAGCCGCAAAACAAGAAGATAGAGAGATAAAAGGAAAATAGGCTAATGGTTTATCAAAGCATGTCCATTGCTTTATCACATGAAGGAAAATATTCATAAAATATTAGGGGTTCACTCATTGATAAAACTAAAACATCATGGGTTGTGCCTTTGTTTGGTGGGCCGACTGTGTGGTTGTGGTTGGGCCACAATTTTCAAATTTTACTACTTACCTATTTACTAAAATATTTAGTACTTACTTAAAAAGTTATTTTATTTTAATATTATTAATTATTAAATAAAAATATCTTTTACATAATTTAAATTTTTATTTTTATATTATATATATAAACGGGCCGGCCTGCTAGGCCAAATAGGCTTTTGGTAAGCCCAACACTATCCTAGCCTTTTTAACTAAATGGGCTTTATAAAAAGCCCAACACTAACCTTTTTACTGAATAGGCCGAGGCATGCCAGGCCGTAGGCCCCTGTAGGTCGGCCTGGCCTATTCCCACCCCTAGTTACCACCCCCACCTTCTTCTTTTTCAAAACCTAACCCATATTCAAAACCCAAAATACCCATTTCTTTCTTCTCTTCTCCACCCACTCTAAAACCCATAACTTAAAAAATCACAAATCCCATTTTATGTGTACCCGTGTGTCTCCCAAGAGCAATGAAGACCAAGTTCGTTGCTCACCGCCCACATGCTCATCGCATTCCGTTTGAAGACAGATTTCCAAATGGTGATGTCAAAAATCAATTTGAAACACTTTATGAGCAAAAGAGGCTTCAACCTTCAGAAGATCCCCTTAATAATCACTCTTGCGATTCAAAAGCTTGAATGGTTTTCATATGTTACGCAACCCTACAGATGCACTAGTTGCTTTATAGTAAGAGAGTTCGATGTAGTTGTTTCTGTTTAAGACACAAATACCATGTTTGCAACTGTTAGGGGTAGGGTTATTGATATTAGTGTTGAGGCCATCAATGCGTTCTATGAGTTGAATTATAGTGGATCTGATTATGAAGATTGTTTAGCCAGCTTGTCTAGGGCTGAAATGGAAACCATTTTGAGAAAAAACAACTATCCTAGGGACCACATGGGAAAGGAAGTAAAAGGAAGGAAGATTGTAGGGTGTATATGACTGATTTGAATTGGTCTACTTTGATGTGGTACACTTTAGTTACTGTTAGTTTGCTTTCTACATCACATAACACTACTGTCACTAGGCCTAGGATTGTGCTAGTAGATCACATTTTAGAAGACCGGTCTGTTAATATTGGGAAATTTATCCATAGACAAATTATTAATTATGCAAAGAAAACCAAAGGTGCTTTGTCTTTCCATGTTTAATTTCTGAGTTGTGCAAGGAAGCAGGGACTAGATCCCATGATGGTGATGATTTGTACCAATGTCTGGTGTTCTTGATACCACCTCTCTAAGAAGATTTAAAAGTGCTCTGAAGAAAACTGTTAAAGCAGCTGAGTGCTATCAGCACCTGCTCCGAAGAACAAACCAGCTTGAAGTTTGACACTCTTTCTAGCTGGAGAGCGTGTTGTAGTCTTCTCTGGAAACTTGGAGATGGGAAAGTCATCAAGATTAGAGTCATTAGAGACACTGATTGTCTCTTGTTAAGCAGTCACCTCCTCTTCAATCCATGCCTTCTTGCTTGGCGGAGGCACCACAGATGAGGTGCCGCCAGCATCAACAGAACCTTCAAACTTATGCAGAAGTTTCCCATCCATTTTCACTCTCTTTCTCTTTGGAGTTACTACCTTAGTGTTGGCGGCACCTGTTGGGGAAACTGCTGACTCTTCATTAGCAGCAGCATCACCAACATCTTCATCAGCTAGTTGTTGTGGTGATTGTGGTGGGGTAATAACAGGATCCCCAACATCCTCAAATTTAGTAGATTTAGGGACAAATTTCCTTTCCCTAGCTCATCTTTAGTCCTCCTTCTCTGACTACCGTCAGCTTGCCTTTCTCTTATTGGCTCTTCATTCCTTAACTCAGGCTCTCTCTGCTCCTCAAACACCTCATCCAAAATCCAACTAGGAAATTTAGGAATAGTCCCAGGCATCTTATATCCCAATATCAAACCAAACATCTGTTGCTGCCATTGGAAACTACAGAAAGCTTGCATGCGCATGAATTGATGCTGTGACACCTGCTTATTCGTGCTGCCAGCACCAGAAGAAGCTAGTTGTTGGTATTAGGTTTCTCAATAGGCTCTGAGCCGATTTTGGTGCAATTTTTGTGGTCTTGGGAGCACTAGGCTCTACTTCAGCAGTTTTCTTCAGAACACTTCCAAATTTTCTTAGAGAGAGGGTATCAAAAACCCTAGACATTAGATACAAATCATCAGTGTCATAGTATGTAGTCCCTACTTTCTTAGACAACCCAAAAATTAAACATGGGAAAGACAAAACACCTTTGGTTTTCTTTGCACAATTGATAATATGTCTATGGATAAGATTCCCAACATTAACAGACCGTCCATCCAAAATGTGATCCAGTAGCACAATCCTAGGCCTAGTGACAGTAGTGTTATGTGTTGTAGGCAGCAAACTAGCAGTAATGAAAGTGTACCATATCAGAGCAAGCCAATTCAAATTAGTCATTCAATTTTCCTTTTTCTTCCTTTCCATGTGGCCCTTGGGACAATTACTTTTCTCAAAATGGTTTCCATTTCAACACTAGAAAAACTGGCTAAACGATCTTCATAATCAGAGCCAATATAACTCAACCCATATAATGCATTAATAGCCTCAGGACTAAAATCAATAATCCTACCCTTAAAAGTTGTAGAGCTGGTATTTGTGTCATAAATAGAAACAACATACAACTCTCTTACTAGTGAAGTAATTGGTGCATCAGTAAAGTGCACAATATATGAAGACCATTCAAGGTTTTGAATCGCAAGAGTGATGAGCTCTCTGTCTTCATACAATGTTTCAATCAACTTTTGACATCACCGTTCAGAAATCTGTCTTCAAACGGTATATTGCGGTGAGCCAGTGGGCGGTGAGTGACGGACTTGGTCTTCATTGCTCTTGAGAGACACACGAGTACACAAAATGAGGTTTGGGGTTTTAGAGTGGGTGGAGAAGAGAATAAAGAAATTGGTAATTTCAGTTTTGAATATGGGTTCGGTTTTGAAGAAGTAGAAGGTAGGGATGGTAATAGTTATGAAGGGAAAGAAAAAAATAAAATAAAACGGTGCTTTGGGTTTTTTGAATAAGTGAGGACAAATGAAGGTGAAAGTGGGTTTTGGGTTTCGAACTTGCTAGAGAAAATACGGGTTTCACCAATAAGTCAAAACACAAAAGTAAAAAAATGACTATCCAAATTTTCAGATTTAAAATAGGCTTAAATATGTTTTTGCCCCCTGCAAATAGGGGGTCATTTGGTTTTAGTCCCTCCAATTTTTTTTTTAAAAAACTCGTTGCAAATATTTTTTGTTTGATATTAGCCCTTCTGTCAAGTCTCCGTTAGTGGTTTGCTGATGTGTCTAACGGAACTGCCAGCTGGCTTTGCCAAATCATTATTTTTAATTTTCTTTTTATTTTAACTCCATCTCATCTTCATCTCTCTCTCTCTCTCTCTCTCTCTCTCTCTCTCTGTGTTGTTGTTGTTGAATATACTCCATCTCATCTTCATCTCTCTCTCTCTCTCTGTCTCTGAACTACTTCATCTTCATTTTTTAAAAAATTTTCTCATTGCATTCCACCACAACCACCCCCTCTCTCTCTCTCTCTCTCTCTCTCTCTCTCTCTCTCTCTCTCTCTCTCTCTCTCTCTCTCCCTCTCTCAACTTCTTCGTATTTCTCCTTTCTCCATAACTTCTGCATCTTCAACAACAACACCGCCACTAACTCCGGCGACCCTTCACCGAGAACCACCGCGCTCGAAAGCCCTTTGGCTCATCACTACATTAAAGGTTAAAGGTTGACCCAAATCAACCCCAAATCAAACCTAGGTTCCCCAAATCAGAACGTGCTCTCATCGCCAACTGGGTCTTCATTTTTCTGGGTGTGTTTTTAGTTAAATTAATTTTAATTTTAGTTCCTTACATTTTATTTTGGTTCTGGAAATCGTTCTTCATGTGTGAAGAAAAGAGAGAGAAGAATGATTGTACAAGGGGTTGAAGAAAAAGAGAGAATAAACCAATGAGTTTGTGTTGTTGTTGAAGAAGATTATGGGTTTGTACTTTGTAGATGATGATGATGATGATGATGATGATGATGATGATGATGAACACCGGAAGAGAAATGGGTGAGGGTTCGTAGATGATGATTGGCTGCGAAGAGATGATGATGATGAGGTTTTGCTTACCTTGTGGTGAGATCTGTGACACAGTTTTTCAGATCTATGGGTGGTGAGATTTGTGGTGTACGGTGGTGAAGGGGTGAAGAGATGAAGAGAGAAAGGAAGGGAACGAGAGAGAATGAATCTGGGTAAGGAGGTGAAGAACAAAAACAGATGAAGAAGAAAGAGTATTGAGCAAATCCAGAATTTAAAATAATTAAATGGGGTTCATTAATGACGTGACATATACAATCAGCATTTAAAATAAAAGAAAATGAAATAAAAATGTCAAATCGGCAATCTGTTAGACACATAGGCTGTTTTTGTAACTTTTATTTAACCTCCGTCCCATATTATATGTCGTTCTAGCCAAAAAAAGTTGTCTCATATCATATGACGGTTTACAATACCAATGCATCATTAATGTTTTTTTCCTGTCATACCCTTCATATAATAACCTCTCTCTTCTTTCATTTCTTTTAATTTATCTTCTCAATGTCATTACTGAGAGATAATTTTGTAAAGTAACTCAAAATTTCTCTTTCCCATACAAAATTAACTGTTTTTCTTAATTTGTGTGAAATTGACAAAACGTCATATAATATGGGACGGAGGTAGTATATCCTACGTGAAATGAAGAGTTAGCCTACTAAGCATTTGATCACCTAAGCTAAAGAAAAGTATAATTGAAACCCATTATGTGGTATTGTAAAAACCAAAATTATTGTAATTGTTCTAAGTTCGAAAGAAACATTATATATATTATCCTTACTCGTGAATATTTAAAAGGTAAAAGAGAATATTTTATTTATAACATAACATTTCCACAAATGAAGAAGTCTCAATCCAATCACATGGTGTGGTGATCCAAAAGAAACAAAAAAATGCAATAAAAAGGAGGTTCAGTTGTGATAGAGTAGAAAGAGAGAGTATGTTTTGAGTTACCTGAACCACAATATTCAGAACATTGCTGATGAAACAATATTAAGTGCCTCTCACACCATGAATGTTATGTTTTGAGCCATGAATGTTATGTTTCACAGTTGAGAAAATGAAAGATCGAACCTTTGGGTTTGAATCAGTACCAGTTGAGAAAATGAAACGTGAAGGTACAAGAAAAGCATGGAAACAGAATTTTAGATCGGATATAAAGGAGGAATACTGAAACTGAAACCAGAGTTTTGAAACTTCAACAGAAATATAGCCGTTACAGTATATTTGTACTTTCGGATCCTATTGGATGAAAACAACATGGCACATACTTAGTAGAACCCCTCACTACTCACTGGACACCCCTAAAAGTAGGGAAAATACGAAAATACCATTAATGAAACGCGCGCTCCCCTTTTTTCTGGGATTACGACCGTCCAGAAGTTTACCACCGAACCGGTTCGGAAAGAAAGTATCAGGTGTTATTTCTTGACAGACACCCCCTCCAAAAATGATTTTACCACGTCCGGAAGTTAACTTCCGAACCGGTACGAACCCAAAGTACCGAACCAGTGAAAAATATGACAGATATTTTATGTTGTTAAACGGCTCAGATTCCACCGACACCGTGGAACTATCACCAACAAGGAAGATGGTGTTTGGTTTCTGTTCTGTACCGTATCTCGGAAGGTATGGACGATCCGAGATAGTTGGTAGTATTAGGTCTTGATTAACCAAGCTCCGTTCCGATCCGAGGTGGGGTGGTACCCGCAAAGACACTCCGACACTCAAGTCAACTAGTGAATTGATTTAAGGTAAGAATGTTGGAGAGAGTGCATACCTTTGGCATTGCATTAATGCTTATTTATAGAGTAAAATGTGTGTATGACCTAATTGACCAGAGCCGCTCAATCTAGGGTTTAGATTTCAGTCGTTCGATCATGGACTTGCCATTGGCATTGGGCCTCAACCACTATAAGGGCGCGGCCCAATCCATAACAGTTTCAATGTCGCAATCCTATCTTCTGTAGGATGAATAAGGATATAACATTCACCCAGTTGAACGAAAAGACAGAGAGGAAGGTTCACCGAGAGGGAGAGTGGCGTAAAGACATAAGTCGTTTACGTTTCCGCAAGCCCAGTTATGGAGATGACGGGGCTATTCGTTATTCAGCTATGGAGATTCGGAGTAACGACGACGTACGCATAATGATGGAAGCACATGCCAATGTTCCAAGAATCCGCCCGTTGGAGATGTATGTCGAAACAATACGCACTCCGGACAAGATTATTTATTTTTTGCAACAAGGACTTTAAAATAATCGCCAGGTTCGTTATTGTTTTTTATTTGTTGTTCTTATTTTGTTATGTTTCAAAAAACTTAAATAAAAATTGAATGTTTCGTTTTGTATTGTTGCTAGATTTTATTCAAATAAAGATAAAAATTAAAAAAAAAACTGGCATTCAGAGGACTGGAAAGCAAAAATTCGACGGTTCATAAGTTTATTAACGAACAGGTTCGTTAATAAAATGCCGAAGCATGCCAAAAACACGGGTTCGAAAATAAACTTTCGAACCATGCAGATCCCCATTAAAAAAAACAGCGACGAAAACAGAGAAAGCAGAGACTCTTTGATTGCCTTGGGACCCCTGAGTGAGAGAATTGTGGATATGTAAGTGAGTGAAAGAGTGAGGGAGAATGTATAGAAAGTGTACGAGAGAGAGAGAGAGGGAGAGAGAGAGAGAGAGAGAGAGAGAGAGAGAGAGAGAGAGAGAGAGAGAGAGAGAGAGAGAGAGAGAGAGAGAGAGAGAGAGAGAGAGAGAGAGAGAGAGAGAGATTTAGGGTTGGAATGGGGGTGTGGGTGTGTGAGAGAGGGAGGGGATAGGTGAAATTTGGGTTTAGGGAAGGAGGGGTATTTTGGAGATTTGGGGGGGGGGGGGTGTTGGGGGGTTTCTAGTGAGTAGGGAGGGGGTTGTAAGAAGTATGGCCCAAACAACATGCATATAAGCCCAATTTACATCATAGTTATTGAAGTGCATAAAAAGCCCAATACAAATTAGTTATTGAAAAAGGCTCATTCTTTTGGCACACCCTCACTACTCTCTTATCCCTCAAAATTGGTAAAAAAAACTAAAATACCCCTAAGCTAGACAATTTTTTCCTTCAACTTCGTTTCGTCTTTTTTTTCCTGCGGTTTCGCTAGACTTTATACCATAGTACTGAACCAAAACGATATCAAGATACTATTTATTTAAAATGTTTGCTAATTACACGTACGATACCAAGGTGACAAGTTTGTCTACTTCCAAGGTACCAAGTGTGTTAATCATAAAATACACCTCCTCAAATTCGGTACAAATTCGGTACGTACCAAACGTGTAGCAGATTGTGCAGAATCATCTTTTAATGGATATTTTTTATGTTTAACAACTTAAATTCCACACCGATATTTTTGATCAACAGATAGAATTTAAACGGATATTTACCCTTATTATTTTGGTTAAATTCTTCATTTATCCTCCATTAAATGAATCTTCTATCTCATTTTTAATCATTAATTACAAATATCTGTTTATGTCATTTTATATTTATAAGTTAGTTCAACGACCGATTTTACCTAAAGCTTTAAATTTAATCTACTAGTTTGTTTTCTATTAGCTTGTTCGCTATAACCTACCTTATCTGGTATTTGTTTTCTCTACCATGCAAAGCCTCAATGTAGTGGTGACAGTTTAGCCTTATATATAATCCCAATATACTTGTATTCAATTCCACAAGAGCATATTGTATGACCTAAGTTTTTCCCCTCTAATTAATAAAAAAAATCCCCTTCCCCTTCCCCTTCCCTTAATTAGCATGTATGTATTCATTGTAGCAAATTTAAACAACCTTTGAAGATTTTTTATGTTTATCACCACAAGGGAAAACAATAGCTCTTAATTTATTCATGTGAGGATCTTCTTTTTAACCTTGAGAGAAACAAAATGAGTGGGTGCTTAAACAAAAGTATCTAATACATGCTGCTTATTATTTTTACAATTTTTGAAAAAAGTTTAGCATGGGAAGGTGAACCCCACTAAAGATAAAATTACTAATTCATATATTTTTATCGAACGTGGCCCACTAGAAGTTGATGATTCAGAGATTACCCAATGAATTATTATATAAGGCTTTCTAAATTTTTAATGCATTGCATGGATGGAAGATAATCAAAGTGTTTGCACTATTTTCATCTTTGAGTATATGTGAAGAAAGGAACATATAATGCCACGTAAAGTTTCTCCTCGTTGAAAATGATCACAGTTTCGGATTTCTATGATTCTTAAAGCACGCGTAATCTATACCTTTTCACTTGGTCGCTGAATCCTAGCACTCAAACCCCTTTATGGCTGTCTAGAACTAGAAGTGAATTGTATATAACTAGTTAGAATGAGTTGATTTAGTTCTGTTGTGAATGAATTGATTTTGTGTGTGTTTGGTTCTGTAGTGGTGAAAGTTGATTTTCAGATAAATAGGTTTTATAAAATTGATTTTTAATAAAAATTTGTTGAAGTTAAAGTGATTTATGTTTGAATGAATTCATATATGAAAAAATGAGTTGAAAAATAAATTTGAAACTAAAAATCACTTTTGGAAGCAAAAACTACAAATCTTAGCTTCAAGTTTGAATTAACTCTAAAGGCAAAATCAGTTTAGCTCGAGAACACTCAAACATGTCAAAAACAATGTTATGTCTCCAAAATCACTTTTGGCATTAGTAGCAAGAATGACAATGTAGCTAATGCCGCTCTTGCCAAAAATATAGTGCCCAACTCAGAGATGGTCATGCCAATAGTCGAGTGGACCTCTTTACACCAAGTGGGAGGCCAAGAATGGCCGCCACATCTAGAAGAGTTTGGGTTAGCATTCCCCATGGAAAGACAAAGACATTAACTCTGATTGACCAAAAACCCATAAGGGGGATGAGTTGGTTAAAGTGAGGGGTGACATCACTAATGGAGAGGGTGATCATGTCATAGAATCTCCATGCCTTCCATTGACTTGATTTGGCAGCAACCTTTCTCTTGACCCAAACAATATAGGGGGGATGAGTCCTAGGCCAAGTTCTACATTCAGTTGGTTCAACATTTTCAGTGAACCAGGAATAAGTGAAAGGAGGACTGTACATGCTCTCACGGGGAATTAAGGCATTCTTAAAGAAATAAGCGCCCTCTAGGATATAAGAAGGGGCAGTTTGCTGAGTGCGATAATCCTGAACCTCCATCAAGATGGTTAGTTGCTCAGGATCCTCAGAGAAGGGGATTGGCTAAAGACGGAACAAGGCTCTGATTATCAATATTTTGTATTTAATCAATATTTCCCCTGGTCTCTTTTATAAGACAAAACTGGTCAATGAAGGTTGGTGTATTTGGTCCAAATTTTATACCAAATACATCAACCTTCGTTGACCAGTTTTTGCTTATAAAAGAGACCAGAGGGAGTACACAATAACTAGTTTATTTGTTATAACGGTCTCGCCATTTTTTAGGAGACACTTTTTACGTCACCATAACTATTCCATTGGCTAATTGGCAACATAAAAAGCGGGCATTTATTAGCATCTAAAAATTGTTAAGTCCTCAACCGAGTGAGGCCTCTATTGAGGTAAAGTCGTAGCCGAGGAAAGATAAGTAGATTGGCTTAATTTCACGAAGAGAAGCTTGTAGAGAGCCATTTGGAACTTCTGGCTTCTGAGTCCTTTCCTTTTCTTTTGAATACCTTGCAGAGTATCGCCAATAGAAGATCCATGATCAAGTTATTTTCCAGCCCAGCATTGTGTAGGCATGATTTAGCCGATGATCCATTAGCCGAGGGAATCATTGAAGATATAAGAAAATCAAGAAGGCAAGTGGACTAGCTAGGCACATGGCGGATAGCATTGAAGATCAAAGGCAGAGCGTGGAAATGGTCAAGGATCATGTTAAGGTGCCTAAAATGTAGGAGATAGTGGATAACTCCCATGTTCCATGCCCTAGGTAGTTAGTGAGGTGGTTTCTTAGAGTTTTTAGCGCATGATAGGCATAATGTACGTTATTCTTTGCCGAGTAATCAGTTTTTTTATCATAGTTAGTTGTAGGCTAGAGATCGCGGCCAATAGAGACCATTGTATTTAAATACTAGGCTTGTAAATATTCTTAGACTCGACAATTAATCACTCTTATTTTCAAACATTTTTATGTCCCTTTTTACTGTGCAATTCCTTAGAATAGTCTTAGAGTAATCAAAACTTCATCAACGCCTAATCCTAACACTCTTTGGAGTAGTTTTTTAAACTGATAGCCGAGGAAGAGAGTTCCTTCCTCAGCGTAGTTTCTTGAAGAAAGGGAATCAAAAGGCTCAAGCTAGTTAGCCGATCCTCGACTAAGTTCAAAGTTTGATAACACTCCCAAAGTTTATTTGTTTCTCTTTCTAAATCATATCTCGCTATACCTTTCTTTTAAACTTGACGCGAGTCGGGAAGCGATAAAATTTGGATTCTGAAATTCAGCATATAAAAGTATTACCGGGTATGTTGAAGCATAAAAGATAGATGTTTTACCGATGAATTTAGAGGAGAAGGTTCATATGATACCTCGCTATAATCTAGTTAGTGCTGCTAGGCAACTCATCAGGACAAAAATCGACATGTAGATTATTCTGAAGGAGTTGACGGAGTGTACTAGGGTGTAGACGAACTATTCTCTGATATCTCATCGTCATTGCTCGAGATCGATTTGATGATCGAGCTTGGGGAACCTCCCTGGCAGCAGCAAGCCTCCTAGGAGAAGTTGATCCTCTGAAAACTGTCTGTTGTCAACAATTTTCAATCATAATTAACTTCACAATAGTTATTATCATACAACACATAGTGTAAAACGTGGCTTATAAATCATAAGGACCGATTGTAGCACATAATTGACATCATGGTACACATCATAAACGCAATGATGATCACAAATCCAAAGATGTAGTAACAAATAAGAACTTAAGCATGAATTAATTCAGAGAAACCTAACCATCTAAAACCTAAAAACCTAACTACATAAAATCTAACAACGTTAAATTAACAAAATATATAAATTATGATTAAATATAAAATCTAATTTCCTTAAACCATATTGATAAAAAAAAACTTCCTTAAACCAAAATAACTAACAATATATAAACTAAAATAAACTCTTAAAAAATCTAATAGCGTTAAAAAAAACAAAATATAGCATTAAACTAACAAAGTATAGCCTGAAACCTAAAATTGTGAAACTAACAAAATATAAAAAAAGTAAGGTATATTACCATTGAGAAGCTGACCGAGGGCACAACGGGGAGGGTTAAGAGATCAACAAAGGGGGGAGACCACGACGAGGAAGAACCACAACGTGAGATTGATGGAGATCGACACGATACTAACAGGGAACGATGCAAGAGCGACTAAGAATAAGAGAGACAGAGAAAACGAGGGAGACTGACAGTGAGAGAGATGTGAGAGCTTTAGATTTACGGAGAAGAGAATAAATAGTTCATGTATATATGAGAAATAATTTATAATACCGGTTATTGTGTATAACTGGTATTTTACACAATTGCCACCTTTACAAAAAATACAAAATTGCCACCTTGTTTACCTATAATACCGGCTTTCACCAAAATCAATGTTAAATCCCTAAATTTGATGTCATTCCTGTACTAGTAGCTAGGGGTGTGCAAAGTAACCAATATATTAGAACCGTTCCAAATACCATATTGGACCATTAATAAAAGTCCATACCTTTTGTAAAAAAATCCAACCCAGTTTTTTAAGTAAAAATATTGGAACAACAGTATCCCTCTTTTTAAAACTGGTAAAAAACCTTTTCCATTTGACTGAAAGAAAAGTGTTTCACGTCTCCTTCTTTATCGTCTTTTACAACTCTCCTTCACCTACCGGCACCACCGCTACTAGAACCACAACCATTAACCTCTACGGGAACCTATTTCAAACCATTTGCCTCACGTGTCTCCTTCCGCCGTCGGCACCACCATGTCACATCTCTCCTTCCGTCGCCGGCACCACCGCCTCATATCTCTCTTCCCGCCGCCGGCACCACCACCTCGCGTTTCTCCTCCCGCCGCCAGAACAGGCTGTTGCTTGCAACTGGTGATGGTGCTTGCACTTGCTTCTATTCTAGTCACCATCTATCTCTCTTCTCTACTTATTTTCCATCTTCAAGTTCCAGATCTCTTATATCTCTAAGAAAAAAAAAGAAAAAATGTGTTGCTTATCTCCTGGGTCACCCTTTCTTTACTGCATTCTCATTTTGGTTGAATGCAAGTACTATTTAGTTACTTTACTTTAGCTTTTTTTCCATTTTTTTTTCTACATTTAATTTTTAAGCCTCATGTGCAAGGGTTACTAGATGCTTCTGAGAACTAAGAAACATTTTTAATTTTTCCTTGTTCTAGTTGTAATTCAAGTAGAGTGAAAATTTGGGATGCTGAGCTAGTTGTTAGTGCCTTACCAGACCGACGGTTTGTACTCCTATATGCTTATACTGAAAACCGGTTTTGGCAGTGAAAACCATTTTTCGGAAATGGTAAACCGTTTTTTGGAACTGAAAACCGGTTTTAAAATGGTAAATGGTTTCTGAGACTAAACCGGTTTCAAACTGGTTATATACCGGTTTAGAACCGGTTTATAGATACATACCGGTTTTTTGAAAACTGGTGAACCCAAACTGGATTTGAAAGAGGTATGGTGTGGTGTGGTATGGTTTTTGTACCATGCACACCCCTACTAGTAGCAAGTTGGGTCTAAAATTCTCACCACTCTCCCTATTTGCCCTATATCTAAATGTCTCTTTAGTTATTGTTTTAATTTGTATTAGATTAGGAAATTTCTATGGTACAGTTGAGGAATTAAGTGATACAAGTACAATTAATTGTCCTTTAAATTAATTGTTAATTATGCTATATTTTATTAAAAAGTTGTGATATTATTTTGTAAACAATAGTGACTTAATTAATATATTAAATTGATTATTTTTTGTAATGCATTTTTTTGACAAAAAATATAAAGAATTTATAAGTTGTCAAAAAACGTTAATAATATGAAAATTAAAATACATTTTCTAAGAGTTGAAAGTTTATATTATTCAATTTTTACGAAAGTTTTAGTCTAATAAGTTTTAAAATAATTTTAAATTTTTATTAAGAATTATAGGGAAAACTATACATATTTTTTAACTATATATATATATATATATATATATATATATATATTTATATAAAATAATAATAATTCTCATTGATAATATTTTTTAATAAAATTATACTTCTTAAAAGACAAAAATTTAATTTATAAATAATTCATAGAATTGAAAAAATGTCACTCGTTAATTATATAAAACAACCGTACCGATACCACCTAAACTTTCAATTGTACCGTCGAAGCTCCGATTAGATTATAGTAAACTGCACTATCATCATTCACATCTTGCATTACATATATATGTTGGTTCAACAAGCAAGCTAGTACATGTCTATTATTATTAGTTAAAATTTACATGCATTGTTTACTCACAATTGATAGCCTAAGAAACCATTCACCAAAAAAAAATCCTAAGAAACCTCATCATTAATTAGCGAAACTTCGGGACTGTTGTTCCGTCATTTGATATTATTATATTTGTTATTATTTTAATTATTAATTAGTACTACTAGGAATATTTTTTAGATAAATAGTACTATTACTAGGCATTAGATTGTATTGATTTTGATGCGATTCGATCGATATACAGAATAATGCATTAATCAGTTGCCTTACAAATGGAAGAGACTTATAGCGTTACTATTGTGATATCTGTAAAATAGCATTATTATTATTATGATAATTATTAACAATAATGATGTACATATAAAATCAAGCAGGGATTGGATAGTGCACGTGTTCTGTTCACTCACGAGCCATATTATTATATAGTGTCTAGTGTATATATAAACAAAGTCAAGTAAATAATGAAATACGAATGTACGTACGAGGATGATAAGGACAATAAACAGTGGTAACTATCATGCAAAATATATTTAATGTCTCTTAGAAGTAATCAGTGACTGTATTTGAAATCCTAAAGTTAGGAAAACATAAATCTATCGAATGTCTCATCAAATTGGCTTCATTTCTACCAAACACTTTGCTTTGCGTATGTAACTACTAACTAATTATCCTTAGCTAAATCCTTTTAATTTTTTAATAATTTATGGTCTGCATTCTTCGCTTGAAAAACTGAGAGACATGTGTCTCAAAGAGCATATACTATAAATATCAAAGCCCCACCTATATCAAACCTATGGTCTAGCACATCTATTAGGTTTCTGTAAAGCTTCTTGATTGTAAGTTATTTGTTTAACCAACTTATAATAATATATGCTTTTTAAATACACTTCTCGGGGGAGTTCTACTAATGGAGTCGAGAGTGTCATGACACGCCCAAACAAATAAGTGACTTTAGTGGTCACAATTTTTTGGGGGAGTTCTATCTAGGCCGAGTCTTGGTAAACTGTGTCAAGGGTATACTTCAAGCTGACCTTGGTGGTCACAACCCCTTGGGCGAGTTCTATCTAGGCCGAGTCTTGGTAAACTGTGCCAAGGGTATACTTCAAGCTGACCTTGGTGGTCACAACCCCTTGGGGGAGTTCTATCTGGGTGGAGTCCTGGTAAACTGTGCCAAGGATATACTTCAAGCTGACCTTGGTGGTCACAACCCCTTGGGCGAGTTCTATCCAGGCCGAGTCTTGGTAAACTGTGCTAAGGGTATACTTCATTACAAATTGTCCCGACGGGCGTCGACAAACTCATCTGCCTAAAGCAAGGCAAACGTAGCAACTATCTACTTAAAATCCAAAAGCCAAGCAAAATTATATTAGCAAAGTAGAAGCAGCACAAAAGCTCGCGGAAAGTTTGAAAGGATAGTGGCACAAAGCAACTAAGGTCACGACGCCCGCTCAACAAGGATCCAAGGTCAAGGCACCCACAGAGCACCAGCAGGGGCGCCACTGTCATGAGACACAGCCTCCACACACAAGGAACCCACAGGGTGCCCAGCACCAAGGCTCCAACAACAAGTAGGACCCGGCACCATAAAAAGTGCCAAGCACCTGGCACCCAGGAAGGTTCTCTAGTCTGTAGATCATAACTTCGTCCATGCTTATCCGATGGAGGCGTGTGAGTATGCGTCGGAAAGCTAAAAAGGAGATATACAATTATTCTGTTAAGCTCAAAGTCCAATTCAGACGTCTACGGAACCCAGGCTGGGCACTAAGCTGGAGGCACCATGGCAAGGTGCCTGGCACCCGGCACCCAAGAAGGTGCTCTAGTCTGCAGACCATAACTTCGTCCATGCTTATCCGATGGAGGCTCGTGAGCATGCATTGAAAAGCTAAGAAGCAGAGCTACAATTCTTCTGTTAAGCGCAAAATCCAATTCCGACGTATCCGGCACCCAGGCAGGGCACCATGGCAAGGTGCCTAACACCTGGCACCCAGGATGGTGCTCTAGTCTGCAGACTATAACTTCATCCATACTTATCCGATGGAGGCGTGTGAGCATGAATTGGAAAGCTAAGAAGCAGAGCTACAATTCTTCTGTTAAGCAAAAAATCCAATTCGGACGTCTCCGGCACCCAGGCAGGGCACCAAGCTGAGGGCACCATGGCAAGGTTCCTGACACCCGGCACCTAGGAAGGTGCTCTAGTCTGCAGACCATAACTTTGTCCATGCTTATCCGAGGGAGGCGTGTGAGCATGCGTTGGAAAGCTAATAAGCAGAGCTACAATTCTTCTGTTAAGCTCAAAATGCAATTCGGACGTCTACGAGGGCGCCAACAACAACAAACAACGATCCGGCACCCAGGTGCCTACAACACGGCACCTTGGAGGCGCCAAGAACAAAGACAACACAAGGCGCCTAGGTCACGGCACCTTGGAGGCACACCTTGGAGGCGCCAAGAACAAAGACACACGGAACCAAGGCAACAAGGCACCGGGGAGGGCACCAACATCAGAGATACAGTTCATTGGCTTTGTGCCTGGCACAAGGCGCCCAGTAGGGCGCCAACATCAAAGACACGACATATTGGCTTGGTGTCTGGCACAAGGCGTCCAGGAGGGCGCCAACATCAGAGACACGACACCTTGGCTTGGTGCCTGGCACAAGGCACCCAGGAGGGCGCCAACATCAGAGATACAACACCTTGACTTGGTGCCTGGTACAAGGCGCCCAGGAGGGCGCCAACATCAAAGACACGGCGGCATTTTGGCTTGGTGCCTGGCACAAGGCGCCCATGAGGGCGCCAACATCAGAGACACGACACCTTGGCTTGGTGCCTGGCAGATGAGGTGAAGAGATCTTACCCGAGCCGACAAGATAGACGAAGTAACGATTCGGGCAGATCGACCAAAATCCTTCAAGCCAAGACCATCCTTCGGAATAATCTCGGCTTGGGGGGCAACTGTTCTAGACTGGACCAAGAGGCCCATTCAACAATTGGACATGGATTGGCCCAATCACTTTAATCCATATCCACAATACACAAGCTCATTGATGATTCTCATACTTGGATGGCTCAGATTCACTCTACCGATCCAACGGCCCACCACAGGCACAATTCCCTATAAATGGCTCACATTGCCATAACGAGGTAGATTCTCATTCCTAGCTAAATCACTCATCTATTCTCAATACTGATTTGAGTGTCGGAGTACTGGCTTCGCAGGTACCCCTCCTGGGCTCGCACTAACCTTCGGCTAGACAGCAGTTGACCTACCAACTGCAGTCCACTCAGCACTGCAAGTTACAGAACAAGTTTCAAGGACGTGAATGAAGAAGGAATCATGGTCAAGAAAGGGGAGCTAGGGAACAAAGGGATAATGCTATATTCATAGGAAAGGTAGTGTTATGGATATGTCCTTTGCTAACTACACCCCCAAGGCCCATTTACAAAAGGCCCATTCAAGAAAGCAAGATCCACTTATCAATGGCTAAGATTGCAGTGAAAGATCGGACGGTCCAGATCCATCACGTCAAACACCACCAAAACTCTATAAATAAGCATTCAATGCTTCATTAAAGGTACACACTCTTTCCTACATTCCTACCTCTAATCAGTTCTCTAGCTGACTTGAGCGTTGGAGTGCCTTCGCAGGTACCACCTGCCCCGGATCGGACGCGGAGCTCGGTTGATCAAGCCCAACCCCTACCAACTATCTAGGATCGGACTTTGTGTCTAAGATCGGATACAAGTCTAGAGATACGGTACAGAACATTGGCGACCACAATGGGAGGATCTTATACTCTAGTCCCTCTCTCATCTCCTTGATTGACTATGGCTCCGACCTTACGGCATAGGTCTATCCTTGGAACCCAAGATCGGATCTCCATCCAAAATCGGAACTCCTTCCAAGATCGTGCAAGGTCGGATCTCAAACTAGGATCGGAACTCCATCTAGGATCGGATCTCCATCCAAGATCATCCAAGATCGGAACTCCACCTAGGATCAGACCTCCACCTAGGATCGGAACTCCATCCAAGATCGGATCTCCATCTAGGATCGTAACTCCATCTAGGGTCGGATCTCCATCCAAGATCGGAACTCCACCTAGGATTGGAACTCCTGATGATTCCTACTGTCCTGAGGGTTCCCCTCGGCCCAGCACTCTGGCTTCCTCTTCTTCAAGGTGGCGTTCAAGAAGCCAAGAAAGGTCGGATCCCCTTCCAAGGTCAGATCTCCATCCAAGATCGTCCAAAACCGGAACTCCATCTAGGATCGGAACTCCACCTAGGATCGGAATTCCATCTAGGATCGGAACTCCATCTAAGATCAGAACTCCATCCAAGATCAGAACTCCATCTAGGATCGGAACTCCATCCAAGATCGGATCTCCATCCAAGATCGTCCAAGATCGGACCTCCACCTAGGATCGGAACTCCATCCAAGATCGAATCTCCATCCAAGATCGAAACTCCATCTAGGATCGGATCTCCATCCAAGATCGGAACTCCACCTAGGATCGGAACTCCTGATGATTCCTACTGTCCTGAGGGTTACCCTCGGCCCAGCACTCTGGCTTCCTCTTCTTCAATGTGGGGTTCAAGAAGCCAAGAAAGGTCGGATCTCCATCCAAGATTTTTCCAAAATCGGAACTCCACCTAGGATCGGACCACCACCTAGGATCGAAACTCCATCCAAGATCGGATCTCCATCCAAGATCGGAACTCCATCTAGGATCAGATCTTCATCCAAGATCGGAACTCCACCTTGGATCGGAACTCCTGATGATTCCTACTGTCCTGAGTGTTCCCCTCGGCCCAGCACTCTGGCTTCCTATTCTTCTAGGTGGCGTTCAAGAAGCCAAGAAAGGTTGGATCCCCTTCCAAGGTCGGATCTCCATCCAAGGTCGGATCTCCATACAGTTTTTTTTCGATAAGCAATGCCTTTTAGTTGTGTTATTTTCTTGTTATAGAAAAAAAGTATGCAAAAGAAAAAATAATTTCAAAATACCTAAATGCCTTAAAATTTGTATTTTTTTTTTTAAAAAGTGTATCGTATATAAGTTAAAATACGTAAACCCGACTAAAAAACAGCGCACAGTAAATTAATTATTAACATTACACTTTTTTCAGGTTAACTTTTTGAGATGTATAACGTAAACTAGATACTTATGGTATATAGTTTATAAAAATGTATAAACTGTATATCGAAAATTAATAATTTACCGTAAAAAGTTAAGTCCAAGTACCATAAATACCTAATTTACTGTAGTAATGAGATTAACGAAAAATAATTAATTTTTGGCTTAAATATATGTTTAGTCCCAAGAAATATACGTTTTTTTTTTCGATAAGCTCAAGAAATATACGTTTGATCTTGTTTAGTCCCTATAAAAATAAAACTTTGTTTTTAGCCCTTACAGATATACCTTTGATCCAGTTTTGTCTCTATAAAAATAAAACTTTGTTTTTCATTCTATGCAAATATACGTTTTATTCAGTTTGGTCATTGTAATATGTAAAAAATTTGATTTTAGTCCCTCCAACATGAGTAGAAAAATGATTAAAATCAAATATTTTACATATTACGAGGACCAAACTAGATAAAGTGTATATTTGTAGGGATGAAAAACAAAGTTTTATTTTTACAGGGACTAAACTGTCAAATACTTGCAAGGGCTAAAAACAAAACCAACAATGTATTTGACAGTATATATATTCAGTTACCTTTTGAATAATGCAAATATGAGTTTATTTTTAATGCAAATATGTTTTATGCAAATATTTAGCCCTGGCAAGTATTTGACAGTTAACTGCAACAATGCAAATATGTAATCAGAAAGGTAACTGAATATATATACTGCCAAATATGTAGGTGCGTTTTCTGATTACAAAACCAACAATGCAAATATGTTTTATTTTTAATGCAATGTATTTGACAGTATATATATTCAGTTACCTTTTGAATAATGCAAATATGTTTTATTTTTACAAAACCAACAATGTATTCAGTTACCTTTTGAATAATGCGTCTATGTCAAATATTTGTAGGGACTTAACATATATATACTTAAACCTAAATTTTTAATGTGTGTCTTTTCTCACATTGTGGGAATACCCTTAATATTAACAGCTTAGGCTAATTGGGGTGAGTTAAAAAATGCATGAGTTTTATGCTAAGTGAGTGCCGGCAGTTTCTTTTGTCTTCTTTTCTTACTATTTGTTCTGAAGTGGTTTATTTTTTTCCTTCAATGAGGGTAAATAATAGAATTTAATTTACCATTAATTAATATTTATGCAAAGCTTTCAGCTAAACTCGAGAATCGAGATTGAGAAAAGCATTTACCATGTCAACGACATAGACAGACACAAGTATGAGATGGCTCCTAAACTAGTTTATCCAACTAATTAAATTATAATGTCTTTTGATTCTTCCTAGAGACCCCATCACGATCTTAGAAGCGTAAGCAGAATAACTTAGAATATTTGTTGTCTTTTTTAGATTGAAAAATCTTTTATTATTTGTTTTTTGGAAAAGGACTATAACTATTGACTTTTCCCGCATAAAGAGACAAATAAAAAATTACACTTGTCTACTATTTAAACAAATCACTTAGGTATACTTATCAACAAGATAAAAACATAGACGGTAATAAATCAATCTAAAATAATTACATTGCATTTTCTTCGTATAGCATATTAATTCGAAAATCATTATAAAATTAAAGACACGCGAAAACGCAAACTTCGTGGAAGTTTCATTGTAGTTGTACTGCACATTTTAGAGTGTTTAAAAGGCCGATAATTTGTCCTTTCTTGTTTTTATTTATGATTTGGATCGACAAATAGGTTAAATAACTGAGTTACAGGGTATACTTAAGTTGGATTTTTTTTTTATAAATCAGGTATTCTCTGCCCACAACTGCAGATATTTAAGTTGGATTAAAATGGCTAAGGTTGTATTTAGTTTTTATAAACAATTTATTTGATTGTAAAAAAAAGAGAAACTTATTCAAAAGTTATAATAAAACTATTAAGAAGCCCGCATTATTCAAAAGGTAACTGAATACATAAGCATATCAAAACAGTGTTCAATCATCCAAATTGTAAATGTGGTTGAAGTATATGTGGGAGTAAATGCTACAACACGATACTCAAATACAAAAGAAAGATAAAAATGTAAACACCAATTTAAGTATTCTTCTAATAACTATTGGTGGTAAATGACCAAAATAAAGAATACAGCACAAATAGAAAGAGTGAAACATGTGGTATCATGCAGGATTGAATGAAAACCACTAATAAAATATAAGCACTTATACAAAGTTGGAAGAAGATGATTAGGGAGGAGGGCTCTTTTGTAAATGCAGTGGAAGTTTTCGGAGAGTAAATACTGCGAGTATAATGAAAAAGAGGTCGTTGCAATGAAGAACTCGTGTGCGGTGGTGGTGAGTATCGGCACGATGGGGGTTTAGAGAGAAAGAGAGAGTTTGAAACTGTTAATGGCTTACTGTGGTTGTAAAGAGAGAGTGAGAGTCCTCACAAAAAACAAACATAAGAAAAAAAATACAAATATAAGGAAATGAAGTATTTTGTTTAGCATTTGAGCAGTAAAATTTTTTTCCAGACCCTCAAGTACCTCAAAACACACTGGTTAGTGTCGCACTTTACTTATTTTGTCATGAAATTAATTTTTGTTTTGACCAAACTGGTTATTAAAAAACGAACTTTGCGCATTTGTACACCTAACATTTTTGCTAAACCTAAAAATACCTAAAACATATAAGAAAAAATGAAAAAAAAGGGGAGGGGGAAGTTTTCCCGCGAGTGCCCGCTGAAGTGCGGGGCTCGCTTATAATATAAGATGACATGTCCATACGCTATTTTCAACATATTTAGATAATTTATAGAAAAACTTACAACTTATATATACAAACAATTTTACCATATTTCCTTTCTAATAATGGAAATAACTAATACACACACACACACACACACACACACACACACACATATAACAAGTATTTATTCGATAAATCCAAACACATCTTAACCAATTGATTTTAGAATAGATCAGTGTAAGGTAAAAATTACACACCTAGCTGGGCTTCTTTTAACTGTTTCAGCATGTTGATCCCTCTGGTGTGTCGTATGTTCTCTCCAATGGTCATTAGGAGTGGAGTGTGTCTTTTGCAACGTGTGATATGCTATTGTTAGCGGGTTGGGTTTTGACTTTGTCCAGCCTAGGGATCTGATTGCGTTATAACCCGTGTTTTGTTCTTTTGGAAGGCTATTTTTTTAGACAAAGGTTGGCTATAGTTTGGCATATGGTTGCGAGTACTATGGAACTTGCGGAACGACTGCATTTTCTCATCTAGAGAGTCAAATATTGCCCAGAGAGTAGATCACATTGGTCTCTCTCTTGGAGATGATTTCTTTTGCGAGGGAAATTGAGCCTTTGTTTCTTTTATGAGTGGGTGGTCGACTCTGTTGGGTATTTAGGTAGGCCCTAGATGGTTGTCGGTGAATAAAACTGTTTAGTGGTTCAGACAAAGCCAAACGAACACCCAAGGGTTGAGGTACCCCTTGTGCCTCCATAATGCAATTTTGACTTATAAAAAAACACAATCCAATCCAAACACTTTGGTTCCGTCATTTTTTGTGCTCGGGCCAAATTTGAACAAACCCGAACCAACCTATAGTTGTTTGTTGAGCAACGAATTTTAAAATCAAACCCATGAACCAGAACCAACTCATATTAGCTCATAGTAGTTTTCTAATTTTAGAAGCACTTGTTACTTTAATAATTTATGATTAAGCTGTAAAATTTAAATAGTATGAATTCAAAGACTATTAATGAGTTTGAGTTTGATTTTGTGTACACCTGGTTGGGACAAGAATCATTATAGTGATGATTTTGCATGTCAACTTTGACATTCTTCGAACTAGTTTCCTTTTAATAAGATTTCTTTTATTTTCTTTTGGTTATAATGTTATTTTTGTTCATGGGTATGAGCCTAGTTTTCATGTGTTTTTGATGTTTTTCTTAATGAGGTTTTACATGTTTTAACGAGACTTCATATATCTTTCTTTTACTTAAAAATGAAAGTGTCATGCTTGGTAGTAGCACATGTGAGTGCTCCCCTAGCTACAAATTTTTTTTGGATAAATTAACCATCACTTTGTGTAGGAAAAATATTTTCTAATATTCAAGCCTCCTAGAATTTATAGACTTGCCCATGATCGCTAGCCACTTACAAATTGTAACTTCAAAATTATAAACATCCAATATTCAATTACCAAAGTTTTATCCTAACAGTGTGATATTAGTTTTTAAGTTCAACATTTTCCTTTACAAATTGATTTTTCTTTTTTACAAAATATTGCTCGTTCTGTTTTCAACTGGCATTGAAAGTTAATGATTATGTGTCACCAAAAGAAATTTGTCAAGAATATTTTGACTGTAATTAATTTTATGAAAATATGTTACTTATTTTCTATATGGATATATAAAAAAGAAGCAAGTATATATCATCATTAAAAATAATTTTCTTAAATTAAAATCTCTATAACATCCAGGTTTTTATTAGTTGTTAATTTCAATAAAAAATTAAAATGGAAAAATATTAAATTAATGATGATTAAAATAAAAACAAACTAATTACCCAAACTCTTGGAAGGACATAATATAACGAATAATTAATGTTACTTACATACATCACTTTGTACAATTTTTATGACTTAATTATATCTGATTTCCAATTTTTTTTGAGTATCCTAATTGTTTTATTCACACTTCAACTCCTCCTCGCATACATAAAAAGATGGTTTGTTTAATTTAAAGTGTGCTTCTATACACCACAATTATTAGTATTCTAAAGTAAGGGAGCACCTTATATAAGTTTTCACACAAGCATTTTATGAGTAGATAGGTTTATATATTTCCTTGGGGATAGCAATCATGTCTCTTGGCAATTGGCATGTGAGGCTGACAAAGCCTCAAGGGAAAAGAAAACAACCACACATTTATATTCATAATTCATGTCAAAATCAATATGTCGCTAACTTGGCTTGTCTAAGGCAAGAAAGTAACATATAGGAGGTCAAATGTAGCAGCTACTACCCTACAAAAGCCCCAACACATACACATGAGCAAAGCATGGGCTTTCCATTTGCATAAAAAGGAAACATAAATCTTAATTCACCATGGAGTTTGGGTCGATTTTTTGGCCTAAAATCACTGATGTATATCATTTGTCTCTGTTTTATCTCAATAGTGATTATCACATATATCTAACTTTTATATATTTTGTATTTTTCCTTGATTCTGTCGTTTGAATGCGGTTTTATTGTTGTTCGTTGTTGACTCTCTGTCATATGATATAAGTTGTCCAATTTTAAGGCCAAAACTGTTTGAGTTTTATTGTATTTCAGTCATTATCTGGGGAATTAGCATAGGTTTTAGATAATTGTATTAGGAGTTCAATTTGTAAGTTATTCTCCATATTTCTGGTGTTATATTGTAATAGAAGACCTCCAGGTGTTGTGGCATCAACTGGCGAACCAGACACTTGCCTAGTGGTGCAAACCAATATTAGGAGTGATTTTTGAAGACCATCGCGTCGCGACCAGGAGGGCTCGCGTCGCGATGGAAGCAAGAAATTAGCTGAAAATGTTTCTGTCTGATCTCGCGTCGCGACCAAGAGGGTTCGTGTCGCGACCCTTCACTTTTCAGCAGCATCGCGTCGCGATGGACTCGTTTCGCGTCGCGATGGGTCCCCAAAATTAGGGTTTTAAGGAAATTTCAGCGAAATTTGGAGGAGCTTGGTCATTGGAGCACAGCTAGGGTTTGGAACAGCTTGGAGGTGCGATTTTGGAGTCTTCCAATCACTTGGGAACAAGGATTGAAGGTTTCTATGACTTCCTCTATTTGCTTTTTCTCCTTTATCTTAAGTTGTACTATTTTCACCATGTGTAGCTAAATTCTTTTGATTAGGGAGAGATGATTCTCCCCAACCCTATGTTATGGATTCTTTGTTATGGTTAATACGATTAGTTGTTTGATTCATCATAAGTCTATGCCTCTAAATGCAATGCTTTATAGTTACATATGATAATTATAATGATTTAGGTATGCGATCACATAGGGATATGGGTTACATGCTGGATATGGGGTATTAGATCATGTACTTGTGATCACCATAGGAATATGGGATTGGATGCATGAATTCTCTAGTTCTTAAGTTTATTGCTTTACTAATTGGCATGATTCACCTAAGTAATTAGGGTAACTCAATTAGGTAAAAGGGGTTTTGAGGCAAGGAATTGTCCTTAACCTACTTTAGTGAATTGAATCTGGCGTTTCAAACAATTAATTTGTAATTAGCTAAAGGTCCATAAGATAGGTGAGGGGAGAGGATTCGACCCCTAATCGTTTTTCCCGTTATTTCAACAACAATTTTTATTTTCACGTTACTAAATTCAAAATCAAATCAATTGTCACAATCTAGAATTAATCAAATTTTCTATTGTTACAACACGCAATCCCTGTGGAATCGACCGGTACTTACCGTAATTTTATTACTTGCAACGTTTTCAGTACACTTGCTGAATTTCTTAACATTCGTCGTCTTGATCCGGCGCTTTTGATTTCCCGTCTTATTATGGTATTCGTTGGTTCAAATCGACAAATTATCCATTGTAGATTCAATCAATAACTAGGGCTTCAAGGTTATAGATCCGATCCAGAGGCATGAGTATTCTGGTGACTTTTATTTTGTCTCCTTTATAGGCATTTTATCATTTTATGCTATTAACTTGGGTGTTGTGAGTTTGTTTGCAGATTCATCCTTTTCAATGTTAGCACTACTGAATTTGTGCTATGTTTGATGTAATATATGGATTTGAATGAATTAATTTTTTTAGTAATACAAGATCTTAATTTTCTCATATGATTTTTGGACACATAAAATGAGTGGCTAAAAAAAATACAATCCAAATACAAAATTTCTCAATTTGGGCTATTACATATGTGGTGAAGGGTATATTAAAAAAGATTTCTTACATCAAACATGAATGTGTCTTCAACTTGTTTTGTGGCATGTGGATAGGTTTCCCATGTTAAGAAAGTTGTGATGTGAGGCACGTAACTATGTCCAAACAAAATCTTTAATAATAATAGACAAGCATATCCTTAGTAGTTAGTAGCCTATTCTAGATTAATTAGCCGTCATATTGGTAAATCAGGGAAGAAATCCATATAAATAAGAACCACTTTAAAGTTGTGGCACACAAACTATTCCATATAGTATTTTCGTCTTATTTTATCTGACATTTAAGGTTGTGGCACACAAAATAAGAAAATCAATTAATAACCCAGATTTCATAATAATTATCTCATATTTTTTTAATATGCCCTTCGTTATTTCATCTTTCTCTTGATAAATAAGTATTGAGACCCTGTTTGGTAAAAATAACGGATAGCGGATAAGCTAGCGGATATTAGATGATCTAGTGGATATATAGCAGATAAGCCAGCAGATAAAAAATCATGTGTTTGGTAAGACTAACAGTTAAACTAGATAAATCTAAAATAACATAAAAGGACATATATTTTTTGACTCAAACAAGCTTAATGCATTTCATTCATAACAATATGTTCAATCCAATTTGGGATATTATAATGAACTTGGGAACTAGCATACAATCTTGATGTCCTTGCGAGAGCGTGAGCAACAAGATTTGTTTGTCTCCTAATATGGCTAACCCTGTATAAAAGGACATATTTAATTCTTGTTTAAATTATTCAATCATGTAAAAATATTTAATGATGATAGAGAGGGAATTTAAGAAAATTAATAAGGGTATAAATGAGAAAAAACTGAAACGCTACACGCTATCTGTTAGCGTTTGAAAAAACGACACTTGAAGTAGCGTTTGAAAAAATGTTAAACGCTACCTAAAAAATGTTGAACGCTAGTGCTTACTAAACACGTGTACTCGTCATCTACTAGTCAAATCCACTATCCGCTAGCAGATGAGACTTGCCAAACAGAGCCTGAAAAAGGAAAATTACATAAATGCTTCAAGGGTATAATATGGAAAAAAATCATTAATGCTTTATTGGTGTTTTTTTGATCAAAACATCAAATAATATGGGTCAAAAGAAGAATATATTAATTAACTGTTTATTGTCATTTTTTGTTAATTGCATATTGTTTTTTGGGAAAGTGCGGTATGGTATACGTAAATAGATGGCACAACCAAGAAGTAAAATACATGTAAGTATTATGTGGATATTGGAATGCAAATTCAAATCTTAACGCTTTCACCTTCTTCCCTAACCTATGACCATTTGTACTAGACGAAAGAAATATGTTACACGTATGTGACACTACAACTATGTTAAAGATTGGCGACCCGTTTCACTCTATAATGTATTGTATAAGGTTCTCTCTGAACTGAAGTGCTCGCCCAAGGAAACGACCGAGAGTAAGTCTTCAGCCCGAAGGAAACGGTTCTCTCTGGCGCGGACGAAGCAAACCCCCCATATTCCAGGTGAACCTCCTGTTCATTTGGCTGAACACATCACACGCCCGGCTACATGTGAAGCGATGAGCGGGTCCTTATCCGAAAGTCGTTCTTACCCCTCTCCCACCGATAGGTCGAGTTCAGATACATCCTCTGAGAATACTCCATCTATGTGTATGCCTGATCATCCTTCTTCACTAGCAGACTCCAATCCTGCCCCCTCGGTTGAACAGTCGGTCTCTCATAGGACAGGGAATGACATTGAACCTTCTAACAATGAAGTCGCGCCTAACCAGCCCGTTGAGCATTCAAACAACGAAGACTTGCCCGATCAGCCTGTTGGCGAAGTCACCCAAACTGAGCGGGGAGTTATTGAAGCTAGAGTGACTGAGGAACCAAATTGGGGTGGCACCATCTGTGACGATCGCTCTTGGGTTTCGATGGGCGTTATTAATATGGTGCCCTCGATAATCGCACCTGGGGATGAGTTGCTTCAGTATTACGTGAAGATGGTAGGCGATCCAGGCCAACGGTGGAGGGTCGAAGGCCCTGCTGCGGATGAGCATGTGGCTGTTGTTCCTTCGACACTCAAATTCACCATGTATTCCAACGTCCTTCGCGACATGAGAGTTCGCCCGCCCTTTACTTTTTTCCAACATGCAGTTTTACGCTACTTCGGGGTCGCCCCGTCTCAGTTGCACCCCAACACTTGGGCGTTCATTAAGGTATTTGAGCAACTGATGGGAGTGATGGGGCGCGATTGCTCTCGCTATCTTTTCTTTAAGATCTTTGAAATGAGCAGGCGTCCCGAGCCCAATAGCAACAGGACACAGTGGGAGCATTTAAGCATTAAAGGTCATCAGGACTTCAAAATTTTCAAGCCCTATTTTGATTCATTAAAACCTTGGAAGCATTCTTTTATGTGGATCGTGCCCGTTTTTGATGAGGCTTGCAAAGCGGCCGGTTCTTTGGACAATCGGGGAAGAGTGACTGGTTTTAAATTTCCCATGGGGTGGACATACACACATTATCGTCGTAGTCCGATCACATGTAGGACTCGATGTCGCCTTCGGGAGAGCGACTTGGAAACTCTTGAACTACTCGAGAATATGGCTTCTTGGATGAACGAAGAGATGATTAAATGCTACAAGTTAGCACGGGTTCAGAGTGACACTGAGTTTAAAGTCGTTCTTGGTGCGACCGGCTTTCGAAATCTTCCTTTTTCTTTCATTACTCGTTCAACATTCTAATCATTTTTTAATCTTCTTTGTAGGTGAAATGGCCAGCTGCCCCTTCTCCCATTGTCACTGCTCCTTTGGATGAGAAAGGAATTAACACTGAGGCTGATCAGGGGGGTGAGGTGTCCGCGCAGGTTCATAAGAAAAGAGATCGTTCTTATCAAGTTGTTGGATCAAGTGGGAAGGCTGCTGAGATCGACCCTCTCCACAAGAAAACAAAACCGACGAAGGAGAAAGATGCTCAGAAGAGGCCGTCCTCCAATCTCGACTTGGAAGATCTATGAGAGTCAGATTTAGACCGCTTCCATCAAAATCCTCTTCTCTTCATGGCTGACGTTGCCAAGGCGGGCGCTCGCTTGCTTGCTAAACTCAAGTAGGGGGAGGCCGAATGGACTGTAGGGGGAGAGTGATAACTTAGATAAAACCGATAAGCTAAATCGTGCTTATGAATATATTTCAGAGTTGCGGGCGGAGCTGGAGTCTATAAAAAAGAAACTTCTAGAGTCAGAGTCCGCCCTTAAGCCCAGTGCGGATGCCCTTGATGAGACCCGAACATCACTCTCCAACGTAACCAAAGAGCGGGATGATTTAAAGGTCGCCAAAGCTGAGACGGATCAGAAAGTGAAGTCCGGGGAGATCAAACTCAACGGGTTATCAGATAAGGTTAAGGACCTTGAAGAGGAGGTTGTCGGTCTGAAGAAAAATGTTGAAGTTATGGAGAAAGATCAATCAGTCTTGCTTAAGGAGCGAGATGATGCTTTGGGGGAGTATGATCAGTTGATTGAATCTACGGCGGCCTTTGTGCAAGGAGCAGTTTGACGAAGCCTTGGCTCAAGTGAAATATGTCTATCCCAATCTTGAGATCGACCCCAACATCATCAATAATGCTCACTCCCATTGAGACGGCTGCATCGTTCAAACTGCGGAGCAAGATGAGGACGACAATATTATCAAGCATGAGACCGTGGTTTACAAGCGACCTGCATAATTTATTTGATCTTTTGTTTAATGACCCCTTCGTGGGTTTGTACTTATTTGGGCGGCTTTCCATGTCGCCCTCGTTGTTGTAATATGCACTTAAGGAGCCCGGCCTTTCTCGGGCAAATCTCTTTTAATGCACTCTCTTTTTATTTTACTTGCTTGTGCTCGTTCTTTTACGTTGAATATTTACGACCATTCTTTTCACTGAATATTTATGATCGTCCACGGGCAGTTTACCGGATCTCTATCCAGATTGAACTCGCTCGTTTGTAGCTTGGTTTGTCCAAGTACTTTAATCCTAACAGGCAATTTACCAAACTCGGTTCACTTTTAACTCGCCACGTAGGTCGTTGACCCTGCAGGGCTATGCTTAGAGCCTACTCGTATCGTTAGGTTACCGAACCTAGAGCGGGAAAATAAACTTGGACACAGAATAAAAATAATGCCTCGTCTTATTTATGACGGGCGGGCCTCAATAAAAAACCCTGTGAGAAAAAGAGTGTCCCGCCCTGTTTACATAGTTCGTTTCATATCATGACATTCATTCTTTACAACTAAATGAAGTATCTTCTTAAGTTCATCGCGTTCCAAGTTCTTGGGATAGGTCCTCCATTCATCGTTTCAAGCTGGTAAGCACCCTTCCCCGTCTTGGAGATGATCCTATAAGGGCCCTCCCAATTGGGGGTGAGTTTCCCTTGAGAAGCATTCTTCTGACCGATGCTGGCTCTTCGAAGGACGACCTGTCCCAAAGCAAAGTCTCTTGGGACGACCTTGGCGTTTTACCGTGTGGCCATCCCTTGCTTGATCAACGCTTCTCTTAGGGCGGCCTGTGAACGGAGTTCTTCAATCAAATCAAGTTCCTCTCTGATCGCCTCCTCATTTTCTTGGAGCGGCTTGGGGTTTGTTGTTCTCCAGCTCAGTTCCCCGATCTCGACCGGGATAACTGCATCCGTGCCATAAACTAGCTTGAAAGGAGACTTGCCAGTGGTAGAGTGAGGGGTTGTCCTATACGCCCATAGTACGTATAGGAGTTCTTCTGCCCATTTTCCCTTTGCCTCATCTAACCGCCTCCTCAGCCCACGCAAGATGACTCTGTTGGAGGCCTCTGTCAGACTGTTGGTCTGGGGGTGCTCGACTGAGGTGAAGCGTTGCTTCACCCCTAGCTCGGTCAAGTATTCTTGAAAGTTTTTATCTGTAAACTGGGTACCGTTATCTGAGACCAACACTTAAGGAATCCCGAAACAGGTGAGGATGTTCTTCTTGAAAAACTTCTAACACTTCCTGGACGTGATGCTTGCTAGAGGTTCGGCTTCTACCCACTTGGTGAAATAATCTACCGCAACGACCAAGTATTTTAATTGCCCAGGAGCGACTGCAAAACGGACCTAAGAGGTTGATACCCCACGATGCAAACGGCCACAGTGCAGTCATGCTATTTAATTCGACTGGGGGAGCGACATGGATGTTTGTGTGTCGCTGGCACTTATCAGATTTCTTTACTGACTTTTTCGCATCGTCCTCCATTGTGTGCCAGTAGTATCCCGCTTTTAATGCCTTTTTTGCTAAAGCTCGAGCTCCAAGGTGGTTTCCACATATTCCCTTATGTATCTCCCTTAAGACATAACTAGCCTCATCTGGTGGGAGACATTTCAAGAGGGTATGGAAAATCCTCTTCGAAAAAGCTTCCCCTCAATTATCGAGTAAGATGCCGCTCGCCTACGTACCAAGGCTGCTTTTTTGTGGTCACCTGGTTCTTTTCCGACTCTGATGTATCCGAGGATAGGGTCGATCCAGCAATCTTCTAGATCGACCATGCAAATATCCGGAGTCAGAGCGACATCAAGTCGGACGCTGGGCTGAGGTAAGACTTTCTGAATCACACTTCTATGGTTCCCAGGGTTTTTCGTGCTGGCCAATTTTGATAATATGTCCACCCTAGTGTTTTCTGATCGAGGGATGTGTTTTACCTCTGCATATTCAAATTGTCCGAGTAGTTCTCTCACTCTTTCCAGATACCTTTGCAAGATCACGTCCTTGTCATCGAACACTTCTTTGATTTGGGATACTGCCGGGAGTGAGTCCACCCTCTTTACGTTGAACTCGCGGGAAAGCAAGAGTCCAGCAATACATGCTTCGTACTCTACCTGGTTGTTGGATGTTGAAAATGAGAACGTCAAAGCCACTTCAATAGTAGTCCCCTCAGCATTTTCAAGAATCAAGCTCGCCCCACTGCCTTTGCTGTTTGACGAGCCGTCCACATGTAAGGTCCAAACTGGCATTATCGTCTCAGGGATCGGGGTCCTCTCGGCAAGGAAGTCGGCCAATACTTGTGCTTCAGTGACTGACCTGGGATCATATCTGATGCCAAACTCTGACAGATCAATCGCCCACTTTATCATCCTTCCTGCTAGGTCCGGCCTGTGGAGGATTTGCCGTATGGGTTGGTCCGTCCTCAAGACAATCTGATGGGCCACAAAATATGCTCTTAATCTTCGAGCGGCCACAACCAACGCGAGAGCCAACTTCTCAATCTTCTGGTACCTGAGCTCAGGACCTTGAAGGGCTTTCCTGATAAAATAAATAGGATTTTGCTTGGAGTCGCCTTTGCGTACCAACACTGCGGGCAGTGCCTCGTCAGTGATCGCTAGGTAAAGGTACAAAGTTTCTCCTGGCTCTGGTGTTGTCAGTACAGGAGGCTGTAGTAGAGCGGCCTTTAGCTGATCCAGCGCCTGATCGCACTTGGGTGACCACTCGAACTCTGCCTCCTTCTTTTGCAGTTTGAAGAGTGGGAGCGACTTGTTCAGTTTCTGTATTTCTTTTTTGGTGGTGGGCAACCTCATTTCTGTCACAGCTCAGCATTTATCTGGGTTGGGCTCAATTCCTCTTTCCACCAGGTAGAAGCCTAAAAATTTGCCCGCATTTACTCCAAACGTGCACTTCTCAGGGTTTAGCCCGAGCGAGTTGTTACGGGCTTCCGCAAATACTTCTTTTAAGTCGACCACATGGTCAGTATCCACTTTACTCTTGACAATCATGTCATCTAGGTAGACTTCTACTACCCTGCCCATCTTCGCTTGAAAAACTTTATTCATCATTGTTTGATAGGCCGCTCCTGCATTTTTCAGCCCAAAGGGCATAACCTGATAGCAATAGTTTCCTTTTTCTGTCATGAACACTGCCTTCTCTTGGTCAGGTGGGTACATGGCGATCTGGTTATATATCGAGTATGCATCTAAGAATGACAGTAATCGGAACCCGCTGGCATTGTCTACCAGTCGATCAACACTGGGGACTGGGAAGGCATCTTTAGGACATGCACGATTGAGGTCGGTGTAGTCTACGCACATGCGCCATTTTCCATTGGCCTTCTTGACTAATACCACGTTAGACAACCATGTCGTATACTTGATCTCTTTGATAAAGCCGGCCTCGATTAAGTCTTCGGCTGCCTTCGTTGCAGCTCGCGCTTTTTCTTCTTTCTGGACACGTCTTCGCTGAGCGACCCATCTAGCTGATGGGTCAACCGCTAGGTGATGGCATGCTGCCTCTGGTGGGACCCCTGACATATCGGCCGCGCTCCAAGCGAACAGGTCAGCATGTTGCTTTAGACATTGGACGAGTTGATCCGGCACTCCTTCAGGGAGGTCTCTCCCGATCTTGACTGTTTTCTCGGGATCATCTCTCAACTGGATTTGGGTGAACTCTCCATCAGGCTCTGGTCTATTAATTCTTTTCTTCAACTCTCTGGTCAGAAAGTCATCTCCCTCCCCTTCCTCACTATCTGGATCGTAGCGGGCATCTAAGTTGGCCACATTGACTTCGTTCCCTCATTTTCTCAGGTTATACGCCTTTTTCATCTCGAGCTCACCTTGCTCCTTCAAACTCATCTAAAACGTCCTCTTTGACGAAAGGAGGTCGGCTAGGAGGGTGACCACTTCGCCTTCATCAGATTATACATTGGACGGTCGAGGATGGACGGTCGAGGTGACTGCCTCAAGTCGTCCCAAGGTTGGTCGGCCAATTATACATTGGTATACTGATTTTCACGGGAGCACTAGGAAGTCGGTCTTCACTGTCCTACATTGAGGTTTTTCTGCGCTGTCGTCCCCAAAGGTGACCATCAATTCGATGCGACCGAGGGATGTTGTGGACGACCCATTGAAATCGATCAAATATGTTCCTCTGTAAGGTCTTAAGTCGTCTCTCGAAATCTTTAACACGTCCAGGAGGTCTTCAAAGATTATATCGACTGAACTCCCTTAGTTGATCAGGATCCTCCTTACTTCCACATTTGTCATTACAGCGACTACTAGTAGTGGAACTTGCTTGTTTGGCTTTCCATCGAGCAAATCCTCGTCCCCAAAAGATATGGGCGGTCTCTTCGAGAGAATCCTGGGCATGGA
The DNA here is from genome assembly GCA_039519185.1 of Astragalus membranaceus. Lineage (NCBI taxonomy): Eukaryota > Viridiplantae > Streptophyta > Magnoliopsida > Fabales > Fabaceae > Astragalus > Astragalus membranaceus. Next base: position 20,450,627 of record CM076850.1, on the reverse strand, counting down.
TGTTGAAGCGACACGCATGATCTCCTTCCATTTTCTTTTCATGGACTTGCTCGTTTCTCTTCCATCAATAGGGCATCCCCCGGTAATCACCATGGTGACTTGCTGCTCTTTTGATTTTCTGGTGTCTAGCTCTTCTTCTTCTTCATCGTCGTCGTCTTCTCTGGCTTTAGACACTTCGTTGACCACCGCCTTCCCCTTTCGAGGGGAGCGAGTTGCTTGCGTTTCATCTCGTTCATCTGTTTGTCCCATCTTTACATATTGGGTAAGCCTACCCTTTCTGATCAATTATTCTATATCATCTTTTAAGGCCATACAGTTGTTGGTGTCCTGCCCGTTACTGCGGTGATAGCGACAGTACTTACGGGACGGGGGCTGTCCTTCTATAAGGAAAAGCGGTTCTGGCCTCTTGGTATCCTTAAACGCTGTATTTGCACATTCATTCAGAATTTGGGCGTAGGAAGTGTTGAGCTTAGTGCGATCTGAGAACTTTCTAGATCTGGAGTCCCTTGACGGACCTCCAGGATCCCTTCTCGACCTCTGGTTGCGCTCCTCTTGGGGTTCTTTGGTCGGCCCCCTACGACAACTTGTGTCGCCATCGCCCTCTCTTCATAAGTCATGAATCTCTGAGATCTGCGGAGGAAAGTTTCCAAATCGGGCGGTTCGTTCACGCCCACTTCAATTTCGAACAGACTGCCCGTACGTAGTCCGTCCCGGAGGAACCATAGTCTCATATCGTCTTCCAGTCCCCTTACGTTGGCAGCCTCTTTGTTAAACCGTTCTATGTAGTCGCGGAGGGTTTTTCGGAGCTCTTGCCTGATCGCTTTCAGGATCGCGTGCGACTTGGGTTTCACCCTTGAAGCTGTGAAACGGGAAGAAAAAAACCCTAGCGAGTTGTTCCCAGGAGGAGATGGTGTTCGGCCTCAGCCCCATGAACCATTCTAAGGCTGGCCCCTCCATGGTTAGTGGAAATATATTACACTTCACTGGCCCGTATGCCCCCCGGTATTGCATCATCAAATCGTAATATCTCATGGGGGCATCAAGATCTTTCACGCCATTGTACATTCTTAAATCCGACGGGGTTTTTCAAGGGCACGAGGGATAGGATATTCGTCAATGTCTCGGGTGAAGGGTCCCATCCTCATGTCTCTCTTTTCTCCGCGAGGTGGTCAGTCCTCGAAGCGTCGGCCTCGATGACCACGTCGTTCTATTGGGTATCCGTATTGATGCCGTCGCTCTGGTGAGTACCCGTATTGATGACGTCGCTCTGGTGAACGCCTCTTGTGATGAGGATGGGCATATTGATCAAATGACCTGCTCCTTGACCAAGTGGTCGATCCAGATGAATCGTAAGAAGATTCTTGGTACGAGGGCTCTTCTGGCCAATAAGTAGGATCAGTTGAGGAGCGTGATGTCCCTGCTGGTGTTTGAGCTCCTATGTCCTCTTCGCCGGGGCGGGGTTCAGTGCACAAGATGTCTTCTGGGAGGAGATCTATGTCGCCTAGACAGATTTCTTCTTACCATTGGGGATTGAATGTCGCCCTGGTTTGGTTGGCTCGGGTACGGTGTTCGCCCGTCTTGAAGTTACTTGTGTTAAAATTTCCAGAATCTGTTGAACGACGTTGGCCAGTAGAACGACATTTACCTGAGTAGCCGGTCTGGAGGGTGTGCCTTGAACAGTGTTCTCAACAGTAACCGGGACGCCCTCCGGGGTTTCTTGCGGTTGGTTCGGGACATCAACCATGCTCTGTGAGCACGGGTTCCTTTGGCGGGGTGGTCTACCTCGCGGAGCCATCGGAACAGAGGTGGGATAACGCTTGGAGACCGAGCTCCCACTGTGGTCGCCAATATATTTAAGTATCGTTTACAATGAAACGGCCGTGAGTGAGTCTTCACCCGAATGTATGAGTTGAGTTGATATTTGATGTCTGGTCGTATTCTGAGCTCTGCCCGGGTTGTACCTGCAACGACACTCCGTCGCCCAAGTCAGTAGAGTAAGAGTGTGAGCAGAGTAACGATATGGGTAAAAGTGTACCTGTCAGTGTGAACAGTACTCCTTTATATAGCGTCAGAGGGGCAGGGCTGGCCCTTGGATCAGCGTGGTCGATCTCGACTGTTGATCATGCGAGTCTCTGCGAAGATCGATCTGAACTGTTGATTCGGCAATGGTTGGCCTCTCTGATCTTATTTATGGGCCGGCTTCGGCCAGTCTAAACCAGAGTGATCTTTCGACCCAGTCCAGAACACTCTCCAAAGCGCTCACCAATGTAAAGTACTTAAAAGAGATAAAAAGAGAATAAATTGATACTAATTTTACAATATTGTTTTTAGTGATACTACTAAACACTCAATATCACAAAATGTATCAGATTTAGGAGTTTTTTTATAGCAGGATTATTTATTTTATTAAAAAATTCTGTAAAAACCTTATTAGTTTTTTCTTGCTCCCACTAAAAAATATTTTTGAATCCACCTTTACCCTCATATTGATTGAAATTTAAGTGGTCATCCCACTGTTTTAGTGAATGGGTTACCCCAAACTATTTGCTCCCTAATTGATTTCAATCAATAGAAGAGTGTCTAATTCAAAAAAGAGTGTTAGAGAGTGTCTTACTAACACTCCTTTAATGAATTTTAAGTTTTTCTTTAATTTTTTTTTATAATGTGACATGCACTTCTTTAATTTCTCTAATTAAGGATGTGTTTCGATGAGGTATTCTTTCCGGGCAATGTAATTTTTTGGGCCAATTGAAATATTTTAGTTAAACAATTTTAACTAAAATATTTCAATTTCCCTTATAAATTATATTACCTCAAAAAATACCCGCTCAAAACAAGGACAACTTACCTCTTAACATTTCTAGTAAGCACATGGTGTTGTAGAGTTTTTTTATTGACTAAAAATGATATTCATTCATTCAAATTTATAGATATTACATCGATAATAATACAAATCCAGCACTGCTAAAAACACAAAATGGCATAATGACTACAAATGTGACAAAATAAAAGTCACCAGAGTACTCATGCCTCCAGATCTGTAACTTTGAGGCCTAGTCACTGGTTGAATCTACAATGGGTCGAAGTTGATCTGCCGATCTGAACCAAACGAACACCGCAACAAGGCGAGAAATCAAAGACATCGCACCAAGACGAAGAACAACAATAACGCCGAAATCAAACTATGAAGTCAAGAAAAAAATACGCAATAGAAGCTAGATCTATGTGGTAATCTCTTATTTAGATAAAAAGACATGAAAAAACAATCCATAGGGGTGGTTCTAGGTCAAAAATTGACCTAAAACCACTCTCTTTGGTGGGTGAACAAGAAAAAAGAGAAGACGACTAGGTTTAGAAAGAGTAGAGAGAATTTTTCTGTCCTTAACTAATTAAGGTTGTTGTAGAGTTTTCTTAGATGTTTGTTATAATTAACTATCAATTTCAAAGCAGCATCCTACTTAACTAGAATTACTCACTAACATCTAATTCAACCTTTGTGAATGATGAGAAGTGGGGTGGGGTAAAGTTAACTAGGCCTTTAGATGTAACCAAGCTAGCTATGTTTAAATTAAAACAATAAAACAATGACTCTAAACAAAAGAAAAAATAACTTATGTCTTTGAACATAAATGTAAACTTGTAAATAAAACAAAAACAGTCTCATAATATTATTTTTCTGACAAAAATCTCATAATATTATATTCACCTGTTTATCAAACTATAAAAGTACCCCACTTAGAAAAAAAGGGAACTGGGGAAGAGATACCACAGAAGATCAAAACCTTATTTTGGCTCATGAAAAGTATACACTATATATTTATCAAGTTAAGGCCCATTTATTTAAATATTTCAAAAATTACAATACATTTTTTTAAGAACTCTTTTCTAAACTACTATTAAGTTTTTGTCCAAGTGCAAAAATGAATTTTTAATTTTAAATATTTATACAGTTTTTATAGATAAATTTAAGCAGCCTAGTTTTCTATAATATCATGCATCTTTTAATATTACAAGCCAACTTTCAAAATTATCATGATTATACTCAAATAAAAAAAATTCAAGGCTAAAAAATACTTATAAATATACTTACATATTATTCAATAACGAGTTTCTCACATTTCACGTCCTTGTGAGACATTAGTCAAATTCTTACCAACTGAATCAACTTTCGCCGACATAAATAATTTTCTTATGTCTTAATATAAAATTTTAGCAACTTAGTGTAAAAAAACAAGATATGTGAAAGATAAATTTTTGAGATATTAGTATAAAAAAAAAAACAAGATATGTGAATGAGTTGGAACTTTACCCTGTAATAAAGGGGTGAATTAGTGAAACATTTGTCTGGCCCATCTTATTTATAAAATTGACATTAAATAGGACAAGCCTGCAAAAAGATCATAGTATATAAATGTAGGCAAAGCACCTTCTGCTTCACTTCACTTCACTTACTTCAGTCACCTTTCTTTCTTTGTTTCTTTAATTTCTTTCCTCTGCGTTTTTGTTTTTCTCATTCTCAAAAAGACAGACACTTCACAAACACGTTTTTCACTTCTTAAAAATCATCATATCATGGCCAGACCCCAACAACGTTATAGAGGTGTTCGACAGAGGCACTGGGGTTCTTGGGTCTCTGAAATTCGCCACCCTTTATTGTAATAATTCATTCCACTCTTCCTTCATTCATCAATTCAATCAATTTTCTTCATAATAGTAGAATAATTCTCCTTATTCATGTGTGTGTTTCTTGTTAAAGAAATTCACTACATTATTTTTATTATTATTATTTTATATACACTTGATATCACATTCACATGATCGATCATATGATTAATGCAAAGGGTGTTTATGAAAATTGTTTTTTTTGCATTTGTGAAAAGTTCTTTCATGTGTGATTAATTAAAGTAATAATTTTTCTACATTATTATACAAAAGGGTGTTTATATGTCAATGAAAAATTAAATTTTTCTATGTGGTTAAAGTAATATTTTTTTTCTACATTATTATGCAAAAGGGTGTTTATATGTGAATGAAAAATTAATTTTTTGTGTGTGATTAAATTAAAGTAATAAACCTTCTACATTATTATGCAAAAGGGTATTTATATGCTAATGAAAATTCAATTTTTTTTGTGTAATTTATTAAAGTAATAATTTTTCTACATTATTATCCAAAAGGGTGTTTATATGTTAATGAAAATTTAAATTTTTTGTGTGTAATTATTTAAAGTAATAATTTTTCTTCATTATTATGCAAAAGGGTGTTCATAAGTTAATGAAAAATTTAAAATTTTTTTTTGGAATACAGGAAAACTAGGATATGGTTAGGAACATTTGAGACAGCAGAAGATGCAGCAAGAGCATATGATGAAGCAGCAAGGTTAATGTGTGGTCCAAAAGCAAGGACCAATTTCCCATATAACCCAAATGGAACACAATCATCTTCATCAAAGCTTCTTCTTTCAGCTACTTTAACTGCAAAATTAAACAAATGTAACATGGCTTCACTTTCCCTTCAAATGGCCAAACAACAACAACCATTACCACAAAAAGAGACTAAACCATTAGTACCATCACATAGGTCTAATAATTCTAACCCTTTTGCCTTTGCTAATGACATTGCTGGAAGTGGAACAAGTGGTGAAACTTGTTTTAGATGGCTTGAAAGTAATAATTGGGTTGGTGTTGTCGAAGGTCCTCAAGTTGAAGTTTCTCATCAACAATTTCAACCTGTTCTTGAAGATGATCACATTGAACAAATGATACAAGAGTTGCTTGATTATGGATCTATTGAGCTTTGCTCTGTTGGTTCTTCTTAGACTCTAAAAACAATGTTTTAAGAATCAAACATTGGGTCGGACCGGACCGGACCGGATGATTCAACCGATTGAACTGGAAATTAGCTGTGTCCACGGTTCAATCTCTTGTTTATCTCAATTCATAAAGTTTAAAGCAGTTGAACTATGACTCAGACGTCTCACCGGTTTGACGTTTAGTTTGATTCTTAAAACAATGATTTTAAAATGTAGCATTTATCCATGACATCATTTTGAAGGGAGTGTAGTAGTGGTACTAATTCACCATGTAATAAAAGTATAAGGTATAGTACTAGTAGGAGATTCACTCTGAGTTTTTACTTTTCAGTTACTTCACCAATTAGCCAATCTTGCATATTATGGACTGTAATGTAAAATTAGTATCAATAGAATACAATTTTTCAGCTTCTGCTTGTGTTCACATTTGGTATTACTCAAAGTTGTCCACAATTCTTCACAAAGTGTAGGATAATTAATGGTGGGGAACCACTGTCTGCTTTAGATATGATATCATTAACTTTTATTTGTTTATTACAATGTTTTTTACCATTAATTAATTGTTATAAGATAAACTTTTGATTATATGTCAAGAAAGACAACCAAAAAAAAAGAGACAAAAATAGAATTAATAATGAAGAAAATAGGCCGTTTCCTATTATTGATTGCATTGACAATTTCAGCAACATGAGGATGAGGATGTTAGCTCCCAGATTCGAATCCTAGTATGAACAGTGGTAGTGTGTTTACGCGACAAAAAAAATCAAAAAAAAAAAAGAGTGAGCATTGACCCATCGGTAAGGTTGCTCCTCAAGTTCCACCTTGTGGGAGTCCGTGCACTGAACTGTTTTTTTAATGAAGCTTGTTATCCAATTTATTAGACATTTGTTATAAAGAAAAATTTGGAAAAATCTTAACCATTGTAGTGGCAAGGTAAAGGCAATTATTTCATACATGGTTAGCACTTTGTTGTCAAAAAGCTACTATAACTTTGGCAGTAATAGGCACAAGGATCATGATGATGAGAAGAGAGAGAAGGGAAAAAAGAAGGCAGCAATTTGAAGTAAAAAATGATTAACAACATAGTTTATTGCCCAAACATAAAAGTGTTTTGGTCTTGCATCCAAGGAATATGCACACAGATACTGCCAATTATGACCAAGTAATGCCAACTTGGAAGGATTGTAATGAAGCATTACTTCTTTGACAATAAACATTCCTCTTGTTTTTCTGTCCCCCCTCTCTCTTATATTTTACATAAAGTTTAAGATGAGGGGAAGTTTTCCCAATTCTAATGCCAAAACAAAATAACATTTATGAAGTATCGACACAGACACGAATACCGGACACGACAGAGACACACATACACATAAACATCGACTTTAATTTGAAAATAGAAGTAATTAAAGTGTCACTATCAGTGTCGGTGTTTGACATGACACGTGTCAGACACCTGATCATCTTCAACCTGAAGTGTTAGTGGTTTAGAGAACAACACTTTCAAAGATGCATGATTTAATTTAAAATATATAGTGAAATTTCATATTGTCTATTATACACTAAGAGGATCATTGTATGCAAAGAAAATCCAAGATTCAAACTCAGTCTTGGGATTGTTGCCAATAAAAAAGTCCATGAGCCAAAATGCCCTTGGCCGTTCCTATTATTTTCTAGAATGTGAATTTTGTAGGATCATATATATCTTTGGGTGGCTCAAAGTGAAGAGTGAAGTTGAGAATTAGATCTAGTGTTGACCTAACTGATCTACAATAAACTCTTACATCACCTTGGACTTTGGGTTTGAGTCCACTACAAGAAATAACACAACTAGCGTCACTTGCTTAGTGTTAGATGTCTTCGACTAACGCTAAGTTAATGAATTACATGGTCATGACAGCTTTTCAGCAGCGCTTGTGAACCAACGTTGGGCACCTGCTAAATTATTTTTGTTCCCACAATATCTCAAACTTTCCTTCAGCTTCCAAAGCGTGACCCCCATTTCCATTCGCAAACCCTATTGCGATTTGTGCTTTTCCCCAAACGTGAGCTCGCCTCTTAACTTCTAATAGAAAACACGAGGCATTTTCTATGGTTCCCCAAAACGTGAGTTCGCCTTGTATAGTGCTTTATGTCGCCATCAGTGCAAAATCTGCGGTTGAAAAAGAAAGCACTATACAAGGCGAGCACTAACGTTGGGGAACCATAGAAATTAGTGCACTAATTTAGTTATAATTTAGTGTTAGTTATAACACTAGATTTAGTGATAGTCGACTTCCGCAAAGTTTCTAATTTAGTGTTAGTTATAATCAACGTGATATCGACTTCTGACGGTTGCAAAATCTGACGTCATATGGCTTAGTGTCCCTAGATTTAGTGATAGTCGAAATAAATTTTGCGGCGGTTAGAAATTTAGCATTTCTCGTAGTGGTCTAACTTAAACCGATAAACTTGTCCATTGGGTGAGTGTTGTCCCCCACTTATAACTACTAGTTAAGACATATTAGCTTTGAAGTAATGACACAAACACGGACATCAGACACGACACAGACACGGACACACGGGCACAAATTTTTATTTGAAAAGTACAAGTAATTGAAGTGTCAGTGTCAGAAGCGATATTTGTCGGACACTAGACGTCTTCAACTAGAAGTGTCAGCGCTACGGAGCAATTAGTATAAATGTGAGACTCTCAACATTAATCACCTTTGTACCTAACATTGAAGTTGAATGATCGATTGTATAATAGTGAAAATTTCTTTTTCATCTTTATGAGTATTATTTCAACGAGAATCCTCTCTTTTTCTCGAGCCACATCTTTATCTAAGACATTATTAGATTTTAAACTCTTAAAAGTCACAAGTTGTAATACACGATACTTCAGCAACTGAATAGACACCATTTTTATAGTTATTTTTGTCCAATTTAAGCATAAAAGTAATGTTTTAAAAACCATACTGAATTGACAAGTTAAAATGGAGAATTGACCATAAGTTCAACCCCAAAATCTATATTAGTGAGCGAGGTCTAAAACAAATTTTAGTTGAGACTTTTTTTCTTTAAGTAAAAAAGCTTTAGGTTTGGCTTCTTTGTCACTTTAAAAACTAACGACAGCTGACTTTAGTGGCCTTATTCTTGGGCGACCTTGATTAGCGAGGTCAAAGATTCATTCATGTCCTTTTGAACCATGGTTCGATTGAACTGTCTAAAAAGCAGTTGAGTTGGAGCTGTCAATTTTGGCCCAGCTCAACAGGTCGGCTCAATGACCCAGTGTTTTGAGTTGGCCTGGGCTCGAAAAATAGAGGCCCGGAAAGAACTCAGCTATTTTGGCCTAGCCCAATTAGCCTATGGAACCTAACTAGGCCTGCTTTTTTATACTTTTTTGAATACTTTTTGTGTTTTCTTTTGTTAGAATGTGATGTGGGCCGGCCCAGTCCGCTAGGGTCATTGTTTGGGCTGGTCTAGGCTAAAAAAAACACAGCCCAGTAGATAACTAGGTTGGCCTAGCCCAGCTCAGTATATAACCGGGCTGGCCCAGCCCGCTTTTGCACTTTGGCTCATTGGGCTGGGCCGGGCCGGACAACCCAATTTGACAACTCTGGAGTTGGGGTTGACTCACTTGAATTGTAAATTAGCTCGGGTTGAGCCGGTTGAAATGATTTTGTTTTTTACTTTTTTTTGTTACTTTTAATTTCACCAAGTTAATACTTTCATTTAATTGATTATTAATCATTCGACCGTAACATATTAAACCATGATCTAATGATCCGATCTCTTGTTCATATTTTAAAACATAGCCTAAAAGATTTCCCTCACTTTAGAAATTTTCAACATATTGGTTTCTTCATTGTTAACTCTTTTTTGGACCATTGTTCTTAAAATATTAAAGTATAAATTCTAATGTTAGAACAAAATTTCTCACTAATAAGATAGACTAAACTTATAGTCCGCATGATGCAAACAGACACACAAAATGTCTCAAATATTTCTTATTTTTCTCCAAATTAAATATATAATTGGAACTTTTTAATTGTCACTTTGGAAATGTAATAGTTGTTGAGCTAGTAACTTTAATTAATATGCATGGGAAGTGTGTCTTCCATGCTTACAATCAATATCATGCTAAGTTCCAACATAGTGGACCCTTATGTCCCTTATCTTTGCAATCCCTCTCAAGTCATATATTATGGTTTGCTTCACACCAAATGCGAACAGAAAATATGAAAGATAAGATAAAGTTATGTCAAATATTGTAGCTGGAGATCACATATGACAACATATCAAGATAAAGTGCACATTTTCTAACTATGAGATTTTATATATTCTACCTAATTTTGTCCTAGCATATATGGATTAACTAAGCACTAGATAATGAGCCTAAAATTCAAAGACAAAATTATGATTTTAATACTATAGGAGGACAATATCGGGCTCAATGTTCTTTTTGCATGTAAAAAAAAGGGGCATAGAGTGAAAATAACGGCTGTTATAATCATGAAAAATCTGCTTCATCATTTTCTACTATTATGTTGATTTAACTTTATTTATATTTAAGGTTAAATATTTGAAAAAGGTTGGTAGCACAATGAATTCCACTATTATATATCCTCATGCTTAATGATGACTTGTGGTAATTGATTTTGTCTCCCACAACAATTTAAAGGTACAAATTTGATGAGCCTAATATAATGACATGACAATAAAAGACATAGACTCATGTTAGTTGAGATTAGCATTTCATTGGTTCATTGGTATGTATGTCTAGTAGTAGCAACTAGCAAGGATAACAAAAGATAAATTAAAATAAGGTCATATTTTAAGCTAACTATGATGCTTAGCAATAGATAGGTTTGGTCTTAAACATAGTTATTTTTTTACTTAATATAAATAGTCAGGGCGGCCCAAAAATCTTTTTTAAGTGGTGAGGTTTAAAACAAATTTTTAGTTGAGACCATTTTTTTTATGTGAGAAACTTTAGGTTTACGAGGTTTTTGTGTTTTATAAAAATTAATGATAAATATCTTTTTGTTGGAGGGCTTAAAGCTAAGGCTTTAATAACCTTACCCATAAGTCAGCTCTGCAAATGGTTGAGGTGCGAGGATGAAGAAGGAAAAACTAGGGCATTGCGAGTTTGGATCTGTGCTTCTGATGTCCACACAACACTTACTTCTATTTTACCGGTAGGTGGTATTCTACTAGAAACAACGTAGTAATTTAAAGTGGTAAAAAATGGGTGTCAACAAATATGAGACTATTGATAATAATAAAACTTGAAAAGGGAGTATTGTCATGTATAAATGAACAAACTATAAAAACAGGGGTTTTGTTCTTTTCCAATTTTTGGTTCAATGAACCAAACAATTTGAATTGATGACATTTGTGTTGGTTGAGAATATTGAAGATACATTTGGACATACCGACACAAATATACATGGGATGTCATCAATGTCTCCCTTTCACTTGTCTTTGTCATTCTCCATTTGTTCACATGGACTCAGATCTTTTGTCTTCTGAGCTGATTGATAGTGGGTATGTGGTTTCCCAGCCTTGCAGTTACAGGGTCTACTACCTATAAGCTCATAAGAATTTCTCAGCTTCTGATTTTGTTCTTCCTCGGTTGTCTCTATTTGCTTTTCTTATTTTAGAATAAACTAAGACTCTTCACGAAGGCTAGCTTTTAACTCATGGGGCTAGTTTAAAGGGAACGGATCCTCTCAAGTCAAAGGATGGTTCCAATAGAAGAGAAAGACGTATATCAAAAATATTATTATTTAATGTGTGTCTATTTCTCTAGACTCGAGATTGTCTAGTGACGGGAGAGGATCAAAACGCGGCTTTGTTAGAGCACCTTTAGCATAGAGACCTCAACTTGTTCCTTACTTTTAAGATTTGTTCCTTAATTTTTTCATATATTGGACGAGCTCAGGGCCGGCCCAACCATAAAGCAACCCAAGCTAGGGCTTTGGGCCTCCTAATTTTAGTCCAATAAAGGGGCCTTCAAGCATAAATGTTGTTTTGTAATATGACAACAACAATCGTATGTATTCCAAAATTTATCAGCTACAAACTAGCTTATCCACTATCCATTATTTCCTCTTTTTTGTCAAATAGAGCCATAGTCTGTTTTCTTTTGTAATGTTGGAGTAGTCTCGTACTCTATAAAGTCCGGATACGGGATACAATACGGGATACGACACAATACAGATACGGGGATACGGAAAAATTTTGAAAATCAAGATACCAACTTAGGAGTTAGGAGTACTAACTGCTGAAAAAAATTGGAATTTGACCAGAACTGAGATTATTTCAAAATATTGCAAATTACCAAATTAATCTATTCGTGATCAATCTATATAAGTTCATACTGTGAAAATTACCATTCCAATTTGTTATCTTATAGAAATTGTGTCTGTCCTAATTTTTATTACTGATATGACCACAAGACAACACACCCCAACCTCTTTGTATCCAACTCATTAGCTCAACAATTATTATGCTCAAGTTACAAAATAACTGGACTATTTAAGAAGCAATGATCGGGCCAAAGTGAACTTCATAACAACTAACAATATTACAGCTTTAGTTAGACATTTTGTCAAACAGTTTATAGTCAGTTCAAGTTGTTATATTTTCTGTTATCATTTCATTACTTTTTGTTACAGAATCAGTTGGTATCAACTGATTTATTTCGTTACCATAAATGATGAGCGCTGTGTACAGAATCAACAAATGGAAAACATTTTTCCAATTCTCTTCGATTTACTCTAATATATGGTATTAGAAAAAATTGTTTGAGTTTCTTCCGCTTTCTTATTGAGTTTCTTATTTTCTTCGTGCGAGTCTTTTTCTTCTGTCTCTGCACTGTTAGCACAGAGAAGCCATAGCAATCACAGACAAGCAGAGAAAATGGGAAAACTCTCATTTATTGAACTAAATTGAATTATAACAGAATTACAAAGAAGCACTTTAAATAGTGCACAGAAAACAGTTATCACTAAACTGCTGTGTGTTTGACTAAAAGACTTAAAGCTAGTAAATGAACTAAAATCGTACCTGATATAGTAGCTATGAATTGACTCACTTACAACACCATCCCCTAATGTATAGTATCAAACAATACCATACCTAAATGACGCCTCATCTTCACAAATTGGTCAGTCTTCGTGCTTTAGTAAGCACATCAGCTACCTGCATCTGAGTGCTGCAGTGGCAGACTTCAATCACTCCTTTGTGCACTTGATCACGCAGAAAATGATATTTGGTTTCTATGTGTTTGCTTCTCCCATGTGAAGCTGGGTTCTTAATTGGCAAGCATAATTGCAGATTTGTTATCAATCATGAGCTTCATTGGCTCCACAGTGTTAATCTTCAACTCTGTCATTACAGCTTTCAACCATATAGCTTGGCATGCTGTTGTTGCACCAGCAACATACTCACCCTCGCAAGATGATAAAGCAACCACATGTTGCTTCTTCGAGCACCGTGAAATTGGTGCTCCTTGATACAAGAACACATATCCAGTAGTACTTCTCCTGTCCACCTTATCTCCACACCAATCACTGTCTGAAAAACCCAGCAAATTACCAACGTTCTTTTCTGGTTTTGATGGAAACAGCAGTCCACATTTTAATGTACCCTTCACAAATCTAAGGATTCTTGTAGCAGCCAAATAGTGTGAATTCTTTGGCTTTTCCATGTACCTGCTCACAACACCAACAGCAAAGGAAATCGCTGGTCTTGTATTACATAGATATCTGAGTGAGCCAACCAATTTTTTGAACACAATGGGATCTACACTCTCCCCTTCATCATCAGCTTCTAATTTCTGGCTTGGCTCTGTAGGTGTCAATGCAGATTTGCAATCTGTCATTTTGAATCTTTTTAGGACTTCAATTGCATACTTTTTCTGGTGCAAGATGATGCCTCTTGTAGTATACAAGATCTCCATTCCTAGGAAGTACATGACTCTTCCTAGATCACTCATTTCAAATTCCTGCATCAGTCCCTTTTTCACTGCATTCAGTTCATCAACACAGTCACCTATCAACAATATATCATCAACATACAGGCAGACAATCACAGTCTTGCCTTTATCATCCACCCTTGTGTAAACACCATATTCAACACTGCACTTGTTGAAGCCCAATTCAGAGAAAATCCATCAATCTTCTTATTCCAAGCTCTTGGAGCTTGTTTGAGCCCATACAAGGCTTTGTTCAATTTGTAGATCATTTATTCTTTACCCTTTACTTTGAAACCAGGAGGTTGTTACACATACACTTCTTCCTCCAATGGTCCATTCAAGAATACTGATTTAACATCTAGATGAAGCAAGGTCCATCCCCTACTACAAGCTAGTGCTAAAACCAGTCTCACAGATTCATGTCTAGCTACTGGAGCAAAAACTTCAGTATAGTCTAGACCTTGTTTCGGAAAAAACCACGAGCCACTAGCCTTGCTTTATGTCTATTAACTGATCCATCAGGTTTCAGTTTTACTTTGAACACCCATTTGACAGATACTGCTTTCTTATTTACTGGCAATTCAGTCAACTGCCAGCTCTTGTTCTTTTCTATGGCTCTCAGTTCTTCTTCCATGGTTTCTTTCCACACCCTTCCTTTCATTGCTTCACTATGATCAATTGGCTCTGCATCAGCTAACAGAGCAAAGTGTATCAGTTCACCATCACTGTTCACTGCAGTGTCTGATATCAACTCATAATCAACAAGTCTCCTTGGAGCTTCTCTGTTTCTGTGTGGCCTTGGCACTGGTTCTAGTTCACCATCAGAGCTATCATCACTTTGTTCTCCAATATCTGGATCTGCTGTCTCAGTTACCCCAGCTTCACACTCAACTGAGACTCAACTAGTTGCCCTGTCACTAGTTTCTTTCCCTTTCTAATTCCATGACTCTGCCTCTTTCACAATTGCATATCTACTCACTTCTACCTTGTTTGTTTCTGGACAGTACAGTTTGTATGCTCCAGTGGGGTGATACCCAACCAATATCATGGGCTTGCTCTTATCTTTTAATTTCTTCTCTCATCTGGTATGTGCTTGTAACACAGGGCACCAAACACCTTGAGATGACCAATACTTGGCTTCTTACCAGACCACACCTCAATTGGAACTTTGTCTTTCAATTTCTTGGTTGGACACCTATTCAAAATGTAAGCTGCAGTGGATACAGCTTCACCCCAAAGATTATGAGGCAAGGACATTAGTTTCAACATACTTCTAGTCATATCAAGCACTGTTCTGTTTCTCCTTTCAGCCAAACCATTAAGCTGTGGAGTATATGGTGCTGTCACCTCATGATCAATCCCATGCTCCTCACAGTAGTTCTTGAATTCCTTCGAATTCTATTCCCCTCCACCATCAGTTCTCAACACTTTAAACTGATTTCCACACTGTTTTTGTGCATAAGCCTTGAACTTCTTGAACTCAGCCAACACTTCACTCTTAGCTTTGATGAAGAAGAGCCATTGCATCCTAGTGAACTCATCCATAAAAGATACAAAGTATTTGTTCCCACCTAAGGAAGGAACCTCAAGAGGTCCACACACATCAGAGTGAACCACTCCTAATGCATGAGTAGTGTAACGCCCCAAATATTTAATTAATTATTTAATTTATTTATTTAATGATTAAGTGTGTGAATTATTGAAGTTAGGAATTAAGTGGTACAAAAATAATAGAATAATAATATGCTAGTACATGTGGGCCTATTTTTAGGGTTAGGAGTAGTAAAATGAGAGGTGTTAAGGAAAGCCCATGATGTTTAGTCGAATTAAGCTAAGAAAAGCCCATAAGACTAAGTGAGATTGTAAGAGGGGAAATTAGGTTAGGGTTTGCTCACTTAGAAGAAAAACAAAAAAAAGGTTTGAGAGAGCACTAGAGAGGGCACGACGGCCAAGAGGGAAAGAGAGAGAGGAACGGTGCAAGAGGAGAGGAATAGGGCAAGGAACTTCGAATCTTTCAAGGCTAAGGTAAGGGTGGGGTTCTAGCTCTATAATGGGTCCTATGAATGGCTTTATGTAGGGGTTAGGGTTTGATAATTTGTCGCCATGTATGATCATATATTTATGTTGCCTTGTTGAACAATTGTTGTGTGATTGGTGTTCTATGTTATTAGTAGTGGGAGGTGTGTTTAACTTGCATTTATGCCTCAGGTCACGGAAGGCAAAAATTCTACAAGAGGGGTAGAGAAGACCGTGAGGTAATAGTGCCGGGGTGGCCAATGCGTTGGACCTGGGCTGTTACAACTCGCATCTGAGTTGACCACAGGTTCCAATTCATGACATCGAACACCGGTAGATGTTGTGTGAAAAGGTGATGTGCAAGTATACACAGTCGCAACAAATAATAAAGATTAAGTAGAGATCGTTCCCACGAGGATTGTTGAGTTATTTTCTATATTTAAATTATTAATTAAGCTAGTGAGAAAAACAAGTAACAATAGTAAGTTGTCAACGAGTAATGTGAATAACAAGAATGTAAGTAAACAAATGAAGACAGAATAAAGATTCAAAGTAAAAACATAGTTGGAATGCTTTTTGCTAAGTAAGTCCCTTTTAACAGCATTATGTTATATACGATGCTGTAGCAATTAATGTGTGCCTTTGAGTCACTATCGTCATGGTTTCGTTACAACTCTTATGTCTAAGCTCTAAATAAGTTCACCCTTGTATATGAAGTATCCACAATATCACCACCATATGGACTATGCAATCCCTTGTCTAGGTTTTAGCATGAAAATAACAAAGTTTCCTTTATTAAACACTTACCCACATTAGTTCTTGAGTTCCAATAATAAACCATGTCTGGATTTATAATTTGCACTCACTTTTAGCTGATCAATTCTAAAGGATGAATGTGAAAGAATTAAGCATGCAAGAACTAAAATGCAAACATCAATATATAACACAAAGCTTAGCTAAAAGATCATTACAAAGTGTATTGCATCCCAACTACAAATGGAACTAGCTCATTCTTAACATTACTGAAATGATAAACCTGTTAATATAACTAACAAATACAAAAGATAATAAATAATGTAGAGTGTACACAATTGATTGCCCCCGCATCAGCCAGCTCAGTAATGCTGCAGCATTGCTTTCCTTGTAGTTGCTTGAGGACAAAGAAAGAAGTTGTCAATTCCTTACCTCTCCTTTGAAACCAGTTCCTAAGTGATTCTAAGTGATATTTCGTGGTATGTTCTGGTCTCCTTGTGAATGAGGAGATGAAGAGTATTTATAGACTTCATGGGTGAGATTTCTTGAAGGTTGGGTTTCCTTGGAGAAGAAGTTGATATCTTTTAAATCCATGTGCCTCAAAAAGTAGATTTGACCTTTGCTTTCTTAAAGAGAAGAGGTCCTATAGTGAATTGACAAGTGTCCCTAAAAGGTGGCTCACTTGAGTGAGGTTTCTTCATGGTTGGGTTTCCTTGGAGAAGAAGTTGATCTCTTTTTAATCCATGTGCCACAAAAAGTAGATTTGACCGTTGCTTTATTAAAGAGAAGAGGTCCTATAGCGAATTGACATGTGTCCCTAAAAGGTAGCTCCCGTGAGTGAGGTTTCTTCATGATGAAGTTACTTAAGTTTGGAGTAATTTCCCACTCGTAATGCTGGAGCATTTCAGTCTGCCACGAATGCTGGGGCATCTAATGCTGTAGCATTGAACAAACACATTAAAATACAACATGGGGCACCAAAAGTGCCAAATGATCACAACTCAGTTCCTAACCCTCTTTTACTCTAAATAACACATATTAACTACTTTAACAACAATATTACTTAGAAACTTACATTGATTTAAGTTTAAAACATATAAATAAGAGTTATCACACCCCCAAGCTTAAACCATTCATTGTCCTCAAGTAATGACGCTTGACAAAGACAATAAACAAAATCAAAGGCATACATCAGCTGCATAAACAACACAATTTTTTTAACGATGATATTACTTTAGAACTCACATTGATTTAAGACTAATGAGTATAAATAACTCTTATAAATAAGAGTTATCACACCCCCAAACTTAAACCATTGCTTGTCCTCAAGTAATGACACTTAAACAAAACAAACAACTAAACTAAAACAAAATTCAACATAATATAAAAACAAAATCATTTGCATCCCTAACTAAGACAGATTTTCAAACATGATCTCATTGGGCTAAATTTCAGATTTCACACTGAACACACAGACACACACACCACTGTCTTTCACAACATCCAGAATTATTACTGCTCAAAATGTGAGTGTGTGACTACTAGGGCTTAGTTCTGATCCTAGTTAATTTCAAAATTTCACATAGCCTTAGAAAGAGAAGTTTTCTTTTGATCATACAAAGGATGTTTCAAAAAGAAAAGTAGGCTAACAAATTCACATAAGACCTGGGGGTTTCACAGCATGACGGGGGGCTTGATTAAGCATTTCATATCACTGGTCAGCGCACTGCTTTTGACTTGATCTTTCTCAATGCTGCAGCAAGTGATGTTGTAGCATTGGTAACTTTCAGATGCCGGAGCATTTGTAACTTTGATGAATAGCTAAGCTGCAATGCCCTCATTGCTGAACTCCTTTTTTTTGCATTTCTTTTTTTTATATGCATATTTGGAACAGTTGCAGCATCTATTTCAGGCAATTGCAGCTTTTTACATTTCAATTGATTTTGACAATACATATCTAACAATTTGTGATCCTATAGCACTGACCTTCCTATATTCTTTATACTTAGCCTCAATATAGCCTAATCACCCCCAAACTTAGCTTCAAATGCTACTCTCAATTTTTAGTAAAAACTTGGCATAGATATTGGTCTACTAACAGCGGCTTTAGCATCCGATCATTTCTAGCTAACTAAGTTCTTAACTAAGCCTAAAGTTTGAGTGTAGAAGCAGCAATAAGACTAGTCATTATTCAAACAAGGTTACTCTACACATACACTTAATCATCATTAAATTTAGCCCAACAAGAAACAAATTCTATTACTGAAAAACTAGGAATTGCAACTCGTCATGCTTTTTATTCAACAAACATAACATTAACATTGCACATATAACATTAAACAAATTTAAGGCCATCCCACCAACTTAAGACCTAGCAGTGTTTCCACTTCTCATGCAATTCTAATGGTAGAGGCCTTGTGGACACTGCAATTCTTAAATAAAAAACATTTAACACAACACAACTGTTGGATGCTATTACAGATGCTACAGCATCTAGCAGATTTATTGAAAACAACAACAGACAACAACAAACAACAAAAACAGCTTCTTTTGGGAAGGGTTACTTATGTGTGATCCTTGGCTTGGTATGCTTGCTTGATCTTGTGGGACCCTACTTTGGCTTCTTCTTATAGACTTTGGGCTTCTTGTGTTGTGGCCTTTTCTCTTGTTCAGCTTCTTATGTTGCTGTAGTGGATGCTGCAGCTTCAATGTAACACCTTATATTCACAACTAGGTGAACCAAAAGTATTAACATAATCATAAACAATCAGAGTATAACCTGCTCATAATGATAGACCAAATAAAAACTAAAGCGGATTAATTCCACTTACATATCTTTGAGATAAAAATTTCTCAATTTCACTTCCGAAATAAGTACTCAAAAGGTACATATTCGATAAAATACATATGACTATGGTCCTTACAAGAAAAGGTTATAAAATGCTACATGACCTTGATTACAATTCAAGGATTTAAATCTAATAATACATGAGAAGGGAAAAGAAGCAAATACAATCTAAAGATCACCAAAGGATCTTCCCTCTAACTGAGTAGTTAAGGTATCCGCTAGTCCTCCTCTATCTGTTTTGCTTTACCCTGCACATCTGAAAACACCACATAAAAACAGTGAGATTACAAATCTCAGTGAGTTCTTTCGCACCCCCTCACAATTCCTCTCTCGGTATTTTCCTCGTCTATGAACTGTTCTTGTTCATGTCTGTTTTTTAATCTTGTCTGAGCAAAATCCAAGAAATAATGCCAAGTATTCTAGAATACCCAATTTCAACGGAAACCCCAATTCGTATAGCTATACCGAATAATGTCATGGCCCTAGATCCGGGTTCATGACTCCCCACAGCTCGGTATGCCACATGAAACTCGGGATCGTCATCCCCATCGATATCTTTTATTATTATCTCAGACATTAAGTCTGTTACTTAACACAAGGTCGTATTCTTCCCACTTATTACTTGAACTTAGACACTTAGGTCTATTACTTGATACTTGGTTGTGTTCCCACTCGATACAACAACTACTCGGTTTATATTCAAACCATAACATGAACTTACTTATGTTGCATCGTAACTATACCTTGCATGCTTGAAAAACCATTCATTTCATCCAGACATAATCAAAGCAACTTTTTAATCAATCAATGGATAATACTTACTTGAAATGTAACATATATTTGTTCAATGATCATTGGGAAGGGTTTAGAAAATGAATTCGGGGAAGTTTGGAATGTTTTAGTTTTAGAAAATAATCCGGGAATTGATTCTCAACTCTTGAGAATTGATTCCAAACTCTTGTGAATTGATTCACAAATCTTGGGAGTTGATTCCCAACTCTTGTGAATTGATTCAAAACTCTTGGGAATTGATTCCCATCTCTTGTGAATTGATTCACAACTCTTGGGAATCACAACAACCACTTCAAACAATCAAATTCAAGCCACAATTCATCAAATTGGCAACCAAATCAACTTGTATCATAACCTTCAATCACATAACATACACATGATGACATTTAAAACACAACCATGACTTCCCATTTATTTAAATTGAAGATTGTTCATAATTCAATTAACATCCATCATAAATCAATTATGAAGAACAACAAGTCACAACCAACACTTCAAACAAAACTTTAATTAATCGAAGAACTCACCTTAATTGTCGATTCCAACACACAAACACGCGAGAAATCTCAACTTGATGCATCAATTTCGAAGTCTAAGGCACCCACCATTTCTTCTTTTCCCCAAATTTGAACCCTAACCCTTAATTCTTCAAAATGGCCCAAAATTTAGTGATTGAACTTCCTAATCAACAACATAACTTCTAGGGAGCACTAATCGCCATCCTAAACTTCAAATTTGATCAAAGCTTTCCTTTCTCTCTCTAGGGTTCAACATGGAAGACAAAATTTGGTGAGGAATTTCATGAACCAAGAACACCCATGAAAAGAGGAAGATGAGACGACTCCATTAACACAAAAACTCACACAAAACTCAAGCTTTTTCTCTTCCTTTCTCCTCTTCTCTCTCTCGCTACCTTCTCTCTCTCTTTTCTCTATTTTCTTCTTTTCTTTCCTTTTTCCTCTCTTTTCTCTTCTCTTCGACCTCCTCCTCTCTTTCTCACTTTTCTTTTTCTTTCTTTTCTTTTAAAACAACATAAGTGAGGGTGTGGGGGTGAAAAGACCTCTATGCCCTCACTCTATTTTAACTTCCTAAAATACCCTTACTATCTATTATTCACTTAAAACCCCACAACAATCAATGATTAATCTAGCACTTAATTAACAAAATTTATTAATCAAGCACTAAAAATAATTAAATGGTTTGAAAGTCAAAATAATTAAATTAAGGGTAAAATATGTTTTTAGTCCCTACAAAATCGGCTCCTTTTAACATTAGTCCCTACATTAACGAAATAGGCGTTTTGGTCCCTACATTTTTTTCCCGTTTTCATTAAGAGTCCCTGTCGTTAACTCCTTCTGATTGTGCAACGGAAAAGTGATGTGGCTTTTACACGTGTTTTTTTAATTACGTGGCATATCCGTATTTTACACGTGTATATTTAATTATGTGGCACCAAACCCAACCTGTTTTCTACTAACCCGACCTGATTGTACCCTAAATCAAATCACTTCTTCATCTCCTTCACGTAGAACTCCATAGAAACATCTCTTTCTTCGCGCAGAACTTCTTCATCTCCTTCGCGCACTTCTTCAAGCCCAAACAATCGCCTTCTATTGTTGAAATTGTGTCCAAAATGCGAAGGGGTGTATTGAAAAATGAAGAATCGCTGGGTACAGCAGCTTCGATGGCTTCATCTTCAACACCCAGGGATCGTCCAAGATGCAAGTGTGGATCTATTATGATTTCGTTTATTGCGAAGAGAGGTCGAAATGTTGGGCGCGAGTTTCTTAGATGTGCTAACTGGAAGGTATTATTTCACAAATTATGTTTTTCCTAAATTTCTTAATTTTCGAATTTGTGTTATTGTTATTCCCTCAGACTGTTATTCATCTCCTGAATCTGTTTTTTCAAATGTTTGTAGTTGCAAAGTACCTGTGATATGTTGATATGGACTGATGAATTTGAAGCCATGGATGAAGTTGGTGAACAGGTTGAGTCAGGTGTGGCTGCTGTTGGTAATGAAATTGAAGCTAAGGCATCTGCTATAGCAGTGGAAGTTATGGAAGCTGGGATGAAAAAGATATGCAAACTGTAGAAGAAGCTGAATGTAGAGAGATTGAGGGGGGATGCTGAGAGATTGAAGAAGAATATAGCAATTTTTCTCCTTATTGTATCTTTATTTATCAATCTATTACTTTGTGTTAAGTATCTTTAATTGTACTTTGTTGATGTATTAACTAGGAGTAAGAAGTGTAACAAGTTGATGTATTAAGTATCAGAATTGTGTGTTCTGTAATTCTGTTGTAATTCTGTTTTGTATTATCAGAATTTATGAATGAAATGAGCAACTGCTAATTCTGTTCTGTAGTGTAATTCTATTCAGTTTGTAATTATGATATAATTCTGTTCCGTATTATCAGAATTTATGAATGAACTAGTATTATGAATGAAATGAGCAACTGGTAATTCAGAATGTAGTAGCAAATAAATAGTCATTCATTCATATGTTGGTGCATTTAAAGCTACCAAATTGTCATAATTACAAAATAAGGAGAAACTTGTCATTACAAAATACTAGTTAATGTTGTTGGTGCATGTAGAAGCTACCAAATTGTCATTACAAAATAACAAAATACATAAAACAGGGGCATGTCAGGGAGCTGCTCCATCAGTTGAGTCCTCTTCCACAATCTTCACCATATTCTTATTAAAGCTTGCTAGTCCCCTCATCAAATGTTGTATACTTTGATCAACTGCCTCTTTTGTCAATGGAGAACCCTTCACTTGACTCTGTATAGTATCTATAGCTTTATCCACAGCATCATGGAAGCCTTTCAGTGAGTTAATAATGTGAGAAGCTGCCTTAGGAGTTGGCTACAAAAAAAGATAACATAAATGTCAAAAAAATACCCATTGTATGCCCTCTCATCAGCTTCCTTCAATTGTAACATTTTCTCCTCCCATGCTTCAAAATATGTTGCCTTAGCAGCTCCCACCATCAAGTCCCTGATTAATGTGCCACCTCCAAATTTCTTCTTGATGTTAGCATATAAATGTCTTAGGCAGAATCTGTGCTCCCTAACTTCTGCCAATTCATCAAAGGTTTGGATCAAGCCCTACAAGAACATACAAAGCATAGTTAGATTAACTGTATGTCAAAAAAATTAATTGAAGTAGGAAAATAAGGAATTAATGCAACCTTCTGGTGGTAAGAAATAAATGTCCATTTGTTATTGTCTCCCCCACCAATGTCTTCCAATAATAGTGTCAAAAACCATCTCCATGTGTCTTTTGTTTCTGTTTCCACAACAGCAAAAGCCATAGGGAGATACTGATCATTAGGGTCCCTTCCCACTGCTATTAACAGTTGTCCTCCATACTTGTTTATGATATGACACCCATCTACCCCTATAAAAGGCCTGCATGTTGTCTTAAATGCCCTTTTGCAACCTTCAAAGCATAAATAAAACCTACCAAATGTAGGTTGTAAATTCGGTGAAGGCCTCTCCAAATGCAACTTGCATGTATTCCCAGGGTTTGCTTTTCTCAATTCAGCACTATAAGACCATAGTAAACTATACTGCCTGGCACAGTCCCCATCAACTATCTTCCTTGCAATTTGTCTTGCCTTAAATGCCCTAGATGCTGTGATAGCAGTTGAATACCTTGTTCTAATCTCAGAGATCACCTCAGTTAGCTTCACATAACTATTTGCCTTCAATTTGTCAACCAAAACCTTAGCAACCCTTTTAGCTCTTGCACTCTTATTATGAAATATTCTTCCACAACTGTGATTAGGAATAAGGGTCTTTATTCTAAAAGTATGAGACCTCACAACCCTACTGCACAACACAACATAGTCACAACTATCCTTAAATTTGCATTCAATTCTCACTCTATTTTTATCATTCTTGACAAACCTGACCTCCCTCCCATTAAGCACATTGTGTTCAAGGATGGCATCTTTGAACTGATCAAGTGTGTTAAATTCCATCCCAATAGTGAACTTGTATTCCTTACTTAATTCTTCTGATGCAAACTTCTGATTCCTAGATTTAGGTATAGTATCTGGATCAGAATCATCATCTGGTGCACTATCCAACTCATCAGTGTAAAATTCATCTTCAATAGGGTGCATTGCATCTATCTCAGCTGATACAGGAATTAATGGTTCAAAATTATCACCAAACAGCCTCCTATTAAGTGGTGGTTGCCTACCTTCAACATCATCTCCAGCTACTTCCTCCTCAAACCCATCATCTAAACCCATCACAAATTCTTCATCACTGTCATCAAAGCAAATACCTTCAACAGAATCATCACTAGAGTCACTAGGATAATATTCACTATCTTCACTATCTTCAATCTCTTCAGTGTACAACCCTTTACCCTTATCCACATTAGAATTCCTTACTACTTCTTCTACATTGCCAACACACACTGGGCAGTCAACAATTTCAAACCGGTTTACATTGTACTCCACAAATAATTCAACTTCAGTGTTATGTTCAACTGAATATCCACCCATCTCCACTGCATCTATGTACACATTAAGCAGTTTCAAGTTATTGTCCAATGCTATGTCTACAGGTTTCCACCATAGCCTCACACCCTCATTTCTAATAGCAGAATCAAATTCCTTGGCAAGACCTAGAGCTTCAAAGTATAACCAGTAATCTAACTCTAGGTTCTTATAAGCATGCAGTTCACCACCTATGTACTTTATGTGAGGGTCTTTTACAAAAAAACCCTTAGTATTAAACAATACAGTAAATCCCATACCTGCCAACAATAAATCATACCCAAAAGAAAAAGTCATGAAACATTAGGTCCCCACAATACCGTAAGACACAAAACCATTAAAAAACAGTGTGTCAATGTCCCCACCACAATATTGTAAAGCAGAAACAAACAAAAGAAACATCATGAACTGTCAATAAACAAGAAAACAGAGTCACGATTCTGTTTCAAAATGTCCCCACTATAACCCACTTTGTTCAATATAAAAACCCCAACTTTCGAAAAAGGAATAAAAAACCCTAAGTTTCAAAAACTCGGTATAAAAGCTCTGACATTCAATAATCAACAACAAACAACTATTCGAACAAGATAGAAGCAAATAAAATAAGAAACGAAGCGTTTACCTCACGATTCTGAACGTCTAGGGTTTTCAAGCACCTTCGTGTTTCCTTCTTCGTCTTCGAGTTTCCTTCTTCGTCTCCGTTTCCTACGATTTTCGAGTTTCCTTCTTCACCTCCGCGTTTCCTTCTTCACCTTCGCATTTCGATTCTGTGTCTGAGCAGAGGAGGATTTGGAAGTGAGTTTTTAGGGTTTTTTAAGAATGAACGAAAGAAAGGATTTGAGCGAAGAGATTTGGGAGTGAGCGAGACTTAGAAAAAAAAATGAATTGATTTGCCTGAGGTGTAACGTGATATGCCACGTAAAAAAAACACGTGTAAAAGCCACGTCACTTTTTTGTTGCACAATTAGATGGAGTTAACGACAGGGACTTTCCATGAAAACGGAAAAAAAATGTAGGGACCAAAACGCCTAGTTCGTTAATGTAGGGACTAATGTTAAAAGGAGCCGATTTTGTAGGGACTAAAAACATATTTAACCCTTAAATTAATTATTTTGGGGATGTTACTAGGGGTGTTCAGTGGTTCGGGCAAATCCAAACCAACCCACGATCCAATCCAAAACGATATGTTTGGTTCGGATATTTTTCGTGTTCGGGTCAAAACCGAACAAATCCAAACCAACCCGTAGTTGTTTGGATCGGGCAACGGATTTTAAAAATCAAATCCGCGAACCCGAACCAATCCATATTACGTCATAACAATTTTGTAATTTTAGATGCACACGATTTTATTTGCTTAGAATTTTTACCTTAATAATTTATGATTAAGTTGTAAAATTTTAATACTATGAATGGGAAGACTATTAGTGGATTTGAGTTTGATTTCGTGTGATTTTCAATTTTTTTAGCTATTTAAAGTGTTGGAATATCATAAAAAGTGTTGTTTTTTTATATTTTAGAAAATTAATATTTTAGTGAATGACCTGTGGGCCCAATCCAAACCAACCCGTCCAATATCGGTTCGGTTTGGTTCGAATTTTGGAGGAAAAAATGTAAAATCCGAACCAACGCAAACCGAATAATTATCATTGGTTCAGGCAACAGATTTGGTCAAATCCGATCCAAACCGACCCACGCACACCCCTAGATGTTACATTCAACTTTTGGCTCTTGAAATTTCTGTTGTGTTGTCTCAGCTACAGATGCTGCAAATGATGTCGTAGCATCAACTGCTACCACCTTAGTTAGAGGTCACTTTACTCATTCAAATCACCATTCCTGCAACATCAAAACAAAAACAAAAATAACAAAGATTAGATTAAAAACTCCGGGCTGCCTCCCAGTAGCGCTTGGATTAAGAGTCCTCAGCCAGACTACGTCTTGTGGTAGGTATCTTCCTTGGTGTATCCCTCTGGTGCTGTAGCATCAACCTATAACAAAAATAGCTTGTTTCTTTGAATCATTGGCCATTGGAGGTTCTAGTGTAGAAGGAGGGATCCAATCATCTGTTTTGGCCATAACAGAATCAGGTTTCTCCACAAAAGATTTATGCACCCTTGGCCTCTTTTGGCCCCCATTTTTGTTCTTACAGCTTTCCTTGGTGCTGCAGCAGATGCTGGAGCACTGCCTTTTAATACTAATGTTGTAGCATCGCCTGTGATAGCATTCGCTCTCTGCACTTCTGTTAACACCAAAATTCAGCATAATTGACAGCATGTACAACAAGACCTGCAAAAGTAAAACAGAAACACACAAAACACAATTATTCCTAAAAATCTGGGTTGCCTCCCTGTAGAGCCTAATTTATAGTCTTTAGCTAGACTTGGCATTCAAACAAGTTAGGGTGAATAATAGGACAAGAAGAAAATATCATCCTTCCGCTTAGGGTGAATAATAGGTTGCCTCCCATGTATTTAGCATAGGGAAGCCAGTGTTTCCATGCCCATACCAATAAGCATTTGGGATAGAAATTCTCTTTCTCTTGAAAAAATTGAAGCTCATTTTGCGGAGGATTCTTTTCTTCAACTACCAAGGGTTGAGTCTCAACTGTCACATGACTCTTTTCATACCTCCACCTTGGATATTCTTCTTTGTCACTATTTTTGAATTTTTCTTGTTCTACACAATTTTTTTGTTTTTCTTCCACTACTTCCTTTTGACCGCATTCATTTTCACACTCAATACTATTTTCTTCCTTTTGCTCAACCACCTCTTCAATACAACTCTTTTCTTTTATATGCTCCATAATTGTCTTAAGGTGAGCCTCTATATTCTTGCATGACACTTGAAAGTTGTCAAGTTCCACCTTCATAGATTCAATTGTAACTATCCACCAACATAATGTATTGAACTAAGAGTTCTTTCAAATTAGAGTTATCCTCATGTAATCCTTCAGTTTGAGCTTGAGAATATGGATCTTGCTCACACACAACATTTCCCATGCCATAATACATATTTTGGGCTGTCATGGGCATGAAATTTGTCTCATAACAGCCCCTTTCATATTCACTCCCATAGAAATCATAGTTGAAAAATTGTTGTTGAACATACCTTGCTTGCATAGAGTAAAAATTCCAATTGTCCATGTTTTAAAGTGGATTTTTTTTAAAACAACAAAACACAAATAATAACAGTAATAACAACAAATAAAACACGATGTAAACACACAACACAGTACAAAATAAAAAACATTGCTGAAAAATAAAACACACAAAAAACTAACTAAACTTACTAACTAAATAATAGAAATTAACTTTCACAATCCCCGGCAACGGCGCCAATAACTTGTTGTGTGAAAATGTGATGCGCAAGTATACACAATCGCAACAAGTAATAAAGAGTAAGTAGAGATCGTTCCCACGAGGATTGTTGAGTTATTTTCTATATTTAAATTATTAATTAATAGTGAGAAAAACAAGTAACAATAGCAAGTTGTCAACAAGTATTGTGAATAACAAGAATGTAAGTAAACAAATGAAGACAGAATAAAGATTCAAAGTAAAAAGATAGTTGGAATGCTTTTTGCTAAGTAAGTCACTTTTAACAGCATTATGTTATATACGATGTTGTAGCATTGGATGTTGTAGCAATTGATGTGTGCCTTTCAGTCACTATCGTCAGGGTTTTGTTACAAGTCTTATGTCTAAGCTCTAAATAAGTTCAACCTTCTATATGAAGTACCCACAGTATCACCATATGGACTATGCTATCCTATGTCTAGGTTTTAGCATGGATATAACAAAGTTTCCTTTATTAAACACTTACCCACATTAGTTATAAACCATGTCTGAATTTATAATTTGCATACACTTTTAGCTGATCAATTCTAAAGGATGAATGTGAAAGAATTAAGCATGCAAGAACTAAAATGCAAACATCAATATATAACACAAAGCTTAGCTAAAAGATCATTACAAAGTGTATTGCATCCCAACTGCAAATGGAACTAGCTCATTCTTAACATTACTGAAATGATAAACCTGTTAATATAACTAACAAATACAAAAATAATAAATAATGTAGAGTGTACACATGACACCAACATTGTTCTCGCTTGTAATTCTGTTTTTTCAATAAACAAAGCCAAATTATGGCACCATAGAATAGGACATTTATCTGATCAAGTGTTACAACTTTCTAGTAATAAGATTCCTTTTGTTTTTCCTTCTGATTTTAATTCACACCAACATTGTGATTTATGAGGTTCATATAGTAAACCTACTTATGATGGTAAATCTTTTAAATTGAATCTTCATGGTGATCTTTAATACTTTCTTGGCCTTGAAATAGTTTCCTCGGATAAGGGTTTCCACCTAAGTACACACTACAACTACTAACTGATACTGTTTTTTTTTATTCCAAAACAACTTTCTTTGCCTATGGATCCAAACTCCAGCTTCACAGATGAAGACAACCCCTTATTGGCTGATCCTTCTCAATATAGGAGACTCATTGACAGATTATTATACATGACTATATCTAAAACAAATATTTCATGTGCAGTGAACAAGTTGAGCCAATATAGGGGCAGTTGCACTTCCACTTCCACTAGATGCTCAACAACTGGATTTTGTGTTTTCATTGGTGATTCCCTAGTGTCGTGGAAATCCAAGAAGCAAAGCCACTTTTTCTAGATTATCAGCTGAAGCTGAATATAGAGTCCTAGCAGCTCAAGCATCAAAATTGTTATGGATTAAACAGCTTATGTGTTCACTTAGTGCTGAGGTCCCTTCTTCCAAGGTATTTTGTGACAACACTTATGCAATTTAGATGACATCCAATCCCATGGGTCACGAAGGAGCCAAACACATTAACATTGATTATCACTTCATTCGTCAAACAGTTCTGTGCTCTCATTGCCAAGTTGGGAGTTTGCAACATATACCTCGCAATCTCATTTAGACATTGTCAAACAGTTTATCAGTTCAAGTTGTTATATTTTCTTTTATCATATCATTACTTTCTGTTACAGAATCAGTTGGTATCAACTGATTTCTTCTCTAGCTCATCAACTATTAATGATGAGCGTTGTGTACAGAATCAACAAATAAAAATCATTTTTCTGATTCTCTTCATTTTACTCTAATAAACTAACAGATTACGGATTGATATGTGATGCCGAATGAGCTTATTTCAAAATAGTGAAAATTACCAAATCAATCTATTTGTGATCCTTTTACAAAAGTTGATACTAAGCAGTTAGATCGGATGGTGTAAAGAAACAAAAAAATAAATTACAGTTTTCTACAATTCAATTTTTTAAGTGGACTTATTATGTATGCTTCTCCTTTTTAAAATTGGTCAATGAACACATGAATTTATTTATTCTCTTGAAACAACCACGAGTGACTATTAAATTCATCAGCATTTACGTATGGGTTGGGTTCTTGTAGAAAAATATATGTGAATGTATTTTAACTGTGTATAGTTACACTCACTAATCCTTATTATATAGACAAATAAGTTGGACTAAACCTAACAGACCTTATTAACGGACCTAGTACAAGGACTATTAATAATTACAAGAATACTACTATTTACAACACTTCTCCTCAAGCTGGTGAATATATATCTATCATTCCCAGCTTGCAAGTAAGTTGGTTGAGACGTTCTATCGACAAGTCTTTTGTTAACACAGCAGCTAGTTGGTGCCCAGAATGAATGTATTCTGTCATTATCAATCCACTATCCAACTTCTCCTTGATAAAGTGTTGGTCTATCTCAATATGTTTTGTCCTGTCGTGTTGAACAGGATTATGAGCAATACTGATAGCCGATTTATTGTCACAAAATAACTTCATAGGAGCTTCATACTTTATCTTTAAGTCATCTAGCACAATTTCCATCCATAATAATTCACACATCCCTTGTGCCATAGCTCTAAACTCTGCCTCAGCACTTGATCGAGTTACTACATTTTGCTTCTTACTTCTCCATGAGACAAGGTTCTCACATAATAATGTACAATAGCCTGAGGTGGATCTTCTATCACTCACTGAACCTGCATAATCTGCATCAGTATAAGCCTCTATAGTCAAGTTTCCACCTCTCTTGAAAAGGAGTCCTCTACCTGGAGTGGCCTTAAGATATTGCAGAACATGATTTACAGCCTGAAGGTGTCTTGCTCTTGGATCATGCATGAACTGACTTACAACACTAACTGCATATGCCAAATCCGGTCTAGTGTGGGCTAAGTAGATCAACTTCCCGACTAGTCTTTGATATTGCATTTTGTCAACCTTAGCACTTTCCTCTTCAGTGCCCAGTCTGTGATTTTGCTCAATGGGGACGCTTGCAGGTTTACATCCAAGCTTTCTTGTTTCTTCCAAGAGGTCAAGAACATATTTTCTTTGAGAAAAAAAAAATTTCCTTCATTGGAGTAGGCTACCTCAATCCCTAGGAAATACTTAAGTTTCCCAAGGTCCTTCATTTCAAATTATGTAGCTAATCTTTCCTTAAGCAGTTGTCTTTCAGTCAAATCATCCCCTGTAACAATAATATCATCAACATAAACAAGAAGTATTGTTAGTTTACCACTTTGTGAATGTTTGAAGAAAAGTGTATGATCTTCTTGGCTTTGTTTATAGCCAAGGTGCAACATTGCCTTTGAAAACCTCCCAAACCAGGCCCGGGGAGACTGCTTTAGCCCATATAAATCTTTTCCCAGTTTGCAAACCACATTCGTTCCATTAGTGGGACCAAATCCAGGTGGAATATCCATGTACACCTCCTCTTCAAAATTGCCATGCAAGAAAGCATTCTTAACATCAAACTGCTGTAGATCCCACCCAAAGTGTGCAGCAAGATAGAGTAGAATACGAACAGTACTGTTCATTTTAGCCACAGGAGCAAATGTCTCCTCATAATCAATTCCATAAGTTTGAGTGTATCCTTTTGCCACTAGTCTTGCCTTGTACCGATGAAGAGTACCATCTGATTTGTGCTTGACTGTGTAGATCCATCTACAACCAAGAGGCTTCTTGTCCCCTGGTCTCTCAACAATCTCCCAAGTTTCATTTTTCTCAAGTGCTTTCATCTCATCGTTTATAGCATGGACCCAATTGTTATCTTTTAGTGCCTCTTGTATTGATGTTGGGATTCTTACCGATAACTCTCCATTAGTAGAGTTATCTAAGCATTTCTATTCTTAAATCATTGTGAGTTTGCATGCTTAGGCTAGAAATTATGTGAATATTTGTGTCAAGTCAAGGAAAAAGGAATCAAGGACTGAAATGAATTAATTTGGCACAATTTTTGCCTTTGTGAAGTTTCTAACGTTTCTGCTTCAGTATTATAGCATCAGGTGCTATAGCACCCTGCGCGCAGTAGAGCTGGGGCCCACTTGGAGTCAAAAGTCAAAAGTACATCTGAAACATATCTAGATCCAGTCTAATCAGTGCCTTCCTAGTGGCAGAACCTATGCTGATGCAGCCACCCTCCTCCCACTAGCACATGACCACTTGTCAACTTTGGATATGACAACTTGCTTTAGTTGGTGAGGAAGGGACTCACATGTCTCCTAGCTTTATAAAAAGGAGGAAAAACCGCTCTATAAAAGGAAGCTTCACTTCTGCACTTGCTCATCAACTTCCATCACGAAATTCCTCTGGTTCTTGAGGAAAAACACAGTGATAAGCTGTCCTCTTAGTTCCATTGAAGATTCACCATAGAAATCCATTAGAAGATCGTGTTTGTTCATGCTATAGCATTGTCAGCACACCAGTTCATGCGTAGGAGTTGGAGGAGTGTATCTTCTGCACATTCTTCTTCTATTTTCTCTCTTGGTGATATGAACTTCACTGTTTGTAAGTTGTTGATAATGTTTAACATGAGCTAAACATCTTTTAGTTGGATTGCTTAAGCTTTGTAATGAATCTTTAAGTGTTAGTAATATAATGTTGTGATGTATGCATTTTGATCTTTGTGATGTATGCATTTTGATCTTTGTGTTTTAATTCTTTTAAATCTGTTTTGGGATTGGCCAACTAAAATAGGTAGATTCATGGGTTCAGACATGGTTCATGATTCGATCTCAAAGATTGATGTGAATGAGTGGCTGTTTTAAGGACACTTAGAACAATCCTTGCCCAAACCTAGACATAGGAGGGCTTAGTTCATAGAGTGGATACTGTCGGTTCTTTATTATACAGAGGTGAACTTACTTGAAGCTTAGACATAAGATCTCGTAACGAAACCTTGGCGAAAGTGACCGAAAGGCACGCCACATTCGCTACAGCACTCAATGCTATAGCATCCAGAGTTATAGCACTAATACAGAAGAGAATTACTTAGTGAAGAGCAGGCCAACTAGTCTTCATCATATAGTTTCTCTTTTATTCCTTTGCAACTTAATCCTTTATTTTTCTTGTTCTCAAATAGTGTTTCTATTTTCCTCACTGATTTGCTTAGTCTAACAGCTATAAATTAAAGACAATCTCTGTGGGTTCGACCTGTATTTTCTACTATATTGCTTGTGTGACTGCGTATACTTGCGCATCTGTTTGTCAAAACCACAACACTTACAGAGTCAATAGCTGCAATAAAACTTTGATGCTGCAAGGAAAGATGCTTAGAAGAAACAAATTGAGAAATAGGGTACTTAGCACAAGATCTTTTCCCTTTTCTCAAAGCAATAGGTAAATCATCTACATCAAGGTCAACAATATCAGTATCTGTATCCAGGTCATCGGTATCAGAAGTATGAGAATCTGAAGTTGAGGAGTCACTTTCAGTACTTACCTCCGGTTCAGGCGATTGAAGTTGTTGTTGGACCAGATCGGGTTTTTCTCTTCTCTGATAAGTCAGTGAAGGCTCACTAGCCTTGCTGTTCACTGGTGCCAAATGTATAGTTTCTTGCAAAACAAAGACACGGGAGATACTGGAGGAACATGAGGACCGGAACAAGATGGAGCAAGAGACAAAGAGTTTGTAAATGGTGACTCATGTTGCCATGGACCAAGGAAAAGAAACTCGAGCTCGGACTCAGATTCCAAATTGGAATTAGAATCACCAATTTCCCCCTGAAGCTGTGGACGAGTGAAAAAGGAGACATGTTCATGAAATGTGACATCCATGGAAACGAAGAACTTATGACTTGGTGGATGATAACACTTGTAACCCTTCTTGTTAGGAGGATAACCTAGAAAGACACAACGGGCTGCACGAGAATCCAACTTAATTACTTCGGTGTTGTGGGTGAACATGGACAAAAGCCACACAACCAAATACCTGAGACTCAAGGCTCTGCAAAACAGGAACAGAAGGAAACTGTGAGACCATAAGTTCAACTGGACTAACATTACCTAGACCACGCGATGGCATCCGATTAATCAGATAGACAGCAGTTAATACGGCCTCTCCCCAATATGATTTTGGAACAGACATTTGAAATAGAAGAACTCGTGCAATTTCAAGAAGTTGGCGATTTTTTCTTTCAGCAACCCCATTTTGTTTAGGGGTGTCAACACAGGTAAGTTCATGTACGATGCCCTGTTTAATGAAAAAATCAAAAAGATTATGATTCACATATTCTCTTCCATTATCAGAACAAATTCGTTTAATACCTCTTCCAAATTGAGTCTTTATCATATTGTAAAAACGAATAAACAATTCTGATACCTCAGATTTATCTTTCATCAAGAACAACCAAGTTGCCCGAGTAAAATCATCGACAAAAGACACAAACCATCTTGCACCAGAAATATTAGAAACAGGGCCAGGTCCCCAAACATCAGAATGAATAAGATCAAATGGTTCAACACTTTTGGTACCACTAGAGGGAAAAGTACTTCGGTGGTGCTTAGAAAATTGACAAATGTAACACTTAAAGGACTCAATAGACTGTTGTACGCATAAAGATGGAAACATAGACCTGAGCAATGAGAACGGAGGATGACCAAGACGCTTATGCAGAAGCCAAATTTGTGAAGTGGGGGACGGAGACTCTGGCCGAGACTGAAGCGCAGAAGACAACTTTTGAACAGCCTGCTCATCAGATAAATAGTACAACCCTCCCCGTTCCTTAGCAACTCCAATCGTCTTCCCCGTGACAAGATCCTGAAAAACACAATGAGAAGTGAAAAGATTTACTTTGCAGTTATGATCACGAGTGAGTTTATGAATTGATATTAGGTTGTGAGAGAGTGTGGGAACATGCAGCACATCTTGTAATTTAAGTGAAGGTTGCAACCTAACATTCCCAGAGCCATCAATACAAGCATGAGAACCATTAGCAATAGTAACATATTGATACCTCTCAGAGGAGGTGTAAGAGGAAAAACAATTGGAGTCAAATGTCATGTGATCAGTTGCACCGGAGTCGAGAATCCAAGCATTCTTAGGAATTGTATCACAAACATTAAAAGCCCTTGAGCACACACTCATACCAGTCACGGATAGAGAACCAAACGGCTGACTAAGAGGCTTACTGAGGGAGTCGAGTAGAGACTTCAAACGAATCACATCATCCTTCGTGAAGCACAAAGAGTAATCAACAAAGATTTTTCCAGCCATCTGTAACTAAAACAAGCAACCAAAAATAATCGTAACAGTGTACAAAGTTGCAGAAAGAGTGGAACGATGACCCAATGTGTGAGTTTCAAATAACCCATAAAAAAAGCCTGTAACGGGAACTTAAACACTGATGAGAGAGAAAAACAATAACCCATAAAATCAGAACAGAGCATAAACGGTGCCTTCAAAGTGATCCACAAACGAAAGTATCCGGATCGGAAAGTGAACCCCCAAAACAGGAAGAGGGGATGCCGATCTACAATCTGTATAACTGAACTGTGGCCAAAAAATGACTGCAGGGAGGCACGTGGCCCCCACGCGCCCGTAAAGTCAATGGAGAGTGGTGGCGCGTGGCGGCGTGTAAGGCGGCGTACAGCGATGATTTTTTGTGGGTTCTGGTCGGAATTTTATTGCGATTCTGATGGTGTGGGTGGTGAAGTGATTGGAGCTAGGGGTGATAGCTTTTGGTATAAACCGTGTATAGGGTGGAGAAAAAAGAAAACATTTAAACTGAACTGTGTACTATAAGACTGGACTTTCTGGTCTGATAGTGAAAAACACAGAAATAGAGGGGCAAGGGACTGCAACAAAGGCCGGAAAGAGTCACGATGAAGGTGACTAGGGTTTACCGCAAAGAAGACGGCTAGGGTTTATGCGGAAGCGAGACCCTCAAGAACGAGAGCTCGTGATACCATGTAGAAAAATACATGTGAATGTATTTCAATTGTGTATAGTTACACTCACTAATCCTTATTATATAGACAAATAAGATGGACTAAACCTAAGAGGCCTTATTAACGGGCCTAGTACAATTACTATTAATAATTACAAAAAATACTACTATTTACAACAGTTCTCTATGCAAAAGAATAGAAAAGTAGAAGTTCTATTACAGAAATGCTAATTCATCACATGGCTTAAAAAATGTACTAGTACTGAATAAACACATGGATCATTGGACCACATCACAGAATATTATTTATTGATTGTCTTCTAACCACTTGAGAGTTGAGAGAGGGAGAAGATGGAAAGTGGGGGAGTTAAGAAAGTGTATGTTACTGGGGCAGGAGGGTTTGTAGCTTCTTGGCTAGTTAAGCTTCTCCTTTCCAAGGGATACTTTGCTCATGGAACTGTTAGAGAACCTGGTACTCTCTCTCTCTCTCTCATCATTTCTCCATCACATTTTGTAAGATATTCAACTATTAATCAAATAATCAAATACAACTTTTTTTTATTAGCAAATGTTAGTATATTAGTTGTTATGTTAGTATTTTCTTCTTCACCAAAGTTTGAATCAGTCCTTTAACGCCTTCAATCCGTAGCTAAAACCAGTTGAGCTGCCGAAATCAACTATAATCAGTCCTTGAATCAGTACTTTTAGTTCTAAAGGTGAGGGTTGACTTTTTTAGCTCATTAGTTGACACATTATTTCACTATGATTAAATGTTTAACTTTAAAGAGCTGGATCCCATCTCTATTTCTCTTGCTTTAGCAAAATTTGAAGTTAGTATATTATTTGAGATGCATGGATGATGTTATGTTTTCCATACAATTGTAGTGTTTGAACTGGCTGGCAATGTATACCTGACTTTGCTGGTCCGTGTAGTTTCCCTTTCAATAGAGATTTTGTCACGCCCAAGACTCGAATTCGAGACTGTGGAGTGGAATACTACCACTCGGACCAATCTTGTTGGTTTTTCTCTAATTATTTTGATTAACATATAAACAAGTGTTCTTTGTTGTTCATTTAACCAATGTTCAGGTAGTCAGAAATATGAACACTTGCTGGAACTTAAGAGAGCTTCTGAGAACCTTAAACTCTTCAAGACAGATCTCTTGAATCATGAATCTGTTCACTTAGCAATTGTTGGATGCACTACAGTTTTCCATGTTGCTAGCCCTGTACCCTCAACAGTTGTACCCAATCCTGAGGTGAGCCAAGCCAAGCATCTAATTCCATTCTACCACATGCAATTTTTTTGGTTTAATTACTAATTTACAAACTTATTTTCACCAAATAATGTATCTTGAATGTTCCCTTTGATTTGTCATTCTCATATTATCTCTATCCTGACTAGACATCAACAACTTGAAAGATTTAGTTTGTTTATCAATTTCATCAATATTTTTGGTAAAATTTCATTACAGGTAGAAGTGATTGAGCCAGCAGTGAAGGGAACTGCTAATGTGCTTGAAGCTTGTCTTGAAGCTAAAGTGGAATGTGTTGTCTTTGTATCATCTTCAGCTGCTGTTCTTACAAACCCTGATTTACCAAAGGATAAAGTCATTGATGAGTCCTATTGGTCTGACAAAGACTACTGCAAGAAAACTAAGGTCTCTAACATTTTATTACATAGACATATTAGCCTTATTCTATAATATGAGAAGCATGAAGCAGAAGGGAGATACATATGCACTTCACATGCTGTCAAGACACGAGATTTGGTGGAGATATTGAAGAGTATATATCCAAGCAACAACTACCCTACCAAGTAAGCTTTATATATAATTTGCTTGCTATAAAGAATTATTGATTGTGTAAGTATGTTAAATTTGACACATGGTGTCAATGAGTTTTGACACCTGTAACATATATATTACATACTTACATATAAGATTTCACTGTGGCAGCTACATTGAGGTTGATGATGACAAAAGATTATAAGCTCAGAGAAACTACAAACGTTGGGTTGGAAATACAGGCCTCTAGAAGAAACATTGATTGATTCTGTTGAGAGCTATAAAGAGGCTGGACTCCTCCAATCAGAATAAATCTAGTTTAATTCTTATCATCTTATTATTGGAATGTTGGTCTCTTCTAATCAAAATAAATGTGACTAATGTGATTTAGCATTACACTATCAAACATGTACTTGTGCAACCAATAATTGCTTTTAAATTCAGGCTTCTACATACGAAAGACCTATGTTCTTAAATATTCCACATGTCAATGTTTCAAACCTGATTAGCTTACCAAAGATGTTAAGACAATATGTTAGTCCCCCTGTAAGTGGGTGTTCTAAGTGAGTTAGTTTTACGGAAGTTGTGATATTGTTGGGTTGTTAGGAGAGTTGGTTATAATTGGTTGGTAGTTATTAATTTGTTAGGCCATTCCCCTCTCTTCCCCCATGTACCCCATGTATTGGAAGCCTATAAATAAAGTCTTCCACCCCCCTTTTGAGTATCTTTTGTCATACCTAAAGTTTAGTAGTGACGGGGTGAGGCCGGATTCCGGGGAGCCTATTCTTCCTATTGTAACCATTTCATATCAATTACATTCTCCTCTCATTCCCTTTTCATCCCTTTCTGATTCTTTGTGCTATCACTATTCCTAATTACCTAGCAACGTTGATTTTTTTAAACAACTATATTTACTAACGGATACGGGTACCCGCGGGTACGGGTACCCCGCTACCCGGACCCGCCCCGTTTATTGACGGGTAGTCAAAATATCCGTTTATTTGGCCCACGGGTACCCGTTTGACTACCCGCCCCGGACCCGTGGCGGGTTTTACCCGCGGGTCCGGGTTTCTTTGCCACCCCTAGTTCTGCTACGTGCGATACGGGTTAGGTTCCGATCTGGGCCAATCTACAAGAAACATCGCGCGAGGAATTGCAATGGAACTCTCCCACTGTGGAACTAACCCAAGACGATGGAAGGGCAATGGGCATACTCAGAATAGAAATTATGTGACCCACCCCCCATCATATCACCATATACCCCCACATAAAAGTGAAACCGGAAAATAAATATGATCCGCTTTTACTCCTTGGGCCAAAGTGAAACCGAAAAATAAATATAAATCAATTACCTTGATTTTTTTTTTGTAATCTCTGTTTTGGGCCGGCACAAGGAGTACCATATCACCATATACCCCCGCCTTTAAATTTAAGGGTATTTTTTTTGTACCCCCATCATCTCCCTAGCTACCCCTATCGACCCTGCGAAAAGACGCAATTGCCCTTAACAAAATTTAAAAATCCCGAACGTATCCTGATTTCAATTTTTTTTTGGAAATCGGATTTAGGTAAATCCGATTTCCACTAAAAATTTTAAAAAATTTAAATCGGATTTAGGTAAATCCGATTTCCACTAAAAAATTTAAAAAATTTAAATCGGATTTATTTAAGATGGGGTAGAGCCGCTTTTAAAAATAACAAACCAGATTTACCTTAAGTGGGGTAAATCCGATTTGTTATTTTTAAAAGCGGATCTACCCCATAATATAAGGTAAATCCGCTTTGAAAAATAACCAAAGCGGATTTACCTTATGTGGGGGTAAATCCGCTTTGTTAACCTAATTAATAAATAAATAAATCAGTTAAAATTTTAGAAACAAATTTCGACCGTCTTTTGGTTCTGTTTAGTGTGTAGTTCGTTAACACGTGACGATATTGTACGTCGGGAGAATAATTTAGGCTAAAAAATCAGTTTTCGGGCAACCTACTCAGATTGTAATGAAACCACATTCTTTAAATCCGAAAAATATCAAGGATCAATACTCCTAAAGAAGTGACTTCTTTCAGGGGACCTCAAAATCCCAAATTCCATCGTTTACTATTTTTTATTAATTTTTTAATTTTTCATAGTCTCCAAAAAATCTGAAAAAATTTGCATAACTTTATTTTGGTTTTATTAGATTTTTAGTGGTGTTTTTATAATTTTTGGATTAGTTTTGGTTGTTTAACGGATTTTTAGTAGCATTTTATAACTTTTTTTAAAAAATTAAATAAAAAACAATTTTTTTAATAACAAAATCGGATTTACCTTAGGTGGGATAAATCCGATTCTCTTTTTTTAGGGAAATCGGATTTATCTTAGGTGGGATAAATCCGATTTTCTCTTTTTTTAGGGAAATCGGATTTATGTACCCACTAGGTAAATCCGATTTCCAAAATAACAAAGCGGATTTACCTTCAGCTAAGGTAAATCCGCTTTGTTATTTTTGAAATCGGATTTACCTATTGGGCACCCCCATTTGAGGTAAATCCGACTTTAAAAATAACAAAGCGGATTTACCTCAAATGGAGGTAAATCCGAGCAAATTGAAAATTGGGCAAGGGTATTTTCAGATTTCACTTTTATGTGGGGGTAGATAGGGAGATGATGGGGGTACCAAAAAAAAACCCTTTTTCAAAAGGTATAATTTAGGAACTGATTTCTTTGAGTCCAATACAATCTTTCATTGGTCAATTCAGTATGCCTTCCACACGGGAAAAATTATGCACCACATTAAGTGCTAATTTTGTCATCAAATTTTTTTCATTAGGCTTGCTTCACATGAGATTATGAATTTTGATGGGGTTGGATTTATGCGTGGTTTAGTCAAAGAGATAAACTTCAAGGGAGTAAGAAGAGTAACTACACCCAGACTTGAGGACAAGTCTAATTTTCAAGGGGGCGGTGGTCCTAGGGGAAGAATGAGGAATATTAAGTGCATGGAGCAGGTGTTGGGATGGCGGCAGCACCCAACACAAGGAGCGACAATAGGTTGTGAAGAACCTATTGAAGACAAGGCCAAGGATGGGAGCCACGGGCAACCCCTCGAAGCAACATGGCAGCACCTAACTTGTGAATAACCCATTGATTACAAGACGGAGCGATTCTCTAGAGCCAACCTTGAGGACAAGGTTGTTTCTTAAGGGGCGGTATTGTTAGACCCTGTGTAAGTGGGTGTTCCAAGTGAGTTAGTTTTAGGGAAGTTGTGATAGTTTGTTGGGTTGTTAGGAGAGTTGGTTATAATTGGTTGGTAATTATTAATTTGTTAGGCCTTTCCCCTCTTTTCCCCCATGTATTGAAAGCCAATAAATAAAGGCTTCCACCCCCCTTTTGGAGAATCTTTTGTCATACCTAAAGTTTAGTAGTGACCGGATGACACCGGATTCCGGGTGAAGCCGGAGGGCGGGGAGCCTATTCTCACTGTTGTAACCATTTCATATCAATTACGTTCTCCTCTCATTCCCTTTCCATCCCTTTCTGATTCTTTGTGCTATCACTATTCCTAATTACCCTACAACGTTAGGTTGGTGGCCTAACACAATATATAGTGTTAATTTTCTGCTGGATTGTTTTTAGTCAGTTATGTTGGAAAAATAGTTGCTAAAATGATAGTAAATTCATCTGCTGACAGCGACAGGAAATTCATCTTGCACCATGGATGTCTTGTTTATTATGATAGTATTATGGAAGTGTAATACTTATTATGAAATCTAAAATGTAAGATGTTTATGTTTCTGGAGTTACCTATATGATAATGTTTTATTGTTTTGAAAATTGTCAACTTCCATTTGTTGTATTTTCCCATCAGTCTTTGCATGATAATTGGCAAGTGCCACTGAATTTTTTTAGCAAACTCATTAAGAATTTTTATGTTGTAAAGGAAAAGTTAAGGCATACACCTGAGGAGTATGGTAGAATTACTTAATTTTTCAGAACATTAATCCCTTGGTCCTAGACAATGCAACACTGGACAAGACAGTACTAGACAACTTTTTGTCCCGTACAATGTTTGGTGAAAAATGGACAGCACAAGCAAAAAAATATAAAGAGAGGTCATGAGATGAGAAAGATATAAGAGAAGAGAGAGGTAGAGAGTGAGAGAAAGAAGAGATAAGAATGAGATAGGAGAGGGAGAGGGAGAGCGAGCATAAATATTGGGACACCTCACCATAGCTAAAGAAACCAATTGCACATAAACGCACAACTTGCAACTTCCTTTACCACAAGAATACTCTCAATACACAGAATTCTCAACACTGGAAAGTACACAATGCCTAACAAACAAGTCATGATATAAATTACATTTCCTTTGCTCAAAAATAAACACTAACACCAGAAGGTGTGATGATTGTTCTCAAGGATGGCATTGTAAGTGTCATCTCAGCAACAAAATCATCATCCACTAAGCTACAATTCTTTAAATTTAACTCTTTCAATGCTTTGCAATTTTCCACTACTTCTCTCACCCCCTTAGCTGTAACATACCAACAACTCTGGATGTCAAGAAGCAATAGTGCCCTACACCACTTTGAGATAATTGAGAGTGCTTCATCTTCAATTCTTGAACCTGACAAAACCAAAACCTCCAATTTGGAAACTTCAAAGTCTATCTCAATTTGTTTCATTACTGTAAAGGCCAAATTCAAATGCCTTATCTCACAACATATCTTCAAAACCTCAACAATACATTTTCCGGAAATGCCCTCACAAGCACTTAAGTCTAGAAGCTGTAAGTTAGGGCAAATTGAAGCAAATTTGATCAAACTTGAATCACTAAGTAGAACATTATCACTCACATAAATAGTTTTCACTTGAAGGTTGACAACAAAATCAAGCATGGAATTGGAATCTTCTACCCCAAGATATGTTCTCTCCATTTTAATCTCATTGAGTAATGGACAATTTCTTGTGAGTGTGAAAAAGGCCGAATCGGTTAGCCGGCAACAACCACCAAGGTTTATAGAGATCAAGTTAAGAAGAAATACTGATAACTTGCTAATGCACTGATCTGTTAAAAAGTCGGTTTTTCGAAGATCTAAGTGTTGTAAAGATTGACACTTGGATAAGACAAAAGAGATTCCTGTAAATGTAAAGTTACAGCAATCTTGGAGTACAAGCTTCTTCAGCGAAAAACAACTACTTTCTGCAACCGAAATAAGAAACTCATCCGAGATAAAAGAGTTTGACAAATCAATAGCAGTTAATCCTTTCAAACTTCTGAATGAATCAATCAAATCCAAGTTAATAGGTAAGGTTATCAAACCAGGTCCATGTATTCTCTTCTTTTCAATGTTAAAGGAAATGGAGGCCAAATTTGGTCTCATTCGGATTGCAGAAGCAATGCCAACTTGTGTTATCTTATAACATGTGAAGAATGAAATCTCTTCCAAAGACCTACAGTTTTGACACAGAGACAAAAGAGATTTATCAGTGATCAAGTAATTACCGGACAGATTAATGTTGCGTAAATTCTCAAGCATGGAAGAAAGTCTGAGTATCCCAAAATCAGATGCTTGAGAATCCAATGGAAAGCTAATGTCAAGCTCTTCAAGAAATGGGAAGCAATAAGCTATGACTATTAGATGACTATCATGAAGAGAACCAATGTTTGAACAAATCAAAGCCTTCAAATTTATCATCTTTGAACCGAATTCTCGCAACCCGTCAACTGGAAGTGTTCTCTGGTTGGAAAGATTAAGCAAATCAAGGTCCAACCCAGATTGTGAAATTTGATGAAGCAAGTTTTTCAGGTCACCATTGAATTGACTGAGGTCTACGATTTTGAGCCTTGAAAACCTTAAGAGTAATTGAGGAAGGAATAGAATGGTTGGATCATATATTGTGAGAGAATGTTGAAGCTGACTTGTAATGGAAAGGAATTGCTTGCATACCATAGAAATAGACTTCAAATCATGGCTATGGACAAGGAATCTGAACACTGATTCCCAGCATTCTTCAGGAAAATCTGTCATTGATATTCCAAGTAGAAAGAAAGAAAGAAAACATGCATAACAAGTAATTGGGTGACAGTAAATTTAATGGCTTAATGATTCATCATCATAACAAATCAATCTCATTTAGTGATATTTAAGAAAAAAGTTAAGGGTGTGACAAAGAAGTGTAGTCTTGGTTTATGGTCAGATGGCTGCCAGGTTGATCAAGCTCATTAGGAGGCGTTGTATTTAATTTGACTAATGACTATTCAAATCATGAAACTCTAGAAAGTCTCTTGCTTGTTAGGTAGGCATTATCTGTTATTAGTAATCTGTAACTTTCACTTTTTAATGCCCTTTTACTCTTTGATAGCATGACTTTTTTTATTACCGTGTTATTGGTGTGCAATATCCACTTGTTTTGCCAGTGATTAGTCTATGCCGGAGAACCTGACCGGTGAGATGTTTACTCAACTTTGCAGGTCCATGTGATTCTCTCCTTCTAATATAGTTTGTCACTCCCAAAATTCGAACTTAAGACCTTAAGATGGGATCCAAACCCAATTACCGC
Source organism: Astragalus membranaceus (assembly GCA_039519185.1). Taxonomy (NCBI): domain Eukaryota; kingdom Viridiplantae; phylum Streptophyta; class Magnoliopsida; order Fabales; family Fabaceae; genus Astragalus; species Astragalus membranaceus. The sequence goes on along the minus strand of CM076850.1, from coordinate 20,406,351 downwards.
TCAGACCAACCCTTGTTGACATTACTTAATCTCATAAGATATAATTTCGATTTGAATAATTATTGTTGTAAAAACTAATAGGCTGAAAAACTAGTATTGTAAAAACTAATGAAGGAACCTTCTCCCTCAAGAAACTATCTTCATCTTCAACTATATTTTCAGCTTCAGAATGCTTGAAATCAATCATTTCTGATTTCTTTCTAATGATGTATAGCTTATACATAAAATTAAGCAATAAGTAAACATATCAACATGGATTAATAAAACAGTACTGTTGAATTATTAATTATAGTATGCCCGTGCAGACCATCATTTTCCAGTTAATAACCATTCAGCTCAAGTCAGAGTTTTGCACAGGGCACAAGCAAATGCTATTTTTTTAAAAAGAAAATTAAAAGTCATTGGCAGCATCAAATCAACGTGGGTGCATTACTTTTGCAGTTCCAAACAACTAAGTAAAGAAAGAAAATAGTCCAAAAAACTTGGCTTTTGTTTACATATACATATATTATTCTTCACAATTAGTATTCTACTAAATTTATATTCACCATATTTTTAGTATAACAGTAGTTCTTAATTTTTCATCAAACACGTAGTGAACAAAACGCGTAGTGAACAAATGAAGAAGGTAAACCTATGAAACAGTAATTTGATGAAAAGAAATATGAATTCATTGATAATCAGAACTGATCAAATGAAATGGGAATTCATTGAAAATTAGAACATACAAAAGAGTCTGCAGATATACTAGCTAGACCTTATTACATCGTAACAAAAAGCTAAAAGTATATTATATCTAAACCCAAAAGGGTGACTCATGCCTGATAATTAACTAGAATACTAGATGTAAAAAAAGTCAAGTTTCTTCGAACATAACATCCTCAAAACATCCTAAAAATTCCAGAACCTCATAATGGCTGAGCAGATGACAATAACCTATTAGCGGTACTGCAAGAAAAAGAAAACGAGTGAGGACGGTACAAAACCCACATTGGCTTATTAAGAAGATTCAATTTGAGAACAGATCCATCTGTTTACCTTAATGAAACCAATTTCCTTGGCATTGCTACGGAAGCATTGCCTACAGCACATAAGAGCATACTTCCTAATCAATCCATGTGGGTTCCCACACACACGGCTGCAATAAATCAAGCGCAGAAGCAAGAGTCACAATCAACAAGTTTCATCAAAATCAAAGTTTAAAAACAATTAAGCTGCAACAAGTACTTGAAATGTAACAAACTATACACAAAATAAACACAACTTATAACCAACCATCCCCAGATTTTCTGAGAATATCTTCGAACAATACAAAAACAACAACATTAAACAAAGCTTTTTCCACTAGGCTTGGTGGGCTACTGATACATATGTTATCACATATTGGAAAGAACCCATTAAATCTTGAAGGTATGTTTGGATTGGTGGTATGAGATGGAATAGAATGGAATGAGATGAGATGGAATGAATTTGTGCTCCTTTGGATATTTAAAAAAGTAATGGAATAGAATAGTAAGTGATGGTATCCAATCCATTCCATCCCATTCCATTGTTTACCACCATTTTGCTTCCCCCAAATTTGGGGGTAATGGATAGTACTGTACAATTTTAAAAAAAAAAAGATTCTGATTAATGTTTTTTAAATAAGGGTAAAAAGGGAATACAAAAGTCATAATTCATGCCATTCCGTTTATTGTTATTGTCCAAACAGTGGAGTAGAACTTTGTTCTGTTCAAAATTCTCAAACAATGGAATGGGAATTCCATTTCGCTCCACTCACCTTAGACTATCCTAACATACCCGAAAGAAATTTAAATTTAGTTGCTCTCACGCTCTCCAAAAACCAAAAGAAAGGGGTTTCGGGAGAGAATTGAAAGGGCAACACATATTACTATTGCTTCAAGGGAACGAGTCAAATGGGCATCGAATTAATCCACATCGACCAGATAGAGAAGCATTGCATTCTACATTTCAAATTTCAAAAATAAAAATAAACAGAGCATCAGAAGAAGATTCGGAAACCCTAAATTGATGAAGAGGCTAAGAACCCATTATTAAATCTTAAATTTAACACCAATTCAAGAAATCAGCCAAACCCTAATCAATGGAATCTTAACTGTGGGGATTAATCCATTTGCTTACAAATTAAATAGGCTGAGAGTAAAGGCTAATAATTCACCTAAAAGCTATATACAAATTTCAATTCAAATGATCAAAGTAGTCAAATAGGTGATATGAAAACAAATGAAAGCGAATAAAAATAGAGAAGGTAAGAGAAACGATTCAAACATGTTGCGATTGGGATCAAAAGATAAACTTTAGGGTTTTAACGAAAGAGCTATAAGAAATAATGCGAAGAATTGAAGGAGTGAGATACCAAGTGCGAGAACCAGGACCGTAATTCTTGGGGTGAGAATTCCAAACGTTGGAGTGTCCCATTGCTTAGCTTTTCACTCAAAATTCAATTGCGCAGTCGCTAAAGAGTGTGTGATTCGGTGGATGATCCTTTGCGCAATATCAATTTATACAGAAACTCAAATTAGGGTTTTCTTACTTAATATTTCTTTTTTTTTGTGTGAACAGGCTCGCGCGCAGCTCAAGAGAATAATCCGTCGGTTTATTTGTTTTACCCTCATCATATCACTGTAAAAAAAACGAAAATACCCCCAAATTTTTACAAATTTACAAAATATTTATCATTTTTCACTTGCATCTGTTTTACCAAAAAGTTTCCTAAGAGAATCGGATTACCATTCAGAGAGCTATTTCCGATTTGCCATCGGATTTACCATCGGATCTACATACATCCGATCTTCCTCAGAGTCAGCAGAAATAGTAAGTTGGATCTAGCTATATCCGATTTGTGTTTTATTTTTGTTTAAAAATTTGTTTTTTATCCCACTGTCCAATAGGTATCGAGGGGAGTCCTCGGCTCAGGCCTCGCCATTTGCTCCCAGTACACGCACCCGCCACAGGATTGCGGGACATGCGTCTACCCGGCGTAGCCGACAGCAACACTATCAGCAGGTGGAGGAGGCCCCAGACTATCACAATGAGGAGGGCTAGCAGGGGCAACCTATTGATGAGCATTCTATGTCTGAGGACCATTCTATGCTTGAGGACTACCGGCAACAGTATTATCAGCAGTAGCAGTATCAGCAGCAGCAGCAGGAACAGCCTCAGCAGGGGCATCAGGAACAGCATGAGGAGCAGCCTCCTCTATTCACTGGGCTAGCATCTCATGTTTGTACCATTATACTGAGAGACCCGGTAAGTTTAATTTATTTACGTAGCCTTCTTAGTTTAATTTATTTACATAGCCTTATTTTTTTTAGGCTTAAAGGTCATTTTGGCCCCTGCAAAATACACATTAATCCATTTTGGCCCCTTCAAAATAAAAAACTTTAAATAAGCCCCTGCAAAATAGTTAGTTGTTCAGTTAAGCCCTCGCTGTTAGTGGTCCACTAACACTGTTATTTTTAACCCTCATTTTGGCCCCTGCAAAATACACATTAAAGGTCATTTTGGCCCCTGCAAAATACACATTAATCCATTTTGGCCCCTGCAAAATACCTTTAAAACTAACAGCGTTAGTGGACCATTAACAGCGAGGGCTTAACTGAACAACTAACTATTTTGCAGGGGCTTATTTAAAGTTTTTTATTTTGCAGGGGCCAAAATAGATTAATGTGTATTTTACAGGGGCCAAAATGACCTTTAAGCCTTTTTTTATAATACAGACATATGAGCGTAAATTGAAGGTTACCAACCATGGTAACAAGCTGGCTCGGGGACTGCTTGGGTTTTCCCAAAACCACCGGTTGTGGGCTTTTATCACAGGTTTCGGATTAGCCCATCTCGTCTCGACCGGACATACAAAGGTGGACCATGAGCTGATGTCTGCTTTTCTTGAGAGGTGGCACTCAGAGACATCGTCATTTCACTTACCATTTGGTGAAATGACGATTACTTTGGATGATGTCTCCTGTTTGCTGCATCTATCCATTACGGGGAACTACTACAGAGCTCCACCTACTTCTGTCACCACTGATCAGGCCATCCACCTAGCACATGTTTATCTAGGGTGTGACTATGGAGGAGGCGGGGCTGGAGGGTCGAGCTTCATTTGGCCCATATTACCGTTTTGAGTGACTGCAGGAGATTGTTAGTAGAGGGTCCATAGAGAATGACATGTGTCCTGCTGTCAGGGCCTTTATCCTTCTGATCCTGAGCTGGTCCATCTTCACAGTCAAGATCGGCAACAAGGATGAGACTAAGTGGCTGCTGCTACTTGCGGATGTCAGTGCAGCTGGTGTGGGATCATATGCATGGGGGCAGCAGCACTTGCCTTCATGTATGACCAGTTGAACTACTCCTGCTTGGACCAGGCGCATCAGTTAGGAGGGTATGCGACCCTCTTACAGCCACAGGTAATAATTTTAAGTTAATTTTTTCCGAGTTTGGTTAAATTTCTGTTAAATAGTTTTTAATTCACCATGTTGTTTATCTTCTTTTTTCAGAGCTGGATTTTATGGTATTTTCCTCAACTAGTGGAGAGGAGGAGTGGATTGCGGGCTGGAGCACTGTGTGGGCGTTGGAGGAAGAAGAAGACAGATGGAGTGAAGCTGGGGGTATACAGGCTGAGGACTGATGCGCTGACCTCGGATGATGTCTGTTGGCGATCGTTTGAGGAGCACCGGGAGGATAGAGACTTTGAGCAGGTGTAATTATACAGGGGACACATCAGCTGGGGAGACATCACTGTTCCCGAAATGCCAGATAGGTGCCTCAGACAGTTTGGGTACGTGCAGGACATCCCACGTCACCCTCTTACTGGTCGTCTGTGCCATGCAGACTGCATTTTTCGTATTGCACATTATATGCCTGTGGTGGAGGAGGTTTTGCGTACTACTTATCCTGCTGAGGAGTTGGGTCAGGTTGCTCCAGACTACTTACATTGGTATATGAGAGCATCTATTCCTAGACTCTTACGGGTTGCATCACCACCACCACCACCAGTACAGCCAGATTTGCTCGAGATTGTGGAGGAGGAGATTCGGAGGGGGCTTCGGAGCGGAGACATTAGGATGGGTAGTCAGACATACGCTCGCCTCACGCGGTTACTGGATATGCTACTGAGGCGTGACTAGGGGGTTTTGTGGGATTGTATGTTTGAACTATTTTTTTATGACTTGATTCTTATTATTTCTTGTTTATTATATTTGTGGAGTTTCATTAAAATTTCGATTTCATTCATGTGATAAAAGATAAAACATAACCAACTATATATAATAACAATAGGCAGATACATTTTCCTAAAATTCTGGTCCTCGAACACGACGTAAAATTTCATTCACACTCCATTGAGTTTCCACGTACATCTCAAACGGCTTATACCCTTGAAGCGTGTCATGGATGTTTAACATGTTCGCCACGTCTCCGTCAGTCTTGATTGTCATGGACGAGAAGGAAACGCGACCATCGTCTCCAAGATAGGGTTTGCGATAAGTGATACTAGTGACGTCACGGTCGTCACCAGACACTTGAACTTTGGACCACACTTTATCCTTCAAACCCCATGCCGCGGTGGATTCTGCATAACACCGGCTGAGGACTCTAGAAGTGGACACCATCTTCTCTCATCGTGATTTTCCCCCGATGATGTATACCGCAAAAGCTATTGTCATCTGAGCGTTCAGTGAGGCATATCTCCATTTTGGATGAGTGAAATAAGCAAGTGAGAGTGAAATTTTTGAGTGAAAAGAATGAGGTTGGCAATGGGTATTTATAGAATTCGTCAATGATTATCAACCATTGATATTGTCTGTGCAATCTACACTGTTGATCAACATTGGCAGTCAAATCCTACGCGTCGAATTTAGTACAAATCGGATTTACCTATTAGGGAGGTAAATCCGATTTGCATTTTAACAAAGCGAACATAACCCCACTGATAGGTATATCCGCTTTTATATTTTAACAAATCGGATCTACCTCACTAAAGGTAGATCCGATTTCCCCCCACTAATTCTAATCGGATATACGTAAATCCGCATTTTAGTTTTGTGAATCGGATCTACCTACCTTATATGTAGATCCGATTTAAGTCAATATAACCAGGGGTATTTTTGTCTTAAAATTTCTTGTGGGGGTATATAGTGATATGATGTGTAACACCCCAATATTTCTAACAAGTAGATACACTGAGATGCACATCTGTGTCAACAATCAGAGGACACAATCTTTGTTTAGATATTGAACATACTAAATTTTTCCGATAATAAGACACAATGTCTCGGATCAACCTGTCTTGAAGTCCATAAAATTGAACTTGGTTCTCAACTTAAAAGGAATACAAAGTCTATTGTTCAATATCATAACCAGAGAAGCGGAATGGGTTTATACAACTCATATCCAATACAAGTTACATAACCATAACAGAAAATAACAAGAGAAGAACAATCGGAACATCAAGACTACAAGTCTTCGGCTTCGCCATAAGCACGTCACCTACTCGTGTCGCCTTGTCTTCCTTTTTCCCTGTTTCTCTGTAAAAACCACAATAATGATAGGGTGAGATAACATATCTCAGTGAGTTTTACCGTAACCCCTCACCATCACTCGGTTCAATTATAAAACCGTTGCAACATAGTTAAATATATAAACTATTTGCTCATATAAATACTTAGCCCATTACCGACCGTGCACACAACCACAATCTCAGCATCTAATGTGCTATTCATTTATTTTTAAGCCTTGTAAGTTACTTTACTATTACAAGCTTACCAATCGAAACACCGACCGTGCACAGAACCACAATCTCGATGAACCCCCGTTAGTATCTATTCCATAACGTTTCCAGGGCCTAGGGTGAGGGCTCATGACCTTCCCTTCCTAGTATGCTAGTCGTCAAATCATCACCCGACATAGATGTAATTTATATATCATACCCGCATTGGGCTGACTCCTATTTTCGATATAATCTATATATCGTGGTACTATAACCAGCCTAGATGAGATTACAACATCCCACATCAATTATGATTCGACAACGAAAAACCGTTTGGATTGTTTCTTTTTAGAAAACCTTTATTCGCACACGTAAGTTCTAATTCGGTTTTTCAAAGTATTTGTAGGTTTTTAGTCAATTTCCCAAAATCATCTTGAACATGCAAAAACAATGTTTTATAAATTAAGAATCATCACAAATGGTTGGGAAGAAGATTAGAAGAGGTTTGGAATCGAAAGGAGCGACGAACGAGAAATTTGCACCCCGAGACAGAACCACACGCACGGTCCGTGCCCTAGGGGCGTACGACCCATGCGTGATGCACCAATTTAATTTCCCATCTGCGAAGATGGCGCAAGGTTCGTGCCACAGGGGCGCACGATCCGTGTGCCCTGTTCTGTCATCCGATTTCATTCCGTTTCTCTCGTTTCGCTTCTCCGTTCGCGTCCAATCCCAATTCCGATCAAAATCCAACCTCAAAACAGATAATATATATAGCATTCTAGTCCATAATTCCAGTCCAGAATCAATATAACTTATGTATATTTTTAAAAAAAACGTAATACGCGAGTATTTTGAAAAACGGTTTTCGACTCGATAAATCTTTCGAAATCCACATTTTAACCACAGAACCAGAAATGCCAATAGTTCAAAAACAACAAGCAAAACCCTAATCGTGAGTAAAACTCACCGGTTTGACGAATTTGTAAGAACCACGCCGGAGCACGAAACAATCGGACGGTAACCTCTCAAACAATCCCCGGATTCGTCCCAATCGCTCCTAAACGAACTTCTGAACTCTGTCCAATTCGCACCAGCAACACTACTTCCTCAAAATACCTTCCAATCCACAATGTAGGTTCAGTATTCCCTTCACTCTAACTCCTACTGAACATGCAAGACAGCCATGTGATCAAACTTCATCGTATACCACTTGGAGCTTCAATAATCGAAAATGGCCAAGAGGGAAAGAGGATGAAAGAGCCTCAGAAATTAAGATCAATGGAAAGGAAATCAAAAATGGAGAAGGATGAGATGTAGATAGCTTACATGCATGATGAATCCAAGGTTTTCCCCTTCCCCCTTCTCCTTCTTCCCTTCGCCCCACTCTCTCCCTTCTCTCCTATGTTTTCTGTTTTCCTTTTTTGTTTGTTTTTGGTTTCTGCTGGAAATGGAATGAAGTGGAGGGCTGATGTGTTTTAATGAGCTGAGGGTATAAGGGTTGGAAAAGACCAAGATGCCCCTGGCTCATTAATTCATAGTTTTGATGTTAAAATCCCTAAATCCTACGGTTTATCCATTAGACATAGTTTTTCTCGACAATACCATATCCGAGTCTCAAATTATTATCTCACTCGTCCAAGAAGTTATTTATAATCCCCATAAATTACATTTTAAAAATTAGGGATATTACATGATGGGGGTACAAAAAAAAATCCCTAATCCCTCGAGATGGGTAGGACCACAATGGGCTGGATTAATATTACTTAATATTGCTTTTTAATTTTTTTAAGATATTAATTTTAAAAAAAGTAATTTTCATTGTAAAAAAAATTAATTTTAAAAACTTATATGTAACTTTGTTTTAAAAGTGATTTTATTTCTTCAAATTACCCGATTGCACAAGTTTTTTATATTAAATAAATAATCATAGTGCCATTTTAATATTTAATTTTTATTGTGATGTAACGATATTTTCATTGTCAAAAAAAAAATTAAAAACTTATATCCGTTTGTTATGGATTAAAAAATAAATGATCATTTTGTTAAATAATTTAGAGATTAGTTGTTAGAGATTTTTAAGAAAATGAATAGTTGTTTTGCGTTTGTGTAACATACTGAAAATAACTTATTTTAAAAAAAATCGTTCACATGGTGAAGGTTTTTTAGCTGGAAGTTTTCTTTTTCTATTAGGTTGAAGCTCAGTCCAGCCCTTTAATCGGTTTTCTTTTGCATCAATCCACAATCCTCTGCCATTTCATTCTCATAAGCTTGAACTTCGAATATTTTACGGTGTGATTGTAACATCCCCTTATTTCACTAGCTAAGAAATAATTGGTGCATAACACTTGATAATAAATCAGAGGATATTAACCGACATGGGTTTGAGGTTTTCATTGAAATTAGGATAAACGATAACTCAAACTTGATTTACTTAGGTACAAATACCATAAAACACATGAACATCAAGTTCGACTTGACGAAACCTCGAATTTTACATGAACATGACTCAAATCCATAAAACGGTTGTCCTAAAACTTAGTCTTTTGATACGATTATCAAAATACAACCCAAAAATACATAAAGGTGTTACCAAGTGGCTTCAGTCTCAAGAGGGGGGGTGAATTTAGATTTAAAAACTTTTTAGATCTTTCGAATACGTTTTTCCCCTTTTCAATGACTTAGATCATTTTCGCGCAGGTTAAGTGGAAGCGAATGAATTAGAATATAAAGCAGTAAAGCGGTATAACAGTAAAGCAGGAAAGCAGTAAAGCACGCAGAGATTTATCCTGGTTCGGTCACCTCCTAGTGACCTACGTCCAGTCCTCACACCCTTGTGAGATTTTCCACTAACCAAAGCAACAAGGCTTACAGGTGCCTTGGAAAACCTTTACAGACTCAGGCACTCTCCTCCTAGGATACCCCACCTATGGAGAGCCCTCAAATCTATTACAAAAATAACAAGAGATACCCCACCCCTGTTACAATCAGCTGCCCCAGAAAGATACCCCACTTCCTAGTACAAACAGCTACCCTAGAGAGATACCCCACTCCCTAGTACAGATCACAACAATTAAACAATAACAAATGTAAAGACAGAAATACCTCTAATGAAGGCAGATATTACAACTTGAAGAATGCAACCCCAACTAACTCTTAGCAAAAGATCAGCTCAGACGGACCAACGGTGCGTGACGAGCAAAAGTAAAAGCGTGAAGAGTTTTTCTCAAAAGTTTTCTGATTCGTGAAATGGGTTGTGTGAAAGAATGAACGTAATGCAGTGCCTATTTATAGGCTATGACAAAATCAAGTTTACGTTGAAAATAGTGTAGGAATCGATTCTTTGTTGAAAGCATTTGATCTAGAAATCGATTCATTTAAGTGAGGAATTGATTTTGACTTGTTTGAAAAATAGGGACAATCGATTCTTGAGAACCATGGAGGGCTAGGAATCGATTCTATACTAAGTTAAAACTTGTATGAATCGATTCTAGCTTGCCTGAGACATGTAGGAATCGATTCTCAGTTAAGTGCAAAAGAGTGGGAATCGATTCTTCCTTTAAAAAAGTTTGGCTCAGGAATCGATTTATGCACTGAAAATACATGAAGTGAAAATCGATTCTTCCTTTTCTGATTGGCCTGAAAATCGATTTTGATGAATGTATATGCAAGATGAAATCGATTTTTATGTTTTAAAGATGATAGGTATGTTTACGTAAGTATGCATGCATCTTTGAAAAACTTGTAAGTGTGTGAGACTTTGAGATACGAGCCGACCTTCGAAAGAGCATACACTTTTTCCTAAGACACACCCAAATCCTAAGGACTACCCTTATATTTAAGGACTATCCTTAAACTTGAATCTTCAATTCTTGAGCTTGTTTGTCTTGGATTGTGACTTTGATGTTTTAGACACTTTTATTAACTTTGGCCATGAACTTTGCCTTTGTCTTTTTCATCATCAAAACTTATCCTGCAATATTAGTTTACCTGCAATACAAGGTATCCACATTCTCCCCCTTTTTGATGATGACAAAACATTAACTCATCTCAAGGTGGGAGGTTAGTTCAAATAGATAATGTATATATGATACTCCCCCTGTTTTATTGACTATATGCAAGGTGGTATGAATGAATGCAAATGCATGCTGAATATTAAAACTTTATTCTATTCTTCTCCCCCTTTTTGTCATGATCAAAGAGGGCAACATGTAATAAAAATTGCGAATCTAACAGCACAGCTATTTAATTTAGAAATAATTTAACCATTGCATTAAAAATTTGGTAACCAACAAAAGAGTTAATAGTCATAGGCTACAAGGAAAGGGTTATGCCAACAGGGCACAAAACATAGAAATAAAATGCTGACTCATAATTTTATCTAAGGATTTTGCATCCAATGCGAAAAGGAATTGTTATGAGCCTCAAATTCTGTTAGCCGATTGTTTAAAGCAGCAATTTCGCGACTGTGGGTCTCTCTAGAAAGGATGATTTCTTGTTTCAATTCTTCATGCATTTCGCGCTGTTCATCTTGAAAGATGTTGAGTGCGACCAAGAAGTGATTGAGGGCTGTGGATGGGGCTGCAGCAACAGCAGTTTGGTTTGGTTCTGTTTGACCTTCCTCATGTATGGTGGAGTTTGTGTTTGGACCAGGTGGCCTGTTTGGATCATATTCTTGGGAGGATGCTATGCCTATGGAGGAGTGATGCCATGTATCTCCAGATTGGATGAATTGCATCTGGTTTAAGGCGGAGGTGTTTATCATGTGGTAGGTTGCTTTTCCTTTTATGATTTTCTCCCCTAAGAATGGAATGTTGAAATGTTGGAGGATTTTTGTAATGAGAACGCAATATGGAAGAAGTTTGTCACTTGACTTTGTTTGTTTGACCATGTGGCTCACAATCAGATGTGCCCAGTTTGTGTTCTTCTGGTGTTTGATTCCCCAAAGTAGGATAATTTCATCCTGGGTTACTTGAGCGATATTTGAGGTTTTGGGAATGATTGTTCGGGCGATAGTGTAGTGGAGAAGCCGGTTTTGGGTAGTGAGAGATTTTGCTAGGATAGGCCGCTTTCCAACTTTAGCCAGAGCGTGACATATGGATACACAGGTATCTCCTAGGTCGAATTCGGGCCAAGATTCCGGAGGGTTCATATGGATCAATTTCTCACCATCACAGGGTAAGTTGGTGAGATTACTGAACTGAGCTAGGGTGAGGTGGATTTTGGTTCCTTTTAGTTCAGCTGATAGTGTTTCAGGTGTATCGTTGTAGCTAAGTGTGGTGTAGAAGGCTCTAACCATGTCTGGAGCGACTAGACCTGTTTCAGTTGCAAAGTCTAGCAGTTTATGGTACTCTAACCAGTCAATAAATTCAAATCCCTTTTGACTTTGAAACTAGGGTAAGTCCAGAGCAAAGGTGGTTCCTAATCCTCTAAGAGGGAAGTTTTTGCAGTAGAGGTGAGCTTGTTCAGAACTGGTGAAATATCTGGAGTGGAAGGAGCTTTCGCCATCATGTACCCTTTTCCTTTTGACACAGAGGTTCTTGGTTCTTGGAGGCATTGGGAATTTTTGGAGAGTTGTGAATTTTGCTATGAGTTGTTCTAAGGGAAGGCGTGGAGGTTTGTGATTTATTTTTGGATGGTTTATGCGCCCTAAAAAATTGGTTTGGATATGATAAGATAACATAGGAGGATTATGCGCTTTTCTTGTTGGAGAGGATAAGAGATTAGCGCTAGTTTTCCTAAGTTTTAGGAAGGGATTGATTTGTTGGAGATTTTGCAAGATCATGATCGATTGAGAGGTTTTAGAGAGAGATCCTATATAATCGATTTTGTGCTAAATGATAGGCCTTGGAAGTGACTTGGAAATCTATTCATGCCATGAAATAATGCTCAAGAAGAAAGCTCTATGAAGCTTATAAAAGGAGAGTAAATTGTTTCTTTTGTAATGGTTCCAAAGAAAATAATTTTGACTGGCCGTTTTAAAGGACTCAACTAACTTTAATCATGTATGCACATATTTGAGTCATGAGTTCTAAGAAGATGGTTCCTTTATTTTTAAAATATGAATAAGATATGGAAACAAAATTTCGCACAGTATAGACCACTTTTATGTTAAATTGATAGTTTTATAAATGCGGACTAACCTTTACTGAGGAATCTTTCCTCAGTTTGTTTTTGATGTAAGTCACATGACTGCTTAACCTGGGGTGGAGTGTTTAAGGATCTGTTTCTTCCCAGCCATGAGCTTCTGTGATTCTGCTATCAAGGCACCAATCTGTCCCCCATACCTTGAAGCATACCTGCAAATGATTTAAACAAGGGTTCTAGGTACCCAAATTTCTTTGGGTCCTTGTGGGTTAGTACTTAGTATGGTCCCTTTGGGAACCCATACTTTCTTCACATTTTTGTCTTCCTCTTGCCCTGCAAACAGAAGCTGTATGTCCATTTTTACCACAATAACTACAACTGATGCTTGGTCTAGTTCTATGATGCATATGCCTTTTAGTGTAGTTGTTTCTAGGATGTGTAGGATGTGCCTGTTGTAAGCTAGATAGTTTTCCTACTGTCCATTCTAGTTCATGGACTTTCTTTTCAAACTCAGTACATTTGTCACAGACATAATTTGCTTTAAGGTAACCTAGGCCGTAGTTTTCCTTTCTAAGTTCTAACCTTTCTTTAGTTAATGTAATTACTTCATTTTGAAGGTGGTTAATAACTTTCTTTGCTTTACCTAATGCTTTTGTTAATTTCAAAGATTCATCATGCAATTCAATAAACGCTTCATATAAATCATCATACGTATTTTGTAGAGAGTTAGGGTTAGATATTACCTCGTTTTCATTCTCGCTTTCATGATCAGCCATTAATGCAACTTGAGCTTCTTCATCCTCTGATTCATCTGATGAATCCATGCAGTTGTCTTCCCATGCGATGTAGGCTTTTCTTCCTTTGTTATCCCTGAAAGCCTTCTTTTCAAATTTGGAGTCCCTTTTCTGTAGATTAGGACATTCCATTTTCATGTGCCCGGGTTTCCCGCATTCATAGCAAGTAGGAGGACCGGATGAGCTTTCTTTGCTAGAGAACCTTTTTGATTTGAAGTTCTTCCTTGGATAGTTGTTGCCTTTCATGAACCTTTTGAACTTCCGAACCATAAGAGCCATATTCTCTTCACTTTCATCAATTTCATTATCTGAGTCGTCACTATCATCAAGCCGACTAGAACTAGATGCTTTTAGAGCCAAGCTTTTCTTTTTCTTATCTGTATTTTCGTACTCAGCTAGACGGGTGAGTTCTAGTTCATGCTCTTGAAGTTTACCGAACAGAGTAGCCAGAGTCATAGTAGCTAAATTTCTTGATTCAGCTATAGCAGTAACCTTGGGTTGCCATTCTCTATTCAGACATCTCAGAACTTTGTTGATTAGATCCTTTGCAGGAAATGACTTTCCCAACAAGCTTAATTGATTCACTATGTGAGTGAACCTTTTCTGCATTTCTGGTATTGTTTCACCTGTATTCATTCTAAACAGTTCGTACTCTCTTGTAAGAGTATTTGTTCTTGCCCTTTTCACTTCACTTGTACCCTCATGAGTAACTTGGAGATTATCCCACATTTCTTGGGCAGATTTACAGTTTGAAACTCGAAAAAATTCATCAGCACTTAAAGCAGAAGTAATAATATTTTTGGCACGTAAATTATGTTGCACTTTTCTTTTCTCATCATCAGACCATTCATTTCTACTTTTTATTGTAAGAATACCGTCTACTATGTGTGTGGGGACGAAAGGTCCTTTTTCCACAGCATCCCAAACATCTAAGTCTACCCCTTCAATAAAGATTCTCATTCTTTCTTTCCAATATGCGTAATCTTTCCCGTTGAATCCCGGAGGACGGGTAAGAGAAGCACCCTCTTGCGTAGACCAACCTGAAGCCATTTCTCTTGAAGCTGCTAGGCCCTTTATACAAGAGTCTAGCTCTGATACCACTTGTTACCAAGTGGCTTCAGTCTTAGGAGGGGGGTGAATTGAGATTTAAAAACTTTTCAGATCTTTCGAAAACGTTTTTCCCTTTTTCAATGACTTAAATCAATTTTCGCGCAGGTTAAGTGGAAGCGAAGGAATTAGAATATAAAGCAGTAAAGCGGTATAACAGTAAAGTGGGAAAGCAGTAAAGTACGCAGAGATTTATCCTAGTTCGGTCACCTCCTAGTGACCTACGTCCAGTCCTCACACCCTTGTGAGATTTTCCACTAACCAAAGCAACAATTAAGGCTTACAGGTGCATTGGAAAACCTTTACAGACTCAGGCACTCTCCTCCTAGGATACCCCACCTATGGAGAGCCCTCAAATCTATTACAACAATAACAAGAGATACCCCACCCCTGTTACAATCAGCTGCCCCAAAAAGATACCCCACTTCCTAGTACAAACAGCTACCCTAGAGAGATACCCCACTCCCTAGTACAAATCACAACAATTAAACAATAAAAAATGTAAAGACAGAAATACCTCTAATGAAGGCAGATATTACAACTTGAAGAATGCAACCCCAACTAACTCTTAGCAAAAGATCAGCTCAGACGGACCAACGGTGCGTGACGAGCAAAAGTAAAAGCGTGAAGAGTTTTTCTCAAAAGTTTTCTGATTCGTGAAATGGGTTGTGTGAAAGAATGAACGTAATGCAATGCCTATTTATAGGCTATGAGAAAATCAAGTTTACGTTGAAAACAGTGTAGGAATCGATTCTTTGTTGAAAGCATTTGATCTAGAAATCGATTCATTTAAGTGAGGAATCGATTTTGACTTGTTTGAAAAATAGGGACAATCGATTCTTGAGAACCATGGAGGGCTAGGAATCGATACTAAGTTAAAACTTGTATGAATCGATTCTCAGCTTGCCTGAGACATGTAGGAATCGATTCTCAGTTAAGTGCAAAAGAGTGGGAATCGATTCTTCCTTTAAAAAAGTTTGGCTCAGGAATCGATTTATGCACTGAAAATACATGAAGTGAAAATCGATTCTTCCTTTTCTGATTGGCCTGAAAATCGATTTTGATGAATGTATATGCAAGATGAAATCGATTTTTATGTTTTAAAGATGATAGGTATGTTTACGTAAGTATGCATGCATCTTTGAAAAACTTGTGAGTGTGTGAGACTTTGAGATACGAGCTGACCTTTGAAAGAGCTTACACTTTTTCCTAAGACACACCCAAACCCTAAGGACTACCCTTATATTTAAGGACTATCCTTAAACTTGAATCTTCAATTCTTGAGCTTGTTTGTCTTGGATTGTGACTTTGATGTTTTAGACACTTTTATTAACTTTGGCCATCAACTTTTCCTTTGTCTTTTTCATCATCAAAACTTATCCTGCAATATTAGTTTACCTGCAATACAAGGTATCCACAAAAGGTTTCCCGTGAACGGGGCATAACATAACTCAAACCCTAAGGGCCCTACATAAACACAATAAAGAACTCCGGCAGCTACTTCTCTTAATCTTGTTTGCTCTAACCCTGTATATCTGAAAAACACCACATAATAAACAATGAGATACAATCTCAATGAGTTCCTCTGTGACCCCTTACAGTTTGCCTCTTGGTGTTTTATTATATTGTCCTTTCCTTTAACCTCTTTAGCACAACCTGAGAGATTATTGAAGGGTCAACGGAGAACCCCACCCGACAATAGCTATTGAAGGGTCAACATGGATAATGAGCCTTGGTTTCGGGTTCATGACTTTTTTCCTCTGCCAAGTGTGCTATTAAACCTCTTGGGATCGTCACCCCCCTCGAATTTTATGAATTTAATTAATCTCTTGACTCATTCTCACTCGGTTCGCACATATTCAACGACATACCATAAACCGTAATCAAGTAAATCTTAATATGACGCTAAACGTTGGCCAAATCAAGTAATTCCAATGGATATTATCAAATAATAGGGTAAGGATAGGATCAGGTAAGCGTTGGCATCAAAACTATATGATTTTGACTTAGTTTGAAAGGGGGTGACAGATTGTCTCGCACGATCTGTGCTTCCTAGGCGCACTGTCCGTGCCTACAGGCGAGTGAGTCCTTTTCACTGCCAGTGGCCAGCGCACGGTCCGGGCCCCTGGGCACACAGTCCGGGCTCTTTGTTCAGCTCACGCAAAACTGATTTTTCGTCGAAAATGCCCATTCCGTTTGTTCCAACACTTACACCAAACTATACCTTAACTCAAAATATGTCATAAATAGTCTCAATTCACAGTCGCACACACTTAAATCATCAATGACAACATGGATTTACACAACAACATCATGAACATGCACAATTCACAAAAACTGTCTCTAGTTTGTCAAACACAGAATTTCAGAGGTTGCAAACAGATCATTTGGCACATGCAATTCCATCAAAACCAGAATACACATATATTACCAAAATGCAATTTCGAAAAACAATAAAACAAAGTGAGGAACTCACAATTTGTGCAGAAATTTCAAAATTGCAAGCAAGGAGATGGAGTTGACAACACAAGAACAACTCCTAGGACTCCAAAGTAATGCAATGCCTATTTATAGGCTATGAGAAAATCAAGTTTACGTTGAAAACAGTGTAGGAATCGATTCTTTGTTGAAAGCATTTGATCTAGAAATCGATTCATTTAAGTGAGGAATCGATTTTGACTTGTTTGAAAAATAGGGACAATCGATTCTTGAGAACCATGGAGGGCTAGGAATCGATACTAAGTTAAAACTTGTATGAATCGATTCTCAGCTTGCCTGAGACATGTAGGAATCGATTCTCAGTTAAGTGCAAAAGAGTGGGAATCGATTCTTCCTTTAAAAAAGTTTGGCTCAGGAATCGATTTATGCACTGAAAATACATGAAGTGAAAATCGATTCTTCCTTTTCTGATTGGCCTGAAAATCGATTTTGATGAATGTATATGCAAGATGAAATCGATTTTTATGTTTTAAAGATGATAGGTATGTTTACGTAAGTATGCATGCATCTTTGAAAAACTTGTGAGTGTGTGAGACTTTGAGATACGAGCTGACCTTTGAAAGAGCTTACACTTTTTCCTAAGACACACCCAAACCCTAAGGACTACCCTTATATTTAAGGACTATCCTTAAACTTGAATCTTCAATTCTTGAGCTTGTTTGTCTTGGATTGTGACTTTGATGTTTTAGACACTTTTATTAACTTTGGCCATCAACTTTTCCTTTGTCTTTTTCATCATCAAAACTTATCCTGCAATATTAGTTTACCTGCAATACAAGGTATCCACAAAAGGTTTCCCGTGAACGGGGCATAACATAACTCAAACCCTAAGGGCCCTACATAAACACAATAAAGAACTCCGGCAGCTACTTCTCTTAATCTTGTTTGCTCTAACCCTGTATATCTGAAAAACACCACATAATAAACAATGAGATACAATCTCAATGAGTTCCTCTGTGACCCCTTACAGTTTGCCTCTTGGTGTTTTATTATATTGTCCTTTCCTTTAACCTCTTTAGCACAACCTGAGAGATTATTGAAGGGTCAACGGAGAACCCCACCCGACAATAGCTATTGAAGGGTCAACATGGATAATGAGCCTTGGTTTCGGGTTCATGACTTTTTTCCTCTGCCAAGTGTGCTATTAAACCTCTTGGGATCGTCACCCCCCTCGAATTTTATGAATTTAATTAATCTCTTGACTCATTCTCACTCGGTTCGCACATATTCAACGATATACCATAAACCGTAATCAAGTAAATCTTAATATGACGCTAAACGTTGGCCAAATCAAGTAATTCCAATGGATATTATCAAATAATAGGGTAAGGATAGGATCAGGTAAGCGTTGGCATCAAAACTATATGATTTTGACTTAGTTTGAAAGGGGGTGACAGATTGTCTCGCACGATCTGTGCTTCCTAGGCGCACTGTCCGTGCCTACAGGCGAGTGAGTCCTTTTCACTGCCAGTGGCCAGCGCATGGTCCGGGCCCCTGGGCACACAGTCCGGGCTCTTTGTTCAGCTCACGCAAAACTGATTTTTCGTCGAAAATGCCCATTCCGTTTGTTCCAACACTTACACCAAACTATACCTTAACTCAAAATATGTCATAAATAGTCTCAATTCACAGTCGCACACACTTAAATCATCAATGACAACATGGATTTACACAACAACATCATGAACATGCACAATTCACAAAAACTGTCTCTAGTTTGTCAAACACAGAATTTCAGAGGTTGCAAACAGATCATTTGGCACATGCAATTCCATCAAAACCAGAATACACATATATTACCAAAATGCAATTTCGAAAAACAATAAAACAAAGTGAGGAACTCACAATTTGTGCAGAAATTTCAAAATTGCAAGCAAGGAGATGGAGTTGACAACACAAGAACAACTCCTAGGAGCTTTAAATCTTTCAATTGTGATGAAAAGAATGAGAGGAGAAGGAATGGTGAGAGGTATTTAGTTGTGACCTTGTGACTGAAATGAGGGTTTTCCTCTTCTTTCTTTCCTTTCCCTTAGCTCGCAACTCTCTCTCTCTGTAATGTATTTGGTTTCTTTTTGAAAAGTGAAAAATGAGTGAATGAGAGGGATTTTCTTTTGTGGGATTCAGCTGGTTGGGTGAGTGGGAGTAAGTGTGTCCTAAATTGTAAAATTCCCACCTCACCCTTATTCTTTCCTCAATTCTCTAATAACCTCAATTAAATCAATTAATTAATTTAGCAACTAGCACACATTACACACTAATTTCACATTTATGCAATCAATTCAAGGAATTGTCAACCAAGCTTGAATTCAAAAGAATAATTAAACCACCTAATCATCAAAGTAATTAAAATAATTACTTTGGGGTGTTGTTACATTACACCCCAACTTGAAAAAAAAATTGTCCTCAAAAATTTGCCAAGTCTTACCTCATTGGAAAAGATACGAATAGCGAGTCCGCTTATCGTCCTCAAGTTCCCATGTGGCTTCCTTGGGTGAGAATCCATTCCAAACGACTTTGACACTCGGAATCATCCTGGTTCGGAGAGTCTTTTCACCACGCTCGATGATTTGGCTTGGATACGGTTAGAAAGTGAGGTCGGGTCGAAGATCAACCTCCTCAAAACTTAGCGGCTGATTAGGATCCGGTACATACTTTCGTAATTGCGACACATTGAACACATTATGTGAATTTGATAAGGAGGTGGCAAAGCAATAATACAAAACACAAGTGGCCCAATCCTCTCTATAATTTGGAAGCGTCCAATATATCGAGGACTGAGTTTCTTGGCTCGTAATACCCGACCAACACCAGTGGTAGGGGTAACCTTAAGAAATACTCCCTCCGTCTAAAATTAAGTGTCATTTGAGGTTATGCGTGGTTCTTAAGAAAATGATTGGAGATGCTATTTTTTATGTTTAAAAAATATGGAAGGACTAAAGTACCCCTTTATTATTATGAGGAGGGACAAATGGAAAAGTTGGAAATACAAATAAAAGTAAGGGTATTATTGGAAAAAAATAATAAATGTTGCATTGGGATTCTAAAGTGACCAATAATTTGAGACAAACAAAAGTAGCAAAGAGGACACTTAAATTGAGACGGAGGTAGTACATGATCTCCTTCATCAAACTCCAATGGCTTAGAATGCTTGTTGGCATAACTTTTCTCACGATTCTGTGCTGCTTTCATTTGTTCCTTAATCTGATGGATTTTCTGTGGTTTCTTGTACCAAATTCGGTCCTAACAATCTCCTTTTACCTACATCCAACCAACAAAGTGGTGTCTACACTTCCGTCCGTACAATGCCTCATACGGAGCCATTCCGATACTGGAATGATAACTGTTATTATAGGCAAACTCCACTAATGGGAGGTGATCCTCCCATCTGCCTCCACTATCGAGCACACGGGCTCGAAGAATGTCTTCTAGGGTATGAATAATTCTTTCGGTCTGATCATATGTCTGAGGATGATATGCTGTACTAACATTTACTTTAGTACCCAATGACATGTTCAAAGCTCTCCAGAAACGAGAAGTGAACTTAGGATCCCAATCTGAGACGATACTGGTTGGAATTCCATGAAGTCTCACTATGTTCTTGAGATAGTCCTCAGCTAACTTGGATATCTTATTGTTGGAACGGATTGGAATGAAGTGAGCTGACTTGGTTAAACAATCAGCCACTACCAATATTGAATCATTACCTGCCTGGGACCGGGGTAGCCCCATTAGGAAGTCCATAGAGATACTCTCTCACTTCCATTCAGGAACATTCAACGGTTGCATCTGACCGGAGGGCTTCTGGTGTTCTATCTTAACCTTTTGACGAGTTAAGCATCGGGACACAAACTCCACAATCTCCACTTCATTTCCGGCCACCAATACATTTGCTTGATATCTCTATACATCTTGGTAGACCCAGGATGTATTGAGTATTGACTCTTGTGAGCCTCTTCTAACACTTGCCTCTTAATCTCATCATCATTAAGCACACAGATCCTTCCATTGAAACATATCACACCATCGCTGGCTTCTGTGAAACCAGGTAACCCCTTTTGCCAAGCTTCATCTACACTATCAAATTCCATGCCGACAGTTCGTAATGTAGTCATTGTATTTACTTGGCCAAATATGTCAATAGACTTTAAGGTCAACACATTATAAATGTATAATTTTGATAACCTTCAGGCTAAAAAGTTATAGTCAACACAATAGAAATGGATTTTTAATTGTTTGAAAAAAGTCAAAAGTTAAAAATTATCACATTTTAACGAGTAAGAATAACACTGGAATGTTCCATTTGTGTAAAAATTGCACCAAATATCTTGTATGAAGGTCATATTTTTAAAAAAGATTGCTCTGTTGAAAGAGGAAAAAAGGTAAGATTTTATTAATATATTTTAAACAAATAAGAGTCAGCATTTTTACAAGAGGATATAGTCTACAATAAAAATTGCATTTCATTAGAGGGCAAATAAATGACTTACATACTAGAAATATTAAAGCTAGTTCATCAAAAAATACATAACAGAACCAAAAATAAACAAAGTATTTAGCGGGGAAAAAAATAGAGATGAGGAGTAGAGTACCAGATTGGAAATGGATGAACGATATGTTTGCCTAGTGATTCCAAAGTTGCAACTAAAGTTGCGTTTGCAGGGACCGTTGTTGACTCATCGTCATATGTATATGGTTGTTCAGTTTATAAGCCAAAAGCGCTGTTATTTGATTGTATTTCAGTCAATTATCAGGGGAATTAGCGTAGATTTAGATTGATGTATTAGGATTGAATTGTAAGCTATTTCCCTCATCCCTAGTACCAATTGCAATGGAAGACCTTCAATCTGATGTGGCGTCAACTAGCGAACTAGACGCTTGCCTAGTAATGCAGCAGAGAAAAGAAGTTTTTGGCGCCGTTGCCGGGGATTGTTGATTTCATTATCAACAAGGCAAAGGAGTTAATTCTTAGCGATTTTTGTTTTATATTTTCGTTTCTATTATTTTAATTCTGGTATCCAGTGACTTTATAGGACTTGTTGACGGTTTGTTTAGTGTTTCAGAGATTTGTTTATGCGGGGCAAGAATTCACAAGATTTGTTGTTTGACCCAGATATTGAAAAGTCAGTAAAGGCAAACCGAAAGAAAACTAAGCTAGCAAAGCAACAAGCTCAGAGAGAGTCGCAGGGCCACTCAGTTTCAACTTCTATTCTGGAAGAGATCCCAACACAAGAGGAAGTAATGGCTGAAAATCCTCCTCCAAGGCGCACTCTCAGTGACTTTGGGAGAAGAAATCAGGGCGCTCAAGCCTACACCATTCAACTAGTGGGAGCTACTTCATTTGACATCAAGTCTTCTATTCTCACTGCCTTGAAATCAGAGCAGTTTTCAGGGTCAGATGCGGAAGGCCCCAACCAACAGTTATTCCAGTTCTATGAGATTTGTGGAACCACGCACCCTGAGGGAGTTGATGAAAACTCCAAAAAAATGCGCCTGTTTCAATTCACCTTAACGGGTCAGGCAAATGATTGGTTAAATACGATCCCAGCAGGAGCTATCAATACTTGGAACGATCTTGAAAATAAGTTCTTAGAAAGGTTCTTCCCAATCTCAAAGTTCATCAAGAAAAGGGCAGAAATCTCAAATTTCGAACAAGGGGATTCAGAATCCCTATATGATTCCTGTGAAAGATTTAAATTGTTATTAGAAAAATGTCTAGGGCATGGTATTGATGATTTTCTGCAGTTGCAAACTTTTTGTCATGGATTGCGACCTCAGACCAGGATGATGTTAGATGCCTCAGCAGGAGGGTCTTTAGGTACTAAAACCTGGGAGGAAGCAAAACAGCTGGTAGAGCATATGGCTTCGAATGAGTACATGATTCAAAATGATCGTGGAGCCGTAGGTAAAAAGGGTATGTTGGAGTTGGACTCTAACAGTGTTGTGTTGGCCCAACAAAAGCTAATGTCTATGCAGATTGAAGCTCTTACTAAGCAATTAACTACAGCTTGTGAAGTTAGTTCAAAAACTCAAGCAACCGCTCAAGCAGTGAAAAACCCCACGAGGGTGATTGTGCAACTCATTTGAGAAACTATTGAGCAGGCCAGTTATATGGGAAACTTTCAAAAACAAGGTGGGAACCCGTATTCTAACACCTAAAATCCTGGGTGGAAGAATCATCCCAACTTCTCTTGGAAGAATAATGAGGCCTCAGGTTCAAACCAACAGCAGTCTCAAGCACCTGCTCAACAACAAAAGAACCCTTCCCGTTTGGAAGATGCTTTGACACAGTTCATGCAAATGACCAAGAACACTTTCCAATCCCAAGAACAAGCTCTGAAGAATATGGAGAAAAACCATGAGGCTTTAATGAAGAACTTGGAGATTCAAATTGGTCAATTGTCGAAGCAGCTTGCTGAAACATCTAATAGTGGTTTTCCTGCTAGCACTATTGATAACCCTAAGAACGAGAGTTGCAAGGCTATTTCATTGAGGAGTGGTAAGGAGTTGAACCCCGTTGAAGTGACCCAAACCAAGCCTAGAGAGGAGAGTAGTGAAACTGAGATGTTGAGAGAGGAGTTGAATAAGAAACATGAAGAGGTTGAAAATGAGTTGAGTGAAAAAGAAAAAGAAAAAAAAGAGAAAAACATAAAAGTGAGATGAGAGAGAAGACCCAAGTGATCCCACCATATGTGAAGTTGCCCTATCCAACTTTGAATAAGAAGAAAGAGAAAGAGGAGCAATTCACTAAGTTCATGGAGATTTTTTCCCGTCTCCAAATCAACATTCCTTTTGTAGAAGCTTTAGAGCGAATGCCCATTTATGCAAAGTTTATGAAGGAATTGTTGACCAAGAAGAGGAGATTCAAAGAAGATGAAACGGTGGCTCTAACCGAAGAGTGTAGTGCCATTATCCAAAGGAAGCTTCCTCCAAAGTTGAAAGACCCCAAAAGTTTCACCATACCTTGCACAATTGGTAACTTGACAATAGGCAAGGCTCTTTGTGATTTGGGAGCAAGCATTAATCTAATGCCCTTGTCTATGTTGAAGAAACTTGGAGGAGGTGAGGTGAAACCAACAAGGATGTCTTTGCAACTTGCTGATAGGTCTATAAAGCACCCTTATGGAGTCTTGGAAGATGTTCTGGTAAGAGTTGATAAATTTTTATTTCCTGTTGATTTTGTGATTCTTGACATGGAGGAAGATGCAGAGGTACCACTTCTCCTTGGTAGACCATTTTTAGCCACTGGGTGAGTCTTGATAGATGTATAATGGGGTAAGCTAATTCTAATGTTCCAAGATGAGAAGGTGATTTTTAATATTTTTGAAGCTATGCGCCACTCGGATGACCAAGGTAAATGTTTTAGGGTGGATGTGATTGAAGACTTAGTGCAATAAACCTTTAGACATGATTGACCCTCTCCTCAATTAGAGAAGGTAATTGTGAACTCTATTGAGGGGTTAGATGAAAACTTGGGCAGTGAAATAGAAGACTGCATTCTACAGTTTGAAGCTTCCCAGGTAGAAAGGGTCTTCAAGAAAAAAGAAGAGTTGAGTAGGGGGGAGAGTCCATAAAAAGGAACTCCAGAATTGAAACAACTCCCCTCCCATTTGAAGTACGTATTCCTTGGGAGTGATGATCGATATCCAGCTATCATCAGTAGTTCTTTGACCAGCTTGGAAGAGGAAAAACTGATGAGGGTGTTGAGAAGTAACAAAATTGCTTTAGGTTGGACTATCTCCGACCTTAAGGGAATTAGTTCGGCTTTTTGCATCCATAAGATCAAGCTCGAGGAAGAATTCAAACCGGTAATTCAACCACAGCGAAGATTAAATCCTACCATGAAAAATGTGGTGAGGAAGGAAGTTTTGAAGATCTTAGATGTCGGGATGATTTATCCCATTTCCGACAGCTCGTGGGTGAGTCCGGTTCATGTGGTTCCCAAGAAGGGTGGTATGACAATTGTTAAAAATGAGAGGAATGAGCTAATTCCCACTCGCACGGTCACAGGGTGGAGGATGTGCATTGACTACCGGAGATTAAACCAAGCCACTCGGAATGACCACTTCCCATTACCATTCATGGATCAGATGCTGGAAAGATTAGCTAGACAAGCTTTTTATTGCTTCCTGGATGGATACTCTAGGTACAACCAAATAGCAGTTGATCCTGAAGATCAAGAGAAGACCGCTTTTACATGTCCGTTTGGTGTGTTTGCATATCAGAGGATGCCCTTCGGCTTATGCAATGCTCCTGCAACTTTTCAAAGGTGCGTGCTGTCTATATTCTCTGATATGATGGAAAATGCTATTGAGGTATTTATGGATGACTTTTCTGTTTTTGGACCGTGCTATGATTCTTGTTTGTCTAATCTTGATGCAGTTTTGAAGAGATGCACCGAAACCAATCTAGTTTTGAATTGGGAAAAGTGTCACTTTATGGTTCAAGAAGGAATTGTTCCTGGCCATAAGATCTCGGCAAAAGGCATTGAGGTTGACCAAGCAAAAATTGAAGTGATAGAAAAGTTACCTCTTCCTCTGAATGTAAAAGGAGTGAGAAGTTTTTTAGGACACGCCGGATTCTATCGATGTTTCATAAAAGACTTCTCCAAGATTACAAAACCTTTATGCAATCTACTTGTTAAGGAGAATGAATTCGTTTTTGATAATGACTGTCTTTGTGCTTTTAATGTATTAAAGGAAAAACTGATTTCTGCTCCAGTCATTGTAGCCCCTAACTGGGATATTCCCTTTGAGTTAATGTTCGATGCTAGTGTTTATGCAGTGGGTGTTGTGCTGGGGCAGAGATCAGAGAAATTTTTTCATGCCATATATTATGCTAGCAAGGTTTTAAATGAGAACCAGGTAAATTATGCAACAACTGAAAAAGAACTGCTAGCCATAGTATTCGCACTGGAAAAATTTCGTTCCTATTTGGTTGGATCTAAAGTGATTGTTTTCACTGACCATGCTGCGATAAAATATTTGCTAACCAAAGGCGAGTCTAAGCCTCGACTCCTTAGATGGATTTTGCTTTTGCAGGAATTCGGCTTGGAGATCAAGGACAAAAAGGGGAGCGAGAACGTGGTCGCAGATCATTTGTCTAGACTAGAGAACAAAGAAGTGACTGCTCGGGAGAAAGATATCCTTGAAGAGTTCCCCGATGAGAAGGTGTTTGCAATCGAAGAGGGACCGTGGTTTGCCGACATAGCAAATTACAAGGCAGGCGGAACGGTCCCAGGAGACTTCACATGGCAACAAAAGAAGAAATTCCTCCGTGATCCCCAACATTACCTTTGGGATGATCCCTTTCTCTTCAAGGTTGGGACGAATGGACTTCTTAGAAGATGCGTTTCTGGTATCGAAAGTCAAAAGATTCTATGGCATTGTCATGATTCTCCATGTGGAGGTCACTACAATGGGGAACGCACAGCTGCAAAAGTACTCCAATCTGGTTTCTATTGGCCATCCGTCTTCAAGGATGCGCAAAATCATGTAAAAAGTTGTGACAAGTGCCAGCGGACTGGCAATATTTCACGTAAGGGGGAGATGCCATTGAACCCTATACTTGAAGTAGAAGTGTTTGATTGTTGGGGCATTGACTTCATAGGACCCTTCCCACCATCTCATTCGTGTCAATATATTTTGGTGGCGGTAGACTATGTTTCTAAGTGGGTAGAAGTCATTGCCACTTCCACAAATGATTCTCAAACCGTGGTCAAATTTGTGAAGAAAAACATTTTCTCAAGATTCGGTGTGCCAAGAGTCTTGATCAGTGATGGGGGTAGCCATTTTTGTAACACTCAGCTTAGCAATGTCCTATCCAGGTATAGTGTAAAGCACAAAGTGTCAACCCCTTATCATCCTCAGTGCAATGGTCAAGTAGAGGTGTCAAATAGGGAAATCAAGAGAATCTTAGAGAAGACAGTGGGGAACTCAAGGAAAGATTGGGCCGTCAAGGTAGACGATACACTTTGGGCATACAGGACAGCTTATAAGACACCCTTGGGCATGTCACCGTACCAATTGGTTTATGGAAAATCTTGTCATTTGCCAGTTGAACTTGAGCACAAAGCATATTGAGCGTTGAAATTCTTAAATTTTGACCCCGCATTAAGTGGAGAGAAGAGAATCCTACAACTTCATGGGTTAGATGAGATGCGGCTGCATGCATATGAGAACAATAGGATCTACAAAGAGAAAATGAAGGTGTACCATGACAAGCATATTTCAAGAAAAGAATTTCATCCTAGACAACAAGTGTTGTTGTTTAACTCTAGTCTCAAGTTGTTTCCAGGGAAGTTGAAATCCAAGTGGTCAGGACCTTTTGTTGTTAAAGAAGTGACACCATATGGAGCAATAGAAGTGGAAGAACCAGAGTCCAAAAGATCTTTTAAGGTCAATGGACAAAGACTCAAGCCATACCTTGGTGATGCGGTGAAAGAAGCTCAAATGGTTCTCATCTTGAGAGACCCATAAGGACTTAAAAGACGTCAAGCTAGTGACGTTAAAGAAGCGCTGCGTGGGAGGCAACTCATGGTAGAGGTAACAAGTCTTTATTTCATTTATATGAGTAGTTTTTATACAAAAAAGGGGGGGGGGGGGGGTTTCGCGTCGCGACCCCCAGGGATTGCGTCGCGACGTGACAAAAGTTTTGAGGCGCAGAAGTTTCTGCCACTCATCGCGTCGCGATGAGCCCCTGTCGCGTCGCGATGCGACTGATTTTTAAAGGGATTGTGTCTTTGCTGATTGGCACTTTCCTTCCCTCCTCCCTACTTGTGCACAAAAACACTAAAAATTCCCCCTCCCCTTTTTACGGTTTTGGTCCAATTTGGTGGTGGATTAACACAATTTGGCACTGATTCTCCCTTGTTCAACATATTCAGGTAACTATGCTCTTCAATTCATGCATCAATCTTCAATAATTTTCTCGATTATAGGGTTGTTGGGGGGTGCGAAATTTGGGGTTAGAAGTGAACCTCGGAAACTAATGATTGTTCCCCTCATAGTAAATTACATGATTGATGTTGGTCCTTTGAGAGGGATGAATTGTAGTTTGGAATTGAGTAGGAAAAATCCCCTTTTGGTAGTGTAGTTGAGGTGTTTGTTAAAATGTCCCAATGAAATTGTAGTTGTAGCCCATGTGTTTGATAAAATGCCCCAATGAGCTTTTGTTATGTAGGCCAAGTGTTTGTGAAAATTCCCCAATGAATTTTTGTTGCTTGAATGTTGCTCTTGTTGTGCCAATGCCTATGGAACTCTAAATTAGATGATTTGGTGCTGAAAATTAGCATTAGATTCCATTCGTGTAAAAATTGCCATCCCATGCATTTGTGTCTAAAATAGACGGTGGCCTCGTGTTGTCTTGTGTTGCGAAAGTCTCGGTTGTTTGAAATTATTAATTCAATTGTTGAGTGGAACCTACCAATGGTTCCCTGGGAACTAATACAAGTTTTGCAGGAATTTTTCATACAGGTGAGCAAATGGGAAAGCCAACCAAGACCGGTCCTACAAAGAGAAGGCAGGGGGAACCAAAGGAGGAAGAACCCTCGTTTGATACCGAAAAGTTCAAGTCATCCGAGCACGAGAAGTGGTTCCAAAATGTGGTGAAGGGAAAGAAGTTCAATCCGGAGCGAGCTTTTGATCTAAGCACTGGAGAATTCCCTATCATCAATTCCACGCTCCGGGAATTGGGTTGGATCACTCGTAACTCCATGATCAAGCAGGCCAACCAGAGCATAGTGAGAGAGTTCTACGCCAATGCTTACTGGGCAACTAAAAAGGATAAGTCTACAATTTCCTTTGTTCGGGGAAAAATTGTATCCTATTCACCAAAGAGTATAAATCAATTGTTGGGGCTACCTGTCTATTCATCATGTGCAATGAGAGATGCATTCATAGCCAACAAGAGGGACATTGATTATGAGGGGATACTCAGAGAATTGTGCCATCCTGGGGCACAATGGGTCAAGTATGCACCAGGGTTACAAAGTTTTCCCCGCCGCTTCAACAACATGGCATTGAAGCCTATCCCTAAGGCTTGGAATGCATTTTTCCATCAAAATATTGTGTCATGCTCCAACTCCTCAGATGTTCTCGTCATAAGGGCAATGGGACTATTGGGAATCATGAAAGGAAAAAAGTTGGACTTAGGGGAAATCATATCAGAAAATATTGCTGGAATAGCGCAATGTCCTAAAGCCCGATTGGGACATGCCTCCCTTATCCATGCTTTGTGCACACAACAAGGCTGCCAGGAGAGACCGGATGATCTTCCAATTGAACCCCGGGAGCCGATTACAGCAACATGGATTCTTAAGCAACCAGATGGGCCGATTGAGGGGCCAATTCCACCACAGGCAGGCGAGCACTCACCTCCACCTCAGCAGCAACCAGCAGCTCCAACTGATCAGCAGCATCTTTACAGCGACCCCTCGTTCCGGTATGAGCTCATGATGGCCAGCTGGTGCGGAATGTCTATGTTATGTCAGCAGCAAGGCTTGGATATCTCCTTCCCGGCAACACCCCGTGTTGCCAATGCTACTCAGCAGTTTATGCCCCAGCGCAGAGGTGCTGACCCTGCAGGTCCATCATCATCAGCGGAGGAGCCGCAGGATACTCAGGATCCATTATTACAGGGGGATGACTACATTGAGCGTCACATATAATTTTCTTGAGCAGGAGGGCTCATTGTTACTATTTAATTTTCTCTGAGACATTGTTATTTTGGGATATTTATCTTTATGTCTGTTTGATTTTGCTT
This sequence comes from Astragalus membranaceus, assembly GCA_039519185.1. Lineage (NCBI taxonomy): Eukaryota > Viridiplantae > Streptophyta > Magnoliopsida > Fabales > Fabaceae > Astragalus > Astragalus membranaceus. Next base: position 20,376,375 of record CM076850.1, on the reverse strand, counting down.
TGTGCATTTTGGTCTGTTCTATGCTGATATAACTTATACAGTGATTTTGAGGCACCACAACTTTGAACTCATAGCTGCATCTTCAATGATGATGAGGATTGTGTTTGTTTAGCTTAATATGTTTTGAATTTTACCATGTGATCATTTTTGCACCAATTTTTATCATCAGGTAGTGTCAGTGGTTAAGACAAAGGTTGAGGAAAATCTGGATCATCTGTTGGCAAGCTTCCGAGAGTTCAATCTCTTGCATTCCCAGCCGTGAGGTTTGAGCCTAAACACTTATGTCATTGATTGTGTGGACATTCCTTACATGTATTATTCTGCAGAACTTGAACTTGTGCTTAATTGTCTTGCATTTGATTTACATACACACTGAGGCAATTCTTCTTAGAAACCCAGAGCCGTTCAAAATTACTTATCCTTTGTTAACCCCATTGAGCCTAATTGTTCTTCTTATTATTCCGTTCTGACATAGACCACACCAGGCAAATTAAATTCATAATTGTCCTCTTGACTTGGAGTTAGGTAGGCAAATGTATGCATGTGTGGGAAAGATCTAAGTTTGGGGTTGCTCATGGAATAGCAACAACATAAGTTTGGGGTGGTATATACAAGAGAAGGAGATATAAACAATATATATATATATATATATATATAATAAAAATCCTTCTCTTGTGGAATGTTGTTGGGAACAATAGAGAATGGTGAGTGGTGAGATTGTTAAAATGTGATAAAAAGGGAATTGGGCCTAACTCCAAGTTGGTAGCCTACCTACCCAAATATTATCCACCCGTACCTAAGCCATATTACAACCTTTAAGTCCTCAAATAGTGTGTGTGCATTTCATTCTGTGTAGACTTTTCTAGAACTTGTTCAAGCCTATGAAATGATGATGCATGCATTATGAATTGAGTGACTATACCTGATACACTTCGGAAAAGAGAGGCAATTAGTGAGATGTGTGAAAAAGAGGGAACTTGAGAATGCTTGCCTCTATATGATCTTGTGTTTTCCAATTCAATTGTCTTACTATTACATTATGTTGGATGATGAATTTTGATGTGCTGAAGTATCTAATGGTTTGTGCGAAAGGTGTGAAAGCTGAATAAAAAATTTGCCACAGCCTGAATTGAATGATTGCTTGAGGACAAGAAAAACTCCAAGTTTGGGGTTGTGTTGACTCATCGTCATATGTATATGGTTGTTCAGTTTATAAGCCAAAAGCGCTGTTATTTGATTGTATTTCAGTCAATTGTCAGGGGAATTAGCGTAGATTTAGATTGATGTATTAGGATTGAATTGTAAGCTATTTCCCTCATCCCTAGTGCCAATTGCAATGGAAGACCATCAATTTGATGTGGCGTCAACTAGCGAACCAGACACTTGCCTAGTGATGCAGCATAGAAAAGAAGGAAAAGTTTTTGCCATTCTTCGCGTCGCGACCAATAGGCTTCGCGTCGCGAAGCAGCATTTTTCAGCACCATCGCGTCGCGACGGATGACAGAAAGTTTAGCGTTTTAAGCGAAATTGCAGAGTTTCCGGGGACTTCTTCTGGGATGCGAAAATAGGGTTTTGAAGCTGCGAACAAGGGCAAGGATTGGAGCTTCTCTACACTTGGGAACAAGGAGTTGAAGGATCCAATGTATTCCTCTTTGTGTAACTTCTCTTTAATCTTATCTTTTATGACTTTGATTATGAGTAACTAATTTTCTAGGGTTAGGAAGAGATGAATCTCTCCAAAACTATCATGTGAACCCTTTGCTATGATCAATTCGATTATTATTCAGTTTAACAATTGCCCTTACCTCCGTTCTTATCGCTTTACAATAATATCTGTTGTTGTACTGATTTAGGGTTTATGTTCACTATTGGAAAATGGGTATGTTCGCCTGATATTGGGGTTTTAGGTCACAAATGTGATGATCATAGGAATATGAGATTGTGTTTGTGAATTCGTTAATTCTCGTGTTCAATGCTTTGCTTATTGGTGATTCACTTAAGGAATTAGGGTTTCCCATTAGAGAAAAGGGGTTTCGAGGCAAGGGATTATCCTTAATCTTATAATTGAATTGAATCTGTGAAATTGGGTAATTATATTGAAATTGATCGAAGGTTTAGTACATGATAGCGTAGGGGAGAGGATTCGATTCCTAATCGTTTTACTCTCAGATTTTATTTACCAATATTCTGTTTTCGGTTACTATAAATTACAAATTTGTTAATTCGCTTCACGCCTAAGAATTACCACACTTGCTTAGTGGATAATAACTTTCAATACCTGTGGATACGACTAGTGGTCATTACTAATTTACTATTACTTGCAACGATTCGGTACACTTGCCGAAATCTTAACAACCGTGATTCCCTGCAATTAGGAATCAACTGTAGGGCCTGCAGTTAGTACAAAAGCTTGTAAAAGAAAAAATAAAAAAGATATTTTTGGTTATGAAAATACTAAAAAGCCCTTAAATTTAGTGAAAATGCAGGGGACTGCAGTCTATTTGACTGCAGTGAATCCCAATCCCGTATGCAACTAAGAAGAATTTCGTAATGGCGCCAATGTCTTATGTGACTTTTGGAGAGAATGGGGTAAAAACGTGGAGGCAACAAGGAAATAAAAAAGTGGGTTTGTTAATGGGTTGTGGAATAAAAGAGGTGGCAAAATCTGGTGCATTGAAAAAATCCAACGCTTCATAATGTGTTGATTGGAGAGAAGCTTGACAGGAGTGGATCGCGATTCGAGTTTTACAACCACAACCAATCACACTTGATGGAATCGTTGATTACCAATTTGATTAATTGATGATTATTAATTGACTAATTTGTTTTTAATGATGTGTCAACCTTTAATTGATATATAGTGTAAAATACTTGTACACTTATTGTGTATATAAATTAAATACTTAATTTTAAAAAAATAAGTAATTTTCATTGTAAAAAAAGAGTAATTTTAAAAACTTATATGTAGTTTTGTTACAAAAGTGATTTTCTTTCTTAAATTACCCAACTCGATAGCTTATTCTTCACCATGTCAATAAGATAATCATAATCAGCTTTCTTAGGAGACCGGCCAGTTAGGGGTATTCCAAAGGTATTTGCCCAAACCGAACAGCTCTCTAAAGCCCGACTGAGCAACAATACTCCTACGCACATTGGTAGGCACTCCTCTAGCAAACAAAATAGAGGTATTATCAATACTCACATTTTGACCCGACATTGCACAAAAGGAATCCAATGTTTCAGTGATGCATTTAACTTGGTTTTTGGTAGTTTTACCAAAAAAGAGCAAGTCATCTGCTAACATCAAATGAGACACAACATGGACATTTTAATTAGCATAAAGAGGCTTCCAACTCCCACTATTCACCTCATTACAAATCAAATGAGATAACTTATCCATGAAAGGACAAAGATTTAAGGAGATAATATCATTAAGAAAACCTTCGATCTTTGAACAACCACCTTAGTGACAACCTTATAGATTGTGTTGCAAAGAGAAATGAGACGAAACTGTCTCACAAATTCAGGCTTGTCTACCTTAGGAATGAGGGAAATATTTGTCTTATTAACCTCATTGATCTCCTTGGGATTATCACATACCTTCCTAGTAAAGTTCCAAAGTGTAGGCCTGATAATTCTTCAGTGTTTTTGATAAAAGCCGAGGGGAAAGCCATCCAGTCCAAGAGTCTTTCAATCCCCCGTATTAATTTTGATGAGGTGCGCAAGACCTTAGTGATTCACATTACCTATTTATGAGGTGCGCAAGACCTACTCCAGATTCATCAAAGTTCACACGTTTAATTTTGATGAGGTGCGCAAGACCTAGTCCAGAAATGCTAACAGCTACTGATTACGCAACGTGATCCGCTAGCTTATACCGAATTTGACTAGCGAATAGCGGATTTGACTAGTAAATAGCGGCTTTGACTAGTAAATAGCGGCATGGCAAGCAGTAGCGGTTGGCGTTTCTAGAGTAGCTTATAGTGTTTTTTGAATCACTACTTCATGTAGTCTCATTTTTTTAGTCTTTTTTACCCTCATTACTTATATCAAATTCCTTCGCTGTCCTCAATGAAGTAAAACAAAATTGTTTATACGTCAACTTTAATTGTTGGTTTTTACCTTCGTCACATGTTTTGTTCGTCAGCTTTAATTGTTGGTTTTTACCTTTTATATTCCTATCCTTTCAATTTTTTTATTTGGTCACAGTTTTTTTCTTTACGTAAATGCCATCTTATCTAAGGAATTAGAATGGAATTACTTTTGTTTGCTTTATGTAGATAAACTACACTCTTAAAATAAATAATTGGTTGATAATAAATAAATAAATAAATTAGTTCAATAATCAAGTAAATAAATAAATTAAACTATCATGAATCTTAAGTAAAGAAATAAATGGAATTTCAAGTAAATATATAAATTAGACTACTAAAATATAAATTTATAAATATCTTAATAGTTAATTTAATTATCATGAATTTATAACAATAATAATTTATATATATTTTTGGTCATTTTTTATATTGATTAAAAAAACCTAACCATTAAATAAACATGTCATTTTATCTTTATCAGCTAGTTTAACTGTTAATTTTACCAAAAACTTCATTCGCCATCAACTGGTTTATATCCGCTATCAGCTATCCACTATAAGCTGTCCGTTATCAGCTAGCTTATCTGCTATCCGCTAGTTTATTCGCTATCCGATATTTTTTATTAAACAGAGCGTTTGACAAGACCTAACAACTAACGTTTAGCGGATAAGTTTGTGGCACGCATTTTTTTGATAAATAGTTTGTGGTACACATTTGATACTACTAGCTTATAATATTTTTACACTAGTTTAAAGTATTTTTTCAGAGCGCTTAAGCTTATCTATAAAATATAACGTTTCATTTTTTCTCTCATTTTTACACTTATACTACCTTAATTAAATTACTTATTTATCCTCTATTAAATGAACATACTCTCATTTTTAAGCATTAGTTACAAATGTTCATTTAAGTAATTCTATGTATATAATCTAGTTCAACCGCTAATTTTATCAAATACTTTAAGTTCCATTTGCTAACTTGTTTATTATCTTTACCTAAAAAAAAACTTGTTTATTTTATGTTATAAGCTAGTTTATCTACTTTTTTTAGCTTATCCACTATGTTACATTTTACTAAACCGACCTTAAGTAACCCACCTGAATTTCAACCAATTATATAGAAAGTATTGGGGAGAGAGAGTGTTAGAGAACATTTTCTCTAGTGTTATCCCTCCAACTCTTTACTCCTTCTAGTTTCATATATAAGCTACTTTCACATTTCTTTAGAAAAGTAGTTAATCTCATTTAATTTTTTCAAAATGATCAAAAATGTAGTTCTATTTTTCAAATTACCCGTCACGAGGGCTTCTTTGAGTAGAATAAAATGGCAATTGAAAAATAAAGTTTAAGTTAATTGAAGGGTAGTTAACAAATAGATCACTTAACATAATTTTTTTCTTATATTCAAAAGCAAATGGAGTATATGATAAATTAACGTGGGCCCCACTTTTTTGGAAATGTACCTCATCAAATCGTTAGAACACTGTTTTTTTACAACTCAATCTTACACTTAATTAAAAGCTTACACGATATAAAATACACTTAGCTTTAGTGTGTGTGGAATTTCGAGACACTAGAAGAAACTTGTGAATTACCTGTAACATTAACCGATGAATTATTAACAGTAGGTAAAACTTTTGTTTCTGATGGACAATTACATAGTAAACAACGCGTATGATTTCTGTGGTTACCGATGGAAAAGTCGGTCGGTAATAAATGGAATCCGTAGGTAACTTTGGGGGGAAAATATTAATTCACGCACATCATTCCAATGGACACTTTGCGGTCTGTAATTACCGATGGAAACAATCGTTGATAACTTTTAAAATACCTTCGGATATCAATAAATAGTTGTTGGGTTATATCATGAGCAGAATCCACTCTCACTCTCATTCTCAATACTTGTTAGTTTGTGCTGTAAGATTTGTGAAATGATAGAGAATGATCTTATTGCATTGGTGAGATTTGTACAATGTTTATATACTCTGTTACAATATCCAGATTCAGTTTCATCACTTAACTATCCTCTAACAGATTTACAACTACTCAACTACTTCCGTTACATTGCTAACAATTCACACATGTGGCATTGACTAAGTCAAGGGATGCTGACGTGGCTTGTGTCAGCATTCTTATTCCCTAATACTCCCCTCTCAAACTGAGGAGTGTGAACAACTCTCAGTTTGCGCTTTAAGGACAAGAACAGAGGAGCAGCTAAAGGTTTGGTGAGTGCATCAGCTAGCTGACTGGATCCTGGTATATGTGTGACAGACATAGCTTTGGAGAGAACCTTTTCTCGAACAAAATGGATATCCAGCTCAAGGTGTTTGGTCTTTGAGTGAAGAACCGGGTTATGTGCAATGGCTACTGCACTTGAGTTGTCACATAAGACCACTGGAGCATGATGAGTGACCTTTAATTCTTTCAACAATGACTGAATCCACATGAGCTCAGCTGTGGCATTTGCTAGGCCTCTATATTCAGCCTCTGCGCTTGACCTGGCCACCAGCGTCTGCTTTTTAGAGCTCCAAGATACCAAATTAGGACCTAAGAAGATGCAGGAGCCAGATGTTGACCTTCTGTCATCGGGATCACTCCCCCAATCAGAATCTGAATATGCTCTCAGTGTTACAGGCCCTGCAGTGGTGGCTGGCTGAAGTAATAGACCATGAGAAGTTGACCCACTGAGATACCGTATAATTCTCTTGACTGCCTTCCAATGAGACTCAAGTGGTGTAGAAAGAAACTGACAAACTTTGTTAACTGAGTATGCAATTTCAGGTCGTGTCAATGTTACATATTGCAAGGCCCCCACAAGAGATCTGTATTGGTGAGGATCAGCAAGTTTGTCACTCCCAAATTTACTCAATTTTGTTCCTGAAGCCATAGGTGTGGCTATACTGTTACAGTCCATCATGGCTGCTTTATGAACTAAGTCTCTGATATACTTTGCTTGAGTGAGTATCACTGCTCCATCGGGTTGATATTTGAGTTCAAGGCCTAGAAAGTATTCAGGCTGTCCAAGATGCTTGAGAGCAAAAGCTGAGCGAAGCTTAGCAATGAGATCAAGTATCAGAGAGTTAACAGACCCTGTGATCAATATATCATCCACGTAGACTAGAGCAAACAGCTGAACACCTGAAGCAGAATACACGAACAAGGCAGGATCACACCTGCTGGGAGTGAAACCGAAGGTCTGCAGTATCTGTTTGAGCTTATCGTGCCAGGCCCTCGGGGCTTGTTTCAAACCATATAAAGATTTGTGCAATTTGCACACTAATGACTTGTCTTGAAGCTGAAAACCAGGAGGTTGACTCATGAAAATCTCCTCTTGCAAGTCTCCATTGATGAACGCATTGTTCACATCGATTTGTTGAATGTTCCATTTGTGAGTAATAGCCAAAGCTAGGAGGATTCTGATTGTTGTAGGTTTAATAACCGGAGCAAATGTTTCTCCAAAGTCTTTTCCAGGCAATTGGTTATAGCCTTTGGCTACCAATCTTGCCTTGTATTTGTTGATTGTGCCATCGGGGTTCTCTTTAATTCTGAACACCCATTTGCACCCTATAGCCTTCCTATTTGGAGGTAGAGTGGTAAGAGACCAAGTGTTGTTGGCAACTAGAGCCTGAAGTTCAGTTTGCATAGCAGCTTTCCAATGAGGGGCAGCCATAGCTTGCTTGATAGTGGTTGGTTCAACTTGTGTGAAGAACACTTTAGGCTTGAGTGAACCAGTTTGGAGCCTTGTGACCATGTGATGGGTTTTAAGGGAAGCTGGGGGTGGTGTGTCTGTGCTGGAGTCAGTGGATGGTGAGGGAGAGTGGATAGTTTCTGAGGTGGGCAATAAGTCAAGGCTAGGCACAGACTGTGGTGATGTTATATGGTTTGTAGGTGACTGTGATGGTGACTGAGGAGTTGGAGTTTGTGGTGGAGTGGTTGCTGCAGGTTCTGTGAGTGATGTTGGTGGAGGTTCTGCAGGTTCTCTAGGTGATGGAGTGACTGGTATTGGTGCAGTGAAGGTTGGGATTGGTAATGATGGAGAGGAGGTAGTTGGTTGGGAAGCCACAGGATGCTTGGGGAATAAATTGTGGTAAGGAAAACTAGTCTCATTGAATGTAACATCTTTAGAGATAATTATCTTTCCTTCTGAAGTTAAACATTTGTATCCTTTGTGAGTAGGTGACAAACCCAAGTTGATACACTGAGTGCTGTGAAAATTGAACTTGTGCTTGTGATAAGGTCGCATGTGAGGAAAGCTAGCACATCCAAAGGGCCTCAATAGATTGTAGTTGGGCATAGCATTATAGAGTGCCTGAAAAGGTGAAATAAAAGCAGACAGACCAGTAGTAGGCAATCTATTAATAACATGGACAGCATTTGTGAAAGCATGATCCCAATAGGTTAGTGGTAAAGAAGCATGAGATAAGAGTGTAAGTCCCATCTCAGTGATTTGTCTATGCTTCCTTTCCACTGAACCATTTTGATGTGAGGTGTATGGACATGTTAACCTGTGAGTAATGCCATGACTAGCTAAGAACTTAGTAAAAGGTTTATACTCTCCACCTCCATCAGATTGGACAGAGAGGATTTTGGCAGAAAACTGTTGTTGGACATATTTATGAAACAATTGGAAAGCAAGCAATGCATCAGACTTTTGTTTAAGCAAATAGATCCAAGTGAACTTAGTGCAAGCGTCTACAAAGGCTATGTAATAAGAATAGCCAGCACTGGAAATCATTGGAGAGGGTCCCCATAAATCAGTAAAAATTAATTCAAATGGTTGAGAGTGCTTTGTCACAGAAACAGGGGAATGAAGTCTATGAGCTTTTCCTAATTGACAAGCATTGCAAAACTCAACAGATGTATTATTTGATGAATGAAGATTACATTGTTTCATTACATGAGTAACTAATTGAGAATTAGCATGTCCCAACCGTGTGTGCCAAAGTGTATGAGCAGAAATAGTAAGAGGTAAGCTAGCAGAGAACAATGTAGGTAAACTAGAAATATTTGCAGAAACAGAAGCAGAACATGGCTTTTTGGCTAGATTGATTCCTTTGAAGACATAAAGGCCATCTTGTCCAAGTGTGCCTCGAAGGACAACTTGATCAGAGTCCTGTGATTTCACCAAACAATGAGGATCATTGAATTCAAAATAAACATGATTATCCTTAACAAACTTTGACACAGAGAGTAAATTTTTAGTTATGGAGGGGACATGTAATAAATTATTCAACACAAGGTTAATATGAGGATGTATGGGGGAATTAAACCAAGATGAACCAATAGATTTGATAGTGGCGCCACTGCCATTTCCCATTTTTACTTGTGTTGTGCCAGCATAGAGTGATTTTTGTTGAATGTTATGATCATCAGCAGTGACATGGTGTGATGCACCAGTATCACCGTGCCAATCCTCATCAACAATAGGTTCAAGTGAGGCTAATTCAGAAATTTTACCTGTGGATTCAAAAGGCAGAGCCTCGGCTAGATTCACCACTGGTGTTGCAGTGTCATTAGCCTTTGGAGATTCGGTTGATGAATTAGGATTGGAGTGTTGAGCAGCATTGGCTTCAACCACATGTGGCGGAGGGACGAAGGTTTCATCAAAACGAAACCAGCAGTCCAGTACAGAGTGTCCATATCTTCCACAAAGCTGACAGGTTGGCCTAGAACCACCAGAGGATCCACGGCCACGGCCACGACCGCGTGCTTGATTTCTACCACGACCACGAGTGTGGAAGTTGTGTGAGACATTTCCACGAGCACCTTGTGTGATGTTGCCACTTCGAGTGTTACCTTGATCTGTATTTGATGAAACTTGAGCAAGATTTGCAGAAACATTTGCAATTGTAAGTTCCTGCCTAAATTTCTCCAACTGAGATTCTTGCACCAGAAGAAGTGATTCAATTTGTGATAACGACGGAGTCTCAGGTTTACTGAACATCATCATGACGAAGGAGTTATATTCCTCCGGCAGACCATCCAAAATGACATCGGTGAGGTAAGAGTCAGTTATAGATTCACCAGCAGAAGTTAACGCATCAGCAAGCGTATGAACTTTAGTGATAAATTCTGAGATCGAAAGCGAACCTTTCTTTGTGTTCTTCAGTTCGTTACGGAGCTGTCGTGATTTCGCTTTCAAATGTGCAAAGTAGTGTTGCTGAATTCTCTCCCACACTTGCCAAGAATGATGACAAGTGAGCACTCTTGGCAACGCAGATTCAGATAGTGTAGACAATAGCCATGTAAATAGCGTCTGATCTTGCACGAGCCACCTTTCAAATTCGTCGGAGACGACACCGGCAATACGATCAGCTTCCGAGGCAAACTTCTGTGGTATGACTGGATTCACCAAGAGGCGATGCAACTTGTGCATCTTCACCACGCCCTCGACTTGCTGGTTCCAGAGTAAAAAGTTCTTCTCATCTAATTTGATGGAGAGTTTAGGACCAGTAGCAAAGTGATGTGGTGAGGACGATCGGTTCACTCCTTGAAAGATAGAGCCGTCATGATCCGATTCGGTCTCCGGTGTAGGTTCCGGCGTTGACGCCATGAGAGGAACGAGGAGCGAGATCGCAGAGTGTTTAGTGGAGCGGAAGCGAGAGAGCGAGGCTCTCAGGAAAAGTAGCGATTGATACCATGTAAGATTTGTGAAATGATAGAGAATGATCTTATTGCATTGGTGAGACTTGTTTTTTTGCACTTGTTTTAGTTGAATTGTATGTCTTTGATCTGAACTGAATTGAATTGGCAGGAAATGTATCTGAATTGAATTGTATGGTGTGAATTGAATTGTAAATGTTGTAAAGGGTAAGTAAGAAAATAGTAATGCCCATAATAGTCTGTTTCACATTACCGACGGATATTCCGTCCGAAACTTGGGACAATTACCTACCGACGGAGATTCCGTGGGAAACTTTGGACAAGCATTTACCGATTTGGGTAGCTTACCAACGGAACAAAGCGATCGAAAAGTATCGACGGGTCAGGTAATACCGCAGGTAATTATAGACGGAATTTCGAAGAAAAAAACCATCGGTAACCATTACCGACCCGCCCATTTCCGACAGAATTCTTTTGCTCGGGTAATCCGTCAGAAATTTGCCATTACTGACGATTTTTGGCCGTCCGTGATCATCGGTTATCTGATAGTGAGAAGAGATAAAAAATTAATAAAAAAAAACAAAGTCGTATGCAAATAATATATGAATACGGTGTAGGTGTTACTTTTTGTGTAAAAAAATATTTCTAAAATAGTTAATAGAATCACAATTATAAAGAAAGTGTTAGAGTAGGATGTTGATGGGAGTCCGCCTATTTAAAATTATTGGTTAAAATGATGTTGACTTTGCACAACAAAAACAAAGATAGAATTAAGAAACTTTTTATTGAAAGATAGGAAAAAGAAGGAGAAACAACAAACAATACTAAGTTTTACAAAAACCAACTCCGTTCCCCAATGGCTTAATCTATTTTGGGACATGAGGGGTCGACCCGGTATTCTCGGATTCGATTCCCACAGTGGACAAATTCGGTGTTGGCCAGTGCGAAATTTGATCCTAAGCGCAAGCGGAGATTAGTCTGTCGTTGAAAGCATTGGGACACTCCGTGGGTAGCCAACAATGGTCCATAAAAAAAAACTAAGTTTTACACTCTGCACAGTAGTGCAGGCTATGTCATAAGAGAACTGAATAGCTAAAAAGGAAAAAAAGTGATTGATCAGTGAATTCATTCACGTGTTTGAAATCAGAGGCAAATCAAACATTGGAGGGTACTAATGGAGATGGTGGCTCTTCCCACGGTTCAGGATCAGGAAATAGGTTACCTGGATCAATGTCTGGAACCACAGGTGGCGCCATGAAAATATCCGGTGTTGGCATTGCAAAAGACGGTGGTTCCTATGGCTGCTCAGGAACCACCGGTGGTGCCATGAAAATATCTGGCGTTGGCATTGCAAAAGACGGCGGTTCATCTGGCTGCTCCGGAACCACCGGTGGCGCCATGAAAATATCTGGCGTTGGCATTGCAAAAGACGGTGGTTCATCTGGCTGTTCTGGAACCACCGGTGGCGCCATGAAAATATCTGGCGTTGGCATTGCAAAAGACGGTGGTTCATCTGGCTGTTTCGGAACTGTTCCGGAGTGGGCTCGAAGCCCAATTTTACCCAACAGGCCCAGCGCGGCCCAATACCTGACTTGCTCAGCAAGACGCGGCCGGCTCCGCAAAAAGCGCAACGGCTAGAACGCCTGTGCAGCCAACATTATATATACCACACCAGCATGTGGCTTCAGGTACGTTTTACTCACCTTGTGACCCTGCCCGTTGAAGCACCTCTGACTTGAGCGTTGGAGTGCCTTTGCAGGTACCACCCGCGTGCGGCTCAGAACTCGGTCCTTCGTCCCAACGACCGAGCAACATCATCAGACTGCAACAACTCATCGTATTGATCAGGTACGATCAATTGGCGACCACAGTGGGAGCCCGAGTGCTATTCCACATCAAACCATGCCGCCACGTCAGAAACGCACTTCTTCCAGGCTCAACACCTCAACGGACCCCAGAGGGCATGCATGTGACAGTTCATGAATCACAAGGCGAGCCTCGCCAAGAACCCTCAGTGCAGGGTGGCCGCGGGCCAGTTACCCAACCAGCCCAGCAACTACCGGCCGAGCTGGCCGAAGCCGGAATCCCAGAAGCATTGCCAGAGCATGTGACCCAAGCACTCATACAAATTCTGGAGCAAAAGAATCAAGTGATTGTTGATCGAGATGAGCTGATCGACCGTTACGAGAGAGGGTCGATCTCGATCCGCCTGAGTGCGGAGAGTCGTCGCCAAGGTCAACCATCTCGACCACATCGTTCACCGCCACGAAGAGAAGCTCCTCCTCGTCGAGGCGTATCCCAACGCAATCCTTCAAGAAGGGCGATCGTCCACAGGTCGCCCCCTCATCGAGGAAGACGCCACCGTCGTTCCCCCGTGGAAGATTACGACTATGCTGACTCGAGCTACCGACCAGAGTCAGAAAGGTCGCCAACAAGATACTCGTCCAACGAGTCCTCAGGATCCCGCCGATCAAGAAGCAGGTCGTGGGACTCGTATGAGGAGTTTAACGACTACCACAATGGGGAGATTAGAGATGTCTCCCGTGCCATCAGCCGACCAAGAAGAAACTATTCAGAGCGGCCTAGAAGACGGTCGTCGTCGCATGCTCCACAATACCACGGACCCCATGGACCCCCTCCAATTGCCGACAGATTCTTTGGTCAGCCGGTCGGCCTTTACGGTCTTCCCGTCGATCAAACTTATGCCGCCATGCAGCCCTACGGGCAGAATCTCATCCCGACCGGACAAGGGCCTTTCACCAGCGAAATCAGGCGTTATCGCATCCCAAGGGACCTGAGGAAGCCCCCAAACCTGAACAAGTTTAACGGCCGCGGGGATCCAGATAAACACCTCATGTACTTCAACAACTACTGTAGCTATAGGGAGCTAGGACGGACGATGAAGTGCAGACTTTTTCCTCAGTCGCTCGAAGGCCGGGCGTTAGAATGGTGGGAATCCCTACGTCCCAACTCCGTCCCTTCTTGGGAAGGTCTTATGGCAATGTTCTTGGCCAATTATACAGCCAGCCGTTGTCAGTATCGTTATGAAGAGCACTTTGACTCGGTCGTCCAAGGAGAGAATGAACCATTGAGGGAGTTTATCGATCGGTTCATGACAGAGGCTGATACAATCCGCAACCTATCAGACACGGACAAACTGAAGTATCTCAAACGTGGTATAAGAAAGAACCACAGATTTGCTGAAGAGTTCTCATTGAACCGCTACTACGACCTCGGCCTGTTCCTTAGAAGGGCCAACGACCATATGGGCTATGAAGAACAATTGGCCTCCGACAAGGGCGCCCGCGCGCGTCCCAAAGAAGAGAATAGCAGGCCGGCCAAGGGGCAAGAAAACTATCGTGACAGTAAGCCCGAGTACCGGCCTAAGAAGTACGAGCATCGTACAAAGTTGAACACCCCGATCGCACAGATCTTCACGGAGTGCCAAAACAACGAGTTCACTGGTGTGAGGCGACCTGATCCTCTAGTATTGAAGAAAGGAGGTCGGCCTACCAAGAAATACTGCAGATACCACAAGAGTAAGGGGCATGATACCAACGACTGTATGGCCCTAAAAGATGACATAGAAGATCTCATTTAGAAAGGCAAGTTGAGGCAATATGTCAGAGATGAAGGTAACGATCGCCCTGAAGAAAGAGCCGTTGGCCAGCCCGCCAATGACAGAGGCAAAGCGATCGTCAACTCAACGGTCGAGCAAGCGCGTAACAATTCTGAGGAAGATCGCGACCCCAGACAGTCGAAGGGCCGCAATGTAGCCATGGTCATCCATGGAGGTAATCCGTTGGATATCAGAGAGTCCAACAAGGCAATGAAGAGAAAGTGGAATGAACTTATGATGGTCGGCTCAACTTCAACCCCACGGACGGCCTCGAATATGCCGCCCATTTCCTTTGGGGACGAAGACTTGCTCGATGGCAAAGTCAATAATTACGTCCCTTTGGTAGTATCGGCCGTAATGGCCAACGCTGAGGTCAGAAGGATACTGGTCGACCAAGGGAGTTCGGCCGACATCATGTTTGAGGAACTGATTGACAAGTTAAACGTGGACAGGAGCGAAATTATTCCACAAGCAGTACCAACCCCATTGACCGGGTTCAATGGGGCGACCACCTACCCACTGGGGACGATAGAATTACTTGTTACTTTTGGAGATGATACGAACGGCAGCACGTCGTACAGGACGGTCAGAACGACGTTCTTAGTTCTGCCAATCAAATCGTGTTACCACTGCATCATTGACCGCCCAACACTGGGAAAATTGGAGGCCGTAGCCTCAACTGTACATTTAAAGATGAAGTTCTACAGTAAAAGCGACCAAGTTGTGACAGTAATGGCCGACATGGAAGCGGCCATGAGGATCCATTTCCTCTATCAAGAGATTTGTGACATGGAGGTGACGAATGCTAAACCGCAGAATCTCGGAGAGGGGCATGTTGCACCCCGAAAAATCCCGACTTGGGTTTCTCAATGTACAACGTGGAAAAATTTTGGAGCCGCCACCAATATTTTAATTTTGAGACCAAAACATTGAAAAAAGGTCTTTTGGACAAGGCGGATGGTCTTTGAAAACTAGAGATATAGGTTCGGGGGTCGATTACGTGCGAGGAAGGTATTAGCACCGCGCACGTCCTTTCTACCGAAAGGGAACCTCTAATTAAATGTGTGGTTTTAATGTTTGATTTGAAAAATACCTAGATTTGCCTATTTATTTCTTGTTTGAAGACGAATGAGAAAACTTACTGGAAATTTTATTTTTGGTGAGAAAGAGGGAAAAAAAAGGGGTTTTTAGAAAGAAGTGCTTGACGAGACATGGCCCGCTCCTACGTATCTCCCGGTGCGATGGAGAATTCAAAGCTACGTAGTTCTTGGTTCTTTTTGAAAAGTTTTTGCTTTTTTTTTTATCCTTTTTTAGTGAGTTTTTTGAAATAGGACGAGCATTAGCAAATGATTAAACTAGCAGAGGCTATGATGAATCACTTACTAAATACTCAAAAGAGAGAGTTGTACCGCTAGTCAAACGAACGAAGGTTCTGATGGACTATTGATAACAACTCATTTTTTATTATCTTTTTTGAAAGTGATTTTTGAAAGAAGTTGATTCGCACGATGATCAAACTAACAAAGGTTATGATGGATCATCGTTTATTATTTTTAGGAGAAAAGGACATTGTCACTAATAGCTAAACGAACAGAGGCTCTGATGAGCTACTAGCAACAATGGGTTGGAAAATGATTTTTGTTTGTTTTATGAAAATGATTGGTTTAGGGGGAATGAAAAGAATTTTTATTTGTTGCGCTTGACGAGGACGTGGCTCGCTCCTACGTATCCCAAACGGGAATCAAAGCGACGTAGTTCTAATTAAAAAAATGTTTTTGAAAGGGTTTAAAAGGGGCAAGCTGAATCACCCGAGACCATCTTCACCACTTAGAACATGATGCACTAGGCATAAGTGGGAATCATATGGTTCGTCATCAACAATGGACGATAATATACAAGAACGAGTAGATAAATGCTATAGCTAAGTTTAAATCACATGGATCACAATAACTAAATACTAACAAATGAAAAGACTGAAATACCTCTGATGAAGACAGATATTACAAATCTGAAGAACGCAAATCCCGACTAACTCTTGCAGAAGATCGACTCTGACGGACCAACGGAACGAATAGAGCGAAAAAAAAAATAAAGCGTAGAAGAGTTTTTTTCTAAAATGTGAGGGATCTCGCAAAAATGAGTTTTTTCTCTGATCTCGTGAAGAATGCGTGTGTGTGAAAATGTGACTTGAGGCTGCCTATTTATAGGCTTAGGAAAGCGTAGAATTTTTTTATAAACATTTATGGCAAGGATGAATCGATTGTTTGAGCCTTTGGAAATATGTAGGAATCGATTCTTTATTTTTGGAAATGATAAGAATCGATTATATGGCCTATGGAAAAAGGTAGGAATCGATTTTCAGGACATTTGGAGATCCTGAAAATCGATTCTGTAGCCTTTGGAAATATGTAGGAATCGATTCTTTATTTTTGGAAATGATAAGAATCGATTGTATGGCCTATGGAAAAAAAGGGAGGAATCGATTCTTGGCTCTTAAAAATGGCCTGAAAATCGATTTCAAGGCCTATGAAAGGAGAGGGAAATCGATTTTCAGGACATTTACAATAGGTGAAAATCGATTCCATGTTTAGTTAAAACAATGAGGAATCGATTCATGGCCTATGGAGGAGCTTGAAAATCGATTTCAAGGCCTATGAAAGAAGAGGAAAATCGATTTTCAGGACATTTATAATAGGTGAAAATCGATTCTTCACTTAGTTAAAACAATTAGGAATCGATTCATGGCCTATGGAAAGGCCTGAAAATCGATTTCAAGGCCTATGCAATATACTATAAATCGATTCTTGGCCTTTGGAACAAAATAGAAATCAATTCTTGCTTTCCAACAAAATGCTTTTAGGTCTTTGCCATGCATGCATAAAATATTTTTCAAAGCTTGCCATGCATGCATAACATATTTTTCAAAACCCTAATTTCTTAAAAAGTGCATTCTAACCCTAAGAATGATTTCAAAAACTTTGGAAGGGTTTCTAGGACCCAAAATGCAGTGCATAATTTTTGTGTGTGGAAAATTAGGGTTTGGACCTAAGCCGGACAAAATTGGGGTATGACAGCTGCCCCTCTTTATCTGAATTTTAACGAGGAATATGAATTGGCCGAAACATATTCCAAGGCAAAATGAAGATAAAGAATTCAGAAATTATACCGATTTTGTCCATTTGGGGAAACCCGAATTTTCCTCTTTTTCTTTTTCTATGTTTTTTTTGAATAGATGGGCTTGAGAACAAACGGGGAATGGTTAACACCTGGCGCGTTAACCGAGAGAGAAAATGACTGACCACTCGGGATCTGAAGGAGCACTAAGGTTCTGAAGGACCACTCAGGGTCTGAAGGAGCGCTAAGGCTCTGAAGGACCGCTCAAGGTCTGAAGGAGCACTAAGGTTCTGAAGGTCTAATTCGCAGTCGATGCTTGGCGCATTGATTATAGTTAAACTGAAGGACCGACGAGGTCTGAAGGGCATGCCTAAGCCTGATGGACCAAATGGGTCTGATGGAGCGCAAACTAGCAACGGTACTAGTAAAACGGTCTGCCTGAAGGGGTGGCCTTTTCCGAGCAGCCATGATGGGTCAAGATCAGATCCGGAACTGATATGTTGACCATGTAGGACGTCCATTGTGTCTTAGGCTGACACAACTAGTCTGAAGGACCACTCGGGGTCTGAAGGACTTACCCGCAGCTCGAATGCGAGGTGAAGTCTGCTTTTGAAGGGACACTTGGGTCCTGAAGGGATTCACGAATCCTGTTGGTTGATTGATTGAAAAGTTCAACTAAAGCAGACAGAATAGTAAAATGGGCACTTGGCGTGCAGACAGAAAAGTAAATGGGCACTTGGCGTGCAAACAGAAAAATAAATGGGCACTTGGCGTGCAAACAGAAAAGTAAATGGGCACTTGGCGTGCAGACAGAAGAAATGGGCACTAGGCGTGCAAAAGCAGGAAATAAAGCGGTAAAGAACGCGGTAAGGAAGGAGCACTGAGGGCTCAGGATGAGCACGGAGGGCTCAGGAGGGAGCACAGAGGGCTCAGGATGAGCGCAGAGGGCTCAGGATGAGCGCATAGGGCTCACAAATTCAGTTGATTGGTCGATTTGAAATGACCGATGCTGCTGTATTGGATTGAGGTACCTGCATACGTCAGTTGATGCAAGGAATGGTGCATGGAGTATGAGTGCAGGTTATGAGTGCATGTTATGCATGTGCATGCAATGAGTGCATGTTATGAGTGCATGTTATGCATGTGCATGCAATGAGTGCATGTTATGAGTGCATGTTATGAGTGCATGTTATGCAAAGGCATGTTATGCATGTGCATGCAATGAGTGCATGTTATGAGTGCATGTTATGCAAAGGCATGTTATGCATGTGCATGCAATGTAATGCATGTGCATGCAATGTAATGCATGACTGTGTTTTGTTTATTGCCTTTTTTTGCTTATTATTTTTTTTTTTTTTTTGCTGGTTCAGCCAACCCGCGACACTCATGACACGAGACTGAGGAACCTGTTGGACTTGCGGGGCTCATGGGCCGAGTGCATGTTGGTCTTGACTTTGCTGGTTTGAAGCAATCGTGGATGTAGTTGCTCTCTTGCATGATTGACTGATTTTGAGGATGTGCTTTCTCTCAGGACTCTTAAGAATCTCGTAATGATTTGCAATGCTCTATGATATATGCACATGTTTTACAGTTCAGGACCATCATCATCATAAAACGTTTATTTTGAGCAGAAAAAGCAGAAAATAAAAGAGTGAACAGATACGAGAAATTTGAACTTTATTAATGTGGAAACCGGTCGCACAAGAAGTTACGCCGATTATTTATTACACTTGAAAGTTTAAACTGTAAAAAGACACGAAAAAGGAGAGAAGCTGAATTCTGACTGTCCGTCTCTGTGGAACAGTGCCAAACATCTATGTCCTTGACCTTGATCACTCCCTCATCCAAGCTTGTAGGAGAGTTGTATGCCTTTCTTTACTTTTCATGCCTAAGTTTTCAGACCCTAATTTTTGCCTGGATCGCCCTTTGCGGGTTTTCAATCCACCGGGTCGCTCTGATTTTGCCTAGGCCGCCCTTTGTGGGTTTTCAACCTAGCGAGCTAATTCTTACTTGGCTTGTCTTTCTCTTTTTATATTTCTTTCAGGCATAATACTTCTTCACTTAATCTGAATTGACTGGATTCCCGAGATCTTTGCCGTCTATATTTATGAGTATCGGCGCTCCTCTGGAAAAAGCTTTCTTGACTTCATATGGACCGTCATAAGTGGGTATCAACTTCCCACGGAGTCAGTCTGGATAGGTAGGATCTTTTTGAGTACAAGGTCTCCTTCGCCGAATTCTCGAAGGCGGACTTTCCTGCCGAAAGCTGCCTTCATCTTTTGTTGGTACAACTGGTCATGGCGCAGGGCAGCAATTCCTTTCTCTTTAATGAGATTCAGTTGATCTAGACGAGCTTGGACCCCCTTTTGCTTCTTCTAACTTGGCCTCCATGACTACTCGTAGAGAGGGTATTTCAACCTTGATGAGAAGAACTGCTTTTGACCCATACACTAGAGAAGAAAGGGGGTTGCCCCTGTATGATTTCAATGAGTGCGACAAGGGATGAGATAGGTGTAGGGTCAATTTCCCCAGTTGTAGGAGGGGTGAAGAGCGACAGAATTGCCCCACTTGGCATATTGTAAACAAATGAATTTACTTGTCCTTGAGCTAAAACTTTGAGAAAACAACAGCAATCAATCATTGATCGGAATGGACCTTTCGGGATTGTGGTGTTTTGTGGAGGAGAGATGAGTAGGCTTAATGAGGTATTTGGGGCTAATGGCAGGATGGTTTTTATTCGGTATTGGCTGTTGATCGAGGTCAAAGGAGAGTGTTTGCGGTTTATGAGAGGAGGGGTGCATGGAAATGAGAAAGTGTTTGAAGGTTTATTGAGACGAGGATCTCTTGGGTTTTGAGGTAACATGTATCAACTCACTACTTACATCTTTTTTGCATTTTTCTTTTGGTTTTGGGATTTTCCTTTTGAATGATCTTTCCTTCTTTGACTTCTTCTTTTTCTTGAGCTTGGGTGAACTGATAAAGAACGAGGCACCGTTTTTTTTTTTTTTTTTTTTCGAGGTGGTCCTTGTCTAAGGTGACTTTTGGCTTTTTCTTGGCTTAAGATGGGTAGGAGAGGATTTTGTTTTTGGATATGGAATGGTAGTCCGACTTCATTTCAAATCATGATTGCTTATTTCCTCAAAAATTAACTCTGGGATGATAATTCACTTATTTTCATGCACTTGCCCTTCTTCTTTATTTCCTTTTTGCGCTCTAATTTTTTTTATTGAAGTACCCATCTTGACCTCTTTCTTGTTCTCAGCGGTCCCCAAGTTGATCACTTCAGTGGATTCCCCGTGATGCTGAATAACCCTTTTTCCTTGCTTCATTAACCTTCTGGAGGATTTTCCCGGTCTTTCTCAACGTCCCACTCTGCTTGATTAATAAGGTGATCAAAGTCAAAATATGGACTGTTGGCACTGTTATTTTGAGAGACAATTGCTGTGGATTTGCTTTTTGCCGAGGCGAAAAAGTAGAATGGAAGGTGAGACATGCAGGCAAAAATAATAAAGAAAAGAAGAGACACATGAAAAGGAATTGATTTTTTATTGATTGGAATTCAAAAACAACATTTTTATTGATGATGATGATTTAGAAAATAAAAACATGTGTGCCCCTAACAACTGGTCCTTTGGCCTTGGGCAGAGCCACATGGTTGCATTACAAATGACTACTTTAAAAGGTCCCAGGAGGATCAGCAGTCTTTCAATTCTTTAATTCTTTCACCAGCACTGCAGCGACAAACCAGGTTTGCACCACCCTCTTCTGACTTAGACAGCAATTTGATCGTGTTGTTCTTCTTCCTCATCCCATCCCGTGGGCTGGATGTCTTCCATTCGGATTTGAGCACTCTCGGGAGCGTCATACCTGACCAAGTAATCAAACTTTCCACTGGGCTCCCCTAGGGTATCCCAACATCCCTCTTTCGCAGGCACCGCTGTTGCTTCCTCATTGATTTCTTCTTCACCATCAATATCAGGGGTTCCTATCTGAATCACGCACCGATCTATCAGGTCTTGCACTGCATGCTTGAAGGCTCTGCACTCCTCCACAGTATGACCAACCCCGTTTTCGTGGAAACTGCAGGTAGCACTTGCATTGTACCTTCGGGAAAATGGCGGTTGAAGGGCCTTCATTGGCCGGGTGCTGATCATGTTCTTGGAAGTCAGGTGATTAAACAATTCAGTGCATGTCATCGGTATTGGATCAAAACTGGTTCGTTTCTTGTACTGATAACCCTGAGCCTTGTGACTGTCACCGCCTTGCTGGGATGGCACAGGAGCAGAGAATGGAACAGTTTGTGGTGGCGGAGGAATGAAAGAAATGACACCAACTGGACCCACGACAGTGACACCTTCAACAGCTGCCCCACTCTTTAAGCTCTGCAATATGACCATCATCTCATGTATCTGGGCCTCCATTGCCTTCAATCGTTCTTCTAGCAAGTGATATCTGTCTCTTGGCTGTGGGCTTTCAATCATCTGGCCCTGAGGGTAGCTCCTCGGACTGAAGTAGTAAACCCCATACTGAGCGGAGTTTCCCATTTGATAAGCAACACTTGGAGGATTCACAATAATCTTCGGAGCAAGAGCAGAAGAACTTCTGGGAGGTATAATACTGGGACTAGGGATGTGAATGTGTGGCACACCCGCAGCTCCACTAGAAGTAACCACAGCAGGCTGACTTGTCACCACGGGAATGGCTTCAGCAGTGGTCCCACTTCTCAGATTTTGCAGCATATTCATTATCTCGGCCCTCTGAGCCTCCATAGCCTCCACTTTAGTCTTCAAAGCTTGATTCTCTTGAGCCAGCTGCTCAGGGTTAAGAATTTCCACAACCGACTCATCTTGACCCAGGGGGTCCTCATTCTCGAGATGTTGATTCCTAGCCATTAGTTTTGTCTGTAGACGGATAGAGTATCGGTGTTGGCGAACCAGCTTGCCTTTTGTTTTTCTTTCTGATGATAGAACATCTTTTATGAGTACAAGTATGAATGCGTAAATGAATGCAATGCATATGCACATGGCTTTATGTTATTAGATGCATGAGGAATGCTGTATGAATTTTTCAGAATTTTGCTTATGTAATGCATGCCGTTACGATGTAAAATGCGAGTGATGAGGATGCTTGTTATAAAGATAGATATTTACAGGTGGGGTTTTGAAAAATTAGGGCGGTATAACCTATATGCCACCCCATATAGGTATTTATGAAAGAGAAGGAAAAACTTATTTTTTTTTTGGTTTCGTTGTTTTTTCAAAAAAAAACGTTGGCGGAAATGAACTAAACTAGATGCAATAATGCACACACAATTTTGGAAAAGCCCTTGTGACCTAAAAAGAGGTAAGACCTATGATCTAGGGCAATTAAAAGGGTAATCCTCCCATGTAGCTCTATTCACTCCCTCACAAGGCCACCAGAGCTACAGTCCCTTTCACAAAATTCCCCACAAATGCAGCAAACTGCTAGGTGTGAGGCATCATGAAAGAGCACAACTCTGGTTGAAACTTTCGCAAGTAGCCAAACGGACAAAGGTCCTGATGGGCTCTCACTACTCGAATCCACTCTCCTAAGTTTTTGCAGACCTGGGTTATGGTCCCACTCAAAGCACATAGTCACAGGGTATAAGTGTAGTGTGTGTCAAGGGCATTTTCCCTAGTACTACCCCCACCTGAAATGAAAACCAGAGCAGTCCAGACAAAAGCAAGCAATAACAAGTTATCTACCCTAGGGTTCCATACCTAGAATATCTATAAACAAGGATATTGCTCACCTTAGGAAAAGGAGCCAAGAAGAGGGGATCATGGGGATAGAAAAAAATGCATGGGCATAAGCGATAAAAGAAAGGGAATAAAAGATAAGAAAGAAAGGCAAACAGGGTTTTAATCAAATCTACAATACATTAAACCACACATTTAAATTAGTTAGGCTTGACCCTCGTCTTAAAAAAAGTTTCCCCAGCGGAGTTGCCAGCTGTTGCACCCTGAAAAATCCCGACTTGGGTTTCTCAATGTACAACGTGGAAAAATTTTGGAGCCGCCACCAATATTTTAATTTTGAGACCAAAACATTGAAAAAAGGTCTTTTGGACAAGGCGGATGGTCTTTGAAAACTAGAGATATAGGTTCGGGGGTCGATTACGTGCGAGGAAGGTATTAGCACCGCGCACGTCCTTTCTACCGAAAGGGAACCTCTAATTAAATGTGTGGTTTTAATGTTTGATTTGAAAAATACCTAGATTTGCCTATTTATTTCTTGTTTGAAGACGAATGAGAAAACTTACTGGAAATTTTATTTTTGGTGAGAAAGAGGGAAAAAAAAGGGGTTTTTAGAAAGAAGTGCTTGACGAGACATGACCCGCTCCTACGTATCTCCCGGTGCGATGGAGAATTCAAAGCTACGTAGTTCTTGGTTCTTTTTGAAAAGTTTTTGCTTTTTTTTATCCTTTTTTAGTGAGTTTTTTGAAATAGGACGAGCATTAGCAAATGATTAAACTAGCAGAGGCTATGATGAATCACTTACTAAATACTCAAAAGAGAGAGTTGTACCGCTAGTCAAACGAACGAAGGTTCTGATGGACTATTGATAACAACTCGTTTTTTATTATCTTTTTTGAAAGTGATTTTCGAAAGAAGTTGATTCGCACGATGATCAAACTAACAAAGGTTATGATGGATCATCGTTTATTATTTTTAGGAGAAAAGGACATTGTCACTAATAGCTAAACGAACAGAGGCTCTGATGAGCTACTAGCAACAATGGGTTGGAAAATGATTTTTGTTTGTTTTATGAAAATGATTGGTTTAGGGGGAATGAAAAGAATTTTTATTTGTTGCGCTTGACGAGGACGTGGCTCGCTCCTACGTATCCCAAACGGGAATCAAAGCGACGTAGTTCTAATTAAAAAAATGTTTTTGAAAGGGTTTAAAAGGGGCAAGCTGAATCACCCGAGACCATCTTCACCACTTAGAACATGATGCACTAGGCATAAGTGGGAATCATATGGTTCGTCATCAACAATGGACGATAATATACAAGAACGAGTAGATAAATGCTATAGCTAAGTTTAAATCACATGGATCACAATAACTAAATACTAACAAATGAAAAGACTGAAATACCTCTGATGAAGACAGATATTACAAATCTGAAGAACGCAAATCCCGACTAACTCTTGCAGAAGATCGACTCTGACGGACCAACGAAACGAATAGAGCGAAAAAAAAAAATAAAGCGTAGAAGAGTTTTTTTCTAAAATGTGAGGGATCTCGCAAAAATGAGTTTTTTCTCTGATCTCGTGAAGAATGCGTGTGTGTGAAAATGTGACTTGAGGCTGCCTATTTATAGGCTTAGGAAAGCGTAGAATTTTTTTATAAACATTTATGGCAAGGATGAATCGATTGTTTGAGCCTTTGGAAATATGTAGGAATCGATTCTTTATTTTTGGAAATGATAAGAATCGATTATATGGCCTATGGAAAAAGGTAGGAATCGATTTTCAGGACATTTGGAGATCCTGAAAATCGATTCTGTAGCCTTTGGAAATATGTAGGAATCGATTCTTTATTTTTGGAAATGATAAGAATCGATTGTATGGCCTATGGAAAAAAAGGGAGGAATCGATTCTTGGCTCTTAAAAATGGCCTGAAAATCGATTTCAAGGCCTATGAAAGGAGAGGGAAATCGATTTTCAGGACATTTACAATAGGTGAAAATCGATTCCATGTTTAGTTAAAACAATGAGGAATCGATTCATGGCCTATGGAGGAGCTTGAAAATCGATTTCAAGGCCTATGAAAGAAGAGGAAAATCGATTTTCAGGACATTTATAATAGGTGAAAATCGATTCTTCACTTAGTTAAAACAATTAGGAATCGATTCATGGCCTATGGAAAGGCCTGAAAATCGATTTCAAGGCCTATGCAATATACTATAAATCGATTCTTGGCCTTTGGAACAAAATAGAAATCAATTCTTGCTTTCCAACAAAATGCTTTTAGGTCTTTGCCATGCATGCATAAAATATTTTTCAAAGCTTGCCATGCATGCATAACATATTTTTCAAAACCCTAATTTCTTAAAAAGTGCATTCTAACCCTAAGAATGATTTCAAAAACTTTGGAAGGGTTTCTAGGACCCAAAATGCAGTGCATAATTTTTGTGTGTGGAAAATTAGGGTTTGGACCTAAGCCGGACAAAATTGGGGTATGACAGGGCATCAGATTAATGTGGCCGACCTGGATGCCCGATACGACCCAGATAGCGACCCTGAGGACGACGACGACGATTTAGCCCGCGAGCTAAAGAATAAACTGAAGAGGCCCGAGCCCCACGGGGAATTGATCGATGTTCAGTTATCGGACGACCCAACTAAGACAGTCAAGTTGGGAAGCGACCTACCTGAACAAGACAAGCAAGATCTCATCACCTGCCTCAGGGATTACGCAGACCTTTTCGCATGGCGGGCATCAGACATGCCCGGGATCCCAATAGAGATTGCTTGCCACCAACTGTCAGTCGATGAGACAGCCAGACCGGTCGCACAAAAGAGACGCACTCAGGGCGAAGAGAAAGCATTGGAGGCCGCACAGGCAGTTGACGACCTCATCAAGGCCAATTTTATTGAGGAGATTAAGTATACGACTTGGCTTTCCAACGTCGTACTAGTGAAGAAGAAAAATGGTAAGTGGCGCATGTGTGTCGACTATACCGACCTGAATAAGGCATGCCCAAAGGACGCCTTTCCCCTGCCAAACATTGACAAACTGGTCGACGGGGCTGCGGGCTACAAACTCCTGTCTTTTTTAGACGCCTATTCAGGTTACAACCAAATCACTATGTACCCACCGGATCGGCATAAGACCGCGTTCATGACCGATCGTGGAAACTTTCAGTACAAGGTAATGCCCTTTGGTCTGAAGAATGCCGGAGCGACCTATCAAAGAATGATGAATAAGGTCTTCAGGCGGCAGATCGGTCGGATATCAGAGGTCTACTTGGATGATATGATCATTAAAAGCAAGACCGACCGAGACCATATTGACGACCTAAAGGAAATTTTTGAGGAAGCAAGGAAGAATTCCTTGTGGTTGAATCCAGAGAAGTGCACCTTCGGAGTAAGGGCGGGCAAGTTCCTGGGCTTCCACTTAACACAGCGAGGGATCGAAGCAAACCCTGACAAGTGCAAGGCGGTCGCTGACATGAGGCCGCCCACTACGAAAAAAGAGATTCAGCAATTGAATGGCATGGTCGCTGCCCTGTCACGATTTATACCTAAATCAGCGTGCAAATCTCTTCCACTGTTCAAGCTCTTGAAGAAGGAGGTCGAGTTTAAATGGACCGATCAATGCCAGCGAGCATTGGACGAGCTGAAGGCAGCGCTCACAAACCCGCCCATCATGACCAAGCCGCAACCAGGGGAGACGCTTTACTTATACTTGGCCATAACAGACGAAGCCATGAGCGTTGTTCTCGTAAGAGAAAGCGACCTAAAGCAAAACCCGGTCTATTTTATCAGTAAGGTATTTCAAGGCCCAGAGATCAGATACCAGAAGATCGAGAAGCTAGCATTAGCGTTACTTGTGGCCACTCGTAGATTGCGCCCTTATTTCGTGGCCCATCAGGTCGTGGTGAGGACCGACCAGCCTATCAGGCAAATCCTTCACTGACCTGACCTAGCAGGGCGTATGATCAAATGGGCCGTGGAACTCAGTGAGTTTGGGATCAAGTTCGAGGCTAGATCGGCCGCTAAGGCACAAGTGTTGGCCGACTTCATCGCTGAGATGACTCCAATACCAGACGATCAGGCCATCACGACCTGGACTTTGCACGTGGACGGGTCCTCCAACAGCAAAGGAAGTGGGGCCGGTTTGATACTTGAAAACTCAGAAGGACTTACTGTTGAAGTGTCATTGACTTTTGCATTTCACACTTCAAACAACCAGGCCGAGTATGAAGCGTGCATTGCCGGGCTGCAGCTAGCCAAAGAGTTCAATGTCGACCGTGTCAAACTTCACTCTGACTCTCTACTGGTAGTATCCCAAATTCAAGACCTATACGACGCAAAGGACGATATCCTGAAGAATTATTTGGCCAAGGTAAGGGATCTGCTCAAGCAATTCAACCGAGCAGAAGTTAAGCACGTCCCCAGGACAGAGAACGTGAGGGCTGACATCCTATCAAAGTTAGCCAGTACAAAGGCTCCTGGGAACCATAGAAGTCTAATCCAAGAAACATTAACGCGGCCGAGCGTATCGACCAAGCCCGCCCAACCGTTAGCCATTCTAGCGGTCGACTTCGACAAAGACTGGATCACTCCTATCTTGCAATATATTCTCAATGGAGTAAACCCTTGCGACCAGAAGGTAGCAAAACTCCTGAGGTTGCGGGCGACCAAGTACTCAGTGATCGAAGGAAGACTGTATAGAAAGGGCTTTTCATCCCCATTGCTGAGATGCCTTACGTCGGTCGAGGCCGACCATGTACTGAGAGATATACATGAAGGAGATTGTGGTAGCCACCAAGGTGGTCGGTCAATTGCTAAGAAGGCGCTCAGGGCCGGATACTATTGGCCGACCATGGATGAGGATGCTAAGTTACTCGTTCAGAAGTGCAAGAAATGCCAAATCCATGCCGACATACATATAGCGCCCTCATCAGAACTACACAGCTTAACCCCACCATGGCCGTTCGCTTGGTGGGGCATGGACCTGCTCGGCCCTTTTCCACCTGCACCAGGTCAGCTGAAATTCCTGATCGTCGCGATCGACTACTTCACTAAGTGGATAGAAGCAGAGCCACTTGCCATCATTACCTCAGCGAAGGTATCTAAGTTTTTTGGGAGAAACGTGCTCGCCCGCTTTGGAGTGCCCCAGCAACTGGTGACGGACAATGGAACTCAGTTCGCAGACAGAAAGTTCAGAGAAATGCTGGCCGACCTAGGTGTGAAACAGCGTTTCACCTCGGTCGAGCACCCACAAACCAATGGCCAGGCAGAAGCGGCCAACAGGGTAGTACTCCGCGGACTGAAAAGAAGGTTGGATGAAGCCAAGGGCAATTGGGCAGAAGAACTACAGTCGGTCCTTTGGGCCTACAGAACGACCCCCCACTCATCGACCGGGGAGTCACCATTTAGACTTGTCTATGGTACTGACGCTGTCATCCCGATTGAGTTGGGAGAGCTAAGTTGGAGGACGACCAACCCACCAACCCCGGCCGCGAATGAGCGAGCAACAAGAGAAGAACTCGACCTGGTTGATGAGCTGCGAACCAAGGCGTCACTTAGGGAGCAACTCATCAAACAGAAGGTCGCTGCCAGGTATAACACCCGCGTCCAGAAGAGGGAGTTCTCCATTGGACAACTAGTCCTTAGGAGGGCCGACGTGGGGAATAAGAACGCTCGCCAGGGAAAGCTCGCCCCTAACTGGGAAGGACCATACCGTGTTATCAACAAGACTGGAAAGGGAGCTTACGAGCTAGAAACCATGGAAGGGGCGACCATCCCCAGAACATGGAATGCTGACAAGTTGAGAAAGTATTACGTTTAAGTTGTAAACATTAATTGATCAATAAAGAACAGGCGGTCGCTCTTTTTCCCCACTGGGGTTTTTTACCGAGGACCGACCTTAAAATTTTGACTTGTGTACTTTATTTCCTGCAAATTGTATGCACGGTCGCTCACCATGCGAGTAGCAGTCGAGCGATCAGTAGAGTGCCATCGAATGGCCCAAACGAGAGCCGTCGAGCGGCCTAAAAGAGCGCCATCGAATGGCCCAAACGAGAGCCGCCGAGCGGCCTAAAAGAGCGCCATCGAATGGCCCAAACGAGAGCCGCCGAGCGGCCTGAAAGAGTGTTACCGAATGGCCCGAACGAAAACCGCCGAGCGGCCTATGCGAAGGACCATCAAGTGACCCATAAAAAATTTTTGGTCGCGACCGACCGTTGCAAAAAGAATCAAATCCAATTACAAAGCAATTAAACAGGCCAAATTCATGGAAAAATTGTCATTGATTACAAACAAAGACGCCTTGGTCGAATCCAGGGCGCCCATTCAAACACCGCTCGCAGGCGGGCCAAGATTACAATTCAAAAAATTACAAGTTAAGAGTCGCTGGGGGCGTGGTTGATGACCGCCTCTTCTTGAAGGACCTTCCCCTTCAGCATCTTCTGTTGAACCAAGGACAAACACTCTCTGTTTTGTATGATAACAAATTACATTTAGTCTACTAATGGTTGCAGTGTATAAAAGTGCAGGGACAAAATAAAGTACAGGACATGAATCAAAGAGCAGGAAGATTAAAATGGAGCAGCTTGGAGAAGAAGCCACCTTTGAAGACGAAGACCTAATTGTTTATCCGCTTTCTTTAGGAAACAATGTAAGGTCCTATCACTTAAGGTCTATGACAGTTTAAATAGCTGAGAGATGATTTTTGAAAACATGCATCATGCATCAAAATTAGGGTTTTGAAATATATTTTTGCATGCATGCATAAGGTGGCACCTAAACCTAAAAACGATTTTGTGGAAATCAAAAATCAATTTCTATTTTGTTCCAATGACTATGAAATCGATTTATACAATTCCTATAGGCTATGAAATCGATTTTAGGCTCACTTATAGGCCAAGAATCGATTTTCTTGCCCTATGTTTGAAGTATGTAATCGATTCATGCATATACATAAGCCAAAGGTAAGAATCGATTTCCTTCTATTTCAAAAGACTATGAAATCGATTTTCAAGCAATCCTATAGGCTATGAATCGATTCCTTCTCATTTTAAACAAAGTAAGAATCGATTCCTACCCTATTCAGGATGTCTTGAAAATCGATTCCCACCTATTTCCAAAGAAACAAACAATCGATTCCTATGTTCTCCATATTTAAAGAATCGATTCCTCTCTTTTTTAACTAGCCATAAAATCGATTCTTATGTCCTCTAAAATGATAAGAATCGATTCATCAACATTTTAACTTCATCAAACAATCGATTCATCATTTCTTTAAATGTTTTCTAAAAGCAAAGAATCGATTATACTATGATTTGCCTTCTCACATAAATCGATTCTTATGCATCATAAATCATTTCTACGTTTTTCTAAACCTATAAATAGGGAGGTGCTTCACACTTTTCATTTTACACCTCACACCACAATTCACGACTCCTCTCTGCTTCTCACATACATTTTCTAGATCTGAGAAAGAGAGAAAATAGAGCTTCAACTTTCATATCATTTTCTATTTTCCATATCACTCATCTCTTAGTCACTATACTGTCATTATATCTGAGGTGATTGGATCATAGATCTCTATTTGTATTCGTTACTCTATTTGTGGGGGTCACTTTGAAATCCTGGGATTTGTTCTTGGGTCTCTCAATCAGGAGATTGAGTTGGTTTGAAATCCTGGGAAGTTTTCTTGGGTCTCTCAATCAGGAGATTGAGTTGGTTTGAAATCCTGGGAGGTGATCTTGGGTCGTTCAATCGGGGAAGATTGAAGCGGTAGTGAAATCCTGGGAGGTGCTCTTGGGTCGTTCAATCAGGAGATTGAAGCGGTGTTGAAATCCTTAGCTAGGTGCTCGGGTTCTCAGTTCGGGGGAATTGGGATTTGCTATTTGAAGTTGCATGTTTGTAAAACATTCTTCATATAGTGGTTATCATCAAGTCCAAGGGTTGCAAAGCCTGAGGCCGAGGACGTAGGGCTTTTATCCCGAACCTCGCTAAATTCCTGGTGTATCTCTATCCCTACTCTCTTTATTTTATTGTCTATATTTGTTATTGTTATATAGCTGTGATATTTATTGTTTTGTTTATATCTGTTTTGAATATCACTACTCAGATCTGTCTATTGTTATATTATTGTGCTGATCTGTTATTATCCATATCACTGCTGTAGATCTGTCTGTTGCTATATTCAATATCACTGCGCTGCCTATAAATAATCTAGTTATTCTGTTTATTGAATATAGAGTAATATCATACTGTGCTTGATCTGCCTGCTTGCATACATCATATAAGTTTAAATCTCAGTTTCCGCATTTGATTTAAACAAAGCATTTCATAAGTTTTTGAAAACCGAAAAGAATTCATATTTTGCACATAACCTTATTCACCCCCCCTCTAAGGTTATACTATAGTCTAACAAGTGGTATCAGTAGCTAGAAATTGCATATAGAGCTTAACATCTCGCAATTTAAATTTTATTTATCTATCTGTGATTATGGGTTCTTTTTTGAAAGAGGGGATGTCTTTATTTAGGCCACCCCTGTTTGATGGGACTAACTATGACTATTGGAGTAGTCGAATGAAATGTCATGTGCAGGCTATAGATTTCACCTTATGGAGGATCATTGCAGATGGACCACTGATCCCAATGAAAATCAAAAGTAAAGCTACCGGCAAAGAAGAAGAAGTGCCAGTTGAGGATATCTACACCATTGACCTGAAAGAGATGAGAAAGTCAGAGTTGGATAAGATATCTCAAAATGCCAGAGCAATGAATATTCTTCACTTATCCTTATGTGAAGAAGAATATGGTAGAGTCAAAGGATGTCAAGCAGCAAAGGAAATCTGGGACTGCTTGCAAGCTACTCATGTAGGTACGAGCCAAGTGAAGGATACTAAAATCAGAATCCTCACTTCTGAATATGAAGCCTTCAAAATGAAAGAAGGTGAGTCTGTCGCAGCTATGCACCAGAGACTGAATCTGATTATAAACAACTTAAGGGCACTGGGAAAGAGGTATTCTACAAAAGATATAAATGGGAAAATTCTTGCATCTCTGACTGGTGAGTTCTTTCCAAAAACTTGTGCAATCACTGAAGCCAAAGATATTGGCACTCTGCCCCAAGAAGACTTGATTGGGTCACTTCTAGCCTTTGAGGTTGTATTGGCTGCTAACAAAGATCAAGAAGCAGAAATGGTAAAAGAAAGAAAATCTCTTGCTCTTGCTGCTAAAACACCTAAGGTAGCAAGGAAAGAGGTTGAGTCTGATGATGAAGACATGGCTGAATTATTTGAAGAATTCATGAGATTCAACAAACTTGAAAAGAGAAATAACTCAAAGAAATCCAAGAAAGCTAAGAAGGCTACATGGAACAACTATACTGACAGTGAAGAAGAGGAGGTTGCAAATGCCATTTGTCTCACGACATGTGAAACATCTAAGGCTACTATATGGGATTGTCTTGGCACTGATAGTGACACAGACGAAGAAGAGCAAATTGCAAATGGTGTTTGTCATATGGCAAATGACTCATCTGAGGTAAGCCTTAACTCTTCTAGTCTTTCTGATTCCTCTATGCATGATGATTTACTTGATGATAGTTGTAGTAGTCAAGATTTGAGTGAGGCTTTTGATGCTCTCTATTTTGAACATGAAACTCTGTTGTTAAAATCTAAGAAATTGGCAAAGAGTAACAAAAGCATGCTCACTCAAATTGAGACACTTGAAAATGAAGTAGATAGATTAAAGAATGAACTGCATAAATCTGTCAACCTTGAGTTTTGTGAGCTTAAACAAAATTTTGAAAATGCCAAGGTTGAAAATGAACTTTTGAAAGAAACATTGAAAAAGTTTGAGGTTGGTGAAAAGACCTTGACTCAGTTACTTCACTCTCAACATCAATATGTTGATAGGAGAGGAATTTGGTACAAAGGTAATTCCACCTCCTCCATTTTAAACAAGAAATTAACTTTTGTTGCATCTACTTCAAGTTATAAACCCATTGTTTTCTCATGCACCTACTGTCAAAAGGGAAACCATAGCTCACCTAGATGTCCTATCCGTAAATTATGTGAGCTTGGTACCCTTATACCTGCTTGTGAGAAACCAAGGTGGATTGTGAAAACAAACCCCTTGATGACTAACCCCAAAGGACCCAAAGAGAATTGGGTACCAAAATTTTCTACTTGATCTTAGTGCAGGTGTGCTACAGGGTATGGGGGTCAGATCAATACCTTGATAGCAGGGACTCGAAGTTCATGACTGGAGACACAAAAAGATTCGTAATACTCAGAAACAGCAGTCATGTGACTCGTGATAACAACAATAGAGGAAGAATCACTGGTGAAGGTTAGATTGGTAAAGTTTTATTCACCTCTGTTGAAAATGTGTTATAAAGTAGAAATTAAATATAACTCAACAAGTATTAGACATATATTTGAAATAAATTTTTTTGTGTGCATCAAAGTTTTTTTTCTCTCTATTGTGCTGGATCTTTGATGCAACATATTTTTGATGTTAAAAATGATACCTATATTGTTGAACCAAGGATGATTATCTTGGGTATCATATTTTTTAAACCATGATGATCCACCCTCTTTTTGCTAAGCTTTGAATTCTAATATTAATAAGGGGGATCACCAAGTAAGGGGGAGCATAGCATGAACTACTGTTTTTGATATATCATATGCTATGCAATGCTGCTTATTTATTATGCAAGTCTATAAAGTGCTTATGTTGTATGTAATCACCCCACCTCCTTTTTGATGAAAACAAAGGGGGAGAAATTGTATGCAAAAGGGAGAGAATATGCATGTTAAGGGAGAGAATATGCATGTTATTATTTAATGGGGGAGAAAATAATTGCTGCTATCCTGCTGTCATACTGCTTATTTTGTTATGCTTATGCTTAGGGGGAGCTTCTGCCATTGTTTCTCTATTAAGGTCTCCCTATGCATAATGTAATTTGTTATCATCAAAAAGGGGGAGTTTGTTGAACCAAGGACAAACACTCTTTGTTTTGTATGATAACAAATTACATTTAGTCTACTAATGGTTGCAGTGTATAAAAGTGCAGGGACAAAATAAAGTACAGGACATGAATCAAAGAGCAGGAAGATTAAAATGGAGCAGCTTGGAGAAGAAGCCACCTTTGAAGACGAAGACCTAATTGTTTATCCGCTTTCTTTAGGACACAATGTAAGGTTCTATCACTTAAGGTCTATGACAGTTTAAATAGCTGAGAGATGATTTTTGAAAACATGTATCATGCATCAAAATTAGGGTTTTGAAATATATTTTTGCATGCATGCATAAGGTGGCACCTAAACCTAAAAACTATTTTGTGGAAATCAAAAATCAATTTCTATTTTGTTCCAATGACTATGAAATCGATTTATACAATTCCTATAGGCTATGAAATCGATTTTAGGCTCACTTATAGGCCAAGAATCGATTTCCTTGCCCTATGTTTGAAGTATGTAATCGATTCATGCATATACATAAGCCAAAGGTAAGAATCGATTTCCTTTTATTTCAAAAGACTATGAAATCGATTTTCAAGCAATCCTATAGGCTATGAATCGATTCCTTCTCATTTTAAACAAAGTAAGAATCGATTCCTACCCTATTTAGGATGTCCTGAAAATCGATTCCCACCTATTTCCAAAGAAACAAACAATCGATTCCTATGTTCTCCATATGTAAAGAATCGATTCCTCTCTTTTTTAACTAGCCATAAAATCGATTCTTATGTCCTCTAAAATGATAAGAATCGATTCATCAACATTTTAACTTCATCAAACAATCGATTCATCATTTCTTTAAATGTTTTCTAAAAGCAAAGAATCGATTATACTATGATTTGCCTTCTCACATAAATCGATTCTTATGCATCATAAATCATTTCTACGTTTTCCTAAACCTATAAATAGGGAGGTGCTTCACACTTTTCATTTTACACCTCACACCACAATTCACGACTCCTCTCTGCTTCTCACATACATTTTCTAGATCTGAGAAAGAGAGAAAATAGAGCTTCAACTTTCATATCATTTTCTATTTTCCATATCACTCATCTCTTAGTCACTATACTGTCATTATATCTGAGGTGATTGGATCATAGATCTCTATTTGTATTCGTTACTCTATTTGTGGGGGTCACTTTGAAATCCTGGGATTTGTTCTTGGGTCTCTCAATCAGGAGATTGAGTTGGTTTGAAATCCTAGGAAGTTTTCTTGGGTCTCTCAATCAGGAGATTGAGTTGGTTTGAAATCCTGGGAGGTGATCTTGGGTCGTTCAATCGGGGAAGATTGAAGCGGTAGTGAAATCCTGGGAGGTGCTCTTGGGTCGTTCAATCAGGAGATTGAAGCGGTGTTGAAATCCTTAGCTAGGTGCTCGGGTTCTCAGTTCGGGGGAATTGAGATTTGCTATTTGAAGTTGCCTGTTTGTAAAACATTCTTCATATAGTGGTTATCATCAAGTCCAAGGGTTGCAAAGCCTGAGGCCGAGGACGTAGGGCTTTTATCCCGAACCTCGCTAAATTCCTGGTGTATCTCTATCCCTACTCTCTTTATTTTATTGTCTATATTTGTTATTGTTATATAGCTGTGATATTCATTGTTTTGTTTATATCTGTTTTGAATATCACTACTCAGATCTGTCTATTGTTATATTATTGTGCTGATCTGTTATTATCCATATCACTGCTGTAGATCTGTCTGTTGCTATATTCAATATCACTGCGCTGCCTATAAATAATCTAGTTATTCTGTTTATTGAATATAGAGTAATATCATACTGTGCTTGATCTGCCTGCTTGCATACATCATATAAGTTTAAATCTCAGTTTCCGCATTTGATTTAAACAAAGCATTTCATAAGTTTTTGAAAATCGAAAAGAATTCATATTTTGCACATAACCTTATTCACCCCCCCCCCCTCTAAGGTTATACTATAGTCTAACAAGTGGTATCAGTAGCTAGAAATTGCATATAGATCTTAACATCTCGCAATTTAAAATTTATTTATCTATCTGTGATTATGGGTTCTTTTTTGAAAGAGGGGATGTCTTTATTTAGGCCACCCCTGTTTGATGGGACTAACTATGACTATTGGAGTAGTCGAATGAAATGTCATGTGCAGGCTATAGATTTCACCTTATGGAGGATCATTGCAGATGGACCACTGATCCCAATGAAAATCAAAAGTAAAGCTACCGGCAAAGAAGAAGAAGTGCCAGTTGAGGATATCTACACCATTGACCTGAAAGAGCTGAGAAAGTCAGAGTTGGATAAGATATCTCAAAATGCCAGAGCAATGAATATTCTTCACTTATCCTTAACTGAAGAAGAATATGGTAGAGTCAAAGGATGTCAAACAGCAAAGGAAATCTGGGACTGCTTGCAAGCTACTCATGTAGGTACGAGCCAAGTGAAGGATACTAAAATCAGAATCCTCACTTCTGAATATGAAGCCTTCAAAATGAAAGAAGGTGAGCTCCTTCTGAATCCTCTCATTGTCAGCGATCGCTTCGATTCTCGGTTCGAGCTCCTTCATTTTCTTGAGCAAATCATCTCGCTCACCCCTCATTTCTGCGAGCAATGACAAGGCAGAGTTCAGTTTAAAATTTTTATCAACTAGGTCGTCATCAAGCAATGAATATCTATTGGCAAGGCGCCTACATTCCAGGCGATCCGCTTCCTCATCTTGGAATTTCCTGAAAAGAATTCCAGCGGCCTTCATCGCATCGGCCATCACCTCGAACGGCTCTTCCTTGAAACGAGCACAGTCCTCATCACCCAATCCAAGCAGGTCGATTTTAGGCGACCGGTTGTGCCCGTGGCTTTTCCCACTCTTATGCTTCTTGTTCTGACCCCCATGTTCGACCGACCTATTCCTCTTGGACCTTCCTTGATTTGTGGGTGGGCTGCTCAGGTCAATGGCTTGATCTGGTGTGCCCGCCCGAGGAGTATGACGACCGGGCTGAGACCCAGTTCCGGCAGGTTGGGGCGTGCCTCCGGGTTGAGCTTCAGGAATTCCGCGGACGGGCGAAGCATCACCATCCTCGGCCGCCCATTGTTCCAAGAGGTCAAAGTCATTCATGTTCGCCATGTCAACTGCAAAGGCAAAAGTAGATGGTTAGAAACAGTTAAACAAAACAAAGTGACAAAATAAACTAGGCGAGCGGCCACCGACCAAGAGCGGCCTTGACTTTTTTCTTGCCCCGAGCATCCACAACGTTCTTGACCTTGATGCGACCCTCAGGGACCAGGGACGCAATCTTTCTCAGCCTATGGATCGTCCCCCTGTCCAGGTCGTCAAGTTCTGTTTCTTTAAAAGCATACTGGCCCGGTTTCTTCGAGAAATGGTTGAAGCTCCACACTGTGGGAAACAGGGGCGTTCCTTCCTGATCATCCTTTGACATCTGGGCGATCCCTCGATGGGCCTCGGCCGAGTTCGGAACGACCCAAAAGAATTCTCTTTTCCATCCGGTCGTCAATGATTCCATATAAGGCTTGAAAAAGTTGTATGTTGAGCGGTTTTTGAACGAGACCGCTTCCTTGCGGGCGCCCTTGGAGCCTTTCTCATAAATATAGCTCATTTCAAACAAAGTGAAAAACAGTCTTACGGAGACCGGCCGTCTCAGAACTACGAGGACATCTTCGTATGCCTGCAGGAACGCCCAAGCGTTCGGGTTCAGTTGAGAGGGGGCGACCTGAAGATAGCGTAAAACCTGGCGTTGGAACCTGGTAAATGGTGGAATTATGCCCATGCGTTTGAAAATGATGCGGTACATCGTGAATTTTAGCACATCAGTCCAGGCCGCAACATCTTCCCCTTTAGCCATACCTTCTACTCTCCAACCTTCGTTTAGCCCGGTCGCCAGATACGCTAGGTCCTGGCTCCCCTGTTGAATTTTGCTGCGTTGACCTCTCAAGTTAAGAGAAACCCAAGACATGTCCTTTGCAGCTGCGACCTCTGGATCTTCTCGATGGTCGCCCTGTTGGCCTCTGTCGGCCGTCTCAGAGCCGTCGGCCGCAGCCTGGCCAATACCTTCGTCACAGGCAACCCGTGCGTTGCTTTCTGCGGTGTCATCGACCACAGCCTCGGTGAATGGCGCCCCACTTCTGTCCGGCCGAGTCCCGGATTTGCTAGAGGAAGTCCAGTTCAGGGTCGAAGACCCAGAGGAAGATTCGTCGTTAGAAGAAGACGACCGGGCGTGCGCAGAACTTTTCTCCACTGGTCGGGTCATATTGTGCGCAAGAGAAACGGCCGGGATTCCAGAGATACGGCAGGTTTGTTTGGTTCGCGCCAGAATGAACCTGTGGAGGGGAATAACGGTCAAGGTCTTGCTCGCGCGTGGGAAGGGGTCGACGTGGTCGTCCCCAGACCTGACACCCCCTCCACCAGGTGAAACATAAATGGAAATAAAGGAAGGGCGGTCGTAGTTACCTGAATTGGAGCGAGCTGATGTTGCGAGCGAGCTGAATGCGCGCGAGCTGATTGCGAGCGAGCTGATTGCGAGCGAGCTGATTGCGAGAGCGGAGAAATCGGAGAAACGTGCAAATGAGGTACCCCTTCGACCCTATATATAATGGGTCAACCATCATCATGGGCCGGAGGCGAAGAGGCGCCACTCTTCGCGTACCATCATTACTTAAACTCCTCGAGTCCTTAAACGTCACCTCATTAAAGTAACTGTCGCCTCAGCATTCATGACGATTGATTGTCAGGCATCACCCCCGAGACGACACCTGGCTCCGTGTGACCAGGCCGCGTGGCAGCGACCACGCAGTCAACCAATTAGCGATCGACCATATTACGTTCGACCAGTCGCCGTTCCAGAACGGTCGTTTGTTACCACGCTGGGGGGCAAGGAATCAAGCCTTAGCTCGCCCCCAGGCGACCTAGGCTTGGGGGGCAACTGTTCCGGAGTGGGCTCGAAGCCCAATTTTACCCAACAGGCCCAGCGCGGCCCAATACCTGACTTGCTCCGCAAGACGCGGCCGGCTCCGCAAAAAGCGCAACGGGTAGAACGCCTGTGCAGCCAACATTATATATACCACACCAGCATGTGGCTTCAGGTACGTTTTACTCACCTTGTGACCCTGCCCGTTGAAGCACCTCTGACTTGAGCGTTGGAGTGCCTTTGCAGGTACCACCCGCGTGCGGCTCAGAACTCGGTCCTTCGTCCCAACGACCGAGCAACATCATCAGACTGCAACAACTCATCGTATTGATCAGGTACGATCAGGAACCACTAGTGGCGCCATGAAAATATCTGGTGTTGACATCGTAAAAGAGGGTGGTTCCTCTGAAACCACAGGAGTATTCGATGTTGGCATGGCAAAAGATGGCGGCTCCTCTGGCCGCTCCGGAACCACTGGAGTATCTGGTGTTGGCTTGGTGAAAGACGGTGGTTCTTGTGGCTGGTCTGGGACCACTGGAGTATCTGGTGTTGGCATGGAAAATGATGGTGGTTCTTGTGGCATGGAAAATCCACTCTCAATACTTGTTAGTTTGTGCACTTGTTTTAGTTGAATTGTATCTCTTGGATCTGAATTGAATTGAATTGGCACGAAATATATCTAAATTGAATTGTAAATGTTGTAAAGTGTAAGTAAGAAAATAGTAATGTCCACAATAGTATGTTTCACATTACCGACGGATATTCCGTCGAAAACTTTGGACAATTACCTACTGACGGAGATTTCGCCGGAAACTTTGGACAATACCGACAGAATAAAGCAATCAAGAAGTACTGACAAGTTGTGTAATACCGCAGGTAATTATTGACGGAATTTTGAAGAAAAAAAACATTACCAACCTGCCCATTTCCGACAGAATTTTTTTGCTCGGTAATCCGTCGGAAATTAGCCATTATTGACAATTTTTGGCCGTCCGTGATCATCGGTTTTCTGATAGTGAGAAGAGACAAAAAAACATAGTCATATGCAAATAATATATGAATAAGGTGTAGGTGTTACTTTTGTGTAAAAAAATTATATTTCTCAAATAGTTAATAGAACCACAATTATAATTATAAAGAGTGTGTTAGAGTAGGATGTTGTTGGGAGTCCACCTATTTAAAATTGTTGGTTAAAATGATGTTGACTTTGCACAACAAAAAAGCAATTATTTAAAGATAGAATTAAGAAATTTTTTATTGATAGATAGGAAAAAGAAGAAGAAACAACAAACAAGACTAACTAAGCTTTACACTCTGCACAGTAGTGCAAGCTATGTCATAAGAGAACTGAATAGCTAAAAGGATAAAAGTGATTGATCAGTGAATTCATTCACGTGTTTGAAATTGGAGGCAAATCAAACATTGGAGGGTACTAATGGATTTGGTGGCTCTTCCCACGGTTCAGGATCAGGAAATGGGTTACCGGGATCAGTATCAGGAACCACCGGTGGCGCCATGAAAATATCTGGTGTTGGCATTGCAAAAGACGGTGGTTCTTCTGGCTGCTCAGGAACCACCGGTGGCGCCATGAAAATATCTGGTGTTGGCATTGCAAAAGACGGTGGTTCCTCCGGCTGCTCAGGAACCACTGGTGGCGCCATGAAAATATCTGGTGTTGGCACTGCAAAATACGGTGGTTCATCTGGCTGTTCAGGAACCACGGGCGGCGCCATGAAAATATCTGGCGTTGGCATTCCAAAAGATGGTGGTTCATCTGGCTGTTCAGGAACCACAGGTGGCGCCATGAAAATATCTGGCGTTGGCATTGCAAAAGATGGTGGTTCCTCTGAAACCACTGGAGTATCTGGTGTTGGCATGGCAAAAGACGGAGGCTCCTCTGGTTGCTCCGGAACCACCGGAGTATCTGGAGTTGGCATGGCGAAAGATGGTGGTTCTTGTGGTTGTTCTGGAACCACTGGTGTATCTGGTCTTGGCATGGAAAATGATGGTGGTTCTTGTGGCTGCACTGGAACCACCGGAGTATCTGGTGTTGGCATGGTGAAAGACGGTGGCTCTTGTGGTTGTTCTGGAACCACTGGTGTATCTGGTGTTGGCATGGAAAATGATGGTGGTTCTTGTGGCTGCACTGGAACCACCGGAGTATCTGGTGTTGGCATGGTGAAAGACGGTGGCTCTTGTGGTTGTTCTGGAACCACGGGAGTATTTGGTGTTGGCATGGAAAATGATGGTGGAGCCACTGGAGTATTTGGTGTTGGCATGGTGAAAGATGGTGGTTCTTGAGGAAGCATAGGGGGAGGAAGCAAAAGGACCGGTGGTGTAGATGGAGTTGATAAGAAAGGTGGTGAAGATGAGAATGGATCTTGTGACGGTGGTGTCCAAAACATGGGAACTAGTGGCGGTGCGGGTGGTGGAATAGAAAAGTCTGGTGGGTTACTAATGAAGGGATTAGGAGGTGATAGATATGGAAATGTTGGTATTTGTGATAAAGGAGGAGGAATTATAAGAGGTGGTGGAATTACCAATGGTGGTAGCTCAGGTAGGGTTGGTGTTGGTGGCGGCGGTGATGGTACTAATGGTGGTGGTGGTGGTGAAGGGGAGGGTGATGGTGTATTAGATGGTGGTAATGGACAACATGGTAAAATAGGTGGTAATTGACAGCAGGGTATAACAGGTGGTGGTGAACAGACAGGCGGCGGTGGTGATGGTGGTGGTGGTGGTGGTGGTGGAGGTGGACAGGCAGGAGGAGGTGGTGGTGGTGGTGATGGAGGACAAGCGGGAGGAGGAGGCGGCGGCGATGGTGGTTGACAAACTGGAGATGGACAAGGTGTTGGACTTGGACTTGGACTAGGAGAAGGTGGTAAAGGTGGTGGAGAAAGTGGTGTGTAATATACTATTGGTGGAGGAGAAGCTACTATGGGTGGTAGTTGTGGAGGAATCCAGCAATTGGGAATTTTATAACAGTTTGATACTCTTGTCCTTCTGTTTCTTCTACAAGTAAGCTTTTTGTTTCTGAATCTTCTACTACATAATAACTTTTCTGCATGTTTATGTTGACGGTGAGAGTTACTAGTTTCAGCCAGAGTATGTTGTGGCATTAGCAACAAAAGTGCTAGTAGTAGAGCTGTAATCACTGCATTTGCTTTCATTTTTGTTCTTTTTGAATTTTTTTGTGAACACTGTCTGTCACACACACACACACACTAGTATAGAAGAGCTTATATATCAATAACAGGACACAAATTACTAGTAGTATATTTTAGTATATACTATGTGTAACAATATGCGTGGATGGCTTAAATGCAGCGTGTAAATTTAGGCAAGAAGTAAATACTAGTATTGAAGTGATAAGAACATGAGCATGACCAGCTAGAAAATGAAATACTACTATCAAAGATATTTATGTGTATATGTAATAAAAGATCTGCTGTTCTGCACTACGCCGTCATGCAAGCGTTACCTCTAAATGACACACAAAGAGACGCATCATAAAACGTGTGGGTTTCTTCTTATCCTTTTTCATTCTGTGTTGGTTATAGATTTGCAGGAGATGATTGCTGCTGAGCAGAAACAAATGCATGCGTATGGAGAATTAATGAAAGAAAGAAGAGTTGCCTAGTTGTACGTGCCAATTGACTGACTGGGACAATTTGATTCTATAATATTACTACTGCTTCACTCTTTCTCTTCAATGCTTTTCGTATTTGTAACTCGTGCCCGTTGTAACGGGTAAGCATCCTAGTCCTTTGCGTGTCAAATGCTCATTTCATGTATTTGCATGCATAGCAACAACGTATGAGACAGCAGGGTAATGCATATATATATATATATATATATATATATATATATATATATATATATATATATATATATATATGTGTGTGGATTGGTAGATGCAATTGGCAAAAAGGTAGAGAAAAATGTTTGGGAAAAAATGTATCTGTATATCTTAATTTAGTTGAGGACAATAATCTTGACTTTTGGGTTCTATCACTCAATTTTATTGGAGTTAAGTACAAAGAATGACAAATTGAAAATTCGTGGTACTTATGAATCACCAACACAGAAAATTTGTGGTACTTATATTTGTTGTAGAGTGGTCCTCTATAAGAGATGAAAAGTGAGCCAAAACAGAATTCTTCACTAACTTAATTATCTTTTGAAATTATGATACATGATATTTTGTGGTGGAAAAGGCAACCAAAATCTCATAGAGGAAATTAAATATTTGTTAAATTAAATCTAGATTTAGTAAAAATAATAGAATCAGCTGTCCACAAAATTATTTTCATCATCGTACAGAAAAAGGAAAAATGGAGCAATACATTTCTCCAGTAACTGTTACATGGAACATAGTTATAAAGCCAAAATCTGGAAAACCAGCAACAAGCCACTTCGCTAGCTGTTACATGGAACATAGTTTATAAAGCCAAAATCTGGAAAACCAGCGACAAACCACTTTGCCAGTTTTGGTTGAAAACGGCGAGATCCTAATTGCCCTGGCTAGTCAGACATTCAGATTGGAATAAAACCTGGACTACGCAGTCAGCTTTCCTTCAACTACCTGAGTTTTCTTTTTTCCTTTTTTCTTTATTTCAATTTGTTTTTGACGGGTTCTTTTATCGGCTGTGTCACCGGGTTTACCAGTCCGAGCTTTGTAACAATATTCTGAATTATCACGTAGACCTAACTTAGAGATAACAAAACAATATGAATCCCAGTCGGTTCTTCTGAGGTACTTCAGTAATTTCTTTCTCTTTTGAACCATTGCCATTA
Source organism: Astragalus membranaceus (assembly GCA_039519185.1). Classification (NCBI taxonomy): domain Eukaryota; kingdom Viridiplantae; phylum Streptophyta; class Magnoliopsida; order Fabales; family Fabaceae; genus Astragalus; species Astragalus membranaceus. The sequence continues at coordinate 20,332,524 of CM076850.1, read as the reverse complement.
GACCTTTTCGAGAATGCACATCCTAAAGCATCATAAAATGAATTGAATCAGGAAAGAAAAAGCAAAACTATTTCACATAGAGTTAAACAGTGACACTGCAAAAAAACAAATATGATCGATTAAGTTCACAAAGTAACTACAGACAAGGTGTACATGAGAATTTTCCCTCTTTGAATAGGCGTAACTCAACGGGAGGGACAAGGTAAAACAGACAATATATATATATATATATATATATATATATATATATATATATATATATAGGTGAGAACAGTATGCAGCACCAATTCAAAATTTCATCTATGGACATACAAATTTTTTTGTTAACAGAAGCCATTACAATCACAATATATTTGCTCAGCACTTGGTATCACATGGAGCCACAATTTACGTTGTGCACCATTTAAAAGAAGTGATAGACTCGGACAGTGTAGGAAATTAAAACTTCCGACGTAGGAATTAAAATGGATGAAAGCTGATATCAAATCATCTTCTGTTACCCACAACTGAACATACATACAATTCAAGGAGTACCAAATAAATCTCCAGAGCCAGACATAATCAAGTCAAATAGCTTTATTATAATAAATATCAAAATAATAGCTCAATGTTCTAAGCCGAACAATAGAAAATCCAATCCTGCTCACACATTTACGGATGTGTTTTCGTTTATAAAATATTTTCATAACTGTACAAATACTCATTCAAAGCACCATCTCTTATGGAATACTCGATGTTTATTATGCTCTGCCACCAATCTATAACAAGCTTTGGGACTGTTTGCACTCTGACTTTGTATTATGTTATTTGAAGTCCATCATACTCAAAGAAATAGAGTGATAAGCCTTCATCAGTAACTTGCTACTAAAAATAAAGCAGGGTGTTGCTTCCAAGGAGGGAGAGAATAAAAGAAAAAGTGAAATATATATTATGCTAATTATGTTTGTTTTAGCTTAGGGATTTATTAACTGATTTATCCCCAAATTCAACTTGAATAATGCGCTTTTTCTGCTCTTCTGATTTTACTCTTTTTCTTTCTTTGGAATATTCAAGTGTTATTATTGTTATTACTCGGTTCAGACTTCTGATTTTACTCTTATGAAAATACTTAATTTGTTTACTCACTTCTTTAATTTCCATTACTACTCATTTGCCAAATCATTATAAACCCAAGGGTATTTGTCTAATAATGAAGATTTTACTGACAGTTCAAGCTTTTCTCAAAATAAATTGGCTTAATCAAGCTTTTATTCTGAATTTGACAGCACGTTTTTCTGTGCTCTGAATTAGATTGCATAATTTCTTACTTTAGAATTGAATCCTCAGAACAGGTTCACATAGGGAATCATGATATATGTTGGCTCTGTCAAATCCGTCCCTTTTTATAGGGCTAACATAGCAAGTGTCTGATTATGTAAACAAAACAGAAGACTTGGAAGAATGAAGACACGGTATATCTGACCCTATATCTGACATTTGGGCTTTAGGATTTGCAAAATAAGTCTCAGCTTTGTTTTATTTTCACTTTTTCTGTTTATGCTTGTCTGATAAATATTTATATTTATCATTTATTCCTATGTGCTTGGCCTGAGCCAGTTATTACTTACCATTAATTTGGATCTTATATGATAAGAAGCCATATTATATTGCTGCATTAGTGATTGTCTTACAGTAGAGTAACAAAAATGTAAAACTACTTTTCTACAGATACAGATAAAATTACTTCAGAGTAAGTTGATTACAGCTTTTCAAATTCCACTTACCTAAGAAAAGCACCTGATCAAACATACTGCAGCAAGAAAACTTAATTTGTTCCTATTTTTTATTTTTTATAGAATGTAAATCTTACACTCTTTCAAACGCCAGTAAAAGAAAATTGGAATGGCATCACCAAACTAGATTTGAAAGAAGTACGTGACAGAATGAATGGTCTTTCACAAACAAAGCAGACATTATCAGGTAACAATGTCTGTACATCAAATAGTTGATCATACAAATATTCTATTAATGAGTATTCTAGTCATTTATCCACAAACACAATATAATATATTTAGGAAAATGACATACAAATAAGCAACTCACCTTCTTGTGTAGAGTTGATGATAGATGCTTGATCTTGGTTGTCAGTGTGGCAACTGCATAACCACTGTGGGTTAGTTTTTCTTAACAAATTGCTAATAATATTGTCATGAACAGTGGCAGGACAAAGTTGAAATTATCTATTCACGTCCACCCAGACATATATATTGTAATAATAAGCAACCCACACACTCAATCAGATCATGAAAGAAAATAGGTAAAGCTCCTTTCAAATCATATTATCAAACAGTGCATAAATCAGTGAACGAATAATAGTTTCCTCTCTACCTTGTACACGAGAAGAACCACAATCTGACTCTGACATTTTAAATTCATCCCTAACTCTTGCAAGCTCAATTTTCATCTTTTCAGCAGACGACATGTTATCCGGATGGAAGTACTGGAATAAACATAAAGTGGCAATATCAGTGCATCAGAGTTAATTAACACCATCAACAAGTTACTAGATGTTAAGCTAAGGACATTTGAAACAAAACTACACAGACATCAACAGGTTCATTTAATAATATCAAGCGACCTACAATTTTCCAAGTACAGAACAGACCAACAGCGATTAGCAAATAGTAAGGGTTTTGTCAGTAACTTGATGAATGTAATCATCAGAGGCTTTAGTCGTTTAATTGAAAAGATAGAGTAAGTAATAAAGAACAGCTTCAACATATCAATGTTTGAGAATGGGTTCAACATTGACTATAACTAGCAGCATGTAAGATTACCCCAATAAATAGAAAACAAAGAACAATAAATATTTAAACCAATGGATTTGACATTTGAAAATTGTTTCCATCATATGAAGGTTCACATCAAAAACCGGGAAGGACAGACAACAAATCAAAATTACAAACAAGATATATCAAAGCAAACCATACTTGCCTTTTCAACAAGGTGCTCTTTAGGAGGCTTTGTCAAGTAGGTTGGAGTCCCACCCAACAAGGCCAACATATCAACTTTAGGCACTGAAAAATTCACACCATTAGTTATTTCCTTCAAATCAAACTATTACATCATATTATTAGCCTAACCACATGACCTTTTCTCGAATCCCCTGTCAAGAGCTTTATTACACCAGATTACCATTCAGTCTCACCACATGACCAAAGATGCAACAATATAGACACATAATAACTCAAATGGACTCCCCTTCACATCAAAATTACATTATCAACAGCATTTCGTTAGGGCAAGTCAAGATACTAGGGTTCAACGACTTCATGCTACATGAACAATAGTAAGCTCAAAGCAAAGCCTTTCTTATGTATCTATCATCATCAATTATCATAATCATCATAACAAGGGTTTTAAAAACAGTCTAATGTTGATCATAACTAAGAGATACAGTTGAAATGCATTAAAGCAACAGAGGAAGAAAGGAAAAAACATGGTACTAACGTGAAGGTTTCTTTGACTTGTCATCTGTATCTGCTGCTATATTTGTGAGAGCTGCTCTCATTACCGAAGTAAATGACCCTATGGGAGTTGACTGACTTTCTAAGACATCCATTTCCCTCAACTTCTTCAACCTCTCATTCAACTCCCCAATAGAAAACCAATCATTTCCTTTCACTTCTGGTCTCAATTTCTTCAATTTCTCTCCCAAATCATTATGCTCATACTTCCTCATATACTCCAAATTCATCGCCGGCGAAGACGGAACACCACCTGCCCCTCCTATCCTATCCCTCATCTCCCTTCCAAACACCGATTCCGGCAATGTATACATCCCACCGGTTCCACCAGTCCCACCAGTCATCCCCGGAGAAGTATTCCATCTCTGATCAACGCCCTTGCGATTCTCCATTTGCCGCAGGCTTTGACGAATAGCGTCCATAGACATTCCAGTTTTGCTGGATTCAGCAGATCGATTCGACCTTTTGTTGTACATGTCTTGAAACGAGATTTGCTTCGTTTGCTGCGATGGGTCATTGGATGAAGGCACGGAGGTTCGGAAGTTCTTTAAGATGTCTTTGATAGGAGGTTCTTTTTGGAAATTGGAGGAACCAAGAAAGGAATTTTTGTTCGACTGAGAGGGTGATTGTTGTTTCAGCGTGCTCGCTACTTCTGCCATTTGGGATCTTATGGAGGTGTTTGAATCGGAAGGAGGTTGATCGTCGTTGGAGGTGGAGAAGAGGTGGTGGTGGAGAGGAGGGTTTGTGAGAGTGTCAGTTCGGGTTCTTGTTCTTCTCAGGCGGAGAAGGAGCGCCATGGCTGGTGGTGGAGAAGAAGATTCAGAGGTTTTTCGGAGGTTAGGGTTTTATTTACACTTCAGTTGAGTTATCTCAAAGAAGCTTCGTAGGGACTGTTATTTTTTTTAATAAATAAATAAATAAATAAAAACAACTTATTAAATAATAGTATTTTAATTAAAAAATACTCATAATTTAACTTATAATATTTGGCCTAGTCACTTGTGAGGTTTCTTTTTTCCTTTGACAATATCACTTTTGAGGTTTCGGTGCAGATTGCATTGACAATTTTCACAGCGGCTCATAAGTTTGAATCTAGGTGTGACCATTGAAGAGTTTATGTGGTGTTTATTTGTCATTTTATCCAACAAAAGACAAACTTGTGAGGTGCTAACTATTGTGCTTATGTTTCCCAAGTCTTTGTATCAAAGAGTGAGAAATCACAATTTTGTAGACATGCAATATGACAAAAGAGAGCATGGACGAGAGTCATTATAACTAATCCATACAGCAAAACAGGGAAGTTCATTTGCCGGCTAATCCTAAATCATCCAACAATTTAGCTGAATATGAAGTATTGATTATGAGACTCACTATAAAACATGAGATTCAATGTCGACCTAAAACAGCGTTGTAGTTGCGTTGGCAATTTTCAATGGCTTTTCGGTTCGAATCCAATTGTAATCGTTGGAGAGTTTGTGAGGTTTTATTTGTCATTTTATCTAAGCCTACAAAAGATACACTTGTGAGGGTCTAACTATTGTGCTTATGTTTCCGAAATCTTTGTATCGAACATTGAGAAATCACTATTTATTATTCTTGTTGTAGACATGCATTGTAACAAAAAAAACAAATTGAAATTATGTAATTGTTCACTATTGAATTAAAATAGCACCGTAGGCACCAATCGATTTCCTTTCTCAACACTCTTACATAGAGGTCAAAGATCCATTAGTCAACCCTGAGCATAAACTTGAAAGTCAAGATTTTGATGTTTGATGGATGTAAAACCCAAAAGAGAGCATGGGCAAGAGTTATAATAAGTAATCCATGCGGCAAAACTTGAAAGTTCATGTGTCACTAAATCCTAAATCATCCAACAATTTAGCTGAATATGAAGTTTTGATTATCCAACTCACTGCAAAAAAATACGAGATTTAGCGTCAGCCAAAATTGGTGTTTTGCATCGTTTATAACCAACACTAAAATATTTAACATCGGTTCAAAAACAGTTGTAGCACTTGGCGAAGCAAGATGTTAACATTGATGGCTGAGAATAGCTGAAATAACCGATGTTAGTCTTTAGGGTTGATTTAAACCGACACTAAACATTAAATAGGGGAGTATCAAATTTTGGCAAAAACGAAACTAGTATTGGTTGAAACTTGTGCAAAGTTTGAAATTAGGTGCGCAAAAACATTCAATTGTGTTTCAAGGAAAGTTTATAGTGGTGATTTGAACCGATAGAGAGCAATGAAATAAGGTGCAAAAGCTAACACTTGAGATGTTAGCTCAGTAGAGCTAGTCTTGTATCCTCAAGGTGCTGAGTTCAATCCCTTCGGGGACAGTTGCAAAATGGTCATTAGTGCCACTTTGATTAATAAAATTTCCCCATTCTCCAATTTTATTTTTTTTTAAAAAAGTGCAAAAGCTAGTTTAGCAGCGATTATAACCAACACAAATATTCAATGATTTTTGTTTTTCTCCTTTTGAACAATAGTGCAAAACATTTATTTTTTCCCTAATTTCTATCAGTAGTAATTCAAGTCATTATAGGCATCCCAAATACACCGTCACATAAACATCATCCTAATATCAAACTGAAAACGTTGTCTGGTGCACAAGTTTGTGACTCAAATGGAGGAATGAAGTAGTATTCTGAGATGCAGGGCCGTCCCAAAAAATTTGGAGGCCCTGTTCAAATTTTAAAAATTAGGCCCCTGTTCAAATTTTTAAAATATAATGGCCAGGGAAAGTACCAAAAATTGGTACAGTGCTTTCCTAAAAAAAATTCTAATAGTTTGTTTCTATATTGAAATGAAAGGGAATATATTAATATATTGTTACATTTATGTGACAAGTTCTTGAGTGACACAGTGGTATGAGTGATACATTGTAAGTAATGTGTGGATGGGTTCAAATACTAATGTTGACATTTTGCCAGAAAATGCACACAATTTTTATAACATTGATTAAAAACAATATAATGTCCCAACGGGGGATTGAACACGCGACCACTAAGAGAGCAGATGGATTTAAGCAGCCCGCACTTCACCACTACGCTATGGGAGTTATTTGTTACAAACAAATCGAATATTATTATTATATATACATTTAATTTACAATTTTTATTAGAGGCCCTAAAAAAATGACATTGGGCTGGGGCCCTGTGCGGTAGCACAGCCCGCACAGGCCCATGGACGGCCCTGCTGAGATGACGTCAATGCCACGTGTCACCATATTATTAGACCTTTGTGCCACGTGGCACTGTCATGTGCCACGTCAGCAACCAATGGATGGCTGCCACGTGGCACCTCACATGGCAATGAAGAGAATAGTGTGTTACTAAAAACAATTCAAATTCTGGCTAGCAGGGGTTTCGAACCCCTGATTGATGCAAACCAATTAATACCACTAAGCCACCTGCATATTTGTGAACCAAATGCCAGCAACAAATATATATTACATAATTAGTTATCATTTTGAACAAATTTTCATCTTCATCCTCAAGCGCTTTTGCAATCGTGAGTTCATCAACAAAAACAGATTTGTGTTTCTAAAATCAACAACAACATTAACAAATCAGATTCTCAGATTTAACAACAAAAACATTAACGAAGGTTTTCTCAGATTTACGTTTTCAATTTCCAGATCCCGTTTTACATTTTGAATTTCGTTTTTGGATTTCCGTTTACGTTTTTGATGATTTTGGATTTACGTTTTGATGATTCTGGATTTACGAATTTCGTTATGATTTGAATTTGGAAACGATAATGGAAACAAAAATCATCACAGATGCAAACGAAAATTGAAACGAAAATCATTACAGAATTAAATCGTTTTTGTTTATGGGGTTAATTTCGTTTCCAATCCCATTTTCCATTGGTTAAATCGTTGTTGTTGAATATGAAATTAGGGGTTTTTGAAATTAGGGGTTTTCAATTGAAACGTTGTTGAAGATCTGATCCGTTGATGTTGTTGAAGATCTGAAGAGATGATGATGAATGTGAAGGGAAGAGAAGGAAGATGATACCCAGGATTTTGTTTTTCCAGAACTGTTTCCTTTTCTTTTTATCAAAGTTAATAATAATTTACATAATATATATCTATTCTTGGCATAGAAGATTCAAGTAATTGTATTGGCTTAGTGGTATTTGTTGGTGTATGCCACAACTAGGTAGTGGGTTCAATCCCCACTTGTGCCAAAATATTTAATTTTTTAGTAACACACTATTCTCTTCATTGCCATGTGAGGCACCATGTGGCAGCCATCCATTGGCTCCTGACGTGGCACATGTCAGTGCCACATAACCATGGTGACATAGGATGCTGACGTGGCGTGTCAGTGCCACGTGGCACAAAAGCCCAATAATATGGTGACACGTGGCACTGACGTTAGTGCTGACGTCATCTCAGTTTGCCACGTCATTTTTATAACAGAAAAGTTAACAGCAGAGGGTAACTAGAAACACATAATATTTGCAATGTGTTTTTTTTTTAAAAATTTGCAGGGGGTAAATAGAAAATAATGATATTTGCAGGGGTAACATATATATTTAAGTAAAAATATATTAAGATCTCATGTGCAAAAGCATTGGGAGAAATAGTATAAGACGTTTTCTGGGGTGAAATGGTGAGATAGAATAAAGTGGAATATATAAGTTGTGCAATGGGCTTCAATTTTAGTCTATGATCATTTTCCCTCATTGTAACTAATCATAAAATATCAAATGCTATAAATGTAACTTTCAAAAACAAATAGAAAGGCTATTTTGGCTGTAAAACTTTACATCAAGTTTCATTCACATAAAAATATGGTATCAGTAACCAACATTTAGCCATTTTGTGTATATGTATGTAATCAACACATACATACATACATATGCTAGTATGTGTCTATTCAAATTGGATGAAGAATTTTGGCACTGGAATTAAAAATCTCTATAACTTCTTTGTACATAAATTACCGGCTTTAGGAATCTCTATAACATCTTTAGGAATCAACGGTGGGGATTTTAGATATTTTATGCTGGACTCTTCTCCATGTTATAGTACTGAATATGTAAAGACTGGACAGCATAGAATCTGAAAAGGGTTGAACTGGATATAAGCTACAAGAGAAAAACACTTTATTATGCAAACCCCACTTTAGATTCTAACCTTTATGGTATCTGTTACGGATTGGACCTCGGCTCATTTCAGATTTGGGCCAGCCTTAAAGACCCAATTCCCTTGTCAGCACAAGAACCACACGCCCCGGGAGCAACCAACGGCCGAGATCGGCCTAAATCTCATCGTACGTTCAGGAAGCGATCTCGGCCGTGATTAGGAAGCTATCTCGGCCGCATTAGGAAGCTTGTAACTGTATTGTCACGTCGGATTCCTCACACACTCAAACACGCCTAAGAGGTGAATCAACATCGGCTGACACCGTGCCCTATAAATACCTACGCTAATCATTAATCAAGTACATATTTATTACTCTTACCTCATTCTCATTCCTCGGTGTTGACTTTCGCAATGAAGTGTGTGCAGGTACCACCCCCACCGGGTCTACGTCGAGGAGCACCAACCGATTTTCGATGACTCGTACTCAGTTCGGCTTCCAGCACTGAACAGTTTCATTTTAGTATTTCATCTTTTTGGAAGAAGGAACCTCGGGCCATCTCTCCTAACATATGGGAAATGCTATGAAATCCTTTGCCACCACACCTAAGAATCTTCCTAGTAAGCCATAAGAATCTTCCTAGTAAGCCATCAGCATCGGTTCCGTTAGGTACATTTCCATCAAAGGAAATGGACACTCTCTTACCATCGGGAAGAACCCAAACATTGACTGTAACATCCCCAAAATAATTAAGCTAATTATTTTGATGTTTAACCCAATCACTTTAATTTAGTGCTTGATTGATAAATATTACTAATTGAGTGCTAGATTAATTATTAATTGGTGTAGGGTTTTTAAGTGACTAATTGAGTGCTAGATTAATTATTAATTGGTGTAGGGTTTTAAGTAAATAGTAAAGAATGAAGGTTGTTTAGAAAAGATAGAAGAGGTTAGAAGTATTATGGTCATTTGACCCATAATACCACTTATGTTATAAAAGAAAATAAAAGAAAGAAAGAGAAGAGGAGGTCGAAGAGAAGAGAAAAGAGAGGAAAAGAAAGAAAGAAAAGAGGAGAAATGCAACACCCCAGTTTTCGAATTAATACATTTTGTGTCTATCTACATATATTAGTAATTGTGTGATAATTTTGTACGTGTCTATTTTGCAATTAGTGTTTATTTTGGTTATATATATATATATATATATATTTTAAACAAACAGGCAGGAAGCCCGAATTTATTAAAAGTAAAAAGAAAATATGATAAACCACAAGGGGGGACTAGGCCAAAACCCTTGGCAATGATGACAATAATAGAAAGCCTAAAAAGGCTCCTAAAATACACAACCAAAGAACTCTAAGAAAAGAAATTCGAAGGCGACCAGGACGACCCGAAGAAGAGAGCAGGTCAACACCCGATGAACCCCCACACACTCCACCCACCGCCTACTGAACACCCACAACAACCCCACTCCCTGGCCCACCTCACTATCCTCACATTAAGCACACTCCCAAAGATCGAGGTTTAGAGGTGGAGGCCAGGAGACGGTTGGAAAGGGGCTCCGAAGTTGTAGGCAAAAGGGGGGGCCCGACGAAGAGAACTGCTAACCGAAAGCTGTCGGCCAATGGACCCAAATGCCGAACACACGACCATCATCCATCGCCCACTGAACGCACGCGCCAAGCACCCTACACCACCTCAATATCCTCACATTAAGCGCCCTTCCAAAGATCGAGGGTAAAGGAGGAGGCCTGGGGATTGGGAAGGGGCTCAGAAGCAAAAGGAACAATAGCAACGCATCAGCAACCACCCACCACACCCGGATTCCAACCAAATCTGAAAGAAAAGCCACCTAATCAGCACCCACCGTATCAGCACACCTCCTGACCCCCGGCGCCGAAACACCAGTCACCACCGCGAAGCCGTGCCACCAGCCAACACCGCGACACGACCGAGCTTGACCGAGGTCGTCGAATCAGGCTACCACCACGGCGTTGTGCCACCAGTCAACACTGTGACACAACCAAGCATGACTTCAAGCGACGATGAGCAAATCAACGACGAACAGCAGAGATCAACGAACGAGGGACAAGGAAGCTGCATCAGGATGGAACCGTGACTATGGAACAAGACCAGCCACCATCGCGATCAGTACATAGACCCCTTCGCGATACAAAACAGCAAGCAACCGCAAAACAGAGGCACACCATGAACCTCCTAAGGCTCGTAGATCCACCAAAAAGCAGATCCAAACCAGCAACGCCGCGGGGAAGCTACTCTGTACGGCGCAGAGGAACCGTGAACAATCGCAGGATCAGAACGGGCAGTCCAGCAGAGAGGGTGGCGCCGCGGGGCAGTGAATGACGCAGAGATCCATCCCTGAAAACAAAACAAACAGATCCAAGAGCACAAGGCGCAGAGATCCAGCCCTGAAAATCAAACCACAACCGATTCAACAAATCCAACAGATCCAGCAGAGAAGATCGCGAGCACTGGAGCAGGATCAGAGAAGATATATATATATACACATATATATACACATATATTATTCTAGTTTTATTAAATAGTAGCCTGGAATTATAAGATTATTATTTTATACCAATTATTTATTTTTATGAAGGTAGAATGTTAGTTTTAAGTATTTTAAAAAATAATAATAATTAAAGGAATTGACAAGAAAGAGGTGTGGCCGTACTCGTACAGCACATGGATTAAAGCTTTATTTAAAAACAAAAAAAACAAATCTACTGTCCACACCCCTCTGGTTTCTTCGTCCACTCCTCCTGCCTAGGTTTCTTTTTTAAATTATTAACAAAACCGTCGTACTGTTCATTGTTCATTGTCTTCAACACGTTACACACAGCGCAGAACCAACATACCCAACCTTGAATCTTCTTTCTTCTCATTCTCTCTCGTTTGGCTACGGAACAGTCCCAAAACTTACAACCCAACTCGAAATCGGCCTCTGAATTCATTTATGACCTCCGTTTCGTCAAACGAAGCACCGTTCGTCGCGTATCGTAACTCTGGCGGACTGTAAACTGAACTTTCCGGCCACCACGGTCTCCGGTCAGAAAAACGGACACCGTTTTCCGATTCTACGCGTCGAAACCTTCGGGAAGCACTAGTCTCTTTTTCGTTTCGGTGAAGTTGACGTTGGACCCCTTGTAATCCGCCCTCTTGGTGAGGCTCTTTTTGATCCGTTTTAATTTCCAAAAATTATTTAGAACTAGTTTTATAATTTTTTCAGCTGTTTTTCGCTTCCCAAGTGACCCATTAATATTCCGTGTACTCGTTTGGTGCTAAATTCATTGCTGTAGGCAAGTTGGTACCGCATATTATAATTATCCAGGTACGGGGGAAAGAGTTTCTATTCTATATGGGGAATATGAGATAGGACTAAGATAGTTTTGATTATCGCTATCCTTATCTTGTCTGTTTTTATTATTTATTATTTATTTATTATTTATATTATTTATTCAATTTGGATTACTGTAATTATTCAGGATGACTGTAATAATTTAAATGGGCTGTGAATAATTTGGTGGACTATAATTATTATGGATGACTGTAAATTATTTGATTTGGATGAATGTAACCAAATGATCGGGATGTCTGTAACTAAATGATTTGAATGACTGTAATTTTATTAGTTGGATGGTTGTACTCAATAAGTCGAGTTTATTGACTGATTCTAATATGAGTAGATTGGTAAATCACGTGGTTATAAAAGTGGTAGGATGAGTTAGTGTCTAATGTGCTAATAGACTAGAATAACAGGTAATTCTAAATAATAAGAAGTTTATGTTGTTTGAGACTTAGACAAAAATCTTAGCATAGATTGATGTAGCCAGGACTAACTTGGAATCGTTAAGGTTATTAAATGACTGGATGTTCGTGCTTGTGGTGATTGCTGGTTGACTTTATGTGTATTGTTATCGGAAATTTGTCGCACAAGGGGCAAGTTATCTTTCGTCGATGATTAGCAAGCTGTTTCGTGTTGAAGAATCTTGTCGCAGCATGGGCAAGAACTCGTTGCAGTATGGATGAGTTCTATCTTCGTGATCGAGATTTGTTGAAGGAACCTTGTCGCAGCATGGACAAGGACTCGTCGTAGCATGGGCGAGCCGTACCTTAAAAGTTGATGGTTGTAAGAGGAACATTGTCGCAGTATGGGCAAGGACTCGTCGCAGTATGGGCGATCCGTACCTCAATAGTTGGTGATGATGATAGGTATTGTTGTCGTTGTTGTTGTCATCGTCGTTCTCATTGTCGTCGTTGTTGTCGTTGTCGTTGTGCGATAACGCGTCTGATTAGGTCCATTGTGTGTCCATCTTGTTGTTGTTGTGGTCGTCATCATCGTCGTTGTTGTTGTTAGTAGAGCATTATCAGGCAAGGTATCCTGTTCGGGAAAGGTATCCTGGTCCTCGTAGTCCTCTCTTGGGTGTTCTTCAGGGTATTATCGGGCAAGGTATCCCATTCGAGTGTCTCGGTCCTGTTGTTCTTGTAGGGCATTATCGGGCAATGTATCCCGCTCCTCATAGTCCTCTTCCTTCTGTTCTTCGTAGGGCATTATCGGGCAAGGTATCCCGTTTGGGCAAGGTATCCCAGTCCTATTGATGTCGTTCCTTGTAGGGCGTTATCAGGCAAGGTATCCCGTTCAGGCAAGGTATCCTGGTCCTATAATTGTTGTTGTTGTTGATGATTGTAAGACAGTATCTGGCAAGGTATCCTAATCATGTTGTTGTTGTTGCTACTTGTAATCCTAGGACCGTACGTGAGGTCACGACACTAGGATTAGCTGAAGGTTAATTAAGGATTGTTTGTGCATGTGTGTTATGAAAGTTGTATCTACTATTGTTGATTGTTCCCGTGTTTTGTGGTAGTCTTGCTGTTTTAGTTTCGGTCTTATATTCCTTATATGGTTTGGATGCTCTTTCTCACCCGTGCACCATTTTTTAGATTGAGTTCCAGGTGTCGTTGATCTGAGCTTCTACGATTGTGCAGCGGTGGAGATGTGATCACTACAGATCACCCAGCAACTTGCGGAATGATACTATACGTTGATGTTACTTTCTTTTTATTTAATTGATTAAAGGTTTATTGCTCTGATAATGTGACATCGGGACATGAGTTGTATTTTCAATATTATATTTCAGGCCATTCTAGTTACTGGATTAAAAAAAATGTTTTATCGCCTTAGGCTTTAATGTTATTATAAATAATGTTTATATGATTTAAGGATTTGATGACATCTTTTACTTGCGAAAGTTATTTCGAAAATGAATTGCGAATATTATTTTGAAAAACAAATTTATTCATTTTTCGTACTTTTCTTTTATTATTACTTTCGGGGTAAAGGGTGTCACAAGAAAGAAAAGGAGAAGAAGGAAGGAAGAAGAAGGAGAGGGAGCAACCCCCACACTTAGGTTTTCAAGCCATCATCATCATCTTCCTTTTATTTTCGTTTTCTCCCTAACCATGTAAGTTCATCACCCTTTTTCCTTTCATTTTTGGGTGCGAAAATGATGAGCTTGAGAAGAGGGATGAGTTGTGATTGTGAGTTATATGTTGATTTTGTTGGTTCCTAGATGATTAGGAGCTAAACCAAGAGAGATTGAGCAAAGATTTGAGCTTTATTTGAGTTAGGAAGCTTATTGGTGATTTTAAGGTTCAATTTGGGATTTTAAGGAAAATGAAGAAAGCTGGTGCCTAAGTTCGAATTGATGCCCCAGAGTTAGGAGTTCTCGCGTATTTGACGTGTTGGAATCGTCAATTGAGGCGAGTTCTTCGATTATTGAGGTTTCGTTAGATTTGTTGAATGTTATGATATAGGTTGAGGTTATTTCAAAGTTGATGTGATTGGTTGAATGTGTTTTATTTTGGCTTGATGGGTGATTTTATAGCGTTTTGGTGAAAAACTGTTAAACTAAACAATTGATGGATTTTGATGAAATTGATGTTTGAGGTGTGATTGAGTGTTATGAGTAATGTGGTTTGATTGCCAAGTGTTTGTTTAATTGATTGTTTGAAGTGGTTGTTGTGATTCACAAGACTTGGGAATCAATTCCCAAGAGTTGTGAATCAATTCCCAAGTGTTGCCAAGAGTTGGGAATCAATTCCCAAGAGTTATGAAGGGGTGGGAATCAGTTCCCAAGAGTTATCAAGAGTTGGGAATCAATTCCCAAGAGTTATGAAGAGTTGTGAATCAATTCCTAGGAGTTGTGAATCAATTCCCAGGATCTGTGAAGCAATTCCCAGGAGTTGTGAATCAATTCCCAAGATTGTGAATCAATTCCCCGAATTCTGTCCCCGTTTAAAACACGTCTAAAACCATTCCTTTTGATTCCAAACCTCTCCCAATCTCTTTCCCAACCTTCCCTAATGATATATGAATGATAATACTTCACTTATGCTTATGATTGAGATGTAAATTGATTGACGGTTGAATTATAATTATCACTATAAAACGTATGATTTGTACAGAGAGAGAGAGCATACAATGTTTAATGAATGAAAAGGACTTGATGTCCATAATGTAAAGACCTTGGTGTTCATGATGAAAAGGACTTGATGTCCATAATGTAAAGAACTTGGTGTTCATGATGAAAAGGACTTGGTGTCCATGAAAAGGTTTTGGTAACCAAATATATGATGAAAAATGGTATGCTACAACGTTATGGTTTAGCGACAAACCGTAATACCTCAATATTGTTATGTTTGGAATGATTGTTGGAAACATATTCCGTTTGAAATGTTATTGAAAACAGTATAGTTTACCAACGTGAGAGAATACATAAACAAAAATGTTAATTGATGGACTTGATGTTCCATTAGAGGCTTTGGTAGCCAAGTTAAATATAAAAATATGAGGTGACGACCTCGAGATGTTAGCATACTAGGGGAGGGAAGTCATGAGCCCAGAACCTAGGCCCCGTCCATGTTTGCCGCTAATCTGATATTAGCGGATTGGGTTCACCGAGTAGTGGTTACCAGTGTTGTGTTTATGCCATGATGTACGTAGCTATCCAGACGTGGGCTACGAGATAAAGACTGAATAAAAGACCGTGAGTTGAGTTTGTGAGGGCTCACGAAAGGACTCACTGAGATTTTTTCTCATTGTTTATGTTTTGTAGGTTTTACAGAGAAACAAGGAAAAGCTAAAGAAAAGAAGCATTAGTAGCAGCTGTGCTATATGATGATGTGATGGATTTTGGAAATCCGCTTGATATGTTGCTTAGCTCCCCAGTTTTTATTATGTATTACGATATCTATTTGAGGTGTTGGACAATTAGGTATGAAACAACTTTGGACCCATGGTTTGATGTTGTATGTAATCCTTTTAGTGACTTGTGATGGTTATAAAAAGGATACTATGATGAGTGCTCATCAAAGTTTTAGTTGTTCAATGTCTTTAAATAAGAAATATTACTTTGATTTATGTTTTTAGGTGCATTCTCAAATTTCGTTAAATATGAAATACCTGGGGTGTGTTGTGACCGTGATCCCGACGTAGACGGCTCAAAAATTGATTATTTTAGAAGTCACCACCCAATTTATTAAATAGGGAAAATTGAGAAAAACCTACTTTAAAATTATTGGTCTGCGAAAACTAGGTTGGATTCGGGAGTCGGTTATACAAAGGGAAGGGCGAAAACCTAATTTCACTACACCCCTAATACATCTGTCCTAAGACAGTTACCCTAAATTTGATTGTGCAAATATAAATTACGAATTTATTTGTTTTACCCAAAAATAAAATTAAATAGTAGAAAATAATAAGGACTAATTTAGAAAAGTTTAATTTTGACTTGACGGGGAAGCCCCGCTCCTACGTATCCTCTGGTGCAATGGGGTTTGAGATCACCAAGTTGTACAACTCAGGCGTCTTAAACCAGGATCGACAAGATGTCACTTCTCAGCCAATCCCTGTTTTTATATTTTTTAGGAAATAGGTGTTAAAGAAAAGAAAATTGATTATTTTGAAAAAAAATTAATTATCTTGACGGGGAAGCCCTGCTCCTACGTATCTCCGTGTGCGGAGAATCAAAGGCTACATAGTTCTTCTTAAGAAAAGGTTTGTTTGTTTTGTTGATTTTAATTTTTTTGAAGGGGTTTGAGATTACCAAGTTGTACAACTCAGGCGTCTTAAACCGGGTTAAGGGTTTGATAAGATTTACATCTCAATCAAACCTATTTTTATTATTTTTAGGAATGAAAACTATTTTTTGTTTTGAACTTCAAGTATTAAATATGGATTAAAAATATTTTCTAGAATTTAAATGAGTAGAGAAAGTTAAAAGAGGGCATATAGTGATGTTATTACAACTAGTTTATAATAAGAAAATAAAATAAACAGATAATAATATAATACAACAAAAACAATTGAAATAAAGATAAAAATGGAACCTCATAGTGGTCAAGGAGAGCGCCGCATTGCATACACAGAGAAATCAACGATAGCTCGAGGTGATGGTGGGAGAAGGTTGTTGACAGATATTTTTAGGAGCTGAGTGTATTTTTTTCTCCTCGAAGCTATGGATGAAGAAGGATCACATGACTTATCTCGAAAGCTTTCCTCTTCTCACATCTCTCGACTCTCCCTTCGAAAATTCTCCTCACATCTTTTCTTCCTCTCTTTTCTTTTTATTTTTGATTGAATCTTTTTTTCTCCCCCTAATCTGCTAGTTTTGCTCTTCTTTTATAGATGAAAGTTTAGGTGTGGAGACTTGCTAGACAAGTAGACTTGTTGGGCAAGTCGGCTTGTTAGGCAAGCAGACTTGTTGGGCAAGTCGACTTGTTGGGCAAGTCGACTTGTTGGGCAAGTAAGGCAAGTAGGCTTGTTGGGCTAGTAGACTTGTTGGCCTGAAGGTTGATACTACTAACACCCCCATTTTTTATTTTCTTTTGTAATTTGTATTATTTCTTATCTATTTTATTTTTTATTTTCGTTTTTTAATAAAAAAGATTGTAACAAGAAAAATAAATTAAATCTACTTTGTAATTTTCTTGAATTAGCATATTTTTTTAATTTTTGTTTAACCACTAAAAAAAGTAATAATAACGTAAAATTAGTAAATGAGCGCAAAATGACCTATTCGAGGGATTGGGAATCAAATATATGCAAAAAACATATTTTTGTGATTTTTTTTGAAAAACTAAAAATGTACTGGTTAAAATTGGGTGTTCACAATTGCCCCTTTGTGCTTACTTTCTTACGAGATAATACATAAAACTATGTTTTCTTGTATTATCAAAGTAAGGAATAACTACAGATATGAACCTCAATTTTAATCGGTGAAATATGCACAATTGTCTTTTGACTGTTAAAGCTAAATGGGAAACAAGAAATACAAACAGTGCCAGAGCTGAATCGATAGCACGAAGTTTCAAAACAATGCCAGGGCGAGACCGATAGCACAAATTTAAAAACAATGTTAGGGCGAAACTAGTAGCATGAAAATTAAAGACAATATTAGGGCGAGACCGATAGCACAAAATTTAAAACAATGTCAGGGCGAGACCGATAGCACAAAATTAAAGACAATGTCAGGGCGAGACCGATAGCACAAAATTAAAGACAATGTTAGGGAGAGACCGATAGCTTGAAAATTAAAGACAATGCCAGGGCGAGACCGATAGAATAAAAATTAAAGATAATGCCAGGGCGAGACGGATAGCACAAAACTAAAGACAATGCCAGGGCGAGACCGATAGCATGAAAATTAAAGACAATGCCAGGGCGAGACCGATAGCACAAAATTAAAGACAATGTCAGGGCGAGGCCGATAGCAGGAAAATTAAAGACAATGCCAGGGCGAGACCGATAACACAAAATTAAAAACAATGCCAGGGCGAGACCGATAACATGAAAATAAAAGACAGTGCCAGGGCGAGACCGATAGCATGAAATTTAAAGACAATGCCAGGGCGAGATCGATAGCATAAAATTAAAAGGTGCAGTGCCAAGGCTGAACTGGTAGCACGAAATTTAAAAGCAATGCCAGGGCGAGACCGTTAGCACAAATTTAAAGACAATGCCAGGGCGAGACCGATAGCATGAAATTTAAAGACAATGCCAGACGAGACCGATAGCATGAAATTAAAAGGTGCAGTGCCAGGGGTGAACCAATAGCATGAAATTTAAAAGACAAATAATGTCAGGGCTGAACCGATAGCATGAAATTAAAAGATGTAGTGCCAGGCCTAAACCGATAGCACAAAAAAAGACAAATGCAGGGCCGAACCGATAGCATGAAATTAAAAGGTGCAGTGCCAGGACTGAACCGATAGCACGAAAATAAAACAATGACAGGGCGAGACCGATAGCACGAAAAACTAGTGCCAGAGCTGAATCGGTAGCACTGAGTTTAAAATATGATGCCAACACGAGACCGATAGCACGAAAATAAAAAATAATGCCAGGGCTGAACCGATAGCATGAAATTAAAAGGTGCAATGCCAGAGCTGAACCGATAGCATGAAATTAAAAAGACAAATGCCAGGGCTGAACCGATAGCATAAAAGTAAAATGTGCAGTGTCAGAGATGAACCGGTAGCACGAAATTTAAAAGACAAATGCCAGGGCAGAATCGTAGCATGGAAGTGCAAAGGCAGTACCAAGGCTGAACCATAGTACGAAATTTAAAATACCAGTGCCAGGGCTGAACCGTAGCATGACATTTAAAAGACAGTACCAGGTCTGAACCGTAGTACGAAAGAAATACCAGTGCCAGGGCTGAACCGTAGCATGGAAATGCAGTGTCAAATGCCAGGACTAGACCATAGCATTGAAATGAACATAAAATGCAATGGATGTCTTGTTTTGAATAATTTTTTTTTGATTATTTTCTCAAAGCGACTGAAAAAACACATGCTTCTATTCATGAAGGGGATGCATGGTTGGACATGAAATGTATGCATGATATGACATGAAATGTATGAAATATGCATGAGCTTTGAGTTAAAATTGAGATGCACGTGTCATGCAAGTTAGATTCACTGAAAACATTTTCTTTTTTGTGCATGCTTCGTTTGAACCCAATCAAACTCATTCTCAAATGTAAGATTATCCTCATCCTCGCTAGCTTTCTAAGACATTCTTTCTTTTTTGATCACCTCTCATCCCTCAAACAAAACACTTTCAAGTTTGACCCTCTCTATATATATTTTTTTCATAGATATATCGTCATTAGCTCTCTAAATCATATCATTGATTCCAAGTTGACTATTTTTGAAGCATTACTTAATGAGCATGCTTGGATTCATGGGTATTGACAAGCTGGACTTTTATGTGTTTCTTGGTTTCCTGTTTCGGATTTTGTGTTTTGGACTTTGAAGGTTTGGAAGTGAAGGGTATTTTTAAAGTGAAAGCATAGGGAAGACAATGCGACACAAGGTGGTAGGGAAAAAGGTTAACGATAACCTCCATCTATTGGGGATTTCTTTTATTTGGAGGTAGCTGACTTGTTGGAAATTGGTCAGGTATTGGAAACAAGATTTACCATAGGGGAAGACGGTGTAGCAACCAAAATATGACTCATCAAGAGTCATGCAAATATTTCTGCCCCGATATTGGTAAAAGGAATCCCCCAAGAGTAGGATGCACTGGTGTACTATACAAGTTTGACTCTTGATAAGTCTTAAAAACATTTTCCCCAGTATTGGTAAAAAGCATTGCCCTGGGAGAAGGATACACTGGTGTACAAAACAAGTTTGACTCATGAAGGGTCTTTGCAAAAGTTTTTTTTAGGATGGATAAAAGTATCACTCACAAGGCCAATGTAGGATCTCGTAAGATTTTTTGCCTCATTCTAGTGAAAGACATTCCCCCGAGAGAATACTACACTGGTGTGGCAAGAAATATTTGACTCATAGAGAGTCTTACAAAATTTTGCCCCAGTGTGGGATTTTTTGAGACTCTCAAGCTTACATTCCACACAATTGCCCCAATGTGTGCTCTTGCTTGGCAGAAGTAGGAGAATCCAGTGAAATACACAAATAAACATTGTAAGTCTCATTCCCCTTTTGTACCCTAATTTTTGCCTAGACCGCCTTTCCAGGTTTTTAGTCTAGCAGGCTTTGCCTTTTTATTTTTATTTATTTTTTTATACCCTAATTTTTGCCTAGACTGCCTTAAGAGATTTTCAGTCTAGCGGGCCTCATTCTCTTTTTTTTTTAAATTTTTTTTAGAGCAAAGCATAGTTTAAAAGAAGAAAATGATTTATTTCAAAATTAATATTATGAAAATGAAAACAATCATTCATCAATCAGAGTGGACTTTTAGAGGCTTGGAAGAAAAGTGATTAGAAGGCTCAAAGAAATGTTTTATGGGTATGAGTTATGAGTTATGGAAGAAAATGATTAGAAGGCTCAAAGAAAGGTTTCACGGGTATGGTTTATGGAAGAAAAATGATTAGAAAGCTCAAAGAAATGTTCTATGGGTATGAGTTATGGGTTATGGAAGAAAAACGATTAGAAGGCTGAAAGAAATGTATTTACGTGTTAAATGGACCAAGGATCTTTAGTGCATTCAACTTTCTACAGCTCATCCATTTACATGATTTCGATTTTATTTCCCTTCATTTCTCCTTTTTTCCTCATTCTTTTTTCTTATCCTCCCATTTTGCTTTATCTCCTTTCAGCTCTCGCCTCTACTTCATATATGGTTGATTCTCTCTTTATTTATTTTTTCACCCTTCGCCATCATTTGTTTCTTTTTTCTTTTTCTTTTCCGCCATTGCCCCTGATTTGTATTTCATCAATTTTTTGCCTTTGGAAACTATATGATAGTCTAAATGCACTAAATTCCATTGTATGTAGGGATTAGTGAAAGGAAATTGTAGGCTCAAAGGGGACATCAAGGGATACAACAATTCAACTTTGTTCGGGATAGAGAAAATTGTCCACTCTTCATTCGAATCATGATTCCTCATTTTCAAAATTTAATTTCGTAACTACATTCACCCTTTTACAAATTCTTTGCTCTCTCTTTCTTTTGTGTTTTTTTTTTTGGTTTTTTTATCTTTTTTTTTTTGGGAAATGGACCTTCAACATGTGATATTCGTTCACTGGACCTACATTCCCCTCTTTTCATGCAAGAAATTAAATGCAATTTTTTTTTGCCCCATTTGAAGGGAATATGCTATGAAGATTGGTGAATAATAATGTGCTTTTTTTTTTATTCACTCATGCAAGTATGCATAACTGATAACTCTAATTTATATAGAGTTATTTATACTTCTAAACGTAACAAATTGCTTGAAACCCAAGTACAAAGTGTGTTAAATATAGTGGTATTAGTAAAATAACAACATTCTAGGAATTATGTGATGAATAAAGCATTTTTGTATATATATTGATATGTTTGATGTGTTTGTTCAGCTTTCCTACAGATGATGCTTCTGCACCACGATGCTTTTGCACTTAGTGCTTCTGCACCATCCTGCGCTGAAGATTTATAACCCCACAATGGAAGCACCTCAATTCATACCTCTGCTCCAAAACTTCTATGACATTATACTTTGTTACAGTTCACATGGAGCACATGCCCACACGCATAAGGAGGCGCCCACCATAAACATCATCATGAAAGGCTACTCACCTAAAGACATATGGCCTTACCCAATTGGACCTCTCCTTATGGAAATGTGCTGAACTCAATCTCCACATCTAAAGATCAGAAAAGCAACCATGGTTAAGCCTCCTTAACTTGGTTTTCAAGAAAACCCTCAAGCAAAGGAAATCTCCAAGGCTATAAAAAGGGCTCCCACTTCTCACTTGAAGGGCATCGTGTGGATATCTTGTACTGCAGGATTGTATTGCAGGTCAAAGTTTTGATGATGAAAAAGACCAGAGCTAAAGGTGATAAGAGTAAAAGTTGACCAAAGCCAAAGTTGATGGCCAAAGGTGATGAAAGTGACAAAGTATCAAAGTCACAATCCAAGACAATCAAGCTCAAGAATTGAAGTTTCAAGATATAAGGGTAGTCCTTATAAATAAGGGTAGTCCTTATAAGTAAGGGTAGTCCTTAGGGTTTGGGTGTGTCTTAGGAAAAAGTGTAAGCTCTTACGAAGGTCAGCTCATCCCTCAAAGTCCCACGTTTTTCAAAATGCATGCATGCACACGTAAACACAAAAATCATTTCTGAAAAACCATTAAAATCGATTTCTAACTAAATGTTAAAAAGCATAATCGATTTTACTAAGCATGAAATCGATTCACTATCTTTTAAACTAAACATCAAATCGATATTTCAACACAATGAGAAAGTATATAATCGATTTATATAAGCATGCAATTGATTCCCATTGTTTCCATAAAAGAAAGAATCGATTCATAATGTTTCATATTGAATACATAATCGATTATACACTTAGAAGGTTACAGGCACATAATCGATTCTGACCTTAGTGCATTCAGGCACTAAATTGATTATCCACCTGAGTATCCTAAAGCATAATCGATTATCTCTTTTAGTTAATTCAGGCAAAACAATCGATTCCCTCATTTCCAAAAATAGTTCAACGTAAATGTTTTTCTCATTGCCTATAAATAGAGGCTTCATAGTCTTCATTTCTTACAACCCATTTTCACGATTCCGACAGCTTTATAGAAAAACTCTTCACACTTTCATTTCTGCTCTTCTCGCACCGTTGGTCCGTCAGAGCTGTTCTCTCGCAAGAGTTAGTCGGGGTTGGAATCTTCAAGTTGTAATATCTGCCTACATTAGAGGTATTTTGGTCTTTAAGTTTGTAATTGTTTATTTGTTGTATTTTGAACTAGGGAGTGGGGTATCTCTCTAGGGTAGCTGTTTGTACTAGGAAGTGGGGTATCTTTCTGGGGCAGCTTGTTGTAACAAGGGTGGGGTATCTCTTGTTGTATTGTGGTTAGATTTGAGGGCTCTTCATAGGTGGGGTATCCTAGGGAAGAGTGTCTGAGTCTGTAAAGGTTTCCAAAGCACCCGTAAGCCTTATTGTGTTAGTGGAAAATCTCACAAGGGTGTGAGGACTGGACGTAGGTCACTGGGAGGTGACCGAACCAGGATAAATCTGTGTGCTTTATTGCTTTATTTTCTAATTCCTTCGCTTCCACTTAACCTGCGCGAAAATTAATCTAAGTCATTGAAAAGGGGAAAAAGTTTTCAAAAAGATTTTAAATCTCAATTCACCCCCTTGAGACTGAAGCCACTTGGCAACACATCGCATATCTCATTTGATAATATGTAGATCATACACTTTACTTATATTTTAGTAGTTTCGTTTCTTATAGTTTTTATAGTAGACAGTTGGCAAGAAGGTGAGGAAGGAATCGACAACTTCTTCCTTCACTTCTTTATCAACTTAGTTAGCTGCAACTGCACCAGGAAGTCAGTGCTTCTGCACTGCAGGGCATTTATATGCAAGAGTGCTTCAATCAGTGTAATCTCTACCTTATTGATATCTCTTGTATTTTCATCTATATTAATATGTTTCATTTCATCTATCTTTGCCTTGCAATGCTTATTATGAGCTAAACCTTTTTTTTGTTGAGATGTTCTAACTTTATAATGAACTTTTGAGTAAGTTATTTTGCTTCTTAATGTTGCAAGCATTTTGGGTCTTGTGTTATACTACGTCCATCTTATTTTAAGGTTGTTCACTTAGAATAAGTAGAGTTATATTCACAGATAGGGTTTATAATTAGAAATCAAGACTAATAAGGGTGAGCGTTTTAATGAAGGCTTTGTTAACATGTGTAATAAAGAAAACTTTATTAGAACCATGTTAAGTCCTAGACATAGGATAACATAGTCCTTAGGGTGAAACAGTGGGTACTTCAAAGGCAGAAGTGAACTTATTTAGCAAGCCCAGACATGGGAAGCTTGTAACGAAACTCTGAAAAAGTAGGTGAAAAGCACACACTCATGCAACTGCACTCAATGCAACTGCACCTTGGTGCTTCTGCATCACTAAAAGCATAGAAACTCTCAAAAGAACATTTTTTAGTGAAAACATCTCTACCATCTTTCTCAACTAATTTCCTTCATATTCTTTTACATATTTGCATTCTATTTTCACTTAACTTAAAAACCCCAAAATTTGTGAGTAGAATAGTAGTACTAATTTATATGCTTTCTAAACATACATAAAGTTAATCCAATCCCTGTGGGTTCGACCTTTCTTATCATTGTATTACTTGTTTGTGACTGTGTACACTTGCACATCTTTTCACACACCAAATTTTTGGCGCCGTTGCCGGGGATTGCCAATAATTTTTGTTGTTTAGATTTATAAATTAGTGTTTTATTACTCTGGTAGTTATTTTCTGTGCAGAAACAGGTGCAGATGCACTAGCTTATGCCCAGAGACAAGCCACCAGAATTTGAATTCGATCCAGAGATTGAAAGAAGGTTCAGGAGTTTGCTAAGACTTCAAAAGCAAAGAAAGCAAGACTGCAGAAACATGTCTCATCACAGTGAAGGACAGAGCTCAAGATCAGCCTCAGTTGGAGGAGGACCTGGTTCACAGCATGATACTGAAGAAGGCCACAGAAATCAATTCATCAACATGGGCCAAAGAGGTATGATTAATGATAGAAATAGACCCATGAGGGATTATGCTATGTTTAATCATCAAAATATGCAAACAAGTATAGCAAGACCTCATATTGATGTTGTGCATTTTGAATTTAAACCTATGATGTTCCAAATGCTACAAACAATTGGTCAATTTGGTGGATCTCTCCATGAGGATCCCCATGAGCATTTAAAACTGTTTTTAGAAGTATGTAGTAACTTTATTCTTCCTGGTGTTAGTGAAGATGCATTTAGACTTAAGCTATTTCCCTACTCTTTAAAAGATAAGGCTAAATCATGGTTAAATTCAATGGAGCCTAATTCTATCCAGTCATGGAATGAAATAGCTGAAAAGTTCTTAGCAAAATATTTTACACCCATAAAAAATGCCAGGATGAGAAATGATATTACATCTTTTAGACAAAAAGAATTTGAATCATTGTTTGAAGCATGGGAAAGATGGAAAGAACTTTTAAGAAAATGTCC
Source organism: Astragalus membranaceus (assembly GCA_039519185.1). Classification (NCBI taxonomy): domain Eukaryota; kingdom Viridiplantae; phylum Streptophyta; class Magnoliopsida; order Fabales; family Fabaceae; genus Astragalus; species Astragalus membranaceus. The sequence goes on along the minus strand of CM076850.1, from coordinate 20,306,873 downwards.
ACATCATGGTCTGCCTATCATTATTCAAATGGAAACTTTTTATAATGGGTTAGAACCCCAAACCAGAATAATGCTTGATGCATCATCTGGGGGTGTGTTATTAAACTTGTCTTATGTGAATTAATTGATAGAATTGCAACCAATAGTTCTAGTTGGCCTACTGAGAGGGTAAGTGCCCAAAAGAAACCAGCAGGGGTACATGAAATCAGTGATATATCAGCCCTATCTGCTCAGTTAGCCTCTATGACAAACTTGTTCAAAAACTTCACTTCAACCAGTGCATCTGAACCTAGTGCAGATGCTCCAACTGAAAACACTACAGCAGCCATAGAACAAACCCCCAAGGAGACACAAGTTGTGTGTATTGTGGAGGAGGCCATTTGTATGAAGAATGTCCCAGCAACCCTGTCTCTGTCAATTTTGTAGGATATAATAGGAATAACAACCCTTACTCTAACACCTATAACCCTGGCTGGAAGAACAACCCAAATTTCAGATGGAACAATACTGGTGGATCTGCACCTGGTGCTTCTACACCAGTCACACCACCAGAATTCCATTCTCAGAACAACCAAAGACAACAACCACCTGCCACTGATAACTCTTTAGAAGCCTTGCTCAAATCTTTCATTAGTGAAACCAAAACAACTAGGCAAGCACAAGATGCATCTATAAAAAATTTAGAGAATCAGGTGGGACAGTTAGCAACAGCTCTGTATCAAAGGCCAATAGGTACATTACCATCAAATACAGAAGCTACCACATCCCACAGGCCTGGAAAGGAGAAGGTTAAGGCCATTGCTCTAAGAAATGGAAAAGATCTTGCAGATCCAGGTGAGAATCAAGGTGAAGGTAAGAGAGAAAAAATAAAAATGAAAAAAATACTCAAGATGCAGAAGCACCAGATGCATCTGCATCTCATGAAGTTCCAACTCCAAGGTTAGTTCCTGAATACCCTCCTCCTCCTTATCCTCAAAGATTAAAAAAGACACATGAGGAGAAGCAATTCAGTAAGTTTCTTGAGACTTTAAAACAGATACACATCAATGTTCCCTTAATTGAAGCACTTCATCAAATGCCTAATTATGCTAAATTTATGAAGGATGTACTTTCAAAAAAGAAGAAGATTAGGGGATTTTGAAACAGTTGCTATGTCTAAGGAATGCAGTCTAATTTTACAAAGCAAAATTCCAAGAAAACTAAAAGATCCTGGTAGCTTTACAATCCCATTCTCAATAGGAAAATCTTATACAGATAGTGCATTATGTGATTTAGGTGCAAGTATCAACTTAATGCATTTAGGTGCAAGTATCAACTTAATGCCTAAATCCATATTTACACAAATGGGGATTGGAAATGCTAGGCCTACAACAGTAACACTTCAACTTGCTGACAGATCAATAGCTTATCCAGAGGGAATCATTAAAGATATTCTGGTTAAGGTTGACAAATTTGTATTTCTTGCAGATTTTGTTATTCTTGATTTTGATGCAGATAAAGAAGTCGTAGTCATTCTTGGGAGACCATTCTTAGCAACTGGGAAAACACTAATTGATGTGCAAAAAGGACAACTGACCATGAGAGTAAATGATCAAGAGGTGAAATTCAATGTGATGAATGCTCTGAAGTATCCTGCTGAGGAGAGTGAAGAATGCTCACCAATCACCACCCTTGACCATTTGGTGCAGAAGCAATTCCAGAAACAATATGATTATCTCACCAGTGCACTAGCACCAGATGCTTCTGCACCTCCTGAAGAAGAAATCTTGGAAAAAGACATTTTTTCAAGAAAAGCACCAGCACAAAAGGTATGGTCTAGAACTTTTGAATCTCTTAATTTAGAAGACCCTAACCTTAAAAAGAATTTACCCTCAACTGAACAACCTCCTAAGTTAGAATTGAAAGAACTGCCCAAACATTTGAAGTATGCTTTCTTAGGGGAAGATGATGCACTTCCAGTGATCATTGCCTCTGACTTAACAATAGAGCAACAACATGATCTCATTTGTACCTTAAGAAAGCATACAAAAGCTATAGGCTGGCAAATGGCAGACATAAAAGGAATTAGCCCTTCTATATGCTTGCATAGGATAAATTTAGATGATAATTCTAAAAATTATATAGAAGGGCAAAAAAGGCTAAATCCTATAATGAAAGAGGTTGTAAAGAAGGAAATCATTAAGTGGCTAGATGCTGGAATCATATACCCCATATCTGATAGTGCATGGATAAGCCCTATACAATGTGTTCCACAGAAAGGGGGTATGACAGTAATAGCCAATGAAAGAAATGAATTGATACCAACAAGAACTGTTACGGGTTGGAAGATTTGTATGGATTATAGAAAACTCAATAAAGCCACAAAGAAAGATCACTTCCCTTTACCCTACATTGACCAAATGTTAGATAGGTTAGCAGGTAAGGAATTTTATTGTTTCTTAGATGGTTATTCAGGGTACAATCAAATTGGAATAGAACCTGAAGACCAACAAAAAACTACCTTTACATGCTCCTATGGAACATTTGCATTTAGAAGAATGCCTATTGGACTCTGCAATGCACCTGCAACATTTCAAAGGTGCATGATGTCCATCTTTTCTGACTACATTGAGCAATCAATGGAAGTATTCATGGATGATTTCTCAGTCTTTGGAAACACATTTCAAACATGTTTATCAAATTTAGAGAAAATTCTCCAACGATGTGAGGAAACAAACTTAGTACGGTTCCGATTGGGAGAAATGCCAAACTTAGTGAGCAAACAAACTTGGGAGAAATGCCATTTCATGGTACAAGAAGGCATTGTGTTAGGTCATAAAGTACCAAAGAAAGGTCTGGAAGTGGATCAAGCCAAGATTGAGGTTATTGAAAAACTGCCACCTCCAACAACTGTCAATGGAATCAGAAGCTTCTTAGGCCATGCAGGCTTCTATAGAAGATTTATCAAAGATTTTTCAAGGAAATCTAAGCCATTATGTACACTCTTGCAAATTGATGCACCTTTTAACTTTGATGAACCATGTATGGAAGCATTCCAAAAACTCAAAAAATCATTGGTGACTGCACCAGTGATTGTTACACCAGATTGGAGCAGGCCCTTTGAATTAATGTGTGATGCTAGTTACTTTGCTGTAGGAGCTGTCTTAGGGCAAAGGTATGACAAAATCTTCCATTCTATTTATTATGCTAGCAAGACATTAATTGAAGCTCAAATGAATTATACTGTAACAGAAAAAGAGTTGTTAGCAGTGGTTTTTGCATTTGATAAATTTAGATCTTACTTGGTTGGCACCAAAATTATTGTCTATACTAATCATGCTGCCATCAAGTATTTAATTTCCAAAAAAGATGCAAAACCAAGGTTAATAACATGGATTCTCCTCCTTCAAGAATTTCATTTTGAAATCAGAGACAAAAAGAGGGTGGAGAATCAGGTTGCTGACCATTTGTCTAGACTTGAAGGTGAAAGAATAGGTACACAAAAGGGAGAGATCAAGGAAAATTTTCCAGATGAAAAACTGTTAGCAATAACTGTAACAGCATCTAGTGCTTCTGCACTTGGTGCAGAAGCACCTAGTGCAGCTGCACCTTGGTTTGCTGACATTGTTAACTTTCTTGTGAGCAAGGTGGTGCCAGTGGATATGACTTACCAACAAAGAAGGAGATTCTTTCACATAATCAAAGACTATCACTGGGATGAACCATTTCTCTACAAAATGTGTCCAGATCAATTAATGAGGAAATGCATCACCCAAGAAGAACAGCAAGCAGTGCTTCTGCACTGCCATGCTACACCATATGGAGGTCACTTTGGATGCAACAGAACAGCAGCTAAGGTACTACATGTCATACCCCAATTTTGTCCGGCTTAGGTCCAAACCCTAACTTTCAACACAAAAATTACATAGTAGATTTAATTTATTTTTCTTGTTACAATATCTTTAATTAAAAAAACGAAAATAAAAAATAAAATAGATAAGAAATAATACAAATTACAAAAGAAAATAAAAAAGGGGAGGTGCAATAAAAGATTATTATTACAAAAAAGGAGAATGTCCATGTACATGACTTGGCCCAAGAATGCCAAAGTTACAAAAATACAAAAATAAACCAAGTACCCAAAACTGCAGCTACTTTGCAAAGGTGATTTCTCTCTCTTCGGACATCATTTCGACGATCCGACCGGTGAAAGTGAAGATGGATGTCTCATGAACTTGGTGTAAAAAAACAACGATGATCCAACGGTTAACGAATCCAGAATCGCACTTGTACGGTGGCTGGTTTGAGAAAAACGGGAGTTGTTTTTTCTACTTTTTACGAAGGCAATTTCTCTCTCCTCAGACCTCGTTTCGACGATCCAAACGGTAGAAGTGAAGATGGATGTCTCATGAACCTGGTGTCAAAAAACAACGATGATCCAACGGTTAACGAATCCGAAATCGCATTGTCAATATGGCTGGTTTGAGAAAAACGAAAATTGCTTTTCTATGTTGTTTTAGTCCCACATTGCTTGGGAGAAACAAGAACTACCTAGCCTTTGGCTATAAAAGAGATGGAGATGCAAAGGCTATGGACATGGGTGATTGATGGGGTAAGTGATCTTTTGGGCTAGCATTTGCAGTCCATTAGATTAAAAGCCTGTCTTTAATTCTTTTGGACTAGCTTTTGCAGTCCGTTAGATTAAAAGCCCGTCTTTAGTTATTTTTGGGATGGCCGTTGAGGTCATTTACTTGGTGGTTTTCGGGTGAAAATGGACCAGATAGGAGTCCGATTCGCGGTTGATATGGTCAGATTGCTCGGTCCGTTTCGGCGTTGATCGCATTGATCAGCTGGAGGTTAGTTTTGCATTTATTTATTTAATTTATTTATTTATTTTTGTATATATTTATTTATTATGTATACTGTTTATTTATGTACATACTTATTTATTATTTATATTGTTTATTTATCTATGTAAATAATTATTTATTATTTATTCATTTATTTATTTATATGTATAGTTATTTTTTTATTAACTTTACGCTTTATTAATTGTTAGTGTCGTCATTAATTTTTTTAAATACACAAATTATTTTATAAAAATTTCAAAAATATAAATAGTGGATTAAGTCGACTGTACAGTCGGATTAGTCAGCTTTTTAGGACTACAAATGAACTGTTACGGATCAGGTCCTAAAATCCCTATTTAAAACAAACAATTTCTAAATTAAAATAAATACAAACATACTTCTTTCCCCTAAGTAAACCTTTTTCTCACCAACCTTTTTTTCAAAATAACAGATTTTCTTTTCCCTAAACGAGAATCAATCCAATTGCGAAAACTCTTCAAAATCAATCTTTGTTAAGTAGTCTTGCGAAGCCTTTGCTTGCATGATTATTAACAATGAGGTACCAGTGGCGATCACTTGGAGCCTTTGCTCAATTGATCATCATGAACGCCTAATTTTCCTAAAGATTTTCACTAAATCAAAAACTTTGTTAGTAGTCTTGCGAAGCCTTTGCTTGCATGATTATTAACAATGGAGCGCTAATGGTGGTCACTTGGAGCCTTTGCTCAATTGATCATCATGAAAGCTCAATTCTCACAATTAAACAAGATAAAAAACAAAAACCGTTTTCCAAACAAAGAAGAACTACGTAGCTTTGAGTTCTCCATCGCACCGGGAGATACGTAGGAGCGGGCCATGTCCCGTCAAGCGTTTTTTCTAAAAAACCATTTTTCCCTTTTTTTTCATAATAAATAAAGATTTTCATAAAGAGCTTTTTCAATGAGAAGTAGAGAGGCAAAATTAAGTATTTTCAAGTCAACACACTAAAAACCACACATTTAATTAAAGGTTCCCTCTCAGTAGAGAGGACGTGTGGGGTGCTAACACCTTCCCTGCGCGTAACCGACCCCCGAACCCTATTCTCTAGTTTCGCAAGACCAATCGCTTTCCAAAAAAGGTTTTCCTAATATTTTCCTTAATAAATATTGGTGGCGGCTTCATTGTCTTAAGAAAAGTTGTGAACGAGGAAGGTTCTCCCTCGGGGACTTTTTCGGGCGCAACAGCTGGCGACTCCACTGGGGACATTAAAAAAAAAAACATTTTTTTTCAAAAGTGGGTCAAACCTAATTAATTAAATGTGTGGTTTATATGATTGATTTGAATATCTTGCTTTGCCTCTATTCTTCCTTTTTCATAAGCATGTTACATTCATGTGCATTCTTCTTCTATGCTTGCTTTTGCAATAGATGGTTACTTCTTTGCTTAGCTCCCTCATGCATTTCTTCCCCTTTCTTATCATGTCCCCTTCTTCTTTGCTCCCTTTCTTGAGGTAAGTAGTGCATTGTTATTGGCACCCTAGATTAGTTTATATTGGATTGATATTGAACCCTAGGATAAACAACATGCTATTTGTCTGGACTGCTCTGGATTTTCATTTGCAGGTGGGGAAGGGTAGTTATTCCTAGGTGTTGTGCCCTCGACACACACTTCACATCCTATACTTGTGAGCATTGAGTGGGGCCTAAAACCCAAGGTCTGAACAAAAACCTAGGAGAGTGGGAACGATTAGTGACTGCCATTCGTAGACCTTTGTCTGTATGGCTCTCATGAAAGTTCCGCCCAAGAGTGCGCTTTGTCAGGATGCCTCACACTCGGTAGCTTTCTACGATTGTGGGTGCCATCATGAGAGAGACTTTAGCTCTTGGTTGCCATTGCAAGGAAGTGATTAGAACCTACATGGGAGGATTACCCCTTTCGTCGACTTTAGACCCTCGGATTCCCACCCTTTGTAGGACACGGAGGCACGCCTTTGTTTGTTGCATTAGTTTAGGCATTCCTTTTTCTTAAACTCTATTTCCAAAAATCGTAGAAAATAATATCCTTATTTTCTTACCCTCTTTTTATGTAAATGACACATCATTTCGCACCCACATCATTCGCATTCACATCATTTCGCATCATTGCATCACTGCATCATTGCATCATTTGCATTGCATAAAATTCCAATTTTGAAAAAAAAAATATTCATCTTGCATTCCCTTTCATTACATAAAGATAAAACAAAAACAATTATCATCTGCATAGCATAGGCATTTCATTTATAATCATGCAAAAAAAAAATCCTCGTCAAGTTCATCCAAGATGAGACATCCATGCATAAGCATTATTTCAAAAAAGACACAGTAGAACTACGTAAGCTTTGATTCCTCATTACAATGGGGATACGTAGGAGCGGGTCATACCCCGTCAAGCACATCTTTCTAAAACCTTTTTTTTTCAATAAATCATTTGCATCTCCAAATGATTTTCAAAATCATGTTCCAAAACTAAAGAACAAAAAAGAAAATCATTGTGAGTATCATGCATTTCATTGCACAAAAAAAAATGAAAACAAGAAAGCATCTCATTCATAATCATGAATAAAAATCATCATCAAATGTAGCATTCATGCATCATTTCATTAACCTCATCACTCTAGTTCAAATACATCATTCCTCCGTACATGCATCTTTCAAAAAAGGAAGGGGCGTTGGCATTTCATACTTCGCCTTGCCTCTAAAAAAAAAATAAATAAAAAAAAAATAATAAAAAAAATCATCATTTAGAAAAAAGCATCATTCCTGCATCTTTCATCATTCAAAAGAAAAAGGGGGCATTGGTATTTCGTACCTTGTCTCGCCTCTAAAAAATAAAAATAAAAAATCAAAATCAAAAATCATTTTGAAAAAAGGGGGGGCATCATTCTTGCATCATTCGCATTGGCATTCCATGTTTTGTCTTGCATTAAAAATAACCAAATTATTTAGAATAAGCCACACTCTTCGAGTGGTCATTCTACACGCATTCGCATCATACTTGCATATCATCATTTGTTCATTCATTCATTGCATAAAATAAGAGTTGTGATGAGAAGCGAGACGTTCTTGCGAAACAATCATCCTTTTTGAAAAAGTTTATCCTTACTTGGTTGCAAACTCAAAGTGTTCCAAGGCACTCAGTTTTTTTCAAATCAATAGCTCATTTGCATTTCTTTCAAAACACTGCATCCCATCCATTCTATGACAAAAGACTGAAATAGTGTATCAAAGAAAAACAAATTTTTAACTGATGTTAACTCTCTGTGAAGCATTCTTCTAATGAGCGTGCATGCTATGAGTACATTCTCTTGTTTGAGTCCGTTGGTTTTCCTCCCTTACCACAGTTTCCCGTCCAAGTCTAGTCCCACCCCGTCCACCCATAAAGTGCATATTCTCCCCATCAGTGCGTATTTGACTTTTGGTTCAAGTCCTCCATGCTAGGGCAAGTCTGTGATCATTAATTCCCCTTGATTAATGTCATATTCCTTCAGTGCAAGTCTCTCAAAAAAAAAAAAATAATAATAATATAATAAACAAGAAAACAAGCTCGCTAGGTTGAAAACCCGCAAAGGGCGGCCTAGGCAAAAAGGAGCGCCCGGTAGACTGAAAACTCACAAAGAGCGGTCCAGACAAAAATTAGGGCACAAAAAAGGAAAAAAGAGCAAACACATGAAGATATATAAATATTTGTTCTAAAGTTAAGTCTTATAGAAATAAGCAATCGGGATTTGAAATGAAGTTTGGCCATCTCCTCAAAAACCCCAAAATCCCAGAAAGTCCCTTTCCTACCCACCTTGAGCCAAGAAAAACCAAAATCCAAAAATCACCCTAGACAAGGATCACCCCAAATAAAAAAAAAACAGTGCATCACTTTTTATCAGCTCACCCGAGTCGAAGAAGGAAAAAAATCATAAAAAAAAAGGGGAAAAAGTGAAAAAAAAGGGGATTCAAAAATGAAAATCCCAAAACAAAAGAAAATAAAGTGGTGAGCTGGTACATGTTACCACAAAATACAAGAGATCCTTGTTTAAATAAACCTTCAAACACTCCACCATTCCAACACCTGATTCCATAAACCTTCAAACACTTCCTTCGGCCTCAACATCAAACCCCTTAGTCATTCTACCATGAGACATGAATTTGCTTTAACAGAGCCCAAACAAGCCCAATAACCATCTTCCTCATAGACCATTAACCGTCAATCAACGCCGAACAAAACTCATCCTCCCTTTAGCCTCAAACACTTCATTAAGCCTAACCCTCTTTCCTCCACAAAACACCACAATCCCGAAAAGTCCATTCCGATCAATGACCGGTTGCTTTTGTTCACTCGAATTCTAATCTTAGGACGAACAAGCTTATCTATGTACAATGTGTTTGCTCAAAAGAAAAACAAACGATCAGAAAAAAGAAAGCTGATCAAGAAAGAATAAACCCTCAGAAAAAAGAGAACTGAGGAAACAAAAACGAACAGTCAGAAAAAAGGAAGCTGACAAAATAAAAAAGAGGGACTTGCACTCCAAAACACATTCAAGATACATTAAAACAAGGTTTAGTGATCACCAGGTAAGGATTCTTTCGCACCAAAAGTCAAGACATCAATAGAGAACCAAAGATTTGCACTGAGAATACCACTCAGACCCAAAAGTTGGGGCATTCTCTTCACTACCCACACACCCTAGTCTTGGGAAAGTCTGTTCAATGCCCATCCCATGTCACTCCAGTTGTCAATGTCATTCCAAAGTGGGGCAAGTGCATTCCCATTCCTTCACCTCATTCATTCCCACAAAAACCTCACCGGGGCAATCTCTCAACTCACTATCCCAAACAAGACCTTGTCATTCTGATTGGGGCAGCTTTGTCCTTGTTATGACTAGGGCAACATCAAATTCTGTGGGTTGAAGCAAAACCCCTTTCATTCCAGCTTTCATCCCAAGAGCCGAAGCGTTCCCAATTCATCATCTTCTACACCCCTAGTTGTTGTCCCCACTAGACAGGGGCAAGTTATTCACTCGTCAAAGACCTGAATTGGGGCGATCTTGTATCTCTTGGTCCCTAATAAGCTTCAGCAATAACCATGTCGGTCATTCCTTCACTCGCCATAAATGTCCATGTCCTAAACCAATTCCAAGTTAACTGACTCATTCATTCACATTTGCACTCCTATGCATGCTTACTAGACAATGCTTCAAAAAGAGAGAGCACAAGTTGTTTACGTGATATCTAAAATTCAGTCATCATGGAAAGAAGGAGAACACAAGTGAGGTTGTTTGTAAATAAAAACCTTGAGAACACCAGAGTTTGAATCAAATTCAATTTTTCAACAGAATGGTCAATAATCATCTCAAGTCCTTGCATTCAAAGTCTCGCATCTCATCATCACAAAAATGTTTACCTCATGCATCTAGGCATTATAGCATATGCATCAAAGCATTACATTTGCATCTTCACATTTTGTGCATTCATCACATAGCAAAAGAAAAAACGTTCCACGTCAGTTGCGCAGAAAAAACAGAAATCTTTTCATGGCATTGGCATCATATTAATGTTCGCACTTCATAAAAAGAAAAGAACAAAATCATTGCATGTCGTTCATCACTAGAGCATTACATTTTGCATCAAATATTTCACAGAAAAAGCAAAGAAAGCAAAAAGAAAACAAAGAAAAGAAACCACAAAAGCATTCCATGCCATTCATCATTTCACAAAGCATTCCTTTGTCATTCAATCATCAAACATTAAAGCAGTGCATATGCATCATATTAACATTAGCATTTCTATAAAAGAAAAAAAAGAACAAGAATCATTGCATCAAACATCAGAGCATTGCATCATATTAACGTTTGCATTTCATAGAAGAAGCAAAAAGAAACAAACAGAAGTTAGAACAGGAGCATTTCATTCATCAAAGTATCAATCACCGCATACATTTGCATTCAAACATCAAAGCAATACAGTTGCATCACATCAATACTGGCATCTCATAGAAGAAAAGAAAGCTAGAACATCCCATGTCATTCATCATTTCATGTCATTCTTCATTTTACAGCAATATCCCCATTTCAAAAAAAAAAAAAAAGAGAAAAAGTTTTCCATTACATGTCATCTGTCATTAAAATACATGAGCATGCATCAAACACCAAAGCTTTGCATTCGCATACCCATGATTCTTAAAAGAGCGAAAAGAGAAGCCTAAAGAGAGAAAAGAGAAGAGCCAAGAGAGCAACAAAAAAGAAAAGAAAAGAAAGAAAAAGAAAGAAGAGAAGCTAGAGAAAGAGAAAAAGACATATAAGAACAGGAGAAAATCATGCATTCATCCGACATAGACAAAGGAAATAAGAAACTCATCATTCATCATAAGAAAAAAAGAAAACAGCAATCATGGCATTTGCATTACATGCATTTGTTCATTTTCAGCTACAGGTACAAAGAGAGGGTGAGCACTTCGGTGTTAGCCCTCGCCCCCAGATTCCAGAAAATGTTCCCCCAAGTTGGGAGTTCAGAAAGAAAAAAGAAAAGAAATAGAAAAAAAAAAGGAGAACAGAAAATAGAGCGCTCAGGCGTGCATTGCGGATTGGAGCCCAGAAAGATCATCGCTCCCTTCTGCCCAGGTCTCACGTCGCGTACGAGCAACGCGATGGACCGCAGCCCCATGTGAGGTTCAACGGAATAGTTGTATCAAGCCTAAGATACAGCGGACGCCGTGCATTGATCAGTATATCAGTTCCGGAGCTGATAACGATCCCCCCGGTCGCTCGAAAAGGCCAACAGGAAGCGTGCTCCTCAAAGCCACGTGCAAACTCGGATTCGTCAAGAGTCCGTTTAAGGATTACAGGTTTTAGGCAGCCTGGGCAATTTACCGCTTTCTGCACGCAAGTGCCCATTTACTTTTCTGTTTGCACGCCAAATGCCCATTTACTTTTCGGTTTGCACGCCAAGTGCCCATTTACTTTTCTGTCTGCACGCCAAGTGCCCATTTTACCTTTCTGTTTGCACGCCAAGTGCCCATTTTACCTTTCAGTCCGCACGTCAGTGTTCATTTACTATTTTCGCACCAACACGAAAGTGTCTATCTTTCCAAAAAAAAAAACAAAAAAAAAAAAAAAGAAGAAAGAAAATTCGGATTTCTCCAAATGGACAAAATTGGTATAATTTCTGAATTCTTTATTTCTATTTTACCTTCGAAATATGTCTCGCGCAATTCATATTTCTTGGTAAAATCCATATAAAGAGGGGCAGCTGTCATACCCCAATTTTGTCCGGCTTAGGTCCAAACCCTAACTTTCAACACAAAAATTACATAGTAGATTTAATTTATTTTTCTTGTTACAATATCTTTAATTAAAAAAACGAAAATAAAAAATAAAATAGATAAGAAATAATACAAATTACAAAAGAAAATAAAAAAGGGGAGGTGCAATAAAAGATTATTATTACAAAAAAGGAGAATGTCCATGTACATGACTTGGCCCAAGAATGCCAAAGTTACAAAAATACAAAAATAAACCAAGTACCCAAAACTGCAGCTACTTTGCAAAGGTGATTTCTCTCTCTTCGGACATCATTTCGACGATCCGACCGGTGAAAGTGAAGATGGATGTCTCATGAACTTGGTGTAAAAAAACAACGATGATCCAACGGTTAACGAATCCAGAATCGCACTTGTACGGTGGCTGGTTTGAGAAAAACGGGAGTTGTTTTTTCTACTTTTTGCGAAGGCAATTTCTCTCTCCTCAGACCTCGTTTCGACGATCCAAACGGTAGAAGTGAAGATGGATGTCTCATGAACCTGGTGTCAAAAAACAACGATGATCCAACGGTTAACGAATCCGAAATCGCATTGTCAATATGGCTGGTTTGAGAAAAACGAAAATTGCTTTTCTATGTTGTTTTAGTCCCACATTGCTTGGGAGAAACAAGAACTACCTAGCCTTTGGCTATAAAAGAGATGGAGATGCAAAGGCTATGGACATGGGTGATTGATGGGGTAAGTGATCTTTTGGGCTAGCATTTGCAGTCCATTAGATTAAAAGCCTGTCTTTAATTCTTTTGGACTAGCTTTTGCAGTCCGTTAGATTAAAAGCCCATCTTTAGTTATTTTTGGGATGGCCGTTGAGGTCATTTACTTGGTGGTTTTCGGGTGAAAACGGACCAGATAGGAGTCCGGTTCGCGGTTGATATGGTCAGATTGCTCGGTCCGTTTCGGCGTTGATCGCATTGATCAGCTGGAGGTTAGTTTTGCATTTATTTATTTAATTTATTTATTTATTTTTGTATATATTTATTTATTATGTATACTGTTTATTTATGTACATACTTATTTATTATTTATATTGTTTATTTATCTATGTAAATAATTATTTATTATTTATTCATTTATTTATTTATATGTATAGTTATTTTTTTATTAACTTTACGCTTTATTAATTGTTAGTGTCGTCATTAATTTTTTTAAATACACAAATTATTTTATAAAAATTTCAAAAATATAAATAGTGGATTAAGTCGACTGTACAGTCGGATTAGTCAGCTTTTTAGGACTACAAATGAACTGTTACGGATCAGGTCCTAAAATCCCTATTTAAAACAAACAATTTCTAATTTAAAATAAATACAAACATACTTCTTTCCCCTAAGTAAACCTTTTTCTCACCAACCTTTTTTTCAAAATAACAGATTTTCTTTTCCCTAAACGAGAATCAATCCAATTGCGAAAACTCTTCAAAATCAATCTTTGTTAAGTAGTCTTGCGAAGCCTTTGCTTGCATGATTATTAACAATGAGGTACCAGTGGCGATCACTTGGAGCCTTTGCTCAATTGATCATCATGAACGCCTAATTTTCCTAAAGATTTTCACTAAATCAAAAACTTTGTTGGTAGTCTTGCGAAGCCTTTGCTTGCATGATTATTAACAATGGAGCGCTAATGGTGGTCACTTGGAGCCTTTGCTCAATTGATCATCATGAAAGCTCAATTCTCACAATTAAACAAGATAAAAAACAAAAACTGTTTTCCAAACAAAGAAGAACTACGTAGCTTTGAGTTCTCCATCGCACCGGGAGATACGTAGGAGCGGGCCATGTCCCGTCAAGCGTTTTTTCTAAAAAACCATTTTTCCCTTTTTTTTCATAATAAATAAAGATTTTCATAAAGAGCTTTTTCAATGAGAAGTAGAGAGGTAAAATTAAGTATTTTCAAGTCAACACACTAAAAACCACACATTTAATTAAAGGTTCCCTCTCAGTAGAGAGGACGTGTGGGGTGCTAACACCTTCCCTGCCGTAACCGACCCCCGAACCCTATTCTCTAGTTTCGCAAGACCAATCGCTTTCCAAAAAAGGTTTTCCTAATATTTTCCTTAATAAATATTGGTGGCGGCTTCATTGTCTTAAGAAAAGTTGTGAACGAGGAAGGTTCTCCCTCGGGGACTTTTTCGGGCGCAACACTACAGTCAGGTTATTATTGGCCAACTTTATTTAAAGATGCATACTCAATGGTCGAAACTTGTGACAAATGTCAAAGAGCAGGTAATATCTCTGAAAAACATGAAATGCCTAGACCCAGTATATTAGAAATTGAACTTTTTGATGTATGTGGCATGGATTTCATGGGTCCACTTCCACCTTCTTTTGGCAAACAATATATCTTGGTAGCTGTTGATTATGTATCCATGGGTAGAGGCAGTAGCATTGCCTAATAATGATGCCAAATCTGTTAGCAAATTCCTTTTGAAAAACATTTTTAGAAGGTTTGGCACCCCAAGGGCAATTATCAATGATGAAAGATCACATTTTTGCAATAAACTCACTGAAAATCTTCTTGCAAAATATGGGATTAAACATAAAATTGTTACAGCCTACCACCCACAAACAAGTGGACAAGCTGAGCTATCAAATAGGGAAATTAAAAGAATGCTTGAAAAAATGTTTGGACCATCAAGAAAAGATTGGTCTTTACATTTAAATGAGGCATTATGGGCATACAGAACAACATTTAAAACACCATTAGGTATGTCCCCCTATAGATTAGTCTAGGGCAAAGCATGCCATCTGCCTGTTGAGTTGGAAAACAAATCTTATTGGGCTATGAAAAAACTAAATTATGATCTCAACAAAGCAGGAGCACAAAATTTTTTAGAGTTGAATGAATTTGATGAATTTAGGCAATTCTCTTATGAGAATGCAGAAATTTACAAAACAAAAACTAAAGCTTGGCATGACAAAAAAAATCCAAAGAAGAGAGCTTAGAGAAGGAGGAATGGGCCTGCTATACAATTCAAGGTTGAAGTTATTTCCTGGAAAACTGAGATCAAGATGGTCAGGGCCATTCAAGCTAATAAAAATTTACCCCCATGGTGCAGTTAATTTATATGATGCAGCCACAAACACCACTTTCAAAGTAAATGGTCAGAGAGTCAAAATGTACTATGGTGAACATGTGGTGAGAGATAAACTCACCACCCATTTTCAAAATCTCTAAGAAAAGGAGATAGTCAGGCTGAAAGACTCTTACAACAAGCGCTTATGGGAGGCAACCCATGTTATTAAATATTTAGTTATGCAATTTTTTTTTTCAATTTGATGTTTTTCAAGTGTTTTGTAGGAACACAGGTTTTTAGTGCTTCTGCACTTAGGTGCATCTGCACCTAACAGTTCCTCAATGCTACTGCACCAGAAATTTCAAAAAAATATACTTGGGTGGAAATTTTTCAAAAAGTGCCAGCACAACAAATTTGCAGTTGTGATATGTCGCCTAGACTTCGTGTTGTGTCACCTAGAACCCCACGTGTCATCATGCATGCAGTTACACAAACACACCCCTAACGGCTACTAACCCTCATTAAACTCACGCAACCTCCCCAAAGTGACTGTTTCCCTTTAACAGTAATCACTCTACCACTCACAGAAACCGCAATTCACGAAATCCCTTTCTCTGTCAAGAAAATCCCCAAATTCTGAGAATACCAAGTTCCAACTTCTTACGAAAATTCCAAAGCTCCTTGCCAACACTCAACAATGGTTCGCAAACAAAGCGCAAACAAAACCTCAGGCAAGAGCAGAGCCAGCACAGTCACCTCATCACAACAAAGTCCAAAGAAGTAGTCCAGTGCTACTGCACCTACTTCAAGCACTATGGATCCTAAATTTGCACATTTCTGGGAAAGAAAATTCCTCCCTGAACGAGGCTACAGTCTGATGAAGGCTCACCCTAATTTCATGGCAACAGTCTCAAGTCTCAACTGGGATCTGTTCATACAACACAGAGCCTTCTATCTGGAACAGGTGGTTAGAGAGTTCTACTCTGGGATTCAAGGCAACAAACAAGGTAACATGCATGATCATTCTGTAATAAGAGGTAGAAAGGTTTATTTTAGTGCTGATAGAATCAGTACCCACTATAACTTAGTCTATTCTGGGTCTGATTTCAAAGAAAAAGTAGAAAACTATGGAAAGAAAGAGATGGAAAGAATCAAGTCTAGGATTGCTGTGAAAAACTCCAAATGGGATAAGATTTCCAACACTGAATTCAAAGACAGGTTGATCCTATTGGATGCAATCTTAGCAAATAAAAATGTGGATGTGGGGAAGATTATCAATAAACAAATTCTAGATTGTGCAGCAAGGAAAGAAGGATTTTTATTTTTTACAGGCTTGATCACTGAGCTCTATATAAAGCAAGAGGTAGATATCAGTCCTGAAGAACACAAGCAGAGAAAGTATCCTCCAGGCCCACTATCTTCTTAGATGAAAGAAAGAACAAAAATTAAAACTAAAGAAAACACCCTGGTACAGGAGCACTTAGTGCAGAAGCACCAGGCTGTTTGGAAATTTCAGCAAGAACAGCATGAGTGGCTACAACTCAGATTGATGGAGATATCTCAGGTACCAACTCAAATAGAAACCCCAGTGTTTCCTACATGGGTCTTTCAGAATCCAGAAGAAGAAGAAGAGGAAAAAGAGAAAGGGAGAGAAGAAGAAAAGGAAGAATAAAAGGAGGAAGAGAAGGAAGTAAGTGAAGAGGAAAATACGAAGAAAAAGATCATGAAAAGAAAGAGGGAGACACAAAGGAAGCAGAAAGGGAAGAAGAAGAAAATTGAGGAAGAAGAGGAAGAGCTGCTAAGTGAAGAGCTAGCTGAGACTGATGAGGATGAGACACTAACAAGAATGGTGAAGGATATGGAGAGAAATGGAGATGAGGAGGATGAGGATACCAGTGAGAGTAAAGACAAGAGTGGAGAAGAAGAGGACCAGAATATGAGCATGGAGGAATTAGTGAGGAAGAAGTATGAAGACAGAACCCAAACAGAACCAATCCTCACCCAAGTTACTCCACCAACCCACCCCAGCCAGAAAAATCAACATCACCATCCACAGGAAAAACATCTACCCCACCAAACTTTCAATCACCATCACGTATTCCCCAGTCATCATCACCACCACCCCTCCACCAAGAAAGCCAACCTGAACAAGAAACAGCCACACAAACCTCTAACATTATTTTTCAGAAACAATCTTTGCAGGTTATTGAGGAAGATCCTATTGAAGAAGAAGGAAAAACCAGCTCTGAAGAAGAAAATACCAACCCAGATACACCAGCAACAGATGCAACTGCACCTAGTACAGATGCATCTCTAGGTGTTCTAGTTGTGACAGTCATACCCAAGAACAAAGAAGATATTGTCAAACTGGTGCTGGAAGAGCTGGCACAGAAGAAAAGAGAAGAGCTGGCCAACACCCAGAAATTCTTCAAGAAAGCTGTTGAAACCAGTGTGAAGGAAAGTCAAGGACCGAAAAGTGCAGAACACAGCAAGGCACAAGGAGAAGAAGCTAAAAAGGAGGACCCACAAAAGGAGAAAGACCAACCAAAAGAAGTTGAGGCTACATTTGAGCAACCTCCAGAACAGCAAACAGAAGACACAACTACTGCTGAACAAATCAGTGCAGAAGCACCTGGTGCATCTGCACCTACAAAACCAGCAACAGAGGAGGTTCGTGCAGTTGCACCTAGTGCAGAAGCACCAAAGGCTGAAGAGGCAAAGAAGAAGAAATAAAAAGTCAAACACATGCCCAGCAGAACCAGCTCCAGAATCAAAAGTGGTGCCAAGAAAGAGTAAACTCTTTCATGTTGTTATTTTATAAGTACTTTTATGTTCTATGGTTATCCCACATGTATTAACCCCCCTCCCCATTTTGGAACAAAAATTACTTTTTCTAACTCAACTTAGAGCAGTGGGGACACTGCTCAACTTTAAGTTGGGGGGGGGGGGGGGAAACACTTTTAATTACTATATGCATGTGCTGATATATATATATATATATATATATATATGCATTTTGTTGTTTACCATATATGCATAATATAGTATAGTTAAATTTCAAATTTTGTGATGCAATCAATAAAATTTCTTTGGAAATTTTCAGAAAATTGTTTTACAAAAACATCAGTTACACAAACTTTTGTTGAGGTGCATCAAATGGTTTCTAAAATTCAAAAATAAGATTTGAGAATTTTTGAGGCATGATCAGCTTGAAATATTTTTACAAAACTTAGCTAAATGCATTCTTTGAACTAAGTTTTAATGATGAAAAAAAGAAAAAGAAAAGAAAGCATTGTTTTCCTCAAAATGACCAATTTTTATTATTACCTTGACACATCAAAACTGAGTTTTGAAAAGAACCTTGCTATATGAAAAACTATCTGATACAAGAAGAATTTTTAGAAAACCAAGGTCAAAAACAAATTTTTACTAAAAATATAGAAGAGCATAAAAAAATAAGTTTGGGGGAATTTCCATGATTAAACTGAACCTAAATCATTAAACCAAACCTGTTCTAGTAGTGCATTTGGTTTGAAAGAAAAAGAAAAGAAAAGAAGTAAAGAAAAACAAAAAGCCAAAGAAAAAAGTATGCATAAGGAGGTCAGTGAGGAGGGCAATACATGCTACAAGCCTTGAAAAATAGTGTCAAGTGCAGCTGCACTGAAGTGCTTCTGCACCGTTACAAAAAGTCAGTGCTTCTGCACTTCATAAAAATATTCGGTGCATCTGCACTAAAAGTGCTTCTGCACCAACAAAAAGAACCACAAAAAATAAAGTATAGTGCATAGACTCAAACAGTTTTCAAATGCTCAATCAAAGTCCATAGTTGTACTTAAAGCCCCCCAAGTCTTGAAGACGTTGTTAATCTAGTCTATATCTTGAAACATATTTGTTTTGACCAAACGTGATCTAAAATTTTTCAAAAGTTAAAGAGAAACTTTTTCACTTAGTTTTGGAACTGATTGGATCTCAATGAGGCACACACTCACACAAATGAGTTTTAATAAACCTTGGATGTTTAGGGAATTCAATGGCACAAAATGTTCTAAAAAATGAAGTTCATCAAATGCAAAATCATTCTTTGAAAATATATAAGCTGATCTGTTCTTCTTTAAATTGAAAATCCTACTTGTATTCTCTTTTTGTTATTACTTGAGGACAAGCAATGGTTTATGTAACGCCCCAAATATTTAATTAAATAATTTAATTAAATATTTAGGTATTCAATTAATTATTTTATTTATTTTAGTTAGTATAATTATATTAACGTTGGAGTGAGAGGTGTGCAATTGGATTTTTGGTGATGGCGTTAGTGATCGGGCTTAAGCTGGAGAAAGCCCGTGATCCATATCCAAGGCCTAGGCGCATGTAGTGAGGGGTTAGTGAGGGTTGACTCATTTTTGCGAATGGTTGGAGAAAGAAAGAAAAGAAAGGGTTGCGAAATAAAGAGAGGAGAAGAGAGAGAGGTGTACGGCGCGATTTCAAGAGAGGAGGGAGAAGAGGAATTTGCGAATTCAAGGAGAAGAGGAGAGAAGCTCGGTTGCTGTGGTTTCTTGGCGTTCCCGTGGAGAGATCATCATCTTCGGAAAGGGTTATATGATGGGTAGTATATAGGAGGGTAGAACCTATGATGCCTAGGAGTTGTTTGATAATATGCATGAATGAATTATGAAATTATATGTATGTTGTTGGTGTTGTTTTGAGTGTTGATGGCCTTGAGTGAATAGATGGTAAAATGTTGCACGCTAGGTGTTTGATAGAATGTGTAAGTGATGTTTAGAATGCATGTTAGATGTTTGACAAAATGCATAAGTATGTGATGTTGTGATTGGTATTTGGTGATTGATCATAATGAGTTTTACTTGATTATGGTCTTTTGTGCGTTTCTGGACACTGTTTCGGTCCTTCTAAAACTGGTACTGTTCGGTTGATCCAGAAATTATGTGGCTGATTGTTTTTGAAAATAGACTTAAAGCCGATCGTTTTGGCACTGGTTCCGTTCAATTTGGAGTTGTGTAGCTCAAGTTATGAGTCTCCAAAGTTAGGTCAAAATTCTGGAATCAAACTGTGAGTAGGTTCGGATTTTGTAGGTCTTGTGTTCTCAATCGAACTCCGTTTTGAATGATTCTTGTTTCATTGGAAAGTAGACTTAATTCTCTACGAAATAGGCACTGGTTTCACTAAATTTCATTAAGAAATGAGAAAGAAAATTTAGTTGCAAGTTGGGTAAAGAATTCTGTCCGATTTTGGTACCTCAGTGTAGTGTTTTGAAAAACTGTACCAACTGGATACTTATTTTGAAAAATGAAAATCATAGGCATAAACTACACTCAGAGAGCTTCCCAATGAGTGGTCTTTTGTTAAAATCCGATATCGTTTGCTATTTTAATTAATTCGCCGAAGTAGGTGCACTGCTGTAGGAAATTCTGCACTAGTGCTGTGCTGAGCCAGGGCGCCATGTTGCTGCCCTGTGTGCGCCAGGTTGCTTGCTGTGTTGCGCCCAGAGTGGCGCAGGTTGCCCAGAATGTGGCGCAGGTTGCCACAGGGCGCCGGGTTGCTTGCTGTGTTGCGCCCAGAGTGGCGCAGGTTGCCCAGAATGTGGCGCAGGTTGCCACAGGGCACCAGGTTGCTTGCTGTGTTGCACCCAGAGTGGCGCAGGTTTCCCAGAATGTGGCGCAGGTTGCCACCAGGCGCCAGTTTTAGTGTCTATGTTGCCTGCTGTGTTGCAGTTTGTGTCTTTGTTTGTATCTAGGACTGTGTTGCTGTTTGTGTCTTAGTTTGTGACTGTGTTTCTGTTTGTGTCCAGGACTGTGTTGCTGTTTGTGTCTTAGTTTGTGACTGTGTTGCTGTTTGTGTCTTAGTTTGTGACTGTGTTGCAGTTTGTGTCTTAGTTTGTGTCTAGGACTGTGTTGCTGTATGAAGCCACGTGCTGTCTGTTTTGGCGCCCAGGGTGGCGCAGTTTGCCTCAGGCGCCCTTTTATGTGCTGTTGGGCGCCAATGTGTTGTGTCTGTGTTGTTGGTGTTGTTTCCTAGGCACCACTTTGTGCTACCTCAGTGTTGTGATGTTTTGTTGTGTATAATAAGACTGAATTTGCTGTTCTTGTTGTTGAGTCAATGTGACTAAATCTTGTTGTTGTTGTTGTTGTTGTTGTTGTTGGGTCAAATATGACCAAAACTCGATGATGATGTGGTTGGGTCGAATATGACCAATGATGATGTTGTTGACGTTGTTGTGCATAGCATGATTATGTTGTTGATTGTTCCGATGCGTTGTACATGGTGTCTCATGCATGGCATAATGCATTATTACGTTGATGTAGGCTTCGGCCATAGAGCTTTGCTCAGTGTTGATGATGAAGCCACAAAGGCTATTTACGTTGATTGGTACCACATGCATATACCCGTCGGTGTGGGTTGCATTTCATACATACACGTTGTACCCATGGCGTCGTTGCTTGTCGTTTTGCTTATGTTGTTACTTGTTGGTGTTGCTCGTCATTTTGCTTATGTTGTTACTTGTTGGTGTTGTTCCGTAATAGTTGTACTTATGACTGTTGATGTGCTATGGTAGTTATAGTTGCCTATTCTCTAGTATATTATCTATCATATATGCTTTTATGCTGTTAGAGACTCACCCTTTCTGTTTGAATGTTACCTCTACGTGGGTAACGTGCAGGTGGTCGCAAATGAAGACCAAGGGTCTTTTAGTAGCCGAGTCAGTGTCGTCTCTGATACGTAGCACCCGGGGAGGGGAATAACACTGTTTTCAATTGCTTGTTGCATTAGTTGTTTTTGAAACATGGATAGGTGGTTTGGAGTATTTGAACAAATATTCGGGGTTGTAAACTAAGTTGATGTTGTTCTTCGACGTTTTTACTTGATTATACGTTGTTGGCTTTTGAAATGTTGCATGTGACGCTCCATTGCCTGTTTTAAGTTTAATTTCCGCACTCTGATATGTAATAAAACGAACGGGTAGAATTGGGGCGTACAGTTTAAGTTTGGGGGTTTGATAACTCTAATTTATATAGAGTTATTTATACTTCTAAACGTAACAAATTGCTTGAAACCCAAGTACAAAGTGTGTTAAATATAGTGGTATTAGTAAAATAACAACATTCTAGGAGTTATGTGATGAATAATGTAACATCCTGGGCCCTTTTCTTACTTAGTAGGCTACCCAGCGATGCACTCATGATCTTCTCTACCCCCCATGTAGAGTTTTTGCCTTCCGTGGGAATCGAACCTTGTACCCTGAGGCTTAGGTACAAGCTCAATGCATTCCCACTACCAATTGATCTAGTAGCTCAATTGGTAGTTGGAATGCATTGAGCTTGTACCTAAGCCTCAGGGTACAATGTTCGATTCCCACGGAAGACAACAACTCTACATGGGGGGTAGAGAAGGTCATGAGTGCATTGCTGGGTAGCCTACTAAGTCAGAAAAGGGCCCATGATGTTACAAATAAAGCATTTTTGTATATATTTATTGGTATGTTTGATGTGTTTGTTAGTTTTCCTACAGATGATGCTTCTACACCACGATGCTTCTGCACTTAGTGCTTCTGCACCATCCTGCGCTGAAGATTTATAACCCCACAATGGAAGCACCTCAATTCATACCTCTGCTCCAAAACTTCTATGACATCATGCTTTGTTACAATTCACATGGAGCACATGCCCACATGCATAAGGAGGCGCCCACTATAAACATCATCATGAAAGGCTACTCAACACAATTGGACCTCTCCTTATGGAAATGTGCTGAACTCAATCTCCACATCTAAAGATCAGAAAAGCAACCATGGTTAAGCCTCCTTAGGTTAACTTGGTTTTCAAGAAAACCCTCAAGCAAAGAAAATCTCCAAGGCTATAAAAAGGGCCCCCACTTCTCACTTGAAGGGCATCGCATATCTCACTTGATAATATGTAGATCATACACTTTACTTATATTTTAGTAGTTTCATTTCTTATAGTTTTTATAGTAGATAGTTGGCAAGAAGTTGAGGAAGGAATCGACAACTTCTTCCTTCACTTCTTCATCAACTTAGTTAGGTGCAACTGCACTAGGAAGTCAGTGCTTCTGCACTACAAGGCATTTATATGCAAGAGTGCTTCAATTAGTGTAATCTCTACCTTATTGATATCTCTTGTCTTATTATGAGCTAAACCTTTTTTTTATTGAGATGTTCTAACTTTATAATGAACTTTTGAGTAAGTTATTGTGCTTTTTAATGTTGCAAGCATTTTGGGTCTTTTGTTATACTACATCCATCTTATTTTAAGGTTGATCACTTAGAATAAGTAGAGTTATATTCACAGACATGGTTTATAATTAGAAATCAAGACTAATAAGGGTGAGTGTTTTAATGAAGGCTTTGTTAACTTGTGTAATAAAGAAAACTTTATTAAAACCATGTTAAGTTCTAGACATAGGATAACATAGTCCTTAGGGTGAAACAGTGGGTACTTCAAAGGCAGGAGTGAACTTATTTAGCAAGCCCAGACATGGGAAGCTTGTAACGAAACTCTGAAGAAAGTAGCTGAAAAGCACACACTCATGCAACTGCACTCAATGCAACTGCACCTTGGTGCTTCTGCACCTTTGGTGCTTCTGCACCTTTGGTGCTTCTGCACCTTTGGTGCTTCTGCACCTTTGGTGCTTCTGCACCTTGGTGCTTCTGCATCACTAAAAGCATAGAAACTCTCAAAAGAACATTATTTAGTGAAAACATCTCTACCATCTTTCTCAACTAATTTCATTCATATTCTTTTACATATTTGCATTCTATTTTCACTTAACTTAAAAACCCCAAAATTTGTGAGTATAATAATAGTACTAATTTATATGCTTTCTAAACATACATAAAGTTAATCCAATCCCTTTGGGTTCGACCTTTCTTATCATTGTATTACTTGTTTGTGACCCGTGATCCCGACGTAGACGGGTCAAAAATTGATTATTTTAGAAGTCGCAACCCAATTTATTAAATAGGGAAAATTGAGAAAAACCTACCTTAAAATTGTTGGTCTGCGAAAACTAGGTTAGATTCGGGAGTCGGTTATGCAAAAGGCATGGCGAAAACCTAATTTCACTACACCCCTAATACATCTGTCCTAAGATAGTTACCCTAAATTTGATTATGCAAATATAAATTACGAATTTATTTGTTTTACCCAAAAATAAAATTAAATAGTAGAAAATAATAATGACTAATTTAGAAAAGTTTAATTTTGACTTGACGGGGAAGCCCCGCTCCTACGTATCCTCTGGTGCAATAAGGAACTCAAAAGTCACGTAGTTCTTTCTTGAAAAAAAATTGTTGGTTGGTTGGTTTTGTTTTTAAAGGGGTTTGAGATCACCAAGTTGTACAACTCAGGCGTCTTAAACCAGGATCGACAAGATGTCACTTCACAGCCAATCCCTGTTTTTATTTTTTTTAGGAAATAGGTGTTAAAGAAAAGAAAATTGATTATTTGGAAAAAAAAATTAATTAGCTTGACGGGGAAGCGCCGCTCCTACGTATCTCCGTGTGCGGAGAATTAAAGGCTACGTAGTTCTTCTTAAGAAAATGTTTGTTTGTTTTGTTGATTTTAATTTTTTTGAAGGGGTTTGAGATCACCAAATTGTACAACTCAGGCGTCTTAAACCGGGTTAAGGGTTTGATAAGATGTATATCTCAATCAGACCCATTTTTATTATTTTTAGGAATGAAAACTATTTTTTGTTTTGAACGTCAAGTATTAAATATGGATTAAAAATATTTTCTAGAATTTAAATAAGTAGAGAAAGTTAAAATAGGGCATATAGTGATGTTATTACAACTAGTTTATAATAAGAAAATAAAATAAACAAATAATAATATAATACAACAAAAACAATTGAAATAAAGATAAAAATGGAACCTCATAGTGGTCAAGGAGAGCGCTAAAATTCATTTTCATGTTTTGATAGTCTTGTCTATCCTCATAGGTCCAATATCAAACTTCACCTTTCGGTACTTCGTTTGAAATTTGATTTATGAATTGATACGATGAGGTTAGATTAAAAACCAAGTTCTAATAAGATAGAGTTTAGTCTTGGAATTGATTAGGGACCCATCATTGGATTGTTTCCCACAACCCCAAGACTAGGAAATCTACTCACACATGATCATAGTAGATGATGGAGTAGAAGATGAAGACATAAAAGTAAATGACGGAATGTAAACAAAGTAGTAAAGAACTGAAATGTAAAGAAGAGAAATTAAAATGGCAAGAAGGTAAAGGACATGAAAATAAAAGAACAAGAGCTTGAGAGAAATGCAAGAACTTAGATTAAACTTTGGAGTGAGATTACAAAATGAGAAAGTCTGTGTTTTGCCTCTGAAATGAGAGCTTTATATAGCCTAGGATGAGTAGACAAAGCTCTAAATTCGAGTTACAATCCATAACGAAGAGAATGGGAAGAGTTTTGTAACATCTTTTAACTCTGCAGAAGGCGCACGGATCGTGCTTAGGAGGCGCATGGATCGTGCTTATCATAAAACTTTTGGAATTCTCAGCTGCGAGCATCACGCACGGGTCGTGCTTGCTTGGCGCACGGATCGTGCCCTTTGCCTTTGCTATTTTCTTCCTTTTTCCTTCAAAACTTGCGAACAGGACGCACGGATCGTGTTGGAACACGCACAGACCGTGCGTTTGCTTCTGATATTTAGCTTTATTTTGCTTAATTTTTCTCCTTTTCCTTTTGTCTTTTGATCCTTTCTCATTAATCATCCAAAATTCCTCATTTGCTGCATAATTAGGCCTGAAAATAAAAACTAACAATTTGTAGTAAAATAGTCCAAAAATTGAACTAAAGTCCTACAAAGTTTATTTAATTTAACGACTAAAAACACACTAAATTTGGACTTATCAAACTCCCCCATGCTTGAGACTTTGCTTGTCCTCAAGCAAGATAAATCAAAATAAGCAGCACAAATTAATAAAGGCATTCTCAAAAAGTCCAACAACAAATATAGCCAAATAAAGGACCAAAAACTGAAGCATACGACGGATATAAGATAGTATCACAAATGAGGTGTTAGCTGGTTGCCCAATTAGATGCTTATGACCTGAAAACTACAATTCTGCGAATAGGGCACTCGCTCACCATCTCTCTGAGTGTTTAGGGACTTGGGAAGTTATGCACACAAGTTTCATCAAAACGCACATTGCCATAGGCTTGTAAATTGACCGATTCTTCACTAAAAAGTCACATTCATGCCAAAGATTGGGGTTTCATGGGTTATAATGGGGCCTTGGTGTATTAGAGTTGGGTAGGATATAAGAAAGAAGGGAGAAACAAAGGGCTAAAAATAAAATCAATCAAAGCAACCCTTGAAATTAAAAATGGAGCTTCCATCTACATTGCAATTTTTGCCCAAAACTCCAAATTTCATTCCACTTCATTTCTTCATTTTTCACTTGAACCTAATTCTTTAATTTGATTTTCTTTTCTTTGAGTGAACTCTCTCTTTTGATTTCCTTTCCCTTAGGCTTTTTCTTCTCTTAATTCACCTTTTTCCTCCTTTTTGCTTGCTTTTCATTTCTTTTTCCTATTTTGAATTTTTTTAGGAGGAAAAAGGGCCATTTGTATCCACAACAACTAGCTTCATGTCCATGAGATAAACAATTGAGACATAGGACAAAAACTGCAATTTCCAATAGTTGCTCCAATCCAATTTCAAGGTTACCACAAAAACAAAACAAAAATTCTGGGTGTCAAAGGAATAAATATCATAGGCTCAAGGGGGCAACTAGAGGGAAATATATATCAAACGACTAACTCTCAGGCCTTAAGAAAAACATTTTTTGCTTTAAAACGGTCAATAGACAAGTTCTAGAATGATGCAATTTTGAGAAACACACTCAGCAAAGAAAAAGGGGTACAAAGTATATGATTTCAGTAACATCCCCTTGTGAAAGCTCTAGATCTCACATTTAGTAGTTTGGTTCACAGAAAGTATAAAACAAGTGCAGTGCTAATTTTCAGTTTCCAGCATAACAATCGTCACAGTCATATTCAAACACATGTCTGTCATACAAATCAGTTTTGTGGTCCTAAAAAAAACTAAACTCTATTTTTTTTCTTTTTCAATGCAACTATTAATAAGTGCTGAAAATTTTACATTTAATTTGCAGAAAAACATTAGCAGCAACTCAAGACATGGGAGAATTCAAGACTCACTAACTTAAAACAGCAAAGCAATAGAAAAAAAAATGCAATAAAATAATAGAAATACCCCTCCATGCTTGTACTAAGCATTGTCCTCAATGTTTTGCAAATAAAAACAACATGAAAGGGGTAGGAGTAGCTCACATGTTTACTGCTGCCCAGACGGAGGAGCCTGATGAATATTGAAATGTTGCATCAAGGAGTGAAGCATATCTGTCATGTGCTCCATCTGCTGACTGTGATGGAATTGGTCTTCTCTTATCAATTGTAGCTCTGCTCCCTGCCTCTGCTGCTCACCTTCAATTCTTGCGCACCATGCTTCCATATTAAAATTAGGGTCATTTTGCACTTCCTGCTCAGCTCTCTCTCTTGGACTGGCACTTCTTGGGGCATATCTCCAGCAGCATTTAGGTACAACCAGTTCTCTGGGTTTCTTGTGTCTGTCCTAGCCGTGTTTGGCAATAGGATGGACTTTTGCTTGTCAACTAACAGATGAAACCTTGTTCTTGCTCTATTCACTACCCTGACCAAAAACATGCTGCTGCATATATCCAGATCAATGCTTATGCTTCCTTCCAGTATTGCTAAATTGACCAACCTGTCACTCAGCCCCAACTTTTCAACTATGTAAGTCACCAGCCATCCAACCACAATGTCACCCTTAACAAGCTCTACAACACGAGCCAAATTGCTAACGATATAGTGATAGGTATTTACTGGCATTTCATTTACCATTGCCCACAATAGAAAAATTTCACTAGTCCTAATGCCACCTATTTCACTCCTGCCAAATACAGTACAAGCCATTACCCTAGCAATATACCGATAGACCGGATTATGAATCGAACTTGCCTTTGCAGTCCTTGCCTCATAGTGACCCTCACCAGTAATTTGGGTCCAAAAAACTTGAGGGTGATACCCTTCTGGCCTGACAGTTGGGTCTCTTGAATCATGTATTAACCCCGCATTAGCAAATCCTAGTTTCTCACAGAAATCATCAAATGACATTTCATAATTCTCATTGAAAAGCCTAAAGGACATCTTATGACTTGGGTCGGTGACACTACTCCTAACTTCAATACAACATAAAGAACTTAACAATTCAAGAGTTAGACCAACATAAGTGGCCCGAGGAGGTGACAAAAAATCCAACCATCCAAGATTGTTCAATAACAGTCGCACGTTGTCCTCTATCCCTAGTGTTGACAGAGTAAGATAAAAGTCAGGATACCTTGTGGCGACTACTGTCCTTTCATTAAGAGTCACAAACCACTCCCTTTGAGCTTTGTCCTTGAAAATGATCTCGTGCTCATTACTTGCACTCGAACCAGCCCTCTTTTTTCCTCTACCAGTAGAAGTACCGGCAACATCAACAGTTTTTGCCTTCTTGGGTACCATGGTTCGTTCTCACAAAATTGGGGTTTTAGGGTTTTGGATAATTTGGGATTTGTTTTTTTTTAAATGGTGGTGAAATAAGGTGTTTTTGGTGATGGGTATTGAATATTGGGTGGTAATTTGGTGTTTTGTTGAAAATTGGAGGTTGTTTGTGGAGGTTTTAGTTTATGGGTATGGGGTATACGAAATTTGGGGGTTTTGTGGGGAATGAGTGAATGATGATTTTGATGGGGAGGTTGTGGGTAATTGTTTTGGGTTAAAATTTGTGAAGTTTGGTGAAGATTTAAGTGTTTTTGGGTGTTTGGAAGTTTTGGGTATGCAGGTTTGACGTTTTGGAGAAGAAGAGAAGAAGAAGAAGATGATGGTTTAGAAGTGAGAGAAATCGGGTGACTTACTTGGTTTTTGTGAGACACGGATTCAGTATCAGACAGCGCACGGATCATGCTTGATCCACGCACGGGTCGTGCGTATCGTTCTCAAATTGCAGTGCTTTGTTTTAATTCACGCACGGATCGTGCTATAATTGCGCACGGACCGTGCTTGATCCATGCAATTACAGCTGCCAATTTTCTCCAGTACACACGGGTCGTGCCATGCTGCGCACGGATCGTGCTTCTCTCTCAGCACTAAAAATTCATTGCTCAATTTGGGTCACGAAGGACCAAAACAGTTCCCTTTTCAACTTCATCACCTACCAAATACGTTTTCAATCTCTTACCATTAACTTTAAAAGCTCCAATTTTTCACTCCAAATTTCAACAACTCCGAAAGGATAAACCTGACGGACTTGGAATGAACCAGACCATCTTGATCTTAATTTTCCTGGGAAGAGCTTCAGTCGAGAATTGAAAAGTAGCACCAAATCCCCTGATTTGAAATTTCTACGAAGGATCCGCTTATCATGCCATCTTTTGGTTCTTTTTTTATAGATTCTAGCATTTCCATAAGCGTCCAATCATTCCAATTCATTCACCTGAAGTTTCCTTTTCTCACCAGCCAAACTCATGTCTAAGTTGAGGGTTTTAATGGCCCAATAAGCCTTATGCTCCAGCTCTACCGGAAGATGACAAGACTTCCCATAAATTAGTTTGAAAAGAGTCATTCCTATGGGAGTCTTTTAAGCTGTCCGATATGCCCAAAGAGCATCATCAAGCTTTATTGACCAGTCCTTCCGAGAAACAGACACAGTTTTTTCTAAAATGCTTTTTATTTCTCTGTTTGAGACCTCAACTTGGCCACTAGTTTGGGGGTGATAGGGTGTTGCAATCTTATGCTTGACACCAAACTTTCGTAACACTTTCTCAAATTGTTTTGAAATGAAGTGAGACCCTCCATCACGTATGGCCCTCCATCACTTTCGTAACAATTTCTCAAATTGTTTGGAAAAATTTTCTTTTTGAAAAGCTTTATGACCACTTGTGCAGCATTTGTTGGCGAAGCAATGGCTTTGATCCATTTAGACACATAGTCGACCGCAACAAGGATATACTGATTTCTGAAAGAAGACGGAAATGGTCCCATAAAGTCAACTCCCCAGACGTCAAAAATTTCGACCTATAGAATGTTGTTTAGGGGATTTCGTTCCTTTTGGAAATGTTCCCAGTGCGTTGACACTGGTCACATTGAGAGGCAAAGCGATGCACATCTTTAAAAAGAGATGGCCACCAATAACCAGAATGAAGAATTTTAAAAGCTGTTTTCTGAGAACTGGCGTGGCCACCGTAAGATGAAGAGTGACAAAACATTAAAATATTACTTGCCTCGTCCTCCGGGATGCACCTTTTGAAAATACCATCTGACCCTCTTTTGAAAAGATAAGGACCATCCCAGTAGTAATGCTTGATATCATGGAAGAATTTCTTCTTCCGGTGGTAGTTCAAATCTGGAGGTAACACCCAAGCCACAAGATAATTTACAAAGCCTACATACCATGGTGCTTCAACTTTCACCAATGAGAATAGCTACTTACTCTCATTATTTTCTTGTAGATCACTCTCATTGTTTTCTTGTAATCTTGACAAATGATTGGCAACCACATTTTTGGTGCCTTTCTTTCCCCTGATCTCAAGGTCAAATTCCAGGAGAAGCAGGATCCACCGGATCAACCTCGGCTTAGCATCTTTCTTGTTCATCAAATATTTTTGATTGCCGAGTGATTCGTATAAATGATGATTTTGGATCCTACCAAGTACTGCCTGAACTTGCCAATGGCGAAGACTACCGCCAACAATTCTTTTTCAGTAGTGGCGTAGTTTACCTGAGCTTCATCCAGAGTTCTGCTTGCATAGTAAATGGCATGCATTTTCTTGTCCTTCTTTTGTCCAAGAACCGCCCCAACTGCGTAGTCAATTGCATCACACATAATTTCGAATGGAAGATTCCAATTGGGTGGCTGCATGATTGGGCAGTAGTCAAGGCTTCCTTCAACCTGCAAAAAGCTTCTAAACACAAGTCATCGAAAACAAAAGCTACATCCTTAAGGAGCAAACTTGTTAGTGGTTTAGAAATTTTTGAAAAGGTTTTTATAAAACGGCGGTAAAACCCGCATGACCTAAGAAACTTCTGACTTCTTTGACCAAGGTAGGAGGAGACATTTTTTCAATAATTTCAATTTTTGCTTTGTCTACCTCAATGTGTCCAAGCACTATACCTTCTCTTACCATGAAGTGACACTTCTCCCAATCACTACAAGAAAAACTGTTTTTACCGGCCAGGACTTTCCGGCGGATTTAGATCCGCCGAAAATTTCCGACGGATTTTAGGACTTACCGGCGGATTTTATCCGCCGAAACATTACCGACGGATTTTGTGGTTTTTCCGGCGGATTTTTTTCCTCCGGAACATTTTCGGCGGAATTTTAGGTATTTCCGGCGGATTTGAGTCTGCGAATTTTTTTTTTTTGTAAAAACACATCCGCCGATAAGGTATTTTTCGGCGGATTTTTTTTGAAAAAAGCGCGGGGTAAATCCTCCGGAAACCCCATAAATCCGCCGGTAAATGACATATCCGGCGGATTCTGCCTTTTGACCGTTTGACTTTGTTTCTTCTACATAAATCCCTTCTCCAGATGCTGTATTTGATATGTTCGGTTGCAGGTATGATCCAATTCGTTACCGTCATTGAACGAAATGCTAGGAGGATTTCCATTCCAAATGAGATTTGGGGCAAAAAAACCATTGTGGGGCAAAAAAAAAGTTATATACCAAAGTAGGGTAAATTTTTTTTTAGTACAGAAGTCGCCCCTTGCAGCAGCGACTTCATTACTGTGTTTTGCAAAATTTTTATAAAATTCAGTCCAGAAGAAACCAGAGAAGACCCATCACCCGATTCCATAATAGAAACCAGAGAAGAAAACATGGTCTCACCAACATCTGGTGAAGACCCACGTTTAAGAATCGGTTATTTTCTAAACCCTTGCATAGAAAAAGAAGACTCACCTCCACCTCACTGTCTTCCACCCCATTTTCCCATCTAGATCTGAAACTTGTAAAAACATGCCAATAGAAGTAAGATACAAGGGGTGGCGAGCACCACCAGACGAATGGAAAACATGGGTCCAAAAATTACAACTCAGGTATGAATACTTATGGTCAAAAGCTGGAATACATAATGCTATCAAAGCTTCTACATTTTAAATCAAACGTGATGATGAGTTGATTCTTGGAATACATAATGCTATCCGGCTTTGTTGTTACCCAGTTGTAGTTTTTTACTGTTATTTTGTTTATCAATAATTGTAATTGAACGTCACTGATTTAGTAATGAATAAATATTGAGTTGATTATTTTTTGGTTTACAGTACCGTTTAAACTAAACAACAATTTTATTATTAAAAAGCGTCACCGTACATAAAACTTGAAATACACGAAAATGATAAAAGACAGAAATTACTGAGCTGGTGGAGTTAAACGACTAAGGATCTCAGCGACGGTCCGTGTGGTTTCCACGTACAAATGCAGATAACCCTTCCATTTAAACAGGACATAAATGGACATCATTGCTTGAACGTCATCGTCGTTCTTGACATCCATTGTAGACCATTGCACACGTCTATCAGACCAATCGGGTTTCCGATAAACTATACGAGTTATCTCTCGCTCGTCGCCCACCACTTGCACCTTACCCAGCAGTTTATCTTTTAGGGCAGTGAATGTTATGTTGTGTTTAAGCCTACACTGCATTGTGTCTCGCCCCTCGAAACAGACACCATCAACTTTGTTGGTGATGATGCCCTGATGATGAATGATAGTGAGGGAAGAATCCTCTGAGTATTGTGTTAGGGGCATTTTTTTGTGTTTATACGATTTCGTGGAGAAGAAGCAGAGAAGGGGTTATGGTTTTTGTGAAGTAGAAGGGAAAGTTGAAGCCGATTTTATAATAGGCGTTGGGAAACAGGAGCCGTTGATCAAAATTTTAGATCACAAATTTGATCCGTTTATTTTTAGGTATTTCCGGCGGATTTTTTGATCTTTCCGGCGGATTTTAGGTATTTACGGCGGATTTGGGTCTACGAAACAATCCGCCGGAAATACCTAAAAATCCGCCGGTAATGACCAACCGACTAAAATCCGCCGGAATTGTCATTTCCGGCGGATTTTTTGAAAAGAGCGGGGAATTTGATTTTTGAAAATCCGCCGGAAATCCCCTAAATCTGCCGGTAAGTGACATTTCCGGCGGATTCCCCTTTTGACCGTTGAACTTCGGTTCTTCTATATAATCCCTTCTCCATTCTCCACTTCTTCTTCACACCTCTACCAATACGCTCATTCTCTCTACTAAATCTCTTCTTGAAATTCCTCTCTTCCTCTCTCTACTAAATCTCTTCCTCTCTTTGGCAAATTTCTTCGATCTAAGGTATGTTAGTACGTAACATGAGTTAATAGTTTTAGTTTTTGAGTTATTTTATAATATGAGTTTGTTACTAATTGTGGTGTTGTTTGTTTAGGTATTGTTTGAGTTTGCGTTCCTCATTTTTCCTCTTTGTTCGAGTTGGGGATACGCTTCAAGTCAGAGTCTTCTCTTCACTACAGTTAGTTATCAAAGTAAAGTAATTAATATATCAATATATATGTGGATTTTTTGTTTTTAGTGTCTAAAAAAATTTTACCAACTTTTGGTCACCGTAAAATTTGGATTTTTTTTAGTACTTGGTGACTTTTAATAACGCTTATTGTTGATGATTTGATTACATGTTCCTGTGTCTCATTGTAGTGTCTTAGAAGTTGGTTTTTTCAAATTACATTTTTGGTACAATATTATAATCAATAAAATATTAATTACTTCACTATTTATAGTAAAATTTTGTTTGCAATAATAATACAAAATAATTTATATTGAAAAAACTTATTTATTAAGTTCACTTATAAATTTTATTAACAGATATTGTCTTATAAAAATTGAAATTTAAAATTAAATTTTCAATTATTATTTATAATGTGTAAATTATTAATATATAACATTATATTAAAATTCATTGTGTTGCGGTAATTGATAGTTTATTGATATATCAAAATAAATAATTAATATATCAATATATATCAAAATATAAAGTAATTGATTGTTTATTTGATAGTTTATTTCATTTACGTTGTAGTATAGTACATAGATCGATCTTGAAATTATGGATCGTAGTTGGATGTATGATCGATTGTTTCCTGGAAGATCCGGTTTAAAGCGACGTTTTGTAGAAGGAGTAGAAGAGTTTATTTTTTGTGCTAAGGCCCATGAAGAATTTGCGCGACAAGGCGGTATTAGATGTCCGTGCTTGAAATGTTCCTTTCGATTTATAAAAAATGAAGAATAAGTTAGACTTGATTTGTACAATAATGGGTTTAAGCCAAATTATTGGATATGGACTCGTCACGGGGACGTAGGACCAGGGGTAGCTGCTGCAGTTCCTGTGGTTAATGTTTCGGTTGAAGTAGTAGCTCCCACATCAAGTAGTTATCCAGCGACTACGACATTTGAAGGCCAAATTATACAACCGTTAGATGTTTATCAGGGAATGATATCTGATGCTGTTGGAGTAAATTTGGATTTTGAAGAACCAGAATTTGATGCTGAAGAAGTTCCAAATGAGGAAGCTCACAGGTTTTACATGTATTTGAGTGAGACAAATAAACCATTATTTGAAAGATCTAAAGACTCAAAATTATCAATGTGTGTTCGGTTGTTGGGTATTAAGTCTCAATTTAATGTTGCTGAGTTGTGCATGGATTTTATGACCAAAATGATGTTGGATGCAACCCCCATTAGAGGGCTTTTGCCACAAAGTTATTATGAAGCTAAAAGACTGGTATCGAAGCTTGGCTTAAAATCTAAAAGAATTGATTATTGTGTGTCTGGTTGCATGCTCTATTATAACAATGAGTTTGGCATACATGATGGAGAGTTGTCGGAATGCAAGTTGTGTGGAGAGCCACGCTATCGTGTCAGTGGGAAAGGGATGAGCAGAGGCAAACCGGTTCCACAAAAAGCAATGTTCTATCTGCCGCTTATACCAAGGCTACAAAGGTTGTTTACTTCAATGGTGACCGTGGGTAAAATGATGTGGCACAATCAAAATAGAAATAATTCTGGTGAATTACGTCACCCATCTGATGGTGAAGCTTGGAATCATTTTGATCGTGTTCATCCATATTTTGCCAGTGATCCACGCAATTCGGCTTGGTTTATGCTCTGATGGTTTCACACCATATATTCAAGCCTCGACGATGCCGTATTCATGTTGGCCAGTTATTGTTACCCCATACAACCTTCCTCCAGAAATGTGTATGTCTAAACCATACATGTTTTTAAATTCTATTATTCCAAGCCAAGTAATCCAACAGCTGGTATTGACATATATTTGCAACCTTTGAGTGATGACCTAAAAAGGTTGTGGAATGGTGTTTTAACTTATGATGCAGCACGCAAACAAAATTTTGTGATGAGGGCGGCTTTGATGTGGACCATTAATGACTTCCCTGCCTATGGAATGTTATCTGGATGGGGGACACATGGTAAGATGGCGTGTCCGATTTGGATGGTTGACACAAAGGCTTTTAGTCTTAAATACGGAGGAAAAACTTCATGGTTTGACTCGCACCGTAGGTTCTTACCTATGGATCACCCATTTAGAAAGCAGAAATATGCGTTCATCAAGGGAAATGTTGAAACAGCTAGACCTCCTCGTAGGTTGACACCAGAGGAAGTTTGGAATAGTGTTAGGGATATCCCTCCTGTGGAAGTCGTAGCGGGTGTTGTTTCTCGTCCAGATGGCTATGGACAATGGCACAATTGAACAAAAAAAAGTATTTTTTGGGAACTTCCCTATTGGAAAGATAATCTATTGAGACACAATCTCGATGTCATGCATATAGAGAAGAATTTTTTTGACAACATATTTAACACTGTCATGAACGTGAAAGGTAAAACAAAAGACAATGAGAAAGCTAGGAAGGATATAGACCATTACTGTAGACGAAAGGATTTGTTGTTGGTTGAGCAAGGTACTGGGACTTTGAAACCCAAAGCCAATTATACTTTATCTACCGAACAAGCGAAAGCAGTTTATCAGTGGATAAAAGAGTTGAAAATGCCAGACGGTTATTCTTCCAATTTATCTAGATGTGCGGATGTGGATAATGGGAGGTTGCATGGGATGAAGAGCCATGATTGTCATGTATTCATGGAGTTCTTACTTCCTATCGCTTTTAGTTCGTTGCCAACACACGTTTTGAATCCGCTCATTGAAATAAGTCAATACTTTAAGAATTTGTGTTCTGCAACGCTAAAAGCTGATGATCTTTCAAAAATGGAACAAGACATCCCACTTATCATATGCAAGTTGGAGAGAGTATTTCCGACTGGTTTCTTTGATTCTTTGGAGCATCTACCGATGCATCTCGCATATGAAGCTAAACTTGGCGGACCTGTCCAATATAGATGGATGTATCCGTTTGAAAGGTCAGTTATATTTTATAATATAAGAAACAAGTTTAAAATATATGATTATTATGTTAATTAATATCAGTTTCTCTAGGTTCATGGGTGATTCAAAAAGATCGGTGAAAAACAAAGCTAGAGTTGAAGGATCGATATGTTCTTCTTACTTACACCGTGAAACAACACATTTTTGTTCTTATTATTTCAAGAATGAGTTTGCTCCTGGAAGCAGTCGAAATGAAATGGATACTGAATGGCTTAGACATCATTTAGCTTTGTCTGTCTTTTGTCTACCCGGTCGTCCATCTGGGAAGGAGTCAATTCACTGGCTAACAGATGAAGAGTTAAGGTCAGCACATGTCCATGTGTTGATAAACTGTACTGAGGTGCAACCATTTATTGAGTATGTTCCTCAACATTAACTATCGATCTTAATTAGTTAATATAAAGTAGACAAATGTAACAATTAATTATTCTTTTTAGGGAATTCTTGTCATCAGAGGACGCAAGTGAGCAACAATCCTCTGCTCATATTAATGCACATTTTCCAACGTGGTTTAGGAAACATGTTTATGCCCTCCCACCAACTCCTACCAACCAACACTTGAGGAACATATTAGACGGTCCTCGAAGATGTGTTAAAGAATGGCACACATACTTTGTCAATGGATACAAATTTCACACCAATGAATGGACACAGGGCAGAGAGACGGTAAATAGTGGAGTGTGCATGAAGGGTGTCACTGGAGGAGGTGAAGATGATTTTTATGGTGTGGTTCAACACATATAAGAACTTTCGTACCCCCATCTAGATTTTAGTCAGAAGGTAGTGGTTTTTTTACTGTAATTGGTTTGATCCGTCTGCTCGAGGAACAAAGGTGAATCCAAAGTCAAATACAGTGGACATTAGAATAAGTGATAGATATCGACTGTATGATCCGTTTGTCATTGCACAAAATGTGTGACAAGTCTATTATGTCCCTTATCCATCAACGCGGACTGATAGGCGTGGTTTGTGTGTCGTAATTAAAACAAAACCAAGAGGTCGCATTGAGACAAATGATGACACGGTGGAAGATGTGCCATATCAAATGGAAGAGATGTCTAATGTAAATGAAGTGATTCAAGTTGAACCCATTAGTCGTTTATGTGATGAGCCAAACACCGACGATGAAGTTGATGACGAAGAAGATGCTGATGAAGATGCAACAGACCACATTGGTGTATCAAGAATTCACTCCTCTGATGATGATGATTTTGAGAATGAATGGGATTCCAATTAGTTATTTATGTTTCAACAATATATATATATATATATGTTAACCTATTTTTAATCAACGATGTAATGTATGTTTGTTATGTTTTTATATTTTTGTTTAGTTAACCTTGTTTAGTGTATGTTTATTTGTTTAAATGTATATGTCTAGCATGGCATCTCACTCAGGATTCGATGACGAGACATACGTTCCTCCACCTGTTACGGGTGATTTCGCCAGCCCTAGCAGGCAGAAGACTTCTACTCGCCTAGGGCGTCGTGTTCAGCCTGCTCGTGTTGTTGTTTATGGTGGCAGATATTTGCCACCACCTGGGTCTGAGGGTGCTAGTATTAGTACTGCAGGGGACCCAGTGATTCCTACTGCTACTGAGGGCTTAGCCCCGACAGATGTTGATGCTGATGGGGTACGCACATTCACCGTTGACCGTGAGGTGATCCGGTATACAACTGATGGGCGTATCATATTGGAGACTGCTGGTGATTCGTAAGTATATACATATTATTTATTAATTTATTTTTGTTTCCTTTTATATAACTTATATAATTTGGTGTAATAAAATTCATCTTTTTTTAATGCAGGTTTCTTCCTTCGAAGGCTACAGCTACCGCCATCACAAAAACAATCAAGGAGAATTTCACCAGCAGCTGGAAGAATTGGACGGCTGTTAGAAAAGATACTGAGGCAATTGGGAGGATGGTAAAATCATTTTTGGTAAGTTGTTCTACGAAATAATTAATTAATTTGGTGTATTATCTTATTGACTTGATTAATTAATTTGTCTTATAATTAACAACATTATTGTAAATTTCTTAAATAGGAAAAATGTACATGGTTACCAGAGCAGCAAAGGGAAGTTGAGAGAGTCTTCCATAAGAGATGTTCCCATCGCTATTCTGAATTACTGCGGGAGGCGCGCGGTAAGAATGCGAAGCCATCTTATATGGGAGACTCAACTTGGGCTGGGTTACAGGAGTACTGGCAGACACCAGAATTTAGGAATTTTTGTGAGAAAGGCAAGAAGAACCGGGCTTCTGAAAACGGTGGCTGCACACACACATGGGGGAGTGTTATTACTGCAACGCATCACAGGCGTTTGGTAAATTTATTACTTTATTACTTGATTAATTAATTATTTATAATTAACTAGTCATTTTCATATGTATTAATTAATAATTTGTGTATATATATATATATATATATATATATATATATATATATATATATATATATATATATAGGAGGCGAGGGAACAAAGGGCAATCACTTTGCCTGAGTTGCATCGCTACCTTCATATGCGGGAGGTCACTAGTGACTTTGCTACAGATCGGGCGAGGAATATTTAGGTAAAACTACTTTTACAATTATATATTAATGTTTATTATTTACATTAATCTTTATATCAGGCGAGTAATATTATATTAAGACTACTTTTGCTATAGTTATTTATTTGTTGGGTTATTTTTTCAGGAGAGCTTCCAGGGTGGGCTGACTGAGTACCATCCGTCACAACAGAGCGGTGGGGCAGCTGATATCGATCTAGTGGAGGAGGCTAGAGTAGCTCGCGATATTTGGGAGAGAGCAGTTGGTCCCCAAAAGAGTAATCGTATGGTGGGATCAGGTGGTATTGGACCGGCTGCTTTACGAACAAGCATTATTCCGAGTCTATCAGCTTCACAATATTCTGGATCCTCGAGTACTACTCGCTCTTATGTTCCCAATGCTGGTGAGTTGCATGCTGTTACGCAATTGACGCAGCAACTGAGCGAGGCCCAGCGTCAGTTTGCCGAGCGGCAGGAGCAAAATGAACGTGAGGTGCAGGCGCTTCGGGAGAAAGCCAGGATAGCTGAGGAGCGCATGGAGGAGCAGGCTAGGGTAGCTGCGGAGCAGGCTAGGGTAGCTGCGGAGCAGGCTAGGGTAGCTGCGGAGCAGGCTAGGGTAGCTGCGGAGCAGGCTAGGCTAAATGAGGAGCAGACTAGGTTAGCTGCGGAGCAGGCCAGGATAAATGAGGAGCGCTTTAATTTTTTGCAGGATCACCTGATGTCTCAGCACTCGAGGCCATCCTCATCACATATGCCATCCTACCTGCCGCAGCAGCATTACGGTGGTGCATTTCAGCAGTGGCCTCAGCAGCAGTATGCACCCCAGTATTCCCAGTAGTATGCACCTCAGCCATATCAGCCATACCAATAACCCCAGCAGTAGTCACCCCACCAGCCAAACCAGCCAAACCGGCACCCCCAGCGGCGATCACCCCAGCAGCCCCACATCGATCTTAATAATATCGATTCGATTCGTGCTTTTCTTTCATCTGATGATACCTATTATCAGGGTGATGAGTCAGACCAACAGCCGCCTCAATAGCTTTGGATTATTTTATTTTGTTGTATGAATATTTTTTTTGTTGTATGGATATATTTTTTGTTGTATGGATATATATTTATTTAAATTAATGATTAATTTTCATTCCTAATTTTTATTTTTTTAAATAGTAAATTAATTAATTATTAAATTTTATTTTTTATCAATAATTAGAGTTTTTAATAAAATAATAAATTAAAGTTTTTAATAAAATAATATTAATTTTTTAAACAAAAAAAATAATTTTTATTTTTTAAAAATAATTAATTTTTTTTAAAAAAAAATGGTTTTTCTGGCGGATTTGTGGACTTTCCGGCAGATACTCCGCCGTGGACTTTTCGGCAGATTTGTGGCTTTTCCGGCGTATAAATTCTTACAAATTTTTATGGATTTTCGGAAACTTCCAGCGGATG
The DNA here is from genome assembly GCA_039519185.1 of Astragalus membranaceus. NCBI lineage: Eukaryota > Viridiplantae > Streptophyta > Magnoliopsida > Fabales > Fabaceae > Astragalus > Astragalus membranaceus. The sequence continues at coordinate 20,266,141 of CM076850.1, read as the reverse complement.
TTTCGGAGCCACGAAATCCGCCGGAAAGTCCACATTTTCGGCGGATTTTTGCCTTTTCCGACGGATTTTTCCCGCCGAAAAAACCAATTTTTCTTGTAGTGAATTCAGAACAAGATTTACCTTTTCGCATCTTTCTAGAACTTTTTTTTGGTTGGTTAAACAGTTATCAAAGCTAGACCCATGGACTGAAAAATCATCCATAAATACTTCCATGATGTCTTCATCAAAATCAAAAAAAATTGCCATCATACAACGTTGAAAGGTGGCAGGGGCATTACAAAGACCAAAAGGCATCCTTCGGTAAGCAAAAGTGCCGAAAGGACAAGTGAAAGTTGTTTTTTCTTGGTCATTTGGATGGATAGGTATTTGGAAGAATTCGGAATACCCATCTAAGTAACAAAAATGTGAATGCCTTGCCAACCTTTCCAACATTTGATCAATGAAAGGAAGGGGAAAGTGATCTTTACGGGTCGCTTTGTTAAGCTTCCTATAATCGATGCACATTCTCCATCACGTAACAGTTCTAGAAGAAATAGATTCATTTTTTCATTTTTGACAACTGTTAAGCCTCCCTTTTTAGGAACTACTTGAACCAGACTGTTCCATTTTCTATCAGAAATTGGGTAAATTACCCCAGCATCAAGGAGTTTGAGAACTTCTTTTTTCACAACTTCTTTCATATTAGGATTTAATCTCCTTTGATGTTGAACTGAGGTGCTCGACCTGAAGCGGGTACGAGTAGTCGAGTCCGGAGTCCAACTGTGTAAGTTGATGGGGTGAGCGATCTCTGGTCACGCGCAGAGTTCTGCCGGGGTTGTACCTGCAATGACACTCCGACGCCCAAGTCAATGGAGTAAGAGTTTAAGCAGAGTAACGGTATGGGTTGAGATTGTGTCTACCTGTTTAGTGAGAGCAATCACTCTTTATATAGTAAAAGAGGGGCAGTGTTGGCCATCGGATCAGTATGGTCGATCTCGACCGTTTGATCAAGTGAGCCTCCACGAGGGTAGATCTGAACCGTTGATCTCAGTGGATTCGGGTCATGATTCCTCCAATTTGATAATGGGCCGGTCTTTGGCCTGCCCCGGATCGGTTTGGGCCCAAGGTCCAATCCAGAACAGTTGCCCCCCAAATCGAAGTCGTCCGCGGGACGGGTTCAGGCTTGAGATCGATTGCCCCCAGAGCTGTGGCCTATTTTCTGGGCGGTCACCTGTGCTGAGGTAACCCGCTTATACTTTTTATGCTAAAATCAAGCCAGAGTCGTCCATGTAATGATGTGGCAGTCAAGTTTTGATGGATATGGCATTTTGCTTTTGATGTGATCGAAAAAACGTTCCGCGTTTTCCAAAGGGGGGTGTAATGATGCTGGTTCAATTTCCAAGAAACGCAATTAATGCTGAAAAAGGAGGGTCGTGTCGCTTCGATTTTTTTTGGCTGGTCCCCTTATATATAGGGCTCTCATTCCTTCATTTCGTGCTTTACCTTTGTATCAGTTGCTCTGAGAATGACTTGTATTTGCTCCGAGAACGACTTGTATTCTCCGGCGAGCGACTACTTCGGGGATATTCTGACGAGGTGCTCCCTGGTGAGCGACTTAATACTCCGGCGCGACTATACTCAGGACCATCTCGTGCTCGTGATTGCTATGTCGACCAACTTATCTCCCACACCAGGCAATCAGCTCTATACTATTCTTTAGTTTAATCATTATCTTTACTTTTGTGAGGAGGGGGTGTCGGGCCGTCGCCCCCTTCTGCAGATTCTAGACGACCCTGACTCCCTTGCCCCCTCCTTACAGGGTAACTTTATTTTGCCACGGATATCATGATCGTCCAGTCGAGAGTGGAGTTATGAGTGATTCTCTTAATTCTCAATCTGAAGATCGTCCGTCTACATCTTCTACAGACCTGTCTAGCTCGAGTACATATTTCGAGAGTACTCCTTCTATTGATACTTCTATTCATCCTTCCCTCATGAGGGCGTCATAGTCTGCCACTTCCGCCGAGCGGTCGCCCCCTCGATTAACGGAATACAACATTGAGCCTTCTGGCGACGAGCTAGGACGCCCATCCTGGGCGGGGAAACGATCAAGCTGACGAAGAGGCCGCCCATTCTGGGCGGGGAAACGATCAAATTGACGAAGTTGAGGAACCGGACTAGGGCGGCGTGATTGGTGAAGATCGCTCTTGGGTTTCGCTGACTGTGATTGACAAAGTGCCTTCGATACTCCGTCCTGTGGATGAGTTGCTGCAGTACTATGCAGAAATGGTAGGCGACTCAGGTCAGATATGGGCGATCGAAGGTCCTTCCATGGACGAGCATGTAGCGGTTGTTCCGTCGACTTTAAAATTTATCATGTATTCGAACGTCCTACGAGACATGAGGGTTCGTCCACCATTTACCCCTTTTCAACGCTCCGTTCTTTGCTATCTTGGGGTCGCCCCATCCCAGTTGCATCCAAATACCTAGGTGTTCATCAAAGTGTTTGAGCAACTCACGGGCGTGATGGGGCGTGATTGCTCTCGCTCACTTTTCTTTAAGATCTTTGAGATGAGCAGACGGCCCGAACCTGGGAGTAACAGGAACCGGTGGGATCATCTAAGCATTAAAGGTCAGCAAGACTTCAAAATCTTCAAGCCCTACTCCGACTCCTTAAAGCCCTGGAAGCATTCTTTTATGTGGGTCGTGCCTGTTTGTGAAAATGCTCGTAAAACGGTCGGGTCTCTTGATGGCCGAGGTCGAGTGACCGGTCATAAATTCCCTATTGCATGGACCTACGCGCATTATCGCCGTACCCCAATTACTTACAGGACCAGATGTTGACTTGGTGAGGACGATCTGGAAACCATAAGATTGCTCGAGAACATGGCCTCCTAGATGGATGAGGAATTGATTAAGTCCTACCAGTTTACTCGGGCTCGGGGCGAAGACGAATTCAAAGTCGTTCTTGGTGCGAGCCGTTCTCATTTTTTCTTGTTTTTTACGTTTACGCTCTTGGCGGGGATGAATTCGAATTGTTTTTAACAGTTCTTCTTTTTGCTTGTAGGTGAAATGACAGGTATGAGATATGAGGAACTTATGAGGAAAGCCAGGAGGGGAAAGAAACCCCCAACCGCCCCTCCAGCGATTGTTGACGTACCTTCCCCGGGCGACGGGGAAACGGCCACAGGTGCAGATCGAGGAGGTGACTCGCTTTCCTCTGTGCCTGGCTCTGGGAAGAAGAGGGATCGCCATCAGCACGCTGTTGGGACCAGTGGAAAGGACACTGACATCGACCCCCCGCATAAGAAGACCAAGGGGGCGAAGGAGGTTCAGAGGAGGTCGACCTCTAACTTAGATATGGACGAGATCTCTGAGGCGGATTTCGACCGCTTTCGTCAAGACCCTCTCCTCTTCATGGTTGAGGTGGCCAAGGCTGGTTCACGCCTGATCACAAAACTCAAACAAGGAGAAGCGGATCGGACCGGGGGTAAACGTCTTCTTGCTCAAAATTTGTGGTTGGAGGGTGATAATTTTGATAAAACCGACAAGCTAAATCGTGCTTATGACTATATCTCAGAATTGCGGGGGGAGTTGGAATCCCTGGAGAAAAAGTATCAAGAATCTGAAGCCGCTCTCAAGCCTACTGCTGATGCTCTTATGGAGACGAAGAGGTCGCTCTCCACCATGACCAAAGAGCGGGACGAGGCCCTGGCTGCCCAAGCTGAAGCAGAGCGGAAGGCGCAGTCAGAGACAACCAAGGTTGACGAGTTGTCTAACCAGGTGGACGAGTTGTCGAACCAGGTCAAGGAGCTGGGGAATGAAGTAGCCGACCTGAAGAAGAATATTAATGTTCTAGAGAAAGAGAGGGATGAGGCTTTGGAGGAATGTGACCGGGTGGTTGAGTCTACACTGGCCATCTGCAAAGAGGGATTTGATGAAGCTTTGGCACAAGTGCAGTACGTCCATCCTGACCTCGAGATCAACCCCAATATAATCAATCATGCCCACTCTCTCATCGATGGTCACATAGTATATCCCGCAGAGAGGGACGAGCAGGGGAGGATCATAAGGGAGGAGTCTGTGGTGTATGAACGACCCTTGTAATTTTTGTAATCTTGGTTTACTTTTTCTGTATTTGGGCGGCCTTGAGGTCGTTCTTTTTGTTGTAATAAGTACTTCTATTTGATACTCGTTTGCCTTATCTTTATTTTATCTTCGATTTATGATCGTTCTTTTGTTTTTATTTATCATCGAGTAGTCACCCCGGGTGGTCTTACCGAATTTCTATCCGTGTTCAACCCGTCCTTAGGGGTGTGGCTATCCATCGAGGACACTCGGTGTCATCCACGGGCAGTTTACCAGATTTTTATCCGGTTTGAACTCGGCCCCTGGAGGTGCGACCATCTTTTTAGGCGGCTTCGTTTGTAGCTTGGTTCGACCAAGTACATTATTACGAACAGGCAATTTACCAAACTTCAGTTTAGTTTTATCTTGCCACGTAAGTCACTGTTGTAGTCGGCCCAAATCGATTTAGGTTTTATCGAACCTAGGGCGGGAAAATGTACTTGAACATAAAAAATAGAGAAATGCCTCGTTTTATTTATGACCATGATTAAGATCGTTTTGGCCGGTTTACATGACTCGCTTCTCAATGTAATATTCTTTCATTGCAACATTCTTTCATTGCTTCCAATTATATGAAGTATCTTCTCATGTTCATCGTGTTCCAAGTTCTTTGAATAGGCCCTCTATTCATCGTTTCAAGTTGGTAGGCTCCCTTCCCCATCTTCGAGACGACCCTATAAGGGCCATCCCAATTGGGGGCGAGCTTCCCCTGAGAAGCATTCTTCTGACCGATGCTGGCTCTTCAGAGGACGAGCTGTCCCAGTGCAAAATCTCTTGGGACCACCTTGGCATTGTTCCTAGTGGCCATCGCTTGCTTGATCAGCGCTTCTCTTAGGGCGGCCTGTGAACGGAGTTGTTCGATTAAATCTAGTTCTTCTCCGATTGCCTCCTCATTTTCTGGGGGAGGTTTGGGGTTCGTTGTTCTCCAGATTAATTCCCGATCTCGACTGGGATAATCGCGCCCGTACCATATACTAATTTGAAAGGAGACTCGCCTGTGGTAGAGTGGGGGTTGTTCTGTACGCCCACAATACGTGTGGGAGTTCTTCTACCCACTTTCCTTTTGCCTCATCTAACCGCCTCTTCAGCCCGCACAAGATCACTCTGTTGGCGGCCTCCGTCTGACCGTTGGTCTGGGGGTGCTCAACTGAGGTGAAGTGCTGCTTCACCCCTAGATCAGTCACGTACTCTTGAAAGTTTTTATCCGTAAACTGGGTACCGTTATCTGAGACCAGTACTTCAGGAATCCCGAAACGGGTGAGTATGTTTTTCTTGAAAAATTTCAAACAGTTTCTGGACATGTTGGTAGCCAGAGGTTCGGTTCCACCCACTTGGTGAAATAATCCACCGCAACAATCAAGTATTTGAATTGCCCAGGGGCGACTGCAAACGGACCCAAGAGATCGATCCCCCACCATGCAAACGGCCATGGCGCGGTCATGCTGTTGAGTTCGACCTGGGGAGCGACATGAATGTCTGCATGTCGCTGGCATTTATCACATTTCTTTACTAGCTTTTTTGCGTCGTCCTCCATTGTGGGCCAGTAGTATCCCGCTCTTAATGCCTTTTTTGCTAAAGCTCGAGCTCCGAGGTGGTTTCCACAAATCCCCTCATGTATCTCCCTTAAGACATAATTAGCCTCTTCTAGGGGAGACATTTCAAGAGGGGTATAGAGAATCCTCTTCGAAATAGCTTCCCCTCAATCACCGAGTACGATGCTGCTCGCCTACGTATCAAGGTAGCTTTTTTATGGTCGCCTGGTTCTTCTCCATCTCTAATGTATCTGATGATGGGGTCGATCCAGCAATCTTCTAGATCGACCATGCAAATATCTGAATGCGAAGCGGTGTCTAGTCGTACACTGGGTTGAAGTAGGACTTTTTGAATGACGCTTCTATGGTTCCCAGGGTTTTTCGTGCTGGCCAATTTTGATAATATGTCCGCCCTAACGTTTTCTGATTGAGGGACGTGTTTCACTGCTGCGTATTCAAAGTGTCCGATTAGTTCTCTCACTCTTGCCAGATACCTTTGCAAGATTACGTTCTTGGAATCGAACACTTCTTTGATTTGGGTTATAGCCAAGAGTGAGTCTGAGTGCAGCTCTACTCTCTTTACGTTGAACTCGGGGGCAAGCAAAAGTCCAGCAATACATGCTTTGTACTCCACCTAGTTGTTGGACGTTGAAAAAGAGAGAGTTAAAGCCACTTCGATAGTCGTTCCCTCAGTGTTCGCAAGAATCAAGTCGGCCACGTGTAAGGTCCAAACTGGCGTTAGCGTTGCAGGGATCGGGGTCATCTCAGCCAGAAAGTCGGCCAATGCTTGGGCTTTAGTGGCCGACCTGGGTTCATATTTGAAGCCAAACTCCGATAGCTCAATCGCCCACTTTATCATTATTCCTGCTAGGTCCGGCCTGTGGAGGATTTTCCGTATGGGTTGGTCCGTCCTCAAGACGATCTGATGGGCAACAAAGTATGCCCTTAATCTTCGAGCGGCCACAACCAATGCCAGGGCCAACTTTCCAATTTTCTGGTACCTGAGCTCAGGACCTTGAAGTGCTTTACTAATAAAATAAATAGGATTTTGCTTGGAGTCACCTTCCCGTATCAACACTGCGGCCAGTGCCTCGTCGGTGATCGCTAGGTAGAGGTACACACTTTCTCCTGGCTCCGGTGTTGTTAGTACAAGAGGTTGCAGTAGAGTGGCCTTCAGCTGATCTAGAGCCTGATCGCACGCGGGTGCCCAATCAAACTCTGTCTCCTTCTTGAGCAGTTTAAAAAGTGGGAGCGACTTGTTTGCTGTTTGGGCAATGAATCGTGAAAGGATGGCCACCATCCCGTTTAATTTTTGTATTTCTTTTTTGGTAGTGGGCCGCCTCATTTCAGTCACAGCTCGGCATTTATCCGGGTTGGTCTCAATTCCTCTTGATCAGGTGGGTACATGGCGATCTGGTTATATCCCGAGTACGCATCTAAAAATGATAGTAGTCGGAACCCGCTGGCATTGTCTACCAATCGATCCACACTTGGGACTGGGAAGGCTAGGACATGCGCGATTGAGGTCAGTGTAATCTACACACATGCGCCAATTCCCATTGGCTTTCTTGACTAGAACCACGTTTGATAACCATGTGGTATATTTGATTTCTTTCATGAAGCCTGCCTCGATCAAGTCTTCGACGGCCTTTACGGCATCTTGTGCCTTTTCCTCTTTCTGAACACGCCTCCGTTGAGCAACCCACCTGAATGACGGGTCGACAGCCAAGTGGTGGCAGGCTACCTTGAGCGGGATCCCCGGCATATCGGCCGCGCTCCAGGCGAACAGGTCGGAATGGTTCCTCAGACATTGGACGAGTTGTGTTCGTACGTCTTCCGGGAGATCGTTCCCGATCTTTATTGTTTTCTGGGGATCGTTCCCCAGTTGGATTTCAGTGAATTGTCCATCAGGCTCTGGCCTCTTAATTCGTTTCTTCAGCTCTCTGGTCAGGAGGTCGTCTTCCTCCTTTACCTTGCTATCAGGATCGTAACGAGCATCCAGGTCGGTCATGTTGACTTTGTTTCCTTCTTTTCTGGGTTTATCCGCTCCTTTCGTTTCTCGTTCCCCCTGCTCCTTCAAACTCATATAGAACGTCCTCTTTGCTGAGAGGAGGTCGGCTTAGAGGGTGACCACTTCTCCTTTATCGGAGTAGAACTTCATCTTAAGGTGGACGGTAGAGGGGATTGCTTCAAATCGTCCCAAGGTTTGTCGACCAATTATACATTGATAAATCGATTTTATCGGGAGCACTAGGAAGTCGGTCTTTACCGTTCTGCACAATGGTTTTTCTTCACTGTCGTCTCCAAAGGTTACCATTAACTCGATGCGCCCGAGTGGTGTTGTGGACGTCCCATTGAAGCCGGTCAAATCTGATCTCCTGTAAGGGCTCAGATCTTCTCTAGAAATTTTCAACACGTCCAGGAGGTCTTCGAAAATAATGTCGGCTGAGCTCCCTTGGTCGACCAAGATCCTCCTAACCTCCACATTTCCCATTACAGCAACTATTAGTAATGGAATCTGTTTGTTTGGCTTTCCATCTAGCAAGTCGTTGTCCTCAAAGGGCTTGTGTTGCCATTGCCCTCTCTTCATAGTTCATGAATCTCTGAGATCTGCGGAGGTAAGTTTCTAAATCGGGCGGTTCGTTTACGCCCACTTCAATTTCGAACAAAGTGCCTGTACGAAGCCCGTCCCGGAGGAACCACAGCCTCATATCGTCCTCCAGTCCTCTAACGTTGGCAGCTTCTTTGTTAAACCATTCTATGTAGTCGCGGAGTGTTTCACCGGGTTCCTGTCTGATCACTTTCAGGATTGCGTGTGACTTGGGTTTCACCCTCGAAAATGTAAAATGGGCGGAAAAAACCCTGGCGAGATGTTCCCAGGATGAGATGGTGTTCGACCTCAGTTCCGTGAACAATTCCAAGGCCGGCCCCTCCAAAGTTAGGGGAAATATCTTGCACTTTACTGGCCCGAATGCTCCCCGGTATTGCATCATCAAATTAAAGTATCTCAGGTGGGCATCTGGATCTTTGACGCCGTCGTACATTCTCAAGTCTGATGGGGTTTTTCGAGGGCACGAGGGACGGGATACTCGTCAATGTCTCGGGTAAAGGGTCCCATCCACATACCAATCCTTTCTCTGTGAGGTGGTCGATCCTCGAAGCGTCGGCCTCGATGATCACGTCGCTCTGGAGAGTTTCCGTAGTGGTTCCGTCGTTTTGATGACCGACTCTCGTAATGAGAACGGGCATACCGATCAGATGACCTGCTTCTCGACCGGGTGGGCGACCCAGAGGAGTCGTATGGCGATTCTTGGTAAGAGGACTCTTCTGGCCAATAAGTAGGATCGGTTGAGGAGGGTGTTGTTCTATGTGGCGTCAGAGTCCCTCCTCAATCCCTTCGTCGAGGTGGGGACCGGTGAACGAGATGCCTTCTTGGAGGTGATCTATCACTACAAGAAAATCATGTATTACCGACGGATTTTTTCCGCAGTTACGTTTCCGGCGGATATTCTGCATTTCCGACGGATTTTTTTCGTCGGTAAATTTCCGGAGGAAAAAATGGTATTTCCGGTGGATTATTACATTTCCGGCGGATTTAAAAAAAATTTAAAAATCCGTGGGAAATTCAAAAAAATCCGCCAGAAATGTCCCCCGAAATTTACCGGCGGATTATTTTAATTACCAGCTGATTTTCAAAAAAAAAAAAATTTTTAAAAATCCGCCGGAAATTCAAAAAAATCTGCCGGAAATGTCGCCGAAAATTTACCGGCGGATTGTTTTAAGGGTTAAAGGTATGTTTCGTCCCTGCAAATATCACAATAATCCAGTTTCGTCCCTGTAAAAAAAAAAAGTTTTAAAACAGCCCTTGCAATTACCAAACGCTTCTAGTTTCGTCCCTGCTGTTAACTTTCCATCCAAAAAACTAACAGTTGCCACGTCATCAACCCTTGCCCAAAAAAAAGTTTTAAAACAACCCTTGCAATTACCAATCGCTTCTAGTTTCGTCCCTGCTATTAACTATTCATCATCTTCAACCTCTTGATTGTCTTCTTCAAACCCAAATCTCTAAATATACACTAGTTTGTTGCTTCCCTCACCTCACTGATTCACGCATGGAAAGAGAGAGAGTGAGTTTTGCCATGAGAGAAAGAGAGTTTTTTTGTGGTGAGGTGGTGTTGTGGTGTTGAGAGTGGTGGTTGTTGTGTGGTAGTTGTTCTTGTAGAGATGGTTGTGGGGTAGTGGTGGTGATGTGGTTATGGTGGTTGTTGGGTAGTGGTGGTGATGAGTGTTGTTGTGGTGGTTGTTGGGTAGTGGTGGTGATGAGTGTTGTTGTGGTGGTTGTTATTCTTGTAGAGATGGCTGTGGTGTGTTTTATAGTGTAGTGTTGTAGGTGGTTGTTGGGTAGTGGTGGTGATGTGGTTATGGTGGTTGTTGGGTAGTGGTGGTGATGAGTATTGTTGTGGTGGTTGTTGGGTAGTGGTGGTGATGAGTGTTGTTGTGGTGGTTGTTGTTCTTGTAGAGATGGTTGTGGTGGTGTTGAGAAAGAGATAGTGGTGGTGATGAGGTGAATGATGGTGATAATGGTGTTGTGGTTGTTTGGTGATTGTTATGTTGTTGTGTGGGATAAGTTTTGGTGGTGGAAGGTGGCTCCGGTGGGGCTCCGACGACACTCCGGCGGTGGTGGCTCTTGGTTTTGTGGAGTGGTGGTTATGTGGGGGTGTTGTGGGTTATGGGAGTGGTTGTGGTTGTTGTTGTGTGGTGGTGGTTGTTGTTGTTGTAGGGATGGTTGTTGTTGTAGTGGGGGTGGTTGTTGTTGTTGTAGGGATGGTTGTTGTTGTAGTGGGGATGGTTGTGGTGGTTGTTTGGTGGTGAAATGGTGTTGTGGTGCTATTGGAGAGATGAGTTTTGGTGGTGAGGTGGAGGAGATGAGTAGTGTTGGAGATATGAGTTTTGGTGGTGAGGTGGTGTTGAGGGGGGTGAGTTTTTGGTGGTGAGGTGGTGTTGTGGCGTGAATCAGTGAGGTGAGGGAAGCAACAAACTAGTGTATATTTAGGGATTTGGGTTTGAAGAAGACAATCAAGAGGTTGAAGATGATGAATAGTTAATAGCAGGGACGAAACAAGAAGCGTTTGGTAATTGCAAGGGTTGTTTTAAAACTTTTTTTTGGGCAAGGGTTGATGACGTGGCAACTGTTAGTTTTTTGGATGGAAAGTTAACAGCAGGGACGAAACTAGAAGCGTTTGGTAATTGCAAGGGCTGTTTTAAAACTTTTTTTTTTACAGGGACGAAACTGGATTATTGTGATATTTGCAGGGACGAAACATACCTTTAACCCTTGTTTTAATTACCGGAAGATTTTCAAAAAGAAAATTTTTTTTTTTGAAAATCCGTCGGAAATTCAAAAAAATCCGCCGGAAATTTACCGGCGGATTTTGTTTAAAAATAATAATAAAAAATTTCAAAAAATCCGCCGGAACGTTTTGAAATTCCTATAAATAAAACTTTCTCCTACACTCTTCTCATTCTCAAATTTCACTATTTATTTCCTTCTCACTTTCTCGTACACTCTTCAACATTTCTTTTCTTCTTCCTTCTCATTCATCACTTATTCATTCTTATTTCTTCTTTCTCATATACTCTTCAAACTTAATTAAATTTCTCTACATATCTATTTTCTATATTTCTTCTCATTTCTTGTTCCTTCTCACTTCTTCTTATTTCTTCATTCACGTACTCTCATCTATTCTTATTTCTTATCACTTATTCATTCTTATTCTCTCCTATATTATTTTTCCATACTCTCTTTCATATATTCTTTTTTTTTGACACAACTCTCTTTCATTCTTATTCATTCTAGTTTCTCTATTACTTCTCATTTTATTCTATATAATTTTTTCTCATATTCTAATTTATTTTTTATTACTTCTTATTTAATTAAAATACAAAATAAGAAAAAAATTAAAAAAAATTAAACTTTTTTTTAAAAAAAATCCGCCGGTAATTCAAAAAATCCGCCGGTTAATTTCTGGCGACATTTCCGGCGGATTTTTTGAATTACCGGCGGATTTTTAAAACGAAAAAAAAAATTTAAAAAAATCCGCCGAAAACCGTTACCGGCGGATTTTGGCCTTTTCCGGCAGATTTTGGCCGTCGGTAATCCAGGAATTTCTTGTAGTGTATGTCGCCTAGATGGATTCGTTCTTTCGGGTGTGACGTTCACCCGCCCTGAAAACAATTGAGTCTGTATTTCCAAAATCTGTTGTACGGCGTTGTGCGGTAGTACGATGTTTTCCTGATGTTTTCTCTGAGGTAATCGGAACACCCTCCGGGGTTGGTTGTGGTTGGTCAGGGGTACCAACCACGCTTTGCAAGAGCGGGTTCCTCTGGCGGGGTGGTCTGCCTCTCGGAGTCATAGGAACGAGGTCGAGATCACGCCTAGAGTGGATCTCCCACTGTGGTCGCCAATGAACTGAGGTGCTCGACCTGAAGCGGGTACAAGTAGTCGAGTCCGGAGTCCAACTGTGTAAGTTGATGGGGTGAGCGATATCTGGTCACATGCAGAGTTCTGCCCAAGTTGTACCTACAATGACACTCCGACGCCCAAGTCAGTGGAGTAAGAGTTTAAGCAGAGTAACAGTATGGGTTGAGATTCTGTCTACCTGTTTAGTGAGAGCAATCACTCTTTATATAGTAAAAGAGGGGCAGTGCTGGCCATCGGATCAGTATGGTCGATTTCGACCGTTTGATCAAGTGAGCCTCCACGAGGGTAGATCTGAACCGTTGATCTCAGTAGATTTGGGTCATGATTCCTCCATCTTGATAATGGGCCGGTCTTTGGCCTGCCCCGGATCGGTTTGGGCCCAAGGTCCAGTCCAGAACAAATGCTCAATTGATGGTTTATAGTCCTCTTCAAGTAGTATCCTATGCATACACAATGAGGGATTGATTCCCTTAATATCCTCAATAGTATACCCTTTGGCTTTAGGATATTTCTTGAGAATACTAAGGAGTTTATTTGTTTCAACCTCATCTAGGTTTGCATTTACAATAACAGGATAAGTAGAGTCTAGGCCCAGAAATTCATCCCTCAAAGATGATGGAAGAGGTTTCAACTCAACCTTAGGTGCTTCCTTTGGAAGAGAAACAAACTTTTCCTCAACCAATTCTTCAATGCCCAAGCCTTTTATAGGAAGATTCTGGTCCAACAATTGAGCATAGACTTGGGCATCTCCAGTTAACTTTTCACCTGCATTGTTAATCAAGCATACTTCCAAACCATCGCTAGAAGGTGGTGCTAGAGAGCACTCCTAAATCACGCAACGATCTACAACATCAATCATACAACAAGATTTTGAGGTGGAAGGACTATTTTTGAGTTTTTCAAAATAAAAAAAAATCTTTTCTTCTCCTACATTAAATTCCATCTTACCTTGCTTTACATCAATTATAGCACCAGCAGTGGCGAGGAAAGGCCTCCCCAAAAGTATTGGAACTTGGGAGTCTTCATCCATTTCCATAACAACGAAGTCAGCTGGCATAAAAATATCCTCTACTTTTGATAGGAATGCCCTCAAGAATGCCAATAGGGTGTTTAATGGAACGATCAGCTAATTATAAACTCAAAGTGGTGGGTTCTAAATCTCCTATGCCTAGCCTTTGGCAAAGTGATAATGGCATCAAGCTCACACTGGACCCTAAATCACACATGGCCTTTTCAATGGTCTCGCTCCCAATCACACAAGGAATGGAAAAGCTGCCGGGTCCTTAAGCTTTGGTGGAAGTTTGTTTTGGATTATAGCACTACATTCTTCCGTTGTTGTGCGAAAAATAGAGATTAGCAAATTAGTGAAACAAGTCAAGTGATAATAACAAATGTGAAATTGTAAACATAATAAGTTTGTGGTAAAACAGTAATGAATTTAAAGTATTAAAGAGTAAGTAGGATAGCTCATTTGTTATGTAAATTCCCAAGAGTAGAGTGTTATAATATTAGACGTTGTAGCGTTAAGCGCTGTAGCGTATGGAAGCGTGCCTTTCAGTCACTGTCGTCAGGGTTTTGTTACAAGACTCCTATGTCTAGGCTCTAAATAAGTTCACCCCTGTATAATGAAGAACTTACAGCTTTTACCTTATGAACTATTACTCCCCTATGTCTAGGGTTAAGCACAAGTCATTTAAATGTCTTTAAAGGACCTTTCATTCATATCACTCGTTGAAGTCTCTTCGTAAACCATGTCTGTACCTACGAAGCCCCTTATTTTAGTTGATCAATCCCAAAACAAGTTTGAAAGCATTATAACACAAGGAATGAAACGCAAACATCATAATATTATATAAACACTACTCAAGGTTCATTACAAACTAAGAACAATCCAACTACAAGTGTTTAGCTCATGACAAGCATCATCAACACAACATAAACTGAAAAGTTCATATTACCGTAGGTGAGCAAGAGAAAAATGATTACAAAAGATGCACTCCAAGAATCCCAAGTCATACACGATGGATGATGCTATGGCGTGAGCAAACCGTAGGTGAGATAAAACTAAACTAAAAATAAAGCTTAAGAGTAGAGCAACAATGGAGGAAGTCTAAAATGTCAAGTTAGTTCTTTCTCTAAGTCTAAAACTTTATCTCTCTACGAATGAATAATCTATGTATGATTAGAAGAAGATAATACTTAGACATTATCTCCAAATCCATAAAGTGGCTTTACAAAAAGCAATGATTAGAATTATCATCAACTATCACTTAAGCTCCAATTAGGAAACGCCAAGTGTCTTTTTGAATCCACTTGGAAGTCCCTATGTCAGGCTGAGAAGAAGAAGAAGATTAGAGTGATGACTCATCAATCAGCAAGTGGCTTCATAAATATCTAATTGGCCAACCGCTCCATAGCGATGTAGCGCTTACCGCTGCATAGCGTCTACCGCTGTAGCACTCAAGCAAAACATCAATATATTCACAAAGACACCTATTATGCCCAATATTTAGGAAATCAACTCTGAACCTACATTTATACTTTTAATTACAAATTTACATATTAAAGTACTAGAATTACTAGAGAACTTGCTTGGATTTAAGTGAGAAGAGCACAAATAACTCATATAAATATGGGTTATCACACCCCCAAACTTAAACCATTGCTTGTCCTCAAGCAATGACACTTGAATAAGATAAGAAAAAAAAACAGAATGACAAGTACTCATTAAAACCAAATTAGTTGCAGCTTTTAAATCAAACAGATTTTTGAAAATCTAACTCATTAGGCCAAGATTTGAGATTAACATTCATCACACCCACACACCATGTTTCTCACAACATATAGAGTTATTACTGCTCATTTGTGAGTGTGTGACTACAGAGCTTAGCTTGGATCCTAACTAGTTTCAGCATTTCTCCTAGCCTTGGAAAGAATGGCTTTCTTTTGGTTGAGCCAAAGAATTTTTCAAAAGGGAGACTAGATTAACATATTCACACAAGGATTGAGGGGCTTCAAAGCACAACAAAGGGCTTAATTAGGTTTCTTTTCAGATTATTGGTCAGCACATTGAGCTTTGTTTTGGTGCTTTCTAAGCGCTGTAGCGGTAAACGCTGTAGTGCTGCTTTTGAATGAATTTTGTTGAAATGCCCTTTTTATTGAACTCCTTATTTGCATATCTTTTTCTTTTTATGCATTTCTTGGAACAATTCAGTGTTTGTTTTGGGCAATTGCAACTTTTTTATACAACCAATTGTACTTTTTTTTTAGCTCTTTTTGCACTGACCAATTTATACTCTTTATGCCTAGCCTTAATACAACCGATGCACCCCCAAACTTAGCTTAAAAACTACTCTCCATTTTTAATCAAAACTTGACCAAACCTAGGTTAACCAGGACTAACTTAAGCATTAGATTATCCCTAGCTAACTAGGTTCTTTGCTAAGCTTAGAGTTTTGTGTAAAAGCAGCAACAAACCATCCATTGTTCATACATGGCTATTTTACTCAAAAACACATAATCATCATTTAAAATTGGCCACACAAGTTTAAATTCTATTGCTAAAAGATTTAAAAAGTGCAACTAATCATGTCTTTTATTTAAATAACATACATTGACATTTATAAGGTCCTCCCCCCAACTTAAGACTTAGCCGTGTCCCCACTGGTCATGCAATTCCTAAAGGGAGAGTCCTATGACTAAAACTCAACAGAATTAAAAACAACAGAAATAAAACTCTAAACATACTGTTAGATGCAAGAACAGACGCTATAGCACCTAACGGGTTTATTGAAAACAGGCAAACAACATATTTTATTTTATTATTATTATTTTTTTTCAAAGAAGGGTTAGAGTACTTGTTTGCTAACCCAGATTTGAGCCTTTTGCTTGCTCTGGTGGGTACTGTGGTGGCTCTGCTGCTGGATGTCTTTGGCTTCTTCTTTGATGGCTTCTTCTCTGCTACCACTTCAGGCACTACAACATCAATTGCTACATGATTATTTTCTCACTTCGCAAAATTCACTCCTGCACAAAAGAAGAATCAAAAACACAAAATTGTTAATTAAAATCCATGGGTTGCTTCCCAGGAGCACTTGCTTTAAGAGTCTTCAGTCAGACTTCCTCTTTTGTTAGAGGTCTTGAAGTTCAATGGTGGTCTTGTCCCTGACCACATGTGCTCCAGAGTAGTGCTTCACCTTTTGACCATTGATTTTGAATGTTCCACCAGTGGCTTCATCAAACATATCCACAACAGTTGCTGCAACATTCATTTGTTCAGCAGATGCTGTAGCAACAGATGTTGTAGCAGCAGATGCTATAGTCAGATTTTCTTCAGCTTTTGGTTTTGACTGTTGTGGTAGCTGGTTGGTTTTTGGTTGTTTGATTTCAGCAATTACTTGAGTGCATTTGGTGATTTTTGGTGGTGAGGGTGGTGGTATGGGCTGTTTGGGTGGTGATTGTGGGGATAAGTTTTTGTGAGGTGGGGAACTTGTTGGTTGAGGGTTGCTTTAGGGCCTGGCTCAGCCTCAATCTCCTTAGCACTCTCTTCTTTTTCTTCCGATCCATCTCTTCCTCCCTCACTCTCCTTAGAGCTCTCATTGACATCATCCTCACCTTGTTCCACAAGCTTTTCTTTTTCAGTGTTGGCAAGAGCCTTGACCAAGTGGTCACCTTGCTTGTGGAAGTGTTTTTGAATAACAGAATCAAGAGACACCACAAAAGAACACTCCTCAGTTCCTGCATCTGGGGACTTTAGGGCATTCATTGCATTAAACTTAATCTCTTGATCATTGACTCTCATAGTCAATTCTCCCTTCTGGACATCAATCAAAGTCTGGGCAGTAGCTAGGAATAGTCTCCCAAGAATGATAGGAACCTCCTTATCTGCATCAAAATCAAGAACAACAAAATCCACAGAAAAAACAAATTTATCAACCTTAATAAGCACATCCTCTATTATTCCCTCAAGATAGGCTATGGACTTATCTGCTAACTGAAGGGTAACAGTGGTAGGCCTAGCAGTTCTAATACCAAGCTGTTTAAATATGGATTTGGGCATCAAATTGATGCTTGCCCCCAAATCACATAGTGCACGGCTAGAATAAGATTTACCAATAGAACATGGTATTATGAAACTGCCCGGATCCTTCAATTTCCTTGGGATCTTGTTCTGCATGATCATGTTGCATTCTCCAGTCATTGCTACTATCTCAAATTCCCTTAGTCTTCTCTTTTTGGTGAGCACATCTTTCATAAACTTTGCATAGTTGGGAATTGTTGAAGTGCTTCCAACAAAGGAACATTGATGTGGAGTTGTTTCAGCACATCCAAGAATTTACCAAATTGCTTGCTCTCATGAGCCTGCTTTGACCTCTGTGGAAAAGGAGGAGGAGGGTATTCTGGAACAAGCTTAGGTGGTGGCACATGTTCAACATCAGACGCTATAGCGTCAGATGTTATAGCGTCTAGAGAAGAATTTTTTTCTTTTTCATTTTTTTTATTTTTTTCATCACCTGGAACAGTTGATGGCCCTTGCAAATCTTTCCCACTTCTCAGAGATATAGCCTTCACATGCTCCTTTCCTACTGAATGGGAAGTAGAAGCTTCTGTAGTGGAGGGTAGTGATCCACTAGGTCTTTGGGTGAGAGCTGAGGCTATCTGCCCAACTTGGGTCTCTAAATTCTTTATAGATGCTTCATGAGTTTGCAAAGTGGTTCTGCAATCACTCATGAATGACTTCAGTAGGGTTTCCATAAAGTTATCCAAAGTTTGGGGAGCTTGTCTTTGATAATTCTGAGCAGGAAATCCTGGTGGCACAGCAGGTGTATTTGAATTTGTTGCTGCAGCATTGTTACCACCCCATTTGAAGTTAGGGTGATTCTGCCAGCCAGGATTATAAGTACTTGAGTAGGGGTTTATATTCTTGTTGAATTCCACATAATTAACAGAGACATGATTGGTTGGACATTCTTCATAGAGATGCTCTCCTCCACAATAAACACAGCTAGTTGAACCTGGAGAAACTTGTTCAATGGCAGCCACAGTTGGTTCTGCTGCTGCTGTAGGGGCAGGCGCTGTAGCGTTGGAGGTGTTCATGTTTTTAATCATGTTGGTGAGAGAGGCCACTTGTGCTGATAGAGTTGAGACTTCACTTATTTCATGGACTCCAGCTACCTTTTTCTGTGGAGTTAGCCTTTCTGTTGGCCATTGGTAGCTGTTTGTTGCAATATTGTCTATCAATTCACAAGCTTCATTGTAGGAGGTCTTCAGTAACACACCCCCAGAAGAAGCATCAAGCATGAGTCTGGTACTTGGGTCCAATCCATTATAGAAGGTTTCCATTTGAATGATCACTGGTATTCCATGATGTGGACATTTCCTCAACAACTCCTTCCATCTTTCCCATGCTTCAAACAGTGATTCAGATTCTTTTTGTTTGAATGCAGTAACTTCATTCCTCATTCTTGCATTTTTACTAGGTGGAAAATATTTTGCCAAGAATTTTTAAGCCATTTCATTCCAAGTGTGGATAGAGTTAGGCTCTAGAGAAGTTAACCAGGCATTAGCTCTATCCTTCAAGGAATAAGGAAAAAGTTTTAGCCTAAATGCATCATCACTAACTCCTGGAATGATAAAGTTACCGCAAACCTCCAAAAATTGTTTTAAATGTAAGTACGGGTCCTCTTGGGGAGAACCACCAAACTGACCTTTTTTTAGAGCATCTGGAACATCATGGGTTTGAATTCAAAATGAGTTGTTTGAAGAACAGACCTTGTTATGCTTGTCTCCATGGTCTAGGGGTCAAACACAGTACAGTCCCTCATAGGTCTGTCCTTGTCATTGACCATGTCTACAGGACCTTGATTTATGAATTGTTGTCTATACCAATCTTCTTGATCATGTAATGTAGGAGTGGGTGGTCCTCTGCCTCGACCACCTGGGTCTGATCTACCTCCTCTACCAGAATTAGTTATACCACCATGGATTGGACCACCACCAGGATCAGATCTACCACCACTTGTACTACGGCCTCCTTTGGAATTTGATCTTCCATCAATTGCACCTCTACCATAACCATTGTGTTCTGACATGGTTGGCATCAGTTGTTGTAATCTCTGAAGTTGTCTTAACCTTCTGAATCTTCTTTCAGGTTCTGGATCCAACTCAAATTCTGGTGGTTGAGACCTGTGCATACGCTGTAGCGTCTACCGCTGCAACACCAAGAAACAACACACCGGTGTAAAATTCTCACTAAAGTTACTAAAAAATTAAACAGTAAAAGTGTAAAAATTAAATGCAATCCCCGGCAACGGCGCCAAAAACTTGTGCGAAAAATAGATGTGCAAGTATACACAATCGCAACAAGTAATACAATGATAAGTAGAGAGCGTTCCCACAAGGATTGGAATTAATTTAAGAGTTTAAGAGATTAGAAATTTAGTGAAACAAGTCAAGTGATAATAACAAATGTGAAATTGTAAACATAATAAGTTTGTGGTAAAACAGTAATGAATTTAAAGTGTTAAAGAGTAAGTTGGATAGCTCATTTGTTATGTAAATTCCCAAGAGTAGAGTGTTATAATATTAGACGCTGTAGCGTATGGAAGCGTGTCTTTCAGTCACTGTCGCCAGGGTTTTGTTACAAGACTCCTATGTCTAGGCTCTAAATAAGTTCACCCCTCTATAATGAAGAACTTACTGCTTTTACCTTATGAACTATTACTCCCCTATGTCTAGGGTTAAGCACAAGTCATTTAAATGTCTTTAAATGACCTTTCATTCATATCAATCCTTGAAGTCTCTTCGTAAACCATGTCTGTACCTACGAAGCCCCTTATTTTAGTTGATCAATCCCCAAACAAATTTGAAAGCATTATAACACAATGAATGAAACGCAAACATCATAATATTATATAAACACTACTCAAGGTTCATTACAAACTAAGAACAATCCAACTACAAGTGTTTAGCTCATGACAATCATCATCAACACAACATAAACTGAAAAGTTCATATTACCGTAGGTGAGCAAGGGAAGAATGGTTACAAAAGATGCACTCCAGAATCCCAAGTTATACACGATGGATGATGCTATGGCGTGAGCAAACCGTAGGTGAGATAATAAAACTAAACTAAAAATAAAGCTTAAGAGCAGAGCAACAATGGAGGAAGTCTAAAATGTCAAGTTAGTTCTTTCTCCAAGTCTAAAACTCTATCTCTCTACGAGTGAATAATCTATGTATGATTAGAAGAAGATAATACTTAGATATTATCTCCAAATCCATAAAGTGGCTTTACAAAAAGCAATGATTAGAATTATCACCAACTATCTTAAGCTCCAATTAGGAAATGCCAAGTGTCTTTTTGAATCCACTTGGAAGTCCCTATGTCAGGCTGAGAAGAAGAAGATCAGAGTGATTACTCATCAATCAGTAAGTGGCTTCGTAAATATCTAATTGGCCAACCGCTCCATAGCGCTGTAGCGCTTACCGCTGCATAGCGTCTACCACTGCAGCACTCAAGCAAAACATCAATATATTTACAAAGGCACCTATTATGCCCAATATTTAGGACATAAGGTGGTTCTTTCTCTTTTTCAATCTCAGCTACCTCACTTTCATTTTGAATCTCTTTTTCTTTCTCATTCTCACTCACACTATCCTCATTAGTTCCCTTAGGTTCTTCTAATTGTCAACCACTCCTTAAAGTGACGGCATTAACTAGGACGTTGGGGTTTGGTTCAGGTTGTCCAGGAAACATCCCGGTGGTTCTTGAGGACGAAGCGAATTGTTGAGCCACTTGTGAGATTTGAGTTTCCAACATCTTGTTATGGGTTGCAATTGAATCCACTTTTGATGTTAATTTGATGAGAGTATCATTCAAAAATCCAGCTTGGTTTTTAAATTCTTCATTTTTCTTTGTTTGGGTAGTAACAAAATTCTCCAACAATGTTTCCAACTCGGATTTTTGAGGTCCTCTTTGATTATTTTGATTTTGAAATCCCGTGGGTGGTCTTACTGCTGGTTGAAAAGAGGGGTTGGATGGAGGATTTTTATAAGAAAAATTTGGATGATTCCTCCATCCGGCATTGTAAGTATTAGAAAATGGATCGCCCCTCTGAGCGTAATTCACTTGCTCAGGGCCAATAGTAGACACCCCTAGTTGGCATTCTGTGCCAGTGTGACCAATTAGGCCACAAATTTCACAAGGTGGATTAGAAGTAGTACGTAGGAGAAGGTGAAACAGCATTTACACTCAGCTTATCAAATTTAGCAAACAATGCATCTACCTTAGAAGCTAAATGATCAATGGCAGAGACTTCGCACTTACCAAGTTCTTTCTTTTGTGGAGATGGAGCAGTGATGGCTCTCTCGGTTGTCCATTGGTATTGATTCTGTGCCATGTCCTCAATCAGAGCATAAGCTTCTTCAATATTTTTGTTCATTAGAGCGCCAAAATCATTAATCTCAGGAATTGGTTGAACAATCTCTCCGAGACTTCAGACTCTTTGCATTCGAAGAATAAGAGAATCAGGAAAAAAAAGTAAGAAAATAAAATTTCAGTCTAACCAGTAGCAAAAAGTCGATTAATATCACTAACTCCCCGGCAACGGCGCCAAAAACTTGATAGGCCTGCAAGCACACAGTTCTACCGAGTAGTAAAGAATATCGATCCCACGGGGAGTTTAAGTGATTACCAATCTAATTTTCAGTTACCAAGTGGGTGTGGCACAAGTGGTAAGTTGCTTGGGCCCCTTACGCATTTGGTCAGGGGTTTGATCCTTGGCTAGTGTGTATGGAGAGACATCGCTTGGGAGAGGTCAGCCCTTAAATGAACTCCAGTACCTCGAGGGATTAGTCTCCACAGTCGCCGTGGAGGATACCCAGGTTTACCCAAAAAAAAACTAATTTTCAGTTTTGATTATCTGAAAGGGAATGATTTTTGGGAAGAGGATGTTGTTTGATTAAAATTCAAAATATAAAAGGCGCCTTAGGATTATGGGTCAAATCACAATGACAGAGTTTAAACAGTCCCTTAACTATCATCTATCTTATATCGAAATTGTTTTAAGGACGGGGTATTCTTTTGGTGTAATTCAAGTTTCCTTTCGAAAAACAAGAATGTGTCTCCAAACAACGATCAAACCTATTCTCAAGGTTGATCATCACAGAGACCCATTAAGCACAACCTTATTGTCCCAAGACTATTAAAATTCATTTTCATGTTTTGATAGTCTTGTCTAACCTCATAGGTCCAATGTCAAACTTCACCTTTCGGTACTTCGTTTGACATTTGATTTATGAATTGATACAATGAGGTTAGATTAAAAACCAAGTTCTAATAAGATAGAGTCTAGTCTTGGAATTGATTAGGGACCCATCATTGGATTGTTTCCCATAACCCCAAGACTAGGAAATCTACTCACACATGATCATAGTAGATGAGGGAGTAGAAGATGAAGACATAAAAGTAAATGACGGAATGTAAACAAAGCAGTAAAAAACTGAAATGTAAAGTGCTGGAAATGTAAAGAACATAAATTAAAATTGCAAGAAAGTAAAGGACATGAAAATAAAAGAACAAGAGCTTGAGAGAAATGCAAGAACTTAGATTAAACTTTGGAGTGAGATTACAAAATGAGAAAGTCTGTGTTTTGCCTCTGAAATGAGGGCTTTATATAGCCTAGGATGAGTGGACAAAGCACTAAATTCGAGTTACAATCCATAATGAAGAGAATGGGAAGAGTTTTGTAACATCTTTTAACTCTGTAGAAGGCGCACGGATCGTGCTTATCGTAAAACTTTTGGAATTCTCACCTGCAAGCATCACACATGGGTCGTGCTTGCTTGGCGCATAGATCGTGCGCTTTGCCTTAGCTATTTTCTTCCTTTTTCCTTTAAAACTTGCGACAGGACGCACGGATCGTGCTGGAACACTCACGGACCGTGCGCTTGCTTCTGATATTTAGCTTTATTTTTCTTAATTTTTCTCCTTTTCTTATTGTCTTTTGATCCTTGCTCATTAATCATCCAAAATTCCTCATTTGCTCCATAATTAGGCCTGAAAATAAAAACTAACAATTTGTAGTAAAATAGTCCAAAAATAGAACTAAAGTCCTACAAAGTTTATTTAATTTAACGACTAAAAACACACTAAATTTGGACTTATCTGGAATTCGGAAAGATGGAGGACCTAACAAATGTTCAAAACAGTTAGAATTCATATTCCGAATCAATATAGGATGCACTACTTGTGCGCCCGTTTGATTCCATAAAGGAATTCTTTTATTTTCTCGTTTATTTGATGCTACAACTATCTTAATACCATACGTAATCCAAATGTAAATGATTACACCTAGACTAGTCAACAATCCATCATGATAAGAATAAGTCTATAAGGATTCCAGTAAGCCCTACTTTTAGGGAAGCTGTTATGCTTCACCAGTGAGATCTCTATCAATTAGAGATTCTCGTATCTCAGAGTATGGGTAGTTAAGGCCCTAAAGGAGCTATTGGTCCAAAAGGATGAGTGATAGATTCTCTTACAAGTTCTGTCAAGGAGGATAGTCAGTCTTGTAGAATTTTATCAGGTTAGAAATTTTCCCCAAAGGTCTTTGCACTAGTGTTATGATTACGGATTTTATAGTTATTGAGTTTAAAGCTCGATTCACGAGTTATGGAGAATCACTCCCACTAGTAAATTTGGGTTAGTTGGTAGAGTGACTCTGATAGGTCATGGAAAACTTTTTTTTAAGTCCTATCATTATGTGAGTCATTGAGACAATATAGTCGACACCGATAGGTAGAGGAAAAAGTATTTTTATAAAATCCTATCATTATGCGAATCATAGAGACAATATAGTTGATCCCGATTGGTCATGAAAAGATTATTTTATAAAAATCCTATCAATACAAGAGTCACTGAGAACAGAGGTGGTTCCCAAGTTAACCCAAAGAACTAGATGTATCTCCAATAGGACCGAAAGGTAATGTCCCCAAAATTTTCTTTCCGTTGCGAAGAAAATTTGGAACAAAAGTTGTTAGTGCATTGACTAATAAGGGGAAAATAAAGGTTTTAGGCATTGAGTGGGCATTATCCCTAAGCCATGTTGCTTGCCCAAGTTTTCTATAATGGCAAGGTTTTAGTGTGTTAACCTCTCATTCAGTGAAGGTTAACAATGAGATTGTATCTATGTGACTTACGTTTGACAAGTCAAACGTGAAGACTGTTATGAAAGTAAGGTGACTGCTCACAATGTTTTATGCTATGACCATTCATCAAAAGGTAAAATGATTGCACTGCTTGCAGTGACTGAAATAGAGTACATGCTTTTGTGAAATTGCATTGTGTTTATGGATAAGTGATTTTGACTGAAATTTTCGAAGTGAAGATTGGCGTGCGCATTGTAGTTTTTAAAAATCGTTTTGAGAGAATTCGCATGCTAATGTTACTTTTGGAAATCCATATGACTATTGATGATTGCTTTGTAAATGAGGCTTTGATTTTATGAAATGATAACACAACTCGTGTAGTTTGAAAATTCAGGTTCAATGATTGTATTATTGAATTCTGATTGACTGTGATGATTTATATGTTTTATGACAAGAGAGAGAAAGACGGCGTTTAGTGAGTTAGAAGTTAAGGTACAATTTAGGATAAGTGTGGTGACGAACGGAATGCATACTTTCGAAGCAAAAGTTAATTTTGGAAACTGATCAAAGAGTCCGGACCGTGCGCCTGAAAGGCACGGACCGTGCAAGATTTTCCGTTTCATATTTTCAAAGTAAGTCCAAACCATTCCGTTCTAATACCATTGCTTCCCTAACCTTGTCCTTAACCTAAGTTGAGATAGTTTCCATAGGAATCAACTGATTGGACTCATGTTTAGTGTCACGAGATTGATAAACAGTTTACGGGTACGTGTAAGACGGAGTTTAAGTAGTCAGAACCAATTAGATCCTAAGGTTACAAGATAACTTCGTGTGAAGTAGAAGTGTACTTCAGTTTAATTAAACTAAGGTATATGTATTTGTTGCACTACGAAGAGGAAAGGTTATTTTGAAAATGACTCTATTGTGAAGTTGATTGTTTTTAAAAAATTATTTAGCGCCATCATGGCCTAATTCTATGTTTAAGGTAAAAAAATTTAATAAAACCTCGTCTCATCTTTTTGAAATATTTCTATTTCGAGAAGTTGGGAACGAGTTAAGAAATTTCACAGTTGACTTTTCCGTCACATTTTTCAATGTGTACGAGAACTGTTATGAATTTTAAAGGATTTGTTAAAAATTTGTTTACACCCTCCAAGAAAATCATTTTTCTCTTGCCTCAATCGAGGAATTCGAATATGTGAGTTTTGTTTTTGAACTAGCATTTTCTATTAAGTGCTCACGATATATATTTTGATTGAGATTAATCAAAGATGTAAACCAAACTAATCGGAGTAAAGTTTCAAGTTAATCTTATCAGTTCAAAGTTTTGGTACTTATCTCTTTATCTTCTAGATTGTTTCGGTTTTGTACCAAAGAGAAAAACGGATTTCAAGTTAATAAAAACTGTTTTTCGGCAGTTAAGACCCTTCCGAGAATGTCTATTCTTGATTAGCAAAGCGTAAAACTTGACGAATTTTTGAGGATAAAATTTTTTCAAGTTGGGGGGTTGTAATGTAACATCCCCAAAATAATTAAGCTAATTATTTTGATGTTTAATCCAATTACTTTAATTTAGTGCTTGATTGATAAATATTACTAATTGAGTGCTAGATTAATTATTAATTGGTGTAGGGTTTTAAGTGAATAGTAAAGAATGAGGGTTGTTTAGGAAAGATAGAAGAGGTTAGGAGTATTATGGTCATTTGACCCATAATACCACTTATGTTATAAATGAAAATAAAAGAAAGAAAGAAAGAGAGAAAGAGAAGAGAAAAGAGAGGAAAAGAAAGAAAGAAAAGAGGAGAAAGAAGAGGAGAAGAAGGAAGGAAGAAGAAGGAGAGGGAGCAACCCCCACACTTAGGTTTTCAAGCCATCATCATCATCTTTCTTCTATTTTCGTTTTCTCCCTAACCATGTAAGTTCATCACCCTTTTTCTTTCATTTTTGGGTGCGAAAATGATGAGCTTGAGAAGAGGGATGAGTTGTGATTGTGAGTTACATGTTGACTTTGTTGGTTCCTAGATGATTAGGAGCTAAACCAGAGAGATTGAGCAAAGATTGGAGCTTGATTTGAGTTAGGAAGCTTATTGGTGATTTTAGGGTTCAATTTGGGATTTTAAGGAAAATGAAGAAATTTGGTGCCTAAGATCGAATTGATGACCTAAAGCTAGGAGTTCTCGGGTATTTGACGTGTTGGAATCGTCAATTGAGGTGAGTTCTTCGATTATTGAGGTTTTGTTTGATTTGTTGAATGTTATGATATAGGTTGGGGTTATTTCAAAGTTGATGTGATTGGTTGAATGTGTTTTATTTTGGTTTGATGGGTGATTTTATAGCGTTTTGGTGAAAGCCGTTAAACTGAACAATTGATGGATTTTGATGAAATTGATGTTTGAGGTGTCATTGAGTGTTATGAGTAACGTGGTTTGATTGCCAAGTGTTTGTTTAATTGATTGTTTGAAGTGGTTGTTGTGATTCACAAGACTTGGGAATCAATTCCCAAGAGTTGTGAATCAATTCCCAAGTGTTGTCAAGAGTTGGGAATCAATTCCCAAGAGTTATGAAGGGTGTGGGAATTAGTTCCCAAGAGTCATCAAGAGTTGGGAATCGATTCCCAAGAGTTATGAAGAGTTGTGAATCAATTCCCAGGATTTGTGAAGCAATTCCCAGGAGTTGTGAATCAATTCCTAGGATTGTGAATCAATTCCCCGAATCTCTTTTGAAACACGTCTAAAACCATTCCTTTTGATTCCAAACCTCTCCCAATCTCTTTCCCAACCTTCCCTAATGATATATGAATGATAATATTTCACTTAGGCTTATGATTGAGATGTAAATTGATTGACGGTTGAATTATAATTATCGTTATAAAACGTATAATTTGTACCGAGAGAGAGAGAGAGAGAGAGAGAGAGAGAGAGAGAGAGAGAGAGAGAGAGAGAGAGAGAGAGAGAGAGAGAGAGCATGCAATGTTTAATGAATGAAAAGGACTTGATGTCCATAATGTAAAGAACTTGGTGTTCATGATGAAAAATACTGTGTCCATGAAAAGGGTTTGGTAATCAAATATATGATGAAAAATGGTATGCTACAACGTTATGGTTTAGCAACAAACTGTAATACCTCAATATTGTTATGTTTGGAATGATTGTTGGAAACATATTAAATTTGAAATGTTATTGAAAACCATATAGTTTACCAACGTGAGAGAATACATAAACAAAAATGTTAATTGATGGACTTGATGTTCCATTAATTAGAGGCTTTGGTAGCTAAGTTAAATATGAAAATATGGGGTGACGACCTCGAGATGTTAGCATACTAGGGGAGGAAAGTCATGAGCTCATAACCTAACATGTTTGCCCGCTAATCCGATATTAGTGGATTGGGTTCACCGAGTAGTGGTTACCGGTGTTGTGCTTATGCCATGATGTACGTGGCTATCCAGACTTGGGCTACGAGATAAAGACTGAATAAAACACCGTGAGTTGAGTTTGTGAGGGGTCACGAAAGGACTCACTGAGATTTTTTTCTCATTGTTTATGTTTTGTGGTTTTTACAGAGAAACAGGGAAAAGCTAAAGCAAAGAAGCATGAGTAGCAGCTGTGCTATATGATGATGATGTGATGGAATTTGGAAATCCACTTGATATGTTGCTTAGCTCCCCGGTTTTTATTATGTATTACGATATCATAACTTATACTTTGTTGAAGTTATGTATCGATGTTGTTATTTCTATTTGAGGTGTTGGACAACTAGGTATGAAACAACTTTGGACCCATGGTTTGATGTTGTATGTAATCCTTTTAGTGACTTGTGATGGTTATAAAAAGGATACTATGATGAGTTCTCAGTGGCGGACCCAAGACCCCGGGGTCAGGGGTGTCAAATTTTTTAAGTCCAGTGTCAAATGGGTGCAAAACTTGGTCTACTAGTGCAATTTAAAATTTTCAGGGGGTTCAAAATTAAAATTTCAGGGGATTTGAGCTATTTATATAAGGTGGTAAGCGCAATTTTTTTTTCAGGGGGTTCAACTGAACCCCCTCATTACAAGGTAGGTCCGCCACTGTGAGTTCTCATCAAAGTTTTAGTTGTTCAATGTCTTTAAATAAGAAGTATTACTCTGATGTATGTTTTTAGGTGCATTCTCATATTTCATTAAATATGAAATACATGGGGTGTTACATTGACACTGTGATACTTTGTTTCTTTACATTCCCCTGTGAATCTGTCCCACACAGTTGGTTGCATTGGTAATTTCAGCGATATGGGGATGTCGGCTCCCATGCTCGAATCCTAGTGTGTGTGCGTGGTGTTTATATGTCATTTCGTCTAAGCTGACCAAAAAAATCCCATGTGAATCTAATAAAAGAAGTCTGTGTAAGTTCACATTCATATATTCATATTTTGAAGAACAAAGTAATAAGTAACAACTACTTAATTGAACATATCATACGTATGACATCAACTGTCCAATGTTTTTAGCTCTTGCATTGAGGTTTATTAGCTTGATCATGATTTCCATTTTAAGTAAGCACATCAGGGTCAAAGTCTGGTTTATCAGATAAATCATCTTCACCATTGTTCATAGAAGAAGAGGGGGGCTTCAATGCTTTTTCCTTTTGACATCATTCATACCTTCACATAATTCATGGTTCATATCTCAACATGTTATTCAACTACAGAAAAATCATGATATAAAAAGGAATATTAATAAATAAACATAAAAACAAGGAAAGACACCTTTTAAAGTAATTACCATATTTTATCAACAAAAAAAAGTAATTACCATATTAAAATTAGTCAAATTGTACATTTACTCTTGGGTAAACATATTTTTCATTTGATTAAGAGAAAAAGTAATAAATATATCAACTAAAAAACAGTTTAGATATTGTAATCGACCAAACTGATAGATTTGGTACCTTAAATCCCAGTCTCTGATTGTATCTTAAACCTGGAAAATAAATGCAAATGGAGTTAGATTACTAGTACAACAATGCAAGTTGGTGCAAATTTTACTAAAATAACAAAGCAAACAACATGAAACTATGGTTGAAGTAGCTGGAAGGTTATGTTGAAGTGCAAATTTGAGACAATGACAGCTTGTGGTTTTTGATCAATTTAATGAAAATTTTATGCTAAGGTTCTGTTGCTAGCATCTTAAATATAATTTTGTCTTTTTGGTGGGATCTTACGATCCGTGTTACGATCCCACGATTTACGCTTTTTCTATACCCAAACGATCTTTGGTAAGATCTCGAGTTTGACAACCATGGCTGGAACTGCAACTTAAGATTATTTGTGTGACAGAAGATCATGTTTTGACAGTAAAAGGAGAAGGGAGCAAAAGGGAGTAAAAATTCTCAGCTGGAGTGCATATATTGGAAAAGAAAAATATATTTCCACTAGTTAAAAAAATGGCATCAAACACTAACACACATGAACATCGCAAATAATTTTTTAAATTCAACTTTTATTAGAGCACACCTTAGCTATTGGTATAATAGGAATTCATCTTTTTAATAGGAATGCATCTTTTAATTCATCTTTCTAACTCAAAAGTGAGCATCTAAATAGAAGTGCACCTAAGCTACTAGTGTGTAAATGCATCTTTTATTTCATACAATAATTACTTTTTATCACTTTTAGTCAAAGGTTTGTAAAATACATCTATTTTGGTTATTATTGAACAAAGTTGATGTAGTTTACAAACCACTTGGCGATAACGTTGAACCCCGACTTCTTGACCTAGTGGGAGAGCTTCTACTTCTTCAACAGTTGCATCGTCATCGAATCGACTTTCAACGATGGAGATTATAGGATCATACTCTTGTGGAACACCACTAAGTATAGCGTCAAGATGATCGCGCGAAGACACCGGGGTCACCGACTGCTGCTAGTGAATCGACGAGCGATTTGATCTTCGCAAGACATTCTTTCACTGTGTGATTTTCCAACCTTGTGGTTCGCAACTCATTTCTCAATTGGTGAATCTTAGTTCGACCCAATTTCTGGAAAGAGGCGTGAATTCGCTCCCAAAGTTCGAAGGTGTGATCGCATCCAACAACACGCGCTTGAATTGCGGTGGAGAGCGAAGTTTGGAGCCATGAGAGAAGCATCTGGTCTTGTGCTTCCTAGACTTGATAATCAGAATTTTCCTGTTCTTGCGGCATGTCAAGCTCGGAGAGATAGCGAGCAGGAATGCAAGGTGCGACGAGGAAGTGATGAAGGCGATGAGCCTTGATTACCGGTTCAACTTGCTGGCGCCATAAGACAAAATTCTCGTCGTGAAGTTTCTCCGTGATTTTGTGGCGAAATTCTTTGTTTTCTGGTACGGTGGAGCCACCGGTGGTGGCGCTATGTTGACTGTGTGCCAAAGACACCATCACCAGGTGGCGGTGGTGGCGGTGGTGGCGCATTGTTGACGGAAGCTATGGAATGGAAGAAAAAAAAGGGAAAAACGGGATCAGAGAGCTCTGTATACCATATTGGCCATCCGTCGTCACAATCTAGCACTAGTCACTCATAGCTTAGATCTATTTTCTCACTTAACAAGGTAACCATTCTGATAGAAACTGATTTTTTATAGAATAAACTGAACAAATTCTATCTTAAATAAATAGGACAGAATCAGAATTACAATAATAATCACAAGAACACACTAATATCTAGAGAACATATGAGAGTCTCTATTCTCTCCCTTCCAAGGAATTCTAGAGCCTTGGTCTCTCCCCTTTCCAATACCCAATCAAATGTCAAAAGATATCCAGAAATACAATTCTGGTTCCCTATTTATTTACACCCAAACTGACCCCAAACTACCTTAGCACAGAATAACTGTTAATAACTGCCAAACAGCAGTTACCATAGCAGTTTTGCACATAATTAATTAACTAATTAACATAATAATAATAACTGTCCTAATAATAATAATAATATATAATAGTAACAGAAAAATAACACCATAACTGCCAATTCTAACACATTCCTTCTCCAGTGACAATCTTGGCTATTATCATGTCTTTCTGCAGTGACAATCTTATCATGTTTTACCTTGGTAGCTGTTTTGTGGATTTGTAGGGCTATTTTGATAGCCATTATTATTTTTTTGTTTATAACATGCGGTGCTGCATGAGTTATGGAACCTGTATTTGATTGAATTTGTGGACTTGTATGAATTTTTGAGGTCCGATTTGGACCTTCATGTCCTTTTCAATGCAACGTTGCTAGTTTCAACACTTCCATTTGTTGAACATTATCACTCAAGTATTTTTGTTGGTTGAAATTTGCACCTTTTTATTTGCTGCTTGTTAATATTTGAGGTAGTAATGCTAGTTTAGTAAATAGTTGGATAGTAGAGAAGACTTTAGTTGATAGTTGGAAGATGATAGTAGTTAATTAGTAGTGTGATGTTTGGAGCAAAGAAATAGTTGTATTGCTCTCAAATTGGTCACAAATGACTTGATTACAAATGCTCCCAAGCTTGCCTATTTATAAGTGCTTGAGGATGGTTCTAGATAATTCTACATAATTAGCATCTCTAATATATTCTAGATTTATCTTGTACTTGTAGCTTCTAGGTTTTTTCTCTTTTGATATTTACATAGAATATTCTAGATTCTTTTACTTAGTACATGTAATGGTAATTTCTAGAATATCTTTGATCTACACTTCAATAGAGAAATCTAGAAATTTGCATCACTTCTTTAACAATGCTTATATAGTTGCTTCTCATTGACAAGTTATTATACAATGCATCTAAAACTTCTCTCAATTTGAGTACCTGGTTGCTTGTTATCTACCGTGTTATACCGAACACAAAGTGTAAAAATCTGGTGCATTTTGGGTCCTTTTGAGAGGGTAGAATCAAAAGAGAACCTAGCCAAATAGACTGCTTTGTACTATTATATCCGTTTGTGCCAAATGCTATCTAAGTATTTGTTAATCTTCGGATGCACATTTTCTCCCCTCTCATGTCTGTAAGTAAATTATATACTGTAATTAAGTAAGAATAATGAC
Organism: Astragalus membranaceus; assembly: GCA_039519185.1. Lineage (NCBI taxonomy): Eukaryota > Viridiplantae > Streptophyta > Magnoliopsida > Fabales > Fabaceae > Astragalus > Astragalus membranaceus. Next base: position 20,233,847 of record CM076850.1, on the reverse strand, counting down.
CGGGCTAGTTGTGTGTTCAAGTTACATGTCATCTCTCTCAAGCAAAGGTTTTTTTTGCTTGAGAGACAAAGGACATGTAATTTGACTAAAGTTTTGATTCATTACTTTTGATTTCGACAATAACCATGATTATTGTTAAGAGTCCCACATCAGATGTGATATAACCTGAAAAAGAGTATATAAGTGGGAGGCATCTCTCACTTTACAAGCCGGTGTTGTAGGGTTGAGTTAGGCCTAAACCACATTCTAAGATGGTATCAGAGTCAATCCAAGATCCGCTAGGCCACCCGCTATCGGGTCACGCTTCAGTTGCCCAGTCCTGGGCGTGAGGGTGTGTTAAGAGTCTCACATCGGATGTGATGTGGCGTGTTAGGGTTAAAATCGAACAAATCCAAACCAACCCGTAGTTGTTTGGTTCGGGCAACGGATTTTAAAAATCAAATCCGTGAACCCGAACCAACCCATATTAGGTCATAATAATTCTGTAATTTTAGATGTACATGATTTTATTTGCTTAGAATTTTTACCTTAATAATTTATGATTAAATTGTAAAACTTTAATACTATGAATGAGAAAACTATTAGTGGATTTAAGTTTGATTTCGTGTGATTTTCAATTTTTTTAGCTATTTAAAGTGTTGGAATATCATAAAAAAGTGTTGTTTTTTATATTTTAGAAAATTAATATTTTAGTGAGTGACTCGCGAGCCCAATCCAAACCAAGTCGTCCAATATCAGTTCGGTTTGGTTCGGATTTTGGAGAAAAAATGTAAAATCTAAACCAACCCAAACCGAATAATTATAATTGGTTGGGGCAACGAATTTGGTCAAATTCGATCCAAACTGACCCGCAAACACCCCTACTAAACCACATTCTAAGATGGTATCGGAGTCTATCCAAGATCCGCTGGGCCGCTCGGGTCACGCTCCAGTTGTCCAGTTCTGGGCGTGAAGGGGGGTGTGTTAAGAGTCTCACATCGGATGTGATAGGGCCTGAAAAAAAGTATATAAGTGGAAGGCATCCCTCACCTTATAAATCAGTTTTGTATGGCTGAGTTAGGCCTAAACCACATAATAAAAATTATCGTATGTAATTTCCATTTTCTGCAATCTTCCTTTATACTTATTTTGACAAGGATGTCCAACACAACATTTAAATCCGCAACATTGAACTATATCCAATTAATGCTAAATTTGTTATTTATAGTTTACGTTTAACTAATATTTCTATGTCAAATACTTAAATTAAATATGTTAAATAGTAAATAATTGTAGAATCACAATTTTATTTATAAGTTAGTAAATAATTAATTAAATGTTTTACATAAAAAAAACAATGCTCAATTTTAGTGGTGGTTACAAACCAACACTAGCATAAATGGTGAACTAGAAAATTGAAATAGCATTTTGGTGGTTATCGACCGCCACTAAGCTATTAAAAATCATGTTAAAGATCATGTAATAGATTAATTTTTTCTCTCCTAGGGTTTCCTTTCCTTTGTGAGAAGTTTCTCTCCTAGTGAGAAGGTTGCAGCTTTCTTCCGCGTTTGTTTTCCACTGAGTTAGGGTTTCGTTTTCTACACTGTTACATTGCTATTCGTTGCTCTCGTTTGTTCTTGTTTGTTCACGTTTGGTCTCGGATTATGGAGCCGACAGATGAGGTTGAGATAGAAGGGGTGGAGGAGGAGACGGTTAGGGCAAACACTTCGCTTACGTTGGTGGGACGCTTCCTCAGGTGCTTTTCTCTTCCAATTTTTCCATCCACTCGATCTTGAGAGAGTTCTCAAACAAGTTATGTGGTCTTTTGATAAGCATTTTTAATCCTCAGTACTATACCGGAGGGTGTGGCTCCATGTGATGTTCCTTTGTACCAGACACCGTTTTGGGTATAGGTTCATAACATTCCAACTGGTTTTATGTCTGAGGCAGTAGGGAAGCATGTGGGGAATACAATGGGTAATTTCTTGGAATATGATGTGAAGAATAGTTCGGACTTTTGGAGGCTTTTCATGAGGGTTAGGGTTCTGTTGGATGTGCGCAAGTCTTTTCTAAAAAAACTAAAGCTTCGCAAACCTGGTGGTGATGTAAAAGAGGTTCTCTTGAAGTATGAAAGGCTTGAGATATTTTGCTACATGTGTGGTTTGCTAGGGCATATGGAGAGTTCTTGTGACAAACTCTTTGATTTGGCTCATGAAGACCACTACAAAAAAAACACTAATTAGCGACGGACATTAGCGAGGGACTTGTTGTCCCTCGCAAAAACAGTCATTAGCGAGGGAATTAGCGAGGGCATAGAGCTGTCAATTTTTTTGTCATTAGCGAGGGAATTAGCGAGGGAACTGTCCCTCGCTAATGACTGCCCTCGCTAATTCCCTCGCTAAATTTTGCTTTTTCAGATGATGGGACTCAGCGCAGGGGTTGGTAAAGGTGCAGAAATTAGCGAGGGACAGTTCCCTCGCTAATTCCCTCGCTAACGTTAACTTTTCAGATGATAAGACAGTTCCCTCGCTAATTCCCTCGCAAATTTTTTTCTTTTTTCCTTTATATCCGTTTACACCCTCACTCTTCTTTCTCACTCACTCACTCTTCACCATTCCTCTTCCCTTCCTCTTCCCCCTTCCACTTCCTCTCACACCCTTCTTCTCTCTTCACTCTTCCAACACCACCACCACCACCATCATCACCACCTCCTCTCACACTCTTCTTCTCTCTTCACTCTTCCACCACCACCACCACATACCTCCTACCACTCTCACTCACTCTCTCTTACTCTTCACCACCACCAACCCACCACCCCACCACCACCACACTCTCTCTCTCTCTCTCTTTCTCCCTTACTCTTCTCCTTCTCTCTCTACTCTAAACCACCCATCACCACCACCACCACGCCACCACCACCACTCTCACTCCTCTCTCTCTCTTTCTCCCCTACTCTCCTCCTTCTCTCTACTCTAAACCACCCATCACCACCACCACGCCACCACCACCACCACACCACCACCACGCCACCACCACCACCACCACACATCACCACAAAATTAATAATATAATATAATATAATATTCATTAATTAATATATATAAAAAAAACAAGCCATTCAGCACTGGACACGTGTCATTTTTTTTTTGAAAACTGCAGTCATTAGCGAGGGAATTAGCGAGGGAAAAAGCCGTCGCTAATTCCTGCGCATTTACCAACCCCTGCAACTGAGTCCCATCACCTGAAAAGCTGCAGTCATTAGCGAGGGAACTAGCGACGGCATAGTCCCTCGCTAATTAGCGAGGGATCCAACTTCCCTCGCTAATCCCATTTGCGAGGAGGGCATTAGCGAGGGAACCAGTCCCTCGCTAAGTCCCTCGCAAATGACCATTAGTGAGGGAATCAGGTCATTTTGCGAGGGAACTGTCCCTCGCTAATGACTAGTTTTTTTGTAGTGGACGGCGTCTGTAATTCGGGTTCTGACATTAAAGCTGAAATGAGTCGTGGTGGTAGTAGTGGTGGTGCACGGTGGCTGAGAGAGGAGGGACAACCGTGGAATACCCCAAATCAGGTAGTTATTGAATCTCACAATTTTAGGAATGAGGAGTCGAATTTGTTACATAATAATAGGGTAGTTACTGAATCCCACAATTTGAGGAATGAGGAGCCAAATTTGTTATATAATAATAGGGGTGCATTGTTGAGTGGCGTGAATGGTGGAGAATCAAAAACGGCTAGCACTTCTAATGGCATTAATGACGTTAACAACTAGGCTGAAATTTTTAAAAATCCATCAATTTTAATTTCTTAAAAAACGGCGCAACCGGCTAGCATGCCAGCTGGAATTAATGATGTTGAGATGGCAGCTGATGTGGTATTGGAGACAGACCGTAAACGTATGAGCGAGGACAGTGGAGAGACGGAAGTTGCTGATGACGTGGGGAGTTTTGCTTTGAATAACTCTGGTGGTATGCCTTCTAGTATTGGTATGAACATTAACAACAACAACACTGGTAACTCGCACTTTTTAGGGGTAGGCACTGGCAGTGGAGCCTGCCAGGATCAATGAGCTTCATCAGTTGGAACTGTTTGGGCTTGGGTAACTCACGAGTGGTTCCGTCGTTACGTGACCTCGTTCGGACGTACCAACCAGACATTATTTTTCTTTCTGAGACTTTGGTACATGCTAATAAGATTAAAAAGATTCGTGTGAGATTGGGTTTTGATGGAGCTTTCGCGGTGGATAATAGAGGTAGAAGTGGGGGTCTCACCTTACTTTGGCGTCATCCTTTTGATTGTACGATAACAAGTTATTCGTCGAATTATATTGACGTGGAAGTGCCTAGCGTAAATGGTCCTACTTGGAGACTTACGGGATTTTATGGTTATCCGGAGACTGGGCGTAGACGAGAATCTTGGAACTTGCTTCGTACTTTGGCTGGAGATAACTCTCTTCCATGGTGCATTATGGGTGACTCCAACGATTTGTTATCAAATGATGAGAAGAGAGGGAGCGCTGATCGTGCGCCTTGGCTTTTACGTGGTTTTCGAGAAGCGGTTCAAGATTGTCTACTTAATGATATTCCTATGCAGGGACACCCTTTTACGTGGAGTAGGGGCAGAGGTACTGATAATTTTAAGGAGGAGAGGTTGGATCGTGTACTAGCTTCGCATGACTGGATTGATTTGTTCCTCAATAACTGTCTTAGTGTTGCTGATAGATCGGACCATACTCCGTTGTGGCTCCAATTGTCGGAACGAAGACGTAGAGGGTATCCTAGACCCTTTCGGTTTGAGAACGCTTGGCTAGAGGAAGAAGATTTATCGGTTGTGGTTAGTGATAATTGGTCTCGGGTGGAGGGGAAAGATTTCATGAGTAGGGTGGAGAGTTGTACGGCGACAATTGATGTATGGGGGAGGAAACTGAGGATGCGCTATAGGTTGGACATTCAGCGATGTAAAGATGAGCTTGAAGTGTTACGTGGTGGCAATAGTATCAGTGATACCTTACAATATAATGAGGTGAATGCTCGTTTGAGCGCTCTCTTGACTCAAGAGGAAGCCTTTTGGAAGCAGCGGCAAAGGTGCATTAGTTACGTGATGGTGACACTAACTCGAAATTCTTTCATGCAATGACAAGTGCAAGACGCCATTGCAACGCTATTTCATCGTTAATTAGAGAGGATGGTTCGGTGGTGGAGAATCAAGCAGAGTTGGGTAGTGTAGCGCACACTTATTTTACGGGTTTATTTGAGGGGGTGCATGGTCAGTATGAACTGGTGCTTGCGTGTTTGAATCCTAAGGTGACTTCGGTGGATAATGATCTTTTGGTGGCTCCGTTTGATATTGGGTAATTTAAGACGGCTCTATTTTAAATGCACTCTGACAAAGCTCTAGGCCCCGATGGTTTGAATCCTGCTTTCTTCAAACAGTTTTGGAACCTTTGTGGCCCAGAATTGTTTCACTCGGCGATGGCTTGGTTAGATAATGGTGAGTTTCCCCCTATGTTGAATGATTCTAATAATGTTTTAATCCCTAAGGTTGACAATCTCACTTCTATGCGTGATTTACGTCTGATTGCACTTTGCAATGTTATTTACAAGATCATCTCTAAAGTTCTCGCTAATAGACTTAAGAATGTTCTTCATAAATGCGTTTCTGTGGAGCAGTCAGCTTTTGTGGCTAATAGGTTCATCTTGGATAATGTTATGGTTGCTATTGAAGTCATTCATCATATGAAGTGTAAGGTAAAGGGTAAAGTTGGGGAGGTTGCTTTGAAGATTGACATAAGTAAGGCGTATGACAGGGTGGATTGGGGGTATTTGCGTGGTGTATTATTTAAGCTGGGCTTTCATGAGAAATGGGTGCGATGGATGGTTATGTGTGTTGAAACGGTTTACTACTCAGTGCTTATGAATGGCGAGAAAGTTGGTTCAGTCTCACCTGGAAGAGGACTCAAACAGGGTGACCCACTATCACCTTATCTTTTTATATTGTGTACAAAAGGGCTTACTGCTCTTCATAAAAATGTGAGGCTCGGGGGGATATTCATGGAATTAAAGTGTGTCGTGGAGCCCCTATCCTGACACACTTACTTTTTGCAGATGACTGTTTTTTGTTTTGCAGAGCGGATGATACTAAGAGTAGGAAATTAAAAGAAATTCTGGAGACCTATGAGAAGGCTTCAGGGCAATCTATTAATGTCCAGAAGTCGGAAATCTTTTTCAGCAAAAATACTTGCCCGACTCTACGGGATCGCGTGGTTGCTAACTTAGGCGTTATCGAATGTCTAGGTACCGGTAAATACTTAGGCTTACCTTCCATGGTGGGTCGAAGTAAGAAGCAACTCTTTGGATACCTTAGAGACAAGGTTTAGCACAGGATTAACAACTGGTCAGGCAGGCATCTTTCAAAGACTGGGCGGGAAGTTTTAGTGAAATCAGTAGCACAAGCCATTCCAGCTTACTGTATGAGTAATTTCCTTATTCCTACATCACTCGGGGAAGAGATGGAAAGAATGATTAATTCTTTTTGGTGGGCTTCAAATCATGGCTCTAGGAGGGGCATCAGCCGGCTGAATTGGGACAAATTGACCATGAGGAAGGAATTTGGTGGTTTGGGTTTTCGTCATTCTCACGGCTTTAATTTGGCAATGCTAGGGAAGCAAGGTTGGCGTTTAAGCACCAACACAGATGCTATTGTTACTCGTGTCTTCAAAGCTAAATGTTCTCCTAATGGGAACTTCTTGGGGGCTCGCTTGGGCCATAATCCCGGGTATGTTTGGCATAGCATCCACACTTCACAGGTACTTGTTAAATTTGGAGCAAGATGAAAAATTGGAAATGGTACTACTATTAATGTTTGGAGGGATCCTTGGGTCAAAGGAGGGGATTCGCCCTTTATAACTTCTCCTATGATTCCGGGACATGACTCTTTAACTGTTAGTGCCCTCTTTGGTACAGGGGATGGTTCTTGGAATACACAGCTTCTTGGGAAAATTTTAAATCCGGTGGACAGAGATAGGATTCTGGGAATCCCACTTCGGTGTAGTGGCGAGGAGGATGAGCTGATTTGGAACAAAGTCGTGATGGTCTTTATTCTATAAAATCTGCATATTATACGGCGATGAATGAATCAATAGACAGCTCTGAGATGCGTGTTGCAGGTGACTGGAAAAAACTCTAGAATTTGCAAGCATGGTTTAGTGCTTAGAGCCCTGTTGTAATGAATGTAGTTGTTTTTGCATTATGTTTCCACCTCCCTCATTTGCTCAAGCGTATGAATGTGGATTGCAAGTTCAGTTTTAGCTTATTAAGATGCTATGAAATGCTACCATGGTGAATATATGTTTGTGTGCTTAATGTGTTGCTTGAATGGTTGAACTTGAAGGGTTTGGAATTGTTTGAAATGTGATTTGAGTATGTTACAAATGTATGAAATGTTTGGTATTTTGATATATATATATATATATATATATATATATATATATATATATATATATATATATATATATATATATATATATATATGAGGATAATTAAGAGTTGGAAGAGCTTTGAATGCCATTAGAAAGGGAAAGAAACACTAAAATAGCACAAAGGTTGTTGTGGAATGCTAATTAACTGGAAAATATCCCCTGAACCCTTATTTCAATGCTTTGGAGTTTGGACTATGATGCCTTTGAAGGTTGGTTTTTTTTTAGTTATTATTATTGTTTGAGTAACTGGAAAATGGGGAGTGGAGAAGTTGGAAGTGGAATTGAAAACCATGAGACGGTTGAGAGTAGAGCACAACTCATGTACAAGTTACAACACAAGTTTTGGAGGAATGAAAGTGAGTTAAAATTGATTTTTGAGAAAAATGTGAAGATCAGAATTTGTATCTCACTCCATTTTCAATTCTCTTCTTATTTTTCACCTTATCATTCCCCACTTGCTCAAACATGCATCACCTTAGTTTTAAGCCAAGTGCAAATTTTTATGGTCCCCTAATTGGACCTGTTAGGTTCCTAATGCATGCCTTGTGGTTATTTGATTTCACAATCAGTTTGGTTAACTTCTGGTTTCTGTCTCTGTTAATTAATATCTGTGGGATTGTCTGTTTGTCATTTTGGGAAATGTTGCCAATTGCGGATTGTATAATTTGAACAACTGGAGAGACAGAACTATACTATCTATTGTATATAAATATGATGAAAAACATCAAAGAATGGTTAGCGTAAGTAGGATGGAAAGTCATGAGCCCAGGTCTACGACCCGTTCGGACACCCTTCTATATTGTTGGGTGGTGGTTACCTCTTTTGGATGTAGCATTTATATTATGTAAGACTATATTGTTTGAGGGTTACGCAATTGGCTAAAATCTTAAAAAATACCGTATGAGATATTAGTGAGGCTGCCGATCGGAGAACTCACTGAGATTTTCATAATCTCATCCTTTATTTGTTGTGGCTTTTCAGATAAGTAAGTTAAGATATTGGACGATAAGAGAAAAGAAAAAGTTGTGTTGATATGATGTTGAAGCCCCTTTTGGTTGCTCAAGATTTGTCACCTTGAGTAGTTAGATATTATGTATTATGATGTTTTGAGATTCCAAAGTGAATTAGAATGTTATATCTCCATAGTTAAGCGTGTTTGACCTGGAGTAGTAGTGGGATGGGTGACCTTCTGGGAAGTTTCCTAGAAAACATGCAAGTGAGGACAACGCATGCTGGAAAGTCACGTGTTGGTTTGTCGGGGTAGTCGACAGTTCTGAAAAGCAGTTTGGGATGTTACAAATGGTATCAGAGCAGTTCGACCTAGTCGGGCTTAGATGTTTTGTGTTTGGTTGAGTAGGTACATCGAGTCGGTTAGGGACCGAGGTGGTTAATTGTTAGAGCCTCTTAGTATATTGCGTGAAACATTGAACCTGATCAACTCAATATTTCATACAAGATGCTGAGAATAATGACAATTGAGTTCCTTAGCCCCGAAAACTTTCGAAACCCTGAGCCATAGGATCCTCGGACCTTTCCTTATTAAAGTTGCGCAGCGGAAGCAAAGGGCTACAAACGATGATGCGGAAGGAAATGGGCACTCATGCAGGTTTGTGAAAGTGTTACCTACGTGATATTGTCATCTGATGAGTAGACGTTCTTAGAAGCCGAGCCTTATCTCATCTATTTTCTCTATTTTTGGAGATGTTTTGTGTTTATATATATTGCACTCTCCTTGGTCAGTCGTGTCATGTGCCTCAAATCAGCAGAAATTCATATCTACCATTGCTTTCAAAACTGCTGACTGTCCCCACAAACCAACACGTGTCTTTCCAGCATGCGTTGTCCTCACTTGCATGCTTTCTAGGAACCTTCCCAGAAGGTCACCTATCCCACTACTACTCCAAGTCAAGCATGCTTAACTATGGAGTTCTTATGGGAAGGGCTCTCGAAAAGAAGATGCATCTTGTTGGTATAGGTAGTCTAAATCAATTCTTTTAAGCCTTCCTTCAATTGTACAGTCCCATACCTGTACAGCCTCAAGATCCATCTCATTCCGGTGCGTATTCATTTCATTCACGTGTCCCTTTACCTTGAAGGGACACGTGAATGAAACGAATACGCACCGGAATGAGATGGATCTTGAGGCTGTACAGGTATGGGACTGTACAATTGAAGGAAGGCTTAAAAGAATTGATTTAGACTACCTATACCAACAAGATGCATCTTCTTTTCGAGAGCCCTTCCCATAAGAACTCCATAGTTAAGCGTGTTTGACTTGGAGTAGTAGTGGGATGGGTGACCTTCTGGGAAGTTTCCAAGAAAGCATGCAAGTGAGGACAACGCATGCTGGAAAGACACGTGTTGGTTTGTGGGGGGCATTCCACAGTTCTGAAAGCAGTCTGGGATGTTACAAATGGTATCAGAGCAGCATACCTCTCTCAGTACGGTGTGGTTCGGGGGCGAACCAAGAGTAAGCTGGTGGGCATCTGATATTTGTGGCTGCCGAGGGTGGGGAGTGATCGTCGGTGCTCAAAATATTGGCACGGACAAAGAGCAGCTCCTGACAGCTTCTAGGCGAAGGGACACGTGAATGAAACGAATACGCACTGGAATGAGGGATCCTGAGGTTCAACAGGTATGGGACTGTACAATTGAAGGAAGACTTAAAAGAATTGATTTGGACTACCTATACCAACAAGAAGCATCTTCTTTTCGGGAGTCATTCCCAAAAGAACTCCATAGCTAAGCGTGCTTGACTTGGAGTAGTAGTGGGATGGGTGACCTTCTGGGAAGTTTCCTAGAAAGCATGCAAGTGAGGACGACACATGCTGGAAAGACACGTGTTGGTTTGTGGGGGGGGCAGTCGACAGTTCTGAAAGCAGTCATGGGATGTTACAACATTCATCTTTGGCGTGCTGCTCGTGGTGTTTTGCCGTGCCGTCTCAATCTCCGTAGGCGCGGTGTTGACTGTCCAGGAGTATGCCCAATGTGTGATTTACATGATGAAAACGAATGGCATACCTTCTTCAGTTGCAACAGAGCGAAAGAGGTTTGGCGTTCAGCTGGGCTTTGGAATTTCATATAATCAGTGGCTCATGTTGCTGAGGGTTATAAGGTTAGTTTCTTTAATATTCTCTCTTCATTACCAGATGCGGCCAGGAAGTGTTTCACAATGTTGATTTAGGGTCTTTGGAAGCAGGGGAATGAGAAAGCTTGGGAGAATGTGGAGAAGCCAGCTCGTGTTTCCGTGTAGTGTGTTTTGGACTTGTTATATTGTTGGCAAAAGGCGAAGTGCTCCAAATTGCTTCGTGATCCGTTGTCCACGTCAAATAGCAGGCGAGACAATATATTGTGGGTTTGTCCTGAACCTGGTAGTCTCAAATGCAACGTTGACGCGGCTCTTTTTGATGATGGTCGGTATGGTGTTGGTCTCTGTATCAGGAATGAGAAGGGTGAGCTCGTGAAGGCGAAGTCAGCTTGGTTTATTGGCAAGCCTCACCCTCAAGAAGCGGAAGCTCTGGGTTTATTGGAAGCCGTTAATTGGTTGCGAGTGTTAGACATTCAACGAGTCACCATCGAGCTTGATTGCAAAGCGGTTGTAGATGGAATCTGTGATGTGTGTCACTTTGTAACTGAATATGGCTCTATTATTAGAACCTATCGTAACTTATTATCGTCTTTAGGAAACTACACAGTTAGTTTTGTCAGGCGGCAAGCAAACCTTGTGGCTCATACTCTAGCTAGAGCATCAAGGATTTATGCTAGCTCCCGCGTTTTTAATTATAGTCCTACTTGTATTGCTACTTTGATTTTGAATGAAATACCATAAATTTTCTTTGGTCAAAAAAGAGATCATGTTATATTTTGTCCCGGTGGTGTAGCTCAGTTGGTTGGAGCTAGGGCCATCTTTCGGTTGCTCTTGGGTTCGAACCCAGTATGCGACACTTCCATTTCCCATTTTCCCCTATAAAAAATCCCTCACTGTTGGTTGCCTTGGCAATTTCAGTGACATGGGGACGTTGGCTCCGGGGTTCGAACCCGGGTGTGGCCAGTTATAGTGTGTGTGGTGTTTATTTGCCAATTTATCTAAGTAGACCAGAAAAAAACTACTAAATATTTACAGCAACATTGTGGTAGTTACAACCACCACTAAGAGAAATAATAAAATATTGATAACCAGCGTCAGTTTAAACTAACGCTAACACAAAAATAAAACAGCGTTTCCAACCGCCACTAACTAAAAAACGCTGGCGGTTAAGAACTAACACTATCCCACTGGCAGTTGTACTGTTGGTCAGTTCGCAAACGCTGCTATATTGACTAGTGGTGCCAAGTTTTGGGCGTGAGGGCGACCGCTACTAATCTACTTAGTGGCCGCTGGAACCGCCACTATACGGTAATTTTGACTGTCATTGTATCCTAGTTACATTGTAGTGTACTAAAAAGATAATCATTGATTTGATCAAGAAAACATCGAAGACAAGCCAAGAAAGTGGCATGAAACACTCAGTGATGTGCTACGCGTTATTAGAAATTCAAAGTCTACATCATCTAGGTGTACACCATTTCTAATGACAAATTATCATGATATTGTCTTGCCATTAGAAATCAATGTGGGTTCACTAAGAGTGGCTAAGCGAAACATACTTTTAGATAAGTATCAACAAGCCATGTTAATGAAACTAGACTTAGTTGATGATGATAGATTAAGGGCCTTGAGTCGAATTGAGTTGTCTAAACAAAAGATTGCTAACGCATACAATACACAAATTGGGTAAAAGAGGTTTATTGAAGGCGATTTAGTTTGAAAAATCATTCTTTCAGTTGGGACAAAGTATCCTAAATTTAGAAAGTTGTCACCAAATTGGGAATGACAATTCATTGTAAGTAAAGCGTGAAGTTGATGTGTTAACCAATTAGTTAACATGCAAGGTAAAGAGTTAAACAAAGACATCAATGGCAAATATTTAAAACATTATTATCCTACAATATGGAAAGGGGTGGAGGGAGCAAATTGATAGTATAAATTGAAAGTGTTCGAAGTTTTGCCAATCACACATTAGTGGCGTAGGGGTTCAAAAGTTCAAAATGATAAAAATAATAATAATAACTAGGTTGTTGGGTCTCCGAACTTGAGGCAGCTACTTCATCCTACTAATAATCTCTCCTTCATTTGTTGGTGCCTCACCTACGGCAGCTAATCCTTCATCAGCTATGTGTTCACGGTTGGGGACTAATAGTTCACATGTAGCATTAGGAGGAGGGGCTAAGGCTTCGACCAGGAGTTCAGGTAGTTGCACCACAATTTCGATCAGAAATTCTACTAGAGCTTGAGAAGTTTAAGTCGATCCCTCTGCATCTGGTTTCTTCGCCCGATCCAACAGTTGGCGCAAACCATCCCAAACCTTGTTCGCCCCTGCTAGTCCTTCACGCCCATTGTTCAGGCGTCTCTCGTGGTAATGCTCTTCATTCCACCACACCTATCTCACGGTGAAGGGACTTAGCCTCAGCATAAAGTTTAATGTGTCAATCATCATAAGAGTTGATTTGGGTTGAGAGGCTAGTCGATTTGAGTCTTAAAGAATCGATCTCACGTTTGATCAAGTCCAGCTGAGCTGACAAATGGGTAAGTCGTTGGTTTATCTTCTCATTCTGCTCTACAACTACCCGCCTTTTGATTCAAGAGTGTGGTAGAAATTCGAGAATTGGGATTCCGCGTCTTCTAGTTCACACAACCTTTTCAAAACACGAGGCGTTGTCATAGCTCTCTTTGGCTCGGCTATACTTGTAGGTGAGGTCATTCAATTGGAGAGTAATTTGGTGAAACGCCTCTCGTTCACGTGCTGGGACGTCAGTTGAATTAGCGAGTTTGAAGAGAGAAACCCTCAAAGTTGCCACTTGCGCCCTATCGGTTGGGATCTCCCCCATAAGCGCTGGATTGACTCGCTCCATGTGATTGGATATGGGCCAGGTGACTATTTCATAGGGGTCAAGCGAGACAAAATAATTAGTAACCTCCTTACTTACCTTGGGGAAGGGGCCCTTGAAGGAGAAAGGACCAGAGGAGATTGGCATGTTTTCTCTTCAATGATTGGTGAGACTTCCCTTGGAGGAGTTTGTCCACATGCCTACAAAGAAATTATCGTAAATGGAAAACGACCAAAAGAAATGAAAATGGTTGAAGTAATGAGGGAGTAAGGTCTAACATGATACCTGAGCAGCCTATTCTAGTTCGGCAGTTTTTTGGGGGCCTTGAGAACTATCCCCAACATCAACATTTGAGGAAACCAGTCGAGCTTTCTAAAAAGGCGCGGGGAATTTAAAAAAAGAAACTCACGAGACAATGAAGCTATCAAGAGAAGGTCAACTTTGGTAACAATCAATATTGTACCTTGAGGCGCCTGCCTTTGTTAGCCGATTGCTTAGTTGCTTCGGCTCCTTGGGGCTTAGGTACATCAAGAGCTGGTGAAGCTGGTGCTTCAGAGATATGGACACCCTCAGCCTCAGGCTTTGATCATACAAACATTCTATTGGTGAGTATTCTAGTAATTGATCCACAAACACAAAAATATATTTAAGAAAATGACATACAAAGAAGCAACTCACATTGGGTAGAGTTGATAATGGATGCTTGAACTTTATCATTTGGGGAACTGCATAACTTTAGTGGGTTAGTATTCCTTAATAAGTTCCTATGAATGTTGTCATAAACAGTGGCATGACACAACTGAAATTATCAATTCAACGTCCATCCAGACATATACTGTAATAAGCAAACCACACACTCAATCAGTTCATGAAGGAAAATAGGTTAAGCTCCTTCCAAATCTTATTATCAAACAGTGCATAAATCAGTGAAAAAATAATAGTTTCCTCTACCTTGTACACGAGCAGAATCACAATCTAACTCCGACATTTTAAATTCATCTCTAACTCTTGCAGGCTCAATTTTCATCTTTTCATCTGAGGACATGTTATCCGGATGAGAGTACTGGAATAAACATAAAGTGGCAATATCAGGGCATCGAGTTATGTAACGCCATTAACTAGATTCGAGATGTTAAGCTAAGGACGGACATTTGAAACGAAACAACACAGACATCAACAGGTTATTTCAGTAAATATCAAGAGACCTACAATTTTCAAGTACTGAACAGAACTACAGCAATTAGAAAATCGTAACTACTTTGTCAGTAACTTGATGAATGACATCATCAGAGGCTTAGTGTGTGTTTGGAAACTGCCAATTTCCATGGTAGATTCAACGTGGACGTGAAAGCTCTCTCACGGAGCTTCAAACTTAATGCACGTCCAGTTGCTGCAGCCGCTAATCCAAACTTTCTATTAATTGAAAAGATAGAGTAATAACATCTTCAACATATCAATGCTTGAGAGAATGGGTTCAACATTGACTATAAATAGCAGATGTAAGATTACCCCAATATATAGAAAACAATGAACAATAAATATATAAATAAACCAATTGATTTGACATTTGAAGATTTTTTTCCAACATATGAAGGTTCACATCAACAAACCGGGAAGTATCATGAAGCACCGACACAGACACCAGTTTTAATTTGGAAAATACAAGTAATTGAAGTGTCGTCGTTTGTGTTCGTGTAGGAAACCTGACTTCGACCGGAAGTGCCGGTGCTATATAGGGAAGGACATACAACAAATCAAAATTACAAACAAGATATATCAAATTCAAAGCAAACCAGACTTGCCTTTTCAAGAAGATGCTCTATAGGAAGCTTCGTCATGCTGATTTGATTTGGAGGTATATCTTCCAATGGAGTCCCCTTCACATCAAAATTAAATTATCAACAGGATTTAGTTAGGACAATTCTAAAAACTAGGGTTCAACAACTTCATGCTACTTGAACAATTGAAATGTATTAAAGCAAGAAATGAAGAAAGGAAAAAAACATGGTACCATTTTCAATAGAGCGTCTCTCATTGCCATAACATCCGTCAGCTTCATCAACTTATTAGACCTATCTTCCGATTCCCGAATTAAAAGCCATTTCTTTCCTATCACTTGTGGTTCTAACTTCTGCGTGTTCGTCAATGTTCTCAATATGTAACTTATGTAGGAGTCTGAATCGGAAGGAGGTTGACCGTCGCTGTAGCCGTTGGAGGTGGAGAAAAGATTGTGGAGAAGAGGAGGGTTTGTGAGAGTGTCGGTTCTGGTTATGGTTCTTGTTCTTGTCAGGTGGAGTAACAGCGCCATGACCGATACGGGTACAATGGAGCACAGCAAAATGGATTTTAAAATAAAAAAGTATTATTTTTTTTATATTAGGAAAAATAATTTCATCTTCTTCGTCGAGACTCATCAAAGTTTTTCCAAGTAACCTAATCTTCAT
This sequence comes from Astragalus membranaceus, assembly GCA_039519185.1. NCBI lineage: Eukaryota > Viridiplantae > Streptophyta > Magnoliopsida > Fabales > Fabaceae > Astragalus > Astragalus membranaceus. The sequence continues at coordinate 20,218,019 of CM076850.1, read as the reverse complement.
ACTTTCTTATTTATTTTAAAACCTATCTTAGCAGTCCTACGTGCATACACGTAGGACTAATGAGTCGTAAGACAAGAAAATGTTTGACCAAATCAGGGAGGGAATTGATTTTCAGAATTGGGAAAATATGGGACTAAATTCGTGAAAAAGAAACTTAGAGACTAAAATCGTGAGTTATTCATTATAGGGGGAACAAAACTGTAATTCAGCCTTAAGAGTTTCTCCTTAATAGGTACCTATTAAAATCTAACTCTTAATAAGTAAGAACACCCCATTGGGGATGCTTTTAGGTGTGTTTCATTTGCTAAAAAACAAGGGACTGCTCGGCCATAACATGACTAGCAGCACCATGACCGGAAACACCTTCGGCTTGGGCATCCATCTCATCCTCCACATTCAAAAGGTGGTCAAGAGCGGATGTGAACACCCAATTTTAACCGGTGCATTTTTACTTTTTCAAAAAAAAAACACAAAAATATGTTTTTCGCGTATATTTGATTCCTAATCCCTCGAATAGGTCATTTTGCGCTAATTAACTAATTTTGCGTTATTATTACTTTTTTTAGTGGTTAAACAAAAATTAAAAAAATATGCTAATTCAAAAAATTACAAAGTAGATTTAATTTATTTTTCTTGTTACAATATCTTTAATTAAAAAACGAAAAATAAAAAATAATAGATAAGAAATAATACAAAAAATTACAAAGTAGATTTAATTTATTTATCAGCTTGAGGTTAGTTTTGTATTTATTTATTTATATCTATTTGTTTATTTATTATTTATTTATTTATTTATTTATTTATTTATTTATTTATGTACATATTTATTGATTACTTATTTATTGTTTGTTTATTTCTGTATATATTTATTTACTTATATTTTTTTAGGTGTATAGTTATTTATTTATTTATTTATTTATTTATTTATTTATTTTTTGTTTATCTTTCCTTTTTAATTATTATTTTTATTATTATTATTATTATTGTTCTTATTATTATTATTATATTATTATTGTTATCTATTTCTAAAAATGAATTTAAACATCAATAAAAAAATGGGTTTGATTGAGATGTACATCTTGTCAATCCCGGTTTAAGAGACTTTAGCCGTACGACTTCGATCTTAAACCCTTTCAAAAATTAAAATCAATCAACACATAAATATTTTCCAGAAGAACTACGTAGCATTTGATTCTCTGCACACGGAGATACGTAGGAGTGGGGCCTCCCCATCAGGCCAAATTAATTTTTTCTAATAAATAATCAGTTTTTCTTTTCTTTTAACACCTATTTTCATAAAAATTATAAAAATGGATTTGACTGAGATGTACATCTTGTCAATCCCGGTTTAAAAGACTTTAGCTGTACGGCTTTGATCTTAAACCCCTTCAAAAATAAAATCAAGGGTTAAAAATGTTTTTAGTCCCTACAAAATCGGCTCCTTCTAAGTTTAGTCCTTACATTAACGAAATAGGCGTTTTGGTCCTCATCTTATTTTGCCGTTTTCAATTTTAGTCCCTCATGACTTTTAATAGCGCTTCAAAACTTTTAATAGCTCTTTTTTGACCTTTTATAAGCGCTATTAAAAGTTTTGAAGCGCTATTAAAAGTCATGAGGGACTAAAATTGAAAACAGAAAAATAAGATGAGGACCAAAACGCCTATTTCGTTAATGTAGGGACTAAACTTAAAAGGAGCCGATTTTGTAGAGACTAAAAACATATTTTACCCTAAAATCAACCAACCAACAAATTTTTTTTTAGAAAGAACTACGTGACTTTTGAGTTCCTCATTGCACCAGAGGATACGTAGGAGCGGGGTTCCCCCGTCAAGTCAAAATTAAATTTTTCTAAGTTAGTTCTTATTTTATTTCTTTGTAAATAATTAGTTATTTATTTATTTTTTTACTAAATATTATTCTATTTTTGGGGTAAGACAAATAATTAAGTAATTTATTAATACTTGCACAATCAGATTTAGGGTAACTGTCCTAGGACAGATGTATTAGGGGTGTAGTGAAATTAGGTTTTCGCCCTTCCCTTTGCATAACCGACTCCCGAATCCAACCTAGGTTACGCAGGCCATAAATTAAATGTAGGTTTTTCTCAATTTCCCTATTAAATAAATTGGGTGGCGACTCCCTGAAATAATCAATTCTTGAGCCGTCTGCGTCGGGACCCCGATCACGACAGATGGCGACTCCACTGGGGACGGTGAGAGTCAAGCCTATTTAGTTTGTTTGTGCAAAATGATTATAGGGTTCGCTTTGTTTACCCCTCTTAATTTATTATTTTTTTCTTTGTATATATTTCATTTGATATTTATTTTATATTTTACTTGATATAAACACTAGGCTAGAGAACACTTGATATTATTGTCTGGTTGTATTTTCTGGTTAATATGCAGGTTCAATTTGGGTTTTTATTTTTAGGATTTGAGGTTTGTATGCTCCATTCACACACTACACCTACACTGTGAGCACACATTGAGTGTTGAGCTCACACCAGAGCCGCAAAAAACACATAAGTTAGAACGAGGATGAGTGGGACTCATTTTGGATGTACATCCTGTGTGACTTCCACGAATTCCACATCTAGAGTGTACGATTCTTCTATGCGGGTATCCACATCTGGGATGTACATCCTGGTGCGTTTAACCTTCTAGAAGAGTACTTGACTCTAGAGACCTTAAATCTCAATAGGTTAGAACACCCACCTCATGAGTACTCACAATAGAAGACCTTAGATCTGTAGGGCCCAATAGCATGGGCTAACCAATTTAGGTCACAGAGGGAGCTACTCTACCTCTTACCTTATTTTCCATAAAAAACAAAAATATCTTTTTCCCATAAAAAAAACTTTTGGGTTTAGAAAATCACTCATTTTTTCTACAAAACTAAAAACCATATTGCATTTCATGCATAAACAACATAAAAATTGCATTACATTTCATGCATAAAAAGCAAAAAAAACATGTTGCATGGTAAAAAAAAGTGCATTTCGCGTAAAAAAAAATAGAATGTAATTAACTTTGTCTCGTTCACCGCGTGTCATTGAAAAGTATGCATTCATTTGCCTTTTCTTTGCGTAAGTCCTTAGAAAAATATTTTTTTTGTCTACATGTGTAGTGCACATCTTCATTTCATTGTCATCCATCACACTCATTTGTCAAAAATCATTCATCATAAAATTTCTTCATATTTCATTTTCTCTTTGCATTTTGGCACGTTATGCATACTTTCATCAGTAAATAAAACAAAGCACATTATCATTTGTCAATCCTCATAGCATTTCCCTTCGAATTGGGCAAAAAAAATTGAATTTTATTTCTTGCATGAAAAGGATTAAAAAAAAAGCCATTACAAAACAACGCATATTGCATTTTTTGGTGAATGCTTGCATACATACCATGAATTTCATAACATATTGGTCTCTTTGACCCATTCTCATAAACTTTTCTTTAAGAAAATAAATAAAAATGATCTTGAAATTTTTGTGGTTGTGTTCCAATCAAGTTTAGACTCGTGGAGCTGGATCATTCGCTTGAGTTGTTGGGAAGATTAATCATTAGAGGTGTAGAGGAACAATGTGAGAGGAAAGATGTCATGGGGCACAATACTTGGGCATATTGAAAAAAAAGGGAGACATAAGGTTAGTAATTATGTTTTGCTCAAAAAGAATAGGAAGGATGATTGTCGTTAGCACTTCTTTAATCATGTAGTTCGAAACCAAGTTGACTTAGGTGAAGTTTTATACTAATGAATTTGCATGGATTTAAAAACCCATTTCCATTCTTTCTCACCCCCTGATCCCTTAAGACACCCCTTCTGAGTTCTTGCCTCAAACAATATTTCCTAAAGCCCTTTTTGTTGCGTCATTCAAGAATGAACCAGTGAACAAATATCAGATTTTGAAGGTCCATTTCCCAAAAAAAAATGATAAAAAAAAACCAAAAAAAAAACACAAAAGAAAGAGAGAGCAAAGAATTTGTCAAAAGAGTGAATGTTTTTTTATTAAAATTTTGAAAATGACGAACTATGATTCGAAATGAAGAGTGGACAATTTTCTCTATCCCGAACAAAGTTGAATTATTGTATCCCTTGATGTCCCTTTTGAACCTATAATTTTCTTTCACTAACCCCTGGACAAGGATCCACACTACAATGGAATTTAGTGCATTTAGACTATCATATAGTTTCCAAAGGTAGAAAGTTGATGAAATACAAATCAGGGGCAATGGAGGACAAGAAAAAAAAAACAAATGATGGTGAAGGGTGAAAAAAAAAAGAATTAGTCATATATGAAGTAGAGGCTAAGGCTGAAATGAGATAAATCAAATTGTAAGAGAAGGAAAGAATGAAAAAAAAGAAATGAAGGGAAATAAAATCGAAATCAAGTAAATGGATGAGCTGTAGAAAGTTGGATGCACTAAAGATCCTTGGTCTATTTAACCCGTAAAAACATTCTTTCAGCCTTCTAATTGTTTTTCTTCCATAACCCATAACTCATACCCATAAAACATTTCTGTGAGCCTTCTAATCATTTTTCTTCCAGAAACCATACCCTTGAAACCTTTCTTTGAGCCTTCAAATCATTTTCTTCCATAACTCATAGCTCATAACCATAAAACATTTCTTTGAGCCTTCTAATAACTTTTCTTCCAAGCCTCTAAAAGTCCACTCTGATTGATGAATGATTGTTTTCATTTTCATAATATTAATTTCGAAATAAATTTTCTTCTTTTAAACTATTCTTTGCTCTAAAAAAATTTTAAAAAAAAAAGAGAAAATGAGGCTCGCTAGACTGAAAACCTGTAAAGGCAGTTTAGGCAAAAATTAGGGTTTTAAAAAAAATATAATAAAAAAATAAAAAGACAAAGCCCGCTAGACTGAACACCTACAAAGGCAGTCTAGGCAAAAATTAGGGTACAAAAGGGGAATGAGACTTACAATGATTATTTGTGTAGTTCCATGGATTTCTCTTACTTATGCCGAACAAGAGTGCACATTGAGGCAATTTTGTAGAATGTAAGCTTGAGAGTGTCAAGAAATCCCACACAGGGGCAAACTTTTGTAAAGACCCTTCATGAGTCAAACTAGTTTCGCACACCAATGTATCCTTCTCCTCGGGCAATACCTTTTACCCATCCTAAAAAAAAAACTTTTGCAAAGACCCTTTATGAGTCAAACTAGTTTCGTACACCAATACCAATACTGGGGAAAAATTTTGCAAGCCCCATCATGAGTCAAATTTTCATTAGTACACCACTGTATTCTGCTCTTGGGGCAAGCCTTTTACCAATATTGGGGCAGAAATATTTGCATGACTCTTGATGAGTCGGATTTTGCTTGCTACACCCGGTAGTCTTCCCCCTGTGATAAAACTCGTTTCCAATACCTAGCCAGAGGTTACCATATACCTTTTCCCTACCATCTTGCGGCGCCTTTGTCATCTCTAATGCTTTCACTTTAAAAAATACCTTCCACTTCCAAACATTCAAAATCCAAAACACAAAAATCCAAAACAGGAAAACCAAGAAACACAAAAAAGTCTAGCTTGTCAATACCCACAAATCCATGCATGCTCATTAAGTAATGCTTCAAAAATAGTCAACTTGGAATGAATGATATGATTTAGAGGGCCGATGACGATATGTCTGTGAAAAAATATATAAAGAGAGAGGGACAAACTTGAAAGTGTTTTGTTTGAAGAATCAGAAGTGATCATAAAAGGAAGGAGATCGTAAAAAGCTAGCGAGGATGAGATCACTTTCCTTTTGAGAATCAGTTTGATTGGATTCAAATGAAGCATGCACAAAAAAAGAAAATTTTTTCTGTGAATCTAACTTTCATGACACGTGCATCTCAACTTTAACTCAAAACTCATGCATATTTCATACATTTCATGTCATATCATGCATACATTTCATGTCCAACCATGCATCCCCTTCATGAATAGAAGCATGTGTTTTTCAGTCGCTTGGTGAAAAAAAAATCCCTCTAGATTGAAAACCCGAAAGGGCAGTCTAGGAAAAAATTAAGGATAATAAGGGCCCGGTAGATCGAAAACTCAAAAGGGCGGTCTGGGCAAAAGTTAGGGTCAACAAAAGTCTGCTAGATTGAAAACCCAAAAGGGCGGTCTAGGCAAAAATTAAGGCAAAGAAAAGAAAAAGGGCATAACATGGCAGACTCAAAAAGGACTCGCGAGCACGCTTACACTGGGGCGATATCGTTCTAATAACTGCATTGGAAAGGAGACAGAATCGGATTCCACTCTAATAGTCGCATTAAAGGTTTCTCAAGAGAATCGCGGGTAGGGGATTGACCTAGTCATAACGGGGCAAAGCCTGTGTGAAGTTTCCTACTGATGACCTTCCTTCCTTTCTGTACTCTTTCATCTTAGTCAATACCACATCAATCTTGTTGTTTTTCATACATCTGCTATTGTTCATTTGTCCATGCATTCATGACCTAGTCGCCTAGCTCATTTCCTATATTCTTTCATTCATAATTGACTCATTTAGTCTATGTCTCAAGTAAAATGGTTTAAGTCTGGCAAACCTCAAGACGAATGTGTCATTAACACATTAATAATTGGGAAAAAAAAGAGAAAACTGAGTTAACTGAGGAGAGTAGGCCCACACTTCTCACGAAAGCTCGCAAAAAGAGCACGGAAGCTGGAAGCCTCGAGGTTGTCCCTTTAAATTTTCGTTAGGTTTAAGGGGGGTGCTTTCAATCAGGTGAATAAGGGGATTGATGCTATGAAAGGGCGACTGCGGTTATAAGGAAGAGGTGAAGGCAAGTAAACGAAAGTTTGATTGGTCAAAGATCCTTCGTTCGCAGCAATGGTTCTAGCACTAAAACAAAGGCATCTACACGTAAACATGCATTACATTACGTTTTTCATTTTTTCTCTCCTGCTATCGGTCTCGCCCTGGCATTTTTTTTTAATTTTCCGTTATCGTTCTCGCCCTGGCATTTGCTTTTAATTTTCTGCTATCGGTCTCGCCCTGGCGTTTGTTTTTAATTTTCTGCTATCGGTCTCGCCCTGGCATTTGCTTTTAATTTTCTGCTATCGGTCTCGCCCTGGCATTTGTTTTAATTTTCCGCTATCGGTCTCGCCCTGGCATTTCCTTTTAATTTTATGCTATCGGTCTCGCCCTGGCATTTGTTTTTAATTTTCTGCTATCGGTCTCGCCCTGGCATTTGTTTTTAATTTTCTGCTATCAGTCTCTCCCTGGCATTTGCTTTTAATTTTCTGCTATCGGTCTCGCCTTGGCATTTGTTTTTAATTTTCAGCTATCGGTCTCGCCCTGGCATTTGTTTTAATTTTCTGCTTTCGGTCTTTCCCTGGCATTTGTTTTTAATTTTCTGCTATCGGTCTCGCCCTGGCATTCGCTTTTAATTTTCTGCTATCGGTCTCGCCCTAGCATTTGTTTTTAATTTTCCGCTATAGGTCTCGCCCTGGCATTTGCTTTTAATTTTCTGCTATCGGTCTCGCCCTGGCATTTTTTTTAATTTTCTGCTATCGGTCTCGCCCTGGCATTTGTTTAAATTTTTCGCTCTCGGTCTCGCCCTGGCATTTGCTTTTAATTTTCTGCTATCGGTCTCGCCCTGGCATTTGTTTTTAATTTCTGTTATCGGTCACGCCCTGGCATTTGCTTTTAATTTTATGCTATCGGTCTCGCCCTGGCATTTGTTTTTAATTTTCTACTATCGGTCTCGCCCTAGCATTTGTTTTAATTTTCCGCTATCGGTCTCGCCCTGGCATTTGCTTTTAATTTTCTGCTATCGGTCTCGCCCTGGCATTTGTTTTAATTTTCCGCTATCTGTCTCGCCCTGACATTTGCTTTTAATTTGCTACTATCGGTCTCGCCCTGGCATTTGTTTTCAATTTTCTGCTATCGGTCTCGCCCTGGCATTTGCTTTTAATTTGCATGCTATCGGTCTCGCCCTGGCATTTGTTTTGTGCTAATTTCGTGCTATCCGTTCAGCTCTGGCACTGTTACCCATTTTAACCCTAACAGTCAATAGACATTTGTGCATATTTCACCGATTAAAATTGAGATTCATACCTGTACTTATTCCTTACTTTGATAATACAACAAAACATAGTTTTATGTATTATCTCGTAAGAAAGTAAGCACAGAGGGGCAACTGTGAACACCCAATTTTAATCGGTACATTTTTACTTTTTTAAAAAAAAATCACAAAAATATGTTTTTCGCGTATATTTGATTCCTAATCCCTCGAATAGGTCATTTTGCGCTAATTTACTAATTTTGCGTTATTATTACTTTTTTTAGTGGTTAAACAAAAATTAAAAAAATATGCTAATTCAAAAAATTACAAAGTAGATTTAATTTATTTTTCTTGTTACAATATCTTTAATTAAAAAACGAAAATAAAAAATAATAGATAAGAAATAATACAAATTACAAAAGAAAATAAAAAAGGGGGGAGTCATTGGCAGATTAAGTGATCTTTTGGGCTAGCCTTAGCGGTCCAGACACTAAAAGTCTGTCTTTGATTATTTTGTAGTTTTTTGAGTCGGTTTTTCGGTTCTCAAAGCAGTCCGGTTCGCAGTTGACCTGGTCAGATTGCCAGGTCTGGTTCGGCGTTCATCGCGTTTATCAGCTTGAGGTTAGTTTTGTATTTATTTATTTATATCTATTTGTTTATTTATTATTTATTTCTTTATTTATGTACATATTTATTGATTACTTTTATTGTTTGTTTATTTCTGTATATATTTATTTATTTATATTTTTTAGGTGTATAGTTATTTATTTTTTTATTTCTTTGTTTTTTATCTTTCCTTTTTAATTATTATTATTGTTCTTATTATTATTATTATTATTATTATTATTATTATTATTATTATTATTATTATTATTATTATTATTATTCTTGTTATCTATTTCTAAAAATGAATTTAAACGTCAATAAAAAATGGGTTTGATTGAGATGTACATCTTGTCAATTCCGGTTTAAGAGACTTTAGCCGTACGGCTTCGATCTTAAACCCTTTCAAAAATTAAAATCAATCAACACATAAATATTTTCCAGAAAAACTACGTAGCCTTTGATTCTCTGCACACGGAGAAACGTAGTAGTGGGGCCTCCCCATCAAGCCAAATTAATTTTTTCTAATAAATAATCAGTTTTTCTTTTCTTTTAACACCTATTTTCATAAAAATTATAAAAATGGGTTTGACTAAATATTATTCTATTTTGGGGGTAAGACAAATAATTAAGTAATTTATTAATACTTGCACAATCAGATTTAGGGTAACTGTCCTAGGACAGATGTATTAGGGGTGTAGTGAAATTAGGTTTTCGCCCTTCCCTTTGCATAACTGACTCCCGAATCCAACCTAGGTTACGCAGACCATAAATTAAATGTAGGTTTTTCTCAATTTCCCTATTAAATAAATTGGGCGGCGACTCCTTGAAATAATCAATTCTTGAGCTGTCTGCGTCGGGACCCCGGTCACGACAGCGGATAAATCCAGAGGCACCTGTTGAAGATTCTGTTGAGTATTTCCGTCCCACGGTACAACTTTTTGTTCACCCAAAAAAATACCAAAATATTATTTTTATTTCCTACTCAATAATTTCTCTCTCTCCTATCTCATTCTTCTCTCTCCTTTCTATCTCCCTCTCTCTACCTCTCTTCTCTCACATTTCTTATATCTTTTCATCTCATGAGTCATGACCATTCTCCCTCATCTCTCTTTCTCTCTCCCTCTCTCCTCTCATATATCTTCTCATCTCACGGCTTCATCTCTCATTCTCTCTCTCTCTCTCTCTCTCTCTCTCTCTCTCTCTCTCTCTCTCTCTCTCTCTCTCTCTCTCTCTTCTATCTTCTCCCTTGCACATTTTTCTTTATAATTTTCAAATTATATTTTTTTTGACAGCCTAATTATATTATAATATATGTTATATAAAATAATTATAATTACTAGAAAGAGAATTATAGTAAATTTATATTTTTTTGCTTGTGTTGTTCATTGTTCACCAAACAGTATACAAGACAAAGAGTTGTCCAATACTGTTTTGTCCAGTACTTATTTGTTTGCAAGTCAAAAAAATTTAGAGCACAACGATATGACTAATCTGCATTCTTGCTTAGGAGTAAATTTTACAAGCACCAACTTTGTCAAAAAACACTGAATTGGGAATTGAACCTAAGAGCACCATGTCAAACCTGTTTCAGAGAGGTCAGAGTTTTATTCACACTTTGGGGTCTTCTTCTTTTAATTTTTCTTAGATTAGAAGATTCTCGAGAAAATATGGGTGGGTAGTGATTATTCACATGATTGTTTCAAGTTTTTAAAAAAATTATTCCTAACTATAAAATGTTCTTGAGAAATGAATAACCTATGCATTGCAATGGTTTTCTTTATCAGCTAAGATGAAATGGTAAATAAACACTATACACATTACTTAATGGATACACCAGGACTTGAACTCGGAAGTCGGATCACTAAAATTGTCAATGCAACCGATAGTGGGACACATTCTAATGGTTTTATTCTAAAGAGAAGTGGGTGGGGAAAAATTTCAGAGAGCTAAGAATAAAAGCTATGTGTGACTATTTATATACTTTTGTCGAACACATTTTTAAGAATATTGTTGTTTTTTTGAAGCAAACCAACTCAAGCCATTTCATTAATTAAAAGTGTTGCAATACGAGTAGGAATTGAAAAGTGCAAATGGTGACTAGCAAAAGATTGAGCCGCCCTAGCTAAACTATGAGCAACACAATTGGCTTGTCGCCGGATGAAACTGAGTGAACAGTTATGTAAATGAAAGAGAGTGTCTTTACAAGAGGAAATAATAACTCCAAATTCAGTAGCTATCTTGAGTCCACCTTTAACCGCATCAACCACTTGCTTACAGTCCAGCTCAAAATCCACATGTTGGTGCCCCAGCTGAGTCAACCAACGAATAGCCTCCGATAAAACAAGAGCCTCAATCTCAGGAGGTGGTAAAAAGCCATTAATCCAAAGTGTTTTTGCAGCAAGAAAAGAGCCAAGATGATCCCTAACACAAATGCCAATCCCACACCGCTTCACATTCTCAAACCAAGCTCCGTTGATGTTGCATTTTACAAGGCCCAAAGCTGGTTTTTTCCACTGCTGAAACTCAGTGGCCTCACGGTACTGCTGCTGCTGCTGTTTGCACCGAAACTGCAGCCAGCCCCCAAGCCAAGTTCTCGCTTCAATGATTGATCCCGTAAGAGATTTTTGGCTACCGTTCCAAACCATGTCGTTATGCCGACACTACAAGCACCAAATAATAGCTGCAAAGTCAGTCTTTACCTGCGGTTCGAAGACATCCAGCAACGCAAAAAGGAGTTCATTTGCGCCTTCAGCCGACTCATAAAGATCTTCAAATTTATTCCATAAACCAGCAGCTCTCCAAACCTCCTGCGTCTTGGAACAAACGAAAAATAAGTGCCACTCGTTCTCCGGATATTCATTACACAGTGGGCACGATTCAGGACACGGTACCTTCTTCCTTTGGAGCCTACAACGAGTAGGGAGGCAGCCACGAGTTATTCGCCACAGCAGAATTTTTAATTTGTTTGGAACTTTAAGGGACCAAATAGAGTTCCAATTACCATCAGCCTTCAAGTGAGATGAGTCAACAAGATGTTCCATAGCATGCCAATAGGCTGGCTTAACGGAATAATTGCCATGTTTGCTAAGTTTCCAAATCATTTGATCCTCATCAAGAGTTATATCACGTGGCATACTAAGAATTTCATTGGCATCTGAGTTATTAAAAGTCTCATGAATAAGAGGTGTATTCCAAGCATTTGTGGAGCTATCCAATAAATGAGAGACAAAAAAGACTTGTGTATTCACCGGCTTTGGTGAAGTGACATAAGAACTTGGTGAGTTGCGAAGCCAAGGATCCTCCCAAATACGGATATTAGAGCCATCACCAACTCTCCACCTCAACCCCTCCTTGACAACTACCCGTGAAGCATGGATGCTACGCCAAACAAAACTTGGGTTATGGCCCAAAGAAGCCCCCAAAAAATCCCCTCTTGGGAAGTATTTAGCTTTGAAGACACGTGATACTATAGCATCTTGATTGGTAAGAATTTTCCAACCTTGCTTCCCTAGCATAGCCAAGTTGAAGATATGGAAGTGCCGAAAACCCATTCCGCCATGCTCTTTACTCATTGAGAGCTTATCCCAACTCAACTAGTCGATACCTCTACCTTGGCTTCTTTTAGAACTCCACCAAAAATAATTAATCATACGCTCCATTTCCTCCCCAAGTGAGGTGGGGATAAGAAAGGTGCTCATGCAATAGGTAGGAATGGCTTCGGCCGCAGACTTTACCAAAACTTCCCTGCCGGCTTTTGAAAGATGCTTACCGGACCAACCTTGAATCTTACGCCAAACATGATCCCGAAGATAGTTAAAGATTGCTTTCTTCTTTCTACCCACCATGGAAGGCAGGCCTAGATATTTCCCCGTCCCCAAACATTCTGTCGCACCCAATAGATTAGACACCAGCTCTCTCATATCATTAGGAGTATTCTTACTGAAGTAGATTTCAGACTTCAAAATATTTATAGCTTGACCAGATGCCAATTCATACTCTGTAAGGATATTTTTCAAAACTCTACTCTCCTTCTCATTGGCCCTGAAAAATAAAAAACAATAATCAGCAAATAAGAGATGTGTAAGGACGGGTGCGCCCCTACACACTTTGATGCCATGTAAATCTCCTCGGCCTTCAGTTTTCTTAATGAGTTTAGTAAGACCCTCAGCGCCAAGGATGAACAAGTAAGGTGAAATAGGGTCTCCTTGTCTAAGACCCCTGCCCGGTTTCACAGGACCAACAGTATCATCATTAACAAGAATTTGGTAATCAACAGTCTCTAAGCATAACATCATCCAACGCATCCAAGTATCATGGAAACCCATTTTAACCAAAACAGCCTTCAAATACGCCCAACTCACCTTACCATAGGCTTTACTAATGTCAAATTTGAAAGCAACCTCCCCCTCTTTACCTTCCGTCTTACATTTCATATGGTGTATATTCTCAATGGCAACCATAACATTATCAAGGATAGACCGGTTTTCAACCAAAGCAGATTGTTCAAGGGAGATACATTTTGTGAGCAAAGGTTTTAGTCTATTGGCAAGCACTTTTGACAAAATTTTGTAGACCACATTACAAAAGGGATATGGGCCTTAAATCTTTCATAGAAGCTGGGTTTTGCATTTTGGGAATCAAACCAATATTAGTATCATTTAGGTGAGAAGGAAAATACCCTTGTTGGAGCCAACTTTGACTTGCATGAAACACCTCCTCTCCACATAAATGCCAAAAACGCTTATAGAAACCGGGGTTCTAGCCATCAGGGCTTGGAGCCTTATCCTTGTGCGTTTCAGAAAGAGCTTGTGAAAACAGTAATGGCGTCAATAACACTCTGATGATTGGTAACCGTTTGTTGAAATAAATTATCAAAATACTCATTCGCTGTATCCGCAAGATCAGCTTGAGTAATTTCTTCAGTCCCATCATCACGCTGAAGCTTCTTAATCTCAATACGGCGCTTGCGAGATGAGGCAGCTGCGTGAAAAAATGAGAATTGGCATCCCCCTCTTTTAACCACAAAACCTTAGCATGTTGCTTCCAAAAGGATTCTTCTTGAGATAATAATTGGCGAAGTTTAAGTTGCACCTCATTATATCGAGCACAAGCATCATGAGAGGGATCCTCATGCAGGCCCTCTAGCTCCTTTCTACAACGATCAATATCCGCACGGTATCGCATGCGAAGAGAACGACCCCAAACATTCATCTCCTCGGTGCAAGTCTTTAGTCTATTCAAGACATCCAGCCCCTCACCAAGTGCCCAACCTTTCTCCACCACGGCTTCAAGATTCTCCTCCTCAAGCCAAGCATTTTCAAACTTAAAAGATCATCCCCGTCTTCTACGACCATGCTCAAAAAGGTGAAGTACAATAGGAGTATGATCAGAGCGATCAACCACACTATTACAAGACGATGGTTCGAGAAAGCATCTTTCCACACTTGGGTTTCCATAGCTCTATCTAACCTTTCTTCCTTAAAATCATCTGTAACACCCCGGGATTTTTATTTAGTGAAAATACCCAAGTGCACCATCCCTAAAACATCAGAGATATAAAATTCCTGCATAAATACTGAACACTGCAATATAGTTCTCGCTGAATAACAACAAAACAGTCTTAAATACAAATAAGACCAAAAAGGTTCCCTGACCATAACCTTCAGCAAACTATAGTGCTCAATATTATACAAGAAAGCGGAATAAAGTCATAACACTAACGACATAGATTTGTAGTACACAGACAACAAAAGGAAATATAAACTTGAGCATAACGCTAAGTCTTCAGCCACCATCCGAGTACCACCTACTCGTGCCTCTTGGATTTTCGCTGTCCTTGTTTCTCTGTAAAACAACAACATATAAACAATGAGATACAATCTCAGTGAGTTCTACCGAGACCCCTACTAACACTCTCTGTTCAATTGTGAGTTCCTTTTTAACTTAACACGGCACCGACTGCATTACTGCTACAAACCCGGTGAGCCGCATTATTTAACTTTTAACAGATCACCGACTGCGTTACCGCTACATACCCGGTGAACCTGTTTATCACACAACAAACAAAGTACAGCACCGACTGCAATCCACTGCTATAATCCCGGTGTATCGCACAACAACTTTTAACATAACACCGACTGCAATCCACTGCTATATTCCCGGTGAACCCCCTTACCAATAGCATTTTTCCTAATGGCACGGAATCTAGGGTAGGGGATCATGACTGCCCCGCCTAGTATGTTAACATCATGGGTCGTCACCCAACTCGATATAGTATATATATCTACCATCATATGAACTCATAGTTCATTTACCTCAGATAAATAATTGAACATTACAAATTAAATCCACACTCACTCTCGCATACTAATTCATCACTTTTCAACACAATTTACGAATACAGAAACAGTTCCTTTTACCTTAAAAGTAGAATATTAAGTTAGGCCTCTGAATAAGCTTTCCAACGCATCTTATAACACCTCAATCGGGTTCCCGGATCAAAAGCTATCGCGAAAATAAAATCAGTGGATAGTTACGGAAAATCTGCAAACCGTCGCGACGCGAAAGGATACCGTCGCGACGCGAAAAGCATCAGGAATATTTTCGTTGCAAAATCAGGCTTGGTCGCGACGCGATGAGAGTGGGGCGCGACGCGATGGCAGTCAGCTGTTGCAGAATTTTAGGCGGTTTCGCGTGAAATTCGCGATTCCGCTCAATTCCGATTCTCGTTCCGATTGAAAACAGATTTGACAACCATAAAAACAGTCCCAAACCAATTCACACAATCAATCAAATCAATCAAAATCTCAATCAAAACGAGGTTTATCGAAATACGACATATTTTCAGAATATCAGTTTTCAAGTCAAAATCTCTCGAAATCAAATCACATAAAATTTATCGAGACACAAAAACATCCTAAGCGTGAGTAAAACTCACCCTTGAAGCGAGAGCCGATACCGGGCCGAAATCACCAAGACTTCAAAATCTCCACATAACCACACGAACAATCCCCGCATAAACTTCCAAGCTCCGACGACGCCCAAATCCGCTTCCAATCTTGCCGCTCGATCCCGAGACATCTCTTTGACCGAAATTCCGAATTCCCCGAAATCCCCCATTCGAACCCTAAACACCAACTAGCTTCCAATTCGCTAGATTGAACTTCGTTCCGCACTCAATATGCTTCGGGTTCGCTCCTAATCATTCTTGAATCATCAAACACTATTCGTCATCTTCAACCTCCAAATCACTATTCATCCATAACCCCAAATTTGATTTTCAAACCCTAAGTCATCCAATCCTTGATTCCTTCACTCCAAGCTTGCACCCAATCAATTATTTGAAATTCCCTAACCTCTAGAACACTTGTTGAAGAAAGAGACTCAAGATCTCCTCCCCTTCTTCTCCAAATTCGAAAATGGTGAATTTGTGTAGAGTGAGTTGATGATGATGATGTTGGTACCAAATCGAAGAGGAAGTAACGCCGAACGTTTTTCGTGTTGGAAGGAAGTCGTTTTGATGAGCCTAAATCCTCCCTTTTTCCTCTTCTTCCTCCTTCCCCATTCTTTCTCTCTTTTCTTCTTTTCTTTCTTCTCTTCTCTGTATCTCTCTCGAGCTTCCTTTCTTTTCTTTCTTAATTCCTTTGTTTTTCTTTTATATTAAGAGGTGATGTGGTCAAATGACCACATTGCCCTTAATATCCAATTTCGTTTCTAAACTGTCCTTGACTCAAATTAATCGATTAACGATTTTAAAACAACCAATAATTATATTTACCACTCAATAATTTTACCAATTAAGTACTAAATTAATTCAATTGGGTTAACACCCAAATAATTCTACTAATTATTTTGAGGATGTTACATTCTCCCCAACTTGAAAGAATTTTGTCCTCAAAATTTCGTCAAGTCTTTCATTTGACTAACCGGGAATCGACATTCTCAGAAAGGTCTAAATTTGCTGGAAAACAATCTCGAACTAACGAAATGAGTGTAGAAAATCTTCCCAAGTTGGCACGTCAATCTTTAAGTATGTTCGACTACTACCCTAGAACGCTTCTAAGATTACAGTCTGAACTCTCTTGTTACGAATCAACACGAGAAACTCCTCTTTCGCCTACATAGGCTTGGCACCGCGTTTAAAAACACTTCTGAAGCTTCATTCCAACTATCATCGCTTGCGCCCCAACTTTAATTAATCTAAATCAAAGGGTCTAATACAAGACACTTGATAGAAACACAGGTTGAAAATGAGATCCACAAATTGGTACTCCTCGGTAGAGGTAAAAACAAACACGATTTCCTCGAAGGGTGTAAACACGTTCTCAACAAATCTTCTAAAATCCATAACAGTTCACGTACACATTGACAAATGTGACGGAAAGTCATTTGTGAAACTTCTTGACTCGCCCCCAAGATTTCGAGATAACACTTTTCAAAAAGATGGAATGAGGGTTTTACTAAAAATTTTGACCATAATGTAGAAATAAACCGTGGGGACAACAAATAAATTTGAACGTAATGAAAATCACCTCTGTTGTTCTCAAAACAACTATCAAACAGAACTCAGAGCTCTTTTTCCTCCATTGCAACTCCATCACGAGGTTTTTTTTTACCAACGACGCACCCGATTCCTTTCCAAATTAGTCAATAGCGTTGAGAGCTTCCCCTCAACCTAAGTAATACTCCTAGGATTTTCTTCCTCAATCAGATTTTATTAGCCTCTTGATTCGTTCCCAAAATTAACTTTAGCATGCGGGTTTTCACAAAATGATTTTTCAAAACTACCATACCGCACGCCGAGCTTCACTTCAGAAATTTCAGACTCTTGCAAGCAGATCCCTCAATTAATTCTTTGATGGTTATTCGCAATGTGAAAAATAGCTAGTTGTTACCTCAGCTTGTTCTTTAGATATTCCTCAATTAGCTTAGATACCTTACTATTCGAACGAACTGGAATAAAATGAGCTGATTTGGTTAACCGATTCACAACTACCCAAAAGGAGTCGTTACCGGCTTGGGACCTTGGCAACGCCATTACAAAATCCATAGAAATGTCCTCCCATTTCCATACGGGCCCTTCCAGTGGCCGTAACCGACCAGCAGGTTTCTAATGTTCTATCTTAACTTTCTGACAAGTTAAGCATTGAGACACAAATTCAGCAATCTCTAATTTCATGCCATGCCACCACTATAACTGCTTTAAATCTCTGTACATCTTGGTGGATCCAGGATGTACAGAATGTAAACTTCGGTGTGCTTCCTCTAACACTTTCCTTCTAATGTCCTCATCATCGGGCACACATATTCTACTGTTGAAACAAATGACTCCACCACTATCCGTGGTAAAATCTGGGAATACCTTTTGCGTTTGTAGCTTCACATCAACTTCCTGTGCTAAGCGTATAGAATCCCTTAGGGAATTAGAGATCCTCATATGGCTCAACACCAACCGGTTCCTCCTTGATCTTGCATTCAAATTTATATCTCTAAAAGACTCCAACAATTTCATTTCATGCATCATAAACCCAGCCATGTGGATGATTTCCTACTAAGAGCATCGACCACCACATTGGCTTTCCCTGGATGATACTTCAATTCAAAATCATAGTCCTTCAAAAATTCCACCCATCTCCTTTACCTGTTGTTAAGCTCCTTCTGATCAAAAAGATATTTCAAACTCTTGTGATCACTAAAGACCTCGAAACGAGACCCATAGAGGTAATGTCTCCAAATCTTCAGCGCATACACAATAGCTGCCAACTCCAAATCATGAGTTGGGTAGTTCTCCTCATGAATCTTCAACTATCTGGACGCATAGGCTACCACTTGCTGATTTTGCATGAGAACACATCCTAAACCCTTCCCAGAAGCATCACTGTAAATTTGAAATTCCAAAGATGGATCTGGAAGAATTAGGATTGGAGCAGAAGTCAGCCTAACCTTCATTTCTTGAAAACATTCCTCACAATCGGTATCCCATGTAAACGGTTGGCCCTTACGAGTTAACCGAGTAACTGGAAGAACCAATTGTGAGAATCCTTGAATAAACCTCCTGTAGTAACCGGCTAGACCCAAGAAACTTCTTATTTCAGTGACAGATGTTGGTCGTTCCCAGTTCAGTACATCTTCCACCTTACTGGGTTCCACCGCAACTCCTGATTGGGAAATCACGTGTCCCAAAAACTTCACTTCTGGCATCCAGAAGTCACACTTCCACGGCTTGGCATACAATTTCTTTTCTCGGAGTACGTTCAGAATAATGCGAAGATGTTGGACATGCTCCTCAATGGTCTTAGAGTACACCAAGATATCATCAATGAAAACAACTACAAATTGATCCAGGTACATGTGGAAAACTCGGTTCATGTATCCACGAATACCGCTGGAGCATTAGTCAAACCGAAGGGCATCACTACGAACTCGTAATGTCCATACCTAGTATGGAAAGCTGTCTTCGGAATATCTAAGGCTCTAACTTTTATACGATGATAACCCGACCCTAGATCAATTTTAGAAAATACAGCAGCACCTCGAAGTTGATCCAGTAATTCGTGTATCCTTGGCAAATAATATTTGTTCTTGATCGTCACTTTGTTGAGTTGTCGATAATCAATACACAATCTCATGCTACCGTCCTTCTTTTTGACTAGCAACACTGGAGCACCCCCACGGAGAAGCACTCAGTCGAATAAACTTCTTAGATATCAACTCTTCAAGTTGGGATTTCAATTCCTTTAATTCTAAAGGAGACATTCGGTAAGGTGCAATAGATATTGATCCTATGCCAGGAACAACTCTATAGAAAACTCTACCTCTCGGTCAGGAGGTACAGAAGAAACTTCATTCGGAAAAACATCAAAAAAATTCATTTACCACTTGTACAGATGACAAATCTAAACCCGTTTCAGTGGATGCAGACAACATAATAATATAAGCTTCCGCACCTTGGAATAATGACTGGCTCGCTGAGGTGAAAGAGATAACTGCTTCGGAATTTGCCCTCGTCAATTCCACGGACTCATAGGCAAACAATAAATTCTACTACAAAGTTTCTGCCTCCTATGCCAAGTAGACATTTTTACACGAAGATTGGGTCTGGACACGACCCTTAGCAGCAGTAAAAATAGTTATCGGCTCGGATAGCGGAGATAAGGCTAATCCCAACCGATCCACACATGACTGTGCTATAAAACAATGGGTTGCACCCGAATTGTATAATATACTGACGGAGTTATTGAAAACGGATCCCATACTCCTCAGTAAATTTGTCCGCAGGTGAGACTGTCTTAGCATCCAAAGTGTTGATTCGCCCTCGAGTTGGAGCAGCTTGAGCTTCTTTGAAACTCTTCCTTGCTGGGCACTCTTTACCATAGTGACCCTCTTCATTACAATAATAGCACCGATTGATCTGTGCTGACGATCTCCCTGGTGATGTCTTCCACAGTTAGAACATCTTCTGGCCTTTGAAGAATCGAGGAATTGCACCTGCTTTTCCTTTGATGAAATTTTCTTAGGACTTTGCATTCCGAATTGGTAATTCAACTACCTTCTTTCCTTTCCCATATTCCCTATGAGATCATCCTCGGTGACATAGGCTGGTTGCACTAATGCAGCATGATTAGTAAGAGTATAAGCACTGAGACCCTGAGTCATATAAGTACGAAGGCCCCTCTTATACATCTGCATCTTCCATTCCCCTTTCGGAGTATACTTCACCACTTGGTAAAACTGAGACAACTTCTCAAACTTATCGATGTATTCTTCCACCTTCATGTCACCTTTCCTGACTACTTGCCAGGGCCCACCTTTAAAAAAGAACCATCAATAGAAGTTGTAGCTGATGAAGAAGAAATAACATTGTCAAGAGGCTGTGCATACGTATGAATTGTGGCTGCATGTTCCTCATGGATAGTAGGATCGTTTCTGCGTCTCTTTTTTTCCACCTCATTAACATCACAAATCGTAGACTCCTGGTCAACCATGTGTTGATCAGGCTCATTATTATCCACATTGGCATTACTTGGAGCAAAAGACTGATTGGCTTCTTTCCTTGTGAATAAATTAGCTGGACTTTTAAAAGCCTCCACCATTTGTGGAGTAATAATAGCACCTTCCATAACAGATGCGTTTTCCTTGAAGGTAGGAGTTGTAAATGCTCCATCCCAATAATTGCGCCGCAAATCACGCCCCTGATTGGAGCCCCCAGCCAGACCCTCATCTCGCAGCCATCGCGCACCTCCGGCGCCGGTATTAGGACGTGTATCAGCCCTAATTTCTGGCCCATCCTCTTTCACCTGTATCGGTTCTCATAGTCAATAACAGTCTGCAAGAATCGTCGTTATGGCCAATTATACCACACAGGTAGCAAAAAGATCCTAGCTTCTCATATCTGAACGAAATTATGACCGGAGCACCTCCCTCCTTACGCATTTTCTTAGTTCGCACCAAGGGCTTACGGACATCAAGAAGAACATGCAAACGCATGAAAGCTCTCCAAAAACCTGCTGAATTTTTAGCATCGTACTCCAGCAACTCACCCATACACCCCGCAAGACTCTTACCCACCGCTTCAGACATAAAGCCAGGTGGGATGTTATGGACTTGCACCCAGAACGGGACTGCAAACAGTGGCACTTGACTCGGCATAACTCCTTCCTGCAATGTACTTAGGATCAGTATGTGTTTGTCAAAGGACCAGAGACCACCTTTGAGCACTTTTTGGACATCCACTTGATGGTAGATTTGGAAGAGGAATAGACCAGGCTCCATTTCCCGAATAGTCACCCCCTAAGGGGCGCCACACCCCAGCCATCCTGTCTTTCATGATGTGCACCCTGATCGGTCTATCCGTAAGAAAGCGTCCCACCAAGCACAACTCAAGATTCTCGTCTTCACCCCCATCTCCTTAGGGTCAAGATTCTTATCATTTTTTCTAAGAAGGTCATTCATGTGAATAAAATTACTAGATAGCCAATTTAGTCCATAAACTTGGAGGACTGTGCAAATTAGTTATCCACATTGTTAATATTCCAAAATGATCCTTGTAATTTTGAAAAGTTAATTAGATTGGTTCGTCTGTTGATATTTGTAGGGTCTATAATGACATTAAGTTGGTGAAGTAAGGGGTGCATTTAAAACTAACTGAATAATGTTGTAGATACATTTGGGATGAAGAGATGAACTTGCATTGCAGACACACACACACACACACACACACACACACACACACACACACACACACACACACACACACACACACACACACACACACACACACACACACACATATATATATATATATATATATATATATTTTTGGGATGTATTAAATGATAGCACTTGGATGTAGGGGTCTCTTCCATCTTAACCAATGCCTTTGGTTCGAATTCAGCATTAGACATGCAGCAGTATAAATCTCTTGAGGGAGAGCTTTGCCGCCCATTGTGGTCCTACCCGGCTCGAGGAATTAGTCTGTGCAGTTGCGTGCAGAGGATATCCGATTAATAGCACTATTTAATATAAGAGAAGAAAAGAAGTAGGCTCATTTTTTTCACACTCCCCCTCATACTCACTAAACACCTCATTCTCATACGAAATACTAAAATACCCCTAACATCCAAAAAAATTCATCCACACTCCTTCTTCTTTCTTCTTCCCCACTCTCCTACACACTCCCCACCCCAAACCCCATACCTCCCCCCTCTCAAACCCCTACAGACCCTCTTATCCTCACTCACCTTATTATATTCTCCTACAACTCATCTACACCAGATTCGAAACACTCTTAAGGTACCATCTTTATTCACTATCCTCTATTTTTCCACGAGAAGATTGTGTTCGTGTGCTTTTTTCTATGAGTAGACTAGTCGATGTAACATGACATATTTGTACTCAGTATATGGATCCTATGTCACCTCCTCTGGTGTTAGTCGATCCAGCAGAATGCGAGCTGGCTCAACCAGACTGACACCTTTAATAGCCTTCCAACTACTAACACGTGGTTGCTCCTCCTCTTAGCGTCCCGCGGTCCTGCATTGTCATGGTCTCCGTCAGTGGGATTCAACAATTTAAAAACTTACACTACAAAAAAACTGGTCATTAGCGACGGACATTTCCCTCGCAAAATGACCTAAATCCGTCGCTAATGGTCATTTGCGAGGGAATTAGCGACGGACTGGTTCCCTCGCTAATTCCTTCCTCGCTACTGGGATTAGCGAGGGAATTTTAATCCCTCGCTAATTAGCGAGGGAATTTTCCCTCGCTAATTCCCTCGCTAAGTCTGACTGTTTCTGTTTTTTTTAAATCTGCTTTTTTTAT
Source organism: Astragalus membranaceus (assembly GCA_039519185.1). Classification (NCBI taxonomy): domain Eukaryota; kingdom Viridiplantae; phylum Streptophyta; class Magnoliopsida; order Fabales; family Fabaceae; genus Astragalus; species Astragalus membranaceus. Next base: position 20,195,075 of record CM076850.1, on the reverse strand, counting down.
ATTTATTATTATATTATTTTAATTATTATTATTACTATTATTATTATTATTATTATTATTATTTCCAAAGAGAGAGAGAGAGAGAGAGAGAGAGAAGAGTGAGAGTGGTGGTGGCGTGGTGGTGAAGGTGGCGTGGTGGTGGTGGTGGTGAAGGTGGCGTGGTGGTGGTGGTGGTGAAGGTGGTGATGTGTGGATGGTAGAGAGAGAAGGAGAAGAGTAAGGGAGAGAGAGAGAGAGGAGTGAGAGTGGTGGCGGCGTGGTGGTGGTGGTGGTGGTGGTGAAGGTGGCGTGGTGGTGATGTGTGGATGGTAGAGAGAGAAGGAGAAGAGTAAGGGAGAGAGAGAGAGAGGAGTGAAAGTGGTGGCGGCGGTGGTGGTGGCGTGGTGGTGGTGTGGTGGTGGTGTGAGTGAGAAGAAGAGGAGAGAAGAAGAGTGAGGGAAGAGGAAGGGTGGCGTAGTGGTGGCGTGGTGCTGGTGTGGTGGTGGCGTGGTGGTTGTGTGGTGGTGGCGTGGTGGTGGTGTGAGTGAGAAGAAGAGTAAGGGAAGAGGAAGGGTGAAAAGGAGAGAATAAGAGTGAGGGTGTTGTGAGTGAGAAAGAAGAGTGAGGGTGTAAACGGATTTAAGGAAAAAAAGTAAAAAAAAATTGCGAGGGAATTAGCGACGGAACTGTCCGTCGCTAATTGCTGCACATTTACCAACCCCTGCACTGAGTCCCATCATCTGAAAAGTAAAAAAAATTAGCGAGGGATTGAAATTCCGTCGCTAATTTTCCCGCCCAAGCCTTTAGCGAGGGAATTTCTGTCGCTAATTTCTAAATTTCCGTCGCTAATTCTCAAAAATACGACAGCCCCTATTCCCTCGCAAATTCCGTCGCTAATCCCAATTTTTGCGAGGGACCATTAGTCCCTCGCTAATTTCCGTCGCTAATGGCTTATTTTCTTGTAGTGTTAATAATAAAAATAAACATAAGCTTTGACTGACTCACCCGACCCTCCTAAAAGTCCCTAGCTACATGGTCTCCATATATAATAGGTAATAACTGATCCACCCTCCAGACTGCTCGGGTTGGATACGAGCTGAATGATGAAGCCCAAATCGTAGTAGCATGCTCAGCATGCTTAGTATCAACAGCAGGAGCAGGATGGTGCTCCTCACGTGGGGTTTCCTCTCGGCAATCGATTCGGTCCGGCCACACATCCTCCTATGGTGGACTAAAGCAGTAGGGGGCTCATCGCGTGGTTGTGGCTGGTATGATCCAACCACCCCTAGTCTTGACAAAACATTGAAAAGCAACGTTAAAAGTAAAATCTTGTTATGTGCTTTTGTTAAATGTGATGCAACAGGGGAGGTTGGATAGCGATATTCAGAGTGCTCTTGTTGATATGTGGCAGTTATCTATACCCACTAAGGTGGGAGTTTTTGACTGGAGATTACTGTTGGGGAAGCTCCCAACACGGGATAATCTTGTTTCTAAGGACATAATAAATGATCATCATGGGGTTTGCTGCCCCTTTTGTTTTGAGCGGGATGACTCGATTTCACATCTATTTTTCTTGTGCAGGTGTTCCGGGATAGTTTGGCGTGCTATTCAGAATTGGTCGGGTTTGGAGATTCCAGATACTTTAGTGGGGGTTGAACATTTTCGAGCTCATGGCTTCCAATTGGAATCAAAGAAGGCGTGTAGATTGAAGTATTTGATATGGATGGCTGCTACTTGGTGTATATGGTTACATCAGAATCATATTCTTTTCAGAGGTCTAGTTTATAATGCGCAAGTGGTTGTTAACCATGTTAAGTCCATAACATGGACTTCGTTTATAAGTGTAGAAGGTCGTAATTCTACTCTTAAAATCTCTGATTGGTAGGTTAATCATTTTGATTGTATGAACTCTATATAACTGGTTCTTTGCCTCATTCTTCCTGGGATACTTTTTTTCCTCTGTGTCTTTTTCCCATGGGTTTTGGCTCAGGGAGGTTTTAATGAGGCTCATTGTATTTGTAACGGCTTGGGTGCCCGTTGGCACCCCATTTTATATATATTTTTGCTTATAAAAAATGTTTAAAGTAAAAAATAGTATTTGTAAATAAGGAGGAAAAACACATTCGGTACTTTGATACATGTAGTGTTTTTGAACGTGCTCACAAATGCTACATACAGTACCAAAGTACCAAAAGTATTTAATATTAAGGTACCAAAAGATAGACAGATTCAGATAAAATATTACAGAACACGAAAAAGAAGAAAGACACATTGTGGTTGTCTGGTGGTGCGCGAGGTGGTGAGTGAGGGAGTGAGAGTGAGAGGCTCAAAGTGAGAGAGAGGGAGTTGAGTTAGTGCGAGAGAGGAGTGAAGTGAGGGGGAGTGAAGAGGGAGTGGGAAGGTGAAGTGGGAGGAAAGTGTGGGAGTGGTGGGGGTATTTTTGGGATATTGAAGAGTTAGGGGGTGGGTGAGTAGTGATGGGTGTTTGAAAAGAATGGGCCAAATTGAAAAGGTGGAGAATGGGCTTGGTATTGTGCATAAGTCGTGTGGCTTGGGACTGGGTTTTTCATTTTTATTAAGGGTTTTGCTTTTCCCACACCCCCTCCTACTCTTTCACACCCCTTAACAAATTTTATTCCAAAAATAACCTCGCGTGAGACGCTGCGAGGACGTGTTTTATGACTGTTCGAACGACCTTGTTCGAACAGGTTCGCATGACCTCATGCGAACAGTTTAAAAACGCCCAAAAGGGTGTGAAGTCAAAATTTAACACACTCGAACGATGTCGTTCGAATGTGTTCGAACGAGGTCATGCGAACAGGTTCGCATGACCTCATGCGAACAGGTGAAAAACGCCCAAAAGGGTGTGAAGTCAAAATTTAACACACTCGAACGATGTCATTCGAACCTGTTCGAATGCCCGTGTTCGAACAGGTGAAAATTCGTGGAAAAAAAGAGGTTTGGCCTGGCCTTTTGGTCTTTTCACACCCTTATGGGGTGTGTTTCGAGTAGGAGGGGGTGTGGGAAAAGCAATACCCTTTATTAAGCTCAAAAAGAAAAGTTGACAAAAAAAGCTCAAATACTTTGCCAAAAAAAAAAGAGTTGAAAAGTTAGTGATGATGGCATATGTGCACCACCATATAGGCGATGATTAGAGTCACACTATCCGCAATGCAAAAAAAATGTGTGGGATTCATTCAGACCTACTAAGCAAAACTTTTACTCTCTCTTCATTTTAGTATATAAGCAAAAGATAACTATACACTCTTAAGAACTTTTAAGAAAAAAGGTATGATTTATAAATTATATCCTATTAACTTCTTTTGAATAATGCGAAGGAAAATTGAGAAACCAAAATTTAGTTGCATTGAAAAATTAAAAAATATAACAGTTATTAAGGGTACGTAAATTCATTATGATACGATATGCAATCATTGGGGATGCATGTATTTTCTTATACTCCCCACCCATCAACAAAATATCTTTTTCGCATTGTACGTATGACTCGGCATTGTGTTACCTCTGAGAAGCATGTCTTTCAGTAGCTCAAGCAATTTAGTGAAGCTCTTATCAATCCACCTATTTAGTGCCTTCAAATCGAACAATTTTAAAACCGCCAATAACTGTATGAAATTTTTATATAAAAAATATGGCTTAAATATATGTTTGGCCCCTGTAAATATGGCCATAATCTATTTAGTCCCCTGTAAAAAAAGTTTTAAAATGACCCTTGCAAATATTAAGTGTTTACAGTTAAGCCCATCTGTTAACTTTTCATCCAAAAAAACTGACGTGGCTAACGGAGATGACATCAGCATGACATAATCAGTGATTAACAGAGAAAGATTAACAGAGAAAGATTGAAATGATTCTGTTCCGCTTTAAACTGTTCCAAAAAAAAGGAATAATTAACAGAGAAAGATTGACACGATTCAAAAATGATAATCTTTCTCTGTTAATTATTGATGATGTCATGCTGATGTCATCTCCGTTAGCCACGTCAGTTTTTTTGGATGGAAAGTTAACAGAGGGGCTTAATTGTAAACGCTTAATATTTGCAAGGGCCATTTTAATTTTTTTTACAGGGGCCTAAATGGATTATGGTCATATTTGTAGGGGCCAAACATATATTTAGGCCTAAAAAATATATAGGTTTTTCGTTGTCTTTGGACGGAGTATCATACACATGCACCCGCTTAAAAGATTCAGGCCTAATTTAACAGATCATGTCCTCCTTTCGGTCATCCATATCTTTATCGACTTTTTATCTTTAAGACACACTTGGGATGTCTTTTGATCCACCATGCCATGTCCGTGTTGCATAGTTGGTGCAATCACATCAACAATAACATGCTCATGTATTACGTACGTCAACTTGTTACGAGCTCTGATTCACACAACACTGACAAGGAGTAGTCACACCACTTTTGGGAAGCTTTGCTTGAGCAATATATATGAATTCTTCCACTCCATTCGCATACTCACTCAAACGGTTATTTTGCATCCAACTTTGACCCATGGTATACGCTCCAAAATAATAGACAAATACATTGTTAATATTTTAACGACCATAAACTCATAGTTATAACTGACAAAATTTCAGCAGCATTTCCCACTAATTTCAAAGTACATAGCTCGATATAGTGTCATCAATCATGACCCAGATGCGAGGAAAATTGGTAAATTTTTAAGGCTTAAATATATGTTAAGCTCATGCAAATATGACCAAAATCCATTTAAGCCCCTGCAATTTTTTTTTTAAAATGACCCTTGAAAATATTAAACGTTTGCGGTTAAGCCCCTCAGTCAACTTTCCATAAAAAAACAATAAAATGATAATAAATGCCACGTGTCACCATCTCATAAGACCATTATGCCACGTGTCACTGAATGCCACGTCATCACCCCATGTCAACACTGCCACGTGGCACTGACATGTTGTTTGCTGGTGTTTTTAGCAAACAATCACTGGTTTTATTAGAAGTGTTTGTGAGATTAAACCAGAAATCTCTAAAGCAATTGCCTTTAAACACCACAGTTTGTCAACAAATATATTTTAAAAGGGAGACAATTCACCATGAAAGTTGGAATCAAAGTAAAAGAAGTGATAAAATGGAACGCAGAAATGTAAAATAACTTGTATTGAAAATAATAAATTGCATTGAAATGTAAAGAGAATGGTGTACAAATTCACATACGTTGTACAAGAATTCTTTTGCTCTGTTTTCGCTGTGACTTGGAAGTTAGAGTTTCAGAATTGTGTGTTTGGTATAATAATTTGCCACCCCGATTCCTACGTAGAAACCCCTATTTATACAGAAAATAATGACTGAAATATAAACTGCTATGGACACGTGGCCACGTCTTATTACCCCATGATAGACTTCGCGCCACGTTCGGCGCCATATATTACCCACGTTGAATTAACTGTAGTCTTGAAATTCGACACAACTGTCTGCTAGTAACTGCTTGACGAAATTTTGAATACCCTGTCCTGTCGAAAACTCTTCTCTGTCGAAATGGTGAAGATCTCTTCTGTCGAAAACATGCTAAGATGATATAAATGTCACTTATTCTTTCTGAAGGCAATATGAATGTTCTTTAATGACAAGTCAAACCCTATTAAAAACCATTCAAAAGCCTTGTCGAAATTCTAGGCTAACAAATTGCCCCCCAAAAATAGCTTTTTCGACAATGTTTAAGGAAGAAAAAGAATATTTTTGAAGATTTCGAAACGTCACCTCCAACAACTTTACATTAAATGGTGATAGGCAAAAATAATCATGACCTTACGCAAAAAAAGCGAACCATTTCATTGGGCCACGTCATTTGGTTGGTAGACCACGTCTTTTCAGAACCTCAAACGTGCGAAGCGTCGTGACTGTGTAACCGCTGCCCTTCTAACGTATAAATACGTTTCACTTCATCTTCTTCAATCTCATGCTCCCTTTGAACCTTAAACTCTGAAAATTTCTCAGTTAACCTTGCCTCTTCACGAAAGCTTCAAACTTTTTCATTGTTTCGACATTCCTACCAAGAACCCAACTCTCTTTGTTCGTTATTTACAACAGATGGCTTCTTCCAGCGCTCAACCCCAAAAACAAACAGTTGCTGTGCAAGGCTTTGAAGGCTTCGTTGCAGAACCTTCACCAACTTGGTTTAATCAGATACTCATTCCATCTGGTAAACCCTTCACCCATGCTTATTTAGGTCCTCTTCCTGACCCCATAGAAAGCGAAGAAGTTAAAGCGATTTTTCCTAGTCACCGAAAACTTCAACCCAGAATTTTTGAGGAAACTCCTTTTCATTTGGAATTCCTAAAAAATCCCAACAGAGTGTTTAGATCTGCTCCCAAGGTAGAACAAAGTGATTACATCGCATGGCTTGACAAAGTTCAAAAACAGAAGGAAACCATTTGGCAAGAACAGGGGATTTTCGACATTATCCAGTTGTCGAAATATGGACCCAAATATGACAGCACTATGCTTCTAGCAGCATTGCAATTCTGGGACATATCTACTCATAGTCTCCATCTAAAGTGTGGCATGTTAGCTCCCACTTTGTTGGATGTGGCTGCCATTACCGGCCTGAAACCATTGGGTGAAACCTTTGACCCTAAACTGGCCACCAACGATTATGGCTTTTCATTTAACAAACCTACCTTTAGTGCCTATATTGCTGATCACCATGATACTGAGAATGCTGAAGTATCTGATCTAGAACATATAGCTTTTCTTACTCTGTGGTTGTCGTGTTTTGTCTTTTGCTCCCGTTCTCTTCAAGTAGCAAAAGTTTTCGTTCCTTTGGCCATTCAACTCCATAAGGCCAAAAATATCAATTTGGCGAAATTGATCTTGGGGAATCTCTATCAACATCTTGATGGTGCTGCTCTCGAATTGAAAGAAGGTGAACCAACTGACAAATTGCTTGTTGCTGGTCCTATGTGGCTTATGCAACTTTGGCTCTTAGCCACTTTTGAATCAAGGTTAAACTTGTTTATTCCTAAGGAAGTTCGACCAACTTTATCAACTAGAAGAACCCAAGGAGTTCGACTAGCACAATTGAAGAATAGGGAGACAAACTTGTCTTATGAAGAAGCGTTTTCCATGTACTTCGACATCTTCAATAAGTGCACTAATTTCGTTGATGCTATGGCGCCTTTTGTCAGATGCACTTTTGGACCATCTTGGTTCACCAACGAATTTCCTTCTAACTCAACAGAAAATGCTGAAGAAATAAACCAAATTTGGCAAGCTTATCTTTCGCCCTCTCTTCTTTCGATCAGGCTCTCTCCAAGCAACAATAAAAACAATCTTGGCATTAGCAAATATTTTCCCAGCTATCTTTCCAGGCAATTTGGGCTATGCCAACTTCGACCGGCTCCGGTCTGCTTGCATAGGAGAGAATTCAACACTCCAGAAACAGAGCAAGCTTATCAACAAGTCTTCAAGAATTTTCGTTTCAAAGATTTGCTCTTTGAACCTGCTAAATTTCAACCCAACTTTTCTTGTACGAAAGCATTCCAAGATTGGTGGGGTGGATATTATATTAAAGCTCTTAAAGGAAAAACTGATGCAGAAATTTCAAAAATTTTGTATTCAGCTTTTCCTTCTCAAATTGCTGAGAAAAACAAACCCCCAGGTATCCTCAGATAAATGGAAACATACTTCTTTATTAGTTAAAATTTAAAACCATTTACCTGATAAAATTTTATGCATTATGAACAGCTGCTGTTTCACAGAAGAAGCTTACTAAAGCAGCACCAAAGCAAAACAAACCAACAGCAAGGACACCACCCAAAACAAAGAAAAAACTTGTGGTCAAATCTACTTCCAGCTTACCCCAAATAGAGGTATATCTTTATTAACTGACTATATCTTTAAAGTAGAGAATTCGACCATATTTCATCACCTTTATTTCTTTTTCTTCTTTCAGAAGAAGCCTGGAGTAACAAGTTCTCTTGCAATAGGGAAAAGCCTACTTGTTTCCAGTTCTGAGGTAACAAATATATCTTCATTTTTTGTTTCAAATTTCTTCGGCTCTTTTAACACTTGATTATGTGTTAAACTCACGTTTCTCTTTCGCAGGATACTGATAGTGATGATGATAACATGCCTCTTATCCATCGGTCAAGGAAACGAATGCAACCCGAATCTCAAACAAGGGCTAAAGGGATTGTGATCAAAGAACCACAAGAACAATCTCAGGGACCTCCTCCTAAAAGACTTCACACAACAGTCGAAATTCCTGTTGTCGAATCTGTAACTGCCCCAAATGTTCTTTCGACTGAACAAATTTTACCTGCACCATCAACACCTATGGAGATTTCCACAATAATTCCAACTACCCAAAATTCTCCTATGGTTGTTGACGTTGAAGGAACAAACATTGCCACTAATGTGAATGTCGAAATAGAACCTGAGCACACCAACGAGCAAACACCAGATGTGGCAGGCGCTAAGGCTTCAAGGAAAGAAACGATCGAAATTGAGGCTCACGAACATGCTTCTACCAAGGAATCGACTAGTAGCGCCATGAGTGACCAGGAATTTTCGCTAATGAAAGCGACAAATCCTTTGGCTGCTCTAAAACACTTGCTGAGCCTTTCTTCTTCTTCTCCTGCCATGGTTTCCAGTGCTTCGACTACTTCCTTGACCTCTGTTACTCAAGAGTCTACTGAAGAATTGCTTCAGCAATTAAAAGCTAAGGTCTTGGAAGGCAATCTTTTTACTAAGATTGAAGAAAACCCGTCAGAAAGCTTTGCAATTAAGGACATCGCTCAGAAGTTGCTGCAATCAGAGCCTAATGCGAAACTTTTCGCTTTCTTAGTTGAATTTTTGCCAGTCTTTGAAACTTTCGCACTTCACATCAGTAAACGCTCTGAAACTACTATGTTGAAAAACCAAGAAGCTGAACTTCATCAAGAGAAAATTAATGCCTTCAAGGTTTCTCAGACCTCCATTGATGGATTAGAAGTTCAAATAACGAAGGATGAGCAAGAACTTGCCAACTGGAATTCAAAAATTCAACATTATGATGAAGAGATAAGAATTCTCCAAACAAAACTGGCAAATGCTAAATACCAAAAAGGTTTGGTGCAACAAAGGATGGAGACCCCCAAGTCGAGTATTGAAAAGGCAGCTACAGAGGCTCTTAAACATTTTGAAGATGCTCAACAACATCAAGCCACTATTGCTCAACTGGATAAAGAGTTAAGCTTTCTGGATTCTTCCATTGCTGTGGGCACCAAAATTCTCTACAGGCTCAAGCATTCTCTTCAAAGTCTTTGATAACTTGTAATAGTGTAGGATTTCTTTTAATGGCTATGTAATTATTTTGATTGAATACATTACCATTTTGAACCAATTTATGATTTTACCCTTGCTCGATTCTAACTTCGTTTAACGTTGGCTTATATTGTTTTAAATACTTGCCATTTATTTTGAAGATTCTATTTTCGTCACCTAGTTCTTCGACTTCATAAGCGCCATTCGAAAAACACTGCAACACGCGAAATGGGCCTTCCCAACTGGGTGACCATTTACCCAAGACTCTATCTTTTTTATCCATAGGTAACAACACTTTCCAAACTAAATCACCTGAATTAAAGGTTTTTAACTTAACCTTTTTATTATAAGCTTTAGCTACTCTTTCCTTCTGTCGAATAAGCATTTCCAAAGCTAATAACCTTTCTTCGTCTACATCAAGTAACTCATCAAGCATCATATTCCAATAATGATCAAAAGGAATTTCATACTGTCTTTGAATTCTTGTTGATTGTAAACAAATTTCGACAGGCAATACTGCATCGTGTCCAAAGGTTAATCTGTATGGAGTAGCATTGATAGATTCTTTGGGTGAATTTCTACAAGCCCATAAAACTTGATCCAAAGTATTATGCCAATTTCTGGGTTTTTTCCCAACATGCTTTTTAATCAAGTTAATAATGATCTTATTGGCAGCTTCTACTTGACCATTGGCTTGTGCATAATATGGTGTCGAAGTTAATAACTTAAAACCAATTTCAGAAGCAAATTCCACCATTTTTCGACCAGTGAAAACAGAACCTTGATCTGTAGTTATGGTTTCTGGAATTCCATACCTATAAATAATATGATTTTGGATAAACCGTATTACTGCTTCTTGGTCAACATTAGTTAAAGGTACTGCTTCAACCCATTTGGTAAAATAATCAATTCCTACTAATATATACTTATGACCTTTTGATGATGTTGGCTTTATTTCTCCAATTATATCTAGAGCCCAACCTCTGAATGGCCAAGGTTTCACTATGGCATGCAATTCATTTGCAGGTACATGTTGTATTCCAGCATGTTTTTGACACTCTTGGCATCCTTTGGCGAACTCTATACAATCTTTCAAAATTGATGGCCAATATATTCCTTGTCGAAATAATAACCATTTCATTTTATGGCCTACTTGGTGTGAACCACAAGCTCCGCTGTGTGTTTCAGAAACTGCTAAATATGCCTCATTTTCATTAAGACATTTCAATAATATCCCTTCAGGAGTTTTCTTAAACAATTCATTTCCAATTATCACATAGCTTAAAGCTCTGTACTTTACTTTTTTATTGGTATTTCCTGTGGGATTTTGCAAGTATTCTACAATAGGCTTTCGCCAATCATCATTGGCCATATTGTCAATAGCAAAAACTTCTGCTAAAACAACTTCATCAACAATGTGATGTTGTTCAATACATTCCTCATCTGTATTTGTTGCCCCCCCCAGTTTTTGGTGTTGACAATAATGAGGAAGAAATATCATCAGACACGAGTTTCTCTTTTATTTCGATTAATTCTTCAAGACTTTGTTTTGAAACCCTATAACCTGATGCAATTTGGGCCAAATCATTCGCCACTTGATTATCAACTCGTGGTAAATGTTCTAAATGAACAGAGTCAAATCTTTTTAACAAGGAATTGGCCATAATAAAGTATTTAATAAGGTGTTCTTTTATACATTTATATTCTTTGGTCATTTGTTTGATAACCAATTCCGAATCACCTTTTATTTCAATACATCTTGCCCCCAACTCAAGTAAAATTTCAAGGCCTATAATTAAAGCCTCATACTCAGCTTCATTATTTGAGCAAGGATTTCGAATCTTACACTTGTATTTCGTTGGAATGTTATTTGGTGAAATAATTAAAACACCAATCCCAACTCCTTTTTTATGACTTGAACCATCAAAATACAACCTCCAAGGATATGTGTCTACGAAATGTAATGTTTCTTCGACAACAGAGTGGTCTACTATAAAATCAGCAACCACTTGTCCTTTAATTGATTTTAAAGGTTGATAAGTTAAGTCATATTCAGACAAAGCTAAAGCCCACTTACCAATTCTACTATGCATTATTGGTTTCGACAGCATGTGCTTAATAATATCAGAATGCGAATAAACACAAACATTAGCTGGCTTTATATATTGCTTTAACTTTGTACAAGAAAAATACAAGCAAAGGCACAATTTTTCTATAGAACTGTACCTAGTTTCAGCATCTATTAAGACCCTACTAAGGTAATATATGGCCCTTTCGACACCATTATCATCCTCTTGAGCTAACATGCTACCTATTGTTTTTTCAGATGCTGCTATATACAATTTGAGCACTTTGTTTCTAATAATAGGCATTAGAATTGGTGGTTTCAGCAAATAAGACTTAATTTCTTCAAAGGCTGCTTGATGAACTGATTCCCATTTGAAAACTTCTTCTTTCTTCAGTCTCACTAATGGCGAAAATGCTTGAGTTTTGCCACTTAGATTTGAGATGAATCTTCGTAGGAAATTGATTTTTCCCAACAATGACTGAAGTTCTTTTTTGGTTGAAGGAGCCTTCGTTTCAATTATAGCTTTAGTCTTATTCTGATTGATTTCAATGCCTTTTTTGTGCACCACAAAACCCAAAAAATCTCCTGCACGCACACAGAAGGCACATTTTAATGGATTCATTTTCAATCCATATTTCCTCATTCTTTCAAAAGATTGTCGAAGATGGTCTAAATGGCCATTTTCTGAGGAAGATTTAACTACCACATCATCTATATATATTTGCATAAAGTTTTCAATAAAATCATGAAACATACAATTCATTGCCCTCTGATATGTAGCACCAGCATTTTTTAAACCAAATGGCATTACTACCCATTCATAAATACCTAATGCCCCTGGACAACGAAATGCAGTTTTAGATACATCCTCTTCAGCAATAAAGATTTGATTGTACCCAGAATAACCATCAAGCATGCTGAGGTATTCAAATCCTGCTGCTGAATCTATTAACATTTCTGCCACAGGCATTGCGTATTCATCTTTGGGAGTCGCATTATTCAAGTCTCTAAAATCTATGCAAACTCTAAGAGTGCCATTTTTCTTAATTACAGGAACTATATTAGCTAACCATTCGACATACCTGGCAGTTCTGATGAATTTGTTCCTGAACAACCTTTCGATCTCCTCTTTAATTTTAGTTAATATTTGAGGAGCAAACCTTCTTGGCATCTGCTTCACGGGTTCTCTGGTCGAATTGGCAATTGTAATTCCACAATGTCTCGACTCAATCCAGGCATTTCGTCATAGTCCCAAGCAAAGCAATCTTTGAACTCCCTCAGTAATGTGATAACTTGGGTTTTCAATGCAACATCCAGGTATGCACTAACAAAAGTTGGCCTCTTCTTTGAGCCATCTCCCAAATCTACTTCCTCCAAAGGATCTTGAGCTTGCATTCGCTTTGTTGAATCTTTAGGATCTTTTTCGAAACCTAATGGCTCATTATCATAAATGCAATCAAGTTTTTCATTCATAATAATGCCATTTTCGTCTACAGGATCTTTGGCTTCGACAGCCATTGTTTGATGAATTAATTCGGCTTCCATAGCCGCTTTTAACTTATTCTCGGCCATATAAGCCGTAATTTTGTTCCATGCAGTAGGAACTGACATAGGAAACATTTTAAGAATCAGAATACCACCCTTCAGGTTGGGCAGTAGCATCTCCTATTATTTGCCTTTCCCAAACAAAACCATAGTTTGGATGCAAATTAACTGAAGCAAATACATTATCAGCAGGAATGTATGCCTCATTAGAAGATGAACATGGCGCAATGTTCGCCAATTTTTTCTCAAAATTTTCCTTGGTGATGTGATTCACATCAGCACGAAAATAACTTTGGTCTGCTTCAATGTATTCGACAAGACCATCTTCTTTCCACATCACTAGTCTCTGATGTACTGTTGAAGGCACAGCGCCGACCCCATGTATCCACTCTCTCCCAAGCAACATATTGAAGTTTGCTTTGGAAGCAATTACTAAGAACAAAGTGGTCCTCTTGATAGTTCCAACAATCAATTCCACTTCGATGGCTCCAAGAGAGTAGCCAGTTTTGCCTTCGTAATTACTTAAGACAATATTTGTGGCTTGAGGTCGGTGATGGATATGTCTATCTTCTTCATAAGCACTTCAGGCATAAGATTTACAGCAGCACCTCCATCAACCAACACTTTGTTAATGCCAATGCCATTAACTTTAGCTTGAATATATAAAGGCTTCAGGTGGTTCTGCATACTCGTATCTGGCCTCTCGAAAGTAGCCACCTGCTCTTCGACACAGCCATCATTCATCACATAATAACACATGGGTTTGTGACAAGCCATATCTTCAGTAAAATCTTCCTCACTATTAGGCACAGTTATGACATCATATTCCAGTGGCAATATTGACACCACATTACAGACGACATCAAAGTCATCATCAGAATCATCAAAACTAGAACCTATGTCCTCATCAAAGTCAGACTGAAGTTCTTTCCCTTTAGATGTCGAAGATGGAGGACAAATTCTTTCAAGTGCAGGCCTTCTAGGTTTTTCCATCACAACATCCTTACCTTTTGCCTTATTTACCCCACTTGTAGGCTTAGCAACATCAGCACTGGTATTTGCTTCAACCTTAGAAGCCACCTTCTTATCACCCACCTGGACTTTGATTCCAAAGTGACTAGGAACCTTGTTCACGTCTAAAGAAGCTTTTTTCTTCTGGTTTCTCTGAAAACGACGCCATTGGGTTTTAGTCATGGGATTCTTACCTTTATAATTATTCCAATAATTATACTTGCTGGAATCACCTTGATGGACAACTTGAGCGTGTGCATTGTTGTGAACCCATTTTCCAACAGGGGAATTCATTTGTGGAACGAAGGATTTACCAAACAGTCTTATGGATCCTTTCTTTCCTGGCTCTTGGCTTGTCGAAGGCTTAGTCGAAACATTAGCCTTACTAGATGAAGGCTTAGTCGTAACATTAGCCTTGTAACCAGGGAGCTCAGTGTTGCCAAAATCAAAAGATGGCCTATTGTCAAGCCATTTCCTCTTTCGATGTTCCTGATCCTGGTACCCTTCAACAGCTTTGGCTGCTTCTTTGTCGAAAACAGCACTGCACCTAGGACATAACATGACCTCAGAGTTATTCCATTTACATCTGTTGAGGAAATCTATCAATTCCTCTTCAGCTTTTGGGAACACAGCATGTAGCTTCCCATCATATTCTTTCAAGGTTATCTCTTGTTTCTTCCCTTCAGCATATATAAAACCTTCCAATTTCTTGGTGGAGGATTTAAGTTTCTTTGGAGGATCTTTCATTTCAGCATCTACCATGTTTATATTCATTTCGAAAGGTTCTGTATACATGGCTTCAGCTTTGGGTAAAGGGTCATCTACAACTTGCATTTGAGTTTTCATCTTTCTATCTTCAAATTTTAGTCTCCCTTCTTCGATTGCTTTTTGCACAAGATCCCTGAAAAGCACACAACGGTCAGTGTTATGTCCCAAAAAATTATGGAACTTACAATAACCCTTTTTCTTTCTCTGGTCAAGAGTTGGCACTTTTAAACCACTAGGTACCAATATCTGACCATCTTTTACTAACAGCTCAAATATTTCATCACATTTAGTAACATCAAAAGTATATGTCTTAGGCACAAATCTGTCATTTTTTGGCTCAACAGGATTTTTCCCATTTGCAGGCCTTAGTAATTTACAAGTATAAGGAGGACCAGGCTTGAGTTCAGCCACATCTATCTCCTCTCTTTCGACATCACTAAGTGTGGTGTCGAATTCTTCTTCGACATAAGCTACTTTTTCTTTTTTATGAAACCTAGTTGACGTAGACTTTTCTTCTTTAAGCCTTTCTACCTGTCGAACTCTGTCAGCTAATTGGGCCATATCCCTTAAATGAGATGTGTCCAATTTCTTCCTGATCGAATAATCAAGGCCACCAGCAGCCATTTCGACGAGTTCATGTTCAGGCACTTGTGTGAAACAACGAGCCTTCAGTAACCTAAACCTATTCAAATAGTCATCAACAGTTTCAGGTATTTTGCGCTGAACACTGGCCAGTTCTTTGAGACTAATCTTCGATTGGCCCATGTAAAATTGCGCATGAAATGCTTTTTCTAATTGCCCCCATGTGAAAATAGAACCAGGGGGTAATGTAGTAAACCAAGTAAAAGCATTTTTTGTTAAAGAATTTGGGAAATATTTCATTTTCAAATTCTCATTTTGGGCTATATCCCCAGACTCAGTCAAGTAACGAGCAATATGTTCGACAGTAGACTCTTTTGTGTCACCACCAAACTTAGTATACTTAGGAACTTTCCAGCCCCTTGGTAACTCAGTTTGCAACACATATTCACACAATGGTGATATGAAATTTGGCCTATGCAAACCTATGTTAAGACCATTCTGCGCCATTATAGTTTCTACTAAAGTAGCTATATTATCATGAACGTCAGCGTTATTTCGTTGTACTTGTCGAACAACCTCGTCAGCGTTCTGGTTTCGATTTACCAAAACTACTTCAGGGATATGATTTGCTAACCCTTGTTGTTCGCCTACAACTGCCTGGGCTTCGACCGTAACTGCTCTTTGAGGGTTGCCAGGCACATTACCCACTATATTGGGAATTTGCCTATTATTAACCGTTGGGGTCCCAAAGAAATCTGCAATTCGACCCATTTGATTGGCTAACATTTGGTAACTAGTGTTAGTATTTTGAATCAATGGATTAAAAACTGTACCAATTTGTTGGGTTAACATATTAACCATATCATGATTGCTCTCATCAACTTGTTGTCGTAAGGCAAACAAAGATTCATTGGTTAATGCAGTAGGATTTCGACCTATTACACTTTCAGAAGAAACATGTAGGGGAGACATAGTCGAAATATGTGGCATTCCAGTAGACATGCCATATGACCCAGGAGGAAACGCAGGAAAACTTACATTATGAAAATGTGGATTTAAACCGCTTCCTATTGCCATATAAGGATTATGAAGTCCCCTATATGACGGCAAAGGCATAGGTATAGATGCCATGTTTGACTGCGTTAATCCAATGTTAGTCATTGATACTGAAGGAACAGTTGTTGATGATGATGGGGATACTGTTCCCACAACCAACCCTGCATTTACGTTTGCAGAGTCTACTATTGTTCCTTGTTCTTGTGAAACCACAGGATTGGAACTAGACGCATTATTAGTATGACGAACCATTTTTCCACTTCTTAAGTGCATGCACATACAAACACACACAAGAACATAGAAAATTTATGTATTAAAGGCAAACTGTCCCACTGGGCGTGCCAATTTGTTTGCTGGTGTTTTTAGCAAACAATCACTGGTTTTATTAGAAGTGTTTGTGAGATTAAACCAGAAATCTCTAAAGCAATTGCCTTTAAACACCACAGTTTGTCAACAAATATATTTTAAAAGGGAGACAATTCACCATGAAAGTTGGAATCAAAGTAAAAGAAGTGATAAAATGGAACGCAGAAATGTAAAATAACTTGTATTGAAAATAATAAATTGCATTGAAATGTAAAGAGAATGGTGTACAAATTCACATACGTTGTACAAGAATTCTTTTGCTCTGTTTTCGCTGTGACTTGGAAGTTAGAGTTTCAGAATTGTGTGTTTGGTATAATAATTTGCCACCCCGATTCCTACGTAGAAACCCCTATTTATACAGAAAATAATGACTGAAATATAAACTGCTATGGACACGTGGCCACGTCTTATTACCCCATGATAGACTTCGCGCCACGTTCGGCGCCACATATTACCCACGTTGAATTAACTGTAGTCTTGAAATTCGACACAACTGTCTGCTAGTAACTGCTTGACGAAATTTTGAATACCCTGTCCTGTCGAAAACTCTTCTCTGTCGAAATGGTGAAGATCTCTTCTGTCGAAAACATGCTAAGATGATATAAATGTCACTTATTCTTTCTGAAGGCAATATGAATGTTCTTTAATGACAAGTCAAACCCTATTAAAAACCATTCAAAAGCCTTGTCGAAATTCTAGGCTAACACATGTGCCACATCAGCAGCCAATGGAGATGGCTGCCACGTGGCGCTTGCATGGCAATAATGTGGGGCACCTTTGTTACCAAAAAACATGGGTGTTGAACCCATGACCCTAAAGTGGTTGAAACTCACAAATACCACTAAGCCACTTGATTTTTTTGGTAAGTTAAGTCAACTACTAGTATATAATACATAAATAATTCGATTAACAAAATAAAAAAACAAGATCTTCATCTTCCACATCTATAACCAACAAATCTGGGAACAACATTTTCCACAAACACCAACAGATCTTGAACACAAACACAACCACCAGCAAATCTGGGAAAATCGAATCTGCAAACACAAACTCATTACGATTTTGGTTGCTTAGTTTTCCATTTCCACCAAAAAAACCCCATTTGCGTTTCCAGATTTGCGTCTCCAGATTTGCGTTCGTCCAGAAACGATTTCGTTCATCAATATCTTCAAAAACATCAAGAATAACAACAAATGAAAGCGAAATTAATGATTCATTTCGTTTTAATCATCATCAATAACCCAGAAACGAGATTATCAATAACTGTTTGCGATTTCGTTCATCCCTTTGGGATTTCGTTCATCCATTTGTGTTTTTCTCTTGGGTTTGATTTTTGAAAGAAGATGAAGATCAATAACCGACTTTTTTTATTTAATTAATTGGAATGATGTATTATATATCTGTAGTTTGCTTAATTTATTCAAGTAAGGTTGTGGCCTAGTGGTAATTGTTGGTGGGCACCAAAAGGAGGTTGGAGGTTCGATTCTCTTGGAAAACAAAATCTTCATTTTTTTGGGGTGATGACGTGGCACAATGGTCCAATGAGATGATGACTCGTGGCAGTGACGTCATTGATGATGTCATGCTGATGTCATCACTGTTAGCCATAATAATGAGTTTAACCGCAAACGCTTAATATTTGCAAGGGTCATTTTAAAAAAAAAATTTGCAGGGACTTAAATAGATTTTGGCCATATTTGCACGGGCTTAACATATATTTAAACCAATTTTTAACTTAGTTGCAAAATTTCCACCATCTCCAAATTTGGAGTTAGTTATTCAAACAATCGATTTCAAATAGTATTTTTTAAAGCTGATTTCGAACTAGGCAAATTATTGTTAGTGGGTGAGGCATAAAACAAGTTTTTAGTTGAGATTTTTTTTCTGATGAGAAGTTTTAAGTTTGATCTTTTGTCACTATATTAAACCTTTTTGTTTTATAAAAATTATAAAAACTTAAGATGAATATTTTTGTCGTAGATCCTAAAACTAGCATTTTTCATCAGTTTAGACACCAAGTTAGATCTTGACCAAAAAATAGACACCAAGTTAGAAATTATAAGTTAGTAATATATCCAACAGAATGTATAATGCACCCAAGACAACCGTGTTATCGTTTACTAGAAAATAAAAACTGTACTCTAATTTAATTTATTGTTACTGGCCTCAGCTTTTATATTTTTCCCTCTCTCTTTGAACTGAACTGTGTGACCTCAGTAAGGAAGTTTCTCTCCAACTGCGACTGCCAAATGCAAGTCCATGAATGGAAGTACTCGTAGTTGTACACATTTTATACAACCATATGGCAGTGGAAACTGGCACTGGCACTGGCACTGCCACATTAAAAAAATCTCTCTGCCAAATATATCATAAATTATCTGATTGAATTAAAATATAAATATAAAAAATATGTGATAATTATAAAACAACAAATAGATTAAGTAAACATAAAAAATACATCAAAACAAAAAAGGGTGTTTTTTTTACCCCCATACCCTCTTTTTTCAATAAATTCTCAAAATACCCCTAGTTTTTCTTAAAAAAAAAAAATTTAAAAATTTCCGGAAATGCACATATCCAGAAGGCAGAAATATGGATTTTCCGAAAATACTTCAAAAAGAGGTATTTCGGAAGCCAAATTGACTACCGAAAATACCTCATTTTAAAGTATTTCCGAAAAGCTTAAAAAATTGGGGGGTATAAAAAATTTCTGAAAATATGCCAAAAACACATAAATACGGAAGTCAAAAAATTGGCTTCCGGAATTATGTGTTTTTGACATAATTCTGGAAGCAAACCAGTTTTAAGCTTAGCTACTACGAATAAAAAATAATATTTCATTAATTAAAATTAGCGCATGGGGGAGAAATCAGAAGATTTGCACTGAACCAAGCCATGTTGGTCTCTGCTTATGCGCGTGAGGGAGTTCCTTCTACTTGCTTGTTTACAAGCTCTCATTAAGCTTTAATATTTAAAGACTTTCGTGAGTCCAAAGCCAAGCAATATGAGACTTTCCACTTTTGAAATATCTTTTGTTTTTTTCAATAAAATACAACATTTTTACCCACAGTTTTGTCTGTAGGTAAAAGTCCATGTTTTTTAAAAAAACTTTTACCTACGGACAAAATCGTGGGTAAAAGTTCAGTTTTTTTTAAAATTTCCAAAACAACATTTTCAATTACAGAAATATCCCTTTTTAACATAATTCCGAAAGCCATTTTTGGGAATTCCGGAAATATCCATTTTTAACATAATTCCGAAAGGTAATATGGGGGGGGGGGGGGTATATGGTATTTCCGGAAATATCGCATTTTACGCTATTTCCGAAAATATCGTATTTTACGGTATTTCCAGAATGTAAAATGTGTTCCGAAAATACCATAAAATGCGATATTTCTGGTAAATCAAAAAAACATATTTTCGGATTTATCTAGATTTGATGTATTTCCGAAAATTTTGTGAATTTAAGGGTAGTTTCGTCTATTTGGTCATTTAGGGGGTATATGGTATAGGAAAGGGGGGGGGGGGTTTAAAAAAAACAGCCAACAAAAAATTTCAAGCAATTCATAAGGATGTTCAACTAAACAAAAAAGCCACATTCCTCAACGACAAATTTTTAAAATAGTCCTTTTCCATTTCCATTCATTCTATGGAAAGACACATTCCTCATAAAACAGTAGATTTGGTTTCTATACCAGTACATTGCTCATATAAAACAAAGCCCACTCACTCATTCATTCAAGTACATATTTTTTCCCCAGATTTTATAAACATTGATGAACAGAATTGATACCCAAAGTAACAACCACAATCCCACAAACAAAAAGAAACCAAGTACAAACAGGAAGAGAAAAGCTTCTTAATTACTACAAATACACACATTTAAACACTATATAGTAGTACTCTATAATATATAGTATCCTATTAACTTGACCTAAACCACCATTCCAGTACTTCTACCACCGCCAAACTTCAACTCCACATCACATCGACTACTCTTATCTCTATTATCACTTCTCACTTCAGGAACAACACTAAACAAATCCTTCACAGAAGTAACAACACAGCACTTCCTAGCTCCATTGCGTGCAGTTTTAGCCTTTGGTTCTGAAGAAGAAGAAGAAGACGAAGTTGAAGTTGGTGATAAGGGTATAGGCAATGGCAAAACCGAAGGTATCTTAAAGTTAGTTCTAGCTTTTGAACCTCTCATGCGTCTAGCTGCCGCGTCATACGCACGCGCCGCTTCTTCTGCTGTGTCGAAAGTTCCTAACCAGTGACGACATCTACCTATTCTGTCTCGTATTTCTGCTGACCATCTCCCCCATGGTCTCTTTCTCACTCCTCTGTAGGTTTTGTTCAACGAGGTAGTTGTAGTAGTGGTGTTTTTGTTGTTTTCTTCTGTTTTCATTTTTGGCTCTGAAACGCAACATGAAGGTGTCTTTTTGTTGTTGTTGTTGTTGTGGTGGGGTCCGAAGAGGATGTGTTCTCCGACAACCGCGGCGATTCCTTCGAGGGTAGTTTCGTGAGAATAATAAGGAAGAGGTTTCGGAAGGTTTAAGGTGGGGGTGGTGGTTGTGTTTGAGAAGATTTCAACGTTCATTGTGCTTATGTGTGTTCTTCGACAGAAGATGATTTTGGTAGGGTACCTTGGTGAAGTGTAAACGGTATTTATATTGATTTGAGTTGAAGAATAGTAATGGTAATCAAAAAAGGGGGGGCTAAAAAATAAATTATATGTATTATTTTGAAAGATAATTGTAGATATTGCTGTCAATTTCGATAAGACCGTAATCCCTCATATTTACATGTTTGTCTTTTCTAGGCTGGCTCTCTGTACTGTAGATCGTAGGGAATAGGGATACAACTTTTAGAAGGACGTAAACTAAACACGTCTCTTGGGTGGTAGGACCTACTTTTTAAAATTTTATTCTATTTATTTTATTTAGAATTGTAATTTATATGCACATAAGTTTGTGTGTTCATTTTCGTTTTTAATTACTCGTCGTTTTTGTAATAACTCTTTGTTTCTTATTACTTGTTGTTTTTGTAAAAAGAATTATTCTTCTTTACTTGTCATTTTTAAAATTTAGTGTGATATTTATTATTATTTTATTAATAATGTCTTTAAGTATTTATTGCAGAGAGAAAAACAGATGAAATGAGATAATAAATTATTAATGGTATTATAGATAAAAGAGAAATAATTATATCAAAAATAATAAAATTTATTGATCTCATTGGTATGCGTAAAAAGTCCAAAAGCGACAAGTAAAAAGGAACCGAGGGAATAATTTATATGTACATAAGCTATATATAAGTATTTTTGAAGATAGACATCGGTAAGTATATGATGGAGTAGATTGAAAGTATGTAGAATACATGATTGGAATAAGATAAGTTTTGTGGCAAACAGGTTAGTTTTGTAGAGGAGCCTTGTCCTCTCACACTTATTATTTGCTGACAATTGTTTTTGTTTTTAAGGCCACTATTTGGGTAGCGAGATGCTTTATGTATTACGCGCATGCCACTTTTGGTGCATTATTCACGGAACAGAATTATTTGGAAAAACTCAGTTAATGGAGCTTATACAGTTTGCATTGGGTATCATGTTCTCATGGAGGAACGCATTGATAACTCTCATCTTCAAGTTTCTGAGAAATGGCGTTCAATGTGGACGCTTAAACTTACATCTAAAGCAAACAATTTGGCTTGGAGGGTTATGCATGGTCTTGTTTGTCGCGGTAGCAACTTGTCGCTTAATCAGCATGAAATCGTTGTGCATAGTCATCGAGCGCCATGGCTTCCACCTTATCAAGGAGGGAAGAAATGTAATATTGATGCAGCTATATCAGACGAAGAGGAAAATTTGGTGATGGTCTTTGCATTAGGGGCGTGACTGTGGTTTTTTTTAAAGCTAAGACTATGTGGTTTGACGGTATTTTGATCCCAAAGGAAGCTGAAACTTATTCCCTTCTCTCAGGTTTTCAACGGCTATGCGCAATGTTGTTGACTCTGTTCAAGGGAATCATTGCTATGATTCTACCATTGGTTTGCTCATTTCAAATTATAGGAACATTCTTGCCGAACTACCAAACTATAGGATTAGTTTTATTTGAAGACAAGCAAATTGGGTTGTTCATTTCTTAGCGAGGGCATCTCGGTCTTATGCTAGTTCCAAGATTTTCAGTTTCATTCTTCATTGTATTTTGTTCAATTATTTGAACGAATTACCTGAACGAATTATGTTATGTTTTTTGTTGTAAAAAAAGTATTTTTAAGGTAAAATTGAATTCGATTCTTTTAATTTAATTTAAATTTTCGAATTTGTCTTTTTTTTTAAGTTGGTCCTTTATGTTAGGAAAAAACATAAAATCAACAAGGAACAAATGCAAAAACACAAAAACAAAAGAGAGAAAAGGGAGAGGAGATTAACACCAAGAAATGTTAACGCAGTTCATCCTTCAATGTGAAGACCTACATCTACGAGCAGAGGAAGAAACTGTTAATCCACTATGAATCTTGAATGTGTTATAGATGGTGCTGCAGCATCAGTGTTCAACACTCTCTCTTCTCTCTAAGACAGATTTTGCACTTTACAATTTACAAGAATGAAATCCGAATTTCGAATTGATTCCAATGTCTAATGAAGCTCCACTTATATAGTGTGACTTCTACAAATGATTTAAGAGGGAGTATGTCTCAAGTCTAAAGTCTCAAGAGAAGAACAAAGTCTCAATAAGGCATGAACAAAGTCTCGGGTCCCTGGCAACAAGACGCCTATGAAGGCATGAAGATTGCTGAGAGACGTTGCAAAATCTCATGTCTCAAGTCTAAAGTCTCAAGAGAAGAACAAAGCGAGGCGCCTCAGACGTCACAGACTCGGACTCACTAGGTCCCTCCGACGGACCACCAATCTCATAGCCAGTCTCCCTCAAAGCATGAATAGGATCTCGATATGGCCCATGAACTCGAGCTGTCTTCTTCATCCTCGACATCGATCACAACCCACAGGACAGGTGGCAGGCAGTCAAGACAAGTTTTATAAAACAAAAAGATAACTTGTTGACGAACCCCCTTTCCCGAGGGAAATCTTCACACCTCAGACTTGCTGACTACACAAAACTGTAGGCAGGAGTCCCATACGTAAGGCACTTGTTACCAGAGCAAATTTCTCTTCAAGCTGGTCTCAAACACGGATAAATAAAAATTGCAGAGGCTCAATTGACAAGAACTCACATACTTAGAGTAGTTAGAAAGTTATTCTCCACAAGGAAGTGGGCAAAAATGCTGCTACAAAGCGACGGTTAGACTCAATACGGCCTACCAAGGCAGAGAAGCAGGCGCGAAGTCATCAACAAGGCATGAGACCATGAGGTCTCAGGTAGCACGAATGAGACCAAGAGGTCTCACGCATCAAGCAAGAGACCACAAGGTCTCAGCCACCAGACACAGAGACAAGTGCAAGCAGGGGACCTTGGGGTCTCAGTCCTATTCTCCCTCTTTCTCACTCATTGAGTCTCACCTCTCCCTCTCTCGTGGAGTAAGTTAGATTATGCTAAGGGTAAGAGTTCACTTCCTTGACCGAAGCCATGAAAACAGTTACTAGGCGATAAGGAGACACCTCGTAACCACAAACTATCAAGTGCTTCCAAACACTTTTCATTTTCTTATTCGTATTTTTATATTAAGCAGATTCATATTAGGATACCAAGAAGTTTTTAAAATGAAAAAACAACATAAAAATGTGGTCATTTATTTTTTTCTCACCTTATTCGTTTATGTTTTAAATCTGTGTCAGAGTGATCCTTTATGTTTGATATGTTTCAGTTTGGTCCTTCAAGTTTATTCTTTAGTTTATGGTATGAATGACCAAACTGAAACATATCCAACATAAAAGACCACTCCGACACAAATTTGAAAGATAAATGACCAAAATACGAAGAAAAAAAAAGATAAAATACCAAACTGACATTTTGGTCAAAAATTAATGACCAAAATGCAGTTTAGCCTAAAAATGTAAACAAAACAAAATAGAAACAACAACAATAATAGGACAATATTGCTCATCGGGTCCTTTAAGTTATTTTCTTGTACCGAGTTAGTCATTTAAGTTTTTCTCCCATTTAAGTCCTTTATACAAAGTTTTTCCTATTTTTAGTCTTCGTACCAGACAAACTGAGGTGAATGTAACTTGAGCGAATGGCATGGAACGGTGTGAGATGCATAATATACGTGACAACAAAATTACTCCCTAGGTTTTTTCACTTAAAATTTCGATTTTGTCTTTTATCTTTTCTCCCAATTTAATCCTTTAAGTTTCAAAATGTTAGCAATATTAAGTTTTTTTTTGGCTAAACTATAGTTTTGGTCCCCTATTTTCAAAAATTCAGACATTTGATTCCCCTATTTTAAAACTCAGACATTTAATCCCCATTTTTTAACAATTTCAGCAAATTTAGTCGAAAGAGAGATTTTTCATTTTTTTTGCTAATCTGCATGCATGTAAAAAAAACTGAGGTGGACATCATTAATTGACGTGGCACCTGACGTAGGCATCACACGTGGCTGCCACGTCAATTAATGAGCCACATGTATGTGCCATGTCATAAAATTATTTATAAAATATTAAAATTAAAAAACAAATTACTAAAACTTAAATTAAATTCAAAACATCAGTCTAAAATCATCAAACCCAGATTCCTCTGACAGCAAACCCAAATTCCCCTTCCTTCCCATTACTAATTACTCAAACTTAAATCTAAAATCATCATGTTCTTCTTCACAGTAATCCCCTTTCTTCTTCACGCCAAATCCCCTTTCTTCATTCCATCCATCAAAAACCCCAAATTGAGGAACCCTACATCTCTGCAACCCAAAACTTGAAGCGCTAAAGAAGAAATGAAAAGGAGAAACCGAACAAGAAACTCAAAGATGGAGGGAAGGCACCACTTACACCGTGAACCATCGTCTCACCGCCAGCATCCACAACACCACCACCTCCACCGTGAACCATCCTCTCACCGCCAGCATCTACGGCGCGCCACCGCCCACATCACCATGTTTCCTCCCTCTCAACCCACAAGCCCTCTCTCTCTTCGATTTCCCTCTCTCACTCACAACCACCCACACCATACACCACCTCTCTCTTTGCTCTCCTCCCTTGGTTCTCTCTTTCTCTCTCTCTCTCTTGCCATCACCACATTCCCTACACGTTTCCCTTCTCACAAACGAGAGGGTACAGAGCTTCCCAAAATCCATCAAGGAATTGAAAAGAGCTCACAGTTCAAGAAGCAAAGAAAATACCACAGTTCAGCAGATATAGATGCACCAAAAGAGGAGAGAGAGAGAGAGAGAGAGAGAGAGAGAGAGAGAGAGAGAGAGAGAGAGAGAGAGAGAGAGAGAGAGAGAGAGGTGCGAGAATCAGTAAGAAGAAAAAAAGAAGAAGATTAGGTTTCGTAATTTAGGATTTGGGGATAATAGAATTTGGGCCAATCTACTTTCTATATAATCAAAACATATGCTAGCACATTTACATTTTTAGACATCACCAAATTTTGACATTTGTCATAATTTAGGGGCAAAATAGGCAATTCACCACATAAAGACAAAATGCTACAGTATTACTACAGTGCGCTACAGTGACGTTTCTGACGCGCTACAGTACCACTTATGTCACTCTACAGTATGCTACAGTGACGTTTTTGACGCGCAACAGTACCAATACAGTTTATTTTAAATTAATTTTTTTAAAAAAAAACTGATTTATTTAAAATAAAATTTTATACACTGCTTTTTTAATTTTATTTTAAAAAACGGTTGTCAATCTACTTTCTATATAATCAAAACAAATGCTAGCACATTTACATTTTTTGACATCACCAAATTTTGACATTTGTCATAATTTAGGGGCAAAATAGGCAATTCACCACATAAAGACAAAATGCTCCAGTATCACTACAGTGCGCTACAGTGACGTTTCTGACGCGCTACAGTACCACTTATGTCACTCTACAGTATGCTACAGTGACGTTTTTGACGCGCTACAGTACCAATACAGTTTTTTTTAAATTATTTTTTTTTTAAAAAAACTGATTTATTTAAAATAAAATTTTATACACTGCTTTTTTAATTTTATTTTAAAAAACGGTTGTCAATATTTTTATAAAAACAATTAGTCACTATAAATCAATTTTCACTATTTTTATAATCTACTCAAACTACTAAAATTAATAAAATAATTAGTCACTATAAATCAATTAGCCACTATCCATTGTCAAAAAATGAATTGTAAAAAAACTTTAACCCCTACCAAAAATTACAGAATAACTACTAAAACTAATCAATTTAACTACTTTTGTTAAAATCAATCAATTTAACCACTGCAAAAAATTACCAATTAACCATTTTATAATTACTAAAAAAGAGTAAAATGCCAACGGGAATGCCAACGGGGCGCCAATGGGAGTGGCAACAAGAGCGCCAATGGGAGAGGCCACGGGAGTCAAAAAAGTGAGGGACAAAAAACTGATTGAAAACTGCAATCAGAAGCTGCAACTGACGCGGCAAAAGGACAAAAAACAGCAAATTTTAAAACCAACTTTTATTTCAGTTTTTTTTCATTTTTTTTCAGTTTTTCTTTCCATAAAAAATCACTTTTTTGTCAGTTTTTTTTTACTAAAAACATAATTTTTTAACTATTTCTATAATTTACTCAAACTACTAAAATTAATCAATTTAACTACTACCAATTGTCAAAAAAAACCATACCTCTAACAATAGTTTCAAAATTATTTATTCCAAAAAAATAAATTATTAAATTAATATCGCACTCAATAATTAAATAATTTAAAATTTACTATTTACTACAATCTCTCTATTAAAACTACTAAAATCAATCAATTTTTCATGTAATAAATAAAATCAATCAATTTAACCACTAACAATTGTAATATTAAATCATATAGAAAAAAGGAGAAAACATGTGGCAACGGGAGCGGGAACGAGAGGCTGACAATGAGATCGGCAACGAGAGTGCCAACGAGAGTGCCAACAAGAGAGGAAACGAGAGCACCAACGAGAGTGCCAACGGGAGTGCCAACAAGAGAGGGAACGAGAGCGGCGGGGCTGCATATTTTACCTTTTACTCCATTATTAATATTATAAGAAGATACCGATTTTGTTTTAACTTTTTGCATCACAACTATTTTAGTAAATTCACCGCTAAAAGACAAAATTTGCAACACAACGAGAGCGGCAATGCGAGACTGGCAATGGAATCGACAACGAGAGCGACAACGGGAACATGAGTGGGAACAAGAGAGGCAAGGAGAGCGCCAACGTGGATGCATATTTTAAAAAATCTTATTTTCTTTTTTCTTCATTTTTACTCCATCTAAAATTTATTATTTACTATAATCTCTCTATTAAAACTATTAAAATCAATCAATTAAGCCACTAAGAATTATAAAAATACAACTTTAGCCACTACCAAACTTTACAAAATAACTTACTTACAATTAAACGAAAAATATGATTTAATTAATATTAAATCATATAGAATAATATGAGTTAACATGTGGCAACCGGAGCGACAACGAGAGACTGGCAATGGGAGCTGCAACGGGAGTGGCAACGAGAGAGGTAAAGAGAGCGCCAACGGGAGGGTCAACGAGTATGCAAACGGGAGTGTCAACGGGGATGCATATTTTACCTCTAATGTCCAAATACATTATTACGGATCAATGTAATTCTGATTGTCAATCTCCTTTATTTTCTTCGACTCAATATAATTTTCATTTGTATCTTATATGACATAATACCTATCTCTTTCCACTTTGAATTTCAAATCATATATTTTAGACATTGTTCACAACTTATGATTATCTTCCAAATTACTATTATGACTTCATGGCAATACACCGACCATACAGTGTCACCCGTACGTATGCACGGGCAAAATACTAGTTATATGTTAAACTTACTATTTTAATATTTTATTAATAATATAATTTATTTAACTTATTTAAATTATATTAATCTGATGTGGCAATACAGTGTGACATCTTTAAATGATGTGTGCAAGCTGAGTCAAATGCCACGTCATTTAATGAGAGCCACGTCAGTATTTTTTTTTTGTCAAAAGGCCAACTTAGCAAAAAAACTGAAAAATTCATCTTTGGACTAAATTTGCTGAAATTTTTAAAATAGGGGGACTAAATATCTGAATTTTAAAATGGCGGGACAAAATATCTAAATTTTTAAAAATAGGGGAAACCAAAACTATAATTTAACCTTTTTTTTTTACGGCTTAAGTTCTTTTAAAAATGCACATGTGGTTGTTACGGTGCTCATGTGTCTTTTACTTATGCTTATAGGCGGTAAATATGTCTCTATGGCTATCTAAAATCATAATTTATGCCAGTTTTTGTTTATTTTTTACTATAAACAAAACAATTAAATTAGAGTTCATCTCGTAGAAACCCAGAAATTAAGGATCCTCTTTATCACTCATTCTTCCCTTCATTCTCGCAATATCATATTCTTCAAAGAGAGAATTTTTCCTGCATGGAACCTACCCGGTTGAAAGCAAAGGAGAAAACCCTAGCAAAACTATGCAACTTGAATGGAAAATATTAGGGGTGGACAGCGGTCGGGTCCGGTCGGGTACGGGCCCATTGACACCCATCCGGCCCAAACCGCGGATGCAATATGGAGGCCCAAATGTAACCAATTAAATAATCGGTTTGGGCGGATTTGTGCGGGTACATGGTGGATGAGAACGGTTTGGGCCTTCGTTGGCCCAATTCGTTTTTTGTCTATTTTCAGAAGAAAAAAAACAATTTTTTTAAAAATGTTTACATTTTGGGCCTTCTGCGGCCCAGTGCTTTTTGTGGTAGATTTTAAGATAAAAAACTTTTTTTAATTTTTTTTAAACATGTTAAACCGGATATTTTTTTAACAGAAAACCATTTTTGAAAGCATTCTTTCCCTGTTCTAATAGAATAACAGAGTAAAAAGCATACATTTAACACACTATCATACTAAAACAGATTTGAAACACAATCAACAACAGATTTTAAAGCATTATAGGTAATTATTTCCCTGTTCTTTCCCAGATAAAAGACACTATAACACTTTTTTCCTGTTCAAATAGACTGATTATCAGTTCAAATCATACATTTAAGTTAATGCTGCTGTCAAAGCACACAGTTAACACAATATCACATTAGAATCATAAGTTTAAACAAACAAGCAGTAACTAATTTAACATCACAGGCTCAACATCAATCAATTTCACAGACACCTAATTAAAGCAACCAACAGTTAATAAGTCTAGAAGTGTTCCAACTTCCAACTAGTAAATTAGTCTAATTTACAATTTACACCCATGCAAGGGGAATTTCAAGCTTCTTCAAGAAGCAAAGAAGCTCAAGAGTGGCATCCATTTGAACCTGCAAAATAAAATAAGATACAATTTCAGATAGCATATTTCCAACTAGTATGTATGCATGTTATGAAGAACTCATTCAAATGTGTGTTGAAAGCAGCAACTTTGTTCACACTTGAAATATCAATTACCCCAAATGTGTGTTGAAATAGTATCTCATACCCTCCATATGAATCTGTTGGACTAGCAGTCATTCACACTGTACATAAACAACGGATTCCACTAAATTCAGTATGACTAATTCAAAAAAAGTGTATAAATTACTACTACCAGCAAAGATTTGTACTAATATGCATTGAGGAAAGATCCCTAAATTTTGAAATGAAGTAAAGAAAGGCTTCATTAAATTGCATGCAAATATCACAACATCATACAGGATTAAGAAACTAACTTCCAAATTCCAATTATAAAAGGAAAGAATAATCATAAATCTGTTTTTTTAAGATATATAGCAAGAAATTCAAATTTCTACCAGTAGTTTTTTTAACATATACCCAGAAGCAGCAGATTCAATATACTTCTCAGTTTTAATATTAGTTTTAATATATTACCAGCAGCAGATTTAATATACTTGAATGGAGCCCTCTTTTTTAACTTCATCAAGGTCTTAAGTTCCGGTCTTAAGTTCCAGCGACGGACCGACTTCAACTGAACTTCATTTCTGAAACAGAAACAGCCACAGACATTAATTAATATATAAAACAGAATGCAAAACAATATTAGAGAGTATTTAGGAAACCATTACCTTCATCCATACCCAACACAAAAGTTCCCTTGCATGAAGATGGATCATTGGACACCGTAGTGAGTCATTAAAGACTCCAAAAGACCAAAAGGTGTTGCCATTTAGTTGAGATGTGAGCCATGTGACCCCAAAATTTCAAAAAATATCAAAATACCAGAATTTCTTATTAGCCACTGCCAATATTAATTGGCTGTGATTGAGATGATGAGCTTACTCCAGCAGCTCCGTCACCCACAAATACCCCTCCTTGAAATTCTGTAGAACATAAAAAAACATATTAGCTTATATAGAATTAGAAATCTAACATTATCAAAAGACCAGAAATCATTTAATTTATACCTGCCACAATGTTATCAAAATCTTCAAACTCTTCATCTAGGTTGATGTGTTTAAACTGGAAGAAAGAAGGCTTCAACCAATTTTGAGTACATATAAGAGCTTCTGCCATTTCTGGGCTTAAGGAACTTCTATATGTATCTAAAACCCTCCCTCCAGTGCTAAATGCACTCTCAGATGCCACAGTTGAAACCGGTGTAGCAAAAAGATCTCTAACCAAGGTAGATAACACAGGGTACCGGTCTGAATTTTGTTTCCACCAACCTAAAATCTCAAAAGTGGCTGTTGCATCTATATTAGGTTCACCCAAAAACCTCTCCAATTCATTTTGCTTATCAAAAGAATCCTTTTCTCTCAAATGTTGCTTAAAAGCACTTTCCCTTGCTTGAGTTGAGAGAATTTCAGAAACAATAGGTATTTCCCCACCTACTGAAGGACGAACAGGTTGCTGCCCAACACTATTTTTCAATTCATATGCATCTTTATACCAATTGTACATCTTAAAAAGATTTACCTTCACTGAATTGAAAAGTTTAGTAGCAAAGGTGGGATTTGAAACATACATTGACTGAAATGACCATTCAACATACCTCAACTTATACCTAGGATCAAAAATAACTCCAAAATAGAGAAGCTGGTTAATATTTTCAATTTTTCCCCAATACTTCTCATATTTTTTCCTCATTTCCATACCCATGTTAGCGAGAATTGAGTTTAGGTTCAAGGAAGAATTATTAAGTTCGATGTGGATGGAAGCAAGTTGACAAAACGCAGTATGCAGAGTAACACACTGTGAGGCTGAGAATTGTTTAGTTGCATCATAAAAAAACTTCAAAAACTTCTCAAACACCCGGACATTGTCCCAATCAGATGTAGTAGGAATTCCAGCAGTCCCAAAGAACTCGGCATAACTAGAATCTTCATAGTCTAGCTTATCAAAGGTTGGCTGATACTTTTTAGCTGCATTTAACATCATGTACGTAGAGTTCCACCTAGTGGGAACATCTAGACACAACATTTTCTTACAAACTATGTAAGACATTTCCTTGCACTCATTGAACTTGGCAGACCATTGAGGTGAAGACCTAACAAACCTAACAACATGTCTAATGCTGGAAATAGAGTCACTCATGTCCTTCAATCCGTCACTCACCACTAAGTTAAGAATATGCGCACAACATCTTACATGAAAAAACTGCCCATCCCCAACCAACCCATTCATATTGTTCAATTTTTTCTTCAAATAGGCGACAGCAACATCATTTGAGCTTGCATTATCCACAGTAATTGTGGACACATTCCTAATACCCCATTCTCTAAGAACCTCCTCCACTTTCCTACCAACTGTCTCTCCCTTATGGTTAGGAACAACACAAAAGCTTATAATTCTCTTTTGGTATCTCCATTTGTTCTCTATGAAGTGTGCAGTGAGGGTTAAATAATTCAGATTCTGAATTGAGATCCAACAATCGGTGGTAAGTGCTACCCTTGAGCAATCAGATTTAAAAAGGTTTTTCAGTTTTTGTTTCTCTTCAAGATAGAGTTGATAGCAGTGCCTAGCAATAGTTCTCCTAGATGGGACAGTAAATTGGGGTTGCATTTGACTCATCATGTACCTAAACCCATCACCCTCTACCACCTTGAATGGTTGCTCATCAACTATTACAAAAATAGCAACCGCCTTTTTACAGTTATCAGCATCAAATCTAGTGCTAGTGCTGACTAAACTAGACTTTTCCCCAGGTTTAAAGTTAAGAGTAGTTTGATTGGGGTCATTAATAAGAGAATACGGATAATCAGGACAACGTGTGATGTGTGCTTTCATGTTAGACGTACCGTGAATCTGGGAGTCGCATCAGAACTTTATGTGGCAGTGTTTGCAAGCTGCTATAGGTTCTTCCTCGTCCGGTAATCTAACGAAATGATCCCACGCTATAGACCTTTCCCTCTTTTTGTTTGCATTTGGCTTCCTCTTCTTTCCAAGCGGTGGTTTCGCAGCAGCTACAGCTGCAGCAGCTGCTGGTTGCCCAGTGGTAGCTTGGCCAGTGGCAGCTTGAGGGGGGTTTTGAGCTTCCATTCCTGAAACTCAGATCATACAATAGAAAAATTGTTAAACGCATTACTTACAAACAGATTTAGCAATTAAACCAGCAACTTATAGACAAGCATCAAGAAACTACAAACAAACATCACAAATTTACCAATTAAACCAGCAACTTATAGACAAACATCAAGAAACTAACATGTTAAACCAGCAACTTATAGACCGTTAAACCAGCAACTTACAAACAGATTTACCCAATTCAATTTCTTTTTACAAACAGAAACTAACAAGCATCAAGAAACTACTAACAAACATCACATATAAATAGCATATATGACATGTATGACTAATATAAACAGGATATAAACACCCATTTGAAACAAAATATCCCTAAAATTTTCGAAACCCTAAAATAGAGAAGATAAAGGAACTTAGAAACCATTTTAAGCCAACAATTTTGAAACCCTAAACATTTTTAAACACCACAAAAACGAAAATAGAGTGAATCCATTTGAAACTCAGAAACAAGAGAATGGAAAGAACAAACAGATAATGGAAAGAAGAAAATCTGAGAATGAAAGCTTACCACTTGGAAAACGAACGAAATGATGGATCTACAGAAACAAGAGAACGAAGCTCCTTTGCTGCTACAGAAACAAGAGAAACGAACATAATCTGAGTTTCAAAATAGTGGATCTACACTAGAAATGAAAATAAATGAAACCCTAGGTTTGAAATCTGAATCACAAAAAACGAACAAAGAAAACATAATAATCAACTTCAAAATAACTACGAGATGATGAGAAGAATAAAATCGGAGAAAGAAAGCTTACCACTTGCAAGAGAACCAAATGAAGACGACGAAAATAGAGATTGAGAACCTCCTGTACACTGTGAGTGAGGTTCAGTGATGGCTTTGTTGTAGTTACGGTGATGGTTTCGTGGGAGAGGGGAGCTTCACTGCTAGGGTTTCGTGGGAGAGGGAGACGTTGAGTTGCGGCGTGGAGAGGGTTCACACCTAGGGTTTCATTTCATGTTTGGTTCAGAGTGAAAATGAATTTGGCGTGTTTCTGTTTGAGTGTTTGTGATATATGCGAGCGTGTGTGTGACTGTCACCTTCTGGGTCGGTCGAGTTTGGTTTGGGCCGGATCCCCTTGAGTCCACCGCCTCCGACCAAATTAATCCACCCTTAACCATTTTGGGCCTCCAAATACCCGATAATGGCCCAAAACTGACCGGCCTTCTTTTTTTTTTCTCGGTTAACAATCGGATTGGGCGGGTTCTCTTTTGTTGTCCACCCCTAGAAAATATAACTTACTTCGTTATCTGTTCATTACATCATGTGGAATGAGAGCACCAGCCTTTTTTTTTTCTAAAAACTGATATTCATTCATTCAAATTGAAAGATTACATCGGCGATAATACAAATTCAGCATTGTTAAAAACATAAAGGATGAATCTGCGAACAAACTCACAGCACCCAAGTTAATAGCGTAAAACGGCTTAATGCCTACAAATGTGACAAAATAAAAGTCACCGGAGTACCCATGCTTCCGGATCTGTAACTTTGAGGCCCTAGTCATAGGTTGAATCTGAAATTGATCGAAGTTGATCTGTCGATCTGAACCAAACGATCACCATAACAAGGCGGAAAATTCAAACGAACACTGCAACAAGACGAAAATCAAACACGCCACACCAAGATGGCAAATAATAATAACGCCGCACTCAGATGACGAATCAAAAAAATAAAAGTAGATCTATGTGGTAACCACTTATTTAGATAAAAAGACGGAAAACAAATAATATAGATGAGTGATTCTAGGCCAAAAATTGACCTAAAACCACCCCCTTCTGATAGGTGAACAAGAAAGAAGAAAAGAGTAGAGAGAAAATTGAGAGACGGCTAGGGTTTGGTGAAACTAATAGCTATTTTTAGAGAACGAGACTATTTTCGTATTTTTAAGCCAACATTGAATTAAATTAATAAATAAATTTAAATGTAAAGAAATATAATTTTCATTTTAAAAAAACTATAATAAACTCATTATAAATTTCTTAACTTAACATAAATATTTGGTTTTATCATAGCTAAACTTATTTTTGAAAATAAAAATATATCTGACAATTTTAAAATCAACTTTACTTTGTCTAAATTCAGCTTTAAATTATTTCACTGTACAAATTTCCAAATATGTTATTAAGCATTGGCTAATGAAACAAGAAAAAGCAAAAGGAAGAGTGGAAATGAGAAAGATTGTTGGTACGAGCAAACAGTGAAAATGAAAAAGCAAGTGGCTAATGAATGTATAATGTGATGTGTGATGCGATGCGATGAGGTGAGAGGGAGGTCGTCACTGTTTCGTCAAGGAAAAGATTGTTTGACTGCAAATTGCAATATATGATTGATACTTGATAGTACAAAATCTCTTTATTTTTTGATTAGGCATTGCTCAGATTCAGATACATGGAAATAACCGTAGGGAATTCACCTGGTGGCAGACCAGTAAAATTAATTTAGTTTGACCTCTAAATAAATTTTAGTTTCTCATAATATATTTCAATTACTTCTTGAAATTTTTAAAAATTTGTGTTTGATTTTATTCAGCTTTTTGTTCATAGATATTCTTAAGTTTTGACAAATTTGGAATTCTGCCCAAAAATGAGTAAATTCGACTCTAAAATGTTCCATCACCAATTATCGAATTCCGATAGGTACTAGCTGTATTCATTCA
This sequence comes from Astragalus membranaceus, assembly GCA_039519185.1. NCBI lineage: Eukaryota > Viridiplantae > Streptophyta > Magnoliopsida > Fabales > Fabaceae > Astragalus > Astragalus membranaceus. The sequence continues at coordinate 20,159,106 of CM076850.1, read as the reverse complement.
TTTAGATGAATTGTTTAACTTGAACGGTCAAATTTGGCCAAAACATAAAAGTAGGCTGGTAGTCCAACCCAAAACACTAGGTGAGCAGGCTAACCAAGTATAATTTTTTAACTAAGAAATTAAAACCTCAAAAGTGTTTAGAAAAGTATTTTGTTGTCAAAAAAGTGTTTAAAAAGGCATACAAAAAGAGCTTAGTCTAGCCTATGGCCAACTAGACAACGCCGAAACAGACCGATTCTTTTTCGTGCCTCTATTTAGTGAGTTCAACTCACAGTCCAACTCAAAATTCTGACTCATCAAATTGAGTCGTTAGACTAGACTAAAATTTTGGATAAACAAGATTGGACTAAAATTGACACCACTAGCTTAACCATTTGCACCTAGACTGCTAGACTATAGGTTGAAATTTTATTCAAATTTACTTGTGTTGGTGTAAAACTTTTTTAAAAAGTAATGCAACTATACGGGTTATGTAAAATTCACTAATCAAAAACTGCATGCACAGAAAATACTCAAATGCAAAGATGATGATTTTGTGAGTGATGTGAAGGTAAGGGTCATTCTAAGGTCAAGAAGTAATTATGCATGGCTGATGGATTAGATATATAGGCGAGAGAAGCAACTGTGTTGCTTGCTAACAAATTAATGAGGTCAGATTTTATTAAGATTTTCAGCTCAGATGCTTTCCCCGTACCATTGATGAGATTACTATTAACGATGTGATTCAATTTCTAAGATCTCATATTTCGTCAATTACATGTTATGGCTCCTTAGTAAAGGGAAACGCTAAATATATATTTTGGCCCTTTATTTTTGGGGTTGTGGTCACTTTGGCCCTTTATCTTTTTTTTTCTCATTTTAGACCCTCATGTTTTTTGTGTGTGTCATTTTGGCCCCTGCCGTTATGTTTATGTTTTTTTAGGCAAATTTTTAAGGACGAAAATGAAATCAATTAAAAACATAAGGGCCCAAAATGAAATCAATTAAAAACATAAGGGACTAAAATGAAATCAATTAAAAACATAAGAGACCAAAATGATAACGGCAGGGGCCAAAATGACACACAAAAAACATGAGGGTCTAAAATGAGAAAAAAAAAAGATAAAGGGCCAAAGTGACCACAACCCCAAAGATAAAGGGCCAAAATATATATTTAGCCTAAAGGGAAACAAAGTGATAGATCAAATAATATAAAAATAAATAGGCTTAATTACAGTTTTGGTCCCTCTATTTTCACCAATTCACGATTTTGGTCCCTCAAGTTTTAATTTGACGATTTTGGTCCCCCTATTTTCCCAATTTGAAAAATCATAGTCCCCCTCTTAAATAAGTCAAAATTGAAACTCAGTTTGACTCAGTCATCCTACGTGGCAGTCCACGTAGACTGCCACGTACACTACAAGAAAACCTTTGTTTTCCCACCAGAATTTCCGACGGACCCATTCTCGTCGCAAATTTCCGACGAATTTCCGACGAATTGTTCCTCGGTAAGTAAGTGCACACATTTTAAGGCTTTTCCCGCTTTGTTTCCGACGAAATTTGGTTCCGTCGGTACATTCCGACGGCTAATTTCGTCGGAATTTCGTCGGAAACATCAAGTATAATTTTAATTTGCATTTGTCTCACCCGAACACTCACTTAACCCCATTCTTCTTTTCTCTCTTCACGCTGTTCTCTGTTCTCTTCCCCCTTCACGACCCAACCTCTTCTCTTCTCTCCGGTCAAGTTCGCTGTTCTCTTCCCTCTTCATCTCACCATCAGCCACGATCAACCTCTTCTCTTCTCTTCTCTCTACTCACCATCAACCTCTTCTCTTCTCTCTACTCACGCCACCGCACCATCATCCGTCTCTGCTCCACGCCTCTACCTTCTGGTGAGCGTTACTTTCTTCTCCATGCCTTCGAGTTTGCCATTTTTTGTTGCTTTTAGGTGAGAAATTGATTTTCCCCCAAAACCCTAGATCCCCAATGTTGAATCTTTTGAATCTCTGATTCGCTCTCTCGCTCACCACGATTTTTGAATCAAAAACCCTACCCTTTGAGAACTCTTTTGTCTGACTTGGACAATGTTTGGTTTGCTTATGATCAGGCTTTGGTGTCAGAGGTATGCGATGAGACTCCGCCGAACTGAAAGTAAAGGTGACCTTCTAATCTCTTGTTTTCTGATTTCATAAAATTGAAAATAAACCTCAAGTATAATTCAAAAGATAAATTGAAACTTCACTATATGCTTTTGAACATAAACCTATAGTATAGAGATGGTATGGTTTCTGCATTTCCTTTTTGTGTGTGTATTTGGTTATTTTTAATTGATAATATGTAATACAACAATAACAAATGTGATTTACTTTATTGAATGAAATAACCCTCTTATGTGCTATACTTTATTGAATGAAATAAATATGATTTACTCCATCCAGATATGTCATGCCAAATGCCAAATGTGGAGTAATGATAATCTTGCTTTTCTCTGTTTTAGCACACTGTGATTCAAGGTTGAGATAGTTCTTTGGGGCCTATAGGCTATAGTTATATTTGGATATATTATATTTTACATTTCTTTTATCAAATTTGAATTTTGATAATAAACAGTTTTATAGAAGTTAATAAAACATCGTATGTGGTATCTTAGATCCAAATATACATCTTTTATTTGTAGCTGGCTTATCAAAAGAAACGTACTTTTAGCTTATTGTGTATATATTTAGATCTTGTGAATCATCATATTTCACTTTTGTTGTGATAGGTTGGAGAGTTTGAGATGCATATGAAGCGAAACATCGGAGTAGCAAAAGCTCCTATGTCCAGCATTTCACCAACTACACCACCGCCTGTTCCAACTAAACTTGTGGTTGGATCCACACCTTCAACCCCACCGTCAGTCTGTCACCACCAAAATCGTCTCCAGCAAAGACCAATCCATTTGCAAATGTCTTGGTTGCGTCTCCTACGGTATGCCAATATAAACATATACATTTAGCTCTCCTTTCATTGTGTTTCTATCTTTAACACGAGCTATGTAAAGTTTGTAATCACTACTGTTTTATCTCTCTCTCTCTCTCTCTCTCTCTCTCTCTCTCTCTCTCTCTCTCTGTGTTTCTAGGTCGGTTCATTCCGAAGAGGTAGAACTGTTAAAGGGAAGAAGCAACCTCCCAACTGTAAAGAGGTATTTTATATGTCCCAGTGTCTATTATCCATTGTGGTTTTTCTTAAGTCATTAGCTTGTTATACCTAGATCACATAATTCAATAATCAATACTCCCTCTGCATTGTGCTTCTTATTGTGAATTCTAGCATTGGAAGCATATGGACATGCAATTTTCTTCTTAATGTTCTGTTAATTCACGAACAAACATCTATAGTTTGTCTCTCCTCCATGCTAACCAGTAGCAGGCAAATTGCTACAATGGCATACTGTGGTCATTATGGCAAATGCCAACTAGTGCAAACACTGGTTAAGGAATAAAATAACTATTAGTTATGTCTGTTTATATTGATATTTTTTTAAATCAGCAAATGCATGTTTATCAGGGTATATTAAACTGCTCATGCTTACACACCTCCCCTTTCACCCATATAGACCAAAGAATAGCATACCAAATTGACATCTATGACTTTTTAATGTCAAATCCCAACCATGTATAAGAGGAAGACCAAACCTGAGCTGATATACTGCATGAGAAAGGCAAATGTCATACTTTTTTTTTATATTCATTACAATTTACAAAAGGGCAAGTACCTGTTAAGAGTTGAGAATGAGGGGACGAAAATCTGTTGTTAGTAGGGCTAAAATGTTCACGATTTGATGCTACAGTGCATTTGCATCTACATCTATCTTGACTTACATTCAAACCCTGTGATATAGGATATCATCATTCAATAAATGAGTGTCACATTTCAGTCAAACATATTTATTCTTTGAACTAGTTATTGGCATTTGATTCTGTTACTAGTAAGTAATAGCTAAAGCAAGGTTCTGTGTTTGACCATATTTGAGACAGAATCCCAAAATGTTCAAACAAATGGGAATTTTTTGTGCAAATTTATCTATTAAAATGCAATTTAGATATTTTATCTTGGGTACTCTAATATAGGTTGACCTATATTTTTTAACTGAGGTAACTTTACATCGTATCATTCAAATGCATGCTAGTTTGTCATATTTTTGCGTAAACTTGATTGTCTGTTTTCAATTTGGAAATCAACAGGGTGATTTAATCAAAGATGGGCAAGTTATAGGGTATTTGGATCAGTTTGGCACTTCACTTCCTGTTAAGGTGATCTTTGCCTGTTTCTCTAAGATTGTATCTAAGATTGTAACTGTGGGCCCTTCCCATCTACTTGTCCTAACTGTTATTTTTTTTCCAAATCTTGCAGTCAGATGTGGCTGGTGAAGTCTTGAAGTTATTTTTTAGTAACATGAAGCCTTTTTGACTTAAAGATGTTTGTTTTGTTGACTTTTATTATTTTCTTGTATATTTTGGTTAAGATTTATGCTCTTTATTGTTAATTATGAATCATTTGATTTTATAAAAAAATTCAATATAGTGGCATCTCTCTATGCCCTATCTCACTAGTGTTTTTGGGGTTTGTTGCTACATGCTGCTTTTTGGGATTAATGACTGACTTCATGTGTTCCTTTCAGTTGGTTTGTTATTTGTTGTCTACAACTACCCTGTTGAGATTTGGTGGATTTGCCTTGATTTTTATATTTTGAGATGTTCATCTAATACTTGGGTTCTTTCTATTCATGTATGGTATTTTTTAAATTTTGGTTCACATGGATATGAAATTGTTCATTTGTTCATCAGGTATCCAAGGAAAGATGAGGGACTACCAACTTGCTGGGCTAAACTGGCTCATACGATTGTCTGAAAATGGAATAAATGGAATAAATGGAATAAATGGAATTCTAGCAGATGAAATGGTAGGTAGTAGATGGTGCTCAGAGATAAGTCTCTTTAAATAACTACGCATGAACATAGTTTACTTGTGATGTATAATTTGATGAAGTATGAGTTGATTTATAGAAGTTATGATGAATAAATTTGTTGTTGATTGCAGGGGCTCGGTAAAACCTTACAAACAATATCTTTGTTTGGCTATTTACATGAGTTCAGAGGTATAAAGGGCCCTCATATGGTGGTTGCTCCAAAATCTACTCTTGGAAATTGGATGAATGAGATTCTTGGTAACCCTGATGAAAGGGTAGGGACTAGCTTTCCTGAGCTGAATTATTTGTCATGGGTTACTATTATGCGTGGTTTTGACACATTTATCTAATTTTTTTAAATAACTGCAGAGGCATATAAGAGAGGACCTATTGGTTGCTGGAAAGTTTGATGTGGTTGTGACAAGTTTCGAATTGGTAATCAAGGAAAAGACTGTGTTTCGTCGATTTAGTTGGCGTTACATAATTATTGATGAAGCCCATCGAATCAAGAATGAGAACTCACTCCTGTCGAAAACAATGAGGCTATTCAAAACAAACTATCGACTCCTCATAACTGGCACATCATTACAGGTATAACATATCGAATTGTTAATGTGTCAATTCTTCCATCTAATTGAATTTAGTATGAACTAGCCATTTTAGTCTGGTTTTGACAATACTTGTTGAACATCACTTGTTCAACAAGTAATTTCCGTGTAGTCATATTCTGCATCCCCACAGATCAAATTTTTGAACTATATGCTTTGGGGTCTGGCTTATTTTCAAATTTGAATCTCAATTCCCTTTGGTTGTTTCCATAGTAATAATGTTAGTTAATGTTTCTTATCTATAATGTTGCAGAACAATCTTCATGAACTTTGGGCTCTTCTCAACTTTCTTCTGCCTGAAATTTTTAGTTCGGCTGAAACTTTTGATGAATGGTTTCAAATCTCTGGTGAAAATGACCAATAGGAGGTTGTTCAACAACTACACAAGGTAAGCCTCAAACCTTAGTTGATCGTTAATGGTCCGTTATGAATAGATGATAATATGATACTTAATGAAACTTTCATTTTCTTGTATAAATAAGGTCCTCCGTCCATTTCTTCTTCGAAGGTTGAAGTCAGATGTTGAAAAAGGGTTGCCACCAAAGAAGGAAACCATTCTCAAAGTAGGCGTGCATGTCCCAAATGCAGAAACAGTATTATAAGGCATTACTGCAAAAGGATTTCGAGGTTGTGAATGCTGGTGGAGAACGGAAGCGTCTCCTAAATATAGCAATGCAACTACGTAAATGTTGTAATCACCCATATCTTTTCCAAGGCGCTGAACCTGGTCCTCCCTATACAACAGGAGACCATCTTGTTACAAGTGCTGGTAAATTTTGGCTACATTGATACTTAAAATGTCCTTTTCAGATATGAATCAGTGGGAAATGTCCGATTTCGGAGATCAGTGTGCCTTTCTTTTGATCAATAGAACAGGAAGAGGAGTCAGCCAAAAAGAAAAAAGTAATGATCTTTTTTTTTTCCAAGGTAATCTTGTTCTGTTGCCCTGACCGCGAACGGTGCATTATTCTTTCTTTATTTCATTTTTTTAGTCATTCCATAGTCAATTCACAATTACAACAGATGAAACGGATAACTAGTTCCTGCCAAGAAAAAAAGCGCAGCGCCAATAAATCCATGAGATATTATTTGTAAAATGGCCCCGTTGAGCCCAGTATCACTCTGCCTGTCTTTTTGTGCTTGGATCTCCAAGTTTTTGGAATGCTCCAAATTCTACTTGAGCATCCAAATCTGGATCGATACCAGCAAAAACATCTCTGAACAAGGTTCTAGCACCATGCCAAATGTGCCCGAAAAAGAAGAGCAGCTTTGTGATAATGAAACCAACCAGCAAAAAGCATTAAGGTTGCAAAGACCAATGCACCAATTGCAGTACAATAGAGTTGTAATTCACTAGTTATTCCAGATGCTCGCCAAATCTGAAAAAAACCAGAGGTTATTTGTATTCCTCGGAAACCTCCGCCTACATCACCATTCAATATTTCTTGGCCGACTATTGGCCAAACTACCGAATAGGGATCCTAATGCATATAGATATAAATGGTCCAATGGGACCGAGAATTTCCAGGAAAATTTGGACCATTTCATTTCCGAGCCACGATACTTTTTCTTTTTTGGCAAAAAGACGAAGAAATAGATTTCTTATTCCATTCCAATCGATTCAAGAACGAAAGAACGAACTAATGCGCCCTTCTGGTGTCTCGATTGAAATACCGATCAATGGTATTTTTCATAGAAATAGTATTTTTGCTTATTTCGATGATCCTCAATACAGAAGACAGAGTTCGGGAATTACTAGTTTTTTTTTCTACAGTACCTCGCCGTGACATGAGTGTTAAAGGGGTAATCCATTTTTTATAACTTATAGGAGCTAAAATCATTTATTTTGGCTTTTTGGCGCCATATTTTGAACGCCCTTGTTTACGATCCTTTACTCCGACAGCATCTAGGGTTCCTCGAACAATGTGATATCTCACACCAGGTAAATCCTTAACCCTTCCCCCTCTTACTAAGACTACAGAATGTTCTTGTAAATTATGGCCAATACCGGGTATATAAGCAGTGATTTCAAATCCAGAGGTTAAGCGTACTCTGGCAACTTTACATAAGGCAGAGTTTGGTTTTTTAGGGGTAATGGTGGAAAAGTTGACAGATAAGATAAGTAAGTTATCCTTACTGCCACTCTACAGAACCGTACATGAGATTTTCACCTCATACGGCTCCTCGTTCAATTCTTTCGAAGTCAGAGGATCCTTTTAAATCAAGTTGGAATTTGTTCATTTGGAATCTGGACTCTATCTACTGCCTACTGCATTTTTATTTACTTCTTTTTTATTCTTCCATTCTTATATTCCTTAAGTTCCGCAGGTCTGATCCTTTAGAATCTGACCCATTTTCTAGTGAAAGGTACGAAATAAATCAGATTGATTTGTCGATCAAAAGTACTATTTAAAATCTTCGGTTTTTTTCCTCTTCCTCTTTCTCTATCTAGTAGGTATCGATATTATTATATTCCAAATTAGATTTTTCTTGCAATTCTTTTTCTTATTGCCGGTCATATGTATAGAACCCTAAACCCTAAACCCTAAACCCTAAACCCTAAACCCTAACCCTAAACCCTAAACCCTAGGGTAGGGACGCACGTAACAGACGTTCGTATGAACTAGAACCTGGAGTGACAAGTCGGCTCCAGCAAGCACGGAGCCAAAGGTCTTGACGTCATCATGCCCCTTATGCCCTGGGCGACACACGTGCTACAATGGACGGGACAAAGGATCGCTTTCGGATGCTTGAAGGCTCCGCTGACCCGAAGTGATTTAGAAAGATTCTTCTTTATTACTATTAATCCGGCATGGGCTACATGGGCTCCCAGTAGTTTACCCGATAAATTGATAAGTCGGGCATTCCCGGCCCACCAAGCAAAACCGGTAGTTTCTTGGTCACGGCCAGTTAAAGCTAAAGTTCCATTAAAGAGCGTTTCCACGATTTCTTTCGACTATACTATATGGATTTCATAAAATTTTGCTGATTGTAGTCTGATCATTTCGTTTAAAACTAAGACCCGAAATTGAAATCCTTTTTTCATTTTTTTTATTCAATCATTATCAATCATTGCATTGATAAGAAATCAGAAGTCATGTTTAAGTAAAACTAGAGATTAGTTACTTTGACTTACCGTTTTTACGTAAATTATAAGTAAAAAGGCAGTAGGAACTAGAATGAAGAGTGCAGTAGCTATAAATGCGAGAATATTTACGATTGTTCGCTCGACTATTGGACATGAAAATGAACAATCTCGCGGAGAATTCCCTTCTTACTAATACTAAGTATCATAATATAACCAATCATTCATGATTGACCAAATCATTACTGAAAATAATATCTAATGAATTGTACATCCAAAATAGTCCTAAGAAGACATGATCCCAAGCGGATACTTGGCATGTCCCTCCTCTTCCAGGCCCATCACAAGGGAAACGAAAACCAAGATTTGCTTTATCCGGTATCAATCGTGAGCTACGAGCAAATAGAACACCTTTTAGGAGTATCAATACCGTCACATGAATTGTAAATGCATGAATATGATGCACTAAAAAATCTGCAGTTCCTAATGGAATAGTAACAAAGCTACTTTGTTGCCCACTGCCACTAAATCACCACCCCCCCAAGTCAAGCTGGTGCTTGCTGTTGCACCAGCACTACAAAAAAACTAGTCATTAGCGAGGGACAGTTCCCTCGCAAAATGACCTGATTCCCTCACTAATGGTCATTTGCGAGGGACTTAGCGAGGGACTGGTTCCCTCGCTAATGCCCTCCTCGCAAATGGGATTAGCGAGGGAAGTTGGATCCCTCGCTAATTAGCGAGGGACTATGCCGTCGCTAGTTCCCTCGCTAATGACTGCAGCTTTTCAGGTGATGGGACTCAGTTGCAGGGGTTGGTAAATGCGCAGGAATTAGCGACGGCTTTTTCCCTCGCTAATTCCCTCGCTAATGACTGCAGTTTTCAAAAAAAAAATGACACGTGTCCAGTGCTGAATGGCTTGTTTTTTTTATATATATTAATTAATGAATATTATATTATATTATATTATTAATTTTGTGGTGATGTGTGGTGGTGGTGGTGGTGGCGTGGTGGTGGTGTGGTGGTGGTGGTGGCGTGGTGGTGGTGATGGGTGGTTTAGAGTAGAGAGAAGGAGGAGAGTAAGGGAGAAAGAGAGAGAGAGGAGTGAGAGTGGTGGTGGTGGCGTGGTGGTGGCGTGGTGGTGGTGGTGATGGGTGGTTTAGAGTAGAGAGAGAAGGAGAAGAGTAAGGGAGAAAGAGAGAGAGAGAGAGAGTGTGGTGGTGGTGGGGTGGTGGGTTGGTGGTGGTGAAGAGTAAGAGAGAGTGAGTGAGAGTGGTAGGAGGTATGTGGTGGTGGTGGTGGAAGAGTGAAGAGAGAAGAAGAGTGTGAGAGGAGGTGGTGATGATGGTGGTGGTGGTGGTGTTGGAAGAGTGAAGAGAGAAGAAGGGTGTGAGAGGAAGTGGAAGGGGGAAGAGGAAGGGAAGAGGAATGGTGAAGAGTGAGTGAGTGAGAAAGAAGAGTGAGGGTGTAAACGGATATAAAGGAAAAAAGAAAAAAATTTGCGAGGGAATTAGCGAGGGAACTGTCTTATCATCTGAAAAGTTAACGTTAGCGAGGGAATTAGCGAGGGAACTGTCCCTCGCTAATTTCTGCACCTTTACCAACCCCTGCGCTGAGTCCCATCATCTGAAAAAGCAAAATTTAGCGAGGGAATTAGCGAGGGCAGTCATTAGCGAGGGACAGTTCCCTCGCTAATTCCCTCGCTAATGACAAAAAAATTGACAGCTCTATGCCCTCGCTAATTCCCTCGCTAATGACTGTTTTTGCGAGGGACAACAAGTCCCTCGCTAATGTCCGTCGCTAATTAGTGTTTTTTTTGTAGTGCAGGGGCCGTTGTGCCAGGTGCTAAAGCGTGGGTATTTTGTATCCATTGAGCAAAGACGGGTTGTAATTCTATAGCGGTATCTGAAAACATATCTTGAGGGCGCCCTAAAGCACTCATGGTATCATTATGAATATACAAACCAAAACTGTGAAATCCTAAAAATATACACACCCAGTTGAGATGTGATATGATTGCATCGCGATGTCTAAGGACACGATCTAATAGATCGTTGTATCGAGTAGTTGGATCATAGTCTCTTACCATAAAAATGGCTGCATGTGCAGCAGCACCAACTATGAGAAATCCACCAATCCACATGTGATGTGTGAACAATGACAGTTGTGTAGCATAGTCAGTAGCTAGGTATGGATAAGGAGGCATAGAATACATATGTTGAGCTACAACAATGGTCAAAGAGCCTAACATAGTGAGGTTAATCGATAATTGAGCATGCCATGACGTTGTTAAGATCTCATATAGACCCTTATGACCCTGGCCTGTAAATGGATCTTTATGGGCCTCTAAAATATCTTTTATACCATGACCAATACCCCAGTTAGTTCTATACATATGACCGGCAATAAGAAAAAGAATTGCAATAGCTAAATGATGATGTGCAAAACCCCAGTACCCTTTTTGGAGAATGTTAATAAGTTCCAAAACCCATTTCGACGTCCAGTAGCAACAACCGTCTTTTTGATTGGTACCGTAGTGGCTCTTTGGTTGGGTATTGGAGCAACATTACCTATTGAAAAATCCCTTAGTTTAGGTCTTTTTTAAATTGATTGATTTGATTGTGAAATAAAATAGAATGCCATGTGTATTGTGTATCTAGGGAGAATTCACTTTGAAACGACTAATCCCTAGATACATCTATTCCATTTTAGACCTATTCTGAACTGAATATATGGATTTGTGCTAAAGATTCAATTTAAATATTTTCACCTTTCTTTTTCTAAAAAGAAAGATGAAAAAATCCAATGGATTTCAAATTTATGCAAAATCCTTTTCGATTTGTAAAATGTTTAATATATTTTTTACATCTTCTACGCGAAAATGTTCAATTTTCATAAGGTCTTCTTGACTCTTATTCAAAAGTTCCACTAATGTATGTATATTGGACTTTTTGAGACAATTATAGATCCTGGGAGGCAATTCTAATTGGTCAATAAAAATGGAGTTCAATGGTATTTCTTTTTTATTTTTCCTTAGTTTATCCTTAACCAATCTATCATGAAAAGTAAAAAGGGGTAAAGTAACTTTGTGTTGATTGTTTTCTAAATTTAAGTTTTCTTCTTCTGCATGTAAAAAAGGAATAAATAAATCAATCAAATTCCGGGAGGCTTCATAAAGTGCTTCCTTAGGAGTTAAACTTCCATTTGTCCATATTTCGAGAAAGAGTATCTCTTGTTTTTCATTCCCATTCACATAAGAATGAATACTATGATTCGCATTTCGAACAGGCATGAATACAGCATCTATAGTATAACTTCCGTCTTGAATGTTGTTTAGTGTTTTTATACGATATCCCCGATTCCTCTCAATTTGTAATTCAATACACAAATTAATGGGTTCTGTTAGGTTAGCTATATGTTGTGTATCATCAACGATTTCCACCGAAGGTGGTAAAATGATGTCTTGAGCAGTTACATATCCAGGACCTTGAAAACAAATAGACGCGTCCCTAGTTCCATACAGATTACTTCTCAATACAATTTCTTTCAAATTCATTAAAATTTCATGTATTGATTCTTGAATACCTACTATGGTGGAATATTCATGTGGTATTTTCTCAGATTTTGCACGTGTGATACATGTTCCCTCTATTTCTCCGAGCAAAATTCTTCGCATTGCAATGCCGATTGTATCAGCTTGGCCTTTCATAAGTGGAGACAGAATAAAGCGTCCATAATAAAGATGCTTACTGTCTACTCTTGATTCAACACACTTCCACTGTAGTGTCCCAGTAGATACTTTTACTTTTTCCCCAATCATAGTTATATATTTTTATCAAAAATTGTTTATTTCTCTTGAAATCTCTTTCTTTAATGTTTATTTTTAGTTTTACACACGTCTTTTTTTAGGGGACCTACATCCATTATGTGGCATAGGGGTTACATCCCGTATAAACCTTAAAAGTATACCACTTCTACGAATAGCTCTTAATGCTGCATCTCTTCCGAGATTGGGACCTTTTATCATGACTTCTGCTCGTTGCATGCCTTGATCTTCTACTGTTCGAATAGCATTTGCTGCTGCGGTTTGAGCGGCAAATGGTGTCCCCCTTCGTGTACCCTTGAAGCCACACGAACCGGCAGAGGACCAACAAATCACCCGACCCCGTACATCTGTAACAGTCACAATGGTATTGTTGAAACTAGCTTGAACATAAATAACACCCTTTGGTATTTTACGAGGATGCTTACGCGAACCAATACGTCCATTTTTACGTGAACCAATTTTTGGTATAGGTTTTGCCATATTTTATTATTTTAAAAAATATAAGTCCGAAATATATGGATATATCCATTTCCTGTCAAAAACGGATTCTTTACTATTTTCTATCTTAATTTTATTCTATTTCTACTAAGATAGATTTGAAATATCAAGCAATAATATTTGTTATAATACTTATAACATAGAATAGATTCTAATATAGAATCTATACTATATTTTTGTTTTGATTTAATATTTAAGTGAATTAACTAATAACTATTAGGCTAAAATGCTCCCGGGGTCCCTTATCTTTATTTAAAATAACGATTTGGTCCTTTATCTTTTTTTTGTCCCAAATCAGTCCTTTATGTTTTAAATTTTTGACACATAAATCCTTTTCTGTCCCAAATCAGTCCTTTATGTTTCAATTTTTTAACACATTAATCCTTTTTTTTGACACATAAATCAACACTGTTAACGGAAAAGGATTTATGTGTCAAAAATTTGAAAGATAAAGGACTTATTTGGGACAAAAAAAACATAAAGGACTAATTCGTTACTTTAAATAAAGATAAGGGACCCCGAGAGCACTTTAGCCTAACTATTAATATAATATATAATACGATTTTTTGAATTTAAATATTTATGGATTTGTGCATTCGGTACTTTCTGTAAAATAGAAAGCCCTTTTTTGTTTTGTGAAAATATTATCCTTGTCTTTGTTTATGTCTTGGATTGGAACAAATTACTATAATTCGCCCTCGTCTGCGGATCAATCGACATTTTTCACAAATTTTAGGAACAGAGGCTCCTATTTTCATATTTCTCATTCCTTAACTTAATGCCGAATCTATTTATTGGAAGAAAATAGGGTTTCCTTATTACATTTTTAACTTTCCCGGTCATCATATTGTATCGTCGTATACATATAAAAGAAGAGTACGTCGAATTTTCTTGGAAACATAGCCCAGAATCTTATTTCAATTCTATTTTTTCTATTATAAGGAACCTGGAATATACCCTGAGAAGTTATTCAGTAATTAAATCTTCATGAATTTTTTTATTTTTATTCTAGTTAAATCCTCTTGACACATTCACTAATGTATTAGGATTAGAAATAATATTAGAAATTTGTGTTTTCTCTCTCCATTGACAAGAATGGATAGAAGTTTTTTATATTATATAATTCGGATATAAGAATATCCGAAAAATTACCATATATAACATAAAACTTCTCCGCCGATTCTTTCTAACCGAGCCTCTCGATCTGTCATTATACCTCTAGAAGTAGAAAGAATTACAATCCCCATACCTCCTAAAATTCTAGGAATTCGTTGATAGTTAGAATAGATTCGGAGACCTGGTGTACTGATCCGTTTTAAATTTAAAAAAGTATTTGTACATATATAGAAAATCTTATTATAATCTAATAGGATAATGTACATATATATAGAATATTCTCAAACTAAAAAAAAAATAGAATATTAGAAACTGAACTTTTATACTAATTTGGAATTCTGAATTCTATAAAAAAATAGAATTCAGAATTTTGAATATATAAATATAATAATAATAATAATATATATTTCATTCCTTATTTTTTCTATCTATAATATTATATATATATATATTAGATTATTATTTTGATTTATTTTTTGAAATATTAATTAAATTAATTATTAAATGATATACCTATATCATGATCTCGTATTATAATACCTCGGGTGCTAATGAAACTATTTTAGTAAAATTTAACATTCTCAATTCTCGAGGTATTGCGCAAAAAATTCGAGTTCCTTTTGGATTTCCTTCTTTATCAATTACAACCGCAGCATTATCATCATACTTTATTATCATACCATTACTACGTTTGAGTTCTTTACAAGTACGTACAATTACAGCTCTGATCACTTCTGATCTTTCTAAAGGCGTATTTGGTACTGCTTTTTTGATTACAGCAACAACAATGTCACCAATATAAGCATACCGTCGATTACTAGCTCCTATGATTCGAATACACATCAATTCGCGAGCTCCACTATTATCGGCTACATTTAAATAGGTTTGAGGTTGAATCATATCATTTTTTTTTATCTTTCAGTCAAAAAGTTGAAGAAAAAAAAATATTCTGTGTTCAAAAAAAAAAAAGAAACCCACAATTGCAATTTTTTTTCATACTAAAGACCTCTTTCCTTCGAATGATTATTCTGAAAGAATGAATTGAGTTCGTATAGGCATTTTCGATGCTGCTATTGAAATAGCTTTTCGAGCTATAGTTTCTGAGACCCCACTCATTTCATAAAGTATTTTGCCGGGTTTAACGACAGCTACCCAATATTCGGGAGATCCCTTTCCCGAACCCATACGCGTTTCGGTAGGTCTTACTGTAACAGGTTTGTCTGGAAATATGCGTACCCATATTTGTCCACCCCGACGGACATTTCGTGACATTGCCCGGCGCCCTGCTTCTATTTGTCTAGATGTGATCCAAGCGGGTTCAAGTGCCTGAAGAGCATATTTTCCGAAGCAAATACGATTACCTCGATAGGCTCTTCCTTTCATTCTTCCTCGATGTTGTTTACGGAATTTGGTTCTTTTAGGGTTATAGTTGATGGTTGTTTCTCAATTCCATCTCTATTACAGAACCGTACATGAGATTTTCACCTCATACGGCTCCTCACGAATGAATCGATTCAAAAATATTTAACCGATAAAAAAATATACAATACAATAACATACATCCATTAGAAATTTGTATATCTTGCTTTGATATATATTGTTTTGGTATAAGATTCTAACGAATCTGTATTTGTCTTTTTTTTTATTATAATACCGGATTGACAAAAATTTTGAAATAAAAAAAAATTATCGCGGGCGGATATTTACTCTTTCATTATCAATTTCAGATGTAATGTAGGGTTAGTCCACAATTCCTCAAAAAACAATGAATGGTTCTTAGTTTCTTCCGCCATCCCACCTAATGAATTATTAAGATTTGTT
This sequence comes from Astragalus membranaceus, assembly GCA_039519185.1. NCBI lineage: Eukaryota > Viridiplantae > Streptophyta > Magnoliopsida > Fabales > Fabaceae > Astragalus > Astragalus membranaceus. The sequence goes on along the minus strand of CM076850.1, from coordinate 20,143,223 downwards.
TTTTTTACCACCGCTTGCTCTCCTACCGGCCTTTCTCTCTTAGCTTTCCCCGCCTTTGGCAGTGAACGACTCGGCTGCGCAACTCTCCATTATCTTTCTTTGGCTGAGTGGCATGTATTTCCATGGTGCTCGTTTTTCCAATTATGAAGATCCGAAGCTCGAGTACGGTCCGTGCGCCGTTTTTCTTCTCTACCATGACGAATTAATTGATTTAATGTAGGCATCGCTCTTTCCTTTGTCCTTCCTCCCTATTTTTGCCCTATCACTATTACTCCCGATCCGAAGCACCCCTTTTCCATTCATAGAGAGATCCAATCGTCAAAATCAATAAAAAGGCCATCATAGACCAAGATCCAAACGGATCAATCTTGTTGGGAGGTACTGCCCAAGGAAAGGAAAAGGTGACTTCCCTGACCTACTTTGAGTCTCCGTAGGGAAACCGGCCTGGCAAGGAGGCTAGAGGAAGGAAACTGCTCAAGTTAGCTTGAAGCAACAAGGGCAGTGGGTTCAGTTCCCACGCGGGGAAGAACGTTCATAAGTAGAGCTGCTCCTGCAGTTCCAGGGAAACCTTCGTTGGATTTGCCAAAAATCTTTGGAATTCATTTATTTCTTGCAGGGGTTGCCAGAGTACGCTTAACCTCTGGATTTGAAATCACTGCTTATATACCCGGTATTGGCCATAATTTACAAGAACATTCCATTTGCAACTCCTTTGGAAATATTGCCCGAATGGTATTTTTTTCCCGTATTTCAAATACTTCGTACAGTGCCCAATAAGTCTTGCTTGGGCTGCTTTAATGGTAGTTTTTACATTTTCCCTTTCCCTTGTAGTATGGGGAAGAAGTGGGCTCTAAGGGTACTATTAATTGAGTTAAGGGTTTGACTGCCGCTCGGGGATGGAGTTGTAGATACGTTAGTCTTAGCGGATCGTTGGCTCCACCTGTTATCTCCTTCTACGACATGCTGTTGTCGTCGCCATAAACAAAAAAATAAAAGTTCATAAAGTTAAAATTAAACAAAAAAGGATAGGTGCAGAGACTCAATGGAAGCTGTTCTAACAAATGGAGTCTCCATCTCCATCTGGATATGGAATTCCTACTTTCTCCTAATAATTGGACTTTGCTACCCGGAAGTGAAGGGTGGCAGGTTGGAAGCGGTTCCGGTCAATGCGTGAAAGAGCAAAGGATTCTACATCACAGGGTAAGAGGAATTACTGAATAGCTTAGTAGAATTGATATAACTGATATGGATGGTCCAATACTGAATAAACGAATATCTCCCCTAGATGGAATAAGATTCTCTTTGAAAAGGAGTTTTGTTCCGTCTGCTAGAGCTTGAAGAACTCCAAACAACCTTCCTATCTAGGATCTTTTCTTAACATTAAGTATGTTATTACTAGATAAATAGTCACTTCAACAATTTCTTTGTCCTCAACGCCGCTAAATTTCCCGGAATTCGTCACTTCAACAGTCTTCGATGGTTGCTTGTGTAATTTTTCTTGGTGATTTGACACTGATTTGGTGGATAAATGACACATGCACTTTTCTTTACAGACTAATTCATGATTTAACCAATTAATTTTATAGTATTCAGCTAGTTTCTAGAAGTTTATATTTCAAAAAATGCCTCATGTAGCTCACTGGCTTCTTTGGGTTTGGAGATGTTTTTTTATGTTATCACTGGCTTCTGTGGAAAGAATTTAAGTGATAGAGAGGAAAATGTTGGTATATCATTGTTTAATTAAACTTAAATTAATATGTTTTACACTGTGCAGAGACGTTATACAACAGACCAATTATTGAATTTGAGATTGCAGCTCAGGAGCAAGTGAAAATTACAGAACTGCGGCTTGCAAAGCTCTTTTCAAGTAAAGAAAACATTGTTTCTACGACTGATAAATATTCCACTATTGTAGCTAAAAAGGCAGAAGGTACTTCTGGTTATTTTGTTATGTTTTATGTTTGGTTATTTTAGAAACACTTCTTCAAATTTGGATCTGATTTCTAAGAACTTATGAAAGCTGGCCCGGATTTTAGTGCACTTGTAGCTGCTCATGAATCCTCAATGGAGATAACACAAACAAGTGATAAAGGTGGTGGTGATTCTGCTCAGTCTCCAAAACTAGCTCGCATCCCTTCAAAAAAGAAAAGGAAAGCACAGAAGATGAATATGATATACCTACTCTTTTGTCATACACTGATCACTTAGTAATATTCTTTTGTATGAATTTTATGCAACACATTTTCCTTTAATTTAGTCTCTAGTCTCTACAATTTTAGGATCTAAAACCTGATGATTGTTGTTTGCTGAATTATTCTGAGGTGTCTTTGTTCCTTGTAATCTTGGAACCAGGTTTTCAAGAACAAGCAAAAATAATTATGTTGGGTGCGTGAGTTGTTTAAGAACCAGATTTTTTATTTATTTTTTTAAAAAAATTTTCGACGGATTTCCGACGAAAAGTTTCGTCGTAAATGGTTTTTTGCGACGAATTTGCGACGAACATTTGTGACGGATTTGCGACGAAACTTTGCGACGAATTTGCGACGACTTTGCGACGGAGTCATTTGCGACGAAAAAATCCGTCGGAAACGATTTCCGACGAGCGATTTTGCGACGACTTTTTGTCCGTCGGAAAGTTCGTCGGAAACGTCAATTTCCGACGAAAATCGCTGCATTTGCGACGAAAATTGCCGTCGGAAATCGTCGATTTTCTTGTAGTGGTAGGCGCACCCCCACCCCCCCCACTCCCCCACCCCCCCCACCCACCCCCACCCCCTCCACTGTTCATCTTCCCCTCCCCGTCGCTCTCCCTCCCCTCCCCGTCGCTCTCCCTCTCCCTCCCCTCCCCGTCGCTCTCGCTCTTCCTCTCCCTCTCCTCCCCGTCGCTCTCGCTCTCCCTCCCCTCCCCGTCGCTCTCGCTCCCCCTCCCCGTCGCTCTCCCTCCCCTCCCCATCGCTCTCCCTCCCCCTCCTTCGTCGCCTCCCTTCGCAGATCTCTCCCTCCCCTCATGTGTCGCTCTCCCTCCCCTCCTCTCTCTCTCTCTCTCTCTCTCTCTCTCTCTCTCTCCCTCTCTCTGCGCGAAGATCTCTCTCTCTCACCCTCGCAGATCGCAGATTTGCGATCCTATCCTCTCCCCGTCGCGTCGCTCTCGGTGGTGGGTTGGGTTGGGGTGGGGTGGGATGGGGGTGGGGTGGGGTCGGTGGTGGGTTGGGGTCAGTGGTGGGTTGGGGTGGGGTGGGTGGGGTGGGGTGGGGTGGGGTCGGTGGTGGGGGGTGGGGGTGGGGTGGGGGGTGTGCCTACGTGGCAGTCCACGTGGGCTGCCACGTAGGATAAGTCAGTCAAAATTGGGGTGGGGGACCTTGATTTTACAAATTGGGAAAATAGGGGGACCAAAATCGTCAAATTAAAAGTTCAGGGACCAAAATCGAGAATTGGTCATAATAGGGGGACCAAAACTGTAATTAAGCCAAATAAATAAAAGTTAGATAGGAAAGGTAGATGGATGGTTTGAGTTACAATCCTAATAGCCTCTCTCTTTTGATTTCTTTTTTACTCTTCTCCATCTTCCTATTCATTTATCAGAAAGAAGTGAATTTAGATCATTTGTTGATTTAGAATTACTCTTTCTCATTGCTTTCTTTCTCTTTCATCTAAATAAATCATTACCATATATATCTAGTTTGTGTTTCATCTTTTTTCTTAAGTAGACCATGGCCAAAAATTATATACTTTTTAAGTGACGGACAATAAAATTATTCTTTTTTAAGAAATTTGTATGATGTTTGCCAAAAATAATTGTACTTTTGGTACTTTCAAAAAATTGTGTACAACATGATTTATCAGCAAAAAAAACTATAGGAGAATTACATAGCAATGTCAGAGAGAACCATGATACATGATTGATACATTAAATTATAATAAATGCAAATATGAATAATATTCAAAATTATGTTAGATGTATCAAAAATATTGGATGAAACATTAAAGAGCAGTGTGGTCGAACAAAAAATCAAGGGTAAAATATGTTTTTGGTCCCTACAAAATTGGGTCATTCTAAGTTTAGTACCTACATTATCGAAATAGGCATTTTGGTCCCCATCTTATTTTGTCGTTTTCATTATTAGTCCCTACCGTTAATTATTGCTGACTGGGCTGACGGAAATCATGACTGGAAACGCCACATGGACATTTTAATTGTTGTGGCATCCACGTGGCATGCTGACTCATATTTTTTGTTTTATTAAATTTTGTTTTTTGTTCAAAAAAAAATTGGTCTTCTTCCTATCCTCCTTTCCTTCCACCTCGGTACTCCTCTCACCATTGATGCTCCACACAGCCAGAAGCCACCCACAATCGCCTTGCAAGTGCCGTACACCACCGTCTGACCGCCACCATCACATTGACGCTGTTCTCCCCCTCACCCTTGACACCCATCAAATCCCCTTCTTTCCTTACACAAAATCCCCTTCTGTAACTCGGATTCACATGAAACCAATTCAGAAATTCACCTAGATTCACATGAATCCAAAAAACCCACGATTCCAGAAATTCACCCAGATTCACAAAAGTGAGAGAGAAACGCGAGAGGAACGAGAGAGAGAACCGCAATGAGAGAGGAACGAGGGAGAGAGGAACGGGAGGGGAACGCAGAAATTCAGAAATGTTGATGTTGAATTCAGAAATGCGATGAGAGAAACGTTGTTGCTGCTTGATGTTGAATTCAGAAACGCTGTTGCTGCTGTTAGGATTTAGGGATTTTTTGGTTTTTAGGGTTTAAAAATTGAGAGAGAGAGAGAGAGAGAGAGAGAGAGAGAGAGAGAGAGAGAGAGAGAGAGAGAGAGAGAGAGAGATGTTGAATCGTGAATTGAAGCAACAAATTTGGTAGAAGAGGACAAATTTTGGTAGAGAGAGATGTTTTGAATTGAAGCAACAAATTTTGGTTTTCAGGGACGAATATTGGAAACGGCAAAATAAGATGAGGACCAAAACACTTATTTCGTTAATGTAGGGACTAAACTTAAAAGGACCCGATTTTGTAGTGATCAAAAGCATATTTTACCCAAAAATCAATTAACACTATAGCAAAGTAAAAGAATAAAAAAGTTCAAAAGACTACAAAATATATAATTACTGCTTGCTTTTGTCAAAAAAATATAATTACTGCTTGCTTTTTTTTGGTGTGAACTGCTTGTTTTATTTTTATATAAGATACAATTGTATAAAATAAATAACAATTGATATAGCTAACAATCGTAGGTCTCGTCGTCGTCCCCCAAACTTTTCTCCGCCCTTGATCCCTGTCATGAGAAGTTTTACTTTGCCGGTCCTGTTGGCACGGGGACATGGTCCCCGTGCCCGTCTCCAAATTTATTGCAAAGGATTTTCCCCCTTATCCAGTCCCTATGGGAAAAAATTTCCCGCGTCGTTGGCCCCTTGTTGGGGCAGTCCCCGTTGGGTTCCCCACGCACCGGTATAAAGTTAATATTTTCTAAACTATACCGAGAAACCCAAGCTTCAGTTGAACTTTGAAGGTACAAAGTTTATGTTCTCCTTCAGTGATAGCTATGAATGAAATCTGATATTTAAACTTACACTCATTTTAGATAACACATTCTAAAACCATCTATTATAGAAAATTAGACATCATCTTCATATTGCCATATGTGAAAGGATATAATAGTTAGTTCCTATCAATGATTATCCTCTTCCAATAAAAGCAACATAGTGAATTAATCAAAAATCGTTGGTAGATGGTAAAAAAATAAACGCATGAAGATATTCTCCAAAAATAATGAATTCCCACAATCACGTTGCCATATATGAGGGTTGTAGTTTCATTATTTACTTCGACAAATATAAAATTCACATAATAATGAAATGATGTAGTTACATAACTTTTCTTCTGAACAGAAGGATTTAGTAAGGCACATAGCATGAGAGGCATATAAAGTTTTGTAGATGTTGGGAAATATATGCTCCGAAACCACCAAAATCATTCAACAAGAAAGGTGCATAGAGCCATGTAAACTTTTGTAGATGTTCTTAAGTCACCATGTTGGAGAAATATATGTTTTGCAACACTAAGACCATCCAATAGCAGCAAAGGTGCACCAGCACAACAAAATACCCGAAGTCAGCAAAACAAAAGGACCCCAAAGCTACTACCTAGTGTAGTAGATATCCAACATACTTTCTAGAACAAAACTTTTGCAAGAAAAGATGGTTCATTAGGTAGAAAAAATGGCATAATAAAGTTATTAGTATAGGAGTCATTGGTTGAGATGTGATTCTTTTTTGCATTTATATAAGACTGTGTAATTAAAGTTTTCTATTATCAAAATGTTTTGTGGAGAAGAAAGAGTCACCCACATACGAAATAGGAAGATGGGACGCCAAACGATTCATTTAATCAAAATTAACTGTAGTTTATTAGAGCTCTTCCTAAAATTAATTAGCAACAGGCCCAAGGTGATGACATTAATAAACGAAACAATGTGGCCGGGTGAGTCCAATTTAGTGGACGTGTAATGATTGCATTGGGAAAGAATTGTGTAATCAAAGGCAACCCAAATTCCAATGATACAAATCAAAAGTCATTCAACTAACCAATTTTAAAAAGTTAAATAAAGTCAATTAATGTTTAATGTTGAAAACATAATTATCTCTTTGGAACTATAAAAATAATTGTCAACCGAAAACCAATTTCCAAAAATCTGTTTTAATTACCTCGTTTAATGTAAAACCCATAACAACTTTGTAATTACAAAAGTACTCTCAGTTTAGGCGGACTTTTTCCTGCACAATCACTAAACCTTGTATTCTACTTTTATAAATAAAAGATTTTGCCTTCTTATTATGACGTTTTGTTGTCATCTTGGTGTAGCGCTTGCTTAACTGTTTTGTTGCAGTGTTTGTTTGGTTTAGATTAACATATCAACTTCGATCCATTACAAATTCAGTTAATGATTTAGGCGTTAACGTTGCCGATATGGATGCATAAGTATTGCGGACACTCTAATTTTCTCATATTTGTAGCAAAAGTTGTCAAATTCGATAATCTACCTAAATTCGTGGAGCATAGGTAGTCCCAACTAATGGACTCGACTTGTAAACTCGTAAGAGTCTACCAACTATCAAAGCAACCTATAAATTACATATATACATTATATAATATTGGTTAACACAACAATCGTTGTCAAAATTTGTGTGAAAGTGTAAACATCAAAACAAGTAATAAAGTGATAAGTAAAGACCGTTCCCACGAGAATTGATTATGGTTAATTTCACAAATGTCCAATTTGGTTAATCTAGTTAGTGAAACAATAAAGTAACAAGTAACACATTTGATTAAAATGATTAGGACAAAAAATTAAAAGTGTATATGACAGTAAAAAGTAAATAAGAAGTAAAGATGGATAAAAATAGTCAAGATAGTAATATTTCCGCAAATGACTCGGTGTTACGACTGATGCTGTCACAGCATCACATGTGCATAATTGTAAAATGGGCTTTCCGGCCACTATGAAGCAGAACGTTGCTAAGATATTCTTATTTCTAAGTTCTCATTAGGTTCATTCTACAATTCGTATAGTATGATTCAGACCACACAATGATTTTGGTGTAGCATTCCTACCATTACCAAGCTAGTTGATATTCCTATCACCTAGACTACCATTTTATCTTGTGACATCAGAGAATTAATCCTTTCCAGTAATTAACCCACACTATCCTAACTACATTGATAAGATTTAGCAAGAATATATAGCATAAAAACACACAAGATAATGATGCAAAACATATTTCTTAGCACTAAGCATTTGGTTCAAATATTACATCAAATTGTCTTGATTAAAAATAGAATTAGCTCATGGTGAGCTTAAACTAACTAAGACAGAACTTAAAACACCATAATAGAGTCATTACAAGGTTTACAAAGTGATGAGTCAATACAAAGTAAAGAGAGAAGTACATGAACGAAATAACCCCTTCTTCTAGCTTAGTCCAGTGTTGCAACAACAACACAAACAACATTGTGTAGCAGAATAAGCTCCAAAAATAGAGTTTTAGCACAAAAAATGGAAGATGAATGAAGTGAGAGATGGTGTGTTGAAGCCGATTGAAATGGTATGTTAGACATATGGTTTTGTGCCTGTCCTAAATGAATCACTATTTTGGGCTAAAAGTGTATTTTTATACCATTTTCTCTTTCCTTTGGGCCCTTAAAATAAAAGGCTTATCCAATGAGAATTGATTTTAAAACAACCCATTTCGCTTAAAAGAACCTTGGCACCCGGTCTAGGGGTCCACTTGCTAGAGAGAGAAACTTGCTTGTCTTTTGTGCTTCTTGATTTCAAAATTCTACAATTACTTTTCATTAATTTGCAACTACTGCTCCCAACATCAATAATAGCGTCAAACACAACAATTTTTGTTACAATTCTTGCACACTACCAAACACATTAAATTCCTAACAAAGGGAACTAAAAGTGCCAAAAACACATTTTAACCATTAAGAACTATAAAATATAAATTCCCAAATATGCAAATTATTTAGGTAGACAACTTACTTTAAAATGAGCAAAATTCTTGTTAAATGAGCATTAATAACTCTTATTTCTAAAAGTTATCCAAAATAAGTCAACATTCCAACTCCACAATAAAGCAAAGTAGCAAACCATAATATTAAAGTGTGTTGGTGCATTATTAATAGATAAGACCACACTACATTTACTGATTAAATCATACATAAATTCATAAAACTCAAGTTATTATTAAAATGAAAATTTTCAAAGAAACAAGAGCTATTTGACCTAACACTCATATTTTTAGTTAAATACTTTATTACATAGTTGAATAAAACAAAACAAAAATAATATTGAGAATGTAAAGTTAACTTTATAACTCCAACATTTATTGCAATAAATAGGTAATTCAAAGTAAGTAGCTAACAAGTAGGGATGAAAGTTGTTAGGGGCAAAAGGATTCGTTGTGGTGAAGGGATTAGATGATCTTGGGGGATGATTTGGACTTGGGCAAAAATTTCTTTCAAAAAGCTCCCAGTTGTTCTTTAGGGAACAAGACTTCCATCTGGTTCTGGTATCATAATTGGCTAGGAAATGCTCTTTTACGGATGTGTTCCCGAATCTTTTCCTCACCTCTTTACATCCTAAAGCAACAGTGGCCCAAATGGGTTTTTGGGAGGAGGATCAATGGCAGTGGGATTTTTCTTGTTCTATACAGCTTTCTTCGACAGAAGAGGCCGAGTTGCACTTATTAGCAACTATTCTCCATGAGGTAAAGCTGGTGGCAGATGCCCATGATAAGTATGTAGCATCATCATTACTAAAACATTTTCAGTAAGTTCTTGTTATACATTTATAATATCCTTGTTGTCAGCATATATATGTCAGGTGAAACCCTTGATAATTTGGACGCAATTTGGAAATCTTTTATGACATCAAAAGTGGTTTTTTCTGTTGGCATTTGTTTTTGGGCAGGTTGCCAACAAGGAATAATATTGTAAAGAGATTGGTGGTGGTTGACAACGTGCTTTGCCTGTTTTGTAATATACACAAGGAATCTATCCACCACATTTTCTATCACTATTATTTCTCTAAAACTATTCAGCAGCATCTTAATTACTTGGTTGGGGTTGGATCAGGTTGAAAGATTAGAAAGGTCAAATCACATTAGGTTCTTTGGCAGCTTTGCCAGAGGCATCAACAGTTCCAAGTTTTCTTATTTGATTTAGATGGCAGCTATGTGATCATTTGGAGGGAAAGAAATGTTGTGGTCTTTGATAGGAATTTGGCTAACACACTTCTTGTAGTAAATAAAATCAAGCATATTTTTTGGGGGTGGTTTTTTGGAAAAGTAGGTGGTTCTTCTAGCTCCTCCATCTCCGATTGGTGGAACTTTTCGTTGCCTTGTTTCTAGTTTTTTTGCAGGGCGTATTTTTATGATGATGTATGACGCATTGGTCTTTGCAGGTGTGTTGTTTTGGAGCTATCAGTTTGCTGTCACAATACTGTTATTTGGTCTTTGCTGGTGTGTTGTCTTGCCGTTGTCAGATTGCTGTTATGATGTGTTGTTGTTTGACGCATTGGTCTTTGCAGGAGTGTTGTTTTGGTGCTGTCAGTTTGCTGTCACGTTGTCGTGGTTTCTTTAGCAGTAGCGTTGATCTGGTTCTTTACTGGTGTGTTGTTATGCTGTTCCTAGATTTCATCACACTTGTTGCCTTGTTGTTTTTGCAGATTGTTGTTTGGTTTCTTGCTGTATTTAATTTTTGTTTCAAAGTACATTTGGCTTTATCGCCTCATTCTCCTCGGGGTTACTCTTTTTTCATTGGGTTTTGGTCCATGGATGTTTTAACGAGGCCCCAAGCTAATGTACGGGTTGGGGTACCCCTTGTACTCCCCTTAATATAATCTTTTACTTATAAAAAAAGTAGCTAACAATATTGACCAACAGTTTACATTTGAAGGCCAGATCAAATGTAAAGTTGTAGAGTTCTAAACTCCCAGTTAAATTGAGAGTTTACCGATTTTATCAAAATTTATTTAAACTCGTACTTGTTTGCAAAAAAGAGAGTTTACCTACTAGTTGACTCATTTTTGTGATCTGGAATCATAAACTCGAGAGTTTAACAACCATGATTTGTAGGAATTTTGTTGATTTATGTTATTAACCTGGGTTCTATGAGTTTGTTTACAGATTTATCTTTTTTCGATTTTAGAGATATTGAATTTGTACTGTGTTCGATGTATGCTCCAAATTTGAATGAATGGATATCTTTTTTAATCAGAAAATAGTAAAGGTAGATGGTGTGTTGCACACAAAACATACAGAAAAACACAAGTGCATTCTATCAAATAAATAACAAAAATGAGTGTTTCTAAAGCTTTGAGTATCGTATTTATGTAGACTATAGTGATTATTAGTGTTGAGAAATGATCAATTGAAATATCCAAGTAAGTGCACATGAGTAGAAATTTAAGAGGTGCATTTAACAAGGTGGATGGATGTATCTAGAGCTTTGAAAATGCGAGACAATTAATTTCTACTATGCTAAATACATGAATGGAAGCCATGTTCTTTCCTATAAATAGAGAGACTTGTGAAGATGTGAGACCATACCCATTTGGAGAAGTGAGGCATCCCCACTTTGGTGATCATGTAGAGAGTTGAAGGGTCTCCAACCATGTCCTAGTGAGAGGAAAGTATTGGTAATCATTTGTGTGTGAAGTGTGCGTGTTATCATTCTTTGCAACTCTTAGAGTGAGACTATTGTAGGGTGATGTGTATATATTGAGGTGGGGGCTACGACTTGTAGTACTAAGCCATTTGCTTAGTAATAGTTACTAAATCATTACTAGCCATTGGATTGACAAAATTCAATGAAATTCAATCTAATAGCTAGTATTTAATAAGGGTATTTGTGTCACATCACTTTTTTTTGTTTTAATTACATTAAATAATTTAATAAATGTGCCTTTTTTTAGGGATTACTAAAACAAAACTGTTTTTTGCAAAACAGTTTTTTGCTCCTTGATTTTCTCTTCCACTATCTTCTCTCTCACAATTTTCTCTTACGCTCATCTTCTTCTTCTCCTCCTTCTTCTTCTGCTTCTTCTTCTCCTTCTTCTTCTTCTCCTTCTTCTTCTTCTGCTTCTACTTCTCCTTCTTCTTCTTCTCCTTCTTCTTCTTCTCCTTCTCCTTCTTCTTCTTCTCCTTCTCCTTCTTCTCCTTCTGCTCCTTCTCCTTCTCCTTCTCCTTCTCCTTCTCCTTCTACTGCTTCTTCTTCTTCTTCTTCTTCTTCTTCTTCTTCTTCTTCTTCTTCTTCTTCTTCTTCTTCTTCTTCTTCTTCTTCTTCTTCTTCTTCTTCTTCTTCTTCTTCTTCTTCTTCTTCTTCTTCTTCTTCTTCTTCTTCTTCTTCTTCTTCTTCTTCTTCTTCTTCTTCTTCTTCTTCTTCTTCTTCTTCTTCTTCTTCTTCTTCTTCTTCTTCTTCTTCTTCTTCTTCTTCTTCTTCTTCTTCTTCTTCTTCTTCTTCTTCTTCTTCTTCTTCTTCTTCTTCTTCTTCATGATACATATCTCTTTCTTTATTTTTCACGCAAAAGAAGTCTAAAAAACGCACTCACGCAAAAAATAAGACGCCCACGGGTGTTTTAAAAAACGGACTCCATTGATCCACGCTATTGAAGCACGCTCTTCCTTTACGCCATTGATCCACGCCATTGAAACACATTATCATTGATATCGAAAAATAGTGTAGTGCAATAATAACCATAGAAATAGTTTAGATTGATTATTATTGTACTAACCAAACAATTGAAAGGTTTGGTTAGGAGAATAATAACCATAGGAATAGTTTAGAGTGGTTATTATTGTACTAACCAAACTATTGAAATGTTTGGTTAGTGCAATAATAACCAGGAAAACACTGTACTTTGGTTAGGTGTCATGGTGATGGTGGTTGTGTATCTGTGTGATGGCGTAGTCGACGGAGATGAAAGCGTTTTAATTTTGTTTGAATGAAATGGGAAAGAGAGATGAAACGATCCTTGAAATGATTGACAAAATATTTTAAGGCAAGGTCATCATCTATCCAGTGGCCATCACCATTGATGTAAGTCGCATTGAAACACATTATCATGGATATCGAAAAATAGTGTAGTGCAATAATAACCATAGAAATAGTTTAGATTGGTTATTATTGTACTAACCAAACTATTGAAAGGTTTGGTTAGTGGAATAATAACCATAGAAATAGTTTAGAATGGTTATTATTGTACTAACCAAATTATTGAAATGTTTGGTTAGTGGAATAATAACCAGGAAAACACTGTACTTTGGTTAAGTGTCGTGGTGACGGTGGTTGCAAATTTGTGTGACGGCGTAGTCGACGGAGATGAAAACGTTTTAATTTTGTTTGAATGAAATGAGAAAGAGAGATGAAACGATGGTGAAGAGAGACGTTGTTTCACAAAAATAAGGAAACAATTACAATTAAAACGATTCCAATATTTTAGGAACAGGCGCATGATTTTTGGGTTAGTCATTAATATGGATTTCTTGATTTTTTTTAGGTTTTTTTTAATTAAAATTGAATTTACATCTATGACCCTTTAGTAACTATTACTAAATTAGCAACTTAGTAACATAAGTCAGACTCGGGGCTACGACTTTTACTACTAAGCCATTTGCTTAGTAATAGTTACTAAATCATTACTAACCATACAAAATTGTTGTAATCTTAAATTGAATATGATGAATGAATAATATTGACGTGTTCCCGTGGATGTGGGCAAGAGGTGTCGAACCACATTAATCTTTGTGGCTCTCGTTTATTCTTTGCGGAGTGTTTATCTATATTTCACAAAAGATTGTTGGGCGTGTGGGTTAATCTTTCGAAGTGTGCAGTTTTCCCCCCAACAACTAGATTGATTAATTATTTGGCTATTTAGACAATTGAAATATGGAATTAATCATATTAAATATAGAATTAAAACAGAATACAAATATCGTCAATACTAAGAGGTTTATTTCTAGGTTGCCCCTTCAATAATTGTGGGTAATTTACTGCGCCAATAAAAATTAGACATGTGTATTCCACTAACTATGTCAAGTATATAACACCATTTTACAACTTTTACTTATCATTTTTGTTATTTGCATTTTTGCCTCATATTCAATTAATGAGTTTTATGCTCTCAATCAAAAAAATTAAAGACCTTTTGGGATTTTCAAGGACAACTCTTTGTTCTTCTTCCCCAAGTGAATTTTTGCTCCATTCTTGACTCTAGGAAGGTTCGGCTAGCCACTATTGCCAGCCAATTGCTATGTCCAATATTGTCCATTGTTAACAAAACAATCTTATATATCTTATAATAAAAAATGTATAATTTAAAATATATATTTATTTAATCTGTATAAAATTTTTTTTATGTTAAGTCAACTTATGTGTGGATTAAATTAACTTTTGAATTTTTTTCTAGACATATATAGAACGAGTTATTAGTCAATTTAGTCCTTGATTTTTTTAAAAAAATAAGAATTTAGTCATTGATTTTTGCAAAAATGTTTCAATTTAGCCTATCTATTATATCAATTTAGTCCCTATATTTTACGAAAAATGACAAAATAGATATATTATAAATGTAAGAGATTAAATTGAATTTTTGTTAAATTTCAGTTACTAAATTGACTAATAACTCTATTAGAACATTCTAGACACTTCTCTCAAAAAAATCATATAACTTTTTAACAAAGTGAACTCAACATAATTTTTTCAAGCATCAAAAGCTCAAGAAATCAAAATAACGAAAAACACAGACATAAAAACCAATTTTTGAGATCATTTTTAGCAGAGATGTCTATCATAATACTTATATAGGAAATGAAGTTCGATCAAGCGGTTGATTCTCTGATCTAAGTTGTCTATATCACTCATACGACTAGTCAAGTACGACCCAACAGTCGATTATCCAATCTAAGTTGTTTGCAACATTCATAGTACGACTAATTCAATTCGATCTAATGGTCGATTCTTTGATCTATATATGTTGACTGTAACACGCATACGGCTAATCCTGTCTGATCCAACGATCGGTTCATCGATCTAAGTTTCCTCTACCACTCATTACGAATAATCCAGTTCGACCAATTATATCAGTTCTTCGATCTAAATTGTCTACAATACTATTACAATTAATCATGTTTGATCCAACGGTGGGTTCTTAGATCCTAGTTGTCTGTAACAGACTTAGATCAAACGGCGGGTTCCCAGATCTGAGTTGTCTATGAGAAACAATAATTTTCTATCGATTAATTTCATTTTTTGGACACATATCAAAACAATAAATATTCTCTATCCATTAATTTCACTTATATGTTACTTATTATCAGAAATTCCAAAACATAAAATGAAATATTCAATGTTATATGAAGTACTATCATGTACGAGGAATCAAAGAAATAATGGGAATAAGGATAAAAGGTATAATGAGGAAAGCAACAAGAAAGTTTTTGTCTTACCAATATCAGCGTCGCTACAACAGTGTATGGGAAAAGCAACTTTGCGGAGTAATTGTAGCGTACAACCTGAGGGCATTTATTACGGTTTCAAGACATGAAGGTGATCGACTCAAACTTCCAAATAACGATGAGAAGAGATGTAGTTGTGAAGTACGTGGTACTACCCTAGAGATGGTACAACCTTCAGATTTTGTATGATGATCGCACTCATGCTGGCTGGGAGGTTGATGCAGATCAGGGAATGACGATCTACCGAGGAAAGCTACTTATGGGTATGGTTCACTAATTAAATAACAATCCCCGTTCGTTTTTAGGATCAAAAAGTATTTTTGTTATTTTTAATATTTTGAGAATAAAATTGTTTTGTATTATTTTTCTTTTATATTTTTTATTATTTAGTTTTTGATTATATTTTTAAGGACCAGTTTTTATAGGTTTAAATTAATTTAAGGACCTTTTAACAAATTTTTAATCAGTTCAAAGACTTATTTACAAATTGTGAATGTCACATCATCATTGACTAACCGTTGACTAACTTTAATATAACGAAAGGACCTCACTGAAAAAATTATAATAGTTCAGGGTGATAGACAGAGTCATCCATGATTTATGAATTGGACGCTAAGGGAAAAAGGGAGAGGACGAAAATTAACAATGAGAGTGAGAGAGCGATAGACACAAATTGTACCTGGTCAGGTTGCGCAGAGAGAGGATGAGGAGACCAGAGGCCGATTAGGGTTCCAGAGGGTTCAAATCGCAACCCCTAGGGCTCAAATCGTACCTGGGTTCAAGCTTCCAGAGAGTTCAAATCGTTCCAGAAATGAACATTTTGGTGAGTGGAGATGGTTAGGGTTGGTGAGTTGCGATGGTGAGTGGTGATGGTGAGGATTTTGGTGAGTGCCGGTGGTGAATGGTGACTGACGGTGGCGAGGGTTTCGGTAAGTGCAGTGATGACGGTGAGTGATGGTGAGTGCGACAGTGGTGGTGAAATGTTGGAGAACGAAAACGGTGGTCAAATGGTGAGTGGTGAGTGCGACAGTGAGTTGCGATGGTGAGTGGTGAGTGGTGAGTGCGACTGTGAGTTGCGATGGTGAGTGGTGATTGTGAGGGTTTTGCTGAGGGAGGAAAACGAAAACGGTGGTGAAATGTTGTGAGTGGTTTTGGTTTATACGAGAGAGAGGTGCGCTGGTTTTTACGAGAGAGAGAGAGAGAGGTGGTAAACAGCGCAAATAAATTAGAGAGCGCTGATGGGAGGGAAATGAATTGGGAAGCGCGCAGAGTAACTTTTTGGTCAGTGACGGATTAGTGATTCCTCGCTATTAGTGAGGGATGCGTTTCCATCTCCAAATCCGTCTCTAAACTCTTTTTTGATATTTTGTGACGAATTTAGAGAGGGAATCTTTAGAGAGGGATATTTTTCATCCCTACATTCGTCACAAAAATAAATTAGCGATGACTACCTATTTTCGTAGCTAAATCCCTCACTAATAGTGAGAGATACTTATCCATCTCTAATAATTCCTCACTAAAAATAACTTTTCTAGTAGTGATATATTACTAATATTACAACTTTACCTAAATACAATTTTAAAAAATGAAATGATTTTTTTTTCATTAAACACTAATCTAACTATTAATTAAGATTTTGGATATGTTCATTTTTATATATAGGTATACTATTATTACATATTTAAGTATATCCAAGTATAAAAAATAAATCCAAACTACTAATATTTCGGATGTTTTTAATTCACTAAATACTATCATGTGTAATATTTTAATTAGTAGATACGAAAAAATAACCTCTTTTTAAATTAAATTATAATGTTTTTTTTTTATATTTTTGACTGTTAAAGTGCGGGTAATGGGCATGCCCATGGGCACTTAGTGCCCAGAGGGTACGTACAGGGACAGACACTATAGTACCACGCCCAAACATGTGCGGGCTCGAGTACGGGAACTATAGAACTTTGCCCATAGGTATATTTATTTTCCCTTCTTCAATCCTGATGGCCTCCTTGTTGTGAAAATTGGCCATTCTTTTGATTTTCAATATAGATTTTGGTTGCAACCTATATTTTTGTGTTTTTGGATGTAAAAGGATAAACAAAGGGGAAAGGGGTGTGAAGAATTTCGTGGGTTTAGGGATGGGGAATTTAGGGACAGTTTTGGCACTAACGGGAAGAATGAATTCGGTTACTGAATTCGTGAAGAAGATGGTGTTTAGGTTAGGGGCGCCACCTTAGTCTAATCCAAGACAAGGATAAGCCTATGAGTGTGAGGATCACCACAAGAAAAAGAATTCTTGATAAGATCGAATAAACTGGTCCAATCCATAACCAAAGAGTATGAACTCAAAATATTTTATAAAGTCTTTGTTACCTTTCATTGACACTTAAACTCCCTATTTATAATAAGGGAGGTTCTTGATGAATACAAAGGAAAAGAAATAAAGGGTATCCAAAAATTACAAGAATACTAGACAAAACAATTTCAAGAAAATATCCTAGTTGATTTGGCATTGAATGTGCCATTAATGATTAGGATCTTGCATTCCCTTTTTGCTCTGATTGTCTTGATGTGCCATAAATGACATGCATCTTGTAATTTCTTTTTCCTCTGATTGCCTTTCTTGATTAGCAAGTTTACTTGGTTAGCAAGTTTGCCTTCCTTGATCAGCAAGTTTGTTAACTCCATCAATTCACAAAAATTTGCGCCACACACACACCACTTGAAGTGGATTAAACACACTAAAAAAAATAACTTGAAATGAAATAACTTAGTGCCTTGGTCCCAAATAAATCAATTGGTCACATGCACCTTTTATTTAATTAAAATGAAATAACTTTGGTGCCTTTGTCGTGCAAATTGCGCCTCCTCCATAGCTTGTATGACAAGCATGGTTTTTGGTGCAATTACATTGTTTCCCTCTTTTGCAATGACCTTAGTCATGAATTGGACTAAGCCTTCTTGGACTCTCTTTGACCTTGCCCTAGTCATTGGACCTCCTAAGCTTTGAATGACATTTTGGTGCTCCATGTCCTCATCATTCCCTCCCTCTTGAGGAGAATTCGACCCCGAATTGAAATCTTCATCACCTACATCAAAAGGAGACAAGTCAGCAATATTGAAAGTGGCACTAACATCATACTCACCGGGAAGGTAAACTTTATAAGCATTATCGTTGACTTTGGCAATCACTTGAAAATGGCCATCGCCCCTAGGCATTAACTTAGATTTCCTGTGTGATGGAAACCTTTCTTTCCTCATATGAATCCAAACCCAATCTCCGGGTTCAAAAGTAACCTGTTTGCGCCCTTTATTGGCACTTTTGGCATAGCTTTCATTTTTCTTTTCAATTTGCAGTTTGATTTTCTCATGCAAACCTTTGACAAATTCAGCTTTGGCTTTGCCATCTTTATGCTTCAAGAGAGATGTGTCAGGTAAAGGTAAAAGATCAAGAGGAGTTAAAGGATTATAACCATACACATCTCAAATGGGGAGTGATTTGTGGTACTATGGATAGCCCTATTATAAGCAAACTCAACATGTGGTAGCCATGTTTCCCACATTTTCAAATTCTTTGACAGCACAACCCTTAAAAGGGTAGAGAGAGTTCAGTTTACTACCTCAGTTTGCCCATCAGTTTGGGGATGACAAGTTGTAGAGAATAGTAACTTAGTTCCCACCTTACCCCACAAAGTTCTCCAAAAGTGGCTTAGAAATTTTCGGTCTCGGTCGGACACTATGCTTTTTGGAAGGCCATGTAGGCGCACCACTTCTTTGAAAAACAAATCAGCAATGTGCCAGGCATCATCCACCTTTTTGCATGAGATGAAATGTGCCATCTTTGAGAACCTGTCCACAACAACAAAAATAGAATCTTTCCCGTTCTATGTTCGAGGTAACCCTAAGACAAAGTCCATAGAAAGGTCAATCCAAGGATATTCAAGAACAGGCAATGGCGTATACAACCCATGGTGCATAACTTTGGATTTGGCCTTTTTGCAAACAATGCATCTTTCACAATATTTTTGCACATCAACTTTCATGTGAGGCCAATAAAAATGTTCTTCCAAAAATTCCAAAGTTTTAAAAACACCAAAATGTCCCATTAAGCCCCCCTCATGCGCCTCTTTAACTAAGAGTTCTCTAATGGATCCTTTTGGCACACACAACCTTTTTTCTTTAAATAAATAATCCTTGTGCCTAAAAAATCCATTATGGACAACATACACACATTCAGCATATTTAGCAGAAAAATCAAGATCATGCTTATACAAATCCTTAATGTGCTCAAGACCAAAAATTTTAGTTTCAAAGGTAGAGAGTAATGCGTACCTCCTTGATAGTGCATCAGCCACAACATTGGCTTTACCCTTTTTATGCTTAATCACATAAGGAAATTGCTCCAAAAATTCAACCCATTTGGCATGCCTCTTGTTCAACTTACCTTGTCCTTTTAGATACTTCAACGACTCATGATCACTATGAATGACAAATTTTTTGGGCAGCAAGTAATGTTGCCATGTTTGCAATGCCCTTACTAAGGCATACAATTCCTTATCATAAGTTGAGAAGTTTAGGGCAGCCCCTTTTAATTTCTCACTAAAATAAGCAATTGGGTGTCCTTCTTGCATCAAAACATCCCCAATCCCAACATTTGAAGCATCACACTCAATTTCAAAAGATTTTGAAAAGTTATGCAATGCTAGAATTGGTGCTTGGGTGAGCTTTTCTTTAAGGTTAGAAAAAGCTTGTTCTTGTTTCTCACCCCATTTAAAACCAATTTTTTTTTAACAATTTCATTAAGAGGAGCCGCAATAGTACTAAAGTCCTTTACAAACCTCCTATCGAAACTTGCTAACCCATGAAAACTTCTTACCTCAGTCGCACTTTTGGGAGTTGGCCACTCTTTGATTGCCTTCACCTTTGCTTCATCTACATGTACTCCTTGAGAGCTTATGACAAAACCTAGAAAAATAACTTGATCTGTGCAAAATACACATTTTTCCAAGTTTGCATACAAACTTTCTTTTCGTAACACATTTAAAACAGCCTTTAGGTGAGTGCAATGGTCCTCCAAAATTTTGCTATATATCAAGATATCATCAAAATATACAACAACAAATTTTCCCAAAAATTCCCTCAAAACACGGTACATTAATCTCATGAAAGTGTTGGGTGCATTAGTTAAACTAAAAGGCATAACTAACCACTCATATAAACCATATTTAGTTTTGAAAGCAGTTTTCCATTCATCCCCTTCCCTAATCCTAATTTGATGGTATCCACTTTTCAAATCAATTTTGGAAAACAAGCATGCACCAAATAGTTCATCAAGCAAGTCATCTAACCTAGGTATTGGATGCGTATACTTAACAGTGATATTATTAACAGCCCTACAATCAGTGCACATTCTCCAACTACCATCTTTCTTAAGAACTAAAGTAACAGGGACAACACATGGACTTAAACTTTCTCTTACCCAATCTTTACTTACCGATTCAACCACTTGCTTTTGTATCTCTTAGGAACTAAAACATATAATCATCCCAGCACACCAATTGTCATACGCCTTTTCAAAGTTGACTTTTACTATTAGACGCCAATCTCTCATTCTTTTGGTTAGATCAATCACTTATTTGACAACCAGATTGCACACCATTCAGGGACGTTCCTGCCCAGGAGAAAGGCTAACTGATACGTAAAGATATGCTTTTCCAACAACATTTTTAATCTTAAAACTAGCAACATATCCAGAAATTTGTGAATATCCCAATAGGTGACATGAGTATATACTCAGAAAGGGATTCTACACGATCTTTTTTGAAACCAAAGGGATGAAGGAGGCCGCAGTGGCCTTGGGAAATCGAGCATGCGCCAGGAAAACCTCAAACCACTCCAGCCTTATCACTACAATCATTGGATCCATATCGATAGGCCCTATTCTCACATTCAAATATGTTTTCAAATTTGGATCCTCTACAATCACTGCACGTTACAACGACATACAATGATACAAAATCGTCCGATCTAGAATTTATTTTTCTCTAGATCTAACGGTTTTGCATGCCACACTACATTGTCTCCAACGGAGAATTTGTACATATATATGATTTCACTATAAATTTGTTAGAACTTCAAATTAAATCAAAGCTTCTAATCCACTGTCCATCTATTTAAAATCCAACGGTTCTAAACAGAGCTACATCTACACTTATCTAGTTATTATACCTATGACAAGAACATGCAGTTCAGCAAAAATTGAGGAAAGATCTCTCTACCTCATCCTTATTTGTCCTTTGTAAAAATATAATAATCCAAAGTCAATATATTCAAAATTTGGCCTTGTTCAACAGTAAAAGCAAAGGACCCCCACACAAATAATATTTGAACGACAACAAGGTTATTATTTATTTGTTGACGTACTGGTTTCATTACCAGAAGAATAAGTTTAAATGCTTTAATAAAATTTATATATAAGATATTTCTAATGGTTAAAAGAAATTCATTTTTTTTATATTTATGAGAATTATTAGAAATTATAATTTAAAATATTAGATTAATTATCTATTGATGAACAATATACTGATAATATATTGTCGACCTCTCAACGAACATGCATAGTATATAAACAAATGTGGTCAACTATATATACTAACGAAAAGCTAGTGATGGATTAGAAAAAAATTTCATATTTTTTGTCACTAATTTTTTCTTTATAATTTTACTTTTTACGAACTAGCATAAAAAAATAGAGTATTAATTGAATTTGTCAAAAACAAATTTTTTACCGATAAATAATGTTAGTAGCATGATTTTGTGTCATTGTGAATTTTGTAAATAAAATAAAAAACAGTTTACATGATATAACACTATTTTCTCGGTAAACATTCTTTTTCTATAAACATTCTCAGTGGATAATAAACGAATGTCGGTATATAATAAAACAAGCACACACAAGCGTGGGGTTTGGAGAAAGAGAAGGGAGGTTTTCCTAGAAAATAGAGGACCAAATGGTGAACCATCCCAAGTTCTTTGTGTTTTGCACAATGTTCATTCTTTGAACCAAGGGTTTTGGACTTGCTATAGCATGGAGGAACGTGTTTCCATGATTTTATAAAAACAAGGTGGGTGAGAGAATCCCAATAATAAGAGACAAAGAAAGTGTGTTTCAATGATATCTTTATCATTTTCTTACTTGAGTGGTATGCAAAATTTGCATAGGTCTTCTATCTATTTTTTGCAAGTTTCATGGCTTCGTGGGAATTGTAAGTCTTTGCATAAATAATGCAACCCCTTTTGTGTGTGTTTTTTTAGGTCATTTTCTTGATGTGTTTTTGAATATTCTTCAAATCCATGTTTCCTTTTCACGAGTATGGTAATGAGAAGCTTACTGAGAGAAAAGTGGGATTGTAGAGACTTGAGTACTTCTAAAGGCAAAGATGATGGGTGGTCAAAGGAAAGCTTCTCAATCTTCTTTTGGATTTCTTTATTCTTTAAGGTGGCTTCTAACATGTACATATGTGTGAAATTTGTGCATGGACCACGGTAGTGAAATGGCCATTTTAGGCATAGATTTAGTAGTTAAAATTTTTTAATGACTAAGATGCATGAAGGGAAACTTGACCAATAACACCCATCCGGCCCAATCCACGGTTCTGAGTCATAGGCCCAATATTGACCATTTGGGCCTTCGGTTTAAATGGGTTCGGATTGTGCAGTTTATGGATTTCAATGGGTGGGTTACTAGGATTGGGGCCATGTTTTAGCTAGTTTTTTTGACCCAATTTATTTTCCAAGGCATTTTTTTGGGCGAACTCTTTTTGGACCTATTTTTTATGTTGCACGTTTCTAGCCCATTTAAGTTTCTAAATATATAAAATAAAATATTGATTTTAATGAGCCAAGTAATTAAAACGTAACTCTAAAATTCCTTTTAGATTAGGGATTGAAAAGCCCAAGTAATTAAAACATACATTGTAATAAGCTTTACCAAAAAATGATACATTGTAATAAGAGGGATCTGTTAGATATATATCCAGTTTTTACAGATTTACAGATTTATATTGAATGTAAAATAGCTCTTGTTTTGGCATGGATCATCAACCCTCAAGTCTTCAATACACTTTTTTTGACAGAAGGTCTTCAACACACTAGGTTCCTCCTTAATATTACACACTTAGTTCCTACTTCCATTCTTTGCTCTGAGCCTTCAACACAAACCTGTAACATAGTCAAAACAATCATGTTATCAGTGAACAAAATCGAAATCCAACAACAGTAGACCCTAAAATAGAATAAATGGAAACCCTAAAAATCCATTACCAAATTGAATACATCAGAAATCGAATACAACAAACCCTAAAACTGAAACCCTTTTAAAACTTAGAAAACCACTTTTGAACCTAAACTCACACCATCCCCAATATAGCATCTTGAAATAGAAGCCCAAAACCCTTAAAATTTTGAAATCTAAAAAAAGAAATCCAGAAATTCAAGAAAAAAAATCTCATAACTTGTTTTTTTTTGCATGATTTTATAGTAGAGCAAATCTTGAAGGACGAAGGATAGTGAAGGGGAGTGCGAGAAGATGAAGGACGAAGCAGTGATAAGGGTGAAGCAGGTGGAGAATGAAGGAGAAGCAGTCAGAGGAGATGGAGGATATGTGTAAAACCCCGGTATTTATATTTGTTAAAAACACCCGAGTGCACCAATCCTAAATCATCAGAGATAATATTTCCTGCTCAGACACTGAATACCACTATAAAATTTTTGCTGAAATATAACATAACCGTCTTATAGACAAATAAGGCCATGCGGTACTCAGACCATAAACTGTCAGCAACTGTGGTAGTCAGAGTCATACAAGAAAGCGGAATAAGAGATAAACATAACACTAATGCCATAGTGCTGTGATACATGGACAACAGAAGGAAAATAAACTTAAACATAAAGCTAAGTCATCATCCATCTCCCGGGGCCACCTACTCGTGCCTCTGAGGTTTCTTCTGTCCCTGTTTATCTGTAAAACAACAACATTTAAACAGTGAGATACAATCTCAGTGAGTTCTACCGAGACCTCTATTGTTCGGCTTTTCGAAAGAATTTCAACTTCAAAAGTATTTTATAAAACCCTTTTTAAACATACCGAAAATCATGGCATTATAAGCCTAATATCATTATAGAAGGGTTAGGAAAGGATTGGGAGAGGATTGGAATCGAAACGGAATTATTTTGGGCACTTTGAAAATTTTGGGCACGACCAGGCGCACGGGTCGTGCCCCTGGACGCACGGATCGTGCTCATTTGACAGCATTGCAAAAATGGCCTGTTTTATGAAAATTTGCTTTCCGATCAATCCGAAACTCGCCCCGATCGATTCCTAACTCGAAAACAGACAATACAAGGCAATATTCCAGTCCAATCAACATCAAACAATCAAGCAATTCAATCGAAAACTCAACGATTACGAATTTCGTCAAAACGCGATATATTTGAAAATAACGTTTTCGACTCAAAATCTTTCGAAACCAAGTCACACAATACATTTCAAAACGGAATAAGCCTAAACGTGAGTAAAACTCACCCTTGAAGAGAGATTTATTGCCGAGTCGAAATCACCGAGATGTCAAAATCACTGAATCGAACCCAATCAACACCGAACCGCTCCTAACTTCGATTCGAACTTCACAACACGATCAATCCGCTCTTAGCTTCGATCCTAAACATAACCCAATCATTGATATAACCTATCAATCCTTGATTTCAACAAATTTCCAACAAAACCCTCTCAATTTCGTAGGTCACAAAAAGGGGGAAAATTGGATAAAATCTTACCTAGCTCTTGGGTTTTGGAGAGGGAGAGGAGATGATGATGGTGCTGAATTTTGGAGGGATGGGCTTCACTTCTCTTCTTCCTTTCTCTTCTTCTTTCCTCTTCTTCTTTCTCTTCTTTTCTCTTCTTTTCTTTCTCTTTTCCTCTTCTGTGCGTATCCTTTCTTTCTTTCCTTTATTCTTTTCTTTCTTTCTTCTACACGCACACTCACATATTTAATTAATAAATAAGTGGTAGCGTGGTCCAATTACCATATTGATCTTAATCCCTTATTTCGATTCCAGAACTTCCTTGACCCGTATTATCCGGTTAACGATCCAATGACAACCAATAAATGTTGCGCCCGAAAAAGTCCCCGAGGGAGAACCTTCCTCGTTCACAACTTTTCTAAAAAACAATGAAGCCGCCACCAATATTTATTAAGGAAAATATTAGGAAAACCTTTTATTGGAAAGCGATTGGCCTTTGAAAACTGAGAGTCTTGGGTTCGGGGGTCGGTTACGCGCGGGGAAGGTATTAGCACCTCACACGTCCTCTCTACTGAGAGGGAACCTTTAATTAAATGTGTGGTTTTTATACGTTGACCTGAAAAATACCTAATTTGCCTCTTTATTTCTTATTGAAAATGAATTAAAGAACTTAATAAAATTTTTTATTTTTGGCGAGAAAGGAGGAAAAAAGGGTTTTTAGAAAGAAGTGCTTGACGGGACGTGGCCCGCTCCTACGTATCTCCCGGTGCGATGGAGAATTCAAAGCTACGTAGTTCTTGTGTGTAGAAAATGTTTGTGGGTTGGTGTTTTTTAATGTTGGGGTTTTAGGACTGTGTGATCTGTGTTGGAGGACCACTGGGGGTCTGAAGGAGCACTGGGGCTCTGAAGGGCCACTGAGGGCTGAAGGAGCGCTGGGGCTCTGAGGGACCACAGTTCACTTATCTTAAAACGATGATTAACCCGGCCGTACGACCGACTTAATCCCCTACTTTGGAAATAAGACTTTTGCTTTTGAAATGAAGGAGATCTGTTTGTATATTCTTTAATTTTAGAAATTGTTTATTTTTGCGCTTGACAGGGGCGTGGCCCTGCTCCTACGTATCTCCGGGTGGAGAATCAAAGGCGACGTAGTTCTAGGTTCTTTTGAAAATGATTGTTGAAAACTTATTGTGAAAATGATTTTTATTTGTTATGCTTGACGGGATGTGACCCGCTCCTACGTATCTCCTGGTGCGATGGAGAATTCAAAGCTACGTAGTTCTTCTGTGTAGAAAACGTTTTTTTGTTTTTTTATTTTTATCTTGTTTAATTATGAAAATTGGGCATTCATGGTGATCAATTGAGCAAAGGCTCCAAGTGATCACCACTAGTACCTCATTGTTAATAATCATGTAAGCAAAGGCTTCACAAGACTATTAACAAAGTTTTTTATTTAGTGAAAATTTTTTAGGAAAATTCAGATGTTCATGATGATCAATTGAGCAAAGGCTCCAAGTGACCACCACTAGTACCTCGTTGCTAATAATCATGCAAGCAAAGGCTTCACAAGATTATTAACAAAGTTTTTGATTTATGAGAAATTATTTTGTCTTGAAGAGGATTAAATTAAATTAAAAAAACGAGAAAGGGGGTGAAATGGTAAAATAGGGTGTTATTAGCAGCAAGGGGTTGTATTATTAAAAGGGAGGTGTGAAAAACAGAAGCCCAGCTCGCTTTTGGTGAGCTGGCCTGCGAGAACGTGGGCTTCCAAGTAGGGGTTACAGTGATGAAACGAGGGAGTGTGGAAATGAATTTGAGGCATTTTTGAGCTTACTGGGCTTTTATTAACATGGCCTGCGAATGGGCCTATGAGGAGAAGGGTTGTATGAATTAAAACGCAGGGGGTGTAAAAATTAATCTGCTCTTTTTATTATTAATTAAAAAAAAAGACAGTAAATGAGAGGAGTATATATAAGGTGATTAATTGGAAACCCTAATTGTTTCCTTCCCCTTTGCGCCGCACAAACACACATTCGAGAGAGAGAGGGTTTCACGGAGAGAGGGAGGAGCGGATGGAGAGGAGTGAGGAGCAGACGGAGAGGAGTGAGAGTAAGACGATGGAGGAGCAGGGGAAAGAGGAAAGAAGAGAGAGAAGACGATGGTGGACGAACGAGGAGGAAGCGACGACGGCCGGCCGTTCCTTGACCGGCAGAGACAGAGGTGACGGCGACGTCTCCGGTGGGGGCGAAGACGAAAACGACCGGACGATGGTGATGAAGCTACGACGGCGTGGGGGATGTTGTTCGCGCCAGAGGCCCGTTCGTGATCGGAGAAGATGACCAGGGTTGCGACGACGACGGCTGGACGGAGAGAGAGGGAAGAAGGACGCCAGCGGCGCTGGCGGTGGTGTTTCTCAACGGCGACGTTTTTTTTTGCTATTGACGTGCGTACGGTGGAGGGGCGGTGGTTCCGGCCAGGAGAGGGGAGGATGATGCGAAGAGGACAGTCAAGGTGCCAGGGTTGTTGTTGACGGAGGAGACCGGCAACGGGGAGAACGACGCGACGGCATTCGCGGAGGACGACCACCGTCTACGGTGGTCGGTGCTAACGGTACGGTTCTGTTTCTCTTTTTTTTTTCTTCTCCTAATTCTGATCCGGTTTCGTTTTTTATCCTGTTCCTCTTTCTCTATAATGGATTTTGTTTTCCTAATCCTAATTTGTAATACTTCCAAAACCCTAATCCTATAAAAAAACTTTAATCTGGTCCTAATTAGTTTTTATAATAATCCGGTCCTAAAAACTAGTCTGTTCTAAACTTCAAATTATCTACCATATCAGATTATAAATTATACATATATACAGTTCTGAAGATTAGCCCGTTCTAAAACTCGATTCCTCCTAATCTTGTTTTTTACATGTATATACGGATTGGGTACTAGTTTCAGATTGATAACAAATACAGTTACTTGCAAAATAGCCTATTATGTCTTAAACTTGTTAAAGTCTGAAGGAAATGAAATCGTGGTAACCTACCTCTTTTCCAGCCTCTGATAATCTCCTGTTTGCTTATTTTCTGCTGCTGCTACTGCTGCTTATTGTTGCTGCTTCTGTTTTTCCTTTTGATTTAGAAATTTTGATGCTTTGTGACTAGGGTTTCCGTATAAAACCCTAATCTTTGGTTCTGAATTTCAGTGTATTTTCTGTCTGTGTGAATTGCTGTCCTTTTCTCTCTTGATTCAGCTTGTTTTTATAGGCAATTTTTATGCTTAGGAAAATGAATTCTTTGATTCTAACCTGATTTTATTTCCTTTTTCAGGTTATTGGACTCTTGGGCAACAAGAATCAGCCCATGGATCTGCTGCTGTTGCTATTTTTTGTATTTTCGTTTTTTTATATTATTTTTTTGTATTTTTTTTGTATTTTTGACTATTTTATATTTTTAGATTTTTTTTGGACAATTGTAATATTAATTTTAAATTCGGATTTTATTTAATATTTTTGATGTCCATAAACAGCTATTTGGACGATTTTATTGTTTTTGGTCAAAGATGTAAGGGAAAAATGATTAAATTGGGCCAAGCCCAATCGAAAGACTAAACATAGGCCCAATTTAGAAAAATAGCTGAAACGAAGCCCAATCGCGAGAAAAATGACTTTGGTAGTCTCAATTAGGTTCGACTAAATCCAAATACAAAGATTAAATTGAAGAACGCACGAAACGACCGATCATTCGCGTGCATGCCTAATTTAAAACAACGGTATTTCGATTTAGTTGAACAGGGTAATTGAAATTGGCTAGGATTAGTAGCTGAGACGCCATACTGATAATTCTCGTAATCACGCGACTTCAAAACACGATTTACAAAAAAATAAACGACTAAAACTAAAAAAAGAAGACGGACAAAATTGGGGTATAACAATAAATAATTTTAGCACTCAATAAATTTACCAGTCAAGTACTAAATTATTCTAATTGGGTTAACATCCAAATAATTCGCCTAATTATTTTGAGGATGTTACATTCTCCCCCACTTAAAAGAATTTTGTCCTCAAAATTAAACACAACGTACCTCAAGGAAACAAATACGGATACTGAGTCCGCATATCGTCCTCCAACTCCCAAGTAGCTTCCTCGACGGAAAAACCATCCCAAACCACCTTGACAATGGGAATTGACTTCGTCCGTAGCGTCCTCTCGCCACATTCCATGATGTAATTTGGATGAGGTTGGAAAGACAAGTCCGGTCGAAGGTCAATCGTTTCAAAATCTAACAGTTGACTTGGATCGGGGATGTACTTCCGCAACTGAGACACATGGAATACATCATGCAGATTTGACAATGG
Organism: Astragalus membranaceus; assembly: GCA_039519185.1. NCBI lineage: Eukaryota > Viridiplantae > Streptophyta > Magnoliopsida > Fabales > Fabaceae > Astragalus > Astragalus membranaceus. The sequence goes on along the minus strand of CM076850.1, from coordinate 20,114,036 downwards.
CGGAGGTAAAGCAATACGGTATGCAAGAGGCCCAACTCGCTCGATAATTTGGAAGGGTCCAATATACCGAGGACTGAGTTTCTTCACCCGTAATGCCCCACCTGTGCCAATTGTTGGTGACAATCTCAAAAACACATGGTCACCCGACTCAAACTCTAATGGCCTTCTCCTTTTGTCGGCATAACTCTTCTGCCTACTTTGAGCAGCTTTCATTCTTCCCCTGATTTGGCGGATCTTTTCAGTAGTGTCCTGAATCATCTCAGGTCCTAACAATCGGTTCTCACCGACTTCCCACCAACACAATGGAGTTCTACCTTTCCTACCATACAACGCTTCAAAAGGTGCCATTCCGATACTAGAATGATAACTGTTGTTGTAAGAGAATTCCACCAATGGAAGATGATCCTCCCATTTCTTCCCGTTATCAAGTACCGAAGCCCTAAGCATATCCTCTAATGTTTGGATAGTCCTCTCTGTCTGACCATCGGTCTGCGGGTGGTAAGCGGTACTAAGAATTACTTTAGTCCCCAATGCTTCATTCAGAGCTTTCCAAAATCAAGAAGTGAATTTCGGATCTCGATCCGACACTATACTGGTAGGAACCCCATGTAACCTTACTATGTTCTTTAAATACACCTCAGCTAACTTGGATACTTTACTGCTCGAACGAACTGGAATGAAATGGGCTGATTTGGTTAACCGATCCACAACTACCCAAATGGAGTCGTTACCGGCTTGAGACCTTGGCAATGCCATTACAAAATCCATGGAAATATCTTCCCATTTCCACACTGGCACATCTAGTGGCCGTAGCAGACCAGCAGACTTCTGATGTTCTATCTTAACTCTTTGGCAAGTTAAGCATTGAGATACGAATTCAGCAATCTCTAACTTCATTCCATGCCACCAATACATCTGCTTTAAATCTCTATACATCTTGGTGGATCCCGGATGTACAGAAAATAAACTTCGGTGTGCTTCCTCTAGCACTTGCTTTTTAATATTTTCATTATCGGGCACACAGATCCTACCGTTGAAACAAATCACTCCATCACTATCTTCGGTAAAGTCTGGCAACACTTTTTGTGATTGTAGCTTCACATCAATTTCCTGCGCTAAGCGAATAGAATCCCTTAATGAACTGGAGATCCTCATATGGCTCAACACTAACCGGTTCTTCCTTGATCTTGCATTCAAATTTAAGTCCCTAAAGGACTCCAACAATTTCATTTCATGCATCATAAACTCTGCTATGTGAATGGATTTCCTACTTAGTGCATCAGCTACAACATTAGCCTTTCCCGGATGATACTTCAATTCGAAGTCATAATCCTTCAGAAATTCCACCCATCTTCTCTGCCTGTTATTCAACTCCTTCTGGTCAAATAAATATTTCAAACTTTTATGATCACTAAAGACTTCAAAACGAGACCCATACAGGTAATGTCTCCAAATCTTCAGTGCGTACACAATAGCCGCCAACTCCAAATCATGAGTCGGATAATTCTCTTCATGAGTCTTCAACTGTCTGGAGGCATAAGCTACAACTTGTTGGTTCTGCATGAGAACACATCCCAAACACTTTCCAGAAGCATCGCTGTAAATTTGGAATTCCAATGACGGATCTGGAAGAATTAGGATTGGAGCAGAAGTTAACCTAACTTTCAACTCTTGAAAACACTCCTCACAATCGGCATCCCATGTAAACGGTTGGCCCTTACGAGTTAACCGGGTAAGTGGAAGAACCAATTGTGAGAATCCTTGAATAAATCTCCTGTAGTAACCGGCTAGACCCAAGAAACTTCTTATTTCAGTGACAGATGTTGGTCGTTCCCAGTTCAACACCGCTTCCACCTTACTGGGATCCACCGCAACTCCCGATTGGGAAATCACGTGTCCCAAAAACTTCACTTCCGGCATCCAGAAGTCACACTTCGACGGCTTGGCATACAATTTCTTTTCTCGGAGTACGTTCAGAACAATGCGGAGGTGTTGAACATGGTCCTCAATGGTCTTAGAGTACACCAAGATATCATCAATAAAAACTACTACAAACTGATCGAGGTACGTGTGAAAGACTCGGTTCATGTAATCCATGAATACAGCAGGAGCATTAGTCAAACCGAAGGGCATCACTACGAACTCGTAATGTCCATATCTAGTACGGAAAGCTGTCTTCGGAATATCTAAGGCTCTTACCTTTATTTGATGATAGCCCGACCTCAGATCAATTTTTGAAAATACCACTGCACCTCGAAGTTGGTCAAGCAAATCGTCTATCCTTGGCAAGGGATATTTATTCTTGATCGTCACTTTATTCAGCTGTCGATAATCTATGCACAATCTCATGCTACCATCCTTCTTTTTGACTAGCAACACCGGAGCACCCCATGGAGAAGCACTCGGTCGGATAAACCTTTTCGATATTAATTCTTCAAGTTGAGACTTCAGTTCCTTCAATTCTAAAGGAGACATCCTATAAGGAGCAATAGATATCGATCCTGTACCAGGAATCAATTCTATTGAGAATTCTACCTCTCGGTCAGGAGGTAAGGATGAAACTTCCTCTGGAAAGACATCAAGAAATTCATTTACCACTTGCACAGATGACAAGTTTAAACCCGTTTCAGTAGATGCAGACAACATAATAAGAATAGCTTCCGCCCCTTGGTATAATGACTGGCTTGCTTCGGTGTAAGAGATCGTTGCTTCTGAATCTGCATGTGTCAATCCTACGAATTCGGAGGCAAAGCTAATGGTTCGATCGGCACAGTTGATTGTCACATGATTTTCAGCCATCCAATTCATACCCAGAACAATGTCCATACTCCTCATAGGTAAGCAAATAAATTTCACAACAAATTGTCTGTCCCCTATGACAAGTAGGCAATTTTCACACAATGATTGGGTCTGGACATGACCCTTGGCAGCAGTTAAAATAGTTATCGGTTCGGATAATTCAGATAATGCTAATCCCAATCGATCCACACACGCTTGTGATATAAAACAATGAGTTGCACTGGAATCATATAAAATATTGACTGAGTTATTAAAAAGAGATCTCGTACCCCTCAGAAGATTATCAGTAGGTGTGATGGTTCGAGCATCCAATGTGTTGATTCGCCCTTGCCTCGGCGCATTCGGTGCTCCTTGAAGGCTCTTCTTTGATGGGCACTTATCAGCATAGTGGCCCTCTTCGTTACAATGATAACATCGATTGGGTTTCTGCCAACAATCACCTGAATGATATTTTCCACAAGTGCCACACTTGTGGGGCTTTGATGGGTCATGGGATTGCACCTGCTTTCCCTTATAATTGTTTCCCTTGAATTGTCTGCTTGGAGTAGAAGACTCAGCAACCTTCTTCTTACCCTTCCAATAGTCCTTCCTTTCAGCATAGATTTTCCTTAAATCCTCCTCAGCAACATATGCTGGTTGCACTAAGGCAGGATAACTAACCAGAGTGTAAGAACCGAGTCCTTGGCTCACATCAGCTCGGAGACCTTCTTTGAACATTTTCATCTTCCACACATCATTTGGGGCATACCTCCCCAACTCATAGAACTGAGACAGTCTTTCAAATTTCACAGCATATTCCCCAACTGACAAATCACCTTGCTTAAGATTTACAAACTCTGCTTGCTTACTCAGCTTCTTCACCGAAGGGAAATATTGCTTCAGAAACAATTCCTTGAAGTTGTCCCAAGTGAGGGGAGTTCCTTGGAGTTCCATCATTTGCCTTGCATTACACCACCAGGTGTGGGCATCTTCATCGAGCACATTTGCCGCACATATTACTTTCTCTTCTTCCCCGCATTGCAAGGTTTGAAAAATTTTCTCCATTGAATCAATCCGATAATAGGCAGTCATTGGATCCGGTCCACCCTTGTAAGTTGGGGGCTTCATCTTTTGAAATTGGAAATATGTCCGGTTAGGATCTTCTTGATGAGGTTGAACATTGGGCTGCTGCAGAGCCATTTGATCATGCTGCATTTGCAACATATCTTGCATCATCTTTTGCTGATTCTCAATGACAGTCTGCATCCATTCGAAATGTGGATCAACAGGAGGAGGAACGCCTCTACCTCTTCTGGCCATGATTCTGCGAAATATGCACAAAGTATTAAGTTGATCAAGCTTAATGTCTAATAGCATACTAAGAAAATCACGACTGGAGAAAGCAAAGACCCTAAAAGCTAAGTCCGACTAGGTCGAACCGCTCTGATACCAACTGTAAAACCCCGGTATTTATATTTGTTAAAAACACCCGAGTGCACCAATCCTAAATCATCAGAGATAATATTTCCTGCTCAGACACTGAATACCACTATAAAATTTTTGCTGAAATATAACAAAACCGTCTTATAGACAAATAAGGCCATGCGGTACTCAGACCATAAACTGTCAGCAACTGTGGTAGTCAGAGTCATACAAGAAAGCGGAATAAGAGATAAACATAACATTAATGCCATAGTGCTGTGATACATGGACAACAGAAGGAAAATAAACTTAAACATAAAGCTAAGTCATCATCCATCTCCCGGGGCCACCTACTCGTGCCTCTGAGGTTTCTTCTGTCCCTGTTTATCTGTAAAACAACAACATTTAAACAGTGACATACAATCTCAGTGAGTTCTACCGAGACCCCTACTAGCACTCTCGATCCAGTTAAAACATTTTTACGATGTGACACGACACCGACCGCAATCCACTTGCTAATCCCGATGAACTAACATCCTAGGCCTTTCTACGTACCACCGACCGCAATTCACTTGTTAATCCCGATGAACGTAGTACAAACTTTTGACACAACACCGACCGCAATCCACTTGCTAATCCCGGCGAACCCCATTACCACTAGTGTTTCCTAATGGCACGGAGCCTAGGGTAAGGGTTCATGACTTCCCCGCCTAGTATGTCAACATGGGTCGTCACCCAAACTCGATATAATATATATATCAACAATCATATGAACATTTAGTTCATTTATGTTATACTTTACCACGTAGGACTCATAGTCCGCTTTGTTATCAATAAAAACATATCCGCACACGTATACTATTGTTCGGCTTTTCGAAAGAATTTCAACTTCAAAAGTATTTTATAAAACCCTTTTTAAACATACCGAAAATCATGGCATTATAAGCCTAATATCATTATAGAAGGGTTAGGAAAGGATTGGGAGAGGATTGGAATCGAAACGGAATCATTTTGGGCACTTTGAAAATTTTGGGCAGGACCAGGCGCACGGGTCGTGCCCCTGGACGCACGGATCGTGCTCATTTGACAGCATTGCAAAAATGGCATGTTTTATGAAAATTTGCTTTCCGATCAATCCGAAACTCCCCCCGATCGATTCCTAACTCGAAAACAGACAATACAAGGCAATATTCCAGTCAAATCAACATCAAACAATCAAGCAATTCAATCGAAAACTCAACGATTACGAATTTCGTCAAAACGCGATATATTTAAAAATAACGTTTTCGACTCAAAAACTTTCGAAACCAAGTCACACAATACATTTCAAAACGGAATAAGCCTAAACGTGAGTAAAACTCACCCTTGAAGCAAGAGTCGTTGCCGAGCCGAAATCACCGAGATGTCAAAATCACCGAATCGAACCCAATCAACACCGAACCGCTCCTAACTTCGATTCGAACTTCACAACGCGATCAATCCGCTCCTAGCTTCGATCCTAAACATAACCCAATCATTGATACAACCTATCAATCCTTGATTTCAACAAATTTCCAACAAAACCCTCTCAATTTCGTAGGTCACAAAAAGGGGGAAAAATTGGATAAAATCTTACCTAGCTCTTGGGTTTTGGAGAGGGAGAGGAGATGATGATGGTGCTGAATTTTGGAGGGATGGGCTTCACTTCTCTTCTTCCTTTCTCTTCTTCTTTCCTCTTCTTCTTTCTCTTCTTTTCTCTTCTTTTCTCTCTCTTTTCCTCTTCTGTGCGTATCCTTTCTTTCCTTTCTTTCCTTTATTATTTTCTTTCTTTCTTCTACACGCACACACACATATTTAATTAATAAATAAGTGGTAGCGTGGTCCAATTACCATATTGAGCTTAATCCCTTATTTCGATTCCAGAACTTCCTTGACCCGTATTATCCGGTTAACGATCCAATGACAACCAATAAATAATTTTAGCACTCAATAAATTTACCAGTCAAGTACTAAATTATTCTAATTGGGTTAACATCCAAATAATTCGCCTAATTATTTTGAGGATGTTACAATATGAAGAGCAGTTCAAGGGTTGGAAGTGTTTTACTCTGCTAGGGTTCAACAGGTTAGAGAGAGAAGGAGATGATATTGTAAGGCTAGGATTGTTGTGTGTGGCCAGCAAAAAGTCAAGGCAATGTTATTTATAGTAGAGGGAAAAGACGCCGTATTAGTAAAACCTAAAAAATATAATAATATATTCGGACGGGTTCCGATGCCGATGAATTTGATTTTACCCACTAAATCCGCCCACTCTAAACCAAATAAATCCATTTAATGACACGTGTAACCCGCACACCGACCCGATCCGAATCGTACACGTCACATTTCTCGGTCTCTCCGGTTTTCGGTCGGACTCGGTGGATCTGTCCACCCCTAATGTGAGGCTTCTTAAAACAAATAATAGTAATTTAGTTAATTTTTTATGGTTATTTAAATTTTTGTATTTTAAAAACTAGATATTAAAAAATTAGTAGTTCCAAATATTTTATAAATAGTTCCTTATTTGGACTAATTAATGAGATTAATTAATAAGATAAATTTTGCAAAATTTTAGTGAGTACTTATAAAATTTTAGGGACTAATATATTATATATTACAGTATTCAGAAATTATTTATTATTTTTATATAGTTTAGAGATCAAATATGATAGAAATAGTGTTATTTTAAGATTAAATTCAAGATTTGCTCTACTATAAAATAATGCAAAAAAACAAGTTATGAGATATTTTTTTCTTTGATAATTTTTTTGTGAGCCCTAAAGCCTTAACTTGGGCTGCTTGGCCTAAGTGATGGCCCTGAATAATATATTTACATAATGGAAGGATATTTTAAGGCTTTTAATTTTTCTACACCCCGACACCCCCCATACCCCCACAATTTAGCAAAGTAGCCATTTTGCTCCTAAAAAACATTAAATATCAAAAACACTTTCCATTCATCACATAATTCCGAAACCACAAAGTAAGTTTGGTTTTACGTCTTTCCGGAATTATCTTCCAAAGATAAATCCAAAATTCATCTTGCATTCCAGATTTACCTTCTAGAGATAATTCTGTAATAAATCAATTCCGGAATTATCTCTAGAAGATAAATCCGAAATGCAAAATCAATTTCAGATTTATCTTTGAGACATAAGTCCGAAAATTCTGTTAAAAATTCATTTCATATTTATCTCTAAAATATAATTACGGATTTGAATTTTGCATTTCGAATTTATCTTCTCGAGATGACTCCGTATGCATTTTTTTATTATAAAAAATAGTGTTTTTATGCTTATATATTTTTGTTAATATTTTTTCTCTTTATTGCAGTGGCGTGCATGAGAGTTGTAGATGGCAGACCCATCCCATATGCTACCATGGAGATCAGGGGGAGGCGTCACGGTCAGCTGGTCGGGATCCCACTCTGGTGAGAGAAGCGGGTCATCCTCACCGGTGGAGACGGAACGAGAGACAGCAGGGAAGTCACAATAGACAGCCAGACAATATGGATCAATAAGCGGAGTAGCTACGAGGATTATGAGGCTTCTGATCCTAACCAGTATATGGAGGAGCCTGAGGCTGAGCAGTAGCATGATCAGGCCTAAAAGCTAGATGTGGAACCAAGTGGCCGTTCACTTTTGACCGGATTTGATGTTCACGTAGCATCAAAAATCCGTAGAGGACAGTAATAATTTTAATAAATAATTTTAGTTTTTGCATTGTCCTTTAATATTATATTATATTTTTTGTACATATATACAGGATCGTGAGAAACTGAAGATTCCCGTACATGGGAAAAAATAATGAGTCTACGACTTGAAGCCCATCATTCGGTAGTATTTGATTGGATAGTTAAGTCTAGTCTACACGACCTACATTATTCACCTCTCAGGACCGTCGATCATGACCTCTTTTCAGCATTTGTAGAGAGATGACACCCAAAGACCAGCTCATTTCACTTACCCTTTGGTGAAATGATGATCACTTTGGACGACGTGTCCAACCTACTGCATCTTCCGATCACCGACTCATTTTATACCCCACCCATGACCGTTGACACTGACACAGCCATTGCGGCTGCGGTGGAATTGTTGGGGCTATATCATGAAGATATTGCATTGGAGACGACAACCACTAGGGGAGCATATTTCAGATTTAGGTGGTTAGAAGAGGTCTACCAAAGACATCTTGCAGCGGGTAATTGGATTTATGATGCGAGGCGTACCTACTGCTTTTGGTGGACTACACCATATTCACGGGCAAGAGTGCTACATATTTGTAGGCTAAGTGACTCTTGTTATTTTTGAACTTTGATGATTGTGGCCAATGGGCGTGGGGTGCAGCTGTGTTAGCACTTTTATATGACCAACTTAATTTTGGATCTATTTGGGACACCTTCTAGTGTGAGGGGTACGCGACATTGCTCCAAATAAAATATATTATTTACTATTTTAATATCCTTTTTTTGTATAAAAGGAAAAGAATCTCGTTGACACTCCGGTTGGTCTCGACATACAGCTCCAAAGGACTAAAAATTTTATATCCGTCATGTGTCCATCATTTCTCTTACGTCGTTGTGGCTCCTAACATTCATCTCTTACCAGTGAATACGACCATCATCTCCACGCCAGAGTTTATGATGAATGTGTGTATTTATAGCGAGTTTCATTGAGTGTGTGTGCCGTTGATCAATATTATTCATAAGAAATCTAGACCGTTGGAGTTCTATCCGTTGTGGCACACTTATCAATTAATGCATACATTAAAGTACTTTGAGAGAATGTAGGCTATTGATAAAAAATATCAGTAAGATTGAGACCGTCAAAAGTGTCGATGGGATCTTAGCCTTGATCCAAAATTAGTATTATATTAAAATTAAAGTTTATTAATTGACTCAAATTATTTTAGAATAAAAACATTTCGGATTTATGTTTGAAGACATAAATCCGGAATTAAATTTTTTAATTTCAAATTTATGTTTTAAAACATGAATCCGAAATATATTAATTTACATTACAGATTTATGTCTTAAAACCTAAATTCGGAATTAAAAAATACGTTTCAGATTTATGTCTTGAAACATAAATCCGGAAATATTTTGAAAAAACTCTATTTTCTTAGACTTTAATAAAATAATTTGTTGAAAGTCATAATAGCATTAAAATAATACAAATAAAATGTCCAAGCCCCTAAAAATACTATTGATCAATAGACTAAATAGACAATTTAAGACTAAATAGACTAAATAGAATTATTTGTCTATGATGAACAATTTTTGAATTAGTCCATAATTTTTTTGGTCGAAGGAATGGGCGGAGGCCCAAACCACACAAACAAACAGTTTGGCCCAAGATTACTTAGGGTCCAACACAGAGCACCAAGGCGGGTCACACTACAACCCGGTCCAAGGCTAGCAAGCCTATTACAAAACACTAACCACATACCAAGGTAATCAAAACCGGACCGGACATTGAACCGGAAGAGGTGGCGGTTCAGGGGTTCTTGGGTTCAATCGGTTGAACCGGGGGTTCAACCGGAATTAATTAAATATATTATTTAATATTTTTATTACAATATATAAAAACCATAATACCCAAAATTTCACACCACAAACAATTAAATTATGCTTAACTTAGGCTCAACAATATAATATCCAAGTCATTAGTTAAAGTTACACATAAAATTGGTAGGTATAAAAAAACTCAAAGTTTGACATGTTTAAAATATATATATTTTAATGCATTATTCAGAAAGAATCTAATGTCGCTTTATTTAGAAAAGATCACATCATGTAAGAAAATTGCAAACAATGAAGCTAATGTTGTTGAAAGGTGAATATCTAGTCCCACATCGGATGGCAAATAAGAAGAATGAGCTGTGTTTCTCTATAAATAGAGCTAGAGTGTGCACAGCAAAATATAAGTGAGATTCTTGGCTTTCATAATATATAAAATATATAAATAGAGCCCTGACACTCATTTTGTTTTACAAAAAATAGTTTAAATTTTTTTATTTCAGTTAAAAAAAATAAAAAAAAATAAAAAAAAATAAAAAAAAAATAAAAAAAGTCATTTCTCAGAACCGGTTTCTGGCCGGTTCTTGACCGGTTCTTGACCGGTTCTGGCCGGTTTTCCCGGTTCTGGACCGGTTTTCCGGTTTTTCCACCGGTTCTGCGCGTATCCGGTTCTGTGGTCCAATTGGACCGGACAGGAGTCCGGTTCCCGGTTCAACCGGTCGGACCGGCCGGTCCGGTCCGGTTTTGATTACATTGCCACATACACAGAAATAGAAAAGAAACCCAACCACCAAATAAGCGAGAGTAAAGCCACAACCCTAATTCAGAAACTTGCAATAATAGAGGGAAGAGAGAAGGTCATCGTCTTCCACTCACATTCGAAGCAATACTGCAACCAAATCCACCCCTTAGATCAACGTCGTGTCTCGCTCAATAGCCCGACGAAGAGACAAAGGAAGATAGAGACTCCAGTTACCACAAAGATCTCCTTTAAGGGCCAGAGTTGCGATTTCATGCGCGACCGAGTTTCCATCTCTGCTCACTGAGGTTAATCCACATCGTTGAAAGATTAATTTTAAGAACTGGATGTCATGTAGTATTCCTTGTATCTCTCTAACTTCTCTTTCACCTCTACAAGCTTCGATAATGGTTCAGTTGTCAGATTCAAAGATCGCATCTCGACATTAGTGGTTTTTCCCTATTCGTAGAGCTTTCTACATGCTTAAGGCCTCTAGAACTAGATGGGAGGAAGCATAAGTTCTCACCGCTATCATTGTAAGTACTCTCCCTCTGTGATGTCTACACACTATGCCTATTGAGCCTTTACCATTTTCTTTGCCATACCCTACATTTGAGTTAATATTTGTGCAGTTATCTCAAGGTGGTCTCCATCTCGCAATAGAGTTCACCATAGGACCTTGGGGGGTAGATTAGTATCCTTACGGTTTGACTGTAAGAACTCAAGACATTGAGTTTTAGCTGAGACCAACGTAGCCATAGGGTTAGGTTGAGTAGAGCTGAAGACCCAATCATTCCTTGCCTTTCATACAACCCAGAGGAGGTAGAACAAAAGAGAGATTAGAGCAACTACATCCAAGTCATTCTCTGTCCATGAAGTTACCATATAGGAAAGCTATTGAGCAAAGGAGGATACATTAAATCTTGACGGAGCTGGGAGTAGGTGGGCACCAAACCAAACTGTAGAAGGTATTTTTTTTACATATTTAGAAAAAAGTTTCTAGATTTTCACGAAAATAAGGTTTTTGATGATAATTTTTTTAAAAAAAAATTGGCTTCTTAGGCGATCACCTTTATGCCTTTTCGAAATTGCCAAACACTAGTTTTTTTTTCGGAAGGCAAAAAAAGGTTGTCTAAAAAACATGGATTTTTTTTCAATAAAAAAATAAGGTGAAGGGAGAGTGGTTGCAGTCGAGGCGAAGTGGGGAACAAGTTGAGAGGGAGGTGAGGATGGGTTGGGTGGGTTGTGTGGGAGGAGAAAATTTTGAAGGAGGCGAGGTTTACAATTTTGGGGTGGGAGAGGATGGGGGGATGACTGAAGGGAAGGAGATGGAGGTTGGGGTTGAAAGGGAGTGTGGGGTGGGTTTGGTTGAGGTTGAGAATGAAGGTAGTTTAGGAAAGAAAATTTGGGGAGGTAATTAAATTGGCGGAGACAGCAATAACATTTGTCTCTTAGGCTTGGTGAGTGGATAACATGTTTCTCCGACATGGGCAAAATGAAAGGGCAAAGTGAGTATATCTACAAAGATACTTTGACGCATTCTTTCCCTTTCGCATTCTAGTAAATTTAGGAAAAAAAACATTCGTTCCCTTTCACATTTCAATTTCAAGAGTGATCATTGTTTTTCAGATAAAAAATTATGTACAATTTAAATTTGCTTTTGGGGAGAATTTTTTTTTGATAAGCAAATGGAGAAAATATTATTTAAATTAGACATAATTTTATTGACGTAAAATTAAGAATAGTGAAATTATTAGATTTTATCTGGATAAAATACAATTTAAATAAGGTTTAAGTATATGTTCGGCCCCTGTAAATATGGCCATAATCCATTTAAGCCTCTGTAAAAAAACTTTAAAATGACCCTTGTAAATATTAATCGTTTACGGTTAAGCCCCTGATAGGCCGCAAGTATACAGTTCTATCGCGTAGTAAAAATATCGATCCATAGGGAGTTATATGTGACTACCAATCTAGTTCTTAGTGATGATTAGCTGAAAGGGAATAGTTTAATGGAAAGTATGGTTTGATTTGAATTCAGAAATGATAAAAAGCGCATTGGGATCATGGTTAGATCACAATGAAGATATGAAAGTAACTCCTTAACTATCCTCTATCTTATTGTAAGGTTTGTTTTTAAGGACAATGCATTCTTTTGGTGTAATTCAAGTTTTCTTTCGGAATACAAGAACGAGTCTCGAAACACTGATCAAGACTATTTTCATGGTTGATCATTGCCGAAACCCAATAAGCACCGCCTTATTGTCCCAAGGTTATCACCGCTATTTTCATGCTTTGATTGACCTTGTCTAATTTCATTTGTTTCAATGTCAAGCTTCACCTTTCGGTCATTCACTTGACATTTGAGTTATACAATTTGTATGATGAAATTAGATTAAAACCCAAACTCAAATAAAATAGGGTTTAGTCTTGGAGTTATTTAGGGACCAATAATTGGATTGTTTCCCATAATCCCAAGACTAGAGAAGTCTACTCACTCATGATCATAGTTGACAAGGGAGTAGAAGAGAATTGCATAATGTAAATAACAGAATGTAAATAACAAGTAAATAAAAGTGCAAGAACATAAAAAGCAAAACCTTAACAAAACGCAAGAACTTCGATTAAACTTTGAACTTAAACTCCAATGGTAAAAGCTCTCTATGAAGCTACATTGAGGGCCTTTTTATAGTCTAGGATAAGTAGACAAAGTACTAAATACACATTACAATCCATAAAGTATAGAATGAGAAGAGTTGTAACATATTTGGAAATCAGAAGGGGCAAACGGATCGTGCTTAGTAGGCACACAGATCGTGCTCAGTGTAAAAAAACATGGAATTCAGAACGACACAGGGCGCACGGGTCGTGCTCCTGGGCGCACGGGTCGTGCTCCTGGGCGCACGGATCGTGCTCAGGGCGCACGGGTCGTGCTCTTGGGCGCATGGATCGCGCTCAGCCTTTTCTTCAGTTTTCTTTCTTTTTGCGAACCACACGCACGGACCATGCTTAATCCCGCACGGACCGTGCATCTAAACCTGATATTTGCACCTTCTATTGCTGATTCTTCTCCCCAACCTTTTGTCTCTTAATCCTTTGCTCTTTAAGCACTAAAACTCCTCATTTGCTTCAATATTGACCCTGAGAATGCAAACCAACAACAGGCAGTAAAATAGTTCTAAACTAGGATCAAAACATCAAATAAACTACTTAAATTAAATACTAAAAACACACTAAAATATGACTTATCAAACTCCCCCACGCTTAAATCTTTGCTTGTCCTCAAGCAAAACCATAGAACTCGTTGGGCCAACTTTTGGAAAAAAACTCTGAATCCTTACAAAACTTCAAGTGGACTGGGTTAAATTTTTTTGCACTTCTTTGACTTGAGACTTACTACTTTGGGCTTTTTGTGATTTGTGAGATAAGCTTGGGGTACTAGCACAATAGGAAGGATGTCAATGTCAGCATAGAACTAGTTCCCTAGCATTCTTAAGCTTGGGTCTTCCATTCACTAAACCGGGTCTCAAAGGTGGGTCTTTATACATTGGGCATTCAAACATTTTCTTTTTCTTTTTTGCAGGTCAACCACTTTTAACAATTTTTTTTCTTTTTAAATTTGAACTAAAGTGGTCAGCCCATTTTTGCTTGATGTGCTGTTTTTTCTTTTCTTTCTTTTTCTTTCTTTTTCCTTGATACCCCAACTCAGACATTTTTCTCCAGTAACCTCGCATCCGGTGAATGTCACCAAGAGAACTAAGTTTCTAGTTTCTTTTCTAAACCTCCTAATAGTACCAATAACCAAAAACATATCTCAAGAGTGTGTGTGTGAAAACCCAGAAAGCAGTAACAAACAAACATTTATTTTTACCAGTCAGTTCACCTAGATGAATTCTATGAAAAAAAAATTAATCCAAAAGAGGCTTTTAACCAAACAAAACATGCTTTCAAAACTCACAAAGACTTGAAACAAGGGGAGATGATATTTATTCCAAATAAACTAGACTTAATAAAAACAGTAAAAGAAAGACAAGATACCCCCATGCTTGGACTAAACATTGTCCTCAATGTAAAACAGAATAGAACATATAAGAAGGGGTAAGAAAGCTCACATTGATTGGAATCTTGTAGCTTTTCTTCTTATTCCAGGAAAACAAAACATGGGTAAACTAGTGGGTTGCCTCCCACGCAGCGCTTTTTTAACGTCACTAGCTTGACGGGTATGATGATTATCCTGGATCCAACCTAGGGATGCTTGTCCCTTTAACTTTCCAGACCTTGAGGGGTTTTGTCTTCTTCATCTTTCCCCCTATATGTGACATTTTTTCTTTAATATCATTTACCCATGTGGGCTTTGTGAAAACACTTTTTTTACGAGCACGTTTTTCCCCTTTACTCTTGATCTTTTGTGGGGCTTTGTTCAAATCATTAGACCTTGATTCAAGAATTTCCTTCTTATACTCAGATGCCATACCCTCATCATCACTTGACTCCAACAAATCAATCCTGCAACAAGAGATCTCAAAGGAAGGTTGTTTCATAGATTTAAATAAATTAAATTCTACCTTTTCATCACCAACATTGAAGGCCAACTTACCATGTTTGACATCAATTATTGCTCCTGCAGTGGCAAGGAAGGATCTCCCCAAGAGAATTGGAACTTGGGAGTCCTCCTTCATTTCCATGACAACAAAGTCGGCTGGTATAAAAATTTCCCCTATTTTAATAGGAACATCCTCAAGAATTCCAGCCGGGTGTTTAATGGAGCGGTCAGCCAATTGTAAGGTCATTTTGGTGGGTTTCAACTCTCCTAGGTCCAGCCTCTTAAAAAGGGATAATGGCATTAAACTCACACTGGCTCCTAAATCACACATGGCTTTGTTTATGGTTTCACTTCCTATCACACATGGTATAGAAAAACTTCTGGGGTCTTTTAGCTTTGGTGGCAGTTTATTTTAAATGATAGCACTACATTCTTCAGTTAGAACCACTGTCTCATTGTCACCTATCTTTCTTTTCTTAGACAGAATTTCTTTCAAAAATTTGGCATAAGATGACATTTGAGACAGTGCATCTGTGAAAGGAATGTTTATGTAGAGCTTATTCAAAAGATCAACAAATTTTTTATGCTCATCAAGCTTAGACTTGGCTAATCTTTGAGGGAATGGTTTCTTGGGCTTGTAAGGTGGTGGTGGGACATAAGGTGGTTCTTTCTCAGCTACCTCACTTTCATTTTGACTCTCTTTTTCTTTCTCACTATTGTTATACCCCAATTTTGTCCGTCTTCTTTTTCTAGTTTTAGTCGTTTATTTTACTTAAATCGTGTTTTGAAGTCACGTGATTACGAGAATTATCAGTATGGCGTCTCAGTTACCAATCCTGGTCAATTTCAATGACCCTGTTCGACTAAATCGAAATACCGTTGTTTTAAATTAGGCATGCACGCGAAGGATTGATCGTTTCGTGCGTTCTTCAATTTAATCTTCGTATTTGGGATTTAGTCGAACCTAATTGGGACTAACAAAGTCATTTTTCTCGCGATTGGGCTTGTCGTTTCAATTTGGGCTTAAGAATGCAATTCCAAGTTAATTTTTAGCGTTTTTAGTTAATAGGCCCATTTTTCTATTTTTGGGCCCCGTTTTAGTGTATTTGTTTAGTCCGGCCCGTTCTCGTCTTTGTATTTGGCCCGCCTCCTTTTTCTTGTTATTAATCTTATTTTGTTTATATAATTTATTTAAGCAATATAGTATCAAAAAAAATGTCAAAAAAAAAATCTATTTAATTGTTATTACAGTATAGAAGTGTCTAAGATGTCCAAATGTCCAAAAAATACAAAAAATTTACATCAAAAAAGGCCCAAATGGCCAGATCCGAAAATGCAAATAATAATAGGCAGCAGCAGCAGATTTAGGGTTTCCAGCAGCTGCTCCCCAAGCTGCTGGGCCTAGGTCGATCCGCTCCAAAACCTGAAAAAACAGCTAATTCAAATTAGCAGCTAAAAAGAAGGGGGAGGCTGAGTCAGTCCTGAGTCAGCTACTAGCTGTCCAGGAGACAATGCAACTAACCAGAGAATCAAGAAATTAATTTTCGGTTTCAAAATATTGCTATAAAATATAGATCCGAAAATGAGATAAGGGGACATCTTTTACAGACAGAAAATACATACTAAAATCTGGAAAGCAGTAGGGTGGGTCGATTTTTCTCCATAACAAAAAGGGGCTTTTGATTTCTCTTCTGGAAAAAGGTTGGTCAAGTCAGTTTTTTTGTTGATCGTTTTTATTAGTAATAGTAAGTTTAGTAGGCGATTTATTAGTAGTAATAGGCAGTTTGTTCTACTGTAAAATATATTAGCATTAGTATTAGAAACAAATTTAGTTCTTTTGTGTTTATTATTATTATTATTATTATTATTATTATTATTATTATTATTATTATTATTATTATTATCATTAAACTAGTTTCAGTAAAAAGAAATCAAAAGATGAAAACAAGTTGAAAGCAAGGTTCTGTTCTGGGAGGGATTAAGTTTGAAATATGTTGTTTAGTTAAAAAATTAGTTTGTTTTTTAGAAGACAAGCAAAAAAAAAGCAACACAACAAAGACAGTAAACCAGATCAGATGATTAAGAAACCAGAATAAAAAATAATAGTAGGAAGAAATGTGTAAAAGAAAAATAGGCCAAGAACAGAAAAAAAATATAAACAAAACTGACCTTAATGTGTTCGCCGGAGCTCCGGTCGTCTTCTCCGGCGAGCTCCACCATGAACTCCGGCGACCCATCACGAAACCGAGCCAAACCGAAGCCAGCAGCCACCCGAAAAGAACCTTCCTCCTCCCTCCACCGTAACCGTCACCACCATCGTTGAACCAAGCCTTTTCCGTCGCCGCCGCTAGAGACACCCCCTCTCGTTTGATCTCTGCCCGATCCCCTCACCGTCGCCGTCAACGGCGCGCCTTGAGCCGTGGCCGTATGCTCCGCTTCCTCTCCCTTCAACGCCGTCCATCACCTTCGCCGTAAATCTTGCCACCACGTCCTCCCTCTTCTTCTTCTCTCCTCCCCCATTTTTGTTCTCTCCTTCTCTCTCCCTCTCTCTTCGAAAATTCTTCTTTCTCTCTCCAAACAAAATTTTCGCCCTCTCTCTCTCTCTCCAAAAGAAGCGCTGCGGCGCAGCAAGAAGAGGAAACTGAAATTAGGTTTCACAAAAAAAACCCTACTTTCCCTTTATACCTCTTCCCAATTTCCATTTTATTTTATTTTATTTTATTTTTATTATTAGAATACTATTAACACCCATTCAATTCATGCGCGCACCCTCCCTCACTTAAGCCCAGCTTCGCATTCTGGGCCCTCCAATGCGAACTGGGCTTCCTTTAGTTCATTTATGTTATACTTTACCACGTAGGACTCATAGTCCGCTTTGTTATCAATAAAAACATATCCGCACACGTATACTATTGTTCGGCTTTTCGAAAGAATTTCAACTTCAAAAGTATTTTATAAAACCCTTTTTAAACATACCGAAAATCATGGCATTATAAGCCTAATATCATTATAGAAGGGTTAGGAAAGGATTGGGGGAGGATTGGAATCGAAACGGAATTATTTTGGGCACTTTGAAAATTTTGGGCAGGACCAGGCGCACGGGTCGTGCCCCTGGACGCACGGATCGTGCTCATTTGACAGCATTGCAAAAATGGCCTGTTTTATGAAAATTTGCTTTCCGATCAATCCGAAACTCGCCCCGATCGATTCGTAACTCGAAAACAGACAATACAAGGCAATATTCCAGTCCAATCAACATCAAACAATCAAGCAATTCAATCGAAAACTCAACGATTACGAATTTCGTCAAAACGCGATATATTTGAAAATAACGTTTTCGACTCAAAATCTTTCGAAACCAAGTCACACAATACATTTCAAAACGGAATAAGCCTAAACGTGAGTAAAACTCACCCTTGAAGCGAGAGTCGTTGCCTAGCCGAAATCACCGAGATGTCAAAATCACCGATTCGAACCCAATCAACACCGAACCGCTCCTAACTTCGATTCGAACTTCACAACACGATCAATCCGCTCCTAGCTTCGATCCAAAACATAACCCAATCATTGATACAACCTATCAATCCTTGATTTCAACAAATTTCCAACAAATCCCTCTCAATTTCGTAGGTCACAAAAAGGGGGAAAATTGGATAAAATCTTACCTAGCTCTTGGGTTTTGGAGAGGGAGAGGAGATGATGATGGTGCTGAATTTTGGAGGGATGGGCTTCACTTCTCTTCTTCCTTTCTCTTCTTCTTTCCTCTTCTTCTTTCTCTTCTTTTCTCTTCTTTTCTTTCTCTTTTCCTCTTCTGTGCGTATCCTTTCTTTCTTTCCTTTCTTTCCTTTATTCTTTTCTTTCTTTCTTTCTTCTACACGCACACTCACATATTTAATTAATAAATAAGTGGTAGCGTGGTCCAATTACCATATTGATCTTAATCCCTTATTTCGATTCCAGAACTTCCTTGACCCGTATTATCCGGTTAACGATCCAATGACAACCAATAAATAATTTTAGCACTCAATAAATTTACCAGTCAAGTACTAAATTATTCTAATTGGGTTAACATCCAAATAATTCGCCTAATTATTTTGAGGATGTTACATTCTCCCCCACTTAAAAGAATTTTGTCATCAAAATTAAACACAACGTACCTCAAGGAAACAAATATGGATACTGAGTCCGCATATCGTCCTCCAACTCCCAAGTAGCTTCCTCGACGGAAAAACAATCCCAAACCACCTTGACAATGGGAATTGACTTCGTCCGTAGCGTCCTCTCGCCACGTTCCATGATGTAATTTGGATGAGGTTGGAAAGACAAGTCCGGTCGAAGGTCAATCGTTTCAAAATCTAACGGTTGACTTGGATCGGGGATGTACTTCCGCAACTGAGACACATGGAATACATCATGCAGATTTGACAATGGCGGAGGTAAAGCAATACGGTATGCAAGAGGCCCAACTCGCTCGATAATTTGGAAGTGTCCAATATACCGAGGACTGAGTTTCTTCACCCGTAATGCCCCACCTGTGCCAATTGTTGGTGACAATCTCAAAAACACATGGTCACCCGACTCAAACTCTAATGGCCTTCTCCTTTTGTCGGCATAGCTCTTCTGCCTACTTTGAGCAGCTTTCATTCTTCCCCTGATTTGGCGGATCTTTTCAGTAGTGTCCTGAATCATCTCAGGTCCTAACAATCGGTTCTCACCGACTTCCCACCAACACAATGGAGTTCTACATTTCCTACCATACAACGCTTCAAAAGGTGCCATTCCGATACTAGAATGATAACTGTTGTTGTAAGAGAATTCCACCAATGGAAGATGATCCTCCCATTTCTTCCCGTTATCAAGTACCGAAGCCCTAAGCATATCCTCTAATGTTTGGATAGTCCTCTCTGTCTGACCATCGGTCTGTGGGTGATAAGTGGTACTAAGAATTACTTTAGTCCCCAACGTTTCATTCAGAGCTTTCCAAAATCGAGAAGTGAATTTCGGATCTCGATCCGACACTATACTGGTAGGAACCCCATGTAACCTTACTATGTTCTTTAAATACACCTTAGCTAACTTGGATACTTTACTGCTCGAACGAACTGGAATGAAATGGGCTGATTTGGTTAACCGATCCACAACTACCCAAATGGAGTCGTTACCGGCTTGAGACCTTGGCAATGCCATTACAAAATCCATGGAAATGTCTTCCCATTTCCACACTGGCACATCTAGTGGCCGTAGCAGACCAGCAGACTTCTGATGTTCTATCTTAACTCTTTGGCAAGTTAAGCATTGAGATACGAATTCAGCAATCTCTAACTTCATTCCATGCCACCAATACATCTACTTTAAATCTCTATACATCTTGGTGGATCCAGGATGTACAGAAAATAAACTTCGGTGTGCTTCCTCTAGCACTTGCTTTTTATTAATATCTTCATTATCGGGCACACAGATCCTACCGTTGAAACAAATCACTCCATCACTATCTTCGGTAAAGTCTGGCAACACTTTTTGTGATTGTAGCTTCACATCAATTTCCTGCGCTAAGCGAATAGAATCCCTTAATGAACTGGAGATCCTCATATGGCTCAACACTAACCGGTTCTTCCTTGATCTTGCATTCAAATTTAAGTCCCTAAAGGACTCCAACAATTTCATTTCATGCATCATAAACTCTGCTATGTGAATGGATTTCCTACTTAGTGCATCAGCTACAACATTAGCCTTTCCCGGATAATACTTCAATTCGAAGTCATAATCCTTCAGAAATTCCACCCATCTTCTCTGCCTGTTATTCAACTCCTTCTGGTCAAATAAATATTTCAAACTTTTATGATCACAAAAGACTTCAAAACGAGACCCATACAGGTAATGTCTCCAAATCTTCAGTGCGTACACAATAGCCGCCAACTCCAAATCATGAGTCGGATAATTCTCTTCATGAGTTTTCAACTGTCTGGAGGCATAAGCTACAACTTGTTGGTTCTGCATGAGAACACATCCCAAACACTTTCCAGAAGCATCGCTGTAAATTTGGAATTCCAATGACGGATCTGGAAGAATTAGGATTGGAGCAGAAGTTAACCTAACTTTCAACTCTTGAAAACACTCCTCACAATCGGCATCCCATGTAAACGGTTGGCCCTTACGAGTTAACCGGGTAAGTGGAAGAACCAATTGTGAGAATCCTTGAATAAATCTCCTGTAGTAACCGGCTAGACCCAAGAAACTTCTTATTTCAGTGACAGATGTTGGTCGTTCCCAGTTCAACACCGCTTCCACCTTACTGGGATCCACCGCAACTCCCGATTGGGAAATCACGTGTCCCAAAAACTTCACTTCCGGCATCCAGAAGTCACACTTCGACGGCTTGGCATACAATTTCTTTTCTCGGAGTACGTTCAGAACAATGCGGAGGTGTTGAACATGGTCCTCAATGGTCTTAGAGTACACCAAGATATCATCAATAAAAACTACTACAAACTGATCGAGGTACGTGTGAAAGACTCGGTTCATGTAATCCATGAATACAGCAGGAGCATTAGTCAAACCGAAGGGCATCACTACGAACTCGTAATGTCCATATCTAGTACGGAAAGCTGTCTTCGGAATATCTAAGGCTCTTACCTTTATTTGATGATAGCCCGACCTCAGATCAATTTTTGAAAATACCACTGCACCTCGAAGTTGGTCAAGCAAATCGCCTATCCTTGGCAAGGGATATTTATTCTTGATCGTCACTTTATTCAGCTGTCGATAATCTATGCACAATCTCATGCTACCATCCTTCTTTTTGACTAGCAACACCGGAGCACCCCATGGAGAAGCACTCGGTCGGATAAACCTTTTCGATATTAATTCTTCAAGTTGAGACTTCAGTTCCTTCAATTCTAAAGGAGACATCCTATAAGGAGCAATAGATATCGATCCTGTACCAGGAATCAATTCTATTGAGAATTCTACCTCTCGGTCAGGAGGTAAGGATGAAACTTCCTCTGGAAAGACATCTAGAAATTCATTTACCACTTGCACAGATGACAAGTCTAAACCCGTTTCAGTAGATGCAGACAACATAATAAGAATAGCTTCCTCCCCTTGGTATAATGACTGGCTTGCTTCGGTGTAAGAGATCGTTGCTTCTGAATCTGCCTGTGTCAATCCTACGAATTCGGAGGCAAAGCTAATGGTTCGATCGGCACAGTTGATTGTCACATGATTTTCAGCCATCCAATTCATACCCAGAACAATGTCCATACTCCTCATAGGTAAGCAAATAAATTTCACAACAAATTGTCTGTCCCCTATGACAAGTAGGCAATTTTCACACAATGATTGGGTCTGGACACAACCCTTGGCAGCAGTTAAAATAGTTATCGGTTCGGATAATTCAGATAATGCTAATCCCAACCGATCCACACACGCTTGTGATATAAAACAATGAGTTGCACCGGAATCATATAAAATATTGATTGAGTTATTATAAAGAGATCTCGTACCCCTCAGAAGATTATCAGTAGGTGTGATGGTTCGAGCATCCAATGTGTTGATTCGCCCTTGCCTCGGCGCATTCGGTGCTCCTTGAAGGCTCTTCTTTGATGGGCACTTATCAGCATAGTGGCCCTCTTCGTTACAATGATAACATCGATTGGGTTTCTGCCAACAATCACCTGAATGATATTTTCCACAAGTGCCACACTTGTGGGGCTTTGATGGGTCATGGGATTGCACCTGCTTTCCCTTATAATTGTTTCCCTTGAATTGTCTGCTTGGAGTAGAAGACTCAGCAACCTTCTTCTTACCCTTCCAATAGTCCTTCCTTTCAGCATACATTTTCCTTAAATCCTCCTCAGCAACATATGCTGGTTGCACTAAGGCAGGATAACTAACCAGAGTGTAAGAACTGAGTCCTTGGCTCACATCAGCTCGGAGACCTTCTTTGAACATTTGCATCTTCCACACATCATTTGGGGCATACCTCCCCAACTCATAGAACTGAGACAGTCTTTCAAATTTCGCAGCATATTCCCCAACTGACAAATCACCTTGCTTAAGATTTACAAACTCTGCTTGCTTACTCAGCTTCTTCACCGAAGGGAAATATTGCTTCAGAAACAATTCCTTGAAGTTGTCCCAAGTGAGGGGAGTTCCTTGGAGTTCCATCATTTGCCTTGCATTACACCACCAGGTGTGGGCATCTTCATCGAGCACATTTGCCGCACATATTACTTTCTCTTCTTCCCCGCATTGCAAGGTTTGAAAAATTTTCTCCATTGAATCAATCCGATAATAGGCAGTCATTGGATCCGGTCCACCCTTGTAAGTCGGGGGCTTCATCTTTTGAAATTGGAAATATGTACGGTTAGGATCTTCTTGATGAGGTTGAACATTGGGCTGCTGCAGAGCCATTTGATCATGCTGCATTTGCAACATATCTTGCATCATCTTTTGCTGATTCTCAATGACAGTCTGCATCCATTCGAAATGTGGATCAACAGGAGGAGGAACGCCTCTACCTCTTCTGGCCATGATTCTGCGAAATATGCACAAAGTATTAAGTTGATCAAGCTCAATGTCTAATAGCATACTAAGAAAATCACGACTGGAGAAAGCAAAGACCCTAGAAGCTAAGTCTGATTAGGTCGAACCGCTCTGATACCAACTGTAAAACCCCGGTATTTATATTTGTTAAAAACACTCGAGTGCACCAATCCTAAATCATCAGAGATAATATTTCCTGCTCAGACACTGAATACCACTATAAAATTTTTGCTGAAATATAACATAACCGTCTTATAGACAAATAAGGCCATGCGGTACTCAGACCATAAACTGTCAGCAACTGTGGTAGTCAGAGTCATACAAGAAAGCGGAATAAGAGATAAACATAACATTAATGCCATAGTGCTGTGATACATGGACAACAGAAGGAAAATAAACTTAAACATAAAGCTAAGTCATCATCCATCTCCCGGGGCCACCTACTCGTGCCTCTGAGGTTTCTTCTGTCCCTGTTTATCTGTAAAACAACAACATTTAAACAGTGAGATACAATCTCAGTGAGTTCTATCGAGACCCCTACTAGCACTCTCGATCCAGTTAAAACATTTTTACGATGTGACACGACACCGACCGCAATCCACTTGCTAATCCCGGTGTACCATACAATAAGGCTTCGATCTAGTAGGACACCGACCGCAATCCACTTGCTAATCCCGATGAACTAACATCCTAGGCCTTTCTACGTACCACCGATCGCAATCCACTTGTTAATCCCGATGAACATAGTACAAACTTTTGACACAACACCGACCGCAATCCACTTGCTAATCCCGGCGAACCCCATTACCACTAGTGTTTCCTAATGGCACGGAGCCTAGGGTAAGGGTTCATGACTTCCCCGCCTAGTATGTCAACATGGGTCGTCACCCAAACTCGAAATAATATATATATCAACAATCATATGAACATTTAGTTCATTTTTGTTATACTTTACCACGTAGGACTTATAGTCCGCTTTGTTATCAATAAAAACATATCCGCACACGTATACTATTGTTCGGCTTTTCGAAAGAATTTCAACTTCAAAAGTATTTTATAAAACCCTTTTTAAACATACCGAAAATCATGGCATTATAAGCCTAATATCATTATAGAAGGGTTAGGAAAGGATTGGGAGAGGATTGAAATCGAAACGGAATCATTTTGGGCACTTTGAAAATTTTGGGCAGGACCAAGCGCACGGGTCGTGCCCCTGGACGCACGGATCGTGCTCATTTGACAGCATTGCAAAAATGGCCTGTTTTATGAAAATTTGCTTTCCGATCAATCCGAAACTCGCCCCGATCGATTCCTAACTCGAAAACAGACAATACAAGGAAATATTCCAGTCCAATCAACATCAAACAATCAAGCAATTCAATCGAAAACTCAACGATTACGAATTTCGTCAAAACGCGATATATTTCAAAATAACGTTTTCGACTCAAAAACTTTCGAAACCAAGTCACACAATACATTTCAAAACGGAATAAGCCTAAACGTGAGTAAAACTCACCCTTGAAGCAAGAGTCGTTGCCGAGCCGAAATCACCGAGATGTCAAAATCACCGAATCGAACCCAATCAACACCGAACCGCTCCTAACTTCGATTCGAACTTCACAACACGATCAATCCGCTCCTAGCTTCGATCCTAAACATAACCCAATCATTGATACAACCTATCAATCCTTGATTTCAACAAATTTCCAACAAAACCCTCTCAATTTCGTAGGTCACAAAAAGGGGGAAAAATTGGATAAAATCTTACCTAGCTCTTGGGTTTTGGAGAGGAAGAGGAGATGATGATGGTGCTGAATTTTGGAGGGATGGGCTTCACTTCTCTTCTTCCTTTCTCTTCTTCTTTCCTCTTCTTCTTTCTCTTCTTTTCTCTTCTTTTCTTTCTCTTTTCCTCTTCTGTGCGTATCCTTTCTTTCTTTCCTTTCTTTCCTTTATTCTTTTCTTTCTTTCTTCTACACGCACACACACATATTTAATTAATAAATAAGTGGTAGCGTGGTCCAATTACCATATTGATCTTAATCCCTTATTTCGATTCCAGAACTTCCTTGACCCGTATTATCCGGTTAACGATCCAATGACAACCAATAAATAATTTTAGCACTCAATAAATTTACTAGTCAAGTACTAAATTATTCTAATTGGGTTACCATCCAAATAATTCGCCTAATTATTTTGAGGATGTTACAATATGAAGAGCAGTTCAAGGGTTGGGAGTGTTTTACTCTGCTAGGGTTCAACAGGTTAGAGAGAGAAGGAGATGATATTGTAAGGCTAGGATTGTTGTGTGTGGCCAGCAAAAAGTCAAGGCAATATTATTTATAGTAGAGGGAAAAGACGCCGTATTAGTAAAACCTAAAAAATATAATAATATATTCGGACGGGTTCCGATACCGATGAATTTGATTTTACCCACTAAATCCGCCCACTCTAAACCAAATAAATCCATTTAATGACACGTGTAACCCGCACACCGACCCGATCCGAATCGTACACGTCACATTTCTCGGTCTCTCCGGTTTTCGGTCGGACTCGGTAAATCTGTCCACCCCTAATGTGAGGCTTCTTAAAACAAATAATAGTAATTTAGTTACTTTTTTATGGTTATTTAAATTTTTGTATTTTAAAAACTAGATATTAAAAAATTAGTAGTTCCAAATATTTTATAAATAGTTCCTTATTTGGACTAATTAATGAGATTAATTAATAAGATAAATTTTGCAAAATTTTAGTGAGTACTTATAAAATTTTAGGGACTAATATATTATATATTACAGTTTTCAGAAATTATTTATTATTTTTATATAGTTTAGAGATCAAATATGATAGAAATAGTGTTATTTTAAGATTAAATTCAAGATTTGCCCTACTATAAAATAATGCAAAAAAACAAGTTATGAGATATTTTTTTCTTTGATAATTTTTTTGTGAGCCCTAAAGCCTTAACTTAGGCTGCTTGGCCTAAGTGATGGCCCTGAATCATATATTTACATAATGGAAGGATATTTTAAGGCTTTTAATTTTTCTACACCCCGACACCCCCCATACCCCCACAATTTAGCAAAGTAGCCATTTTGCTCCTAAAAAACATTAAATATAAAAAACACTTTCCATTCATCACATAATTCCGAAACCACAAAGTCAGTTTGGTTTTACGTCTTTCCGGAATTATCTTCCAAAGATAAATCCAAAATTCATCTTGCATTCCAGATTTACCTTCTAGAGATAATTCTGTAATAAATCAATTCCGGGATTATCTCTAGAAGATAAATCCGAAATGCAAAATCAATTTCAGATTTATCTTTGAGACATAAGTCCGAAAATTCTGTTAAAAATTCATTTCATATTTATCTCTAAAATATAATTACGGATTTGAATTTTGCATTTCGAATTTATCTTCTCGAGATGACTCCGTATGCATTTTTTTATTATAAAAAATAGTGTTTTTATGCTTATATATTTTTGTTTAACTTGCACTTATGCAATTGGTAGTGGGAGGTGTGTTTAACTTGCACTTATGCCTCAGGTGCAAGGTTCGATTCCCACGGAAGGCAAAAATTCTACAAGAGGGGTAGAGAAGACCGTGAGGTAACAGTGCCGGGGTGGCCAAGCTCAATTGGTAGTGGAAGGTGTGTTTAACTTGCACTTATGCCTCAGGTGCAAGGTTCGATTCCCACGGAAGGCAAAAATTCTACAAGAGGGGTAGAGAAGACCGTGAGGTAATAGTGCCGGGGTGGCCAATGCGTTGGACCTGAGCTATTACAAAAAATTCCCAAATTAAATCTCCAACCTTAATTTATCAATATAAGACTGACCATCATGTTTTTCACCAAAATTTCATTCAATCATAACATCAAACAATAGGCATGCTCAATTTTTATTGTGTACAATTCAACACCCAATCAAACATATCTTTGCACAATTAAAATTCAGCATAGCCACAACATCAAAATACACAATTCATTCAAGAAAATCACCCTAGGACCTAACCCTAGGCATTACTCATCACATAAGCTATTAAAGATAAAAAGATGACCCCCTAACCTCTTAGAATTCGAGACCACCAAGCAAAGCTCCAAGGAATTGCAAGACACCAACAAGCCTTCTCTTCCTCCTTGAGTGATTCGCCCTTCTTCTCCTTCTCTTCCTCTCTTCGCGACCTCTCCTCTCACTTCTCCCTTTTTACGTTTTCTTTTTCTTTCTTTTGCAAATTTGAGTAAAAATGAAACTAACTCCCAAGACCCCTAAGTGAGTCGACTCCTATGACTATCCAATGGGTCATGGGCTCACTTGTGGGTCATGGGCCCCCCATGCACCTCCTAATTCGTGACAACACCTCCTAAATAAATAAAATAAAATAAATTAAACCCTGTATTAGTTAATTAAATTAAAATAAATATTGAAGCCTTAAATAACTTAATTAAATAAATAATTAAATTATTTTGGGGCGTTACAATTCTCCCTCACTTAGAATATTTCGTCCTCGAAATTACCTGAATCAAACAACTCCGGATATGCTTCCCGCATCTTACTCTCCAGCTCCCAAGTCATACTTTCACCAGCAGCTCCTAACCAAACCACTTTCACCAAAGGAATCTCCTTCCCTCTCAGAATCTTCACTTCTCTATCTTCAATTCGCACAGGCATAGTCTCCACAGTGAGATTATCCCGTACCTCTACTTCATCCATCTGAATCACATGAGACGGGTCCGGAACATACTTTCGAAGTTGTGACATGTGGAACACGTCATGCAAGTTCGAAAGATTAGGCGGCAAAGCCATCCTATAGGCAACACTTCCCACCCTCTCCGTAATCTGATACGGACCAATGAAACGGGGAGTTAACTTCTTTGATTTCAAGGCACGCCCAACACCAGTCACCGGAGTGACTCTCAGGAACACATGATCACCGGCCTGAAACTCTAAATCCTTCATTCTCTTATCATGATAGCTCTTTTGTCGACTCTGCGACGCTTTCATCTTCTCTCGGATTAGTTTTACCTTCTCAGTTGTTTCTCGCACAATCTCAGGCCCCAATACTGCACTCTCTTCAGATTCATACCAACATAACGGAGTCCTACATCTCCGACCATACAACGCCTCAAACGGTGCCATTCCAATACTAGAATGAAAACTGTTATTGTAGGTGAACTCAATCAATGGAAGATGAGAATCCCACGAACCTCCCTGCTCGAGAACACATGCCCTAAACAAGTCCTCTAACGACTGAATAGTCCTCTCCGTCTGACCATCTGTCTGCGGATGATAAGCGGAGCTCAACCTCAACTTAGAACCCAAAGCTTCTTGCAAACTTTTCCAAAATTCAGAAGTGAATCTTGGATCTCTATCAGATACAATACTAAGCGGAACGCCATGCAACTTCACAATTGTCTTGATGTAGATCTCTGCTAACTTTGGAACTGGATAAGTAATATTAATTGGTAAGAAGTGGGCTGACTTCGTCAGCCTATCCACAACCACCCATATAGCATCAAATCCTCTCACGGTTCTAGGCAAACTAGTCACAAAGTCCATGGAAATGCTATCCCATTTCCATTCCGGAATCTCCAATGCTATCCCAGTTTTGAAAATACGAAACAGTGTCCAGAAAACGCGCACAACAACAAGGGGGCACGCCACACCCAAGTTGGCGCCCCATGACACAACACCGAGGCACACTTGTGCCACAACCACCAAGGCACCGAGACACAACCAATCAACATTCAACGAGGCACATGGGCACTTGGCCCGTGCCATAACATGAACAACACACACACGCCTAGCACGCCCACAATATTGGGATTAAGGCCACGTCATGCCCGTGCTACAACAACAATTAATTCAAATATCAAGCGCGCCCCAAAGCGGGCATGAAGGCCTCGTCATGCCACGCTACCCAAACAACCAAAGCACATGGGCCAAAGGCTAGGAGCCTAGGCCATGGCACCAACAAACAACAATAACCTCAAGAACAACAACAACAACAACAACCACATAGTGGCATAACACCCAACATTTCCAATACCACAATTTAACAACAATCACCAACAAATAATCGTCAATCTCAAGTGCCATTTCACATAGGCAATTTTTAAAACACTTTATAGCACATATTTGCATGCTCATTCTCATTGAGACAATACATCAAACACCTTGTACACATATTCTTTATCATATCCTTTTCAACATCAAAGACATCATAAATCGTCAATTGCAATTTAATACAACAACACATATTCACACCTTTCATCAAACATCACATATTCACCATAAATTCTCTTCAAGTTCATAGAATGATTTCAACAAACACCTTGTAGGCACAATATACTCATAATTCATTTCCACATTAAAACATCATCAATTCATCTTCAAATACAACAACAAAGACACGATTAACAACACAAACATATCAACAAGTATCCCTAGAACCTAATCATATATAAAACATATCATTTACTCTATTATAGATGAAAGAGAGCCCCCTAACCTTTTAATTGAAGAACCCAAGCAACAATTAGCAAGCTAGAACCAAGAAACAAGCCCCAATCCTTCCAACCAAGCAAGAAAATCGAAAATGCAAGCCTCTTCCTTGATGAACAGTACCGCGGGTATTATTCCTCTCCTCACTATTCTATTTTTTTTTTTTTTGAGTTGTGTTGGCAAATGAGACCACACACTAGCACCTTATCCCTCTTAAAACAACTAATGAGCCACTAATGACTATGGGCTTATTAATGAACTATGGGTCTTCCATTTACACCTCCAATATTTATTTATGCACTTCCCCAATAAAATAACATCAATTTAACTAATTAACTCTAACTTAATTATCCCACTTAATTAAATATCTCCAAATTACTTAAACTAACTTAATTAATTATTGTAACTTTAATTAATCCAATTGAATAAATAGTCTAATTAATTTTGGGGCGTTACAACCCTCCCCCACTTAGAATATTTCGTCCTCGAAATCCTACTTGAATCCTTCAACTCCGGACATGCTTCTCGCATCAAACTCTCTAATTCCCAAGTCACATCCTCACCAACTGCTCTCTACCTTACTACTTCCACTTAAAGTCATCTCCTTATTTCTCAAAATTCCTCATTACGATCTCCAATTCGCTGCGCACTCTGATACAAGCAGCTAAGTTTCAACGTCTAGTTTCTAGGCTTCTCAAATGCTTGCTAGGAATCCATTATTACTTCCTAACATTCCCACTCTAACTCCCCAAGGACAGACAAATTACACAACAACAACAAATCTTGACCGGAAACGACAATGGCACTTAGAACACGCAAGACAGAACAAAATCCAACTTTCCAACTTATACAGCAGCAAATAAGGAACGAGTAGTACCGATACCAACAATAGCAAGCAAGGAACACCATCCACGAAACGCGTACCTCAAAACTAATCGGTCGCCTCTGACCCTGCAAGAGCAAACACCTTCCCTTCAGACTTCACCTTCTTTGGCTTAGTACACTTGGTACTAATGTGCCCTCCTTCACCACAGTTGAAACAAATCGCATCCTTACGAGCACATTCAAATGCCATATGGCCTTCCTTGCCACAACGGTAACACATCCTAGCCTCAGCTTTGCATTCAGGTCTCTTATGACCAGGCCTTCCACATTTGTGACACACAATGCTTGTAGGGGCATCTCCCCCACTAGGTTTCTTGCCCTCCGCAGCTCTCTGATTACCTCCACCCGTTGGAACCTCATACGGCTTCCCGCGACTCGGTAAACTCTTCTGCTTTTCTCTCATAACTCTAGAATGGGCATTACTGTCTTCTTCGAAGATTCTGCAACTGTCCACCAACTCAGAGAACACCCGGATTTTTTGGTACCCTATCGCTTTCTT
Organism: Astragalus membranaceus; assembly: GCA_039519185.1. Lineage (NCBI taxonomy): Eukaryota > Viridiplantae > Streptophyta > Magnoliopsida > Fabales > Fabaceae > Astragalus > Astragalus membranaceus. Next base: position 20,082,592 of record CM076850.1, on the reverse strand, counting down.
AATATCCACTCGCAACCCACTCTCAAACTTAATGCATTTCGAGAATTCAGCTGTCGCTCCACTATAATGAGGGTAGAACTTAGCCAGCTCTACGAACTTTGCGGCATACTCGGTCACAGACTTATCCCCTTGCTTCAGTTCCAAGAACTCAATTTCCTTCTTCCCTCCAACTTCCTCCGGATAGTACTTCCGGGTGAACTCTCTGCGAAAAACGGCCCAGGTGATCTCCTCACCAGCAGACTCCAACCTCTCTCTAGCCTCCAACCACTAGTCATCCGCTTCCTCAGCTAGCATGTGAGTCCCATACCGGACCTTCTGTGCACGGTACAGTCCATCACTCAAAAAATGTGCTCCATCTCTTTTAGCCACGCCAAAGCTCCATCTGGGTCGTACTTCCCCTTGAACACCGACGGATTCTCTCTCTGGAATGTCGCCAAACTCCTAGTACCAGCATCTCCTCCAGCACCTTGCTGATTCTGCACCGCTTGAGCCATAGCAGCCAACGCAGCAGCAATTGCAGCATCGTTTCTTCCCGCCATATCAACTCGATTGCTACAAAACAAACAATAGTCAGGACTAACAGACAACAGTTGGTCGTTAACCGACACAACGACTCGATGACTCGGCCGGACGGACCAAACTGCTCTGATACCACTAATGTAACACCCCCTTCTAATACTTAATATTTAATTAATAAAAATCAGAGTTTTCGAAAACCGTTTGAGACGTTAAAAAGGAAAGCGTTACATTTACTTCATAAAAACCATCAACTTCAAAAGCACAGATCAACAATAAAAGAGTATGATACATAGCACCCAAAAACATAAGGGACGAACTCATAAGCACCTGTTTAGTTTACACCACCATAAACATAATCGACAACGCAGCGGAAAAGCAACAAGTGTATCAAATACTTATACATCGCCAAATAGACTGTTAATCATTAACAGATAAGACAACTACATAAAACTAGAACGCCCCCCCGGTGCTACGTATCAGAGCAGAGACCAACCGACAAGGAGAAGGCACAGAAATAACCTTCACTCGCTAATACCTGCAGGTTGCCGACATGAGAAACAACACGAAAGCAGTAGGGTGAGTCTCTAAACACATATAATAGAATGGATGATAAGCAATATATTAGGACAAGGCAACTAGAAGCACCAATACACAACTTCATAAGCATACATCATCATCTTACAACATATATATATAATATAATCACCAAGGCAACATCGTCAATAATAATCACCAAGAGACATCATCGTCAATAAACATAGGCACTAAGGCATCATCGTCAATAATCATGGAATAATGCATGAGATGCAACCCAACACCAACGGCATAATGCATGTGGTACCATCACCGTCATTAGTTAGCCATTCGGGCATAATCGTCAATATAAGGCCAACACCTATAATCGTCAATAATCAACCACAAGGCCGAAGCCTATAATCGTCAATGAACAATGCACATGAAGCATGCGACACCATGAACAATGCATCAATCATCATTCACCAAATTCGTCAATCATTAAACTCACCATAAGGCCAATGCCTATAATCGTCAATCATTAAATCCACCATCATCATTAATTGCATCGTCAAACAATAGCTCTAAGGCTAGCACCAACTCATATCAATTGAATACACCAAGTACATCGTCAATAAATAGCTCTAAGGCTAGCAGTTAATTCATCAATAATACCATCGTCAATTAAATAGACTATCACAAGTCCACGATACAAGACAGGCACCCTAGACAGAGTCCTACAGCCTAAACAGGCCACACCGACACGCCAACAGGCAAAAACAGACAAAATATCACTTAGACAGTTTTTGGCAACACCGGGTAACACTGCGCCAAAAACTGCGCCCAAACGGCACCTAGACATCCACCAAACAGTGCCTAGACACCCACCAAACAGCCCCCAAACAGTTGACCAAACAGCGCCCAGACAGCCCCTAGACATTCGCCGAGACAGCACTTAGACATTGGCAAGACAGCACCTAGACATTCGCCAAGACAGCAGCAACATGGCAACACTGCGCCGGGCACACAGGCAACACTGCCAGGCAACACTGGCGCAGCAGACAGCAACATTGGCAGCACACTGCACCAAGGCATACGCCCGGGCAGCAACACTGCAGAATTCCTACAACAGTGCGCCTACTTCGGCGAATTAATTAAAATAGCAAACGACCTCGGGTTTCAACAAAAGACCACTCATTGGAAAGCTCTTTGAGTGTAGTTTCAGCCTATGATTTTCATTTTTCAAATTAAGTATCCAGTTGGTACCGTTTTTCAAAATACTACACTGAGGTACCAATTCGGACAGGTTTGCATGACCAACTTACAACCAACTCTTCTTTCTCTTTTCTTAATGAGATTTGATGAAACCAGTGCTCATTTTGAAGGGAATTGAGTCTACTTTCCAACTAAGCAAGAATCATTAAAAACGGGGTTCGAATGAGGACACAAAACTTTCCAAGACCGAACCTATACACAGATTGGTTCCAAAATTTGACCCGACTTTGGAGACTCATAACTCGAGCTACACAACTCCGATTTAAACGAAACCAGTGCCAAAACGACCGGTATTAAGTCTATTTTCCAAAACAATCCGCCGCCTAATTTTCAGACCAACCAAACAGTACCAGTTTTGAAAATACGAAACAGTGTCCAGAAAACGCGCACAACAACAAGGGGGCACGCCACACCCAAGTTGGCGCCCCATGACACAACACCGAGGCATACTTGTGCCACAACCACCAAGGCACCGAGACACAACCAAGCAACATTCAACGAGGCACATGGGCACTTGGCCCGTGCCATAACATGAACAACACACACACGCCTAGCACGCCCACAATATTGGGATTAAGGCCACGTCATGCCCGTGCTACAACAACAATTAATTCAAATATCAAGCGCGCCCCAAAGCGGGCATGAAGGCCTCGTCATGCCACGCTACCCAAACAACCAAAGCACATGGGCCAAAGGCTAGGAGCCTAGGCCATGGCACCAACAAACAACAATAACCTCAAGAACAACAACAACAACAACCACATAGTGGCATAACACCCAACATTTCCAATACCACAATTTAACAACAATCACCATCAAATAATCGTCAATCTCAAGTGCCATTTCACATAGGCAATTTTTCAAACACTTTATAGCACATATTTGCATGCTCATTCTCATTGAGACAATACATCAAACACCTTGTACACATATTCTTTATCATATCCTTTTCAACATCAAAGACATCATAAATCCTCAGTTGCAATTTAATACAACAACGCATATTCACACCTTTCATCAAACATCACATATTCACCATAAATTCTCTTCAAGTTCATAGAATGATTTCAACAAACACCTTGTAGGCACAATATACTCATAATTCATTTCAACATTAAAACATCATCAATTCATCAATTCATCTTCAAATACAACAACAAATACACGATTAACAACACAAACATATCAACAAGTATCCCTAGAACCTAACCATATATAAAACATATCATTTACTCTATTATAGATAAAAGAGAGCCCCCTAACCTTTTAATTGAAGAACCCAAGCAACAATTAGCAAGCTAGAACCAAGAAACAAGCCCCAATCCTTCCAACCAAGCAAGAAAATCGAAAATGCAAGCCTCTTCCTTGATGAACAGTACCGCGGGTACTATTCCTCTCCTCACTATTCTATTTTTTGTTTTTAGTTGTGTTGGAAAATGAGACCACACACTAGCACCTTATCCCTCTTAAAACAACTAATGGGCCACTAATGACTATGGGCTTATTAATGAACTATGGGTCTACCATTTACACCTCCAATATTTATTTATGCACTTCCCCTATAAAATAACATCAATTTAACTAATTAACTCTAACTTAATTATCCCACTTAATTAAATATCTCCAAATTACTTAAACTAACTTAATTAATTATTGAAACTTTAATTAATCCAATTGAATAAATAGTCTAATTAATTTTGGGGCGTTACAGCTAGAACCGTCTCATATCCATTGTTGGAAAGACTTGGCTGATGCTTTCCTCAGACAATACCAGTACAATACAGATATGGCGCCAGACAGAACACAGTTGCAGAGTCTGGCAAAAAGAGATAATGAGTCATTCAAAGAGTATGCCCAGCGGTGGAGGGCTTTGGCTGCACAAGTAATGCCCCCTTTGTTAGAGAAAGAATTAGTCTTCATGTTCATGGAAACCCTGCCGCCGTTATACTACGATCGGTTGATTGGTAGCGTGTCTTCCAATTTCTCAGACATGGTAATCATCGGTGAAAGACTAGAAAATGGGATGAGAAGCGGCAAGATTGCCCATGGTTCCACAGGTATAACCACCCAGAAAAAGCCATTCTCCGGATTTTCAAAGAAGAAAGAAGGAGAGACCAACGCCATCACCATAAACCCACCTTATCAACCACAAAACATCCCTGTCCCCGCTCAAACACGACCAACCCTTCCACCACAAAATAACTACCACAAAAGCTACCCAGACAAAAAACAGACCACCTTTGATCCCATCCCCATGTCCTATACTGACCTATTCAACTATCTTTTTACAAACAAACTCATCAATACCAGACCCATGAGACCAGTTCAACAACCCTACTTCCGAGGCTACAATCCTAATGTTACCTGTGCATTTCATGAAGGGGCAGTAGGACACGCTGTTGAGGACTGCAAGGCCTTCAAAATTGTAGTGCAAGATCTGATTGATGCCAAAGGGATAACCTTCAAACAAGAAAACCCGAGTATCACAACTAATCATCTGCCTGGTCATCAGAAACATGCAACCAATGCCATCCATGATATGGGGAGTCAATCCTTAATCAGAACTGTGGAGTGTATCCAAACACCCTTAGAGGTTATTCAGGCAGAGCTATGCAAGTTCGGGGTCATTGAGAGAGGATGTACTCAGAGAGAAGTCTGTGTTGATGTTAATTGTGATGGGGCATGTGAGGCTTTCAGGACAGTTTTGCAGGACCTATTGGATCGTCATGTAATCCAAATAGGTGTGCAAGAGAAAGAGGAGGATGTGCTGACTTTCCAATCAAATAGGAATATAAATGTTCAGAAACCCATTGAGGTCCCGTATAGCCGAAAGCCGATCGAGGAGAGACTTAAGACCATTGTGATTCCTGTCCCAGCTCCTCATCAAAAGAACAATGCTGTTCCATGGAGCTATGGGGTGTCAGTTCCAATTCAGACGCCTCAGGTTGTTCCCGATGTCACCAACATTGCGGGAAGCAGCGGAGTTACTAGGAGCGGACGTGTTTATGTCCCTGAAGTCCTGAAAGAAGGTCCCTCAAAGGAGGAAGAGGAAAGAATTCGCAAAGGCAAAGCGCAAGAACCCAAGGAAAGTAGAAAAGTGTCAGAACAAGAAGCCACTGAATTTCTGAAGATCATGCGTCAGAGTGATTACAAAGTGGTGGACCAGCTGCACCACACTCCTGCAAAGATCTATATCATGTCTCTACTGCTCAATTCTGAGGTTCACCGTGCAGCCCTAATGAAAGTATTGAATGAAGCCCATGTAGCTCAGAACATCACTGTTGACCAGCTCGATGGCATTGTAGGGAATATTGTTGCATCCAATTATATTACTTTTACTGATGATGAGCTCACCCTTGAGGGAAAGGGGCATAATCAGGCACTTCACATTTCAGTTAGATGTGGTGAATATACACTCTCCAGGGTCCTCATCGACAATGGATCCTCTTTGAATGTCATGCCCAAATCTACTATGAGCAGATTAAATGTAGACTGTTCAAATATGAAGCCTAGCTCAACACTAGTTAGGGCATTTGACGGATCCAAGAAGGAGGTTATGGGAGAAATGGAGTTCCAGATGCAGATAGGGCCAGAAGTATTTTATGTGAATTTTCAGATCATGGACATTGCATCATCCTACAGTTGTCTCCTGGGGAGACCCTGGATTCATGCTGCCGGTGCTGTTCCTTCATCCCTCCACCAAAGGCTTAAGTTTGTAGTCAATGACAAGCTGATAGTCGTTTTTGGAGAAGAAGAGTTTATCATTAGCAAGCCCCATCCCCCTCAATACATTAAGGCTGCAGAAGAGTCACTTGAATCTGCCTTTCAATCACTAGAAATTGCAAATGCTGCTTTTGTGGGGGAAAGAGCCCCGTTGCCCGTACCAAAGATATCTAACGCTGCTATCATGGTAGCCAAAGTCATGCTGAAAAATGGTTATCAGATCGGAAAAGGGTTGGGAAAGTCCGAGCAAGGAATTCTGGCGCCGGTTCACCTGCAAGAGTACAAGGACAGGCGTGGGTTAGGATATTGGCCCACTCAAGCTGATAAGAAGAGAATGACGGAGGAAAAGCGAGAAAGGAGGTTAGCTAAGCTTCAGGGGCGGGAACCAAGCTTGAAGAAGGTTCCTATCTATGATCTCTCCCAGAGCGTCAGGAGCGCGGGTATGCTGGACCCCAATCAGGTGGCCGTCATTGAGGAAGAATCAGTTGTGGAAGACAAAGGCGTGGACTTGGTGCGTCGCAGTGCTGCAGATGAAGAGCTTGATAATTGGAAGATCATTGATTTCCCTGTTATTTTCATTCCAAAGTAATGATTTTTGTAATGCAAATTCTTTGGCTCTGCCCAAGGCCTTAGGATATTTCATAAGGGCATGCACGTTTTTCCTTCAAATATCATCTATCAATAAAATGTTGTTTTGGATTCTCAAATGAATAAATTTGCTTTTCATTATCATACGTCTCCATTTTATGTTTCTATTTTTGCTTGTTCATTTCTTTCTATTCCCGCAAATGTAGATCTAAAATGAATATCTTTGAGAATAACGATGCCAACGATTCATATGTTAATTTTGATCACCCCGTTAACCAAGCTGAGGAGGATGTTGAGGATGACTGGGAAACTCCTCCAGAGTTGATGAGAATGGTTGAACAAGAGGAAAAGGTTATTCAGGCACATGGGGAGTCCGTTGAGATAATTAACCTAGGCACAGAGGACAGCAAGAAGGAAGTAAAGGTGGGTACTTCAATGAAGGAAGGCGAGCGCAAGAAACTAATTGAACTCCTACATGAGTATGTTGATGTCTTTGCATGGACTTATCAAGATATGCCAGGTTTAGATACTGACATAGTGGTGCATAAGTTGCCAGTCAAGCCGGAATGTCCTCCGGTAAAGCAGAAACTGAGAAGAATGAAGCCAGAAATGTCCTTAAAGATCAGGGATGAAGTGAAAAAGCAGTTTGACACTGGGTTCCTAGTGGTAGCCAAGTATCCGCAATGGGTTGCCAACATCGTGCCAGTTCCGAAAAAGGACGGGAAAGTTAGAATGTGCGTTGATTACAGAGATCTGAACCGTGCTAGTCCCAAAGATGATTTTCCCCTGCCCCATATTGATGTCTTAGTGGATAGTACGGCGCAACATTCACTGTTCTCCTTCATGGATGGGTATTCAGGATATAACCAGATCAAGATGGCCCCTGAGGATATGGAGAAGACAACTTTCACAACTCTTTGGGGGACGTTCTGTTACAGAGTCATGCCATTCGGGTTGAAGAACGCCGGTGCTACCTATCAAAGGGCTATGGTCACACTGTTTCATGACATGATGCACAAAGAAATAGAGGTCTACGTGGACGATATGATCGCAAAGTCTAAAACGGATGAGGAACATATCGTCAATTTGCAAAAGCTCTTCGAGCGGTTGAGAAAATTCAAGCTCAGATTAAACCCTGCCAAGTGTACCTTTGGCGTGCGATCAGGAAAGTTGTTGGGGTTCATCGTCAGCCAAAGGGGATAGAGGTCGATCCAGACAAGGTGTGTGCAATTCTTGAGATGCCAGTCCCTAAAACAGAAAAAGAGATTCGGGGTTTTCTCGGAAGACTGAACTACATCTCTAGGTTCATATTCCAGTTGACTGCCACTTGTGAACCAATCTTCAAACTTTTGTGCAAGAATCAAGAGACCAAATGGAATGATGATTGTCAAGAAGCATTCGAAAAGATCAAAAAATATCTTCAGAATCCACCTATCTTGACGCCTCCTATACCCGGCAGACCTCTGATCCTGTACCTAACCGTGCTAGACAGCTCGATGGGTTGCATGTTAGGGCAACATGATGAATCTGGGAAGAAAGAGCATGCCATTTATTATTTGAGCAAGAAATTCACTAACTGTGAGACAAGGTACTCGCTGCTAGAAAAGACTTGTTGTGCTTTAGCTTGGGCTGCTCATCGTCTGAGGCAGTACATGCTAAGCCACACTACTTGGTTGGTATCTAAAATGGATCCTATCAAGTATATCTTCGAGAAGCCCGCACTTACAGGGAGACTTGCCCGTTGGCAAATGCAGTTATCAGAATATGATCTCCTATATGTCACTCAGAAAGCAATTAAAGGTAGTGCGCTGGCCGAGTACCTGGCACACCAGCCTGTTGAAGATTATCAGCCTATGCAGTATGACTTTCCTGATGAAGATATCATGGCTTTGTTTGAAGAAGGGAAATCCCCAGAAGATGAAAGATGGAGAATGGTGTTCGATGGTGCCTCCAATATATACGGGCACGGAGCCGGGGCAGTGCTGATTTCCCCTGATAATCGTTTCATCCCATTCACTGCCAGACTAAGCTTCTACGTCACTAATAATATCGCAGAGTATGAGGCATTTATTCTTGGTATCCAGGCAGCCATTGATTGGAAAGTTAAGAGACTTGATGTGTATGGAGATTCAGCTCTAGTAATTCACCAAGTGAACGGTGATTGGGAGGCCAGGGACTCCAAGTTGATCCCTTACCGAGATTACGTTCTAAAGCTGGTTGAGCTTTTTGAGGAAATCACATTCCAGCACCTTCCTCGCAATGAGAATCAGTTGGCTGATGCACTAGCCACTTTGTCTTCAATGTTTAATATCAGTTGCGACAAAAGCTTGACTCACATCGGGATTCAGCATCGAGATTTGCCAGCACATCATTATTGCATGGTCATCGAGGAAGAGTCGGATAACAAGCCCTGGTATTATGACATCAAGCAGTACATCTTGAACAGAGAATACCCTCCTGGAGCGTCAGAGAATGACAAGAGAACCCTCAGAAGATTGTCAAGGAATTTCTTTTTGAGCGGTGAAGTTCTATACAAGAGAAATTATGATATGGTCCTTTTAAGGTGTGTAACAGAAGAAGAGGCAACAAAAATCATGAGAGAAGTCCATGAAGGCTCATTTGGGGCTCATTCCAGTGGGCACACCATGGCAAGGAAAATATTAAGAGCTGGCTATTATTGGTTGCAAATGGAATCAGATTGCTATAGTTTCGTAAGAAGATGTCACAAGTGTCAGATCTACGCTGATCATATTCATGTACCACCTGCTTCCCTAAATGTCTTGACCGCCTCTTGGCCATTCTCAATGTGGGGCATGGACGTCATAGGTCCTATCGAGCCTAAGTCATCAAATGGGCATCGCTTCATCCTGGTCGCTATTGATTACTTCACCAAGTGGGTTGAGGCTGCTTCATATTCCAGCATTACCAGCTCTGTGGTTGCTAAGTTTGTAAAGAAAGATTTGATTTGCCGCTCTGGGCTTCCGGATAAGATTATCACAGATAATGGCAGCAACTTGAACAGTAAGATGATGAAAGAGTTATGCGAGGACTTCAAAATCCAACATCATAATTCTTCTCCATACCGTCCCAAGATGAATGGGGCAGTTGAAGCGGCCAACAAGAATATCAAGAGGATTGTGCAAAAGATGGTAGTAACCTATAAAGATTGGCACGAGATGCTTCCTTTCGCCTTGCATGGGTATCGTACCTCAGTGCGTACTTCAACCGGGGCAACCCCTTTCTCTTTGGTGTATGGGTCGGAAGCAGTCCTCCCCATTGAAGTTGAGATACCCTCTCTGCGGGTACTGATGGAAACCAAGTTGGAAGAAGCAGAATGGGTCCAAGCTCGTCTGGATCAGCTGAATCTCATTGAGGAGAAAAGAATTGCTGCCCTATGTGATGGCCAGTTGTATCAGCAAAGGATGAAAACAGCTTTCGACAAGAAGGTTCGTCCCCGAGAATTCAGCGAGGGAGACCTTGTGCTCAAGAAGATTCTGCCTATTCAGAGTGACCCCCGTGGGAAATGGACTCCTAGCTATGATGGACCATATGTGGTAAAGAAAGCCTTTTCTGGAGGAGCATTGATACTCACCAACATGGATGGTAAGAACTCAGAAACCCAGTCAATTCAGATTCAGTCAAGAAATATTACGCCTGAGAAAAATAAAAAGGAAAAAGAGAAAAATGAGTCAAGCAAGAATTAGCTCGCTAGGTTGAAAACCCGAAAGGGCGGCCTAGGCAAAAAAAAGAGCGACCCGGTGGACTGAAAACTCGCAAAGAGCGGTCCAGGCAAAAATTAGGGTCAGAAGGGTTGGACTTAAAAAAAGTAAAAGAGGCAAGCAGCGCCTCCAAAAGCTTGGATAAAAGGGTGATCAAGGATATAAGTATGGGTGATTTGCATCAACACTCCAAAGACGAAGAACGCTCATAAGATCTGTTGTGTCCATTTCTCTTGCTTTTTCTTAGTTTCAAAGTTCTCAATGTACTCTTTTCAGTCGGCGCGACCTTTTTGCGCGTTCGATTTCCATATGAATAAAAGTCCAAATTCTTTACTCCGTCTGCTTATTTTTTTGTCATTGCTTCCTTTTCATTTGTGCTTTAAAATGATGTTTTATGGTAGATGATAAATGAATTATGAAAATGTGCATAAATCAGAGCATTAAACTCATTGCAAAACTTTTGAAAATCATGAGAAAAGAAATGATCTCTCAATCAGGTAAATTCATAAAAGCCAAACAAAAGCACTGAGTGCGTCAAAATAATTCACAAAAAAGGCTGAAGCATGACCCTCACACCATTATGGACGATCGTCGTGCCTTGTGGCGCAGGTCCTGCGATTTGGTTGAACCGGTGAAAGAAAAGCCAAAAAGAGCAAAAGAGCAACAAAAATAAGAAGAAAAGAAAAGGAAAACAATAAAAAAGGGGATTAGAAAAAGAGAGCAAAAGAGCAATAAAACGAATAAAACTCATGCATTGCATTCATCAAACATAGAAAAAAAATTTCATGCAAGCAAGAAGAAGCTCCTGCATCACATCACATTCATCCCATCAAAAAGCAATCATGGCATTTGCATTGCATGCATTTGTTCATATCACTCGCAGGTACAAGGACGGATAAATACTTTGGTGTTAATCCTCGCCCTCAATTCCCAGAAAGTGCTCCCTTAGTTCGGAGCTCAAATGTTTTTCAGTTTAGCGCTCAAGCGTGCATTGCATTTTGGAGTTCAAAACCGCTCTCGTCAGAGTTCAACGCTCCCTTCTGTCCAGGTCTAACGTCGTGTACGAGCAACGCAATGGACCGCAGCCCCATGTGAGGTTCAACGGAATAGTTGTATCAGCCTAAGATACAATGGACGCCGTGCATTGATCAGTATATCAGTTCCGGAGCTGATAACGATCCCCCCGGTCGCTCGAAAAGGCCAACAGGAAGCGTGCTCCTCAAAGCCACGTGCAAACTCGGATTCGTCAAGAGTCCGTTTAAGGATTACAGGTTTTAGGCAGCCTGGGCAATTTACCGCTTTCTGCACGCCAAGTGCCCGTTTTACCTTTTTTGCCCGCACGTCAGTGTTCATTTACTGTTTTCACATCGACACGAAAGTGTCTACTCTTTATCTTCATTTTACCTCGGAATATGTTTCGGCCAATTCATATTCTTTGTTAAAATCCAGATAAAACAAAAGTAAAAAATAAATAAATAAAAAGAGAAGGAAAAGGAAAAGAAAGCTCAGGTTTCTCTAGGTAGACAAAATTGGTATAATTTCTGAATTCTTTATCTCCATTTTGCCTCGGAATATGTCTCGGCCAATTCATATTCCTTGTCAAAATCCAAATAAAGAGGGGCAGCTGTTATACCCCAATTTTGTCCGTCTTCTTTTTCTAGTTTTAGTCGTTTATTTTACTTAAATCGTGTTTTGAAGTCGCGTGATTACGAGAATTATCAATATGGCGTCTCAGTTACCAATCTTGGTCAATTTCAATGACCCTGTTCGACTAAATCGAAATACCGTTGTTTTAAATTAGGCATGCACGCGAAGGATTGATCGTTTCGTGCGTTCTTCAATTTAATCTTCGTATTTGGGATTTAGTCGAACCTAATTGGGACTAACAAAGTCATTTTTCTCGCGATTGGGCTTGTCGTTTCAATTTGGGCTTAAGAATGCAATTCCAAGTTAATTTTTAGCGTTTTTAGTTAATAGGCCCATTTTTCTATTTTTGGGCCTCGTTTTAGTGTATTTGTTTAGTTCTGGCCCGACTCCTTTTTCTTGTTATTAATCTTATTTTGTTTATATAATTTATTTAAGCAATATAGTATCAAAAAAAAATGTCAAAAAAAAAATCTATTTAATTGTTATTACAGTATAGAAGTGTCTAAGATGTCCAAATGTCCAAAAAATACAAAAAATTTACATCAAAAAAGGCCCAAATGGCCAGATCCGAAAATGCAAATAATAATAGGCAGCAGTAGCAGATTTAGGGTTTCCAGCAGCTGCTCCCCAAGCTGCTGGGCCTAGGTCGATCCGCTCCAAAACCTGAAAAAATAGCTAATTCAAATTAGCAGCTAAAAAGAAGGGGGAGGCTGAGTCAGTCCTGAGTCAGCTACTAGCTGTCCAGGAGACAATGCAATTAACCAGAGAATCAAGAAATTAATTTTCGGTTTCAAAATATTGCTATAAAATACAGATCCGAAAATGAGATAAGGGGACATCTTTTACAGACAGAAAATACACACTAAAATCTGGAAAGCAGTAGGGTGGGTCGATTTTTCTCCATAACAAAAAGGGGATTTTGATTTCTCTTCTGGAAAAAGGTTGGTCAAGTCAGTTTTTTTGTTGATCGTTTTTATTAGTAATAGTAAGTTTAGTAGGCGATTTATTAGTAGTAATAGGCAGTTTGTTCTACTCTAAAATATATTAGCATTAGTATTAGAAACAAATTTAGTTCTTTTGTGTTTATTATTATTATTATTATCATTAAACTAGTTTCAGTAAAAAGAAATCAAAAGATGAAAACAAGTTGAAAGCAAGGTTCTGTTCTGGGAGGGATTAAGTTTGAAATATGTTGTTTAGTTAAAAAATTAGTTTGTTTTTTAGAAGACAAGCAAAAAAAAAGCAACACAACAAAGACAGTAAACCAGATCAGATGATTAAGAAACCAGAATCAAAAATAATAGTAGGAAGAAATGTGTAAAAGAAAAATAGGCCAAGAACAGAAAAAAAATATAAACAAAACTGACCTTAATGTGTTCGCCGGAGCTCCGGTCGTCTTCTCCGGCGAGCTCCACCATGAACTCCGGCGACCCATCACGAAACCGAGCCAAACCAAAGCCAGCAGCCACCCGAAAAGAACCTTCCTCCTCCCTCCACCGTAACCGTCACCACCATCGTTGAACCAAGCCTTTTCCGTCGCCGCCGCTAGAGACACTGTAACATCCGCAAAATAATTAATAGAATTATTTAGATGTTAACCCAATTGAATTAATTTAGTACTTGACTGGTAAATTTATTGAGTGCTAAAATTATTTATTGGTTGTCAACGGATCGTTAACCGGATAATACGGGTCAAGGAAGTTTTGGAATCGAAATAAGGGATTTAGATCAATATGGTAATTTGACCACGTTACCACGTATATATTAAATAAATATATATGAGTGTGAGTGTGTGTGAGTGAAAAAGAAAAGAAAAGAAATAAAAGAAAGTGAAAAGAAGAAAGAGATACAGAAACCGTGAGGGAAAGAAAGGAAAGAAAGAAAAGAGAAAAAAATGGAGAAGAAAGGGAGAGAGGAAGTCGTAGGTGAGAAGAGGTGAGGGAAGGAGAATAACTCATGAAACATTTTCCTTCTTTTCACCATTTTGGTCCATACTTCATCCTCTTCACTTTGATGTCAAGATCATTACCATCAACCCACTTTCACTCTTCCTACCATTTTCGATTTTGAGAGAGTTTTTGATGATTGAAGCTCCAAGGAAAGAAGAGGATGGTGATTAGTGCTCCATAGAAGTCAAGTTGTTGATTGGGTAGCTCAAGCACTAGAGTTTTGGAGCATTTGGAGGAATCAAGGGTTAGGGTTACAATTTGGGGGTTTTTGGTTATGGAAGCTTGGTTAGAGGTTGAAGATGATGAATAGTGTCCATGGAGGATTTCGAGGAATTCGGTATTTCGGTCAAAAAGAGGTTTCGTGATCGAGTGGAAAGCTTTGGAAGCGGACTGGGTGTCGCCGGAGCGGGGAGCGTTCGTGTGGCTACTCGGTGATTTCGGCTCGATCGTGGATCACGCGTCAAGGGTGAGTTCTACTCACGTTTAGGATTTTTGTTTTCGAATTAATTGATTGATCGTTTTATCGCTTTCGCTGGTCTGGAATATATTGTCTGTTTCGGGTTAGGAATCGATCGGAGCGAGTCTCGAGTTGTGTCGTGTTGAAATGGAATTTTTGGTGATTTGATTTCGAAAGATTTTGACTTAAAAACCGTTAATTGGAAAATATGTCGCGTTTTGATACAATTCGTTTAAAATGAGTTTTTGATTGATTTGATTGATTGTGTGACTTTGATTGAGACTGTTCTTATAGTTGTCAAAACTGTTTTCAATCGGAATTGAGCGGAATAGCGAATTTCGCAAGAAAACGGAAAACCTGCACTTTTCTGCAGATGGTCGCGTCGCGACCCGTCCCCTTCGCGTCGCGACCTGGCCCAGTTTGTCACGCAAAAAGTTTCTGTCACTTTTCGCGTCGCGACGGAAGCAGTTCGCGTCGCGACGCTTTGCAGATTTTCAACAGTTTTTCACTGATTTTGTTTTCGCGATATCTTTTGATCCGGGAACCCGATTGAGGTGTTCTAAGATGCGTTGGAAAGCTTATTCAGAGGCCTAACTGAATATTCTATTTTTAAGGTAAAATGAACTGTTTTTGAAGTTGAAATTGTTTCGAAAAGCCGAACAATAGTACACGTGTGCGGATATGTTTTATTAATAATAAAACGGACTATGAGTCCTACGTGGTATGGTATAACTGACACGGGATGATTATTATTTAAATCATCTAAAACGGTCTATAATTCACGATATATAAATTATATCGAATATAGGAGTTAGCCCAAATGTGGGTGGATATATATATATATATACTAGATCGAGTTTGGGTGACGACCCATGAGGTTGACATACTAGGCGGGGAAGTCATGATCCCTTACCCTAGGCCCGTATGCCATTAGGGAAAGTACTATTGGTAAGGGGGTTCACCGGGATTACCAAAGCTGGGGTCGGTGTTATGTCACAGTTATAAAACAGTTCACCGGGATTACCAAAGCTGGGGTCGGTGCTGTAATAAAGTTATGAAGCGGGTTACCGGGATTACCAAAGCTGGGGCCGGTACCGTGTTAAAGTTAGAAAGAATGGTCACCGGGATTACCAAAGCTGGGGTCGGTGTCATTCTAAAGATATCAATAGTATGGTTACCGGGATTACCAAAGCTGGGGCTGGTATCATACTATGTTGACTAGTACGAGTCACCGGGATTACCAAAGCTGGGGTCGGTGTCGTGCTAAACTAAAAGAATGTAATTTATAAAGTAAACTACGAATGTATGAGAATTCATAAATGAACCGAGAGCGTAGTTAGGGGTCTCGGTAGAACTCACTGAGATTGTATCTCATTGTTTATATGTTGTGGTTTTACAGATAAACAGGGAAAGTGGATATCCAAGAGGCACGAGTAGGTGGTACTCGGATGGTTGCTGAAGACTTAGCTTTTATGCCTAAGTTATGTTTTCCCTTGTTAGTTATGTATCACGACATTATGACTTTAACTGTTGTAAAGTTATGTATTTATTTCCGCTTTTTTGTGCGATATTGAACACTGTATTTCACTGATGGTTTATGGTCTTATTTATGTTTAAGACTGTTCTGTTGTTATTCAGTGAAAATTTTATAGTGGTGTTCAGTATTTAAACAGGAAATATATCTCTGATGTTTTAGGAATGGTACACTTGGGTATTTTTACATGTTAAAAATACCGGGGTGTTACAGTTGGTATCAGAGCAGTTCGACCTAGTCGGACTTAGTTTAGGGTTGAGTCGATTCCTTGTTAGTCCTGATTGTAATTACACTTGTGATGCTAAGAGACATTGAGCCTGATCAACTTAATACTTAGTGCATCATAAGCGGAATTGTGGCAGGATGATCAAGACGCAATCCTCGACCAAGATCGGGATCTCCAACCGGTGCATCCTCAGGAAAGGTGACATGACGGTGGAAGAATACACCGCTAAGTTTGAGAAGTTGTCTCAGTTTTACCAAGTGGTAAAGTAAGCCCCGGATGACGAATGGAGAATGCAGAAGTATAAGAAGGTAGTTGATTTATCAACTCTGAATGCAAAGTCCTAAGATATTTTCATCAAAGGAGAAGCAGGTGCAACTCTTCGATTCTTCAAAAAGTCAAGATGTTCTAATTGTGGAAAGCAACACAGTCTAGAAATCGTAGGATATGCGGAAGGCATCACAATGGTGATCGTCAGCAAAGATTAATCGGTGCTATTATTGTAATGAAGAGGGTCACTATGCAAAAGAGTGCCCTGCGAGGAAGAGTTCCAAGGAGTCTCGAGCAGCTCCAAGGCTATGACGAGTCAACACTCTAGATGCTTGGACAGTTACTACTACAGACAATCTACTGAGGGGTATGAGAACAGTTTTCAATAACTCCGTCAGTGTATTATATGATTCGGGTGCAACCTATTACTGTATATCCCGATCGCGTGTGAATCGGTTGGGATTAGCCTTATCATCGCTATCCGAGCCGATAACTATTTTAATTGCTGCTAAGGGTCGTGTCCAGACCTAATCTTTGTATAGAATTGTCTACTTGTCATAGGAGGCAGAAATTTCGTTGTAGAATTTATTGTTTGCCTATGAGAAGTGTGGACACCATTTTGAGTATGAATTGGATGACTGCAAATCATGTTGCAATCGACTGTGTTAATCAACTATCAGCTTCGCTTCAGAATCAGTTGAATGGTCTAGGACAAATTCTGAAACGGTTATCTACTCAACCTTAGCCGGCCAATCCTTATTTCAAGGTGCAGAAGCTTATGTTATTATGTTATCTGCGTCCACTGAAACTAGTTTAGATTTGGCGAACGTTCGAGTTGTGAATGTTTTTCTGGAAGGTTTTTTCAGGATGAAGTTTCTTCTGTACCTCCAGAGCGTGGAGTGGAGTTTTCTATAGAATTAGTTCCTGACACAGGATCAATATCTGTTGCTCCTTATCGGATGTCTCCTTTAGAATTTAAAGAATTAAAATCCCAACGTGGAGAGTTGATATCTAAGAAGTTTATCCGACCGAGCGCTTCTCTAAGGAGTGCTCCGGTGTTGCTAGTCAAAAAGAAGTTGTACGCGAAGACGTCAAAGTGTGATTTCTGGATGCCTGAGGTAAAGTCTTTGGGACATGTGATTTCCCAAGTCGGGAGTTTCTGTAGATCCCAGTAAGGTGGAAGCTGTGTTGAACTGGGAACAACCGACCCCAGTCACAGAGATCAGAAGTTTTTGGGTCTAGCCGGTTACTATAAGAGATTTGTTCAAGGGTTCTCACAGTTAGTTTTCCACTTACTCAGTTAACTCGTAAGGGTCATCCGTTTACGTGGGATGCCGATTGTGAAGAATGTTTTCAAGAGTTGAAGATTTTGACTTCTGCTCCAATCCTGATTCGTCCGGATTCGTCATTGGAATTTCAAATTTTCCATGACGCTTCAGGGAAGAGTTTAGGATGTATTCTAATGCAAAATCAACAAGTGGTAGCTTATGCGTCCAGACAATTAAGGTCTCATGAGAAGGTTTATCCGACTCATGATTATGAGTTGGCAGCTATTTTGTATGCATTGAAGATTTGGAAACGTTACCTGTATGGGTCTCGTTTCGATGTCTTTAGTGATCACAATAATTTAAGGTATCTGTTTGATCAGAAAGAACTGAAAAGCAGGCAGAGAAGTGTGTTGAGTTTCTGGAGGATTATAAATTAGTGTTGAGCCATATGAGGATCTCTAGTTCCCTAAGGGATTCTATACGCTTAGCACAGGAAGTTGATGTGAAGCTACAATCACAAAAGTTATTTCCAGATTTTACCATAGCTAGTGATGGAGTCAGTTGTTTCAACGGTAGAATTTGTGCGCCCGATGATGAGAACAATAAAAGGCAAGTGTTAGAGGAAGCACACCGAAGTTTATATTCTGTTCCAGGGTGTACAGAATATAAAGCAGATGTATTAGTGGCGAGGTATTAGTTTGTTAACCTCTCCTTTGTGAAGGTTAACAAGGAGATAGTATTATGTGATCCCGTTTGACAACTCAAACGTGAATACGAATATGAAAATGAGGTGACTGTTGACCATTTTTCACATTGCGAATAAGCACCAAAGGATTAATTGATGGATCTGCTGCAAGGGACTGAACTTTCCCAAGTGAAGTTTGGCGTGCGGTATGGTAGTTTTGAAAAATCATTTTTGTGAAAACCCGCATGCTAAAGTTAATTTTGGGAGCGAATCAAGAGGCTAATGAAATCTGATTTAGGAAAATCCTAGAAGGATTACTTAGGTTGAAGGGAAGCTCTCAATGCTATTGACTAATTCGGAAAGGAATCAGGTGCGTTGTTGGTGAAAACCTCATGAAGAAGTTGCAATATAAGAAAATAAGCTCTGAGTTCTGTTTGATAGTTGTTTTGAGAACAACTGAGGTAATTTGCATTACGTTCAAATTTATTTGATGTTCCCACGGTTTATTTCTACGTTTAAGATAAACGTTTCTGGTAAATCCTCATTCCATCTTCTTTCGAAAAGTGTTATCTCGAAATCTCGGGGGCGAGTCAAGAGGTTTCACAAGTGACTTTTTCGTCACATTGTCGGTGTGTACGAGAACTGTTATGGATTTTATAAGGTTTGTTGAGAACGCGTTTACACCCTCCGAGGAGTACCAGTATGTGGATCTCATTTTTCAATCCGTATTGCTATCAAGTGTCTCGTATTAGACTCTTTGATTTAGATTAATCAAAGTTGGGAAGTAAACGAGGATAATTGGAATGAAGCTTCGAAAGTGTTTTCAAACGCGGTGCCGAGCCTATGTAGGCGAATGATGAGTTTCTCGTGTAAATTCGTAACAAGAGAGTTCATATCAAGGTAGTAGTGGATCATACTTGGAGATTGATGTGTCAACTTTAGAAAGATTTTCTACACTCATTCCGTTAATTCAAGATTGTTTTCTCGCAAATTTAGACCTTTCTGGGAATGTCGATCCTCGGTTAGTCGGATGAAAGACTTAGCGAAATTTTGAGGACAAAATTCTTTTAAGTTGGGGAGAATGTAACATCCGCAAAATAATTAATAGAATTATTTAGATGTTAACCCAATTGAATTAATTTAGTACTTGACTGGTAAATTTATT
Source organism: Astragalus membranaceus (assembly GCA_039519185.1). NCBI lineage: Eukaryota > Viridiplantae > Streptophyta > Magnoliopsida > Fabales > Fabaceae > Astragalus > Astragalus membranaceus. The sequence goes on along the minus strand of CM076850.1, from coordinate 20,063,057 downwards.
GAGTGCTAAAATTATTTATTGGTTGTCAACGGATCGTTAACCGGATAATACGGGTCAAGGAAGTTTTGGAATCGAAATAAGGGATTTAGATCAATATGGTAATTTGACCACGTTACCACGTATATATTAAATAAATATATATGAGTGTGAGTGTGTGTGAGTGAAAAAGAAAAGAAAAGAAATAAAAGAAAGTGAAAAGAAGAAAGAGATACAGAAACCGTGAGGGAAAGAAAGGAAAGAAAGAAAAGAGAAAAAAATGGAGAAGAAAGGGAGAGAGGAAGTCGTAGGTGAGAAGAGGTGAGGGAAGGAGAATAACTCATGAAACATTTTCCTTCTTTTCACCATTTTGGTCCATACTTCATCCTCTTCACTTTGATGTCAAGATCATTACCATCAACCCACTTTCACTCTTCCTACCATTTTCGATTTTGAGAGAGTTTTTGATGATTGAAGCTCCAAGGAAAGAAGAGGATGGTGATTAGTGCTCCATAGAAGTCAAGTTGATGATTGGGTAGCTCAAGCACTAGAGTTTTGGAGCATTTGGAGGAATCAAGGGTTAGGGTTACAATTTGGGGGTTTTTGGTTATGGAAGCTTGGTTAGAGGTTGAAGATGATGAATAGTGTCCATGGAGGATTTCGAGGAATTCGGTATTTCGGTCAAAAAGAGGTTTCGTGATCGAGTGGAAAGCTTTGGAAGCGGATTGGGTGTCGCCGGAGCGGGGAGCGTTCGTGTGGCTACTCGGTGATTTCGGCTCGATCGTGGATCACGCGTCAAGGGTGAGTTCTACTCACGTTTAGGATTTTTGTTTTCGAATTAATTGATTGATCATTTTATCGCTTTCGCTGGTCTGGAATATATTGTCTGTTTCGGGTTAGGAATCGATCGGAGCGAGTCTCGAGTTGTGTCGTGTTGAAATGGAATTTTTGGTGATTTGATTTCGAAAGATTTTGACTTAAAAACCGTTAATTGGAAAATATGTCGCGTTTTGATACAATTCGTTTAAAATGAGTTTTTGATTGATTTGATTGATTGTGTGACTTTGATTGAGACTGTTCTTATAGTTGTCAAAACTGTTTTCAATCGGAATTGAGCGGAATAGCGAATTTCGCAAGAAAACGGAAAACCTGCACTTTTCTGCAGATGGTCGCGTCGCGACCCGTCCCCTTCGCGTCGCGACCTGGCCCAGTTTGTCACGCAAAAAGTTTCTGTCACTTTTCGCGTCGCGACGGAAGCAGTTCGCGTCGCGACGCTTTGCAGATTTTCAACAGTTTTTCACTGATTTTGTTTTCGCGATATCTTTTGATCCGGGAACCCGATTGAGGTGTTCTAAGATGCGTTGGAAAGCTTATTCAGAGGCCTAACTGAATATTCTATTTTTAAGGTAAAATGAACTGTTTTTGAAGTTGAAATTGTTTCGAAAAGCCGAACAATAGTACACGTGTGCGGATATGTTTTATTAATAATAAAACGGACTATGAGTCCTACGTGGTATGGTATAACTGACACGGGATGATTATTATTTAAATCATCTAAAACGGTCTATAATTCACGATATATAAATTATATCGAATATAGGAGTTAGCCCAAATGTGGGTGGATATATATATATACTAGATCGAGTTTGGGTGACGACCCATGAGGTTGACATACTAGGCGGGGAAGTCATGATCCCTTACCCTAGGCCCGTATGCCATTAGGGAAAGTACTATTGGTAAGGGGGTTCACCGGGATTACCAAAGCTGGGGTCGGTGTTATGTCACAGTTATAAAACAGTTCACCGGGATTACCAAAGCTGGGGTCGGTGCTGTAATAAAGTTATGAAGCGGGTTACCGGGATTACCAAAGCTGGGGCCGGTACCGTGTTAAAGTTAGAAAGAATGGTCACCGGGATTACCAAAGCTGGGGTCGGTGTCATTCTAAAGATATCAATAGTATGGTTACCGGGATTACCAAAGCTGGGGCTGGTATCATACTATGTTGACTAGTACGAGTCACCGGGATTACCAAAGCTGGGGTCGGTGTCGTGCTAAACTAAAAGAATGTAATTTATAAAGTAAACTACGAATGTATGAGAATTCATAAATGAACCGAGAGCGTAGTTAGGGGTCTCGGTAGAACTCACTGAGATTGTATCTCATTGTTTATATGTTGTGGTTTTACAGATAAACAGGGAAAGTGGATATCCAAGAGGCACGAGTAGGTGGTACTCGGATGGTTGCTGAAGACTTAGCTTTTATGCCTAAGTTATGTTTTCCCTTGTTAGTTATGTATCACGACATTATGACTTTAACTGTTGTAAAGTTATGTATTTATTTCCGCTTTTTTGTGCGATATTGAACACTGTATTTCACTGATGGTTTATGGTCTTATTTATGTTTAAGACTGTTCTGTTGTTATTCAGTGAAAATTTTATAGTGGTGTTCAGTATTTAAACAGGAAATATATCTCTGATGTTTTAGGAATGGTACACTTGGGTATTTTTACATGTTAAAAATACCGGGGTGTTACAGACACCCCCTCTCGTTTGATCTCTGCCTGATCCCCTCACCGTCGCCGTCAACGGCGCGCCTTGAGTCGTGGCCGTTTGCTCCGCTTCCTCTCCCTTCAACGCCGTCCATCACCTTCGCCGTAAATCTTGCCACCGCGTCCTGTAACACCCCTTTTCTAATAACCTTACTTTTTAATAAAATCAGAGTTTCTTTTTTTTTTTTTTTGAAAACAATTTAAGCGAGTGCTACACTTACTCCATAAAAATCAAAACTTCAACTTCCATAGTTCAATTAAAATCACAAGATACATAGCACCATAACAAGGAAAACCGTTTAGTTTACATCCACTAAACACAGTCACTACCAGCAGCGGAATAATAATTAAGTTCGAAAACAAAACAATACATCACCAAAAATGGTCTAACAGTATAAAGACAATAACATTAAAGCATAAGACGCCCCCCGGTGCTACGTATCAGAGCATGACACTTCCTACCAAACGAAGATATAAGGTAACCTTCACTCGTTATTACCTGCACGTTGCCGACATAAGAAGCAACATAAAAGCAGTAGGGTGAGTCTCTTTTCATAATTAATAACATATGGGAATAAGCATTGCATAGGAAAAGGAAACCAGGCACACCGATTCACAACAATGGAGACAATCACATCAACATTTTATTTCCAAGCAGCACTACACAACATATGATTATGCATGAAATGCAACCCAAACTCCACGGGCACATGCATGTCGGATCCGTCACCAAATACAAATAGGCCGTAGCCTCTGCTCACCAAATAAAACTAGGCCGAAGCCTCTGCTCACCAATAATGCACATGTTTCATGAGATGCTATGGAAATGCATCACAACACACCATAATTCAATCAATTCACCATTTAATTCAACTCACCATTTTATTTATATTCTCACCATTGTATTAATCAGCTCACCAATTAAAATTAGGCCGAAGCCTCTGCTCACCAATTAAAATTAGGCCGAAGCCTCTGCTCACCAATCACACCATAATACACCCACCAACTCAACCCACCACTCACACCAACACCAATTTCAATTAGGCCAATTTAGGATTTGACGCGACATAGGGAAAGTGAATAAAAATTGAAATTAGACACCTTGAACAACTTCAGTCCAGAACCACCAGTAAAATAACCCATTTTTACATAAAACCAGAATATTTGGATAGACACCAAAATTAGCTTCGAAACGCACTTTGAACCGTTAAATTTGGATAACCGAGTCAAAAGTTACATTAAAAACAAGTTTGGAAAAATTTAGGCAACATTCTGATTTTGGCGCCCAGCAAAAACTGGCGCAGGGCGCCTAGCGCCCAGACACTGGCGCAGGGAAAACTGGCGCAGAGCGCCTAGCAAAAACTGGCGCAGGGCGCCTAGCGCCCAGACACAGGCGCAGGAAACTGGCGCAGAGCGCCTAGCAAAACTGGCGCAGGAACACGGCGCCCATGCATAGGGCGCCTTGGCAAAACACGCATGGAAACTCATTTTACTTCGAAATTGATTTTGCACGAGCCAAATACTCAGAATGTGAGAACCCAACAAAAATTTTGGCAAAAAGTGACACGAATTTTTGGCGCCCATGCACTAGGCGCCTAAGGCCAGGACAGACCACAACTCCTATGACTCCAAAAATTGTTTTGCACGAGCCATTTAACTTGGACATGAAAACCCAGTATCAATTTTCGCAAAATAAGCAACAGAAAATGGGGACCCTTGGCGCCCATGGCACAAGGCGCCTAGCGCCAAAACTGGCAGCACAGTGACACAGAAACAGCAACACAGTGGCAACAGAAACAGCAACACAGTGGCAACACAGTGGCTGAATTTCCAGCAACACACACACACCTAGGGCGCCTAAGGCTCCATAAATTTTTGAGTTCCTCTCAACCAAAATTCACCAAATTAAATCACCAATACCATCTATCAATACAAACACTAACCAACACATTTACCACCAAAAATTCATTCGATCATAATATCAAACCCCTAGCATGCATATTGCGCAACATAGCCATTTCAACACCAATTAAGCACATTCTTGCACAATTCAATTTCAGCATAACAACAACATTATAATACACAATTCATTCAATATAATCACTCTAAAACCTAACCCTACACAATACTCATCACATACACTATTAAAAACGAAAAGTAGAGCCCCCTAACCTCTTAGAAGTCGAAATTACTAGACAAGCTCCAAGGAATTGCAAGACACCAACAAGCTCTCCCTCCTCCTTGAGTGCTCCACGAAATTTCTCTCCTTTTCCTCTTGCAATGTCGCGACTTTCCTCTTCTCACTCTCTCCCTATACGTTTCTTTTCTTTCTTTTGGGTGGAATAAGTGAAATGAAATTAACCCCCAAGACCCCTAAGTGAGTCGACTCCTATGACTAGTTAATGGGTCATGGGCTCACTTGTGGATCATGGGTCCCCATGCACACCACCTAATTCGTGACAACACCTCCTAATTAAAATAAAATAAGGTAAACTAATACTAGTCCTCACCTTATAAATAGGTCCAATTACCTCGCATATATTTATTTTATTTTCTACCACCGCATAATTCCCAATTAATTAAAATAAATAATTCAATTAGATAGCTAATTAAATTTGGGGTGTTACACGTCCTCCCTCTTCTTCTTCTCTCCTCCCCCATTTTCGTTCTCTCCTTCTCTCTCCCTCTCTCTTCGAAAATTCTTCTTTCTCTCTCCAAACAAAATTTTCACACTCTCTCTCTCCAAAAGAAGCGCTGCGGCGCAGCAAGAAGAGGAAACTGAAATTAGGTTTCACAAAAAAAACCCTACTTTCCCTTTATACCTCTTCCCAATTTCCATTTTTTTTATTTTTTTTTTATTTTTATTATCAGAATACTATTAACACCCCTTCAAGTCATGCGCGCACCCTCCCTCACTTAAGCCCAGCTTCGCATTCTGGGCCCTCCAATGCGAACTGGGCTTCCTTTTTACACCTGCTATTAATTATACAACCCCTTGCAACTAATAATACCCTATTTTACCATTTCACCCCCCTTTCTCGTTTTTTTAATTTAATTTAATTCTCTTCAAGACAAAATAGTTTCTCATAAATCAAAAACTTTGTTAATAGTCTTGTGAAGCCTTTGCTTGCATGATTATTAACAATGAGGTACTAGTGGTGATCACTTGGAGCCTTTGCTCAATTGATCGTCATGAATGCCTGAATTTTCCTAAAGAGTTTCACTAAATCAAAAAAAACTTTGTTTATAGTCTTGTGAAGCCTTTGCTTGCATGATTATTAACAATGGAGCGCTAATGGTGATCACTTGGAGCCTTTGCTCAATTGATCATCATGAAAGCTTGATTTTCACAATTAAATAAGATAAAAAACAAAAACCTTTTTCAGGACAAACAAGAACTACGTAGCTTTGAATTCTCCATCGCACCGGGAGATACGTAGGAGCGGGCCATGTCCCGTCAATCACTTCTTTCTAAAAACCCTTTTTTCCTCCTTTCTCGCCAAAAATAAAAAAAAATTTATTAAGTTCTTTAATTCATTTTTCAATAAGAATTAGAGAGGCAAAATTAAATATTTTCAGGTCGACATATAAAAACCACACATTTAATTAAAGGTTCCCTCAGTAGAGAGGACGTGTGGGGTGCTAACACCTTCCCCGCGCGTAACTGGCCCCCGAACCCTCTTCTCTAGTTTCGCAAGATCACTCGCTTTCCAATAAAAGGTTTTCCTAATATTTTCCTTAATAAATATTGGTGGCGGCTTCATTGACGTTAGAAAAGTTGTAAACGAGGAAGGCTCTCCGTCGGGGGCTTTTTCGGGCGCAACAACTATCCTCATTAGTTTCCTTAGGCTCTTCTAATTTCCTACCACTCCTTAGTATGACGGCATTAATTTGGGCCTTGGGGTTGGCTTCAGGTTGTCCAGGAAACATCCCGGTGGTTCTTGAGGACGAAGCGACTTGTTGAGCCACTTGTGAGATTTGAGTTTCCAACATCTTGTTATGGTTTGCAATTGAATCCACTTTTGATGTTAATTTGATGAGAGCATCATTCAAAAATCCAGTTTGGTTTTTAAACTCTTCATTTTGCTTTCTTTGGGAAATAAAAAAAATTTCCAACATTGTTTCCAAATTGGATTTTTGAGGAGCTCTTTGATTGTTTTGAAAACCGGGGGGTGTTCTAGCTGCTGGTTGATTTGATGGAAAATTTTTTTATGAAAAATTTGGATCATTCCTCCATCTGGGGTTATAAGTGTTTGAAAATGGGTTATCTTTTTGAGCAAAATTAGCTTGCTCAGAACCAGCAGTAGATGCCCCTAGTTGGCATTCTGTGCCAATGTGACCAACTACGCTACAAATTTCACAAGGTGAAGAAGAAGAAGTAGTAGGAGAAACAACGTTTACACCCAGCTTATCAAATTTAGCAAACAATGCATCTACTTTAGAAGCTATATGATCAAGGGCAGAAACTTCGTACTTACCTGGTTCTTTCTTTTGTGCAGTTGGAGCTGTGATAGCTCTCTCGCTTGTCCATTGGTAGTGATTCTGCGCCATATCCTCAATCAGAACATAAGCTTCTTCAATATTCTTGTTCATCAAACACCACCTGCAGCTGCATCAACAGTCATTTTTGTGGTGTACAACAGACCATTATAAAAAGTGTGGATGATCAACCATTTCTCTAGTCCATGATGGAGGCAAAGCCTTAGCATTTCCTTGAAACTCTCCCATGCATCATAAAGAGACTCCCCATCATTCTGAGTGAATCTTGTAATTTGATTCCTCAGTTGAGCAGTTTTGCTTGGGGGAAAGAATCCGGCAAGGAATGCTTGCCTTAGTTGATCCCAAGCTGTGTCAAACTCATTAGGTAATGAGTGAAACCAACCCCTGGCTTTATCCCTTAATGAGAAAGGAAAAAGTTTCAGGCTTATGGCTTCAGGAGTCACTCCATTCAGTTTTAGAATGCCACAATACTCAAGAAAGATTGATAGATAGATGGAGATTAGGATCATCAGAGGCTGATCCAGAAAATTGATCCCGTTGGACCATAAAAAGTAGAGATGGCTTAAGTTCAAAATTATTAGCCTCAACATTAGTATGCACAATAACACCATGGGGTTCAGCCGTAGAAGGCGTAGCATACTCTTTGAGAGCACGATTTTGATTAGCCGCCATTTCTTGGTTATTGCGAAATTCTCTTCTTCTTCTTCTTCTTCTTCTTCTATGTAAGAATCGTTCAATCTCAGGAAATGGTTCAACAATTTCTCCGAGACTTCGAACTCTTCGCTTTCAAAGGAAAAGAGAATAAGAAAATAAAAGAAAACAAATATTTCAGTCTAACCGGTACTAAAAAGTTGATTAATATCAGTAACTCCCTGGCAACGACGCCAAAAACTTGATAGGCCGCAAGTATACGGTTCTATCACGTAGTAAAAATATCGATCCACAGGGAGTATATGACTACCAATCTAGTTCTTAGTGATGATTAGCTGAAAGGGAATAGTTTGATGGAAAGTATGCTTTGATTTGAATTCAGAAATGATAAAAAGTGCCTTGGGATCATGGTTAGATCACAATTAAGGTATGAAAGTAACTCCTTAACTATCCCCTATCTTATTGTAAAGTTTGTTTTTAAGGACAAGACATTCTTTTGGTGTAATTCAAGTTTCCTTTCGGAATACAAGAACGTGTCTCGAAACACTGATAAAGCCTATTTTCATGGTTGATCATTGCCGAAACCCATTAAGCACCGCCTTATTGTCCCAAGGTTATCACCGCTATCTTCATGCTTTGATTGACCTTGTCTAATTTCATTTGTTCCAATGTCAAGCTTCACCTTTCGGTCCTTCACTTGACATTTGAGTTATACAATTTGCATGATGAAATTAGATTAAAACCCAAACTCAAATAAAATAGGGTTTAGTCTTGGAGTTATTTAGGGACCCATCATTGGATTGTTTCCCATAACCCCAAGACTAGAGAAGTCTACTCACTCATGATCATAGTTGACAAGGGAGTAGAAGAGAATTGCATAATGTAAATAACAGAATGTAAATAACAAGGAAATAAAAGTGCAAGAATATAAAAAGCAAAACCTTAACAAAACGCAAGAACTTCGATTAAACTTTGAACTTAAACTCCAATGGTAAAAGCTCTCTATGAAGCTACATTGAGGGCCTTTTTATAGCCTAGGATCAGTAGACAAAGCACTAAATACACATTACAATCCATAAAGTATAGGATGAGAAGAGTTGTAACATCTTTAGAAATCAGAAGGGGCGCACGGATCATGCTTAGTAGGCGCCCGGATCGTGCTCAGTGTAAAAAACATGGAATTCAGAACGACACAGGGCGCACGGGTCGTGCTCCTGGGCGCACGGGTCGTGCTCTTGGGCGCATGGATCGCGCTCAGCCTTTTCTTCAGTTTTCATTCTTTTTGCGAACCACTCGCACCGTAAACGATTAATATTTACAAGGGTCATTTTAAAGTTTTTTTTACAGGGGCTTAAATGGATTATGACCATATTTTCAGGGGCTGAATATATATTTAAACCTTTAAATAATAATTTTCTCACTAATGCCTTTGGCTATTATATTAAACAAGTTTCATTATACACACATATATTTCGTATTACATTTAAGAAATTTTTTTAATTTACAGTGAAGAACATATTTATTTTTTCTTTACTATATGCAAGTGTCCTTAATTCGATTCCTATTTACTATATGCAAGTGTCTTGGCTGCCTCAGAATGTTTGTAATCATATCGACAAGATTACTCGTGATTTTGTTTGGAAAGGCTCTCAAGATCGTGAAATTAATCTTGTTGGGTGGAATACAATTACTAAAAGCAAGCAGTGTGGTGGCTTGGGAATTAGAGTGGCTAGGGACATGAACTAAGCAATGCTTGGCAAATTAGTTTGGGATATACATGCTGGGAAGGATAAACTCTGGATCAGCTTGCTTACTGACAAATGTATTAAGAATAGTTCTATTTTGCAGGTACAAAAAGTCAATGGTTCTTACACTTGGAATTCAATCATGAAGGCAAGAGAGATCTTGAAGGATGGATTTCAATTTCGTATGGGCAATGGTTGTTCCTCCTTTTGGAATTCTAAGTGGACTGAATTTGGTGCTCTTGCCAAACTTGTTCCTTGTGTGGATATTCATGATATCGATCTCACTGTTTCTGATGGTCATGATCGTGGTGCTTGGAATCTTCAAAGTCTGTACACTCAACTCCCTCAACACGTCCTTCAAAAGATAAGAGAGCTATCTTTCAATGCTTCAACACCGAGGAATGTTGCAAAGCGCCACCTGTCAAAGGAGTGACATTACTGATAAGTCAATTCTTCAATGTTTAAGAGACTGCATTATTACTAAGAATACGTGGTTGCCTGTAGGATTCAACTCTATCTCTTTCTTTCATTATGGAGATGCTATGGAGTGGTTTAAGGTTGGTATCCGTGGCTCCAATCCTCACTTATTCCTTGCTACTGTTTGGAGCCTTTGGAGAGCCAGGAATGCTTCAGTTATTGCTGGAGAAATTATTAATAGCTATGCTCTCAAGTTATCAATTCACTATTTGGCTTGCATTATCCTTAAGTGCTATACAGGTGCTACTTCTCAACATTCTCCTCCTCGGTTGGTCTCTTGGCACCCCTCTAAGGATGACACAATCATTCTAAATGTCGATGGAAGTACACTACCAGAAAAACTGTTTTTGCCGGCCAGGACTTTCCGGCGGATGTTCCGGCGGATTTTAGGACTTACCGGCGGATTTTATTCCTCCAGAACATTTCCGACGGAATTTTAGGTATTTCCGGCGGATTTTAGTCTACAATTTTTTTTTTAAAAACTTCCCCCGGTAAGGTATATTTCGGCGGATTTTTTTGAAAAAAGTGCGGGGTAAATCTGCCGAAAATGACGAACCGACTAAAATCCGCCAGAAACGTCATTTCTGGCGGATTTTTTGAAAAGAGCGGGGAATTTGATTTTTGAAAATCCGCCGGAAACCCCCTAAATCTGCAGGTAAGTAACATTTTCGGCGGATTCTCCTTTTGACCGTTGGACTTCGGTTCTTCTATATAATCCCTTCTCCATTCTCCACTTCTTCTTCACACCTCTACCAATACTCTCATTCTCTCTACTAAATCTTTTCTTGAAATTCCTCTCTTCCTCTCTCTACTAAATCTCTTCCTCTCTTTGGCAATTTTCTTCGATCTAAGTCATACCAGCAGTCACCCCACCAGCCAAACCGGCCAAACCAGCACCCCCAGCGGCGGTCACCCCAGCAGCCCCACATCGATCTTAATAATATCGATTCAATTAGTGCTTTTCTTGCATCTGATGATACCTATTATCTGGGTGATGAGTAAGACCAGCAGCTTTGCGTCTGATAATATTAATTTTTTAAATAAGAATAAATAATTTTTATTTTTTAAAAATAATTAATTTATTTTAAAAAAAAAACGGTTTTTCCGGCGGATTTGTGGACTTTCCGGCGGATTATCCGCCGGAAATTTCCGGCGGATGTTTCGGCGCCACGAAATCCGCCGGAAACCGTTTCCTGCGAGCTGGCTACCGGCGCCAAAAATGCGCCGGAAAGTCCACATTTTCGGCGGATTTTTGGCTTTTTCGGCGGATTTTGCCTGCCGAAAAGTCCAATTTTCTTGTAGTGGTAGCCTAGGTAGTTCTGGTAGATCAGGCTTTGGTGGTCTCTTACGGAATGGAAGTGGCTCATGGCTTGGAGGTTTTGCAGGCTTTATTGGGGTTTCTAGAATCGCGGATATCGTTCTCTTGTGTGTTACTCAGATTCTCAGAATGTTTTTCAGTTGGTTACAACTCCTCTCAAAGAGTGGAGTAAGTATGCTCCTATCATTCAGAATATTAAAGATATGCTTTATAAAGATTGGCTAGTTCAAGTGGTCTATACGGTTTGAGAAGGGAATGCTTGCACAGATTTCTTAGCTAAAGTCGGAGCTGCTGGTTGTGACCCCTAGATTGTCTTTGATTCTCTTCCTCCTGGGCTGTCTTCTCACCTAAAGGCTGATGCCTCAGGTGTAGAGTTTGTTTGTGCCTAGTTAGTTTTGTTTCTCTTTTTCTTTTGGTGCTCTTTTCCTTACTGTATCAAAAAAAAATTATTTTTTCTTTAAAGTTGTATTTTAATCACTATTAATACATTAAAATACCAAGTCACTTTATTTCTACCGCCTTTCTCTCTTTGGTATTAACTAGTATTTTACCCGTGCATACGCACGGGTGATATTGTATGGTCGGTGTATTGTCATGAAGTCATAATAGTAATTTGGAAGATAATCATAAGTTGTGAACAATGTCCAAAATGTATGATTTGAAATTCAAAGTGGAAAGAGATAGGTATTATGTCATATAAGATACAAATGAAAATTATATTGAGTCGAATAAATTAAAGGAGACTGACAATCAGAATTACATTGATCCATAATAATGTATTTAGACATTAGAGGTAAAATATACATTCCCGTTGACACTTCCATTTGCATCCTCGTTGGCCCTCCCGTTGGCACTCCCGTTGACGCTCTCGTTACCTCTCTGGTTGCCACTCCCGTTGCAACTACCATTGCCAGTCTCTCGTTGTCGCTCCCGTTGCCAAATATTAACTCATATTTTTCTATATGATTTAATATTAATTAAATCATATTCGTTTAATTATAAGTAAATATTTTGTAAAGTTTGGTAGTGCCTAAAGTTATATTTAAATAATAATTCTTAGTGGTTAAATTTATTGATTTGAATAGTTTTAATAGAGATTATAGTAAAATTTATTGATTTGAATACCATTGCCAGCCTCGCATTGCCGCTCTCGTTGTGTTGCAAATTTTGTCTTTTAGCGGTGAGTTTACTAAAATAGTTGTGTTGCAAAAAGTTAACACAAAGTCGGTATCTTCTTATAATATTAATAATGGAGTAAAAGGTAAAATATGCAGCCCCGTCGCTCTCGTTCCCTCTCTTGTTGGCACTCTCGTTGGCGCTCCCGTTCACTCTCTTGTTGGCACTCCCGTTGCCGATCTTGTTGTCAGTCTCTCGTTGCCGCTCCTGTTGCCACATGTTTCTCCTTTTTTTCTATATAATTTAATATTACAATTGTTAGTGGTTAAATTGATTTTATTTATTACATGAAAAATTTGATTGATTTTAGTACTTTTAATAGAGATTATAATAAATAGTAAATTTTAAATTATTTAATTATTGAGTGTAATAATAATTTAATAATTTATTTTTTTGGAATAAATAATTTTGAAACTATTGTTAGAGGTATGATTTTTTTTACAATTAGTAGTAGTTAAATTGATTAATTTTAGTAGTTTGAGTAAATTATAGAAATAGTTAAAAAAACATTATGTTTTTAGTAAAAATTTGACAAAAAAATGATTATTTTATGGAAAGAAAAACCGAAGAAAAAGTTGTTTTTAAAATTCTGCTGTTTTTTGTCTTTTTGCTTAGTCTGTTGACAGTAAGAAGCCTAAAAGAAGTCGCAAGAAATCAATCAAGAAGCGCCTGATCAAGGAAATCTACAAGCATTTGATCTATTAAAAAGATATGCAGTTCAACAAGTGTTTGATCTGATATATAGATAGGATCGGAATATAGAAGCAACTATCAGAAGGAGAGCATCTGGTTGACAAAACATCTTGTCAAAGCTCTAACGACTAATGAAAAACTAGCATCTGCTGGAACTATTAATTGCATTCTCAAATGCATGCAAGGAACAAAAGACAAAGGATACGAGGTTTCTCCAACAATCAGAAGTAAACAAATTTACTCAGAGAATACGACAAAGAACAAAGTCTACCTTGTAGAAAGAGATTCAAATAGAAGAATCTTTCCATGAGACACCTAATTAAGGTCAAATCTCCACGAGATGTACCTACCTGAACTCATCAAGAACAATTCAAAGTCTCCACGAGACAGTTAAGGTCAAATCTCCACAAGATGTACCTACTTGACCTCGTCAAGAACAATTCAAAGTCTCCACGAGTCACCTAAGGTCAAATCTTCATGAGATGTACCTACTTGACCTCGTCAAGAACATTTCAAAATCTCCACAAGACACTCAAGGTCAAATCTCCATGATAAGTTCCAACTTGACCCCGTCAAGCACTATTCAAAATCTCTCCGAGATGATATGCAATAAGGTCAAATTTCCACGACATATTACTTGATATACCGAATTGACCCTTTTAGATATTATTTGAAATCTGAGATGTTATACAACAAGGTCAAATCTCCACGAGATGTACCGAACTGCCCCAGTTAGATACTACTTCAAATCTCTTCGACATACAACATAAGCTAAATCTCTTTGAGATATAGTTATCATAGGCGGATACACTAATTCGTTTCCTAAAGCATTCACCCTTGAGAGGACATCCAAACTTTTGGGGGCTTGCCAAACTTAGCTGACACACGCCTTAACCACTCAACCAAACTTAGCATTCAACATTTTCCTCTCATCGAAGCGAAAACACGTTCGAGCTCAGACGCGAGGACATAAGCTGACCTACTAGGCCACACCTACGAAGCAGATAACTCGTCCGGACTTTACCACCTCATTCCTACGAAACTCGTGCTTGGGGGGTTAGAGATAGTTCACCATAATCACATTACCCATCCGGCGTAAAACACTTCAGACATGCACAAATTTTGAAAGCTAATTAAACTACTCAGCTTAAGACTAAAAGCAAACCAGGTTGACTCTGTTGGAAAATGGTCACAGTGATAACATGGACATCAAACTACCTTATAAGTTGCATGGTGATAACAGTGAACATGGATACCTTATGAAAACAATGATAACAATGACATTTGGCTAGTCTATTTGAGTCTATTTAGAAGACTACTCAGTCACATCGGCAAATATGAGAAGAAATCATTTAGCCACTCACATAACATATAGGCGAATCATTTAACTCCCAAGGGAACGAAACTTGTATACAAAACTCGCCTAACCTGTGTCCTAATAAGATGTAGAAAAACCATACATCTTAGTGGCATATATGAAACAAGCTCATTACTAACAAATCTCGTTCGACAGACGCAAAAAATCTACAAGCTCATTAACAAGATAAACAAACCCGCTACCATGCAATTACGACCGGATAATCATAAATAGGGGAATGTGAATAACCCAATAAGGTACCTAGATTGTTATGACTATTCTTTACCGCGGCTCAGTAAACCTATCATGCCTTAAGCATTTCGTTTTTCCAGAACTCATGCTGGTGTGGTTGTGGACCGTCATAATTTATTCGTTGACTCGGCTTAAACAACCCGGCCTAATATAGCCTAAGCCTACCCGCTCGACCTACATTATGAATCTCTTATTATCTCGGCTCATGCTCTATAGTCTAAATTCTATGCATGCCTAGTAGTGGCATAACTCGATCACCCCAAATCCAATTCGATCCGAGAAAGACCAAAGAACCACTATTAAGAAACCATTTTGAGATCCTTTCGGTCTCTGAATTCTAAGATTCACTCAAGAATCGTCTATCTTAGTTTAGTATGTAACACTATGCTTAATAACAATATCTGGAGATGAATTTTCTATGTCACACTTACACAGACAAGATCAAACCAACAAACCCATTTTTTCCACAACACGAACAAGTTATGTCTCTGTAGTTTGTACTGGCGATCCAACAATTACCGCATCCACAATAGTCCATTTCTCTTGACTCACATTCACTATCTCAAATAAGAATACAACTCAACCGAAATTGTGCGCCACTCTACAATACTCTCACTCTAAGAGTTACAAGAAATGATAGCACACTCATTACAAGAGTCTCTCTCACACAACTGATCTCACACACCCACACTTTCTCACTTCTCTTGCATTTGGATTGAGATTACTTCAACGGTTCACAAGACTCCCTATTTATAGCATAGGAGAGTAGTCTTCATTCATGTATGTGACATAGTGGGTATTAATTGTCCCACATTATCAAGGAGCTCCACTTCATAAATTTTTCCCAAATTCTAGATACACTCTTCCTCTCTTTGTTGCACCCCAAAAAATCCGGTTCGGACTTCTCATTGTACAACGTGGAAAAGGTATGGAGCCGCCACCAATATTTTAATTTTACGACCAAAACATTGAAAAAAGGTCTTTTAGACAAGGCGGATGGTCTTTCGAAAACTAGAGATATGGGTTCGGGGGTCGGTTAGGCATGGGGAAGGTATTAGCACCCCGTACCTCCTTTCTACCGAAAGGGAACCTTTAATTAAATGTGTGGTTTGAAGTGTTGATTTGAAAATGCTTTTATTTTGCCTCTTTATTGAAAAGGGAGTGAGAAGACTTAATGAAAATTTTTATTTTTGGCGCTTGACGAGAGTTAGCCTCTCGCTCCTACGTATCTCCTGGTGCGATGGAGAATTCAAAGCTACGTAGTTCTTGTGTGTAGAAAATGTTTGTGGGTTGGTGTTTTTTAATGTAGGGGTTTTAGGACTGTGTGATCTGTGTTGGAGGACCACTGGGGGTCTGAAGGAGCACTGGGGCTCTGAAGGACCACAGTTCACTTATCTTAAAACGATGATTAACCCGGCCGTACGACCGACTTAATCCCCTACTTTGAAAATAAGACTTTTGCTTTTGAAATGAAGGAGATCTGTTTGTATATTCTTTAATTTTAGAAATTGTTTATTTTTGCGCTTGACAGGGGCGTGGCCCTGCTCCTACGTATCTCCGGGTGGAGAATCAAAGGCGACGTAGTTCTAGGTTTTCTAGAAAAAGGTTTTTTTTGTTTTTTTTTATCTTGTTAAATTGTGAAAATTGAGCTTTCATGATAATCAATTGAGCAAAGGCTCCAAGTGACCACCATTAGCACTCCATTGCTAATAATCATGCAAGCAAAGGCTTCACAAGACTACTAACAAAGTTTTGGTTTAATGAAAATCTTTTAAGAAAATTAGGCATCCATGATGATCAATTGAGCAAAGGCTCCAAGTGATCGCCAGTATGATTTTTTTCTTGAGCAACATTTGATGGTTAAAGTTAAGAAGAAAGAGAGATAACATGACGATCTAAATGTACAGCAAGGGATGGGGGTTGCATTTAGTAAATGGGTTAGAATATAGGGATGGGTGAAGTCCTTGGCTGGATGGTGCTTGCCAGTAAAACAGGAGGTGTAACTATTAATAATAATAATCAACTAATAAAATAACTCAAAGAAAGGTCAAGGGATTGCTATCTATCGACCGTTGATAAATAAAAATGAAATCTATAGAAACAAAGGGGTAATGGGTGTTACTTAAAAGAAAAGTGTGTGTGTGTATGTATTAAAATAGTACCTGAGGTATTCAATTTTATCTACTTCTAAAAAAGTAAGTAAAATGAAAACATAAATAAAGAACGGTGGGTTAGAAACCTTTATACTCATAACAGCAACATAAAAAGAAAGAAGAAGAAAAAATGGGATCTAAAAGCCCCAAAAAACCGTACCAGCATATCATAAGGAAGAGGAAAAAAAGGTCTTGAGAGGGAAGGGAGAAAGCGAGATACAAACAGGGAGAGAGGAAGATGGTTCTGAATCCTCTGACATGGATGAGATGGAAGAAGGGAGAGCAGATTGAAACAGCCGAGCTCGCGACTACAGACACGACGACGACGGCGAGCTGCGGATCAGTGATGGGGTAGCGGCGCATGGCGGTGTGACTGAGCTATCGCGGTGGTGCTCGTCACGGCGGTGGTGGTTGAACGCGGACGGGAGGAGTCCATCGCGGAGGGTGATTCCGTTTGCCGGTGGGGATCGCCGTCAGTGGCGGTCGGAAAAAAAAATCAGGTTCCTATCTTTCATGGGTATCTCATCCTTTTCCTTATTCTCTATTTGATATTTTGGTTCTTTCTTGGTTTGATTTTGGAGATGGTGGGTTTTTGATAACAGTCACTGTTTTGGTTTTGAAGGGGTGGTGGTAAATGGGTTTATTTACAAAAACTATTTTGTGGAGGTTGTTGGCGGTTGTGGGGGCGGTGCGCGGTGGTGGATGGCCGTGAGTTTGTGGTGGCTGTGGGTGGAGGTTTTGGTTGTGCTCTCCTCCAAAATTTCAGTTCCTCTCTCCGTTCCCTACCTTTTTAATCGATCCCCCCTTTTTTGTTTCCGTTTCTTTTTCCGTTTTCTCCTCTGTATATTGTTGTGTTAATTAATTAGTTTTTTTCTCTTTGTTACAGTGCCCCCTACGGCTCCCCCCCCCTTGCTCTGTCTGTGGGTATGAATTTATAGTGTCTTTGGTGGTGTGGTGTAGGTGTGGTATTGAGCAGAGAAGCAAAACTCATGGGAGACAAGGGTACAAACTGTCTCTGAAACACAAGCAGCAGCAGGGCAGTTTGTTTTTTGCTCAAAATGGGAAGAGCAAAGAGACAAAGGAAAAGGGAAATGAGCTCTACTCTTGAAATAAGGGAACTGAACAGCAACAACACAGCACCACTCTCTTTCTTTGTATTTTGTTTTAAACATTTGTACTATTTTGCTTTTAATTTTTTGTTGTCTATATGTGTAGCAAAAGTTGACTTATGTATTTGTACCAAAAGAAAAACTGTTTATAAAAATAAAAAGTAATTTTTGAAATCTGATTTTTGTATAAAAATAATGATTGGTAAACTAATAAAAATACATGGATAACAATAATCGGTAACGAACAAACACGCGCGAACGATGAGACGCCCGCGCGCATGCGCTACGAGCATCACAACGCTCACACTACTAAAAATGATACACACAACAAACGAGAATAAAAATTGTACGAGATACATATTTTTGGGCTCTTTTGAAAACAAGAAAAATACCCATTAAAATTGGGCATTCACAACAATACAATTTTCAATTAGGCGGACAAAATTGGGGTATTACAGCTGCCCCTCTTTATTTGGATTTTGACAAGAAATATGAGTTGCGCGAGACATATTTCGAAGCGAAATCAAAATAAAGAATTCAGAAATTATACCAATTTTGTCTACTTGGAGAAACCCGAATTTTATTTTATTTTATTTTATTTTATTTTCGAAAGATAGACACTCTCGTGTCGATGCAAAAACAGTAAATGAACACTGACGTGCCGACAGAAAAGGTAAAATGGGCACTTGCGTGCAGACAGAAAAGTAAAATGGGCACTTGGCGTGCAGACAGAAATGTAAAAATGGGCACTTGGCGTGCAGACAGAAAAGTAAAATGGGCACTTGGCGTGCAGACAGAAAAGTAAAATGGGCACTTGGCGTGCAGACAGAAATGTAAAAATGGGCACTTGGCGTGCAGACAGAAAAGTAAAATGGGCACTTGGCGTGCAGACAGAAAAGTAAAATGGGCACTTGGCGTGCAGAAAGCGGTAAATTGGGAATTCGGAGGCTGCCTGAAACCTTCTAACGGACTCTTGTCGAGTCCGAGCTCTGGGGGTGGCCTTTTCGAGCGGCCGATCAACATCAGGTCCGGAACTGATTTGATCAATGGATTTACGCTATGCCTTAGGCTGACATAACTAATCCGAAGGACTTAACGAAGTCTGATGGATCCATCGCGCGCTCGTACACGATGTTGTGATCTGTGGAAGGAGTTCACTAACTCTGTGTTGATGGAGTTTACTAACTCTGTGTTGATGGAGTTTACTAACTCTGTGTTGTGGTGATTTTCTAAAAATGAGATTTTTCGGACTCTCTGGTCCGAAGTAACTTTTCTCTTGGATGGTGCATGAAATGCATGCACTCGGGTATTTGGGTGCACATGAATGCAATGATTGATTTTGGGTGGGATGCTCTTTCTGTTTGATTTTCATTCTTTTCTTTTTCTTTTGTTATTCTTTCGCTCTTCTGAGATGCGAGTTTGAAGGCGTAACGTACTGTTTGATGCCATGGAGTGATGATTGGTATGGATGATATGAGAATGATGAATGATATGAAGATGTTGTGTTCTTTTATGTTCCATCTTCTGTGATTTTCTTCTCTCGTTCCTTATTTGCTCCTTTTTTCTTCTATGGGATGCAGATATCTATGTAAATGGAGTGTGAATGTATGTTATGCAAAGTGTATGTGATGTGATGATTTCAATGGAATGATGGATGCTATGAGATGCTATTTTTGATTTTCTCCCTTTTTATTTTGGTTAAGGATCAACACTTCAAGTGCCTACAAGGTAACATCCTAGTCCCCAAGGATTAAGGTGAGCACCAAAGCCCTACAAGATAACAACCTGATCCCTGAGGATCCAGGAGAGCACTAAAACCCTACAAGCGGCCAATCTTTAGGCGACCCCCTCATGTGCTGAGATAGCTGGTTAAAGAATTTTTCCTATTTGTCTTTTTGCTATGTGAGGATGCAAATGCAGTATTTTGATGTATGGTATGAAATGGTTGATTGGGAAACATAGGCATTTTGGATGACATGCGATGAATGCATGAAATGCGAATGTGGATATGATGTGAATGAAATGCTTGGATGCAAATGTTATGACATGGGATGACGTGTTTTTGCTTTTTCTTTCTTTATGATGCAATGTTTTGATGCTTGATTGAATGAGATGGAAGATTTTTTTGCTTTTATCCGTGCTTCTTTTTTTTGTTGCCTTTCATGAAATGATGATGTTGGCACGATGCAAATGGGGCACTATGATAAACAAAATGGAACGCCTAAATGCATGAGGCAAAAAATGAATGATTGGGGGTACTTAAACATCTTTGTGATGATGAGATGCAAGACTTTGAATGCAAAGAATTGAGACGATTATTGACCATTCTTGTTGAAAAAAATTGAATTTGATTCAAACTCCGGTGTTCTCAAGGTTTTTATTTACAAACAAGCTCACTTGTTTTCTCTTCCTTCCAATGACGACTGAATCTTAAATATCGCATGACTAACTTGTGTTCTCTCTCCTTGAAGCATTGTCTAGTAAGCATGTATAGGGGTGCAAATGTGAATGAGTGAGTCCGTTAACTTGGGATTGGTTTAGGGCATGGACATTTATGGCAAGTGAAGGGATGACAGACATGATTATTGCCGACACTCATGAGGGACCAAGGGATGCAAGACTGCCCCGGTTTGGGCTTTTGATGAGTGAATAAGCTTGCATCTGCCTGGTGGTGATAATGACTAGGGGTGTAGGAGATGATGAATTGGGAACACTTCGGCTCTTGGGATGAAAGGTGGAATAAAAGGGGTTTTGTTTCAACCCACAGAGTTTGGTGTTGCCCCAGTCATGACGAGGCAAAGTTGCCCTAATTAGAATGACAATGCCTTATTTAGGATAGTGAGTTGAGAGATTGCCCCGGTGAGGTTTTTATGGGAATGAATGAGGTGAAGGAATGGGACTGCACTTGCCCCACTTTGGAATGACATTTCAAACGGTTTCTTTGAGTGAGGTTGTGAAAGGTGATAGAGTTATGGTGACGGTTATATACGGAGGGTGGTATGTGAACGGGATAGGCGACGAACAAATCTCCCCATGGTTGAGTGGAGTGAGAGGTGAAGGAAATGTCCCCTAGTACACATCTTTGATTCTCTTTAAGAAAAACTCAAATGCGATGAAAGTTTTGACTTTTGGTATGAAAGAAGCCTCACTTGGTGATCACTAAACCTTGTTTTAATGCAACTTGAATGCGTTTGAAGTGCAAGTCTTCCTTTTTCCGTCAGCTTTCTTTTTTCTGACTGTTTGTTTTTGTTCCCTCATTTCTTTTTCCTGAGGGTTTATTTTCCTGATCAGCTTTCTTTTTTTCTGATCGTTTGTTTTTTCTTTTGAGCAAACACATTGTAGACAGATAAACTTAGTTGTCCTAAGATTAAAATTTGAGAAAACGAAAGCAACCGGTCATTGATCGGAATGGACTTTTTGAGAATTGTGGTGTTTTGTGGAGAATGGATGATTGGGCTTAATGAAGTGTTTGGGGCTAATGGTAAGACGATTTTGTTCGGCGTTGGCTGACGATCGGTGATTTATGATGGTTAATTGGCTTGATGAGGTGTTTGGAAGTTTTATTCCTGGCTAAGGGTTTGTAGAGGGCGGGATGCCGAGGTCAAAGGAAAGTGTTTGCGGTTTATGGGAATGATGAAGTGTTTGAAGGTTATTGAGACAAGGATCTCTTGTGTTTTGTGGTAACATGTACCAGTTCACCACTTACATTTCTTTTGTATTTTCTTTGGTTTTGGGATTTTCATTTTTGAATCCTTTTTTTTTCTCTTTTTCCTTTTTTTTTTGGGATTCTTTCATTTTTTCTGAATCTTTCTGTTTGATTGCATTCTTCTCCTTTTGACTTCTTTCTTTTCTTTGGACTTGGGTGAGCTGATAAAGATGATATACCATTTTCGATGTGGAATTGATCCTTGTCTAGGGTGATTTTTGTATTTTGGTTTTTCTTGGCTTAAGGTGGGTAGGAAAGGGACTTTCTGGGATGTTGGGATTTTTGAGGAGATGGCCAAACTTCGTTTCAAATCCCGATTGCTTATTTATTTATTTTTTGTAAAACATGACAACAGTTCACCTATCTATATGTGTTTGCTCTTTTCTTTGCATTTTTCTTTTTTTCTTTTTTTTTTATGCCCTAACTTTTGCCTGGACCGCTCTGTGCGAGTTTTCAATCCACCGGGCGCTCCTTTTTGCCTAGGCTGCCCTTTGCGGGTTTTCAACCTAGCGAGCTTGTTCTTCTCATTTATCTCTTTTTTTTGGAAAGACTGGCACTAAAGGAATATAATGCCGATAAAGAAAGTTAGTGATCACAGAATTGCCCCAGCATGGAGGACTTAGAGTGTTAGTGAGAATGAACCAAAAAGTCAAGTATGCACTGATGGGAGAGAATATGCGCCTTATGGATGGACGGGGCGGGGTTAGACTTGGATGGTGATGATGACAAGGAAGGAAACTGACTGACTCAAGCAAGAGAAACTGCACGTGTCATGCATGTTCACTATAGGAATGCTTCACAGAGAGTCAACATTAGTTAGAACAATGAATTGATGAGCTGCTTCAGTTTTTTTGTCATGGAATGGATGGGATGCAGTGCTTTTGAAAGACATGCAAATGAGCTATTGATTTGAAAAACTGAGTGCCTTGGAACACCTTGAGTTTGCAACCAAGTAAGGATAAACTTTTTCAAAAAAGGATGATTGTTTTGCAAGAACGTCTCGCTTCTCATCACAACTTTTATTTTATGCAATGAATGAATGAACAAATTATGATATGCAAGTATGATGCAAATGCGTGGAGAACGACTACTCGAAAAGTGTGGCTTATTCTAAATTATTTTGTTGCAAGACAAAATATGGAATACCAATGCGAATGATGCAAGAATGATGCCCCCCATTTTTTTCCAAATGATTTTTGATTTTTGATTTTATTTTTTAGAGGCGAGACAAGATGCGAAATGCCAATGCCCCTTTTTTGAATGACGAGAGATGCAAGAATGGTGATATGAGGCAACTGATTGTCGTTACCCTGAGTAACTTGCCTGAAACATTGAGTGGATCCTGACTCAATACTTCACACAATGTACTGAAACGTTTTGACAATTAGTTGACTCAATTTAATTTCCTACTTGAAATTAAAATACGTGCGACTGGGTCAAAGTGCTCTGACATCGTAAAGTAACATCTCAAATTTGTAGTCGACAAACAAATTTGAGACATTACCCTTCGTCGTTCAAAGGTGCACTTCTATCCATTAAGCCATCACATGAGAAATTTTTCTTTGTTTCGAAAGGATGCATGCAGGGAGAAATGATGTATTCGAACAAAGTGATGAGGTTAATGAAATGATGCATGAGCGCCACATTGACGCGATGTCCGCATTATTTGATGATAGTTTTTGCATAATCAAGGATGAATGAAATGCGATATAGATGATAGATGCTTCTGGTTTTCATTTTTCTTATGCAATGAAATGAAATGCGTGATGCTTGCAATTACTTTCCTAATGCATGGGAGATATTGAATGAAGATGCATGCGAGATGAGACGTTAATGCTTATTTTTGATTTGCGACACAGAAAAGTATTAATGCGATGATGTGATATGGACGGACGACGGAATGAGTGGGTGAATGAATGAACGAATGTGCATTTTGAATGAGGATAACGTAAATTGCATCACTTGATGATTTTTCATGATTATGAGCGAATGAAATACCATAGGGATGATAATTGTTTTTTTTACAGAATTTTGTTTTATGTAATGCATGATGCCATGATGCAAAGTGCGGATGATGATTGCTTTTCGTTTTATTTTTGAACTATGAAATGGAGTGCCTGATACTAACAATTATTTTTAGTGCGTGGAAAGATATGATTCTTATGAAAATGCATGCGAAATGAGATGTTTATTTGATTATTTTTTGTAATGCAAAGAAAAAATGCATGTAGTATGTTTTCTAAAAAAACTTGTGGAAAATAATAATTTTTGATTTTTCTTGATTTTTGGTTTTTTTTTTGAAAAAAGACGGTATGCACTAATACTTGTTTGAATGCAAGTGCAATGCAATATGTATGATTTCATGTTTGTCTTGGTGCCGGGAATCACGGTGTACTATGTCTTGCCATAGGTTTAACGGTGGATTTTGATTATTTTTTCCTTTGAAACACAACAAGGTTAGAATCAATAAGCGAAACAAAGCACATTCCATGCATTCAAACTTAAACAAACTCACACCTCGGAGTATACGCTGTTTCACTTTTGATTCCACATCGTGCCTATGACAAGATTCTTTGTCACCTTGGGATTCTCGGTAAACAAACTTTGATGAAATGCAAGGATGCATGCATGAACTGTAAAAGCTTCTGTTGGATGCAATGCGAGGATGCATGCAAAATGATGATGTTTTATGCATATGCAGATTAGGGCAAAACCCTTATTGGCATTAGTTCAAGTTTTTTTTTGTTTTTTTTTGAAAAATGCAAGCCGTACGTGGTTTCATATGGACCAAGTAAAAGAAAGGCTACAACGGCAGCTCTTTCTCTACTTTTTATTTGAAAAACCTCCTACTCTTTTTTGAAAACATGTCTATATTACCATGCAACACACAATTTGGTATGCCCCTTGTGTCCTACGAAGGTGGGGACCTAAGTTCTAGGACAACTCAAATGTTCCTCCCATGCGGGTTCTAGTCACTTCCTCACCAGGCTATCAGAGCTAATTCTCTTTCACAATAGCACCCACAACGATGGAACGCCATCTGGTGTGAGGCATCATGAAAGAGCATACTCTGGCTGAAACTTTCGTGAGAGTCGGAAGGACAACAGTCCAATTTCCAGTCACTACTCGTTTCCACTCTCCTAAGTTTTGTCAGACCTTGGGTTTTAGGCCCCTCTCAAAGCATAGTAAGCATAAGGTGTGAGTGTGTGCAGCAAGGGCATACCGCCTAAAACTACCCACATATACCCCACCTGCAAAGGAAAACCCAGAACAGTCCAAATAATAGCAGGTAATAACATGTCGTCTGCCCTAGGGTTCAATATCACAATACTAATAATCCAACCTAGGTTTCAGCGACAGTCATATGCACTGCTTACCTCAAGAAAGGGAGCGGAGAAGAAGGGATCATAATAGAATGGGAGGAAATGCATGTTTTTACCTTAAGAAAGGGAGCAGAGAATAGGGGACATGGGAATTGAGGAATGCATGAACATGGCATTGTGAACAAATAGAAAAGAAGTAAAACAAAGCTTTCAACTCAATTAATTTTAAAACCACACATCAAAGTTAACTAGGCTTGACCCTCTTTTTTTTTTTTTTTTTTAAAAAAAGTGTCCCCAGCAGAGTCGCCAGCTGTTGCACCCCAAAAAATCCGGTTCGGACTTCTCATTGTACAACGTGGAAAAGGTATGGAGCCGCCACCAATATTTTAATTTTACGACCAAAACATTGAAAAAAGGTCTTTTAGACAAGGCGGATGGTCTTTCGAAAACTAGAGATATGGGTTCGGGGGTCGGTTAGGCATGGGGAAGGTATTAGCACCCCGTACCTCCTTTCTACCGAAAGGGAACCTTTAATTAAATGTGTGGTTTGAAGTGTTGATTTGAAAATGCTTTTATTTTGCCTCTTTATTGAAAAGGGAGTGAGAAGACTTAATGAAAATTTTTATTTTTGGCGCTTGACGAGAGTTAGCCTCTCGCTCCTACGTATCTCCTGGTGCGATGGAGAATTCAAAGCTACGTAGTTCTTGTGTGTAGAAAATGTTTGTGGGTTGGTGTTTTTTAATGTAGGGGTTTTAGGACTGTGTGATCTGTGTTGGAGGACCACTGGGGGTCTGAAGGAGCACTGGGGCTCTGAAGGACCACAGTTCACTTATCTTAAAACGATGATTAACCCGGCCGTACGACCGACTTAATCCCCTACTTTGAAAATAAGACTTTTGCTTTTGAAATGAAGGAGATCTGTTTGTATATTCTTTAATTTTAGAAATTGTTTATTTTTGCGCTTGACAGGGGCGTGGCCCTGCTCCTACGTATCTCCGGGTGGAGAATCAAAGGCGACGTAGTTCTAGGTTTTCTAGAAAAAGGTTTTTTTTGTTTTTTTTTATCTTGTTAAATTGTGAAAATTGAGCTTTCATGATAATCAATTGAGCAAAGGCTCCAAGTGACCACCATTAGCACTCCATTGCTAATAATCATGCAAGCAAAGGCTTCACAAGACTACTAACAAAGTTTTGGTTTAATGAAAATCTTTTAAGAAAATTAGGCATCCATGATGATCAATTGAGCAAAGGCTCCAAGTGATCGCCAGTATGATTTTTTTCTTGAGCAACATTTGATGGTTAAAGTTAAGAAGAAAGAGAGATAACATGACGATCTAAATGTACAGCAAGGGATGGGGGTTGCATTTAGTAAATGGGTTAGAATATAGGGATGGGTGAAGTCCTTGGCTGGATGGTGCTTGCCAGTAAAACAGGAGGTGTAACTATTAATAATAATAATCAACTAATAAAATAACTCAAAGAAAGGTCAAGGGATTGCTATCTATCGACCGTTGATAAATAAAAATGAAATCTATAGAAACAAAGGGGTAATGGGTGTTACTTAAAAGAAAAGTGTGTGTGTGTATGTATTAAAATAGTACCTGAGGTATTCAATTTTATCTACTTCTAAAAAAGTAAGTAAAATGAAAACATAAATAAAGAACGGTGGGTTAGAAACCTTTATACTCATAACAGCAACATAAAAAGAAAGAAGAAGAAAAAATGGGATCTAAAAGCCCCAAAAAACCGTACCAGCATATCATAAGGAAGAGGAAAAAAAGGTCTTGAGAGGGAAGGGAGAAAGCGAGATACAAACAGGGAGAGAGGAAGATGGTTCTGAATCCTCTGACATGGATGAGATGGAAGAAGGGAGAGCAGATTGAAACAGCCGAGCTCGCGACTACAGACACGACGACGACGGCGAGCTGCGGATCAGTGATGGGGTAGCGGCGCATGGCGGTGTGACTGAGCTATCGCGGTGGTGCTCGTCACGGCGGTGGTGGTTGAACGCGGACGGGAGGAGTCCATCGCGGAGGGTGATTCCGTTTGCCGGTGGGGATCGCCGTCAGTGGCGGTCGGAAAAAAAAATCAGGTTCCTATCTTTCATGGGTATCTCATCCTTTTCCTTATTCTCTATTTGATATTTTGGTTCTTTCTTGGTTTGATTTTGGAGATGGTGGGTTTTTGATAACAGTCACTGTTTTGGTTTTGAAGGGGTGGTGGTAAATGGGTTTATTTACAAAAACTATTTTGTGGAGGTTGTTGGCGGTTGTGGGGGCGGTGCGCGGTGGTGGATGGCCGTGAGTTTGTGGTGGCTGTGGGTGGAGGTTTTGGTTGTGCTCTCCTCCAAAATTTCAGTTCCTCTCTCCGTTCCCTACCTTTTTAATCGATCCCCCCTTTTTTGTTTCCGTTTCTTTTTCCGTTTTCTCCTCTGTATATTGTTGTGTTAATTAATTAGTTTTTTTCTCTTTGTTACAGTGCCCCCTACGGCTCCCCCCCCCCTTGCTCTGTCTGTGGGTATGAATTTATAGTGTCTTTGGTGGTGTGGTGTAGGTGTGGTATTGAGCAGAGAAGCAAAACTCATGGGAGACAAGGGTACAAACTGTCTCTGAAACACAAGCAGCAGCAGGGCAGTTTGTTTTTTGCTCAAAATGGGAAGAGCAAAGAGACAAAGGAAAAGGGAAATGAGCTCTACTCTTGAAATAAGGGAACTGAACAGCAACAACACAGCACCACTCTCTTTCTTTGTATTTTGTTTTAAACATTTGTACTATTTTGCTTTTAATTTTTTGTTGTCTATATGTGTAGCAAAAGTTGACTTATGTATTTGTACCAAAAGAAAAACTGTTTATAAAAATAAAAAGTAATTTTTGAAATCTGATTTTTGTATAAAAATAATGATTGGTAAACTAATAAAAATACATGGATAACAATAATCGGTAACGAACAAACACGCGCGAACGATGAGACGCCCGCGCGCATGCGCTACGAGCATCACAACGCTCACACTACTAAAAATGATACACACAACAAACGAGAATAAAAATTGTACGAGATACATATTTTTGGGCTCTTTTGAAAACAAGAAAAATACCCATTAAAATTGGGCATTCACAACAATACAATTTTCAATTAGGCGGACAAAATTGGGGTATTACACTCTTCAAAAGTGCCTCTTGAATTTTCACCATTATCAATATTAATTATTATTTGGAAATTCTAATTAAATACCCAACATTGATTCATCCATTTTTTTTATAGGCAATGTTGGTAGGGGTGGGGGAAATGTTAGTTTCCCGGGTTTGAACTCGGAACCTCATTCTTCCATTCATTTGGTGCACTCCTTCGATAGCTCTTAGCTCGCCAACTGAATATATCTATCGGTTTGGGAAAAATCGCAAATAAAAAAAAGCAAGAAAAAAGGGTTCATCGCGGATACAAATAAATGTTGATTTATCCCGATATCTTTGACAAAATTGCAAAACAGAGGGCAGAATCCAGAAGAACTTAACAAAAAGCCATAATTAATTCAATGTGAATACAGCGTGTCAAGCTCACCACTTGTTATTTATTTATTTCTATTAATTGTTGAAGGAATTGGATTGCGTTGATGATTATTTCACGGATAGCAGCGTTAACAACACTATAATTTTATCTTAGTATACGCACGGGTGATACTGTAAGATCGGTGTATTGCCATGAAGTCATAATAGTAATTTGGAAGATAATCATAAATTGTGAACAATGTCCAAAATGTATGATTTGAAATTCAAAGTGGAAAGAGATAGATATTATGTCATATAAGATACAAATGAAAATTATATCGAGTCGAAGAAATTAAAGGAGATTGACAATCAGAATTACATTGATCCATAATAATGTATTTAGACATTAGAGGTAAAATATGCATCCCCGTTGACACTCCCATTTGCATCCTCATTGGCCCTCCCGTTGACGCTCTCGTTACCTCTCTGGTTGCCACTCCCGTTGCAGCTACCATTGCCAGTCTCTCGTTGTCGCTCCCATTGCCACATGTTAACTCATATATTTCTATATGATTTAATATTAATTAAATCATATTTGTTTAATTATAAGTAATTATTTTGTAAAGTTTGATAGTGGCTAAAGTTGTATTTATATAATAATTCTTAGTGGTTAAATTGATTGATTTGAATAGTTTTAATAAAGAGATTATAGTAAATAATAAATTTTAGATAGAGTAAAAATGAAGAAAAAAGAAAATAAGAATTTTTAAAATATGCACTCACGTTGGCGCTCTCCTTGTCTCTCTTGTTCCCACTCCTGTTCTCGTTGTCGCTCTCGTTGTCGATTCCATTGCCAGTCTCGCATTGCCGCTCTCGTCGTGTTGCAAATTTTGTCATTTAGCGATGAATTTACTAAAATAGTTCTGTTGCAAAAAGTTAAAACAAATTCGGTATCTTCTTATAATATTAATAATGGAGTAAAAGGTAAAATATGCAGCCCCGTCACTCTCGTTTCCTCTCTTGTTGGCACTCCCGTTGGTGCTCTCGTTGGCTCTCTTGTTGGCACTCTCGTTGTCGCTCTCGTTGCCGATCTCGTTGTCAGTCTCTCGTTGCTGCTCTTGTTGCCACATGTTTCTCATTTTTCTATATGATTTAATATTACAATTGTTAGTGGTTAAATTGATTTTATTTATTACATGACAAATTTGATAAATTTGATTGATTTTAGTACTTTTAATAGAGATTATAATAAATAGTAAATTTTAAATTATTTAATTATTGAGTGTAATATTAATTTAATAATTTATTTTTTTGGAATAAATAATTTTGAAACTATTGTTAGAGGTATGGTTTTTTTTTTTACAATTGGTAGTAGTTAAATTGATTAATTTTAGTAGTTTGAGTAAATTATAGAAATAGTTAAAAAAAATTTATGATTTTAGTGAAAAAAAATGGACAAAAAATTGATTATTTTATGGAAAGGAAAATTGAAAAAAAAGTTGTTTTTAAAATTCTGCTGTTTGTTTGTCCCTTTGCTGCGTCTATTGCAGCTTCTGATTGCAGTTTTCAATCAATTTTTGCTCCTCACTTTGTTTTCCCTCTATCGTTGCCACTCCCGTTGCCTCTCCCGTTGGAGCTTTTATTACCAATCCCATTTGGCGCTCTTGTTTCCACTCCCGTTGGCACTCCCGTTGGCATTTTACTCCTTTTTAGTAATTATAAAATAGTTATTTGGTAATTTTTGGTAGTGGTTAAATTGATTGATTTTAACAAAAGTAGTTAAATTGATTAGTTTTAGTAGTTATTTTGTAATTTTTGGTACGGGTTAAAGTTTTTTACAATTCTCTTTTTGACAACGGATAGTGACTAATTGATTTGTAGTGACTAATTGTTTTATTAATTTTAGTAGTTTGAGTAGATTATAAATATAGTGAATAATTGATTTATAGTGACTAATTGTTTTTATAAAAATATTGACAAACGATTTCTAAAAAAAAATTAAAAATACAGTGAATAAATTTTTTTTAAAAAATTCATTTCTTTTTAGTTTTTTTAAAATTCAGTTTTTTTAAATAATCAGTTTTTAAAAAAAAATAAAAAAACTGTATTGGTATTGTAGCGTGCCAGAATTAGTACTATAGCATATTGTGGCGCGTCAGAATTTGCACCGTAGCGTACTGTTGAGGTACTGTAACATTTTGTCTTTATGTGGTGAATTGTCTATTTTACCCTTAAATTATAATAAATATCAAAATTTCGTGATATTTAAAAATGTAAATTACTGGCACGTGTGTTTATTATATCGAAACTAGAGGGACGATGGTGAAGAGTTTCTGAGAGAGATTTTGCTGTTGCAGACACCACCAGCTTTCTCTTCAGAAAGTGAAAATGATTATTCACTTCAGAAAGTAAAAAGTAATAGCTCTAATTTAATAGTGTCAAAAAAAGGTTCTGAGTATAATAATTGTAAAACGACAACAAGCTCAGCTTTCCCTAAGTGGGAACTGTAACTCCGTGTCTCATGGGTCCCACTTTGTATCTTTTCCCCATATAATAAAATGATCCAACAGCTCATAATATTATCAATTATTATATTATCAATTATATAGCATGAAAAACGAGTTATATGATTATATCGTGTCCTCATCCCGAGATATTCTCTATTTACTGGGCAATTCTAATAGGGAAGAGATAGACACATGAAATAAAATAATATTATTTTTAAAATAATATTATATTATTTTATTTTATTTTATTTAATGAGTCTATTTCTCTTTTACTGAAATCGTCGAGTAACTGGAAATTATTATTTAATATTTAAAAATAATATTTAATAAAATAATATTATTTAAAAATAATATTATCAATTATTATAGCATGAAAAACGAGTTATATCGTGTCCCCATCCCCCGTACCTATCAAGCTATCACCCTATTATTATATTATCAATTATTATATATTATCGCTATAACTATAACTTCTCCTACTCTGTGCAAATCAAAAACACCACAAACAACAAACACATTGCAATGGAAGAGTCATGGGAGAATTGGCATCTTCATTCGGTAAAAACATTATTCATTTTTTTCGACCATTATACATACATTAATTATGATGATTATTTCAATTAATTGTTTCATAAATTAAAGAAAATGTGTTATTTATTTATTTGTTTTAATTGATTGTTGAAGGAATTGGATTGCGTTGATGATTATTTCACGGATAGTTGCGTTAACAACACTGAAGGTGAAGAGTTTCTTAGAGAGATTTTGCAGTTGCAGCAACCACCAGCTTTCTCTTCCGAAAGTGAAAGTGATTATTCACTTCAAATACTAAACAATCCCGTTTCTGTTGTAAACGACGTCGTTTTAGCATCGTTGGATTTGGAGCAACAGGAGGAGGGTAATTTGGTAAAAAGAAATAGCTCTAATTCAATAGTGTCACAACAAAGTCAACAACAAAGTCAACAAGGTTCTAATAATAATAATAATTGTAAAACGACACGTTCGTCTTCACCAAAGACATACATTTTGTCTTTTGATAACTCAACTATGATATCAGCTACTCCTGAACCTGAACCTAAACGTGATTCTACTTCTAAACGGATCCGTGATGAAACACAAAACGTTGAAGAAACGAAAAGCATGGTGAAGAAAGCTAGAAGCAGATCTCAGACGACGGATCACATTATGGCAGAGAGAAAAAGGAGACAAGAACTGACTGAGAGGTTCATTGCACTCTCAGCCACGATTCCCGGTGTGAGCAAGGTAATTTAATTTAATTCAATTTATTTTGTTTATGTTTTTTTTTTTCGATAAGCAATTGATTTATTGAAAATGAGTATTAGGAGTGCTGAAGACCACTATTACAAAGAGTTAATACAATGTAAAACATTATGCCACTAAAAATTGACTGAATAGCTCGATCGACTACCCGGCCTATAAATAAACCATTGCCGAGAAATACATAAGATAAAAGAGTCGTTAAACTTAATTTACGTTGAAAATGTGTTGTTAAAGATCGACACCTTATACCTTCTTTTTGACAAAGATGACACCTTATACACGGGTTTTTCGTTTAATATTAGTTGTGCCTTCCTGTATTATTTTTCCCAAAGGTTGTCAAAATCGGACCGGACCGGGCGGTTCGACCGGTTGAACTGGGAACCGGACCCCTATCCGGTTCAGTTGAACCCCAAAACCAGATTGCTGAAGAACTGGGAATTGAACCGGAAAACCGGCCAAAAACCGGAAACCGGCCAGAAACCGAACAGAAAACCGGATTTTTCTTATTTTTCTTAAAAAATGGTATATCATGTTGATTTTGGAAAAAAAATGATAAATGATGTTGAATTTTGGTATATGAGATATTTTTTATACATTTTTATAATTAAATTGATAAAATAAATAAATAATTAAAAAATAAATGTGTACACTAATATTACTATGAGGGTATTTACATTATACTAGTATCTAACTATCAATGATTGTTGAATATTATAATTTTATTATGTCATACTATGATATTTTTTTGTTTTTTATCCTTTATATATTGTAAAAAATATATTAAATAATGTATTTAATTAATTTCGGTTCAACCCCCGATTCAACCGGTTCAACCAAAGAACCCCTGAACCGCTACCTCTGCCGGCTCAATGTCCGGTCCGATTTTGATTACCCTGATGTTTCCCCATTAATGCTACTTCTTGTCTATTGTCTCCTATGTACTATTTTAATATTGAAAACATCAAATAGATCTTAATAAAAAAAAAACTAAATTTGTCAAAATATATATTGAAAGTTATTATTATTTCTTTAAACTCAAAACACTTATATACAAATACTTATAAATAGTGTTTATACCCTTGCGATGCACGAGGTCGGCTAAATTTAGATTGTGTTGTATATATATATATATATATATATATATATATATATATATATATATATATATATATATATATATATATATATATATATATATATTCACCTCGTCTACCACAATATTAATCTAGCTACTCATTTGAGTAGTAGAAGCAATAAATAATTAATAAAATAATAGTACCTTAGAAAACTTCAGAGTAGTATGTAGTATTGCACGGAAGACTTAAATGGAAAGGAATTGAAGTGAAGGGCGTGGAAGAGAGAGAGAGAAACACCAAATGAAAGGAAAGTTTATTTTCAGTGATATCTTACAAGTGGTTCTTAAGTGATAGTTGAGTTGTGATTACAACTGAGACTTAATTGCCTTATATAGAAAACTTAAAGCTTACTACTTAAGCCAGTAAAGACTAACTATTACAACCGGTAACCGGTAAAAGAAAAAGAAAACAGTAAAAGTAGAAAAATAAAAAACATCATAATTAATGCCGGGTACACTTGGGGCCCCATCGACGCACTAAAAATGACAGCAAAGCTAAAAACAAAATTACATAGTAGAAGCATTATTACTTAGTGGAAGAATTTCTCTCCACTATCTCTCCATTATCTCCAATTGTGGAAATATGAAAAGGATGTTTGCCGACACATGGAATCATTATTGCCGACACCAATTAATTAATTAATTAATTAATTTTTGTCTTTTCCTTTATTCTTCTGTTGAATCATGGCTTCAATCAGAGAGTCCCAATAATCTTCTGGGGAAGGTTCTGGCTGAGATTCTCCAGCTAAAGATTCAAAAATGTTTGAATCCATGGATCCATGCGATGAACTTGTCTTCATAGAAGAATTGGTTTTCATAGAAACAATTTCTTCATTAACTTCAAAAGTTTTGAAGAATTGATTTTTCATATGGTCCAGAGTCCTAGCCATAATTTTTTCCTCAGATTCATTAGGATGAATCTTTTGATAATAATTTTTTAAATGGGCCATATCAAGACCCTGACCGAATTTTTCTTTTGGAATCTTTTGGTTTTCATCAATAGCTTCTTTGATTTTTTCTTCCATTTTATAGAGATCTTCGTCGTCAATTTTATTCCACCATTTTAAGAAGAAATGTCTTCTAAGGATTGGATCATTGTAATTGTTCCTAGTCATGGTAATTGCCCATCTCCAAATCCAAGGAATTTGAAATTTAATAAAGAAAAAACAAGGTCCTTGTCCCGTGATCATTTTTGAAGCATTTTTCAAAAATAAAGGATTATGATCACACCATGAATTATATAAATTCAATAAATTTTCTGGTAAGATTTCTATTGAAGGACCAATTTTCCTCCACCAATTAAAAAACCATTGTGGTATTGGTTTGGCCAGAATTTCTGGGTTAGCACTGAAAAACCATGAGTGCTTATTCTTTAGATTTTGATAATAAAATGCCAAAGTAAATGCTTGGATATAATCCCAATAATTGAAGTGAACATTTTTTCCTTCAGCAATTTTAATTGCCTTGTCTCCATTTGGATTTAAACCCCATTCTCTGGGTGTCAATATCTTATTGATATGACATTTACTGTAATTAATGAAATTATCATGATTATTATTCTGATAATAATGAGTTATAGTTACTGATTCAGTAACTCGAAGTAAAACTTCTAAATGAGGTCTAGACTTACCATTAAGTCCAGGATATCCTCTAGATTCGAGGTATCTTGTTTTAATTGACCATCCATCATTAGAAGTCAATTCCATATCATCTTCTTCGACATACATTATGTCTTCAGTGATTGGATTTTTACAATATTCTGTGACTTCATTAACAGGATTATCATTAATCACTGTATCTCTGTACGAATTTGTTTTACTTGAAGAAGGTATATCTTCTTTCTTTTGTGACCCTGTTAATTGTAACAGGTTTCTGCTTCTATGAACAGTAGTCCAATCCCCTATTAGAGGAATGTTTGATTCTTGATAGGGCAGCATATTGTTGCTCCTATTTCTTCCACCACCTCGGCCACCACGGCCACGGCCTCTACCCCTATTGGGGGATGTCATTTCCCTGCAAAAATTCACGGGTTAAAATTTTAGTAAAAGAATTATTTTCTCTAATAAAACATATTTGTTTTTCTTTTTTAGAAAGAATGCTTTTCATTTCATTAAGAATCCTAGTATGAGGATCAGTAACAAAATTAAAAGTTATTGCTTCATTTTTAATAATAGTAGTGATACCATTTTGGTCAATATTGATAGGCATCAAACTTTGCAAAAAAGGAGTACCTAAAATAATCCTGTGAGTTAAATTTTTAACTAGAATAAATTGAGTTGGTAAACAAATATTTTGATTGCAAATATAAGTATTAGAAAGTTTATAATTAACTTTCAATCTACTTCCACCAGCTTGAGTGAGAGCTTGAGTAGTCTTTTCAAAATATTTTGTAGGAATAATATTTTCCTGGATACAATTAAGATCAGCACCACTATCAACTAGGGCTATCTCATTTTCTAAAATAAAATTTTTATTAATAACCAAAGTTACTTTCACAAACCATTTTTGTGAAGTTACTCTGTCTAATACAGATAAATAACTCTCACTAGTATCATTGATGCTAGTAGGAATTATGGAAGAAATATTAGAAGGAATTTCCTTCATTTTTTCAGGAATTTCTAAAGAAGAAATTCTAAGAGATAAATTGGCATTATCTTTTTTAATCTGAGCAGTTTCAGATTTTAAGAATTTTATTTCTCTTTTCAAATCATTAGTAGAAACAGGAGTTTCTTTAACGTTTGATTGTCTAAATCTAGACAAAGCCTCACTTATCTGGTAAGGTGCATCTATGATTAGAGGCGTTTCTTTTTTTGGAATTTTCCTTGATTAGGAATTCCATCATCTTTTTCCTCAGAATATTGTCTGTAATAGACTCCAAAATTTTTAGAGTTTCTTCTTGTTCTTCATTAAGAACATTTAATCCGTTCATTTCAACAATGGATTTCCAATAATTCAAGTTATTGCATTGACAGCTATTGTTGTCAATATCAGAATCTGAAGAAGTATCATCATTGATACATTCTATGTCATCACTAGGAGAGTCTTGTTCTGATTCAGAACTGATTAATAGAACTTTTTCTAATTGAGTCCTTAATTGTTCATCCTCCAAGGCGTTCAAGGCTTTTTTAGTCCAGCATTGGTTGGCATAATGTCCAGCCTTGCCACATTTGTGACAAGCAATATTCATTTTCTGGGCTTTCCTCTTTCCTTTATTTTGGAAAGGTTCATCCTGCTTGGACCTGTTTTTATGAGAATTTTTGGGATTTTTCTTATTAGAAGAATTATATATATCCTTTTTATAAGCTTTATTATTAAAACTTTTTTTCTGTTTATTTAAACCAGGTGGTTTATCTATGTCAAAAGCAAATTGTTCACAAAATTCACCTAATTGATGTTTTTCAGAAAGCTTTTGTTTCTTTAATTGATTTTTTAATTTTATGTCATTACATAAGGATAATCCTTCATTAACACATGTGCTAATGATTTGACCATAGGTTAAATTAGCATAGTCAATATTTATGCCATCACAATTAACCCTTAAAGATTGTCTTACCTTCTCAGCAAAAAGATGGGGTAAACCGTCTACAAATTTAGACTTCCAATGAATAGAGTCAGGATTGGATAATTGAAAAACTCTAGACAAGAAAGTATCCTTATACCATCTAAAATGCGTCAAAGAAGGACACCTTAAATTTTGTAAAAGAGTTTGTAGTTTTTCCGCTATGGGAACAGTCGCTCCTACAAAATTTTGTAAGATAGATAAACACAGTGTATAAACTGCATCTTCTTCATTAGTAGTAATAGTATTACCACTACTTGATTCTGTTTTCACAACTACCTTTTTGTGACTTAGAATCTCTTGTTTTTGAGATATGGTGACATAATTATCCCACCAACCTCTTAATTGGCCGACAAATCCTGTGGCTATAAATTGAGCAATAGAACCATCGCTATTACCATGCTGTTTACAAACAGTAGAATACATAATCATTCTATGTATCATATCTATGATTTGTTTATCATTTAAACCATCGATATTCCATTCATAAATGGATTTACCAGAATAAGAATTCTGATAATTATCATTTTCTTCAAAAAGAAGATCTTGAGGAGAAGGCCTTTTATAGTAATATTTTTCTACAGCCCTAGTAGTATAAATAGGATTTATACTATTCTCTTTATTGATATCTTGATTAGCAAACATTTTTGTTAAATCATTAATATTTTCATCATCTGAAGTATTTCCAGGAGTACCGAAAATATCTTTTTCAGATAAAACACTTAAGTTAAGATTCTTAAGCTTTTGTTCAAGAATATGAACAAATTCATTTGTATTATCCTCCATTTTAAAACCTGATATAAGTAAAGGAGGTTGAACCAAAGGAACCTCTGCAACTACTGATGCCTTACCTTTGTTCATTTTTTCTAAAATTAATTTCTGTTGAGAAATTTGGTTTTCAAACATCTCTTTTAAGGATAATAAATCTTTCTCAAGAGAAACAATTTGTTCTCCTAAACAATTCAGAAAAACATTGGTATAATTCTGGGTTCTAACTAAAGAACTTAATTCCTTGATAGTAACATGGTTACCTTCTATACCTTTGAGAAAAGTAAAAGATCTTGCTTCTATATCTTTTCCTTCTAAGGTTTTACCTATATTTAGGTCTCTATTTGTTGGAGGGAAAAAAGAACTCATTTTTTCTCCTTTTATTGTTTCCCAATCATGTGGTTTGAGGATCAAAACTTCTTTCTGAACCTTCTTAACAAAATAATTTGCAAACCATTTGACAAAAGGAACATAATCCTGAATTACGGTCATTTCTTCATAATAATCATCTTTAAACTTATTTTGTTCATAAGATGAAAACTTCTTAAAATACCATTGCCTAAATTCGGCATACTTTTCTAATTGAAATTCTCCACTGATGAGCTCTCTCATCTTACTCCCTGGGGAGAAATCTATTTTAGAGCTCATGGTAAATTAAAACTCATTTCTGACTGTGTAGGTGATTCCCTACTTTGAGAATTATTCTTCTAATAAATTCCATGGGGAATTCTATTCTCACTAATTCTAATATTTTCTACAGTTTCTATCTCGTCTATTTGTTGAGATACAGAGGTTCTAGGTATTTCACTAGGAGTTGTATAAAACTCACTGGCAGAATGTCTTGCTGAAATACTTCTAGGTATTTTAATAGTTCTTTGGGGATTAAATTTTATTTCTATGTCCCCTTCATTGGTTTCAATGATTTGATCTATATTCCTATTCATGATAGGTCTAGGTTCTATGGCTTGGGGTAAAGACCATGTTTCTGGGAAATTTATTTCTTCCCATCTAATCAGTTTATTAGTAACTATATTAGAGGTCAACAAATTTGTTTGGACCAGAGTAGTAGTTCCTGGAAAGGAGGCTTGCTTAACTTTTGGGTTAAGTGTACTCAAAACTTTAAAATAAACTCTATAACATATTGCTATAAGCTCACTACCTGGGTTAAAATTATAACCACTGGTATGTATAGTAAGCTGCAAAGCATCTAAAATATTTTTATCAGATAAAGATAAGCATAAATTTGGTGCTACATCAAAGTAGACAGGACCATGGCATAGGCTGGTTTCTATTAAAGCAGCTAGAGAGGATTTAAAGTCTCTACTTCTTCCATCTCTAACATATGCCATTATACTAGCATTTAACCCTGATAAGGTTAAAGGTTTGAAAGCAATTTGTATAAGTCCAATATGGACAAACTTGTAATCTTTAAAAGGGAGTAAATCTTTTTTAATCTACCACATATGAATTGAAAAACTTCACCCTGGGAGACTTTAAATCCTCTCTAGCTGCTTTAATAGAAACCAGCTTATGCCATGGTCCTGTCTACTTTGATGTAGCACCAAATTTATGCTTATCTTTATCTGATAAAAATATTTTAGATGCTTTGCAGCTTACTATACATACAAGTGGTTATAATTTTAACCCAGGTAGTGAGCTTATAGCAATATGTTATAGAGTTTATTTTAAAGTTTTGAGTACACTTAACCCAAAAGTTAAGCAAGCCTCCTTTCCAGGAACTACTACTCTGGTCCAAACAAATTTGTTGACCTCTAATATAGTTACTAATAAACTGATTAGATGGGAAGAAATAAATTTCCCAGAAACATGGTCTTTACCCCAAGCCATAGAACCTAGACCTATCATGAATAGGAATATAGATCAAATCATTGAAACCAATGAAGGGGACATAGAAATAAAATTTAATCCCCAAAGAACTATTAAAATACCTAGAAGTATTTCAGCAAGACATTCTGCCAGTGAGTTTTATACAACTCCTAGTGAAATACCTAGAACCTCTGTATCTCAACAAATAGACGAGATAGAAACTGTAGAAAATATTAGAATTAGTGAGAATAGAATTCCCCATGGAATTTATTAGAAGAATAATTCTCAAAGTAGGGAATCACCTACACAGTCAGAAATGAGTTTTAATTTACCATGAGCTCTAAAATAGATTTCTCCCCAGGGAGTAAGATGAGAGAGCTCATCAGTGGAGAATTTCAATTAGAAAAGTATGCCGAATTTAGGCAATGGTATTTTAAGAAATTTTCATCTTATGAACTAAATATGTCTAAAGATGATTATTATGAAGAAATGACCGTAATTCAGGATTATGTTCCTTTTGTCAAATGGTTTGCAAATTATTTTGTTAAGAAGGTTTAGAAAGAAGTTTTGATCCTCAAACCACATGATTGGGAAACAATAAAAGGAGAAAAAATGAGTTCTTTTTTCCCTCCAACAAATAGAGACCTAAATATAGGTAAAACCTTAGAAGGAAATGATATAGAAGCAAGATCTTTTACTTTTCTCAAAGGTATAGAAGGTAACCATGTTACTATCAAGGAATTAAGTTCTTTAGTTAGAACCCAGAATTATACCAATGTTTTTCTGAATTGTTTAGGAGAACAAATTGTTTCTCTTGAGAAAGATTTATTATCCTTAAAAGAGATGTTTGAAAACCAAATTTCTCAACAGAAATTAATTTTAGAAAAAATGAACAAAGGTAAGGCATCAGTAGTTGCAGAGGTTCGTTTGGTTCAACCTCCTTTACTTATATCAGGTTTTAAAATGGAGGATAATACAAATGAATTTGTTCATATTCTTGAACAAAAGCTTAAGAATCTTAACTTAAGTGTTTTATCTGAAAAAGATATTTTCGGTACTCCTGGAAATACTTCAGATGATGAAGATATTAATGATTTAACAAAAATGTTTGCTAATCAAGATATCAATAAAGAGAATAGTATAAATCCTATTTATACTACTAGGGCTGTAGAAAAATATTACTATAAAAGGCCTTCTCCTCAAGATCTTCTTTTTGAAGAAAATGATAATTATCAGAATTCTTATTCTGGTAAATCCATTTATGAATGGAATATTGATGGTTTAAATGATAAACAAATCATAGATATGATACATAGAATGATTATGTATTCTACTGTTTGTAAACAGCATGGTAATAGCGATGGTTCTATTGCTCAATTTATAGCCACAGGATTTGTCGGCCAATTAAGAGGTTGGTGGGATAATTATGTCACCATATCTCAAAAACAAGAGATTCTAAGTCACAAAAAGGTAGTTGTGAAAACAGAATCAAGTAGTGGTAATACTATTACTACTAATGAAGAAGATGCAGTTTATACACTGTGTTTATCTATCTTACAAAATTTTGTAGGAGCGACTGTTCCCATAGCGGAAAAACTACAAACTCTTTTACAAAATTTAAGGTGTCTTTCTTTGACCCATTTTAGATGGTATAAGGATACTTTCTTGTCTAGAGTTTTTCAATTATCCAATCCTGACTCTATTCGTTGGAAGTCTAAATTTGTAGACGGTTTACCCCATCTTTTTGCTGAGAAGGTAAGACAATCTTTAAGGGTTAATTGTGATGGCATAAATATTGACTATGCTAATTTAACCTATGGTCAAATCATTAGCACATGTGTTAATGAAGGATTATCCTTATGTAATGACATAAAATTAAAAAATCAATTAAAGAAACAAAAGCTTTCTGAAAAACATCAATTAGGTGAATTTTGTGAACAATTTGCTTTTGACATAGATAAACCACCTGGTTTAAATAAACAGAAAAAAAGTTTTAATAACAAAGCTTATAAAAAGGATATATATAATTCTTCTAATAAGAAAAATCCCAAAAATTCTCATAAAAACAGGTCCAAGCAGGATGAACCTTTCCAAAATAAAGGAAAGAGGAAAGCCCAGAAAATGAATATTGCTTGTCACAAATGTGGCAAGGCTGGACATTATGCCAACCAATGCTGGACTAAAAAAGCCTTGA
This sequence comes from Astragalus membranaceus, assembly GCA_039519185.1. Classification (NCBI taxonomy): domain Eukaryota; kingdom Viridiplantae; phylum Streptophyta; class Magnoliopsida; order Fabales; family Fabaceae; genus Astragalus; species Astragalus membranaceus. Next base: position 20,021,321 of record CM076850.1, on the reverse strand, counting down.
ACGCCTTGGAGGATGAACAATTAAGGACTCAATTAGAAAAAGTTCTATTAATCAGTTCTGAATCAGAACAAGACTCTCCTAGTGATGACATAGAATGTATCAATGATGATACTTCTTCAGATTCTGATATTGACAACAATAGCTGTCAATGCAATAACTTGAATTATTGGAAATCCCTTGTTGAAATGAACGGATTAAATGTTCTTAATGAAGAACAAGAAGAAACTTTAAAAATTTTGGAGTCTATTACAGACAATAGTCTGAGGAAAAAGATGATGGAATTCCTAATCAAGGAAAATTCCAAAAAAGAAACGCCTCTAATCATAGATGCACCTTACCAGATAAGTGAGGTTTTGTCTAGATTTAGACAATCAAACGTTAAAGAAACTCCTGTTTCTACTAATGATTTGAAAAGAGAAATAAAATTCTTAAAATCTGAAACTGCTCAGATTAAAAAAGATAATGCCAATTTATCTCTTAGAATTTCTTCTTTAGAAATTCCTGAAAAAATGAAGGAAATTCCTTCTAATATTTCTTCCATAATTCCTACTAGCATCAATGATACTAGTGAGAGTTATTTATCTATATTAGACAGAGTAACTTCACAAAAATGGTTTGTGAAAGTAACTTTGGTTATTAATAAAAATTTTATTTTAGAAAATGAGAGAGCCCTAGTTGATAGTGGTGCTGATCTTAATTGTATCCAGGAAAATATTATTCCTACAAAATATTTTGAAAAGACTACTCAAGCTCTCACTCAAGCTGGTGGAAGTAGATTGAAAGTTAATTATAAACTTTCTAATACTTATATTTGCAATCAAAATATTTGTTTACCAACTCAATTTATTCTAGTTAAAAATTTAACTCACAGGATTATTTTAGGTACTCCTTTTTTGCAAAGTTTAATGCCTATCAATATTGACCAAAATGGTATCACTACTATTATTAAAAATGAAGCAATAACTTTTAATTTTGTTACTGATCCTCATACTAGGATTCTTAATGAAATGAAAAGTATTCTTTCTAAAAAAGAAAAACAAATATGTTTTATTAGAGAAAATAATTCTTTTACTAAAATTTTAACCCGTGAATTTTTGCAGGGAAATGACATCACCCAATAGGGGTAGAGGCCGTGGCCGTGGTGGCCGTGGTGGTGGAAGAAATAGGAGCAACAATATGCTGCCCTATCAAGAATCAAACATTCCTCTAATAGGGGATTGGACTACTGTTCATAGGAGCAGAAACCTGTTACAATTAACAGTGTCACAAAAGAAAGAAGATATACCTTCTTCAAGTAAAACAAATTCGTACAGAGATACAGTGATTAATGATAATCCTGTTAATGAAGTCACAGAATATTGTGAAAATCCAATCACTGGAGACATAATGTATGTCGAAGAAGATGATATGGAATTGACTTCTAATGATGAATGGTCAATTAAAACAAGATACCTCGAATCTAGAGGATATCCTGGACTTAATGGTAAGTCTAGACCTCATTTAGAAGTTTTACTTCGAGTTACTGAATCAGTAACTATAGCTCATTATTATCAGAATAATAATCCTGATAATTTCATTAATTACAGTAAATGTCATATCAATAAGATATTGACACCCAGAGAATGGGGTTTAAATCCAAATGGAGACAAGGCAATTAAAATTGCTGAAGGAAAAAATGTTCACTTCAATTATTGGGATTATATCTAAGCATTTACTTTGGCATTTTATTATCAAAATCTAAAGAATAAGCACTCATGGTTTTTCAGTGCTAACCCAGAAATTCTGGCCAAACCAATACCACAATGGTTTTTTAATTGGTGGAGGAAAATTGGTCCTTCAATAGAAATCTTACCAGAAAATGTATTGAATTTATATAATTCATGGTGTGATCATAATCCTTTATTTTTGAAAAATGCTTCAAAAATGATCACGGGACAAGGACCTTGTTTTTTCTTTATTAAATTTCAAATTCCTTGGATTTGGAGATGGGCAATTACCATGACTAGGAACAATTACAATGATCCAATCCTTAGAAGACATTTCTTCTCAAAATGGTGGAATAAAATTGACGACGAAGATCTCCATAAAATGGAAGTAAAAATCAAAGAAGCTATTGATGAAGACCAAAAGATTCCAAAAGAAAAATTTGGTCAGGGTCTTGATATGGCCCATTTAAAAAATTATTATCAAAAGATTCATCCTAATGAATCTGAGGAAAAAATTATGGCTAGGACTCTGGACCATATAAAAAATCAATTCTTCAAAACTTTTGAAGTTAATGAAGAAATTGTTTCTATGAAAACCAGTTCTTCTATGAAGACAAGTTCATCGCATGGATTCAAACATTTTTGAATCTTTAGCTGGAGAATCTCAGCCAGAACCTTCCCCAGAAGATTATTGGGACTCTCTGATTGAAGCCATGATTCAACAGAAGAATAAAGGAAAAGACAAAAATTAATTAATTAATTGGTGTCGGCAATAATGATTCCATGTGTCGGCAAACATCCTTTTCATATTTCCACAATTGGAGATAATGGAGAGATAGTGGAGAGAAATTCTTCCACTAAGTAATAATGCTTCTACTATGTAATTTTGTTTTTAGCTTTGCTGTCATTTTTAGTGCGTCGATGGGGCCCCAAGTGTACCCGGCATTAATTATGATGTTTTGTATTTTTCTACTTTTACTGTTTTCTTTTTCTTTTACCGGTTACCGGTTGTAATAGTTAGTCTTTACTGGCTTAAATAGTAAGCTTTAAGTTTTCTATATAAGGCAATTAAGCCTCAGTTGTAATCACAACTCAACTATCACTTAAGAACCACTTGTAAGATATCACTGAAAATAAACTTTCCTTTCATTTGGTGTTTCTCTCTCTCTCTCTCTCTTCCACGCCCTTCACTTCAATTCCTTTCCATTTAAGTCTTCCGTGCAATACTGCATACTACTCTGAAGTTTTCTAAGGTGCTATTGTTTTATTAATTATTTATTGCTTATATATATATATATATACACCCACTTGAAAAATAGAAGGTGTAAGTTAGCAAACATCCACCTTTCTACTTGGACCAAAGGCCAACTTCTACATTTAAAAAGCTAATTTAGTTTGTGGGTAATAATGTAATTTTGAAATATAATTTGAAATTTTTAATTTCTCTTTCTTCATCCATTTAATGTGTTGTTCTTGTATTTATAATTTTTTTACGGTATAATATACTATTTCTTCAGTAAAAAAAATACTATTAAAATTAAGCTGGAGAGATAATAGTTGTAATACGTCTTTCGTTTCATAATACATATCTTTTTAAGATTATTTAATGAGACTAATAATTTTTTTTCTTTTGATAAAAATATGGCTTAAATATGTTTTAGGCCCCTACAAATGATGCACTGGACTTTGTAAACGACAAATAAGATGAAACAACATTATTCCTAGCCCGCTTACCTATTGGAAATCTATCCTTTGGTACTATGCATAAAAAGTATTTAACAAAATTATCAACACGGCTCAGAAAAATAGAAACATTTGTATTTTTTAACAGCCAACCGTATATTGTATATTATATATTTTGAGTATTTAGAGTACTCACAATCTTTTATAGTCCATAATAGGCAACGGGTCAAAAAACCATTTCAAATTAGTCCACCATATAAAACATCCAGAATATAGGACAAACAAAACTCCACACGGTAACACTCTCTAAACCATGAAAAGTAGACCTACGGTGCTTATGACACCTATTTTCTGAAGATAGACTTCAAGGGATCGACACACCATTAATAGAAAAGGCATATGTACGTGAGTACATTTTCATTGAAAATAAGGCTTCAGGGAGTATCTTGAATTCCGCTTGAGAAGATATATACATGTTTCTGGATTCCTAGAGAACCCAGAAGACTACATGTCATACTATAATCAGACGGTTCCTATTGGAGGTTGGGAACCCCATAATAGATGACTGAAAAAAGGGTTGGGAGATCAAACACTAGGCCAAGCCACCTAAACACTGAATACCAAATGTGATACGAGAAATCACACAAAAGGAAGAGACACGGCGGCTCTCAATTTCTAGAGAGTCTCCATAAAAAATGCAAAATGTAACATCCAGCCCAAATAGAACCCCCTGCAAACGTCCGAGATGAGAGCCCATTTAGAAGTAAGCACCAAACAAAAGCCACAACCTTAGGAGAAAATACCTCCTTACGAGGGCAAATACCTGAAGTGGCAACCTTGCCATCGAAGACTGCCTGATAGAGAGAATCAAGTCTTACACCGATTTGACTGAGTATATCCTCCTACATTATACCCCACCCAAGCTCAACTATAAGGAGTTGGGAAAAATGAAAATGAGGATAAATGACAAGTGTTATATCAAGTGGCTTAGGAAAACACTTGATAATTTTTTTAAGCAAAAAGAATGAAGGAAACCCCACTAGTACCTTTGGATGAAAATCAACATCAAGAAGGAAAATGAGAACTTCCACCCGATTTTATTAAAAAAGAGAAAAGAAAAAGATGACAGAAAGAACCCAAGGAGGGGACTAGATCAATACCCTTGGCAAAAGGAAAGTAAAGTTAAAGCAGTAATAGAGAGCCCCTAGCAAAGCCCCTTAAAACACTCAATCCTAGAGATAATTATAAATGACTAGCTTGCAATAGTTAGAAGAAATTGTCCTTGAACGGGAAGTAAAACCTACAATTTTCTGGACCAAATTCTAGATTTGCTGGAATTTCTCTTAAAATGTGGTTAAGGCCTAACTCAACCCCACAAAACCGGCTTGAAATGTGAGGGATGCCTCCCACTTATAAACTCATTTTCAGGCCATATCACATCCGATGTGGGACTCTTAACACACCCCCCTCACGCCCAGGAATAGACATCTGGAGCGTGACCCGAGTGGCCCAGGAATAGACATCTGGAGCATGACCCAACAATGGATGGCCCAACGGATCTTGAATTGGCTTTGATACCATCTTAAAATGTGGTTAAGGCCTAACTCAACCCCACAAAACCGGCTTGAAATGTGAGGGATGCCTCCCATTTATAAACTCATTTTCAGGCCATATCACATCCGATGTGGGACTCTTAACAATTTCTAAGACTAACTTACAAAAGTTAGATAAAAAAGAGACGGAGACATAATTTGTCTTTGAGCGAGTATTATAACCAACCATTTTCTAAACCAGTTTCTTTTTTTTGCCGAAGTTTCTTTTTGAGTCTTCTTCTCACGAAAACACTTGATAATGAAATTAAACAATGTGATTAATGTGATTGAAAATAAAGTTTTGCTTCTTATTGTAATTATTAATAATTATTTTATTAGTTAAATTACATGATTTTGACCATCATGAAAAGGAAAAGTGATCTTGATAGGTTACTAAATCTTAATATTGAAATATTAAATATGTATGTATGATTAGACTAAGTCGGTATTGTGTCAATAATATATGACTTTCCTATACGCCATTTAACAAAAAATACTCACAAGTTAGTAGAAAGAATCAAATATTGGTTGGTAATTAATTTTATAATATTCTATTTTTATAGACGGACAAGGCATCTATTCTTCGAGCAGCAATAGATTATGTGAAACAGCTTCAAGAACGTGTTCAAGAACTAGAGAAACAAGACAAAAAAGATGTGGCATCTGTAATAGTCATCAACAAGAAACCTCATCTATTTGGAAATAACAATGAAGAGACAATTTCTTGTGAGACAAATTGTGATGATGATGATGTTGATGATTGTAACATTAATATTCTACCTGAGATTGATGCAAGAGTGATGGGGAAGGAGGTGCTCTTTGAAATTAATTGCGAGCAAGCGAATGGTATTGAGCTTAAATTACTTAACCACTTTGAAAATCTTCACCTCTTTGTCACTGGCAGCAGCGTCTTGCCTTTTGGAAATTCTGCTCTTTCCATCACTATTATTGCCCAGGTATATGTGCATTATGTTCTCTTTTTGTTTTCGTGATGAACACTGCTATTTAGTAATAATAACTTTTGTAAGAAATGTAAGAAATATAGTAAAAAATGATTTGTAAGACACTAAATAACACTACACAGTAGATGCCTTCAGTGGCGGAGCTTGACAATAATTTTTGGGGTACCAAAAAGTTAAATAATTCATATAAAATATTTCACTAGTATTTTAAGAGTTATCTATGGAGTTGGATTGGTTTTTATCATTTACCACACTATAAATGTACATGGTTCAAATCTTGGTTTCAGCACTTTTTTGGAAAAAAAATACACTTAATATCGCTAGCGTTATTAAAAAAAATACACTTAATACAAAAAAACTTTAGAGAGAGTCGAACTGCTGAATACAAGCTCATTAGGCTAGCGTTATACCACTTTACTAGCGCAGCTGTATACATCTTCAGCGAAATAGTTAGTATATATACATCTAACATTAACTTTATACTATGTATACTAATCGATTTGAGAAAAATCTCGGGGGTACCGTGGCATCCCCTGGCTCCTACCAAGATCCGCCCCTGGATGGCTTGTTTTCTTATTCCCCTTACTTTTACTTTTCTTTTCGTAAGAACAAGACATTTATTGTGTAGTGTTATTTGGTGCCCTATGATTCAGCTTCCGGTATATACCTACTTGAAATCATGTATATATACACATCATCTTCTATTAAGTTCCTTAATTACATGCATAATTGCTAAGATGATAAAAATTAATATCTCCTATCTTTTTACTTGCTTTTTTGAGGATGTTTTATGCGAACTACATAAATCAATAAATTTTATTGTTTTTAATAAATTTATTAGTTTTTTTTTCCTGTAATATGTTGATTATTTATTATTTATCACACTTATTTATTTATTTATTTATTTATTTATTTATTTTTGACAAGATCACACTTATTTATTTATCTATTATAAAGAATTAATTAATGATTTAATTGAGAAACAAAGAATTAATATAACCTTAAATTATCAAAATAAAAAAGAACATTTTTATTTAAAAACCATCAAGTAAAAAGGAACAAAGGAAATAACTTTTGCTTCAATTAATAAATTTACAAATTAATCATGGAATTAGTCTCTAAAATTTAAGGGTGTTTGTTAATTCGACGTATGAAGTAATTCATATTTTAAATAGTTTTTTGAAATAAAATCCTTAGATTATATTGGTTCATTTGGGTCGGTCAATTTAGTCCATGAGACATGAGCAAAATGTGATTAAGAATTTTCAAAGATCATTTAAAAATAAATCATTTTTAAAAATATTTAAATTAGATCACTCCTCTTCAAACTCAATTTAAGACATTAATTTTGTACATCAATTCCATTCATAATAGAAATGTCACAAGCACATCTTTAAATTTATCTCTGGACTTTATTGTGTATGCCTACTTAAAGTCTTTTTTTGGGGTCATAGCCTACTTAAAATATTTAATTGATATTTTGATCAAAAAATCTTTAATTGATATTCAACTGTATTGTGTATTTATTGCAGATGGGTGACGAGTGCAAAATGACTGTGAATGATCTGGTGAAAAGTCTTAAGCAAGTGCTTTTAAAACGTGATCCGTACTAGTGTATCAAAAAACACGTTGTAGTGTGTGGTAGAATTGCAAGCAAGTTTGAATTCTCTGCTCTTTTTCATTATTATGTGTAATAATTTAGTTCATTTCAGTGTTGATAATTAATATTAATAATAATAATAATAATAATATATGTAAAGAAGGGACATTTGCTAACTAATGGCTTCTAGGCCATTCAAGAATAAAATAAAAACTTCTTTAATTAAAATTTTAATGTTTAATATTGTAAATATGTTAAATACTGAATATGTCAAACATCAATATCTTCTACAGAGACGAGACGATCCCACACTTATTTTTGGGCTGTCACGTTGCCAAATCTATATGGCAGCTGGTTTTTTCATGGTTGGGGGTGAGTTATTTCGAGGAGGAAGATGTGATTGTGCATTTTAGGAAATTTGGACAGTTGGTAAAAGGCAAGAGACAAAGTGGAGTCAAGCACATTATATGGATGGCGGTTGTGTGGCACATATGGATTGCAAGAAACAAAGTGGTGTTCAAAGGAGAGGTGGTGTCAATTTCTTCGTTGCTATTGAGTATCAAAGATGTGGCATGGTGTTGGTTCAAGGCACGGAAGGGAAAGAATTGCGGGGCAGGGTGGGTGGATTGGTACAATAGCCTGTTGGGTGTTCTTTCCACATTGTAATTCATCATTGTATGTTATTTTGAATTTAATAGGGGGAGAAACAGTGATAGAGTTCTTGTTTCCTTCTCACTGTGGTGCTTTCTTGCACGGGGTACTCTTTTTCCTTCCCGAGTCTTTTTCTCAATGGATTTTGGCTCAGGGAGGTTTTGAGGAGGCCCTCCCCCTTTCCTTTCTCTCCATTGTAAGGGTTGGGCACCCATTGTGCTCCCTTCAATGAAGTATTTGCTTATCTAAAAAAAAATATCTTCTACAGAGACCAAATTAGACAATAATGTGTCGATGTGATATTGTACTATGGGCCACAAACTGGACCAGGCTTGAAAGGAATTGTGCATGTCAGTGTGACAGACAAATGTGTTGTTATGTTATTAACACTTCTATCCACAAAATCATGTATCACGATAAAAATAATCCAACTATGTATCACATGCTCACATTTTGAGGTTTTATGGTTATAATAAAGATTATATTTATCGTATATATTTATAAAACAAAGTTTATTGATGGTCTTTATGTTGCACATTTTTTGAATATTAGTAAGGCCTATGATCAAGTGGATTGGGGGTATCTTTAAGGGATGATGTTGCGCATGAGTTTTGATGAAAGATGGGTAGGGTGGATGAGTATGTGCCTAGGGACAGTTAACTACTCAGTCTCGATTAACTGAAAAAAAACCGATTTTATCACACCAGGGAGAGGAGACACACTACAAGAATAAGCCTGATTTCCCACAAAATTTTCCGACGAAACCATTTCGTCGCAAATTTGCGACAAATTTGCGACCAAAACAGTCGTTAAAAAAGCCTTGAAATAGATGCTTGCTAGTTTGCGACGGAGCTTGATACTTTGCGACGAATTTTCGTCGCAAATCCGTCGGAAAGGTTAAAAACCATATTTAAGTGAAGGAGTCTCACTCGACCCCTCTTTCACTTTCACTTCTCACTCTTATCCCACAAAAAAAAACAACTTTCCCTTCTCACTCTCCTCACTTCACCTCTGATGCGCATCCGTCCACACACTCCACCATCGCGCCTCCACACACACCCTCCACCATCGCGCCTCCTTCACCCTCGTCGGTGCTTGATCATGTTTTTCCTTCAAAGTAACGGATTTATTTCTTTGAGCATCTAACTGAACTTTTATTTTTCTTGTTTCCTCAATTTTTTTTGCAATTTTAATTAGTTATAGTATAGTTAATGGTGTGTTTGCTTTTGTCATGTGTTGGATCTTGAAAATGTGGACTCATCTTGGTTTGTTTTGTTCTTGCTATTTAGGTGTTTGTATAAATGTTTTAGCATTTTCTTATCGGTTGCTGTACCTTAAATTTGAATGTGATCCTCTTATTCGGTTCCTTTTCTTTTTCTTCTCTTATTTTCTTTGTCTTTAATTCTCTCACTGATAATTGTCTTGCATGTCTTTTATCAGTGCGTGTCATCACTCAGTAGTTAGTTTTTGTGGATCTTGAAATTCTAGATGCCCTTTCTTTCATTTTAATTTGTAAGTTTAGAATTTGTTGGAGAGTGCAAGGACTATGTTTCATTTGCACAGGTTTTATATTCACTTCAATTTGACGCGATTTCTTTCGTTGAATATGTCCCCCACCTTTTTGATTTTTTGCTTTATTGTCAACCTTTTCCCCTTTCTGTGTATTTTAGGGTCAATCAATTTGTTGTTTGGTGTGTTTTCTTTCTTTGAATTGTTTGACTTGTTTGGGTTGTTTTTCATTCTAGACAAGAAAACATCTTATATAGTTTGATTTTTACTGTAGTATGTCTCTCGAGACCTGTCTTCGAGTGGGGCTTGATTTGATCATTGATATCAAGGAATAAGAGCTAATTCTTCCGACTAAATAAGAGGGATTTTGCAAATGCTAAATTTTGCCGGGTCTAGAACTCAGGCAAGGACAAACAGACCTACGACTATGGGGAGTAAGATTCCGTCCTCCATATTTAAACTCTAAATTTGAGTAAACGTTGGATACATAAATCATGTATCAATTTGAAAATGGGATTGGAAAGCTCTACTTTACCTTTTTTGATAAACACTTGACTATTGGATATACTGGGTGCAGGATTAATTGCAAACTTCTAGTTGTTTTTGTTGTACTTATGATATAATTGGTGCTTGAAAATGTACCTTCTGATGTTTTTTTTTCAGGCATGGATTATGCAGATCCAAAAAGGAAGGGAAATTTTGTTGGAAAAGTTTTTCTTGCTGCTGCGTTAACAACTCTATGCATTATCATGATTAAGAGAACTCCATCTTTGAATTCCCCCAGTCCGGTAATCCCCATACTTATTGAGACCATTAAAATGTCCAGACGATGGTCAACCTCTATATGTGTGTGTATCTGTTGTTTGTTGTATCTGCAGATTATATTGTTTACTTAGTGTTATAATATATATATATATATATATATATATATATATATATATATATGTATGTACTGACAATTAGAATTGGAAGATGAAGGTATAAATCCTGTTACAAATGTAAAAACAAATTTTCTTGGTGTCAAATTTTTTTGATCGCTTATAAGTTATAATCATAGAAGAGACATTTATTACGCCTTTGAGATTTTAGAGATATCTACGGGAGAGTGGGGCCCTGTGGGAAGGCTTATTATTGTTAAATGTGATTTCTGTATGGATACTATTTTGGTCCGGTTTATGGGGAAAAGGGGTGCCACACCATTGTATTCTTGTTGAGTTAACTGAATTCGTTAAAGGATTTGTTCTGTACCGAGCAGCTTTTTGGTCGTCTCCTGTTGGTAGGTCTCTTGCTGTCCTGACGGGAGGTCAATGAGCGTCCGGGGGGGGGGGGGTACCTGCAAGCCACTCCGACGCTCAAGTCAGTATATAGAACATAAGAGTGAAGGTACTAAGGATTAGAGATTCAACCTTTTTTAGGGTAAAGTTTGCCTGTATTTATAGGAAATCGTGCCCTCTCGTGGATCGTTGGATGGGTAGAGTCGATCTTGACCATCCAAGCATGTTGGGCTCGCGAGAGGTGGACATGGGTTGGATTGATTGGGCTAATCCATTCCAACTGCTGAATGCACCTCCTGGTTTTGCTGATGGGACCCCTCGGTCCACTCCAGAACAGTTGCCCCCCAAGCCGAGATTATTCCGAAGGATGGTCTTGGCTTGAAGGATTTTCGTCGGTTTGCCGGATCTGTGAGGTTATACGGGACACTGCCTTTGTAACAACCGTGTTCTGTCATTTTCACTCTCTAGAGTAAAATAGGAGAAAATTTTTCTAAGTGTTTCTTTGTCTGTCTTGTTGGGTCGTATGAGATCACTTTGTTGCGACCGTGACTCACACCTCCTTCAGTGTAACCCTTGTGCCCGACACCAAGCTAGAGTGACGTATCCCGATGTTGGCGTCGTCTCGTTCCAAGTGCTCTGAGGTTGGCTCCCTCTTGGGCGCCTTGTGCCAGGATACTCTGAGATTGGCGCCCTCTTGGGCGCCCTGTGCCATGCCCCCTGATGTTGGTGCTCTCTTGGGGGCCTTGGGCCAAGGTGCTAAGACATCCTGATGCTGGTGCCCTCGTGGGCGCCTCGGGCACCGTTTGGTGAGATGGAGGGTGGCGCCCTCAAGGGCGCCTTCTGATGGGAGAGTTGCAAAATGGAGGGTGGCGCCCTCAAGGGCGCCTTGTACTCAATGGTTTGCATGAGAGGGATTGGTGCCCTCATGGGCACCTTGCACTTGCTGATTTGCACATCCGGGAGAAGTGCCCTCATGGGCGCTTTGTGTTCGATTTTTTGTATGAGAGGGATTGGCACCCTCATTGGCACCTTACACTTGGTGTTTCACAAAAGTAGGGGAGTGGCACCCTCATGGGCGCCTTGTGCTCGATGATTCGCACAAGAGAGGTGGCGCCCTCGTGGGTGCCTCACACTTGGTGAATCGCACACCTAGGGGAGTGGCGCCCTCAGGGGCATCTTGCGCTTGATGATCGGAGAGAAGGGAACTGGTGCCCTCATGGGCGCCTTGAGTTGAGCGCGAAGCGTTTTCTGACTTGGCGCCCTGCCGGGTGCCCCCTTGGGTATCGGTTTCGACCTTAGGTTTCGCTTTGTACTTCCTTCTTTGTTGCTCGTTTTGTTGCTTGTTTTGACTTGATCTTTGATTTCATATTTTCAGGCTTCCTGCCATCAAGGGGACTTGTCTTTTCCCGATTGTTCACCCGATCTTGCTGCTTCTCTATCACTTGGTAATTGTGGTGACACTTAGTTTCTTTTCTTAGCCTCTTGGCTTTCGAGTTCGTCTCGTTTCTTTGAAGCCTCCCACCTCGGGATAGGGTGTTACTTGACTGGTACTTAACTGTTTGTGTTGCCCCCTGTCCATCAGGTTGGGAGATGGTGAGGATGATGGAGACAACCTTGACACATGGGGTGACGACCTCATCCCGGTAGTCCTATTTGAATTGTGCAATATCTCTTTGTCGTGACCGTGACTCATCTCCTGGTGTTGGCGCCTCCCTGGGCGCCTTGAGCCACAGTGCTAAGTTCTGCTGTTGGCGCCCTCCTGGGCGCCTTGCTGGACACCTGTAGGCTCCTAAGAGTTGGTACCCTCCTGGGTGCCCTTGGTGTTGTTCCCTGCGTGCGTGTGCTGGGTGTCTTTTCGTGGAGCAGATTTGCTTTCAGACTTCCTCCTTGCCAGGCGCCCCTCTGCTGGGCGCTGCTTGCTCCTGACAGGGGCCCTCATGGGCGCTGGTTGCTTCTGCCAGGCGCCCTCATGGGCGCTTGTTGCTTCTGCCAGGCGCCCTCATGAGCGCTGGTGGCTTCCTTGCAGGCGTCCTCATGGGCGCCCTCCTTACCAGGCGCCCTCTTGGGTGCTGACTTGTGTAGACGGGTGCTTGGCACTTTGCTTTATTTATTCGCGTGCTCGTGCACTATTTTATTTCCTTCCATGCTCATGCACTCAGATGCTCATGCATCCTTTAATTTTATTACGTGCTCATGCACTCTTTTATTTTCTTACATGACCATGCACTCTTTTATTTTCTCAGGTGCTCATGCACTTAGATGCTCATGCATCATTTAATTTTGCGAGACAAGGTTCGGTGCTCTCGTGGGTGCCTTACTGCATAGTGTTGACCACCCTATTGCGGAGGATTTGCTTTCACACTGCCCTCTGCCAGGCACCCTTCTGCTGGGCGCTGCTTGCTCCTGCCAGGCGCCCTCCTGGGCGCTGGATGGTCCTGACTGGCGCCCTGCAAGGCGCCCTCATGGGCGCTGGCTGCATTATTAGCGCCCTCCCAGGTGCCCCTATGGGCGTTGGTTTTGTGTGGACGTGTGCTTGGCACTCTGTTTTATTTTTGCCATTCCTCCCGACCCTTAACCTGCCTTCTTACCTATGAATTTTCAGGGCTTGCCTGGTGCCAAGGGGAGTTGCTCTTACCATTATCCATTGACGTTCCCACGAGTCTTTGCCGCTTCTAATTCACTGAGGTAACTCCCGGGCGGACTTTCCACTTATCTTTCTAGCTTCTTTGTTCTTCTGAGCATGTCTTGTTTTGTTGACGTCCCCCACCTCAGGGGAGGGGGTGTTCGGCGATGTCTTGTAACTGCTCGTTCCCCCCTGTCCTGCAGGTTGAGAGATGGCGAGTGATACTGTGCCTTTGGAGGAGCCGGCTTCCCTGGCTTCGTCGTTACCTCTTCTGATGACGATATACTGATTGAGCATGAAATGGTGGAGATTTTTCTATGCTGCCTACGACAAAGCGATTGGCCACGCTCAGTGGTTGTATCCGGAAGCCGTTCTAGAGTCGGGCATCTTTCGATATGATCATGAGGTCTTTGTCAGGCTTGATTCTCTTGGTTATAACAGGCACGCGCCGGGTGGCCCCGGGCGCCAGTCATTGCCTCGTACATCTGAATGAATAATCTCTTATTGCCTCGTGGCACAGTTAACTCTGGGGGCAGTTTATCAGAACTTGGTCTGACTTTTAACTCCCGTCAGAGGTTGCGGCCATTGTTGATGCCGCTTCGCACCCCTTTCGGTGACTCTGGGGGAAGTTTATTCAGATCTCGGTCTGAATCTAACTCCCGTCAGAGGTTGCGACCATATTCGATGCCACTTCGCACCCCTCTCGGTGACTCTGGGGGAGTTTATTCAGATCTCGGTCCGAATTTAACTCCCGTCCGAGGTTGCGACCATATTCGATGCCGCTTCGCGCCCCGCTCGGTGACTCTGGGGGAGTTGATTCAGATCTCGGTCCGAATTTAACTCCCGTCAAAGGTTGCGACCATATTCGATGCCGCTTCGCACCCCTCTCGGTGACTCTGGGGGAGTTTATTCAGATCTCGGTCCGAATTTAACTCCCGTCAGAGGTTGCGACCATATTCGATGCCGCTTTGCACCCCTCTCGGTGACTCTGGGAGAGTTTATTCAGATCTCAGTCTGAATTTAACTCCCGTCAGAGATTGCGACTTCGATGCCGCCTCGTACCTCGTGGCAGAGTTTGATGTTGACTTGCGTTGGTCAGGGGATCTCCTCGATGGTGATCCCCAGTGGTGCCTCTGGTGGATATTTGGTTTGGTTCCACCGTTGTCCCCCAAGTTGAGTTTATCTCGAGGGATGGTCTTGACTCGACGTTGTTGTTTAGGATGCCCTCGTAGGTGAGGTCGCCCTTTCGGCTCGTGCCGTTGTCGGGCCTGCTAATTTCGTCGGCCGATCACAACAATTATCCTGTTGGAGCAATTGTTTTCTACCATGTGCAAGTAGGGGGAGGTTCCCTTTCTTCCGTTGGTGGCGCCCTGCTGCTGCCTTGGCGCCTTGCCAGGCGTCCTTCCGTGTGCTGCCTTACGTGCTTATGCACTATCTTTATATCTCATTCTCTCCCGTGCTCATGCACTATTTAATTTTCTCGGATGCTCATGCATCGTTCTACTTTCCTAGGTGCTCGTGCACCATTTCATTTTCTCATGTGCTCGTGCACTATGTTATTCGCTCACGTGGTCGTGCACTATGTCATTTTCTCACTGACTCGTGCAGTCGCATGCTCATGCATCCTTTAATTTTCTTATGTGCTCATGCACTAGGTATTTGTCTTGTGCGCCATGCTGGCTGCCTTCAAAGCAGAATTTGGCGCCCTCCTGGGGGCCTGGATGCCGTCTTGCGCTAGGCTGAATGCTAGCTTGTGAGCAGGGGTTTGGCGCCCTCTTGGGTGCCTCGGGTGCTGGCTTGCCTTCAAGGACGCTTGAACTGACGCCCTCCTGGGCGCTGGGTGCTGGGTTGCACAGGCCTAGCTTGTAATGGTGCCGTCAGCTTGTTTCCCTTCCTGGGTGCGGAGACGTCCGAATTGGATTTTGAGCTCAATATGAGAATTGTAGCTTTTCCTCTTAGCTTTCCAACGCATGCTGACATGCCACCATCAGATAAGTATGCTGCTCGCGCCCTCATGGGCGCCTTTCCTTTGTACGGAGACGTCCGAATTGGATTTTGAGCTCAACATGAGAGTTGTAGCTCTTCTTCTTATCTTTCCAACACATGCTCACACGCCTCCATCGGATAAGCATGGACGAAGTTATGGACTGAACAAAAACGCAACATCCTGAAGTTGGCGCCCTCCTCCTGGGTGCCTTGGGCCAAGATGGTGTGTCCTGATGCTGGCGCCTCTGTCGGCGCCGTGTGCCAAAACGCTGTTGGCGCCCTCATGGGCGCCCTTCCCGGGTGCGGAGACGTCCGAATTTGATTTTGAGCTCAACATGAGAATTGTAGCTCTTCCTCTTAGTTTTCCAACGCATGCTCACACGCCTCCATCGGATAAGTATGCTGCTGGCGCCCTCATGGGCGCCCTTCATTGGTGCGGAGACGTCCGAATTGGATTTTGAGCTCAACATGAGAGTTGTAGCTCTTCCTCTTAGCTTTCCAACGCATGCTCACACGCCTCCATCGGATAAGCATGGACGAAGTTATGGACTGACCAAAAACGCAACATCCTGAAGTTGGCGCTCTCCTCCTGGGCGCCTTGGGCCAAGTTGGTGTGCCCTGATGCTGGAGCCCTCATGGGCGCCGTGTGCCAAAACGCTGTTGGCGCCCTCATGGGTGCCCTTCCAGGGTGAGGAGATGTCCGAATTGGATTTTGAGCTCAACATGAGAGTTGTAGCTCTTCCTCTTAGCTTTCCAACGCATGCTCACATGCCTCCATCGGATAAGTATGCTGCTGACGCCCTCACGGGCTCCCTTCCTTTATACGGAGACGTCCGAATTGGATTTTGAGCTCAACATGAGAGTTGTAGCTCTTCCTCTTAGCTTTCCAACGCATGCTCACACGCCTCCATCGGATAAGTATGCTGCTGGCGCCCTCATGGGCGCCCTTCCTTTATACAGAGACGTCCGAATTGGATTTTGAGCTCAACATGAGAGTTGTAGCTCTTCCTCTTAGCTTTCCAACGCATGCTCACACGCCTCCATCGGATAAGTATGCTGCTGGCGCCCTCATGGGCGCCCTTCCTTTATACGGAGACGTCCGATATGGATTTTGAGCTCAACATGAGAGTTGTAGCCCTTCCTCTTAGCTTTCCAACGCATGCTCACACGCCTTCATCGGATAAGTACGGACGAAGTTATGGACTGCAAACTAGAGATCACCCTCGTAGGTGGGTATCTCTGGTGTCTGTGACCTCCTGGTCTCGACATTTGCTTGACTTCCGCGCCTTTCTTACCGCTTACTACCCAAGACATCGTGGTCTCGTACCTTGGATCCCTGCCGGGTGGGTGCCGTGAACTTGGCTGCTTTGCTTTAGGAAGATGAGACCCAACATACCATGAGTATATGGAGTTCGACCTTAGCTTTTGAAACCACGCTAGTGCGGCATTTTCGAAAGTGAGGGGGGAGATTTTACAGTGAACAGGCTCCCTGGCACCTCGATAGCGCATCATCAGGGAGAAGTGTGCCAGATGGCGGTCTGGGTCTCCGATTCCGTCATACATCATGAGAGTTGGCAGCTTCTCCAAGGCCCTTGGGATTCAGCATCCATCCATCCTTCGGGTGAAAGGTCCTTCGTCCGAAAACCTTCACGAGTTTCGGGGGGAGGTGTCTTCTTAGTCAAACTCTTGATGCCTACGTCGGTCGGGGGATCTCCTCGATGGCGATATCCGGTGGTGTCTTCGGTGTCACCGTTGTTGGAGGAAGGGTTCCCTTGCCAGGCGCCCTCATGGGCATTGTCTGATGCTGCCCTGGTGCCCTACCTGGCGCCCTCATGGGCGCTGCCTGATGTTGTCATGGCGCCCTGCCAGGCGCCCTCATGGGCACTGTCTGATGCTGCCTTGGTGCCCTCATGGGCGCTACCTGATGTTGTCATGGCGCCCTACCAGGCGCCCTCATGGGCGTTGGGATGGGCATGTCTTAGAAATCTGCTGGTCTTCCTGATGCTGCATAGCTTGAGTGCGATTGGCCAGGAGATCCAAAAGCTGACTCGCATTCGAAGACTGGGCAGGCTGACTGGTACCCTCGTCAGGTAGGGTTGTGACGTTGCCCTCAGGAATACCCTCTGGTCGGGGTGCGGGGTAAGGCAATGCTTTGAACCCGGGGTCTGCCTCTGGGAGCCATAGAGCAGCAAGAGAAAAGTTCGAGTAGTGATGATGTGAAAGATAGAAATCTCCCACTGTGGTCGCCAATGTTCTGTATCGAGCAGCTTTTTGGTCGTCTGCTGTTGGTAGGTCTCTTGCTGTCCTGACGGGAGGTCAATGAGCGCCCGGGGGGGGGGGGGGTGGTACCTGCAAGCCACTCTGACGCTCAAGTCAGTATATAGAACATAAGAGTGAAGGTACTAAGGATTAGAGATTCAACCTTTTTTAGAGTCGATCTTGACCGTCCAAGCATGTTGGGCTCGCGAGAGGTGGACATGGGCTGGATTGATTGGGCTAATCCATTCCAATTGCTGAATGCACCTCCTGGTTTTGCTGATGGGACCCCTAGGTCCACTCCAGAACAGGATTTAAGTTTCCTCCTTTCTAGTTATGTATCGTTAATATTGAAATGTATGAAAATTGCGCTTTTTAGTTTTTGGGTAATCCTTGTCATACCCCAATTTTGTCCGGCTTAGGTCAAAACCCTAATTTTCCACACAAAAAATTATGCATTGCATTTTGGGTCCTAGAAACCATTCCAAAGTTCTAGGGTCAAAAGGGTAGTCCTTATAGATAAGGGTAGATTCTTAGGGTTTGGGTGTGTCTTAGGAAAAAGTGTAAGCTCTTCCGAAGGTTAGCTCGTATCTCAAAGTCTCACACACTCACAAGTTTTTCAAAGATGCATGCATACTTACGTAAACATTCTTATCATCTTTGGGAACATAAAATCGATTTCTCCATGCATAGGCATACATCAAAATCGATTTTCAGGTCAAAAAGAAAGGGAAGAATCGATTGTCAGGTCATGTTACTTCATGGCAAAATCGATTTTCAGGTCAAAAAGAAAGGGCAAAATCGATTTTCAGGTCAAAAAGAAAAGAAAGAATCGATTTACCATCTTTTAAAGATAAACACAAAAATCGATTTTTAACATAAATGAGAAAGCATGCAATCGATTCCTATTGTCTCCATAAGTGAAAGAATCGATTCACAATACTTTATACTTGAGTCAAAATCGATTCCCACCCCTCCTGTGAGCCAAGAATCGATTGTCACTCATTGTCAAATAAAGTAAGAATCGATTCTCACCTTAAGGAAGTCATACACAAGAATCGATTCCTAGATCCAGTGCAATTAGGCATAGAATCGATTCCTTCAAATGTTTCAACGTGAGATCTAGTTTTTCAAAGCCTATAAATAGAGGCCTCATAGCCTCCATTTCGGAGGGGGGGAGGACAGACATTTCACGAGATCGGAGGAACCCACATTTTCACGAGATCAGAGAAAAACCCATTTTTCGAGATCTCTCACATTTTAGAAAAACTCTTCCACACTTTATTTTTGCTCTATTCGTTCCGCTGGTCCGTCTGAGCTGATCTTCTGCAAGAGTTAGTCAAGGTTGCATTCTTCAAGTTGTAGGATCTGCCTTCATTAGAGGTATTTCTGTCTTTACATTTGTTATTATTTAATTATTGTGATCCGTGCCAAAACTGCCCTATGTGATTCAACTTAGCCTTAGTGTTTATTTACTTGTTCTCGTATATTATTGTCCATTTTTGATGATGGACCATATGACTCCCACTTATGCCTAGTGCATCACGTTCTAAGTGGTGAGGATGGTTTCAAATGATTCAACCTCCCCCTTTTTTTAACTTCTTAACGAATAAAAGATAGTGAGGTTTATGGTTTAAGGTCCATGGGGTATTGCAAAGGATAGGTTACCCAAAACCTTGATGCTCCCTCCTCTTTGATTGTGTTACTAGCCTTTGGGCACTTATTCATGAATGCAAAGGATAGGCTTACCTTAGCCTTGATGCAATTTCCATTTTTGTTCATGTTATTGAGAAATCGTTGCTCATATGTTCCTTAGTTTAATTAAAATCATTCTATGCCTATGATCAATTGCTTGCTTGTTTTTGATGCATTTTAAATGTCTTGATTCAATATGCCATTCCATCCATGTGTATAACCTCCTAATGAAGACGTAAGTCTACATGCCTGTTGTAGCATAGAGTCATTAGGGTAAATACACTCCTTCCTACACACACACACACACACACTTGCTTTGAGAACTTTACCTTGCATCCCTGATAAGTGGGTCTTTTGATCATATTGGCATGTTTAGTTTTGATTAATGTTCAACATATGCATGATTCCGTGATTATTGAATGTGTTTGAACTTTGTAACCAATCATTGATAATAACTTCACCCTTTTTCCAAAAATCTTTCAAACTCTTTTCCAATTAATGTGAGTTATTAGTGACTATCACTCAAAGCCTTGGCTTGTTTGATTGTCATGAACGCCATCAAGGGTTATTAGTAATGATCACTCAAAGCCTTTGCTTGCTTGATCGTTATGAAAGCTCTTCCCCTTTCAAACCCTTTCAAAAACATTTTCATTAGAACTACGTCGCTTTGATTCCCGTTTGGGATACGTAGGAGCGAGTCACGTTCTCGTCAAGCGCAACAAATAAAAATCCTTTTCGCCACCCTAAACCAATCATTTTCACAAAACAAACCAAAAAGTCATTTTCAAACCCATTGTTATTAGTGACTATCACTCAAAGCCTTGGCTCGTTTGATTGTCATGAACACTATCCAGAGTTATTAGTAATGATCACTCAAAGCCTTTGCTTGCTTGATCATTATGAAAGCTCCTCCCCTTTTCAAACATTTTCAAAACCAAAAACCAAGAACTACGTAGCTTTGAATTCTCCATCGCACCGGGAGATACGTAGGAGCGGGCCATATCCCGTCAAGCACTTTTTCTAAAAACCCTTTTTTCCCTCTTTCTCGCCAAAAATAAAATTTTCATTAAAGTTTTCCCATTCATCTTCAAACAAGAAATAAATAGGCAAATCTAGGTATTTTTCAAATCAAACGTTAAAACCACACATTTAATTAGAGGTTCCCTTTCGATAGAAAGGACGTGTGCGGTGCTAACACCTTCCTCGCACGTAATCGACCCCCGAACCTATATCTCTAGTTTTCAAAAGACCATCCGCCTTGTCCAAAAGACCTTTTTTTCAATGTTTTGGTCTTGAAATTAAAATATTGGTGGCGGCTCCAAAATTTTTCCACGTTGTACATTGAGAAACCCAAGCCGGGATTTTTCGGGGTGCAACAATCCTTAAATGAACTGTTTCATTGACAATTTTATATATTCAATTGTCCTTATTTTTTTGGGTCTACACCCTACAACAGATATCCAAATCCTAATTGGTATTTCTATCATTAGCTATTGAAAGAAAATAATACGGATGGACTACTTTACTCCCGTTTATCCAGCTAAAGAATGAAGCTTGGGTGGGTATGTTTAATTGATGTTCACTGGTATTGTTAGAGAGATATGTTCATTGAAGAGATAAATAAATACATAAACCAGACGAAAGGAAGATATTTTTTCAGTTATAATTTTCCTGTCTCAATGTTCATGATTTATGTGTTTAATTCTGTTGTACTTTTGCTCTTGGTATTCATCTAGCTTATCTGTTCTATTTCTGCATATTTTCCAGTTCGCCTCCCATGAACCTGGGGTCACTCATGTTTTAGTAACAGGGGGTGCAGGCTTTATTGGCTCCCCATGCTACGCTACGACTTCTGAAGGATAACTATCGTGTCACCGTAGTAGTATGTCTCTTCATTAAGTGGAAAGATTATCTAATAAAGCGAAATACACTGATCTGCTGATTTATTCAAACATGACAATTTTTCTGTATTGTAGGACAATCTATCATGAGGAAATTTGGGTGCTGTCAGGATTTTACAAGAATTATTTCCAGAACCTGGAAGGCTTCAGTTTATATATGCAGACTTGGGAGATGCAAAACCTGTATCCTTACACTTTTTGATACCCGAAATATTTTTGTGTACTTTTACTTTTGTTGGTGCATATGTGGGGGAAGCCCAAGGGAGATTGTTTGCTTAACTGGTTATCAGGTTAATAAAATATTTTTGGAGAACAAATTTTATGCTGTGATGCACTTTGCTGCTGTTGCATACGTAGGAGAAAGCACTGTGGATCCTCTTAAGTAAGTGCTTTTAGATTTTGTTCCTGCACATTAATCTCGGTTAAATATGTTGTGGAAAGTGGTACTTTCTTCAGTTTTTAATTTTCTCTATATTGTATTCCTTGATACAAATCGACATTTTTTTAGATTATTTGAACTCTTGTACAAAGAATTCCAATATGCTATTGGCTTTGTCATAAAGTGCTATGTTGGGCCATGCTCATAGGAACTTTGTTGCACTATATGTGTATTTCTGATCTCTGAAGTCACTAGCGGCCGCTATAGTGGTGTAGCATTGTGTTGTGGTTTTGAGTAGCGGCTATAGCACTGCAAATAGCTGTCAAATAGCGCTCGTAGCGGCCACTATGGTGAGGTTTCATTAAAATCCAGTTTTCCCTTACTTTTATGTTTTTAACCATTCCCTCTTCTTGGTTTTGGGCCATTTGGTCAATTATAGTCCAACTGAGGCAGCACCCTATGCCTCTCTTCCTCTTCTCAGTTTGTTGTTTTGCACTGTTTGTCTACTCTGTTCACTATTCTGCACTGTTCCTCTATCCCCGCTGCCACTTGTGTTCCTTTTTCACTGATCTTCCGCAGCTATAACATCAACAAGTCACAACCACTGATTTGTTTTGAGTGTTTCAATATTAGTAACAATGAACTTTGATTATTATTTACGAACATGTTTAATTTTATGTAATATATGATGAATTAGCGAACTAGAAACTAATGGAGTTTTCCCCCTCTGTCTGTGTTTGAGCTTTTTCAATTTTTTAATCCAAGATTGGTCTGATATCAAATCTTGAACCTGGTTAAGAAGTGAAAGTTGTTATAGTTCTGGGATATTGATTTAATGTGAAGTAGACAATTTCCCTTCTAATATATGATGTATTGGATACACTGGGTGCTGATTTTTACTGTAGTATGTCTTTCAAGACCTGTCTTCGAGTGGAGCCTGATTTGATCATTGATATCAAGGAATAAGAGCTAATTCTTCAGACTAAATAAGAGGGATTTTGCAAATGCTAAATTTTGCCGGGTCTAGAACTCCGGCAAGGACAACCAGACCTACGACTATGGGGAGTAAGATTCCGTCCTCCATATTTAAACTCTAAATTTGAGTAAACGTTGGATACATAAATCATGTATCAATTTGAAAATGGGATTGGGAAGCTCTACTTTACCTTTTTGATAAACACTTGACTATTGGATACACTCGGTGCTGATGTATACTTTATTTCTTTATTTATTTTTTAAATTTTCCGACGGATTTGCAACGAAAAAGTGTTAGAGTTTGCGACGACTTTGCCACAGATATTTGCGACGGATTTCCGACGACTTTGCGACAGAGACATTTGCGACGAAAAAATCTGTCGGAAACTATTATTCGACTAGCGATTTTGCGACGAATTTTTGTCCGTCGGAAACGTCAATTTGCGACGAAAATCGCTGCATTTGCGACGGAAATCGCCGTCGGAAATCGTCGATTTTCTTGTAGTGAAAAGGTGACCCACTATCCCCTTATCTCTTTATTATTTGTGCTGAGGGTCTTACTACACTCTTAAAACAAGTTGGGCTTAGAGGAGACATCTATGGGATCAGAGTGTGTAGAGGGGCTCTATCCCTCACACACATACTTTTTGCTGACGATTGTTTTTTATTTTGTATGGCCACTGAAAATGAATGCAAGCAACTGAAGCAGATTCTAAGTACTTATGAGCACGCATCTGGCCAAGCAATCAACTTACAGAAGTTTGAGATCTTTTTTTAGCAGAAACACAGGTCAGGAAAAGAAAGAGAAAATTACAACTATTTGTTTACCGTGGTTTTTGGTAAACACCGCTAGTTACACGTGTGTGTTACTTGCGAGACCAACTAGAAACATCTCAGAACATTTGTGTTAAAGTCTTTATTGAAAATAGTTAAGGTTCTTGTGGTTTGTTTGAAAATGATGGTGATAACCGTTTAATGAAGGAAAAAACGATAAAGAAATGGAGAGTGAAGTAGAAAAGTGTTTAAGAAGAAGTGCAGAAACGTGAAGGATTTCATAAACTTAAACAAATAAGGAAAATAAGATCAAATGCATTAAAGTGCAGGAATCGTAAAGAAACAAAGAAAAGAAGATCAAAAGCAAGTAAATTGCAGGAATCTTAAAGGAATGGTAAAGACATTGCATTGAATTTAAAGTTGGTACGCAGGATCATACATTGTTCGTGATTTGACTCACTTTTCTCTGATATGCGGAAGTAGGAGTGTTTTCAGAACTTTGTAGAAATGATTCGCGACCCTTGTTCCATGTAAAAAGCACCTATTTATAAAGAAAAACTAATAACCGCACAGCGGTTTCAAAACTAAGCTAACTGTTTGTTTAATTCGACTAAGTAACTGCTCCATCTCTCGACTACATTGCTATTGTCTCTTTCGACCAGCACTCCTTGACTTGACCTGTTATCTGGATATTGTTCATCTTCCTATCGAGCTACTGGCTTCATCTTTCCAAATTTCGCTATGTTATGCGCTACGCTGATTCTCCCTGTTTGCAGCTTCTTGCTGTCGAAATGGTAGTTTCTCCTCTTAAATCCACCAAGTCAAACCTCGTTGGCTGCATTTAAGTTTAGCCTGTCGAAAATGCAGGCTAACAAATTGCCCCCCAAAAAGACTTTTTCGACTGAGTCTTGAACGAAGATAGAGAATGACTTTTTGAAGTGTCTTTCGACTACTCTGTACCAAATCTTTATCACATCATTTAATATCTTCTCTCAGAGTATGAGGAGACGTTTCTATGCCAATCGACAGTTTGCTGTCACTTTCCCCCACTGATATCATGCCACACGTGAAAAGTAACTGTTGGGATCTTCCATGGTCCCACGTTTCCCCACCAACGCCGTGGGTACCCACGTTCCTTAATTCTTTTCAATTTAAAATTCGGCTAGAACGGCTATAAAAGGTAACCGTGCTCTACCATTTTTTTTATAGAATCTTCATCTTCTTCCCCTTTTCTCCTGCGAATACCCATTATCCTCTTCTCTGCGAATCCTCTGTTCTCTTCTTCTTTTCCAGTACTCGCTACAGAACACACCTACGAAGACTCCATTTTCTCTGTAAGCTCTATCCCTACAACAATGGCGTCTTCTTCCAAGATCGTTTCTTCTACTGTTGCTCCTGCGAAACAAATTTTGGTGTCCGAACTGGTTCTAAGCAGAGAGGAAACCCTGATTTATCAGTCTCAGGTACTAATACCCTCCCCTAAACCTTTAAAGTATGCATTCTTGGGCCCTCTTCCTGTCCCTGGCGATAATTCAACCAAAGTTAAGGAGGTATTCCTTAGCTATCACAAGTATAGCCCTAGGGTCTTTGGAGGGGGTCCACACATAATGGATTTCATGGGCAACCCAAATAGGGTTTTTAGATCTTCTCCACCAGTCGAAAAGAACATGTGTTATCTCGACTGGCTCAATAAAGTAGAGTCGAAAAAGGGAGACATTTGGAAAAATCAGGGAATCTTGGACCTGATTCAATTGTCAAGATATGAGCCTAAATACCAAAGCCCAATGCTCATCGCAGCTCTGCATTTCTGGAGCTTACCACCAATAGCCTTCACTTGAAGTGTTGCATGCTTGTCCCCACTTTACTTGACGTGGCTGCTATCACGGGTTTGAAGCCATTAGGGGAGGTTTTTTCGACCCAGCTACCACTGGTGACCAACATGAGTTCGACTTCAAGCGTGCCACCTCTAAAGGGTACATTGAAGAGAACCATGTTACTGATTTTGATGATGTTTCTGATGAGGAACACATCGCTTTTCTTGCCTTCTGTCTTTCTCTTTATGTATTTTGCTTCTCTTCACTCCAAGTGGCTAAGATGTATATTCCCTTGGCCATTCAACTGCATGAATGTCGAGAGATAAATTTGGCCACCCTCATTCTAGGGTCTTTTTACGACAACCTGAAACAAGGAGTCCTTGCCCTAAAAGGACTTCGACCAGAGGAGAAATTTTTGGTCTCTGGACCAATCTGGTTATTTCAATTGTGGCTTCTTGCCACTTTTGAGTCGAAGCTGCAAATGTACGTCCCTGATGACTATGCCAGCATGGTCGAAAACAGGGGGGTCGAAGGTGAAAGACTTGCTGCTCTGAATCCCAGAGAGATAGCAGTGTCTACTCAAGATTTGTTTTCTCAGTCCTTCACTATGTTCTTGGATTATGTAGATTTTATTCCTTCAATGGAACCTTTTGCCGAGAGAACTTATGGACCATCTTGGTTCACCAGAGAGTTTCCTGCGATTACTTCTGTCGACGAGGAGGAAACTAACCAAATTTGGGAAGCTTTTTTAACTCCCAAGTTCTTGTCAGCCAGGATTTCTCTTGGGAAATCTGCAGCTTCATATGGCGTATACTCCTATCACCCTAGCTTATTAGCAAGGCAATTTGGGTTATGCCAACTTCGACCCAGTCCTTTCTTCAGGTCGAAGAAAGAAATAATACCTCCAAGGAACGAAGAAGCATGGAGAGAGTGTCTTGACTGGTTTATCCCAGGCTCTATCATCTTCAAGCCTATTCCTTTCAACCCATTTTACTCTTGTACGAAAGAGTTTTCTAAGTGGTGGAAGGAGTATATCACCAGAAAATTCACTGGTGTCGAAGAGGCTACTTTGCTGCCAAGTCTAATTTCTACTTTTCCTTCTTCGCAGAAAAAGACGACCAAGTCGAAAGGTACACACATTCAAGAAATTCAAGCATTTCAAAAATACTTCGAAACTGTGTATGACCTAAATGAACTTAGTCGAACTGTTTCTCGAGCTGCAAAAGTTTTAAAAGAGAAATATATCGAAAAAATTCCAACAATGGTCTTTCCCTCTTATGTGACCGATAGGTATTCTTTTACTTTTGCACACAACAAACTCAAATTTCCGCCTTTGCTAACTAGTCCATTGGCTTTGGCATTTTCACCACCACTCCCACCATGCATGGTTTATCTGTGGTTCGATTGGGGCACTTTACAATTTTCTTTCGAATAAGACAGCTGAGAAAATAGTTTCGACTAAGCATACCTTACACACGTTTGAAGGTCACCTTCATTTGGACATTCGACATATTCGAGTCACCTCTATGATCGGGGGAGGTGATATATCAAACTCTTAGAAGAATTTAATTTCTCTTTTGTGCATGATTTGTGCTTACATGTTTTGTTGAATATCTGTAGCTGTTCCTATCGTGTCTGATTCGACAGACAATCAAACAACAAAGGCGAAGAAGAAAAGCATTGAAACTTCGTCGAAAAAAGACCAAACTCCTCAGGAAGAAAAACCAAAAGTAAGTACCCTTTAGTTTTTTCCTTTGTATCACTCCATTATTTCCAATGACTGATTTAGCTCTTATTTTTGCAAAATCGAAAGAGACCAAGCAGTTCCCTAACCATCAATCCAAAAAAGGCAAGGAAGGTCAACACGTCCCTCGTGAGCGACTCGGAGGTCGAAGCTCTTTAACTTCTTGCTTAATTATGTTTATGCTTTTTCTTTATTGCTTGTGCTCATATAAGTGTTGCATTTTAAGTCCGATGAGGTGCCATTGACCAGAAAGAAGCCTGTCAAGATTCAAACTTCTGAAGTGGAGAGGGAGAAGAAAAAGAAAAACTCTTAGGATGCTTCTAGAGTTATTCCACAATCTACCTCTGTCGAAAGGCAGCAGTAAAAGCAAAAGAGAGAACCCACAGAGACAGCTCCAATCTCTCTAGAGGCGGTACCGAAGAAGGCTCTCAAGAAGCCTGATAGTGCTCATTCTCGTGTCGAAGACACCAAAACTCAGGTAGTTGATCGAAACTTATTTCCATTTCAGGTGTTTTATCTATCTGTGGTGACACTTGTAACACCCCATTTCTACCCGGCAATTTATAATAAAAATTATCAGAGTTTAAAAATCATTTTTTTGGATACATCCAAAAAGGGATGCTACATTTACTTCAAATAACATCAACAATTGGTAACAATTTCACTTATAATTCAAACATGATACGTGGCACATAACAAGTGGGGCAATTCCTCAAAAATAAACGGTTTAGTCCACATAACAAGGACTTCGTCATCACGCAGCGGAATAAAAGGGAACAGTTTCAAAAACATTGTTGTAACAACATCAACACAAGTTATCCAACAGTGTCATATGAAATAACAACTAATAGCTAGTGTTCGCCCACCAGGTGCTACGTATCAGAGCAACGACTGACTTAAGGGATGAAGGATTATAAGCCTTCACATACGGTTACCTGTAGGGTAATAATCAACATAAGGGTCGAGTCTCAAACAGTATAATAAAGTTCATAATAGGCAATATGCCAGAGTAGTGAACTACATCAACCACATATAACAACAACATCCATATTTATATACATATATCACAACAATATCAACATATATACCTCTATAACAACCACATATAGCAACTATGGTAATATCACCAATGATATGAATAAATGTATGAAATGCAACCCACATGGGGCATATGCATGTGGTACCATCATCGTCAATAAATTTGCCGTTGGGCACATCGTCAATATTTGAGCATCATCATCGTCAATAGCTCGAAGGCAGAAACCTTACATCATCAATATATATGCATATGTAATGCATGCGACTTCATGAACAATCCAATAGATCAAAGTCATCACAACAACAACATCATCCATGTCATCATCATCATTTGGCCATTAGGCCCATCGTCATTAACAACATCATTATCATTTGGTCATTAGACCCATCGTCATTAACATCAACATGGCAGCACAAGATTGGCGCCCAACAGCAACTCACAACACAACACAGTACCCAAGACATAACTAGGCAGCAACATGGCGCCAAAACAGCTCAAACTGGCGCCCTGAGGCAACCTGCGCCACTCTGGGCGCAACACAGACAGCAAAATGGCGCCTGGTGGCAGCCTGCTCCACTCTGGGCGCCAAACAGTCCTAGACACAAACTAAGACACAAACTAAGACAGACTAAGACACAAACTAAGACACAGGCGCACTGCGCAGCCACACTGGCGCACAACACTCAGACACGCCTAGACACAGGCGCACAACAGGCGCCCTGGGCAGCCACATTGGCGCCCAGCACTTAGACAAGGGCGCACACAGCAACACAAAATGGCGCCCTTGGCACCTAAGGTTCTTCTAATCCAATTTTTCTAGACTTTCATGTGTTCAATAACCAACAATAATTTCAAACATCACATATTCATTCTAACATCATCAAATACACGTTTTATCGAGCACTTAGCATGCATTCCAATCCTCACATACATCTAACAAATCGCATACTTTTCAACAAACATCTAGTGAGCATCAAATCTTCATCAAATACGTTCATACACCACAAACAACATCAAAATCATAAGGAGAACGATATAAATCTAAAACCCCCACATACATCCCATTATAAACCCTATTATAAAGCAAGACCCACCCTTACCTTAGATTTTCCGAAGATGATGATCTCTCCACGGGAACACCAAGAAACCACAGCAATCGAGCTTCTCTCCTTCTTCTCTCCCTTTGCGCGATCGCACTCTCTCTTCTCTCTTCTCTCTTCACGCCGTTTTCTTTCTTTCTTTCTCAAATGATGCGAATTGCATCAATCCCTAGCGCCTAGGAGCTTAAGTCAATGGGCTTGGGCTCTTGGGCCAATCTTACCGCTCCGTAATTACCGGATACTACTCCCTTCATTTTAATAAATCACTATATTAATAATTTAATAAAATTATATCATTGTAATACCTAAATAATTTAATCAAATAATTAATTAAATTATTTTGGGTGTTACAACTCTCCCCCACTTAGAATATTTCGTCCTCGAAATTTACCCGATTCAAACAGCTCCGGATAAGACTCTCGCATCTTGCTCTCCAATTCCCACGTCATGCTCTCACCAGCAGCTCCTAACCAGACCACTTTCACTAATGCAATTTCCTTGCCCCTTAGAACCTTCACCTCATGATCTTCAATCCTCACCGGCATAGTCTCCACAGTGAGATTATCCCACACCTCCACATCGTCCATGTGAATCACATGAGATGGATCTGGAACATACTTTCGAAGTTGCGACACGTGAAACACGTCATGCAAGTTCGAAAGATTAGGTGGCAAAGCCACTCTATAGGCAACATTCCCAACTCTCTCAGAAATCTGATACGGACCAATGAAACGAGGAGTGAGCTTCTTCGACTTCAATGCACGACCAACATCGGTCACCGGAGTGACTCTCAAAAACACATGCTCACCCGCTTGGAACTCTAAATCCTTCCTCCGGTTATCATGGTAGCTCTTTTGTCGACTCTGCGACGCTTTCATCTTTTCACGGATCAACTTAACCTTCTCAGTTGTCTCACGCACAATTTCCGGTCCAAGCACCACACTGTCACCAGACTCATACGAACACAATGGGGTTCTACACTTCCGACCATACAACGCTTCGAAAGGTGCCATCCCAATACTAGATTGGTAGCTGTTGTTGTATGTGAACTCTATCAATGGAAGGTAGGAATCCCACGAACCTCCCTGCTCCAGAACACAAGCTCTCAACAAATCCTCCAATGACTGAATAGTCCTCTCTGAATGACCATCTGTCTGAGGATGATAGGCTGAACTCAACCTCAACTTTGATCCCAACTTCTCATGCAAACTTCTCCAGAACTCTGAAGTGAACCTCAGATCTCTTTCTGAAACAATACTACTAGGAACTCCGTGAAGCTTCACAACTTCCCGGATATAGATCTCTGCCAACCTAGGCACAGGATACGTGATGTTAATAGGGACAAAATGGGACGATTTTGTTAACCTATCAACAATCACCCAAATCGCATCATACCCTTTCGCAGTAGGAGGCAATCCTGTCACAAAATCCATCGCAATGCTGTCCCACTTCCATTCTGGAGTATCCAATGGTTGCATCAACCCTGCAGGTTTCTGATGCTCAACCTTTGACTTCTGGCAAGTCAAACAGGCATACATAAACTGTGCCACATCCTGCTTCATCCCCGGCCACCAAAACAACTTCTTCAGATCTTGGTACATCTTTGTAGCCCCTGGATGAATACTCAACTTACTTCTATGACTCTCCTCAAGAATCACTCTCTTCATCTCTGCATCATCAGGAATACAAATCCTATCCCTGAATCTCAATACACCCTGGGAATCCAACCTGAAATCCCCGTTCTAAGCTTGATCATTCTCAACCATCAGGTCTACTAGTTTAACATCTGACTTTTGAGCCTCTCTGATACTAGCCAAAAAGTCATTGCTAATCTTCAACATTCCCAACTTAACACTCTGAGGTGTTACTTCACAAACTAAACTCATGTCTCGGAATTGCTCGATCAACTCCAACTCCTTAACCATCATTGCCGACATTTGCAAGGTCGTTCGACTTAAAGCATCAGCCACGACATTAGCCTTGCCTGGGTGATAGTTCAAGCCGAAATCATAGTCCTTCAACAATTCTAACCAACGTCTCTGTCTCATATTCAACTCCTTCTGATCAAACAAGTACTTCAAGCTCTTATGGTCACTAAACACCTCAAACCTAGTACATAAAGATAGTGCCTCCAGATCTTCAACACAAAGACAATTGCAGCTAGCTCCAAATCATGCGTAGGGTAGTTTTTCTCATGGGTCCTCAACTGTCTAGACGCATAAGCTACTACCTTACCATCCTGCATAAGCACACCTCCCAAACCCATCTTGGAAGCATCACAATACACCACAAACGGTTGGTCCGGAACGGGCAAAGTCAAAATAGGAGACGTTGTCAACCTCTTCTTCAACCCATTGAAGCTCTCCTCACACCGAGCATCCCAAACAAAAGCCTTTCCCTTACAAGTCAACTGAGTCAACGGAAGGGCTAGCTTAGAGAAACCTTCGATGAACCTTCTATAATAACCAGCCAACCCCAAAAAGCTTCTAATCTCAGTAGCTGACTTCGGGCTCTCCCATTGCAACACAGCATCTACCTTGGCCGGATCCACAGCAATACCACTACCCAAAATAACATGCCCAAGGAAACTCACCTCATTCAGCCAGAACTCACATTTAGACAACTTCGTATACAACTTCTTTTCTTTCAACACTTCCAGCACTACTCTCAAATGCTCTGCGTGTTCTTCTTCTGTCTTAGAATACACCAGAATATCATCAATAAACACCACCACGAACCGATCCAAGTAAGTATGGAAAATACGATTCATGTATTCCATAAATACTCCCGGCGCGTTGGTAACACCAAATATGACTTGTTGGTGTTTGTTTGGTGAGAATTGAGGATCATGGTGATAATTGAATTATATATATATATATATATATATTTGGAGGTTTGGTGAATTTAATTTGGTGTGTGAATTAGAAAATTTTTGATTTTGGGAGTTCCTAGGCGCCTTGGGCGCCATATGCCTTGTTGCTGTTTCTGTGTCTTAGTCATGGGCACCAGGCGCCCAGCCACTGTGCCCTGTGCCAGTTTTCCATGTGCTGTGTTCCTGTGTTGCCAGATTTGGCGCTATGCGCCTTGTGCCATGGGCGCCAAGGGCCCCAATTTTCTGTTGTTCATTTTGCGAAAATTGATACTGGGTTTTCATATCCAAGCTAAATGGCTCGTGTAAAATCATTTTTGGAGTCATAGGAGTTGTGGTTTGTCTTGGCCTTAGGCGCCTAGTCCATGGGCGCCAAAGATGCGTGTCACTTTTTGCCAAAATTTTTGTTGGGTTCTCATATTCTGAGTATTTGGCTCGTGCAAAAATCAATTTCGAAGTAAAACGAGTTTCCTTGCGTGTTGGCCTTAGGCGCCTAGTGCCTGGGCGCCGTGTTCCCCTGCGCCAGTTCCTGCGCCAGTGCGCCAGCGCCTATGCGCAATCCTGTGTTGCTGTTTCCTGGGCGCCAGCGCCTATGCGCCAATCTGTGTTGCTGCTTCCTGGGCGCCAGCGCCTATGCGTCAAATCCCGTGTTGCTCCTGGGCGCCCAGCGCCTGGGCGCCAGTTTCAGGATGTCTAAGAATTTTTCCGATTTTGTTTTAATCATAACTTTTGACTCGGTTATCCAAATCTAACGGTTCAAAATGCGTTTCGAAGCTAATTTCGGTGTCTATCCAAATATTCTGGTTTTATGCAAAAATGAGTTATTTCACTGGTGGTTCTGGACTGAAGTTGTTCAAGGTGTCTAATTTCAATTTTCATTCACTTTCCCTATGTCGTGTCAAATCCTAAATTGGCCTAATTAAAATTGGTGTTGGTGTGAGTGGTGGGTTGAGTTGGTGAGTGTATTATGGTGTGATTGGTGAGCAGAGGCTTCGGCCTAATTTTAATTGGTGAGCTGAATTAATACAATGGTGAGAATATGAATAAAATGGTGAATTAATGAATTGTGTGGTGTGTAGTGGTGCATCTCCATAGTATCTCATGAAACATGTGCATTATTGGTGAGCAGAGGCTTCGACCTAATTTTATTTTGGTGAGCAGAGGCTACGGCCTATTTGTATTTGGTGACGGAACCGACATGCATGTGCCCGTGGAATTTGGGTTGCATTTCATGCATAACCATATATTATGTAGTGTTGTTTGGAAGTGTAATTTTGATGTGGTTGTTGCCATTGTTGTGAATCAGTGTGCTTGGTTACCTTTTCCTATGCAGTGCTTATTTTTGTATGTTATTAATTATGAAAAGAGACTCACCCTACTGCTTTTATGTTGCTTCTTATGTCGGCAACGTGCAGGTAATGATGAGTGAAGGTTACCCTTATGCCTTCGTCTAGTAGGAAGTGTCATGCTCTGATACGTAGCACCGGGGGGGCGTCTTATACTTATGTGTTATTGTCTTTATGCTGTTAGACTATTATTGGTGCTGTATTTGGTTTTGTTTTTCGAACTTGTTATTATTCCGCTGCTGTAGTGACTGTATTTGGTCGATGCGAACTAAACGGTATTTCATGGTGCTATGTATCTTGTGGTTTTAACCGAACTACGAAAATTGAAGTTGTTGATTTAATGAAGTATGTGTAGCACTCGCTTAGATTGTTTCAAAAAAAAAAAAAGAGAAACTCTGATTTTTATTAGATAGTAAGGTTATTAGAAAATGGGTGTTACATTATTGGTATCAGAGCAGTTCGGTCTGTCCGGGCAAGTCGTCCTGTCATAGTGTCTTATGACGAATAGGAATTGTTAGATTAGTTCTAAATTTCTGTTTGTGCTGCAGTGATAATTTGAAATGGCTGGGAGAAACGACGCTGCTCTTGCTGCTGCTCTGCAGGCTATGGCTCAGGCTGTTGGGAACCAGCAAAATGGTGCTGAGAATGCTGGGACTCGCAGTTTAGCCACGTTCCAGAGGGAGAATCCACCCGTCTTTAAGGGCAAGTATAATCCAGATGGTGCTCTAGCATGGCTGAAAGAGATTGAAAGGATATTTCGGGTCATGGATTGTAATGATGCGCAGAAGGTCAGGTATGGTACCCATACGCTGGCAGAAGAGGCTGATGATTGGTGGATGGAGGTTAGGCAGAGATTAGAAACTGCTAATGAGGAGATAACTTGGGCTGTTTTCCGTAGAGAGTTCTTACGGAAGTATTTTCCAGAAGATGTGAGAGGTAAGAAAGAAATAGAATTCCTTGAACTAAAGCAAGGAAGCATGTCAGTGACAGAGTATGCTGCCAAGTTCACCGAATTGGCTAAGTTTTACCCCCATTATGCTGATGCTGATTCTGAATTTTCAAAATGTATTAAGTTTGAGAATGGACTGAGGGCTGATATAAAGAAAGCTATAGGGTATCAGAAGATTCGGGTATTCGCTGATTTAATTGACAGTTGCAGGATATTCGAAGATGATAGTAATGCTCACTCCAAGGTCATGAGAGATCAGAGGGGTAAATTTCAGAACCGAGGTAAGCCATATGAGGTTCAGGCTGGTAAGGGTAAGCAGATGTATGCTGATAATAAGAAACCAAGTGGGGGAGATGCCCCTGCGAAGGTTGTGTGCTACAGGTGTGGCAAGCCGGGCCATAAGAGTTTTGACTGCTCGGATAATAAATGTTTCAAGTGCGGTAAAGAAGGTCATGTGGCTGCGAAATGTGAGAAAAGGGATGTGGTGTGCTACAACTGTGGGGAAGTAGGTCATATTAGTACCAAGTGTACTAAGCCGAAGAAAGAGAAGTCCAGTGGAAAGGTGTTTGCTCTCGCAGGATCAGAGGATACTAATGAGATTAGAGGTACATGTTTTATTAATGGTATTCCTTTGATTGCTATTATTGATACTGGTGCCACGCATTCATTTATTGCTGCTTTATGTGCTAAGAAATTGGACCTTGCTTTGTCTTCTATGATGAGGGAGATGGTTATTGACACTCCAGCTAAGGGTTCAGTAACTACCTCTCTTGTGTGTGCTAAGTGCCCTCTGTCAATCTTCGGCAGAGATTTCCTTGTTGACCTTATTTGTTTGCCGTTGGGAGGGTTGGATGTCATTCTTGGTATGGACTGGTTAGTAGTTAACCATGTGCATATTAAATGTTTCCGAAGATCTGTGAGTTACCTTCCTCCCGAAGAAGAAGAATCCGTTTTGTTGCCTGCTGGTCAACTGCATAAGGTAATGAAAGAGGGAGTTCATCTGTTTGCTTTGATGGCGTCATTGTCTGCTGAGAATCAGGCGATCATTGAAGGGGTTCAGGTAGTGTGTGAGTTTCCTGAAGTGTTCCCGGATGAAATTCCAAGTGTTCCGCCAGAGAGGGAGGTTGAGTTTGCTATTGATCTTATACCTGGTACTAGGCCTGTGTCTATGGCACCGTACCGGATGTCAGCCTCAGTTGTCTGAATTGAAAAAGAAACTAGAAGATCTACTTGAGAAGATATTTGTAAGGCCAAGTGTGTCACCATGGGGTGCTCCGGTATTGTTAGTGAAAAAGAAGGATGGGAGTATGAGACTGTGTGTCGATTATAGGCAATTGAACAAGGTGACAATAAAGAACAGGTATCCACTTCCCAGAATTGATGATTTAATGGACTAGTTGGTAGGTGCTAAAGTGTTTAGCAAAATCGATTTGAGGTCGGGTTATCACCAGATCAAGGTAAAGGATGAAGACATTCAGAAAACCGCTTTCAGAACGAGATATGGGCACTATGAGTATTCTGTGATGCCGTTTGGTGTTACCAACGCGCCGGGAGTGTTTATGGAGTACATGAATCGTACTTTCCATAGTTACTTGGATCGGTTTGTAGTTGTGTTTATTGACGACATTCTGGTGTATTCTAAGACAGAAGAGGAGCACGCAGAACATTTGAGGTTAGTACTAGAGGTGTTGAAAGAAAAGAAATTGTATGCAAAGTTGTCTAAGTGTGAGTTCTGGCTGAATGAAGTAGGTTTCCTTGGTCATATTATCTCTGGTAATGGTATAGCTGTGGATCCCGCCAAGATTGATGCTGTGTTGCAATGGGAGAGCCCAAAGTCAGTTACAAAGATTAGAAGCTTCTTGGGACTAGCTGGTTATTACAGGAGGTTTATAGAAGGTTTCTCGAAGTTGGCCCTTCCGTTGACTCAATTGACGTGTAAGGGAAAAGCTTTTGTGTGGGATGCTCGCTGTGAGGAGAGCTTCAATGAGTTGAAGAAGAGGTTGACAACATCGCCCGTTTTGACTTTGCCTGTTCCGGATCAACCGTTTGTAGTATATTGTGATGCTTCCAAGATGGGTTTGGGAGGTGTGTTAATGCAAGAGGGTAAGGTAGTAGCTTATGCGTCCAGGCAGTTGAGGACCCATGAGAAGAACTACCCTACTCATGATTTGGAGCTAGCTGCAATTGTATTTGTGCTGAAAATTTGGAGGCACTATCTGTATGGTACTAGATTTGAAGTGTTTAGTGACCATAAGAGCTTGAAGTACTTGTTTGATCAGAAGGAGCTAAATATGAGGCAGAGACGTTGGTTAGAATTGCTGAAGGATTATGATTTCGGCTTGAACTATCACTCCAGCAAAGCTAATGTCGTGGCTGATGCTTTAAGTCGGAAGAGCTTGCATATGTCGGCTATGATGGTGAGAGAATTAGAATTGATTGAGCAGTTCCGGGATATGAGTCTAGTATGCGAAGTGACACCGCAGAGTGTCAGAATGGGAATGCTGAAGATTGGAAATGAATTTTTGGTTAGTATTCGAGAAGCCCAAAAGTCAGATGTAAAGTTGGTGGACTTGTTAGTTGTGAATGATCAAGCTGTGAATGGGGATTTCAAGTTAGATTCCCAAGGTGTATTGAGATTCAGGGATAGGATCTGCATTCCCGATGATACTGAGATGAAGAGAATGATTCTTGAGGAGAGCCATAGGAGCAAGTTGAGTATTCATCCAGGGGCTACGAAAATGTACCAAGATTTGAAGAAATTGTTCTGGTGGCCTGGTATGAAGAAGGATGTGGCACAGTTTGTGTATTCTTGCCTGACTTGTCAGAAGTCTAAGATTGAGCATCAGAAGCCCGCGGGGTTGATGCAACCATTGGAGATTCCGGAATGGAAATGGGATAGCATTTCCATGGACTTTGTGACTAGTTTGCCTAGAACCGTGAGAGGATTTGATGCTATATGGGTGGTTGTGGATAGGCTGACGAAGTCTGCCCACTTCTTACCGATTGATATTACTTATCCAGTTCCAAAGTTAGCAGAGATCTACATCAAGACAATTGTGAAGTTGCATGGCGTTCCGCTTAGTATTGTATCTGATAGAGATCCAAGATTCACTTCTGAATTTTGGAAAAGTTTGCAAGAAGCTTTGGGTTCTAAGTTGAGGTTGAGCTCCGCTTATCATCCGCAGACAGATGGTCAGACGGAGAGGACTATTCAGTCGTTAGAGGACTTGTTGAGAGCATGTGTTCTCGAGCAGGGAGGTTCGTGGGATTCTCACCTTCCATTGATTGAGTTCACCTATAATAATAGTCATCATTCTAGTATTGGAATGGCACCGTTTAAGGCGTTGTATGGTCGGAGATGTAGGACTCCGTTATGTTGGTATGAATCTGGAGAGAGTGCAGTGTTGGGGCCTGAGATTGTGCGAGAAACAACTGAGAAGGTAAAATTAATCCGTGAGAAGATGAAAGCGTCGCAGAGTCGACAAAAGAGCTATCATGATAAGAGAAGGAAGGATTTAGAGTTTCAGGCCGGTGATCATGTGTTCCTGAGAGTCACTCCGGTGACTGGTGTTGGGCGTGCCTTGAAATCAAAGAAGTTAACTCCCCGTTTTATTGGTCCGTATCAGATTACGGAGAGGGTGGGAAGTGTTGCCTATAGGGTGGCTTTGCCGCCTAATCTTTCGAACTTGCATGACGTGTTCCACGTGTCACAGCTTCGAAAGTATGTTTCGGACCCGTCTCATGTGATTCAGATGGATGAAGTGGAGGTGCGGGATAATCTCACTGTGGAGACTATGCCTGTGCGAATTGAAGATAGAGAAGTGAAGACTCTGAGAGGGAAGGAAATTCCTTTGGTGAAAGTGGTGTGGCTAGGAGCTGCTGGTGAGAGTATGACTTGGGAGCTGGAGAGTAAGATGCGGGAAGCATATCCGGAGTTGTTTGATTCAGGTAATTTCGAGGACGAAATATTCTAAGTGGGGGAGAGTTGTAACGCCCCAAAATAATTTAATTATTTATTTAATTAAGTTATTTAAGGCTTACAATATTTAGTTAATTTAATTAACTAATTCAGGATTTAATTTAATTTATTTTTATTTCATTTGTTTAGGAGGTGTGGTCACGAACTAGGTGGTGTGCATGGGGGCCCATGACCCACAAGTAAGCCCGTGGCCCATTGTCTAGTCATGGAATTCGACTCACTAGGGGTCTTGTGAGTGAGTTTTCATTTTTACTCAATTGCAAAAGAAAGAAAAAGAAACGTAAAAAGAGAGGAGAAGTGAGAAGAGAAGTCGCGACTTGCAAGAGGAAAGGGAGAGGAGTTCGTGGAGCACTCAAGGAGGAGGAAGAGCTTGTTGGTGTCTTGCAATTCCTTGGAGCTTTGCTTGGTGGTGCGAATTCTAAGAGGTTAGGGGGTCCTCTTTTTATTTTTAATAGCTTATGAGCTTGAGTATTGCCTAGGGTTAGGTTTTAGTATGATTTCTATGAAAGAGTTGTTGTGTTGTTAATTTAATCGTAGTGTTGTGATATGTGATTAGGAATTTCCTATGTTAAAATCGCATAATTGGTGCTTTGATTGTTGCTAAGGTGAATTGTATGTCACGTGTTTGAGTATATGACTTGTTGGTGTTTGTTTGGTGAGAATTGACGATCATGGTGATAATTGAATTATATATATATATTTGGAGGTTTGGTGAATTTAATTTGGTGTGTGAATTAGAAAAATTTTGATTTTGGGAGTTCCTAGGCGCCTTGGGCGCCATATGCCTTGTTGCTGTTTCTGTGTCTTAGTCATGGGCACCAGGCGCCCAGCCACTGTGCCCTGTGCCAGTTTTCCATGTGCTGTGTTCCCGTGTTGCCAGATTTGGCGCTATGCGCCTTGTGCCATGGGCGCCAAGGGCCCCAATTTTCTGTTGTTCATTTTGCGAAAATTGATACTGGGTTTTCATATCCAAGCTAAATGGCTCGTGTAAAATCATTTTTGGAGTCATAGGAGTTGTGGTTTGTCTTGGCCTTAGGCGCCTAGTCCATGGGCGCCAAAGATGCGTGTCACTTTTTGCCAAAATTTTTGTTGGGTTCTCATATTCTGAGTATTTGGCTCGTGCAAAAATCAATTTCGAAGTAAAACGAGTTTCCTTGCGTGTTGGCCTTAGGCGCCTAGTGCCTGGGCGCCGTGTTCCCCTGCGCCAGTTCCTGCGCCAGTGCGCCAGCGCCTATGCGCAATCCTGTGTTGCTGTTTCCTGGGCGCCAGCGCCTATGCGCCAATCTGTGTTGCTGCTTCCTGGGCGCCAGCGCCTATGCGCCAAATCCCGTGTTGCTCCTGGGCGCCCAGCGCCTGGGCGCCAGTTTCAGGATGTCTAAGAATTGTTCCGATTTTGTTTTAATCATAACTTTTGACTCGGTTATCCAAATTTAACGGTTCAAAATGCGTTTTGAAGCTAATTTCGGTGTCTATCCAAATATTCTGGTTTTATGCAAAAATGAGTTATTTCACTGGTGGTTCTGAACTGAAGTTGTTCAAGGTGTCTAATTTCAATTTTCATTCACTTTCCCTATGTCGTGTCAAATCCTAAATTGGCCTAATTAAAATTGGTGTTGGTGTGAGTGGTGGGTTGAGTTGGTGAGTGTATTATGGTGTGATTGGTGAGCAGAGGCTTCGGCCTAATTTTAATTGGTGAGCTGAATTAATACAATGGTGAGAATATGAATAAAATGGTGAATTAATGAATTGTGTGGTGTGTTGTGGTGCATCTCCATAGCATCTCATGAAACATGTGCATTATTGGTGAGCAGAGGCTTCGGCCTAATTTTATTTTGGTGAGCAGAGGCTACGGCCTATTTGTATTTGGTGACGGATCCGACATGCATGTGCCCGTGGAGTTTGGGTTGCATTTCATGCATAACCATATATTAAGTAGTGTTGTTTGGAAGTGTAATTTTGATGTGGTTGTTGCCATTGTTGTGAATCGGTGTGCTTGGTTACCTTTTCCTATGCAGTGCTTATTTCCGTATGTTATTAATTATGAAAAGAGACTCACCCTACTGCTTTTATGTTGCTTCTTATGTCGGCAACGTGCAGGTAATGATGAGTGAAGGTTACCCTTATGCCTTCGTCTGGTAGGAAGTGTCATGCTCTGATACGTAGCACCGGGGGGCGTCTTATACTTATGTGTTATTGTCTTTATGCTGTTAGACTATTATTGGTGCTGTATTTGGTTTTGTTTTTCGAACTTGTTATTATTCCGCTGCTGTAGTGACTGTATTTGGTCGATGCGAACTAAACGGTATTTCATGGTGCTATGTATCTTGTGGTTTTAACCGAACTACGAAAATTGAAGTTGTTGATTTAATGAAGTATGTGTAGCACTCGCTTAGATTGTTTCAAAAAAAAAAAAAGAGAAACTCTGATTTTTATTAAATAGTAAGGTTATTAGAAAAGGGGTGTTACAACGACTGACTCAAGGGATAAAGGATTATAAGCCTTCACATACGGTTACCTGTAGGGTAATAATCAACATAAGGGGTGAGTCTCAAACAGTATAATAAAGTTCATAATAGGCAATATGCCAGAGTAGTGAACTACAACAACCACATATAACAACAACATCCATATTTATATACATATATCACAACAATATCAACATATATACCTCTATAACAACCACATATAGCAACTATGGTAATATCACCAATGATATGAATAAATGTATGAAATGCAACCCACATGGGGCATATGCATGTGGTACCATCATAGTCAATAAATTTGCCATTGGGCACATCGTCAATATTTGAGCATCATCATCGTCAATAGCTCGAAGGCAGAAACCTTACATCGTCAATATATATGCATATGTAATGTATGCGACTTCATGAACAATCCAATAGATCAAAGTCATCACAACAACAACATCATCCATGTCATCATCATCATTTGGCCATTAGGCCCATCGTCATTAACAACATCATTATCATTTGGTCATTAGACCCATCGTCATTAACATCAACATGGCAGCACAAGATTGGCACCCAGCAGCAACTCACAACACAACACAGTACCCAAGACATAACTAGGCAGCAACATGGCGCCAAAACAGCTCAAAGTGGCGCCCTGAGGCAACCTGCACCACTCTGGGCGCAACACAGACAGCAAAATGGCGCCTGGTGGCAGCCTGCGCCACTCTGGGCGCCAAACAGTCCAAGACACAAACTAAGACACAAACTAAGACACAGACTAAGACACAGACTAAGACACAGGCGCACTGGGCATCCACACTGGCGCACAGCACTCATACACGCCTAGACACAGGCGCACAACAGGCGCCCTGGGCAGCCACATTGGCGCCCAGCACTTAGACAAGGGCGCACACAACAACACAAAATGGCGCCCTTGACGCCTAAGGTTCTTCTAATCCAATTTTTCTAGACTTTCATGTGTTCAATCACCAACAATAATTTCAAACATCACATATTCATTCTAACATCATCAAATACACGTTTTATCGAGCACTTAGCATGCATTCCAATCCTCACATACATCTAACAAATCGCATACTTTTCAACAAACATCTAGTGAGCATCAAATCTTCATCAAATACATTCATACACCACAAACAACATCAAAATCATAAGGAGAACGATATAAATCTAAAACCCCCACATACATCCCATTATAAACCCTATTATAAAGCAAGACCCACCCTTACCTTAGATTTTCCGAAGATGATGATCTCTCCATGGGAACACCAAGAAACCACAGCAACCGAGCTTCTCTCCTTCTTCTCTCCCTTTGCGCGATCGCACTCTCTCTTCTCTCTTCTCTCTTCACGCCGTTTTCTTTCTTTCTTTCTCAAATGATGCGAATTGCATCAATCCCTAGCGCCTAGGAGCTTAAGTCAATGGGCTTGGGCTTTTGGGCCAATCTTACCGCTCCGTAATTACCGGATACTACTCCCTTCATTTAAATAAATCACTATATTACTAATTTAATAAAATTATATCAATGTAATACCTAAATAATTTAATCAAATAATTAATTAAATTATTTTGGGTGTTACAACACTCACTTAGCTCCATTATCAGGGCGCTAAAACTCTCAACCCCGAAGCTCAAATAAGGAAAGCCACGCCTACCTCTACTCAATCCCCTTTGAAGATGCCTGTTGCTGGAGAAGGTGTCGAAGGAGAAAAACCAAATTAGAAATTACCTCTTAGCGCTGTCGAAGATAAACCACTGGTCGAAACAACCCCTCCTGCTGAAGCTGCAAAGGAAGTTTATAATCATGGCCAAGAGCACACAGCTATGGATGTCGATGAAAGTCCTGATGCTGGCCAACGTGCAGCTGAGATTAGTATATCTTCCTCTCCGAACATGGAGGAACAAGGATACAACAAGGAGGACGGTGAAGATGACAGTAACAATGAGGGGAAAGGTGAATCTCCTGAGGCAGCTAATCCTCCATGCTCTGTGCCTTCGACACATGACACCACTTTTATCCCTCAAGAACAAAAGCTTTCGGATCTAAAAAGTAAAGACCCTCTTGAGGCTTTCAAGCGAATGATGAGTGGTTTATCCTCGACAGAGAGTAAGCCAAGTGTTTCGACTGCCTCTGTTGGCGATTCCTCTGGAGGTCCTAAAGAAGATCTGATTCGAGAACTTCGAGTAGTCCTCTTTGAGGTAGATCTGTTTAAGGCTATCGAAGCAGATCATATGCTCTCTTACAAACTCAAATCTTTGCTTAACAAGCTTAAAAATTCTGGCTCCAGTGACTCTCTTTTAGGTTTCATTGTCGAATTTGAGCCTTTACTGGAGGAGATTTCCAGAGATATAAAGAAGAGGAAGAGAACTGTTGTGAACAAGGAGCGCGAGCTTGAGCTTCTGAAAGAAGAAAGTGCCGCTGTCGAAGCCTCAAAAAGCAAGATTTCGAACCTGGAAATTCAAGCAGAAACTAGTTCTAAGGAGATAGCTGATTGTGATGCGAACATTTCAACATACCAGGATCAAATCAGGGAGTTGCAGTCGAAGATTGAAGCAGAAGAAAAGAAGAAAATTTCTGTTCAACAGAGATCTTTGATTCCTTTAGAGATTGCACTTCGATCTGAGGCA
Source organism: Astragalus membranaceus (assembly GCA_039519185.1). Lineage (NCBI taxonomy): Eukaryota > Viridiplantae > Streptophyta > Magnoliopsida > Fabales > Fabaceae > Astragalus > Astragalus membranaceus. The sequence continues at coordinate 19,977,795 of CM076850.1, read as the reverse complement.
ACCTTGGCTATTGAACACTTGGAGAGGGTCCAGAAACACGATGAGGCAGTTATGAGGCTAACTGAGGATGAATCCCTCTTAAATGCTAGATTGAGGCATGCCAGAGCATCCTTTGAGAGGCTTAAAGTTACCTTTGTAATTTAATTTTCGATTTGGACTCTGACAGCATTTTACTCAATTTGTATTTCGACAATATGTTTTGGCATTCGAATTAATGATCATGCCATGTTTATGTTCCCTCATTTTACCTTAATCTTGCGTTATTTTAATTTCTTGCAACATTGGCTTATATCTTTTTAAGTAGGCTTAAATACAGTTTTGGTCCCCCTATTTTGACCAATTCACGATTTTGGTCCCCAAAGTTTTAATTTGACGATTTTGGTCCCCCTATTTTCCCAATTTGAAAAATCATAGTCCCCTTCTTAAATAAGTCAAAATTGAAACTCAATTTTGACTTATTGTCCTATGTGGCAGCCTACGTGGCACCCCCCACCCCACCCCCACTGTTCATCTTCCCCTCCCCCCACCCCACCCCCACTGTTCCTCTTCCCCTCCCCCCTCCCCCACCGTGACCCCCTCCCACCCCCCACCGTGAACCCCCCACAACCAAATCTCCCTCTCTCTCTCCTTCGCATCGTCACCTCTCCCCCCACCCCACCCCCCCATCGATCTCCCTTGATCTCCCTCGATCTCCACCGTGAACCCCCCCTTCGCACCTCCCTCTCTCTCGCTCACCGTCTCTCCCCTCCCCCTCGATTTCCCTCTCTCTCTCGCTCACCGTCGCTCTCTCTCCTTCGCATCTCACCATCGCTCACCGTCGCTCTCCCTTTGATTTCCATCGCTCTCGCTCGCCGTTCTCTCTCTGCGTTCGCTCTCCCCGCCGTTCTCTCGCTCGCTCGCCATTCGCTCTCCCCCCCTTCGCATCTCTCTGTTCTCTCTCTGCGTCTCTCTCTCTCTCTGCGAACTCTCTCTCTCTCTCTCTGCGAACTCTCTGGGGGTGGGGGTGGGGGTGGGAAGAGGAACAGTGGAGGGTGGGGGTTCACGGAGGGGGGTGGGAGGGGGGAAGAGGAACAGTAAAGGGTGGGGGTGGGGGGTGCGCCTACGTAGTAGTCCACGTGGACTGCCACGTAGGAAAAGTCAGTCAAAATTGAATTTAATTTTGACCAAATTAAGAGGGGGATCAAATTCGTCAAATTGGGAAAATATGGGGACCAAAATCGTCAAATTAAAACTTGGGGGACCAAAATCGTGAATTGATGAAAATAGGGGGACCAAAACTGTAATTAAGCCTTTTAAGTATTTGCCATTTATACGCAAAATTCGATTATCAGCGCTTAGCTCTTCGACTTCATAAGCACCGTTCGAAAACACTTGTGAACTTTTGAATGGTCCTTCCCAATTTGGCGACCATTTACCTAAGGCTCTATCTTTTCTGTCCATAGGTAGGATAACTTTCCACAGTAAGTCTCCTAGGACAAAAGTTTTTGATTTAACCTCTTTGTTGTAGGCTTTAGCTACTCTCTCCTTTTTCCTTGTAAGGATATCTAATGCAAATAACCTTTCTTCATCTAACTCAACCAATTCGTCTAAAATCATGTCCCGATACTGATCTGATGGGATCTCGAATTGCCTTTGAATTCAAGTTGACTGTAGATAGATTTCGACAGGTAATACTGCATCATGCCCAAAGGTGAGCCTAAATGGAGTAGTGTTAATTGATTCTCTAGGAGAATTTCGACAAGCCCATAATACTTGATCAATGGTTTTGTGCCAATTCCTGGGTTTTTGTCCAATATGTTTTTTAATCAAATTAATGATAATTTTATTGGCTGCTTCGACTTGACCATTTGCTTGAGCATAATATGGTGTCTAACTTAAATCCATTTGCCTCACAACTAATTCAGAGTCACCTCTAATTTTGACAGCTTTTGCCCCCAATTCTAGCAAAATTTCAAGTCCTCCTATCAAGGCTTCGTATTCAGCCTCATTATTGGAGCAAAATCCCTTAATTTTAAATTTATACTTTGTAGGGATATTTATTGGAGAAATGATTAGAATCCCAATTCCAGAACCATTTTTATGGCTTGAACCGTCGAAGTATAATTTCCATGGTCGAATATTCAAACAATTTGATGTTGCTTCGACCAATGAGTGGCCGACGATAAAATTCGCAACAATTTGACCCTTAATAGCTTTTAAAGGTTGATATGTTAGTGAATATTCAGAAAGAGCTAAAGCCCATTTACCAATTCGACTATGCAACATTGGTTTCGATAGCATATGTTTAATAATATCAAAATGAGAGTAAATATACACATCAATAGGCTTTATATATTGCTTTAGCTTTGTACAAGAGAAATACAAGCAAAGGCACAATTTCTCCGTTGGATGATATCTAGTTTCAGCATCATTCAAAACTCTACTAAGGTAATAGATGGATCTTTCGACACCATTATCATCCTCTTGTGCTAACATACTACCTATTGACAGCTCTGATGCTGCTATGTACAATTTCATCACCTTATCTCTGATAGGTGGTAACAATAAAGGTGGTTTAACTAGATAAGATTTGATCCCGTCGAAGGCATTTTGGTACTCTGGATCCCATCTGAACACGTCTTCCTTCTTCAATCGAAGCAACGGCGAGAAAACTTGAGTCTTGCCACTTAGGTTTGAGATGAACCTTCTAAGGAAATTGATCTTTCCCAACAATGACTGGAACTCCTTTTTAGTCGAAGGCGCCTTTGTTTCCATGATTGCTTTCGTCTTGTATTGATTGATTTCAATGCCTTTTTTGTGGACAACAAATCCCAAGAAATCACCTGCACGTACACAGAAGGCACATTTTATTGGATTCATTTTCAATCAATATTTTCTCATTCTTTCGAATGACTGTCGAAGATGGTCTATATGACCATTTTCTGTCAAAGATTTAACAAAAATATCATCTATGTACACTTGCATAAAATTTTCTATAAAATCATGAAACATAGAATTCATTGCCCTCTGGTATGTTGCACCAGCATTTTTAAGGCCGAAAGGCATTACTACCCATTCATAAACGCCTAAGGCCCCTGGGAAACGAAATGATGTTTTCTGTAACACCCCTTTTTCTACCCGGTAAAATACTAATAAAAATCAGAGTTCTTTTTTTTTTGTCAACTAAAGGAATGTCACAGTTCAACTTAAAAACATCACAACTCACAAATAACAGTGTCAATCACAAAATTTACCGTATAAAGGAAATACGATACATAACACCCTACTAATGGAACGAACCCAAAACACATGTTCAATCAACACAGTAATATACTCCATCACCTCGCAGCGGAATAAAATTTAAGGATTCAAGTGAAACAACCATAGCATCTTTGCAAAATAAAAATAATTAAAGACAAGCATTCATCCCCCACTAGAGTGCTACGTATCAGAGCAGACGACTCGACTCAGCTAACGAAGGTACGTAAGCCTTCACTCGAGATTACCTGCACGTTACCGCATAGGGGTAACATTCAAACAGAAGGGGTGAGTTCATCTAACAATATAATAGTGCATATGATAAGTATAATGCTAGAGCTACAACGCTACATAAACCACATCACACATCAAAATCAGTCATCACAGCAAGTCATCACAATGTCATGAACATGTATGAAATGCAACCCATCGCAACGGGTGTATGCATGAGGTACCTGTCATCATCATCAATAAATAGCCTTTATGGCATCATCGTCGCTAAATAGCCTTTATGGCATCATCGTCACTTGTTTATGCACATGAGATGTATGAGACACCATGACATGCACCAGAGACAGTCCCATACAAACACAGTCAACTTAACAACCCATCACTTACCAAATTGCCAATGAAATGCACATCACCTGTCAAGTTATTGTCACACATATATTTGCCACTAACATTCATCGTCATTAACATCATCGTCGCTAATAGCCTTTATGGCATCATCGTCACTTATAAAACCACAACTTTTATTCATCATCAATACCATCGTCAATCAAAGTAATAGCCACTAGGGGCATTATCGTAAAAAACATCAACACATCATTACTGACACCGGGACACTAATATTACTGATTACATTAAAAGGTTTTACTTCAGCTCACGACACCAAATAGGACACCAAAAGGGGTTTTAAACACCGAAATAGTTTTGCAACGCCAACAACAACGACCAACGGGGACAGCCCCTTGAGGCGCCCAGAAACTGTCAGAAAAAATAATAATTTTTACCCTAAAATAGAACACACCGGTAGACAACTGAATAAGCTTTGCAACGCACTTTGAAACACTTAAAACGGACACCCGAGTCAAAAGATATGTCAAAAACAAAACCGGGAAAAATATGAGGAACATCCTGAAAATGGCGCCCAGGCACTGGGCGCCGAACAGGCAACACGCTGGGAACTGGCCAGCAACAGAAACTGGCGCCCTTGGCGCCCAGGCAACACAGAAAACTGGCGCAGCCACTGAAAACTGGCGCAGCAACACAAACTGGCGCCCTTGGCGCCCCTGCGCCAAGACACAGTGCGCATCACAGACACAGGCGCCCAGGCACAGGGTGCCAAGGCACCCCTGCGCCAAGACACAAACTCACGCACCCAAGCACACAGCAACACTCACACACACCTTGGCACACGGCGCCCATGCACTGGGCACCAAAAACAGAATGGCAACAACTTGGCACACGGCGCCCACACCCAGGGCGCCTAACACAGAACACGCACAGACATCAAAACACACACACGATTGGCCACGGCGCCCATGCACAGGGCGCCAAAAACAGCAACACGCCAAGACACCACACGCAACATCCTTGGCCACGGCGCCGATGCACAGGGCGCCAAAATCAGCAACATGGCCACGCCCAGTAAATGGCGCCAAGTGCCAGGGCCCCAAATCCAGCACACCCAAATCATCAAACAACACATATGCAATTCATTAATTTCGCAACACAGCTTCTCTTCTCTGCTCCCTTGACTTTGCGAAATTATCCTCTTTCTCTTCTCCTTGAGATCGCTGCCCCTCCTTCTCTCTTTCTCTCCTCTTCGCAATTCCTTTCTTTTCTTTTGCACAAAATGAGCCAAACCCTAAATTTTTGGCTTAAATATGCGCCTAGGATAGTGGGCCTGGATCGCGGGCTTTCCTTCAGCTTAAGCCCGATTACTAACGCCATCACCTAAAATCCAATTACACACCTCTCAATCCAACATTAATATAATTACACCAATTAAAGTAAATGAAATAAATAATTGAATACCTAAATATTTAATTAAATATTGGGCGTTACAATTCTCCCCCACTTAGAATGTTTTCGTCCTCGGAAACTCACCTGAATCAAACAGCTCTGGATAAGACTCCCGCATCTTACTCTCCAACTCCCAAGTCATGCTCTCACCGGCAGCTCCTAACCAGACCACCTTCACCAATGCAATTTCCTTGCCTCTTAACACCTTCACCTCATGGTCTTCAATCCGCACAGGCATAGTCTCCACCGTGAGATTATCCCGTACCTCCACGTCATCCATGTGGATCACATGAGACAGATCCGAAATGTACTTCTGAAGTTGCGACACGTGAAACTCGTCGTGCAAATTCGAAAGATTTGGCGGCAAAGCCACTCTATAAGCCACATTCCCAACTCTCCCGGAAATCTGATAAGGACCAATGAAACTAGGAGTGAGCTTCTTCGATTTCAAAGCACGGCCAACACCGGTCACTGGAGTGACTCTCAAAAATACATGCTCACCCTCCTGAAACTCTAGATCTTTTCTCCTCTTGTCGTGATAACTTTTCTGACGACTCTGCGAAGCCTTCATCTTTTTACGGATCATCTTTATCTTCTCGGTTGTCTCCCGAACAATTTCAGGTCCAAGCACCACACTCTCTCCAGACTCATACCAACACAGCGGGGTCCTACACTTCCGACCATACAATGCCTCAAAAGGTGCAGTCCCGATACTAGAATGGTAACTATTGTTGTACGTGAACTCTATCAGAGGAAGATAGGAATCCCACGAACCTCCGTCTTCCAAAACATAAGCCCTCAACAAATCTTCTAGGGACTGAATTGTCCTCTCTGACTGACCATCGGTCTGAGGATGATACGCCGAACTCAACCTCAGCTTAGACCCCAACTTTTCTTGCAAACTCTTCCAGAAATCTGAAGTGAACCTCGGATCTCTATCCGAAACAATACTCTTGGGAACACCATGCAACTTCACAATTTCTTTGACATAAACTTCTGCTAACCTCGACACCGGATAAGTGATATTAATAGGAACAAAGTGAGTAGACTTCGTCAACCTATCAACGATCACCCAAATAGCATCGTGACCTCTAACCGTATTTGGCAATCTAGTCACAAAATCCATCGAAATGCTATCCCACTTCCACTATGGAATTTCCAACGGTTACATCAATCCAGCAGGCTTCTGATGCTCCGCCTTCGACTTCTGACAAGTCAAACAGGCATACACAAATTGTGCTACATCTCTCTTCATACCATGCCACCAAAACATCTTCTTCAGGTCTTGATACATCTTTGTCGCTCCAGGATGAATACTCAACTTACTTCGGTGACCCTCTTCCAAAATTGTTTTCCTCATTTCTACATCATCCGGAATGCAGATCCTACCACGGAACCTCAACACACCTTGGGACTCCAATTTGAAATCTTCATTCTCAGATTGACCAATCCCATTCATTAAATCCACCAACTTAGCATCTGATTTCTGAGCCTCTCTGATGCTGCCTAGAAAATCATTATCGATCCTTAACATCCCCAGCTTGACACTATGAGGTGTCGTCCTACAAACCAGACTTAGATCTCTGAATTCCTCAATCAACTCTAACTCTTTGACCATCATCGCCGACATATGCAAAGATTTCCGGCTCAAAGCATCAGCCACGACATTAGCTTCCCCCGGATGATAGTTCCAACCGAAATCATAGTCTTTCAACAATTCCAACCGCCCGCGCTGCCTCATATTCATCTCCTTCTGGTCAAACAAATATTTCAGACTCTTATGATCACTGAACACCTCAAATTTGGAACCATACAAGTAGTGCCTCCAAACCTTCAACACGAAGACTACCGCAGCCAACTCCAAATCATGCGTTGGATAATTCTTCTCATGAACCCTTAATTGCCTCGACGCATAAGCAATCACCTTCCCATCTTGCATAAGCACGCCACCTAGACCCATCTTCGAAGCATCACAATACACCACGAACGGTTCTTCCGGTTTTGGCAACGTCAAAACAGGAGACGTCGTCAACCTCTTCTTCAACTCAAGGAAACTTTCCTCACAACGAGCATCCCACACAAAAGCCTTACCCTTACAAGTCAACTGCGTCAACGGAAGGGCCAACTTGGAAAAACCTTCGATGAACCTTTTGTAGTAACCAGCCAACTCTAAGAAGCTTCTAGTCTCCGTAACCGACTTCGGACTCTCCCACTGCATCACAGCGTCAACCTTAGAAGGATCCACAGCAATACCACTACCAGAAATGATGTGACCCAGAAAACCCACTTCTGACAACCAGAATTCACACTTAGACAATTCGGCATATAGCGTCTTCTCTCTTAGGACCTCCAATACTAACTTCAAATGCTCTGCATGCTCTTCCTCTGACTTCGAATAAATCAGGATGTCGTCAATGAACACAACCACGAACCGATCCAAGTAAGTATGGAATATACGATTCATGTACTCCATAAATACACCCGGCGCGTTAGTGACACCGAACGGCATCACCGAATACTCATAATGCCCATACCTCGTCCTGAAAGCAGTCTTCTGAACATCTTCATCCTTCACCTTGATCTGATGATAACCTGACCTCAAATCAATCTTGCTGAACACTCGAGCACCCACCAACTGATCCATCAAATCGTCTATCCTCGGCAGTGGATACTTGTTCTTAATGGTCACCTTATTCAGCTGCCTATAATCAACACACAACTTCATGCTTCCATCCTTCTTCTTCACCAACAACACATGAGCTCCCCACGGCGATACACTTGGCCTAACAAACTTCTTCTCAAGCAGGTCTTCAAGTTGCTTCTTTAACTCAGACAATTCTGACGCCGACATCCTTTACGGTGCCATAGACACAGGCCTCGTACCAGGTACAAGATCAATAGAAAACTCCACTTCTCTCTCAGGTGGAACACTAGGGATCTCATTAGGAAAAACATCTGGAAATTCGCGCACCACCTGCAACTCTTCAATGACAGCCTGTAATATCCCCAATTTTCGCTATTTAAATTATTTGGCGTGAAATGATTTTTATTGATTTAAATGAGTTGCTTGAAAATAATGGGTTGAAAAATAATTGTTTGGATTGTCAATTAATTTAATTGTGTGACAAATTGAGTTAATTGCATCATATTTAGTTTATTAGGAGTGAGGGAGTCATTAGGAAAGAGATGTTTAAGTGAGGGGTATAATCGTAATTGTGCATTCATATATATATATATGTACCCCTTCAGCTGAAATCAAAGGGAAAAACACAAACACTTCATTTCCAGAAAATCTGATTCAGCAAGATTGAGAGAAGAGAAAAGGGAGGAGTTCATGAGAGAGGGAGGGAGAGCTTGGAGAGATGAGAGCACCATTTCTTCAAACCTCCATGCATGTTAGAAGTCTCACCACCATTCTTTCACATTTTCTCTCCTCTTTCCACTGATGCCTATTTCACACACAGGCTCAGCCCTGATCATCTCACTTCATACAGCTATGCAATTTCAAGTTTGAGGGAGAAGAAGAGTGCAACAGAAAATTCTGGGTAAAACCCGTTTTACCTACCTTCAGTGTTTCGTTCGTATCTCCCTGTACTGACCTCCGATTTAGTTAATTTTTATTTATTTGGAAACTAGACACGAAGTGCTCCAGTTTTGACCCAAGAACCATCTGGTTTCACTTAGAATTGAAGGAGATATATCGTTCTTAAGTTTCGATTCAGAATCAGTGTCTGTTTGGACCCAGCTTCATTGTTTCGGTTATAACTCTCTGGATATTGGATGCATGTGTTTGAAACCTCCACCTTCAGAAACTAGAGAAAAATCCCTTCACCGTAGACCCTCGTTTTGCTAAGTTTGGTTGAGATTTAAGTGAGTTACGCTCGTTGCAAATTAGCGTTTAGTTGCTGGAAACAGCAGGAGCAGATTCCATTAGTTCGTGTTCGAGAAGTTTCGGCGTTGGGTGATCGTCATCTCCAAAAAGGTGAGTTCTATAACTCACTAGGGAAACCATAAACTTGTGCATGTATGTGTGTCCCGGTTTAGGTCTCGCGTTTTATAAAAATTCGAGTCGATAATGTTTGCGAAAATCTCGCGTGTGAGTTGTCAAGTCATGAGATCCTTGGAATTGAAATTGCTAAATTGCATGAGTGTGATTGATGAATGAATATTATTGATTGTACTGAATGTACTGGTTTCCATGTCTGTATTGATGTGTTATCGAGTTTGAATGTGAATCGGAATGGACATGGGAACGATCGGAATAGAAAAGAAAACGCGAAAACAGTTTTTCTGAAATACTGATAGTCACGCACGGATCGTGTGTATGGGCGCACGGCTCGTGCGTGAGACTCTGAAGCTCATGGTGCCGTTTTTGAAAACGCGCACGGGTCGTGCGCCATAGCGCACGCACCGTGCGTATCCTTCTGATGCCAACTTTTAAATTATGTCCTAAGCTATTCCGAATGGTCCCAAGTCCCTTCTAATCCACTCTCCAAGTCTCCCCAAGGATGGGAGCACTGTAATTCTATGTGTTTGACTGTGATTGAATCCAAGTTATGTTAGTGCCATGTGATTGGTTATGTTTGGATTATGTTCAGGTGCAGTGAATGCTCATGTGATTGACCATTGGTATCATGTTATGACTTTGTGATTTATGTAGTGTGCTGGGCTGACTGGTTTAGTAAGATTGTTAAGCTAAGTTAGCAAACCTTAGTAATCCATGTGAGATCACTAAATTATAAGATTAAGTTAATAATTAGACCACTGATAACTCATATTTATATGAGTTATTTATACTTATTCAAAGTTAAATCATGCAAGTTCTCTGGCAATAGTAGGTTGTTTCTATTAAGTTTCTGTTAGTTTATTGCTTTTTAGTTAGAAAGGGGCTAAATTACAAATTCTATGCATTTTGGCACCAATTGGCGCCTTTGTGAGCGTTTTGATGCTTCTTGTGTTTGTGCAGTAAACTGAGCGTGGCAACGTCCCTCATCACGTCTGAAGGAAGGCAGCAGAGCAAGAAAGAAATATCTTATTTTTGGCACACAAGAAATGATGGTCAAAGATCTAGAAGTGCAGAAGATCTTCTCTCTCCTCATCGCTGACGCGATGGGTTGTTGTTTTGCATGTAATGAACCTCTAGTTTAATGTTATGAAGTATTGATGTTTATGCGTTTTAGATCTTTGCATGTTAATATTTCCAAACTTGTTTTGAATTTGGCCACTTAAAATAAGTAGATTCATAGGTACAGAAATGGTCTATGAAAAGAACTCAAAGATTTATGTGAATGAAAAGATGCACTAAAGACATTTAGGCATTTTTATCTAAGTCTAGACAACCACCTAATGTTAAGAATAAGATTAGGTCATGATAAGGCTCAGTGAATGAGTAGATGTTCATGTTAAAGCTCAGTGAATGAGTATGCTTTCAGGTTAGGCTCAGTGATTGAGCAGTTTTCATTGTTCATTGTTATTGTATATTGTATATGCATCATTGTTTAGGCTCAGTGATTGAGCATAGTTCATTGTTAGGGTGACGACCCTATTTCAGATTAGTGTGCTGGGGGAGAGGAAGTCATGATCCTTATGAACCTAGGCTCCATCAGGGACCCACTAGTGATTAGTGGGGACTGGTTCACCGGAAGCTTATTATGCCAAGTGACCGGTGACACGCTAAGAATCATTGTTAGGCTCAGTGATTGAGCATAGTTCATTGTTAGGCTCAGTGATTGAGCATAGTTCATTGTTAGGCTCAGTGATTGAGATTAGTTCAGCCACATAGTCAACTTTGAGGACTATGAGTTTTGAGTTTTGAATAATGAATCAAGCATATTTGAACCGAGAGGATTAGTAAGGGGTCGCGATAGAACTCACTGAGACAAGTTGTCTCACCCAATCCATTGTTGTTGTTTTTCAGTTAAGCAGGGAAAGTTGAAGACCGTTAGGCACGGCTATGAAGATGCTTGAGGAGCAGCCGTTACCTTTATTTCATTATGTCTTGTATTTCAGTTTCCTTTGCATTTCTATATTTGTATTCAGTATCTTAAGACTACTCGATTGTACGACTTATGTATTTCAAGTTGTGAATCGCTTCCGCAGACTTTCGGTTTTGAGTATTGAACACTAGTTGAGGGTGTAAGGACCGACTTTATTGATATGCAGTTCAGTTATTTTAAGCACGTTTGATGAGTGATTCATCGAAGTTTAGTATGTGTTCAATATGTTAAAAGGAAAGTCACTCTGATGTTTGCCAGTAGTGCGCTTCGGTAGTTTCTACAAGTTAGAAATTAACGGGGTGTTACACAGCCCGACTCTCAGCAGACAACGATGCCATCAATGAAAATAGCCGAACTCCTTCCTTCATCAACTTCTTCAACTGATCAGCGGGTAACAAAACAGAATCTTCCTCTCCGAAACTAACCGATTTGCTACGACAGTTGATATGGACATGGTTATGCTCTAACCAGTCCATGCCCAAGATTACGTCCAATCCTCTCAACGGCAAGCAAACAAAATCCACGACAAAGTCCCTGCCGAAGATCGACAAGGGACACGGAGAACACACCAAAGAAGTGGTCACCGACCCCTTAGCAGGAGTGTCGACAACCATGTCTCCACACATAGCAGACAAAACAAGACCCAATCTTTTACAACAATCAACAGAGATAAAACAATGGGTAGCACCGGTATCAATAAGAGATTTCAGAGGAGTACCCTGAATGTAGCACGTACCTCTAATGAGACCATCATTCTCAGCAGGCCCCTCTCCTGCCAATGCGAACACTTTCCCACTGGACCTTTCTTTCTTCGGCTTTGAACACTTCGCGCTGATATGCCCAGACTCACCACAGTTGAAACACACCATGTCCTTACGCCCACAATCAGCCGCTACATGACCCGCCTTCCCACAACGGTAACAAACCCTCTCATTAGCTTTGCACATGAAACTCTTGTGGCCCGGCTTGCCACACTTGAAACATACAATACCAGCAGGAGCATCTCCCCCACTAGCCTTTTTGCCTCCAGCAGCTCTATGATGACTCTTACACGCAGGAACCCTATACGGCTTGCTTCGACTCAGAAATTTGCCCTTTTTCTCAGTCACAGCTTTGCAGTGCGCAGTACTGTCCTCCTCAAAAATCCTGCAGCTATCTATCAGGTCAGAGAACACACAGATCTTCTGGTAGCCAATTGCCTTTTTAAACTCAGGCCTTAAACCATTCTCAAACTTAATGCATTTTGAAAATTCAGCTATAGCCTCACTATAGTGCGGGTAGAACTTCGCCAATTCCACAAACTTCACCGCATACTCAGTCACAGACATGCCACCCTGCTTCAACTCCAAAAACTCTATCTCCTTCTTCCCTCGGACATCTCCCGAAAAGTATTTCCTCAGAAACTCTCTGCTGAACACCTCCCAAGTAACCTCTTCCTGCACAGACTCTAACCTCTGCCTAGTAGCCAACCACCAATCGTCGGCCTCCTCTGCCAACATGTGAGTACCAAAACGGACCTTCTGCTCCACAGTGCAGTCCATCACCCTAAAAATTCTCTCGATCTCCTTTAACCAGGCCATAGCACCGTCTGGATCATACTTGCCCTTGAAAGTGGGCGGATTCTCTCTCTGGAATGTAGTCAGACTCCGAAACCCAGCGTTCTCTCCAGCATTCTGCAAATTCTGCACGGCCTGAGCCATGGCAGCTAAAGCAGCAGCAATCGCAGTGTCGTTCCTCCCAGCCATATGAACTCAAGCTGAAACCAAATACAACAGTTAGAATAAGTCGACAATACTAGATTGTCAACGACTGGACGACTTGGCCGGACAGACCGAACTTTTGCTCTGATACCACTAATGTAACACCCTTTTTTCTACCCGGTAAAATATTAATAAAAATCAGAGTTCTTTTTTTTTGTCAACTAAAGGAATGTCACAGTTCAACTTAAAAACATCACAACTCACAAATAACAGTGTCAATCACAAAATTCACCGTATAAAGGAAATACGATACATAACACCCTACTAATGGGACGAACCCAAAACACATGTTCAGTCAACACAGTAATATACTCCATCACCTCGCAGCGGAATAAAATTTAAGGATTCAAGTGAAACAACCATAGAATCTTTGAAAAATAAAAATAATTAAAGACAAGCGTTCATCCCCCACTAGAGTGCTACGTATCAGAGCAGACGACCCGACTCAGCTAACGAAGGTACCTAAGCCTTCACTCGAGATTACCTGCACGTTACCGCATAGGGGTAACATTCAAACAGAAGGGGTGAGTTCATCTAACAATATAATAGTGCATATGATAAGTATTATGCTAGAGCTACAACGCTACATAAACCACATCACACATCAAAATCATTCATCACAGCAAGTCATCACAATGTCATGAACATGTATGAAATGCAACCCATCGCAACGGGTGTATGCATGAGGTACCTGTCATCATCGTCAATAAATAGCCTTTATGGCATCATCGTCGCTAAATAGCCTTTATGGCATCATCGTCACTTGTTTATGAACATGAGATGTATGAGACACCATGACATGCACCAGAGACAGTCCCATACAAACACAGTCAACTTAACAACCCATCACTTACCAAATTGCCAATGAAAGGCACATCACCTGTCAAGTTATTGTCACACATATATTTGACACTAACTTTCATCGTCACTAACATAATCGTCGCTAATAGCTTTTATGGCATCATCGTCACTTATAAAACCACAGCTTTTATTCATCATCAATACCATCGTCAATCAAAGTAATAGCCACTAGGGGCATTATCGTCAAAAACATCAACACATCATTACTGACACCGGGACACTAATATTACTGATTACATTAAAAGGTTTTACTTCAGCTCACGACACCAAATAGGACACCAAAAGGGGTTTTAAACACCGAAATAGTTTTGCAACGCCAACAACAACGACCAACGGGGACAGCCTCTTGAGGCGCCTAGAAACTGTCAGAAAAAATAATAATTTTTACCTTAAAATAGAACACACAGGTAGACAACTTAATAAGCTTCGCAACGCACTTTGAAACACTTAAAACGGACACCCGAGTCAAAAGATATGTCAAAAACAAAACCGGGAAAAATTTGAGGAACATCCTGAAAATGGCGCCCAGGCACTGGGCGCCGAACAGGCAACACGCTGGGAACTGGCCAGCAACAGAAACTGGCGCCCTTGACGCCCAAGCAACACAGAAAACTGGCGCAGCCATTGAAAACTGGCGCAGCAACACAAACTGGCGCCCTTGGCGCCCCTGCGCCAAGACACAGCGTGCAACACAGACACAGGCGCCCCTACGCTAAGACACAAACTCACGCACCCACGCACACAGCAACACTCACACACACCTTGGCACACGGCGCCTATGCACTGGGCGCCAAAAACAGAATGGCAACAACTTGGCACACGGCGCCCACACCCAGGGCGCCTAACACAGAACACGCACAGACATCAAAACACACACACGATTGGTCACGACGCCCATGCACAGGGCGCCAAAAACAGCAACACGCCAAGACACCACACGCAACATCCTTGGCCACGGCGCCCATGCACAGGGCGCCAAAATCAGCAACATGGCCACGCCCAGTAAATGGCGCCCAGCGCCAGGGCCCCAAATCCAGCACACCCAAATCATCAAACAACACATATGCAATTCATTAATTTCGCAACATCCATTATCAAAACATCAATTTTGTAATAACCTTCATCAAAACATCAATTTTATAATAACCTTCATCAAAACATCAATTTCAATCAACAACTAGTTCAAACAATTCAAACAAGAGTCATGGCAACATAGGTCTAAGCCCCTATCCTAATACCCATCATACCCACCATTATAGTGAAAGAGAGATCTCACCCTTACCTTAATTCTTAGGAATAGAAGACCCTGGGAGAAATCACCAACAGTAACCACAGCAACACAGCTTCTCTTCTCTGCTCCCTTGACTTTGCGAAATTCTCCTCTTTCTCTTCTCCTTGAGATCGCCGCCCCTCCTTCTCTCTTTCTCTCCTCTTCGCAATTCCTTTATTTTATTTTGCAAAAAATGAGCCAAACCCTAAATTTTTGGCCTAAATATGCGCCTAGGATAGTGGGCCTGGATCGCGGGCTTTCCTTCAGCTTAAGCCCGATTACTAACGCCATCACCTAAAATCCAATAACACATTTCTCAATCCAACATTAATATAATTACACCAATTAAAGTAAATAAAATAAATAATTGAATACCTAAATATTTAATTAAATATTGGGCGTTACATTTTCGACACATCTTCTTCGGCAATAAAAATTTGATTATACCCAGAATACCCATCGAGCATACTTAAGTATTCAAACCCTACTGCCGAATCAACTAGCATTTCTATTACAGGCATAGGATATTGATCTTTTGGTGTAGCATTGTTTAAATCTCTAAAGTCTATACAGACCCTTAAAGTCCCATTTTTCTTAGTGATAGGAACTATATTAGCTAACCAATCTACATACCTGGCAGTTCTGATAAAGTTGCTTTTGAGCAATCTTTCAATTTCTTCCTTGATCTTCGACAGAATCTGCGGTGCAAATCTCCTTGGTGTTTGCTTCACTAGCTTTTTGTCTGGTCTGATTGGCAGTCTTAACTCCACCACTTCTCATAGCAGTCCAGGCATTTCATTGTAACCCCAGGCGAAGCAATCTTTGTACTCTTTCAATAGCTCTATGGTTCGATCTCTCAAACCTTTATCAATCTTAGCACTAATGAATGTTGGCCTCTTGATGGAGCCATCTCCTAAGTCGACCTCCTCTAGGGGATCTTGAGCTTGAATTTTCTTGGTCGAACCCATTAGGTCTTTTTCAAAACCTTAAGGCTCGTCATCATAAATGCAGTCGAGCCTTTGGCCTTCGACCAAGTTGTCTTCATTTTAAACTTTAGTGGTTTTATTAATCATTTTTTGTTGTAATTCGGCTTCCAAAGCCGCATTTTGTTTATTCTCGGCCACGTAGGCCGTGATTCGATCTCATGTAGTGGGCTTAGACATCATCAATGTCTAGGGACCATACCACCCTGTAGGCTTGCAGAAGCCTGCTGAGTGGTTGTCTTCACCCATGACCTCCCTTTCCCATATAAAGCCATGGTTAGGGTGGAGATCAAGTGAAGAAAACACATTGTTCTGTGGTGTGTATCCACTTGTTGAAGGTACGCATGGCCCAATATTGGCAAAAATTTTGTCGAAGGTCTTTCTTGTAACATGATCCACTTCTGCTAGAAAGTAGCTCTGGTCACCTTCGACGTTCTCTACCAGCCCATCCTCTCTGCAGATAGACAATCTCTGGTTTAGGGTTGAAGGCACAACGCCTACACCATGAATCCATTCTCTTCCAAGCAAGAGATTGAAATTTGCTCTTGTCGGAATTACCATGAATATGGTTAGTCTCTTTACACTACCAACCACTAATTCCACTTCAATGGCCCCCAATGAGTGGCCAGTTTTGCCTTCATAGTTTGTTAAAACTATGTTATGTGGTCTCAGATCTGTATCTGACTTGCCAATCTTCGCCAGCATGTGCTGTGGCATCAGGTTAACTGCTGCTCCCCCGTCTACTAGGACCTTGTTTATCCCCACATTATTGGATAAAGAGGGGGTTTTAGGTGGTACTTCATTCCACCGTCAGGCCTTTCAAATGTAGCTGTCTGCTCTTCGACGCAGCCATTGTTCATTACATAATAACATTTTGGCTTGTGCATAGCCATTTCTGTGTCAAGGTCTTCTTCGACCTCATTAACCTCAGTTAGCACATCATACTCAATCGGAAGGATTGAGACAACACAAATGATGTTGAGTTCTGGCTCTGAATCTGAAAATTCGGAATCCATTTCATCATCTAAGTTGAGGCCTTCTTCTGCATTTAGGCCTTTTTGATTATTGAGAGAGGAGGGTAGATTCTCTCTGTGGCAGACCTCCTAGGGATTTCCACACACGAAGATAATTGCTTCCCCTTATGTGGGTTTAAGTTTCTGCCTTCTGTAGCCGCTACCTTCATCTGGCGTTGGTGTCGACGCCACTGAGTCCTTGTCATTGGGTTTTTTCCCTTATAATTGTTGCTGTAGGCATACCTATTTGAGCCAGGAGCCTTATTTGTGGCGCTGGTGCTTCCTTTTGCCATTGTTGCATAGTATCCTACCTCTTTACCTCCAGAGTGTTCCCACTTTTCGACTGGAGATTTTGTCGAAGGTACAAATGTTTTCCGCTGGACTCTTTGGGGTTGCTTAGGTGAAGGTGTTACCTTGTAAGGCACTCCTCTTGGATTAAAACTGAACTTGGGCCTGTTATCGACCCACTTACTTTTTCATTTCGATTGGGGTTTGTAGCTTTCAAGGCTCTTCGCAGCCTCCTTGTCGAATACAGCGCTGCACCTGGGGCACAACATCACTTCGGTGTTATTTTTTTGCATCGATTTAGGAAGTCTATCAGTTCTTCCTCAGCTTCAGGATATACCACGCGCATCTTCTCATCATATTCGTCTTAAGTGACTATTTCGACGTCTCTCTTCGACCCTTCAGCATTGACTGTGGTATCTGCAGCCTTGAGTGTGGTTACTTCGACCATGTTGATTCCAACGGGCTCAGCATACATTGCTTCCACCTCTGGGAGGGGATCAGTGTCTATTTTCATATTTGGCTTTGCTTTTTCGCCAACCTTCAGCCTTCCCACATTCAGTGTTTTTTGAACTAGATCCCTGAAAAGTACACAGCGAGAGGTGTTATGACCCAAAAAATTGTGATATTTGCAATAACCTCTTTTCTTTTGGTGTTCTAATGGTGGTGTTTTTAGACCCTTGGGCACTAAAATTTGACCATCAGTCACCAAAAGATCAAATATTTGGTCACATTTTGTGACATCAAAGGTGTATGTTTTTGCAATAAACTTATCATTTTTTGGTTTGACGGGGTTTTTCCAATCGGAAGGACTTAATAATTTACATGCATATGGAGGTCCAAGTTTTAATTCTGCAACATTAACCTCTTCTTCGACATCCTCGTATGATACGTCGAACTCTTGGCTATTGTTATCAATATTGACAAATGCCACTTTTTCTTTTTTATTATTAAATCTATTTGTCGAAACTTTCTCTGCCTTGAGTCTTTCGACTTGTCGAACCCTATCGGCCAATTGTGCAATGTCTCTTAAGTGTAGAGTATCTAGCTTCTTTCTAATAGAGTAGTCTAGGCCACCAGCAGCCATTTCGACTAACTCATGTTCAGGCACTTGAGTAAAGCACCCTGCCTTGAGTAGTCTAAATCTATTGAGATATTCATCAATAGACTCTGGCACATTGCGTCGAACACTAGCCAATTCTTTAAGGCTAATCTTCGATTGCCCCATGTAGAATTGTTCATGGAAAGCTTTCTCTAATTGCCCCCAGTTAAATACGGAATGTGGGGGTAGAGTGGTGAACCAAGTAAAGGCGTTTTTAGTTAGGGAATTGGGGAAGTATTTTAGCCTTAGGTTCTCATTGTGCACCAAGTCTCCTGCCTCGGTTAAGTAACGGGGAACATGTTTGACAGTGGATTTATTAGTTTAACCAGCAAATTTGGTGAACTTAGGAAGTTTCCATCCTCTTGGCAACTCAGTTTGTAAGACATACTACGACAAAGGTGATACGAAGTTAGGCCTATGGAGGCCTACATTTAGGCCATTCTGGGCTAGTATAGTTTCAACAAGATTAGCAAATTTATTTTGAAGCCCAAAGTTATTTTGTTGGACTTGCCTGACTACTTCGTCAGCATTTTGGTTCCTATTTACTAGCACCACTTTAGGGACAGGATCTTCGACAACAAATTGTTGTGCCTGGTTCATGGGGATTGCATTGTTGGGCCTTTCGATAGGTAAATCAATAGGCCTGACATTTTGCATTTGGGGAATAGGCTGATTATGTACTGGTGGAGTGCCAAAGAAATCAGCAATTCGACCCATTTGGGTTGCTAACATTTGGTAACTGTCGTTTGTGTTTTGAATCAAAGGATTGAAGACAGTGCCTATCTGTTGTGTCAGCATGTTAACCATGTCATGATTACTATCATCCATTTGTTGTCTTAGTGCCAATAAAGACGATGTGGTTATCGAAGGTTGTGCATTTCGACTATAAATATTTTCTGGGGAATTATGTATAGGCGAAAAGCTTGAGGCTATGTTTTCTGCATACGTAGATGTGTTTGCTTGAAGCCCTACCATCATGGCTGTTGCCATGCCATATGGATAATTTCTACCATTCATGGGGAAATTAAACGGCATATTTCCAATCTTGGAGTTTGCCATTAAGGGACTAGTCGAATTTAAAATTGGTGGTGTAGGGACCATAATATTCGATACAGGGTTAATGGTAGGAGTGGTTACAGCAGTTACGCCCATAACTGTCGAAGAAGGTAGTGGAGCGGTTACTCCCGCTATGGTTGGAGAAGATACATGAGCAGTTACTCCTGGGAAAGATACAGGGGCGGTTACTCCTGAAATACTTGCAGCGTTGGTATCATTAACTGCCGCTTGGGAAGGTGCATTTGATGTGGAAGCAGTGTTCATGTTAGAACGAGGCATTTCTGCAACGTTTTTACCACTTCTTTAACGCATACACAATACAAAACACTGGTTTTGGGTTTGATAACGAACCCAGAATTTTTTCAACAAAAAGCTTTAAAAACTTAGCACAAATGTCCCACGGGGCGTGCCAATTTTTTACCGTGGTTTTTGGTAAATACCGCTAGTTACACGTGTGTGTTGCTTGCGAGACCAACTAGAAACATCTCAGAACATTTATGTTAAAGTCTTTATTGAAAATAGTTAAGGTTCTAACGGTTTGTTTGAAAATGATGGTGATAACCGTTTAATAAAGGAAAAAACGATAACGAAATGGAGAGTGAAGTAGAAAAGTGTTTAAGAAGAAGTGCAGAAACGTGAAGGGTTTCAGAAACTTAAACAAATAAGGAAAATAAGATCAAATGCAGTAAAGTGCAGGAATCGTAAAGAAACAAAAAAGAAGATCAAAAGCAAGTAAATTGCAGGAATCTTAAAGGAATGGTAAAGACATTGCATTGAATTTAAAGTTGGTACGCAGGATCATACATTGTTTGTGATTTGACTCGCTTTTCCCTGATATTCAGAAGTAGGAGTGTTTTCAGAACTTTGTTGAAATGATTCGCGACCCTTGTTCTATGTAAAAAACACCTATTTATAAAGAAAAACTAATAACCGCACAGCGGTTTCAAAATTAAGCTAACTGTTTGGTTAATTCGACTAAGTAACTGCTCCATTTCTCGACTACATTGCTATTGTCTCTTTCGACCAGCACTCTTTGACTTGACCTGTTATCTGGATATTGCTCATCTTCCTGTCGAACTACTAGCTTCAGCTTTCCAAATTTCGCTAAGTTATGCGCTACGCTGATTCTCCCTGTTTGCAGCTTCTTGCTGTCGAAATGGTAGTTTCTCCTCTTAACAAGCCAAACCTCGTTGACTGCATTTAAGTTTAGCCTGTCAAAAATGCAGGCTAACACTATTCTGGGTGTTACTGAATGTACTAGTACAGGGAAATACTTAGGTTTACCATCAATGATAGGCAGGAACAAGAAATAAATGTTCTACGTGATCGTAGTTGAAAGAGGATTCAAAGTTGGTCGGGAAAGCATCTATCCAAAGCAGAAAGGAAGGTTCTTATCAAATCAATGGCGCAAGCAGTACCCACGTACTGTATGAGCACATTCATGCTTCCCTCCACTCTAGGGGAAGAGCTTGAAAGAATGTTGAATTATTTTTGGCGGGGTACAAATAGAACTAATCACAAAGGCATCAAGTGGTTAAGTTGGGAGAAACTTACAATGAGAAAGGAATTTGGAGGTATAGGTTTTCGTCATTTCTATAGTTTCTATTTAGCAATGCTAGGGAAGTAAGCTTGGAATATTTTTACCAACAAAGATACTATAGTGTATTACTTCTTCAAAGCTAAATACTTTCCAGAAGGAGATTTTATGGGGGCTCGCTTGGGCAAACCTATTTTGTTTGGCGTAGTATCTTTACTTCTCAGGAGGTGGTAAATTTGGGATATAGATGGCGTATTGGTGACGGGAAAAATATTATGGTATGGAAAGATCCACGGTTTAAGGAAACAACAAATGCTAGAATTAAATCACCCTTAGTTACCGATTTTGAGAATATGAAAGTGGCTGATTTGATGGATAGATCAAGTGGGGGGGGAGGGGTAGAATGTTGGTCTCATAAATTCACTAGTTAATCCAAATGAGGCTAATATTATTGCATCTATTCCACCGTTGATAGTGAGAACTCTATTACTTGGTGGCAGAGCAAAAACGAGATCTATTCGATTCGATGCGCTTATTATGGTGTCATGGAGTATCTAATTGATAGTCATTTGGAAGCTCAATGGCCCGCAAAAAGTTAAGTTGCTAATTTGGAGAGCTGTGAGGGGGGTCTTGCTGGTGCGCAAAAATATGCACATGAAGATGGTTAACTCTGATGAGGGCTGTCCACTGTGCTCTAGTGTGGAGGAATCTGAATTGCATATTTTTGAATGCCCAAAATCGATGGAAGTTTGTTCTCGATTGGGTATGGTCACTGAAGTTCAACAAGCGCTAGTAGCAACATCTGCTAACTCGGCCTGCATATTCAGCGCACTATCGTCATTGCCTAGCGCAAACAGAAACCAGTTCTTGATGGTCTGGTGGTCTATATGGAAGTTACGCAACGATAAGGTCTGAGAGAATGCCACTACACCTGCTGTTAACGATATTGGGAGAGTGCTTGATTTTCTAGCATGTTGGAAATTAAGGAAAAGGAGGTCAATTGGTGAACAGGTACAACAACAGTCCTTTTCTAATATGATGCATCGTTGGACTAAAACAATTGGTGGTGCTTTTAAATGTAATGTGGATGGTGCTCTCTTCAATCAACAAGCAAAATATGGTATTGGTCTATGTATTAGAGATGACAAGGGTGGGTTTATTAAAGCTAAAGCAATGACCTTCAATGGGGTGTCTCTTCCTCAAGAAGCAGAAGCTGTGGGGCTCCGATGTGCAATTGATTGGTTGAGAGAGTTAGGCCTTCATTCAGTTACCATTGAACTTGATTGCCTACCGGTAGTAAATGGAGTGCAAGGACCTAACAATCTCAATAATGATTTAGGAGCTATTCTTTTCTATTGTCAAACTTTAATTTCCAATTATCCAAGCTATAAAGTTAGGTTTATTAGGAGAAAAGCATATCTTGTTGTCCATTCTCTTGCGAGGGTGTCGAGCTTATATGTTAGCTCCCATGATTTTGATTGTATACCAACTTGTACTGAGACTATTGTGTTGAATAAAATGCACTAAGTATTTTTGAGTTAAAAAAAAAACTTTAGTGGTTTGATCACAGTGGTGGCCCTCAGCATGGGCAAGAGGGGAGACCGCCCAGGGCCTATATTTAAGAGGGTATTAATTTTTTTTAGTAGTATGTATGAATATTTTGAGGACATAATTTTTTCCTTAATAGTATGAATAAATATTTAGAGGAGTGCCAATTTTTGTTTGAGTATTATATATATATATATATATATATATATATATATATATATATATATATATATATATATACCACTAAATAAACACATGTAACTAAATAATTTGTTTAAGCTAATAAGTGATATTTCTATTTCCTTTATGAGTTAAAACCCTAAATTTTTTTATTTATTTTTCACTCTTTCATTCCTATATATAGTCTCTTTGTCACTTTGATATTATTTAAACTTTTTATTCTCTCTAATATCTTTGTGCGTACTAATTTGGATCAATAATCCAAAAATGTCTCGCTATGGAAGGTTTTGTCGGTCGATTAAGCTCTTTTTTCTTTGTCTCACTCTCTTGAGACGAATTTTTGTAAATTGAAATTGCTACACCGATTGATCAGTGCGTTTTAACTAATCTTTTATGGCTTTGTATTTTGAGGTTTTAAAGGCTCCTCAAGCCTAATTCTTGTTTGGTAGCATGTTTCTAAACTTTGGGTCTTAATTGAGCGTTAATGTAATTCTTTGATTAACTTTCAAATTTACTTGCATATTGACCCTTGCTACTCTGTAAGTCGTAATTTAAGTTGTTTTTATCTGATTGAGGCGTGATAGCATGCGTTGGAAAGCTAAGAAGAAGGGATACAATTCTTATGGTGACTACAAACCCCAGTTCAGGCATCTTGAAGGTCAAAACCGCAAAATATTGAAGGAGTAAAGTTAATTACGGGTTATGGTCACTGAATCATTCTTGTTGGGCTTTTGGTCAAAGCCCATTTTTCTTAATTTGGTTTATGTGTTAGGAGTATAAACAGGGCTATTAGCGGCCAGAATCTGGACCTACCTTATGCTTATTATTTTAGAATACGTTTTTGTGCCCAAGCCTCATGGATGCATAAAACCCTAGATCAATCCATTGGTGAATGATGTCTCGTGTAAGAATTTTGAGGTTCAGTTTTTAATGTTATTTCATTATTAGCTTTAATTATTTCTCTATCAATTTCATCTCGTAATTCTGATTGCATATTCAGTTTTGTGTTTTGCTTATTTACTCAATTTCGACTTTGCATACGTGATTTCAGTTTTAGGTATGACACTTGATTATATGTGATTCTGTTTCGCAAATTTTAGTTATTCGAAATATTTTATCACATGTTTAATATAATTTGAATAGAAATATATAGAGGATTGATTGAATTCGGTTATGATATTACTCTTGTTCAATGGCGCTTCATCGCGGACATGATTTATTGAACACTCTATTTTGACTCTTGTTAAATTCAGAGGGAATTCATATAAATTGAGTGGCGCTTTTTGGTTAGTTTATGATCAATCAAAACTAAAATCTTTAATGAATATTTATTTTGAACCTATGAATCCAACAAAACACACTAGAAACAAGTGGATTGGTTGTTTCTCATAATTAATTGATTTTCTCACTAAATTATTGTTGTTCTTATTTTTGGTAATCTTCAAATTGGAGATCCTTGTGAGACGACTAAGGTTAACTATTTTGTTACTACACTCTCTGTTTTTCATCTATTTTGACCGGTGTACAACCGCTGATCAAATTGACGTTGTTGCCGGGGATCTCTAATTAGGGACATATATTTTAAGAACTCAAGCATTTGTTTTTTAGTTTTGTTGCCTATTAGGTTTTGGTTGTTTCAACCTCAATCGGTTCTGTCTTTGATTAGGCAAAAAATCGGTTTTCGAGCAACCTTCTCCGGTTGTTCCGAAACTAAAGCTAGAAAATCCAAAAAAAATCAAGGATTAGGACTTTCATTGATGGGACATCTTACGGATTTGGAGGGCTTAAAATCCAAAATTCCTCCGTTTACTATTTTTAATTAATTTTTTGAATTTTTCATAATCTCAAAAAAATCCGCATAATCTTTATTTGGTTTTATTGGATTTTTAGTGATATTTTTTATCTTTTATATTTGATTTGATTGTTTTGTTATTTAGTCCTTTATTTTAGTGCTTAAGATATAGATGCAATTTTCTGATTTGTTTCATTTATTTTGGTGTTATTCTGATTTGCCTTATTTTTAGGGATTTGCCTTATTTTCTGATTCTGGTATTCATAGCATGGTTGCTAGAACATTAAGAGAACTTGTTGCATCTGATGTCACTTATAATGCATTATGTATTGAATACCATGAAGTGATTGTGCCATTTGATTTTAAAACGGGTTGGATACACTTGCTTCCAAAGTTTCGTGGTCTTGTAGGTGAGGATCCTTATAAACATTTGAAGGAGTTCCATGTTGTGTGCTTTACCATGACACCCCAAGGTGTCGATGAGGATAATAGTAAGCTAAGAGCCTTTCCATTCTCACTTCAAGATGCATCCAAGGATTAGTTGTACTACCTCCAACCAGGTTTTGTAGCGAGCTGGAATGAGTTGAAAAAGTTGTACTTTCCTTAATCCAGAGATGCCTCATTCACAAACGAAATATGTGGCGTCAGGCAGGTTTCCAATGAATCTTTGCATGAATACTAGGAGAGATTCATGAAACTCCGTGCAAGCTGTCCCCACCATCAAATTTCTAAACAGCTGCCCATGGATCAAAACATCGTGGATGCTGCTAATGGAGGGGTACTTGTAGATAAAACCCCAGCATAGGTAAGAACCTTGATTGAACTTACTGCGCTATTCAAAAAGTTTGGCACAAGCCAGTCTCAAACAAGAAGAGTTTGTGATATTTTCACTACTGCAGAGCACCCCACAGATTCATGTCCTAGACAACAAATGCAGCGAAATAATCAACCAGCGGCTAGATCTAAACCTTCATTAGAGGACCTTGTTAAACAAATGGCTGATTGAAATCTCCAATTCCAACAAAGAACAAACTCTACATTTCAGAATTTGGAAACAAAAATGGGATAGCTAGCCACTTCAACTACCTGCCCAGGCAGTAGTGAATCCAAATGTTCCAAAGGTGGAAATCTTTCCCAAAGGTGGACAGCTAAAACAAAAATTGATGTTCATCCTGGAAATCTTTCCATGGAATTTGGTGATAGCATTGCAAAATTTAACATATCTAATGCTATGAACCACCCCTTGATGCTTTTACTGCAAATTTTCCTTCAGTGTCTGATTTTCATGACATTTATACTTGTGATTTTTGCACTGATACTCACTAGTATTCTGTGTGTGCTGAGATTGAAGCTACTTTGTAGGTATATTTTGCCTAATGTTTCCAATTACATAAGTTTTGTTTCAGATGTAGCCTCTGCTACTAAAATTCTGCCCTCCATTAAGCAGTCACCTGTTTTAGAGCTTAAACCACTCCCTAAAAATTTGAAATATGCATATTTAGAGGGAAGTTGAAAGTTGCTTGTGATTATTTTAGCTAACCTTCAATCTCAACAGGAAAAGATGCCACCAATTCTAAGGAAACATAGGAAATGTATGGGATGGACCTTGGCGGACATTCCTGGCAAGAGAATATGGAAAAAACAACTTAAACCCTTGATTCTGGTTGTGTGGAAGAAGAAGGTGACCAAACATGTGTGCCGTAACCATAAAAGATCCTTCTTTGGCAAAAACCATCCACCCACAAGCTTCAGCTTCTCCACCTTCAAGGGGGATTTTTTTCTTTCTTTATTCTTGAGTTATAATTGTTTCTTACATTTAGGACAATGTGTGATTTAAGTGTGTGTGTGTGGGGGGGGGGGGGGTGTCCTTTAGTATTTATGTTTTTAGTCTTTAATTATAACAAAAATGTTATTTTTGCATGTTTTTCCATGATTTCTTAGTTTGCATAAGTTGTGAGTGATTTCACCATTCTAGGATCATAAGTGTTGTTGCACGATTTGGATGATTTCTTGTTGTTTTTGGTATGATAAGTTGGATATGAGCATTAAATTTTGCTACATTTGTGATAATCATCATCGTTGGTGACATTTGATCCTTATAATGTGTAGCGACCGAAAAATCCGGGTGAGGATTCCTCGAAGGTTCAAAAATGAAACCGCCACCAAAGTTTAGTTTTAGGGCAAATATTGGAAAATCCCTTTTCGAATGGATAAGGGCCCTTGAGACCAGATTAGGGTTCGGGAGTCGGTTATGCGCGGGGAAGGTATTAGCACCCCACGACATCCTTCCTAAGGAAGGTTACCTACTAACTAGTTGTAGGAAAGAATATTAAATTTGAAAATGTTTATTTTACCCTTTTATTTTGAATTAGAGGAAACTAAGAGAAAAAAAAGACTTGATATTTTTTGAATTGGAGAAAAGGATTATTTAGGAAAAGACTAAAAAAGGGTTTTTATTAGTGCAATTGACAGAGGTCGGCCGTGTAATATCCCGTATTTTCCCGATTTTAATTATTGGCATGAAATTATTATTAGGTGAATTATTTAGTTGGTTGAAAACTACTTGATTTGAAAATGACTTGTTTGGATTGTCAAGTAATTGAATTGTGTGAGATTGATAACTAAATTAATATTGATTAGAGTGTTTAGTGCTGTTGGGAGTCAAGGGGAATAGAAACTCTAAGTGAAGGGTAAAACCGTCTGTGTACCTTGTCCCTATTTAAACCTTTTGTCCAGCTGAACCAAAGTGTGAACCTCTTCAATTTTTTTTCTAAGTTCTGAAAAACTGAAACAACAAGGGAAGAGGAGAAGGGGGCGTGAGTTTGAGAGAGAGAGAGGAAGAGAGGAGAATCCCTCTTGATGTTCATGCATGTAAAATCCAAGAGTACCATTAGAATCAGCTTTCCTCCCTCTTTCCACTGATTATGATTTCGAAATCAAATCCTCCTCCTAGCCCAAATCACCATTGAAAGCCATCCAAGCTCCACTTTAGCAAATTCAGAACCTGAACCATTGCATGTGAGTGGAGTAAGTGTTAGAACTAGCTTTTGTACCTGAAATACGTTTTGGTGCAGCTTAGGAGTCCTCCTTGTAGCTGGGTTTTCAGTTTGAGTTGTTGGAGCGAATCCGGGAAAAGTTCGAAGTCCGTTTGTCCGCGTTCGCGAGGTTTTAGTGTCGGGTATATTGTCGTCATGAAAACGTGAGTTCTATACTCGCTTAGGGATTTGTTTTTCGAATATATGATTTCATGACTCTGAATCAAGGTTTTTCGCGTTTAGTTTTGAAAAGAATCGAGTCAAAAACCTATTTCGGGAAAATGACGTTTTTACGGTTATTAAGCCTTAGTAAGCCATGTGAGATCACTTAATTATAAGATTAAGTTAGTAATTAGATCACCTAATGTTAATAATAAGATTATGTTAAGTTCAGTTCATTGTTAAGTTAAGTTATTGTTATGATTAAGTTCATTGTTCAGTTCAGTTCCGGTATATTAAAATATATACATTAGTTTAGTTTGGGTGACGACCCTATTTCAGTTTAGTGTGCTAGGGGAGGGGCAGTCATGAGCCCTATGAACCTAGGCCCCATCAGGGACCCAGCCGATTAGTGGGGACGGGTTCACCGGGAGCTTATTATGCCAAGTGACCGGTGACACGCTAAGACTTTAGTTCAGTTTAAGTGTTGCCTCTCGTAACCAGCTTAAGGGTTATGAGGACAACGTTAGTTAGTTCAGCCACATAGTCAACTTCGAGGACTATGAGTTATGAGTTTAGAATAATGAATCAAGCATAATTGAACCGAGAGAATTAGTAAGGGGTCGCGATAGATCTCACTGAGACAAGTTGTCTCACCCAATCCATTGTTGTTGTTTTTTAGTGAAGTAGGGAAAGTTGAAGACCGTGAAGCACGGCTATGGAGACGCTTGAAGAGCTGCTGACGCTTTTGTTTGTTTTGTCATATTATGTATCTCTGTATTTCAGTTTCCTTTGTATCTTAAGCCTATTCGATTGTACGACTTATGTCTTTCAAGTTGTAAATCGCTTCCGCAGACTTTCAGTTTTTTGAGTATTGAACACTAGTTGAGGGTGTAAGTGTTGCGCCCCGAAAAATCCGGTTTGGACTTCTCGATGTACAACGTGGGAAAAGTTTTGGAGCCGCCACCGATATTTATTTTTAAAGACCAAAACATTGGAAAAAGTCTTTTTGGAAAAGGCGGATGGTCTTTCGAAAACACAGAGATGTAGGTTCGGGGGTCGGTTAGGTACGGGGAAGGTATTAGCACCCCGCACCTCCTTTCTACCGAAAGGGAACCATTAACTTTGGTGTGTGGCTTAGAAAAAGTTGACTTGAAATGATTTTTGTCCTACTTCCTTTCTTTTTATTTCGTTTGAGAAACGGTTTTATTGAGAAGAAAAATATTTTTGGTATCTTTGAGAAGCGGAACAAAACAAAGATTTTTAAAAGGGTGCTTGACGAGTTATGACCCGCTCCTACGTACCCTCTCTGGAAGAGGGATCAAAGCTACGTAGTTCTAGGCTTTTGGTTTTGAAAGTGCTTTTGAGTTTTTGAAATAAGACTCAAGTGTTCACGAATACCAAACAAGCAATGGCTTCGAGTGGCGTTCATTACTAACTCGAAAGAAAAGAGTTGGAACTGGTAATCAAGCAAGCAAAGGCTTCGAGTGATTACAAGTAACAACGTTTTATTATCTTTTGAAAGCGTTTTGAAAAAAAGGGCGAGCATCGGTGATAATTACCACTAATAGCTCATGTTGTTTTTGAAATTTGCTTTATTCGTGTTTAGTTAAAGTGTGGGAGCTTTCATAGTAGTCAAACAAGCAAAGGCTTCGAGTGACTACCACTAATAACTCCTCATTAGCGATCAAACAAGCAAAGGCTTCGAGTGATGGCTAATGATTTATTTAAGAAAACGCCTTAGGGTTTTTTTTTGTTTGGAAAAACATTTAACTCTTGATTTGAAACAAGTTAAGAAAAAGAATTTGATTTGGAAAACAAAAAGGGCATTTCAAACAACATACCAATCCCTAGCCAATATACAAATCACTTAATTACAATTCATGCAAACATTACAAATCCAAAAGACAAGCAATATGCATAAATATGTAATGTTCAAAACTAATTACAAGTTGCCACAATTGCAAAAGGTAACTTATTGAATCATTTTAGGATCAACAATAAAAACACAAGAGTTAAGTTTCTTTTGGTAATCCTTGACACTTATTAACAATGTACAAAGGCATAAGTGTCAAGTCATATTACTAAATCATCAACAAGAAAGAAGTAATTGATCATGAGGTAAGGAGTAAAATGAAATGTTGAGTCACTTTAGGGGATCTCCAACACATGGGATATGTGCTAGGCATAAGTGCTAGATCATATCACCTAATCATCAACAAAGTATGCAAAGGGAAAAATGTTTTTGAGTTTTTAAATGAATGAGGAAGATTGTGCGAAATGTTTTGGTCTTTTTGGGTAGGTATGCATGATTGAGAAGTGGTAAAATAATGAAAGAGTTTTGGTAAAAGTTATTTGATGCAATGTGGTAAAAAGTTGAATGTATATGAATAGGATAAAAATGCATGTTGGTAGAATGATGAGAATGCAAATGGTAAATTTCAAATAAAGTGGTAAATGTGTATTGAAATGGTAAAAGCTTTGTGTAAATTTTGAGTAAAGGGGTAAAAAGTAAAGGGTGAAAGTGTTTTTGGGATTTTGGGTAAAAAGTAAAATGTTTTTAAGTTTTGGTAAAAAGTAAAAATGTTTTTATCTATTGGTAAATTTTAAATGAATAGTAAAAGGTGAAATGGTAAAAAGTAAAAAACACAATTCACACAAATTACTCACACCATCAAAGATCAAACAACAAAGTTTTGAGCAAAAATTTGGTCACAAAAAGAGGCCCTTGGCCGAATGCACCACATGCATATTCAAGCACAAATTTCATCAAATTTTTGCCATCAAATCACATTAATGAACACATACATATAAATCCTAGGATCTACACATGCATTTCATACTCAATCAATTGCCATTTCATCATTTTTCAACATAAAAACAAGAGGGAACAAAAAGTATAAAAACCCTAATTCTACACTATCAAACCTTAGAGCATGAAGGACTAACTTAACCAATTTTATTCCATCAAAACTCAAGAAACAAGCAAGAAAACATGTTATTCAACAAGAGAGGCCCTAGGCCGAAGCAAAAAGGTAAGGAAAAATAAGTTTTACTTGGTGAAAATTTCATAAAACAAAGTGGAAAAACACATGTACACAATTTTGCTTTACTAACAAGTATGAAATCCACACAAAATCACCAAGAACACATTTATTGGAGGGTGAAACGCCAAATCTCACCCTCAACCAGCCACCAACCAAAATATATCTACATTGATGATGATATGTGAAGAAGAATAGAGTAGAAGATGAGTTTATGCAAAGACAATTAAAACTAGGTAAGGATTTAGGCTTACCTTTCAAGGATCTTTGCAAATGATGAAGAAAGAAATGATGACTCAAAAATGACTTGAACCTCTTCTTCAATCCCACCAAAGCCTCTTAGTCTTGAAGAAATATTGTTGAAAGTTTGATGATAATGCAAGATTAGAAGTAAGTTTTGTGTAAGAACCAAGGAAAGGGATGATTTGGTGGTGGAAAAAATGAAGAATGGTGGAGGAATCGAGTAGTGGTGATTTCGGGTTTGAGAGGAGGAGAGGGAGAGGATTCTTGAGCTGAGTGTGTGCTAGGGTAAAAATGAGAGTCCCCTCCTTTGGTTTCTTATTTTTGGGTTTTTATATGAGGTGCAAAATTAAGGGTATATAGGACATTGCGCTTTTGCAAACCATTGAGATTTGAGATAGAATTTGAATCGAGGGCCAAGATTGCAATGCACATGGATTAGGGACAAGGAGAAAACACAAATGAGTGAAGAATAGCTAGAGAGGTCGAAAATTAGGAGCTTTTTGTGGCACAAAAATTGTTAAGGACAATTAGGACTTTGTACACAAAGTTGTAGCCTAGGATTTGATCTAGAATTTTAATCAATGGCTAGGAATACAACTCACATGGATCAAGGGCATGAAGAAACACAAAATAAGGTGAAAAATGGGGCTGAAATTCGCAGCCTATGAGTGAGTGGGATTTTGCAAGTTGTCATTGTACTATTTGTCTCCCACTACCTTTCTAATTATCCTTTTCTTTTCTTGATTATTCTTTTCTAGATAATACTCATGAAAATATTTCCATTTTGGGCCTCATCCTATAATTCAATGATTGGGTTCTGAATTTGGTGATCTCACCAATCCCAAAATTGATTTGTTGACCCTACCCCAAAGGAAATGACCATTTTACCCTTTTGTTCAAAAACCGAATTTCATGCCAAAAATATTCTAATGATGCACAAAAAAAATGCACAACTCCACTCACTTGGACTCAAATAAATTCCTCAAGAGATGCATAGTGGTTTTTACTGAGAAATTATTTACTTTAGTGAAATGACCAAAATGCCCTTTTGGTCCTAAAAACCCTAATTTTGCTCCAAACTTCATTTTCACTCTAAAAATGATCCTGAGACCTTTTGGATGACTCTAAAACCCTAGAAATGCATGCATGATGAGAAAATACGTCTTTTTTGGCGAAATTACCAAAATACCCCTCGAGCTAGGAAAAACCCTAGAAACCCCAGAAATACTCTAAAATGCTCTACAATGCTATGCATTGCTTTTCTAACCCTAAATTGCATTATGAAACTTTTAAAATGCAAGCATGATGCCTTTCCTAACCTCTAGGATGAATGCCAAGACTTGATTTATTTATTTTTATTGAAAATTAGGGTTTTGCCCTAAGCCGGACAAAATTGGGGTATGACAGTAAGGACCGACTTTATTTATATTCTGTTCAGTTATTTAAGTACGTTTGATGAGTGATTCATTGAAGTTTAGTATGTGTTCAATATTTTAAAAGGAAAGTCAGTCTGATGTATGCCAGTCGTGCGCTTCGGTAATTTCTACAAGATAGAAATTATCGGGGTGTTACAATTGGTATCAGAGTAGTTCGACCTAGTGGGACTTAGAATCATGAGTCTCTTAAGTCCTCTAAGCGTGATTCCTCTTAGTATGCTATTAGACGTTTAGCCTGATCAACTAAACACTTTGTGCATATTTCGCAGAATCATGGCTGGTGGAAGTAGGAGAAGCGTCCCCGTCGATCCTCAATCTGAATGGATGCAGAACGTGATCGTGAATCAGCAACAAATGATGCAGGACATGATGCGGATGCATCACGAACTGATGAGTCAGCAGCAGCGAGCGTATGTTGCAGAAACAAATCTCAACGGAATGAATGAGGAAAGGAAAGCAGATAGAAAAGGGGAGAAGAAGACATTGGAATTGCCAGCCCCAAGTGATGAATGGAGGAGTATCTCTGACAAAGGTAAGCAAGTTGTGGTAGCTGAAATTCCAAGGTCCGTTAACTGTTCGACATGTGGAAGGCCTCACAACAGAAAGTGTCATCTGGGATCAACCACGTGTTTTTATTGCAAAGGAGAAGGGCATTACGCTTACGGGTGTCCGGCAAAGAAGAGAAAAGCGGCTGAATGGTCCACCCCGGGGGAAGAACCAAGAGGTGTCTCCGGCAAGGGTAAGCAAGTGCGGGCGTCGAAAATTTTCAAGCCCGTCAATTGTGACAAATGTGGGAGGCCCCATGGAGGAGAAAGTCACATAGGATCGAATCATTGTTTTTACTGTAAGAAGGAGGGGCACTATGCCAAGAATTGTCCAGCAAAGAAGAAGTTTAATGAAGAGTATGCTGCCCCGCACC
Source organism: Astragalus membranaceus (assembly GCA_039519185.1). NCBI lineage: Eukaryota > Viridiplantae > Streptophyta > Magnoliopsida > Fabales > Fabaceae > Astragalus > Astragalus membranaceus. Next base: position 19,944,311 of record CM076850.1, on the reverse strand, counting down.
CGAAAGAATCTAGTTGATAGACGCTCTGAAATACAAGGTGACGTCGGATCGGCGAAAGGTATAATGGGTACTAAATGTTTTGATTGGTCCAATTTTGAGGACAAAATTTTTAAAAGTTGGGGTGATTGTAATATCCCCTATTTTCGCGATTTTAATTATTGGCATGAAATTATTATTGGGTGAATTATTTAGTTGGTTGAAAATTACTTGATTTGAAAATGACTTGTTTGGATAGTCAAGTAATTGAATTGTGTGAGATTGATAACTAAATTAATATTGATTAGAGTGTTTTGTGCTGTTGGGAGTCAAGGGGAATAGAAACTCTAAGTGAAGGGTAAAACCGTCCTTGTACCTTGTCCCTATTTAAACCTTTTGTCCAGGTGAACCAAAGTGTGAACCTCTTCATTTTTTTTTCTAAGTTCTGAAAAACTGAAACAACAAGGGAAGAGGAGAAGGGGGTGTGAGTTTGAGAGAGAGAGAGGAAGAGAGAAGAATCCCTCTTGAGGTTCATGCATGTAAAATCCAAGAGTACCATTAGAATCAGCTTTCCTCCCTCTTTCCACTGATTATGATTTCGAAATCAAATCCTCCTCCTAGCCCAAATCACCATTGAAAGCCATCCAAGTTCCACTTTAGCAAATTCAGAACCTGAACCATTGCATGTGAGTGGAGTAAGTGTTAGAACTAGCTTCTATACCTGAAATACGTTTTGGTGCAGCTTAGGAGTCCTCCTTGTAGCTGGGTTTTTGGTTTGAGTTGTTGGAGCGAATCCGGGAAAAGTTCGAAGTCCGTTCGTCCGCGTTTGCGAGGTTTTAATGTCGGGTGTATTGTCGTCACGAAAAGGTGAGTTCTATACTCGCTTAGGGATTTGTTTTTCGAATATATGATTTCATGACTCTGAATCAAGGTTTTTCGCGTTTAGTTTTGAAAAGAATAGAGTCAAAAACCGTTTTCGGGAAAATGACGTTTTTACGGTTTTTCGGTGAATATATGTGTTTTATTGATTTGATTGATTTTAATGCTTTCGCTGGAATATGACTGAATTGCTGGTTGAAATGTTTGTTTTTAAGTCACGGAAGTCCTAAAATGTCTCGGCACCGGATTGTAAGCGAAACGGAACAAAACAGAATTTTTAAAAGTCATTTTTCTTCACTTCTGCCAAGGGTCGCGTCGCGACCCGTGGCCTTCGCCACGCGACCATGTTTTATTTTGCGAAGGTTTTGGTTCGATAACTCTTCGTGTCGCGACGGAACCTGTTCGCGTCGCGACGCAGTGTAAATTTCAGCAAACCTACTTGAGAATGTTTTCGCGATATCTTTTGATCTGGTGGTCCGATTCAAGTGTTCTCAGATGTGTTGGAAAGGTAATAAAAAGGCCTTACTGAATATGTAATAAAAGTAGTGCTATGATCTGTTTGGGTGTAATTGGGATTGTGAATGATGTTAGTTGATGTTATGAGATTGTTATGCCTAAGCTAAGCTCATGTTATGAGACCGATTATCTTGTTGTGGTTATGCTAAGTGTGATTGGTGTATTTATGCTGGACTGACTGGATTAGCATCATGATAAGTTAGGTTATTAAGCCTTATTAAGCCATTTGAGATCACTTAATTATAAGATTAAGTTAGTAATTAGATCACCTAATGTTAATAATAAGATTATGTTAAGTTCAGTTCATTGTTAAGTTAAGTTATTGTAATGATTAAGTTCATTGTTCAGTTCAGTTCCGGTATATTAAAATATATACATTAGTTTAGTTTGGGTGACGACCCTATTTCAGTTTAGTATGCTAGGGGAGGGGCAGTCATGAGCCCTATGAACCCAGGCCCCATCAGGGACCCAGCCGATTAGTGGGGACGGGTTCACTGGGAGCTTATTTTGCCAAGTGACCGGTGACACGCTAAGACTTTAGTTCAGTTTAAGTGTTGCCTCTCGTAACCGGTTTAAGGGTTATGAGGACAACGTTAGTTAGTTCAGCCACAGAGTCAACTTTGAGGACTATGAGTTATGAGTTTAGAATAATGAATCAAGCATAATTGAACCGAGAGAATTAGTAAGGGATCGCGATAGAACTCACTGAGACAAGTTGTCTCACCCAATCCATTGTTGTTGTTTTTTCAGTGAAGCAGGGAAAGTTGAAGACCGTGAAGCACGGCTATGGAGACGCTTGAAGAGCTGCTGACGCTTTTGTTTGTTTTGTCATATTATGTATCTCTGTATTTCAGTTTCCTTTGTATCTTAAGACTATTCGATTGTACGACTTATGTCTTTCAAGTTGTAAATCGCTTCCGCAGACTTTCGGTTTTTTGAGTATTGAACACTAGTTGAGGGTGTAAGGACCGACTTTATTTATATTCTGTTCAGTTATTTAAGTACGTTTGATGAGTGATTCATCGAAGTTTAGTATGTGTTCAATATTTTAAAAGGAAAGTCACTCTGATGTATGCCAGTCGTGCGCTTCGGTAATTTATACAAGATAGAAATTATCAGGGTGTTACAGGCCGCCCTCTGCTCCTACGTATCTCTTGGTAGAGAATCAAATCACACGTAGTTCTTGGGTAGAAAAATGTTTGTTGGTTGGTATTTTTTAATATAGGCGTTTTAGGATTTTTGAGCTGTACAGCTCATCCGTCCTAGAACGATGACTAACCCGTCCGTACGGTCGACTTAGTCCCCTATTTTATAAAAATGGGGTATTTGGAGTTTGGAAAATAGTTTGACGCATGTTGGTTTGATTTTATTGGAATAGGGATTTTAGAACTCTTGAGACGTACCGCTCATTCATCCTAGAATGCAGACTAACCCGATTGTACAGTCGACTTAATTCCCTATTTTGAAAATTTGATTGGTGGAAAGAAATATGTTGGTGTTTATTTTGAATTAGAAGTTGTTTATTTTAAATAGGGATTTTAGGACATGATCCGTAACGGTTCATTAGTAACCTAAAAAGCAGACTAACCCGACTGTACAGTCGACTTAGTCCCCTATTTATATTTTTTTGAAAATGAAATATTTATCTATATATTTTTGTAGGTTTTTTGTAAAAGAAAATAATAAAAAATGCAAAGAGAGGGTGCAGTAGTAAAATGGAGTGCAGTTTACAGAAGGGAGTTGTATTATTAGAACTGGGGGTGCAATTAGCGAACCCAGTTCGTTTTTTTGTGAACTGGCCTGCCTTCGAAAATGGGCTTGCGTAGGGAGGTGCATAATGGAATTGGTGTGGTGCATTGAGTAATCTGAACTAAAAATTAAAAATTAAAAAAAGTGAAATGACCTAGACTATATAAGGCAACAAACAAAAGCTAAACCTAATTTTCTTTCCTCATCTTCTCAGCTGCGCCGTTTCATCCCAAGGAGAGAGAGAGGGCATGCGAAATTTCCTGGTGAGAGAGAGAGAGAGAGAGAGATTTGCAGAGAGAGAGAGAGAGGGAAGAGGGATCGTGGAGACGAATGGGGGTTCGTGGCCAAGCATGGCTGCACTGGAGGACGAAACGGCGACGCTGGCAACAGTGTGATGGTGGTGGTTGACCAGCAAGAACGAAGAGGTGATGCGACAGTGATGGGAGGGCTGACGGTGGCTCTCGCGAGGAAAGGGGTGACAACGCTTAATGCGAAGGACGAGGACGCGACTGGAGGGTTCGGCGGCGTCACTTGGTGGTGACTGCGAAGGTTCGCGATGGCGTGGGGGCGATGATTGTGGCGGCGACGACACCGCTTACGACCACCGTACGTGGTGGCCGGAGGTATGTTCAGATCCCATTTTTATATACATATTTCTCTTCTCTATATTTTCCTGATTTCTATTTCTAAAACTAACCCTATTAGAAATTGTTTATTAATTTTTCTAACTAAAAAAGGGTTTCTGATTGATTACTAATTCTCTAACTAAGAAAAAGTTTCTGATTTCTTTTCTTCCTAGAACCTATTAACTATTAATTGTACCCTAATCTATTTACAGTATAAACAAAATAAATAAACAAAATAAACCCTAATTTGTACATATCTCATATGAAACTGAAATTCGGTTTTTAATTCATCCGTATATATTTCAGATTTCAGATTATTAGTTCATATTGCAATTAACATTATTTACAAGACAGCCTATTATGAATTAAATAACAACGAGAAAGAAAAACTCGGACCAACCTTTACTCCAGCTTCTTATACTCACCCTTTTAACTACTATTTCTGTGGCTGCTTCTCTTGTTTGCCTGTTATTGCTGAATCCTCACTGTTTCTGTTACTGCCTGCTGTTACTTGTCTTCTTTTTAGCTTCGAAATAAGCTTCTGGGTTGATTAGGGTTTCGATGTGAAACCCTAGTTTTTGAGAATATCTGTTTGAGTATTTTTGTGAATTGTTGATTTTATAAGCATTTTTTAGGTTTAGGAACTTGAATTCTTTGATTTTGATGCGATTTTGTTTCCCGTTTCAGGTTATTGGACTCTTGGGCAACAAGAATCAGCCCATGGATCAGCTGCTGTTGTTGTTTTTGTTTTCTTTTTATCATTTTTTTTATTTTCGCTTTTTGACTTTTGTATTTTTTGGTTATTATTTTGTATTTTTTAGATTTTTTGTATTATTGTAAATATTTGTAAATTAATTTTGTGTAATTCTATTTTTTATTTATTTTTTATGGCTTTTGATATAAATGAACGAAGCGGGGCCAAAAAGACAAAACGGGCCCAATAATCAAGAAACACTAAAATTTGGTCCAAATGCTAAGATAGGCCCAATTACGCGAGCATAGGTCGAATTAGACAAAAAAAGCATCTCGGCCCAATTGAAAAAGCTACTAAGCGCTGGCCCAAATTAAATCGAGACGACATCGAATGAGCCTGAAAATTTTTCTCGTAGTAATGTCGCCTGGGACCTATGACACGCGGACTAAATAAAAAGACCATAATAGGAAAGAGAGTAGACAAAATTAGGGTATAACAACTTCCCCTCTTTAATTATATTTTACTAGAAAAGGTGGATTGTTTTCAGATTTTCGTAGTAGAAATAAAAATAAAGATAGAATAGACGCTAATTTTGCCCGCTTAGGGGGAAGATGAGTTAGGGGGATGAGGGACGATTAACACTTGGCGTGTTATCCGAGAACAATAAAGAAATGATCACTGGGGATCTGGAGGAGCACTGGGGCTCTGGAAGAGCATTTGAGCTCTAAGGGAGTACTGGGGCTCCAACGGGTTGCCTAAACCCTGAAGGACCACTTGGGTTCCGAAGGTGCACTGGGCTTTGAAGGACCACTGAGGGTTCAAAAGAGCACAAACTAGAAATGGTACTAGTAAAATGGTATGCTCGGGGGTGGCCTTTTTCGAGCGGCCGGAGGGGCAAGATCAGGTCGTTGACCTAATTTGCTCACCTCGAAGGACGTCCACCATGTCTTAGGCTGACACAACTAGTCTGAAGGACATGGGGTCGGATGATCCGTCGCGCTTAGTGGCGACATGGTGATCTTGAAGGTAGAGTTCCAAGTCGTTGCTTTGACATACTGGTTCGAACTGAACTGAAGGACCTGGGGTCGGGTGATCCGTCGGTTGCTCGATAACGCGACGTGCGATCTGGAATGAATGACCATTGAAGGTCTGAAGGAGAGCTTGGGCTCCGAGGGACCGCTCGGGGTCCGAGACTCTGAATTGTGATATGAGACCAGTGCTTGGAGCACTGACTTTGAGGGAACAAACTATTGGGTTTGACACATGGCGTACTTGCCTAGGATATACCTAATGAACGCATTTATCTGAGAAGGGAAAGCTATCTATATTTGGCATGTCTAAAAATGCGATGAATGATGCATGCGTGCAATATGGGTATGTGAAATGGGAGGTGTTCGATGGGATGAATGAAACGTGGCAGATGATGTGAGTTGAAGTTGGTGGAATATGAAGGTTGACGAACAGCGTATGTGGACGAATGCGATTGTAATGATTATATGCAAATGATATGATGAATGAAAGGAAGCACACGAATGCATCGTACAATGATATGATTAGTGATGTAGAAAGTTTTTGGCAATGATGAATGAAAGGAATCATACGAAAGCATGGTACAATGATATGATTAGTGATGTAGAAAGTTTTTTGGCAATGATGAGACCGACACTTGGCACGTCTATCGAAGCAAAATGTTATATGTGTGCATGCGTGTAATGTGATGAATGTGCAATGTGAAAGCAGATAAACTGCAAAAGCCTGTGAATTATGGATGCTAGAGCTGATCGGAAACAAAAATTGATCAACCGTGTATGCGAATACAGATAACATGTGAATGCAAATGTATTGCTTAGATGCGGGTGCTATGGTAGATGCATGATGGAATGATTTATGCTATGATTTATTGATGATGCAGAGAGATTTTTTGTAATGATGAGAAATGAGACTTTTGATGCGAGACGCAGAGAAATAATCATTCCTTGGAAAAAGGTTTGAACTCAGACGTGGCAACCTCAAGGTTGTCATTCACATACACTGATGCACAAAAGTATTTGATTGCATTTGCAAGCTCATTCACGTTGTTCTTCCATTTGATTATGATGTCCCATGACGATTGAATTTTAGGTCCACAAAGTTAACTCAATGAGTTTCAAACCTCATATTAGTAACTTGTGTTCTCTCTCTTTGAAGCATTGTTTTAGTGAACATGTAGAGTAGTGCAAATACAGATGAATGAGTCCGTTGACTCGGGGTATGGACAGATATGACACGTGAGGGGATGAATGGTAGGTTTTTGCCAAAGTCATGAGAGGTGGAAGGCAAAAGATTTTGTCTCAACCCATGGCGTTTGGTGTTGCCCCAACTATGAGAAGGACAAGGTTGCCCTGACTAGAGTTTGCGAAAAGTTGTATTTAGGATTGTGGGTTGAGAAATTGCCCCGGTATGGTTTTATGAATGTGACTGAGGGAATGAAATGAGTGTAGGGAGGATTTCCCCAATTTTGAGCGGAGTGAGGGGTTAATGGTGACATGATTGCCCCACTTTGGAATGATATTTCTAGTTCGAGTGAGGTAGGGGAAAGGTGACAGAGTTAGGGTAATGGGTTTGTGAGTTCGTCGTATGGCTATATAGACTGGGTGTGGTATATGAATGGGATGGACGCTGGAAAATTTCCCCATGTTCGAGAAGCATGAAAGGTGAAGGGACTGCCCCACTTTGAGATCTAGGTGATGGTCTTAGTATAAGCTTTTGGTTCTTTTAAGGTGACTCTTATAGACTATGATAGTCCTAATTTTTGGATATGATGAAAATTTAACTTGGTGATCACCAAACCTTGTCTTGATATCTGTGCAACTTGAAAAATCTTGGAGCTCAAGCCTTTCTTTTCTTTTTCTCTTTTTTTACTCTTTTTTAGCTTTATTTTTTCGTCATATTTTTTTTTGAGCAAACATATTGTAAATAAATACACTCAATTGCCCTAAAATTAAAACTTTAAGAAAACGAAAGCAATCAGTCATCGATCAGAATGGACTTGTTTAGGGTTGTAACGTGGCCAACGGTTAGGGGTTTATGTAAGAAAGGGTTGGTAATGTGGCCAACGGTTAGGGATTCTTGAAAGAAAAGGTTTGTAATGGGGCCAATGGTTGGAGGTAATGTACCAATGGTTAGAGATTTATGAAAAGAAATGATAATTGGGCCCAAAGAAGTGTTTGAGGTCCATTTTTGAGTTTCGTGGAAGAAGTGCTAATTTGGCACAACAAGGTGTTTGAGGGCTTTAGACAATGATATTTTTATTTGCGGTTAATGTGGCTAGTGGTTGATAATTTATGAAAGAATGGGTGATTGGGCTCAAAGTGTATGGGAATTGATGAGACAAATGATCTTTTTATTCAGTGGTGCACTTCATTATATAATGTATCAGCTCAAAGATTTATGCCGTCTTTTTATTCAAGACTTTTGTCTTTTTTTTTTTGAAATATGATTCTCATTCTTTGACGGCATATTTCTCTTCAGCTGAATAAACTGAAGAAAGTAGTGCACCATCTTTAAATGGGGAACAGATCATTGTCTAGGGTGATTGAAAGATTTTTGATTTTTTGGCTCAAAGTGGGTTGCAAAGGGTATTTTTTTTTATGCTTTTTGAGGACGTGAGAAGATGACCAAACTTCATTTCAAATCATGATTACGTGTTTTCTCAAAGACTAACTCAAGGACAAAAAATTATTTATTTTTATACATCTGCTCTTTTTCTTTATTTCTTTTTATATGCCCTAATTTTTGCTTAGGCTGCTCTCGCGAGTTTTCAACCTAACAGGCTTGATTATTATTTTTTTGTAAAGGACTTGCACCAAGGGAATACAATGTTGACAAGATATCTAGTGATCACAAATTTGCCCCAGTTTGGAGGATCCAAGTGTTAGTTTATGAAATTTCATCATTGGGAACAAAACCAAAGAGTCAACTAAGGACTTGTGTGGAGAATATGCACTTTATGGAGTGGTCGGGGTGAGACTGAACATGAACAAGGGATGATGACATGATGGAAAGGTGTGGACACTAACTGACTCAAACAAGAGCAAATGCACATCGCATACGAGTTCACTATACGAATGCTTCATAGAGAGTTAACATAGTAAGAGACATGATAGAGGAATTTTTGATAACACATTAGGTAACAAAATGGACTATTTTGATTGTTTATCATGGGATGGATGAGATGCATTGTTTTGCTGACAAAAATTGTGGACGAGCTGCAACATTGAAATTTTTTGAAAATTGAGTGTCTTGAAACAACTTGAGTTTGCAACTATGTTCGACCTCGTTTGTAATTTAGTAGGTTAAACTTTTTCAAGGAAGAACAATCAATTTTTAAAATGTATGCGTGCAATATGGGTATGTGAAATGGGAGGTGTTCGATGGGATGAATGAAACGTGGCAGATGATGTGAGTTGAAGTTGGTGGAATATGAAGGTTGACGAACAGCGTATGTGGACGAATGCGATTGTAATGATTATATGCAAATGATATGATGAATGAAAAGAAGCACACGAATGCATCGTACAATGATATGATTAGTGATGTAGAAAGTTTTTGGCAATGATGAATGAAAGGAATCATACGAAAGCATGGTACAATGATATGATTAGTGATGTAGAAAGTTTTTTGGCAATGATGAGACCGACACTTGGCACGTCTATCGAAGCAAAATGTTATATGTGTGCATGCGTGTAATGTGATGAATGTGCAATGTGAAAGCAGATAAACTGCAAAAGCCTGTGAATTGTGGATGCTAGAGCTGATCGGAAACAAAAATTGATCAGCCGTGTATGCGAATACAGATAACATGTGAATGCAAATGTATTGCTTAGATGCGGGTGCTATGGTAGATGCATGATGGAATGATTTATGATATGATTTATTGATGATGCAGAGAGATTTTTTGTAATGATGAGAAATGAGACTTTTGATGCGAGACGCAGAGAAATAATCATTCCTTAGAAAAAGGTTTGAACTCAGACGTGGCAACCTCAAGGTTGTCATTCACATACACTGATGCACAAAAGTATTTGATTGCATTTGCAAGCTCATTCACATTGTTCTTCCATTTGATTATGATGTCCCATGACGATTGAATTTTAGGTCCACAAAGTTAACTCAGTGAGTTTCAAACCTCATATTAGTAACTTGTGTTCTCTCTCTTTGAAGCATTGTTTTAGTGAACATGTAGAGTAGTGCAAATACAGATGAATGAGTCCGTTGACTCGGGGTATGGACAGATATGACACGTGAGGGGATGAATGGTAGGTTTTTGCCAAAGTCATGAGAGGTGGAAGGCAAAAGATTTTGTCTCAACCCATGGCGTTTGGTGTTGCCCCAACTACGAGAAGGACAAGGTTGCCCTGACTAGAGTTTGCGAAAAGTTGTATTTAGGATTGTGGGTTGAGAAATTGCCCCGGTATGGTTTTATGAATGTGACTGAGGGAATGAAATGAGTGTAGGGAGGATTTCCCCAATTTTGAGCGGAGTGAGGGGTTAATGGTGACATGATTGCCCCACTTTGGAATGATATTTCTAGTTCGAGTGAGGTAGGGGAAAGGTGACAGAGTTAGGGTAATGGGTTTGTGAGTTCGTCGTATGGCTATATAGACTGGGTGTGGTATATGGATGGGATGGACGCTGGAAAATTTCCCCAAGTTCGAGAAGCATGAAAGGTGAAGGGACTGCCCCACTTTGAGATCTAGGTGATGGTCTTAGTATAAGCTTTTGGTTCTTTTAAGGTGACTCTTATAGACTATGATAGTCCTAATTTTTGGATATGATGAAAATTTAACTTGGTGATCACCAAACCTTGTCTTGATATCAGTGCAACTTGAATAATCTTGGAGCTCAAGCCTTTCTTTTCTTTTTCTCTTTTTTTTTTTACTTTTTTTTAGCTTTATTTTTTCGTCATATTTTTTTTTGAGCAAACATATTGTAAATAAATAAACTCAATTGCCCTAAAATTAAAACTTTAAGAAAACGAAAGCAATCAGTCATCGATCAGAATGGACTTGTTTAGGGTTGTAACGTGGCCAACGGTTAGGGGTTTATGTAAGAAAGGGTTGGTAATGTGGCCAACGGTTAGGGATTCTTGAAAGAAAAGGTTTGTAATGGGGCCAATGGTTGGAGGTAATGTACCAATGGTTAGAGATTTATGAAAAGAAATGATATTTGGGCCCAAAGAAGTGTTTGAGGTCCATTTTTGAGTTTCGTGGAAGAAGTGCTAATTTGGCACAACAAGGTGTTTGAGGGCTTTAGACAATGATATTTTTATTTGCGGTTAATGTGGCTAGTGGTTGATAATTTATGAAAGAATGGGTGATTGGGCTCAAAGTGTTTGGGGATTGATGAGACAAATGATCTTTTTATTCAGTGGTGCACTTCATTATATAATGTATCAGCTCAAAGATTTATGCCGTCTTTTTATTCAAGACTTTTGTCTTTTTTTTTGAAATATGATTCTCATTCTTTGACGGCATATTTCTCTTCAGCTGAATAAACTGAAGAAAGTAGTGCACCATCTTTAAATGGGGAACAGATCATTGTCTAGGGTGATTGAAAGATTTTTGATTTTTTGGCTCAAAGTGGGTTGCAAAGGGTATTTTTTTTTATGCTTTTTGAGGACGTGAGAAGATGACCAAACTTCATTTCAAATCATGATTACTTGTTTTCTCAAAGACTAACTCAAGGACAAAAAATTATTTATTTTTATACATCTGCTCTTTTTCTTTATTTCTTTTTATATGCCCTAATTTTTGCATAGACTGCTCTCGCGAGTTTTCAACCTAACAGGCTTGATTATTATTTTTTTGTAAAGGACTTGCACCAAGGGAATACAATGTTGACAAGATATCTAGTGATCACAAATTTGCCCCAGTTTGGAGGATCCAAGTGTTAGTTTATGAAATTTCATCATTGGGAACAAAACCAAAGAGTCAACTAAGGACTTGTGTGGAGAATATGCACTTTATGGAGTGGTCGGAGTGAGACTGAACATGAGCAAGGGATGATGACATGATGGAAAGGTGTGGACACTAACTGACTCAAACAAGAGCAAATGCACATCGCATACGAGTTCACTATACGAATGCTTCATAGAGAGTTAACATAGTTAGAGACATGATAGAGGAATTTTTGATAACACATTAGGTAACAAAATGGACTATTTTGATTGTTTATCATGGGATGGATGAGATGCATTGTTTTGCTGACAAAAATTGTGGACGAGCTGCAACATTGAAATTTTTTGAAAATTGAGTGTCTTGAAACAACTTGAGTTTGCAACTATGTTCGACCTCGTTTGTAATTTAGTAGGTTAGACTTTTTCAAGGAAGAACAATCAATTTTTAAAATGTATTTGCAAGAACGCCTCATCTCTCATCAATTTTTTTTCAAAAAGTATGCTCATGTTTTTTTTTTTAAATTATGAAATAAAATATAATGGATGAATAACAAATGATGATGGATATGAATGATGAAAATGCAAATGCATGAGATATGTTTCTAAAAAATAACTTGCAAAAGTAAAATATGATTTTTTGAATTTTTTCTTTTTAGAAGACCGGAAAAATGTATCAGTGTTTGTTTGAACGCAGAGGTATAAGGCTCCTTTGTGTCCTACGAGAGTTACTTATAGAATAGGTCTAGGGCTTGTCTGTTAAGTGAACCTTTCAAAGGGTAGCTCTAAAGAGTCCTACATAAGGTTCCTAGAGCCAACGAGTCCTTTCAAAGGGACGCACATCCTGTAGGCCATCACTACGCAGTCTCATTCTAACTTAGGTTATTCTCCAGTTCGGGTACAGGACTATTCTCACGTGTGTGCAAAAGTGTGATAGTGGAGTGTGTGAAGGAGCAAAATATCAAGAATACTCCCCAAGCTGCAAAACAAACAAATATATATACAAAAAAGTGGTCTTCTATCCTAGGGTTTTCATATCACAAAAGAATAATATGCAATGAAAATAAAAGACAGAAAGGGAAGGGTAAAAATAAACATTAAATTAACAACTAATCCTACAACTAATTAGACTAGGTTTGACTCTCTAAATTATCCCCAGTGAAGTCACCAGCTGTAGCGACCGAAAAATCCGGGTGAGGATTCCTCGAAGGTTCAAAAATGAAGCCGCCACCAAAGTTTAGTTTAAGGGCAAATATTGAAAAATCCCTTTTGGAATGGATAAGGGCCCTTGAGACCAGATTAGGGTTCGGGACTCGGTTACGCGTGGGGAAGGTATTATCACCCCACGACATCCTTCCTAAGGAAGGTTACCTGCTAACTAGTTGTAGGAAAGAATATTAACTTTGAAAATGTTTATTTTACTAAATTAATTTTGAATTTGAGGAAACTAAGAGAAAGAAAAGACTTGATATTTTTTGAATTGGAGAAAAGGATTATTTAGGAAAAGACTAAAAAAGGTTTTTTATTAGTGCAATTGACAGAGGTCGGCCGCCCTCTGCTCCTACGTATCTCTTGGTAGAGAATCAAATCACACGTAGTTCTTGGGTAGAAAAATGTTTGTTGGTTGGTATTTTTTAATATAGGGGTTTTAGGATTTTTGAGCTGTACAGCTCATCCGTCCTAGAACGGTGACTAACCTGTCCGTACGGTCGACTTTGTCCCCTATTTTATAAAAATGGGGTTTTTGGAGTTTGGAAAATAGTTTGATGTATGTTGGTTTGATTTTATTGGAATACGGATTTTAGGACTCTTGAGCCGTACGGCTCATTCATACTAGAATGCTGACTAACCCGACTGTATAGTCGACTTAATCCCCTATTTTGAAAATTTGATTTGTGGAAAGAAATATGTTGGTGTTTATTTTGATTTAGAAATTGTTTGTTTTAAATAGGGATTTTAGGACATGATCTGTAACGGTTCATTAGTAACCTAAAAAGCAGACTAACCCGACTGTATAGTAGACTTAGTCCCCTATTTATATTTTCTGAAAATGAAATATTTATCTATATATTTTTGTAGGTTTTTTTGTAAAAGAAAATAATAAAAAAACGCAAAGAGAGGGTGCAGTATTAAAATGGAGTGCAGTTTGCAGAAGGGAGTTGTATTATTAAAACTGGGGGTGCAATTAGCGAACCCAGTTCGTTTTTTTGTGAACTGGCCTGCCTTCGAAGATGGGCTTGCGTAGGGAGGTGCATAATGGAATTGGTGTAGTGCATTCAGTAATCTGAACTAAAAATTAAAAATTAAAATAAAGTGAAATGACCTAGACTATATAAGGCAACAAACAAAAGCTAAACCTAATTTTCTTTCCTCATCTTCTCAGCTGCGCCATTTCATCCCAAGGAGAGAGAGGGCATGCGAAATTTCCTAGTGAGAGAGAGAGAGAGATTTGCGGAGAGAGAGAGAGGGAAGAGGGATCGTGGAGATGAATGGGGGTTCGTGGCCAAGCATGGCCGCACCGGAAGACGAAACGACGACGCTGGCAACAGTGGGATGGTGGTGGTTGACCGGCAGAAACGAAGAGGTGATGCGACAGTGATGGGAGGGCTGACGGTGGCTCTCGTGGGGAAAAGGGTGACAACGCTTAACGCGAAGGACGAGGACGCGACTGGAGGGTTCGGCGGCGTCACTTGGTGGCGACTGCGAAGGTTCGCGACGGCGTGGGGCGATGATTGTGGCGGCGACGACACCACTTACGACCACCGTACGTGGTGGCCGGAGGTATGTTCAGATCCCATTTTTATATACATATTTCTCTTCTCTATATTTTCCTGATTTCTATTTCTAAAACTAATCCTATTTCAAATTGTTTATTAATTTTTCTAACTAAAAAAGGGTTTCTGATTGATTGCTAATTTTCTAACTAAGAAAAAGTTTCTGATTTCTTTTCTTCCTAGAACCTATTAACTATTAATTGTACCCTAATCTATTTACAGTATAAACAAAATAAATAAACAAAATAAACCCTAATTTGTACATATCTCATATGAAACTGAAATTCGGTTTTTAATTCATCCGTATATATATTCGGATTTCAGATTATTAGTTCATATTGCAATTAACATTATTTACAAGAGAGCCTATTAAGAATTAAATAACAACGAGAAAGAAAAACTCGGACCAACCTTTACTCCAGCTTCTGATACTCGCCCTTTTAACTACTATTTCTGTGGCTGCTTCTCTTGTTTGCCTGTTATTGCTGAATCCTCACTGTTTCTGTTACGGCCTGCTGTTACTTGTCTTCTTTTTAGCCTCGAAATAAGCTTCTGGGTTGATTAGGGTTTTGATGTGAAACCCTAGTTTTTGAGAATATCTGTTTCTGATTTTTCTGAGTATTTTTGTGTTTGAATTTTGTATCCGATTTTCTGTCCCTTTTTGGGTGCGTGAATTGTTGATTTTATAGGCATTTTTTAGGTTTAGGAAATTGATTTCTTTGATTTTGATGCGATTTTGTTTCCTGTTTCAGGTTATTGGACTCTTGGGCAACAAGAATCAGCCCATGGATCAGCTGCTGTTGTTGTTTTTGTTTTCTTTTTATCATTTTTTTTTATTTTCGTTTTCTGATTGTTTCCTATTTTTTATGGCTTTTGATAAAAATGAATGAAGCGGGGCCAAAAAGGCTAAACGGGCCCAATAATCAACAAACCTACCAACTGGTCCATCAAATCATCAATTCTGGGGAGCGGATACCTGTTCTTTATTGTCACCTTGTTCAATTGCCTATAATCGACACAAAGTCTCATACTCCCATCCTTCTTTTTCACCAACAATACCGGGGCACCCCACGGTGACACACTTGGCCTTACAAATTTCTTCTCAAGTAGATCTTCTAATTGCTTTTTCAATTCAGACAACTCTGAGGCTGACATCCGGTACGGTGCCATAGACACAAGCCTCGTACCAGGTATAAGATCAATAGCAAACTCAACATCCCTCTCTGGCGGAACCCTTGGAATTTCATCCGGGAACACTTCAGGAAACTCACACACTACTTGCACCCCTTCAATGATCGCCTGATTCTCAGCAGACAATGACGCCATCAAAGCAAACAGATGAACTCCCTCTTTCATTACCTTATGCAGTTGACCAGCAGGCAACAAAACGGATTCTTCTTCTTCGGGAGGAAGGAAACTCACAGATTTACGAAAACAATTAATATGCACATGGTTAACTACTAACCAGTCCATACCAAGAATGACATCCAACCCTCCCAACGGCAAACAAATAAGGTCAACAAGGAAATCTCTGCCGAAGATTGACAGAGGGCACTTAGCACACACAAGAGAGGTAGTTACTGAACCCTTAGCTGGAGTGTCAATAACCATCTCCCTCATCATAGAAGACAATGCAAGGTCCAATTTCTTAGCACATAAAGCAGCAATAAATGAATGCGTAGCACCAGTATCAATAATAGCAATCAAAGGAATACCATTAATAAAACATGTACCTCTAATCTCATTAGTATCCTCTGATCCTGCGAGAGCAAACACTTTTCCACTGAATTTCTCTTTCTTCGGCTTAGTACACTTGGTACTAATATGACCTACTTCCACACAGTTGTAGCACACCACATCCGTTTTCTCACATTTGGCAGCTACATGACCTTCTTTACCGCACTTGAAACATTTATTATCTGAGCAGTCAAAACTCTTATGGCCCGGCTTGCCACACCTATAGCACACAACCTTCGCAGGGGCATCTCCCCCACTTGGTTTCTTACTATCAGCATACCTCTGCTTACCCCTACCAGCCGGAACCTCATATGGCTTACCCCGGTTCTGAAATTTACCCCTCTGATCTCTCATGACCTTGGAGTGAGCATTACTATCCTCTTCGAATATCATGCAACTGTCGATTAAATCAACGAATACCCGAATCTTCTGGTACCCTACAGCTTTCTTTATATCAGCCCTCAATCCATTCTCAAACTTAATACATTTTGAAAATTCAGAATCAGCATCAGCATAATGGGGATAAAACTTAGCCAATTCAGTGAACTTGGCAGCATACTCTGTCACTGTCATGTTTCCTTGCTTTAGCTCAAGGATTCGATTTCTTTCTTTCCCCTCACATCTTCTGGAAAATACTTCCGTAAGAACTCTCTACGGAAAACAACCCAAGTTATTTCCTCATTAGCAGTTTCTAACCTCTGTCTGACCTCCATCCACCAATCATCAGCTTCTTCTGCCAGCGTATGGGTACCATACCTGACCTTCTGCGCATCATTACAATCCATGACTCGAAATATCCTTTCAATCTCTTTCAGCCATGCTAGAGCACCATCTGGATTATACTTGCCCTTAAAGACGGGAGGATTCTCCCTCTGGAACGTGGCTAAACTGCGAGTCCCAGCATTTTCAGCACCATTTTGCTGGTTCCCAACAGCCTGAGCCATAGCCTGCAAAGCAGCAGCAAGAGCAGCATCGTTTCTCCCAGTCATTTCAAATTGTCACTGCAGCACAAACAGAAATTTAGAACTAATCTAACAATTCCTATTTGTCATAAGACACTATGACAGGACGACTTGGCCGGACAGACCGAAATGCTCTGATACCACTAATGTAACACCCCCTTCTAATAACCTTACTATTTAATAAAATCAGAGTTTTTTTTTTTTTTGAAAACAATATAAGAGAGTGCTACACTTACTCCATTAAGTTAACAACTTCAAAAATTTCATGCTTCGGCTAAAAGCCACAAGATACATAGCACCATAAAATACCGATTCGGTTCGCATCAACTAAATACAGTCACTACCACAGCGGAAAAATATTAAGTTCGAAAACAAATCCAATACATCACCAATAACAGTCTAACAGTATAATTAAAATAACACATAAACATAAGCCGCCCCCTCCCGGTGCTACGTATCAGAGCATGACACACTCGCTAGTACCTGCACGTTGCCGACATAAGAAGCAACATAAAAGCAGTAGGGTGAGTCTCTTTTCATAATTAATAACATACGGGATAAGCACTGCATGGGAAAAGTAACTAGGCACACCGATTCACAACAATGGCAGCAACCACATCAAAATTTCATTGCCAACAACACTACAAAATATATGGTTATGCATGAAATGCAACCCAAACTCCACGGGCACATGCATGTCGGATCCGTCACCAAACACAATTAGGCCGAAGCCTCTGCTCACCAATTATGCACATGGTTCATGAGATGCTATGGAAATGCACCACAACACACCACACAATTCATCAATTCACCATTTAATCAACTCACCATTTTATTCATATTCTCACCATTGTATTAATCAGCTCACCAATTAAAATTAGGCCGAAGCCTCTGCTCACCAATTACACCATACTACACTCACCAACTCAACCCACCACTCACACCAACACCAATTTCAATTAGGCCAATTTAAGATTTGACACAGCATAGGGAAAGTGAGTAAAGATTGCCATTTAGACACTTGAACACCTCAGCCCAGAAACACCAGTAAAATAATCCATTTTTGCATAAAACCAGAAGATTTGGATAGACACTGAAATTAGCTTCGAAACGCATTTTGAACCGTCAAATTTGGATAACCGAGTCAAAAGTTATGATGGAAACAAAATCGGAAAAAAACTTAGACATTCTGAAACTGGCGCCCAGGCGCTGGGCGCCCAGGAGCAACACAGGATTGGCGCATAGGCGCTGGGCGCCCAGGAACAGCAACACTGGCCTGGCGCACTGGCGCAGAGGGAACACGGCGCCCAGGCACTAGGCGCCTAGTGAAAACACGCAAAAAAACTCATTTGACTTCGAAATTAATTTTGTACGAGCCAAATACTCAGAATATGGGAACCCAGCGAAAATTTTGGCAAAATGTGACACGCCTCTTTGGCGCCCATGGACTAGGCGCCTAAGGCCAGGACAGACCACAACTCCTATGACTCCAAAAATTATTTTACACGAGCCATTTATTCAGTGTATGAGAACCCAAAAAGAATTTTGAGAAAATATGCAACGCAAGAGTGGCGCCCTTGGCGCCCATGGCCAAGGCGCCTAGCACCAAAACTGGCAACACAGTGAGACAGGCGCAGGAAAAACTGGCGCAGGGCGCCTAGCGCCCAGACACAGAATTGGCGCGGGAACACCCAAAACTGGCGCAGGGAACACGGCACCCATGCACTAGGCGCCTAATGAAAACACAGAATACAACTCTTTTTGTGGCAAAAATCATTTTACACGAGCTATTTTACTTGGACATGAAAACCAAAAGCCAAAATTGGCAAAACAATCACCAGAAAATTGGGGCCCTTGGCGCCCATTGCACAAGGCGCCTAGCGCCAAAACAGCAACAGACACAACAGTGGCAGCACAGCCCTTGGCGCCCAGCAGCAGGCACCTGGGACAGAATTCCAGCAACACACACACACACCTAGGGCCCCTAAGGCTCCATCAATTTTTGAGTTCCTCTCAACATAAAAATACTAAATTAAATCCCCAATGCCAATTAATCATATGAACACTAGCCACCACATTTTCCACCAAAAATTCATTCAAACATAACACCAAACAATGGGCATGCACAAGTCCTATTGTGTACAATTCAACACCAAATCAAACATATCTTTGCACCATCAAAATTCCAGCATAGCAACAACATCAAAACGCACAATTCATTCATAGAAATCACCCTAGAACCTAACCCTAGACACTACTCATCACATAAGCTATTAAAGATAAAAAGAGGACCCCCTAACCTTATGGAAGTCGAAATTACTAGGCAAGGCTCCAAGGAATTGCAAGACACCAACAAGCTTTTCCTCCTCATTGAGTGCTCCACGAAATTCTTCCCCTTTTCTCTTGCAAACCGTCGCTCTCTTCTCACTCTCTCCCTATTCGCTTCTTTTCTTTCTTTTGGATGCAAATGAGTAAAATGAAAACTCACTCCCAAGACCCCTAAGTGAGTCGAGTCCTATGACTATCCAATGGGTCATGGGCCTACTTGTGGATCATGGGCCCCCATGCACACCACCTAATTCGTGACCACACCTCCTAAACAAATAAAATAAAATAAAATAAATTAAATTAAATTCTGAATTAGTTAATTAAATTAAATAAATATTGTAAGCCTTAAATAACTTAATTAAATAAATAATTAAATTATTTTGGGGCGTTACAGAGGCCGCTCCGGGGTTGAAGTTACCGCCGAGGTGGAAACAACGCACATAATCACCTTCCATTTTCTTTTCATAGTCTTGCCTGAAGCTTCGTCGGGGTATCCCCCCGAGATGACCATCATCACAGGCCGACCTTTTGACTTTCGAAAATCGCGCTCGTCCTCCGACCTTGCTTCTCTTTCTTGGTGCGTTTTACCCTTCTTTTTAGGGTCATCCTTCTCTTCCTTAATCTCTACCTCCTGCCGAGGTGCCTTAGCCACGTACTGGCTCAATTTTCCTTTCTTGATCAAGTCCTCAATATCGTCTTTTAGAGCATTGCATCGATTGGTGTCATGCCCTTTGCTCCGGTGATACCGACAGTACTTGTTAGATCTTTGTCCCGGCCTGTGTGGGAGCGGATCAGGGAACTTGACTTCCTTGAATTCAGCGTTCATGCATTCCGCCAAAATCCTAGCTCTTGTTTCATTAAGGTCGGAGTAATGTTGGTGTCGGTTGCGAGGTCTGGGTTTACTGTCGTTCCGGGCCTCCTTCTCATATCGAGGCTTGCTCATCCCAGGGTCGGCATCCGACTTTCTTGCAACCGCCCCCTCTTCATGATCAATGTACTTCTGAGATTGCTGGAGGAACTCGGCAAGCGACTCAGTTTGATTTACTCCGACATCAATCTGGAACAGACTTCCTTCACGAAGACCGTCTTACATGAAGAACAATCGGAAAGAATCGTCTAGGTTCCGGACCTGAGCTGCTTCCTTATTGAACCTCTCGATATAGTCCCAGAGAGACTCGTTCTCCCCTTGTCGAATTGCTTGTAAAACTTTCCGAGATTTTGGTTTCATCTTGGAGTGGGCGAAATGGGCCGAAAATAGCTTCGCCAGCTAGTCCCACGAGGATATTGAGTTTGGCTTGAGGGCTCTGAACCAGTCCATTGCCAACTTTTCCAGGGTAAGAGGGAAGATTCGACACTTGATTTCTTCCGAGACATTCCGATATTGCTTCATTGTGTCGAAATAATCAAGGTGACGATCGGGATCGCCAGTCCCGTCATGCATCTTTAAACCTTCAGGGGGTTTCTCCAAGTATTTGGGCACCGGAAAGTAGTCGATCTTTGCTGTAAAGGGTCCCTTTCGCCCCGTCGATCTCTCCCTCGCCGACGTTCATGCCACGGGGGACTACCCCAGCTTCTAGAACGTCGCCTCGGGGAAGAGGATGATAATGACGGGGTAATAAGTGTCGTCCCGAGTCTCGCTTTTCGGCGGGGCGGCAAGCGATGGTGGTGCCTCCTCCAAGCAGGAGACCGGTGACGCCTTTTGCTGGACGTTCTTCTGCTGGGAAAGTAGTTTTGAGGAGAGGACCGATCCGGGATATCTCGGGCCCGGATCTCGATAATCTCGGCCTCCAACTGGAAGTAGCGCTGACTCCTTTGCTGGTCAGCCTCGGCTTGCCTGGTCAGCAGTTGGACGAGCTGTTGGACAGCGTCGACCGGGTACCTGGACGGTCTGGACAGGAGGTGGAAGTTGGTTCCTGGCGGAGCTTATGGGAACCATTGCTCTGGATGAGTTGTGGCTGTGGGCCGAGCTGCGAGGGAGAGTGACTGCTACCCCCTCGGGCGTTTCTTGCTGTTGATCGGGTCTAACTACGACACTGGAAACGTTCCTCTGTCGTAGTTCTGGAGCCATTGCTGACCAAGGAGATGGGGGAGGAACTAGAGTATAAGATCCTCCCGCTGTGGTCGCCAATTTTCGATACCGTATCCCTGACTTGGTATCCGATCTTAAATACCAGGTCCGATCCGAGATAGTTGGTATTTATGTTCTTGGTCAATCCGGGTTGGTGCTCCGATCCGAGGTGGGGTGGTGCCTGTAATGACACTCCGACGCTCAAGTCAGTGAGTGAGTCAATTACATGTGAGTGGATTGGAAAGTGAGTACCTTTAATGCTAGCATTGAATGCTTATTTATAGGTTTTTGGAGTGAAGGAGGACCATTGGATCTAGGCCAATTCTCGAGCAGAATTTGTGCCTTGATACTGGAAAATAGAAAGAAGAGCTGCAAATTTGTTCGTCGAAATTTGGGTTCGATTCACCAAGTCTCGAGAGCCATCAGTTCAATCTACCCGGAGAGGAGTTCAGTAGTAAGAACGATTGATCGAGTTACTGTTTATGCAAGTGGGGCCCACTGAGTTCAGTCACGGAGGCATTCGGAGCGTGTTGGGGATTTGCGGGGATTGTTCGATGCGGTTACATGTTTGAGCATTTCGAAGTCTCGGCAATTTCGTGATTTTCATCACGCTGGTGAGTTTTACTCACGATTAGGGATATTTTGATATTCTGAATATGTTTCGTCTTTGTCTCTATGTGAAAATATGATTTTCAAAACGATTATTGAGTCGACAAACCGTTTTCCCAAAATCACGCTTTTACGGTTTTACAAAATTGTTTATACATGTGACGCTGAATTATGTTTTGATTGTTGTCTGGAATATGGTTTAGAGTATCTGTTTTAAGTTGTCAAAGCCCTAGGATGTATCGGCCCCAGATCAAAAAGCGAAACGGTATAAAATCGAATTGCAAAAATCTGTTCTGTGTTTCAGGCACCCATCGCGTCGCGACCCGAGCCTTTCGCGTCGCGACCATACTGAGTTTTGTGTCCATTTCGGTTCTCTAAGTTTTCGCGTCGTGACGGAACCTGTTCGCGTCGCGACGCTGTTTAATTTTTCAGCAAACATAATTGAAATTGTTTTTGCCATAACTTTTGAACCAGGTGTCCGATTGAAGTTTCCATAGGTGCGTTTGAAAGCTTATTCAGAGACCTATATATATAAGCAAAATTGAATTACAAAATGTTCTGTTTTCCTATTGGTAAAAACCTTTTGAATGGTCAAACTCTAGAACACGTGTGAGCTCACCCTTTTGAGTAATAACCGGATCGTAAATCCCATTTGATGCTGTGATTATAATCCCGGATGTCTAACTTTGAATTCATCAAAACGGATTATAGATCAAAATAGATATTGATTATCTAAAACTTATGAGACGGTTCAATGTGGACACGATATGTATTTTATTATATATCACGTTGGGTGACGAGCCGACAAGTAGCATACTAGGGAGGGAAGTCATGATCCCTTACCTAGGCCCTATTTACGTTTTGGCGTGGTCAATTCGTGGGTTATCGGGATTCGTAGTCGTTGTACAGCCGATTTATGCTAAACTCAGTTAAGAACATGATTTATCGGGATTCGTAGTCGTTGTACAGCCGATTCATGTTAAGTCAAGTTAAGAACACGATTTGCCGGGATTCGTAGTCGTTGCACAGTCGACATTTCGATTTGTAGCTTGTGATGGCTATTAAAAATATGTTGTAACGGTTTAATAATTTAATCGAGTGTTAGTGAGGGGGCATGGTAGAGCTCACTGAGACAAGTTGTCTCACCCTATCATTGTTGTTGTTTTTATAGAGAACAGGAAATGGAGAAGCAAACGGGATGGTCAGTTGTCACGCTCGAGGAGGAGATAGAAGATTTACTCATTCCTAGCTGTTTATATTTTTCTGCCGTTGTCTCTGTATTTGATATCATGACTCGAATTTGAGCTATGTTATGTTTTAGTTTCCGCTGTTTTCTTGCAACGATGTATATCTAAGCAGGAATTTTTTTTACTCTGATGTAAACCAAATTGTATATTTAGGTATTTCTTTGTTTTAGAAATACGGGGTGTTACATCTACACACTGAACAGAACCAAAACATAACTGATATCCATATTTTTTTTTAGAAAATTGATTATAATTTTTTAACAGATTTACCTATTTTATTTTGAAAAACGGATTTATCTAAATTTGTTTTGAAAAATTGTAAAATGGATATATCTATAAATCCGTTTTACATTTTTTAAGGTGTAAAATGGGGATAAAAAATTTGTGTGGGGGTATGGTGTCTGATGGTGGGGGTACAAAAAACGCAACCCAAGTTTTTTCTGGATACTAAGCCCAAAAACCAGTTTTTAGGTTCAAAGCCCAAAACCATTTACCATGTTATCTTTTGGCCCTTATTTTTATACCTCCACTTCTATACCATATACCCCCCACTTTTTGTGTTATTCAAATTTTAACCTTACTAAACAAACATTAATTTTAATTCAGAATATCATTTTTTTTCATTTTTCGGATTTACCATTTAAACTCAATTCCAGAATGCTTCTTTTCAAAATATTTCCAGATTTATGTATTAATACATAAATCCGGAATCAAAATATACATTACGGATTTATGTATTAATTCATAAATCTGAAATGAATAAAAATACATTACGGATTTATGTATTAACACATAAATCTGAAATGAAAAAATACGTTACGGATTTATGTATTAATACATAAATCTGGAATGAAAAATATGTCACGGATTTATGTATTAATACATAAATCCGTAAAAACTTAAAAAAAATGAATTTGGTATAGAATATTTGTTAAAGCTAAGAGGTAAAATGAGACGTCACTAATGAAAAAAAGGCTTTTTATATCGGTTAAAATTGACATTTCATATCAGTTTCCGAACCGATGCCGAAAAAGGAGATATAAAAAATAGGGACATTTCTTATCGGTTCCTGAACCGTTATGAAAAGTTGTTTTTATATCGGTCGCCCCTAGAACCGATATGAAAAGTCTCTTTTTTTTTTTTTTAAAAAAAGTGAGGTTGTCTTCCATCAACTCTAGATCCTTCTGTAGGGAAGACTTTATAGCTTTGTAGCTTTGTTTGGATTAATCGATTCATCCAAGGAGAAAACTTAGGATATACTTATGTGGATTAATCGATTCATCTAAGAAAAAACATGACAGTCATTAGCCATATACTTATGAATAGTAACAAATAATTACTATGACAGAAGTGCTTTTAACTTGTTCTTCAATAACAATAGCCCTATTTCCATCTTTCTCAAAAAGTTCATACGCACAGCGTGCATGTTGTTCCTAACGATCAAGAGCTTCAAGTTGATGCACACTCAATGCAGCTGCACAAAATTCCTCAAAGTCCATCCTTCTATATTGTAATGAATTCAGCTGAGACCAAAAGGGAAACAAAAGGAACATATGAGAGAGCAACCAGACAAACTGAGGGGAATCTAAGTAACAGAACAAGGTGTTATTACAGAGGAAAGAAAGTCAGTAATGCGAGACTCTTTCATCGCATCTGTAGCATATTTCTTCAAGGCCTGCACAGAAAATATGAATAAGAAAAACCTATCGATTCTGATAAAACAGTAAATTTCTCGCAAGTTGATATAACCAACCTTGCTAATATTCTCTAAGGATCTGCTGCTATTTTGCTTGGTTCCAACATTGCAAATTGCTCCCGCAGATAATAGAGTTCATCAGCAGTCAATGTCTTTGACGAGGCCTGCCAAAAGGATAACATAAATTAAGTAATACAATTAAAACCAAAAAGGTAATTTTAAGTGCAAACTATATATTCTACTGTATTTAGTAAGTTTTCAATTGGCGCTAGAACTTCAAATTCAATTGCAGCATTCATAAATATGGGAGCTAAGCAACACAAGAAAATTGGTTCAACTTTTCTTTTAGTAATAAATATACACACCCACTATGTACTCTCACACTCAAAGTATGATTATACAACAAAAGTACTTCACCTCACTCTCACAAACAAACCTTAAATCAAATATTAAACAGTGCAAAGGTTGTTTTGGAACTAAAATAGTTGTGTTGTGTTCATGCCTTCATGGTATGGGATGGATAACTATTTTGCCAGTAGCTCTACCAGTTTGGAGATAGGAAAATGCTTCAACAGATTGAGAA
Source organism: Astragalus membranaceus (assembly GCA_039519185.1). NCBI lineage: Eukaryota > Viridiplantae > Streptophyta > Magnoliopsida > Fabales > Fabaceae > Astragalus > Astragalus membranaceus. The sequence continues at coordinate 19,918,933 of CM076850.1, read as the reverse complement.
AATGGAAAAGGGATCTTAGGGTCAAGTACTGGCTTCACCTTACCACTCTCCAAATAAGGTTTGAGTTTCTCCAAGATATCTCCATCAGAAGGGAGTATGAAGAAGATTGCTGGTGGTAATCCTGGTGGTACAATTGTCACTACCTTCCCACCTTCTTTCAAAGCCTTGAATGCCCTATCAGTTTCTCCTGTTTTTGAATAACAAATTTTAGTATAATCTATAATATAACATAGCATATGCATGTTAGTATGTTACACATTATATAGCTAGATTCAAATCTAACTGACCTACTGTATCATACACCACATCAAATTTTTCCATATGGTCTTCAAAATTCTCCTTTGTATAATCAATAGGCAAACCAGCTCCCAAGTTGCTCAACAATTCCAATTTCCCAGTGCTAGATGTAGCTGCTACCTTGGATGCGCCAAAAACATGTTTGGCAAGCTACATAAACTTATTCAACATAAATACATATAGCATGAATATTGAAGAAAAATGAATAAATAGCCTTAGCTAAATATATTTTATATATGGAAGATTAATAATTTGAACCTGAATAATAAGGGAACCAACTCCACCAGCACCTCCAAGCACAAGTATAGATTGGCCAGCAGAGAAGCCAGCTCGAAGAAGGCCTATATAAGCAGTCTCAATTGCTAGAGGAAGGCTAGCAGCTTCAGCAAATGTGAGATTTTGTGGCTTACGAGCCAACACTTTCTCTTCTGCAACAGTATACTCTGCTAGAGAACCAATCACCATTGGATATTCCAAAGCTTTCTCATTGATATCACCATAAACAGAGTCCCCAACCTTAAATTTCCTCATTTCACTCCCCACCTTAACCACAACTCCAGAAACATCATACCCCGGAGCAGTCTAATTCAATTCAACCACAACCACAAAATTACAAACAAATATTTTACTATCTAATAATAATAATAATAATAATCAATGGGATTAAGGGATAGTTACTTACAGGTAAAGGGGAATCTGTGGAGACGCACAAATAATAATAATCAATGAAGACGCACAAATCTCAGTCAATGATGCGAGTAACAGAGCGGACGAGTAGCAACGCGAAGAGGATGGTTCGCCGCCGCAGGAAGAGGATGGTTCGTCGCCGCAGGAAGAGGATGGGTCGCCAAAGAGGGTTCTGCGAGAGAGAGTAAGGGAGAGAGGACGAAGAAGAAGACAAGGAGGGCTCTGCGAGAGAGAGAATGGAGGGCTCTGCGAGAGAGAGAATGGAGGGCATTTTTATTGATTAGGGTTCTGCGAGAGAGAGAATGGAGGGCTCTGCGTAGCGTGGGTGGGTTCTGCGTATGCGTGAATGAGAAAGGGAATGAGAAAGCCTAATTTTTTAGTTTCTATAACGGGTGGTTTTTGAGCCGTTATGGAAGCCTAATTTTTTTTCACTTTCTATAACGGTTATGAAAGGGAATCGATATGAAAGATGGTTTTTACACTTTCTATATTGGTTCCCGTGGCAACCGTTATAAAAATTGTAATTTTAATTACAAAACTGCCACCGTGTCACTTTTAACATCAGACCGTTTTTAACCGATATGAATAACAAGTATAAAAACCATTTTTCCACTAGTGAGTTTAAGTTTACATGGGGGTATAAAAAATAAGAGCCTTATCTTTTGCTCCTAAACACCAGATCGTGATCCCCTGCAATTGGCTTCAAATGTAGGTTTCTGCTGTTAGGAAGAATATGTATAAACAAAAAACAGTTTAGTATACTTTTTGTCATGAAAAGACCAAAATGCTCTGAGAATGTAATGCAAATGTAGGGACTGCAGGGTTAGCAACTGCAGTGAATCTGAATCCCTGCACACCAGCTGAACCGGAAGCCCACATAGTGGGATGCTATGAAGGTGATTGGTGTGTCGGTTCATAAAACACATGAGTATATTTGAATCCAAAAGAAGACATGAATATTTTAAAGTAGTGGGTTACTATTAGCACTTTTTTTAGCTAATACACTCACCTAGTGAGTCTTTTCATTTTTCCCTCAAAATATCTTGGCTAAATTATAGTTTTGGTCCCCCCATTTTCAAAAATTCAGACATTTGGTCCCCCTATTTTAAAACTCAAACATTTGGTCCCCCAATTTTAAAAAATCAAATACATTTAGTCCAAAGAGGGACCAAATGTCTTTGATTTTTTTAAATTGGGGGACCAAATGTCTTTGATTTTTTAAAATTGAGGGACCAAATGTCTTTGATTATTAGCCATAAAAAACTGAAAATTCCTCTTGGGACTAAATGTCTTTGATTTTTTAAAATAGGGGGACCAAATGTCTGAATTTTAAAATAGGGGGACCAAATGTCTGAATTTTGGAAAATAGGGGGACCAAAACTATAATTTAGCCAAATATCTTTATTTGAAAGTTAAAAGGAAATCCGTAAATAGAGTGTCTTTAAAGGCATCATTGAGAACAAGAATGACTCCCACTGACTAATAGAGTTCCATGCCATTGATCAGAAAAGTCGGTCGTCTAATTTGTTCCCCACTAGTATAGGGTCAGCACCCTAAATGCCGAGAGGAGGGAGTATGCTAGTTGAAGCTGGGGGAAGACGTAGAACAAAGGAACTACTCGCCGTGTGTGAAGATTTGTTTCCTTCTCTCCTTAAGACGTTTGTGCCTCTTGGAATAAGAATGAGAGGAATTGTTTGTAGCTCTATCATGGATCTTCCCCAATCCAAGCCATCTAAGAGTTGGGTTGGAGAAGGCTGGATCTGTCTCCATGACAGCTTTCTCAGTCTCTATGACTTAGTTCTCATTGTTTGACGTGACAAAGCCGCTACCTTTATGGTGTGTTTGGTAGCCATGAAACCCACGAAAAGGAAAGGAAAGTAAGGGAATATGCCATTTTTCTTTGTTTGGTTGCCTTGTAAAATAGGAAGGAAAGAAAGGTTTTAGTCGGTCTCACACCACTTTTTTCTTGTATTAAAATTAAGGTTTAAATAGTTATTACCCCCCCTGCGAATATACCCATTATCCAGTTACCCCCCTACAAAAAAAAACATTTAAAACAAACCTTGCAAAATGTAACGTTATCCAGTTACCCCCCTGCTGTTAAGTTTTCTGTTAAAAAATGTAAAATTAACATTATCCAGTTACCCCCCTACCACGTGTCACAATATTATTGGGCCTCTGTGACACGTGGCACTGACATGCCACGTCAGCATCTATGTCAACAGTGCCACGTCAGCAACCAATGGATGGCTGCCACGTAGCACTACTTATATCACTTAAAAATAAATAATTTTGTCCCCAATGAGTGTTGAACCTGTGACCAACCACTCACACACACCCAACCACTGAGCTACATTAGTATTTGTGTTTAATAGCTCACCTACATATATATATTACAACATTAAAAGGAAAATTAAAAAAAAAAACGGGTTCATCATCGTTTCATTTATCATCATCATCATCTGGACAAGCTTCTTCAATTCCTTTTCTAGACAAAATCATCATCATCATCATCTGGCCAAGCTTCTTCAATTCCGTTTCATTTATCATCATCATCATCATCATCTGGATTCGTTTTTTTTCAGATTCGTTTTCAATTAAACACGCGGATCTTCGATTTGTCAGATTCAGAACAAAACAATTTGAACGATTCGAACAATTTGAAACCCAGATCTGTCTTCGATCTGTCTTCATTTCTTCGATCTGTCTTCATTAAGCTAGTATTGATAATCTCCTATAGACGAACAACATAGTTTCGATTCATTTGATAACAAACCATTTAGCAGGAACCCAGAATGCATCCAACGAAAATCAAACACAAAATCGAACGAAAATGAAACACAAAATCAACAACAACGCAAACGCAACGCAAACCCAGAAATCAAGGCAACAACACAAAATCAACGCAAACGCAACAACAACACAAAATCAACGCAAACGCAACAACAACACAAAATCAACGCAAACGCAACGCAAACCCAGAAATCCAAATGCATACAAATCATGGCCGGAAATCATGGATCTGTTGCGTTTGGAATGTGGTGAACTAATGGCCGGAAACCAAGATTTTCGTTTGATTTCGTTTAAACCCAGGTGAAGATTGAAGATTTTCTGGAAGATGAAAATCAATATCTCTTGATTTTGTTTTCAGATTTATTTTCGTTTGAGTTCCGATTTGGTTCCAAAAATGAAGCCGTGATGATGATGATGATTATGATGATGATGATGATGATGATGAAGGTTTGTTTATTGTGGGGTTGAAGGTTTGTTTATGATGATGATGATGATGAAGAAGAAGCTGAAGCTCAATGGTTTGTTTATTGTGGCGTTGAAGATCACGATGAATCACAAAAAATCTTGTTTATAAATCTTGTTTATTGTTCCCTGCGTTTCCAGATCACGATGAATCTGTGTTACCCAGATTTTTTTTTAATTTAATTGGCAATGATGTAATATATATTAGTTGGTGAGTTAATAATTACAAGTATTAATTTGGTTCAGTGGTTAGGAGGTGTGGGTGTGAGTAAGGGGTCACGAGTTCAACACCCATTTTAGCCATTTTAAAGATTTATTTTGATTTAACAACAGTGCCACGTGGCAGCCATCCATTGGCATAGATGCTGACGTGGCATGTCAGTGCCACGTGTCACAGAGGCCCAATAATATTGTGACACGTGGCAGGGGGGTAACTGGATAACGTTACATTTTGCAAGGTTTGTTTTAAATGTTTTTTTTTTTGTAGGGGGGTAACTGGATAATGGGTATATTCGCAGGGGGGTAATAACTATTTAAACCTAAAATTAATGCATTATAATAAAAAATATTTTTCTTATTTAATAAATGTTAGTTTGTGCTTTTATACATATACACGTTTTTTTTCTCTCACTTTTTATCCTACCAAACGAAAGAAGAGAAAACTTCTACCTTTCTTTCCTTTCATTTAAACCAAACAACTAAAAAATCATCTCATGTTCTACTCTCTTTCTTATCACTTTCCTTTCCCTTACCTTTCTTTCCTCTCACTTTCTTTTGTGAACAAAGCAAAGCCTTAAGGCCATCAAGATTAAAAACATGTTTCCCATCATTTATTATGCAAAGGCAAATAAGTAAGGGAGTGATTTAAAAAGCTAATACAAAGATAAATGGAGGATCCTCAAGAATCCAAAATCACCACAAAGGGAGGACATCAAGGAGCATGCTTTGAAATTCCTACCCCTTTGGAAAGACGGTATAGTAATGGATAAAAGATCCTGTCAAGGGGAGAAACAAAAAGGAGATATTTAGAAACAATTTAGATACATCAATTCAGGTGGAGCTTCTAAATATGCTATAATCGTTTATACTATAACTACTTATATTCTCATCAAGAGTTAAAAATTGTTTTTAAATATATGTATTTGTCATCATAAAAAAGGTGGAGATTGTTGGAATCAGATGGTTCCAGATGCAATAACCCTCAAGTAGTTTTGAAGATAACAAATAATATGATAGAAAAACATTTTTCCCATAATGTGTCTGACTGATTGTATAGGAGATATTCAAGAAACATATCAAAGATAGATATGTATGCATACTCAATCGAAAGACAAAAAGAAGAAGTTATGAGTGCAACCAAAGCATCTGAAGCTAAGGACAGTATTAAGGCACTCAACTTGGTACATCAAAGACAATGGAGTAAGAAGCCTAAAAGAAGTCGCAAGTAATCAATCAAGAAGCGCCTGATCAAGGAAATCAGCAAGCATCTGATCTTCAAGAAGATATGAAGTTCAACAAGTGTTTTATCTGATATATAGTTAGGACTATACAATAAAATGAACGTTTTGTCTTACAACAACCACTATAAAAGAGGGTAAGTGACTATACAATATTTCAATTTCTACTCTTTTTCTTTCCTTATACAATATTTCATTTCACTTTCTTTCCTTTACATTTCTTTTTCTAACCAAAAAATGTGATGGGGGTTTAAGTGACTATTTTCTCTTTAAAAGTATTTTTTATAACTAAATTTTAATTATCTCCGCTTCTAATCAAAATTTCTCGTCCCATAATATAAGGAAAATTGGTTAATGAAAGTTGATATATTGTTGGACTAAATATATTAACTTGGCGACATGTTCCATGGACCACTATATTGATGGTCCATCAGTGGACAAAATACTACATCTGTTAGATCCAAATATTTTTTTAATCAGTGGTTTAGATCCAATAATTGATTAAAGGGTACAAGTGGAATTAGACAGCCTCTTTTCTCCTTCGGCCTTATTGTCGGCGTCGCACCTTGACCATCTGCGCAACGCCATTACTGGCTTCAACCCTACGTATTTTGCTGAGTTGATGATGTTGTTGAGACTCATGTGCAACAACTTCGTTTGATGTTCCATAGGCATTCAATTTTGGGTACTAGTTAAGATCCTTACCCATTGGTGCCTCCAGACCCAGTTGGAGGAGTTCTTGAGGATCGTGGGAGTGTTATTCAGAAACGATGTTAATGATGTTTACTATCTCTGCCAACCATCGACGGTGATCGTAGCTACTGCAAGTCTCCCCCTTAGCTCTAATACCAATCCTTGATTGCTTGCCATGAGGTGAATTATTTGGCTCCTACCTTTTTCTAGAGTTAGAGACGATTAACCAAATATTGATGTACCGATTGATGATGCAGCATGGAGGGTGGGAGCTATTGGACCGTTATGGATTTTCGACTCGGTATACTACAAGTCGGCCCGCCTCACGACACCAGAAGAAGATCTCGGCCCAATGCACGAGGAAGTCCATTTAGTCGCGTCCGAGTAATATAGCGAAAAGACTAGAAGAGAGAGGAAAAAACCGCCCTCAATAACTACCTAGTGGTTACTCGAGCAATACATATAGGGGGCTTAGCGTACCGATGGAGATACACACTTTTTCTATGTAAACAAATACACTATAATCTTAACATCTTTGATAGGAATTCTGAGTACGAATATCTACTCATGAACATTGGTGCTCACCGTGGGGCCGCGGTAAAACGTTTCCCGGACACACATCAATCTTCTTCTCAAACAAGAGACCATGTTGCTTTCCCCTCAGTCAGTATATATCAAACAATGGTACACTCTAAATGCTTCCGGCGAAACACTTTTGATTCTGTTTGCAACTGGGTTGGCATCCAATGTGATTAAACCTTATATATTTTGCCGTTAACACGTAGATTTGTTTAAAGAAGCAATTTCTCTCTATGTGGCACTCACAGCTTATCAATTCCCATATTCAACTTAGTATTGCTACTATTATGTAAGTTGTCTTGATTGTGATATCGTTACACATTAGGTGTTCAAATATAATATCAAACTCGGCGAACACTAGTTTCTCCCACAGAGAGTTTTTACCAAGACTTGACTAGTTGTTTAAACCCGTGTCACTTATTTATCTCCCAAAATGATATTTTCTCAAATTGCTGTTAAGCGAAGTGAAATCTTTAAGAGATACACTGACTCAGAATTTTCAAAGTCTCCACGAGACACCTAGTTAAGGTTAAATCTGTTGAACAAGTGACTTCAAACACAATTTTTTTGGGGGGGGGGGGGGGCGAATTGTGAACTTAAAAAAATACCGACTAAAAAAGAATCATTTAAATAGAAATTACTCAAATAAAATGAATCGCTTAAAAAATGGTTTGAATTAATTAATATAAGAGAACGATAAATAATGAAGCTCAAAAATAAATATTATTAAAAGTAACTTGCAATGAAAAATATAAGAGATGAAAGGGATAAAGAAATAGACACACGAAAATTTATTCTAGTTCGGCCACTCTTGAGGCCTATGTCTAGTTCCCAAAGAAAAACACCAATGGATTTTAATCTATCCCTAGCTTTTAAAACAGGTTCAGCTAGAAACATTTACAACTGAAGAACACTCCCTTCACACAAAAATGAGATCACCTCCCTATGTAGTGTTGTCGAATATTCAAATACAGATACTGTTGAATTTCACAGAGACAGCAGTAGCCAAAATTGTAAGTGCAGCAGTAGTCGAATAATGCAAAGGCTGCTGAAGTAGTCGAAGGTGCAAGGGCTGCAGTAGTCGAAATTCTGCTGTGGTCGAATTGCAGCAGCAGTCGAATTGCAGTTGTAGTAGAATTTGCAATGACAGTTGTGTTCAAATCTGCAGAGACAGCTGCATAGATGGAAGCAGTCGAACCTGCAGCGACGGAAGCAGTCGAACCTGCGAACAAAGAAGAGTTAGAAAATAACCGGAGGCGTCTTTCGACTGCCGTGAAGAATTTATCCGCCTCTACAGCGCAAATTCCCCGAGGTACAACCGGCTCTTCTCAATCGCAGTAGCGAAAGAGGTATCCGAACTAGCAAGAGTAACATGGTATGGAATCAAGATATGAACCCAGGAGAGTGATATTTAGCAGGAGAGAAAGCCATTGTTTTTCTATCTTTTCAAGTGCTACTGAAGCCCCTTTATATAGGCTTATAAATTAGCCTCTTGAAGCATAGAACAAGTAATCATTTAATAGCCAGTCAAAAACCGTCACAAAATAAATTGTAATAAGGCTGGTTTAATTTTGCAGTTATGAAATAATATGGTTTGAATGAAAAATAGTTGTTGTACAAAAATTAAACTCAGTTTGCAGTTACGAAATAAACGAGATTTAATTTTCAGTTACGAAATGAATTATCCGTTACAAGGATATTCTGCAACCCTTTTCGACCAAAACTGGGAAGGACATCTGAACCCATTTCAACCAAAACTGGGAATGATATTCTATGTCGAAATGTTTATCTGTGTAGAAATATATTTCTGTGTCGAAATATTTGTTTGTGTCGAAATATTTGTTTGTCGAAATTCACTTTAGAAGTTTTGAAATATCACAAAATTTACAACATGTAGAAGAGCTTCAAAATCAAGAGATATCACCTCTCTTGAATAACTTGGGATCACACCCAAAAAAATAAGAAGTAAAAAGATTAAGATAATACACTCAAGAGTGTTGATCGATAATAAACAAATTGAAGCACAAGTTCTACCACTCAAACTATGTGGAGTATAAAGCTCTAAAATAAAATACTAGCAAGTGGGAAAGCAATGAGCGTAATGAGAAGATACTTTTAGTAGAGTTTCAATGAAAAAATAAGTTGTGTAAGAAAGCTACTATAAGTCTCCTATTTATATAGAAGTTGGAAGGAGACTAAATAAGAAATAATTCAAATTAATTAAATTCCGACGGTAAGTCGGTAACCATATAAAAACCATTGAATTGAACTGCCATACATACTTGACTATGAGATCAATTCAAATGGCACTAGAATTTGTCCGTTGGAAAAGCAAAAGCCATACTTAGACAATTGTTTTTTTCAATCTCAACAAAAATTACTATGCAAAAATGAATATCGAATATTTTGTATAAAAATGAAAATATTTGGGATCTTGAAGTATATTTGATTATACAAAAATAATAATAGATTAGGGCCATAAAAAAGTATTACGAGAAGCACATATCAAAGGCCAATTTGAATATGCAATCAATTATAAATATGAAAAAAAATAATCATTTCTCACATAATTGATTGTTATAATCAATTATTGATTGACTTAAAAATATTTTCATGCAAAACTTATTTTTATGAAAAATAAAATGTGACTGTGTGGTTTATGTTATTTTAGAGAGCTTTATTTCCACTTACACTAATTTCCTAAAACATACGATACAAATAATAAACCAAACAATTATTGATTTGATATCTTGATCACCTTTTCCGCTTTTTGCAACTTTGACATTTTAAAACTTCTTTTGTCAATCATCAAAACAAAATTAATCCTGTCAAGGCATATATTTACTTTCTCCCCCTATCTAATAATAATAATAATCAATGGGATTAAGGGATAGTTACTTACAGGTAAAGGGGAATCTGTGGCCTTGAAAGCCCCTTCCATTCTAATATAATCAATGGGATTAAGGGATGCAGCAGCGACCTTAATGAGCACCTGATCTTCCTTAACATCAGGTAAAGGAACACCTGATCTTGCCTCTGAAGACGAAAAGGGAGATCTAGAGCATGAGAATGAAGACGAAAATGTGAGAGAAAATAGATCTAGGGCGTGAAAATGAAGACGCACAAATCTCAGACAATGATGCGAGTAACAGAGCGGACGAGTAGCAACGCGAAGAGGATGATTCGCCGCCGCAGGAAGAGGATGGTTCGTCGCCGCAGGAAGAGGATGGGTCGCCAAAGAGGGTTCTGCGAGAGAGAGTAAGGGAGAGAGGACGAAGACGAAGACAAGGAGGGCTCTGCGAGAGAGAGAATGGAGGGCTCTGCGAGAGAGAGAATGGAGGGCATTTTGGTTGATTAGGGTTCTGCGAGAGAGAGAATGGAGGACTCTGCGTAGCGTGGGTGGGTTCTGCGTATGCGTGAATGAGAAAGGGAATGAGAAAGCCTAATTTTTTAGTTTCTATAACGGGTGGTTTTTGAGCCGTTATGGAAGCCTACTTTTTTTTCACTTTCTATAACGGTTATGAAAGGGAACCGATATGAAAGATGGTTTTTACACTTTCTATATCGGTTCCCGTGGCAACCGATATAAAAATTGTAATTTTAATTACAAAACGGCCACCGTGTCACTTTTAACATCAGGCCGTTTTTAACCGATATGAATAACAGTTATAAAAACCATTTTTTCCACTAGTGAGTTTAAGTTTACATGGGGGTATGGGGTCAATTGTGGGGGTATAAAAAATAAGAGCCTTATCTTTTGCTCCTAAACACCAGATCGTGATCCCCTGCAATTGGCTTCAAATGTAAGGTTCTGCTGTTAGGAAGAATATGTATAAACAAAAAACAGTTCAGTATACTTTTTGTCATGAAAAGACCAAAATGCTCTGAGAATGTAATGCAAATGTAGGGACTGTAGGGTTAGCAACTGCAGTGAATCTGAATCCCTGCACACCAGCTGAACCGGAAGCCCACATAGTGGGATGCTATGAAGGTGATTGGTGTGTCGGTTCATAAAACACATGAGTATATTTGATTCCAAAAGAAGACATGAATATTTTAAAGTAGTGGGTTACTATTAGCACTTTTTTTAGCTAATACACTCACCTAGTGAGTCTTTTCATTTTTCCCTCAAAATATCTTGGCTAAATTATAGTTTTGGTCCCCCTATTTTCAAAAATTCAGACATTTGGTCCCCCTATTTTAAAACTCAGACATTTGGTCCCCCAATATTAAAAAATCAAATACATTTAGTCCAAAGAGGGACCAAATGTCTTTGATTTTTTTAAATTGGGGGACCAAATGTCTTTGATTTTTTAAAATTGAGGGACCAAATGTCTTTGATTATTAGCCATAAAAAACTGAAAATTCCTCTTGGGACTAAATGTCTTTGATTTTTTAAAATAGGGGGACCAAATGTCTGAATTTTAAAATAGGGGGACCAAATGTCTGAATTTTTGAAAATTGGGGGACCAAAACTATAATTTAGCCAAATATCTTTATTCGAAAGTTAAAAGGCAATCCCCAAATACAGTGTCTTTAAAGGCATCATTGAGAACAAGAATGACTCCCACTGACTAATAGAGTTCCATGCCATTGATCAGAAAAGTCGGTCGTCTAATTTGTTCCCCACTAGTATAGGGTCAGCACCCTAAATGCCGAGAGGAGGGAGTATGCTAGTTGAAGCTGGGGGAAGACGTAGAACCAAGGAACTACTCGCCGTGTGTGAAGATTTGTTTCCTTCTCTCCTTAAGACGTTTGTGCCTCTTGGAATAAGAATGAGAGGAATCGTTTGTAGCTCTATCATGGATCTTCCCCAATCCAAGCCATCTAAGAGTTGGGTTGGAGAAGGCTGGATCTGTCTCCATGACAGCTTTCTCAGTCTCTATGACTTAGTTCTCATTGTTTGACGTGACAAAGCCGCTACCTTTATGGTGTGTTTGGTAGCCATGAAACCCACGAAAAGGAAAGAAAAGTAAGGGAATATGCCATTTTTCTTTGTTTGGTTGCCTTGTAAAATAGGAAGGAAAGAAAGGTTTTAGTCGGTCTCACACCACTTTTTTCTTGTATTAAAATTAATGCATTATAATAAAAAATATTTTTCTTATTTAATAAATGTTAGTTTGTGCTTTTATACATATACACGTTTTTTTTCTCTCACTTTTTATCCTACCAAACAAAAGAAGAGAAAACTTCTACCTTTCTTTCCTTTCATTTAAACCAAACAACTAAAAAATCATCTCATGTTCTACTCTCTTTCTTATCACTTTCCTTTCCCTTACCTTTCTTTCCTCTCACTTTCTTTTGTGAACAAAGCAAAGCCTTAAGGCCATCAAGATTAAAAACGTGTTTCCCATCATTTATTATGCAAAGGCAAATAAGTAAGGGAGTGATTTAAAAAGCTAATACAAAGATAAATGGAGGATCCTCAAGAATCCAAAATCACCACAAAGGGAGGACATCAAGGAGCATGCTTTGAAATTCCTACCCCTTTGGAAAGACGGTATAGTAATGGATAAAAGATCCTGTCAAGGGGAGAAACAAAAAGGAGATATTTAGAAACAATTTAGATACATCAATTCAGGTGGAGCTTCTAAATATGCTATAATCGTTTATACTATAACTACTTATATTCTCATCAAGAGTTAAAAATTGTTTTTAAATATATGTATTTGTCATCATAAAAAAGGTGGAGATTGTTGGAATCAGATGGTTCCAGATGCAATAACCCTCAAGTAGTTTTGAAGATAACAAATAATATGATAGAAAAACATTTTTCCCATAATGTGTCTGACTGATTGTATAGGAGATATTCAAGAAACATACCAAAGATAGATATGTATGCATACTCAATCGAAAGACAAAAAGAAGAAGTTATGAGTGCAACCAAAGCATCTGAAGCTAAGCACAGTATTAAGGCACGTCACTTGGTACATCAAAGACAATGGAGTAATAAGCCTAAAAGAAGTCGCAAGTATATAATCAATCAAGAAGCGCCTGATCAAGGAGAGTATCTAGTTGAGAAAGCATCTAGTCAAAGCTCTAACGACTAACGATAGGTTGATAGGTTGATATTCTTTTCTAATTTCCTAAAACATACAATACAAATAATAAACCAAACAATTCTTGATTTGATAGGTTGATATTCTTTTCTACTTTTTGCAACTTTGACCTTTTAGAACTTCTTTTGTCAATCATCAAAACAAAATTATTCCCTTCAAGGCATATATTCACAAAAACTCCACGAGATGTACCTACTTGACCTCATCAAGAATAATTCAAAGCCTCCGCGAGACAATTAAGCTCAAATTTTCACAAGATGTACCTATTTGACCTCGTCAAGAACAATTCAAAGTCTCCATGAGACACCTAAGGTCAAATCTCCATGGGATGTACCTACTTTTTTTGATAGGCAATGTTAGTGGGGATGGGTGAAGTGTTAGTTTCCGGGGTTTGAACCTGAGACCTCCTTCTTGCACTCATTTAGTGCACTCTTTCGGTATCCCTTAGCTCGCCAACTGAGCTATATTCTTGGGATGAGATGTACCTACTTGACCTCGTCAAGAAAAATTCACAATCTCCACGTGACACTCAAGGGCAAATCTCCACGATATGTACCAACTTGACCCCGTCAAGCACTATGCAAATCTCTCCGAGATGATATGCAATAAGGTCAAATCTCCATAAGATGTACTGAACAAACCCTTTCAGATATTATTTGAAATCTCTAAGATGTTTTACAACAAGGTCAAATTTCTACGAGATGTACGGAACTGCCCCGGTCAGATACTACTTCAAATCTCTCTGAGATACAACATAAGCTAAATCTCTCTGAGATATAGTTATTGTAGGCGGACTAATTCATTTCCTAGAGCATTCACCCCTGAGAGGACATCCAAACTTTTGGGGGCTTGCTAAACTTATCAGACACACGCCTTAACCACTCAACCAAACTTAGCATTTAACACTTTCCTCTCATCGAAGCGACAACACGTTCGAGCTCGGACGTGAGGACATAACCCAACCTACTAGGACACACCTACGAAGTGCACAACTCGTCCTGACTTAGCCACCCCGTTCCTACGAAACTCGTGCTTGAGGGGTTGGATATAGTTCACCATAATCACATTACCCATCCGGTGTAAAACACTTCAGACATGCACAAAGTTTGAAAGCGAATTAAACTACTGAGCTTTAAGGCTAGAAACAAATCGAGCTGACTCCGTTGGAAAATGGTCATGGTGATAACATGGGCATCAAACTACCTTATAACCATGGTGATACCAACGAATATGGCTACCTTATGACCACAATGATAATAACGACATTTGGCTAATCTATCTGAGTATGTTTAGAAAACTACTTGGTCACATCGGCAAATATTAGAAGAAATCATTTAGCCACTCGCATAGCATAAAGGCAAATTATTTAGCCACTCGCATAGCATAATGGAATGAAACTTGTATACCAAACTCGCCTAACCTGTATGCTATTAAGATGTAGAAAAACCGTACATCTTAGTGACATATATGTAAAAAGCACATTACTATCCAAATCTGGTTCGGCAGACAAAAAAATCTACAAGCTCGTTAACAAGATAAAAAAACCTGCTACCATGCAATTACGACCGAATAATCATAAATAGGGGAATGTGAGTAACCCAATAAGGTACCTAGGTTGTTATGGCTATTCTTTACCACGACTCAGTCAACCCATCATGCCTTAAGAATTTCGTTCTTCTAGAACTCATGCTTGGGAGGTTATGGACCGTCATAACTTATCCGTTGACTCGGCCTAAACAACTCGGCCTAATATATACTAAGCCTTCCTGCTCGTCCTACATTATGAGTCTCTTATTATCTCGGCTCATGCTCTATAGTCCAAATTCTATGCATGCCTAGTAATAACATACGTTATGAGTCTCTTATTATACCTTCCATTCATTCGAATGTCCACGGTATTACATTTTGGATTCAATTTCGCTCCTCTAACTGATAGATCAAACCATCTACAAAAAAACAAAACTATTCTCTTTTCATAGTCTAACCGTGGGTATTCAAGTTCATATATGTGTTCGATCACACCGTAGTAGTCATTTTCACATCCTCCTGTTTCACCTTTAACATATACCCCACTATTAATTGTTTTTTCCCAATTTGTAACTGTTAACTAGGTACGTGTGCCACTCGGTCACCTCAAGAAAAGGAACATCGGCTAAGTTCCTCAAGTGTCGGATTTGGGGAGTTGGTCCCGCTTCATAAACCTAAGTAAACCACATATGGAAAAAATAAGTCATGTCTCATATCTACTTTAAACGTGTGACATTAAAACAATAGTTTTATTTTCTTATTCTAGCCTTAAACCAGGATGGAAAACTTTCATGTATACGAATAGAAGATTCTTCAGCGCCTATACCCCCAATTCGTAAGAATGCACTGAAAAGGAATTATACATACTCTTTAGATTGAAAGTTGATCAAAACCTAATTTAACTTCATACTCTAAAGGTGTATAGATTAACAACTGAGTTGGAGCATACTTACTCAAGATATGGTTTAACTTCAGTGCCATTGATCAAGACATGAACATGTGCTGATTTATGCTCTTTATCTGATAAGTAGTTGGTTGACTTCTTTCCCAATGGGCGACCAGGTTTGATAAACACAGATAAAGTGAGCGGGTGTCTTTCTTCTTCAATCTCCACTTCGTTTCTATTATTTGTTGACAACATAAAGTTATTGAAATAATGTGAACAAAAATAAATTGTTTCACGATGTAGATAAGCTGTACAGATCGATCCTTCAACTCTAGCTTTATTTTTAAAATATTGACTCACTTCAATAAGTGGTTCCAAAACACACTTTGGTAATGAATTAAAAGCAATTGGAAGCAAACACTCCATGAATACATGAGAATCATGACTTTTCATCGCATACATCTTCTCGGTGTTCACATCGACACATCTTGCAAGGTTAGAAGAATAACCATCTGGCATCCTCAATCCTTTCAACCCTCGACAAACATCTTTCGCTTCATCTGGTGTTAGACAGTATTTGGTTTTGGATTTTAACATCTTCCCATTAGGCATTTCCACCAAAGTCAAATCGGATCGATGTTTGCTACAGTAAAGAGCAGAATCCAATCTAGCCTCATTATTGTCTTTGGTTTTATCTTTTACATTCATCACAATGACAAATATGTTGTCAAAGAAATTCTTCTCGATATGCATCACATCAAGATTGTGCCTCAACAATTTATCTGTCCAATATGGGAGATTCCAAATTATGCTTTTTTTGTCCAATTGTGCACCCGTCCATAACCATCCATCCGGGTGAGCTCCCCTACCTCCGTGGCTTGTGGAAAATCCATAACTCTGCTCCAGATTTCACCTGATGTCAACAAAGGCGGTGGTCCATCTGTTTCAACTACCCCTTTCTTGAAGGCCTTATTGTTCTTTCTAAATTTATGATCTTGCGGTAAGAATCTACGATGCGAGTCAAACCAAGAACTCTTGCCCCCGTACTTTAGCGTAACCGCCTTTGTGTGTTCCATGCAGTGGGGACATACCAATTTACCGTGAGTCCCCCAACCAAACAACATACCATAAGCAGGAAAGTCGTTAATTGTCCACATCAATGCGGCTCTCATCATAAAATTCTTCTTCCGTGCTGCATCATATGTCAAAACACCCCCCCCCACAATCTCTTAAGATCATCAATCAAAGGTTCCAAAAAGGTATCAATGTTAGTTTTTGGATTGGATGGACCATGTATCAGACAAGTTAAAAACATATACGGTTTAGTCATGCACATCTCCGGAGGAAGATTGTAAGGGGTAACAATGACTGGCCAACAAGAGTAGGGTGACGCCGATGCTTGGATATATGGAGTAAATCCATCAGAGCACAAGCCAAGCCGAACATTCTGTGGGTCTGAGGCAAAATCTGAATGCACTTGATCAAAGTGCTTCCACGCTTCACCGTCAGATGGGTGGCGTAAAATGTCCGAGGTACGCCTATTGTCATAATGCCAAGTCATTTTCTGCTCAATTTTGGTCGATGCAAACATTCTTTGAAACCTTGGAAATATAGGCAAATAGAACATCGACTTTACAGGGATAGGTTTATAATTACGTTTTGCCCCTTTACGATCATGATACCTTGGGTTTCCACAGAATTTACATTCAAGTAGCTCACCATCGTTTTTACCAAATTCGTTGTTGTAAAACAACATGTGCCATTTCTCACAACAATCAATCTTCTTAAATTCCAATACCAACTTCGAAACTAACATCTTTGCTTCATAATAACTTTTTGGCAAATTATCCTTATTGGGTGTCCCTTCAAACATCATTTTAGTCACATAGTCTAAACCCACCTCAGAAATATTACTCATGGACTTGAGAGCTAAAAGTTTCACACACATAGATAATATTGACTGTGGTGAGCCTTCAAACAACAGTTTGTTTGAATCTCTTAACAAATTATAAAATTTTTGTGCTTCTTCATTTGGAAATTCATCATGATCGTCATATTGAGGCTCATCAAATGACACATTCACCCTGAGACCATCACAAATCATGTTTTCCATCGGCTTAAAAATTTCATTACGTGGAACACCAACACTAGAACTGCTTGAAGCCCCTACCTCAAAATTTTGACGTCGTTGTTCTCCATGGTCTACCCAAATCCAATAATTAGGCCTAAACCCCCAATGATACAAGTGCTCCCTGATTTCATTATCTGTCCTAATAGGTACACCTTCGCAATTTAAGCATGGACATCTAACCCCCTTTTCTCGTTTAGCCAATTCATGTCGCCACGCTACCACAAGAAACTGTTCAACCCCAATTACAAACGATTCCTTCAAACCCGCTCTTCTCGGATATAACCGATCATACACCTAATCACGGTTAAATTCATACAAATTCTTCTACACGCATTTAAGAAAACGTGTTAGATTCCCTTAACATTCCCAATAATCTATCAAGTTAGTGGCATCGATATGATCTCAGTGGAGATGATTTCGAGCTAAATATGGGGGTTAAGGACACATTAGACAAAACCCTTTTCCATATAAGTAGTGAAGGAAGTTATTTCTAACACCCAACCTTAAAATTGTTAGTATCGTCTCGCAATTATCTCAATGGAGATGATTTCCAGCAAAATATGCGGGTGAGGGACATCACCTCACCCTATTCCATCAACAACACAGAGTCATCTAACCTAGGGTTCATCAAAACAACGATTAAACACTTTTCAATTAACAACTCTAAAATGATACACTTTTCAATAACATATTTCAATTAACATCTCTAATTAAGTCTTGCTCTAACAGCATACACTTTTCAATTTCAACAATTTAACACAATTAACTTACATTTCACAACGACACTAATCCTAACACTCAATTATAACTCACATTTCACAACAACACTCAATTCTAACACAACAACAACAACAACAAATTTATTTTAAAAACTAACTGTTATGAGATTGAGGTCCGGTGACGGTCACACTCCGGTGCGGTGGTTCGGTGACGGTGCGCACTCCAGTGTGATTGTTAGACTTCAAACACCAACAATTTCAATCTTAAATCATTTCAATTCAAGCAAAAAACATAAATCAAAACAAATTCATTAAAAAATCAAAATCAAAACAATATCATAAAAATAAAAATCAAAACCTACAAAAGGGAGAGCTCCGGTGGTGGTGGTGGTGATGACGGTCGTAGGAGAGAGAGGACAGCAATTCTTGGTGGTGATGGTGGTGGTGTTGGTGGTGCACTTCGTAGCTTAAGAGAGAGAGTAAAAGAAGAGGAGAAGAGGTCGTAGGTGATGGTGGTGGTTGTGTGGCGGTGGGTTAGGGTTCGTAGGTGAGAGAGAGAGTAGAGGAAGAGGAGAGGAGGTCGTAGATGATGGTGGTTGTGATGGTGGTGGTTGTGTGGTGGTGGTGTAGTGGTTAGGGTTCGTGTAGAAGGAGAGAAGAGAAGTGGAGAAAGAAGAATGAGGAATGCGTTATGAGAATCTGATTTGGAAAAAAAATTAAAGTTAGCGACGGACAGTCCGTCGCTAAATGTGGCACAATTTCCCAAAATTTGAGCGGTCAAATTTTTTTGCGAGGGACCCTATATCTGTCGCTAACTTTCCCGCCCAATCCATTAGCGACGGACTGGCCGTCGCTATTGCCTAACATTCCGTCGCTAATTTTCATAAAATACGACAGACCCTATTCCCTCGCAATTTCCGTCGCTAATGCCAGTGTTTGCGAGGGAACATTAGTCCCTCGCTAACTTCCATCGCTAATAACTCTTTTTCTTTGTAGTGGAAAGGTGGTGGTGGTGGCAACGATGACTCAAAAGATTCCCATTCCTCCTTGGAGAAAACAAATACATTTTTGTATATCCCTTTTAAGCAACATGGTGGTGGTGGCAAAGATTCCTCAAAGTATTCCCATTCCTCCCTGGAGAATATATACATGCTTATTCATAACTAACAAGAAAAAAATATTTAGTCTAACTGATACCGAAAAATCAATCAATATCACAACAGTCCCTGGGAACGGTGCCAAAAACTTGATAAGCTGCAAGTATACGGTTCTATCGCGTAATAAAAAGTATTGATCCACAGAGACTTTGTGATTACCAATGTTATTTTTCAGTTGTGATTAGGTAAAAGGAATGATTTTAGTAGAAGGAATTTTTGTTGGTTTTAAATTCAGAATTATAAAAGCGTCCTAGGATTGTGGTTTTATCTCATTGATAGAACATTTCACAATCTCTCATCCATTCTCTATTTTATGTTAATGTTCTTTTCTAATGACAAGGTATTCAACAGTAACTCAAGTTTCCTCTCGGAATACAAGAGTGTGCCTCGAAACAATAAAGTGCAGAAAATAAAAGTGCCAAAAAATAAGAACAGGATTGTAAAGAGCAAGAAGAATAAAAAGCGTAAAGTAAAAGCGTAGAACTTAAGAGAATTATATAAATTGCATAAAGAAACTTTGAATCACTTTGAGAGTGTATTTGCAATGGCAAAGGATGGTTAGACACACAAAATTTTGTCTTATATAGGCATAACTTGGGAACATATGAGTTATAGCCAATTACAAGCCATAAAAGAGCAAAATGTAACTGTTTTGACATCCAAAGCAAGTGCACGGGCCGTGCTATTTTGCGCACGGTTCATGATATTTTGTGCATGGGTCATGCATGCTACTGGACTAGAAAGATAGAATTTTTCATTACATTTCCAACGCATCAAAGAACACCTCAATCGGATTCTCGGATTGTGAGGTATGACCAAAATGGTGTAACGGGTATAAAACTGTTGAATCCCCGGTTGGACGTACGAATATGCTCTTGGGGCGCATCGACAAGGTTTGACTCTTGGCTTCATTCTTGACCTTTCTTGCTTCCTTTTGACCCTTATCATTTCCTTTGGCCTTGGGACTTTGACATCTTGCTTTTGAAGCTCGTATTTTTCTCTTTTCTCAATACTTAGCCTGAAATTAAAATAAAGCGAAAATGTAGTAAAATAGATCTAGAATAGAACTAAAATACCAAATAACTTACTAAAAATAAGTACTAAAAAGACACATAAAATAGACTTATCAGGTAGTCTTCATTCATGTACATGACATAGCGGGTATTAATTCTCCAACATTATCAAGGAGCTCCCCTTTGTGAATTTCCATAAATTCTAGATACACATCTTCATCTCTTCAAAGGTGCCTCTTGGGATAAAAACAAGAAAAATAGGTTCGTCGCTAATACAAATAAATGTTAATTTCTCGGGATTTCTTTGACAAAAATGCATAACTTTTCAGTATGTGTATTGTTCAAGATAAAAGAACCAAAGCCTTGAAGAAATTTGCTAAAAAGACTTACTGAAAAAGGATTTAGAATTTTGATTGACACATAATTGTCTTGCGAATTAGTAAGCTAGAATACTAGAACATGCCAATAGCACAAAAAAATAGTAAAAGATTACTAGAATTTAGCCATAACCTGAATCTAATTTGGCACTGATACCAATTGAAGAATTTGAATATGACAATAATAATTACAAATACAGATTATAACATAAATTTGACTACTGTAGCTAAAAAAAAATTAAATACCAAAATAGCACACTTTTTAGATTATTTACCAAACTAGCACACATCCAATTTTTTGTTCAGAAGTCGCCCCCACCAGGGTGATTTCTGAACTAAAAATTGTAATTTTTTTTCATTTGTAGTTCAGAAGTCGCCCCCCACAACGGTGACTTCTTAACCGTGTTTTTTTATTTTTTATTTTTCTTCTATATTAATTTAATTAAATTTAATTTAATTAATTTAAAAAATTAATATTGTTAATTCAAAAAATTATGTTAATATTTACGAAAAAAAATTAAGAGATTAAAAATTGGAACATAATATAATATAGAAAAAAGACTGAAATAAACAACAAAATTTGCAGAAATACAAGAAGAGGAAAACATGATTTTATGGATAAAGAATTGTGTATTTGAGGTGTTGAAAAATTGACCGAAAGAGAGAATGAAAGAGGACTGACTATCTTCATTGTAGTCTTGGTTTCAACAATATGACGTCTCTCATTAAATTTAATTGAATGACCAAACACATAAATATTCATTAATACATATTCAAGGTACATCCCCTCCACCACAAATATATAATGAATAAAAGAATAAATTGTAGAGTATGTTACAACTTACAAGTACAATTTGTTGTGGGCAGGGTTCTCTACATAATTCCCTCAAAGCTTCAAACGCGATTCTAGACCACTTGTATTTTTGCCAAAAAACAGAGGGCAGAATCCAGAACTTAAAAAAAACCCATAATTGATAATTCAGTGTGAATACAGCGTGTCAAGCTCAGCTTTCCCTAAGTGGGGAACTGTAACATGTGTCTCATGGGTCCCACTTAGTATTTTTTTCCCCATATAATAATATTATTATCAATTATTATAGCATGAAACACGAGTTATATCGTGTCCCCACCATCCCCGTACCTATCAAGCTATCACCCTATTATTATATTATCAATTATTATTTATTATCGCTATAACTATAACTTCTCCTACTCTGTGCAAATCAAAAACACCACAAACAACAAACACATTGCAATGGAAGAGTCATGGGAGAATTGGCATCTTCATTCGGTAAAAACATTATTCATTTTTTTCGACCATTATACATACATTAATTATGATGATTATTTCAATTAATTGTTTCATAAATTAAAGAAAATGTGTTATTTATTTATTTGTTTCAATTGATTGTTGAAGGAATTGGATTGCGTTGATGATTATTTCACGGATAATTGCGCTAACAACACTGAAGGTGAAGAGTTTCTTAGAGAGATTTTGCAGTTGCAGCAACCACCAGCTTTCTCTTCCGAAAGTGAAAGTGATTATTCACTTCAAATACTAAACAATCCCGTTTCTGTTGTAAACGACGTCGTTTTAGCATCGTTGGATTTGGAGCAACAGGAGGAGGGTAATTTGGTAAAAAGAAATAGCTCTAATTCAATAGTGTCACATCAAAGTCAACAACAACAAGGTTCTAATAATAATAATGGTAAAACGACACGTCGTTCGTCTTCACCAAAGACATACATTTTGTCTTTTGATAACTCAACTATGATACCAGCTACTTCTGAACCTGAACCTAAACGTGATTCTACTTCTAAACGGATCTGTGATGAAACACAAAACGCTGAAGAAACGAAAAGCACGGCGAAGAAAGCTAGAAGCAGATCTCAGACGACGGATCACATTATGGCAGAGAGAAAAAGGAGACAAGAACTGACTGAGAGGTTCATTGCACTATCAGCCACAATTCCCGGTTTGAGCAAGGTAATTTAATTTAATTCAATTTATTTTATTTGTTTTTTTTCGATAAGCGATTGATTTATTGAAAATGAGTATCAGGGGTGCTCAAGACCACTATTACAAAGAGTTAATACAATGTAAAGCATTATGCGACTAAAAATTGACTGAATAGCTCGATCGACTACCCGACCCAAAAATAAACCATTGCCAAGAAATACACTATGTGTAAGACATACGAGTCGATACACTTGATTTACGTTGAAAATGTGTTATGGTTAACGATTGACACCTTATACGTTCTTTTTGACTAAGATGACACCTTATACACGGGTTTTTAGTTTAATATTAGTTGTGGCGTCCTGTATTATTTTTCCCCATTAATGCTACTTCTTGTCTATTGTCTCCTATGTACTATTTTAATATTGAAAACATCAAATATTGATCTTAATAAAAAAACTAAATTTGTCAAAAATATATATTAAAAGTTATTATTATTTCTTTAAACTCAAAACACTTATATACAAATAATTTTGTAGTATATATATATATATATATATATATATATATATATATATATATATATATATATATATACCCACTTGAAAAATAGAAGGTGTAAGTTAGCAAACATCCACCTTTTTACTTGGACCAAAGGCCAACTTCTACATTTAAAAAGCTACTTTAGTTTGTGGGTAATAATGTAATTTTGAAATTTACTTTGAAATTTTTAATTTCTCTTTCTTCATCCATTTAATGTGTTGTTCTTGTATTTATAATTTTTTTATGGTATAATATACTATTTCTTCAGTAAAAAAAATACTATTAAAATTAAGCTGGAGGGATAATACTTGTAATACGTCTTTCGTTTCATAATACATATCTTTTTAATATTATTTAATGAGACTAATAAATTTTGTTTCTTTTGATAAAAATATGACTTAAATATGTTTTAGGCCCCTACAAATGATGCACTGGACTTTGTAAACGACAAATAAGATGAAACAACATTATTCCTAACCCGCTTATCTATTGGAAATCTATAGTTGGGATTATCTTTTGTTTTTCGAATATTCATATTTATGCAATACTATACCTTTGATCTTATGCATAAAAAGTATTTAACCAAATTATCAACACGGCTCAGAAAAATAGAAACATTTGTATTTTTTAACAGCCAACCGTATATTGTATATTATATATTTTGAGTATTTAGAGTACTCACAATCTTTTATAGTCCATAATAGGCAACGGGTCAGAAAACCATTGCAAAATAGTTCACCATATAAAACATCCAGAATATAGGACAAACAAAACTCCACACGGTAACACTCTCTAAACCATGAAATGTAGACCTACGGTGCTTGTGACACCTATTTTCTGAAGATAGACTTCAAGGGATCGACACACCATTAATAGAAAATATGACTTTCCTACACACCATTCAACAAAAAATAGTCACAAGTTAGTAGAAAGAATCAAATATTGGTTGGTAATTAATTTTATAATATTCTATTTTTATAGACGGACAAAGCATCTATTCTTAGAGCAGCAATAGATTATGTGAAACAGCTTCAAGAACGTGTTCTAGAACTAGAGAAGCAAGACAAAAAAGATGTGGCATCTGTAATAGTCATCAACAAGAAACCTCATCTATTTGGAAATAACAATGAAGAGACAATTTCTTGTGAAACAAATTGTGATGATGATGATGATGTTGATGATGATTGTAACATTAATATTCTACCTGAGATTGAAGCAAGAGTGATGGGGAAGGAGGTGCTCTTTGAAATTAATTGTGAGCAAGAGAATGGTATTGAGCTTAAATTACTTAACCACTTTGAAAATCTTCAGCTCTTTGTCACTAGTAGTAGCGTCTTGCCTTTTGGAAATTCTGCTCTTTCCATCACTATTATTGCCCAGGTATATGTGCACTATGTTCTCTTTTTGTTTTTGTGATGAACACTGCTATTCAGTAAGAATAATTTTTGTAAGAAATGTAAAAAATACACTAAAAAATGATTTGTAAGACGCTAAATAACACTACACGGTAGATGCCTTCCCTGGCGGAGCTTGACAATAATTTTTGGGGTACCAAAAAGTTAAACAATTCATATAAAATATTTCACTAGTATTTTAAGAGTTATCTATGGAGTTGGATTGGTTTTTATCATTTACCACACTATAAATGTACATGGTTCAAATCTTGGTTTCAGCACCTTTTTGGAAAAAAATACACTTAATATCGTAAAATACAAAAAAACTACCCAAATGCCTTCAGAGAGAGTCGAACTACTGAATACAAGCTCATTAGGCTAGCATTATACCACTTTACTAGCGCATTTGTATGGATCTTCAGCGAAATAGTTAGTATATAACATCTAACATTAACTTTATACTATGTATACTAATCGATTTGAGAAAAATCTTGGGGGTACCGTGGCATCCCCCGGCTCCAACCAAGATCCGCCCCTGGATGCCTTGTTTTCTTATTCCCCTTATTTTTACTCTTCTTTTCGTAAGAACAAGACATTTATTGTGTAGTGTTATTTGGTGCCCTATGATTCAGTTTCCGGTATATACCTACTTGAAATCATGTATATATACACATCATCTTCTATTAAGTTCCTTAATTACATGCATAATTGCTAAGATGATAAAAACTAATATCTCCTATCTTTTTATTTGCTTTTTTAAGGTTGTTTTATGCGAATTACATAAATCAATAAATTTATTAGTTTTTTTCCTGTAATATGTTGATTATTTATTATTTACCGCACTTATTTATCTATCTATTATAAATAATTAATTAATGATTTAATTGAGAAACAAATAATTAATATAACCTTAAATTATAATGGAATTAGTCTCTAAAATTTAAGGGTGTTTGTTAATTCGACGTATGAAGTAATTCATATATAGTTTTTAGAAATAAAATCCTTAGATTATATTGGTTCATTTGGGTCGGTCAATTTAGTCCATGAGACATGAGCAAAATGTGATTAAAAATTTTCAAAGATCATTTAAAAAAATATCATTTTTAAAAATATTTAAATTAGATCACTCAAACTCAATTTAAGGCATTAATTTTGTACATCAATTCCATTCATAATAGAAATGTCACAAGCACATCTTTAAATTTATCTCTGGACTTTATTGTGTATGCCTACTTAAAGTCTTTTTTTGGGGTCATAGCCTACTTAAAATATTTAATTGATATTTTGATCAAAAAATCTTTAATTGATATTCAACTTTATTGTGTATTTATTGCAGATGGGTGACGAGTGCAAAATGACTGTGAATGATCTGGTGAAAAGTCTTAAGCAAGTGCTTTTAAAACGTGATCCGTACTAGTGTATCAAAAAATACGTTGTAGTGTGTGGTAGAATTGCAAACAAGTTTGAATTCTCTGCTCTTTTTCACAGGCTGTTTTTTTACCCCCATTTGACCTCATACCCCCATTTTACCATAAATCCCCAAAATACCCCTCGTTTTTCGTTAAAAAAATATTTTTTAAAAATTTCTGGAAGGCAGAAATATGTGTTTTCCGGAAATACCTAATACCATTTTTTAGTTATTTTCGGAAAACACATATTTCTGCCCTCCGGAAATATGTGTATTTCCGGAAATTTTTAAAAAATATTTTTTTTAAATTAAAAAAATTTATGCGAAATAATTAAATGTAACAAAACTTGCTAAACTAATAAACAATAATAATCAGTATTAATACAGTAAAAATACAAAAAATAGTACAACTAAATGTCCAAAAGCTGTAAAGCAACCAACAGACTATCATAGACATCCCCAGGAATGTCGTCGACTGCCAAAAGACTATCATAGACATCCTGGACATGCCTAGCTGCTCTCTCCATCCTGAACTCTAAGTGAAGTGGACCAACATCCTCTGGAAGTGAAGGCGGAGCTGGAGGCGGAGCCGGAGTCAGGCGGGGAATTGACACCTGGAAGTACCATGGTAGGTACTCGTCATCACAAGCACCTTGGACGGGTGTCTGTCGACCGCTGTCCTTGAAAGCCCGCGCTGGAGACTGATAGAACATCAGCTGCTGTACTATGAACTCCGGAGATGGACGTGGGTCCGAAATAGGTGGATCAGGAATCTGCTGGACATATCCACACTGCCAACGGACCCTGTCTGGCATATAAGGCTCCGCCACATCCCCCCACAGCAGCCAACCTCTGAATAATGAAATGTTGTGAAACCGGAGGTACTGTCTGTGGTCGTCCCAGGGGCTCCATATGACCTGCTCCCTCTGCAAGTCATCCAGCAGCTTCCGAAACTCCGGAAGCTTGATACTATCGCACTTCTAGTTTGCCCACCTGCTGCAACGTGGAAGTTCACTGGCACCGAAGTCTTTCTGCACCATGATGGTGGGGAAATACTCATATATCCAGCACTAAAATAATAAAAAAATTAAATAAGTAATAATATAAATAAAAGTAATTAATACGAAATACAAATAATTAATTAATTAGTTACCTGCAGCAGAGAAGCGTATCTGCCAATCTGCGACGTCTCCCAGTAACAAGCATCATTCAGTTGCTCGTAGAGAATAGCTAGAGCAGCTGGACCCCAAGCCCACTGGCCACACAGGGCAAAGTTCGAAATAAGAGTCACCCACTTGACAGGGACAGATGTGTGACTCTTGTCGGCAAAAATGGTGTTGCCCAACAAGTGTAGCAGATAGCATCGTGCCGCTTGATCAAGATGGTCGTGCTCCATGTTCTGTGTGTATGCGGCCATCAAGAAAGAAAATAAGAATGTCGATCCCCTGTTGAACTGACACTCTGCCCAGCAGGCTGTGTGGTCAATGCCCAGCAGGTCAACTCCAGCCCGAATAGCATCGGCAGTGTCAAAATGTGGCCGATGCGCCAACGGTGTGCCGGTGAGCGGCAAGTGGAGCAACGCGGACACGTCGTCCAACGACACTGTCATCTCCCCCCACTGCATGTGGAATGAGCTGGTCTCAGAATGCCACCTCTCCACAAAAGCTGATATGAGCTCGTGGATGATGTTACCGAGAGGTGTGATGTCCAGCTCAAACAGATGGGCCTGCTGCAACCATCCTGCTATATGTGGGTGGTGTTGCTGAGGTCTCATCTTTAGTATCTTCCCCCATGAGAAGCAACTTTAATCTTACCCTGGTCCTGTAAAAAAATAAAAATAATTAATAAATTTTTAAAAGTAATTAATTGTTAAAAAATAAACAAATTATTAAAAGTATTACCTGTCCCGTCTGTAGTAGTCTCAGGACGCAGTGGGCATGCAACCGGTGTAACAAAACCTGCTCAGCAGCCTTATCATCATGTTGAGCAACCCCAGCCTCAGCCTGGTCATCTACATGCATGGCGTCTGGCTCAGCCTCCTGCTGCTCTCGCTTTCGAACACGTCTCTGACGCTCAGACGCGTGTCCGGCCTGTCTAGTCCTCAATCGGAACCTACTCCTACTGCCAGAAGGACTCTGCTCATCTCCTCCCGCTCCTGAATGCTCGCCTCGCTCTATGTTTCATGTTCTGGTTGCCACTGAAAAAGCAAAAAAAAATTAATTAAAATGAAATTTCAAAAAAAAAACATTCCGGAAATACCATTTGTTCTGTACCGAGCAGCTTTTTGGTCGTCTGCTGTTGGCAGGTCTCTTGCTGTCCTAACAGGAGGTCAGTGAGCGTCCACAACATACAAGCCCAATCACGCTTTTACGGTTAAGATCAATTTCGCTGATCCGACGATCCACAAACGGGCACGATTTCCTATAAATACCGGCTCGCATAGCCATTTACGAGGTACACACTCTTCCCTTGCAAATTCACTAGCTTATTCTCATACTGACTTAAGCGTCGGAGTGGCTTTGCAGGTACCCCCCCCCCCCCCCCGGGCGCTCACTGACCTCCTGCCAGGGCAGCAAGAGACCTACCAACAGCAGCCGACCAAAATACTGCTAGGTACAGAACATTGGCGACCACAGTGGGAGATATCTATCTTTCACATCATCACTACTCGAACTTTTCTCTTGCTACTCCATGGCTCCCAGAGGCAGACCCCGGATTCAAAGCATTGTCGTACTGGCATCCCGACCAGAGGATACTCTGGAAGGCAACGTCGTAACCCTACCTGACGAGGGTACCAGTCAGCCTGCCCAGCCTTCGAATGTGAGTCAGCTTTTGGATCTCCTGGCCAATCGCACGCAAGCAATGCTGCAGCAGGAAGCTCGCCTGAGATAGACTGACAGGCGTGTGGCTTCCTTGCCGGAGCATTCTCCTCTGACAACTATGACTTCAAGGCGTCATCGGGGATCACCATCGAGGAGATCCCCCTACCGGCATAGGTATCAAGTTTCGGACCTTGAGGACACCTCCCCTCGAAGAGGTTTTCCTATGAGGGACCGTTTGCTCGAAGGATGGTGATTCATGGAAGCAACCCCCTTGACGATTGGGGGTCAAACAAGTCAATGAAAAAGAAGTGGAAGGAAATCTTGCGCGTTGCATCAACCTCAACCCCTAGGAAGGGACCAATCAGGCCGCCCTTATCCTTTGACGACAAGGATTTGCCTGATGGAAAACCAAATAAACACCTTTCGCTGCTCATCACTGCCATTATGGCCAATATTGAAGTAAGAAGGAGACTGGTCGACCAGGGAAGCTCAGTAGACATCATTTTTGAAGACTTGCTGCAAGTTTTGAACATCTCTCTCGCCGACCTGACTCCATATCGAGGAGAGGATTTGACCGGTTTCAACGGATCAAGAACTAGGCCTCGAGGCCACTTAGAGCTAATGGTCACCTATGGAGACTCCGATGGTGAACCACCTTTGTTCAGAACTATCATAACAGCTTTCCTAATCCTCTCATGTAAGTCTGTCTACCAGTGCATTATCGGGAGGCCGACATTGGGCAAGTTGGAGGCGGTAACCTCAACAGTTTACCTGAAGATGAAATTCCACAGTTT
Source organism: Astragalus membranaceus (assembly GCA_039519185.1). Taxonomy (NCBI): domain Eukaryota; kingdom Viridiplantae; phylum Streptophyta; class Magnoliopsida; order Fabales; family Fabaceae; genus Astragalus; species Astragalus membranaceus. The sequence goes on along the minus strand of CM076850.1, from coordinate 19,889,175 downwards.
AGAGAATAAGATTGTGACCCTCCAGGAAGACCTGGACGCAGCGTGCAGGTGTTACTACATGAGCCTGAAGGACGAAAAAGAGACTACGGAAGTAAGAGACTCAGGCAAGGAATCTGGGAGAAAAGCTGAAATAAATTTGGCAGACTTGGATGCCAGATACGATCCGGACAGTGAGGAAGAAGAGGAAGATTCCACCCTCACTAAGGAACTCAAAAAGCGCATGAAGAGGTCCGAGCTAGATGGCGCCTTCATCTCCATCCAGGTAGGAGAAGACCCCATCAGGACCATCAAGATAGGCTCCGACCTCCCAGAGGAGGTCAAAGAGAAACTTACCATCTGCCTAAGGGAGAATTTGGACCTGTTTGTCTGGTCTGCAGCTGACATGCCAGGGATACCACCCGAGGTAGCCTGCCACCATCTGGCCGTTAATCCCAACACTAAGTAGGTAGGCCAGAAAAGAAGAGTCCAGAAGGGAGAGAAAGCCGAAGCTGCTGAGAGGGCTGTGAAGGATCTCATAGAGGCAAATTTTGTAAAAGAAATTAAGTACACCACCTGACTGTCAAATGTAGTCCTTGTTAAGAAATCTAATGGAAAATGGAGAATGTGTATTGACTATACTGATCTCAACAAGGCATGTCCCAAAGACGCCTTCCCCGTCCCTAGCGTGGATAAATTAGTCGATAGCGCCTCAGGCCTTCTTCTGTTATCTTTCATGGACGCATACTCGGGATACAACCAAATCCCAATGTTCCCACCCGATCAAGAGAAAACGGCATTCATGATAGAGCAAGGAAATTTTTGCTATCGCGTAATGCCCTTTGGTCTCAAAAACGCCGGCGCGACCTATAAAAGAATGATGAACAAGGTCTTTAAAAGGTAAATCGGCCGGGTAATCGAAGTGTACCTAGACGACATGATAGTCAAAAGCAAAAGCGACCTAGATCACCTCAAGGACCTGACAGAAGTATTTTCTGAAATCCGAAAGAACAATATGAGATTAAACCCGGAGAAGTGCACTTTTGGAGTCCGCGCAGGGAAGTTCCTCGGTTTCTATCTCACTGAAAGAGGCATCGAGGCAAACTCAAACAGATGCAGGGCCGTGACCGAGATGGCTTCCCCAACTACGAAGAAGGAAATTCAAAAGCTCACCGGGATGATAGCAGCGTTGTCCCGATTCATTTCTAAAGCAGCCCACAAGTCCCTACCTTTGTTCAAGCTTCTTAAGAAGGAAACATGTTTTGATTGGACCGCCGAGCAAGAGCAGGCACTGACCCTTTTAAAAGAAACCCTCTCTGAACCACCCATTTTGACACGTCCCGAGGAGGGAGAAACGTTATACTTGTACCTCGCTGTGGCCGATGAAGCGTTAAGCGCGGTACTCGTCAGGGAAACCAGCACTGGCCAGATGCCGGTATACTTTGTAAGTAAGGCGTTGTAGGGACCCGAGTTAAGGTACCAAAAAGTGGAGAAGGTCGCCCTAGCAGTCGTGATCGCAGCCAGGCGCCTTAGGCCATATTTTGTGGCGCATCAAGTGTTGCCAAGTGGCTTCAGTCTCAAGAGGGGGGTGAATTGAGAAAACTTTTTAAAACCTTTTCCCCTTTTCAATGACTTAGATTAATTTTCGCGCAGTGGAAAAAAGACATTATTAAACATCATTTAGCATCGGTTGTTTGAACAGCCGATGCTAAATGTTGAACCGGTGACATTTTTGCAATTAAATGGAAGATGTCATATTTCGCGCCTACTTTTAGCGTCGGGTGTTTCAACACCCGATGCTAAATGTATTTGCTTTAGACATTTAGCATCGGGTGTTTAAACACCCGACGCTAAATGTCTAAAGCAAATACATTTAGTATCGGGTGTTTAAACACCCGACGCTAAATGTATTTGCTTTAGACATTTAGCATCGGGTGTTTAAACACCCGATGCTAAATGTCTAAAAGCAAATACATGTAGCATCGGGTGTTTAATACACCCGATACTAAATGTCCAATTTTTTATATTCGCTCGCGTTCTCTCATACTCTCTTCTCTCTGAATCTCAGTCTCAACTCTCATCTCTTTCGTCTCACTTTCGTTCTCTCTCAACTCTCATCTCTTTCAATTCGTCTCACTTGCGCTCTCTCTCAACTCTCATCTCTTCCGTCGCCATCACTGTCACCGTCGCCTTCTGAACTCTCATCTCTTCCGTCGCGTTCTCACTCGCAGGGAACCTTCGAGCTGCGCAGAGAACCCTAAGTTCTTTTCTTGCCGTTGTCGTTTCTCGGTCATTGTCGCCTATCTCGCCACCGCCTTGCTTGCCATCGCCTTCAGTGTAGAGAAATTTTCGAAACCCTAAGTTTCTCGCCCTCGCCGTTGGTTGCTCCCTGTCGCCCTTGCCGTTGCTTGCTCGTCGTAGCTAGCTCGTCGTCGTCGTCGCCTTCAGTTCAGGTACCTACAGTTCTATGTTTCCAAGTTTTCTTAGTTTTTGACATTGTTCGATTCTGACTTGTTTCATTTCATTTTATGTTTCTGTTCCTTCGTTTCGATTTGACTTGTTTATGTGCAATTTCATTCATTTTGTTTCCCTATGCTATTCGATTCGATTCTTGCATTGTTTGTGTTCCTGTATGTTTAGATCTGTGAGATTTAGGGTTTTCTTTTCATATGTTTTGATAATATTCACAATTTGCTTCTTGCATTGGCCCTATTGGTTTATGACTGTTAGAGTTTTATGAATTTATGAATTTATTTTTACTATATTGGTTTGATCTGATAGTTTGATTTTGTTTTAACAATTAATACTTGGTTGATTATTTGGAGCGTAGCCATGGATCGTAGTTGGATACAAAGTAATCGTATGAGTGATGAGTATGCGAAAGGAGTCGAAGAGTTTATAAACTTTGCTCAATCAAATCTTCGCAAGAGTGATGTTCCCGAAACTGATGTAACTTATTCATGTCCTTGTTGTAATTGTGTGAATCGAGCCCCACAACCACCAAGTGTAATACGGGATCATCTCTTTGTTTATGGGATCTTACCCAGTTATACCACATGGATATGGCATGGTGAATCAACCGGCAACCCAAGTGTGTCCAAAAGTGAGAAAGTCGATGAAGATATGGATGATCGAATGGAGGACATGATACGTGACATTGGTCCCGAATCTTTTAAGCGAGCGCATGAATATGATAATTTAGGCAAAGTCAAAGTTCAACCTTTGTATTTGGGTTGCACAAAATACACCCGGTTGTCTGCGACGTTAAAATTGATCAATCTGAAGGCGATAAATGGGTGGACTGATAAGGGATTCACCGAATTGCTTGAGCTGTTGGAAGACATGCTCCCCATAGGTAACACATTGCCAAAACAAACGTATGATGAAAAGAAGATATTGTGTCCGATGGGTGTGGAGTATCAGAAAATACATGCATGTCCCAATGACTGCATATTGTATCGGAAAGACTTTGAGAAGTTGCATAACTGTCCTACGTGTGGTTGGTCGTGCTACAAAGTGAAGTCGGGTGAATCTAATTGTGACGACAACAACACAAAGGGTTCCCCTGCGAAGGTTTTATGGTATCTTCCAATAATACCTAGGTTCAAACGCTTGTTTGCTAATGCAAATGACGCGAAGAGCATTAGATGGCATGCAGATGAGAGGGAATGTGACAGGCAGCTTCGTAATCCGGCTGATTCTTTGCAATGGAAGAAAATTGATAATTTGTATTCGGATTTTGGCACCGAGTCAAGAAATCTTAGGCTCGCACTTGCTTCAGATGGGATGAATCCATATGGTAACTTAAGTACAAATCATAGCTCGTGGCCTGTTCTCCTTTTAATTTACAACCTATCTCCATGGTTGTGCATGAAGCGCAAATATGTGATGTTATCCATGATGAAGGAAACTAAAATCTGTAAAATGACATTTAGCATCGGTTGTTTGAAACAACCGATGCTAAATATCATTTTTTGATGACGTTGAGAGACACTCCGCGTCGGTTGTTTCAAACAACCGACGCTAAATGTCCCTCAGCGTCAACAGAAAATCTCTAAAAGGGACTTTTAGCGTCGGCTGTTTGAAACAACCGATGCTAAATGTCAGTTTTGGAGACATTTAGCATCGGATGTTTCAAACAATCGACGCTAAAAGTCCCCTTTGAGACATTTAGCATCGGTTGTTTCAAACAACCGACGCTAAATGTCCCATTTAAGCCATCTGGAATAGTGTTTAATGTGATATTTAGCATCGGTTTTCTGAACAGCCGATGCAAAATGTGACATTTAGCGTCAGTTAAATAACCGATGCTAAATGTCTGACATTTAGCATCGGTCGATTTAGCGTCGGGCGATAACCGACGCTAAATGTCCAATTTAACCGATGCTAAATGTCTTTTTTCCACTAGTGTTAAGTCGAAGTGAAGGAATTAGAAAATAAAGCAATAAACAACACAACAGATTTATACTGGTTCGGTCACCTCTCCGTGACCTACGTCCAGTCCTCACACCCTTGTGAGATTTTCCACTAACACAACAAGGCTTACGGGTGCCTTGGAAACCTTTACAGACTCAGGCACTCTTCTCCTAGGATACCCCACCTATGAAGAGCCCTCAAATCTATTAAAACAATAACAAGAGATACCCCACCCCTGTTACAACCAGCTGCCCCAGAAAGATACCCCACTTCCTAGTACAAACAGCTACCCTAGAGAGATACCCCACTCCCTAGTACAAAATACAACAATAAAACAATTACAAATGTAAAGACCAAAATACCTCTAATGTAGGCAGATATTACAACTTGAATATTCCAACCCCGACTAACCCTTGCGAGAGATCAGCTCTGACGGACCAACAGTGTGTGAAGAGCAGAAATGAAAATGTAAAGGGTTTTTCAAATGATGCGATTTATCGTGAAAATGGGTTGTGTGAAATGTGAAGAATGAAGCCTCTATTTATTGGCTATGAGAAAAATATTAACGTTGAAACATTTATGGAAATGATGAAATCGATTATGTGCTTGAATGCCTTAGAGATGATAATCGATTATGTGCTTCCTTAAAAGAAAGAGGAAATCGATTTTGTGCTTCCTTAAAACATGAGGAAATCGACTATGTGCTTCATAGGGAATAACAAAAATCGATTATGTGCCTGAATTATTCTAAAGTGATAATCGATTCCTTGCTTTGTGAAAATAGGTGCGAATCGATTATATACTTGGTAAAAACAATAGGAATCGATTCTTTGCTTTGAAAAGGGAGTTTATGAATCGATTACATACTTTCATATTGAGTTAGAGATCGATTTTGATGTTTAGTTAAAAGTAGTGAATCGATTTCTTTCTTTTATAAAATGGCTTTTAAGTTTACGTGTGCATGCATGTATTTTGAAAATCATGGGACTTTGAGAGATGAGCTGACCCTCGGAAGAGCTTACACTTTTTCCTAAGACAATCCCAAACCCTAAGGACTTACCTTATTTCTTGAGACACCAATTCTTGAGTCTTGATTGCCTTGGATTGTGACTTTGATATTTTGTCACTTTCATCTACTTTCATCAACTTTTGTCTTTGGTCACTTTCATCAACTTTGGCCATCAACTTTGGCTTTGGCTTTTTCATCATCAAAACCTGACCTGCAATATAAGTTGCCTGCAGTACAAGATATCCACATTCTCCCTCTTTTTGACGATGACAAAACTTTACTCATCTTAAGGTGGGAGGTTAGTTCAAGCAAATAATGCATATATATGATACTCCCCCTATCATGATGCTCCCCCTGTTTTATTGACTCGATGCAAAGTATGCACGGTGACAATTGTCATACCCCAATTTTGTCCGGCTTAGGTCCAAACCCTAATTTTCCACACAAAAATAAATTATGCATTTTGGATCCTAGAAACCGCTCCAAAGTTTTCGAAATCATTTTTAGGGTTAGAATGCACTTTCTAAGAAATTAGGGTTTTGAAAAATATGTTATGCATGCATGGCAAGCTTTGGAAAATATTTTATGCATGCATGGCAAAGACCCAAAAGCATTTTTGTGGAAAGCAAGAATTGATTTCTATTTTGTTCCAAAGGCCAAGAATCGATTTATAGTATATTGCATAGGCCTTGAAATCGATTTTCAGGCTCTTCCTAATTGTTGTAACTAAGTGAAGAATCGATTTTTACCTATTTAGGATGTCCTGAAAATCGATTTCCCTCTTCTTGCATAGGCCTGGAAATCGATTTTCAGGCTCTTCCATAGGCCATGAATCGATTCCTCATTGTGTTAACTAAAGCAAGAATCGATTTTCACCTATGAAGAAGGTCCTGAAAATCGATTCCTCTTGTTTTCAAAGGAGCCAAGAATCGATTCTTTATTATCTCCAAAGGCTCAAGAATCGATTCCCACTATTTTAACTAAAGCAAGAATCGATTTTCACCTATGCAAAAGGTCCTGAAAATCGATTCCTGTTGTTTTCAAAGGAACCAAGAATCGATTCTTTATTATTTTCAAAGGTAAAGAATCGATTCCTACATATTTCCAAAGGCTCAAACAATCGATTCATCCTTGCAATAAATGTTTTTAAAAAATTCTACGCCTATAAATAGGCAGCTTCAAAATCATTTGGGGGGGGGGAGATTTTTTACGAGATCAGAGAAAGGCAGAAACACATTATTTTCACCACAATTTCAACTTCTCTCTACGCATTCTTCACGAGATCAGAGAAAAAACCCATTTTTCTCGAAATCTCTCACATTTTTAGAAAAACTCTTCCACGCTTTATTTTTTCGCTCTACTCGTTCCGTTGGTCCGTCTGAGCTGGTCTTCTACAAAAGTCAGCGGGAATTGCGTTCTTCAAAGTCGTAGTATCTGCCTTCATCAGAGGTATTTCTGTTTTTCTATTTGTTAATATTTAATCATTGTGATCCATGCCAAAATTGCCCTATGTGATTTAATCTAGCTATAGTGTCATTGTTGATGATGAACCACATGATTCCCACTTATGCCTAGTGCATCTTTCTCTAAGTGGTGAAGATGGTCTCAGATGATTCAACCTTTCCCTTTCAAACTCTTTCAAAAAACATTTTTCATTAGAACTACGTCGCTTTGATTCCCGTTTGGGATACGTAGGAGCGAGCCACGTCCTCGTCAAGCGCAACAAATAAAAATTCTTTTCATCCCCCTAAACCAATCATTTTCATAAAACAAACAAAATCATTTTCAAACCCGTTGTTGCTAGTAGCTCATCAGAGCCTCTGTTCGTTTAGCTATTAGTGACAATGTCCTTTTCTCCTAAAAACAATAAACGATGGTCCATCATAACCTTTGTTAGTTTGATCATCGTACAAATCAATCTCTTTCGAAAATCACTTTCAAGAAGATAATAAAAACAAGTTGTCATCAATAGTCCATCAGAACCTTTGTTCGTTTGACTAGCGGTACAACTCTTTTTGAGCATTTAGCAGTGATTCATCATAGCCTCTGCTAGTTTAATCATTTGCTAATGCTCGTCCTATTTCAAAAACTCACTAAAAAAAGATAAAAAACAAAAACTTTTCAAAAAGAACCAAGAACTACGTAGCTTTGAATTCTCCATCGCACCGGGAGATACGTAGGAGCGGGCCATGTCCCGTCAAGCACTTTTTCTAAAAACCCTTTTTTCCCCTTTCTCACCTAAAATAAAATTTTCATTAAAGATTTCCCATTCATCTCCAAATAAGAAACAAATAGGCAAATCTAAGTATTTTTTCAAATCAAACGTTAAAACCACACATTTAATTAGAGGTTCCCTTTCGGTAGAAAGGACGTGCGCGGTGCTAACACCTTCCTCGCACGTAATCGACCCCCGAACCTATATCTCTGGTTTTCAAAAGACCATCCGCCTTGTCCAAAAGACCTTTTTTCAATGTTTTGGTCTTAAAATTAAAATATTGGTGGCGGCTCCAAAATTTTTTCCACGTTGTACATCGGGAAACCCAAGCCGGGGATTTTTCGGGGTGCAACAGCTGGCGACTCCGCTGCGGACTTTTTAAAAGACGAGGGTCAAGCCTAACTAATTTAAATGTGTGGTTTAATGTATTGTAGATTTGATTAAAACCTTGTTTGCCTTTCTTTCTTATCATTGATTGTAGGCATACGCATTTGTGTTCTTCTATGATGTTCCCTGTCTCATCTTTTATTTCTTTCTTTTATCGCTTATGCCCATGCATCTTTTTTGTCTGGACTAGATAACTTGTTTATAGATATTCTAGGTATGGAACCCTAGGGTAGATAACTTGTTATTGCTTGCTTTTGTCTGGACTGCTCTGGTTTTCATTTCAGGTGGGGGTAGTACTAGGGAACATGCCCTTGACACACACTACACTTATACCCTGTGACTATGTGTTTTGAGTGGGACCATAACCCAGGTCTGCAAAAACTTAGGAGAGTGGAAACGAGTAGTGACTGCCAATTGGACCGATGTCCTTCTGCTCTCACGAAAGTTTCAGCCAGAGTATGCTCTTTATGGTACCTCACACCAGATGGCATTCCATCGTTGTGGGTGTTATCATAAAAGAGATTTAGCTCTGGTAGCCTTTGCAAGGGAGTGAATAGAGCCACATGGGAGGATTACCCTTTAAATTGCCCTAGATCGTAGGTCTCACCCCTTTTTAGGTCACGAGGGCTTTCCAAATTGTGTGCTGCATTGTAAACTAGGCACGTTTTCAAAAAGAAAAGGAGATTTGTCGAAAAAAAGAGAAAACAGGGAAAGAGTTGCCGTTGTAACCTTTCTTTCGCCGGTCTGTACGAAGTGACATATGAACCACTTTATTTTTTTTTTATTTTTAAAAAAAAAAAAAAAAAAAAAAGAGGGAGTGAAAGAGTTACCGCTGTAGCCTTTCTCATACTGGTCCATATGAAATAACGTACGACCCGCATTTTACATCATAACAGCATGCATTACATAAGCAAAATTCTGAAAAATTCATACAGCATTCCTCATGCATCTAAATACAAAAATAACATAAAGCCATATGCATTGCATTCATTTACGCATTCATACTTGTACTCATAAAAAATGTTCTATCATCAGAGAAAGAAAAACAAAAGGCAAGCTGGTTCGCCAACACCGATACTCTATCCATCTACAGACAAGACTAATGGCTAGCAATCAACATCTCGAGAATGAGGACCCCTTGGGTCAAGATGAGTCGGTTGTGGAAATTCTTAACCCCGAGCAGCTGGCTCAAGAGAATCAAGCTTTGAAGACTAAAGTGGAGGCTATGGAGGCTCAGAGGGCCGAGATAATGAATATGCTGCAAAATCTGAGAAGTGGGACCACTGTTGAAGCCATTCCCGTGGTAACAAGTCAGCCTGCTGTGGTTACTTCTAGTGGAGCTGCAGGTGTGCCACACATTCACATCCCTAGTCCCAGTATTATACCTCCCAGAAGTTCTTCTGCTCTTGCTCCGGAGATTATTGTGAATCCTCCAAGTGTTGCTTATCAAATGGGAAACTCCGCTCAGTATGGGGTTTACTACTTCAGTCCGAGGAGCTACCCTCAGGGCCAGATGATTGAAAGCCCACAGCCAAGAGACAGATGTCACTTGCTAGAAGAACGATTGAAGGCAATGGAGGCCCAGATACATGAGATGATGGTCATATTGCAGAGCTTAAAGAGTGGGCCAGCTGTTGAAGGTGTCACTGTCGTGGGTCCAGTTGGTGTCATTTCTTTCATTCCTCCGCCACTACAAACTGTTCCATTCTCTGCTCCTGTGCCATCCCAGCAAGGCGGTGACAGTCACAAGGCTCAGGGTTATCAGTACAAGAAACGAACCAGTTTTGATCCAATACCGGTGACATGCACGGAATTGTTTAATCACCTGACTTCCAAGAACCTGATCAGCACCCGGCCAATGAAGGCCCTTCAACCGCCATTTTCCCGAAGGTACAATGCAAGTGCTACCTGCAGTTTCCACGAAAACGGGGTTGGTCATACTGTGGAGGAGTGCAGAGCCTTCAAGCATGCAGTGCAAGACCTGATAGATCGGTGCGTGATTCAGATAGGAACCCATGATATTGAAGATGGAAAAGAAATCAATGAGGAAGTAATAGCGGTGCCTATGAAAGAGGGATGTTGGGATACCCTAGGGGAGTCCAGTGGAAAGTTTGACTACTTGGTCAGATATGACGCTCCCGAGAGTGCTCAAATCCGAATAGAAGACATCCAGCCCACAGGATGGGATGAGGAAGAGGAACAACACGATCAAATTGCTGTCATCAAGGATGAGGTTGGTGCAAACCTGGTTTGTCGCTGCAGTGCTGGTGAAAGAATTAAAGAATTGAAAGACTGTTGATCCTCCGGGGACCTTTTAAAGTAGTCATTTGTAATGCAACCCTGTGGCTCTGCCCAAGGCCACAGGACCAGTTGTTAGGGGCGCACATGTTTTTATTTTCTAAATCATCATCATCAATAAAAATGTTGTTTTTGAATTCCAATCAATAAAAAATCAATTCCTTTTCATTTCATGTGTCTCTTCTTTTCTTTATTATTTTTGCTTGCTTGTCTCACCTTCCATCCTGCTTTTTCGCCTCGGCAAAAAGCAAATCCATAGCAATCGTCTCTCAAAATAACAGTGCCAACGGTCCATATTTTGACTTTGATCACCTTATCAATCAAGCAAAGTGGGACGTTGAGAAAGACCGGGAAAATCCTCCAGAAAGTTAATGAAGCAAGGAAAAAGGGTTATTCAGCATCACGGGGAATCCACTGAAGTGATCAACTTGGGGACCGCTGAAAAGAGGTCAAGATGGGTACTTCAATAAAGGAAAATTAGAGCCCAAAAAGGAAATAAAGAAGAAGGGCAAGTGCATGAAAATAAGTGAATTATTGTCCCGGAGTTAATTTTTGAGGAAATAAGCAATCATGATTTGAAAGGAAGTCGGACTACCATTCCATATCCAAAAACAAAATCCCCTCCTAACCATCTTAAGCCAAGAAAATCCCAAAGAGAAAAACAAAATCCTCTCCTACCCACCGTAAGCCAAGAAAATTCCAAAGAGAAAAACATAATCCTTTCCGACCCATCTTAAGCCAAGAAAAAGCCAAAAATCCAAAAGTCACCTTAGACAAGGACCACCTCAGAAAAAACAGTGCATCGTACTTTATCAGTTCACCCAAGCTCAAGAAAAAGAAGAAATCAAAGAAGGAAAAATCATTCAAAAGGAAAATCCCCAAAACCAAAAGAAAAATACAAAAGAGATGTTACCACAAAACCCAAGAGGTCCTCGTCTCAATAAACCTTCAAACACTTTCTCATTTCCATGCACCCCTCCTCTCATAAACTGCAAACACTCTCACCCTTAGCCAGGAATAAAACCTCCTAAAGCCAGTTAACCATCATAAATCATCGATCAACAGCCAACACTGAATAAAAACCATCCTGCCATTAGCCCCAAATACCTCATTAAGCCTACTCATCTCTCCTCCACAAAACACCACAATCCCAAAAGGTCCATTTCGATCAATGATTGATTGCTGTTGTTTTCTCAAAGTTTTAGCTCAAGGACAAGTAAATTCATTTGTTTACAATATGCCAAGTGGGGCAATCCTGTCGCTCTTCACCCCTCCTACAATTGGGGAAATTGATCCTACACCTATCTCATCCCTTATCGCACTCACATTCATTGAAATCATACAGGGGCAACCCCCTTTCTTTTCTAGTGTATGGGTCAGAAGCAGTTGAAACACCCTCTCTACGAGTAGTCAGGGAGGAAGAAGCAAAATGGATCCAAGCTCGTCTAGATCAACTGAATCTCATTAAAGGGAAAAGAATTGCTGCCCGGCGCCATGGCCAGTTGTACCAACAAAAGATGAAGGCAGCTTTCGGCAGGAAAGTCCGTCTTCGAGAATTCGGCGAAAGAGACCTTGTACTCAAAAAGATCCTACCTATCCGGACTGACTCCGTGGGAAGTTGAGGCCCACTTATGACGGTCCATGTGAAGTCAAGAAAGCTTTTTCCAGAGGAGCGCCGATACTCATAAACATAGACGGCGAAGATCTCAGGAATCCAGTCAATTCAGATCAAGTGAAGAGGTATTATGCCTAAAAGAAATAGATGAAAAAAGAGAAAGACAAGCCAAGTAAGAATTAGCTCGCTAGGTTGAAAACCCGCAAAGGGAGACCTAGGCAAAATCAGAGCGACCCGGTGGATTGAAAACCCGCAAAGGGCGATCCAGGCAAAAATTAGGGTCTGAAAACTTAGGCATGAAAAGTAAAGAAAGGCATACAACTCTCCTACAAGCTTGGATGAGGGAGTGATCAAGGTCAAGGACATAGATGTTTGGCACTGTTCCACAGAGACGGACAGTCAGAATTCAGCTTCTTTCCTTTTTCGTGTCTTTTTACAGTTTAAACTTTCAAGTGTAATAAATAATCGGCGTAACTTCTTGTGCGACCGGTTTCCACATTAACAAAGTTCAAATTTTTCGTATCTGTTCACTCTTTTATTTTCTGCTTTTTTCTGCTCAAAATAAACGTTTTATGATGATGATGGTCCTGAACTATAAAACATGTGCATATATCATAGAGCATTGCAAATCATTACGAGATTCTTAAAGAGTCCTGAGAGAAAGCACACCCTCAAAATCAGTCAATCATGCAAGAGAAAGCAACTACATCCATGATTGCTTCAAACCAGCAAAGTCAAGACCAACATGCACTCGGCCCATGAGCCCCGCAAGTCCAACAGGTTCCTCAGTCTCGTGTCATGAGTGTCGCGGGTTGGCTGAACCAGCAAAAAAAAAAAAAAAAAAAAAAATATAAGCAAAAAAAAAGGGGGCAATAAACAAACACAGTCATGCATTACATTCATCATGCATAAAATCATGCATTTATCAGACATAAAAATAATGATAATAAAGTAAAGAAAAAGAGAAATTCAGGCATTTGCATTCATCATAAGAGAAAGAAAAAGAAAATAGCAATCATGGCATTTGCATCATGCATCTCATAGAAAAAAGAAAACGAAGCCTTCCATTGCATACACTGGCATTCCATGCGGTCAAACCAGACCTTTATGTCCATAAACCAGACTCGTGATCCTTAAATCAGACTAATGTCAAGTCCATAATTTAGCATTCCATCAAATAAACCAAGGCATTTCACAACTCTCAAGCATTGCATTTGCATACCCGCACTTCATGAATAAAAAGGCAACCATCAAGGAAAGCCAAAAGAGAATATCAAAAGCGTCCAGCATTGCATGCATCAGCGTCACATGCATCCACGTAGCATACATCTGCATTACATTTGCGTAACCGCATCTTGCACATTCATCATCACACCAAAATCATGAGCATTGCATGCATCCGCATAACATGCCCTTGCATAACATGCACCCTTACTCCATGCACCATTCCTTGCATCAACTAACGTATGCAGGTACCTCAATCCAATACAGCAGCCTCGGTCATTTCAAATCAACCAATCAACAGAATCGATGAGCCCTCTGTGCTCACCCTGAGCCCTCTGTGCTCATCCTGAGCCCTCTATGCTCCCTCCTGAGCCCTCTGTGCTCATCCTGAGTCCTCTGTGCTCCCTCCTGAGCCCTCTGTGCTCATCCTGAGCCCTCTGTGCTCCCTCCTGAGCCCTCTGTGCTCATCCTGAGCCCTCTGTGCTCCCTCTTGAGCCCTCTGTGCTCATCCTGAGCCCTCTGTGCTCCCTCCTGAGCCCTCTGTGCTCATCCTGAGCCCTCTGTGCTCGTCCTGAGCACTCTGTGCTCCTCCTGAGCCCTCTGTGCTCATCCTCCTGAGCCCTCTGTGCTCCTCCTGAGCCCTCTGTGCTCATCCTCCTGAGCCCTCTGTACTCCTCCTGAGCCCTCTGTGCTCATCCTCCTGAGCCCTCTGTGCTCCTCCTGAGCCCTCTGTGCTCATCATCCTGAGCCCTCTATGCTCATCCTGAGCCCTCTGTGCTCCCTCCTGAGCCCTCTGTGCTCCCTCCTGAGCCCTCTGTGCTCCTTCCTGAGCCCTCTGCGCTCACCCTGAGCCCTCTGTGCTCCCTCCTGAGCCCTCTGTGCTCATCCTGAGCCCTCTGTGCTCCCTCCTGAGCTCTCTGTGCTCCCTCCTGAGCCCTCTGTGCTCATCCGGAGCCCTCTGTGCTCATCCTGAGCCCTCTGTGCTCCCTCCTGAGCCCTCTGTGCTCATCCTGAGCCCTCTGTGCTCCCTCCTGAGCCCTCTGTGCTCACCCTGAGCCCTCTGTGCTCCCTCCTGAGCCCTCTGTGCTCATCCTGAGCCCTCTGTGCTTCCTCCTGAGCCCTCTGTGCTCATCCTGAGCCCTCTGTGCTCCCTCCTGAGCCCTCTGTGCTCATTCTGAGCCCTCTGTGCTCCCTCCTGAGCCCTCTGTGCTCATCCTGAGCCCTCTGTGCTCCCTCCTGAGCCCTCTGTGCTCATCCTGAGCCCTCTGTGCTCCCTCCTGAGCCCTCTGTGCTCATCCTGAGCCCTCCGTGCTCCCTCCTGAGCCCTCTGTGCTCATCCTGAGCCCTCTGTGCTCCCTCCTGAGCCCTCTGTGCTCATCCTGAGCCCTCTGTGCTCCCTCCTGAGCCCTCTGTGCTCATCCGGAGCCCTCTGTGCTCATTCTGAGCCCTCTGTGCTCCCTCCTGAGCCCTCTGTGCTCCCTCCTGAGCCCTCTGTGCTCCCTCCTGAGCCCTCCGTGCTCCTCCTGAGCCCTCTGTGCTCATCCTGAGCCCTCTGTGCTCATCCGGAGCCCTCTGTGCTCATCCTGAGCCCTCTGTGCTCCCTCCTGAGCCCTCTGTGCTCATCCTGAGCCCTCTGTGCTCCCTCCTGAGCCCTCTGTGCTCATCCTGAGCCCTCTGTGCTCATCCTGAGCCCTCTGTGCTCCCTCCTGAGCCCTCTGTGCTCACCCTGAGCCCTCTGTGCTCCCTCCTGAGCCCTCTGTGCTCATCCTGAGCCCTCTGTGCTCATCCTGAGCCCTCTGTGCTCATCCTGAGCCCTCTGTGCTCCCTCCTGAGCCCCCTGTGCTCCCTCCTGAGCCCTCTGTGCTCATCCTGAGCCCTCTGTGCTCATTCTGAGCCCTCTGTGCTCCTCCTGAGCCCTCTGCGCTCATCCTGAGCCCTCTGCGCTCATCCTGGGCCCTCTGTACTCATCCTGAGCCCTCTGTGCTCCTCCTGAGCCCTCTGCGCTCATCCTGAGCCCTCTGTGCCCATCCTGAGCCCTCTGTGCCCATCCTGAGCCCTCTGTGCTCATCCTGAGCCCTCTGTGCTCATCCTGAGCCCTCCGCGCTCATCCAGAGCCTTAGTGCTCCTTCAGATCCCGAGTGGTCCGTCATTTTCTCTCTCGGTTAATGCGCCAAGTGTTAACCGTTCCCCGTTTGTTCTCAAGTCCATCTATTCAAAAATAGAAAAAGAAAAAAAGAGGAAAATTCGGGTTTCCCCAAGTGGACAAAATTGGTATAATTTCTGAATTCTTTATCTTCATTTTGCCTTGGAATATGTTTCGGCCAATTCATATTCCTCGTTAAAATTCAGATAAAGAGGGGCAGCTGTCATACCCCAATTTTGTCCGGCTTAGGTCCAAACCCTAATTTTCCACACAAAAATAAATTATGCATTTTGGATCCTAGAAACCGCTCCAAAGTTTTCGAAATCATTTTTAGGGTTAGAATGCACTTTCTAAGAAATTAGGGTTTTGAAAAATATGTTATGCATGCATGGCAAGCTTTGGAAAATATTTTATGCATGCATGGCAAAGACCCAAAAGCATTTTTGTGGAAAGCAAGAATTGATTTCTATTTTGTTCCAAAGGCCAAGAATCGATTTATAGTATATTGCATAGGCCTTGAAATCGATTTTCAGGCTCTTCCTAATTGTTGTAACTAAGTGAAGAATCGATTTTTACCTATTTAGGATGTCCTGAAAATCGATTTCCCTCTTCTTGCATAGGCCTGGAAATCGATTTTCAGGCTCTTCCATAGGCCATGAATCGATTCCTCATTGTGTTAACTAAAGCAAGAATCGATTTTCACCTATGAAGAAGGTCCTGAAAATCGATTCCTCTTGTTTTCAAAGGAGCCAAGAATCGATTCTTTATTATCTCCAAAGGCTCAAGAATCGATTCCCACTATTTTAACTAAAGCAAGAATCGATTTTCACCTATGCAAAAGGTCCTGAAAATCGATTCCTGTTGTTTTCAAAGGAACCAAGAATCGATTCTTTATTATTTTCAAAGGTAAAGAATCGATTCCTACATATTTCCAAAGACTCAAACAATCGATTCATCCTTGCAATAAATGTTTTTAAAAAATTCTACGCCTATAAATAGGCAGCTTCAAAATCATTTGGGGGGGGGGGGGAGATTTTTTACGAGATCAGAGAAAGGCAGAAACACATTTTCACCACAATTTCAACTTCTCTCTACGCATTCTTCACGAGATCAGAGAAAAAACCCATTTTTCTCGAAATCTCTCACATTTTTAGAAAAACTCTTCCACGCTTTATTTTTTCGCTCTACTCGTTCCGTTGGTCCGTCTGAGCTGGTCTTCTACAAAAGTCAGCGGGAATTGCGTTCTTCAAAGTCGTAGTATCTGCCTTCATCAGAGGTATTTCTGTTTTCCTATTTGTTAATATTTAATCATTGTGATCCATGCCAAAATTGCCCTATGTGATTTAATCTAGCTATAGTGTCATTGTTGATGATGAACCACATGATTCCCACTTATGCCTAGTGCATCTTTCTCTAAGTGGTGAAGATGGTCTCAGATGATTCAACCTTTCCCTTTCAAACTCTTTCAAAAAACATTTTTCATTAGAACTACGTCGCTTTGATTCCCGTTTGGGATACGTAGGAGCGAGCCACGTCCTCGTCAAGCGCAACAAATAAAAATTCTTTTCATCCCCCTAAACCAATCATTTTCATAAAACAAACAAAATCATTTTCAAACCCGTTGTTGCTAGTAGCTCATCAGAGCCTCTGTTCGTTTAGCTATTAGTGACAATGTCCTTTTCTCCTAAAAACAATAAACGATGATCCATCATAACCTTTGTTAGTTTGATCATCGTACAAATCAATCTCTTTCGAAAATCACTTTCAAGAAGATAATAAAAACAAGTTGTCATCAATAGTCCATCAGAACCTTTGTTCGTTTGACTAGCGGTACAACTCTTTTTGAGCATTTAGCAGTGATTCATCATAGCCTCTGCTAGTTTAATCATTTGCTAATGCTCGTCCTATTTCAAAAACTCACTAAAAAAAGATAAAAAACAAAAACTTTTCAAAAAGAACCAAGAACTACGTAGCTTTGAATTCTCCATCGCACCGGGAGATACGTAGGAGCGGGCCATGTCCCGTCAAGCACTTTTTCTAAAAACCCTTTTTTCCCCTTTCTCACCTAAAATAAAATTTTCATTAAAGATTTCCCATTCATCTCCAAATAAGAAACAAATAGGCAAATCTAAGTATTTTTTCAAATCAAACGTTAAAACCACACATTTAATTAGAGGTTCCCTTTCGGTAGAAAGGACGTGCGCGGTGCTAACACCTTCCTCGCACGTAATCGACCCCCGAACCTATATCTCTGGTTTTCAAAAGACCATCCGCCTTGTCCAAAAGACCTTTTTTCAATGTTTTGGTCTTAAAATTAAAATATTGGTGGCGGCTCCAAAATTTTTTCCACGTTGTACATCGGGAAACCCAAGCCGGGGATTTTTCGGGGTGCAACAACAATGCTATGACAATTTTATATGCTATGACAATGTTATGCTCATTCTATATGCTTAATGCAACACTATATTTCTCCCCCTTTTTGTCATGATCAAAAGGGTTGACATATGATGAAGTTTGCGAATCGAATGACACAACTATTTGACAAGGTAAAAGAACCATTGCAGATTTATAAGTGGTCATCAAAACCAAAAGAAAATCATATTTCAAACCATGAAGAGAATATTTCATCAAAACAAGTAAAAGCTAATCATGAGTTTCAAAATCTGTGAAGCAGTTTTTTTAAGTTTCATACATTTCACGCTGCGTAGTTTGAAAGTTGGTGATGGCAGCCAGAATATGGGAAGTAGAGTTTTGGGAGAAAAATTATTTTAGGTAAACAACGATTGTGAGCATGTATTATGGCAAAATACCAGAGCTAGCAATTGATTGTGACAGGAGAAAATAGATTTCAAGAAAAAATAGCACTTCAACTATGCTTTAGAAGACGCTTTTTGAGTACACAGAAATTCACAAGTCACAATTTCACTCAAAATCACATTTTATAAAATCACTTGAGAAACATTTAATTGAAAACTCATTTGAATGAACGAGGAACCAGGTTTTCTTTTGCAATGGATTTGTGAAAATATCAACTAGCTGATTGTGACGACTCAACTAACTCAATCACACTATCGCCTTTCTAACCATAACCTCTAAGAAGGTAATATATAAATTCTCTATATGCACAGACTTAGAGAATTTAACGGGGTCCTTTATATTTCTATCTAGTCATGAACTATGAGATATGTTCTGCTTAGTTACTTTGACATGTCTTATAAATGTTTTTCTCAGATGCATGAGACAAAGTCAAACACTTGCTTTCTTGCATATATGTCAATCATAGTGGATAGATCATTTATAGGGACTAACCTTCACCGAAGATTCTTTGTTCTTACCGTAAGTCACATGACTGCTTGACCTGGGGTGAGTGTTTAAGGGCTTTGCTTCTCCAGTCATGCGCTTTGTGTTTTTGCTGTCAAGGTACCAATCTGTCCCCCATACCTTGAAGCATACCTGCAGTGATTTAAAACAGGGGTTCTAGGTACCCAAATCTCTTTGGGTCCTTGTGGGTTAGTGTTTGGTATGGTTCCTTTAGGAACCCACACCTTTTTCATATTTTGTTTATCTCTTGCCCTGCAAACAGAAGCTGTATGTCCAGGTTTAGCACAGTAATAACATCTAATATAGGGTCTAGTTGTAAACTTAGGTCTGTGATGTATACTTCTTTTCTCAGAATTATTTCTTGGAACCCTGGGATGCGTATGTTGTAAGTTGGACATTTTGCCTATTGTACATTCAAGCTCATGGATTTTCTTTTCATGTTCTGTACACTTCTCACATACATAATTTGCCTTAGAATGAACAAGATTATCATTTTCGTTTCTAAGCTCTAATTTTTCTTTAGTTAAAGCATTAACATCATTTTGAAGACGCACAATAGATTTCTTAGATTTACTTAATGCCTTAGCTAATTTTACTGAATTATCATGCAATTCAACAAATGCTTCATGCAATTCATCATATGCATCTTGTAACGAGTCAGAGTTAGAGCTTACCTCATTTTCGGATTCACTTTCACTGTCATGATCGGCCATAAGAGCAACATGAGCTTCTTCACTTTCTGAGCCATCTGAACTACTCGTGTCAATGTTTTCCCAAGCTACGCAGGCTTTCCTTCTTTTGTTTTCTTTGAACGCCTTCTTTTCGAATTTGGATCCCTTTTTCTGTAGACTTGGGCATTCCATCCTCATGTGACCAGGTTTCCCACATTCATAGCATGTTGGAGGACCGGATGAGCTTTCTTTACTCGAGAACCTTTTTGGAGAAAAACTTTTAGAAAATTTTTTTTCTTATAAGCTTTTTGAATTTTCGAACCATGAGAGCCATGCTCTCTTCGTTTTCATCATCCTCACTTTTTGAGTTATCACTGTCACAATGTCGACTCGAACTAGAAGCCTTTAACGCCAAGCTTTTCTTTTTCTTATCTGTATTTTCATGCTCAGCCAAATGAGTAAGTTCTAGTTCCTAGATTCAGCTATAGCGGTTACTTTGGGTTGCCATTCTCTGTTTAGACACCTTAGGACTTTGTTGATCAGATCTTCAGCAGGGAATGACTTACCCAATACACTCATATGATTCATTCACTATGTGAGTGAACCTCTTTTGCATCTCTGGAATAGTTTCACCTGAATTCATTCGGAATAGCTCATATTCTTTGATCAGAGTGTTTGTTCTGGCCCTTTTTACTTCATTTGTACCCTCATGAGTGACTTGTAGATTATCCCACATTTCTTGAGCAGATTTACAATTTGATACTCTAAAGAATTCATCGGGACTAAGTGCGGAAGTGATAATGTTCTTGGCCCGGAAATTAAGTTGAACTTTCCTTTTCTCATTGTTCGTCCATTCGTTTCTTTCTTTTATTATAAGTGCGTCATTTACCATGTGCGTGGGAACAAATGGTCCATTTTCCACAGCATCCCATATATCTATATCTACCCCTTCTATGAATATTCTTATTCTCTCTTTACAATATGCATAGTCTTCTCCGTTGAATCCCAGAGGACGGATAAGAGAAGCACCCTCTTGCGTAGACCAACCTGAAGCCATTTCTCTTGAAGCTGCTAGGCCCTTTATACAACCACTTGTTGCCAAGTGGCTTCAGTCTCAAGAGGGGGGGGGGGGTGAATTGAGAGTTAAAAACTTTTGAAAACTTTTCCCCCTTTTCAATGACTTAGATTAATCTTCGCGCAGGTTAAGTGGAAGCGAATGAATTAGAAAGTAAAGCAATAAAGAACACAGCAGATTTATACTGGTTCGGTCACCTCCTAGTGAATTACGTCCAGTCCTCACACCCTTGTGAGATTTTCCACTAACACAACAAGGCTTACGAGTGCCTTGGAAACCTTTACAAACTCAGGCACTCTTCTCCTAGGATACCCCACCTATGAAGAGCCCTCAAATCTATTAAAACAATAACAAGAGATACCCCACCCCTGTTACAACCAGCTGCCCCAGAAAGATACCCCACTTCCTAGTACAAACAGCTACCCTAGAGAGATACCCCACTCCCTAGTACAAAATACAACAATAAAACAATTACAAATGTAAAGACCGAAATACCTCTAATGTAGGCAGATATTACAACTTGAAGATTCCAACCCCGACTAATCCTTGGGAGAGATCAGCTCTGACGGACCAACAGTGTGTGAAGAGCAGAAATGAAAATGTAAAGGGTTTTTCAAATGATGCGATTTATCGTGAAAATGGGTTGTGTGAAATGTGAAGAATGAAACCTCTATTTATAGGCTATGAGAAAAATATTAACGTTGAAACATTTATGGAAATGATGAAATCGATTATGTGCTTGAATGCCTTAGAGATGATAATCGATTATGTGCTTCCTTAAAAGAAAGAGGAAATTGATTTTGTGCTTCCTTAAAACATGAGGAAATCGATTATGTGCTTCATAGGGAATAACAAGAATCGATTATGTGCCTGAATTATTCTAAAGTGATAATCGATTCCTTGCTTTGTGAAGATAGGTGCGAATCGATTATATACTTGGTAAAAACAATAGGAATCGATTCTTTGCTTTGAAAAGGGAGTTTATGAATCGATTACATACTTTCATATTGAGTTAGAGATCGATTTTGATGTTTAGTTAAAAGTAGTGAATCGATTTCTTTCTTTTTCAAAATGGCTTTTAAGTTTACGTGTGCATGCATGCATTTTGAAAATCATGGGACTTTGAGAGATGAGCTGACCCTCAGAAGAGCTTACACTTTTTCCTAAGACAATCCCAAACCCTAAGGACTTACCTTATTTCTTGAGACACCAATTCTTGAGTCTTGATTGCCTTGGATTGTGACTTTGATATTTTGTCACTTTCATCTACTTTCATCAACTTTTGTCTTTGGTCACTTTCATCAACTTTGGCCATCAACTTTGGCTTTGGCTTTTTCATCATCAAAACCTGACCTGCAATATAAGTTGCCTGCAGTACAAGATATCCACATTCTCCCTCTTTTTGACGATGACAAAACTTTACTCATCTTAAGGTGGGAGGTTAGTTCAAGCAAATAATGCATATATATGATACTCCCCCTATCATGATGCTCCCCCTGTTTTAGTGACTCGATGCAAAGTATGCACGGTGACAATGCTATGACAATTTTATATGCTATGACAATGTTATGCTCATTCTATATGCTTAATGCAACACTATATTTCTCCCCCTTTTTGTCATGATCAAAAGGGTCGACATATGATGAAGTTTGCGAATCGAATGACACAACTATTTGACAAGGTAAAAGAACCATTGCAGATTTATAAGTGGTCATCAAAACCAAAAGAAAATCATATTTCAAACCATGAAGAGAATATTTCATCAAAACAAGTAAAAGCTAATCATGAGTTTCAAAATCTGTGAAGCAGTTTTTTTAAGTTTCATACATTTCACGCTGCGTAGTTTGAAAGTTGGTGATGGCAGCCAGAATATGGGAAGTAGAGTTTTGGGAGAAAAATTATTTTAGGTAAACAACGATTGTGAGCATGTATTATGGCAAAATACCAGAGCTAGCAATTGATTGTGACAGGAGAAAATAGATTTCAAGAAAAAATAGCACTTCAACTATGCTTTAGAAGACGCTTTTTGAGTACACAGAAATTCACAAGTCACAATTTCACTCAAAATCACATTTTATAAAATCACTTGAGAAACATTTAATTGAAAACTCATTTGAATGAACGAGGAACCAGGTTTTCTTTTGCAATGGATTTGTGAAAATATCAACTAGCTGATTGTGACGACTCAACTAACTCAATCACACTATCGCCTTTCTAACCATAACCTCTAAGAAGGTAATATATAAATTCTCTATATGCACAGACTTAGAGAATTTAACGGGGTCCTTTATATTTCTATCTAGTCATGAACTATGAGATATGTTCTGCTTAGTTACTTTGACATGTCTTATAAATGTTTTTCTCAGATGCATGAGACAAAGTCAAACACTTGCTTTCTTGCATATATGTCAATCATAGTGGATAGATCATTTATAGGGACTAACCTTCACCGAAGATTCTTTGTTCTTACCGTAAGTCACATGACTGCTTGACCTGGGGTGAGTGTTTAAGGGCTTTGCTTCTCCAGTCATGCGCTTTGTGTTTTTGCTGTCAAGGTACCAATCTGTCCCCCATACCTTGAAGCATACCTGCAGTGATTTAAAACAGGGGTTCTAGGTACCCAAATCTCTTTGGGTCCTTGTGGGTTAGTATTTGGTATGGTTCCTTTAGGAACCCACACCTTTTTCATATTTTGTTTATCTCTTGCCCTGCAAACAGAAGCTGTATGTCCAGGTTTAGCATAGTAATAACATCTAATATAGGGTCTAGTTGTAAACTTAGGTCTGTGATGTATACTTCTTTTCTCAGAATTATTTCTTGGAACCCTGGGATGCGTATGTTGTAAGTTGGACATTTTGCCTATTGTACATTCAAGCTCATGGATTTTCTTTTCATGTTCTGTACACTTCTCACATACATAATTTGCCTTAGAATGAACAAGATTATCATTTTCGTTTCTAAGCTCTAATTTTTCTTTAGTTAAAGCATTAACATCATTTTGAAGACGCACAATAGATTTCTTAGATTTACTTAATGCCTTAGCTAATTTTACTGAATTATCATGCAATTCAACAAATGCTTCATGCAATTCATCATATGCATCTTGTAACGAGTCAGAGTTAGAGCTTACCTCATTTTCGGATTCACTTTCACTGTCATGATCGGCCATAAGAGCAACATGAGCTTCTTCACTTTCTGAGCCATCTGAACTACTCGTGTCAATGTTTTCCCAAGCTACGCAGGCTTTCCTTCTTTTGTTTTCTTTGAACGCCTTCTTTTCGAATTTGGATCCCTTTTTCTGTAGACTTGGGCATTCCATCCTCATGTGACCAGGTTTCCCACATTCATAGCATGTTGGAGGACCGGATGAGCTTTCTTTACTCGAGAACCTTTTTGGAGAAAAACTTTTAGAAAATTTTTTTTCTTATAAGCTTTTTGAATTTTCGAACCATGAGAGCCATGCTCTCTTCGTTTTCATCATCCTCACTTTTTGAGTTATCACTGTCACAATGTCGACTCGAACTAGAAGCCTTTAACGCCAAGCTTTTCTTTTTCTTATCTGTATTTTCATGCTCAGCCAAATGAGTAAGTTCTAGTTCCTAGATTCAGCTATAGCGGTTACTTTGGGTTGCCATTCTCTGTTTAGACACCTTAGGACTTTGTTGATCAGATCTTCAGCAGGGAATGACTTACCCAATACACTCATATGATTCATTCACTATGTGAGTGAACCTCTTTTGCATCTCTGGAATAGTTTCACCTGAATTCATTCGGAATAGCTCATATTCTTTGATCAGAGTGTTTGTTCTGGCCCTTTTTACTTCATTTGTACCCTCATGAGTGACTTGTAGATTATCCCACATTTCTTGAGCAGATTTACAATTTGATACTCTAAAGAATTCATCGGGACTAAGTGCGGAAGTGATAATGTTCTTGGCCCGGAAATTAAGTTGAACTTTCCTTTTCTCATTGTTCGTCCATTCGTTTCTTTCTTTTATTATAAGTGCGTCATTTACCATGTGCGTGGGAACAAATGGTCCATTTTCCACAGCATCCCATATATCTATATCTACCCCTTCTATGAATATTCTTATTCTCTCTTTACAATATGCATAGTCTTCTCCGTTGAATCCCAGAGGACGGATAAGAGAAGCACCCTCTTGCGTAGACCAACCTGAAGCCATTTCTCTTGAAGCTGCTAGGCCCTTTATACAACCACTTGTTGCCAAGTGGCTTCAGTCTCAAGAGGGGGGGGGGGGGTGATTGAGAGTTAAAAACTTTTGAAAACTTTTCCCCCATTTCAATGACTTATATTAATCTTCGCGCAGGTTAAGTGGAAGCGAATGAATT
Source organism: Astragalus membranaceus (assembly GCA_039519185.1). NCBI lineage: Eukaryota > Viridiplantae > Streptophyta > Magnoliopsida > Fabales > Fabaceae > Astragalus > Astragalus membranaceus. The sequence goes on along the minus strand of CM076850.1, from coordinate 19,864,475 downwards.
AGAAAGTAAAGCAATAAAGAACAAAACAGATTTATACTGGTTCGGTCACCTCCTAGTGAATTACGTCCAGTCCTCACACCCTTGTGAGATTTTCCACTAACACAACAAGGCTTACGAGTGCCTTGGAAACCTTTACAAACTCAGGCACTCTTCTCCTAGGATACCCCACCTATGAAGAGCCCTCAAATCTATTAAAACAATAACAAGAGATACCCCACCCCTGTTACAACCAGCTGCCCCAGAAAGATACCCCACTTCCTAGTACAAACAGCTACCCTAGAGAGATACCCCACTCCCTAGTACAAAATACAACAATAAAACAATTACAAATGTAAAGACCAAAATACCTCTAATGTAGGCAGATATTACAACTTGAAGATTCCAACCCCGACTAATCCTTGCGAGAGATCAGCTCTGACGGACCAACAGTGTGCGAAGAGCAGAAATGAAAATGTAAAGGGTTTTTCAAATGATGCGATTTATCGTGAAAATGGGTTGTGTGAAATGTGAAGAATGAAGCCTCTATTTATAGGCTATGAGAAAAATATTAACGTTGTAACATTTATGGAAATGATGAAATCGATTATGTGCTTGAATGCCTTAGAGATGATAATCGATTATGTGCTTCCTTAAAAGAAAGAGGAAATTGATTTTGTGCTTCCTTAAAACATGAGGAAATCGATTATGTGCTTCATAGGGAATAACAAGAATCGATTATGTGCCTGAATTATTCTAAAGTGATAATCGATTCCTTGCTTTGTGAAGATAGGTGCGAATCGATTATATACTTGGTAAAAACAATAGGAATCGATTCTTTGCTTTGAAAAGGGAGTTTATGAATCGATTACATACTTTCATATTGAGTTAGAGATCGATTTTGATGTTTAGTTAAAAGTAGTGAATCGATTTCTTTCTTTTTCAAAATGGTTTTTAAGTTTACGTGTGCATGCATGCATTTTGAAAATCACGGGACTTTGAGAGATGACCTGACCCTCGGAAGAGCTTACACTTTTTCCTAAGACAATCCCAAACCCTAAGGACTACCCTTATTTCTTGAGACACCAATTCTTGAGTCTTGATTGCCTTGGATTGTGACTTTGATATTTTGTCACTTTCATCTACTTTCATCAACTTTTGTCTTTGGTCACTTTCATCAACTTTGGCCATCAACTTTGGCTTTGGCTTTTTCATCATCAAAACCTGACCTGCAATATAAGTTGTCTGCAGTACAAGATATCCACATCAAGTAGTGGTTCGAACCAATCAGACAAATATTGCACCGTCCCGACCTAGCTGGAAGGATGATCAAGTGGGCGGTCGAGCTCTCAGAATTTGGGATCAAGTACGAAACAATACCGGTCATGAAGGCTCAAATTTTGGCAGAATTCGTAGCAGAAATGACAACGACGCCACATGAAGACAGAGAAAAAACGGCGTGGACCCTCCACGTGGATGGGTCCTCAAACAGCAAAGGGAGTGGAGCCGGGCTGATACTTGAAAACTCAGAAGGACTCATGGTTGAGGTGTCCCTGACCTTTTCGTTCTCCATATCCAACAATCAAGCGGAGTACGAGGCTTGCATAGCCGGCCTACAGCTGGCCAAAGACTTCGGCGCCACACAACTTGAGCTCCGCACAGACTCACTGTTGGTCTTCTCGCAGATCAACGCAGCATTTGGAGCCTATGACCCGGTGCTGCAGAAATATCTTGCCAAGGTACGTGAACTCCTTGGATGGTTCAATAAGGCGGTGGTAAAACATGTACCCAGGGGAGAGAATACCAGGGCTGATATACTCTCCAAGCTGGCCAACACCAGAACGCCAGGGAACCTTCGGAGCGTCATTCAAGAAACTCTGTCTAGCCCCAGTATCCTCCTAAGCAATGGATCGCCTACCTCCGTTCTCACCGTCGAAGCGAGCCAGAACTGGATAACCCCAATCCGTCAGTATATTCTGGAGGGGCAAGAGCCCGCTGACGCCAAAGAAGCGGCTTCCGTGAGGAGGCGCGCAGCATCATACGCGGTCATCGAAGAACGACTTTTCCGTAGAGGCTTCTCTATTCCTCTATTAAAGTGTGTAGAAGGACCAGAAGCAGATTACATGCTAACAGAAATTCACGAGGGAATCTGTGGACAGCACTTGGGAGGACGAGCCCTGGCAGCAAAAGCACTCAGGGCAGGTTATTACTGGCCTACCATGAATGAAGATTCACAGAGTCATGTGGTGAAATGTGATTAGTGCCAAAGGTACGCCGAAGTACATGCCGCCCCCTCGTCGGAACTGACATACCTAAACTCCCTCTGGCCTTTTGCTTGGTGGGGAATCGACCTTTTAGGTCCCTTTCCACCTGGCCCAGGGCATGTAAAGTACTTAATCGTCGCGGTCGATTACTTTACCAAATGGATCGAAGCTGAGCCCTTAACCACTATCACGGCAAAGAATTGTATGTAATTCTTTAAGAAGAATATCATGGCTAGATTCGGCATACCGGAGGTGGTCATCACCGACAACGGCACGCAATTTGCGGACAAAGGTTTCACACAACAGATGGTCGACCTGGGCATCAAACACCGCTTCACGTCGGTGGAACACCCCCAAACCAACGGACAAGCCGAAGCAGCCAACAGAGTAATTTTTAGAGGTTTAAAGAGGAGGCTTGACGAAGCAAAAGGTTGCTGGCCGGAAGAGCTACCTATGTTCTATGGGCCTACAGAACCACCCCTCATTCGTCAACGGGCGAATCGCCCTTCTGGATGGCATACGAGACAGAAGCAGTCATACCAGTCACGATCAGAGAACTGAACTGGAGAACCAAGCACCCAAACCCCCCGGAGACCAATGATTAAAGACTCCGAGAGGAGCTGGACTTCGTCGAGGAAGTCAGAAACCAAGCAGCATTAAAGGATTTGGTGATCAAACAAAGGATGGCTGCAAGATTTAATACCAAGGTGGTTCCCAGAACCGTAGAGGTGGGCGACCTAGTCCTACGAAGGGCAGACATAGGTTCGAAGGGAAGTTATCCCCTAACTGGGAAGGTCCATACATGATAGCTGCAGAGACCGGAAACGGAGCTTTCAAGTTGGAAAGCCTGAGCAAGGAACCAATACCTAAAACTTGGAACGCGGATAAGCTAAGGAAGTTTGTTGTATGAACAAGACAAAAATGTTATACCGATGTAATAACATAGGTCGTTAATGCGCATGAATAAAGGGAATTTTACTCTTGTGATTCAAAATATCGTTTTGCAATTTCAGTTTTTGCTCTAGCTCACTAGCATTAACACTTGTTTCCAACGAAAATTCCTTAAGATCAAGAAAGAAAAAGGGTCCAACTCCATAGTCAGGAGTGGAGTGAGACAAGTCTGAGACCCAACATCCCATGCAGGGAGGAACTGCCTAGATCGCAGGGGCAACCTCAACATTAGCTCAAAGCAAGCATAGGAGTCCCACGACCTCATCTTCCTAAAGCAAAGCAAGCTCTGATGGGCGAGTTAAATTCAGACCGAGTTTTGATAAACTGCCCCCAGAGTCCCACGAGGCGCGAAACGACCTTAGACATGTCGCAACCTCTGATGGGGGAGTTAAATTCAGACCGACTTCTGATAAACTGCCCCACGAGTTAGTTTTGCCACGAGGCAATATGAGAATGTATATTCAGATGCGCAAGGCGATGACTTGTGCCCGAGGCCATCCAACGCGTGCCAGTAATAAGGATGAGAAACAAACTAGATAAAGAGAAAGCTTGGATGTTTCAAAATGTAACAGGGGGCAATGAAATCGAAGTCAACCCCGTTGAGGTGGTGTATGGCAACCCTCCCGTCTACGACCTCATGATCAAATTGAAAGATCGTGGAAATGTCAAACAGATAATGGTGAGGATAAAAGAAGCAATTCCCCTTGGCACCAAGCAAGCCTTGAAAATTCATCAAGAAGAGAAGTTGGCTAAGAGACAGGATGAGCAACAAAAAACTAAAGCAGAGTGCCAAGCACACGTCCAGACAAGCCGGCACCCAGGAGTGCGCCTGCCAGGGCGCCAAACATCAAGGCAGCGCCCATGAGGGCAGCTGGTAGGGCGCCAATCATAAAGCAGGCAGCACCTGGCAAGAGGGCGCCCGGCAGGGTACCAAGCACCAGGGCAGCGCCCATGAGGGCGCTTGGCAAGGCGCCTATGATGAAGCAAACAGTGCCCATGAGGGCGCCAATGATGAAGCAAGCAGCGCCCATGAGGGCGCCTGGTAGGGCGCCAATGATGAAGCAAGCAGCGCCCATGAGGGCGCCTGGCAGGGCGCCAATGATGAAGCAAGCAGCGCCCATGAGGGCGCCTGGCAGTGCGCCAAGCACCATGGCAGCGCTTATGATGAAGCAAGCAGCGCCCATGAGGGCGCCTAGCAGGGCGCCAAGCACCAAGGCAGCGCCCATGAGGGCGCCAATAATGAAGCAGACAGCGCCCATGAGGGCGCCTGGCATGAGGGCGCCTGGCAGAAGGTGGTCTGGATGCAAATCCTTAGCAAGGGGGCAGCCAGCACTGTGTAACAAGGCGTCCAAGGCACCCATGAGGGCAGCAAACCTTGTCTCGCAAATTATCCTCCACGAGAAGACGTCCAAGGCGTGCGGCAAACCAACACCCAAGGCGCCCAGGAGGTCGCCAACTCTCACCTTTGCAAGGGGGCAGATAGCACTGTGCAACAAGTCGCCCAAAGCACCCATGAGGGCACCAAACCTTGTCCCACAAATCCTGCTCCACGAGGAGACACCCAGCGCACGCACACAGGGAACAACACCAATGGCACACAGGAAGGTGCCAACTCTCCGGAACAAACAAGCGTCCAGCAAGGTGCCCAGGAGGGCACCATCAACAAAACGTAGCACTTGGCACAAGGCGCCCAGGAGGGCGGCAACATCAGGATACGGCACCCTAGCTTGACGCTTGGCACAAGGATTACCCCATAGGAGGCCTGAGTCATGGTCGCAACGAAGTGATCTTGTACGACCCGACAAGACAGACAGAGTAACGCATTACGGAAAAGAAAAAATTTCCCTTTTTTACTCTAGAGAGTGAAAATGATAAAACACGGTCGTGACAAAGGCAGTGTCCCACGCGACTTCACACATCCGGTAGAGCAACGAAAATCCTTCAAGCCACCATCCTCCGGAATAATCTCGGCTTCGGGGCAACTGTTCTGGACTGGACCAAGAGGTCCATTTAGCAATTCCAGGAGGTGCATTTAGCAATGGATATGGATTGGCCCAATCACTTTGGCCCATATCCACAACATACAAGCCCAGTCACGTTTGGACGGTTAAGATCAATTCCGCTGATCCGACGATCCACAAACGGGCACGATTTTCTATAAATACCGGCTCGCATAGCTATTTACGAGGTACACACTCTTCCCTTGCAAATTCACTAGCTTGTTCTCATACTGACTTGAGCGTCGGAGTGGCTTTGCAGGTCCCCGGGGGCTCACTGACCTCCTGCCAGGGCAGCAAGAGATCTACCAACAGCAGCCGACCAAAATACTGCTAGGTACAGAACAAGAGGTATTTCCGGAAGCCAATTTTGGCTTCGGGAAATACCTCTTTTTGAGGTATTTCTGGAATTCCCTGGAATTTAACCTTCCGGAAATACCTCAAAAAATGGTATTTCCGGAAATACGTCTATTTCCGAGATGTTTAGCGAAAAAAACTTACTTTTTCCGAAAATATGATGGAATGAGAAATGATTTCGTTTTTTAACAATTTTTTAGGGGTATTTTGGTCCGTTTGGTTAATTTGGGGGGTATGGAGTACAATAGGGGTTAAAAAAACAGCCTTTTCATTATTATGTGTAATAATTTAGTTCATTTCAGTGTTGATTGTAATAATAATAAAAATAATAATAATAATAATAATAATAATAATAATAATAATAATAATAATAATAATAATAATAATAATATAATATGTAAAGAAGGGACATTTACTAACTAATGGCTTCTAGGCGATTCAAGAATAAAATAAAAACTTCTTTAATTAAAATTGTAATGTTTAATATTGTAAATATGTTAAATACTGAATATGTCAAACATCAATATCTTCTACAGAGACCAAATTAGACAATAATGTGTCGATGTGATATTGTACTATGGGCCACAAACTGGACCAGGCTTGAAAGGAATTATGCATGTCAGTGTGACAGACAAATGTGTTGTTATGTTATTAACACTCCTATCCACAAAATCATGATTCACGATAAAAATAACCCTACTATGTATGACATGCTCACATTTTGAGGTTTTATGGTTATAATAAAAGATTATCTTTATCGTATATATTTATAAATAAAAGCTTATTGATGGTCTTTATGTTGCACATTTTTTGAATATTAGTAAGGCGTATGATCAAGTGGATTCGGGGTATCTTAAAGGGATGATGTTGCGCATGAGTTTTGATGAAAGATGGGTAGGGTGGATGAGTATGTGCCTAGAGACAGTTAACTACTCAGTCTTGTTTAACTGAAAAAAAAAACCGATTTTATCACACCAGGGAGAGGAGACAAGGCGACCCACTATCCCCTTATCTCTTTATTATTTGTGCTGAGGGTCTTACTACACTCTTAAAACTAGTTGGGCCTAGAGGAGACATCCACGGGATCAGAGTGTGTAGAGGGGCTCCATCCCTCACACACATACTTTTTGCTGACGATTGTTTTTATTTTGTATGGCTACTGAAAATGAATGCAAGCAAGTGAAGCAGATTCTAAGTACTTATGAGCAAGCTTCTGGCCAAGCAATCAACTTACAGAAGTTTGAAATCTTTTTTTTGCAGAAACACAGGTCAGGAAGAGAAAGAGCAAATTACAACTATTCTGGGTGTTACTGAATGTACTAGTAGAGGGAAATACTTAGGTTTACCATCAATGATAGGCAGGAACAAGAAATAAATGTTCTACGTGATCGTACTTGAAAGAGGATTCAAAGTTGGTCGGGAAAGCATCTATCCAAATCAGGAAGGAAGGTTCTTATCAAATCAGTGGCGCAAGCAGTAACCACGTACTGTATGAGCACATTCATGCTTCCCTCCACTCTAGGGGAAGAGCTTGAAAGAATGTTTAATTCTTTTTGGCGGGGTACAAATAGAACTAATCACAAAGGCATCAAGTGGTTAAGTTGGGAGAAACTTACAATGAGAAAGGAATTTGGAGGTATAGGTTTTCGTCATTTCTATGGTTTCAATTTAGCAATGCTAGGGAAGTAAGGTTGGAATATTTTTACCAACAAAGATACTATAGTGTATTACGTCTTCAAAGCTAAATACTTTCCGGAAGGAGATTTTATGGGGCCTCGCTTGGGCAAACCTATTATGTTTGGTGATAACTCTTATTTATAAGAGTTATTTGTACCTTAGTAGCTTAAATAATTAATTGTCCAAAAGCAATTTGTTTTAATTAATTATTAGAATTAATGGTTTGTAGTTAGTTAGAAAGAAATTCTGGTTTATTCTCCAATGGGCATTTTGGTGCCCTATTTTTGTGTTTTAACATGTGTTTTAGTGTGCTGCAGCATTTAGGTGCTATAGCATTGGTGTGGGCCCTGCATTAGATGAAAGAGACAATGCTGAAGCCATTTCTGCGAAAATAGGGTGTGCCAGGGCATGCTGATGCTGGACCACCAATTTCAGGGGGTGTGCTGTGTAACACCCCCTTTCTAGTAACTTTACTTTTTAACTAAAATCAGAGTCTTTTTTTTTTTTGAAAACAATTCAAGCGAGTGCTACACTTACTCCATAAATATCAAGATACATAACACCATAAGAAAATGTTTAGTTCGCATCAACTAAATCCAATCACCACCAGCAGCAGAATAAATATGAGTTCTAAAATTTAAAACCAATACATCACCAATCAAATCTAACAGTTTTAGGAAAAAATAATGCATAAACATAGGACACCCCCCTGGTGCTACGTATCAGAGCGTGACACTTCCTACCAGACGAAGGCATAAAGGAATCCTTCACTCGTTATTACCTGCACGTTGCCGACATAAGAAGCAACATAAAAGCAGTAGGGTGAGTCTCTTTTCATAATTAATAACATATGGGAATCAAGCACTGCATAGGAAAAAGGAAACCAGGCACACCAATTCACAACAATGGAAACAATCACATCAACATTCTATTCCCAAACAGCACTACACAATATATGATTATGCATGTAATGCAACCCAAACTCCACGGGTACATGCATGTCGGATCCGTTGTAACACCCTAAAATAATTTAATTAATTAATTGATTAAATTATTTAAAGTGTTGCACTAATTCTTTTTATTATATTATAATATAGTATTTTATTTTTAACTGAAGGGGATGGCATTGGAAATACCGGAATTGCAAGTGACGGCCCAAGAAGCCCAAGCCCGTTGGCTTAGGCGCTCCTTAGGCGCTAGGGGTCTAGGTTGCGCCCCAATTGTGCCAAAAGAGAGCAAGTGAGTCGAAGGAGAGGAGAAGAGAAAGAAAGTCGAAGGAGAGGAGAAGAGAAGGAAGTGGGCGAATCTCAAGCTAAGGAGTTAGGGTTTGTTCATCTTGATTCTAGGTAAGAGTTCCTAGTCTTTTATTATTCGATTTTCCTTCTCTTTCAAGTGCTTAGGTTTTCGATTTTCCTAACCATTACTCTTGTTGAATTTTTCGTGATGGTCCAAGAGAGAGGGAGGGCGTGATCGTGAGAAAGGGGAGAAGAAGGAGAAGATTCCTTGTTGCGGTGATTTGTCGGTGCTTCGGTGGAAAGAGCTCTAGTTCGTCATAATCAAGGTTAGGGGAGTCTCACTCTATAATAGAGAGTATAATAGGTGGTATGTAGATCATAGGGTCTTAATTGATGTTATTCGATGTTTGTTTGATTGATTGAATTGGTTGAAATTGATAAATTGTGTGAGAAAATCGATTTAGGCTTGAGTTAAGGTTTTAACATGTTGATTTCGTGTTTTGATGTGTAATTGGTATGATCATAACATGTCTTATGATTTGTGGTTGTGATTTGATTTGGAAAGAAATTGGAAATTTGATGTTTGGTGGATGTTGGGTCGCATGGGGCGCCAAGAGCCTAAGAAAATGGCGCTCTGTGTACTGTAGCAGTGGGTTTGTGTTGCGTTGCGTGTGTTGTTTGCTGCCTGGGCGTGCGTGTGTTGCTGTCTGGGCGCCTGTGCTGCCCAGAATGGCGCCTGGTGGCGCCTGTGTCACATGGGGTGTGCGCCTAGGGGGTGGTTCACGTGAAACTCAATTTCTAAACAGTTTTTGTCGAGCCAAATTTTGTATTCACCTGACCAAATTGTATTTAAAACATTTTGGCTAAAGAATTTCCAGTTGTTCACGCACCATTTTGAAATTGTCCTAGAGGGCATTGTTTTGACTATGTTTGTGGTGCCTAGGGGTGAGCTGCGATTTCTGAACATATTTTCCCCAGCCAAACTTTGTATTCACCTGACCAAATTGTATTTTAAGTACTTTGGCTAAAGAATTTCCAGATTTGCACTTGTTGTTTTGAAATGGTCCTATTGGGCATCCTTTTAGCTTGTGTAAAGGGGGTGTTGTGTGCAAATCAGTTTCTGAACATATTTTCCCTAGCCAAACTTTGTATTCACCTGACCAAATTGTATTTTAAGTACGTTGGCTAAAGAATTTCCAGATTTGCACTTGTTGTTTTGAAATGGTCCTATTGGGCATCCTTTTAGCTTGTGTAAAAGGGGTGTTGTGTGCAAATCAGTTTCTGAACATATTTTCCCTAGCCAAACTTTGTATTCACCTGACCAAATTGTATTTTAAGTACTTTGGCTAAAGAATTTCCAGATTTGCACTTGTTGTTTTGAAATGGTCCTATTGGGCATCATTTTAGCTTGTGTAAAGGGGGTGTTGTGTGCAAATCAGTTTCTGAACATATTTTCCCTAGCCAAACTTTGTATTCACCTGACCAAATTGTATTTTAAGTACTTTGGCTAAAGAATTTCCAGATTTGCATTTGTTGTTTTGAAATGGTCCTATTGGGCATCGTTTTAGCTTGTGTAAAGGGGGTGTTGTGTGCAAATCAGTTTCTGAACATATTTTCCCTAGCCAAACTTTGTATTCACCTGACCAAATCCTATTTTGAACATTTTGGCTAGAACGGTTTTAATTTTTCAGGTGACCTATTATGGTTGTGCGCGTGTGTGTTGTGTTGGGCGCCAAGTGTGGCCGCCCAGGGCGCCAAGTGGTGCGTCCGTGCTTGTGTTTTGGTTTCGGTCCTAATAGTGACAGATTGGTCCCTAGTGCTAGCTTAGTCATAGAGACGTGATTGAGATGAGAAAATAAATGAGTTGATTGATGATGAGGCCATGGGGGCTACAACTAAGATTACTAAAGATGTGATATGGGGTGTATGGACCGTGTTGTTAATAATTATGATTGTGGTTTTTGTCATGGGGTCTCATGCATACATAAGGCTGCGGTCTGAGTTTTATATTATGATGATAAGGCTGCGGTCTGAGTTTCTAAATTGAAATGATAAGGCTGCGGTCTGAGTCGATATTATGATGATAAGGCTGCGGTCTGGGAAAATGGTACCACATGCATAACTGTATCGCATACATCCTCATGATAAGCATGTGAGTTGCTGATTGTATGAATTATTGCTACTGTGTGACTGTATGAGTGCGATACTATGATGAAATATACTTCTTATTATAGTCTTTATTATATGGTTCGAGACTCACCCTTCTGTTGTTGTTTACCACAGGTAGTCCTGAGTGAAGGCTTATTCCTTTCACTCCCGAGTCGGTCTGCTCTGATACGTGACACCTAGGGGGTGGGCTTAGGATTCTAGAGTTATTCATTTGCTGTTGAATTTCTATTTAATGATTTTGATGAGGCTGTTGTTCGGCGCTTTAGAGATTATGTTATTTTTCCGCTGCGAGACATCTAAATTATAATGTGTGGATTTTATTGGTGAAGTCATGAGTACCCTAAATTATTTACTGGTGTTGCGTATTATAACATGTTGATCGTTGTTAGATTAAGATTATGTGTAGCATTCCATTGAAAATGAAATTTTGAAACTCTGATCTCTATGATAAATGGCCGGGTAGAATGGGGTGTTACATTAGTGGTATCAAAGCAAAAGTTCGGTCTGTCCGACCAAGTGTGTCTGTCTGTCATATTGTGAATGACGATTAGGTGTTTTTAATTCAGTTCTGAATTGTCGTTTATGCTGCAGTGCTAGGTTGATATGGCTAGAAGGGATGATGCTGCTTTGGCTGCTGCTCTGCAAGCCATAGCCCAAGCTGTTGGAAATCAACACAATGCTGCTGATATGAATGCCCGTAACCTGGCAACGTTTCAGAGGGAAAACCCACCCACCTTCAAGGGTCGGTATGATCCCGATGGAGCCTTGTCGTGGCTGAATGAGATAGAGCGAATCTTCCGTGTTATGGATTGCACTGCTGCCCAGCAAGTGAAGTTTGGGACGCACATGCTGGCGGAAGAGGCTGACAAGTGGTGGTTAGGGATGCTGCATAGGTTGAACACTGCTGGTGAAGAGGTTACTTGGGAAGTCTTCACAAGGGAATTTAAAAGAAAGTATTACCCTGAAGACGTTCGAGCCAAGAAAGAGGTAGAATTCTTAGAATTGAAACAGGGAAATAAGACGGTGGCTGAGTATGCAGCTAGATTTGAAGAGCTGGCCCAATTTTGTCCTTACTACGCCAATGATGCTGATTCAGAGTTCTCCAAGTGTGTGAAATTTGAGAGTGGCCTGCGACCTGATATTAAGAAGGCAATTGGATATCATGAAATACGAGATTTTGCTAGACTAGTTGACAAGAGTAGAATTTATGAAGAGGACAGTTCTGCTGCCTACAAGATTGGGAAAGAAAAGAGGAATACTCAGTTTAGGGGCAAACCCTATGATATGGCTGGAGGTAAAAATAAGTGGAAGGCAGGTGCTGGTAAGAAATTTTCTGAGGGTAAGAAGCCTAGTGGGGGAGGTGCTCCCGCTGATATAGTGTGTTACACGTGTGGCAAGCCGGGTCACAAAAGTTTCGATTGCAAGACTGAGGTAATGTGTTACCGTTGTGGGAAGAAAGGTCATATGGCGTCTCACTGTGATCGTAAGGAATCAGTGTGTTTCAATTGTGGTGAAGCTGGTCACTTTAGTTCTAAATGCACCAAACCAAAGAAAGAGAAATCCAATGGAAGAGTTTTCGCGCTAGCAGGCTCAGAGGGGCCCAATGAGATTCGAGGTACTTGTTTTATTTATGGTTCCCCTTTAGTTGCTATAGTTGATACTGGTGCTACGCATTCTTTTATTGCTGCTGTTTGTGCTGAAAAGTTAAATCTAGTATTGTCTGCTATGAAAAGGGAAATGGTTATCGACACTCCGGCTAAGGGTTCGGTGACTACTTCTCTATTGTGTGCTAAGTGTCCTCTGTCAGTCTTCGGCAGAGATTTTCTGGTTGACCTTATATGTTTGCCTTTGGGAGGGTTGGATGTTATTCTTGGTATGGACTGGTTAGTGGATAACCATGTGCACATCAACTGTTTCAGCAAGTCTGTGAGTTTTCTTCCTCCTGAGGAGGAGAAGTCTGTTTTGTTGTCTGGGGATCAGCTGCATAAGGTAATGAAGGATGGTGGTCAACTATTTGCTTTGATGGCGTCTATGTCTGCTGAAAACCAAGCTATGGTTGAAGGGTTGCAGGTGGTGTGTGAGTTTCCTGAAGTGTTTCCTGATGAGATTCCTAGTGTGCCACCAGAGAGGGAAGTAGAGTTTGGGATTGACCTTGTGCCTGGTACTAGGCCGGTATCCATGGCACCGTACCGGATGTCAGCTTCTGAGTTATCTGAGTTGAAGAAGCAGTTGGAAGAGTTACTTGAAAAGAAATTTGTGAGGCCTAGTGTGTCACCATGGGGAGCTCCAGTTTTGTTAGTAAAGAAGAAAGATGGGAGTATGCGCCTGTGTGTGGATTATAGACAGTTGAACAAGGTAACTATCAAAAATAAGTACCCTCTTCCGAGAATTGATGATCTGATGGACCAGCTGGTGGGTGCTAAGGTTTTTAGCAAAATTGATTTGAGGTCAGGGTATCATCAAATTAAAGTAAAAGACGAAGACGTCCAGAAGACAGCGTTCCGAACGAGGTATGGGCATTATGAGTACTCGGTGATGCCGTTTGGTGTCACCAATGCACCAGGGGTGTTTATGGAGTACATGAACCGTATCTTCCATAGCTATTTGGATCGGTTTGTGGTGGTTTTTATAGATGATATTCTGGTATATTCTAAATCTGAAGAGGAGCATGCAGAGCACTTGAGATTGGTGCTTGAAGTGTTGAAAGAGAAGAAGCTTTATGCTAAGTTGTCCAAATGCGAGTTCTGGCTGCGTGAGGTGAGCTTTTTGGGTCACATTATTTCTAGTGATGGCATAGCTGTAGACCCAGCCAAGGTTGATGCAGTGTTACAATGGGAGAGCCCAAAGTCTGCGACTGAGATCAGGAGTTTCTTGGGGTTGGCTGGTTACTACAGGAGGTTCATTGAGGGTTTCTCAAAACTAGCCCTTCCGTTGACTCAATTGACGTGTAAAGGGAGAGTTTTTGTGTGGGATGCTAAGTGTGAAGAGAGTTTCCAAGAGTTGAAGAAAAGATTGACAACATCTCCGGTGTTAGTGTTGCCTGTGCCGGATCAACCGTTTGTGGTATATTGTGATGCTTCCAGAATGGGTTTAGGAGGCGTATTGATGCAGGATGGGAAGGTAGTCGCTTATGCGTCCAGACAGTTGCGGACACATGAGAAGAACTATCCTACTCATGATTTGGAATTGGCTGCTATTGTGTTTGCGCTAAAGATTTGGAGGCACTATTTGTATGGCACTAGATTCGAAGTATTCAACGATCACAAGAGTTTGAAATACTTGTTTGATCAGAAGGAGCTGAATATGAGGCAGAGGCGTTGGTTAGAGCTGCTGAAAGACTATGATTTTGGCTTAAACTATCACCCCGGTAAAGCTAATGTCGTGGCTGATGCTTTAAGTCGAAAGACCTTGCACATGTCAGCAATGATGGTAAAAGAGTTGGAGTTGATTGAGCAATTCCGTGATATGAGTCTGGTTTGTGAAGTGACACCGCAAAGTGTTAAGCTGGGTATGCTGAGAATTGGTAATGACTTCTTGGTTAGTATCAGAGACGCCCAGAAATTAGATGTGAAGCTGGTTGACTTGTTAGTTGCGGGTGATCAGGATGCGGATGGGGATTTTAGGTTGGATTCCCAGGGTGTGTTGAGATTTAGAGATAGGATCTGTGTTCCCGATGATATTGAGATGAAGAAGATGATCCTTGAGGAGAGTCATAGGAGCAAGCTGAGTATTAATCCAGGGGCTACAAAGATGTATCATGACTTGAAGAAATTATTCTGGTGGCCTGGTATGAAGAAAGATGTAGCACAGTTTGTGTATGCCTGTTTGACTTGCCAGAAGTCAAAGGTTGAGCACCAGAAGCCTGCGGGGTTGATGCAACCTTTAGATGTTCCGGAATGGAAATGGGATAGCATTTCCATGGATTTTTGTGACTGGGTTACCGAGAACCGTTCGGGGATTTGATTCTATTTGGGTGATCGTGGATAGGTTGACGAAGTCTGCTCACTTCCTTCCTATCAACATCACGTATCCGGTAGCGAGATTGGCCGAGATATATATTCAGGTGATTGTGAAATTGCATGGTGTCCCGAAGAGTATTGTATCTGACAGAGATCCGAGGTTTACTTCGGAGTTTTGGGGGAGCTTGCAGGAGGCATTGGGGTCCAGATTGAGGTTGAGTTCAGCCTATCATCCTCAGACTGATGGGCAGACAGAGAGAACCATTCAGTCATTGGAGGACTTATTGAGATCGTGTGTTTTAGAGCAGGGAGGTGCGTGGGATACACATCTTCCGTTGATTGAGTTCACTTACAACAACAACTACCATTCAAGTATAGGGATGGCTCCTTACGAGGCACTGTATGGGCGGAGGTGTAGAACTCCTTTATGTTGGCATGAGTCGGGCGAGAGTGTTGTTCTTGGACCTGAATTGGTGAGAGAGACTACAGAGAAGATAAAAATGATCAGGGAGAAAATGAAAGAGTCTCAAAGTCGGCAAAAGAGTTACCATGATAGAAGGAGAAAAGACTTGGAATTTCAGGCTGGGGAGCATGTTTTCTTGAGGGTCACGCCTATGGCTGGTGTTGGGCGTGCACTGAAAGCAAAGAAGTTGACTCCTAGATTTATTGGACCATACCAGATCACCGAGCGGGTCGGAAAGGTTGCTTATAGGGTGGCTTTACCGCCTAACCTTTCGAACTTGCACGACGTATTTCACGTGTCGCAACTTCGGAAGTACATTCCGGACCCGTCTCATGTGATCCATATGGATGATATTGAGGTGCGAGATAATCTCACTGTGGAGACTATGCCAGTGAGGATTGATGATAGAGAAGTGAAGGTGCTGAGAGGGAAAAACATTGCTTTAGTAAAGGTGGTGTGGTTGGGAGCTACTGGCGAGAGCATGACTTGGGAGCTGGAGAGTAGGATGCGGGAGTCCTATCCAGAGCTATTTGACTCAGGTATGAATTTCGAGGACGAAATTTCCTAAGTGGGGGAGAGTTGTAACACCCTAAAATAATTTAATTAAGTAATTGATTAAATTATTTAAAGTGTTGCACTAATTCTTTTTATTATATTATAATATAGTATTTTATTTTTAACTGAAGGGGATGGCATTGGAAATACCGGAATTGCAAGTGACGGCCCAAGAAGCCCAAGCCCGTTGGCTTAGGCGCTCCTTAGGCGCTAGGGGTCTAGGTTGCGCCCCAATTGTGCCAAAAGAGAGCAAGTGAGTCGAAGGAGAGGAGAAGAGAAAGAAAGTCGAAGGAGAGGAGAAGAGAAGGAAGAGGGCGAATCTCAAGCTAAGGAGTTAGGGTTTGTTCATCTTGATTCTAGGTAAGAGTTCCTAGTCTTTTATTATTCGATTTTCCTTCTCTTTCAAGTGCTTAGGTTTTCGATTTTCCTAACCATTACTCTTGTTGAATTTTTCGTGATGGTCCAAGAGAGAGGGAGGGCGTGATCGTGAGAAAGGGGAGAAGAAGGAGAAGATTCCTTGTTGCGGTGATTTGTCGGTGCTTCGGTGGAAAGAGCTCTAGTTCGTCATAATCAAGGTTAGGGGAGTCTCACTCTATAATAGAGAGTATAATAGGTGGTATGTAGATCATAGGGTCTTAATTGATGTTATTCGATGTTTGTTTGATTGATTGAATTGGTTGAAATTGATAAATTGTGTGAGAAAATCGATTTAGGCTTGAGTTAAGGTTTTAACATGTTGATTTCGTGTTTTGATGTGTAATTGGTATGATCATAACATGTCTTACGATTTGTGGTTGTGATTTGATTTGGAAAGAAATTGGAAATTTGATGTTTGGTGGATGTTGGGTCGCATGGGGCGCCAAGAGCCTAAGAAAATGGCGCTCTGTGTACTGTAGCAGTGGGTTTGTGTTGCGTTGCGTGTGTTATTTGCTGCCTGGGCGTGCGTGTGTTGCTGTCTGGGCGCCTGTGCTGCCCAGAATGGCGCCTGGTGGCGCCTGGGTCACATGGGGTGTGCGCCTAGGGGGTGGTTCACGTGAAACTCAATTTCTAAACAGTTTTTGTCGAGCCAAATTTTGTATTCACCTGACCAAATTGTATTTAAAACATTTTCGCTAAAGAATTTCCAGTTGTTCACGCACCATTTTGAAATTGTCCTAGAGGGCATTGTTTTGACTATGTTTGTGGTGCCTAGGGGTGAGCTGCGATTTCTGAACATATTTTCCTTAGCCAAACTTTGTATTCACCTGACCAAATTGTATTTTAAGTACTTTGGCTAAAGAATTTCCAGATTTGCACTTGTTGTTTTGAAATGGTCCTATTGGGCATCCTTTTAGCTTGTGTAAAGGGGGTGTTGTGTGCAAATCAGTTTCTGAACATATTTTCCCTAGCCAAACTTTGTATTCACCTGACCAAATTGTATTTTAAGTACTTTGGCTAAAGAATTTCCAGATTTGCACTTGTTGTTTTGAAATGGTCCTATTGGGCATCCTTTTAGCTTGTGTAAAAGGGGTGTTGTGTGCAAATCAGTTTCTGAACATATTTTCCCTAGCCAAACTTTGTATTCACCTGACCAAATTGTATTTTAAGTACTTTGGCTAAAGAATTTCCAGATTTGCACTTGTTGTTTTGAAATGGTCCTATTGGGCATCATTTTAGCTTGTGTAAAGGGGGTGTTGTGTGCAAATCAGTTTCTGAACATATTTTCCCTAGCCAAACTTTGTATTCACCTGACCAAATTGTATTTTAAGTACTTTGGCTAAAGAATTTCCAGATTTGCATTTGTTGTTTTGAAATAGTCCTATTGGGCATCGTTTTAGCTTGTGTAAAGGGGGTGTTGTGTGCAACTCAGTTTCTGAACATATTTTCCCTAGCCAAACTTTGTATTCACCTGACCAAATCCTATTTTGAACATTTTGGCTAAAACGGTTTTAATTTTTCAGGTGACCTATTATGGTTGTGCGCGTGTGTGTTGTGTTGGGCGCCAAGTGTGGCCGCCCAGGGCGCCAAGTGGTGCGTCCGTGCTTGTGTTTTGGTTTCGGTCCTAATAGTGACAGATTGGTCCCTAGTGCTAGCTTAGTCATAGAGACGTGATTGAGATGAGAAAATAAATGAGTTGATTGATGATGAGGCCATGGGGGCTACAACTAAGATTACTAAAGATGTGATATGGGGTGTATGGACCGTGTTGTTAATAATTATGATTGTGGTTTTTGTCATGGAGTCTCATGCATACATAAGGCTGCGGTCTGAGTTTTATATTATGATGATAAGGCTGCGGTCTGAGTTTCTAAATTGAAATGATAAGGCTGCGGTCTGAGTCGATATTATGATGATAAGGCTGCGGTCTGGGAAAATGGTACCACATGCATAACTGTATCGCATACATCCTCATGATAAGCATGTGAGTTGCTGATTGTATGAATTATTGCTACTGTGTGACTGTATGAGTGCGATACTATGATGAAATATACTTCTTATTATAGTCTTTATTATATGGTTCGAGACTCACCCTTCTGTTGTTGTTTACCACAGGTAGTCCTGAGTGAAGGCTTATTCCTTTCACTCCCGAGTCGGTCTGCTCTGATACGTGACACCTAGGGGGTGGGCTTAGGATTCTAGAGTTATTCATTTGCTGTTGAATTTCTATTTAATGATTTTGATGAGGCTGTTGTTCGGCGCTTTAGAGATTATGTTATTTTTCCGCTGCGAGACATCTAAATTATAATGTGTGGATTTTATTGGTGAAGTCATGAGTACCCTAAATTATTTAATGGTGTTGCGTATTATAACATGTTGATCGTTGTTAGATTAAGATTATGTGTAGCATTCCATTGAAAACGAAATTTTGAAACTCTGATCTCTATGATAAATAGCCGGGTAGAATGGGGTGTTACATCCGTCACCAAATACAAATAGGCCGTAGCCTCTGCTCACCAAATAAAACTAGGCCGAAGCCTCTGCTCACCAATAATGCACATGTTTCATGATGTGTTATGGAGAATGCATCACAACACACCACAATTCAATGAATCCACCATTTTAATTTCTAATCTCACCATAGTGCATTAATCAGCTCACCAAATTTAAATTAGGCCGAAGCCTCTGCTCACCAATCTCACCTCATCACACTCACCAATTCAGCCCACCACTCACACCAACACCAATTCAAATAGACCAACTTAGGATATTGACACGACATAGGGAAAGTGGGTAAAAATAGCCATTTGGACACTTGAACACCATCAGCCCAGAAACACCAGTAAAATAATTTATTTTTGCATAAAATTGGAAAAATTGGATAGACACTGAAATTAGCTTCGAAACGCATTTTGAACCGTTAAATTTGGATAACCGAGTCAAAAGTTACATTAAAAACAAAACAGGAAAAAATACTTAGACATCCTGGAACTGGCGCATGGGCGCTGGGCGCCCAGGGAGGCAACACGTGTAACACCCCTTTTCTAATAACTTTACTTTTAATAAAATCAGAGTCTTTTTTTTTTTTTTTGAAAACAATTAAAGTGAGTGCTACACTTACTCCATAAAAATCAAGATACATAACACCATAAGAAAAAGGTTTAGTTCGCATCAACTAAATCCAATCACCATCAGCAGCGGAATAATAATCAGTTCAAAATTAAAGCCAATACATCACCAATGAAAACTAACAGTTTTAGGAAAATAAAGCATAAACATAAGGACACCCCCCCCCTGGTGCTACGTATCAGAGCGTGACACTTCCTACCAGACGAAGGCATAAGAAATCCTTCACTCGCTATTACCTGCACGTTGCCGACATAAGAAGCAACATAAAAGCAGTAGGGTGAGTCTCTTTTCATAATTAATAACATATGAGAATTAAGCACTGCATAGGAAAAGGAAACCAGGCACACTAATTCATAACAAAAGGAAACATTCGCATCAGCATACTAACTTCCAAACAGCACTATATAATATATGATCATGTATGTAATGCAACCCAAACTCCACGGGTACATGCATGTTAGATCCGTCACCAATACAAATAGGCCGTAGCCTCTGCTCACCAAATCAAAATTAGGCCGTAGCCTCTGCTCACCAATAATGCATATGTCCATGAGATGCTATGGGAATGCATTACAACACACCAAGTCCAAGCAATTCATCATTTAAAATTCATGATCTCACCATTGTATATTAATCAGCTCACCAAATTAAAATTAGGCCGTAGCCTCTGCTCACCAATCTCACCCTATCACACTCACCAATTCAGCTCACCACCCACACCAACACCAATTCAAATAGACCAGCTTAGGGCATTGACACAACATAGGGAAAATGGGTAAAAATAGCCATTTGGACACTTGAACACCATCAGCCAGAAACACCAGTGAAAATAAATTATTTTTGCATAAAATTGAGACTATTGGATAGGCACTGAAATTAGCTTCAAAACGCATTTTGAACCGTTGAATTTGGATAACCGAGTCAAAAGTTATATTAAAAACAGTTTAGGAAAAATGTTAGACATTCTGGAAACAGGCGCATGGGCGCTGGGCGCCCAGGGGCAACACAGCGCTTGGCGCATGGGCGCTTGGCGCCCAGGAGAGCAACACGCAACAGCGCACAGGCGCATAGGCGCTTGGCGCCCAGGAGCAACACGCGCAACAGCGCACAGGCGCTAGGCGCCCAGGGGAACAAGCGCGCAACAGCGCACAGGCGCTAGGCGCCCAAGAGGCAACACGCGCACATAGGCGCTGGCGCCCAGAAGCAACAACGCGCACAGGCGCGCCCAGGGAACAGCAGCAACATGGCGCCCAAGCACTAGGCGCCTAAGGCCAACATGCTACACAACTCATTTTGCTTCGAAATTCATTTTACACGAGCCAAATGCTCAGGACATAAAAACTCAATAAAAATTTTATCAAAAGCTGAACTTTAATTTTGGCGCCCATGCACTAGGCACCTAGTGAAATTACGCAACTCAACTCCTTTCTTGACCAAAATCAGTTTTCATGAGCCATTTTACCCAAGTATAAAAACCTGAAAACAATTTTCACAAAACTATCACCAGAACTTTGGGGCCCTTGGCGCCCATGACTCAAGCAACAAGTGCCAAAACTGGCAGCACAGGAACACAGGAGGCAACACAGGCAACAGGGACAGCACACTGCTGGGCAACACAGGCAACAGAATTTTTGGAAAACTGGCACAACACACTGCTGGGCACTTGGCGCCCGTGACCATGGCGCAAAACAGAATTTTCAGCAACAATCCATATGGCGCCTAAGGCGCCTAGGGGCATCCAAACAGAAATTCTCCCACTCTCAATTACTAATTAAAATTCACCAAAACACTCCTATATATAAACATAATCAAAATGTCACCATAATTCCCAATTTCACCACATAATCACCAAACAATCATATACTCAAACAATTAGTCTACAATTCGCATATTGCCCCAATTCAAACATCAATCATAGAATTCTCAACATATTAATTCAACAACAACATCACAATATTAAAATTTCTCAACAACAACACAATTCAATCATGGAAACTAACCTAGGATCCTAACCCTAAGCAATCCCCAATTCGCATAAGTATTAAGAACAAAAAGAGGACCCCCTAACCTTATGGAAATCGAATTTGCTAGCCAAGCTCCAAGTGAGGAATGCGCACCACCAATGAGCCTCCTCTTCTTCTCTTTGAGTTTCGCCCCTTCCTTCTCCTTCTCTTCGCAACTCTCCTCTTCTCTCCTTCTTACGTTACTTTTTCTTTCTTTTCTCACTTGGGTGAATTTTGCCACTCACTCCCTAGACCCCAAATAATTCGACTCCTATGCCAAAGAAGTGGGCCACGGGCCTAATTGTGGATCACGGGCCCTTGCTCGCACCACTTAAATAGTAACAGCACCTCCTAATAAAATAAAATAAAATACTTAAACTCGAATTATTTAATTAAATTAAATAAATATTGTAAGCCTTAAATAATTTAATTAAATAAATAATTAAATTATTTTGGGGCGTTACAACTCTCCCCCACTTAGAATATTTCGTCCTCGAAATTACCTGAATCAAACAACTCCGGATATGCCTCCCGCATCTTGCTCTCCAGCTCCCAAGTCATACTCTCACCAGCAGCTCCTAACCAAACCACTTTCACCAAAAGAATTTCTTTCCCTCTCAGAGTCTTCACTTCTCTATCTTCAATCCGCACAGGCATAGTCTCCACGGTGAGATTATCCCGCACCTCTACTTCAACCATCTGAATCACATGGGACGGGTCCGGAACATACTTTCGAAGTTGTGACACGTGAAACACGTCATGCAAGTTCGAAAGATTAGGCGGCAAAGCCACCCTATAGGCAACACTTCCCACCCTCTCCGTAATCTGATACGGACCAATGAAACGGGGAGTTAACTTCTTAGATTTCAAGGCACGCCCAACACCAGTCACCGGAGTGACTCTCAGGAACACATGATCACCTGCCTGGAACTCTAAATCCTTCCTTCTCTTATCATGATAGCTCTTTTGTCGACTCTGCGACGCTTTCATCTTCTCACGGATCAATTTTACCTTCTCAGTTGTTTCTCGCACAATTTCAGGCCCCAACACTGCACTCTCCCCAGATTCATACCAACACAACGGAGTCCTACATCTCCGACCATACAATGCCTCAAACGGTGCCATACCAATACTAGAGTGAAAACTGTTGTTATAGGTGAATTCTATCAATGAAAGATGAGAATCCCATGAACCTCCCTGCTCAAGAACACATGCCCTCAACAAGTCCTCTAACGACTGAATAGTCCTCTCCGTCTGACCATCTGTCTGCGGATGATAAGCGGAGCTCAACCTCAACTTAGAACCCAAAGCTTCCTGCAAACTCTTCCAAAATTCAGAGGTGAATCTTGGATCTCTATCAGATACAATACTAAGCGGAACGCCATGCAACTTCACAATAGTCTTGATGTAGATTTCTGCCAACTTTGGAACTGGATAAGTCATATTAATTGGTAAGAAATGAGCAGACTTAGACAACCTGTCCACAACCACCCATATCGCATCAAACCCTCTCACTGTATTTGGCAAACCAGTTACAAAATCCATGGAAATGCTATCCCATTTCCATTCCGGAATCTCCAACGGTTGCATCAGCCCCGCAGGCTTCTGATGCTCAATCTTAGACTTCTGATAAGTCAGACAAGAATACACAAACTGAGCCACATCTTTCTTCATACCAGGCCACCAGAACATTTTCTTCAAATCTTGGTACATTTTCGTAGCCCCTGGATGAATACTCAACTTGCTCCTATGGCTCTCCTCAAGAATCATTCTCTTCATCTCAGCATTGTCAGGAATGCAGATCCTATCTCTGAATCTCAATACACCTTGGGAATCTAACTTGAAATCTCTATCCACACCTTGATCATTCACAACCAACAGGTCTACCAACTTTACATCTGACTTTTGGGCCTCTCGGACACTGACCAAAAATTCATTGCCAATTTTCAACATCCCCAATCTGACACTCTGCGGTGTCACTTCACAAACCAGACTCATGTCCCGAAACTGCTCAATCAACTCTAACTCCTTCACCATCATAGCCGACATATGCAAACTCTTCCGACTTAAAGCATCAGCCACGACATTAGCTTTGCCGGGGTGATAGTTCAAGCCGAAATCATAATCCTTCAGCAACTCTAACCAACGTCTCTGTCTCATATTTAGCTCCTTCTGATCAAACAAGTATTTCAGACTCTTGTGGTCACTAAACACTTCAAATCTGGTACCATACAGATAGTGCCTCCAAATTTTCAGCACAAACACAATTGCAGCTAGTTCCAAATCATGAGTAGGGTAGTTCTTCTCATGGGTCCTCAACTGTCTGGACGCATAAGCTACTACCTTACCCTCTTGCATCAATACACCTCCCAAACCCATCTTGGAAGCATCACAATAAACTACAAACGGTCGGTCAGGAACAGGCAAAGTCAAAACGGGCGATGTAGTCAACCTCTTCTTCAACTCATTGAAGCTCTCCTCACAGCGTGCATCCCACACAAAAGCTTTTCCCTTACACGTCAATTGAGTCAACGGAAGTGCCAACTTCGAGAAACCTTCAATAAATCTCCTATAATAACCAGCTAATCCCAAGAAGCTTCTGATTTCTGTAACTGACTTCGGGCTCTCCCATTGAGACACAGCATCAACCTTGGCTGGGTCCACAGCTATACCATTACCAGAGATAATATGACCAAGGAAACCTACTTCATTCAGCCAGAACTCACACTTAGACAATTTTGCATACAATTTCTTTTCTTTCAGCACTTCTAGCACTAACCTCAAATGTTCTGCATGCTCCTCTTCTGTCTTAGAATACACCAGAATGTCGTCAATAAACACAACGACAAACCGATCCAAGTAACTATGGAAAGTACGATTCATGTACTCCATAAACACACCCGGCGCGTTGGTAACACCAAACGGCATCACAGAATACTCATAGTGCCCATATCTCGTTCTGAAAGCGGTTTTCTGAATGTCTTCATCCTTTACCTTGATCTGGTGATAACCTGACCTCAAATCGATTTTACTAAACACCTTAGCACCTACCAACTGGTCCATCAGATCATCAATTCTGGGAAGCGGATACCTGTTCTTTATTGTCACTTTGTTCAATTGCCTATAATCGACACAAAGTCTCATACTCCCGTCCTTCTTCTTCACTAACAATACCGGAGCACCCCACGGTGACACACTTGGCCTTATAAATTTCTTCTCAAGCAGATCTTCTAATTGCTTTTTCAGTTCAGACAATTCTGAGGCTGACATTCGGTACGGTGCCATAGACACAGGCCTAGTACCAGGTATAAGATCAATGGCAAACTCAACCTCCCTCTCTGGCGGGACACTTGGAATTTCATCCGGGAACACTTCGGGAAATTCACACACTACCTGAACCCCTTCAATGATCGCCTGATTCTCAGCAGACAATGACGCCATCAAAGCAAACAGATGAACTCCCTCTTTCATTACCTTATGCAAATGACCAGCAGGCAACAGCACTGATTCTTCCTCTTCGGGAGGAAGGAAACTCACAGATCTCCGGAAACAATTAATATGCACATGGTTAAATACTAACCAGTCCATACCAAGAATGACATCCAACCCTCCCAACGGCAAACAAATAAGATCAACTAGAAAATCTCTGCCGAAGATTGACAGAGGGCACTTAGCACACACAAGAGAGGTAGTTACTGAACCCTTAGCTGGAGTGTCAATAACCATCTCCCACATCATAGAAGATAAAACAAGGTCCAATTTCTCAGCACACAAAGCAGCAATAAATGAATGCGTAGCACCAGTATCGATAATAGCAATCAAGGGAATACCATTAATAAAACATGTACCTCGAATCTCATTAGTGTCCTCTGATCCTGCGAGAGCAAACACCTTTCCATGGGACTTCTCTTTCTTCGGCTTAGTACACTTAGTACTAATATGACCTGATTCCCCGCAATTGTAGCACACCACCTCCCTTTTCTCACATTTCGCAGCCACATGACCCTCTTTACCGCATTTGAAACATTTATTATCTGAGCAGTCAAAACTCTTGTGACCCGGTTTGCCACACCTGTAGCACACAACCTTCGCAGGGGCATCTCCCCCACTTGCTTTCTTATTGTCAGCATACCTCTGCTTACCCTTACCAGCTGGAGCCTCATACGGTTTACCCCGGTTCTGAAACTTACCCCTCAGATCCCTCATGACCCTGGAGTGAGCATTACTATCATCCTCATATATCCTGCAACTGTCGATCAAATCAGCGAATACCCGAATCTTCTGGTACCCTACAGCTTTCTTAATATCAGCCCTCAGCCCATTCTCAAACTTAATACACTTTGAGAACTCAGGATCAGCATCAGCATAATGGGGATAAAACTTAGCCAATTCAGTGAACTTGGCAGTATACTCTGTCACTGACATGCTTCCTTGCTTCAGCTCAAGGAATTCTATTTCTTTCTTACCTCTCACATCTTCAGGAAAATACTTCCGCAAGAACTCTCTACGGAAAACAGCCCAAGTTATCTCTTCATTAGCAGCTTCTAATCTCTGCCTCACCTCCATCCACCAATCATCAGCTTCCTCTGCCAGCGTATGGGTACCATACCTGACCTTCTGCGCATCATCACAATCCATGACCCGGAATATTCTTTCAATCTCTTTCAGCCATGCCAAAGCACCATCTGGATTATACTTGCCCTTAAAGACAGGTGGATTCTCTCTCTGGAACGTAGCCAAATTGCGCGTCCCATCATTAACAGCACCGGGTATATTACCCATCGCCCCGGCTATAGCCTGCAAGGCAGCAGCAAGTGCAGCATCGTCCCGTCTGGCCATTTCAAACTATCACTGCAGCACAAACAGAAATTTAGAACTAATCTAACAATTCTATTTGTCATAAGACACTATGACAAGACGACTTGGCCGGACAGACCGAACTGCTCTGATACCACTAATGTAACACCCCTTTTCTAATAACTTTACTTTTAATAAAATCAGAGTCTTTTTTTTTTTTTTGAAAACAATTAAAGTGAGTGCTACACTTACTCCATAAAAATCAAGATACATAACACCATAAGAAAAAGGTTTAGTTCGCATCAACTAAATCCAATCACCATCAGCAGCGGAATAATAATCAGTTCAAAATTAAAGCCAATACATCACCAATGAAAACTAACAGTTTTAGGAAAATAAAGCATAAACATAAGGACACCCCCCCTGGTGCTACGTATCAGAGCGTGACACTTCCTACCAGACGAAGGCATAAGAAATCCTTCACTCGCTATTACCTGCACGTTGCCGACATAAGAAGCAACATAAAAGCAGTAGGGTGAGTCTCTTTTCATAATTAATAACATATGAGAATTAAGCACTGCATAGGAAAAGGAAACCAGGCACACTAATTCATAACAAAAGGAAACATTCGCATCAGCATACTAACTTCCAAACAGCACTATATAATATATGATCATGTATGTAATGCAACCCAAACTCCACGGGTACATGCATGTCGGATCCGTCACCAATACAAATAGGCTGTAGCCTCTGCTCACCAAATCAAAATTAGGCCGTAGCCTCTGCTCACCAATAATGCATATGTCCATGAGATGCTATGGGAATGCATTACAACACACCAAGTCCAAGCAATTCATCATTTAAAATTCATGATCTCACCATTGTATATTAATCAGCTCACCAAATTAAAATTAGGCCGTAGCCTCTGCTCACCAATCTCACCCTATCACACTCACCAATTCAGCTCACCACCCACACCAACACCAATTCAAATAGACCAGCTTAGGGCATTGACACAACATAGGGAAAATGGGTAAAAATAGCCATTTGGACACTTGAACACCATCAGCCAGAAACACCAGTGAAAATAAATTATTTTTGCATAAAATTGAGACTATTGGATAGGCACTGAAATTAGCTTCAAAACGCATTTTGAACCGTTGAATTTGGATAACCGAGTCAAAAGTTATATTAAAAACAGTTTAGGAAAAATGTTAGACATTCTGGAAACAGGCGCATGGGCGCTGGGCGCCCAGGGGCAACACAGCGCTTGGCGCATGGGCGCTTGGCGCCCAGGAGAGCAACACGCAACAGCGCACAGGCGCATAGGCGCTTGGCGCCCAGGAGCAACACGCGCAACAGCGCACAGGCGCTAGGCGCCCAGGGGAACAAGCGCGCAACAGCGCACAGGCGCTAGGCGCCCAAGAGGCAACACGCGCACATAGGCGCTGGCGCCGAGAAGCAACAACGCGCACAGGCGCGCCCAGGGAACAGCAGCAACATGGCGCCCAAGCACTAGGCGCCTAAGGCCAACATGCTACACAACTCATTTTGCTTCGAAATTCATTTTACACGAGCCAAATGCTCAGGACATAAAAACTCAATAAAAATTTTATCAAAAGCTGAACTTTAATTTTGGCGCCCATGCACTAGGCACCTAGTGAAATTACGCAACTCAACTCCTTTCTTGACCAAAATCAGTTTTCATGAGCCATTTTACCCAAGTATAAAAACCTGAAAACAATTTTCACAAAACTATCACCAGAACTTTGGGGCCTTTGGCGCCCATGACTCAAGCAACAAGTGCCAAAACTGGCAGCACAGGAACACAGGAGGCAACACAGGCAACAGGGACAGCACACTGCTGGGCAACACAGGCAACAGAATTTTTGGAAAACTGGCACAACACACTGTTGGGCACTTGGCGCCCATGACCATGGCGCAAAACAGAATTTTCAGCAACAATCCATATGGCGCCTAAGGCGCCTAGGGGCATCCAAACAGAAATTCTCCCACTCTCAATTACTAATTAAAATTCACCAAAACACTCCTATATATAAACATAATCAAAATGTCACCATAATTCCCAATTTCACCACATAATCACCAAACAATCATATACTCAAACAATTAGTCTACAATTCGCATATTGCCCCAATTCAAACATCAATCATAGAATTCTCAACATATTAATTCAACAACAACATCACAATATTAAAATTTCTCAACAACAACACAATTCAATCATGGAAACTAACCTAGGATCCTAACCCTAAGCAATCCCCAATTCGCATAAGTATTAAGAACAAAAAGAGGACCCCCTAACCTTATGGAAATCGAATTTGCTAGCCAAGCTCCAAGTGAGGAATGCGCACCACCAATGAGCCTCCTCTTCTTCTCTTTGAGTTTCGCCCCTTCCTTCTCCTTCTCTTCGCAACTCTCCTCTTCTCTCCTTCTTACGTTACTTTTTCTTTCTTTTCTCACTTGGGTGAATTTTGCCACTCACTCCCTAGACCCCAAATAATTCGACTCCTATGCCAAAGAAGTGGGCCACGGGCCTAATTGTGGATCACCGGCCCTTGCTCGCACCACTTAAATAGTAACAGCACCTCCTAATAAAATAAAATAAAATACTTAAACTCGAATTATTTAATTAAATTAAATAAATATTGTAAGCCTTAAATAATTTAATTAAATAAATAATTAAATTATTTTGGGGCGTTACAACACGCGCATAGGCGCTCAGGAACAACGACGCGCATAGGCGCTTGGCGCCCAGGAAGGCAACACGGCTTGGCGCATGGGCGCTTGGCGCCCAGGAGAGGCAACACGCACAGGCGCATGGCGCCCAGGGAGCAACAGCGCGCATAGGCGCTAGGCGCCCAGGGAAACAGCACGCGCACAGGCGCTAGGCGCCCAGGGGAACAACACGCGCACACAGGCGCATTGCGCCCAGCACAGCAACACGGCGCCCAGGCACTAGGCGCCTAAGACCAACTTGCAACAAAACTCATTTTTCTTCGAAATTGATTTTACACGAGCCAAATGCTCAGAACATGGAAACCCAATAAAAATTTCATCAAAAACTGAACATCATTTTTGGCGCCCATGCACTAGGCGCCTAGTGAAAACACGCAACCCAACTCTTTTGTTGCCCAAAATCATTTTGCACGAGCCATTTTACCTGAATATGAAAACCTGAAACCAATTTTTACAAAACTATCACCAGAATATTGGGGCCCTTGGCGCCCATGACACAAGCAACTAGCGCCAAAACTGGCAGCACAGTGACACAGAATCAGCAACACAGGGCAACAGGCACAGCAACACAGTGACACAGAATGGCAACACAGGGGCAACAGAATTTGGAAAAACTGGCGCAGCACACTGCTGGGCGCCTGGCGCCCATGACTATGGCGCACAACACAAAAATTCAGCAACACACATATGGCGCCCAAGGCGCCTAGGAGCTTCCAAAACCAGAATTTCTCACTTTCAATCACCAATTTAACATCACCCAACACTCAATTATATATATATGATTCAAGTGTCACCATGATTCTCAATTTCACCAAGTAGGCATCAAATAGTCATATATTCAAACATATGATATCCAATTCGCATTATCAACAACTCAAACACCAATCATGCGATTTTCAACATATCAATTCAACATCAATCATCACAATACGATCAATTAACCATCAACATCACAATTCATTCATAAAACTAACCTAGAACCCTAACCCTAAGCAATCACCAATTCGCATAAATCATTAAGAACAAAAAGAGGACCCCCTAACCTTATGGAAGTCGAATTGCTAGCAAAGCTCCAAGGAAAAATTGCAAGACTCCAATCAAGCTCTTCCTCCTCTTGAGTGATTCGCCCACTCCTCTTCTTCTCCTCTTCCCTTCGCAACTCTTTCTCTTCTCACTCTCTCTTTTACGTTTCTTTTCTCTCTTTTTGCAATAGAGTAACAAAATGAAAACTAACCCCTAGACCCCTTGTGAGTCGAATACTTTGACAAGGCAATGGGCCACGGGCCTAATTGTGGATCACGGGCCCTTGCTCGCACCACTCAATCCGTGACAACACCTCCTAATAAATAAAATAAAAATAATTAAACCTTGAATTATTTAATTAAATTAAATAAATATTGTAAGCCTTAAATAACTTAATTAAATAAATAATTAAATTATTTTGGGGCGTTACAACTCTCCCCCACTTAGGATATTTCGTCCTCGAAATTACCTGAATCAAACAACTCCGGATATGCTTCCCGCATCTTACTCTCCAGCTCCCAAGTCATACTCTCACCAGCAGCTCCTAACCAAACCACTTTCACCAAAGGAATCTCCTTCCCTCTCAGAATCTTCACTTCTCTATCTTCAATCCGCACAGGCATAGTCTCCACAGTGAGATTATCCCGCACCTCTACTTCATCCATCTGAATCACATGAGACGGGTCCGGAACATACTTTCGAAGTTGTGACACGTGAAACACGTCATGCAAGTTCGAAAGATTAGGCGGCAAAGCCACCCTATATGCAACACTTCCCACCCTCTCCGTAATCTGATACGGACCAATGAAACGGGGAGTTAACTTCTTTGATTTCAAGGCACGCCCAACACCAGTCACCGGAGTGACTCTCAGGAACACATGATCACCGGCCTGAAACTCTAAATCCTTCCTTCTCTTATCATGATAGCTCTTTTGTCGACTCTGCGATGCTTTCATCTTCTCACGGATTAATTTTAACTTCTCAGTTGTTTCTCGCACAATCTCAGGCCCCAACACTGCACTCTCCCCAGATTCATACCAACACAACGGAATCCTACATCTCCGACCATACAACGCCTCAAACGGTGCCATACCAATACTAGAATGAAAACTGTTGTTGTAGGTGAACTCTATCAACGGAAGATGAGAATCCCATGAACCTCCTTGCTCAAGAACACATGCCCTCAACAAGTCCTCTAACGACTGAATAGTCCTCTCCGTCTGACCATCTGTCTGCGGATGATAAGCGGAGCTCAACCTCAACTTAGAACCCAAAGCTTCTTGCAAACTTTTCCAAAATTCAGATGTGAATCTCGGATCTCTATCAGATACAATACTAAGCGGAACGCCATGCAACTTCACAATAGTCTTGATGTAGATTTCTGCCAACTTTGGAACTGGATAAGTCATATTAATTGGTAAGAAATGAGCAGACTTAGACAACCTGTCCACAACCACCCATATAGCATCAAACCCTCTCACTGTATTTGGCAAACCAGTTACAAAATCCATGGAAATGCTATCCCATTTCCATTCCGGAATCTCCAATGGTTGCATCAACCCCGCAGGCTTCTGATGCTCAATCTTAGACTTCTGACAAGTCAGACAAGAATACACAAACTGAGCCACATCCTTCTTCATACCAGGCCACCAGAACATTTTCTTCAAATCTTGGTACATTTTCGTAGCCCCTGGATGAATACTCAACTTGCTCCTATGGCTCTCCTCAAGAATCATTCTCTTCATCTCAGCATCGTCAGGAATGCAGATCCTATCTCTGAATCTCAATACACCTTGGGAATCTAACTTGAAATCTCCACCCACATCTTGATCATTCACAACTAATAGGTCTACCAACTTTACATCTGACTTTTGGGCTTCCCGAACACTAACCAAAAATTCATTGCCGATCTTCAACATCCCCAATCTGACACTTTGCGGTGTCACTTCACAAACCAGACTCATGTCCCGAAACTGCTCAATCAACTCTAACTCTTTCACCATCATAGCCGACATATGCAAACTCTTCCGACTTAAAGCATCAGCCACGACATTAGCTTTGCCGGGGTGATAGTTCAAGCCGAAATCATAATCCTTCAGCAATTCTAGCCAACGTCTCTGTCTCATATTTAGCTCCTTCTGATCAAACAAGTATTTCAAACTCTTATGGTCACTAAACACTTCAAATCTAGTACCATACAGATAGTGCCTCCAAATTTTCAGCACAAACACAATTGCAGCTAGCTCCAAATCATGAGTAGGGTAGTTCTTCTCATGGGTCCTCAACTGTCTGGACGCATAAGCTACTACCTTACCCTCTTGCATCAATACACCTCCCAAACCCATCTTGGAAGCATCGCAATATACTACAAACGGTCGATCCGGAACAGGCAAAGTCAAAACGGGCGATGTAGTCAACCTCTTTTTCAACTCATTGAAGCTCTCCTCGCAGCGAGCATCCCACACAAAAGCTTTTCCTTTACATGTCAATTGAGTCAACGGAAGTGCCAACCTCGAGAAACCTTCAATAAATCTCCTGTAATAACCAGCTAATCCCAAGAAGCTTCTAATCTCTGTAACTGACTTCGGGCTCTCCCATTGAGACACAGCATCAACCTTGGCTGGGTCCACAGCTATACCATTACCAGAGATAATATGACCAAGGAAACCTACTTCATTCAGCCAGAACTCACACTTAGACAATTTTGCATACAATTTCTTTTCTTTCAACACTTCTAGCACTAACCTCAAATGTTCTGCGTGCTCCTCTTCTGTTTTAGAATACACCAGAATGTCGTCAATAAACACAAATACAAACCGATCCAAGTAACTATGGAAGGTACGGTTCATGTACTCCATAAACACACCCGGCACGTTGGTAACACCAAACGGCATCACAGAATACTCATAGTGCCCATATCTCGTTCTGAAAGCGGTCTTCTGAATGTCTTCATCCTTTACCTTGATCTGGTGATAACCCGACCTCAAATCGATTTTACTAAACACCTTAGCACCTACCAACTGGTCCATCAGATCATCAATTCTGGGAAGCGGATACCTGTTCTTTATTGTCACTTTGTTCAACTGCCTATAATCGACACAAAGCCTCATACTCTCGTCCTTCTTTTTCACTAACAATACCGGAGCACCCCATGGTGACACACTTGGCCTTACAAATTTCTTCTCAAGTAGATCTTCTAATTGCTTTTTCAATTCAGACAACTCTGAGGCTGACATCCGGTACGGTGCCATAGACACAGGCCTAGTACCAGGTATAAGATCAATAGCAAACTCAACCTCCCTCTCTGGCGGAACACTTGGAATTTCATCCGGGAACACTTCGGGAAATTCACACACTACCTGAACCCCTTCAATGATCGCCTGATTCTCAGCAGACAATGAAGCCATCAAAGCAAACAGATAAACTCCCTCTTTCATTATCTTATGCAAATGACCAGCAGGCAACAAAACAGATCCTTCTTCTTCGGGAGGAAGGAAACTCACAGATCTTCGGGAACAATTAATATGCACATGGTTATATACTAACCAGTCCATACCAAACCCTCCCAACGGCAAACAAATAAGATCAACAAGAAAATCTCTGCCGAAGATTGACAGAGGGCACTTAGCACACACAAGAGAGGTAGTTACTGAACCCTTAGCTGGAGTGTCAATAACCATCTCCCTCATCATAGAAGATAAAACAAGGTCCAATTTCTCAGCACACAAAGCAGCAATAAATGAATGCGTAGCACCAGTATCAATAATAGCAATCAAAGGAATACCATTAATAAAACATGTACCTCTAATCTCATTAGTATCCTCTGATCCTGCGAGAGCAAACACTTTTCCATGGGACTTCTCTTTCTTCGGCTTAGTACACTTAGTACTAATATGACCTGATTCCCCACAGTTGTAGCACACCACATCCCTTTTCTCACATTTCGCAGCCACATGACCTTCTTTACCGCACTTGAAACATTTATTATCCGAGCAGTCAAAACTCTTGTGACCCGGCTTGCCACACCTGTAGCACACAACCTTCGCAGGGGCATCTCCCCCACTTGTTTTCTTATTATCAGCATACCTCTGCTTACCCTTACTAGCTGGAACCTCATATGGCTTACCCCGATTCTGAAATTTACCCCTCAAATCTCTCATGACCTTGGAGTGAGCATTACTATCATCCTCATATATCCTACAACTGTCGATCAAATCAGCGAATACCCGAATCTTCGGGTACCCTACAGCTTTCTTTATATCAGCCCTCAGTCCATTCTCAAACTTAATACACTTTGAGAACTCAGAATCAGCATCAGCATAATGGGGATAAAACTTAGCCAATTCAGTGAACTTGGCAGCATACTCCGTCACTGACATGCTTCCTTGCTTCAGCTCAAGGAATTCTATTTCTTTCTTACCTCTCACATCTTCAGGAAAATACTTACGCAAGAACTCTCTACGGAAAACAGCCCAAGTTATCTCTTCATTAGCAGTTTCTAATCTCTGCCTCACCTCCATCCACCAATCATCAGCTTCCTCTGCCAGCGTATGGGTACCATACCTGACCTTCTGCGCATCATTACAATCCATGACCCGAAATATCCTTTCAATCTCTTTCAGCCATGCCAGAGCACCATCTGGATTATACTTGCCCTTAAAGACAGGTGGACTCTCTCTCTGGAACGTGGCCAAACTGCGAGTCCCAGCATTCTCAGCACCATTTTGCTGGTTCCCAACAGCCTGAGCCATAGCCTGCAAAGCAGCAGCAAGAGCAGCGTCGTTCCTCCCAGCCATTTCAAACTATCACTGCAGCACAAACAGAAATTTAGAACTAATCTAACAATTCTATTTGTCATAAGACACTATGACAGGACGACTTGGCCGGACAGACCGAACTGCTCTGATACCACTAATGTAACACCCCCTTTCTAGTAACTTTACTTTTTAACTAAAATCAGAGTCTTTTTTTTTTTTTTGAAAACAATTCAAGCGAGTGCTACACTTACTCCATAAATATCAAGATACATAACACCATAAGAAAATGTTTAGTTCGCATCAACTAAATCCAATCACCACCAGCAGCGGAATAAATATGAGTTCTAAAATTTAAAACCAATACATCACCAATCAAATCTAACAGTTTTAGGAAAAAATAATGCATAAACATAGGACACCCCCCCTGGTGCTACGTATCAGAGCGTGACACTTCCTACCAGACGAAGGCATAAAGGAATCCTTCACTCGTTATTACCTGCACGTTGCCGACATAAGAAGCAACATAAAAGCAGTAGGGTGAGTCTCTTTTCATAATTAATAACATATGGGAATCAAGCACTGCATAGGAAAAAGGAAACCAGGCACACCAATTCACAACAATGGAAACAATCACATCAACATTCTATTCCCAAACAGCACTACACAATATATGATTATGCATGTAATGCAACCCAAACTCCACGGGTACATGCATGTCGGAGCCGTCACCAAATACAAATAGGCCGTAGCCTCTGCTCACCAAATAAAACTAGGCCGAAGCCTCTGCTCACCAATAATGCACATGTTTCATGAGGTGTTATGGAGAATGCATCACAACACACCACAATTCAATGAATCCACCATTTTAATTTCTAATCTCACCATAGTGCATTAATCAGCTCACCAAATTAAAATTAGGCCGAAGCCTCTGCTCACCAATCTCACCTCATCACACTCACCAATTCAGCCCACCACTCACACCAACACCAATTCAAATAGACCAACTTAGGATATTGACACGACATAGGGAAAGTGGGTAAAAATAGCCATTTGGACACTTGAACACCATCAGCCCAGAAACACCAGTAAACTAATTTATTTTTGCATAAAATTGGAACAATTGGATAGACACTGAAATTATCTTCGAAAAGCATTTTGAACCGTTAAATTTGGATAACCGAGTCAAAAGTTACATTAAAAACAAAACAGGAAAAAATACTTAGACATCCTGGAACTGGCGCATGGGCGCTGGGCGCCCAGGGAGGCAACACGCGCATAGGCGCTCAGGAACAACGGCGCGCATAGGCGCTTGGCGCCCAGGAAGGCAACACGGCTTGGCGCATGGGCGCTTGGCGCCCAGGGAGCAACAGCGCGCATAGGCGCTAGGCGCCCAGGGAAACAGCACGCGCACAGGCGCTAGGCGCCCAGGGGAACAACACGCGCACACAGGCGCATTGCGCCCAGCACAGCAACACGGCGCCCAGGCACTAGGCGCCTAAGACCAACGTGCAACAAAACTCATTTTTCTTCGAAATTGATTTTACACGAGCCAAATGCTCAGAACATGGAAACCCAATAAAAATTTCATCAAAAACTGAACATCATTTTTGGCGCCCATGCACTAGGCGCCTAGTGAAAACACGCAACCCAACTCTTTTGTTGCCCAAAATCATTTTGCACGAGCCATTTTACCTGAATATGAAAACCTGAAACCAATTTTTACAAAACTATCACCAGAATATTGGGGCCCTTGGCGCCCATGACACAAGCAACTAGCGCCAAAACTGGCAGCACAGTGACACAGAATCAGCAACACAGGGCAACAGGCACAGCAACACAGTGACACAGAATGGCAACACAGGGGCAACAGAATTTGGAAAAACTGGCGCAGCACACTGCTGGGCGCCTGGCGCCCATGACTATGGCGCACAACACAAAAATTCAGCAACACACATATGGCGCCCAAGGCGCCTAGGAGCTTCCAAAACCAGAATTTCTCACTTTCAATCACCAATTTAACATCACCCAACACTCAATTATATATATATGATTCAAGTGTCACCATGATTCTCAATTTCACCAAGTAGGCATCAAATAGTCATATATTCAAACATATGATATCCAATTCGCATTATCAACAACTCAAACACCAATCATGCGATTTTCAACATATCAATTCAACATCAATCATCACAATACGATCAATTAACCATCAACATCACAATTCATTCATAAAACTAACCTAGAACCCTAACCCTAAGCAATCACCAATTCGCATAAATCATTAAGAACAAAAAGAGGACCCCCTAACCTTATGGAAGTCGAATTGCTAGCAAAGCTCCAAGGAAAAATTGCAAGACTCCAATCAAGCTCTTCCTCCTCTTGAGTGATTCGCCCACTCCTCTTCTTCTCCTCTTCCCTTCGCAACTCTTTCTCTTCTCACTCTCTCTTTTACGTTTCTTTTCTTTCTTTTTGCAATAGAGTAACAAAATGAAAACTAACCCCTAGACCCCTTGTGTGTCGAATACTTTGACAAGGCAATGGGCCACGGGCCTAATTGTGGATCACGGGCCCTTGCTCGCACCACTCAATCCGTGACAACACCTCCTAATAAATAAAATAAAAATAATTAAACCTTGAATTATTTAATTAAATTAAATAAATATTGTAAGCCTTAAATAACTTAATTAAATAAATAATTAAATTATTTTGGGGCGTTACATGCTGTCCTTCTATTAATGACCCATGTCCTTTGGGCCCAAAAGAAGAAAAAGGAATTGGACTTTTAGGGTTTTTCTTGGATCCCACAATCCTAGGAATATAAAAGGCACCCTATCCCTATCCTGGAAAGGGTGCACAGCTGAGGAGGCAAGATTAGACATAATCTCTCCAAATTTCGTGCTCCTCCATTGTTATTCACAAAAGACAGAAATTCTGCACCTCAGTGCTGCGAGCAGTGCTGCAGCACCACTGATGCTGTGATTCTGCGAGCCAGCAACAAAGAGTCTGTTTTCTTCTCTGTGCTGTCACACTCAGGAGCTGACCAGGTGCTGTTGCATTCTGAAGCTGACCAATGCTGTCACACTCTGGATGCTGAATAGTATATCTCTTTTTGCTACTCTACTCTTTTGTAATTTCAGATTTAAGGCACTAGATTTATCATCTAAGCTTTACTTCATGGATTTGTTGCTCATTATGAGCTAAACCCTTATAGTTGGAATGCTATTAACTATGTAATGGATGTTTGATGATTTAATGTGAATTTGATGTTTTAGTATCTTTAATCCTTGTGTGTTAATATTTCCAAATTTGTTTTAGGAATGGCCAACTAAAATAAATACTTGTTTATGAATATTGAAAGAGTTTATAAACTTACTTCAAGGATTAATATGGATAGTAACTATTAAAGGACACTTTAATAATTCTTGTTAAAACCTAGACATAGGAGAACAAAATCCATAGGGTGAACTTTGGGTGTTTTATTAGAAAAGGGTGAACTTAATTAGAGCTTAGACATAAGTGCTTTTAATGAAACCCATTTGAAAAGTGACTGAAAAGCACGTACATATGCTACTGCACCCAGATGCTACAGCATCAAAGTTAACATTGAAACATTATTTAGAAGTTGCATAGTGAAAGGCATTCCAACTTGTTCCTATTTCGAAATTCCAACAACCATTTACTTATTTACTGTTGATTACAATGATGGTTACAAAACTTTTTGTTGTTTTATTTTTCATCACTAATTTGTTAACCAAATTAAGCATATATTAAACGCCAATCCTCGTGGGAACGAATTTCACTTATCATTCTACTACTTGTTGGACTGTGTATGCTTGCACATTAATTTCCACAACAAGTTTTTGGCGCCGTTGCCGGGGATTGAATAGTTTAATTGATTGTTTAATTAGTTAGAAAGTTAGTGATTTTTTTTTATTTTACTTGGGTGTTCTGTTTCTGTGCTACAGCATTCTGCTGCTACTGCATCCTGGTGCTATAGCATATGCACAGGCGCTCTTCACCGGAGTTTGATTTGCATCCTGAAATAGAAAGGCTGTTTAGAAGGTTGCGCAGGATTCAACATACTCAAGGGTTCATTGAATTGGGCAGAGCTGCTGCCATGGCTTCTCAACATGGTTCTCAACATGGATATTTACAACGCCAGGGACCACGTACTGATTGGTCTAGATCTGAATATACAGGAACTGAACAAGGTAACCCTGGTGAGCCATTCCATAGGCAACAACTCATTAACCAAACAGTCATAGGCATGGCTAATGACAGGGACAGGCCTATGAGGGATTATGCAGTTTTTGACCCTCAAACTATGCAAACTAGCATAGTACGGCCTGAACTTGCCACTACTCATTTTGAATTCAAGCCTATGATGTTTCAAATGCTTCAAACTATTGGGCAATTTGGTGGAGGACCTACTGAGGACCCACACTTGCACTTAAAACAATTTGTAGAGGTTTGTAGTAATTTCATACTCCCTGGTGTTTCTGATGATGCTTTTAAACTTAAGCTTTTCTGTAACATCCTCAAAATTATTAATCTAATTATTTGGATGTTAACCCAATTGAATTAATTTGGTGCTCAATTGGTAAAAATTATCGAGTGCTAAAATTAATTATTGGCTGTCTCAGGATCGTTGACCGAATAATACGGACCAAGGAAGTTTCGAAATCGAAATAAGAAAATCAGATCAATACGGTAATTGGACCACGCTACCACTTATTTATTAATTAAATAAATATGTGTGTGTGTGTTAAATGAAAGAATAAAAGAAAGAAAGGAAAAAGAAAAGAGAGGAAGCGCTGGAAAACAGAGGAAAGAAGAGAAAGAAGAGAAAGGAGAGAAGAGAAAGAAGAGAAGAAAGAAGAAGAGATTGTGGGAGCATCACTCATCCCCAAGG
This sequence comes from Astragalus membranaceus, assembly GCA_039519185.1. Classification (NCBI taxonomy): domain Eukaryota; kingdom Viridiplantae; phylum Streptophyta; class Magnoliopsida; order Fabales; family Fabaceae; genus Astragalus; species Astragalus membranaceus. Next base: position 19,825,071 of record CM076850.1, on the reverse strand, counting down.
TCCCAAATTCCATCAACATCTTCATCTCATCCTTCTCATCGAAACCCATATCTTAGGTAAGCCTCTCCTCCATTTTCCCCCTTCTATTTGACTTCGAAAATTGAGGGTTTGTGGGGAGAATTTGTTGAAATCAAGGATTAATAGGTTGTGTTGGTGATTGGGTTACGCTTAGGATCGAAGCTAGGAGCGGATTGAACGCGATTGGAAGCTCGGAACGAAGTTAGGAGCGGTTCGGTGTGGTTTGGGTTCGATTCGGTGATTTCGACGTCTCGGCAAATTCGGTTCGATATCGGCTCTCGCTTCAAGGGTGAGTTTTACTCACGCTTAGGTTTATTCCGTTTTGGTACAATTTGTGCGTTGATTGGTTCCGATAAATTTTGAGTCAAAAACCGTTATTCAAAAAATAGCGTTTTGGATAGAAATCCGTTTAGATTACGTTTTGGATCGAATTGATTGATTGTGTGATTTGTATTGGATTCATTATGCTGGTTGTTGGATCTGTTTTCAATCGGAACTGAAATCGGAATTTAGCGGAATAGCGGATTTCGCAAAAATCGCAAAATCTGCACCAGTCAGACCTCCATCGCGTCGCGACCCGCAGGGCATCGCGTCGCGACTAAACACAGTTTTGTCACGCAAAATGTTTCTGTCGTTTTTCGCGTCGCGACGGTAGCAGTTCGCGTCGCGACGTTTTGCAGATTTTCAACTGTTTTTCACTGATTTTGTTTTCGCGATATCTTTTGATTCCGGAACCCGATTGAGGTGTTCTAAGATGCGTTGGAAAGCTTATTCAGAGGCCTAACTGAATATTCTATTTTTAAGGCAAAATGAACTGTTTTTCATATTGAAAATTGTGTCGAAAAGCGGTCAATTAGAGTGCGAGTGTGAACTTGGATTTTATAAAACGTGGAATTAAAGTGTTCCACTGATTGTCTGAATTGATGGACCGTGGGTTCATTGTGCTGTAGATATATATATATATATTATATCGAGTTTGGGTGACGACCCATGTTGACATACTAGGCGGGGCAGTCATGATCCCTTACCCTAGGCTCCGTGCCATTAGGAAACACTATTGGTAAGGGGGTTCACCGGGTTTGGAAGCGGTTACGCAGTCGGTGTTATGTCAAATTGTTTGTAGTACGATTCACCGGGTTTGGAAGCGGTTACGCAGTCGGTGTCGTACTGAGTCATAACAGGTTCACCGGGTTTGGAAGCGGTAACGCAGTCGGTGATCTGTTAAAAGTTAAGTAATGCGGTTCACCGGGTTTGGAAGCGGTAACGCAGTCGGTGCCGTGTCACATTATAAAAGAAAAAAATTTCATAATTGAATCGAGAGTGTTAGCAGGGGTCTCGGTAGAACTCACTGAGATTGTATCTCACTGTTTAATTGTTGTTGTTTTACAGATAAACAGGGACAGAAGAAACCTCAGAGGCACGAGTAGGTGGCCCCGGGAGGAGAATAATGACTTAGCTTTATGTTCAAGTTTATTTTCCTTCTATTGCCTATGTATTACAACACTATGGCATTAGTGTTTTGTTTATCCTTTTCCGCTTTCTTGTATGACTCTGATTACCAGTTGCTGACAGTTATGGTCTGTGTACCGTATGATCTTATTTATGTATAAGATGGTCATGTTGTATTTCAGCAAAATTTTATGTTGGTATTCAGTGTCTAAACAGGAAATTATTATCTCTGATGTTTATATTTTGGCACTTTTGGTATTTTTACAAGTTAAATATACCGAGGTGTTACATTTGGTATTAGACATTGAGCTTGATCAACTTAATACTTTGTGCATATTTCGCAGAATCATGGCCAGAAGAGGTAGAGGCGTTCCTCCTCCTGTTGATCCAAACTTTGAATGGATGCAGAATGTCATTGAGAATCAGCAAAAGATGATGCAGGATATGTTGCAAATGCAGCATGACCAAATGGCTCTGCAGCAGCCCAATGTTCAACCTCATCAAGAGGATCCTAACCGGGCATATTTTCAATTTCAAAAGATGAAGCCCCCGACTTTCAAGGGAGGATCGGATCCAATGACCGCCTACTATTGGATTGATTCAATGGAGAAAATTTTTCAAACCTTGCAATGCGGGGAAGAAGAGAAGGTAATATTTGCGGCGAATGTACTCGATGAAGATGCCCACACCTGGTGGTGTAATGCAAGACAAATGATGGAACTCCAAGAAACTCCCCTAACTTGGGACAACTTCAAGGACTTGTTCCTGAAGCAATATTTCCCTTCAGTAAAGAAACTAAGCAAGCAAGCGGAGTTTGTGAATCTCAAACAAGGTGATCTGTCGGTTGGAGAATATGCTGCAAAATTTGAAAGACTGTCTCAGTTCTATGAGTTGGGGAGGTATGCCCCAAATGACATGTGGAAGATGCAAATGTTCAAAGAAGGTCTGCGAGCTGATGTGAGTCAAGGACTCAGTTCTTACACTCTGGTAAATTATCCTGCCTTAGTGCAACAAGCATATGTTGCTGAGGAGGATCTAAGGAAAATGTATGCCGAAAAGAAAGACTATTGGAAGGGCAAGAAAAAGGTTGCTGAATCTTCTACTTCAAGCAGGCAATTCAAGGGAAACAATTATAAGGGAAAGCAAGTGCAAACAGCTGACCAATCGAGGTTTAAAAATTGTCCTAAGTGCGGAAGGTATCACCGTGGTGAGTGTCAACTAAGATCTACTAGGTGCTATCATTGTAATGAGGAGGGCCACTATGCGAATGAGTGCCCAGCGAAGAAAACTTTCCAAGGAGCACCGAATGCACCAAGGCAAGGACGAATCAACACATTGGATGCTCGAACCATCACACCTACTGATAATCTTCTGAGGGGTACGGGATCTCTTTTTAATAATTCAGTCAATATTTTATATGATTCTGGTGCAACTCACTGTTTTATCTCGCAAGCATGTGTGGATCGGTTGGGACTAGCATTGTCTGAGCTATCCGAACCGATAACTATTTTGACTGCTGCCAAGGGTCGTGTCCAGACCCAATCATTATGTGAAAATTGCCTACTTGTCATAGGCGACAGACAGTTTGTTGTGAAATTTATCTGCTTACCTATGAGAAGTATGGACATTGTTCTGGGTATGAATTGGATGGCTGAAAATCATGTGACTATCAACTGTGCTGATCGAACCATTAGCTTCGCCTCCGAATCCGTAGGCTTGACACAGGCAAATTCTGAAGTGACGATCTCTTACACCGAAGCAAGCCAGTCATTATTCCAAGGTGCGGAAGCTATTCTTATTATGTTGTCTGCATCTACTGAAAGGGGTTTAGACTTGTCATCTGTACAAGTGGTAAATGAATTTCTAGATGTCTTCCCAGAAGAAGTTTCATCCTTACCTCCTGACAGAGAGGTAGAATTCTCAATAGAATTGATTCCTGGTACAGGATCAATCTCTATTGCTCCTTATAGGATGTCTCCTTTAGAATTGAAGGAATTGAAGTCTCAACTTGAAGAGTTAATATCGAAGAGATTTATCCGACCGAGTGCTTCTCCATGGGGTGCTCCGGTATTGCTAGTTAAGAAGAAGGACGGAAGCATGAGGTTGTGTATTGACTACCGTCAACTCAACAAGGTGACTATTAAAAACAAATATCCATTGCCAAGGATAGACGATTTGCTTGACCAACTTCGAGGTGCAGTGGTATTTTCAAAAATTGATCTTAGATCGGGCTATCATCAAATAAAGGTACGAGCCTTAGATATTCCGAAGACAGCTTTCCGTACGAGGTATGGACATTACGAGTTCGTAGTAATGCCCTTCGGTTTGACTAATGCTCCAGCGGTATTCATGGATTACATGAACCGAGTGTTTCACGCGTACCTTGATCAGTTTGTGGTAGTTTTTATTGATGATATCTTGGTGTACTCTAAGACCATTGAGGACCATGTTCAACATCTCCGCATTGTTCTGAACGTACTCCGAGAAAAGAAATTGTATGCCAAGCCGTCGAAGTGTGACTTCTGGATGCCGGAAGTAAAGTTTTTGGGACACGTGATTTCCCAGTCGGGAGTTGCTGTGGATCCCAGTAAGGTAGAAGCTGTATTGAACTGGGAAAGACCAACCTCTGTTACAGAAATAAGAAGTTTCTTGGGACTAGCTGGTTACTATAGAAGGTTTATTCAAGGTTTTTCACAATTGGTTCTTCCGCTTACTCGGTTAACTCGTAAGGCCCAACCGTTTATATGGGATACCGATTGTGAGGAATGTTTTCAAGAGTTGAAGGTTAGGTTGACTTCTGCTCCAATCCTAATTCTTCTAGATCCGTCTCTGGATTTTCAAATTTTCAGCGATGCGTCTGGGAAGGGTTTGGGATGTGTTCTCATGCAGAACCAACAAGTTGTAGCTTATGCCTCCAGACAGTTGAAGACTCATGAAGAGAATTATCCGACTCATGATTTGGAGTTGGCAGCTATTGTGTACGCACTGAAGATTTGGAGACATTACCTATATGGGTCTCGTTTCGAAGTCTTCAGTGATCATAAAAGTTTGAAATATTTATTTGATCAAAAGGAGTTGAATAACAGGCAGAGAAGGTGGGTGGAATTTCTGAAGGATTATGACTTCGAATTGAAGTATCATCCGGGGAAGGCTAATGTTGTAGCCGATGCACTAAGTAGGAAATCCATTCACGTGGCAGAGTTTATGATGCATGAAATGAAATTGTTGGAATCCTTTAGGGACTTAAATTTGGATGCAAGATCAAGGAAAAACCGGTTAGTGCTGAGCCACATGAGGATCTCTAGCTCATTAAGGGATTCTATTCGCTTAGCACAGGAAAATGATGTGAAGCTGCAATCGCAGAAATTGTTGCCAGACTTTACGGAAGATAGTGATGGGGTGATTTGTTTCAACGGTAGGATCTGTGTGCCCGATAATGAAGATATTAAAAAGCAAGTGCTAGAGGAAGCACACCGAAGTCTATTTTCTGTACACCCTGGATCCACCAAAATGTATAGAGATTTAAAACAGATGTATTGGTGGCAAGGAATGAAGTTAGAGATTGCTGAATTTGTGTCAAAGTGCTTAACTTGCCAAATAGTTAAGATAGAACATCAGAAGCCTGCTGGTCTGCTACGGCCACTAGATGTGCCAGTGTGGAAATGGGAAGACATTTCCATGGATTTTGTAATGGCGTTGCCAAAGTCTCAAGCCGGTAACGACTCCATTTGGGTAGTTGTGGATCGGTTAACCAAATCAGCTCATTTTATTTCGGTCCGTTCTAGCAGTAAAGTATCCAAGTTAGCTGAGGTGTACTTGAAGAGCATAGTAAGGTTACATGGGGTTCCTACCAGTATAGTGTCGGATCGAGATCCGAAATTCACTTCTCGATTTTGGAAAGCTCTGAATGAAGCATTGGGAACTAAAGTACTTCTTAGTACCGCTTATCACCCGCAGACCGATGGTCAGACCGAGAGAACTATCCAGACATTAGAGGATATGCTTAGGGCTTCGGTACTCGATAACGGGAAGAAATGGGAGGATCATCTTCCATTGGTGGAATTCTCATATAACAACAGTTATCATTCCAGTATCGGAATGGCACCTTTTGAAGCCTTGTATGGTAGGAAATGCAGGACTCCATTGTGTTGGTGGGAAGTCGGTGAGAACCGATTGTTAGGACCCGAGGTGATTCAAGACACTACCGAAAAGATCCGCCAGATCAGGGAAAGAATGAAAGCCGCTCAAAGTAGGCAAAAGAGTTATGCCGACAAAAGGAGAAGACCGTTAGAGTTTGAGTCAGGTGATCATGTGTTTTTGAGACTATCACCAACAATTGGCACAGGTAGAGCATTACGGGTGAAGAAACTCAGCCCTCGGTATATTGGACCCTTCCAAATTATCGAGCGAGTTGGGCCTCTTGCATACCGCATCGCCTTGCCTCCTCCATTGTCAAGTTTGCATGATGTATTTCATGTGTCTCAGTTGCGAAAGTACATTCCCGATCCAAGTCAACCGTTAGATTTTGAAACGATTGACCTCCGACCGGATTTGTCTTTCCAACCTAGTCCGAATTACATCATGGAACGTGGCGAGAGGATGTTACGGGCAAAGTCAATTCCCATTGTCAAAGTGGTTTGGGATGGTTTCTCCGCCGAGGAAGCTACTTGGGAGTTGGAGGACGACATGCGGACTCGGTATCCGTACTTGTTCTCTTGAGGTATGTTGTGTTTAATTTTGAGGACAAAATTCTTTCAAGTTGGGGAGAATGTAACATCCTCAAAATTATTAATCTAATTATTTGGATGTTAACCCAATTGAATTAATTTGGTGCTCAATTGGTAAAAATTATCGAGTGCTAAAATTAATTATTGGCTGTCTCAGGATCGTTGACCGAATAATACGGACCAAGGAAGTTTCGAAATCGAAATAAGAAAATCAGATCAATACGGTAATTGGACCACGCTACCACTTATTTATTAATTAAATAAATATGTGTGTGTGTGTTAAATGAAAGAATAAAAGAAAGAAAGGAAAAAGAAAAGAGAGGAAGCGCTGGAAAACAGAGGAAAGAAGAGAAAGAAGAGAAAGGAGAGAAGAGAAAGAAGAGAAGAAAGAAGAAGAGATTGTGGGAGCATCACTCATCCCCAAGGTCCCAAATTCCATCAACATCTTCATCTCATCCTTCTCATCGAAACCCATATCTTAGGTAAGCCTCTCCTCCATTTTTCCCCCTTCTATTTGACTTCGAAAATTGAGGGTTTGTGGGGAGAATTTGTTGAAATCAAGGATTAATAGGTTGTGTTGGTGATTGGGTTACGCTTAGGATCGAAGCTAGGAGCGGATTGAACGCGATTGGAAGCTCGGAACGAAGTTAGGAGCGGTTCAGTGTGGTTTGGGTTCGATTCGGTGATTTCGACGTCTCGGCAAATTCGGTTCGATATCGGCTCTCGCTTCAAGGGTCAGTTTTACTCACGCTTAGGTTTATTCCGTTTTGGTACAATTTGTGCGTTGATTGGTTCCGATAAATTTTGAGTCAAAAACCGTTATTCGAAAAATAGCGTTTTGGATAGAAATCCGTTTAGATTACGTTTTGGATCGAATTGATTGATTGTGTGATTTGTATTGGATTCATTATGCTGGTTGTTGGATCTGTTTTCAATCGGAACTGAAATCGGAATTTAGCGGAATAGCGGATTTCGCAAAAATCGCAAAATCTGCACCAGTCAGACCTCCATCGCGTCGCGACCCGCAGGGCATCGCGTCGCGACTAAACACAGTTTTGTCACGCAAAATGTTTCTGTCGTTTTTCGCGTCGCGACGGTAGCAGTTCGCGTCGCGACGTTTTGCAGATTTTCAACTGTTTTTCACTGATTTTGTTTTCGCGATATCTTTTGATTCCGGAACCCGATTGAGGTGTTCTAAGATGCGTTGGAAAGCTTATTCAGAGGCCTAACTGAATATTCTATTTTTAAGGCAAAATGAACTGTTTTTCATATTGAAAATTGTGTCGAAAAGCGGTCAATTAGAGTGCGAGTGTGAACTTGGATTTTATAAAACGTGGAATTAAAGTGTTCCACTGATTGTCTGAATTGATGGACCGTGGGTTCATAGCGCTGTAGATATATATATATATTATATCGAGTTTGGGTGACGACCCATGTTGACATACTAGGCGGGGCAGTCATGATCCCTTACCCTAGGCTCCGTGCCATTAGGAAACACTATTGGTAAGGGAGTTCACCGGGTTTGGAAGCGGTTACGCAGTCGGTGTTATGTCAAATTGTTTGTAGTACGATTCACCGGGTTTGGAAGCGGTTACGCAGTCGGTGTCGTACTGAGTCATAACAGGTTCACCGGGTTTGGAAGCGGTAACGCAGTCGGTGATCTGTTAAAAGTTAAGTAATGCGGTTCACCGGGTTTGGAAGCGGTAACGGAGTCGGTGCCGTGTCACATTATAAAAGAAAAAAATTTCATAATTGAATCGAGAGTGTTAGCAGGGGTCTCGGTAGAACTCACTGAGATTGTATCTCACTGTTTAATTGTTGTTGTTTTACAGATAAACAGGGACAGAAGAAACCTCAGAGGCACGAGTAGGTGGCCCCGGGAGGAGAATAATGACTTAGCTTTATGTTCAAGTTTATTTTCCTTCTATTGCCTATGTATTACAACACTATGGCATTAGTGTTTTGTTTATCCTTTTCCGCTTTCTTGTATGACTCTGATTACCAGTTGCTGACAGTTATGGTCTGTGTACCGTATGATCTTATTTATGTATAAGATGGTCATGTTGTATTTCAGCAAAATTTTATGTTGGTATTCAGTGTCTAAACAGGAAATTATTATCTCTGATGTTTATATTTTGGCACTTTTGGTATTTTTACAAGTTAAATATACCGGGGTGTTACATTTTCCCTTATTCCTTGAAGGATAGAGCTAAGGTTTGGTTAAATTCCTTAGAACCTAACTCTATCACTACTTGGAATGAAATGGCAGAAAAGTTTATGACAAAATACTTTCCACCAATCAAAAATGCCAGAATGAGGACTGAAATTACATCTTTTAGACAAACTGAGTTTGAATCATTGTTTGAAGCATGGGAAAGATTTAAAGAGTTGCTTAGGAAATGCCCTCACCATGGACTACCTGTTATTGTTCAAATGGAAACTTTCTACAATGGGCTAGAACCTCAAACTAGACTCATGCTTGATGCCTCATCTGGAGGAGTGTTGCTCAACGGTTCTTACAATGATGCCTACAATCTAATAGAGACTATTGCTGCAAACAGCTACAAATGGCCCACAGCTAGGGTCAGTGCTCAAAAGAAAGTAGCTGGAATGCATGAAGTAAGTGAAGTTACAGCTCTATCTGCTCAAGTGGCATCCCTCACCAACATGATCAAGAATCTCAGCACAGCCAATGCTGAAGCACCTTCTGCTGCACCAGGTGCTACAGCATCAGCCATTGAACAAGCCCCTCCAGGGACAACTAGTTGTGTGTATTGTGGAGGAGGTCATTTGTATGAAGAATGCCCGGCCAACCCTATTTCAGTCAACTATGTGGGGTACAGCAGGAATAACAATCCATATTCCAATACCTACAATCCGGGGTGGAAAAATCATCCAAATTTCAAATGGAGCAACAATGCTACAGCAACTGCTGCTGCAGCACCTACTCCAGCACCAGCAATTCCACCAGGATTCCATGCTGCAGCACCCACTCCAGCACCAGCAGTTGATAACTCTATGGAAGCAATGCTTAAAGCTTTCATGAATGAAACCAAAACTCAGTATCAAACTCAAGGGGCTGCTATCAAGAACTTGGAGAATCAAATTGGCCAAATAGCTACCGCTCTTTCTCAAAGACCTAGTGGGTCACTGCCATCAACTACTGAACCTTCATCTTCAAAGGGGAAAGAGACTTGCAAAGCTATATCTTTGAGGAATGGGAAGAACTTGAATGGGCCACCAACTGATACAAGTGATTGCACTAAAAGAAAAGAAAACAAGAATAAAACAGATGCTGTCACAGCAGATGCTGCAGCATCTAACACTGCAGCACCTGACACTGTCACATCTGATGCTACAGCATCTGTTACTGCACCAGTACCATCACATGAGATTGTTCAAGAATTGCCACCTCCACCCTTCCCTCAAAGGCTGAAGAAGGCTCATCAAGACAAGCAATTTGGTAAATTTTTAGAAGTGCTGAAACAACTTCACATCAATGTTCCTTTGGTTGAGGCACTTCAACAAATGCCTAATTATGCAAAGTTTATGAAAGATGTGCTCACCAAAAGGAGGAGGTTCGGAGAATTCGAAACAGTGGCTATGACAGAGGAGTGTAGTATGATTATGCAAAGCAAGCTTCCAAGCAAGTTGAAGGATCCAGGCAGCTTCACTATTCCTTGTGCTATTGGGGAATCCTATACCGGTAGAGCTCTATGTGATCTGGGTGCAAGCATCAATTTGATGCCCAAATCCATTTTCACTCAACTGGGTATAGGAGTTGCTAGACCCACTACTGTCACTCTTCAGCTTGCAGATAGGTCCATTGCCTATCCTGAGGGGATCATTGAAGATGTCCTGATAAAGGTAGACAAGTTTGTGTTTCCTGCTGACTTTGTAATTCTTGATTTTGATGCAGACAAAAAGGTACCTATTATTCTTGGAAGACCCTTCTTAGCTACTGGGAAGACTCTAATTGATGTGCAGAAGGGAGAATTGACTATGAGAGTCAATGACCAAGAAATAAAATTCAATGTGATGAATGCTCTTAAGTTTCCCGATCAGGGAACTGAGGAGTGCTCTTTTGTGGTCTCCCTTGATTCTGTGGTTCACAAACACTTCCACAAGCATAGTGACCATCTGGTTAAGGCTCTTGCTGAAGTTAATAAAGAAGAGCTTGTGGAAGAAGGAGTGTTGCAAGATGAGGTTGCTGTTAAAAATATATGGGCAAGAAAATATGAGTCATTGGAGCTGGGAGACTCAACCCTCATGAAAAATGACCCATCAATTGAAAGCCCTCCTTCACTTGAGCTTAGAGAATTGCCGAAGCACTTGAAATATGCCTATTTAGGGGAAAATGATACCCTTCCAGTGATCATAGCTTCTAGCTTATCCCAAAGTCAAGAGCATGATCTCATTACTACCTTAAAGAGGCATAAGAAGGCTATTGGGTGGCAGATGTCTGATATTAAGGGGATTAGTCCTACCATTTGCATGCATAGAATCATTCTTGATGAGAACTCAAAGAATAGTATTGAAGGGCAGCGGAGGCTAAATCCTATCATGAAGGAGGTTGTGAAGAAAGAAATAATCAAGTGGCTTGACGCTGGTATTGTCTACCCCATATCTGATAGTGCATGGGTTAGTCCTGTGCAGTGTGTTCCAAAGAAAGGGGGTGTGACCGTGGTAGCAAATGAGAAGAATGAATTGATTCCCACAAGAACGGTAACTGGTTGGAGGATTTTCATGGACTATAGGAAGCTCAACAAGGCTACAAAGAAGGACCATTTTCCATTACCATTCATTGACCAGATGCTTGACAGATTGGCCGGCAAGGATTTCTATTGCTTTCTGGATGGCTACTCTGGCTACAACCAAATTGCAATAGTGCCTGAGGATCAACAGAAGACTACATTTACATGCCCCTATGGTACCTTTGCCTTTAGGAGGATGCCATTTGGGCTATGTAATGCACCGACCACATTTCAGAGATGCATGATGTCAATCTTTTCTGATTTCATTGAAAAATCCATGGAGGTATTTATGGATGACTTCTCAGTGTTTGGGGAAACATTCCAATTGTGTTTAGTTAACTTGGAGGAGATTTTGGAAAGATGTGAAGAAACTAACTTGGTTTTGAATTGGGAGAAATGTCACTTCATGGTCCAAGAGGGAATTGTTTTGGGTCACAGAATCTCTAAAAAGGGTATTGAGGTTGATAAAGCCAAAGTTGAGGTAATTGAGAAACTCCCTCCTCCAACCAGTATAAAGGGTGTTAGAAGTTTTTTGGGTCATGCAGGCTTCTACAGAAGGTTCATCAAGGACTTCTCTAAGATTTCAAAGCCTTTGTGTCAATTGCTTCAACATGACACTCCTTTTGTCTTTGATGAACCTTGTCAAGAAGCATTTCAAAGGTTGAAGAAAGCACTGGTGATTGCACCAGTGATTGTGGCACCAGATTGGAGCAAGCCATTTGAGCTCATGTGTGATGCTAGTGACTTTGCCATAGGAGCCGTCCTTGGCCAAAGGTATGACAAAATCTTTCTTTCTATTTATTATGCAAGCAAAACACTTGTAGATGCTCAACTGAACTACACTACTACTGAAAAAGAATTATTAGCCGTGGTTTTTGCGTTTGACAAATTTAGATCATACTTAGTTGGCACAAAAGTTATTGTTTTCACTGATCACTCTGCCATTAAGTATTTGATTGCAAAGAAAGATGCAAAACCTAGGCTAATAAGATGGGTTCTCCTCCTCCAAGAATTTGATCTTGAGATTCGTGATAAAAAGGGGGTGGAGAACCAAGTTGCTGACCATTTGTCTAGATTGGAAGGTGATAGTGCAGGTAATCATAGTGGAGAAATCAGGGAAAGTTTCCCGGATGAACAATTGTTAGCTGTGACAGATGCTGATGTTGATGCTGCAGCACCTTGGTATGCTGACATTGTCAATTTTCTGGTCAGCAAGGTAGTGCCATGTGATCTGTCCTCTCAACAGAAAAAGAGATTTTTCCATCTTGTGAAACAATACTTATGGGATGAGCCATTTTTGTACAAAAAGTGCCCGGACCAGTTACTTAGAAGATGTTTGGCTGAAGAAGAGGCACAACAGGTGCTGCAGCACTGTCATGCTGCACCATATGGAGGCCATTTTGGAGGAATGAGAACTGCAGCCAAGGTGCTGCAATCTGGTTACTACTGGCCTACATTGTTTAAGGATTCTCATGAGTTTGTGAAGAAGTGTGACAATTGTCAAAGGACCGGGAATATCTCAAACAAGCATGAAATGCCACTAACCAACATTTTAGAGGTGGAACTCTTTGATGTTTGGGGAATGGATTTCATGGGACCTTTCCCCCTTTCTTTTGGCAATTTATACATACTTGTGGCTGTGGATTACGTATCCAAATGGGTTGAGGCAGTTGCTTTACCCAACAATGATGCTAAGTCTGTCAGCAAGTTCTTGCAAAGAAACATTTTCACAAGGTTCGGAACTCCTAGAGCCATTATCAGTGATGAAGGTTCTCATTTCTGTAACAAGTTAATTGAGAACCTCTTGGTTAAATATGGAGTCAAGCACAAGATTGCAACTGCTTACCACCCTCAAACAAGTGGGCAAGAATAATTATCCAACAGAGAAATAAAAAGGGTGCTTGAGAAGATGGTAGGACCCACAAGAAAGGATTGGGCTAATCATCTTGATGATGCATTGTGGGCCTACAGAACTGCATTCAAGACACCTTTGGGAATGTCTCCATATAGAATCGTGTATGGCAAGGCTTGTCACCTACCCTTGGAGTTGCAACATAAATCATTTTGGGCAATTAAAAAGCTCAATTTCAATCATGAGAAAGCAGGTGCAGCTCGGTTGCTTCAATTGAATGAGTTGGAAGAGATGAGGCACTTTGCCTATGAAAGTGCAGAGTTGTATAAGGCCAAGACTAAGGCTTGGCATGATAAGAAGATTCAAAGAAGAGAGCTAACAGAAGGGGGACAAGTTCTATTGTTCAATTCAAGACTCAAATTGTTCCCTGGGAAGCTCAAATCAAGGTGGTCGGGACCTTTTAAGTTGGTGAAAGTATACCCTCACGCTGCGGTGGATTTGTTTGATGAAGCTACTGGCTCCACATTTAAAGTTAATGGTCAAAGAGTGAAGCAATACTATGGAGAGCCCGTGGTGAGGAACAAAGTCACCACCGAGTTGCAAGATCTCTAACACAGAGCTTAGTCGGACTGAGGACTCTTAAACCAAGCGCTACTGGGAGGCAGCCCAGCGTTCTTAATCTAATTTTAGTTTTTTTGTTTTGTGTTTTCTTTTTGTGCAGGTCTGTTGCTGATGGTGGGTTGTGATTTAGTCTGGGTTGTGGCAGTCTTTTGTGCTATAGCATCTGCTTTGGCATTGATGCTGTAGCATCTGCGCAGCATCCTAATAGTTTAAGTGAGCAGATTCTAAAATTTTCAAGTCTGAGAATTAATGTTGAGGTGGCGCTCAACTGTCTCTTCATCCCGCCAGTTTGTCAGAAAACTTATATCTCACTCAATCAAAATGCTGAAAGAGTCATTTCAAGTCAAAACATCAACTCCCCAAAAATAATATGAACTCCCCCTCACACAACAGTAACCGTCCACTGCCCACTTCAGCGCACCTCCCTATTCAACCAACCTTATCTCTCCACAACCGAAGCCACAGCCACTCAAAAACCACATCGCAGCTTCCGTTTCATCTTGGGAAACCCAGCGACCTTCACCACCGCCCCCATAATCCCTCATAATCCCTCATTCTCTCACACCGCCCCCAACCTCATGCTCCCACCGTCCACAACCTCATTCTCCCCACCATCGAAGTACCACCATCACCGTCGCATCCCTTCGCTGCCTCTCGACCACTCCATCGCACCATCTCGCCCTTAAATCCCCAATCTCGAAATTCCGACCCATCACCTGAAAACCCACTTTGAACCGAACTTCACTGCTCTCCTCTCCGTCGTGATACGTCGTTTCTGTCTGCATTTGGAGAGTGTGGGTTCGGTTGTCTGTGATTGTGAGTGGGTCGGTTGTGGTGTGTGCTGCTGAAGGTCCTGGTTCATCCTTGTTCTGCGCTGCCTCATCTCTAGTTTGTTCATCCTTGTCGCTTGTGTTGTTCTCCAAACAGCAATAACAAGGAAAGTCTCAGCAAGCAAGACTTCAGGGAAGTTTGCTCAAAGACCTCCCCCTAAAGAGCCTGCAAAATCACAGCGTGTAGCAAACGAAGCTCCTAAAACGGTTTCTGGTTCAAGGAAATTTGTGGGTAGGACATTCTTGGCTGAGAGGGGATTTCAGTTAAAGGAAGCACCAGCAGAACTTCTCAGTGCAATTTCTGATATGGGTTGGGACAGATTGGTCAAGCATCCCGTTGCTTACTCGGTGCCCATTGTTCGCGAGTTCTACGCCGGAATTTCGGATGCCGACTCTGAAGGTAAGCCTATAGCTCACTCTATGGTTAGATGTAGAAAGCTATATTTTAATGCAAAAGCTATCAATGATATCCTCGACCTTGATTATAATGGGACTGAATTTGTTAAGAGAGTTGAGGGTGCGGGGTTGAAGGAGATGGAATTAGTAAAAAAGAAACTCACGGTTGAGGGTTGTAAGTGGTTCAAGAAGACCAAAACCGAATTTAAAGTGAAGAAGAGCACTTTGATGGGTGAGGCTAAAGTATGGTATAATTTTGTGAAACATTCTATTTTGCCTACCTCTCACACTGAGACTGTTGATAAAGAGAGGTTGCTCTTGCTTGATCAAATTTTGGAGAGGAAACCGATTGATATTGGCAGATTGATTTCTAGGGAAATTTTAGCATGCAAAGACAGAGACAGAGGCTACTTGTTTTATCCTTGTTTGATAAATGAGCTCTGTGTTAAAGCTGAAGTTGAG
The DNA here is from genome assembly GCA_039519185.1 of Astragalus membranaceus. NCBI lineage: Eukaryota > Viridiplantae > Streptophyta > Magnoliopsida > Fabales > Fabaceae > Astragalus > Astragalus membranaceus. The sequence continues at coordinate 19,809,962 of CM076850.1, read as the reverse complement.
TTGTTCCCTGGTGAAGAGAAGCACCGTCCATTGGGAGCACTGCCAACAGTGGTGCATCTAAAAAAGAGAAGTGCTGCAGCATCAGGTTCTGCGGATAGGCTGCAGCAATTCATTCATCAGCAAAAGGCTGTGTGGCAGTTTCAGAAGGATCAATTTGAGTGGCAACAGAAACTTCTTGGAGCAAATCCAAAGGGTGAGCAGATGTTTGAGCTTCCACAATTTCCTGATTGGGTTTTGGAAGAAGAGTTGGTTGATGAAGAGCAAGAGGAAGAGCTAGAGGAAGAACAAATGGATGGACCCGAAACTTCAAAACCAGAAACGGCTAGGAAAGAAAAGAAAAGCAAAAGGTCTCACAATAAGGGTAAAAAGGTGATAATTTCTGATGAGGAAGAAGAATTTGCAAGAGATGAGGAATGTGAGGAAGAATTGGAAGAGGAAACTGAAAGTCAACATCTTGAAGGTGTCGCAAGCCCCGCATCTCCAACTTCCCAACCACAAACCCATACACCAAAATCAACAACCCAAACGCAATCTTCACCACCAAAGCAATTTACCCCACAATCTCAGCCATCAAAAGACCCAAGCCAAGCCATTGCCACTGATCAGCCCCAGAACTTGCCAGGCACTGTGAGTTCAGAGAAGCAGGCTGCAGCATCTCCTGCAGCACCAGAAAAGCAAAGGATCAGCAAAGAGGTAACACGAAAGAGGTCAGGTGTGCAGCCAACACCTGTGGATGAACCTGATGATTGGATTCCTCCCCCTCCACCAATGCCTACTGATGTGGAGAATCCTAAAGAGGTTGGTCTAAAGAAAGCCAATGCTGCAGTTGATGCTGCAGCACCTGAGGGCATCAGCAAAGATGATGTCAAGGAGCCGGATAAAAAGAAGCTTAAAGTTTATGAGAGCAAAATCAAAAGAAGTGGATCTCGAAGTGTAACACCCCGATAATTTCTAACTTGTAGAAACTACCGAAATGCACTACTGGCATACATCAGAGTGACTTTCCTTTTAAAATATTGAACACATTCTACACTTCGATGAAACTCATCAAACGCACTTACATCTCTGAACATAATATAATCAAAGTCGGTCCTCACATAACTCAAACTAGTGTTCAATACTCAAAACCGAAAGTCTGCGGAAGCGATTTACAACTTCATGACATAAGTCGTACAATCGTATATCTAAGGTACCGAATACAAATATACAGAGATACAAAGGAAACTGAAATACAAAGATACATGACATGACAAAAGGAATGTCGTCAGCAATTCTTCAAGCGTCTCCATAGCCGTGCCTCACGGTCTTCAACTTTCCCTGCTTAACTGAAAAACAACAACAATGGATTGGGTGAGACAACTTGTCTCAGTGAGTTCTATCGAGACCCCTTACTAACTCTCTTGGTTCAATTATGCTTGATTTCATGAATCGTAGCCCTTAAGTCGACTACGGGGGACATACAACGTGTACTCGTGGCCCTTCCAAGCGACACACAAGGCACACACAATGACAATGATTCTTAGCATATCACCGGGTCTTATTTTAAAGATTCCGGCAAACCCGGTCCCCGGCCATTTATACTACCTTAGGGACAACAATGCAGTGGGCCTAGGGGATAAGGCTCATGACTTCCTCTCCCACTAGTACGCTAATCCGTGAACAGGGTCGTCACCCCAGGAATGATGTATATAATATATACCATGAACAATGAGCAGTGAACAGTGAACGATGAGCAATAACCAATGAGCTTACGCTTAACAGTGAACTTGTACTTAACTTAGTCTTGTACTAACATGATCTTATTATTAGGTGATCTCACACGGCTTACTAAGGTTTACTCTTCTAACTTATCCTGATAATAATCCAGCCAGTCCGGCACAATACATCAATCACATTAAGCAATATCCATGGCATAAGCTTATCTCAATCACAATCATAACATGACAATCAAATTCACAACACATTCCATGTACCCGCATTGGGACGTTCATAAAACCATGGACCGCAAGGGCCGTTAATAACAATAAGCATAACCATGACATGAACGATTAACATCAACATGAAACTCGCCTCAATTATACTCACACCCTCACACGAGGTTTACGCTTCGGTTTTTCCATCAATTTAACTTTCAAAACAGGACATTATATAGTATAAATTATATATATAGATAGGTCTTTGAAATAGCTTTAAAACGCATCTGAGAACACCTCAATCGGGTTCCCGGATCAAAAGTTATTGCGAAAACAAGTTCAGGGTATTTTGCTGAAAAACTGCAAAGCGTCGCGACGCGAACTGGATTCCCTCGCGACGCGAAAAATGACAGAAAGTTTTGCGTTGCAAAAATTAAGGGAGGTCGCGACGCGATGGCCACGGGCCGCGACGCGAAATTACACAGAATTTTACCCTAACTTGTGATGCTCATATCTTGAGCTACACAATTCCAAATTCAACCAAATCAGGACCAAATTGACGAGCATTCAGTCTAGTTTCTAAAACAATTGGCCACATAATTTTTGGATACCTATATCATCCCCAGATTCCCAGAAACTGAGCCTATTCTCAAACTGCCCCCAGAATTCTACTTTAACTTGTGATGCTCATATCTTGAGCTACACAAGTCCAAATGCAACCATTCCAAAGCCAAAATGACACACATTCAGTCTAGTTTCTAAAATGGTAAGTTATGTAATTTATCAACCATCAGAACAGTCCCAGTTAGCCTAAATCCGAGCCTACACAGAAAGTGTCTACACAGTGAACTTAGCAACAATTTAAGCATTCAAACAACACCAAATTCAACCATCAATGCACAATGAAACACTGAAAACATGACACATATTTTAACATCATTTCCCTAGTGAGTATAGAACTCACCTAATGTGATGAAAATCACACAATCACGAATCCCTCGGTTGACACGGCGACGAACTCTACGAACGGTCCTCGAATTCGCTCCAAGGTATCACGAACTTTCCTAGGATTCGCTTCTGACTTTGAGACAGCAACCACACAAGATTCTAGCTACTGAAAACTATACCTTGACCCACATGCAACTCTTCTAACCACTTCCAAAGCACTAAGGAAACCCAACTAAGCCATGAAACCTCTATTTCTTCATCAATGGAGGTGTTTGGGTAAGTGGAGCTTGGCTTGTCCTCCAATGGTGATTTTATGGTGGAGGAGGGGGATGATTTCGAAATGGTGATCAATGGAAAGAGAAGGGTGTGCTGATTCTGAATATGCTAATGGATTAAACATGCAAGAGACTTTGAGCAAAACCCCTCTTCTCTTCTTCCCTCTCAAACTCACGCCCTCACCCCATCTCTCTTCTCCATGCCCAGAATTTTTCTCAAATGAAGTGTGGTTCTGTTTTGTTCCAGCTGAATTGGGTTATTATGTAGACTAGGTAAAAATACCACTATGCCCCTCACTTAAACATTTCTTTCCTAATGACTCCTTCACTCCTAATTAATCTAATGTGATGCAATAAATTCAATTAAGCACATCATTTGCATAATAAATCAATCAAGTATATACCAATCCAATTAATTTATTTTAGTTCAAGACAATAGTTCACTCAATATCAATTCACGCCAAAAAAAAATTTAATTAGCGAAAACTGGGGATATTACACGAAGCAGCCAGAGGCTCAAGTCTGGGGTTATCTCTAACTGAACCCTTCTTATATTTTTTTTCTTTTTCTGCTTGTTGTTTTGTTTATGATTTTATGTTGTATTTTGAATAACTGCTTGGTGCTGTAGCATCAGTTCTAGCACCTGGCAGCAGTGTAGTTGTGCTGTGTCTCTCTTATTTTGTGTTGTTTGTGTTGTTGTGTCTTGCTCTCCCCTTAGTGGATGCTTGTTGCAGTGGGGACACTGCAAGGTCTTAGGTTGGGGGGAGGGTCTTTATATGCATTATTGTTAAGTTATTGGAGTCCATGTATGTCAAGTTGTATGACTGTTTAAAAAAAAATTGTTTTAAATGGGCCAAGCTTAATGATGATAATGTGCATGCGAGTGATTAAACTGTGCTTGACTGATTGACTGTGTTGCTGACTGCTCCCACACCTTTACTCTAGGCTTAGGTAGGAGCTTAGTGAGCTAAAAATGATCTGATGCTGAGTTAGTCTGGATTAACTTAGGTTTTTGCCAAGTTTTTACTAAAAACCTAGGGTAGCGTATGAAACTAAGTTTGGGGGTGAATCAGTTGTATTGAGGCTAAACATAAAGGAATAGTAGATCAATGCACTAGGCAAAAAAAAAAAAGAGTTGTAATAAGAAAGAAAAGAGAGAAATAAGCTGCTTCTTCTTGCCAAGTAGGGAGGCTACTCTGTGGGTGACACATTGTAGTTTCAGTCGAAAGGAAGAATTTGTAGTTAGGTTGGTCATGAAGTAGGGAGGGCAAATTGTGGGTGACACACTTTGGTTTCAGTCGAAATAAGTGGCCAACCTGTGAGAAAAGTCAGGATTAAATAAGAGCTAGTGCATTGACAATAGGATCTTAATTGTTTAAAAAAAAAAGTCCTCTATTATGCTTTGAAGCCCCCATCTCTGTGCTTGAATTATTAGACTACCCTTCTTTTTGAAAAATCCTTGGCATAACCAAAAGAAGACCATTCTATCCAAAGCTAGGTGAAATTTTGAAATTTGCTAAGAGCTGAACTGAGTCTATTAGTCACACACTCCCCATTGAGCAGTTAACAACTCAAGAAATCTTGAAAACCATGGTATGTATTGAGTGAGATTCTGAAAGCAAAGCCCATTTAGAGCATATATGAAATTCTGATTTGCAGCAGTTGTGCAACTTGATTATGCATTATTGTTGTGTTGTTTGGTTCTTTGTCAAGTGTCATTGCTTGAGGACAAGCAACGGTTTAAGTTTGGGGGTGTGATAACTCTTATTTATAAGAGTTATTTGTACCTTAGTAGCTTAAATAATTAATTGTCCAAAAGCAATTTGTTTTAATTAATTATTAGAATTAATGGTTTGTAGTTAGTTAGAAAGAAATTCTGGTTTATTCTCCAATGGGCATTTTGGTGCCCTATTTTTGTGTTTTAACATGTGTTCTAGTGTGCTGCAGCATTTAGGTGCTATAGCATTGGTGTGGGCCCTGCATTAGATGAAAGAGACAATGCTGAAGCCATTTCTGCGAAAATAGGGTGTGCCAGGGCATGCTGATGCTGGACCACCAATTTCAGGGGGTGTGCTGTCCTTCTATTAATGACCCATGTCCTTTGGGCCCAAAAGAAGAAAAAGGAATTGGACTTTTAGGGTTTTTCTTGGATCCCACAATCCTAGGAATATAAAAGGCACCCTATCCCTATCCTGGAAAGGGTGCGCAGCTGAGGAGGCAAGATTAGACATAATCTCTCCAAATTTCGTGCTCCTCCATTGTTATTCACAAAAGACAGAAATTCTGCACCTCAGTGCTGCGAGCAGTGCTGCAGCACCACTGATGCTTTGACTCTGCGAGCCAGCAACAAAGAGTCTGTTTTCTTCTCTGTGCTGTCACACTCAGGAGCTGACCAGGTGCTGTTGCATTCTGAAGCTGACCAATGCTGTCACACTCTGGATGCTGAATAGTATATCTCTTTTTGCTACTCTACTCTTTTGTAATTTCAGATTTAAGGCACTAGATTTATCATCTAAGCTTTACTTCATGGATTTGTTGCTCATTATGAGCTAAACCCTTATAGTTGGAATGCTATTAACTATGTAATGGATGTTTGATGATTTAATGTGAATTTGATGTTTTAGTATCTTTAATCCTTGTGTGTTAATATTTCCAAATTTGTTTTAGGAATGGCCAACTAAAATAAATACTTGTTTATGAATATTGAAAGAGTTTATAAACTTACTTCAAGGATTAATATGGATAGTAATTATTAAAGGACACTTTAATAATTCTTGTTAAAACCTAGACATAGGAGAACAAAATCCATAGGGTGAACTTTGGGTGTTTTATTAGAAAAGGGTGAACTTAATTAGAGCTTAGACATAAGTGCTTTTAATGAAACCCATTTGAAAAGTGACTGAAAAGCACGTACATATGCTACTGCACCCAGATGCTACAGCATCAAAGTTAACATTGAAACATTATTTAGAAGTTGCATAGTGAAAGGCATTCCAACTTGTTCCTATTTCGAAATTCCAACAACCATTTACTTATTTACTGTTGATTACAATGATGGTTACAAAACTTTTTGTTGTTTTATTTTTCATCACTAATTTGTTAACCAAATTAAGCATATATTAAACGCCAATCCTCGTGGGAACGAATTTCACTTATCATTCTACTACTTGTTGGACTGTGTATGCTTGCACATTAATTTCCACAACATTTGGCATAGTATCTTACTTCTCGGGAGGTGGTAAATTTGGGATATAGATGGCGTATTGGTGACGGGAAAAATATTATGGTATGGAAAGATCCATGGTTTAAGGGAACAACAAATGCTAGAATTAAATCACCCTTAGTTACCGATTTTGAGAATATGAAAGTGGCTGATTTGATGGATAGATCAAGTGGGGGTAGAATGTTGGTCTCATAAATTCACTAGTTAATCCAAATGAGGCTAATATTATCACATCTATTCCACCGTTGATAGTGAAAACTCTATTACTTGGTGGCGGAGCAAAAACGAGATCTATTCGATTCGATCCGCTTATTATGGTGTCATGGAGTATCTAATTGATAACACTCATTTACAAAAAGAAGGCAATTGGATGGTCATTTGGAAGCTCAATGTCCCGCAAAAAGTTAAGTTGCTAATTTGGAGAGCTATGAGGGGGGTCTTACTGGTGCGCAAAAATATGCACATGAAGATGGTTAACTCTGATGAGGGCTGTCCACTGTGCTCTAGTGTGGAGGAATCTGAATTGCATATTTTTGAATGCCCAAAATTGATGGAAGTTTGGTCTCGGTTGGGTATGGTCACTGAAGTTCAACAAGCGCTAGTAGCAACATCTGCTATCTTGGCCTGCATATTCAGTGCACTAGAGTCATTGCCTAGCACAAACAGAAACCAGTTCTTGATGGTCTGGTGGTGTATATGGAAGTTACGCAACGATAAGGTCTGAGAGAATGCCACTACACATGTTGTTATCGATATTGGGAGAGTGCTTGATTTTATAGCAGATTCGAAATTAAGGAAAATGAGGTCAAATGGTGAAAAGGTACAAAAACAGTCCTTTTCTAATATGATGCATCGTTGGACTAAACCAATTGGTGGTGCTTTTAAATGTAATGTGGATGCTGCTCTCTTCAATCAACAAGCAAAATATGGTATTGGTCTATGTATTAGAGATGACAAGGGTGGGTTTATTAAAGTTAAAGCAATGACCTTCAATGGGGTGTCTCTTCCTCAAGAAGCCGAAGTTGTGGGGCTCCGATGTGCAATTGTTGGTTGAGAGAGTTTGGCGTTCAATCAGTTACCATTGAACTTGATTGTTGATAAGCCCCAATTTAGTGCATTTTTAGAGACACTTTTGAGTCATTTTTAGAGCTATTATTATTATCTAAATAAATAAGTGACTCAAATTGCTATTTATTTTGTAGGAAAGAAGATAGATAAAGAAGTTGTTTCAATGAGTTGTTTGAAGCAAAATAGGAGTGTCATTAGCAAAAGAAGCATGTGGCCCAAGTGTGGAAAAATAAAGTTCAAGTCCAATTCCAAACAAACCTAAACGTGAACAGTAAAAAAGGAAAAAAAAGAGCTTTGAATTAAAGAAAGGAACAGGAGCCGCGGAAGAAAGATAGGAGCCGTACGCCACAAATTGAAAGGATATACAGGGTGAATTAACTTTTGATAATTAAAAAGGTGAAGGCAGCACATTGACGGCACACACGAGAATAAAAGAAAGTAAGGCGCCGCACACAACAGTTTGACAACAACCAGAGGACGGCAACAGTACAGAGAGAGTGAGGAGCAAATTTGGGTACCCGTTCTTGACACCGGGAGAGAGCAAATTTCTCTATTCCGGGTTATTTTAATCTCTGTAATTTATGACTCCTAATTCTATTTTATTGTTTTCGAACACTATGGATAGCTAAATCCTCTTCTAGGGTCTAGGTGAATCTTGTTTGATTAGAGACCTTTTTATGTTTTAATTTATACTTTGAGTCCCTAATTTTTATTCCAATTAATATTATCCTATTGCTTTATCACATAATTAGGATTGACAACCCTTTGCATGTTCATAATCAATTAGTTGATCAGCGACCGTATTGCAATTAGTTGGTGGACCTATAGGATAATTGAGACTATAATTAATGAATGACCAAACTTTAATTTAGTCTTCCAATCATTCAACCTTTTTGTGCCTTATGCTTTCCTTCGATATAAATTCTAGCATGACCAAACTAGGGTTAATTTGGGGAAAAGAATATTAATCGCGAATGACCAAACGGGTTAATAGCTTTAGTAAAGGGATTGGTAATTGAATAAAATAAGGGGATTTGGGTAGAATTAGACATAGAGGAATCGAAACTTGCAAGTGAAACCGTGACCCTAGGCTTCTCTCCATTGGTTAAACTTTACAATTTGAGTTCGTGATTTTTACTTTTTCTTATTTTAGTTTCTACAATCACCAATATTTGTTAGTCTAAATAATAATTAATCTCGAGTAGTTTGGTACTTATTAATTAATCCCTGTGGAGACGATATTTTTTATACTACTTCTGCGATAGAGTACACTTGCTCTAAGTGTGTCTTTGACGCAACAATTGTCTACCGGTGGTAAATAGAATGCAAGGACCTAACAATCTCAATAATGATTTAGGAGCTATTCTTTTCTATTGTCAAACTTTAGTTTCCAATTATCCAAGCTATAAGGTTAGGTTTATTAGGAGAAAATCAAATCTTGTTGTCCATTCTCTTGCGAGGGCGTCGAGCTTATACGTTAGCTCCCATGTTTTTGATTGTATACCAACTTGAATTGAGACTATTGTGTTGTATGAAATGCACTAAGTATTTTGAATTAAAAAAAAAACTTTAGTGGTTTGGTCACAGTGGTGGCCCTCAGCATGGGCAAGAGGGGCACTAATGGAAAAAAGGCTTTTTATATCGGTTAAAATTGACATTTCATATCGGTTCCCGAACCGATGCCGAAAAAGGAGATATAAAAAATAGGGACATTTCATATCCGTTCCTGAACCGTTATGAAAAGTTGTTTTTATATCGGTCGCCCCTAAAACGGATATGAAAAGTCTCATTTTTTAAAAAAAAATAGACTTTTCATATCGGTTCCCATAGAAAACCGATATGAAAAGTCTTTTTTTTTCTTAAAAAAAGAGACTTTTCATATCGGTTTTCTCTGGGAACCGATATGAAAAGTGTCTTTTTAAAAAAAAAAGTGACACCAATGAGAGAACAAATCAAACAGTTATCTTATATAGCTATAACTGGAGTGGAACTCACATTAGCAGGCATATCCATACAAATCTATACAAAAACATGCACCTGGACACGTAAAACTTACACAACACAACAACCAAAAAACAACTAAGCCTAGCCCACAAGGTGAAGATAACTACATGGGACGGGAGACGGGAGGTTTTTAGATAAATGCAACCAAGCTATTATACTACCATGGTAAAACCAACACAACAGCAGCAGAAGAAAAAAAGAAGAAGACATGTCTTTCTTCAGAAGAGATGGTCCTCTCTAGATTCCTCGGGTTGCTCTTTCTTCATTATTGTCCCACGTGACTTCCTTTTGTATTTCTCGGTTGGTCCTTTCTCTTCGAAGAGATGGCTATATTTTTCCATGATCCTCACTTTCTCATCAGCTAAGTCTAACATCTCATAAGCATTTGCCACTTTCTGAATGATTAATTTATCCCGAGGTTTACGATCAAAGGCTTCCAGTCCCTTGAAAAGCTTTTCATAAAAAAAAACATGAAACAAAGGTTAACCGTATGTAAATCAATCTAGTATAAGTGTATATAAACGTTGAACAAAGAGAGAAAAATATTTCCTATAGTAGTACAACTATATGCAACCACTAGTGCAAAAAACGGATTTAAAGTCAGGCGAAAAGGGGATTTAAAGTCAGGCGCTCGCTTGACTTTTATTAAGTCGACTTTGTATGTCAGGAGTTTTAAAGTCAAGCGATAGCCTGACTTCGTAAGTCTGATTTAAAGTCAAGCATTTATTTCGCCTGACTTCGTAAGTCAGTTTTAAAGTCAAGCATTTATTTCGCCTGACTTCGTAAGTCAGTTTTAAAGTCAAGCATTTATTATCGCCTGACTTCGTAAGTCTTATTTAAAGTCAAGCATTTATTCTTGCCTGACTTCGTAAGTATGATTTAAAGTCAAGCATTTTGTTATTGCCTGACTTCGTAACTATGATGGTAAGTCAGGCTTTTGTTTCGCCCGTCTTTAAAAGTTCATTTTTTTTAAAAAAAAAATTATTTGGTAGCCAGCTTATCTAAATAATGACTGCTAAATTACTTTTTTTTTTAAAAAAATCAAACAAATGAAACTTAGAATAAAGAAAGGCAGAAAACAATCAAACATTAACACACTTTTTTTCATTTATAAACTTATATCAATACAATCTTACAACAATATCAAATTATAATATAGTACCTAATGATTGTGCCAAATCTAAAGTATTTAATGAAATCAATTTGTATAGCTAGATACAACCGGTGGCAAAAAAAATACCAGTATGAACTTATATTATAATCTTCCCAGGTAGCTAAGTTCCATGTTTTGACTCAACCTCAGCCCAAAACATGCCATAAACTGGTCTGTGGTCTGAAAACCTCGATTCGCCACGAACGTACGATAATTGATGTAGGCCTTCCCCATTCCTGTTCCTCTTCATCAACATTCAAGGTTTCATGAATGTAAGCCTTCACCGAGACTTTGAGATCAGTAACCTGCAAAATAGAGAACAGAAGAGGAAAGTGAACAACAAATTAAAGGTGAATAATTTATTCACTAAATTATCAAGTGACAAACTTTAAACATAGATGCCAATAAAAGAACTAATAATTGTTATAGCTAAACCAAATGCATTGTCCACTTCATAATTACTAAAACTCAATGCATCCTAAGCGCAGTTATAGCTAAACCAATCAGCAGGACTTATAATCAGAATCTTATGTCAAGAATAAGATGTCTAGTTTGATTATTTTTCACTAGTAGAGTTTATTAGCACCTAAAGAAATGGATGATGATGATGTTAACTAAATGCTTTATTCAGTTCTTAAGCATTAAAAACAAGTGGGATCAAAGCTTAAGCATAAAAAAAGAGAACTCACAGCATCCTTTATCTTGGTTGTAATAACCAGCTTTAACATGAGCAACTTTCAAGCACTGCATCATAACTCATTGAGAAACTCCTTGCCCCCCAGCCTTTTGAATGGGACAAACATCACCATTTGCATTAAGTGTTGCAGTCATGCGACCAGTCATTACAGCAGGACTTATAATCAGAATCTTTTGTCAAGAATAAGATGTCTAGTTTGATTATTTTTCACTAGTAGAGTTTATTAGCACCTAAAGAAATGGATGATGATGTTAACTAAATGCTTTATTCAGTTCTTAAGCATTAAAAGCAAGTGGGATCAAAGCTTAAGCATAAAAAAAGAGAACTCACAGCATCCTTTATCTTGGTTGTAATATCACCAGCTTTAACATGAGCAACTTTCAAGCACTGCATCATAACTCGTTGAAAAACTCCTTGCCCCCCAGCCTTTTGAATGGCACAAACATCACCATTTGCATTAAGTGTTGCAGTCACGCGACCAGTCATTACAGCCTCTTCGTGGTATGTCGGATCCAAGACCTAGAGAGCATCATATAAAATCAGAGAGGACTCTTACCTCATATGTAAGCTAGTAGCCAAGCAAATTTACAATTGAGTAAGAAAGAATAAGAGAACAGAAGCAAAGCTGATTCTCACCCTGCATTGTCCAGTATGTGGATATCAATGCGAATGGCCCAGACAAGCTTGGCAGAAATAATGCAGAGTGGTTCAGTGTCAACGGCTCTGCTTTCCCGTAAGCCACGGTCTATAATGCGTCCTAACTCAACAGCAGTCCTGTAAACTCATTAATGATAGGTTCCCTCCAATCTGTAACAACATTTTTACCATTGAATGGGAATAAGCATCAGTACATAGCATATTCGATTTCTTCTAGATATAAGCCAGTTGCAAACCAAACAATAAACCAACAAGCTGCAACAACAAATACACAGAAGATGCAACAAGTTCATAAAGGCACAAACTGAATCATATTAGAGGAAGTGAACATCATTACACTATCAATATTAAATACAGTATTTGAAGAAGTCTTTCGGAAGTGGCTGAAAAGTGTTGACAACACTATATATGAGTCCAAATACAACAGCAGTTGTAATGCATCTCACTAATAATAATAATAATAATAATAATAATAATAATAATAATAATAATAATAATAATAATTATAATAATAATGACAGCATTTAAACTTAATGCATTAAACTTAAACTTAATGCATCTCACTCATAAACTTAAACTTAAACTTAATGCATCTCACTCATTTAAACTTAATACATAACAACCACACAAATAATGTTCATGCTTCATAGATTCAGTCACAATCCACATGCATGTATAAATCTCAAAACAGAACTAAAAGTGTTTTTAAGAAAAAACCATCTTTTGTGCAAAGAGGAAGGCATAATGCAAAGATCTAATTAACCATTATGAATGAACTGAAATCAGAAAAGTACCTTGAAATCCGAAAAGTACCTTGAAAAGCAAATAACGCGTAGTGAACCATAATGTATACCCAAGCCCTACAACCTCCAATAACTTGGGAAACTGCCATAAGAATGAATCAAAAATTTAAACTGAAGTTTCATTATAGCAACTCAAAATGAGTAATGTGCAAGCAAATGAATAAACATTTTATAGAGATGCAAAATAAAACTCAACTAATTTATTCCAGAAAAATGAAACTGTTTGTATGAGCTCTTATTGTAACAAAATTGTCATTGTTGTTCACAGAATTCCTCTGTTACTTATTTTAAAGCTAGTACATATTCTTCTTCCATTAAAAAATTTCATACAACAGAAATTAAGGAACAGAAAAGAAAAGGTAACAAGAAAGTAAGACAGTGCGTTGGAGGATATACTGACTTTTCAGACTTACAGTAACATCTGTGATAGCTCAAGATGAAACATTAAATACTGAGAAAATACTAAAAGCTAGAGAACTTACTTGCAGAGTATCCAGACACAACTTTCTCAAGAAACATGTCCCTTTTGGTAAACACATGGGAGCCTTAGCCTTAAACTAGATTTTGCAGTGCCTATAATTTGATTGTGTGAAGTTTGTATAACTGTAAAGAGTGTTGTAGAAACAGAGATTTGGAAGCGGACAAGCTGTAACCTGAAGTCAAGACGTGCCTAGATTCCTTCAGTAACACCTAGTAAGTCATAACTCAACTCACCAGAATCAAGAGGATTGCAGTTCAAAGTGGAAAGAGGCATTAACTGAAATACATCATATAAACAACTTCCAGTAAACTTCAGCTATGAAACAAAGAACTTGAATAAACTGTACAATGGTTATATAGAAATAGAAATGGATCGAATTAAGCTAGTGCAACTTAAGTGGAAACAAGAAGGTTCTAATTAAAAAATGGATCAAGTGTAAAAAGGAATCTTTCAGTTAAGCCTTCTTTAATTTTAAAAGTTGTTCAAATCATGGACGTTCTAACCTATATTCTGGTGTATAACAGAGTGATACCAAACATACAATATTAACCCTTATTCATACGAATACTAGACTCTTAATTCTAACAAAACAGGAAACCGAATGGAAACAACTCCTGAGTCCTAAGAGATTATCTGAGATATATTAAAATATCAAAAGACAGTGCTTTCAGTAATCCAGTTTTTCACTAACAAATGACAGTGCTTTTAGTAATCCAGTTGTATGATCAGGTAAAAAGCTTACAGTTTTCCATTCGTAGTAACTATGGTAGCAGTTGTACCATTGATTTGTGTCACCTCACCATCAATCCATGCAATCCCAGGATCCTCAACCAAAACTGTGATCCAACAATGATGTTCACAGGTGTTCCTTGAAACCATCACAAACAAAAGCAAGAAAATTTCAGTAGCTTGATAATAGCTTGACAGAGGGCACACAGCAGCCCCTGTGATTCGACCAAAACCCCTGTGATTCAAGCTTGGTGTTGTCTATAAGATATTTATGTTTATAAGCTCAATAACTGTAGTCATCATTTATATTCCTAAGCTCAAAAACTGCACTATTGTTATATGAAACTATAACATTAGTCAGACGAAGAGAGGAGGAGACGAAGAGGGCGAAGACGAAGAGGATTACCTGAAGCAAGATCTTTAACGGCTGAAGCAAAGGGTTTTCCTTGCTGCTCTTTAACGGCTGAAGCAAAGGGATATGCGATTTTCTTTGTTCAGCCCTCACCATCTATCCATGCAATCTCAGGATTTTCAACCAAACCTGTGATCCAACAATGATGTTCACAGGTGTTCCCTGAAACCATCACAAACAAAAGCAAGAAAATTTCAGTAGCTTGATAATAGCTTGACAGAGGGCACACAGCAGCCTCTGTGATTCGACCAAAACCCCTGTGATTCAAGCTTGGTGTTGTCTATAAGATATTTATGTTTATAAGCTCAATAACGGTAGTCATCATTTATATTCCTAAGCTCAAAAACTGCACTATTCTTATATGAAACTATAACATTATTCAGACGAAGAGGGGAGGAGACGAAGAGGGGGAAGACGAAGAGGATTACCTGAAGCAAGATCTTTAACGGCTGAAGCAAAGGGTTTTCCTTGTGCTCTTTAACGGCTGAAGCAAAGGGATCCGCGATTTTCCTTGTTCAGCCCTAACAATTTGGAAGCAAGAGGTGTTGAAGTGATTAGGGTTTGAGAGTGAAAATCGTAGATGACACCAGCATCTTTTGTCGCTTGGCGCTGAGAGTCATTGAAGTAAGCAGGTACAGTGACAACAACATTCTTCACACTAGACCCAAGGTAGGCCTCTGCAATCTCCCTCATCTTTGTAAGGACCATAGATGAAATTTCCTCAGCAGCAAACTGCTTTTCCTCACCCTTGTAGTTAACCACGATCATTGGCTTGTCAGCGGCACCGGGAATAATCTTGAATGGCCATAGCTTCGTGTCACTCTGAACTGTAGCATCAGAAAATCTCCTTCCAATCAAACGCTTAGCATCTGCCATTATCCACATTCAAATAACAAAAATAAGCAAACAATATTTTTAAATAAGCGAACAATATTATAATGTACAAAAACTATTTCCAATCAAACAACTCTAATACACAGCTTTTGCGTGATAATCTTCATTTCAAATACAAATCCAGATTAATAATACAAGTAAATAACAATTAAGGTGAATACAACAATGTAATAACAATTTAAAAACAACTCTAACTGTTAATTTCAAACACATATGCTAACCAATAATACCAGTAAACAAGAACAAAGGTGAGCAGAACAATGTAGTAATAAATTAAATTATAATATTTAAAAAAGATAATTATAAAATTACAAACTTTTTTTAACCAAATATAAAATAAATAAAACTGTAAATTGTGGATTACAGTAAATCAATGATGAAAATTAACAAGAAACTGAAAATGCAAGGAATTTGTGCATTTTTTTTTATAAAAAAAGCAGTACAATCTTTACAGAAAATAAAACAATAAAGAAATAAATAAAAAATGGTTCGTAATGAGCGAAAGTGATGGATAGAGATCTTACCGAAGACGGTGTTGATAGGGGTCATCGCGACTTGATTCTTGGCGGCATCACCGATCAAACACTCGGAATCGGTGAAAGCGACGTAAGACGGTGTAGTCCGGTTACCTTGGTCGTTGGCGATGATTTCGACACGGTCATGTTGCCAAACTCCGACGCAAGAGTTAGTAGTACCAAGATCGATTCCAGTAGCAGGACCTTCTCCTTTTCCGGCCATCGACTATCAGATCTAGAAATCTAGGTTTTGCTTTGAGTAGCGAAAAGCGGCAGAGAAAGAAAGAATAGAGAGTGGAATGAGTAGTAGGGTTTAGAAATTGCGAAGATATGAATGAGTGAAACCCTAATCACTCCAACACCTCTTTCTGCCATGAACTGGAAATCGTAGATGAGAACAGAGAGGATGAGGAAGAGCTCTTTCTGTGATGGCGAGATAGCGAGATAGCGAGATGTAGTGAGTGGATGATGGCGATGAATCTTCTGCACAAAGGAGTGTTTAGGCGAAACATTTTTTTCGAATGAGAGGGTATGAGAGCGAAGAGTGTTTTGCAAGAGCTGTGTGCGCGAATTAATAAATTTTAGTACTTTAGAAGTCAGGCGTGTCTCGCTTGACTTTAAAACTTTACCTCTTAATTACAAGTTTGCCACCGTGTCTACTTATGTAGTCACACGTCTGATGGCATGACTTTAAAAGTCTAATTTTTTTCCTATTTTTTCACTTTAGAAGTCAGGCGTGTATTCGCGTGACTTTAAAACTCGCGAGTTTTGCCTCTTAACTACAAGTTTGCCACTGCGTCAACATATAAAGTCAGGCATCTGAGCGCCTGACTTTAAATGTCTAATTCTTTTCCTATTTTTGCACTAGTGAACAATCCCCACATCAACTGAGAGAAGCAGAGTAAAGTATGCAATGCAGTTCTAACAATAATTATTGAATAATGTGCTAAGCAATTTTCAAGTTATCCCCAGACAATCAAATTAGTGTAGTTCAACCAAAAGAAGTATATATGTTGCTGCTTTCATGAAGCTTATTATTAAAGTGATTTATGTATGTTTATTATTAACATGTAACAGACTAACAGTAAACAAGCAGTCATATATAGACTATTGAATATAAGGAAAACTTCCAATGAGAGTAAAGTACGTCAACAAGCATATCAAAGAACTTACCTCAAGTATTCCCACATCACCAATCTTGTCTACTATAGTTTTGGATGAACTGAATGACTCAAGTTCAAAGTGCTCAACAACAACTCCACATTCTGTCAACAAAATTTAGATACAATCTTAATTTTATTGCAATGAGTAATCAAAAGAAGGAATAATTATAAATTAAACTTAAAAGTTTGTTTAGCAGAATGAAATAGGTTCTGATTTAATCATTTTAGTGGACAATTTAAAAGTCACCATATTCGACAATTGGAACTTCATTTTCCAACACAAAATGAAATATTTATATATGTAAACATGCTACCTGAATGCCAATACTTCCACAAATTCTGAGTCAACCTGAAAATTGAAAGAACTTGAAACTATTAGGCGTGGAATCACAGAAGTAAACTGATTTATGGTTGCTCAACTAGCCAATTTCATATCTAATCCACATTCATTAGGTATTACAAAGAGATTACTTACTCCTGTTTCTTCTTTGACCTCTCTTACTGCTGCTGCACAAATATCTTCCCCCTGGGGTTGAATAACCAGATTATATACATCCAGTAAATAAACTTTTCAGTAAAACTTGAGCTCTCTCAACCACATGCTACAAACAAATATATAAGTAGTAAAACTTGGAACTGCTTTATAAACCAAAAGACACAATGCAAGGGAAGCAGGGGCTACAATTGAATATTCTAGGCAGCAGCAGCAGCAAGAAATGATAAAAGATTATCGAAATCATTAATCATTATTAAAGGAACTAAGGGAATGAAAACAAGAACTCAATAATATTAGAAAAAACTTTCACTTCTCAATAACAACAGTTAGAAGGTATTTCAAAAATAAAATAAAGCTATTAGAGGCCTATGTAATATACTCAGTGAACAGAAACATGCCATCAGCATAATGAATCAAAATTACCCCAAAAAGAAAAGGAAAATCAAAACTTTTTTGTCAAACATGAAACACTCGGTGAACAGAAACATGCCATCAGCATAATGAATCAAAATTACCCCAAAAACGAAAAGGAAAATAAAAAAAAACTTACCTAGTGACATACAAATTTAACTTCTTGCCTCATGTAATATAGGCCTGTGGGGTTTTGGAGCTGCAAATAAATTAGAAATAATAACATTAGACTGATATTGGAAAATTAAATTAAAAAAAAAACTAATTCCTAGAGCCTCCGCCCCCCAATATCTTCAAAATCAATAAACCTCTGGACCATATATCCTAATCTGATAGCAGCAGTATTACAGAAATGGCCTATTTGGACCGCATGGCAACAAAATCTTAAAGCTATGGAAGGATCTGCTTGCTAATAAAAATAGTGAAAAGAAATTTACCATTTGGATTTCCTTGCTCATAGAATGATCTTAGAAGAAGGACAGCTTCTGATGCCATTATACCTCCAGCACATTTGAAACCCCTGGCAGGTTGACCGTGGAACTTCAATGTTAATTAGAAGAAAAATAAGAATTGCCTATATACAAACATTAGTGGAAAGATATAAGAAAGAACCACACAGAAGGAGAAAGTGCTAATGAAACCCTCTGAATAGAAAGTGTTATTCTCAAAATCAATATCAAGAACAACACAGAAGGAGGAATCAAAGGCAGAACCGACAACAACAACAACAACAACAACAAAATCACACTTCGAAAAGATAAAAAATCAGACCAGAGGGAAATAGAGGACTCGAACCAGAAGCAAAGCGACAAAGTAGCAGTGAACCGGCAACGAACGACGACGAAGCCGTGAACGGCAACGACGAAGCCGTGAACGGCAACGACGAAGCCGTGAACGGCAACGACGAAGCGGTGAATGGCGGCGGCGAATGGATGAACTGTGAAGGCTGAAGGCGAGGGTTGAAGGAGAGGGTTGAAGGCGAGGGAAACGGCTCGAGGGTTTGGAGGATCTAACATAGCGATTGAAGGGTTTTTTCAAGCCATCGCCTCCTTCGTTCTTTTCAAGCGATTGAAGGGTTGAACAGAGAGAGAGATTCTAGGGTTTTTTCAAGCGAGAGTGATACTGAGAGTGAGGACGGTGGGAGTGATACTGAGGAAAGACACGGGAGAGTGAGAGGGAGCCAACGTGAAGAGGTGCGTAAAAGCCTAATTTTTTTGGTTTCTATAACGGGTGGTTTTGTGACCCGTTATGGAAGCCAAAATTTTTAGACTTTCTATAACGGTTATGCAAGGGAACCGATATGAAAGATGGTTTTTCCACTTTCTATATCGGTTCCAGTGGCAACCGATATAAAAATTGTAATTTTAATTACAAAACTGCCACCGCGTCACTTTTAATATCAGGCCGTTTTTAACCGATATAAAT
This sequence comes from Astragalus membranaceus, assembly GCA_039519185.1. Classification (NCBI taxonomy): domain Eukaryota; kingdom Viridiplantae; phylum Streptophyta; class Magnoliopsida; order Fabales; family Fabaceae; genus Astragalus; species Astragalus membranaceus. Next base: position 19,790,695 of record CM076850.1, on the reverse strand, counting down.
GACCGTTATAAAATGCATTTTTTCCACTAGTGGGGAGACCGCCCAGGGCCTATATTTAAGAGGGCATTAATTTTTTTTTAGTAGTATGTTTGAATATTTTGAGGACATAATTTTTTCCTTAATAGTATGCATAAATATTTAGAGGAGTGCCATTGTTTGAGTATTATGTGTGTGTGCATATATATATATATATATATATATATATATATATATATATATATATATATATATATATATATATATATATATATAACACTAAATAAACACATGTAACTAAATAATTTGTTTAAGCTAATAAGTGATATTTCGATTTCCTTTATGAGTTAAAACCTTAAATTTTTATTTATTTTTCACTCTTTCATTTCTGTATATAGTCTCTTTGTCACTTTGATATTATTTAAACTTTTTATTCTCTCTAATATCTTTGTGCGTACTGTTTTGGATCAATAATCCAAAAATGTCTAGCTATGGAAGGTTTTGTCGGCCGATTAAGCTCTTTTTTCTTTGTCTCACTCTCTTAAGACGAGTTTTTGTAAATTGAAATTGCTACACCGATTGATCAGTGCGTTTTAACAAATCTTTTATGGCTTTGTATTTTGAGGTTTTAAAGGCTCCTCAAGCCTAATTCTTGTTTGTTAGCATGTTTCTAAACTTGGGGTCTTAATTGAGCGTTAATGTAATTCTTTGATTAATTTTCGAATTTACTTGCATATTGACCCTCACTCTCCTTAGAGCTCTCGTTGACATCATCCTCACCTTGTAACACACCTTCTTCCACAAGCTTTTCTTTTTCAGTGTTGGCAAGAGCCTTGACCAAGTGGTCATCTTGCTTGTGAAAGTTTTTTTGAATAACAGAATCAAGAGACACCACAAAAGAACACCCCTCAGTTCCTGCATCTGGGGACTTGAGAGCATTCATCACATTAAACTTAATCTCTTGATCATTGACTCTCATAGTCAGTTCTCCCTTCTGGACATCAATCAAAGTCTGGGCAGTAGCTACAAATGGTCTCCCAAGAATGATAGGAACCTCCTTATCTGCATCAAAATCAAGAACAACAAAATCCACAGGAAAAACAAATTTGTCAACCTTAATAAGCACATCCTCTATTATCCCCTCAGGATAGGCTATGGACTTATCTGCTAACTGAAGGGTAACAGTGGTAGGTGTTGACTCTCAATCATATGATGTAAGTTATGCATTTTTAGGACCAATTGTTCAGGTTTTTCATTGTATCACAGTCATTATCTGGGGATTTAGTCTAGTTTTAGATAATTGTAGTAGGAAGTTCATTTGTAAGTAATTCCTTCACTTTTGGAGCTAAATTGGACTTGAAGACCTCTAATTGGTTGTGGCATCATTCGGCGAACCAGACACTTGCCCGGAAATGCAGCAAAATAGAGGGATTTGATTTCTGTTCAATATCGCGTCACGACCAGGAGGGTTAGCGACGCGACCAGGAGGTGTTTTGCGAAGCCAAATGTTTCTGTCCTATATCGCGACGCGACGCGCACGGGCCGCGTCGCGATGGTGCGTGAAAATTAGGGTTTTTAAAGCAGTTTCAGCAATTTTTCAAGGGGACTTCGTCTTGGGATCTGAGCCATATTTTGGAGCAGCTGGAGGGTGCGATTTTGGGGCCTTCTCACCACTTGGGAACAAGGTATTGAAGGTTCTAATGTCTTCCTTTATGTTTGTTTTCTATTTTATGTTGGTTTCTACTCTTAGGATGGATTGTAACTAATTTGCTTAGATTAGGGAGAGATGAATCTCCGAACCCTATCATGTGAACCATCGTTCTAATCAATTCAGTTGTTATTCGATTTACTTTGTCTAAATACCTATGTTCTTAATGCTTTTCAATTACATATGATAATTGTGATGATCCAGGCTAGTGATTGCATAGGAATATGAATTAGTAGTTGGAAATTGGGTAGTTAGATCACATGCTAGTAATCATCATAGGAATATGTGGTAGCTTATGTGAATTCATTAAAATTCTTAATCTTAATGCGTTACCCTCTGGCATGACTCACCTAAGGAATTAGGGTAACTCTTACGGTAATAGGGGTCTTGAGGCAAGGAATTGCCCTTGACCTTAATTAGTGAATTGAATCTAGAAATTGAATAATTAACTTGAATTGGCTAAGGTTCATGTGATAGGCGAGGTGAGAGGATTCGATCCCTAGTCGTTTTTCTCGTATTCTTAAATCACGTTTGTGTACTGTTACTGATTACTCCAATTACCAAAATCTTTACAATCTAAGAATTTACAACTTTGCTATTGTTTTCAACATGCAATCCCTGTGGATCGACCGGTTCTTACCGACATTTTATTACTTGCGACGACATTTGGTACACTTGCCAAAGTCTTAACAGTAGGCCTCACAGTACCAATACCAAGTTGTTTAAATATGGGTTTGGGCATAAAATTGATGCTTACCCCCCAAATCACATAGTGCACGGCTAGAATAAGATTTACCCATAGAACATGGTATTGTGAAACTGCCAGGATCCTTCAATTTCCTTGGGATCTTGTTCTGCATGATCATGGTGCATTCTCTAGTCATTGCTACTGTCTCAAACTCTCCTAATCTCTTCCTCTTGGTGAGCACTTCCTTCATAAATTTTGCATAGTTGGGAATTTGTTGAAGTGCTTCCAGCAAGGGAACATTGATGCGGAGTTGTTTCAGCACATCCAAGAATTTACCAAATTGCTTGCTCTCATGAACCTGGTTCAACCTTTGTGGAAAAGGAGGAGGAGGGTATTCTGGAACAAGCTTAGTTGGTGGCACATGTGCAGGATCAGGCGCTATAGAAGTAGGTGCTATAGCATCAGAAGTATTTTTTTTCTTTTTCTTTTCTACCATCACTTGTTACAGTAGATGGCCCTTGCAAATCTTGACCACTTCTTAACGAAATAGCCTTAACATGCTCCTTCCCTGCTGCATGAGAAGTTGAAGCTTCAGTAGTGGGAGGTAATGATCCACTAGGCCTTTGGGTGAGAATAGAGGCTATCTGCCCAACTTGGGTCTCCAAATTCTTTATAGAAGTTTCATGAGTTTGCAAGGTTGTCTTACAATCACTCATGAAGGCTTTCAATAGAGTTTCCATAGAGTTCTCCAAAGCTGGGGCAGGTTGTCTTTGATGGTTCTGATAAGGAACCCTGGTGGCACAGCAGGTGTATTTGAATTTGTTGCTGCAGCATTTTTACCACCCCATCAGAAGTTAGGGTGATTCAGCCAGCCAGAATTATAAGTATTTGAATAGGGATTGTTATTCTTGTTGAATACCACATGATTAATAGAGACAGGATTGGCTTGACATTCTTCATAAAGATGGCCTCCTCCACAGTATACACAGCTAGTTGAACCTGGAGGAGCTTATTCAATGGCAGCCATAGTTGGTTCTGCTACTGCTGTAGTGGCAGACGCTTTAGCGTTGGAGGTGTTCATGTTTTTAATCAAGTTGGTGAGAGAGGCCACTTGTGCTTATAGAGCTGAGACTTCACTGATTTCATGGACTCCAGCTACCTTTTTCTATGGAGTTAGCCTTTTTGTTGGCCATTGGTAGCTGTTTGTTGCAATGTTGTCTATTAATTCACAAGCTTCATTGTAGGAGGTCTTCAGTAACACACCCCCAGAAGAAGCATCAAGCATAAGTCCGGTACTTGGGTCCAATCCATTATAGAAGGTCTCCATTTGAATGATAATTGGTATGCCATGATGTGGACATCTCCTAATCAACTCCTTCCATCTTTCCCATGCTTCAAACAGTGATTCAGATTCTTTTTGTTTGAATGCAGTAACTTTATTACTCATTCTTGCATTTTTACTAGGTGGAAAATATTTTGCCAAGAATTTTTCAGTCATTTCATTCCAAGTGTGGATAGAGTTAGGCTCTAGAGAAGTTAACCAGGCCTTCGCTCTATCCTTCAAGGAATAAGGAAAAAGTTTTAGCCTAAATGCATCATCACTAACTCCTGGAATGATAAAGTTACTGCAAACCTCCAAAAATTGCTTTAAGTGTAAATATGGGTCTTCTTGGGGAGAACCACCAAACTGACCTACTGTTTGGAGCATTTGGAACATCATGGGTTTGAATTCAAAATGAGTTGTTTGAAGAACAGGCCTAACTATGCTTGTCTCCATGGTTTGGGGATCTAACAAAGCATAGTCCCTCATAGGTCTGTCCCTATCATTTACCATGTCTACAGGACCTTGGTTGATGAATTGTTGTCTGTACCAGTCTTCTGGATCATGTATTGTGACAGAATGAGTGATTGGACCTCTACCTCCATGGATTGGACCACCACCAGGGTCAGATCTAGCACCTCTTGTACTACGGCCACCTCTGGAATTTGATCTTCCACCAATTGTACCTCTACCATAACCATTATGTTCTGACATGGTAGGCCTCAATTGTTGTAATCTCTGAACTTGTCTTAACCTTCTGAATCTTCTTTCAGGTTCTGGATCCAACTCAAATTCTGGTGGTTGGGACCTGGGCATGCGATATAGAACCTAATGTTGTAACACCAAGAAAGAACACACCAGCGTAAAATCTTCACTAATATTGCTAAAAACTTAAACAATAAAAATTAAATGCAATCCCCGGCAACGGTGCCAAAAACTTGTTGTGCGAAAAGTAGTTGTGCAAGTGTACACAATCGCAACAAGTAATATAATGATAAAGTAAGGATCGTACCCACAGGGATTGATGTTAATTTATAAGTTTAAGTAGTTAACAAGCTAGTGAAACAAACAAAATAGTAACAACAATGTTTATATGCATAAAAAGTAAAGGTGTTGTATGAAAACAGTAATGAAAGTTTAAGAGTTGATAAAGTGAGTTGGACTGCTCTTTGCTAAGTAATTTCTCAGTAGTGAAGCACTATAACGTTAGACGCTATAGCGTTAAGTGCTGTAGCATATGATTTTGTGTCTTTCGGTCACTGACGCCAGGGTTTTGTTACAAGACTCCTATGTCAAGGTTCTAAATAAGTCCACCCCTGTATAATGAAGAACCCACAGTATTCACCTTATGAACTATTGCTCCCCTATGTCTAGAGTTAAGCATAAGTTGTCTAAATGTCTTTAAACAACCTTACATTCATATCAATCTTTGAGTTAGAATCGTAGACCATGTCTGTACCTACGAATGTACCCATTTCAGTTGGCCAATCCCAAAATGAGTTTGAAAGCATTAAAGCACAAAGATTGAAACACAAACATCATAACGTTATATTAACAATACTAAAGAGTCATTAAAAGCTTAAAAAAATCCAACTACTAAGTGTTTAGCTCATGATGAGCATCATCAACACAATACAAACCAAAATGTTCATAGTACCGAAAATGAAAAGAGGAGGCACGGTTGCAAAAGATACACGACGTAGGCTCCTTCTAATAAGATGGGTAGATGACGCTACAGCACAGCTACACAGCGTTGGAAATGATGATCTTCTCTTGAAAAATGAAATCTTGAAGTGAAGGATTAATGGAGGAAAGTGTGTCAAGTTTTTCTCTCCAAAAACTCTCCTCACTTTGGAAATCTATGTTGTGAGGAAGAAGAAGTGAGATATCTTTGTTTATTCTCCATAAAGTAGCTTTCCAAAAAGTAGATGTGACATATCTTACCAACTAAAGTGATCTTCCAACAATAAGTGGACAAGTGTCCACACTAGCCAATAAAAAGCATCCGCACCGTCCTAGGCACAGGGAAGTCAGACTTTGACTTGACATAAAGTGTGAGGCTCCAAAATGTAACTTTTCTTTTTGATGTCCAGCTGGCCCACCGTCATATAGCGCTATAGCGCTTAACGCTGTAACACTGAACAAAGGCATTAAAATTCTCACAAAGGCACCAAATGTGCCAAATGATAACAAATTAGCTTCTAACCATTCTTTTCTCTAAATAAAGCATGAATATTACTTGAGAACTTACATTAATTTAAGTAATAAGAGCATAAATAACTCATATAAATATGAGTTATCAAACCCCTTTTTGCCTATTTATCCCATTTTTTGTTTTAGAGCTCATTACCAGCCTAAAAGTGAAAAAACAATGATTTCACCCAATCTTAGGGAATGAAGGAGCTTTGAATTGAAAATCGTGTGATCAATATGTGTGGGTGTATTCAAATTGTCCCAAACTGTCTCAAGTTGTTGGTTGTGGGTTGTGCTTTTTTTCTTGATGGAAGATTCGGCAAGTACATATACAAAAAAATGAAAAAAAATCAAAAAGAAAAAAAGAGGGAAAAATAAAAGAAAGAAAAAAGAGAGTATCTTCTTGTCTTTTTGGTTTCAAGAAGAATGAAAGTTGTGTCAAGGAATTTGTGAAAGAAGAAATGTGCAAAGTAGAGAACTGGAAATTCATCACACTTGGTTGAGTTGAAATATCTCTCTTGCTAATTACTTTACAATTGATATTAATTGCTTCTTTGTCCTTTTTGATATTATAGTCTATAGTTCCCCTTAGGATTATCTCACGTTGACTTTGACCCCATAACAAATAAAGACCTTTTGATCTTGTGTGCATGTGTCTAAAGTGTGGATGTTAGAAGCTTGTCAAGCCTATGGTAGTGTTAGCTCTCATTGATGTGCTTTGAGTGTAAACACACGCCTAAACACTTGAGAGACTGAGAGCACTTTATATATATATATATATATATATATATATATATATATATATATATATATATATATATATATATATATACACACACACACACACACACACTGTAACACCCTAAAATAATTTAATTAAGTAATTGATTAAATTATTTAAAGTGTTACACTATTTTATTTTTATTATGTGATGATATGGTATTTTATTTTAATTGAAGGGGATGGCGTTGGTAATACCGGAATTTCAAGTGACGGCCCAAGAGGCCCAAGCCCGTTGGCTTAGGCGCTCTTTAGACACTAGGGGTCTAGGTCGCGCCCCACTAGTGTCAAAGGAAAGAAAGAAAATCGAAATAGAGAGGAAAAGAAAGAAAGTCGAAGAGAGGAGAAGAGAAGGAAGGGCGATTTCAAGCTTGGAGTTAGGGTTTGTGCGCCTTGCTCCTAGGTAAGGGTTCTTAATCTTCTATGATTCGATTTCCTTTCTCTATCAATTGCTTAGGTTTCGAATTTCCCTAACCCTTTCTATTTTGATCAATTCGCAATGCTCCTAGGGAAAGAGAGAAAGGGCGTGATTGTGTGAAAAGGAGGAGCTTCTTGATTTCGGTGATTTGTCGGTGCTTCGGTGGAAAAGGCTCTAGCTCGTCATAATCAAGGTTAGGGGAGTCTCACTCTATAATAGAGAATATAATAGGTTGTATGTAAACCATAGGACCCCACTTGACACTACTTGCTAATTGTTAGAATTGTTTAGGTTAGTTGGAATTGATAATTAGTGTGATTGATTTGATTTCCCTATGCTAAGGTTTGGATTTCATGTGTTAATTTTGTGCTTTGAAGTGTTCTTGATTTATATATGTGAGATTGGATGTTGCTGGAAAAAGTGCAGTGTGATTTGTGATTGTTGTGGTATTTTGAGTTTTGGAAAAATAATTGAGAATTGGTGTTTGGTTGTGATGGGGCGCCTGGGCGCCAAGTGCTGGGGGGGGGGGGGGGGGGGAATTGGCGCACTGGGCGCTGTTTACTGTTGCTGGGCGTGTGTGTGTTCTGGGCAGGGCGCCTGTGTTGCTGCCCTGTGGCGCCTGGGGAGGCGCCAAGTTGCTGTCTATGCTTAGGCAAGGCGCATAAATCATGTTTTTGGGCAAACTCATTTTCTGAGCATATTTTACCGAGCCAAACTTTGTATTGACCTGACCAAATGTTATTTAAAACACTTTGGCTAAAGAATTTCTGGATTTTCACTTGTGGTTCTGAAATTGTCCGGTTGGGCATCATTTTGACTTGTTTTAGGGGTGCCTTGTGCACACATCATTTTCTGAGCATATTTTACCGAGCCAAACTTTGTATTGACCTGACCAAATGTTATTTAAAACACTTTGGCTAAAGAATTTCTGGATTTTCACTTGTGGTTCTGAAATTGTCCGGTTGGGCATCATTTTGACTTGTTTTAGGGGTGCCTTGTGCACACATCATTTTCTGAGCATATTTTACCGAGCCAAACTTTGTATTGACCTGACCAAATGTTATTTAAAACACTTTGGCTAAAGAATTTCTGGATTTTCACTTGTGGTTTTGAAATTGTCCGGTTGGACATCATTTTGACTTGTTTTAGGGGTGCCTTGTGCACACATCATGTTCTGAGCATATTTTACCGAGCCAAACTTTGTATTCACCTGACAAAATCATATTTTAAGTGTTTTGGCTAGAGAATTTCCAGATTTGCACTTGTGGTTTGAAAGTTGTCCTATTGGGCATCATTTTGACTTGTTTTGGGGGTGCCTTGTGCACACATCATGTTCTGAGCATATTTTACTTAGCCAATTTCTGTATTCACGTGACCAAATCCCATTTTGAACATTTTGGCTAGAGCGGTTTCAATTTTTAAGGTGGTCTACTATGTTTGTGCGTTTGGGTGTGGTGTGGGCGCCAAGTGTGGCCGCCTAGGGCGCCTAGTGGGGCGCCCGTGACTTGTGTTTGAGTTTCGGGTCTAATGGTGCTAGATTGGTCCCTAAGTGTTATCCTAGTCCTAGGGACGTGATTGTGAGGAGAAAATAATGAGTTGGTTGGTGATGAGGCCATGGGGGCTAAAACTAAGATTAATTAAAGATGTGATATAGGATACATGGACCGTGTTGTTAATAATTATGATTGTGGTTTTGTCATGGAGTCTCATGCATACATAAGGCTGCGGTCTGAGTTGTTAATTATGATAATAAGGCTGCGGTCTGAGTTCTAAATTGAAATGATAAGGCTGCGGTCTGAGTTGATAATATGATGATAAGGCTGCGGTCTGGGAAAATGGTACCACATGCATAACTGTATTGCATACATCCTCATGATAAGCATGCTAGTTGGTGATTGTATAGACTATGCTACTGTGTGACTGTGTGAGTGTGATGCTATGATGTAATATACTTCTTATTATAATCTTTATTATGTAGTTGAGACTCACCCTTCTGTTGTTGTTTACCACAGGTAGTCCTGAGTGAAGGCTTACTCCTTTCACTCCCGAGTCGGTCTGCTCTGATACGTGACACCTAGGGGGTTGGCTTAGGATTTCTAATGATATTTAATTGTTGTTGATTTTCGTGTGCATTGACTTAATGTTTCCGATGAGGCCGTTGTTTGGCATTTTGAGTTTACGTTATTTTTCCGCTGCGAGTCGTTCAAATTATTATGCGTGGATTTTGTTGGTAAAATCAAGAGTACCTTAATTTATTAAATGGTGTTGCGTATTGTGAATGGTTACATCAAGTACGTGTGTAGCATTCCATTCAAAAAGAAATTTTGAAACTCTGATCTCTATGGAAATTAGCCGGGTAGAATGGGGTGTTACACACACTATGAGGATTGATCATGTATGATCCATTCTTTGGTTACTCTATCTTTTTGTTTTCCTTGATTTCAATTTAGTATTATCCATGATTGTCATGCTCCTTGAAGCCTAGGAAAAACATCTCTCTTATGACTTTTCATTCTTTGGATTCATTCGAACATCATTTGTTGTCTTTGTGTCTTGTGTTTAGTTTTTCTCGGAGTGCAAAAACTTATGTGTGGGAGAATTTGATAAGTGCGTTTTAGAACATCTTTTATGGATTTGTACTTTGAGGTTTTAAAGGCTCTTCAGTCCTAATTCTTGATTGTTAGCATGTTTCTAAACTTTGGGTCTCAATTCAGCGTTAATGTAAGTCTTTGATTAATTTTTGGATTTATTTGCATATTGACCCTTATTCACTTTGCAGGCCATAACTTCAGATGTGTTTATCCGATTTAGGCGTGCTAGCATGCGTTGGAACTTGAAAAGCTATGGAGTAGAGATACAATTCTTGTGTTGATCACGGAGCCTATTTCAAGTGTCTTGGAAGCCAAAACCGCGAATTTCTTAAGCAGTACAGTTAATTATAGGTTTTGGGTAACTTAATCATTCTTGTTGGGCTTTTGTTCAAAGCCTGTTTTGCTTAATTAGGTTTATTCCTTAGGAGTACAAATAGGGCTGTTAGTGGCCAGAGCATTGACCTAGTTTATGCTTATTATTTCAAAATACATTTTTGTTCCCTAGTCTCATGGAAGCGTAAAACCCTAGATCAATCCATTAGTGAAAGGTGTTTTGTGTAAGGATTTTGAGGTTTTGTTTTTAATGTTATTTCATTTTTAGATTTAATTCTTTCTCTATCATTTCCATCTCAGTAATTCTTGTTGCAAATTTCAGTTTTGTGTTTTGCTTAATTACTCAATTTCGGTTTTGCATTTGGGATTTCGGTTTTATGTATGACGCTTGATTATATGTGATTCTGTTTTGCAACTTATAGTCATTCAAAATATTTTATCGCTTGATTAATCTAATTCAATAGAAATTGATAGAGGATTTATTAAATTCGGTTATCATATTTATCGTGTTCAGTGGCGCTTGTTCACATTTACAACTAATTGAACACTCTATTTTGACCCTTGTTTAATTCAGAGGGAATTTGTATAAAATTATTGACGCTTGTTTGGTTAGTTCATGATCAATCAAGAATTGAAATCTTGATTGAGTATTTATTTTAGAACCTATGATGAAACAGGTTTCTCCAAAAAAAAAACCTCTGTTATTATTTTTTCGTTTTTCCTATTTTCGGTAATCTTAAAATTAGAGATCCTTGTGAGACGACCAAAGTTAGCTGCCTTGTTACTATACTCTTTGTTTTTCATCTATTTTGACCCGCGTACGACCGCTGATCAGTGATCTATTACAATATAAATTATAAAGTCTTACTTTGATTTCTATTGAAACACGACTAAAAAAATTGGTTTTAGAGAGGGATTTTTGAGACGGATATTTATCCCTCACTATTAGCGAGGGATTTAGTTACGGAAATCCAAATCCACATCAACTTTTGGCCGGAACATGTTTGCGACGAAGTTAGTGACGGAAAATATCCCTCTCTAAATTTTCGTAACAAAATCCCTCACTAAATGACTAAAGGACGATTAGAGACGGAATTTTGCGAGAGAAATCCTTCCTCACTAAAATGGGTCGTCACTAAATCCCTCACTAATATAGATTCCTCGCTAAATCCCTCACTAACAAATTTTTTTCTTTTCATTCCCCGACAACATAAACCCCGAAAATTTCATTATTCCCCGCGCGACCTTAATTGTAACGCCCTAAAATTTAATTAATTATTTAATTGAATTGTTTGGGAATTTAATTGGTAGAAAAATAATATAATAATAATAATGCTAGTATATGTGGACCTATTGTTGGGGTTGGGATTATTAAAATGAGAAGCATTAGTGAGGCCCATGATTAAGTCGCATAAGCTAAGGAAAAGCCCATAGGACTAAATGAGCATATAAGGGATTAGGTTAGGGTTTTGCTCATTTAGAAGGATCAAAAAAAGAGAATTGGAGAGAAGAGAAGAGAGAAGAGGCGCGGCGAAGAGGAGAGACAGCTAGGGCAAGGCTTCGAGTTCTCCAAAGGCTAAGGTAAGGGTGGGGTTCTATCTCTATAATTGGGTGTATGAAGGGCTCTATGTAGAAAGGTTAATGGAACCCTATGTGTGATTAAGTTAGAAGACCCTAGTTGTAGGTATTGAATTTTTATATGATGATTGAACAAGATTGATGATGATTGAACATGATTGATGATGATTGAACATGATTGATGATGATTGAACGTGCTTGATGATGTTTTGGAATCGAAATTCTAGTCATGGGCGCCATGGGCGCCGTTTTTGATGTTGCTGTCTGGGCGCCATTGGCGCCGTCCCTGTCTATGTCGCTGGGCGCCCTCCTGGGCGTCGTTCTGTGCGTGTGTTGTGGTCTGGGCGCCATGGGCGCTGTTCCTGAAAATGTTGTTGGGTGCCAAGGGCGCCACCCTGTTGTGTTGTGTTGCGGTCATGCAGGTACCTGGCGCATAGGGCGCCAAGGGCGCCTAATCCTGGCTGCCCGTTGTTGTTGTCCTGGGCGCCATGGGCGCCGGTTGATGTTTTCTTGGCGCAAGGGCGCCAAGGGCGCCAAGTCTTGGCTGCCCGATTTTGAGGTTGCTGCGTTTTCCTGGCGCCAAGGGCGCCAAGTATTGACTGCCCGATTGCGATGTTGCTGTGTCTCCTGGCGCATCGGCGCCAAGGGCGCCAAGATTTGGCTGCCCGGTTGCTGTTGTTGCGTGCTGTGTCTGGCACAGGGGCGCCATGGACGCCAAAATTAGGCTGCCTCGTGCTGTGTCTGGCGCAGCCTAAATCAGGCTGCCTTGTGCTGTGTTGCGTTGCTGGGCGCCATGGGCGCCAGTTTGGCTGCCCGTTGTGCTGCTGGGCACCAGTTTGGCTGCCAATTGTGTTGCTTGGCGCAGTGGGCGCCAAGGGCGCCAAGTGTGGCTGCCCAAGGGTAAATTTCACGATCGTTGTTTAAAATGATGTTGAATATGTGATTAGGCCCAAAGTTGCCAAAATGTTGAAAGTTGCTAAAATATTGCGATGTTGCCAAAATGTTGAAAGTTGCTAAAATATTGCGATGTTGCCAAAATGTTGAAAATTGCTAAGTTGTAAATTGTTGACGACGAAGGTTGTACGAAGACGAATTTGCCTCTATTCATTGGCAGGTGATGTGTTGTAGGCCTACGGCCAATGTTGCTTTCCGATGTTGTTGCGTTGCTATGTAACCGTTGTTATTTGTTTGTGCATTTACATAGCGTCGCATGCATAGCATATTTTTACGACGGAGCTATGCTCAAACCACGATGGCCTGGATTGGCAAACCACGACGACGATGTTGCGATGTTGATGCCCCTATTTACGGGCTTGAATTATGGTACCACATGCATTATAGTGCGGTGGCCCTGAGTTGAGTCACATTTCGCATTATGTGCATACTTATGTGATTGAGATGATTTTGACTGCTGTTAAGTGATGAATTGACCTGAATTATATATTGTTTTTCATGTATCCGATTATATAGTGCGTTATCTCACCCCTTCTGTTTGAATGTTACCTCAAATGTTGGTAACGTGCAGGAAATCCCGAATGAAGGCAGTTCACCTTCGTTTGATCGAGTCGATGTCGTCGCTCTGATATGTAACACTCGGGGGGAATGAACATGCGTTTTAATACTGTTTGCCTTGTTATTTCGTTGTTGGAGCTTTAAGCTGTTATGTTGTTATTTTGATGTTTTCTGAGCTGTCTTGAGTTGTTAAGACGCAACGATTATTTAATTTGACTTGTTGTGAATCCGCTGCGTAGTTTTTAAAGATGAATTATTTCTGAGGACTAAAATGGTTGTTTTATCGGTTCATCCAAACGTGTTATATAACTGTTTTCAAAAGCGAATTAACTCGTTGTTGTTTTCACGAAGTAAATGTGGCACTCCATTGTTTGTTGAAAAAGATTTTTATGAACTCTGATATTTTTGCATTATTTTGCCGGGTAGAAATGGGGTGTTACATTAATCACTTTCAAAACCAAATCCCTAAAATCCCCCTCTCTGTGTGCAACCTCCCTATCCCTCGTCACTGTTCTGTTCTCTCCCTCACCTCTATCGTGTACCTCCCTCTCTCTATCAAATTCAAAAACTCCATTCTCATCTCTACTTCTCTCACTTTCGATCTTCTCTTCTTCCTTCCCCTGTCTCATCTTTCTCTTTTCACTTCCAAACACTTTCAAACCTCCTTCTCTCTCTCTCAAACCTAGAAAACCCCAAATCTCTCTCTCTCTCAACCACCGCTTCTTCTCTCTTCCTATCCCTAAATCTCTCTCTCTCTTTCATATTCTTCCATTTTCAGTTCCTTCTACTGATTTTACAAAACATTTTGGATTTTTGGTTCCCTAAAGTCAACTTTCTTTTTTGGTACCCCTTTTCTATTCTTCTTCACCACTCTTTGGATTTTACTGACTTTAGGGATAATTATTTTGCTGATTTAGGGATTTTCGGAATATGCATTTTCCATTTTTTGACTGAATTTAGGGATTTTAAGGATAAGGATTTTACTGATTTTAGGGATGTGTAGTAACTATTTACTGATTTAGGGATTTTTGGAATAGGCGTTGTATGTCTTACCTCTAATCTTCCACTTTTTTCTTACTAGAAACAAGTCATGCATTCTTGATACTACATTATGGATATAGGTTCATATGTGATAATTCTCTAAATTATCTAATTTTTCTATTCTATATGAAGGGAAAATTGTCATATACTCTAGACTTATAGTTTGCTTTCGTCTTATGTAACATCCTCAAAATAACTAATTGAATTATTTGGATGTTAACCCAATTGAATTAATTTGGTACCTAATTGGTAAAATTATTGAGTGCTAAAATTAATTACTGGTTGTCACAGGGTCGTTAACCGAATAATACGGACCAAGGAAGTTTTGGAATCGAAATAAGGAATTTGGGTCAATATGGTAATTGGACCACGCCACCACTTATTTATTAATTAAATAAATATGTGTGTGTGTGTTAATTAAAAGAAGAAAGGAAAGAAAGAAAAGAGAAAGGAAGCGCTGGAAACAGAGAAAGGAAACAGAGAAAAGAAGAAGGAAAAAGAAGAAGGAAAAAGGGAAGAGAAGAAGAAGGATCCTCAACCTCCAAGCTCCAAACTCCATCATCTTCATCACCTCCTCTCCCTCATCAAAACCCATAACTTTGGTAAGCCTCCCTTCCATTTTTCCCCTTCTATTTGACTTCGAAAATTGAGGGTTTGTGGGGAGAATTTGTTGAAATCAAGGATTAATAGGTTGTGTTGGTGATTGGGTTATGCTTAGGATCGAAGCTAGGAGCGGATTGAACGCGATTGGAAGCTCGGAACGAAGTTAGGAGCGGTTCGTTGTTGTTTGGGTTCGATTCGGTGATTTCGACGTCTCGGCAAATTCGGTTCGATATCGGCTCTCGCTTCAAGGGTGAGTTTTACTCACGCTTAGGATGTTTTTGTGTCTCGTTAGTTTTTACGTTAATTGGTTTCGAGAAATTTTGGAACGAAAACCGTTATTTGAAAATATGTCGTGTTTTAATACAAATCGTTTTGATTAAGTTTTTGATTGGATTGATTGATTTTGTGGTTTGAATTGGACTCATTTTACTGGTTGTCAAATCTGTTTTTGATCGGAACAAAGATCGGAATTGAGCGGAATAGCGGATTTCGCGAAAATCGCAAAATCTGTCTTAACAGAACCCCGTTCTGCCTGTTCGCGCCTCACCTGCGCTCCAGGCGCGACTTCAGCGCAATTGGGCAGAACTTTCTGCCAGTTCGCGCGTAACTCGCGCTCCAGGCGCGACTTCAGCGCAGTTTGACAGAATTTCAACAGTTTTTCACTGTTTTTCGTTTCGCGATAACTTTTGATCCGGGAACCCGATTGAGGTGTTCTAAGATGCGTTGGAAAGCTTATTCAGA
This sequence comes from Astragalus membranaceus, assembly GCA_039519185.1. Lineage (NCBI taxonomy): Eukaryota > Viridiplantae > Streptophyta > Magnoliopsida > Fabales > Fabaceae > Astragalus > Astragalus membranaceus. The sequence continues at coordinate 19,775,212 of CM076850.1, read as the reverse complement.
GGCCTAACTGAATATTATATTTTTAAGGCAAAATGAACTGTTTTTAATATTGAAAATTGTGTCGAAAAGTGGTCAAATAGAGTGCGAGTGTGAACTTGGATTTTATAAAACTTGGAATTAAAGTGTTTCATGGATTGTCTGATTTGATGGACCGTGGGTTCATAGTGCTGTAGATATATATATTATATCGAGTTTGGGTGACGACCCATGTTGACATACTAGGCGGGGCAGTCATGATCCCTTACCCTAGGCTCCGTGCCATTAGGAAAAATGCTATTGGTAAGGGGGTTCACCGGGTTTGGAAGCGGTTACGCAGTCGGTGTTATGTCAGATTTGTTTATTGTACGATTCACCGGGTTTGGAAGCGGTAACGCAGTCGGTGATCTGTTAAAAGTTAAGTAATGCGGTCCACCGGGTTTGGAAGCGGTAACGCAGTCGGTGCCGTGTCACGTTATAAAAGAAAAATTCATAATTGAACCGAGAGTGTTAGTAGGGGTCTCGGTAGAACTCACTGAGATTGTATCTCACTGTTTAAATGTTGTTGTTTTACAGATAAACAGGGACAGAAGAAACCTCAGAGGCATGAGTAGGTGGCCCCGGGAGGAGAATGATGACTTAGCTTTATGTTTAAGTTTATTTTCTTTCTGTTGCCTATGTATTACAACACTATGGCATTAGTGTTTTGTTTATCCTTTTCCGCTTTCTTGTATGACTCTGATTACCACAGTTGCTGACAGTTATGGTCTGAGTACCGTATAATCTTATTTGTGTATAAGATGGTTATGTTGTATTCCAGCAAAATTTTAAAATGGTATTCAGTGTCTAAGCAGGAAATTGTTATCTCTGATGTTTATATTTTGGTACGCTTTGGTATTTTTACAAGTTAAATATACCGGGGTGTTACATCTTAATTTTATGTTAATTGGGCATGATTAATCTCTTAAAATGTTTTGATGATTATAGCTCAATTCGAATGCAATTTTGTGCCTAATGATTATAAATCTAATGGAATGTTTTTTTTTGTAGGTGTTGGAACAAAAATAAATAAATAAAGCACTAATACTTTGTGGTGTTACATGTGTAAAGGAATTTCCTAGTGCCATAGTCTCAATTGCAATGGTGCCATTCATTTGATAGGTCAATCATGTGTAGTAGTTATAAGAAAGGAAGAAAAAGGGAAAAAGGAGAATTGGGGGAAAAAGAAAGAGGGCACGCATAGAGTGGAGAAAAGAACAGTACGTTCGGCAAAAAGGTTTTTGACGGACTGTAAGTGGTTTTTTTTAGGAGAGAAATTGGGAACCTAGCAATCACCGTGAGCGAGATAGCGGAGGAGCCGACGGAACTCGGATCATCTTCATCTTTTCATGGAGTTATTTTCATTCTCCTTTTCTCTTTTAATTGTTTTCTATATTTCTATGTCTAGCTAAATTTCCCGTTGTTGGGGATGAGCAACGATTTATGAATCTCTTATATTTTTGAATTAAACCTCTCTTATTTGAATGAATGTTATGATTTGTGTTTCAATCTCTGTCATTAACGCTTTCTAGGATTTGATCACTCTTAGAATGTTTTATGATATGTGTTTATGAATGGAAGTTTGAATTACATATGCTTGAGAACTGAAATCTTATTATCTCTAGTCTAGGAATAGTCATTGGTATTCAGAATCATAGGATAATTGTTGCTATTACTGCTTATTTCTCTTTAAGGTCACCTAAGGAATTAGAGATTTTCATTAGGAATAAAGGTTCTCTTACATAAGGACTTAGGATTAAAAAAATTATAACAATTTGATCATAGCTCATAAAATAAGTTCAATAACACGTTTGATTCCCTAGATATAAGAGTGAAGTAAATTGAAACTCATCCCCAATGCTCTTTAATTCGTACAAATTCAACTTGTTTTCTTGTTATCCTTAATTTAAAATAACAAAAATATATTTAGTGGTGTCACTTTAATTTCTGGTCAAACAAATCCAAATTAGTCCCTTTTCAATTTAGAAGTTAAATTGTTAAACTGATAATTAATCGCAGTCCCTGAGTTCGACACTCGGTCTTTCCGTACTATTACTTGCGACTATTTGGTTCACTCATATGCAAAGGTGTCTTTGCACCAACAAAATGAAGCTGTAGCTAAGGAGAGGTTTGAGCAAAAAATCTAGCAGGTCTGTAATCATTTTTTGATGAACTTGATCAGTATATGCTTTGTGACATTTTTATATCGATGGTAGAGTTGGTCTTCCTTACTATTTTTGTATTTAGTTCATTTGTTGTTGAAATATCCTATGCATAGCAAAATGATGAGTGTACATTCTTTTTCTGAATTGATAGGTAGACCAATTGACTTTGGTGAAATCTCTCATTAGCGTTTTTAATCTAGCAACTTAAACAGAAATCTTTTTTTTTTGACAAAGTAAACAGATATCTTTAATTGTGATGGGTTCTGTACTAACTGGTTACCGAAGTAAATCTTTAATTAGTTGATTAATTAGTTATTGTTTCTTAGCAACGAGTTATGATTTGCAATGTGTTGTTATTTATTTTCTATGGGGTTCTCTTTAGTTATGTGTTCTTCACACATTTCATTTCCCCAACTATAGATTTATTGAATGAGATGTAGTTTGTTGGTTGCCTTGCCTTGCTAAATCACTCATGAACTATAATTATTGGTATCTAGGTCATTCAATCAACCTACTTATCTATTCAGCTATACATGTTCTTATCTTTTTTTCCTTTAAAGCTTAGCATGTTTTTGTTTTGTATCTAATATCTATATCTATCTATGCTTTTAAAAAGTTATTATCTGTTTTGTTTTGTATCCTAGCCATTAATATGGTCACTTTGTGGTAATGAGTTATATGTTTTTTTCAGTGTGCTAATGGCTTGAAAGTTTGATATCATAAAGGATATTATTAAGTCAAAAGACATGTGAAAATATGCTCTAAGGATCACAGATTTAAAACTGAATATCTTTTCAATTATTTGGTTTCAAACTGAATGTATATCTTTGATTGCTGCAGGTACAAGTGGAGTTGAAAGACTACCATAAAAAATGCACATTCACGGAACATAACATTTTTACCACAGAGGTGCTAAACCTAACATTAGGGGTGCCTCTTGAAATTGAATGCAGTTTTTAATCTCGCTGATTATGTCTCTATCATTCATCCAAATTTGCAATATTCCTCAACCCAATAATTTAAATATAACCCATTCATATAATAATATAACTTACTCTTTTAATCTTATTGTGAAACATCGGATATAGGATTTGTTGATAATCATGTAACTTTCAGTTCTGCTTTTCATTTTTTTATTCTTAAATTGAATCAGAATATGAATATTTTCTGGAAAGTACGTAGCTTTTGCATTTCACTTGCTATTGTAATTGCAAAATAATACAACTTTCAAGTTTAATGAAATTGCCAATTGTGTTATTATATATATATCCCTCTTGCCTAGCTGAAATTGTAGAATTTTAATTGTTTTAAAGTATGTGTAGGAATGATTGTATATGCAGGGTGAAGAAAAAAAAATCAAAACAAAAAAAAATTATTTTTAAAGTCGGATATTCCTCTTAGACCACGTATCCGACTTAAAACACGGCTTTTAAAGTCGGATATTACTCTTAATTCGACTTTAAAAGTGTTACAGAGAGGCTAAAACACAATATAATCAAACTTTTAAAGTCGGATGTATATATTTACCCGACTTAAAAACTGGCTTTTAAAGTCGGACGTCTATTCGACTTTAAAATTTCAGACTTTCAAAGTCGACTCGATCAAAGTCGGATTAGGATCCGACTTTAAAAGCCCAAAATATCCGACTTTAAAGCCCTTTTTTCCACTAGTGCTTGTGGGGTGCATGCATATCATCTATTCTAGGTTTACTAGATCTTACCCTCCGTGCGATGCACGGAATATAAATATGAAAAAATAGATAGTATTATGCATATTTCAATTAGTTACGTACTTGAATTATTTGATAGACACTATATTATTGGAGAATTTTATATAAAAAAACAAATTTAACTCACATTTAAAGCTATGTGATGAAATAATATTAATGACAAATATCGCGGTTAGATTTTAAAATGAAAAAAATGCTCACCTAAGTAATTTGAGTTAAAAATGAAAACCAAAATAAAGCTTTTTTTAGGGAAAAGAATAAAATTATTATTTGGAATCTCCCAATTATTTTAAATTCAACTCTATAATGAATTCCCTCTTGTTTTAACAACTTTCTTGTTGAGAATTTTTGATGGCCTTCAGAACCACGTGGATGTTTGCTGATCATGAAGAAAGAGTTTGTGATATGTACTTAATTTTTTTTCCAAACCTGAAGTACACAAGATATACTGATAAGTGTCACGCTTTACATGTTTTGTCACGAAATTAATTTTTCTTTTGCCTAATCTGATTATTGAGGATCGAGCTTGGCGTATTTGAACAGTTAAAATTTTCTCCAAACCCTAACATACCCCTGGAACGCATTGCTTAGTGTCACACTTTATATATTTTGTCACGAAATTATTTTGTTCACCAAATCGATTATTGAGGAATGAACTTGCGTACTTGAACTGTTAAAAGTTTTTTCCGAACCTTAAAGTACCACAAAACACATTGTTTATTTATGGTCACACTTTAGTATTTTGTCAAGAAATTACTTTTTTCCACCAAACTGATTATTTTTACTTCGCGTATTTGAATATTTAAAAAAAAAAATTGGACCCAAGAGTCCCTCATAAAACGCTGCTTGGTGTCGCACCTTACTTATTTTCTCACGAAATTATTTTTTCCAGCAACCTGGTTATTAAGGGACGAACTTCGCTTATTTGAACCTCTAAATTGTTTCGGACCTTAAAGTACTCTCAAAACACACTGTTTAGTGTCACACTTTACATATTGTGTCTTGATTATTATTTATTTTGTCACACTGTCTAGTGTCACACTGTTTAGTGTCACATTTTACATATTGTGTCGAACCCTAAAGTACCCCAAAACACAACTTAGGATTGCACTTTACGTATTTTGTTACAAAATTAATATTTATTTTCAAGAAACTGATTATTAAGGAACGGACTCGCATATTTGAACAATTACTTTTTTTAAACACTATAATACCACAAAACACACTGTCTAATATCAATTTTGCCTTAAGACTAAAAAATAATATCATTAAAAAAATACATTTTACCATAGTTGGACCCACCCAAAGCACATGCATTTTTTTTGGCAAATTGAATATCTCCATTTTCTTACACAATAATTGTGGGACCCACTAAAATGATTGTGGAACCCACCTAAAATTTGGCTCCAAAACACCACCACCAAACTTGCTTACATTCAACTTTGCCTTAAGGGTATTAAGATTAAGATGTTTTACTAGAAGTTTCCTTTGTCAATGTCATTAATGAGGAAATAAGACTCTCTTTAACAAATAAGTTTACGTGTTGAGGTTATTTCTCTTATTCATGAAGATCTTGTTTGTTGACCATCATGAAGATCTTGTTGAGAGTTATCATTCTGTGAAATATTTTTGTAGCCCTGAGTGTAATTTATTAGTCAATTTAGAAAGAAAAAACAAGCATTCTTTCCCTTTCACATTTCAATTTCAAGAGTGATCATTGTTTTTCAGATGAAAAAATTATGTACAACTTAAATTTGCTTTTAGGGAGAAAATGTTATTTAAGTTTGACATAATTTTCTTGAAGTAAGATTAAGATGAATAGTAAAATTGTTAAATTTTATCTGGATAAAATACAATTTAAATAATAATTTTCTCACTGAAGTCCATAGGCTATTATATTAAACAAGTTTCATTATACCCGCATATTTTTCGTATTGCATTTAAGAATTATTTTAAGTTACAGTAAAGAACCTATTTATTTTTTTTAGGATTTAATGAACGTGGTTTTGGGACAATCGGAGTAGGTTGACCGAAAATCGATTTTTTAGCCTAGATTTTCTAGCCGGCGTACAGCATCGTTACGTGTAACGAACATCTACACACTGAACAGAACCAAAATGTAACACCCCGTTAATTTCTATCTTGTAGAAATTACCGAAGCGCACTACTGGCATACATCAGAGTGACTTTCCTTTTAACATATTGAACACATACTAAACTTCGATGAATCACTCATCAAACGTGCTTAAAATAACTGAACTGTCTATAAATAAAATCGGTCCTTACACCCTCAACTAGTGTTCAATACTCAAAACCGAAAGTCTGCGGAAGCGATTCACAACTTGAAATACATAAGTCGTACAATCAAGTAGTCTTAAGATACTGAATAGAAATACAGAAATACAAAGGAAACTGAAATACAAGACATAAAAAGATAAAGATCGCGGCTGCTCCTCAAGCATCTTCATAGCCGTGCCTCACGGTCTTCAACTTTCCCTGCTTAACTGAAAAACAACAACAATGGATTGGGTGAGACAACTTGTCTCAGTGAGTTCTATCGCGACCCCTTACTAATTCTCTCGGTTCAATTATGCTTGATTCATTATCTAAAACTCATAGTCCTCAAAGTTGACTATGTGGCTGAACTATGCTCAATCACTGAGCCTAACAATGAACTATGCTCAATCACTGAGCCTAACAATGAACTATGCTCAATCACTGAGCCTAACAATGATTCTTAGCGTGTCACCGGTCACTTGGCATAATAAGCTTCCGGTGAACCCGTCCCCACTAATCACTAGTGGGTCCCTAACGGGGCCTAGGTTCATAAGGGTCATGACTCCCTCTCCCCCAGCACACTAATCTGAAATAGGGTCGTCACCCTGACAATGAACTGTGCTCAATCACTGAGCCTAAACAATGATGCATATACAATATACAATAACAATGAACAATGAAAACTGCTCAATCACTGAGCCTAACCTGAAAACATACTCAATCACTGAGCGTCATCATGACCTAATCTTATTCTTAACATTAGGTGATCTAGTTATTAACTTAACCTTATACTTTAGTGATCTCTCAGGGATTACTAATGTTTGCTAACTTAACTTAATAACCTTACTCAATGAGTCAGTCTAACACATATATCAATCACACAGTCATAACATGAAACCAATGGTCAATCACATGAGCATTCACTGCACCTGAACATAATCCAAACATAACCAATCACATGACACTAATATAACCTGGATCCAATCACAGTCAATTACCACTCAATTCAGGGCAATTCAATTATAGAAACATTGGGGAAGGTGGAAGGAGGGATTAGAAAGCAATTGGAATCGTTCGGAATGATTTAAAACACTTTTTAAAATAGGCAACCCGAAGACCACGCACGACTCGTGCGCCCATACACACGATCCGTGCGTGACTATCATTTATCGTATCATTCCGTTTCGATCCCTAATTACTTCCCGATCGACACTACCACTTCAGTCATAGCCACAACAAGATAATAGCACTACTTTTATTACATATTCAGTTAGGCCTTTTTATTATCTTTCCAACGCATCTGAGAACACTGAAATCGGACCACTAGATCAAAAGTTATGGTTAAAACAAGTTTAGGGACTTTTTAGTGAAAACTGCATGGTCACTGCCAATTGGCGCGCCGTTCGCGCGTAAGTCGCGCGTCGCGCGCGACTCTGGGCTGTCTTTCTGCCATCCCGTGCGTCACTCGCGCGCAAGTCGCGCGCCGCGCGCCACTGATGACCTTTCCTAATAATTGATTTTTTACCCCAACTTGTGATGCTCATATCTTGAGCTACACAAGTCCAAATGCAACCAAATCAGGACCAAAATGACGAGCATTAAGTCTAGTTTCTGAAACAATATACCACAAAATTTTTGGATACCTACATCATCCCCAGAATCCCAGAAACTGAACCTATCCTCAGATTGTCTCCAGGATCCTACCCTAACTTGTGATGCTCATATCTTGAGCAACACAAGTCCAAATGCAACCATTCCAAAGCCAAAATGGCATGCCCTCAATCTAGTTTCTAAAATGCTGAGTTTTATAATTTTTCAACTAGCAACACATTCCCAGTTACCAGGAAACCGAACCTATCCAGAATGACTCTACGCAGTGAACTTAGCAACGATTTAAGTATCCAAACAGCAACCAATTCAGCCATTAACACATAATTTCATCAAGGAACAACAGTCCAAAACAATCACAATTCAGTCCAGCAAATCAATTATAAATCAGTCCAGCAGTTTTAACGGTTCCATGACTTAAACGGCATTTTCGCAATACGGTTTCGTACCAGAATTTCACAAATTTGCGACTCAATTAAAATGAAAAGGCTGAAAACAATCCTAGTGAGTATTAGAACTCACCTTTTCGTGACGACGATACACCCGACACCGAAACTTCGCGAATACGGACGAACGGAGAATCACGAATCCGCTGCAGCTACTTCCAGCAACAAACCGCCAATTTGCAACGAGCGTAACTCACTCAAATCTCAACCAAACTTAGCAAAACGAGGGTCTACGGCGAAGGGAATTTTCTCTACTCTCTGATGGAGAAAGATTCACTTACATGCAACCAGTGGTTTGGGAGATATTAACAAAACAAGAGGACTGCTTCGGAACAGTGGCTGATTCTTAATCCGAAAGTTGTGAGTGTGATATCTCTCTCATTTCTCAATGAAATCATGCGGTTCTTGTGCCCAAAATGAAGAGCTTTGTGTCGAGTTTCCAGAGGGACAAGAATCACGATAATCGGAGTTGTGCACAGTGAGATACGAAGAAAATACCAAGGGTAGGTAAAACGGGTTTACAGTAGAACTTGGAACTTTGAGCTTGAATCAACTTTCAACACCAACACCACTCTCCAAGACCCCCAAATCCGACTCTAGCTATAACATTCTGATCTTTCCACTTCATATTACAATGTGACTTTGGAAATGCCTTAATCCAACACCTAATTCGACATGCAATGCTTCACACACTCCAAAAACCTTATTTTTCTTACTTTGAGCTTTGAGCTCCATCAATGGTGAAATGAAGAGGGGGATGGAATGGGTGGTGATTTTAGTATCAAAGGGGAGAGGAGACTGATCAGAACTCAATGGTGTGAAGAAGGGAAACATGCATGAAAGTTTTGGAGCTCACCTCTTCTTTTCTCCTCCTTCGCCTACTCTCTCTCTCTCTCCAAGCTTCTTCCTCCTTTCTAAATTCTGTTTTCTTTTTCAGTCAAGATGAGGGAATGTGTAGATCAATGGGGCTGAAGTGTCTTAGCTACAGCTGAGAGGGTTATGGGAAAAGGTAAATTCCCATCTTAGCTTTACTAGGTTTATTCACACCTTGGCTATTACTTATACACTATCCCCATTCAACACAAGTTCATAATCACCAATAATTCATTCTAACTTAATCTATAAATCCAATCCATGACAATCACCTCATCATCAATTAATTAAGCTAAATTGCTCCATTAGCTAATTAATCAAACATAACCTCTTGTCAACTTCCATTAACCAACTTAGCTAAAAATTGAGGATGTTACACAAAACATCACTGATATCCATATTTTTTTTAGAAAATTAATTATAATTTTTTTAACAGATTTACCTATTTTATTTTGAAAAACGGCTTTATCTAAATCCGTTTTGAAAAATTGCAAAACGGATTTATCTATAAATCCTAAAAATAGATAAATCCGTTTTACATTTTTAAGGGGTAAAATGGGGATAAAAAATTTGCGTGGGGGTATGGTGTCTGATGGTGGGGGTACAAAAAATGCAATCCAAGTTTTTTCTAGATACTGAGCCCAGAAACCTGTTTTTAGGTTCAAAGCCCAAAACCATTTACCATGTTATCTTTTGTCCCTTATTTTTATACCTCCACTTCTATACCATATACTCCCCATTTTTTGTGTTATTCAAATTTTACCCTTACTAAACAAACATTAATTTTAATTCAGAATATCATTTTTTTTCATTTTTCGGATTTACCATTTAAACTTAATTCCAGAATGCTTCTTTTCAAAATATTTCCGAATTTATGTATTAATACATAAATCTGGAATCAAAATATACATTACGGATTTATGTATTAATGCATAAATCTGAAATGAATAAAATTACATTACGGATTTATGTATTAACACATAAATCCGAAATGAAAAAATACATTACGGATTTATGTATTACTACATAAATCTGGAATGAAAAATATGTCATGGATTTATGTATTAATACATAAATCCGTAAAAACTTAAAAAAATGAATTTGGTATAGAATATTTGTTAAAGCTAAGAGGTAAAATGAGAAGTTTAAGTTTACATGGGGGTATGGGGTCAATTGTGGGGGTATAAAAAATAAGAGCCTTATCTTTTGCTCCTAAACACCAGATCGTGATCCCCTGCAATTGGCTTCAAATGTAGGGTTCTGCTGTTAGGAAGAATATGTATAAACAAAAAACAGTTCAGTATACTTTTGGTCATGAAAAGACCAAAATGCTCTGAGAATGTAATGCAAATGTAGGGACTGCAGGGTTAGCAACTGCAGTGAATCTGAATCCCTACACACCAGCTGAACCCGAAGCCCACATAGTGGGATGCTGTGAAGGTGATTGGTGTGTCGGTTCATAAAACACGTGAGTATATTTGAATCCAAAAGAAGACATGAATATTTTTAAGTACTGGGTTACTATTAGCACTTTTTTTAGCTAATACACTCACCTAGTGAGTCTTTTCATTTTTCCCTCAAAATATCTTTATTCGAAAGTTAAAACACAATCCCCAAATACAGTGTCTTTAAAGGCATCATTGAGAACAAGAATGACTCCCACTGACTAATAGAGTTCCATGCCATTGATCAAAAGAAGTCGGTCGTCTAATTTGTTCCCCACTAGTATAGGGTCAGCACCCTAAATGCCGAGAGGGGGGAGTATGCTAGTTGAAGCTGGGGGAAGACGTAGAACAAAGGAACTACTCGCCGTGTGTGAAGATTTGTTTCCTTCTCTCCTTAAGACGTTTGTTCCTCTTGTTATAAGAATGAGAGGAGTCGTTTGTAGCTCTATCATGGATCTTCCCCAATCCAAGCCATCTAAGAGTTGGGTTGGAGAAGGCTGGATCTGTCTCCATGACAGCTTTCTCAGTCTCTATGACTTAGTTCTCATTGTTTGACGTGACAAAGCCGCTACCTTTATGGTGTGTTTGGCAGCCATGAAACCCACGAAAAGGAAAGGAAAGTAAGGGAATATGCCATTTTTCTTTGTTTGTTTGCCTTGTAAAATAGGAAGGAAAGAAAGGTTTTAGTCTGTCTCATACCAAATTTTGTGTCCCCCTATTTTGGGAATAAGAGGAAGGAAAACACCACTTTTTTCTTGTATTAAAATTAATGCATTATAATAAAAAATATTTTTCTTATTTAATAAATGTTAGTTTGTCCTTTTATACATATACACGTTTCTTTTCTCTCACTTTTTATCCTACCAAACAAAAGAAGAGAAAACTTCTACCTTTCTTTCCTTTCACTTAAATCAAACAACTAAAAAATCATCTCATGTTCTACTCTCTTTCTTATCACTTTCCTTTCCCTTACCTTTCTTTCCTCTCACTTTCTTTTGTGAACAAAGCAAAGCCTTAAGGTCATCAAGTTTAAAAACGTGTTTCCCTTCATTTATTATGCAAAGGCAAAAAAGTAAGGGAGAGATTTAAAAAGCTAATACAAAGATAAATGGAGGAACCTCAAGAATTCAAAATCACCACAAAGGGAGGACATCATCCCAGCGAGATCAAAATAGTAACTTAGAATACTTAAAAGGCATTCTTTTGGAGGCAACGTCAAGTAGCATGCTTTGAAATTCCTACCCCTTTGGAAAGACGGTATAGTAATGGATAAAAGATCCTGTCAAGGGGAGAAACAAAAAGGAGATATTTAGAAACAACTTAGATACATCAATTCAGGTGGAGCTTCTAAATATGCTATAATCGTTTATACTATAACTACTTATATTCTCATAAAGAGTTAAAAATTGTTTTTAAATATATGTATTTGTCATCATAAAAAAGGCGGAGATTGTTGGAATCAGATGGTTCCAGATGCAATAACCCTCAAGTAGTTTTGAAGATAACAAATAATATGATAGAAAAACATTTTTCCCGTAATGTGTCTGACTGATTGTATAGGAGATATTCAAGAAACATATCAAAGATAGATATGTATGCATACTCAATCGAAAGACAAAAAGAAGAAGTTATGAGTGCAACCAAAGCATCTGAAGCTAAGCGCAGTATTAAGGCACGTCACTTGGTACATCAAAGACAATTGAGTAATAAGCCTAAAAGAAGTCGCAAGTAATCAATCAAGAAGCGCCTGATCAAGGAAATCAGCAAGCATCTGATCTTCAAGAAGATATGGAGTTCAACAAGTGTTTGATCTGATATATAGTTAGGATCATCAGAATATAGAAGCAACTATCAGAAGGAGAGCATCTAGTTGAGAAAGCATCTAGTCAAAGCTCTAACGACTAACGATAGGTTGATAGGTTGATAGGTTGATATTCTTTTCTAATTTCCTAAAACATACAATACAAATAATAAACCAAACAATTCTTGATTTGATAGGTTGATATTCTTTTCTACTTTTTGCAACTTTGATCTTTTAGAACTTCTTTTGTCAATCATCAAAACAAAATTATTCCCTTCAAGGCATATATTCACAAAAACTCCACGAGATGTACCTACTTGACCTCATCAAGAATAATTCAAAGTCTCCACGAGACAATTAAGCTCAAATTTTCACAAGATGTACCTATTTGACCTCGTCAAGAACAATTCAAAGTCTCCATGAGACACCTAAGGTCAAATCTCCATGGGATGTACCTACTTTTTTTTGATAGGCAATGTTAGTGGGGATGGGGGAAATGTTAGTTTCCGGGGTTTGAACTTGAGACCTCCTTCTTGCACTCATTTATTGCACTCTTTCGGTATCCCTTAGCTCGCCAACTGAGCTATATTCTTGGGATGAGATGTACCTACTTGACCTCGTCAAGAAAAATTCACAATCTCCACATGACACTCAAGGGCAAATCTCCATGATATGTACCAACTTGACCCCGTCAAGCACTATGCAAATCTCTCCGAGATGATATGCAATAAGGTCAAATCTCCATAAGATGTACTGAATAAACCCTTTCAGATATTATTTGAAATCTCTGCGATGTTTTACAACAAGGTCAAATTTCTACGAGATGTACGGAACTGCCCCGGTCAGATACTACTTCAAATCTCTCTGAGATATAACATAAGCTAAATCTCTCTGAGATATAGTTATTGTAGGCGGACTAATTCATTTCCTAGAGCATTCACCCCTGAGAGGACATCCAAACTTTTGGGGGCTTGCTAAACTTATCAGACACACGCCTTAACCACTCAACCAAACTTAGCATTTAACACTTTCCTCTCATCGAAGCGACAACACGTTCGAGCTCGGACGTGAGGACATAACCCAACCTACTAGGGCACACCTACAAAGTGCACAACTCGTCCTGACTTGGCCACCCCGTTCCTACGAAACTCGTGCTTGAGGGGTTGGATATAGTTCACCATAATCACATTACCCATCCGGCGTAAAAGTTTGAAAGCGAATTAAACTACTCAGCTTTAAGGCCAAAAACAAATCGAGCTGACTCCGTTGGAAAATGGTCATGGTGATAACATGGGCATCAAACTACTTTATAACCATGGTGATACCAACGAATATGGCTACCTTATGACTACAATGATAATAACGACATTTGGCTAATCTATCTGAGTATGTTTAGAAAACTACTTGGTCACATCGGCAAATATGAGAAGAAATCATTTAGCCACTCGCATAGCATAAAGGCAAATTATTTAGCCACTCGCATAGCATAATGGAATGAAACTTGTATACCAAACTCGCCTAACCTGTATGCTATTAAGATGAAGAAAAACCGTACATCTTAGTGACATATATGAAAAAAGCACATTACTATCCAAATCTGGTTCGGCAGACAAAAAAATCTACAAGCTCGTTAACAAGATAAAAAAACCTGCTACCATGCAATTACGACCGAATAATCATAAATAGGGGAATGTGAGTAACCCAATAAGGTACCTAGGTTGTTATGGCTATTCTTTACCACGACCCAGTCAACCCATCATGCCTTAAGAATTTCGTTCTTCTAGAACTCATGCTTGGGAGGTTATGGACCGTCATAACTTATCCGTTGACACGGCCTAAACAACTCGGCCTAATATATACTAAGCCTTCCTGCTCGTCCTACATTATGAGTCTCCTATTATCTCGGCTCATGCTCTATAGTCCAAATTCTATGCATGCCTAGTAATAACATACGTTATGAGCCTCTTATTATACCTTCCATTCATTCGAATGTCCACGGTATTACATTTTGGATTCAATTTCGCTCCTCTAACTGATGGATCAAACCATCTACAAAAAAACAAAACTATTCTCTTTTCATAGTCTAACCGTGGGTATTCAAGTTCATATATGTGTTCGATCACACCGTAGTAGTCATTCTCACATCCTCCTGTTTCACCTTTAACATATACCCCACTATTAATTGTTTTTTCCCAATTTGTAACTGTTAACTAGGTACGTGTGCCACTCGGTCACCTCAAGAAAAGGAACATCGGCTAAGTTCCTCAAGTGTCGGATTTGGGGAGTTGGTTCCGCTTCATAAACCTAAGTAAACCACATATGGAAAAATTAAGTCATGTCTCATATCTACTTTAAACGTGTGACATTAAAACATTAGTTTTATTTACTTACTCTAGCCTTAAACCAGGATGGAAAACTTTCATGTATACGAATAGAAGATTCTTCAGCGCCTATACCCCCAATTCATAAGAATGCACTGAAAAGGAATTATACATACTCTTTAGATTGAAAGTTGATCAAAACCTAATTTAACTTCATACTCTAAAGGTGTATAGATTAACAACTGAATTGGAGCATACTTACTCAAGATATGGTTTAAGTTCAGTGCCATTGATCAAGACATGAACATGTGCTGATTTATGCTCTTTATCTGATAAGTAGTTGGTTGACTTCTTTCCCAATGGGCGACCAGGTTTGATAAACACAGATAAAGTGAGCGGGTGTCTTTCTTCTTCAATCTCCATTTCGTTTCTATTATTTGTTGACAACATAAAGTTATTGAAATAATGTGAACAAAAATAAATTGTTTCACGATGTAGATAAGCTGTACAGATCGATCCTTCAACTCTAGATTTATTCTTCACCGATCGTTTATAATCACCCATTAATCTACATATGAATGAAAAACACTTCATTAATAATCATACTAATTAAGATAACTTTAATAAAATGTTGAAATGGATAATTACCTCTCAAATGGATACATCCACCTATAATGAACTGGTCCACCAAGCCTTGCTTCATACGCAAGGTGAACCGGTAGATGCTCCATGGAATCAAAGAAACCGGGAGGAAATATTTTCTCCAACTTACAGATAATGAAAGGAATATTCTGCTCCATCTTAATAAGATCATCCATTCTCAATGTTGAAGAGCACATATTTTTAAAATATTGACTCACTTCAATAAGTAGTTCCAAAACACACTTTGGTAATGAATTAAAAGCAATTGGAAGCAAACACTCCATGAATACATGAGAATCATGACTTTTCATCGCATACATCTTCCCGGTGTTCACATCGGCACATCTTGCAAGGTTAGAAGAATAACCATCTGGCATCCTCAATCCTTTCAACCATCGACAAACATCTTTCGCTTCATCTGGTGTTAGACAGTATTTGGTTTTGGGTTTTAACATCTTCCAATTAGGCATTTCCACCAAATTCAAATCGGATCGATGTTTGCTACAGTAAAGAGCAGAATCCAATCTAGCCTTATTATTGTCTTTGGTTTTATCTTTTACATTCATCACAATGACAAATATGTTGTCAAAGAAATTCTTCTCGATATGCATCACATCAAGATTGTGCCTCAACAAATTATCTGTCCAATATGGGAGATTCCAAATTATGCTTTTTTTTGTCCAATTGTGCACCCGTCCATAACCATCCAGCCGGATGAGCTCCCCTACCTCCGTGGCTTGTGGAAAATCCATAACTCTGCTCCAGATTTCACCTGATGTCAACAAAGGCGGTGGCCCATCTGTTTCAACTACCCCTTTCTTGAAGGCCTTATTGTTCTTTCTAAATTTATGATCTTGCGGTAAGAATCTACGATGCGAGTCAAACCAAGAACTCTTGCCCCCGTACTTTAGCGTAAACGCCTTTGTGTGTTCCATGTAGTGGGGACATACCAATTTACCGTGAGTCCCCCAACCAAACAACATACCATAAGCAGGAAAGTCGTTAATTGTCCACATCAATGCGGCTCTCATCATAAAATTCTTCTTCCGTGCTGCATCATATGTCAAAACACCCCCCCACAATCTCTTAAGATCATCAATCAAAGGTTCCAAAAAGATATCAATGTTAGTTTTTGGATTGGATGGACCATGTATCTGACAAGTTAAAAACATATACGGTTTAGTCATGCACATCTCAGGAGGAAGATTGTAAGGGGTAACAATGACTGGCCAACAAGAGTAGGGTGACGCCGATGCTTGGATATATGGAGTAAATCCATCAGAGCACAAGCCAAGCCGAACATTCCGTGGGTCTGAGGCAAAATCTGAATGCACTTGATCAAAGTGCTTCCACGCTTCACCGTCAGATGGGTGGCGTAAAATGTCCGAGGTACGCCTATTGTCATAATGCCAGGTCATTTTCTGCTCAATTTTGGTCGATGCAAACATTCTTTGAAACCTTGGAAATATAGGCAAATAGAACATCGACTTTACAGGGATAGGTTTATAATTACGTTTTGCCCCTTTACGATCACGATACCTTGGGTTTCCACAGAATTTGCATTCAAGTAGCTCACCATCGTTTTTACCAAATTCGTTGTTGTAAAACAACATGTGCCATTTCTCACAACAATCAATCTTCTTAAATTCCAATCCCAACTTCGAAACTAACATCTTTGCTTCATATTAACTTTTTGGCAAATTATCCTTATTGGGTGTCGCTTCAAACATCATTTTAGTCACATATGTTAGACTATCTGATAACCTTAGAGGGGGGGTGAATAAGGTTATGTGTAAATCTTGGATTCTTTTCAAAATAAATGATAAGTTTGTTTAAATCAAATGCGGAAAAAGAGATTTGAATTTTATCAGATATATGCAAGCAGGCAGATCAGGCACAATGAGATATTACTCTATATTCAATATTCACAATAAGGTTGTTTTATAAGTAATGCAATGATATTGAATATAGCAGATTTACAATAGTGATAGAGAAGATGATAGATAAACAGATCTGTAGTACAGTGAGTATAACTATAACCAGATTAACAGATTCAGATCAGAGTAGGGATATAGTTATACAATAAATCCACTGAGTGATATTATAAACAGATCTAGATAGTATAGCTATAAACAGATCACAGCAGTATAATAATATGGACAGATATAAACAATAAGAAATGTAAAGAGATAGGGATAGAGATACACCGGGATTTAGCGAGGTTCGGGATAAAAGCCCTACGTCCTCGGCCTCAGACTTTGCAACCCTTGGACTTGATAACAACCACTATATTGAAGAATTGTTTACAAACATGCAACTTCAAAATAGCAAATCTCAATTCCCCCGAACTGAGAACCCGAGCACCTAGCTAAGGATTTCAACACCGCTTCAATCTCCTGATTGAACGACCCAAGAGATGCTCCCAGGATTTCAATACCACTTCAATCTTCCCCGATTGAACGACCCAAGATCACCTCCCAGGATTTCAAACCAACTCAATCTCTTGATTGAGAGACCCAAGAAAACTTCCCAGGATTTCAAACCAACTCAATCTCCTGATTGAGAGACCCAAGAAAACTTCCCAGGATTTCAAAGTGACCCCACTTAAAATAACGAATACAACTTTGAGATCTATGATCCAATCACTTCGGACAGTATGACAATATAGTTACTTTAGAGATGAGTGATATGGAAAATAGAAAATGATACGAAAGTTGAAGCTCTATTTTCTCTCTCTCTCTCTCTCTCTCTCAGATCTAGAAATTTCGTATGAGAGGAAGAGAGAATTGTTGAGAAGTGTGGTGTGTTGAGAAATGAAATCACACTTGTATTTATAGTGTTAGGAGAGGTTTGAAAAAATGAAACTCATTTAATACATAGTATAATAGATTATATTCTTCATGTGAAACAAATGGCTAATCGATTATTTGATATATATATATATGGAAACTTGGTTTGGCTTCATAATCGATTATCATATGTAGTTGTAGGAGTGCATAATCGATTATTGTTGTCAAGGATGGCTTCATAATCGATTATATTACTTGGTTAAATAATGATATAATCGATTAGAGTTGTGAAGAAAAGAAGGAAGCAAGCTTGATAATCGATTATGTGTTTTAGTGAAAATGAAGGAGTAATCGATTAAGTGATAAATAAGGAAACTTCCATTTGCTTCATAATCGATTATGTGTGATGTGCAAATGAAGGCTAATCGATTATTTGCTTCATAATTGATTAGGATAATCGATTTATTGATCTGAAAAAGGGAGGTAAGGCAAGATCTTAATCGATTATTTGTTTTAGTTAAAATAGGAGAGTAATCGATTATGTGCTCTGAAAACATTCAGGCACCTAATCTATTACCATAATATATTATCTTTGTAAAAGAATAGGATTTTGATTTCAAGCCTTCAACAAAACTATTTTTAGGGTTTTAATCTTTCAACAAAAAATAGTTTTAGGGTTTTTGTTGCCACCTTATGCATGCATGCAATTTTATAAAATATTTTTCAAAACTATTTTGATGCACCATGCATGTTTTGAAAAACTCATCTCTCAGCTACTAAAAGTCATAGACCTTTAGTGATAGGACCTTACACAGTGTCCTAAAGAAAGCGGATAAACAAATAGGTCTTGAACTGCTGAGGTGGCTTCTTCTCCAAGCTGCTCCATTTTAATCTTCCTGCTCTTTGCTTTATGTCATGTACTTAATTCAACTTGAACCATTAGTAGATAAGGTGTAATTTGTTATCATACAAAACAAAGAGTGTTTGCCCTTGGTTCAACAAATTCCCCCTTTTTGATGATAACAAATTACATTATGCATAGGGGGTTTGATAGTAATGGAACTTTTTCAAAAAGCTCCCCCTAAGCATATGCATAATAAAATAAACAGTACATTAGCATGATAGCAGCAATTATTTTCTCCCCTCACATATACCATGCATATATTCTCTCCCATATATAACATGCATAATATTCTCTCCCCTTTTGTTTTCATCAAAAAGGAGGGGGGGTGAGGACATAGCATATGAGATAATCACAACCAGACATAATCACTTTGTAAACTAGCAAAGGAGCACATGAGATATCAGAAACAGTAGTTCATGCTATGCTCCCCCTTACTTGGTGATCCCCCTTAATAATTTTAGAATGCAAGGCTTTAGCAAAAAGAGGGTGGATCATCATGGTTTTAAAAATATGATACCCAAGATAATCATCCTTGGTTCAACAATATAGGCAAGGTTCTAAATAGCGGTTGCGGTCACAGTCGCGGTCGCGTTAAGGCTTTCGCGTTTTCGGCCGTTGCGGCTGTTGCGTTACAAGTCGCGGTCGATGCGGTGTGAATTGACCACAATAATGCATAAATTTTATTAAAATTATTTGTCGCGGCCGTTTTGTCGCGATAACGGTCACTACCGAGAAAGTTTTGTCGCGGCCGTTTTCGGTGTAACGGACCGTTTTTTAGAACCTTGAATATAGGTATCATTTTTAACATCAAAAATATGTTGCATCAAAGATCTAGTATAATAGCACTTGAGAAAAAGCTTTGATGCATACAAACAATCACTTCACATAAGTGTTTAATACTTGATAAATATCGTTGTGTTTTCCTTACCCACACAACCTTTACCTATTAAGCCGATTTATAGTTGGTATATGATCGTACCTGATCAATACGATGGGTTGTTGTTGGTAACGTTGATCGGTCGCTGTGATGAGGGACCGAGTTGTAAGCCGCACGCGGGTGGTACCTGCAAAGGCACTCCAACGCTCAAGTCAGAGGTGCTTCAACGGGCAGGGTCACAAGGTGAGTAAAACATACCTGAAGCCACATGCTGGTGTGGTATATATAAGACTGGCGTTCTAGCCGTTGCGCATTTTACGGGATCGGCCGCATCTTGCGGAGCAAGGCAGATGATGGGCCGCGTTGGGCCGGCCTTGGTCGAGTGGGCCGCTGGCCCAGGTTGCACCTGGCTGCTGCGCGCAGCACCCCATTGCTGTAGGCTGCGCTAGACTGTCTCGTTGGGCCTATTGGGCCACTCCAGAACAGTTGCCCCCCAAGCCTAGGTCGCTTGAGAGCGGGCTGAGGCTTGAATCGTTGCCCCCTGCATTCGAGTTGTGGAAGGGTGACTGACGGTCGCTGCCGCCTATTAATCGCTGAGTTTGGCGTCGGTCGCTGCCGACCTCTGAGATGATGTGACGTTTGGCCGATGGGAAGGCGGTCGCTGCCACGTAGCCTGGCCGATCGCTGATAATTTGATTGCGTGGTCGCTGCCACGCGGCCTGGCCATACGGGCCAGGTGCCGTCTCGGGGGTGATGCCTGACAATAAATCGTCATGAGTGCTGAGGCGACAGCTGCTTTAATGAGGTGACGTTTAGAGATTCGAGGAGTTTAAGTTATGATGGTACATGAAGAGTCGCGCCTCTTCACTTCCGGCCCATGATGGCGGTTGGCCCATTATATAAGGGACTCATAGGGCACATCATTTGCACTTTTCTCCGAATTCTCCGCTGCTCTCGCTGATCGCTCGCTTCAAGCTCGCTCGCTTCTGCAAAAGCTCGCTCGCTGTCGTCGAAGCTCGTTCGAAATCCTCCTGCTCTAATTCCAGGTAATTGCGACCGCTCTTACTTTATTTGATTTTTGATGTCCCATCTGATGGAGGGGGTGTCAGGTCTGGGGACGACCACGTCGCCCCTTCCCACGCGCGAGCAAGACCCTGACTGTTATTCCCCTCCACAGGTTCATTCTGGCGCGTACTAAACAAACTCGCCGTATATTGGGAGTCCCGGCCGTTTCCCTTGCGCAGAATATGACACGACCGGTGGAACAGAATCCTTCCCCAGCCCGGTCGTCCTCTTCTAGCGACGAATCTTCCTCTGGGTCGTCGTCCCAGAACAGCAGATCCGGAACGCGGCCGGACAGAAGTGGGGCCCCGTACTCCGAGGGGGTAGTTGCTGATATTGCAGAGAGCAACGCACGGGTTGCCTCTGAGGAAGGCGCTGAGACGGCCGACAGAGATCAGCAGGGCAACCAGGGAGAAGATCCTGAGGTCGCTGCTACACAAGAGATGTCTTGGGTTTCTCTCAACCTGAGGGGCCAGCGTAGCAAGATTCAACGGGGAAGCCAAGACCTGGAGTTTCTTGCGACCGAATTGAATGAAGGTTGGAGGGTAGAAGGAATGGCCAAGGGCGAAGATATTGCGGCCTGTACTGATGTGTTAAAATTCACCATGTACCGCATCGTTTTCGAACGTATGGGTATAATTCCACCATTCTCCAGGTTCCAACGCATGGTCCTAAGGTATCTTCAGGTCGCCCCCTCTCAGCTGAACCCGAACGCTTGGGCGTTCCTGCAGGCGTTTGAAGATGTCCTGGTGGTTCTGAGACGACCGGTCTCCATCCGACTGTTCTTCCATTTGTTTGAGATGAGCTATATTTACGAAAAAGGCTCCAAGGGTGCCCGCAAGGAAGCGGTCTCATTAAAGAACCGGTCGACAAGCAATTTGTTCAAGCCATATCTGGAATCATTGACGACCGGGTGGAAAAAAGAATACTTTTGGGTCGTTCCTGAGTCGGCCGAGGCCCAAAATGCGATCGCCCAAATGACTAACGATCAAGAAGGAACCCCCCTGTTTCCTACAGAGTGGAGTTTCAACCACTTCTCCAAAAAACCGGGACAATATGCTTTTAAGGACGCTGATTTGGACGACCTGGACAGGGAAACGATCCATAGACTGAGAAGGATTGCGTCCCTAGTCCCTGATGGTCGCATCAAAGTTAAAAGCATTGTTGATGCTCGTACCAAGAAGAATGTCAAGGCCGCTCTTGGTCGGTGGTCGCTCGCACCTTTTATTTTCTGTCAGTTTATCTTGTTAAATGTTTCTAACCATCTGCTTTTGCCTTCGCAGTTAAGATGGCCAACATGGGTGACTTCGACCTGCTGGAGCAATGGGCGGCCGAGGATGGCGATACTTCGCCCGTCCGCGTCATACCGGCGGCTCAATCTGGGGGTACACCTCAAACTGCTGCGACCGGATCTCAGCCTGATCGTCAGGCTCTTCGGGCGAGCACACCAGCCCAAGCAATCGACCTGAGCAGCCCGCCCAAACATCAAGGAAAATCCAAAAGACC
This sequence comes from Astragalus membranaceus, assembly GCA_039519185.1. Classification (NCBI taxonomy): domain Eukaryota; kingdom Viridiplantae; phylum Streptophyta; class Magnoliopsida; order Fabales; family Fabaceae; genus Astragalus; species Astragalus membranaceus. The sequence continues at coordinate 19,752,752 of CM076850.1, read as the reverse complement.
TAGGTCGGTCGATGATGGGGGTGAGAGGAAGAAGCACAAGAGTGGAAAAAGCCACGGGCCCAACATCGATCTGCTTGGGTTGGGTGATGAAGATTGTGCCCGCTTCAAGGAGGAACCTTTCGAGGTGATGGCCGAGGCGATGAAGGCCGCTGGCGCTCTGTTCAAGAAGTACCGAGACGAAGAATCGGATCGCTTGGAAGGTAGGCGTCTCGTCCATAGATATTCATTGCTTGAAGACGACCTAGTCGATAAAAACTTTAAATTGAATTCTGCCTTGTCATTGCTCGCAGAACTGAGGGGCGAGCGCGACGACCTGCTCAAGAAAGTCGAAGCGGCCGCTGACAATGAGAGGAAGCTTGGCGAAGCAGAACGCCAGCTTGTGGCTGCTGTCTCTGCTCAAACACTGGCCGAGTCTTCTCTGGACAAGGCGGTCGCTGATAAGGAAACAGCTGAGAAAGAGGTCGAACGCCTCTCTTCAAAGAATAAAGAGCTGTCCAGCCAGGTCGCTGGGCTGAAAACTGAGATGGAGGCGGTGGAGGCGGAAAAGAACAGTTTAAGAGGTCGCTACAAAGCCGTTCTTGACAAGGCGAAGGGAGCTGCAGAGGGTCAGTTCGAAAATGCGGTCGGCCAGATCAAGATTCTCTATCCTGATTTGCTGGTCGATCGCGAGATCGTTCAAAGCATGCATCGTGCGACCGAGCAGAAGATCATTCGCCCTGTGAAGATGTCAAAGGGGAAGGTTATTCAAGAAGAGATGGTCATCTTTCAAGCCCCCAGCGACTCTTAAATTGTAATTTCTTGTAATCTTTGCCCGCCTGCGAGCGGTGTTTAAATGGGGCGCCCGGGTTTCGACCGAGGCGTCCTTATTTGTAATCAATTACAATTTCTGATAATTTCTATCTGAATTCCAGCCCGTTTAATCGCTTTATACTTGGACTTAATTCTTTATTGATATGGTCGGTCGCGACCAAAGAATGTCGTTTGGGCCATTCGATGGCACTCTTTTTAGGCTGCTCGGCAGCTTTCGCTTGGGCCATTCGATGGCACTCTTTTTAGGCCGCTCGGCGGCTCTCGTTTGGGCCATTCGATGGCACTCTTTTTAGGCCGCTCGGCGGCTCTCGTTTGGGCCATTCGATGGCACTCTTTTTAGGCCGCTCGGCGGCTCTCGTTTGGGCCATTCGATGGCACTCTTTTTAGGCCGCTCGGCGGCTCTCGTTTGGGCCATTCGATGACACTCTTCTGGTCGCTCGACTGCTACTCGCATGGTGAGCGACCGTGCATTCAATTTGCATGAAAATAAAACACAAGTGGAATTTTAAGGTCGGTCCTCAGTAAAAAACTCCTGTGGGGAAAAAGAGCGACCGCCTGTTCTTTATTGATCGATCAATGCTTACAACTTAAACATAATATTTTCTGAGTTTATCAGCGTTCCATGTTCTGGGGATGGTCGCCCCTTCCATGGTTTCCAGCTCGTACGCTCCCTTTCCAGTCTTGCTGATGACACGGTATGGTCCTTCCCAGTTCGGGGCGAGCTTTCCCTGACGAGCGTTCTTATTCCCTACGTCGGCCCTCCTGAGGACTAGCTGTCCAATGGAGAATTCCCTCTTCTGGACGCGGGCGTTGTATCTTGCAGCGACCTTCTGTTTGATGAGTTGTTCCCTAAGTGACGCCTTAGTTCGCAGCTCATCAACCAGGTCGAGTTCTTCTCTTGTTGCTTGCTCATTTGCGGCCGGGGTTGGTGGGTTGGTCGTCCTCCAACTTAGCTCTCCCATCTCAATCGGGATGACCGCATCAGTACCATAGACCAGTCTAAATGGTGACTCCCCGGTCGATGAGTGGGGGGTCGTTCTGTAGGCCCAAAGGACCGACTGTAGCTCTTCTGCCCAATTGCCTTTGGCTTCATCTAATCTTCTTTTCAGCCCGCGTAGTACTACCCTGTTGGCCGCTTCTGCCTGGCCATTGGTTTGCGGGTGCTCGACCGAGGTGAAACGCTGTTTCACGCCAAGGCCGGCCAGCATTTCTCTGAATTTTCTATCTGCAAACTGAGTTCCGTTATCCGTCACCAGTTGCTGAGGCACTCCGAAGCGGGCGAGCACATTCTTCCCAAAGAACTTAGATACCTTCGCTGAGGTAATGGTGGCAAGTGGCTCTGCTTCTATCCACTTGGTGAAGTAGTCGACCGCAACGATCAGGAATTTCAGCTGACCTGGTGCAGGTGGAAAGGGGCCGAGCAAGTCCATGCCCCACCAAGCGAACGGCCAAGGTGGGGTTAGGCTGTGCAGTTCTGTTGAGGGCGCTATGTGCACGTCTGCGTGGATCTGGCATTTCTTGCACTTCTGCACAAGTAACTTGGCATCCTCTTCCATGGTCGGCCAATAGTATCCGGCCCTGAGTGCCTTCTTAGCAACCGACCGACCACCTTGATGGCTACCACAATCGCCTTCATGGATATCCCTGAGTACATGGTCGGCTTCGACCGACGTAAGACATCTCAGCAATGGGGATGAAAAGCCCCTTCTGTACAGTCTTCCTTCAATCACTGAATATTTGGTCGCCCGCAACCTCAGGAGCTTTGCTGCCTTCGGGTCGCAAGGTTCTACCCCATTAAGAATATACTGCAAGATGGGAGTAATCCAGTCTCTGTCTGGGTCGACCGCTAGAATGGCTAATGGTTGAGCGGGCTTAGTAGACACGCTCGGTCGAGTTAATGTCTCCTGAATTAGACTTCTGTGATTCCCCGGAGCCTTTGTACTGGCTAACTTTGATAGGATGTCAGCCCTCACGTTCTCTGTCCTGGGGACGTGCTTAACTTCTGCTCGGTCGAATTGCCTGAGCAGGTCCCTTACCTTGGCCAAATAATTCTTCAGGACGTCGTCCTTTGCGTCGTATAAGTCCTGAATTTGGGATACTACCAGTAGAGAGTCGGAGTGAAGTTCGACACGGTCGACATTGAACTCTCTGGCTAGCTGCAGCCCGGCAATGCACGCCTCATACTCGGCCTGGTTATTTGAAGTATGAAATGCAAAAGTTAATGACACTTCAACAGTAAGTCCTTCCGAGTTCTCAAGTATCAAGCCGGCCCCACTTCCTTTGCTGTTGGAGGATCCATCTACGTGCAAAGTCCAGGTAGTGACGGCCTGATCGTCTGGATTTGGGGTCATCTCAGCGATGAAGTCGGCCAACACTTGTGCCTTAGCGGCCGATCTGGCCTCAAACTTGATTCCAAACTCACTGAGTTCCACAGCCCACTTGATCATACGCCCTGCAAGGTCAGGTCGGTGAAGGATTTGCCTAATAGGCTGGTCGGTCCTTACCACGACCTGATGAGCGACGAAGTAAGGACGTAATCTACGAGCGGCCACAAGTAATGCCAAGGCTAGTTTCTCAATCTTCTGGTACCTGATTTCTGGGCCTTGAAAAACCTTGCTGATGAAATAGACCGGGTTTTGCTTTAGGTCGCATTCCCTGACCAGAACGGCGCTCATGGCTTCGTCCGTTATGGCCAAGTACAAGTAAAGTGTCTCCCCCGGTTGCGGCTTGGTCATGATGGGCGGGTTGGTCAGTGCCGCCTTCAGCTCGTCCAATGCTCGCTGGCATTGATCGGTCCATTCAAATTCGACTTCCTTCTTCAAAAGCTTGAACAGTGGAAGAGATTTGCACGCTGATTTAGGTATGAATCGCGATAGGGCAGCGACCATACCATTCAATTGCTGGATCTCTTTCTTCGTAGTGGGTGGCCTCATGTCGGCGACCGCCCTACACTTATCAGGGTTCGCTTCAATCCCTCGCTCTGTTAAGTGGAAGCCCAGGAACTTGCCCGCCCTTACTCCGAAGGTGCACTTCTCTGGATTCAGCCTTAAAGAATTCTTCCTTGCTTCCTCAAAGATTTCCCTTAGGTCGTTGATATGGTCCTGGTCGGTCTTGCTCTTAATTATCATGTCATCCAAGTAGACCTCTGATATGCGACCGATCTGACGCCTAAAAACCTTGCTCATCATTCTCTGATAGGTCGCTCCGGCGTTCTTGAGACCAAAAGGCATTACCTTGTACTGGAAGTTTCCCCGATCGGTCATGAACGCGGTCTTATGACGATCAATACGATGGGTTGTTGTTGGTAACGTTGATCGGTCGCTGTGATGAGGGACCGAGTTGTAAGCCGCACGCGGGTGGTACCTGCAAAGGCACTCCAACGCTCAAGTCAGAGGTGCTTCAACGGGCAGGGTCACAAGGTGAGTAAAACATACCTGAAGCCACATGCTGGTGTGGTATATATAAGACTGGCGTTCTAGCCGTTGCGCATTTTACGGGATCGGCCGCATCTTGCGGAGCAAGGCAGATGATGGGCCGCGTTGGGCCGGCCTTGGTCGAGTGGGCCGCTGGCCCAGGTTGCACCTGGCTGCTGCGCGCAGCACCCCATTGCTGTAGGCTGCGCTAGACTGTCTCGTTGGGCCTATTGGGCCACTCCAGAACAGTATACATTACAGATTCACTAGCTTTGTTGCTCAAGTTCAAGAGTAGTGAAGCAGTACCAGATTCATGAGCTTCGTGTCTCAGCTATCAAGGTACCAATCCCCTATACCTTGAAGCATACCTGCAAAAAAAATCAGGTAGGAACTTTTGGTACCCATTTCTCTTTGGGTCCTTTGGGGTTAGTTATCAAGGGGGTTTTCACAATCCACCTTGGTTTCTTACAGGCAGGTATAAGGGTACCTAGCTCACATAATTTACGAATAGGACATCTAAGAGAGCTATGGTTCCCTTTTTGACAATAGGTGCATGAGAAAACAGTAGGTGTATAACTTGAAGTAGCAGCTACAAAAGTTATTTTCTTGTTCAAAACAGAGGAGGTGGAACTACCTTTGCACCCAATACCTCTCCTATCAACATATTCATGTTGGGAGTGAAGTAGCTTGGTCAAGGTCTTTTCACCAACCTCGAACTTTTTCAAAGATTCTTTCAAAAATTCATTTTCAACCTTGACTTTTTCAAAATTTTGTTTAAGCTCAAGAGACTCAAGGTTGAAAGGTTTTGTTTTATGTAGCTCATTCTTCAATTTAACTAACTCATTTTCAAGAGTCTCAATTTGAGTGAGCATGCTTTTGTTGCTCTTTGTCAATTTCTTATATTTTAACAAAAGAGTTTCATGTTCAAAATAAAGAGCTTCAAAAGCCTCACTCAAGTCGTGACTACTATACACATCATCAAAATCATCATGTATAATTGACTTAGAAAGACTAGGGTTATTAAGGCTTACCTCGGAAGTGTCATTTGCCATAAAACAGATATCATTTGCAACCTCCTCAGATTCACTATCAGTGTCAGAATTGTCCCATTTAGCCTCCATTTGGCTTGTACCGTGTCTGGCTTCCAAGCAATCCCAGATTTCCTTTGCTGTTTGACATCCTTTGACTCTACCATATTCTTCTTCACATAAGGATAAGTGAAGAATATTCATTGCTCTGGCATTTTGAGATATCTTATCCAACTCTGACTTTCTCAGCTCTTTCAGGTCAATGGTGTAGATATCCTCAACTGGCACTTCTTCTTCTTTGCCGGTAGCTTTACTTTTGATTTTCATTGGGATCAGTGGTCCATCTGCAATGATCCTCCATAAGGTGAAATCTATAGCCTGCACATGACATTTCATTCGACTACTCCAGTAGTCATAGTTAGTGCCATCAAACAGGGGTGGCCTAAATAAAGACATCCCCTCTTTCAAAAAAGAACCCATAATCACAGATAGATAAATAAAATTTAAATTGCGAGATGTAAAGCTCTATATGCAATTTCTAGCTTTGATACCACTTGTTAGACTATCTGATAACCTTAGAGGGGGGGGGTGAATAAGGTTATGTGTAAATCTTGGATTCTTTTCAAAATAAATGATAAGTTTGTTTAAATCAAATGCGGAAAAAGAGATTTGAATTTTATCAGATATATGCAAGCAGGCAGATCAGGCACAATGAGATATTACTCTATATTCAATATTCACAATAAGGTTGTTTTATAAGTAATGCAATGATATTGAATATAGCAGATTTACAGTAGTGATAGAGAAGATGATAGATAAACAGATATGTAGTACAGTGAGTATAACTATAACCAGATTAACAGATTCAGATCAGAGTAGGGATATAGTTATACAATAAATCCACTGAGTGATATTATAAACAGATCTAGATAGTATAGCTATAAACAGATCACAGCAGTATAATAATATGGACAGATATAAACAATAAGAAATGTAAAGAGATAGGGATAGAGATACACCGGGATTTAGCGAGGTTCGGGATAAAAGCCCTACGTCCTCGGCCTCAGGCTTTGCAACCCTTGGACTTGATAACAACCACTATATTGAAGAATTGTTTACAAACAGGCAACTTCAAAACAGCAAATCTCAATTCCCCCGAACTGAGAACCCGAGCAGCTAGCTAAGGATTTCAACACCGCTTCAATCTCCTGATTGAACGACCCAAGAGCAGCTCCCAGGATTTCAATACCACTTCAATCTTCCCCGATTTAACGACCCAAGATCACCTCCCGGGATTTCAAACCAACTCAATCTCCTGATTGAGAGACCCAAGAAAACTTCCCAGGATTTCAAACCAACTCAGTCTCCTGATTGAGAGACCCAAGAAAACTTCCCAGGATTTCAAAGTGACCCCACTTAAAATAACGAATACAACTTTGAGATCTATGATCCAATCACTTCGGACAGTATGACAATATAGTAACTTTAGAGATGAGTGATATGGAACATAGAGAATGATATGAAAGTTGAAGCTCTATTTTCTCTCTCTCTCTCTCTCTCAGATCTAGAAATTTCGTATGAGAGGAAGAGAGAATTGTTGAGAAGTGTGGTGTGTTGAGAAATGAAATCACACTTGTATTTATAGTGTTAGGAGAGGTTTGAAAAAATGAAACTCATTTAATACATAGTATAATAGATTATGCTCTTCATGTGAAACAAATGGCTAATCGATTATTTGATATATATATGGAAACTTGGTTTGGCTTCATAATCGATTATCATATGTAGTTGTAGGAGTGCATAATCGATTATTGTTGTCAAGGATGGCTTCATAATCGATTATATTACTTGGTTAAATAATGATATAATCGATTAGAGTTGTCAAGAAAAGAAGGAAGCAAGCCTGATAATCGATTATGTGTTTTAGTGAAAATGAAGGAGTAATCGATTAAGTGATAAATAAGGAAACTTCCATTTGCTTCATAATCGATTATGTGTGATGTGCAAATGAAGGCTAATCGATTATTTGCTTCCTAATTGATTAGGATAATCGATTTATTGATCTAAAAAAGGAAGGTAAGGCAAGATCTTAATCGATTATTTGTTTTAGTTAAAATAGGAGAGTAATCGATTATGTGCTCTGAAAACATTCAGGCACCTAATCTATTACCATAATATATTATCTTTGTAAAAGAATAGGATTTTGATTTCAAGCATTCAACAAAACTATTTTTAGGGTTTTAATCTTTCAACAAAAAATAGTTTTAGGGTTTTTGTTGCCACCTTATGCATGCATGCAATTTTATAAAATATTTTCCAAAACTATTTTGATGCACCATGCATTTTTTGAAAAACTCATCTCTCAGCTACTAAAAGTCATAGACCTTCAGTGATAGGACCTTACACAGTGTCCTAAAGAAAGCGGATAAACAAATAGGTCTTGAACTGCTGAGGTGGCTTCTTCTCCAAGATGCTCCATTTTAATCTTCCTGCTCTTTGCTTTATGTCATGTACTTAATTCAACTTGAACCATTAGTAGATAAGGTGTAATTTGTTATCATACAAAACAAAGAGTGTTTGCCCTTGGTTCAACAACATAGTCTAAACCCACCTCAGAAATATTACTCATGGACTTGAGAGCTAAAAGTTTCACACACATAGATAATATTGACTGTGGTGAGCCATCAAACAACAATTTGTTTGAATCTCTTAACAAATTATAAAATTTTTGTGCTTCTTCATTTGGAAATTCATCATGATCGTCATATTGAGGCTCATCAAATGACACATTCACCCTGAGACCATCACAAATCATGTTTTCCATCGACTCAAAAATTTCATTACGTGGAACACCAACACTAGAACTGCTTGAAGCCCCTACCTCAAAATTTTGACGTCGTTGTTCTACATGGTCTACCCAAATCCAATAATTAGGCCTAAACCCCCAATGATACAAGTGCTCCCTGATTTCATTATCTGTCCTAATAGGTACACCTTCGCAATTTAAGCATGGACATCTAACCCCCTTTTCTCGTTTAGCCAATTCATGTCGCCACGCTACCACAAGAAACTGTTCAACCCCAATTACAAACGATTCCTTCAAACCCGCTCTTCTCGGATATAACCGATCATACACCTAATCACGGTTAAATTCATACAAATTCTTCTACACGCATTTAAGAAAATGTGTTAGATTCCCTTAACATTCCCAATAACCTATCAAGTTAGTGGCATCGATATGATCTCCGTGGAGATGATTTCGAGCCAAATATGGGGGTTAAGGACACATCAGACAAAACCCTTTTCCATATAAGTAGTGAAGGAAGTTATTTCTAACACCCAACCTTAAAATTGTTAGTATCGTCTCGCAATTATCTCAATGGAGATGATTTCGAGCAAAATATGCGGGTGAGGGACATCACCTCACCCTATTCCATCAACAACACAGAGTCATCTAACCTAGGGTTCATCAAAACAACGATTAAACACTTTTCAATTAACAACTCTAAAATGATACACTTTTCAATAACATATTTCAATTAACATCTCTAATTAAGTCTTGCTCTAACAACATACACTTTTCAATTTCAACAATTTAACACAATTTAACACAATTAACTTACATTTCACAACAACACTAATCCTAACACTCAATTATAACTCACATTTCACAACAACACTCAATTCTAACACAACAACAACAACAACAACAAATTTATTTTAAAAACTAACTGTTATGAGATTGAGGTCCGGTGACGGTCACACTCCGGTGCGGTGGTTCGGTGACGGGGCGCACTCCAGTGTGATTGTTAGACTTCAAACACCAACAATTTCAATCTTAAATCATTTCAATTCAAGCAAAAAACATAAATCAAAACAAATTCATTAAAAAATCAAAATCAAAACAATATCATAAAAATAAAAATCAAACCCTACAAAAGGGAGAGCTCCGGTGGTGGTGGTGATGTTGACGGTCGTAGGAGAGAGAGAGGACAGCAATTCTTGGTGGTGATGGTGGTGGTGTTGGTGGTGCACTTCGTAGCTTAAGAGAGAGAGAGAGTAAAAGAAGAGGAGAAGAGGTCGTAGGTGATGGTGGTGGTTGTGTGGCAGTGGGTTAGGGTTCGTAGGTGAGAGAGAGAGAGAGAGAGTAGAGGAAGAGGAGAGGAGGTCGTAGATGATGGTGGTTGTGATGGTGGTGGTTGTGTGGTGGTGGTGTAGTGGTTAGGGTTCGTGTAGAAGGAGAGAAGAGAAGTGGAGAAAGAAGAATGAGGAATGTGTTATGAGAATTTGATTTGGAAAAAAAAATTAAAGTTAGCGACGGACAGTCCGTCGCTAAATGTGGCACAATTTCCCAAAATTTGAACGGTCAAAATTTTTTTGCGAGGGACCCTATATCTGTCGCTAACTTTCCCGCCCAATCCATTAGCGACGGACTGGCCGTCGCTATTGCCTAACATTCCGTCGCTAATTTTCATAAAATACGACAGACCCTATTCCCTCGCAATTTCCGTCGCTAATGCTAGTGTTTGCGAGGGAACATTAGTCCCTCGCTAACTTCCGTCGCTAATAATTTTTCTTTGTAGTGGAAAGGTGGTGGTGGTGGCAACGATGACTCAAAAGATTCCCATTCCTCCTTGGAGAAAACAAATACATTTTTGTATATCCCTTTTAAGCAACATGGTGGTGGTGGCAAAGATTCCTCAAAGTATTCCCATTCCTCCCTGGAGAATATATACATGCTTATTCATAACTAACAGGAAAAAAATATATTTAGTCTAACCGATACCGAAAAATCAATCAATATCACAACAATCCCTGGGAACGGTGCCAAAAACTTGATAAGCTGCAAGTATACAGTTCTATCGCGTAATAAAAAGTATCGATCCACAGAGACTTTGTGATTACCAATGTTATTTTTCAGTTGTGATTAGGTAAAAGGAATGATTTTAGTAGAAGGAATTTTTGTTGGTTTTAAATTCAGAATTATAAAAGCGTCCTAGGATTGGGGTTTTATCTCATTGATAGAACATTTCACAATCTCTCATCCATTCTCTATTTTATGTTAAGGTTCTTTTCTAATGACAAGGTATTCAACGGTAACTCAAGTTTCCTCTCGGAATACAAGAGTGTGCCTCGAAACAATAAAGTGCAGAAAATAAAAGTGCCAAAAAATAAGAACAGGATTGTAAAGTGCAAGAAGAATAAAAAGCGTAAAGTAAAAGCGTAGAACTTAAGAGAATAATATAAATTGCATAAAGAAACTTTGAATCACTCTGAGAGTGTATTTGCAATGGCAAAGGATGGTTAGACACACAAAATTTTCTGTCTTATATAGGCATAACTTGGGAACATATGAGTTAAAGCCAATTACAAGCCATAAAAGAGCAAAATGTAACTGTTTTGACATCCAAAGCAAGTGCACGGGCCGTGCTATTTTGTGCACGGTTCATGATATTTTGTGCATGGGTCATGCATGCTACTGGACTAGAAAGATAGAATTTTTCATCACCTTTCCAACGCATCAAAGAACACCTCAATCAGATTCTCGGATTGTGAGGTATGACCAAAATGGTGTAAGGGGTATAAAACTGTTGAATCCCCGCTTGGACGTACGAATATGCTCTTGGGGCGCATCGACAAGGTTTGACTCTTGGCTTCATTCTTGACCTTTCTTGCTTCCTTTTGACCCTTATCATTTCCTTTGGCCTTGGGACTTTGACATCTTGCTTTTGAAGCTCGTATTTGTGTTTTTTCTCAATACTTAGCCTGAAATTAAAATAAAGCGAAAATGTAGTAAAATAGATCTAGAATAGAACTAAAATACCAAATAACTTACTAAAAATAAGTACTAAAAAGACACATAAAATAGACTTATCAGGTAGTCTTCATTCATGTACATGACATAGCGGGTATTAATTCTCCAACATTATCAAGGAGCTCCACTTTGTGAATTTCCATAAATTCTAGATACACCTCTTCATCTCTTCAAAGGTGCCTCTTGGGATAAAAACAAGAAAAATAGGTTCGTCGCTAATACAAATAAATGTTGATTTCTCGGGATTTCTTTGACAAAAATGCATTACTTTTCAGTATGTGTTTTGTTCAAGATAAAAGAACCAAAGCCTTGAAGAAATTTGCTAAAAAGACTTACTGAAAAAGGATTTAGAATTTTGATTGACACATAATTGTCTTGCGAATTAGTAAGCTAGAATACTAGAACATGCCAATAGCACAAAAAAATAGTAAAAGATTACTAGAATTTAGCCATAACCTGAATCTAATTTGGCACCGATACCAATTGAAGAATTTGAATATGACAATAATAATTACAAATACAGATTATAACATAAATTTGACTAATGTAGCCCAAAAAAAAATTAAATACCAAAACAGCACACTTTTTAGATTATTTACCAAACTAGCACACATCCAATTTTTAGTTCAGAAGTCGCCCCCCACCAGGGTGACTTCTGAACTAAAAATTATAATTTTTTTTCATTTGTGGTTCAGAAGTCGCCCCCACTAGGGTGACTTCTGAACTGTATTTTTTTCTTTTTTCTTTTTCTTCTATATTAATTTAAATAAATTTAATTTAATTAATTTAGAAAATTAATATTGTTAATTCAAAAAATTACGTTAATATTTACGAAAAAAAATTAAGAGATTAAAAATTGGAACATAATATAATATAGAAAAAAGACTGAAATAAACAACAAAATTTGCAGAAATACAAGAAGAGGAAAACATGATTGAAACTAATTCCACCAAACATTTTACGCCGGAGGGAAAACCCGACGGATGATCTCATCGGCGGAAATTTTGGTTTCGACGCACAATGCGATAGGACTCCGAGTATGAGGTTGAAAAATCTCATGGTGCTGAAACATCTGTCGAACGTCGCCGTCGCTCTTGATAGTCATTAGGCCCCACCGAATATGATTACGTTCGCCGATCCGGGGGAAGCGATAAATGATACGAGTGATTGTTTGCTCCTCACCTTTCAGCTGCGCCTTTTCCGTTAGTTTTTCATTCAGTTCGGCGAAGGTGGTATTGTTCTTCAGCCTTGAATACATGGTGTTTGGACCACTAAAATACACACCATCTTCTTCCCTATACAGAACATGGGCCTGACAGTGAAGTGTACAGTATTGGTTGATGACTCTTTCCAGTATGATTTGTTGTGGTGGGGGTGGTCGCAGAAGATGAATGATTTCTTCCGGAGTGCGTATTGGTGCTACAGTGGTGAAATTGCCTAAAAGATTACTAGAATTTAGCCATAACCTGATACCAATTGAAGAATTTGAATATGACAATAATAATTACAAATACAGATTATAACATATAAATTTATGTATAAAATGATTTTATGGATAAAGAATTGTGTATATGAGGTGTTGAAAAATTGATCGAAAGGGAGAATGAAAGAGGACTATCTTCATTGTAGTCTTGGTTTCAACAATATGACGTCTCTCATTAAATTTAATTGAATGACCAAACACATAAATATTCATTAATACATATTCAAGGTACATCCCCTCCACCACAAATATATAATGAATAAAAGAATAAATTGTAGATTTTTATTTGTTAGAACCAATCCTCAAAACTCAAGATCTTGGAACATACACTGTGTAAATTTGAGAGAGAAAAGAGAGTAGTCGAAAGAGAGATCTTTTGGAAATTGAATGTATTATTCCAAATGTGTTAATTCTGTTCAGCATACAAGAGTACATATATAGGTACATTAGAGAGTTGTAAAAACAGTTACAAGGCGTAACCATCCTAACTACCTATAACTGAAAGCTAACAGAATTAACCAGCAAAACAAGTGCTTCGACAGCAGTGCTTCGACAGCACAACAAATGCTTCGACAGCACAACAAATGCTTCGACAGCATAACAAGCTAAGTGTTATCAAGTGCTACAAGCACTCTAACACATCAACTAAAGTCCTAAGCCATAAACTCTACAATTCTCCACCTTGGCTTAGCTTTAGACAGGGCCAATTCCCAAAATTCCCAGGCAATGCTGAAACTTCTTCCCAGGTAGAGGCTTGGTCATCATATCTGCTGGGTTGTCTTCAGTACCAATCTTCTCAAGGCTCACCTCTCCCTTTGCAATGATTTCTCGTACAAAATGCAGCCTCACATCAATGTGTTTAGTCCTCTCATGGTACACTTGGTTCTTAGCCAAGTGAATACCACTTTGACTGTCACAGAACACCATTGATGCAGATTGTTTTCCACCCAAATGCAAGTCCATGGCCTTCATCCATATAGCTTCCTTAATAGCTTCTGTTACAGTCATAAATTCAGCCTCAGTTGTAGATAATGACACCACATGTTGCAAATTGCATTTCCAGCTAACTGTGTTTCCACAGAACTTGAAAACAAAACCAGTTAGTGACCTCCTAGTGTCTAGACATCCTGCATAATCAGAGTCGACAAATCCTGTAACACCAGAGATGCTGCCAGCATGTTTCTGAAAATGCAATCCCACATCACTTGTCTTCTTCACATATCTGAGAATCCATTTCATTGCCTCCCAATGCTGCTTGCCAGGCTTTCCCATATATCTACTTACAATACTCATAGCATAAGCCAAATCAGGCCTAGTACATATCATAGCATACATGAGTGATCCCACAGCACTAGCATATGGAACACCTTCCATATATTTCTGCTCCTCATCAGTCTTAGGTGTGTCATCTAGTGACAACCTAAAATGTTGAGCCAAGGGGGTAGCAACCGGCTTAGATTGATCCATATTGAACCTCTTCAACACCTTCATTATGTAGTCTTTTTGACTAAGAGTAAGAAACCCTGCATCTCTGTCTCTAGCAATCTTCATTCCTAGAATCTTGCTAGCAGCACCCATATCTTTCATTTCAAACTCATTCTCTAGCATTTGCTTCACCCTCTTGATTTCTACTTTGCTCTTACATGCTACAAGCATGTCATCAACATAGAGCAACAAGTAGACAATTTCTTCATCATTAATCTTCCTCCAATAGACACAATTATCTGATTTGCACCTATTGAAGCCATTCTTCACCATAAAACTGTCGAACCTCATATACCACTGTCGAGGGGACTGTTTTAAACCATATAGAGACTTCTTCAACAGACACACCTTCCCTTCATCACCCTTCTTCACGAAACCTTCTGGTTGTGCCATGTAAATTTGCTCATCTAGCTCTCCATGAAGGAAAGCAGTCTTTACATCCAACTGTTCAAGTTCCAGGTTTTCTTGTGCAACAAGTGACAATATCATTCTAATAGAAGTATGCTTTACCACTGGTGAGAACACTTCATGATAGTCTATACCTTCCCTTTGAGTGAAACCTCGAGCCACTAGCCTTGCCTTGAACTTAGCCTTAGCTACCCCAGGAATTTCCTCTTTCACCTTGAATAGCCATCTACACCCAACAAGCTTCTTCCCTTTTGGTCTATCTACCAAAATCCAGGTCTTGTTCTTATGAAGTGACTGCATCTCATCTAGCATAGCTGCATACCACTCATTCACTGACTTGCTATTCATAGCATCTTTGTAACTAGCTGGCTCTTCACTATCAACCCCTTCAGCCACATTTAAAGCAAAAGCAACCATCTCAGCATGACCAAGCCTCTCAGGTGGCCTAATAGTCCTTCTAGTTCTGTCTCTAGCTAGAAGATAGTCCCGTAGATCATCTTGATCATCTATGGTTTCTTCACTTCCTGACTGCACTGGTGCTACATCAGGTGCTGTGCCAGCATCTACCTGTTGTAGCAATGGCTCCACCTCAAACTCAATACTATCATCATTACCATGCTCATTTTGCTTCTTTTCTATCACTTTCTCAGTGTAGAACATCTCATCTTCTCTGAACACAACATTCCTACTAATGATGATCCTTGGTAGTTGCTTGTCCATGCACCACAATCTATAACCCTTGACTCCTGCAGGGTACCCCAAAAACATACATTTCACAGCCCTAGGATCAAGTTTACCTTGTTTGATATGTGCATAAGCAACACAACCATAGACTTTCAAGTTCGACAGATCAGGTGGATGCCCCGACCACACCTCCTCAGGTGTTTTCATTTCAATAGCTGAGGAGGGGCATCTATTTATCAAATATACAGCAGTGGATACAGTCTCAGCCCAAAAATGATGACTCAAGTTAGCATTCAACATCATACATCTAACCCTTTCCATGATTGTTCTATTCATTCTTTCTGCCAATCCATTTTGTTGAGGTGTGCCACTAACTGTCTTATGCCTGTCAATTCCTTTCATTTTACAAAATTGATTAAATTCATCAGAACAAAACTCTAGTCCATTATCAGTCCTTAGCTTCTTAACCTTTCGACTAGTTTGATTTTCGACTAGAGTACACCATTCTTTAAACTTCTCAAATGCATCACTTTTATTTTTAAGTATGTAAACCCATACCTTTCTTGAGTGATCGTCAATGAGAGACATGAAGTACCTGGACCCTTGGTGAGATTGAACACGAGCTGGCCCCCAAAGATCACTGTGAACATAGTCCAATATCCCCTTGGTACAGTGAGTACCAGTGTTGAACTTCAATTTCTTTGCCTTGCCAAGGATACACAGCTCACAGAAATCAAGTGACTTGATGCAATCATCACCTAACAATTTCTGTTTGCTTAATTCCTTGAGTCCCTTCTCACTGACATGTCCTAACCTCCTATGCCACCGGATGCACTTGGTGATTTCTGTACTAGCAACATTGTTAGATGCTCCCTCTAGAGCACTTCCCAACAACTTGTAGAGACCATTCACCAATTCACCCTTCATCATCACCATTGATCCCCTTATTATCTTGATGATACCACCTCCTCCTTTGTAATCAAAACCTTGTGAATCAAGCATTGCAAGAGAAATCAAATTTCTCTTTAGATCAGGCACGTATCTAACACCTTGTAGCACCTTAACAGACCCATCAGCCATCTTGAACTTGATAGATCCAATGCCCTGCACTCTACATGTCTGATTGTTTCCCAATAGCACTTGTCCACCCTGAGTTTCAGTGAATGTAAAGAACCATTCCCTCATATGACACATGTGAAATGTATAACCAGTGTCAAGGATCCACTGGAGATACAATTTCACATCAGAAATACACAATACCTCTGCGCTAACATAGCTATTTAAGCCTATGTCATCAAGGCAAGAAAAAACCTCATGTTTTCTGTTCTTTGGACAATTGCAATTCACCTCAGTCACACACATCACATCAGCACTCTCATAACCTTCTGAAACCACTTCTGCATCACCATGATGTCCTTTGTGATCTCCACCCTTCTTCTTTTTCTTCTTGAATTCTGGGCAGTCTTTCTTGAGATGATCTTCACTCTTACAAATGAAGCAGGCCCTTTTCTTGAATTCCCTCGACTTAGACCTCGAGTTTTGCTTTCCCTTGAAGTCCCTTTTCTCAGTTCTTCCTCTCACATTCAGTGCTTCAGCCTGTTGATCATCAACATTCTCTGACATCCTTGTGAGTTCCTTCGAGAGCAAAGCATTCTGAACCTCTTCAAGTGATAGAGTGTCTCTGCCATAGATGAGTGTGTCTGCAAGATTCCTATACTCATTTGACAGTGACTTGAGTAATAGGAGTGCTTGATCCTCATCATCTACCTTGATCTCAATGTTTTCAAGATCAAGAATCACCTTGTTGAAATCATCAATGTGATCCTCCAATTTCCTTCCCGTTGACATCTTGAAGGTAAACAATTTCTGCTTCAAATACAACCTATTGGCCAAGGATTTGGTCATATATAGGTTCTCCAATTTGAGCCATATACCTGCTGCAGTTTTCTGCTTCGAGACTTCCCTCAACACCTTATCTCCCAATGATAGAATCAAAGCACTATATGCTCTTTCAAGCATATCTTGCTTCTTCTCCTCTGATAGCGTATCAGGTAACTTTGCCTCACCTGCAAGTGCTTTCTCAATGCCTTGTTGCACCAAGAAAGCTCTCATCTTCATACGCCATAAGCTAAAGTCATTTTTCCCTGTGAATTTCTCCACCTCGAATTTTACAGATCCCATTCTTGAATTTTAAGAATCACACGCCAACATTCGTCTTTGCCCAAGCAACACGAACCTAAAGCTCTAGATACCAATTGTTAGAACCAATCCTCAAAACTCAAGATCTTGGAACATACACTGTGTAAATTTGAGAGAGAAAAGAGAGTAGTCGAAAGAGAGATCTTTTGGAAATTGAATGTATTATTCCAAATGTGTTAATTCTGTTCAGCATACAAGAGTACATATATAGGTACATTAGAGAGTTGTAAAAACAGTTACAAGGCGTAACCATCCTAACTACCTATAACAGAAAGCTAACAGAATTAACCAGCAAAACAAGTGCTTCGACAGCAGTGCTTCGACAGCACAACAAATGCTTCGACAGCACAACAAATGCTTCGACAGCATAACAAGCTAAGTGTTATCAAGTGCTACAAGCACTCTAACACATCAACTAAAGTCCTAAGCCATAAACTCTACATTATTTGTAAGGTACATCCCCCGAATCTCAAATTTGTCCACCAGCACTCTGAGTATGTTACAAGTACAATTGGTTGTGGGCAGGGTTCTCTACTTAATTCCCTCAAAGCTTCAAACGCGATTCTAGACCACTTGTATTTTTGCCGAAAAACAGAGGCCAGAATCCAGAACTTAAAAAATATAAACTGTAACATGTGTCTCACGGGTCCAACAACCCATAATTGTATCTTTTCCCCATATAATAAAAATATAAACTGATCCAACAACTCATATTAATATTATCAATTATTATAGCATGAAAAACGAGTTATATCGTGTCCCCATCAAGCTATCTAGCTATCACCCTATTATTATATTATCAATTATTATTTATTATCGCTATAACTATAACTTCTCCTACTCTGTGCAAATCAAAAACACCACAAACAACAAACACATTGCAATGGAAGAGTCATGGGAGAATTGGCATCTTCATTCGGTAAAAACATTATTCATTTTTTTCGACCTTTATACATACATTAATTATGATGATTATTTCAATTAATTGTTTCATAAATTAAAGAAAATGTGTTATTTATTTATTTGTTTCAATTGATTGTTGAAGGAATTGGATTGCGTTGATGATTATTTCACGGATAGTTGCGCTAACAACACTGAAGGTGAAGAGTTTCTTAGAGAGATTTTGCAGTTGCAGCAACCACCAGCTTTCTCTTCCGAAAGTGAAAGTGATTATTCACTTCAAATACTAAACAATCCCGTTTCTGTTGTAAACGACGTCGTTTTAGCATCGTTGGATTTGGAGCAACAGGAGGAGGGTAATTTGGTAAAAAGAAATAGCTCTAATTCAATAGTGTCACAACAAAGTCAACAACAACAGGGTTCTAATAATAATAATTGTCAAACGACACGTCGTTCTTCTTCACCAAAGACATATATTTTGTCTTTTGATAACTCAACTGTGATACCAGCTACTCGTGAACCTGAACCTAACGGTGATTCAACTTCTAAATGGATCTGTGATGAAACACAAAACGCTGAAGAAACGAAAAGCACAGTGGACAAAGCTAGAAGCAGATCTCAGACGACGGATCACATTATGGCAGAGAGAAAAAGGAGACAAGAACTGACTGAGAGGTTCATTGCACTCTCAGCCACGATTCCCGGTTTGAGCAAGGTAATTTAATTTAATTCAATTTATTTTATTTATGTTTTTTTTCCATAAGCGATTGATTTATTGAAAATGAGTACAAGGGGTGCTCAAGACCACTATTACAAATAGTTAATACAATGTAAAGCATTATGCCACTAAGAATTGACTGAATAGCTCGATCGACTAACCGGCCCATAAATAAACCATTGCTAAGAAATACACCTGATAAGTAAGACAAAAGAGTGATACACTTAATTTACGTTGAAAATGTGTTATGGGTAAAGATTGACACCTTATACATTCTTTTCGACAAGGATGACACCTTATACACGGGTTTTTAGTTTAATATTAGCTGTGGCTTCCTGTATTATTTTTCCCCATTAATGCTACTTCTTGTCTATTGTCTCCTATGTACTATTTTAATATTGAAAACATCAAATATCGATCTTAATAAAAAAAACTAAATTTGTCAAAAATATATATTGAAAGTTATTATTATTTCTTTAAACTCAAAACACTTATATACAAATACTTATAACTAGTCTTTATATCCTTGCGATGCACGGGGTCGGCTAAATTTAAATTGTGTAGTATATATATATACCCACTTGAAAAATAGAAGATGCAAGTTAGCAAACATCCACCTTTTTACTTGGACCAAAAGCCAACTTCTACATTTAAAAAGCTACTTTAGTTTGTGGGTAATAATGTAATTTTGAAATTTTTAATTTCTCTTTCTTCATCCATTTAATGTGTTGTTCTTGTATTTATAATTTTTTTAAGGT
The DNA here is from genome assembly GCA_039519185.1 of Astragalus membranaceus. NCBI lineage: Eukaryota > Viridiplantae > Streptophyta > Magnoliopsida > Fabales > Fabaceae > Astragalus > Astragalus membranaceus. The sequence goes on along the minus strand of CM076850.1, from coordinate 19,733,051 downwards.
ATAATATACTATTTCTTCAGTAAAAAAAAATACTATTAAAATTAAGTTGGAGGGATAATACTTGTAATACGTCTTTCGTTTCATAATACATATCTTTTTAAGATTATTTAATGAGACTAATAAATTTTGTTTCTTTTGATAAAAATATGGCTTAAATATGTTTTAGGCCCCTACAAATGATGCACTGGACTTTGTAAACGACAAATAAGATGAAACAACATTATTCCCAACCCGCTTATCTATTGGAAATCTATAGTTGGGATTATCTTTTGTTTTTCGAATATTCATATTTATGCAATACTATACCTTTGGTCCTATGCATAAAAAGTATTTAACAAAATTATCAACACGGCTCAGAAAAATAGAAACATTTGTATTTTTTAACAGCCAACTGTATATTGTATATTATATATTTTGAGTATTTAGAGTACTCACAATCTTTTATAGTCCATAATAGGCAACAGGTCAGAAAACCATTGCAAAATAGTCCACCATATAAAACATCCAGAATATAGGACAAACAAAACTCCACACGGTAACACTCTCTAAACCATGAAAAGTAGACCTACGGTGTTTATGCCACCTATTTTCTGAAGATAGACTTCAAGGGATCGACACACCATTAATAGAAAATGCATATGTACGTGAGTACATTTTCATTGAAAATAAGGCTTCAGGGAGTATCTTGAATTCCGTTTGAGAAGATATATACATGTTTCTGGATTCCCAGAGAACCCAGAGGACTGCATGTCATACTATAATCAGACGGTTCCTATTGGAGGTTGGGAACCCCATAATAGAAGACTGAAAAAAGGGTTGGGAGATCAAACACTAGCCCAAGCCACCTAAACACTGAATACCAAATGCGAGACGAGAAATCACACAAAAGGAAGAGACACGGCGGCTCTCAATTTCTAGAGAGTCTCCATAAAAAATGCAAAATGTAACGTCAGCCCAAATAGAACCCCCTGCAAACGTCCGAGATGAGAGCCCATTTAGAAGTAAGCACCAAACAAAAGCCACAACCTTAGGAGAAAATACCTCCTTATGAGGGCAAATACCTGAAGTGGCAACCTTGCCATCGAAGACTGCCTAATAGAGAGAATCAAGTCTTACACTGATTTGACTGAGTATATATCCTCCTACATTATACCCCTCCCAAGCTCAACTATAAGGAGTTGGGAAAAATGAAAATGAGGATAAATGACAAGTATTATATCAAGTGTCTTAGGAAAACACTTGATAATTTTTTTAAGTAAAAAGAATGAAGGAAGCCCCACTAGTACCTTTTGATGTAAATCAACATCAAGAAGGAAAATAAGAACTTCCTCCTGATTTTATTAAAAAAGAGAAAAGAAAAAGATGACAGAAAGAACCCAATGAGGGGATTAGATCAATACCCTTGGCAAAAGAAAAATAAAGTTAAAGCAGTAATAGAGAGCCCCTAGCAAAGCCCCTTAAAACACTCAATCCTAGAGACAATTATAAAACACTACAATTTTCTGGACCAAATTCTAAATTTGCTGAAATTTCTAAGACTAACTTACAAAAGTTAGATAAATAAGAGACGGAGACATAATTTGTCTTTGAGCGAGTATTATAGCATACCATTTTCTAAACCAGTTTCTTTTTTTTGCCGAAGTTTCTTTTTGAGTCTTCTTCCGACGAAAACACTTGATAATGAAATTAAACAATGTGATTAATGTGATTGAAAATAAAGTTTTGTTTCTTATTGTAATTATTAATAATTATTTTATAAGTTAAATTACATGATTTTGACCATCATGAAAAGGAAAGTGATCTTGATAGGTTACTAAATCTTAATATTGAAATATTAAATTTGTTTGTATCATTAGACTGAGTCGGTATTGTGTCAATAATATATGACTTTCCTATACACCATTCAACAAAAATATCACAAGTTAGTAGAAAGAATCAAATATTGGTTGGTAATTAATTTTATAATATTCTATTTTTATAGGCGGACAAAGCATCTATTCTTCGAGCAGCAATAGATTATGTGAAACAGCTTCAAGAACGTGTTCAAGAACTAGAGAAACAAGACAAAAAAGATGTGGCATCTGTAATAGTCATCAACAAGAAACCTCATCTATTTGGAAATAACAATGAAGAGACAATTTCTTGTGAAACAAATTGTGATGATGATGATGTTGATGATTGTAACATTAATATTCTACCTGAGATTGAAGCAAGAGTGATGGGGAAGGAGGTGCTCTTTGAAATTAATTGTGAGCAAGAGAATGGTATTGAGCTTAAATTACTTAACCACTTTGAAAATCTTCAGCTCTTTGTCATTGGTAGCAGCGTCTTGCCTTTTAGAAATTCTGCTCTTTCCATCACTATTATTGCCCAGGTATATGTGCACTATGTTCTCTTTTTGTTTTTTGTGATCAACAATGCTATGTAGTAAGAATAACTTTTGTAAGAAACATAAGAAATACACTAAAAAATGATTTGTAAGACACTAAATAACACTACACAGTAGATGCCTTCAGTGGCGGAGCTTGACAATAATTTTTGGGGTACCAAAAAGTTAAATAATTCATATAAAATATTTCACTAGTATTTTAAGAGCTATCTATGGAGTTGGATTGGTTTTTATCATTTACCACACTATAAATGTACATGGTTCAAATATTGGTTTCAGCACTTTTTTGGAAAAAAATGCACTTAATATCGTAAAAATACAATAAAACTACCCAAATGCCTTCAGAGAGAGTCGAAATGCCGAATACAAGCTCATTAGGCTAGCGTTATACCACTTTACTAGCGCATCTATATGCATCTTCAGCGAAATAGTTAGTATATAACATCTAACATTAACTTTATACTATCTATACTAATCGATTTGAGAAAAATCTCGGGGGTACCGTGGCATCCCCCGGCTCCTACCAAGATCCGCCCCTAGATGCCTTGTTTTCTTATTCCCCTTATTTTTACTCTTCTTTTCGTAAGAACAAGACATTTATTGTGTAGTGTTATTTGGCGCCCTATGATTCAGCTTCCGGTATATACCTACTTGAAATCATGTATATATACACATCATCTTCTATTAAGTTCCTTAATTACATGCATAATTGCTAAGATGATAAAAATTAATATCTCCTATCTTTTTACTTGCTTTTTTGAGGTTGTTTTATGCCAACTACATAAATCAGTAAATTTTATTGTTTTTAATAAATTTATTAGTTTTTTTTCCTGTAATATGTTGATTATTTATTATTTATCGCACTTATTTATCTATCTATTATAAATAATTAATTAATGATTTAATTGAGAAACAAATAATTAATATAACCTTAAATTATCAAAATAAAAAAGAACATTTTTATTTAAAAACCAACAAGTAAAAAGGAATAAAGAAAATAACTTTTGCTTCAATTAATAAATTTACAAATTAATCATGGAATTAGTCTCTAAAATTTAAGGGTGTTTGTTAATTCGACTTATGAAGTAATTCATATTTTAAATAGTTTTTAGAAATAAAATCCTTAGATTATATTGGTTCATTTGGGTCGGTCAATTTAGTCCATGAGACATGAGCAAAATGTGATTAAGAATTTTCAAAGATCATTTAAAAAAAATCATTTGTAAAAATATTTAAATTATATCACTCCTCTTCAAACTCAATTTAAGACATTAATTTTGTACATCAATTCCATTCATAATAGAAATGTCACAAGCACATCTTTAAATTTATCTCTGGACTTTATTGTGTATGCATACTTAAAGTCTTTTTTGGGGTCATAGCCTACTTAAAATATTTAATTGATATTTTGATCAAAAAATCTTTAATTAATATTCAACTGTATTGTGTATTTATTGCAGATGGGTGACGAGTGCAAAATGAATGTGAATGATCTGGTGAAAAGTCTTAAGCAAGTGCTTTTAAAACGTGATCCGTACTAGTGTATCAAAAAACACGTTGTAGTGTGCGGTAGAATTGCAAGCAAAATTGAATTATCTGCTCTTTTTCATTATTATGTGTAATAATTTAGTTCATTTCAGTGTTGATTGTAATAATAATAATAATAATAGTAATAATAATAATAATAATAATAACAATAATAATAATAATAATAATAATAATAATAATAATAATAATAATAATAATAATAATAATAATAATAATAATATAATATGTAAAGAAGGGACATTTACTAACTAATGGCTTCTAGGCCATTCAAGAATAAAATAAAAACTTCTTTAATTAAAATTGTAATGTTTAATATTGTAAATATGTTAAATACTGAATATGTCAAACATCAATATCTTCTACAGAGACCAAATTAGACAATAATGTGTTGATGTGATTTTGTACTATGGGCCACAAACTGGACCAGGCTTGAAAGGAATTGTGCATGTCAGTGTGACACTGTGACAGACAAATGTGTTGTTATGTTATTAAAATTCCTATCCAAAAATCATGTATCATGATAAAAATAACCCTACTATGTATCACATGCTCACATTTTGAGGTTTTATGGTTATAATAAAGATTATCTTTATCGTATATATTTATAAAAAAAAAGTTTATTGATGGTCTTTATGTTGCACATTTTTTGAATATAGTAAGACGTATGATCAAGTGGATTGGGGGTATCTTAAAGGGATGATGTTGCGAATGAGTTTTGATGAAAGATGGGTAGGGTGGATGAGTATGTGCCTAGAGACAGTTAACTACTCAGTCTTGTTTAACTGGAAAAAAAACCGATTTTATCACACCAGGGAGAGGAGACAAGGCGACCCACTATCCCCTTATCTCTTTATTATTTGTGCTGAGGGTCTTACTACACTCTTAAAACAAGTTGGGCCTAGAGGAGACATCCACGGGATCAGAGTGTGAAGAGGGGCTCCATCCCTCACACACATACTTTTTGCTGACGATTGTTTTTTATTTTGTATGGCTACTGAAAATGAATGCAAGCAACTGAAGCAGATTCTAAGTACTTATGAGCAAGCATTTGGCCAAGCAATCAACTTACAGAAGTTTGAGATCTTTTTTTAGCAGAAACACAGGTCAGGAAGAGAATGAAAAAATTACAACTATTCTGGGTGTTACTGAATGTACTAGTACAGGGAAATACTTAGGTTTAGCATCAATGATAGGCAGAAACAAGAAATAAATGTTCTACGTGATCGTACTTGAAAAATGATTCAAAGTTGGTCGGGAAAGCATCTATCCAAAGCAGGAAGGAAGGTTCTTATCAAATCAGGGGCGCAAGCAGTACCCACGTACTGTATGAGCACATTCATGCTTCCCTCCACTCTAGGGGAAGAGCTTGAAAGAATGTTGAATTCTTTTTGGCGGCGTACAAATATAACTAATCACAAAGGCATCAAGTGGTTAAGTTGGGAGAAACTTACAATGAGAAAGGAATTTGGAGGTATAGGTTTTCGTCATTTCTATGGTTTCAATTTAGCAATGCTAGGGAAGTAAGCTTGGAATATTTTTACCAACAAAGATACTATAGTGTATTACGTCTTCAAAGCTAAATACTTTCCGGAAGGAGATTTTATGGGGGCTCGCTTGGGCAAACCTATTATGTTTGGCGTAGTATCTTTACTTCTCGGGAGGTGGTAAATTTGGGATATAGATGGCGTATTGGTGACGGGAAAAATATTATGGTATGGAAAGATCCATGGTTTAAGGGAACAACAAATGCTAGAATTAAGTCACCCTTAGTTACCGATTTTGAGAATATGAAAGTGGCTGATTTGATGGATAGATCAAGTGGGGGGTTGAATGTTGGTCTCATAAATTTGATGGATAGATCAACTGGGGGGTTGAATGTTGGTCTCATAAATTCACTAGTTAATCCAAATGAGGCTAATATTATCACATCTATTCGACCGTTGATAGTGAGAACTCTATTACTTGGTGGCGGAGCAAAAACGAGATCTATTCGATTCGATCCGCTTATTATGGTGTCATGGAGTATCTAGTTGATAACACTCATTTACACAAAGAAGGCAATTGGATGGTCATTTGGAAGCTCAATGTCCCGCAAAAAGTTAAGTTGCTAATTTGGAGAGCTGTGAGGGGGGTCTTACTGGTGCGCAAAAATATGCACATGAAGATGGTTAACTCTGATGAGGGCTGTCCACTGTGCTCTAGTGTGGAGGAATCTGAATTGCATATTTTTGAATGCCCAAAATCGATGGAAGTTTGGTCTCGGTTGGGTATGGTCATTGAAGTTCAACAAGCGCTAGTAGCAACATCTGCTATCTCGGCCTGCATCAAAATCAAGAACAACAAAATCCACAGGAAAAACAAATTTGTCAAACTTAATAAGCACACCCTCTATTATCCCCTCAGGATAGGCTATGGCCTTATCTGCTAACTGAAGGGTACCAATGGTAGGCCTCACAGTACCAATTTCAAGCTGTTTAAAAATGGATTTGGGCATCAAATTGATGCTTGCCCCCAAATCACATTGTGCACGGCTAGAATAAGATTTACCCATAGAACATGGTATTGTGAAACTGCCAGGATCCTTCAATTTCCTTGGGATCTTGTTCTGCATGATCATGGTGCATTCTCTAGTCATTGCTACTGTCTGAAACTCTCCTAATCTCTTCCTCTTGGTGAGCACTTCCTTCATAAATTTTGCATAGTTGGGAATTTGTTGAAGTGCTTCCAGCAAGGGAACATTGATGCGGAGTTGTTTCAGCACATCCAAGAATTTACCAAATTGCTTGTTCTAATGAGCCTGCTTCAACCTTTGTGTAAATGGAGGAGGAGGGTATTCTGGAACAAGCTTAGGTGGCGGCACATGTGCAGGATCAGGCGATATAGCAGTAGGTGCTATAGCATCAGAAGTATTTTTTTTCTTTTTCTTTTCTACCATCACTTGTTACAGTAGATGGCCCTTGCAAATCTTGCCCACTTCTTAACGAAATAGCCTTAACATGCTCCTTCCCTGCTGTATGAGAAGTTGAAGCTTCAGTAGTGGAAGGTAATGATCCACTAGGCCTTTGGGTGAGAGTAGAGGCTATCTGCCCAACTTGGGTCACCAAATTCTTTATAGAAGTTTTATGAGTTTGTAAGGTTGTCTTACAATCACTGATGAAGGCTTTCACCAGAGTTTCCATAGAGTTCTCCATAGCTGGGGCAGGTTGTCTTTGATGGTTCTGAGAAGGAAATCCTGGTGGCACAGCAGGTGTATTTGAAGTTGTTGCTGCAGCATTTTTACCACCCCATCTGAAGTTAGGGTGATTCTACCAGCCAGAATTATAAGTATTTGAATAGGGATTGTTATTCTTGTTGAATCCCACATGATTAATAGAGACAGGATTGGCTTGACATTCTTCATAGAGATGGCCTCCTCCACAATATACACAGCTAGTTGAACCTGGAGGAGCTTGTTCAATGGCAGCCACAGTTGGTTCTGCTATTGCTGTAGCGGCAGGCACTGTAGCGTCGGAGGTGTTCATGTTTTTAATCAAGTTGGTGAGAGAGGCCACTTGTGCTTATAGAGCTGAGATTTCACTGATATCATGGACTCCAGCTACCTTTTTCTATGGAGTTATCCTTTCAGTTGGCCATTGGTAGCTGTTTGTTGCAATGTTGTCTATCAATTCACAAGCTTCATTGTAGGAGGTCTTCAGTAACACACCCCCAGAAGAAGCATCAAGCATAAGTCTGGTACTTGGGTCCCATCCATTATAGAAGGTCTCCATTTGAATGATAACCGGTATGCTATGATGTGGACATCTCCTAATCAACTCCTTCCATCTTTTCCATGCTTCAAACAGTGATTCAGATTCTTTTTGTTTGAATGCAGTAACTTCATTCCTCATTCTTGCATTTTTACTAGGTGGAAAATATTTTGCCATGAATTTTTCAGCCATTTCATTCCAAGTGTGGATAGAGTTAGGCTCTAGAGAAGTTAACCAGGCATTCGCTCTATCCTTCAAGGAATAAGGAAAAAGTTTTAGCCTAAATGCATCATCACTAACTCCTGGAATGATAAAGTTACTGCAAACCTCCAAAAATTGCTTTAAGTGTAAATATGGGTCCTCTTAGGGAGAACCACCAAACTGACCTACTGTTTGGAGCATTTGGAACATCATGGGTTTGAATTCAAAATGAGTTGTTTGAAGAACAGGCCTAACTATGCTTGTCTCCATGGTTTGGGGATAAAACACAGCATAGTCCCTCATAGGTCTGTCCCTATCATTTACCATGTCTACAGGACCTTGGTTGATGAATTGCTGTCTGTACCAGTCTTCTGGATCATGTATTGTGACAGAATGAGTGATTGGGCCTCTACCTCCATGGATTGGACCACCACTAGGGTCAGATCTAGCACCTCTTGTACTCTAGAAACCTCTGGAATTTGATCTTCCACCAAATGTACCTCTACCATAACCATTATGTTCTGACATGGTAGGCCTCAATTGTTGTAATCTCTGAACTTGTCTTAACCTTCTAAATCTTCTTTTAGGTTCTGGATCCAACTCAAATTCTGGTGGTTGGGACCTGGGAATGCGCTATAGAACCTAATGCTGTAACACCAAGAAACAACACACCAGCGTAAAATATTCACTAATATTGCTAAAAACTTAAACAATAAAAATTAAATGCAATCCCCGGCAATGGTGCCAAAAACTTGTTGTGCGAAAAGTAGTTGTGCAAGTGTACACAATCGCAACAAGTAATATAACGATAAAGTAAGGATCGTACCCACAGGGATTGATGTTAATTTATAAGGTCAAGTAGTTAACAAGCTAGTGAAACAAAAAAAATAGTAACAACGATGTTTATATGCATAAAAAGTAAAGGTGTTGTATGAAAACAGTAATGAAAGTCAAGAGTTGATAAAGTGAGTTGGACTGCTCTTTGCTAAGTAATTTCTCAATAGTGAAGCACTATAACTTTAGACGCTATAGCGTTAAGTGTTGTAGCATATGATTTTGTGCCTTTTCGGTCACTGACGCCAGGGTTTTGTTACAAGACTCCTATGTCTAGGTTCTAAATAAGTCCACCCCTGTATAATGAAGAACCCACAGTATTCACCTTATGAACTATTGCTCCCCTATGTCTAGAGTTAAGCACAAGTTATCTAAATGTCTTTAAACAACCTTACGTTCATATCAATCTTTGAGTTAGAATCGTAGACCATGTCTGTACCTACGAATGTACCCATTTCAGTTGGCCAATCCCAAAATGAGTTTGAAAGCATTAAAGCACAAAGATTGAAACACAAACATCATAACGTTATATTAACAATACTAAAGAGTCATTACAAAGATTAAAACAATCCAATTACTAAGTGTTTAGCTCATGATGAGCATTATCAACACAATACAAACCAAAATGTTCATATTACCGAAAATGAAAAGAGGAGGCACGGTTGCAAAAGATACACGACGTAGGCTCCTTCTCATAAAATGGGTAGATGACGCTACAGCACAGCTACACAGCGTTGGAGATGATGATCTTCTCTTGAAAAATGAAAGCTTGAAGTGAAGGATTAATGGAGGAAAGTGTGTCAAGTTTTTCTCTCCAAAACCTCTCCTCGCTTTCGAAATCTATGTTGTGAGGAAGAAGAAGTGAGATATCTTTGTTTATTCTCCGTAAAGTAGCTTTCCAAAAAGTAGATGTGACATATCTCACCAACTAAAGTGATCTTCCAACAATAAGTGGACAAGTGTCCACACTAGCCAATAAAAAGCATCTGCACAGTCCTAGGCACAGGGAAGTCAGACTTTGACTTGACATAAAGTGTGAGGCTCCAAAATGTAACTTTTCTTTTTGATGTCCAGCTGGCCCACCGTCATATAGCGCTATAGCGCTTAACGCTGTAACACTGAACAAATGCATTAAAATTCTCACAAAGGCACCAAATGTGCCAAATGATAACAAATTAGCTTCTAACCATTCTTTTGTCTAAATAAATAATATTTACTAAATAAAGCATGACTATTACTTGAGAACTTACATTAATTTAAGTAATAAGAGCATAAATAACTCATATAAATATGAGTTATCGAACCCCTTTGAGCTTATTTATCCCATTTTTTGTTTTAGAGCTCATTACAAGCCTAAAAGTGAAAAAACAATGATTTCACCCAATCATAGGGGATGAAGGAGCTTTGAATTGAAAATCGTGTGATCAATATGTGTGGGTGTATTCAAATTGTCCCAAACTGTCTCAAATTGTTGGTTGTGGGTTGTGCTTTGTTTCTTGATGGAAGATTCAGCAAGTACATATACAAAAAAAAATGAAAAAAATTAAAAAGAAAAAAGAGGGAAAAATAAAAGAAAGAAAAAAGAGAGTATCTTCTTGTGTTTTTGTTTCAAGAAGAATGAAAGTTGTGTGAATGAAGTTGTGAAAAAAGAAATGTGTCAAAGTAGAGAACTGGAAATTCATCACACTTGGTTGAGTTGAAATATCTCTCTTGCTAGCTAATTACTTTACAATTGATATTCATTGCTTCTTTGTCCTTTTGATCTTATAGTCTTGTTGGTTGTGTTGGGCTTTTGTTCAAAGCTTGTTTTGCTTAATTAGGTTTATTCCTTAGGAGTGCAAATAGGGCTGTTAGTGGCCAGAACATTGACCTACTTTATGCTTATTATTTCATAATACATTTTTGTTCCCTAGTCTCATGGAAGCGTAAAACCCTAGATCAATCCATTAGTGAAAGATGTTTTGTGTAAGGATTTTGAGGTTCGGTTTTTAATGTTATTTCATTTTTAGATTTAATTCTTTCTCTATCATTTCCATCTCAGTAATTCTTGTTGCAAATTTCAGTTTTGTGTTTTGCTTAATTACTCAATTTCGGTTTTGCATTTGGGATTTCGGTTTTATGTATGACGCTTGATTATATGTGATTTTGTTTTGTAACTTATAGTTATTCAAAATATTTTATCGCTTGATTAATCTAATTCAAATAGAAATTGATAGAGGATTTATTAAATTCGGTTATGATATTAATCGTGTTCAGTGGCGCTTGCTCACATTTACAACTAATTGAACACTCTATTTTGACGCTTGTTTAATTCAGAGGGAATTCGTATAAAATTATTGACGCTTGTTTGGTTAGTTCATGATCAATCAAGAATTGAAATCTTGATTGAGTATTTATTTTAGAACCTATGATGAAACATGTTTCTCCAAAAAAAAACCCTCTGTTATTATTTTTTCGTTGTTCCTATTTTCGGTAATCTTAAAATTAGAGATCCTTGTGAGACGACCAAAGTTAGCTGCCTTGTTACTATACTCTTTGTTTTTCATCTATTTTAACCCGCGTACGACCGCTGATCAGTGATCTACTACGATATAAATTAAATAGTCTTACTTTGATTTCTATTGAAACACTACTAAAAAAATTGGTTTTAGAGAGGGATTTTTGAGAGGGATATTTATCCCTCACTATTAGCGAGGGATTTAGTTACGGAAATCCAAACCCATATCAACTTTTGGCCGGAACATGTTTGCGACGAAGTTAGTGACGGAAAATATCCCTCTCAAAATTTTCGTAACAAAATCCCTCACTAAATGACTAAAGGATGATTAGAGACGGAATTTTGCGAGAGAAATCCTTCCTCACTAAAATGGGTCGTCACTAAATCCCTCACTAATATAGATTCCTCGCTAAATCCCTCACTAACCAATTTTTTTTCTTTTCATTCCTCCACAACCTAAACCCCTAAAATTTCATTATTCCCCGCGCTACCTTAATCACTTTCAAAACCAAATCCCTAAAATCCCCCTCTCTGTGTGCAACCTCCCTCTCCCTCTTCACTGTTCTGTTCTCTCCCTCACCTCTATCGTGTACCTCCCTCTCTCTATCAAATTCAAAAACTCCATTCTCATCTCTACTTCTCTCACTCTCGATCTTCTCTTCTTCCTTCCCCTGTCTCATCTTTCTCTTTTCACTTCCAAACACTTTCAAAGCTCCTTCTCTCTCTCTCAAACCTAGAAAACCCCAAATCTCTCTCTCTCTCTCTCTCTCTCAACCATCGCTTCTTCTCTCTTCCTATCCCTAAATCTCTCTCTCTTTCATATTCTTCCATTTTCAGTTCCTTCTACTGATTTTACAATACTTTTTGGATTTTTGGATCCCTAAAGTCAACTTTCTTTTTTGGTACCACTTTTCTATTCTTCTTCACCAGTCTTTGGATTTTACTGACTTTAGGGATAAGAATTTTGTTGATTTAGGGATTTTCGGAATATGTAAATTTACTTGAATGCAAATTCTGTGGAAAGCCAAGGTATCATGATCGTAAAGGGGAAAAACGTAATTATAAACCTATCCCTGTAAAGTTGATGCTCTATTTGCCTATAGTTCCAAGGTTGCAAAGAATGTTTGCATCGACCAAAATTGCGCAGAAAATGACTTGGCATTATGACAATAGGCGTACCTCAGATGATATTTTACGCCACCCATCCGACGGTGAAGCGTGGAAGCACTTTGATCAAGTGCATTCATATTTTGCCTCAGACCCACGGAATGATCGGCTAGGCTTGTGCTCTGATGGGTTTACTCCATAATCCAAGCATCGGCGTCACCCTACTCTTGTTGGCCAGTCATTGTTACCCTTACAATCTTCCTCCTGAGATGTGCATGACTAAAAGCTAACATTGATATCTTTTTGGAACCTCTGATTGATGATCTTAAGAGATTGTGGGGGGTGTTTTGACATATGATGCAACACAAAAGAAAATTTTTATGATGAGAGCCGCATTGATGTGGACAATTAACGACTTTCCTGCTTATGGTATGTTGTCTGGTTGGGGGACTCACGGTAAATTGGCATGTCCCCACTGCATGGAACACACAAAGGCGTTTACGCTAAAGTACGGGGGCAAGAGTTCTTGGTTTGACTCGCATCGCAGATTCTTACTGCAAGATCATAAATTTAGAAAGAACAAGAAGGCCTTCAAGAAAGGGGCAGTTGAAACAGATGGACCACCGCCTTTGTTGACATCAGGTGAAATATGGAGCAGAGTTATGGATTTGCCACAAGCCACAGAGGTAGGGGAGCTCACCCGGCTGGATGGTTATGGACAGGTGCACAAATGGACAAAAAAAAGCATATTTTGGAATCTCCCATATTGAAAAGATAATTTATTGAGGCACAATCTTGATGTTATGCACATCGAGAAGAATTTCTTTGACAACATATTTGTCATACCCTAATTTTGTCCGGCTAATTGAAAAAAATCCGAAAATAGTTTACTCTCGTCGTTTTTTTATCGTGCGCGTGTCTTTAACGCTCAGCGTGTGACGTTTATTTTAATACTCGTTTTTTTAGTTTTGATATTGCTTATTATAATAAAAAATAAAATATAATGCAAAATCAAATAAACCATTAAGCTGAATAGTCAAAAGTTTTATTATTATGCAACCAAGTTTTACATATGGACAAAAACAAAAGGCAAATAGTGCACAAATTTTGAAACAAATTTTCAAAAAATAAAAAGAGGCAAGCGCAACATGCTGTTGTTGCATTATTGATAGTAGTGGTATTTTAAGCATCAAGCAAAGTCACCTTCTTCTTGTTCTTTTGGCATTTTTCCCAAAAGGCAGAAAAATAATACAAATAAAACACAAAAATTTCAGAAATGATAAAATGGAAAAAGCAGATGCCAAGCGCTGGTTCCTGCAGCAAGTAGTGGAATGTATTTCTAGCCTTAAGCCAAAACCACCTTCCTCTTGTTCCCTTGGCATTTTTCCTAATTTGCTTCACCCAAATAGCTTTATACACACCTCTGTGACATTGTCTCCAACAGCTCCCTTCCCGCGCCTCTGCAACCATAGCAGGCCTCCAACAATTCTGCTTACAACCTTAGGCTGAGAAATAGTACATTTTGGCTTCTAGCACCAGCCTGTCAAGAAACACAACACACACAACATTTTCAGGGGGTCTATAAGTAAAATTGGGGAAAAACAATTGAAGGAAAGAAAGGAGAGAAACAGGAGTGAAAAATTCAATAAGAGATGCCATAGACTTCATCTTCTTCAATACACCACCACTTCAACCAAATAGAAACATTTCTAAGCAACCTCACCCAAATCTATTAAATCACAGATTCATAATCAAAATTGGGAGAGAAAGAAGAGAGTAGCTAGAACCACCTCAACGCCTCCCTCATCGCAATTATCACCACCGCTGCTGCCACCATGAGCACCACATCACCATAAAAACGAAATAAACCACTGACAGTGATCATCTCACCGTAGAGAGCCGTCCTCCCTCTATCGTCTCCCCTCGTGCTGTCACAGCCACCGCCGACGTTGCCACGACACCCCCCCGTGGTTGACTCCTCCGGCGTCGGTGACCGCCGCCCTTTCTTCTCCCCCATTACGTTCGCATCCCCGTCGCCAAACCTCCGATCCTCCCCCCTTTTCTCACCGTCGCAAACTCTCTCTCTCACTGTCGTTCTCCCTCCTCTCTCCAACGCCGGCGCCGTCACCAAGGTCCTCCCTCCGACGCGTTCCTCCCTCACTGTCGTCCTTACTCCTTCCTCCGTCTCTCGCTTCCGCACCCCTCCGATCTTCTTTTCCTCTCTCTCTGTAAACATCTCTTCTTTTCTCTATGGAACGCCTATTCTCCCATCACTCAAAGCGGCGCTCTCTCTCTCCCTCTTTTGTTTCTGATCGTTTGTGATTTAGGGATTGGGTTTGGTTTATTCCCCTTTCATTTATTTGTTATTGTTGTATTATTTGTTTTATTATATTTATACATATTACCATCAGTACCGTATATGTACACACACTGTGCACACAACCCACTCCCATTTCCTTTATTTTATGTTAACCACTCACTCTCATTTAGTTATTTTTGTTATTTTCTTTAGGCAAGTTATATACGTAACTACGTTTATTAAAGCCTTTTGTTTTTTTACAACATACGTCATCTAAAATAATCAAAATCTTGTTCACTTTCCATTACCATATTTTAGAAGAAAAAAACAAATTCGAAATAGGTTCCTCGTAATGGTCACTCAGAGTCTAACTCATTTGATCATTGTAAACAATTTTTTTAAGCGGATTATTAGTGGTAATCACTCTGAGTTTTACTTGTTTGGTCATCACGAATGCCTATCCCAATTTCGAAATACCTAAAAAACACCAACACACAAACTTTTTCTACCCAAGAACTACGTGTGATTTGATTCTCTACCAGGAGATACGTAGGACCAGAGGGCGGCCGTCCTCTGTCAATTGCACTAATAAAAAACCTTTTTTTTTTCCTTTAAATTCATCTCTCTCATTTTTCTCAAAAATTACAAAAAAACAACTAGCCGTTTATCGAACCTTTTTATTTTTTTTATAAGGGTAAAAACATTATTTTTGGGTTAATAAATGTTTGCACATTTAGTTAAAAGGTAACCTTCCTTAGGAAGGATGTCGTAGGGTGCTAATACCTTCCCTACGCATAAATGACTCCCGAGCCTAAATCTGGTCCGCAAGCCCCCTTTATTCACTCAATAGGGATTTTCCAATGTTTGCCCTTAAACTAAAACTTTGGTGGCGGCTTCATTCAAGAACTTCGAAGAATCCCTCCTCCGGATTTTTCGGTCGCTACAATATTTTTCACTGTGATGAATGTGAAAGATAAAACCAAAGACAATAATAAGGCTAGATTGGATTCTGCTCTTTATTGTAGCAAACATCGATCTGATTTGAATTTGGTGGAAATGCCTAATGGGAAGATGTTAAAACCCAAAGCCAAATACTGCCTAACACCAGATGAAGCGAAAGATGTTTGTCGATGGTTGAAAGAATTGAGGATGCCAGATGGTTATTCTTCTAACCTTGCAAGATGTGCCGATGTGAACACCGGGAAGATGTATGCGATGAAAAGTCATGATTGTCATGTATTCATGGAGTGTTTGCTTCCAATTGCTTTTAATTCATTACCAAAGTGTGTTTTGGAACCACTTATTGAAATGAGTCAATATATTAAAAACATGTGCTCTTCAACATTGAGAAGGGATGATCTTATTAAGATGGAGCAGAATATTCGTTTCATTATTTGTAAGTTGGAGAGAATATTTCCTCCCGGTTTCTTTGATTCCATGGAGCATCTACCGGTTCACCTTGCGTATGAAGCAAGGCTTGGTGGACCAGTTCATTATAGGTGGATGTATCCATTTGAGATGTAATTATCTATTTCAACATTTTATTAAAATGATCTTAATTAGTATGATTATTAGTTTAATGAAGTATTTTTCGTTCATCAAATAGATTAATGGGTGATTATAAACGATCGGTGAAGAATAAAGCTAGAGTTGAAGGATCGATCTGCACAGCTTATCTACACCGTGAAACAATTTATTTTTGTTCACATTATTTCAACAACTTTATGTTGTCAACAAATAATAGAAATGAAATGGAGATTGAAGAAGAAAGACACCCGCTCACTTTATCTGTGTTTACCAGACCTGGCCGCCCTTCGGGAAAGAAGTCAACCAACTACTTATCAGATAAAGAGCATAAATCAGCACATGTTCAAGTCTTGATCAATTGCACTGAAGTTAAATCATATCTTGAGTAAGTATGCTCCAATTCAGTTGTTAATCTATACTGTATGATGTTAAATCAGATTTTGATCAACTTTCAATCTAAAGAGTTATAATAATTCTTTTTCAGTGCATTCTTACGAATTGAGGGTATAGGCGCTGAAGAATCTTCTATTCATATACATGAAAGTTTTCCATCCTGGTTTAAGACTAGAGTAAGTAACCAAATCCCCAAGGCGCTGAATAATTCTTTAAAGTAGATATGAGACATGACTTATTTTTCCAGATGTTGTTTACTTAGGTTTATGAAGTAGAACCAACTCCCCAAATCCGATACTTGAGGAACTTAGCCGATGGTCCTTTTCTTGAGGTGACCGAGTGGCACACGTACCTAGTTAACGGTTACAAATTTGACACCCAATCATGGAGTGAGGGGAAAAAAACAATTAATAGTGGGGTATATGTTAAAGGTGAAACAGGAGGAGGTGAAAATGACTACTACGGTGTGATCGAACACATATATGAACTTGAATACCCACCGTTAGACTATGAAAAGAGAATAGTTTTATTTTTTTGTAGATGGTTTGATCCATCGGTTAGAGGAATGAAATTGAATCCAAAATGTAATACCGTGGACATTCGAATGAATGGAAGGTATAAACTTTATGATCCGTTTATCATGGAAGAAAATGTGAGGCAGGTGTATTATGTTCCATATCCATCAACTCAGAGAGGATGGTGTGTTGCAATTAAGACAAAACCACGGGGTCGCATTGAAGCCACTGATGCGGAGGATGAGGTTCCTTATCAGGTGGATGGAATTTTAGGAGTAGATGAGGTAATTGAGTTTGAACCGATTGACTCATTATGTGATGATCGACTCCTAGTTGAAGAAGTTGATGAAGATGAAGAACACAATGAAGATGAAGAAGAGAATGAAGATGAATAATTTGATTAATCTTATGTTGTATTAGATTAATCTTATATATATTGTCTACTTATGTTGACTACTTATGTTGTCTTTAAATTTATTAGAATTATTAATATATCAATATTATTCTCGTTAATTTACTTTATTTAAATTATTTATAAATATATATAATTAATGTTGTTAGTATCACATTTCGTTTCTATTTTTCCATAAATATGGATCCAGGAGGAGGTTCTGACCCACCGAGACGTAATAATAAAGGGAAGAAGACTATGACCGATGAACCTCCTAGGAGGAGGCGTAATCGTGAGGTGGAACTTAATATTGGGAATATGAGGGGTCATATGCATGTGGGCCCACCAGCTACCGCCCCACAACCTCCGCCTCCATCTGGCCCCGGATGGTATCATTTACCATCACATGGGCATTATATGGTCCCAGCAGATGCGTATTGTAACATCCCCTATTTTTACTATTTTAATTATATTAGCATGGAATTATTTTTGGTGTTTAATTATGTTTGTTAAAATTAAATATTATGGAAATAAATTTGTTTGATTGATTAAGTATAAGTTTTATGTATGATTGATAATTAATTAAAGTTAAGTTAAAGTAATTAGAGTGGAAAGGAGTCATAGGGAATGAAGTTAGTAAGTGAGGGGTAGAACTGTCTTTTCCCTATGCCCCATATTTATACCACCCTTTCCAGCTGAACCTAGGAAAAACATTTGATTTTTCTAAGTTTAGAAACAACAAGCTGAAGAAGAGGAAGAGAGGGGAGAGGGCGTGAGTTGAGAGGGAGGAAGAGAGGAGGAACTTCTCAAAGTCCATTGCATGTTCAATCCAAGGGCACAACCATGATCAGCTCACCTTCCTCTTTCCATTGGTCACCAACTTTTAACCATCCCCCTCCTCCACCAAAAGTCACCATTGATGAACACCTTGAATTCCACTTAACCAATTTCAGAATCTGAACTTTGCATGTTGAAATGGAGGGCTAGGAAGTGCATCTTAGGGCCAGAAAGAGATAATAGAAGTGTCAAGCTTGAGTCTTGGAGTCACTAGGAGTGTTGGTGCTTGCCAATTCGAAGTTGTGGGAGCTGAGTTCGATTGGGACAGTTTTGGAGCGATTCCGGAGATAGTTCGTGAGTTGGTGTTGTGATCGAGTCTGAGGAGAGTTCGTGGTTCTCGGGAACGGTCGAATCCTTGAAGTCTCGGCAAATAGGTGAGTTCTATACTCACTAGGGGTTTTACGGTCAAGTATTTTGTGTTCTGAGTATTAGGTGTTGCGTTTCGGGAAAATCGATACAAACCGTTTTTATCAAAATATCGTTAGGGCGATCGAATTATGTGATTGATTAAGTACTTACGAATGGTTGTTATGATTGTTGATTGCTATGTGATGCTTGATTGGACTGTAATTGACTATAATGATGTGGGTGTTATGTTGGAGTCTCGATCGGAATCGGAACGGAATGGTATCGTTCAAGAAAACAGCAAATCTGGGCTACTGTAGAACGCGCACGGATCGTGCCTTATGGGGGCACGGACCGTGCTGGCTGTTCGCAGGGAGCCTGGGTTGATTTTCAGACACGCACGGATCGTGGTTCTAAAGAGCACGGGTCGTGCGTGAGGTTCGGTTTCAAAAATTGTCTAAGTCTTTCAGACACACACGGGTCGTGCGCCCCTGGGCACAGACCGTGCGTGGCCTTCGGGTAGCCTCTTTTACAAAGTGTTTTAAACCGTTCCGAACGATTCCAATTGCGTTCTAATCCCTTCCCCAACCTCATAAATTGATGTTATAGTACCATTGCCATGAAATTGATTATGATTGATGATTAGTTAATGTTCCGAATCGTGTTGACGTTATGAGATTGATTATGGCTAAGCTAGGTTATCATAATGTTGAGTATGGGCGATACATTATGATGGGGACTAGGTAATGGATAATTATAAGTTAAGTTAACGACGTTAGTAATTCCGTGTGAGATCACCTAATGACAAGATTATGCTAAGTAAAATATTAGGTTAAGATTAAGATCATGTAAAGTATAAGCTCATTGTTATGTTCACAGATCATTGTTCATTGTTCATTGTTCAAGGTATATTAAAATATATACATCAGGTTAGGGTGACGAGCCTAGTTCAGTTTAGTGTGCTAGGGGAGGGGAAGTCATGAGCCCTATGAACCTAGGCCCCATGAAGTTCGCCCACTAGCGATTAGTGGATTGGGTTCACCGGGAGCTTATTTTGCCAAGTGACCGGTGACATGCTAAAAATCATTGTTCATTGTTCATGTGTTGCCTCTTGTAGCTGCTTATGAGGGTTATGAGGACAACGTTTATGTTAGCCACATAGTCAAATATTAAGACTATGAATTATGAATCAAGAATAACGAATAAAGCATAATTGAACCGAGAGAGTTAGTAAGGGGTCTCGATAGGACTCACTGAGACAAGTTGTCTCACCCAATCCATGTTGTTGTTTTTCAGAATTGCAGGCCAAGCTGAAGACGATGAGGCATGGTCAGGGAGACGCTTGAGGAGTTGCTGACGCTGTTTATTTTGTTATGTCATGTATCTCTGTATTTTCATTCAGTATCTTAGATGTACGATGGTACGACTTGTATTATAAGTTGTAAATCGCTTCCGCAGACTTTCGGTTTTTGAGTATTGAACACTAGTTGAGGGTGTAAGGACTGATTTTATATATATTATGTTCAGTTATGTAAGCACGTTCGATGAGTGATTTATCGAAGTTTAGTATGTGTTCAATATTTTAAAAAGGAAAGTCACTCTAATGTATGCCAATAGTGCACTTCGGTGGCTTCTACAAGTTAGAAATTATCGGGGTGTTACACGTATGCAGGGTATGGCCCACCAGCTGGGTATGGCCCACCAGCTGGGTATGGCACATCAGCTGGGTATGTCACACCAGCTGGGCATATAGGCTCATCATCTGGACATATGGGCTCATCAGTTGGACATATGGGCCCATCAACTGGGTTATCTATGCCTACACCAGAGCCCCAGGATGATATTCAGCATGATGTTGGTGGTGGTAATGTTGAAGGTGATTCATCCACCGATGACGAGAGAGTGGAGGTGGTTGTTATTAATGGTATTAGACTCAAAGTCATTTATAGCCGTGGTAACGCGTAAGTATTATATTGTTTGTTTTTTTAAAGTTAATTATGCAACGACTTATATATATTTGATTGTTCGATATATCTTTCATTATGCAGGCTTCTTCCTGCAAAGATACCTTCATCAAGCATCACCTATCTCATCCGGAAAAAATATTTTCAAAAGTTCCATAAAAAGTGGAGCAAAGTCGAAGAAGATGACAGGAAGGATCTGCTTGGCTTCTTTAAGTGTCAATTATTTTGTCATTACTTATATTGTTTGTTTAAATTTTATGTTTAATAACGTTTAATATAATTACTAATAGATATTTTCATTTTACTTAATACAGACCAAGGTAACTTGGGACATAGAAGAAGATGACAATGTGCGGAGACTTCTTTTCAAAAGGATGGGCGCTCAGATTTCAGATTTGCTTTATAAGCTCCGCTGTAAAGATAAAAAGCCTGACTTCATGGGTGATGATATTTGGAATGCCTTCAAGAGCCATTGGGCTACTGAGACTTTCAAGAAAAATGCTGCAAGCGCCAAAAACAATAGAAACTCAGAAAAGGGTGGCTCGCTTCACTGCGGCGGGTCCATCAACCAGGCTCAGCACGCTGCTAGAATGGTAAATTATTTTACAAATCTGTGTGTTTTTTTTACATTATTTAATTAGTTAGCAATTTTTGAAAATGTGTTTAATTTTACAGAGTAAAAAGGCAGGACGCCCTATCACTGCTCCTGAGCTGCATAGAGCCACCCATGTGAGGAAAGGCACTGGCGAGTATGTTGATGAGCGCTCCAAGATGACTCAGGTAAATATACAAATTGATTTGTATTATATAATGTTGCTTTGTTAGAATGGAGCGCTAATTTGTGGTTATTCAAAACAGGAGCAAGTAAATGAGTTCATGACTCAGCTAACTCAGGGGAGCTGGGACCCTGAATCACTTGGCCAACTTACTCTTGAGATGATAGATCTGGCAAATCAATATTGGGGGAAGACAGTTAGTTGGTCTAAGGGTCGCATGTATGGTACGGGGCCCTTGGCTCCATGTATGGGCCAGTCTGGGGCCGGGAGCAGCAGAAGACGCAGTCGACCAGCTTCTACTCCTGCAGATACAGAGCATATGAGGCAGTTGGAGCAGGAGCTGCGGTCTACTCGACAGGAGCTGCAGTCTACTCGACAGGAGCTGCACGATACTCGACAGGAGGTCAGGACCTCTTCTGAGGCGATGAAAAAGATGCAGCAAAACTTTGAGAAGGTGAGCCGTAGGCAGGCGATGATGTTAAAGTATTTTAAGAATATGCAGCAAAATCAGCAGCAAGATGAGGAGGAAGATGAGGAGAAAGATGAGGAGGAAGATGATGAGCAAGATGAGGAGCAAGCTGAGGAGTCTGATGGTGGCAGCTTTTAGTGTTGTTGATTAATGTTTTTGTTATAACATTTCAGATTAAGTGTTGTGGATTCAAATTTTATTCTCGTAATTTTTATTTATTGAAGAATTTTAATTTTAAACTGTTTTATGTATTTTAGATTTTATTATTTAATAATAAAATAAACAGGTATAAAAGCAGATTAATAAAAAAAAAATACAATCAGATGGGCCTTAGCGAGGGAATTAGCGAGGGAAATTGGACGCGTGGCTAGGCGTTAGCGAGGGAATTAGCGAGGGAAATTGGACGCGTGGCTAGGCATTAGCGAGGGAATTAGCGAGGGAACGTGGACGCGTGGCTGTCAGAATTTTCCCACGTGGCTGCCATTAGCGAGGGAATTAGCGACAGACTCAGATTCCCTTGTTAATCCCATTAGAGAGGAGCAATTTAGCGACGCAACAGGTCCCTCGCTAATTCCCTCGCTAACGGTCATTAGCGACAGAATTTGGTCATTTTGCGAGGGAAATTTCTGTCGCTAATAACCAATTTTTTTGTAGTGAAAGAAGTCGGTCGGCTAATTTGTTCCCCACTAGTATAGGGTCAACACCCTAAATGCTGAGAGGAGGGAGTATGCTAGTTGAAGCTGGGGGAAGACGTAGAACAAAGGAACTACTCGCCGTGTGTGAAGATTTGTTTCCTTATCTCCTTAAGACGCTTGTGCCTCTTGGAATAAGAATGAGAGGAATCGTTTGTAGCTCTATCATGGATCTTCCCCAATCCAAGCCATCTAAGAGTTGGGTTGGAGAAGGCTGGATCTGTCTCCATGACAGCTTTCTCAGTCTCTATGACTTAGTTCTCATTGTTTGACGTGACAAAGCCGCTACCTTTATGGTGTGTTTGGTAGCCATGAAACCCACGAAAAGGAAAGGAAAGTAAAGGAATATGCCATTTTTCTTTGTTTGGTTGCCTTGTAAAATAGGAAGGAAAGAAAGGTTTTAGTCGGTCTCACACCACTTTTTTCTTGTACTAAAATTAATGCATTATAATAAAAAATATTTTTCTTATTTAATAAATATTAGTTTGTGCTTTTATACATATACACGTTTGTTTTCTCTCACTTTTTATCCTACCAAACAAAAGAAGAGAAAACTTCTATCTTTCTTTCCTTTCACTTAAACCAAACAACTAAAAAATCATTTCATGTTCTACTCTCTTTCTTATCAATTTCTTTTCCCTTACCTTTCTTTCATCTCACTTTCTTTTGTGAACAAAGCAAAGCCTTAAGGCCATCAAGTTTAAAAACGTGTTTCCCATCATTTATTATGCAAAGTAAGGGAGTGATTTAAAAAGCTAATACAAAGATAAATGGAGGATCCTCAAGAATCCAAAATCACCACAAAGGGAGGACATCATCCCAGCGAAATCAAAATAATAACTTAGAATACTTAAAAGGCATTCTTTTGGAGGCAACGTCAAGGAGCATGCTTTGAAATTCCTACCCCTTTGGAAAGACGGTATAGTAATGCATAAAAGATCCTGTCAAGGGGAGAAACAAAAAGGAGATATTTAGAAACAATTTAGATACATCAATTCAGGTGGAGTGTAACATCCGCAAAATAATTAACCGAATTATTGGGATGTTAACCCAATTGAATTAATTTAGTACTTGACTGGTAAATTTATTGAGTGCAAAAATTAATTATTGGTCGTCATCGGATCGTTAACCGGATAATACGGACCAAGGAATTTTTGGAATCGAAATAGGAGATTTCGATCGATATGGTAATTTGACCGCGTTGCAACTTAAATATTAATAAATATATATATATATATATGTGTGTGTGTGAATGAATGAAAGAAAGAAAGGAAAGAATGGAAGCATACGAGAAACAGAAGAGAGAAAAGGAGAGAAAAGAGAAAGAAGAAAGAAAGAGGGAGGAAGAAGAAGAGGAAAAAGGGAGTACCTCCGCTCAACGAAACGACTTCCTTCCAACACGAAAAATGCTCAGCGTTACTTCCTCTTCGATTTGGTACCAAGATCTTCATCATCAACTCACTCTCTCTCACTTTGCCATTTTCGAACTTGAGAGGGAAAATCGGTGTTTCGATGGTTGTAACTCAAGGGAAAGCTAAGGGCGATGTTTAGGAGCGAGCACGAGGTGGATTACTCGAGTATTGAAGATCGATTGGGTGATTTGGAGTTGAAAATCAAATTGGGGTTTTTGGTGAATAGTGGTTTGAGATTGAAGAAGATGATGAATAGTCTCCAAGGAGGATTTCGAGGAATTCGGCATTCCGGTCAAAAGCGGTTTGTGTGTCGCCGGAACGTGCAATGATTTCGGGAATTCGGTTTTACGGTCGAAAGATTTCTCGAGGTCGAGTGGGAAGCTTTGGAAGCGGATTGGGTATCGCCGGAGCGGGGAGCGTTCGTGTGGCTACTCGGTGATTTGGCGAAGTCTCGGTGATTTTGAAGTCTCGGTGTCGGCACACGCTTCAAGGGTGAGTTCTACTCACGTTTAGGATTTTTGTTTTTCTAATTAATTGATAAACTGTTTTATCGCTTTCGCTGGACTGGAATATTTCTGAATATTGTCTGTTTCGGGTTAGGAATCGATCGGAGCGAGCCTCGTGTTGTGTTGTGTCGTGTTGAAATGGAATTTTTGGTAATTCGATTTCGAAAGATTTTGACTTAAAAACCGCTATTCGGAAAAATATGTCGTTTTTGATAAAATTCGTTTTGAATGAGTTTTTGATTGACTTGAATGATTGTGTGACTTTGATTGGAACTGTTTTTATGGTTGTCAAATCTGTTTTTAATCGGAACAAGAATCGGAATTGAGCGGAATAGCGAATTTCGCAAGAAAACGGAAAACCTGCACTTTTCTGCAGAGGGTCGCGTCGCGACCCGTTCTCATCGCGTCGCGACCTGGCCCAGTTTTGTTACGCAAAATGTTTCTGTCGTTTTTCGCGTCGCGACGGTATCAGTTCGCGTCGCGACGGTTTACAGAATTTCAGCAACCAAACACTGTTTTTCGTTTCGCGATAACTTTCGATCCGGGAACCCGATTGAGGTGTTCCAAGATGCGTTGGAAAGCTTATTCAGAGGCCTAACTGAATATTCTAGTTTTAAGGCAAAATAAACTGTTTTCGAAGTTGAAAATTGTGTCGAAAAGAGGTAAGTTAGAGTACGAGTGTGAACTTGGTTTTATAAAAGCGTGGGTTAAGTGTTCAACTGGTTATTTGAGGTGATGGACCCTGAGTTCATATGATTACAGACCTGTGTGTGTATATATATCGAGTTGGGTGACGACCCATGTGTAACATACTAGGCGGGGCAGTCAGGATCCCCTTTCCTAGGCTCCATGCCAATGGGAGAATGTACTATTGGTAGGGGGGTTCACCGGGATTCAGCGGTTACGCAGTCGGTGTTATGTTAAATTAATTGTTGTGCGGTCCACCGGGATGTAGCGGTCACGCAGCCGGTGTCGTACTGAGTCATAACAGGTTCACCGGGATGTAGCGGTAACGCAGTCGGTGATCTGTTGAATTGTTTTGTTGTGCGATTCACCGGGATGTAGCGGTCACGCAGCCGGTGTCGTACTGAGTTATAGCAGATTCCCCGGGATGTAGCGGTCACGCAGCCGGTGGAATGCTATGTGTAAAATAATGCGGTTCACCGGGATGTAGCGGTCACCCAGTCGGTGCCGTGTTGAGTTAAAAATGTTTTTAAACAAGTACCGAGAGAGCGAGTAGGGGTCTCGGTAGAACTCACTGAGATTGTATCTCATTGTTTATATGTTGTTGTTTTACAGAGACACAGGGACAGCGGAAATCCAAGAGGCACGAGTAGGTTGAGCTCGGACTGGTTGCTGATAGTCTAGCTTTATATTTAAGCTTATTTCCCTTTTGTGGTCTGTATACTAAAATATTATGTATTTAAGGTATATCTTTCTTCCGCTTTCTTGTATGATACTGAATACTATAATTGCTGATGATATATGGTCTGAGAACCATATTGTCTTGTTGTAAATAAGACTGTTTGGGTTTTATTCAGCGAAAAATTTATAGTGATATTCAGTGTCTAAGCAGGAAATATATCTCTGATGTGTTACTAATGTGCACTTTGGTATTTTTAATCAATAAATTATACCGGGGTGTTACAGTTGGTATCAGAGCAGTTCGACCTAGTCGGACTTAGTTTAGGGTTGAGTCGATTCCTTGTTAGTCCTTTCTGTAATTACACTTGTGATGCTAAGAGACATTGAGCCTGATCAACTTAATACTTAGTGCATCATAAGCGGAATTCTGACTGGATGATCAAGATGCAATCCTCGACCACAATCGGAATCTTCAACCGGTGCATCCTCAGGAAAGGTGACATGACGGTGGAAGAATACACCGCTAAGTTTGAGAAGTTGTCTCAGTTTTACCAAGTGGTAAAGTAAGCTTCGGATGACGAACGGAGAATGCAGAAGTATGAGACGGGCCTAAGTGTTTTTATGATTTATGGTCTCAGTTCTTATACTGCTACCAATTATGTTGCCTTAGTGTAATCAGCCTATGTCGCCGAGGATGATCTCATAGGAAGTATGGGAAAGGAGAAGGTAGTTGAATTATCAACTCCGAATGCAAAGTCCTAAGATAATTTCATCAAAGGAAAAGCAGGTGCAATTCCTTGATTCTTCAAAGGTTAGAAGATGTTCTAACTGTGGAAAGCCTCACAGTGGTGATTGCAAGTGAAGATCTAATCGGTGCTATTACAGTAATGTAGAGGGTCACTATGGTAAAGAGTGCCCTGCCAGGAAAAGTTCCAAGGGGTCATAAGCAGCTCCAAGGCAAGGACGAGTCAACACTTTGGATGCTCAGACAGTTACAACTGCTGACGAGTTACTGAGGGGTATGGGATCAGTTTTCAAAAACTCCGTCAGTATATTATAAGATTCGGGTGCAACCTATTGCTGTATATCCCGATCGCATGTGAATCGGTTGGGATTAACCTTATCTTCGCTATCCGAGCTGATAACTATCTTAACTGCGGCTAAGGGTCGTGTCCAGACCCAATCTTGGTGTCAGAATTGTCTACGTGTTATAGGAGACAGAACTTTCGTAGAAGGATTATTTGTTTGCCGGTGAGAAGTGTGGACACCATTTTGGGTATGAATTGGATGACTGCGAATCATGTTGCAATCGACTGTATTAATCAGCTATCAGCTTCGCTTCAGAATCAGTTGAATTGTCTAGGACAAATTCTGAAGCGGTTACCTAGTTCACCTTAGACGGTCAATCTTCATTCCAAGGTGCGGAAGCACATGTTAGTAGGTTATCTGCATCCACTGGAACTAGTATTAGATTTATCATCTGTACAAGTTGTGAATGACTTTCTGGATGTTTTCACGATGAAGTTTCTTCTGAACCTCCAGAACGAGAAGTAGAGTTTACTGTAGAATTGATTCCTGGCACGGGATCAATATCTATTGTTTCTTATTGATGGTTTCTTGAGAATTAAAGGAAATGGAGTCTCAACTTGAAGAGTCGATGTTAAAGAAATCCATTCGACCGGGCGCTTTTCTATGGGGTGTTCCGGTGTTGCTTGCCAAGAAGAAATATGGAAGTAGGAGATTGTTTATTGATTATCAACAACTTAACAAAGTGACGGTCGAGAATAAATATCCCTTTGCCAAGGATAGACGATTTGCTTGAGCAATTTGAGGCGCTGCTGTGTTTTCTAAAAATTGATCTGAGGTCAGGATATCATCAAATAAAAGTTCGAGCCTTAGATATTCCGAAGACAGCTTTCCGTACTAGGCATGGACATTATGTGTTTGTAGTGATGCTCTTCGGTTTGACTAATGCTCCAGCGGTATTCGGGGATACGTGAACCGAGTTTTCCACACGTACCTAGATCAATTTGTAGTCGTTTCATTGATGGTATCTTGATGTACTCGAAGACCATTGAGGAGCATGTCCAACATCTCCGCATTGTTCTGAGCGTACTCCGAGAGGAGGAATTGTATGCCAAGCCGCCAAAGAGTGATTTCTGGATGTCAGAGGTAAAGTTTTTGGGACAGGTGATTTCCCAAGTCGGGAGTTTCCGTAGATCCCAGTAAGAAGGAAGCGGTGTTGAATGGGAGTGATCGACATCAGCCGCAGAGATCAAAAATTTCTGGGTCTAGCCGGTTACTATAAGAGATTTGTTAAAGGGTTCTCACAGTTAGATTTCCACTTACTCGGTTAACTCCTAAGGGTCATCCGTTTATGTGGGATGCCGATTGTGAAGAGTGTTTTCAAGAGTCGAAGATTTTGACTTCTGTTCCAATCCTGATTCCTCCGGATCCGTCATTGGAATTTTAAATTTTCGATGACGCTTCACGGAGGGGTATTGGATGTATTCTAATGCAAAATCAACAAGTGGTAGCTTATGCGCCCAGACAATTAAAGTCTCATGAGAAGAGTCATCCGACTCACGATTATGAGTTGGCAGCTATTGTGTATGCACTGAGGATTTGGAGACGTTACCTGTATGGGTCTCGTTTCGATGTCTTTAGTGATCACAAGAGTTCAAGGTATCTGTTTGATCAGAAAGAACTGAATAGCAGGCAGAGAAGTGTGTTGAGTTTCTGGAGGATTATAAATTCGTGTTGAGGTAGCCTTCAAGAGAGGCCAGTGTTGTAACTGATGCACTGCGTGGCCGAGTTTCTTGATGCATGAGATGGAATTATCGGAGTCTTTTAGAGACTTAAATCCGAATTCAAGATCAAGGAGGAACCGGTTAGTGTTGAGCCATATGAGGATCTCTAGTTCCCTAAGGGATTCTATACGCTTAGCACAGGAAGTTGATGTGAAGCCACAATCACAAAAGGTATTTCCAGATTTCACCATGGATAGTGATAGAGTCAGTTGTTTCAACGGTAGAATCTGTGCGCCCGATGATGAGAACAACAAAAGGCAAGTGTAGAGGAAGCACACCGAAGTTTATATTCGGTCCCAGGGTGTACAGAATATAAAACAGAGGTATTAGTTTGATAACCTCTCCTTTGTGAAGGTTGACAATGGGATTGTCTTACGAAATTCCGTTTGACAAGTCGAACGTGAATACGGATATGTAAATGAGGTAACTGTTGACTGTTTTTCACAATGCGAATAAGCACCAAAGGATTAATTGATGGATTTGCTGCGAGGGACTGAACTTTCCGAAGTGAAGCTTGGCGTGCGGTATAATAGTTTTGAAAAATCGTTGTTGTGAAAACCCGCATGCTAAGGTAATTTTGGGAGCGAATCAAGAGGCTAATAGGACCTGATTGAAGAAAATCATAGGAGGCGCACTTAGGTTGAGGGGAAGCTCTCAACGCTATTGACTAATTCGGAAAGGAGCTCTGAGTTCTGTTTGATAGTTGTTTGGAGAACAACTGAGGTGATTTTCATTACGTTCAATTTACTTGATGTCCCCGTGGTTTATTTCTACGTTTAAGATAAACGTTTCTGGTAAATCCTCACTTCATCTTCCTTCGAGAAGTATTATCTCGAAATCTTGGGGGCGAGTCAAGAAGTTTGACAAGTGACTTTTTCGTCACATTGTCGGTATGTACGAGAACCGTTAAGGATATTAGAAGATTTGTTGAGAAAGTGTTTACACCTTTCGAGGAAATCGTGTTTGTTTTTACATCTACCGAGGAGTACTTTGATTTGGATTAATCAAGTTGGGGAACAAGTGAAGAATGAAGCTTCGGAAGTGTTTTCGAATGCGGTGCCGAGCCTATATAGGCGAAAGAGGAGTTTCTCGTGTTGATTCGTAACGAGAGAGTTCGTATCAAGGTGGCAGTGGATCATACTTGGAGATTGATGTGCCCACTTGGGAAGAGTTCCTACACTCATTTCGTTAATTCAGGAATGTTTCCAGCAAAATTTGGACCTTTCTGAGAATGTCTGTTCTCGGTTAGTCAATCGTAAGACTTGACGAAATTTTGAGGACAAAACTCTTTTAAGTTGGGGAGAATGTAACATCCGCAAAATAATTAACCGAATTATTGGGATGTTAACCCAATTGAATTAATTTAGTACTTGACTGGTAAATTTATTGAGTGCAAAAATTAATTATTGGTCGTCATCGGATCGTTAACCGGATAATACGGACCAAGGAATTTTTGGAATCGAAATAGGAGATTTCGATCGATATGGTAATTTGACCGCGTTGCAACTTAAATATTAATAAATATATATATATATATGTGTGTGTGTGAATGAATGAAAGAAAGAAAGGAAAGAATGGAAGCATACGAGAAACAGAAGAGAGAAAAGGAGAGAAAAGAGAAAGAAGAAAGAAAGAGGGAGGAAGAAGAAGAGGAAAAATGGAGTACCTCCGCTCAACGAAACGACTTCCTTCCAACACGAAAAATGCTCAGCGTTACTTCCTCTTCGATTTGGTACCAAGATCTTCATCATCAACTCACTCTCTCTCTCACTTTGCCATTTTCGAACTTGAGAGGGAAAATCGGTGTTTCGATGGTTGTACCTCAAGGGAAAGCTAAGGGCGATGTTTAGGAGCGAGCACGAGGTGGATTACTCGAGTATTGAAGATCGATTGGGTGATTTGGAGTTGAAAATCAAATTGGGGTTTTTGGTGAATAGTGGTTTGAGATTGAAGAAGATGATGAATAGTGTCCAAGGAGGATTTCGAGGAATTCGGCATTCCGGTCAAAAGCGGTTTGTGTGTCGCCGGAACGTGCAATGATTTCGGGAATTCGGTTTTACGGTCGAAAGATTTCTCGAGGTCGAGTGGGAAGCTTTGGAAGCGGATTGGGTATCGCCGGAGCGGGGAGCGTTCGTGTGGCTACTCGGTGATTTGGCGAAGTCTCGGTGATTTTGAAGTCTCGGTGTCGGCACACGCTTCAAGGGTGAGTTCTACTCACGTTTAGGATTTTTGTTTTTCGAATTAATTGATAAACTGTTTTATCGCTTTCGCTGGACTGGAATATTTCTGAATATTGTCTGTTTCGGGTTAGGAATCGATCGGAGCGAGCCTCGTGTTGTGTTGTGTCGTGTTGAAATGGAATTTTTGGTAATTCGATTTCGAAAGATTTTGACTTAAAAACCGCTATTCGGAAAAATATGTCGTTTTTGATAAAATTCGTTTTGAATGAGTTTTTGATTGACTTGAATGATTGTGTGACTTTGATTGGAACTGTTTTTATGGTTGTCAAATCTGTTTTTAATCGGAACAAGAATCGGAATTGAGCGGAATAGCGAATTTCGCAAGAAAACGGAAAACCTGCACTTTTCTGCAGAGGGTCGCGTCGCGACCCGTTCTCATCGCGTCGCGACCTGGCCCAGTTTTGTTACGCAAAATGTTTCTGTCGTTTTTCGCGTCGCGACGGTATCAGTTCGCGTCGCGACGGTTTACAGAATTTCAGCAACCAAACACTGTTTTTCGTTTCGCGATAACTTTTGATCCGGGAACCCGATTGAGGTGTTCCAAGATGCGTTGGAAAGCTTATTCAGAGGCCTAACTGAATATTCTAGTTTTAAGGCAAAATAAACTGTTTTCGAAGTTGAAAATTGTGTCGAAAAGAGGTAAGTTAGAGTACGAGTGTGAACTTGGTTTTATAAAAGCGTGGGTTAAGTGTTCAACTGGTTATTTGAGGTGATGGACCCTGAGTTCATATGATTACAGACCTGTGTGTGTATATATATCGAGTTGGGTGACGACCCATGTGTAACATACTAGGCGGGGCAGTCATGATCCCCTTTCCTAGGCTCCATGCCAATGGGAGAATGTACTATTGGTAGGGGGGTTCACCGGGATTCAGCGGTTACGCAGTCGGTGTTATGTTAAATTAATTGTTGTGCGGTCCACCGGGATGTAGCGGTCACGCAGCCGGTGTCGTACTGAGTCATAACAGGTTCACCGGGATGTAGCGGTAACGCAGTCGGTGATCTGTTGAATTGTTTTGTTGTGCGATTCACCGGGATGTAGCGGTCACGCAGCCGGTGTCGTACTGAGTTATAGCAGATTCCCCGGGATGTAGCGGTCACGCAGCCGGTGGAATGCTATGTGTAAAATAATGCGGTTCACCGGGATGTAGCGGTCACGCAGTCGGTGCCGTGTTGAGTTAAAAATGTTTTTAAACAAGTACCGAGAGAGCGAGTAGGGGTCTCGGTAGAACTCACTGAGATTGTATCTCATTGTTTATATGTTGTTGTTTTACAGAGACACAGGGACAGCGGAAATCCAAGAGGCACGAGTAGGTTGAGCTCGGACTGGTTGCTGATAGTCTAGCTTTATATTTAAGCTTATTTCCCTTTTGTTGTCTGTATACTAAAACATTATGTATTTAAGGTATATCTTTCTTCCGCTTTCTTGTATGATACTGAATACTATAATTGCTGATGATATATGGTCTGAGAACCATATTGTCTTGTTGTAAATAAGACTGTTTGGGTTTTATTCAGCGAAAAATTTATAGTGATATTCAGTTTCTAAGCAGGAAATATATCTCTGATGTGTTACTAATGTGCACTTTGGTATTTTTAATCAATAAATTATACCGGGGTGTTACATGGAGCTTCTAAATATGCTATATTGTTGGACTAAACATATAGGGGGCTTAGCGTACCGATGGAGATACACACTTTTTCTATGTAAACAAATACACTATAATCTTAACATCTTTGATAGGAATTCTGAGTACGAATATCTACTCATGAACATTGGTGTTCACCGTGGGGCCGCAGTAAAACGTTTCCCGGACACATATCAATCTTCTTCTCAAACAAGAGACCATGTTGCTTTCCCCTCCGTCATATGGTACACTCTAAATGCTTCCGGCGAAACACTTTTGATTCTGTTTGCAACTGGGTTGGCATCCAATGTGATTAAACCTTATATATTTTGCCGTTAACACATAGATTTGTTTAAAGAAGCAATTTCTCTCTATGTGGCACTCACAGCTTATCAATTCCCATATTCAACTTAGTATTGCTACTATTATGTAAGTTGTCTTGATTGTGATATCGTTACACATTAGGTGTTCAAATATAATATCAAACTCGGCGAACACTAGTTTCTCCCACAGAGAGTTTTTACCAAGACTTGACTAGTTGTTTAAACCCGTGTCACTTATTTATCTCCCAAAATGATATTTTCTCAAATTGCTGTCAAGCGAAGTGAAATCTTTAAGAGATACACTGACTCAAAATTTTCAAAGTCTCCACGAGACACCTAGTTAAGGTCAAATTTGTTGAACAAGTGACTTCAAACACAATGGGGGGGCGAATTGTGAACTTAAAAAAAATAGCGACTAAAAAAGAATCATTTAAATAGCAATTACTCAAATAAAATGAATCGCTTAAAAAATGGTTTGAATTAATATAAGAGAACGATAAATAATGAAGCTCAAAAATAAATATTAATAAAAGTAACTTGCAATGAAAAATATAAGAGATGAAAGGGATAAAGAAATATGACACGCGAAAATTTATTCTAGTTCGGCCACTCTTGAGGCCTATGTCAAGTTCCCAAAGAAAAACACCAAGGGATTTTAATCTTGTAGCGACCGAAAAATCCGGAGGAGGGATTCTTCGAAGTTCTTGAAATGAAGCCGCCACCAAAGTTTAGTTTAAGGGCAAACATTGGAAAATCCCTATTGAATGGATAAGGAGGTTTTGCGGACCAGGTTTAAGCTCGGGAGTCGTTTATGCATAGGGAAGGTATTAGCACCCTACGACATCCCTCCTAAGGAAGGTTACCTTTTAAAAAGAAAACCCTAATTTCCAAACCCTAAATCCTCTTATCTCTCATGGCGCCGCACAAACTCACCCTCACTCTCCAACCCTAATCCTGATTTTCTCAGCATCGATCGTAAGCTTCCTCTCCCTCACAAATCCTTCTCTCTTTTCTTTCTCTCCTCACCACCGTTCGTTTCCCTCTCTTTCTCAACCCTACTCCGTTTTCATTTTCTTCTCTCCCCATAACCACCAAGCCCGATCGACTTTTCCTCCCCTCTCACTAGTTCTGATTTCACGCGCTAACACCTCGCCGCCGTCGATGACCGGAATAGGGAGTGGGGGTGGTGAACGAAGGAGAAAGGAGAGGATCGGTGGTGATGGTTCGGTGTCGTTGGTGGAGGAGGGTTCGGTAGTAAGGGTGCGCTGTGGGTGGTTGAAGGACGGAGGTTTGGTGGTGACGCGTCGTGAGGGGCCGTTTGGTTGTTGGCGGTGGCGGTTAATGGTGGTTCGGTTGATGGCGCTGGCTACAGTGGTGTGGGTGGTGCTAGGCCGTGGGGTGGTGGCTGTGGCGGTTTTCGTGGTGTGTTGGCGAGGAGAGAGAGAGGGAACGACAGTGGGTGAGAAAGGGCTGAGCCGGCGGCGGTGATGACCGAGGCTTCGCCGGAGGGATGTTGACCACGGTGGTTCGCGGTGGCTGTTGTTTAAGTGGTGGTGGTTTCATTCGTGAAGAAGGAAGAGGCTACGGTGGTTGGGGGTTTGGTATTGGTTACATTAGGAACAGCAGTGGGTGCTTGGCGGTGGTTACTGTTTGGCACGGTAATGGTGGCTATTTGGTAGGGAGGTGGCTAACAGTGGTGGTGGCAGCCGGTGGTGACCACCACAGGGTGGCCGGAACTTCACTGCTTTGTTTTTTTTTTGCCTATCTGTGTGCATTGCAGTATATGTCTCTGTGTGTGTGTTCTTCGTGTCACCGTGTCCCCTCCCTTCTTTTTTTTATTTACTGTTGCTATCTGTTGTATTTATAGGAAAATTTGTGTGGTGTAGGTGTGGAAGGAAGCAGGGGATTGAAACCCTTTGGGGACAAATTCTGCAGAGCCAAAACAAACCACCCAGAGGTGGTGGTACTGCTACTGCAAAAGGCTGTGTTGTTGGTGCTAAGAATGGGAAGACAGCAAGGAACAAGGAGAAAAAGGCTTGGGCTGGTAGCCAAAAATGAATTCCTGCCACTGCAACAACAAGGGCAGCAGCGCTGCCTCCTATTTTTTCACTTTTGTTTTAATTTTTTTGTACCTTTTGTATTTAATTTTTGTCCATAGGTGTAACAAAATTGACTTCTTGGCTGTACCCTTATTTTGTAAAAAAAACTGTTTACTATAACAATAATAATAAAGCATTCATCCCAAATCTGATTTTTATTGGATTTTTTTTATAACAATATAACCAATTAAACTAACAACAATGACGATAAAATATGTACATTATTAGGAATAAACATACGCACACGACGAGACGAGAACACGCGTTCGCAATGAGAATACGTGAGTTCGTGCACCAAAATGAACGCTTGTACACAACGAGACATGGATCCGTGAAAAGTGTGTACATTATTAAAAATAGCACGCGCGCACAAGTAACACGCCTCTACACAACAACATTTTGGATTTTCTAGTAAACTTTAAATTAGCCGGACAAAATTAGGGTATGACAGCTGCCCCTCTTTATTTATAGTTTACTAGGAAACATGAAGGGTTTCCAAATTTCTCGTGAAAAAAAAAAATAAAGATAAAAAGACACTAATTTTGTCACGACTTATGATTTTTTTAGAAATTATTGAGCAATTGGATCGACATGGAACAAAAATAAATAAGGATCACTGGAGATCTGAAGGAGCACTAGGGCTCTGATGGTCTAATTCGCAGTCGATGCTTGGCGCATTGATTTGAGTTAAACTGAAGGACCGACGAGGTCTGAAGGGCATGCCTAAGCCTGATGGACCAATGGGTCTGATGGAGCGCAAACTAGCAACGGTACTAGTAAAACGGTCTGCTTGGGGGTGGCCTTTTTCGAGCGGCCATGGGTGGCAAGGTCAGGTCATTGACCTGATTTGCGCACCTCGAAGGACGTCCACTGTGTTTTTTTAGGCGGACACAGCTAGTCTGAAGGGCCTGGGGCCGGATGATCCGTCGGTTGCTCGATAACGCGACGTGCGATCTGGATTGAAGGACCATTGATGGTCTGAAGGAGCGCTTGGGCTCTGAGGGACCGCTGGGGTCTGGAGGAGTACTGAGACTCTGAATTGTGGTATGAGACCAGGGCTTGGAGAACTGACTTTTGAAGAAACAAACTATTGGGATCGGCACATGGCGTACCTTCCTAGAACATACCTAATGAATGCATTTACCTGAGACTGTGAGAGCTATCTATATTCGGCATGTCTAAAAATGCAATGAATGATGTATGCGCGCAATATAGGTATGTGAAATAGTAGGTATCCGATGGGATGAATGAAGCGTGGCAAATGATGTGAGATGAAGTTGATGGAACATGGAGGAGACAACCAACGTATGTGAATGCAGGTAAGAATGTGATTGTGCTGATTAATGATGAATGTAATGAAATGAGCAATTTTTCTCCTTTTGTTTTTTTGCTTTTCTCTTTTTTCCTTGGTATATGCAAAGTGTGAATGTGATGCAAATGTAAATGCTTTGATGCAAATGCCATGCATGGTACAAAGATATGATTAGTGATGTAAAAAAACTCTTTTTTTGAGGGCAACGATGAGACCGGCACTTGGCACGTCTATCGAAGCAAACAATGTCATGCGTGTAATGTGATGAACGTGCAATGATTGGTATCTGGGGGATGGTGAATGAAATGGGTATACCATGGTTGTTGAACCTGGTGGAATGAGAAAGTTGACAACGGTGTATGAAATGTGGATGTGACTGTAGTGATTAATTTTTCGTGTGATGATAAATGCAATGAATGGACTTTTCTTTTTGCTATTTCTTATTTATATTGCTTCTTTTCTTGATGCATGCAATGCGAATGTGAATATGATGCGTATATAATACTTTGATGCAAATGCTATGGTGAATAAAATGAAATGCCTAAATACATGGTGCATTGATGTGATTGATTGGGATGTAGACAGACTTTTGGCAACGATGAGACCGGCACTTGGCACGTCTATCGAAGCAAAAAATGTTATAGGTATGCAATGTGTGCAATGCGAAAGCAAATGGACTACGAGAGTCCGTGAATGATGGATGCTGAAGCTGGTCGGAAACAGAAATTGATAAGCTGTGGATGCAGATGCGGATAACATGCGAATGCAAATATACTGTTGATTGCATGATGGAATTATCTATGCTTTGGTGGGAGTAACGGGTGCAATGTGGATGATTTATGCCTTTTTGGTTTTCTTTTTTTTTTGCCCCTTTTCATGAATAAATGAATGAATGAATGAATGAATGAATGAACATGCACACATAATGCTTAGATGAAGGGTTGTGGTAGCCGCATGACTTGATGTTGTATGATGCAATGATTGGATGTTTGTTGGGATGTGGAGGTTTTTTTTTCCGTCTTTTCGCTTTATTGCCTTTTTGGTATTTGATGAATGCATGAAATGAGAATGTGAATGTGATGGATACGTAATATTTTGACGCAAACGCTATGGTGAATAAAAGGAAATGTCTAAATACATGGTGCAATGATGTGATTGATTGAGATGTAGACAGACTTTTGGTAATGATGCGACCGACATTTGGCATTTTTATTGAAGCGATACATGTTATGCGTGGCTATGCATGCCCGCATACGCAATGCGTAATGCACAAGAAGCAAAATTGTGTAGGCAAAACAAGTGGAATGTGAATGCATGTACAATACTTGTATGAAAGAGTTGTGATGGGTATGATCAGATGCATGGTTTAATTCTAGAATAATGAGGACATGTATAATGCATGATTTGTTGGTAACAACACTTTTTTTGTTTTGTAAGGATGCAAAAAATGTTTGATGTGAAACGAAACTTTTGATGCTGGAAACAGATAGCTGAACATTTCGAATTGATCGTTCCTTGGAAGAAAGATTTTTGATGGCTTGGACTTGAACTCTCGTAAGCTCAAGATTGTCATCTTGAAAAGTGTGGCTTGCAGCAATGTATTAGTGCCCTTTCTAGAGATCGAGATGTGTATTTGCAGATGGGTTCTCATTTGGTTATGATGACCCATGATGGCTAAGCTTTCAAGTCTAAGATGTTAACCTAGAGAGATCGTCATTATTGTGTGCCTCTCTCTTTGAAGCATTTGCTTAATAAATATGAAAAACAGTGCGAATGCAAATGAATGTGCCAGTTGACTCAGGGTTCAAGAAATGTAGGGTATAGTCAAGTGTGACACATGAGTGGAGTGGAGGATGAGGTTTATTGGCTCAAGCTTATGAGAGATAAGCTTGCCCCAAGGTAAAAACGTTTGACTGCCCCAATTTTGACTTCAAATAGTGGGGAGTGAAACAGTGTGCCTTTGTCTAGGGAGGATAATGACAACTAAGGATATAGACTGATTGAGGGATTGGGAAATATCCTAGTATTGGGGTGGCTAGGAATGAATGGAATGGGAGGCAGAAGGATTCTTTCGGGCCGAGGGATATGATGCCCCAGTCTACAAGATGACAAGGTTGCCCCAATCCATGAAAGGTGAAGATTGCCCCATCTCGAGTGGGATTGTGTCAGGGTGTAAAGTTAGAATAACGGGTTGGAAATTAGTCTGGTACGGCTATATGAACGGGGTGAAAGATGAGGGTATTTTGGGGATGCTAAAAAAAATCTCCCTGAGTTTGAGTGGAATGAAGGGTGGGGTATTGCCCCATTTTGATATGATAAGTCAAGTAACTGCCTTAGTAGGGATTTGTGGTTTCCCTTGGGAAGGATTCCACAAGCTAAGACAGTCAAGAGTTTTTGGTTCGATGAAAATTCGCTTTGTTGATGATCACTGTTATCTTCTCTTGATGAACTTCGAGCGTGCAAGCCCTTTTAAGTTCTTTTTTTTTTCTTTTTATTTTTTTTGTTTTTTGTGTAATAATATTTTTCTCTTTGTTTTTTTTTTTAGCAAATAAATTATTCTGATTATTTTGTCCTAGAGTATAAGCTTTGAGAAAAATGGAAGCAACCAATCACTGATCAGAATAGGCCTTAGGATTGTAATATGGCCAATGGTTAATGATTCATGAAGGAAATGATTACTTTGCTCCTGAGAGTGTTCAGGGTTGGTTGAGACAAAGAATCTTTTATGCGCTTCATGGTAGAATGAACTTGTTTTAGGGTTGTAGCGCATTTGAGGGTTTATGGAGGATAGGATGCTTAGGCCAAAGGAAGTGTTTGAGGGTTTATTTCAGACAATGATCTTTTATATGCTCGATGGTGTGAAGTATCAGCTCACAATTTCTACCGCTTTGGTTTTCAGGATTTTTCAATCCTCTTTTTTAATTTTACTTTTTTGTGATTTTTCTTTTTCTTTCGAGCTAAGCGAGCTGTTAGATATGGGATTGATCATTGTCTAAGGTGTTTGAAAGATTTTTGATTTTTTTGGCTCGAAGTGGGTGGCAAGGGCATTTCTCTTTTTAGGATGTGGGAAAGTTGCCAAGCTTCACTTCAAAACATGATTGCTTATTTTCTCGAAATTGTAACTATAGGACAAAACTTCATCTTAACATATTTGCTTTTCTTTATTTTTTTTATGCCCTAACTTTTGCTTAGGCTGCTCTCGCGAGTTTTCAACCTAACGGGCTTTTCTTTTTTGGATTTCTTTGGTGTTTTTTTTTACTCAAAGGACTTGCACGAGTGTTTAGAATGCTAGCAGAAAATCTTAGTGATCATTACTCTGCCCCAGTATGAAGCGTACAAAGTGTTATTCGTGAAATTTCATCACTGGGGGAAAGCGAATGAAATACTGTTGTGGGGACTGGGCCTTTTATGGATGGTTGGGTCTGGTTTTGGAAGTGGCGGAAATATGGGGGTAGTATAACTGACTCAAACAAGGGTAAACACACATGTCATGTTAGTTTATTTTGCAAATGCTTCATGGAGAGTTAACACCGCTTAAGATAGAACAATTTTAATTGTTAAAACCACACAAGTTAACAAAATAGACATTTAAGCTTCTTATCACGGGTGTGAGATATATGTTGGCTGGTGTCCTTGGGGGGGCACGCAGTGGCTAAGGGTCAAGCCTATGATATGGTCAATATTGTAGTGACAATGATGGTGAATGAGTTATTGGTGAATTCCACTGAAGGGTTAAGCGGGTGGATGGTTTCCATAAATATGGTAGGTGTGAGTAGGATGTATATGGAGTGAAGGGTGAAGGACTTGATGTCGCTGAATCAAGCTAGGGTGTGACAACATTTTCCAAGGAAGAGGAATTAATTCGAATATATTTTCAAGAAGGCGTCGTTTCTCATCAAACAGTGTGTTAAAAAAAAATCTTACGAGTTTCATTTTTATTTTCTTGGAAAAATTATTTGAATAAAGTAGAATGCATGAAATGTACAATGATTGCTTGAATGTGATAAATTAATATCTTAAATGGCTATATGATTTACTTTTTTGTTTCAGCTAACAAAAAAAATGGATGGTGACTAATGCAAGAATAGAAGAAAATGATGCAATTTCTAATTTTGTCTCAATGCATGTGAGAGGACTGATGCCCTTGAGATGGATGCGAGAGGAATGAATGACTTTGTTTTTATTATGATGCATGAAGGAGATAATGTATTGGAGATGCATAGGAATGAAGGACTTTTGTTTTTTGTTTTTTGCATGAAAATGAGTAATGAAATAATGAATAAATGTAATATTTTTTATAATCTCAATGTGATATTTATTATTTTTGGTGTATGGATATGCAAGATGATGCACTTTGGATGAGATGAACCAACAAAAAGCATGATGTTTTCGTTATTTCGTAGATGATAAGACGTATGGTAGGAGAATGATAATGAAATGTTTATGAATGCATGGTGATTTTTTTTATATGTTTTCTTTGAATAAAGTACAATGCATGAACATATGGATGTTTGTTGTATATGAGCAACAATGGAGATGAATGAAATGCGTGATGATTTTTGAATGTGACAGAAGGATGCCTTAAATTGGTATGGATGATGAATGCTGCAATAATGGAGAAATTTCTGATTTTTATTTTGATGCGTGTAGGAATGTGAGATGCATGTAAGAGGAATAAAGTTTTAAATTTTTTTTATGATGCATGGGAGTAATGCCTTTAAAGTGGATGTGAAAGAAATAAATGGCCCCCCTTTTTCCATATAATGCATGAAGAGGGAATAATGTGTTTAAATGAAATGATGAATGAATATATAATACCACAGTGATATTTTTTCTAGTGTGGATATGCAAGATGGACAAATAATGCAAATGATATTTCTGTTATTTAGAGATGGTGGCGAGATGAGATGCTTATGAAAAGAATGATCTTATTTTGTTACGAATGTATGATGAAGATGCAAGTGCATGGAATGCACATGATTGTTTGATTCCAATGACATGTAAGATGTTCAAAGAAATGATTATTTTAAATGAGTTTATTTATTTATTTTTTTTTAAGAAGTCATGCAACATGCAAAGTTACAAATTCTCATTTATTTTATTGGATGATCAATGATGTATGAAAAGAGTAATGACATGTTTTTTTGTTTTTTTTTTATCTAGAAAACGACACATGTAGGGAAAATGATTGTTTGACTCTAATGGAATGCTATGTCAAGTGTGCGAAGAAAAAATTATTGTAAATGACCCTTTTTTTAGAGAGGCAATGCAACGTGGTGATGATGCAAACACTCTCTTTTCATTTGATGATGATTGAATAAAGTTATGATTTTTGTTTTTTTGTTAAAATGTAATGCATGAATGAACACCTGACAAATGTATATTGCATGATGAAAAAGCAAATGCGTGAAATGCGTGAAGGGAATGATCTCCCGGAAAGACCAGCTATTCTAAATGGTTTTTTGGTTTTTGGAGACAATATAGCATGTGGATGATGCAAATCGTCGTTTATTGCTAACTGAAATATATTTTGGACGATGAATGACCCCTTTTTTATTTATATTTAGAAAATGACTCATGCATGGATGACTGGTGTGTTTGAGGTGGTTTGGAATAAAGAACTTTTATCTTTCATTATTTTTTATGATGCATGAAGAAGAGTAACGAATATAGTATATTTTTCCTATATGAGTATGCAAGATGATGCAAGTTGGACAAATATGTAGTGTCTTTGTTTTTTTGGGTGATGATGTGCATGTTAGTACCATGAGAACGAGATGCATATGGAAACGAGCGATTTGTTCTATGGTGATTTTTTATTTTCTAGCAAAATATAATGCCCATGATGACGGATATGAAAATGCATGTATGCATGAAGAAGTAAATGTTTGATGCAATTTTTTTATTTTTTAAGAGGTAGGGCAACATGTATGCAAACTCTCATTTTTTATTTATGGGATGATGAATGATGAAGTACCCTTTTTTATTTATTTGGGAAATGGTACATAAATATGGAATTGATGCATTTAGAATAGGATGACAACATGAGGGAAATGATGTATGAATGTTATTTTTTTAAAACGTAATTCAAAACTTTACAAATGATGTGATACCTACACCGTGTGATCATGATTTTGAATGATTATGGATGAATGTCGATGCATGTTAGATACGATGCTAATGTTTTTTTTTTATCAGATGATATGCTAATTTTATATGGGTAAAAATTGTGTTTTTTGGCGTGTGAGGAAACAAAATGCATGACACTTGCAGCGATTTTTTTTAATGTGTGGAAAAGAGTAATGAACATAATTTTTATGTAGTATGCAAGATGGACAAATGACGGAAATGATATTTCTAGGATGATGCAATGCATGACGGTGCAATGATAATGAGATGCGTGTGAAAAGAATGATCTTACTTTGTTATGAATGCATGATAATTTTTGTATGATGGACGGAAGGAGTGATGTCGTCTCATGTGCATGCAAATGAAGGAAGCATGAAATGTTTTTTTGAGTGATTTTATTTTGGAGAAACGCTAACCAGATTAATAGAGAGGGTTAGTATAATGCCCCTGTGTCCTAGGTGGGTCATGTCTAAATTGGGATTTTCAACATGGTCTAGGATCACTTATGTGATCATTCTCTCAGGTGGCTCTATTCACTTCCTCACAAAGGTCTCCAGAGCTAAAATCCCCTTCATGATATGATCCACAACGATAGCGAGCTACCTGGTGTGGGACACCATGAAAGAGCGTACTCTGGTTGAGACTTTCATGAGAGTCAGACAGATAAAATCCAGAATGACTATCGCTAATAATCTCCACTCGTCCTAGGTTATTTGCAGACCAGGCATAGGGCCCCACTCAAAGGTGTGTGCAAAAGTGTAAGTGAAGTGTGTGATGAGGGCAAAATACCTAAACTAACCAAACTGGACAAGATGTACAACAATAATAACAAAAAAGTCGTTTACCCTAAGGTTCAATAATATAAAGAAATGCTAACAAATAAATAATATAAGAATAAGGGTAAAAACAAAATATTAATAAAATTAACAAATACTTACACATTTAGTTAATTTGGCTTGACTCTCTTAATTATCCCCAGTGAAGTCGCCAGCTGTAGCGACCGAAAAATCCGGAGGAGGGATTCTTCGAAGTTCTTGAAATGAAGCCGCCACCAAAGTTTAGTTTGAGGGCAAACATTGGAAAATCCCTATTGAATGGATAAGGAGGTTTTGCGGACCAGGTTTAAGCTCGGGAGTCGTTTATGCATAGGGAAGGTATTAGCACCCTACGACATCCCTCCTAAGGAAGGTTACCTTTTAACTAAATGTACAAACATTTATTAATTCAAAAATAATGTTTTTACCCTTATAATAATAAAAAAAGGGCTCACTAAACGGTTAGTTATTTTTTGTACTTTTTAAGAAAAATGAGAGAAATAAATTTAAAGGGAAAAAAAGGTTTTTTATTAGTGCAATTGACAGAGGTCGGCCGCCCTCTGGTCCTACGTATCTCCTGGTAGAGAATCAAATCGCACGTAGTTCTTGGTAGAAAATGTTTGTCTGTTGGTGTTTTTATTTATTTTGAAATTGAAA
Organism: Astragalus membranaceus; assembly: GCA_039519185.1. Taxonomy (NCBI): domain Eukaryota; kingdom Viridiplantae; phylum Streptophyta; class Magnoliopsida; order Fabales; family Fabaceae; genus Astragalus; species Astragalus membranaceus. The sequence goes on along the minus strand of CM076850.1, from coordinate 19,689,225 downwards.
GAGGTATTCGTGACGACCAAACAAGCAAAACTCAGAGTGGTCGTCACTCATAGCTCGTTTGAAAACTAAAGCTGTTATTAACGGTCAAACGAGCTAAGCTCAGAGTGACCATTTGTAACGAACCATTTCTATGTTTAGAAAAACATTTATTTGTTATTTGGAAAGAAAAAGGTTTGTGAAAGAAAATATTTATTTAGGCAAAAGAAATATTTTTAAAAGGAGAAACAGGGGTGCAGTAGTAAAATGGTGTGTGCATTTAGAAGCAGACGGTTGTATGAGCAAAAGGGGGGGTGCATTTAGCAGCAGCCCAGCCTACTGTAAGGCTGGCTTACCCACGAAATTGTGGGCTTGCCTAAGGGTTGCAGCGATTAAAATGAAGGGGTGTGAGAAGTAGGCGCAAAAACTACTATAAAAGCCTAATTAAAAAGAAAACCCTAATTTCCAAACCCTAAATCCTCTTATCTCTCTTGGCGCCGCACCAACTCACCCTCACTCTCCAACCCTAATCCTGATTTTCTCAGCATCGATCGTAAGCTTCCTCTCCCTCACAAATCCTTCTCTCTTTTCTTTCTCTCCTCACCACCGTTCGTTTCCCTCTCTTTCTCAACCCTACTCCGTTTTCATTTTCTTCTCTCCCCATAACCACCAAGCCCGATCGCCTTTTCCTCCCCTCTCACTAGTTCTGATTTCACGCGCTAACACCTCGCCGCCGTCGATGACCGGAATAGGGAGTGGGGGTGGTGAACGGAGGAGAAAGGAGAGGATCGGTGGTGATGGTTCGGTGTCGTTGGTGGAGGAGGGTTCGGTAGTAAGGGTGCGCTGTGGGTGGTTGAAGGACGGAGGTTTGGTGGTGACGCGTCGTGAGGGGCCGTTTGGTTGTTGACGGTGGCGGTTAATGGTGGTTCGGTTGATGGCGCTGGCTACGGTGGTGCTAGGCCGTGGGGTGGTGGCTGTGGCGGTTTTCGTGGTGTGTTGGCGAGGAGAGAGAGAGGGAACGACAGTGGGTGAGAAAGGGCTGAGCCGGCGGCGGTGATGACCGAGGCTTCGCCAGAGGGATGTTGACCACGGTGGTTCGCGGTGGCTGTTGTTTAAGGGGTGGTGGTTTCGTTCGTGAAGAAGGAAGAGGCTACGGTGGTTGGGGGGTTTGGTATTGGTTACATTAGGAACAGCAGTGGGTGCTTGGCGGTGGTTACTGTTTGGCACGGTAATGGTGGCTATTTGGTAGGGAGGTGGCTAACAGTGGTGGTGGCAGCCGGTGGTGACCACCACAGGGTGGCCGGAACTTCACTGCTTTGTTTTTTTTTTTGCCTATCTGTGTGCATTGCAGTATATGTCTCTGTGTGTGTGTGTTCTTCGTGTCACCGTGTCCCCTCCCTTCTTTTTTTTTTTATTTACTGTTGCTATCTGTTGTATTTATAGGAAAATTTGTGTGGTGTAGGTGTGGAAGGAAGCAGGGGATTGAAACCCTTTGGGGACAAATTCTGCAGAGCCAAAACAAACCACCCAGAGGTGGTGGTACTGCTACTGCAAAAGGCTGTGTTGTTGGTGCTAAGAATGGGAAGACAGCAAGGAACAAGGAGAAAAAGGCTTGGGCTGGTAGCCAAAAATGAATTCCTGCCACTGCAACAACAAGGGCAGCAGCGCTGCCTCCTATTTTTTCACTTTTGTTTTAATTTTTTTGTACCTTTTGTATTTAATTTTTGTCAATAGGTGTAACAAAATTGACTTCTTGGCTGTACCCTTATTTTGTAAAAAAAAACTGTTTACAATAACAATAATAATAAAGCATTCATCCCAAATCTGATTTTTATTGGATTTTTTTTATAACAATATAACCAATTAAACTAACAACAATGACGATAAAATATGTACATTATTAGGAATAAACATACGCACACGACGAGACGAGAACACGCGTTCGCAATGAGAATACGCGAGTTCGTGCACCAAAATGAACGCTTGTACACAACGAGACATGGATCCGTAAAAAGTGTGTACATTATTAAAAATAGCACGCGCGCACAAGTAACACGCCTATACACAACAACATTTTGGATTTTCTAGTAAACTTTAAATTAGCTGGACAAATTTTCCCCAGTGAAGTCGCCAGCTGTAGCGACCGAAAAATCCGGAGGAGGGATTCTTCGAAGTTCTTGAAATGAAGCCGCCACCAAAGTTTAGTTTAAGGGCAAACATTGGAAAATCCCTATTGAATGGATAAGGAGGTTTTGCGGACCAGATTTAAGCTCGGGAGTCGTTTATGCATAGGGAAGGTATTAGCACCCTACGACATCCCTCCTAAGGAAGGTTACCTTTTAACTAAATGTACAAACATTTATTAATTCAAAAATAATGTTTTTACCCTTATAATAATAAAAAAAAGGGCTCACTAAACGGTTAGTTATTTTTTGTACTTTTTAAGAAAAATGAGAGAAATGAATTTAAAGGGAAAAAAAAGGTTTTTTATTAGTGCAATTGACAGAGGTCGGCCGCCCTCTGGTCCTACGTATCTCCTGGTAGAGAATCAAATGGCACGTAGTTCTTGGTAGAAAATGTTTGTCTGTTGGTGTTTTTATTTATTTTGAAATTGAAAGAGGTATTCGCGACGACCAAACAAGCAAAACTCAGAGTTGTCGTCACTCATAGCTCGTTTGAAAAGTAAAGCTGTTATTAACTGTCAAACGAGCTAAGCTCAGAGTGACCATTTGTAACGAACCATTTCTATGTTTAGAAAAACATTTATTTGTTATTTGGAAAGAAAAAGGTTTGTGAAAGAAAATATTTATTTAGGCAAAAGAAATATTTTTAAAAGAAGAAACAGGGGTGCAGTAGTAAAATGGTGTGTGCATTTAGAAGCAGACGGTTGTATGAGCAAAAGGGGGGGGTGCATTTAGCAGCAGCCCAGCCCACTGTAAGGTTGGCTTACCCACGAAATTGTGGGCTTGCCTAAGGGTTGCAGCGATTAAAATGAAGGGGTGTGAGAAGTAGGCGCAAAAACTACTATAAAAGCCTAATTAAAAAGAAAACCCTAATTTCCAAACCCTAAATCCTCTTATGTCTCATGGCGCCGCACCAACTCACCCTCACTCTCCAACCCTAATCCTGATTTTCTCAGCATCGATCGTAAGCTTCCTCTCCCTCACAAATCCTTCTTTCTTTTCTTTCTCTCCCCACCACCGTTCGTTTCCCTCTCTTTCTCAACCCTACTCCGTTTTCATTTTCTTCTCTCCCCATAACCACCAAGCCCGATCGCCTTTTCCTCTCCTCTCACTAGTTCTGATTTCACGCGCTAACACCTCGCCGCCGTCGATGACCGGAATAGGGAGTGGGGGTGGTGAACGGAGGAGAAAGGAGAGGATCGGTGGTGATGGTTCGGTGTCGTTGGTGGAGGAGGGTTCGGTAGTAAGGGTGCGCTGTGGGTGGTTGAAGGACAGAGGTTTGGTGGTGACGCGTCGTGAGGGGCCGTTTGGTTGTTAACGGTGGCGGTTAATGGTGGTTCGGTTGATGGCGCTGACTATGGTGGTGTGGGTGGTGCTAGGCCGTGGGGTGGTGGCTGTGGCGGTTTTCGTGGTGTGTTGGCAAGGAGAGAGAGGGAACGACAGTGGGTGAGAAAGGGCTGAGCCGGCAGCAGTGATGACCGAGGCTTCGCCGGAGGGATGTTGACCACGGTGGTTCGCGTTGGCTGTTGTTTAAGTGGTGGTGGTTTCGTTCGTGAAGAAGGAAGAGGCTACGATGGTTGGGGGTTTGGTATTGGTTACATTAGGAACAGCAGTGGGTGCTTGGCGGTGGTTACTGTTTGGCACGGTAATGGTGGCTATTTGGTAGGGAGGTGGCTAACAGTGGTGGTGGCAGCCGGTGGTGACCACTGTAACAGCCCAGGTCCACCGCAGGGGCCACCCCGGTCCCACTGTTACCTCACGGTCTTTTCTACCCCCCTTGTAGAATTTTTGCCTTCCGTGGGAATCGAACCTTGCACCTGAGGCATAAGTGCAAGTGAAACCCCCTTCCCACTACCAATTGAGCGCGCGCTCAATTGGTAGTGGGAAGGGGGTTTAACTTGCACTTATGCCTCAGGTGCAAGGTTCGATTCCCACGGAAGGCAAAAATTCTACAAGGGGGTAGAAAAGACCGTGAGGTAACAGTGGGACCGGGGTGGCCGCTGCGGTGGACCTGGGCTGTTACAACCACCACAGGGTGGCCGGAACTTCACTGCTTTGTTTTTTTTTTGCCTATCTGTGTGCATTGCAGTATATGTCTCTGTGTGTGTTCTTCGTGTCACCGTGTCCCCTCCCTTCTTTTTTTTTTATTTACTATTGCTATCTGTTGTATTTATAGGAAAATTTGTGTGGTGTAGGTGTGGAAGGAAGCAGGGGATTGAAACCCTTTGGGGACAAATTCTGCAGAGCCAAAACAAACCACCCAGAGGTGGTGGTACTGCTACTGCAAAAGGCTGTGTTGTTGGTGCTAAGAATGGGAAGACAGCAAGGAACAAGGAGAAAAAGGCTTGGGCTGGTAGCCAAAAATGAATTCCTGCCACTGCAACAACAAGGGCAGCAGCGCTGCCTCCTATTTTTTCACTTTTGTTTTAATTTTTTTGTACCTTTTGTATTTAATTTTTGTCCATAGGTGTAACAAAATTGACTTCTTGGCTGTACCCTTATTTTGTAAAAAAAAGTGTTTACAATAACAATAATAATAAAGCATTCATCCCAAATCTGATTTTTATTGGATTTTTTTTATAACACTATAACCAATTAAACTAACAACAATGACGATAAAATATGTACATTATTAGGAATAAACATACGCACACGACGAGACGAGAACACGCGTTCGCAATGAGAATACGCGAGTTCGTGCACCAAAATGAACGCTTGTACACAACGAGACATGGATCCGTGAAAAGTGTGTACATTATTAAAAATAGCACGCGCGCACAAGTAACACGCCTATACACAACAAAATTTTGGATTTTCTAGTAAACTTTAAATTAGCCGGACAAAATTAGGGTATGACAAATCTATCCCTAGCTTTTAAAACAAGTTAAGCTAAAAACCTTTACAACTGAAGAACACCCCCTTCACACAAAAATGAGATCACCTCCCTATGTAGATGAGCTTCAAAATCAAGAGATATCACCTCTCTTGAATAACTTGGGATCACACCCAAAAAATAAGAAGTAAAAAGATTAAGATAATACACTCAAGAGTGTTGAGAAGATACTTTTAGTAGAGTTTCAATGTAAAAATAAGTTGTGTAAGAAAGCTACTATAAGTCTCCTATTTATATAGAAGTTGGAATGAAGGAGACTAAATAAGAAATAATTCAAATTAATTAAATTCCAACGGTAACCATATACAAACCATTGAATTGAACTGCCATACATACTTGACTATGAGATCAATTCAAATGGCACTAGAATTTGTCCGTTGGAAAAGCAAAAGCCATACAAAGACAATTGTTTTTCTTTTCAATCTCAACAAAAATGACTATGCAAAAATGAATATCGAATATTTTGTATAAAAATAAAAATATGTTGGTTTGGGATCTTGAAGTATATTTGATTATACAAAAATAATAGTAGATTAGGGCCATAAAAAAGTATTTCGAGAAGCACACTGTAACACCCCGGTATTTTTATTTATTAAAAATACCCAAGTGCACCATCCTTAAAACATCAGAGATATATTTCCTGTTTAAATACTGAACACCACTACAAAATTTTCACTGAATAACGACAGAACAATCTTAAACATACATACATAAGACCATAAACCATCAGTGAAACACAGTGTTCAATATCGTACAAGAAAGCGGAAATAAATACATAACGCTAAAGACAAAATGTCTTGATACACAGATAACAAGTAAAGATACACACTTAAGCATAAAGCTAAGTCTTCAGCAACCATCCGAGTACCACCTACTCGTGCCTCTTAGATCTCCACTTTCCCTGTTTATCTGTAAAACAACAACATATTAACAATGACATACAATCTCAGTGAGTTCTACCGAGACCCCTACTAACTCTCTCGGTCAAATTATGGATTTGTTTTAACATAACACGACACCGACAGCATTACTGCTAAACGCCGATGAACGTGTTATAACTCTGCACGATACCGACTGCATTACTGCTAAACCCCGGTGAATCGCACAACAACAAAGTACGGCACCGACTGCATGACTGCTAAACCTCGGTGTATCGCACAACAAACAAAGTACGGCACCGACTGCATGACTGCTAAACCCTGGTGTATCTCACAATAAACTTTTTAACATAACACCGACTGCATTACTCTGCTATATCCCCGGTGAACCCCCTTACCAATAGCATTTTTTCCTAATGGCACGGAGTCTAGGGTAAGGGATCATGACTGCCCCGCCTAGTATGTTAACATGGGTCGTCACCCAACTCGATATATGTTAAATATATCTACACTCGATGACCTGTTAGTTCGCCTATACTCAATGAACATTTAGTCCATCTACATTTGACCGTTAATCGAACATAATACCCGCATCGGGCCGTTTCCTATAGTCGATATAATATATATCGTGAATCGTAGACCGGTTTAGACGAATAAATCATAATCATCCCACGTCAGTTATACCATACCACAAAGGACTCATAGTTCGCTTTATTATTAATAAAACATATTCGCACACTGTACTATTATTCGGTTTTTCAAAACAATCTATAACTTAAAAAACAGTTCATTATGCCTTAAAAATAGAATAATCAGTTAGGCCTCTGAATAAGCTTTCAAACGCATCTTAGAACACCTCAATCGGGTTCCCGGATCAAAAGTTATCGCGAAAACAAAATCGGTGAATAGTTGCTGAAAATCTGCACTGTGCGCTTGGACGCACGGGTTCTGCGCTTGGGGCTCTTTGGACAGTTTTGGTTCTGTCCCTCGTGCGCTTGGGAGCATGGCCGAGCGCTTGGGGCGCTTTGGACAGTTTTGGTTCTGCCTCTCGTGCGCTTGGGAGCATGGCCGAGCGCTTGGGGCGCTTTTACCTACTGTAAGTGAATTTTTGTGGCGGTTTCGCGCAAAAACCACTATTCCGCTCAATTCCGATTCTCGTTCCGATTGAAAATAGATTTGACAACCTTAAAAACAGTCCCAATCAAAGTCACACAATCAATCAAATCAATCAAAAACTCGTTGTAATCGAATTGTATCAAAACGCGACATATTTTCAAATAACGGTTTTCGTTTCAAAATCTCTCAAAATCAATTAACGTAAAAACTAACGAGACACAAAAACATCCTAAGCGTGAGTAAAACTCACCCTTGAAGCGAGAGCCGATACTGAGCCGAAATCACAGAGTAACCACACAAACGTTCCCTGAATCCATTGCACGTTCCGGCGACACTCAAAACCGCTTCCAAAGCGTTGAACCTCCAATCAACCACAAAACTTCCATCAAATCACTATTCATCAACTTCAAGCTCAAAATCACTATTCATCCATAAACCCCAAATTCGGATTCTCAAACCCTAACTCTCCCAACATTCCAATCGAACTTCAATCCGCTTTCCACCTTCATCGGGTTGCCTTCTAATCATCCCTAAACCATCACAATCATCCACAAACCGAAATCCTTCCCCAAAACCCTCAATTTGGAAAATGGTGAATTGAGGGAGAGTGAGTTGATGATGGTGATGTTGGTACCAAATCGAAGAGGAAGGAACGCTGAGCATTTTTCGTGTTGGAGGGAAGTCATTTTGATGAGCCTAAATCTCCCCTTTTTCCACTTCTTCTTTCTTTCCCATTCTTTCTTTTTCTCTTGTTTCTCTCATTTCTCCTCAGTCTCTCGCCTCTTCCCCTTTCTTTCTTTCTTTAATTAATTCTTTTTCTTCTCTTCTTCCACTTACACACACATACACGCATACATATATATTTATTTAATATATAAGTGGTAACGTAGTCAAATTACCATATTGATCTAAATTTCGTATTTCGATTCCAAAACTTCATTGACCCGTCTTATCCGGTTAACGATCCGATGACAACCAATAAATAATTTTTTCACTCAATAAATTTACCAATCAAGTACTAAAATAATTCAATTGGGTTAACATCCAAGTAATTCGGCTAATTATTTTGAGGATGTTACATTCTTCCCAACTTGAAAGAATTTTGTCCTCAAAATTTCGTCAAGTCTTACGATTGACTAACCGAGAACAGACATTCTCCGAAAGGTCCAAATTTGCTGGAAAACATTCTTGAATTAACGAAATGAGTGTAGAAAATCTTCCCAAGTTGGCACGTCAATCTTTAAGTATGTTCGACGACTACCCTAGAACGCTTCTAAGATTACAGTCCGAACTTTCTTGTTACGAATCAACACGAGAAACTCATCATTCGCCTACATAGGCTCGGCACCGCATTTGAAAACACTTCCGAAGCTTCATTCCAACTATCCTCACTTGCGCCCCAACTTTGATTAATCTAAATCAAAGGGTCTAATACAAGACACTTGATAGAAATACAGGTTGAAAATGAGATCCACAAACTGGTACTCCTCGGTAGAGGTAAAAACAAACACGATTTCCTCGAAGGGTGTAAACACTTTCTCAACAAATCTTCTAAAATCCATAACAGTTCTCGTACACATTGACAAATGTGACAGAAAGTCATTTGTGAAACTTCTTGACTCGCCCCCAAGATTTCGAGATAACACTTTTCAAAAAGATGAAATGAGGATTTTACTAAAAGCTTTGACCTTAAACGTAGAAATAAACCGTGGGGACAACAAATAAATTTGAACGTAAATGAAATCACCTCTGTTGTTCTCAAAACAACTATCAAACAACACTCAGAGCTCTTTTTCCTCTATTGCAACTTCATCACGATGTTTTTACCAACGACGCACCCGATTCCTTTCCAAATTAGTCCATAGCGTTGAGAACTTCTCTTCAACCTAAGTAATCCTCCTAGGATTTTCCTCCTCAATTATATCCTATTAGCTTCTTGATTCGTTCCCAAAATTAACTTTAGCATGCGGGTTTTCACAAAAATGATTTTTCAAAACTATCACGCCGCACACCAAGCTTCACTTCGAAAATTTCAGTCACTTGCAAGCAGATCCATCAATTAATCCTTTGATGGTTATTCTCAACGTGAAAACAGTCAGTGATTACCCCACTTACATATTCGTATTCACGTTTGACCTGTCAAACGGAATCTCATAGTACAATGTCATTGTTAACCTTCACAAAAGAGAGGTTAACAAACTAATACCTCGCCCCCAAAGTGGAAACTTATGGATGTACCCCGTCTTAGATCTAAAAGACTCTAACAATTTCATTTCTTGCATCATTAACCCTGCCATATGAAAGGATTTCCTAGATAGTGCATCGGCTACAACATTAGCCTTTCCCAGGTGATACTTCAATTCAAAGTCATAATCCTTCAGAAACTCCACCCATCTTCTCTACCTGTTATTCAGCTCCTTCTGATGAAACAGATATTTCAAACTTTTGTGATCACTAAAGACTTCGAAACGAGACCCATACAGGTAATGTCTCCAAATCTTCAGTGCATACACAATAGCTGCCAATTCCAAATCATGAGTTGGATAATTCTCCTCATGAATCTTCACCTGCCTGGATGCATAAGCTACCACCTGCTGATTCTGCATGAGAACACATCCCAAACCCTTTCCAGAAGCGTCACCAAAAATTTGAAATTCCAATGACGGATCTGGAAGAATCAGGATTGGAGCAGAAGTCAAAATCTTCAACTCTTGAAAACATTCTTCACAATCGGCGTCCCACGTAAACGAATGACCCTTACGGGTTAACCGAGTAAGTGGAAGAACTAACTGTGAGAACCCTTGAACGAATCTCCTATAGTAACCAGCTAGACCCAAGAAACTTCTGATCTTTGTGACTGAGGTCGGTCTCTCCCAATTCAACACAGCTTCTATCTTACTGAGATCTACTACAACTCCTGTTTGGGAAATCGCATATCTTAGAAACTTTACCTCAGGCATCCAGAAATCACACTTCGAAGGTTTCACATACAACTTCTTTTCTCGGAGTACTTTTCGAACAGTGCGGAGATGTCGAACATGCTCCACAATGGTCTTTGAGTACAGCAAGATATCATCAATGAAAACGACTACAAACTGATCCAGGTACGTGTGGAAGACTCGGTTCATGTAGTCTATGAATACCGTTGGAGCATTAGTCAAACCGAAGGGCATCACTACGAACTCGTAATGTCCATACCTTGTCCGGAAAGCTGTCTTCGGAATATCTAAGGCTCTAACTTTTAATTGATGATAACCTGACCTCAGATCAATTTTTGAAAACACCACGGCACCTCGAAGTTGATCCAGCAATTCGTGTATCATTGGCAAAGGATATTTGTTCTTGATCGCCAGTTTGTTGAGTTGTCGATAGTCAATGCACAATCTCATGCTACCGTCCTTCTTATTGACTAGCAGCACCGGAGTACCCCATGGAGAAACACTCGGTCGAATAAACTTCCTTGATATCAACACTTCAAGTTGGGATTTCAATTTCTTTTAATTCTAAAGCAGACATTCGATAAGGAGCAATAGATATTGATCCTGCGCCAGGAGCCAATCCTACAGAAAATTTTACTTCTCGCTCTGGAGGTACAGAAGAAACTCCATCCGGAAAAACATCCAGAAAGTCATTCACAACTTGAACGTTCGCCAAATCTAAGCTAGTTCCCGTGGATGCAGATAACATACTAACATGTGCTTCCGCACCTTGAAATAAGGATTGACTGGCTAAGGTTAAGTAGATAACCGTTTCAGAATTTGTCCTTGACAATTCAACTGTTTCTGAAGCGGGGCTGGTAGATAATTAACATGGTCGATTGCAACCTGATTTGCGGTCATCCAATTCGTACCCAAGACGTCGTCCATACTTCTCATAGGCAACAATAAATTCTACAATGGATTTCCTTCCTCTTATGACAAGTAGACAATTTGGCTAAAATATTAGGTTTGGATACGACCTTCAGCAGCAGTTAAAATAGTTATCGGCTCAGATAGCGATGATCATGCTAATCCCAACTGATCAACACACGATTGGGATATACAGCAATGAGTTGAACCCTTATCACATAATATATTGGCGGAGTTATTGAAAAGTAATCCCATACCCCTCATCAAACTGTCTGCAGTTGTAACTGTCTAAGCATCTAGAGTGTTGTCTCGTCCTTGCCTTGGGGCAGCTTGTGCCTCCTTGGAACTCTTCCTTGCAGGGCACTCTTTTGCATAGTGACCCTCTTCATTACAATAATAGCACCGATTGATCTTTGCTGACGATCACCACTGTGATGCTTTCCATAGTTAGAACATTTTCTTACCTTTGAAGAATCGAAGAATTGCACCTGCTTTTCCTTTGATGAAATTATCTTAGGACTTTGCATTCAGAGTTGATAATTCAACTACCTTCCTTCTTTTCCAATAATCTCTTTGAGATCATCCTCGGTGACATAGGCTGGTTGCACCAAGGTAACATAATTGGTAATAGTATAGGAACTGAGACCCTAAGTCATATAAGCACTAAGGCCCCTCTTATACATCTGCATTCTCCATTCGTCATCTGGAGCTTACTTTACCACTTGGTAAAACTGAGACAACTTCTCAAACTTAGCGGTGTATTCTTCCACCATCATGTCACGTTTCCTGAGGATGCACCGGTTGGAGATTCCGGTCTTGGTCGAGGACTGCGTCTTGATCATCCTGGTATAATTCCGCTTATGATGCACTAAGTATTAAGTTGATCAGGCTCAATGTCTCTTAGCATCACAAGTATAATTACAACAAGGACTAACAAGGAATCGACTCAACCCTAAACTAAGTCCGACTAGGTCGAACTGCTCTGATACCAACTGTAACACCCTGGTATTTTTATTTATTAAAAATACCCAAGTGCACCATCCTTAAAACATCAGAGATATATTTCCTGTTTAAATACTGAACACCACTATAAAATTTTCACTGAATAACGACAGAACAGTCTTAAACATACATACATAAGACCATAAACCATCAGTGAAACACAGTGTTCAATATCGTACAAGAAAGCGGAAATAAATACATACCGCTAACGACAAAATGTCTTGATACACAGATAACAAGGAAAGATATACACTTAAGCATAAAGCTAAGTCTTCGGCAACCATCCGAGTACCACCTACTCGTGCCTCTTGGATCTCCACTTTCCCTGTTTATCTGTAAAACAACAACATATTAACAATGAGATACAATCTCAGTGAGTTCTACCGAGACCCCTACTAACTCTCTCGGTCAAATTATGGATTTGTTTTAACTTAACACGACACCGACTGCATTACTGCTAAACCCCGATGAACGTGTTATAACTCTGCACGATACCGACTGCATTACTGCTAAACCCCGGTGAATCGCACAACAACAAAGTACGGCACCGACTGCATGACTGCTAAACCCCGGTGTATCGCACAACAAACAAAGTACGGCACCGACTGCATGACTGCTAAACCTCGGTGTATCTCACAATAAACTTTTTAACATAACACCGACTGCATTACTCTGCTATTTCCCCGGTGAACCCCCTTACCAATAGCATTTTTTCCTAATGGCACGGAGTCTAGGGTAATGGATCATGACTGCCCCGCCTAGTATGTTAACATGGGTCGTCACCCAACTCGATATATGTTAAATATATCTACACTCGATGACCCGTTAGTTCACCTATACTCAATGAACATTTAGTCCATCTACATTTGATCGTTAATCGAACATAATACCCGCATCGGGCCGTTTCCTATAGTCGATATAATATATATATATATATATATATATATATATATATCGTGAATCGTAGAGCGGTTTAGACGAATAAATGATAATCAACCCGCATCAGTTATACCATACCACATAGGACCCATAGTCTGCTTTATTATTAATAAAACATATTCGCACACGTGTACTATTCTTCGGTTTTTCAAAACAATATATAACCTCAAAAACAGTTCATTATGCCTTAAAAATAGAATATTCAGTTAGGCCTCTGAGTAAGCTTTCAAACGCATCTTAGAACACCTCAATCGGGTTCCCAGATCAAAAGTTATCGCGAAAACAAAATCAGTGAATAGTTGCTGAAAATTTGCACTGTGCGCTTGGACACACGGGTCGTGCGCTTGGGGCGCTTTGTGTAACACCCGTTTCTACCGCATTCATTTATAACAATTATCAGAGTGCGCAAATTATATATTTTTTTTTTTGAAAACGGAATGCTACATTTTCTTCAAAAACACGTCAATTGCTTAACTTAAATTAAAATCATTACGTGGCATCATGGGCTGGCCATTACTCAAAAAAAATACAGTTACAACGTTAACATAAAATCCAACAAGTCGTAGAAGACAAAATCACTATCTAATAAGACGCCCCCCAGGTGCTACGTATCAGAGCGACTCGAACTCAAGGAAATGAAGGTCAAAGCCTTCAAGTACGGTTACCTGTAAAGTAAAAATCAACAAAAAGGGGTGAGTCTCAAACCCTATAATAAAGCACATAAGGACTAGTATGTACAGATACAGGACTACATCAATTACAGCTATATTCACTTAAATCACCAGTTCAGTCAACCGAAGTTAATCACCAATTCATCACCAACTAAATATTCACCAAACAATCACCAAATAAAAGTAATCACCAAAACAATCACCAAATAAATAATCACCAAAACATTCACCAACTGTATGTTTAATGTATGAGATGCAACCCAAAACTCCACGGGCATATGCATGTGGATCCATCACCAAAAATGAGCCTTGAGGGCATTCACCAAAATTTATAATAAGGCCGAAGCCAGAGGCCGAAGCCTATTCACCAAAATCATGCATATGATTATGCGACACCATGACAATGCATCACACACCAGAATCACCAAATAAAAGTATGCCATAGCATATTCACCAACCGTTTGTTTAATTCACCAACACCCAACAGAGGATCACAGACCCCATTCACCAATAATAATATACACCTTATATATATATTTGCATACCACACTGTTACACAGCACATTACTTTCACCGTGACAACACCATTTAAAATACAAGGGACAGTACCTTAGTCTCATGAAGAACACCAACATTTTATTTAAAAGGAACAGTAGCGATTTCCAATCCAAACAACAACTAGTACACAGTCACTTGGGACTTTCAGAAAACGACCGGGGAAAAATATTAAGTTTTGGTTTTGGCCTGGACAAACAGATAGACAATTAAATGAGCGTCGTAACGCACTTTGAACCACCTAAAACGGACACCCGAGTCAAAAGTTACGTTAAAAACAAATTTAGGAAAAATTAGGCAACACTGCTGAAAACTGGCGCCTTAGGCGCCCAGGCACCAGGCAACGCGCGCACTGGCGCCCAGCGCGCAACACACGCACACCCGCGCGCACAACAGGCGCCCAGCGCCCAGGCGCGCGCCACACTGCACAGCCACACACATAGCGCCCTTGGCGCCCAGCACAGGGCGCCTGGCGCCCAGAACACTGCCAGAACCAGATTTTTACACAAATTCAGCCCAAACATCAATTTTTCTCAATTTTAAAACATCAAAATTATATTTCTTTTCCACCATCTAAAATCCTCACTCACCCAAAAGTCAATTTTATTCGAAATTACCAAAACCATAGGAACAACCATCATCACCATCACCATGGCGCCCTAGGCGCCTATGCACACACCCACACCAAAGCATCACCAACACACACTGACTTGGCACTTGGCACACAAACACAACACAAAATACACTTAGCACATGGCACACAAACACAACACAAAATACACTTAGCCAAAACACAATAATTTGGCACGGGGCGCCTAGCACAAGGGCGCCTACTTCCGTGGCCAAAATTCCAACAACGTCAAAACTTGGCGCAGGGCACCCCACTCAAGGGCGCCTAATTCCGCACCTAAACAACCGTTTCTAGCAACACTAAAATCACAACCATGGCACCTTATGCGCCTACAACACTTAAAACATCAAATTCAGCAATAACAACACCTGCTCATATGGCGCCCTATGCGCCTATAACATAACAACCGAATCTTTTGAGTAGCACAATTTATCAATTACGCACCAATCACACCACCAACATCAAATTACATATTATGCATTTATTCGAGCACTTAGCATGCTATTCGGAATTCACCTTACAGAGCAACAATTCGCATATCATCACAACGGGCAACAACAATAACAACAACATACTCATATATCATAAACAACATAAAAATCAATATAAACAGGACATAGGACCTAACCCCTACATACATCCCATTATGCTCCCTATTATAAGGCAAGACCCACCCTTACCTTAGTTTCACCGAAGACCGGGACCCTTCCACGAGCACACCGAGTAACCACAGCAACTGAGCTCCTCTCCTCCTCCTTGGGATTTGCGCCTCTCTCTTCTCCTCTTCTCTCCCTTGCGCTATTTTTCTTCTCTTTCTTTCTCTCCTTTGCGTTTTCTTTCTTTTCTTTCTCACGCCCCTTCTCTCTTTTTCTCAAGTGAGACGCCTCTCCCCCAACCCCTAGTCACATGCGCTTAAGCCAACTCCTGGGCCTGGATCACGGGCCTCCATCCACTTAAGCCCATTTGAATAATTAAATATCACCACCCTCTAAATAATTAAAACCACCCAATATTATTATTATTATTATCATCATCATTATTATTATTATTATTATTATTATTATTTCTATCACCAACTCCTATTTAATTAATTAACTAAATACTAAATAACTATTTAATTAATTTCGGGGTGTTACAACTCTCCCCCACTTAGATTATTTTCGTCCTCGAAAATTCGCATCAACATCTCCCTAACTCACCGGCTGGCTACGACAATTGACATCCTCACGGTTATGCTCTAACTAGTCCGTACCCACGATTACAATTAATTCACCCAATGACAAACAACAAAACTCGCAACAAGGTCTCTGTCGAAGATCGACAAGGGACACAAAGAACACAACAGGCAACATAAGACCAATCAGAGAAGACAACACAAGACTTAAGCATTCACAACATTCAGCAGTATTAAAACAATGAGCGGCATCGGTATCGACAATAGGTTTAGCGGAAAACTTTAATGAAACACATACCTCCGAAATGATCATCATTCTTCAATAGACTCAGTGCCCACCAAGGCAAACACCCTCCCACTAGACTTCTCTTTCTTCGGCTTGGAACACTTGGGACTAATATGTCCCATCTCCCCACAGTTGTAGCAAACAACGTCTCTCTTCTCGCACTTAGCAGCCACGTGACCTTCCTTGCCACACTTGAAACACTTGTGGGCCATGCAATCGGGACTCTTATGTCCGGGCTTACCACACTTGTGGGACACTGTAACACCCCTTTTCTACCCGTTACTTTATTAGCGTAAAAATCAGAGTTTCAAATTTTAGTTACATCACAAGGGATGTCACACTTACTTCGTTAAACATTACATGCCAATTTATTCGCTTTTCGAAAACAGCCTTATAATACTTTTTAAAACGTCATTGTAAATTAAAATATAACCTCACAGCGGAAAATCCAACAAATTTAATTGTAATAGGCATTGCAACCAGGCAAGGCTGACAATACTAAAATCCAACAACAACAACAACCATAAGTAACTTAAACAACATCATTTCCCCCTAGTGTTACATAATCAGAGTAGACGACCCGACTCAGCTAGTGAAGATACCTAAGCCTTCACTCGAGATCACCTGCACGTTACCGCATAGGGGTAACATTCAAACAGAAGGGGTGAGTTCATCTAGCAATATAATAAAGCTTATGATAAGCACTATGCTAGGGTTATGACACTATATCAACCGCAACACGAATTATCAAATCAATCATCAATATTAATCACCACAACAAATCATCGCAATGCCAGCTATATAGACCACATCACAAACATCAATTCAATCACTACCAAAGCTCATCACAATGTTATGTAAGTATGTGAAGTGCAACCCACTCGCGGGCATGTGCATGATGGTACCATATTCATCACAATTAAGAGGCCGAGCCTATTCTTCACAGGAGGCCGAAGCCTATTCTTCACAAGAGGCCGAAGCCTATTCTTCACATTATGCACATGGGATGCATGGGACACTACGACATGCATCACACACAAACACAGTCAACAATGTGACCCGTCACTTACCAATTTGCCAAAAAGGGCACATCACCTGTCAATTCATAACTGCACACAACATCGTCGCTATAATTCATCGTCGCTTAGCCTTTTAGGCCTTAACATCACTTGGCCTTTTTGGGCCTCAAAACGTCACTGGGTTTTCATCGTCACTCATTCATAAACATCATCAACTCACACTATAGCCACCGAGGGCAAAAACGTCATTTACTAGCCACTAAGGGCATCATCGTCATTTACACATCATTATAAATAATATTAGCCACCAAGGGCAAAACAGTCATTTACACATCATTATAAATAATATTAACCACCAAGGGCAAAACAGTCATTTACACATCATTATAAATAATATTAGCCACTAAGGGCAAAACAGTCATCTACACATCATTATAATTAATATTAGCCACTAAGGGCAAAACAGTCATTTACACATCATTATAAATAATATTAGCCACCAAGGGCAAAACAGTCATCTACACATCATTATAATTAATATTAGCCACTAAGGGCAAAACAGTCATTTACACATCATTATAAATAATATTAGCCACCAAGGGCAAAACAGTCATTTACACATCATTATAAATAATATTAGCCACTAAGGGCATCATCGTCAAAATCATCACTTTTGACACTAAAACGTTAAACCATTGGTTATACGCGAAAAGGGGATTTTTAAAGACACCAAGACGATTTTTCAACGTCACAACGACGACCACCGGGAACAGCCACTTGGGCGCCCAGCAACCTTCAGAAATAGTAAGTTTTTATTCTTAGAAATGGGACACACAGATAGACAACTGAAAAGGCTTCACAACGCTTTTTGAAACACGTAAAACGGACATCCGAGTCAAAAGATATTGCGAAAACAGTTTTCAAAAAGTTTGGGAACATCCTACAAAATGGCGCCTTTGGCGCCCAGCGCCTGGCGCCTGGCGCCCAGCGCCCAGCAACACGCACGCAACACACACACTGGCGCCCTTGGCGCCCAGCGCCTGGCGCCTGGCGCCCAGCAACACGCACGCAACACACACACTGGCGCCTTTGGCGCCCAGCGCCTGGCGCCTGGCGCCCAGCGCCCAGCACACACGCACACACACTGCAGTTTGGCGCCCATGGCGCCCTGCTACAGTAACCGTGGAGCCAAAAACTTTCAAGCAACACCAAAATTCATCAAAAATCACTTATATGATCATATTAACATATTAAACACCAAATTCCATCATCAAGGCTCAATCCAACAATACGAACATCAAATTATCATAATCATCCCTAATCATTATAAATCACAATATTCATCAACAATTACTCAAACACTTGGCACGCACAATATGATTTTCCAACAACAAGTCTTCATATGCCTAGGGTTCATCAATAATCACTAAGAATACATAAAAATGCATACATAGAGCCTAGCCCCTACATAATCCCCATCATAAAACCCGATTATAGAGAAGATGAGACCCACCCTTACCTTAGGTTATGACGAACACGCTATCTCCGTATACGTGAGCTCCTAAGATCACCGCAACACGATCCCCTCTTCTCTTGCTCTTGGGCGCGCCCTTCTTCTTTCCCTCTTCTCTCATGAGCGCCGCCTCCACCCTCTCCTCACTCTCTCAATTCGCCTCTTTTCTTTCTTTTCACAAAATGAGCTAAAAATCTAATTTTTCACTTTAAATATGCGCTTAGACTAGTGGGCTTGGATTGCGGGCTTTCCCCGCAGCTTAAGCCCAATTTAATTAAAACACCACCTCCAATTACAATACCACTCCCCATTTTATTTAAAGTGCCTCATAATTATTTTAATAAATAATAATTATTATATTATTACTCTACCACCAAAATCTCTTTTTAATTAATTAAAATAATTTATTCTATTATTTTATTCTATTATTTTTGGGGCGTTACAACTCTCCCCCACTTAAAGGAATTTCGTCCTCGATATTTACCTGCCACGCCAACACTCTCCCTCTAAGGCCACCTAGACAACTAGGGCCATCTATATGCTGATTACTATTGCTTTGATTGCCGGCGGTAAGTGCTTGGGCGGCCGTCCCTCCTACTTGTTCATCCAGGTAACTTCAAGCAGTAATAATCAGACTCACTCTCTACTCCGCTGCGCTACTCTGATAAACTAGCTCGCATTCTACCTCACTCATCTACCCTTAAGGATAACAAAATACATCAATCATCACAGCATCATAACGAAACTGACCGAGCGCATAACAGTCGTACTACAAGCCTCATAATTTAGCAACATGACAACAACATCAACGAACAACTTTGCCACTCAGGCGACATCAACAACTAAAATTGCCACTCAGGCGACATCAACAACGACAACCAACAGCAAAGCAACATCATCAACAACAATATAACTTGGGCCATTCAGCGGTACCCAAGACAACACCTAAACATCAACATTATTAACGAGGCAACCACAAGCAACAACAAAGCAACAATGCGGAGGCAACTCCGGGACCAACAATCCTATAATCAATAACATATCAACAACTTCAGGCACCAAAACGCCGACACTGCAACAACGACTTGGGGCACTAAGCCACCGACAACACAACAACAATTTAATTCGACCGACACGCCTAAAAATCAACGACACCAGAAACAGTCAATTTTGCCTTGAAAATAGAATAGCCTCTGAATAAGCTTTCCAAAACATTTTAGTTTACTCAAATCGGACTCCTGGGTCAAAAGATATTGCAAAAACATTTTTCCGTTACAATGACAGCATAAACTAAGCAACGCAGGAAATTCCAGCACTCACACATAAACTTCAACAATTTATTTACCCTATCAAACGACATCGGAATCTTTCAAACAACCCCTCTACGGAATACTTACGAAGTCTAGTTTCTGGCTATATTTTTAGAATTTCAAAATGATGAGTCGAATAGCACAGTTTTCGCAAACAAGACAGTTGGTCCAGAAAATGGGGCAGCGACTGTGTTCAAAGTTGTGACTCTTCTACAACGCCCAAAACAAACCCAAATAACACGAAACTTCAGCCGAAACAGTAAATCATTTTGTCTAGTTTTCAAAGAAATTGGATTCATTCGAAAAGGAATTCATTTGAAAACACCACAACCAAAACACTGACCCTATGTCCAGACGGTCCCCAGAATTTTATCCTAACTTGCGAAGCCCATAACTGGATCTATACTACTCCAAATGCGACCAAACCGAAGCCAAAATGACAAGCGTACTGTCTAGTTTCTAAAATTGTGAGTTATATGATTTTTCAACTAGTAAAGCAGTCCCAGTTTAGCCGAAAGTCAAACAATACATAGGGCACGCCAATTTTCATAACCAATTTAAACATCATTTTTACAGACTAGTCTTTGTGTGATTTAAATAACCAAATTCAACCTCATAGAGCAGCCAAGGTCTCATACATACTAATACATACTAATACACTTTTGCTCCCAAAGAAACCCAATAATAGTTTTCAAAATCGTGATCAAATCATTTTTGACAAGGTTTTCAAAACCCACACCACCACAAGTCGCTACTCTTTTTTGTTTTAAAATAAAACCAATTAGAGAAAAAGGTCATTTTTTTCCAATTCCACAAAACTTCAACACCTACACTTCCTTCATTTAAAATCCTAAGTCCAAAATAATTCATTTCTTTCAATTTCTACAACAACAACACCTACGTTCCTTCGTTAAAGTAGATTTTATCACCAATATCAGTTTCCAACCGTAAAATCGTCCATTTGACTTTTCAAAAACAATTTCAGAAGCCCTTTTTCCTTTCAGATCACAAAATTACATAGCACACGGCATTAGTGTCGCTCAAATAAAACGGTTTTCAAAAACATCAATAGTTAAACAGCAACACTAATCCTTAGAAAACAGTACAATATTTCCAACAACAGCAACATCGATCTTTTAAAACGGCAATTAAACAGTAACAGCAATAATATTTCCAGCTAACTGCAACAGTAGTTTAATGGTACAATAACACAACTAAGTAACGATAAACAAACAGCAATGGCAATGATAAAATAATAAAAAAAAAACACAGTATTTACTTTGCCGCACAACAGTAACTTAATTTACAGCAGCAGCAATCACCAAAAGCACATAAGCACAACAACAGGGTCAAAATAAAAGTCACAACCAAACGACACATGGTTCACACGGAGCACAACATAGCAAACAGCACACAATACCAGTAGGGCGTCTCCCCCACTAGTTTACTTACCATAGCAGCCTCCGTCTACTTGTACCTGCAGGAACATCACTACAACACAAACCAACGGTCAAGACTAAAAGACAACAGCTGGTCGTTAACCGACACAACGACTCTACGACTTGGCCGGACGGACCAACCATTGCTCTGATACCACTAATGTAACACCCCTTTTCTACCCGTTACTTTATTAGCGTAAAAATCAGAGTTTCAAATTTTAGTTACATCACAAGGGATGTCACACTTACTTCGTTAAACATTACATGCCAATTTATTCGCTTTTCGAAAACAGCCTTATAATACTTTCAAAACGTCATTGTAAATTAAAATATAACCTCACAGCGGAAAATCCAACAAATTTAATTGTAATAGGCATTGCAACCAGGCAAGGCTGACAATACTAAAATCCAACAACAACAACAACCATAAGTAACTTAAACAACATCATTTCCCCGTAGTGTTACATAATCAGAGCAGACGACCCGACTCAGCTAGTGAAGAAACCTAAGCCTTCACTCGAGATCACCTGCACGTTACCGCATAGGGGTAACATTCAAACAGAAGGGGTGAGTTCATCTAGCAATATAATAAAGCTTATGATAAGCACTATGCTAGGGTTATGACACTATATCAACTGCAACACGAATTATCAAATCAATCATCAATATTAATCACCACAACAAATCATCGCAATGCCAGCTATATAGACCACATCACAAACATCAATTCAATCACTACCAAAGCTCATCACAATGTTATGTAAGTATGTGAAGTGCAACCCACTCGCGGGCATGTGCATGATGGTACCATATTCATCACAATTAAGAGGCCGAGCCTATTCTTCACAGGAGGCCGAAGCCTATTCTTCACAAGAGGCCGAAGCCTATTCTTCACATTATGCACATGGGATGCATGGGACACTACGACATGCATCACACACAAACACAGTCAACAATGTGACCCGTCACTTACCAATTTGCCAAAAAGGGCACATCACTTGTCAATTCATAACTGCACACAACATCGTCGCTATAATTCATCGTCGCTTAGCCTTTTAGGCCTTAACATCACTTAGCCTTTTTGGGCCTCAAAACGTCACTGGGTTTTCATCGTCACTCATTCATAAACATCATCAACTCACACTATAGCCACCGAGGGCAAAAACGTCATTTACTAGCCACTAAGGGCATCATCGTCATTTACACATCATTATAAATAATATTAGCCACCAAGGGCAAAACAGTCATTTACACATCATTATAAATAATATTAGCCACCAAGGGCAAAACCGTCATTTACACATCATTATAAATAATATTAGCCACTAAGGGCAAAACAGTCATCTACACATCATTATAATTAATATTAGCCACTAAGGGCAAAACAGTCATTTACACATCATTATAAATAATATTAGCCACCAAGGGCAAAACAGTCATTTACACATCATTATAAATAATATTAGCCACCAAGGGCAAAACAGTCATCTACACATCATTATAAATAATATTAGCCACCAAGGGCAAAACAGTCATTTACACATCATTATAAATAATATTAGCCACTAAGGGCATCATCGTCAAAATCATCACTTTTGACACTAAAACGTTAAACCATTGGTTATACGCGAAAAGAGGATTTTTAAAGACACCAAGACGATTTTTCAACGTCACAGCGACGACCACCGGGAACAGCCACTTGGGCGCCCAGCAACCTTCAGAAATAGTAAGTTTTTATTTTTAGAAATGGGACACACAGATAGACAACTGAAAAGGCTTCACAACGCTTTTTGAAACACGTAAAACGGACATCCGAGTCAAAAGATATTGCGAAAACAGTTTTCAAAAAGTTTGGGAACATCCTACAAAATGGCGCCCTTGGCGCCCAGCGCCCAGCAACACGCACGCAACACACACACTGGCGCCCTTGGCGCCCAGCGCCTGGCGCCCAGCGCCCAGCAACACGCACGCAACACACACACTGGCGCCTTTGGCGCCCAGCACACACGCACACACACTGCAGTTTGGCTCCCATGGCGCCCTGCTACAGTAACCGTGGAGCCAAAAACTTTCAAGCAACACCAAAATTCATCAAAAATCACTTATATGATCATATTAACATATTAAACACCAAATTCCATCATCAAGGCTGAATCCAACAATACGAACATCAAATTATCATATTCATCCCTAATCATTATAAATCACAATATTCATCAACAATTACTCAAACACTTGGCACGCACAATATGATTTTCCAACAACAAGTCTTCATATGCCTAGGGTTCATCAATAATCACTAAGAATACATAAAAATGCATACATAGAGCCTAGCCCCTACATAATCCCCATCATAAAACCCGATTATAGAGAAGATGAGACCCACCCTTACCTTAGGTTATGACGAACACGCTATCTCCGTATACGTGAGCTCCTAAGATCACCGCAACACGATCCCCTCTTCTCTTGCTCTTGGGCGCGCCCTTCTTCTCTCCCTCTTCTCTCATGAGCGCCGCCTCCACCCTCTCCTCACTCTCTCAATTCGCCTCTTTTCTTTCTTTTCACAAAATGAGCTAAAAATCTAATTTTCCACTTTAAATATGCGCTTAGACTAGTGGGCTTGGATTGCGGGCTTTCCCCGCAGCTTAAGCCCAATTTAATTAAAACACCACCTCCAATTACAATACCACTCCCCATTTTATTTAAAGTGCCTCATAATTATTTTAATAAATAATATTTATTATATTATTACTCTACCACCAAAATCTCTTTTTAATTAATTAAAATAATTTATTCTATTATTTTATTCTATTATTTTTGGGGCGTTACAACTCTCCCCCACTTAAAGGAATTTCGTCCTCGAAATTTACCTGCCACGCCAACACTCTCCCTCTAAGGCCACCTAGACAACTAGGGCCATCTATATGCTGATTACTATTGCTTTGATTGCCGGCGGTAAGTGCTTGGGCGGCCGTCCCTCCTACTTGTTCATCCAGGTAACTTCAAGCAGTAATAATAAGACTCACTCTCTACTCCGCTGCGCTACTCTGATAAACTAGCTCGCATTCTACCTCACTCATCTACCCTTAAGGATAACAAAATACATCAATCATCACAGCATCATAACGAAACTGACCGAGCGCATAACAGTCGTACTACAAGCCTCATAATTTAGCAACATGACAACAACATCAACGAACAACTTTGCCACTCAGGCGACATCAACAACTAAAATTGCCACTCAGGCGACATCAACAACGACAACCAACAGCAAAGCAACATCATCAACAACAATATAACTTGGGCCATTCAGCGGTACCCAAGACAACACCTAAACATCAACATTATTAACGAGGCAACCACAAGCAACAACAAAGCAACAATGCGGAGGCAACTCCGGGACCAACAATCCTATAATCAATAACATATCAACAACTTCAGGCACCAAAACGCCGACACTGCAACAACGACTTGGGGCACTAAGCCACCGACAACACAACAACAATTTAATTCGACCGACACGCCTAAAGATCAACGACACCAGAAACAGTCAATTTTGCCTTGAAAATAGAATATTCAGTTAGGCCTCTGAATAAGCTTTCCAAAACATTTTAGTTTACTCAAATCGGACTCCTGGGTCAAAAGATATTGCAAAAACATTTTTTTCGTTACAATGACAGCATAAACTAAGCAACGCAGGAAATTCCAGCACTCACACATAAACTTCAACAATTTATTTACCCTATCAAACGACATCGGAATCTTTCAAACAACCCCTCTACGGAATACTTACGAAGTCTAGTTTCTGGCTATATTTTTAGAATTTCAAAATGATGAGTCGAATAGCACAGTTTTCGCAAACAAGACAGTTGGTCCAGAAAATGGGGCAGCGACTGTGTTCAAAGTTGTGACTCTTCTACAACGCCCAAAACAAACCCAAATAACACGAAACTTCAGCCGAAACAGTAAATCATTTTGTCTAGTTTTCAAAGAAATTGGATTCATTCGAAAAGGAATTCATTTGAAAACACCACAACCAAAACACTGACCCTATGTCCAGACGGTCCCCAGAATTTTATCCTAACTTGCGAAGCCCATAACTGGATCTATACTACTCCAAATGCGACCAAACCGAAGCCAAAATGACAAGCGTACTGTCTAGTTTCTAAAATTGTGAGTTATATGATTTTTCAACTAGTAAAGCAGTCCCAGTTTAGCCGAAAGTCAAACAATACATAGGGCACGCCAATTTTCATAACCAATTTAAACACCATTTTTACAGACTAGTCTTTGTGTGATTTAAATAACCAAATTCAACCTCATAGAGCAGCCAAGGTCTCATACATACTAATACATACTAATACACTTTTGCTCCCAAAGAAACCCAATAATAGTTTTCAAAATCGTGATCAAATCATTTTTGACAAGGTTTTCAAAACCCACACCACCACAAGTCGCTACTCTTTTTTGTTTTAAAATAAAACCAATTAGAGAAAAAGGTCATTTTTTTCCAATTCCACAAAACTTCAACACCTACACTTCCTTCATTTAAAATCCTAAGTCCAAAATAATTCATTTCTTTCAATTTCTACAACAACAACACCTACGTTCCTTCGTTAAAGTAGATTTTATCACCAATATCAGTTCCCAACCGTAAAATCGTCCATTTGACTTTTCAAAAACAATTTCAGAAGCCCTTTTTCCTTTCAGATCACAAAATTACATAGCACACGGCATTAGTGTCGCTCAAATAAAACGGTTTTCAAAAACATCAATAATTAAACAGCAACACTAATCCTTAGAAAACAGTACAATATTTCCAACAACAGCAACATCGATCTTTTAAAACGGCAATTAAACAGTAACAGCAATAATATTTCCAGCTAACTGCAACACTAGTTTAATGGTACAATAACACAACTAAGTAACGATAAACAAACAGCAATGGCAATGATAAAATAATAAATAAAAAAAACACAGTATTTACTTTGCCGCACAACAGTAACTTAATTTACAGCAGCAGCAATCACCAAAAGCACATAAGCACAACAACAGGGTCAAAATAAAAGTCACAACCAAACGACACATGGTTCACACGGAGCACAACATAGCAAACAGCACACAATACCAGTAGGGCGTCTCCCCCACTAGTTTACTTACCATAGCAGCCTCCGTCTACTTGTACCTGCAGGAACATCACTACAACACAAACCAACGGTCAAGACTAAAAGACAACAGCTGGTCGTTAACCGACACAACGACTCTACGACTTGGCCGGACGGACCAACCATTGCTCTGATACCACTAATGTAACACCCCTTTTCTACCCGTTACTTTATTAGCGTAAAAATCAGAGTTTCAAATTTTAGTTACATCACAAGGGATGTCACACTTACTTCGTTAAACATTACATGCCAATTTATTCGCTTTTCGAAAACAGCCTTATAATACTTTCAAAACGTCATTGTAAATTAAAATATAACCTCACAGCGGAAAATCCAACAAATTTAATTGTAATAGGCATTGCAACCAGGCAAGGCTGACAATACTAAAATCCAACAACAACAACAACAACCATAAGTAACTTAAACAACATCATTTCCCCGTAGTGTTACATAATCAGAGCAGACGACCCGACTCAGCTAGTGAAGATACCTAAGCCTCCACTCGAGATCACCTGCACGTTACCGCATAGGGGTAACATTCAAACAGAAGGGGTGAGTTCATCTAGCAATATAATAAAGCTTATGATAAGCACTATGCTAGGGTTATGACACTATATCAACCGCAACACGAATTATCAAATCAATCATCAATATTAATCACCACAACAAATCATCGCAATGCCAGCTATATAGACCACATCACAAACATCAATTCAATCACTACCAAAGCTCATCACAATGTTATGTAAGTATGTGAAGTGCAACCCACTCGCGGGCATGTGCATGATGGTACCATATTCATCACAATTAAGAGGCCGAGCCTATTCTTCACAGGAGGCCGAAGCCTATTCTTCACAAGAGGCCGAAGCCTATTCTTCACATTATGCACATGGGATGCATGGGACACTACGACATGCATCACACACAAACACAGTCAACAATGTGACCCGTCACTTACCAATTTGCCAAAAAGGGCACATCACCTGTCAATTCATAACTGCACACAACAACGTCGCTATAATTCATCGTCGCTTAGCCTTTTAGGCCTTAACATCACTTAGCCTTTTTGGGCCTCAAAACGTCAATGGGTTTTCATCGTCACTCATTCATAAACATCATCAACTCACACTATAGCCACCGAGGGCAAAAACGTCATTTACTAGCCACTAAGGGCATCATCGTCATTTACACATCATTATAAATAATATTAGCCACCAAGGGCAAAACAGTCATTTACACATCATCATAAATAATATTAGCCACTAAGGGCAAAACAGTCATCTACACATCATTATAATTAATATTAGCCACTAAGGGCAAAACAGTCATTTACACATCATTATAAATAATATTAGCCACCAAGGGAAAAACAGTCATCTACACATCATTATAATTAATATTAGCCACTAAGGGCAAAACAGTCATTTACACATCATTATAAATAATAATAGCCACCAAGGGCAAAACAGTCATTTACACATCATTATAAATAATATTAGCCACTAAGTGCATCATCGTCAAAATCATCACTTTTGACACTAAAACGTTAAACCATTGGTTATACGCGAAAAGGGGATTTTTAAAGACACCAAGACGATTTTTCAACGTCACAGCAACGACCACCGGGAACAGCCACTTGGGCGCCCAGCAACCTTCATAAATAGTAAGTTTTTATTTTTAGAAATGGGACACACAGATAGACAACTGAAAAGGCTTCACAACGCTTTTTGAGACACGTAAAACGGACATCCGAGTCAAAAGATATTGCGAAAACAGTTTTCAAAAAGTTTGGGAACATCCTACAAAATGGCGCCCTTGGCGCCCAGCGCCTGGCGCCTGGCGCCCAGCGCCCAGCAACACGCACGCAACACACACACTGGCGCCCTTGGCGCCTGGCGCCCAGCGCCCAGCAACACGCACGCAACACACACACTGGCGCCTTTGGCGCCCAGCGCCTGGCGCCTGGCGCCCAGCGCCCAGCACACACGCACACACACTGCAGTTTGGCGCCCATGGCGCCCTGCTACAGTAACCGTGGAGCCAAAAACTTTCAAGCAACACCAAAATTCATCAAAAATCACTTATATGATCATATTAACATATTAAACACCAAATTCCATCATCAAGGCTCAATCCAACAATACGAACATCAAATTATCATAATCATCCCGAATCATTATAAATCACAATATTCATCAACAATTACTCAAACACTTGGCACGCACAACATGATTTTCCAACAACAAGTCTTCATATGCCTAGGGTTCATCAATAATCACTAAGAATACATAAAAATGCATACATAGAGCCTAGCCCCTACATAATCCCCATCATAAAACCCGATTATAGAGAAGATGAGACCCACCCTTACCTTAGGTTATGACGAACACTCTATCTCCGTATACGTGAGCTCCTAAGATCACCGCAACACGATCCCCTCTTCTCTTGCTCTTGGGCGCGCCCTTCTTCTCTCCCTCTTCTCTCATGAGCGCCGCCTCCACCCTCTCCTCACTCTCTCAATTCGCCTCTTTTCTTTCTTTTCACAAAATGAGCTAAAAATCTAATTTTTCACTTTAAATATGCGCTTAGACTAGTGGGCTTGGATTGCGGGCTTTCCCCGCAGCTTAAGCCCAATTTAATTAAAACACCACCTCCAATTACAATACCACTCCCCATTTTATTTAAAGTGCCTCATAATTATTTTAATAAATAATAATTATTATATTATTACTCTACCACCAAAATCTCTTTTTAATTAATTAAAATAATTTATTCTATTATACATTTAGAAAATTCAGCTGTAGCCTCACTGTAGTGTGGATAAAATTTTGCTAATTCCACAAATTTCGCCGCATAGGCAGTCACAGACATACCACCCAGCTTCAGCTCCAAAAACTCTATCTCTTTCTTCCCTCGGACGTCTTCAGGAAAATATTTTCTCAGAAATTCTCTGCTGAATACCTCCCAAGTAATCTCTTCCTGCACAGCCTCTAACCTCTGCCTAGTAGCCAACCACCAGTCGTCGGCCTCCTCGGCTAACATGTGGGTACCAAAACGGACCTACTGCTCAACAGTACAGTCCATCACCCTGAAAATCCTCTCGATCTCCTTCAACCACGCCATAGCACCATCTGGATCATATTTGCCCTTAAAGGTGGGCGGATTCTCTCTCTGGAAGGTAGTCAGACTCCGAAAACCAGCATTATCTCCAGCATTCTGCTGACCCTGCACAGCCTGAGCCATAGCTTGCAATGCAGCAGCAAGAGCAGCGTCGTTCCTCCCAGCCATTATGAACTACCACTGCAGCACAAACCAAAGATTCAGAACTAATCTATCGTCATAAGACACTATGACAGGACAACATTGGCCGGACAGACCGAACTGCTCTGATACCACTATGTAACACCCGTTTCTACCCCTTTCATTTATAACAATTATCAGAGTGCGCAAATTATATATTTTTTTTTTTGAAAACGGAATGCTACATTTTCTTCAAAAACACGTCAATTGCTTAACTTAAATTAAAATCATTACGTGGCATCATGGGCTGGCCATTACTCAAAAAAAATACAGTTACAACGTTAACATAAAATCCAACAAGTCGTAGAAGACAAAATCACTATCTAATAAGACGCCCCCCCAGGTGCTACGTATCAGAGCGACTCGAACTCAAGGAAATGAAGGTCAAAGCCTTCAAGTACGGTTACCTGTAAAGTAAAAATCAACAAAAAGGGGTGAGTCTCAAACCCTATAATAAAGCACATAAGGACTAGTATGTACAGATACAGGACTACATCAATTACAGCTATATTCACTTAAATCACCAGTTCAGTCAACCGAAGTTAATCACCAATTCATCACCAACTAAATATTCACCAAACAATCACCAAATAAAAGTAATCACCAAAACAATCACCAAATAAATAATCACCAAAACATTCACCAACTGTATGTTTAATGTATGAGATGCATCCCAAAACTCCACTGGCATATGCATGGGGATCCATCACCAAAAATGAGCCTTGAGGGCATTCACCAAAATTTATAATAAGGCCGAAGCCAGAGGCCGAAGCCTATTCACCAAAATCATGCATATGATTATGCGACACCATGACAATGCATCACACACCAGAATCACCAAATAAAAGTATGCCATAGCATATTCACCAACCATTTGTTTAATTCACCAACACCCAACAGAGGATCACAGACCCCATTCACCAATAATAATATACACCTTATATATATATTTGCATACCACACTGTTACACAGCACATTACTTTCACCGTGACAACACCATTTAAAATACAAGGGACAGTACCTTAGTCTCATGAAGAACACCAACATTTTATTTAAAAGGAACAGTAGCGATTTCCAATCCAAACAACAACTAGTACACAGTCACTTGGGACTTTCAGAAAACGACCGGGGAAAAATATTAAGTTTTGGTTTTGGCCTGGACAAACAGATAGACAATTAAATGAGCGTCGTAACGCACTTTGAACCACCTAAAACGGACACCCGAGTCAAAAGTTACGTTAAAAACAAATTTAGGAAAAATTAGGCAACACTGCTGAAAACTGGCGCCTTAGGCGCCCAGGCACCAGGCAACGCGCGCACTGGCGCCCAGCGCGCAACACACGCACACCCGCGCGCACAACAGGCGCCCAGCGCCCAGGCGCGCGCCACACACACACGCACGCAAGCAGGCGCCCAGCGCCCAGGCGCGCGCCACACTGCACAGCCACACACACAGCGCCCTTGGCGCCCAGCACAGGGCGCCTGGCGCCCAGAACACTGCCAGAACCAGATTTTTACACAGATTCAGCCCAAACATCAATTTTTCTCAATTTTAAAACATCAAAATTATATTTCTTTTCCACCATCTAAAATCCTCACTCACCCAAAAGTCAATTTTATTCGAAATTACCAAAACCATATGAACAACCATCATCACCATCACCATGGCGCCCTAGGCGCCTATGCACACACCCACACCAAAGCATCACCAACACACACTGACTTGGCACTTGGCACCCAAACACAACACAAAATACACTTAGCACATGGCACACAAACACAACACAAAATACACTTAGCCAAAACACAATAATTTGGCACGGGGCGCCTAGCACAAGGGCGCCTACTTCCGTGGCCAAAATTCCAACAACGTCAAAACTTGGCGCAGGGCACCCCACTCAAGGGCGCCTAATTCCGCACCTAAACAACCGTTTCTAGCAACACTAAAATCACAACCATGGCACCTTATGCGCCTACAACACTTAAAACATCAAATTCAGCAATAACAACACCTGCTCATATGGCGCCCTATGCGCCTATAACATAACAACCGAATCTTTTGAGTAGCACAATTTATCAATTACGCACCAATCACACCACCAACATCAAATTACATATTATGCATTTATTCGAGCACTTAGCATGCTATTCGGAATTCACCTTACAGAGCAACAATTCGCATATCATCACAACGGGCAACAACAATAACAACAACATACTCATATATCATAAACAACATAAAAATCAATATAAACAGGACATAGGACCTAACCCCTACATACATCCCATTATGCTCCCTATTATAAGGCAAGACCCACCCTTACCTTAGTTTCACCGAAGACAGGGACCCTTCCACGAGCACACCGAGTAACCACAGCAACTGAGCTCCTCTCCTCCTCCTTGGGATTTGCGCCTCTCTCTTCTCCTCTTCTCTCCCTTGCGCTATTTTTCTTCTCTTTCTTTCTCTCCTTTGCGTTTTCTTTCTTTTCTTTCTCACGCCCCTTCTCTCTTTTTCTCAAGTGAGACGCCTCTCCCCCAATCCCTAGTCACATGCGCCTTAGCCAACTCCTGGGCCTGGATCACGGGCCTCCATCCACTTAAGCCCATTTGAATAATTAAATATCACCACCCTCTAAATAATTAAAACCACCCAATATTATTATTATTATTATCATCATCATTATTATTATTATTATTATTTCTATCACCAACTCCTATTTAATTAATTAACTAAATACTAAATAACTATTTAATTAATTTCGGGGTGTTACACTTTGGACTGTTTTGGTTCTGTCCCTCGTGCGCTTGGGCGCTTGGCCGAGCGCTTGCGGCGCTTTGGACAGTTTTGGTTCTGCCTCTCGTGCGCTTGGGCGCATGGCCGAGCGCTTGGGGCGCTTTTACCTGCTGTAAGTGAATTTTTGTGGCGGTTTTGCGCGAAAACCGCTATTCCGCTCAATTCCGATTCTCCTTCCGATTGAAAACAGATTTGACAACCATAAAAACAGTCCCAATCAAAGTCACACAATCAATCAAATCAATCAAAAACTCGTTGTAATCGAATTGTATCAAAACGCGACATATTTTCAAATAACGGTTTTCGTTTCGAAATCTCTCGAAATCAATTAACGTAAAAACTAACGAGACACAAAAACATCCTAAACGTGAGTAAAACTCACCCTTGAAGCGAGAGCCGATACCGAGCCGAAATCACCGAGTAACCACACGAACGTTCCCCGAATCCATTGCACGCTCCGGCGACACTCAAAACTGCTTCCAAAGCTTTGAACCTCCAATCAACCACAAAACTTCCATCAAATCACTATTCATCATCTTCAAGCTCAAAATCACTATTCATCCATAAACCCCAAATTTGGATTCTCAAACCCTAACTCTCCCAACCTTCCAATCGAACTTCAATCCGCTTTCCACCTTCATCGGGTTGCCTTCTAATCCTCCCTAAACCATCACAATCATCCACAAACCGAAATCCTTGCCCAAAACCCTCAATTTCGAAAATGGTGAATTGAGGGAGAGTGAGTTGATGATGGTGATGTTGGTACCAAATCGAAGAGGAAGGAACGCTGAGCATTTTTCGTGTTGGAGGGAAGTCATTTTGATGAGCCTAAATCTCCCCTTTTTCCTCTTCTTCTTTCTTTCCCATTCTTTCTTTTTCTCTTCTTTCTCTCCTTTCTCCTCACTGTCTCTCGCCTCCTCCCCTTTCTTTCTTTCTTTAATTAATTTTTTTCTTCTCTTCTTCCACTTACACACACATACACGCATACATATATATTTATTTAATATATAAGTGGTAACATGGTCAAAGTACCATATTGATCTAAATTTCTTATTTCGATTCCAAAACTTTCTTGACCCGTATTATCCGGTTAACGATCCGATGAGAACCAATTGTTGCGCCCCGAAAAATCCGGTTAAGGATTCCTCAGTTTGACAACGTGAAAAATTTTGAAGCCGCCACCAATATTTATTTTTAAAGACTAAAACATTGGAAAAAGTCTTTTGAAAAAGGCGGATGGTCTTTCGAAAACATTGAGATGTAGGTTCGGGGGTCGGTTAGGTACGAGGAAGGTACTAGCACCCCGCACCTCCTTTCTACCGAAAGGGAACCATTAACTTTGATGTGTGGCTTAGAAAAAGTTGACTTGAAACGATTTTTGTTCTACTTCCTTTCTTTTTATTTCGTGTGAGTAATGATTTTATTGGGAAGAAATATTTTTGGTATCTTTGAAAAGCGGAACAAAACAAAGATTTTTTGAAAGAGTGCTTGACGGGTTACGACCCGCTCCTACGTACCCTCTCTGGAAGAGGGATCAAAGCTACGTAGTTCTAGGCTTTTGCATTTGGAAAACGGCTTAAGGGTTTTTCGCAATTGGGTGACAAAATGAAGATTTTTTAAAAGTGTGCTTGACGGGTTACGACCCGCTCCTACGTACCCTCTCTGGAAGAGGGATCAAAGCTACATAGTTCTCGGCTTTTGGTTTTGAAAGTGTTTTTTGAGTTTTTGGAAATAAGACTCGAGTGTTCACGAATGCCAAACAAGCAACGGCTTCGAGTGGCGTTCATTACTAACTTGAAAAAAAATAGTTGAAACCGGTAATCATTCAAGCAAAGGCTTCGAGTGATTACAAGTAACAACGTTTTATTATCTTTTTGAAATCGTTTTGAAAAAGGGTGAGCATCAGTGATAATTATCACTAATAGCTCGTGTTGTTTTTGAAGTTGGAATTTACTTATTTTTTAGTTAAAGTGTGGGAGCTTTCATGATAGCCAAACAAGCAAAGGCTTCGAGTGACTACCACTAATAACTCCTCATTAGCGATCAAACAAGCAAAGGCTTCGAGTGATGGCTAATGATTTATTTAAGAAAATGCCCTAGGTTTTTTTATTGGAAAACATTTGACTTGGGTTTGAAGACTAGTTTTGGAAAAGAATTTGATTTGGAAAAAAGTTTTGAAAGATAAGTAGAACATTTCCATCAACATATCAATTTCTAACCAAAATGCAATTCCCTTAATTACACTTCATACAAGCATTACAAATCAAAGAGATACATCTATACATAAAAGTGGCCCTTGGCCGAATGCTCCTTATGCAAAAATCAACATCAATTTCATGCTAAAGTTCACAAGTTAGCACACAAACACATCACAAGATGCAACCCCATTCCAATCATATGAGACTACAAGACAAACCTCAAGCAAGACATACATTTATTCAAAGCAAAATTGAATCATATAGAGTAATCCTTTCACTTAGATTAAAGTGCCATGGGCACCAGTGAAAATCAACTTACCCCATCATCAACATCTAGCAATGAGCAAAATAGAACACATAAACCAAGAAAATAAAGTTGAATCCTTTCTAGCCATCTTTACCACTTAAATTAAAGTGCACTAGGCACTAGTGGTGATTCACATAGCTAAATCATCAACTTAACAATTACTTGCAAACAAGAGTCCATCAAAACAAACTTGAGGCAATATTTTTAAACACAAATACAAGCAAAATAAACAAGGAAACAACAAAAACCCTAAATGTCTCATGATTTGCGAAACCTCTACATAACCAAACAACAATTTTATTCTCAACCTAAAAATTAATTGTCCACAAAGATTCCATCAACAACTTGAGACAATCACAAGCCAAATAACCAAAGAACAACTAAAGATCCTAAATAAACTCATGATTTGCGAAACCATTACATAGACCAACAACAATTTTATTCATCAACAAATATAAAATCAACACAAAGACAAACATGAATCAATTTATTTTAAGGTGAGAGGCACCTTAAACACCCAAGGCTCCCAATGTCCTTGTCCATAATGTTTAAGGCTCCTCTCACCAACAACAACCAACAAATCACATTTTATAAATGTTTATGATGATATGCGAAATGGAGGAAAGGAAGAATATAAGTTTTGATGCAAAATGCTTTAAAATATGATGCAAGGGTGCTAGAGATTTTACCTTCTCCAAGCTAGGAAGTAAGATTGAAGAAAAAAAAAACTAGAGCAAATCAACAAATCTTCAAGGAAACCAAGGAGAACTTCACGCAAATCTTCAAACCACAAGCCTTGGATGATGCAAATATGGACTAGAGTAGGAGAGGAGGGAGATGTATGGAGTGGAAATGAATTTGAGATGAAATGGAGGAAAGAAATCAAAAAAAAAATGGAGGAGGAGTGGTGAGGGGCTACGGCCAAGGGGAGAAGGGAGGAGAGGAATTGGTGTGCTAGGGTTTTTTTGCATGGAGAGTGAGGCTAAGAACTTGTGTGGGCTGATCATATGAAGATATATATAGTGCTCACTTATCATTAAGGGCTTCTAGGTCAATTTATCTCCCTTGTGCTCTAGGATTGCATCTAAATTTTGAACCAAGGGTCAAGATCAAATGTCACATGGATTAGGGGCAATTAGAAAGCACAAAGTGAGGAGAGAGAGGGCTGAGGGGCGCAGCATAAGGAGGGTGGTGAAGGATAAGTTCAATTACAAAATTGTATTTTTCCATGAAGCTTATTACACAAGTGCCATTTTAATTCAAATGAAAGGTGAGGATTGCATTTAACACTTGAATGGAAGGCCATGATTTAAACACAACTTGCAACCAATAAAATAAATCAAAATTGGGGGAAAAAGGGCTGGAATTCGCAGCACATATGAGAGAGAGTGAGTGGAATTGCAACTTGTACTATTGTACTACACTTGACCTTTCAAAATTCAAAGGGATATTCCTTATTCCTTTCAAGATGATTCTTCTAGATTCATACCATTTTGGGCCATATCCCATGATTCAATGATTGGGCTCTGAATTTTATGATCTCACCAATCCCAAAATTGATTTGTTGACCCCACTCCAAAGGAAATGACCATTTTACCCTTTTGTTCAAAAACCGAATTTCATGCCAAAAAAAATTCCCATGATGCACAAAAAATACACAACTCTACTCACTTGGACTCACATAAATTCCTCAAGAGATGCATAATGGCTTTTACCGAGAAATTATTTATTTTAGTGAAATGACCAAAATGCCCTTTTGGTCCCAAAAGCCCTAATTTTGCTCCAAACCTCATTTCCACTCTAACAATGATCCCGAGACCCTTTGGATGACTCTAAAACTCTAGAAATGCATGCATGATGAGAAAATAAGTCTTTTTGGCAAAATTACCAAAATACCCTTTGAACTAGGAAAAACCCTAGAAACCCTAGAAATGCTCTAAAGTGCTCTAAAATGCCATGCAATGCTTTTCTAACCCTAAATTGCATTATGAAACTTCTAAAATGCAAGCATGATGCCTTTCCTAACCTCTAGGATGAATGTCAAGACTTGATTTATTTATTTTTATTGAAAATTAGGGTTTTGCCCTAAGCCAGACAAAATTGGGGTATGACAGCTGCCCCTCTTTATTTGGATTTTGACAAGAAATATGAATTGCGCGGGACATATTTCGAGGCAAAATAGAAATAAAGAATTCAGAAATTATACCGATTTTGTCTGCTTAGGGAGACCCGAATTTTCCTCTTTTTCTTTTTCTATATTTTTTTGAATAGATGGGCTTGAGAACAAACGGGGGATAGTTAACACTTGGTGCATTAACCGAGAGAGAAAATGATGGACCACTCGGGATCTGAAGGAGCACTAAGGCTCTGAAGGACCACTCAGGGTCTGAAGGAGCACTAAGGCTCTGAAGGACCACTCAGGGTCTGAAGGAGCACTAAGGCTCTGAAGGACCACTCAGGGTCTGGAAGGCTGCCTAGGCCTTAATTGAAGGACCATCGTGGTCTGATGGAGCGCTACTAGCTATGGTACTAGTAAAACGGTCTGAGGGGGGCCTTTGCATTCGAGCGGCCATGATGGGTCAAGATCAGATCCGGAACTGATATGGTGACCATGAAGGACGTCCGCTGTGTCTTAGGCTGACACAACTAGTCTGAAGGACCACTTGGGGTCTGAAGGACTTACCTGCAGCTCGAATACGAGGTGAAGTCTGCTTTTGAAGGGACACTTGGGTCCTGAAGGGATTCACGAATCCTGTTGGTTGATTGATTGAAATGACCAATGCTGCCGCACTGGATTGAGGTACCTGCATACGTCGGTTGATGCAAGGAATAGTGCATGGAGTATGAGTGCATGTTATGCAAAGGCATGTTATGCAGATGCGTGCAATGCTATGATTTTTGTGTAATGATGAATGTGATGAAATGCTTTTCCTGATTCTTCATCTCTTTGATTTTTCTCTGGTCAGCTTTCTTTTTTCTGACTGTTTGTTTTTCTTTGTTTTTTCATTTTTTGATCAGCTTTCTTTTTTCTGATCGTCTGTTTTTTTGTTTGCTCTTTTGGCTTATTTTCTTTTGCTGGTCCGTCCAACCTGTGAGACTGAGGGATTGATTAGAATTGCGGTGGCATATGAGCTGGGCACCAATTGCTTTGCAATTTGCCATCTGAAATGGTCTATGAGTGCAATTATTCTTTTGTGAGCTTAATTTTCTCAGCTACTTCCTTCTCTTGACTTTTAAGAATTTCGCAATGATTGTGATGTTCTATGATTTATGCACATGTTTTACAGGTCAATGTTATCACCATCATAAAACACTTATTTGAGCAGAAAAAGCAGAGAAATAGAAGAACAAACAGATATGAGAAAGACTGAATTTTATTGATATGGAAACCGGTCGCACAAGAAGTTACGCCGATTATTCAATACATTTGAAGATTTAAACTACAAAAAGACAAGAAAAAGAGAGAGGCTGATTTCTGACTGTCCGTCTCTATGGAACAGTGCCAACATTTATGTCTTCGACTTTGATCATCCTTTCATCCAAGTCTTCGGGAGGATTGTGCGCCTTTCTTCGCTTTCCTTGCCCAAGCTTTCTGACCCTAATTTTTGCCTGGATCGCCCTTTGCGGGTTTTCAATCCACCGGGTCGCTCTGATTTTGCCTAGGTCGCCCTTTGCGGGTTTTCAACCTAGCGAGCTAATTCTTACTTGGCTTGTCTTTCTCTTTTTTCATCTATTTCTTTTAGGCATAATACTTCTTCACTTGATCGGAATTGACTGGGTTTTTTAAATCTTCTCCATCCATATTCGTGAGTATCAGCGCTCCTCCAGAAAAGGCTTTCTTGACTACATAGGGGCCATCATAAGTGGGTGTCCACTTCCCTCGAGGATCAGTCTGGATGGGCAAGATCTTCTTAAGCACTAGGTCTCCCTCATTGAACTCACGACATCGGACTTTCTTGTCAAAAGCTGTTCTCATCCTTTGCTGGTATAGCTGCCCATGACACAAGGCTATGATTCTCTTTTCCTCAATGAGATTTAGCTGATCCAGACGTGCCCGTACCCACTCTGCTTCTTCCAGCTTAGCTTCCATGATTACTCGCAGAGAAGGTATCTCAACCTCGATAGGAAGGACTGCTTCTGTCCCATATACCAGAGAGAAAGGAGTTGCCCCAGTTGAGGTACGCACTGAAGTACGGTAGCCATGCAGAGCAAAGGGAAGCATTTCATGCCAATCCTTGTATGTGACCACCATTTTCTGAACTATCTTCTTGATGTTCTTGTTAGCTGCTTCGACTGCCCCATTCATCTTGGGTCGATAGAGAGAGGAATTATGATGCTGGATCTTGAACTCTGCACACAAATCCTTCATCATTTTGCTATTCAGGTTACTGCCATTATCAGTGATGATCTTGTCAGGAAGACCATAACGGCAAATCAGATCTTTCTTCACAAATTTAGCAACCACTGAACTGGTCACACTAGAGTATGAAGCAGCTTCAACCCATTTCGTGAAATAGTCAATGGCAACCACGATAAAGCGATGCCCGTTTGATGCTTTGGGTTCAATGGGACCAATAACATCCATTCCCCACATTGAAAACGGCCAGGATGCAGTCAAAATATTTAATCTGGCAGGCGGCACATGGATATGATCAGCATAAATTTGACATTTGTGGCACTTTCGGGCAAAACTGTAGCAGTCACCTTCCATCTGCAGCCAGTAATAGCCTGCCCTTAAAATCTGTCTAGCCATAGTATGCGCACTAGAATGAGTTCCGAATGAGCCCTCATGTACCTCTCTCATGATTCTTTTAGCTTCTTCTTTGGCAACACACCTTAAGAGGACTGAGTCATAATTCCTTTTGTAAAGAACCTCCCCACTGAGGAAGAAATTACTTGACAATCGCCGAAGAGTTCTCTTGTCATTCTCAGATGCCCCAGGAGGGTATTCTCTGCTGATAATGTACTGCTTGATGTCAGGATACCAAGGCTTGTCATCAGGCTCTTCATCTATGGCTGTACAGTAATGATGCGCTGGGAGATCCCGATGTTGGATTCTGATATGAGCTAGGTTTTTGTCGCAGCTGACATTGAACATTGATGACAGAGTTGCCAAAGCATCGGCCAATTGATTTTCATCTCGAGGGATGTGCTGGAATGTAATTTCGTCGAAAGACTCCATCAATTCTCGCACATAATCACAATATGGAATCAATTTGGGATCTCTGGTCTCCCAATCGCCTCTTACTTGATGAATAACCAGGGCTGAATCCCCATACACATCGAGCCTTTTAACTTTACACTCTAAGGCCGCTTGGATCCCCAAGATGCATGCTTCATATTCTGCGATGTTGTTAGTAACATAGAAGCTTAATCTGGCAGTGACTGGAACAAAACGGTTATCAGGGGATATTAACACAGCCCCAGCTCCGTGTCCCCACACATTGGATGCGCCGTCAAATATCATCCTCCACCTTTCATCTTCTGGAGACTTCCCTTCATCAAATAGTGCCATGATGTCTTCATCGGGAAAATTATACTGCATTGACTGGTAATCTTGTATTGGCTGGCATGCTAAGTACTCAGCCAGTGCACTGCCCTTGATCGTTTTCTGCGTGACATACAAGATATCGTATTCTGACAACAACATCTGCCAACGAGCAGTCCGTCCTGTGAGCGCTGGCTTTTCGAAAATGTATTTGATTGGATCCATTTTAGACACCAACCAAGTTGTATGGCTCAACATGTACTGCCTTAAACGACGAGCAGCCCATGTCAAAGCACAACAAGTCTTTTCCAGCATTGAATACCTCGTCTCACAGTCGGTGAATTTCTTACTCAAGTAGTATATGGCATGCTCTTTCTTTCCAGATTCACCGTGCTGCCCCAGCACACACCCCATTGAATTGTCTAGCACAGCTAGATACAAGATAAGTGGTCTCCCAGACACTGGCGGCGTCAAGATTGGTGGATTCCGAAGGTACTCTTTAATTCTTTCAAAAGCTCTCTGACAATCATCATTCCACTCCAGTTTTTGGTTCTTGCATAACAGCTTAAAGAGAGGCTCGCAAGTGGCAGTCAATTGGGATATAAACCTTGAGATATAATTCAATCTCCCAAGGAAACCCCGGACCTCTTTTTTGGTCTTTGGCGCTGGCATTTCAAGGATTGCTTTGACCTTATCTGGATCAACTTCTATCCCTTTCTGGCTGACGATAAACCCCAATAATTTTCCGGATCTCACACCAAAGGTACATTTGGCTGGGTTTAACCTGAGTTTGAACTTCCGTAGACGTTCGAAGAGTTTTCGCAGATTAACAGTGTGCTCCTCATCAGTCTTGGATTTTGCAATCATATCATCTACATACACCTCAATTTCTTTGTGCATCATGTCGTGGAATAATGTCACGATCGCTCTCTGATAAGTTGCACCGGCGTTCTTGAGCCCAAAAGGCATTACCTTGTAGCAAAATGTTCCCCATAGTGTTATGAAAGTGGTTTTCTCCATATCTTCTAGAGCCATTTTGATCTGATTGTACCCTGAATACCCATCCATGAAGGAGAATAAAGAATGCTGGGCTGTA
Organism: Astragalus membranaceus; assembly: GCA_039519185.1. Taxonomy (NCBI): domain Eukaryota; kingdom Viridiplantae; phylum Streptophyta; class Magnoliopsida; order Fabales; family Fabaceae; genus Astragalus; species Astragalus membranaceus. The sequence continues at coordinate 19,647,443 of CM076850.1, read as the reverse complement.
CTGTCTACCAGAATATCAATGTGAGGTAGAGGGAAGTCATCCTTGGGACTAGCTCTGTTCAAATCCCTATAATCAACACACATCCTGACCTTGCCATCCTTTTTCGGGACAGGGACGATATTTGCTACCCATTGAGGATACTTAGCCACTGCCAGAAATCCCGCATCAAACTGCTTTTTTACCTCATCTCCGATCTTCAATGACATCTCGGGCTTCATTCTTCTTAATTTCTGCTTGACTGGTGGACACTCTGGCTTCACGGGCAATCTGTGCTCAACAATATCAGTATCTAACCCTGGCATATCCTTGTATGACCATGCAAAGACATCAACGTATTCACGCAAGAGTTGGGTCAGCTTTTTGCGTTCACCATCCCCCATGGCAGTACCGACTTTAACTTCTCTTTTATCCTCTTCTGTACCCAGATTGATTAACTCAACCGACTCTTCATGAGGCTGAATGATCTTTTCTTCCTGCTCTAGTAGTCTCATTAGTTCCGGAGGAGTTTCCCAGTTTTCCTCAACGCCCCCTTCAGTTTGGTTAATTGGATGATCAAAATCATAATATGACTTATTGGCACTGTTATTTCCAGAAACAATTACTTTCAATCTGCATACGTATAAGCAGAGGGTAGAATGAAAAGCGAAACAAACAAAATAAAGTGAAAAGAAAGAGAAAATAAATGAAGACAAAGAAATTTTATTGATGGAATTCAAAACAAGCGTTTTTATTGATGGTGATGTCACTGAACATAAAAACATGCATGCCCTAACAAACTATCCTGAAGCCTTGGGTAGAGCTAAAGGAATGCATCACAAATCATTACTTTGAATTAGAAGTGATGGGCAAGTCTACAGCTTCCCAATTCTTGAGCTTTTCATCAGCATGACAACGGCGGACCAAGCTGACACCACCTTCTTCATTCTTTGAACCATCCTCAATGGCGGTAATTTGATCTGGGTTTAGCAACCCTGCACTCTTAAAGCTTTGGCGAATGTCACAGATAGGAACCCCTTTTGGCTCCGGGTTCCAACCTCTCAGCTTGGCCAACCTCACTCCTCTTCTTTCTTCAGCCACCTTCTTCTTTTCAGCTTCGGTTGGGCAGTATCCCAAACCAAAACGATCTTTGTTCTCTTTCAACTGAATAGGAGCACGAATTCCTTGTCCTTCTTTTCCCAATCCGCGTCCTAACTGATATCCCTGGGCCATCATGATCTTGGCAACCATTTCTTCATCTTTTGACAGCTTCATCACGGGTGATGGCAACTTACCCCCCTCGAACACGGCATTGGCAATCTCAAGGGATTGAAAAGAAGTTTCCAGCGACTCTTCAGCTGCTTCTACATAGCGGAAGGGAGAAGGCTTGTTGACTAGCATCTCTTCCTCTCCAAACACCACCACAATCTTATCATCCACTACAAATTTGACCCTCTGATGCAAAGAGGAAGGGATAGCCCCGGCCATATGAATCCATGGCCTCCCAAGTAAACAGCTGTAAGATGAAGAGATGTCCATGATTTGAAAATTCACGTAAAAGGTCTCTGGCCCAATCTGGATAGGAAACTCCACCTCTCCTATTACTTCCTTCTTTGATCCATCGAATGCCCTTACCAATGTCGAACTAGGCTTCATGAAGGAGCAGTCCACATCCAACTTGTTCAAAGTGGACTTTGGCATAACATTCAGAGAGGAGCCATTGTCAATCAGTACCCGGGCTAACACAAAGTCCCCACATTTGACAGAGATGTGGAGGGCTAGGTTGTGTTTTCTCCCTTCTGGGGGGAGTTCATCATCAGCAAAGGTTACGTGGTTTGCAGCCATAATATTCCCAACCACCTCATCAAATTGACCCACAGAAATGTTTTGAGCAACGTGAGCCCCGTTCAGCACTTTCATCAGGGCAGCTCTATGTGCTTCTGAGCTCAACAGCAATGACATCATAGAGATCTTTGCAGGAGTCTGGCTCATCTGATCAACTATTTTATAATCACTTTGTCTTACAATTTTCAAGAACTCATCCTTTTCTTGTTCTGCCACCTTTTCTTTCTGGGCATTTTCCACTTCTTTGTCTTTCCCCTTTCGTACCATGTCTTCAACCGCTTTAGATGACTCAGCCTGGGTGACCTTGGGGGCATACATGCGGCCACTTCTAGTCATCCCACTTGCCCCAGTGATGTTGGTAACAACAGAAGCACTTGGAGAATTTTCCACTGGAGGCAAGTTGCTGTACTTCCACGGTACTGCACTGTTTTTCTCGTAAGGGAAAGGAGCCGGCACCTCAATAATCAACGGCTGAGATCTAGCTTGAGCTGGCTTCAGATTGTATAGTATCTCAATTGGTTTTCTGGTCCCTTTTCCATCATTGAACTGTAGCATGAGCACATTTTCTTCTTTCTCAACCACCTCCAGCCGAACCACATAGCGGTCCATCAAATCTTGTAAAACAACCTTAAAATCCTCACAAGCACCTGCACACCCCGGGTTAGCGCATACACAACCCTTCTTGATAACACCACAACGGCACAGCTCAGCATGTATATTTTCCAGAGGAGTCTGGATACACTTAACATCTCTTATCATTGCCTGTCCCACAAAATCCTCTACTGCATTAGCGGATGATGTCCCATGTCCCGGTAGGGGGTTTGTAGTTGTGCTTGGACTGTTCGGCTTGAAAGAGATCCAGTTGGCGTCAATCAAATCCTGGACTACATATTTGAAAGCCTTGCAGTCTTCCACTGTGTGACCGACCCCTCCACTATGAAAGCTACAGGTAGCATCAGCATTGTATCCCCTAGGGAAGGGAGGTTGCATAGGCTTCATGGGGCGGGTATTGACCAAATTCTTTGAGACAAGGTGATTGAACAACTCAGTATAGGTCATTGGAATCGGATCAAAATTAGCACGTCTCTTCTCTTGATAGTTCTGGGCTCTGTAGCCTGAATTAGTTTGCTGTGGCTGAGCTGGAATGGATAATGGCATTGTTTGCGGTGGAGAATTGAAAGACGGGCTTCTCCCTCCAGTAATAACATTGGTCTCCCCTTCTTTCTTCTTGGGGAAATTGGAAAAGGGCTTCTTTTGTCCACTAGAGCTACCAAAACCACCAGTAATCTTTCCGCTACGCAATCCGTGCTCTAATCGTTCCCCAATGACAACCATATCCGAGAAACTGGATGAAACGCTCCCCACCAACCTATCATAATATAGCGCTGGAAGAGTTTCCATAAACATATACACCATCTCCTTTTCAGTCAATGGCGGTTTCACCTGAGCAGCTATGCTCCTCCACTTTTGGGCATATTCTTTGAATGATTCTCTATCTCCTTTACTCATGTGCTGTAATTGAGACCGGTCGGGAGCAAGGTCCATGTTATACTGATATTGTTTCAGAAACGCTTCAGAGAGATCTTTCCAACTGTGAATGTCGGAGGATTGCAGCTGCATATACCAATCTAACGATGCCCCAGTCAGACTGTTCTGAAAATAGTGAATGAGCACCTTGTCATCATGAGCATAAGCGGCCATCTTTCTAACGTACATCATCAGATGGCTAGATGGACACCCGGTGCCGCGATATTTATCAAAGTCAGGGGCTTTGAATTTAGGGGGAATGACAACATCTGGGACAAGGCACAACTCTCGGGCATCCCTGGCTCTAGTACCCGATCCTTCCACAGCCCTTAAACGCTCTTCAAGCAAGTGATACCGATCCCCACGCTGAGTGCTCTCAAACAAATGACCTTGTGGATAGTTCCCCGAACTGTGATAATAACCCCCATACTGAGCGGGGTTCCCCATATGATGGACAGCATTCTGAGGGTTCACGACAACTCCCGGAGTAGGAGTAGGTGAACTTCTTGGCAGCACAATACCAGGACTAGGAGTATGAATTTGTGGTCCCATAGCAGATCCATTAGGTATAGTCATGACAGGTTGACCCGACCCCAAAGGAATAGCTTCAGCAACGGACGGCCTATAACCCATTGGCATTCCCCAAGGATATATCTGTGCATTCAGACGACCTTGTCCACTCGCCCCTGGAGAATGGGCAAAGTGACTGACCCCTTGTCCATGAGTAGTTGTAACTTCAGCGGACACCGGAGGAGAAACGAAAGTAACAACCCCTTCAGGATTTACAACAGCGGTGGCCCCAGCAGCGGCCCCACCCCTCAGATTCTGTAGCATACTCATTACTTCGACCATCTGCGCTTCCATAGCCTCAACTTTAGCCTTCAAGGCCTGATTTTCCTGAGCCAGTTGCTCAGGGTTAAGAATCTCCATACCCAACTCGTCTTGACTCAGGTGGTCCTCATCTCCGAGATGCTGATTGCTAGCCATCAATCTTGCTTGTAGACGGGTGAAATAGCGATGCGGACGAACCAGCTTGCCCTTTTTTCTGTTTGAAACCATTTTTTTTATTAAATGAAGAAATGATTTAATGAATGCAATGCATGAGATGCAGATGGATGTTAGTTTTATGCCGTGAATCCCGAGGTGTTCTATCTTGTCACAAACGCATAAACTTTGTTTTTGATCGAGGAATCGAAATAGCAAGTCGACATACTTCATTGGTTGAGAGTTCAAAGCTTTCATTAAAAAAACAGTACAATATTCATAATGAACAAGACACAAGAGTACAATATTCTGAATACAATACTCGAAGTACATGGTCAAAATAAAAAGTACAAACAAACGACTCAAATACAGATAGCTTTGAACTCTCCAACTCGCTTCCTCTTCTTGCTGACGTTTGCGCCTGGAGATTGCTCCTTGAACTCTGTGATCAAGGCTCGGCAGTACTTCACGAACTTGTATACTTCGGGTGGAGTATTGAAGAAGTGCATTTCGGCTTCGGCTATCCTGAGACTCTTGGGAACCCCTACCATGGCCTGACTAGCCAACTCTGACAGCTTTGAGAATTTGCCTTTCCACCATTGGATTTCATCTTTGAGTTCCTTGATGATCTCCTGATCTTCAATTCTTCCAAGCAAATCTAGGTAGCGCCGCTCCCAATATTGGCTCTCCACTCGAACCTGCCTGTATGCACCTTCTAGATGGTAGAGGTCTCTTTTCAGCCCATCAGACATTCCCCTTTCAACTTTCAAAGCCTGCTGATATTCTCTGAGCATTTCCTCAATAGTATTTCTTTCTCGCCCGAGGATTCTCAGCTGACCCCTCAATTCTCCCACTAGATGAGATTCTTGACTTGACTCCATAGCCTTTGCTTTCCAACCTTGAGCCTCTTCAAGTATCTTTCTTGTTTTTTGTTTGTATTTTTGGAGTTCTTCTCTGGCTTCTTTCAGACGTTTCTGTGCTTCCATCCTACTTTGCTTTTCTTCCTTGAATTGCCTAACACTCTTTTCCATAGCACTCCTCCTGACTATACTTTCTTCTTCTAGCCTCTCCTTTTCCAAGGCCATCTTCTCTATCCTAGCCCGCAATGCCTTCTTTTCATCTTCCACTTTGGCTAGAGCGGATTTAACTTCATTCCATTCTTCAGGAGTAGGGGTATAGGGTTCTGGTATTTCTTCCTCGAGGGGAAGTGCCCCTTGACTCAGTGATTTCGTAGTTTGCAGCTTCTCTTTAAGCCATTGGTTGAAAGTAACATCACTGGCCTTCTTTGACAGCTCTTCAACCCCTTTTCTCACCACAGACCCCCATGATTGTTGAACTTTTCTGAGCTAATCATCGCATCTCGGCATCCCTTTGTAGAGGTAAACACGGGATAGCATATCTTCAGAGGGTGAGTTCCTCATTGGGTAACCGAGCTGTCTTATGGTCAGCGAAGGATTGTAGTTAATGCACCCCTGCGTCCCCATGAGAGGCACATTTTGAAAAGTTCCACAGCTGAATATCACCATTGGTCTGTCATCCCAACAAGCAGGTGTATACCACCGGATCTGGAGATCATTGAGGCTTCTTAGGAACTCTACCCACTCTAGAGAGGTTCTGACCTCCACGTCACAGCTCAGGGCGTAAGAAATCAATTCCTTAACCTTCGTTTGGTTTTGGATCACATGGGTGATGAGCCAGGCGTAGAGAACATGAGAAGGAAGGCATATCTTCTTTTTGTTGAACTGACCGTAACGAGTGAGAGCATGATAAGTGTTGGCAAAAACAGCAGGCACAGGATTGATAGGATTCTTGGTGTCCTTAAAGGCCAAGAATGCACCAATTGCATCTTCATCAACATATCTTTCTAGCTGAGGGAAGAGAATAACCCCAAATATAGTGAGAGCGAGCACTAACTTGAATGAACCCCAATTCTCGGCTAAAGCATAAGACTGCAGCAGGCCTTCAAAGAATTCTTGTGGATATCCGACTATGCCATTTCTTTCTAACTTTTGCGGCTTCAGCTTGTCTACACCAACCCTAAGCAACGTTGCAAGCTTCTCATCAGTGTAGTATTGTCCTGGGAATTGGTATGGCTTGACATGAGATTTGGAGAGTCCCAATAGCTGTTCATACTCTTCTAATGTAGGTGATAGCTGAAAATTCTTGAAGAAGAAACACCTCACATCGGAATCATAGAACTGACTCAAAGCCACAAGGGCATCCTCTTGAACCTTCAACTGCAAGAGCCTACGGATATTCCCATATGCTTGATCAAAGGAAATTACTTCAGCTGGGCCCATAAGAACTGCACACTTCCTCAAACTATCAACATCGATCTTCTTCATAAACGGGAAGCGAGATGTAGACAAAGCCTTGCTGCTTGATTCCATTCTGATACGCCTATGACAAGACAGCGCATCATTCGGTGATTCCCGGCAAGCAAATGCATATGAGATGGATGCGAATAAATGAATGCGGTATGATGCAATTATGATATGAATGATGCGTGTGGAAAAATAAAAGGCAATGCATATGGACGGAAGTTCAAAAATTGAGGAGCCACGCTACGTGCCGCCTCACGCACTGGTTTATTTGATGAAGGGAAATATATCATTATTTTTTGAAAATGAGGACCGTACGTCATTTCATATGGACCGGTATGAGAAAGGCTACAGCGGTAACCCTTTCTTTCTTTCTTTTTTTTTTTTTTTTGAAAATGAAGTGGGCCATATGTCACTTCGTACGGACCGGCAAAAGAGATGGCTACAATGGCAACCCTTTCCTCTTTTTTTTTGTTTTGTTTTTGATAATTTCTTCTTTTATTCTAGTAAAGACATGCCTAAACTACAATGCAACATACAATTCGTATGCCCTCGTGTCCTGCCAAGGTGGGAATCCTAAGTTCTGGGGCAACTTCAAAGGTTCCTCCCATGTAGTTCTAATTCACACCCTCACAATGGCTACCAGAGCTATAGAATCCTCATACCGACACCACAAATGTAGAATACTACCAAGTGTGGGGCGTCATAAGAAAGCGTACTCTGGTTGAGACTTTCATGAGTATCAGACCGACAAAGGTCTCGAATGACAGTCACTAATCGTCTCCACTCCCCTAAGTGTTTGTTGGATCCGGGTATAGGAGCCCACTCATAACACACAAATCATAAGGTGTGAAAGTGTGTGATTGAGGACATACTTCCTAAAATCTACCCATCCCCACCTGCAAGGAAAACCAGAACAGCCAGACAGAAGCAAGCAATATCAAGTCGTCTACCCTAGGGTTTAATATTGTTTCAAAACAAAATAAACTAACCTAAGGTATCAACAACAAACATGTATAACTTACCTCAAGAAAGGGAGCGAAGAAGGAGGGATCATAAGGGCATAATGGCATAATGCATGATATTACCTTGTAGAAAAGGAGCAAAGAAGAGGGGACATGGGAATTGAGGAATGCATGATAAGAGAAGAAAAGGAAGAAAAGGAAAAGGTAGAACAAAGTTTTCAAGTTAAACACTTTAAGCCACACATCAGGTTAACTAGGCTTGACCCTCGCCTTTTTGAAAAAGGGTCCCCAGTGAAGTCGCCAGCTGTTGCGCCCCGAAAAATCCAGTTAAGGATTCCTCAGTTTGACAACGTGAAAAATTTTGAAGCCGCCACCAATATTTATTTTTAAAGACTAAAACATTGGAAAAAGTCTTTTGAAAAAGGCGGATGGTCTTTCGAAAACATTGAGATGTAGGTTCGGGGGTCGGTTAGGTACGGGGAAGGTACTAACACCCCACACCTCCTTTCTACCGAAAGGGAACCATTAACTTTGATGTGTGGCTTAGAAAAAGTTGACTTGAAACGATTTTTGTTCTACTTCCTTTCTTTTTATTTCGTGTGAGTAATGATTTTAGTGGGAAGAAATATTTTTGGTATCTTTGAAAAGCGGAACAAAACAAAGATTTTTTGAAAGAGTGCTTGACGGGTTACGACCCGCTACTACGTACCCTCTCTGGAAGAGGGATCAAAGCTACGTAGTTCTAGGCTTTTGCATTTGGAAAACGGCTTAAGGGTTTTTCGCAATTGGGTGACAAAATGAAGATTTTTTAAAAGTGTGCTTGACGGGTTACGACCCGCTCCTACGTACCCTCTCTGGAAGAGGGATCAAAGCTACGTAGTTCTCGGCTTTTGGTTTTGAAAGTGTTTTTTGAGTTTTTGGAAATAAGACTCGAGTGTTCACGAATGCCAAACAAGCAACGGCTTCGAGTGGCGTTCATTACTAACTTGAAAAAAAATAGTTGAAACCGGTAATCATTCAAGCAAAGGCTTCGAGTGATTACAAGTAACAACGTTTTATTATCTTTTGAAATCGTTTTGAAAAAGGGTGAGCATCAGTTATAATTATCACTAATAGCTCGTGTTGTTTTTGAAGTTGGAATTTACTTATTTTTTAGTTAAAGTGTGGGAGCTTTCATGATAGCCAAACAAGCAAAGGCTTCGAGTGACTACCACTAATAACTCCTCATTAGCGATCAAACAAGCAAAGGCTTCGAGTGATGGCTAATGATTTATTTAAGAAAATGCCCTAGGTTTTTTTATTGGAAAACATTTGACTTGGGTTTGAAGACTAGTTTTGGAAAAGAATTTGATTTGGAAAAAAGTTTTGAAAGATAAGTAGAACATTTCCATCAACATATCAATTTCTAACCAAAATGCAATTCCCTTAATTACACTTCATACAAGCATTACAAATCAAAGAGATATATCTATACATAAAAGTGGCCCTTGGCCGAATGCTCCTTATGCAAAAATCAACATCAATTTCATGCTAAAGTTCACAAGTTAGCACACAAACACATCACAAGATGCAACCCCATTCCAATCATATGAGACTACAAGACAAACCTCAAGCAAGACATACATTTATTCAAAGCAAAATTGAATCATATAGAGTAATCCTTTCACTTAGATTAAAGTGCCATGGGCACAAGTGAAAATCAACTTACCCCATCATCAACATCTAGCAATGAGCAAAATAGAACACATAAACCAAGAAAATAAAGTTGAATCCTTTCTAGCCATCTTTACCACTTAAATTAAAGTGCACTAGGCACTAGTGGTGATTCACATAGCTAAATCATCAACTTAACAATTACTTGCAAACAAGAGTCCATCAAAACAAACTTGAGGCAATATTTTTAAACACAAATACAAGCAAAATAAACAAGGAAACAACAAAAACCCTAAATGTCTCATGATTTGCGAAACCTCTACATAACCAAACAACAATTTTATTCTCAACCTAAAAATTAATTGTCCACAAAGATTCCATCAACAACTTGAGACAATCACAAGCCAGATAACCAAAGAACAACTAAAGATCCTAAATAAACTCATGATTTGCGAAACCATTACATAGACCAACAACAATTTTATTCATCAACAAATATAAAATCAACACAAAGACAAACATGAATCAATTTATTTTAAGGTGAGAGGCACCTTACACACCCAAGGCTCCCAATGTCCTTGTCCATAATGTTTAAGGCTCCTCTCACCAACAACAACCAACAAATCACATTTTATAAATGTTTATGATGATATGCGAAATGGAGGAAAGGAAGAATATAAGTTTTGATGCAAAATGCTTTAAAATATGATGCAAGGGTGCTAGAGATTTTACCTTCTCCAAGCTAGGAAGTAAGATTGAAGAAAAAAAAAACTAGAGCAAATCAACAAATCTTCAAGGCAACCAAGGAGAACTTCACGCAAATCTTCAAACCACAAGCCTTGGATGATGCAAATATGGACTAGAGTAGGAGAGGAGGGAGATGTATGGAGTGGAAATGAATTTGAGATGAAATGGAGGAAAGAAATCAAAAAAAAATGGAGGAGGAGTGGTGAGGGGCTACGGCCAAGGGGAGAAGGGAGGAGAGGAATTGGTGTGCTAGGGTTTTTTTGCATGGAGAGTGAGGCTAAGAACTTGTGTGGGCTGATCATATGAAGATATATATAGTGCTCACTTATCATTAAGGGCTTCTAGGTCAATTTATCTCCCTTGTGCTCTAGGATTGCATCTAAATTTTGAACCAAGGGTCAAGATCAAATGTCACATGGATTAGGGGCAATTAGAAAGCACAAAGTGAGGAGAGAGAGGGCTGAGGGGCGCAGCATAAGGAGGGTGGTGAAGGATAAGTTCAATTACAAAATTGTATTTTTCCATGAAGCTTATTACACAAGTGCCATTTTAATTCAAATGAAAGGTGAGGATTGCATTTAACACTTGAATGGAAGGCCATGATTTAAACACAACTTGCAACCAATAAAATAAATCAAAATTGGGGGAAAAGGGCTGGAATTCGCAGCACATATGAGAGAGAGTGAGTGGAATTGCAACTTGTACTATTGTACTACACTTGACCTTTCAAAATTCAAAGGGATATTCCTTATTCCTTTCAAGATGATTCTTCTAGATTCATACCATTTTGGGCCATATCCCATGATTCAATGATTGGGCTCTGAATTTTATGATCTCACCAATCCCAAAATTGATTTGTTGACCCCACTCCAAAGGAAATGACCATTTTACCCTTTTGTTCAAAAACCGAATTTCATGCCAAAAAAAATTCCCATGATGCACAAAAAATACACAACTCTACTCACTTGGACTCACATAAATTCCTCAAGAGATGCATAATGGCTTTTACCGAGAAATTATTTCTTTTAGTGAAATGACCAAAATGCCCTTTTGGTCCCAAAAGCCCTAATTTTGCTCCAAACTTCATTTCCACTCTAACAATGATCCCGAGACCCTTTGGATGACTCTAAAACTCTAGAAATGCATGCATGATGAGAAAATAAGTCTTTTTGGCGAAATTACCAAAATACCCTTTGAACTAGGAAAAACCCTAGAAACCCTAGAAATGCTCTAAAGTGCTCTAAAATGCCATGCAATGCTTTTCTAACCCTAAATTGCATTATGAAACTTCTAAAATGCAAGCATGATGCCTTTCCTAACCTCTAGGATGAATGTCAAGACTTGATTTATTTATTTTTATTGAAAATTAGGGTTTTGCCCTAAGCCGGACAAAATTGGGGTATGACAGCTGCCCCTCTTTATTTGGATTTTGACAAGAAATATGAATTGCGCGGGACATATTTCGAGGCAAAATAGAAATAAAGAATTCAGAAATTATACCGATTTTGTCTGCTTAGGGAGACCCGAATTTTCCTCTTTTTCTTTTTCTATATTTTTTTTGAATAGATGGGCTTGAGAACAAACGGGGGATAGTTAACACTTGGTGCATTAACCGAGAGAGAAAATGATGGACCACTCGGGATCTGAAGAAGCATTAAGGCTCTGAAGGACTACTTAGGGTCTGAAGGAGCACTAAGGCTCTGAAGGACCACTCAGGGTCTGAAGGAGCACTAAGGCTCTGAAGGACCACTCAGGGTCTGAAGGAGCACTAAGGCTCTGAAGGACCACTCAGGGTCTGGAAGGCTGCCTAGGCCTTAATTGAAGGACCATCGTGGTCTGAAGGAGCGCTACTAGCTATGGTACTAGTAAAACGGTCTGAGGGGGGCCTTTGCATTCGAGCGGCCATGATGGGTCAAGATCAGATCCGGAACTGATATGTTGACCATGAAGGACGTCCGCTGTCTCACATAATTGATTATTATAATCAATTATTAATTGACTTAAAAATATTTTCATGCAAAACTTATTTTTATGAAAAATAAAATGTGACTGTGTGGTTTATGTTATTTTAGAGAGCTTGATTTCCACTTACACTAATTTCCTAAAACATACGATACAAATAATAAACCAAACAATTCTGGATTTGATATCTTGATCACCATTTCGGCTTTTGGCAACTTTGACATTTTAAAACTTCTTTGGTCAATCATCAAAACAAAATTATTCCTGTCAAGGCATATATTTACTTTCTCCCCCTATTTGATGATGACAAACATCATTAGAAGAGATTTGCTCATAGAAATCTCTTCTAATGATGTTTGTCATCACTATGCAACTCCTTTTTGGAGAAGAACTTTAAACGATGTCACCACATGAAGCATAGCCACATTTTAGTTGATGAAAAGCAGAAATTGCATTTATTCCCCCTTCATGTGCTTTCAATAGCCACTATGAAGATACCAATTTTAGTTCTTGGCCTTCAAGCACACCTACGACACAAAATCAATTTTTGGCTTTTGGTACCGAAACCATTTTGGGTCCTTGTATGTTAGCTTTGGGCAAAGTGTCCTTAGGAATCCATACCTTTTTACCGTCCACAACTTTATTTTTCCTCGCATTGTAGATAGAGGATGTGTGATTTATTTTACTTTAGAGAGCTTTATTTCCATTTACACTAATTTCCTAAAACATACAATACAAATAATAAACCAAACAATTCTTGATTTGATAGGTTGATATTCTTTTCCACTTTTTGCAACTTTGACCTTTTAGAACTTCTTTTGTCAATCATCAAAACAAAATTATTCTCTTCAAGGAATATATTCACAAAAACTCCACGAGATGTACCTACTTGACCTCATCAAGAATAATTCAAAGTCTCCACGAGACAATTAAGCTCAAATTTTCACAAGATGTACCTATTTGACCTCGTCAAGAACAATTCAAAGTCTCCATGAGACACCTAAGGTCAAATCTCCATGAGATGTACCTACTTTTTTTTTTGATAGACAATGTTAGTGGGGATGGGGGAAATGTTAGTTTCCGGGGTTTGAACCTGAGACCTCCTTCTTGCACTCATTTAGTGCACTCCTTCGGTATCCCTTAGCTCGCCAACTGAGCTATATTCTTGGGATGAGATGTACCTACTTGACCTCGTCAAGAAAAATTCACAATCTGCACGTGACACTCAAGGGCAAATCTCCATGATATGTACCAACTTGACCCCGTCAAGCAATATGCAAATCTCTCCGAGATGATATGCAATAAGGTCAAATCTCCATAAGATGTACCGAACAAACCCTTTCAGATATTATTTGAAATCTCTGAGATGTTTTACAACAAGGTCAAATTTCTACGAGATGTACCGAACTGCCCCGGTCAGATACTACTTCAAATCTCTCTGAGATACAACATAAGCTAAATCTCTCTGAGATATAATTATTGTAGGAGGACTAATTCATTTCCCAGAGCATTCACCCCTGAGAGGACATCCAAACTTTTGGGGGCTTGCTAAACTTATCAGACACACGCCTTAACCACTCAACCAAACTTAGCATTTAACACTTTCCTCTCATCTAAGCGACAACACGTTCGAGCTCGGACGTGAGGACATAACCCAACCTACTAGGACACACCTACGAAGTGCACAACTCGTCCTGACTTTGCCACCCCGTTCCTACGAAACTCGTGCTTGAGGGGTTGGATATAGTTCACCATAATCACATTACCCATCCGGCGTAAAACACTTCAGACATGCACAAAGTTTGAAAGCGAATAAAACTACTCAGCTTTAAGGCTAAAAGCAAATCGAGCTAACTTCGTTGGAAAATGGTCATGGTGATAACATGGGAATCAAACTACCTTATAACCATGGTGATACCAACGAATATGGCTACCTTATGACCACAATGATAATAATGACATTTGGCCAATCTATCTGAGTATGTTTAGAAAACTACTTGGTCACATCGACAAATATGAGAAGAAATCATTTACCCACTCGCATAGCATAATGGAATGAAACTTGTATACCAAACTCGCCTAACCTGTATGCTATTAAGATGTAGAAAAACCGTACATCTTAGTGACATATATGAAAAAAGCTCATTACTATCCAAATCTGGTTCGGCAGACAAAAAAACTACAAGCTCGTTAACAAGATAAAAAAACCTGCTACCATGCAATTACGACCGAATAATCATAAATAGGGGAATGTGAGTAACCCAATAAGGTACCTAGGTTGTTATGGCTATTCTTTACCACGACTCAGTCAACCCATCATGCCTTAAGCATTTCGTTCTTCTAGAACTCATGCTTGGGAGGTTGTGGACCGTCATAACTTATCCATTGACTCGGCCTAAACAAGTCGGCCTAATACTAAGCCTTCCTGCTTGTCCTACATTATGAGTCTCTTATTATCTCGGCTCATGCTCTATAGTCCAAATTCTATGCATGCCTAGTAATAACATACGTTATGAGTCTCTTATTATAGCTTCCATTCATTCGAATGTCCACGGTATTACATTTTGGATTCAATTTCGTTCCTCTAACTGATGGATCAAACCATCTACAAAAAAACAAAACTTTTCTCTTTTCATAGTCTAACCGTGGGTATTCAAGTTCATATATGTGTTCGATCACACCGTTGTAGTCATTTTCACCTCCTCCTGTTTCACCTTTAATATATACCCCACTATTAATTGTTTTTTCCCAATTTGTAACTGTTAACTAGGTACGTGTTCCACTCAGTCACCTCAAGTAAAGGACCATTGGCTAAGTTCCTCAAGTGTCAGATTTGGGGAGTTGGTTCCGCTTCATAAACCTAAGTAAACCACATATGGAAAAAATAAGTCATGTCTCATATCTACTTTAAACGTGTGACATTAAAACAGTAGTTTTATTTACTTACTCTAGCCTTAAACCAGGATGGAAAGCTTTCATGTATACGAATAGAAGATTCTTCAGCGCCTATACCCCCAATTCGTAAGAATGCACTGAAAAGGAATTATTCATACTCTTTAGATTGAAAGTTGATCAAAACCTAATTTAACTTGATACTCTAAAGGTGTATAGATTAACAACTGAATTGGAGCATACTTACTCAAGATATGGTTTAACTTCAGCTCAATTGATCAAGACATGAACATGTGCTGATTTATGCTCTTTATTTGATAAGTAGTTGGTTGACTTCTTTCCCAATGGGCGACCAGGTTTGATAAACACAGATAAAGTGAGCGGGTGTCTTTCTTCTTCAATCTCCATTTCGTTTCTATTATTTGTTGACAACATAAAGTTATTGAAATAATGTGAACAAAAATAAATTGTTTCACGATGTAGATAAGCTGTACAGATCGATCCTTCAACTCTAGATTTATTCTTCACCGATCGTTTATAATCACCCATTAATCTATATATGAAAGAAAAACACTTCATTAAACTAATAATCATACTAATTAAGACAACTATAATAAAATGTTGAAATAGATAATTACCTCTCAAATGGATACATCCACCTATAATGAACTGGTCCACCAAGTCTTGCTTCATACGCAAGGTGACCCGGTAGATGCTCCATGGAATCAAAGAAACCGGGAGGAAATATTCTCTCCAACTTACAGATAATGAAAGGAATATTCTGCTCCATCTTAATAAGATCATCCATTCTCAATGTTGAAGAGCACATATTTTTAAAATATTGACTCACTTCAATAAGTGGTTCCAAAACACACTTTGGTAATGAATTAAAAGCAATTGGAAGCAAACACTCCATGAATACATGAGAATCATGACTTTTCATCGCATACATCTTCCCGGTGTTCACATCGGCACATCTTGCAAGGTTAGAAGAATAACCATCTGGCATCCTCAATCCTTTCAACCATCGACAAAGATCTTTCGCTTCATCGGGTGTTAGACAGTATTTGGTTTTGGGTTTTAACATCTTCCCATTAGGCATTTCCACCAAATTCAAATCGGATCGATGTTTGCTACAGTAATGAGCAGAATCCAATCTAGCCTTATTATTGTCTTCGGTTTTATCTTTTACATTCATCACAGTGACAAATATGTTGTCAAAGAAATTATTCTCGATATGTATAACATCAAGATTGTGCCTCAACAAATTATCTTTCCAATATGGGAGATTCCAAATTATGCTTTTTTTTTGTCCAATTGTGCACCCGTCCATAACCATCCAGCCGGGTGAGCTCCCCTACCTCCGTGGATTGTGGAAAATCCATAACTCTGCTCCATATTTCACCTGATGTAAACAAAGGCGGTGGTCCATCTGTTTCAACTACCCCTTTCTTGAAGGCCTTCTTGTTCTTTCTAAATTTATGATCTTGCGGTAAGAATCTACGATGCGAGTCAAACCAAGAACTCTTGCCCCCGTACTTTAGCGTAAACGCCTTTGGGTGTTCAATGCAGTGGGGACATACCAATTTACCGTGAGTCCCCCAACCAAACAACATACCATAAGCAGGAAAGTCGTTAATTGTCCACATCAATGCAGCTCTCATCATAAAATTCTTCTTCCGTGCTGCATCATATGTCAAAACACCCCCCCCCCCCCCCCCACAATCTCTTAAGATCATCAATCAAAGGTTCCAAAAAGATATCAATGTTAGTTTTGGGATTGGATGGACCATGTATCAGACAAGTCAAAAACATATACGGTTTAGTCATGCACATCTCAGGAGGAAGATTGTAAGGGGTAACAATGACTGGCCAACAAGAGTAGGGTGACGCCGATGCTTGGATATATGCAGTAAATCCATCAGAGCACAAGCCAAGCCGAACATTCCGTGGGTCTGAGGCAAAATCTGAATGCACTTGATCAAAGTGCTTCCACGCTTCACCGTCAGATGGGTGGTGTAAAATGTCCTAGGTACGCCTATTGTCATAATGCCAAGTCATCTTCTGCGCAATTTTGGTCGATGCAAACATTCTTTGAAACCTTGGAAATATAGGCAAATAGAACATCGACTTTACAGGGAAAGGTTTATAATTACGTTTTGCCCCTTTACGATCATGATACCTTGGGTTTCCACAGAATTTGCATTCAAGTAGCTCACCATCGTTTTTACCAAATTCGTTGTTGTAAAACAACATGTGCCCTTTCTCACAACAATCAATCTTCTTAAATTCCAATCCCAGCTTCGTGTTGACTCCCAATCATATGATGTAAGTTAGGCATTTTTAGGACCAATTGTGCAGGTTTTCCATTGTATCACAGTCATTATCTGGGATTTAGTCTAGTTTTAGATAATTATAGTAGGAAGTTCATTTGTAAGTAATTCCTTCACTCTTGGAGCTAACTTGGTCATTGAAGACCTCTATTTGGTTGTGGCATCTTTCGGCGAACCAGACACTTGCCCGGAAATGCAGCAAAATGGAGGAATTAAATTTCTGGTGTTTTTCGCGTCGCGATCAGGATGGTTCGCGACGCGATCCAGAGGAATTTTGCAAGCCAGAACTTTTTGTTATTTTTCGCGTCGCGACCAGGAGGGTTCGCGACGCGACCTGGAGCAGTTTTGCGAGACCTGAAGCTTCTGTCATTTGTCGCGACGCGACGGACACGGGCCGCGTCGCGATGGTGCGTGAAAATTAGGGTTTTTAAAGCAGTTTCAGCAAATTTTGAAGGGACTTCATCTTGGGAACGGAACCACACTTTGGAGCAGCAGCTGGGGGCGTTTTAGGGAGCTTCTAATCACTTGGGAACAAGGTTTTGAAGACTTCTCATGGATTCCTCTATGTGTAACTTCTCCTTATTTTTATCTTCTTTTTCCTTGATGTTGTCCATGTAGTTTGTTTTGATTAGGGAGAGATGACTTTCCCCAAACCTATCTATTGATTACTTTGTTATGGTTGATTCAGTTGTTTGGTTAATTTATCATAAGTCTATGCCTCTTTGTGTAATGCTTTACTTCTACATATGCTAGTTGTAATGAATTAGGGATTGTTATCACATAGGGATATGGGTTACATTCTTGATATGGGGTAGTAGATCACATACTTGTTATCACCATAGGAATATGGGATTGGATGTGTTAATTCTCTATTTCTTGCGTTTATTGCTTTACCTGTTGGCATGAATCACCTAAGGGATTAGGGTTTCTCAATTAGGTAAAAGGGGTTTTGAGGCAAGGGATTGTCCTTAACCTAATTTAGTGAATTGAATCTGGTAATTTAAACAAACAATTTGAGATTAGCTGAAGGATCATAGGATAGGTGAGGGGAGAAGATTCGACCCCTAATCGCTTTTATTTTATTGTTTACAAACGTTTGCTTTATTTTACCGTTACTTCACTTTTCGTCCAACTGTTACGTCTAAGGATTAATTTACTTGCCTATTGATAATAAATCACAATCCCTGTGGAATCGACCGGTTACTTATCGTTTAAATTATTACTTGCAACGAATTTGGTACACTTGCCAAAGTCATAACAAGTTTTTGGCGCCGTTGCCGGGGATTGTTAATTTCGTTGTCAATAAGGCAATTGAGTAAATTCTTAGTTGTTTTATTTTGTTTTATTTTATTTTAGTATTTATTTTTTGTTTTATTTATTTAGATACTTAGTTAGTGTGTTGGACTTGTTAACGGTTTGTTGAAGTGTTTCAGTGAACTGTGTAGCAGGGGCAAAGTTCGAAAGAATTGCTGTTTGTCCCGGAAAAAAAAAATTCATGGAATCCACTTCTCGGTTGGAAGATGCTTTGGCCCAGTTTAGGCAAATGACTGAGACTATCTTCCAGCCTAAAGAGCAAGCTTCTCGGTTGGAAGATGCTTTGTCCGAGTTTATGCATATGTCCAAGATTCTCTTCCAGCCCCAAGAACAAGAAATGATAAACATGGGGAAGCCACATGAGCCGCAAATTGACCAACCTCAGCACATAGAGTCCACGCCACCCTCACTTAGCGGTAATTTTTGTGAAGAACCCCACTTGAATGGAAAATGTGTGACACGCACCTTTTGCGATTCTTGTGGGGAGTATCTTGTGGAGTGCAACTGTGAGGATGAGTGGGTAACTATATCAGAAAATTACCCATGGTTATGCACTACCAATGAGGAACAAGAAGAACAAGTCCCAACAAAAGAAGAATCTGGGGAGGATAAGGAAGATGAGGAAGAAGAAAAGATTGAAATGGAGGAGCATGTAGTTTGGAGGGAAGATCAAAGCTCCCAATGTGGGGAAGGGGTGAAAACCCAACAAGAAAAAACCCAACAAATCATGGTTCCTATTATTCTTCCAAGTAGCAAGGAGGATAGAAGTGAGGAGATTGACATATACTTAGACTCCTTCTATGCCTTATTCATCACCCTTCACCTTAAAAGGGTATGGAAGCATCTACAACTATGTTTCAAATTCATGATGTTCCTGCCCCTGAGCCTTTCAAACCACACCTAATTAATGTTTATCCTCTGCTAGCCCCTCTGAGCCTATTGTTAAAACTGGTATGCTGTTTCTCTGAAAATCATAGCCTAATAATTCTTAACTTGGAGTTAGGTAACAAAAGCTGTGAGAGTGGGAAAATTTTAAGTTTGGGGTTGCTCGTGGAATAGCAACAATATAAGTTTGGGGTGGTATACAAGAGAAGGAACAAGAAAAGAAAGAAAAAAAAATAAATATGTATATATGCATATATATATATATATATATATATATATATACATATAAAAAAAAGGAAAAAAAAAAATAAATAAATTCCTTCTCTTGTTTTGTTGAATGCTTTGGGAAAATGGGTGAGTATTGCGTGAAAGTGACAAAAAGAGAGGTAGGCCTAACTCCAAGTACAACCTACTTATCCAAATGTATCCACCCTTACCTAAGCCCCGCTATAACCCTTAAAGTCCTCAAAATGTGTGTATGCATTTCATTTGTATAGAATGATATAGAACTCTCTCAAGCCTATGAAACGATGGTGCAGGTACTGTGAATTGAGTGAATACCCGAAACACCTCAAGAGTGAAACACTGGTGAGATGTGCGTACAGAGAAAACTTGAGAATGCTGCTTGCTTATGATTCGGTATTTCCAATTCATTTGTCCTGCCACTGTATTAGATTGATGATGATAGTTGATGTGCTGATGTGTTAAGGTTGATGTATTATATGTAACAGCTAAATAGAAAAACAGCCACATTCTGAATTGATTGTTTGCTTGAGGACAAGCAAAAGTTTAAGTTTGGGGTTGTGTTGACTCCCAATCATATGATGTAAGTTAGGCATTTTTAGGACCAATTGTGCAGGTTTTCCATTGTATCACAGTCATTATCTGGGATTTAGTCTAGTTTTAGATAATTGTAGTAGGAAGTTCATTTGTAAGTAATTCCTTCACTCTTGGAGCTAACTTGGTCATTGAAGACCTCTATTTGGTTGTGGCATCTTTCGGCGAACCAGACACTTGCCCGGAAATGCAGCAAAATGGAGGAATTAACTTTCTGTTGTTTTTCGCGTCGCGACCAGGAGGGTTCGCGACGCGATCCAGAGGAATTTTGCAAGCCAGAACTTTCTGTTATTTTTCGCGTCGCGACCTGGAGCAGTTTTGCGAGATCTGAAGCTTCTGTCATTTGTCGCGACGCGACGGACACGGGCCGTGTCGCGATGGTGCGTGAAAATTAGGGTTTTTAAAGCAG
Source organism: Astragalus membranaceus (assembly GCA_039519185.1). Classification (NCBI taxonomy): domain Eukaryota; kingdom Viridiplantae; phylum Streptophyta; class Magnoliopsida; order Fabales; family Fabaceae; genus Astragalus; species Astragalus membranaceus. The sequence continues at coordinate 19,626,793 of CM076850.1, read as the reverse complement.
TTTCAGCAAATTTTGAAGGGACTTCGTCTTGGGAACGGAACCACACTTTGGAGCAGCAGCTGGGGGCGTTTTTGGGAGCTTCTAATCACTTGGGAACAAGGTTTTGAAGGCTTCTCATGGATTCCTCTATGTGTAACTTCTCCTTATTTTTATCTTCTTTTTCCTTGATGTTGTCCATGTAGTTTGTTTTGATTAGGGAGAGATGACTTTCCCCAAACCTATCTATTGATTACTTTGTTATGGTTGATTCAGTTGTTTGGTTAATTTATCATAAGTCTATGCCTCTTTGTGTAATGCTTTACTTCTACATATGCTAGTTGTAATGAATTAGGGATTGTTATCACATAGGGATATGGGTTACATTCTTGATATGGGGTAGTAGATCACATACTTGTGATCACCATAGGAATATGGGATTGGATGTGTTAATTCTCTATTTCTTGCGTTTATTGCTTTACCTGTTGGCATGAATCACCTAAGGGATTAAGGTTTCTCAATTAGGTAAAAGGGGTTTTGAGGCAAGGGATTGTCCTTAACCTAATTTAGTGAATTGAATCTGGTAATTTAAACAAACAATTTGAGATTAGCTGAAGGATCATAGGATAGGTGAGGGGAGAAGATTCGACCCCTAATCGCTTTTATTTTATTGTTTACAAACGTTTGCTTTATTTTACCGTTACTTCACTTTTCGTCCAACTGTTACGTCTAAGGATTAATTTACTTGCCTATTGATAATAAATCACAATCCCTGTGGAATCGACCGGTTACTTACCGTTTAAATTATTACTTGCAACGAATTTGGTACACTTGCCAAAGTCCTAACACTTCGAAACTAACATCTTTGCTTCATAATAACTTTTTGGCAAATTATCCTTATTGGGTGTCGCTTCAAACATCATTTGAGTCACATAGTCTAAACCCACCTCAGAAATATTACTCATGGACTTGAGAGCTAAAAGTTTCACACACATAGATAATATTGACTGTGGCGAGCCTTCAAACAACAGTTTGTTTGAATCTCTTAACAAATTATAAATTTTTTGTGCTTCTTCATTTGGAAGTTCATCATGATCGTCATATTGAGGCTCATCAAATGGCACATTCACCCTGAGACCATCACAAATCATGTTTTCTATCGACTCAAAAATTTCATTACGTGGAACATCAACACTAGAACTGCTTGAAGCCCCTAGCTCAAAATTTTGACGTCGTTGTTCTCCATGGTCTACCCAAATCCAATAATTAGGCCTAAACCCCCAATGATACAAGTGCTCCCTGATTTCATTATCTGTCCTAATAGGCACACCGTCGCAATTTAAGCATGAACATCTAACCCCATTTTCCCGTTTAGCCAATTCATGTCGCCACGCTACCACAAGAAACTGTTCAACCCCAATTACAAAATATTCCTTCAAACCCGCTCTTCTCGGATATAACCGATCATACACCCAATCACGGTTAAATTCATACAAATTCTTCTACACGCATTTAAGAAAACGTGTTAGATTCCCTTAACATTCCCAATAATCTATCAAGTTAGTGGCATCGATATGATCTCAGTGGAGATGATTTCGAGCCGAATATGGGGTTAAGGACAGATCAGACAAAACCCTTTTCCATATAAGTAGTGAAGGAAGTTATTTCTAACACCCAACCTTAAAATTGTTAGTATCGTCTCGCAATTATCTCAATGGAGATGATTTCGAGCAAAATATGCAGGTGAGGGACATCACCTCACCCTATTCCATCAACAACACAGGGTCATCTAACCTAGGGTTCATCAAAACAACGATTAAACACTTTTCAAATAACAACTCTAAAATGATACACTTTTAAATAACATCTCTAATTAAGTCTTGCTCTAACAACATACACTTTTCAATTTCAACAATTTAACACAATTTAACACAATTAACTTACATTTCACAACGACACTAATCCTAACACTCAATTATAACTCACATTTCACAACAACACTCAACTCTAACACAACAACAACAACAACAACAACAACAACAACAACAACAAATTTATTTTAAAAACTAACTGTTATGAGATTGAGGTCTGGTGACTGTTGACTCTCAATCATAGGATGTAAGTTAGGCATTTTTAGGACCAATTGTGCAGGTTTTTCATTGTATCACAGTCATTATCTGGGATTTAGTCTAGTTTTAGATAATTGTAGTAGGAAGTTCATTTGTAAGTAATTCCTTCACTTCTGGAGCTAAATTGGACATTGAAGACCTCTAATTGGTTGTGGCATCATTCGGCGAACCAGACACTTGCCCGGAAATGCAGCAAAATGGAGGGATTTGATTTCTGTTCAATATCGCGTCGCGACCAGGAGGGTTCGCGACGCGATCTGGAGGAATTTTGCAAGTCAGAACTTTCTGTTGTTTTTCGCGTCGCGACCAGGAGGGTTCGCGACGCGACTTGGAGCAGTTTTGCGAGGCCTGAAGCTTCTGTCTTTTGTCGCGACGCGACGGACACGGGCCGCGTCGCGATGGTGTGTGAAAATTAGGGTTTTTAAAGCAGCTTCAGCAATTTTTGAATGGAGTTCGTTTTGGGATTTGGAGCCACACTTTGGAGCAGCTGGAGGGTGCGATTTTGGGGCCTTCTCACCACTTGGGAGCAAGGGATTGAAGGTTCTAATGTCTTCCTTAATGCGTTACCCTCTGGCATGACTCACCTAAGGAATTAGGGTAACTCTTAGGGTAATAGGGGTCTTGAGGCAAGGAATTGCCCTTGACCTTAATTCGTGAATTGAATCTAGAAATTGAATAATTAACTTGAATTGGCTAAGGTTCATGTGATAGGCGAGGTGAGAGGATTCGATCCCTAGTCGTCTTTCTCGTATTCTTAAATCACGCTTGTGTACTGTTACTATTACTCAATTTACCAAACCTCTACAATCTTAGAATTTACAATTTTGCTATTGTTGTCAACGCGCAATCCCTGTGGAATTGACACAGTTTATGCAGATGACTAAAAATACCTTCCAAGCTCAAGAGCAGGTAATGAAAAACATGGAGAAAAACCATGAAGCATCAATGAAAAATTTGGAGGTACAGATTGGTCAATTATCGAAGCAACTTGCGGAGACATCCAAAAGCGGTTTCCCTGCCAACACTGTGGACAACCCGGGGAAGGAGAATTGCAATGCCATCTCTCTGAGAAGTGGTAAGGAGTTGGAACCGTCTGAAGTAACCAAGCCCCGGGAAAAGAGAGCAAATGAAGAGAGTGAGGGAGCGGGGAAAGACAACCCTCAAGTGGAACCCCAAGAAACCCCATCGTACATGAAACTGCCCTATCCTCAGGTAAGCAAGAAAGATCAGAAGGATGAGCAGTTCTCCAAGTTCATGGAGGTGTTCAGAAGCCTCCAGATTAATATACCTTTTGCTGACGCCCTGGAAAAAATGCCGGTCTATGCGAAGTTCATGAAACAGCTATTGACCAAAAAGAAAAAGTTAAGGCAGAATGAAACGGTGGCGTTAACAGAGGAGTGCAGTGCTATCATTCAAAACAAAATTCCCCCTAAGCTGAAGGATCCAGGAAGCTTCACCATTCCCTGTGCAATTGGTGATGTGAATATAGATAAGGCCCTCTGTGACTTGGGGGCAAGCATAAACCTAATGCCCTTGGGAATGTGGAAAAAGCTTGGGGGAGGTGAAGTCAAATCGACTCACATGACCTTGCAACTGGCTGATAGGTCAATAAGGTATCCGTATGGTATTGTGGAGGATGTTCTGGTAAAGGTGGGAAAATTCCTCTTCCCGGTAGATTTTGTGATTCTGCAGTTGGATGGTGATACTGAGGTCAAGAGTTCAATGGATGGGGAAAATGACATCCCCTTCATCTTGGGAAGACCTTTCCTAGCCACCAGTAGAGCTGTCATAGATGTGGCAGATGGGACTGTGAAGCTGAGAGTGCAAGATGAAGAGGTGACCCTAAAAGTGATCAAGGCAGCAAGAAGGGATGAGAAAAAGGAAGGGTGCTATAGTGTTGAGGAACCCCATTTAAAAGCCAAAAATAGAAGGCACACTCACTCGCCGCCAAATAAGTCATCCAGCGAGTGGGTAGATCTAAAAGAAGTGGTGGGTGAGCCTAGCTGGAAATTCAATGGAGAAATATTGGAAGGAGCTGTGAATGGGGCACTTGAAGAGCAAAAGGCTCCACCGGGGCCAATGTGAGATATCTTCTAAACCGTCAAGCTAGTGACGTTAAAGAAGCGCTGAGTGGGAGGCAACCCACTGAGGTACCAAATCTTTAATTCAATTTCAATTCAAGTCTTTAATTTACTTTATTTTGCTGTTAGCCTTAGGCATGAGAAGAAAATTTTTGTGTTCGGTCAAGTTCATGTCGCGAAGGGGAAGTAATTTCAAAGAAAAAATGTTCTGGTCTATTTCGCGTCGCGAACCTGTGCTGTCGCGTCGCGATGGGTTGAAAATTTGTCAAGAAAAATGTTTCTGCCATTTCTCGCGTCGCGAGAGAGGCGTGTCGCGTCGCGATGCTTTAAAATTTTGGAAACTGTAACGGTTATGTGTAATCTCGCGACGCGAGACACACGGGCCGCGTCGCGATTGGAGCAGTCCGAACACAAATACAAATTTAGTGTAAAACTGAGCAGTCCAAACACAAATACAAATTTTTTTTCAAATTCTCTATTTTCCCTCTTTAGTGCACACTACGAATTCCCCTCCCCATTACGGTTTTTGATCACATTTGATTGTGAATTCTTGCTACCTTGCGCGATTTCCTCACCATCAACATCTCCAGGTATCAATCTTAACCTTATTCTTTAATTAGAGTATAATATTTTGAGTGTTTTTGATGGTTGTTGGGGTGATTTTTGGGTAGGAAGTGTGAGGATTCGAAGTCAAATTAGAAGAGTAGGATTGTTCCCTATGATATGGTGTTGCATGATTGCTGCTTATTGCTAATGTTGGGGAGAGAATGATTGAATTGGGGGTAGAAATTCAGTTGATTTCGGGCATACACAAGGTGTTCGATAAAATGCTTGAATGAAATTTTTGTGTAGCCAAGCTGTTTGTGAAAATGTCAAAGTGAATTCTGTTTTGGTTGCTAGCCGGTGCTTTAATTTTGTCAACGATCATTGAACCTTAGGGTAGTTGATTAGTGCTGAGAAGATGTTATTGTCTGTTTTTGTTGGATTCTCTGCTGTGAGTGGGGCCCACACCAGGGACCCACCGAGAACTAACGATTGGTGCTGGATTCTTTTTTTTATTTTTTTTACAGGACATTACAGGTAAGCAGAAATGATGAGGAAAAGCAAAGCAGGCACCTCCAAGAAAAGGCGAGGGGAACCCGCAGTTGAGGTTGACAGATTCAGGTCCCCCGTACACGAGGAGAGGTACCACCAAGTGGTCAAGGGGAAAAAGATAACTCCAGAAAGGGCTTTCAACCTCAGCACGGGAGAATTCCCCATCATTACCTCCACTCTCCGGGAATTGGGTTGGCTCTCGCACAACTCAATGATCAAACAAGCGAACCAAAGCCTGGTGAGAGAGTTTTATGCAAATGCTTATGGGGAGGAAGACAATAGAGTTTCAGTGGTGAGGGGAAGAGAGGTGTCCTACTCTCCTGATACCATCAACAGTCTCCTCGGGCTTCCTACTACTGCTGGTTGTGCCATGATGGATGCCTGGGACAGCAGGGGGAGCACGATTATGAGGGTTTGCTGGGGGAGTTGTGTCGTCAAGGAGCGACATGGGACAAACATCTTATCGGTCCGATTGGACAAGACTTTCCCCGCCGCTTTTGCAACATGGCTCTGAAGGCAATTCCTAAGGCCTGGAACAATTTCTTTAATCAGACTATCATTTCATGCTCCAACTCCACTGATGTCAAGACAAAGGTAGCCATGGGACTACAAGCTATCATGAGAGGCCAGAGGGTCAATCTGGGGAGAGCCATTTCAGCGAGCATTGCAGAGATTGCCAGTTGTCCCAGGGCTCGATTGGGGCACTCTTCTATCATCCATGCTTTATGTAGACAGCAGGGCTGCCCGGAGTACCCAGATGATCTTCTAATTGACCCCAGGGAGGGTATCACAGCAACATAGATCTTGAAGCAGCCCGAGGGGCCCATGGATGGAGCAGCTCCACAGCAGCCAGCACCTCCAGCACCGCAGCAGCCAGCAGGCCCATCTTACCGGGAGCAGTTTCAGACCGACTCTTCTTTTCAGTATGACCTCCTCATGGCCAGCTGGTGCGGGTCGTCTTTGTCATTGCAGCAGCAGGGCATAGATACTTCACATCTGGCATCATACAGAGTCCACCGTGCTGCTGAGGAGTATATGGCAGAGAACAGAGCAGCCGCCGCTTCATCTTCATCAGTAGCCCATGCAGAGCAGCAGCAGGTCCCCCAGGATCCACTTCTTTCAGGGGATGAGTATTTGGAGGAGCACATTTCATTTCCTTGAGCAGGAGGCTCAATTTATTTTACTGTTTTATTCAGACATTTTTATTCGCACTTTTGGTTGTATTTTGCCCTATTTTGGCTTTATTGCGCACTTTGGTCTGTACTTATTATTATAACTTACTCTGTGATATTGGGACACCACTGCCCTATATTTTGTTTTTGTTTTGTTTAAGCAGCGTCAATGGTGATGATGTGTGGCATTTGGGGTCGCATGTTTGCATTTTTCCTTTTGACACTCGCAATTCAAGTTTTATCATCAAGTAATAGCAGGGGTCATGACAAACGTTGCGGAAGTTCCTTATCATTTGTGAGCAGCATCTCTCAAGTTCCATCGCTATGATCCCAACTGTGAGGTTTGAGCCTTAACACGTTCTTATATATATTGTGTGTATTCCTTGCCTGCATTAGTCTGCAGAACTTGACATTGTGCTTAATTGTTTTTTGCATTTGATTTTCATACACACTGAGGCATTTCTTTTGGCACCCCTGAGCCTTTCAAACCACACCAAATTAATGTTTATCCTCTGCTAGCCCCTCTGAGCCTATTGTTAAAAATTGTATGCTGTTTCTCTGACAATCATAGTCTAGTTAATTCTTAACTTGGAGTTAGGTAACAAAAGCTGTGAGAGTGGGGAAATTTTTAAGTTTGGGGTTGCTCGTGGAATAGCAACAATATAAGTTTGGGGTGGTACACAAGAGAAGGAACAAGAAAAGATAGAAAGAAAAAAAAAATATATATATATATATATATATATATATACATATCAAAAAAAAAAGAGAAAAATAAATAAATAAAATCCTTCTCTTGTTTTGTTAAATGCTTGGAAAAATTGGTGAGTATTGCGTGAAATTGACAAAAAGAGAGGTAGGCCTAACTCCAAGTGCAACCTACTTATCCAAATGTATCCACCTTTACCTAAGCCCCGCTATAACCTTTAAAGTCCTCAAAATGTGTGTATGCAATTCATTTGTCTAGAATGATATAGAACTCTGTCAAGCCTATGAAACGATGATGCGGGTACTGTGAATTGAGTGAATACCCGAAACACCTCAAGAGTGAAACACTGGTGAGATGTGCGTACAGAGAAAACTTGAGAATGCTGCCTGCTTATGATTCGGTATTTCCAATTCAGTTGTCCTGCCACTGTATTAGATTTATGATGATAGTTGATGTGCTGATGTGTTTAAGGTTGATGTATTATGTGTAACAGCTAAATAGAAAAACAGCCACAGTCTGAATTGATTGTTTGCTTGAGGACAAGCAAAAGTTTAAGTTTGGGGTTGTGTTGACTCTCAATCATAGGATGTAAGTTAGGCATTTTTAGGACCAATTGTGCAGGTTTTTCATTGTATCACAATCATTATCTGGGATTTAGTCTAGTTTTAGATAATTGTAGTAGGAAGTTCATTTGTAAGTAATTCCTTCACTTCTGGAGCTAAATTGGACATTGAAGACCTCTAATTGGTTGTGGCATCATTCGGCGAACCAGACACTTGCCCGGAAATGCAGCAAAATGGAGGGATTTGATTTCTGTTCAATATCGCGTCGCGACCAGGAGGGTTCGCGACGCGATCTGGAGGAATTTTGCAAGTCAAAACTTTCTGTTGTTTTTCGCGTCGCGACCAGGAGGGTTCGCGACGCGACCTGGAGCAGTTTTGCGAGGCCTGAAGCTTCTGTCTTTTGTCGCGACGCGACGGACACGGGCCGCGTCGCGATGGTGCGTGAAAATTAGGGTTTTTAAAGCAGTTTCAGCAATTTTTGAAGGGAGTTCATTTTGGGATTTGGAGCCACACTTTGGAGCAGCTGGAGGGTGCGATTTCGGGGCCTTCTCACCACTTGGGAACAAGGGATTGAAGGTTCTAATGTCTTCCTTTATGTTTGTTTTCTATTTTATGTTGGTTTCCACTCTTAGGATGGATTGTAACTAATTTGCTAAGATTAGGGAGAGATGAATCTCCCAACCCTATCATGTAAACCATTGCTCTAGTCAATTCAGTTGTTATTCGATTTGCTTTGTCTAATTACCTATGTTCTTAATGCTTTTCAATTACATATGATAATTGTGATGATCCAGGCTAGTGATTGCGTAGGAATATGAATTAGTAGCTGGAAATTGGGTAATTAGGTCACATGCTAGTAATCATCAAAGGAATATGTGGTAGCTTATGTGAACTCATTAAAATTCTTAATCTTAATGCGTTACCCTCTGGCATGACTCACCTAAGGAATTAGGGTAACTCTTAGGATAATAGGGGTCTTGAGGCAAGGAATTGCCCTTGACCTTAATTCGTGAATTGAATCTAGAAATTGAATAATTAACTTGAATTGGCTAAGGTTCATGTGATCGGCGAGGTGAGAGGATTTGATCCCTAGTCGTCTTTCTCGTATTCTTAAATCACGCTTGTGTACTGTTACTATTACTCAATTTAGCAAACCTCTACAATCTTAAAATTTACACTTGCCAAAGTCCTAACAGTGACGGTCACACTCCTGTGCGGTGGTTCGGTGACGGTGTGTAACACCCCTTTTCTACCCGATAATTATTTAATAAAATCAGAGTTACAAAAAAATTATTTCATACTTCGAAAAGAGATGTCACACATTCATCAATAACCAAAAAGTCACATACAGTATATAACGCTTTATCAAAAAGGGACTAAGCCCATAACACCAGTTTAGTTAACCACATCGCCAAAAATACATCACCACGCAGCGGAATAGAAATAAGTTTTCAAAACATAAAGTCATAACGTCCTGAATGGACTCCAAACAAATAAAATGCAACAGTCAAAGTCTAACGTTTATCCCCCCTTGAGTGCTACATATCAAAGCAAAGGACACCGACTCGGACTAGCGAAGGTAGCTAAGCCTTCACTCGGGATCACCTGCACGTTACCGCATAGGGGTAACATTCAAACAGAAGGGGTGAGATATCTTCAATATAATAGCGTAAATGATAGGAAATATGCTAGAATATGACAACTATATCTACCACTCCACTACACACGTCGAATTATAAACACACGTCAAATTATAAACACCATCATCAGTCACCAAATGTCATGGTAATGCATGAATGCAACCCACACCAACGGGCATATGCATGTGGTACCAAATCACCAAAATTGTTGCCTGTACATAGAGGCGTCACCAAGATTGAGAGCTTTCACACCCGGCTCACCAATTCACAAAAATTGAGCTTTCACACCCGGCTCACTAGTTTTAGAAAAATTGAGCTTTCACACCCAGCTCCAAGACCAAAGGTCTTCACCAAAATAAATGCGTATGCTGTATGCGACACCATGAATGCACACAGACAATCACCAAAAATTAGTCACAATGTGACACACCAAAAATCAATCACCGAATCTCACCAAAATTGGGCTTTCACACCTAGCCCAATGACACTGAAACGCCGAACCACCCGAAACAACGAAACACCCATATTTGGAGCCTTTACACCTAGCCCCGACAACACCAAGGTTTGAGCCTTCACACCCAGCTCAAACAACAATAATACTTGAGCCTTCACACCTAGCTCAAACCGCACCAAGACACCAAGAGGACCACAATTTCTGAAACATTTGAGACGCGATGATTTTTCCCAACACCGGAGACAACGGCAATTTTCCTAAATATTTGGGACAACGACAATTTTTCCAAAATATTTGAGACATGACAATTTTCTTTTGGGTAAAATATGTTTTTAGTCCCTACAAAATCGGCTCCTTCTAAGTTTAGTCCCTACATTAACGAAATAGGCGTTTTGGTCCTCATCTTATTTTTTCGTTTTCAATTTTAGTCCCTCATGACTTTTAATAGCGCTTCAAAACTTTTAATAGCGCTTACAAAAGGTCAAAAAAGCGCTATTAAAAGTTTTGAAGCGCTATTAAAAGTCATGAGGGACTAAAATTGAAAACGGGAAAATAAGATGAGGACCAAAACGCCTATTTCGTTAATGTAGGGACTAAACTTAGAAGGAGCCGATTTTGTAGGGACTAAAAACATATTTAACCCTTTTCTTTTTCAAAACAGCAACATTTAACGTCTAAGCCAACGGCTAACAATTTCCAGAAAATTAGATTACTTTGCCTCAAATTAGAATATTCAGCTAGGCCTCTGAATAAGCTTTCCAAAACATTTTGAAACGTCTCAATCGGACTCCCGAGTCAAAAGATATGTCGAAAACAAACAGGGGAAAAACTGAAAGACATCCTGAAAATGGCGCCCAGGAGCAGGGCGCCTAGCAGGCAACACGCAGAAACTGGCACACGGCGCCCATGGCGCCCATAGGCAACACCGCACAGTAGTTGGCGCCCAGGGAGACCCCCAGCAGGCAACACTAAAGGATATGGCGCCCTTGGCGCCCAGACAGCAGGGAACACAACAGAACGCAACTTGGCACAGGAATTGGCGTCCTTGGCGCCCAGACAGCAACAGCACAAAACACAACACAAACAGGAACATGCCCAGACACGGCGCCCAGGCACAGGGCGCCTAAAACAGCAACACGGCAGAAAACGCAACACACCCAGGATGTGGCGCCCAGGCACAGGGCGCCGTTTCCTGCAACACAAACACAAGAACGCAACACAACTAGACATGGCACACGGCGCCCACACACAGGGCGCCAGAAACAGCAACACTTGCGCCCAGCAATGGCGCCCAGCGCCAGGGCCCCAAAAACAGCAACTAGGACAATGGCGCCCATGGCGCCCTAGGGTCAATATTTTCGTTTTTTTCACCAATTCAAATCACCAATTCTCAACCACCAATGCCAACTATCATGAATTGCCAATCAAAACATCATTCAACAATTTATCGAACACTTAGCAAGCAATTCGTGATAACAACAATGAACACCAATTTTTCTAGAGTTACAACAAATCACCAACAAGCCAATGTTTCAATTAACATAATCATGATATAACTATCATCAAATCAACATCAAAAACCAAACACTAGGCATCATAGGACCTATTCCCACATAACTCCATCATAAAACCCTATTATAAGGAAGAACCCCACCCTTACCTTATAGTAGGAGAGCACTAATTGTAACACCCCAAATTTAATTAGCTATCTAATTGAATTATTTATTTTAATTAATTGGGAATTATGTGGTGGTAGAAAATAAAATAAATATATGCGAGGTAATTGGACCTATTTATAAGGTGAGGACTAGTATTAATTTAACTTATTTTATTTTAATTAGGAGGTGTTGTCACGAATTAGGTGGTGTGCATGGGGGCCCATGATCCACAAGTGAGCCCATGACCCATTAACTAGTCATAGGAGTCGACTCACTTAGGGGTCTTGGGGGTTAATTTCATTTCACTTATTCCACCCAAAAGAAAGAAAAGAAACGTATAGGGAGAGAGTGAGAAGAGGAAAGTCGCGACATTGCAAGAGGAAAAGGAGAGAAATTTCGTGGAGCACTGAAGGAGGAGGGAGAGCTTGTTGGTGTCTTGCAATTCCTTGGAGCTTGTCTAGTAATTTCGACTTCTAAGAGGTTAGGGGGCTCTTCTTTTCGTTTTTAATAGTGTATGTGATGAGTATTGTGTAGGGTTAGGTTTTAGAGTGATTATATTGAATGAATTGTGTATTATAATGTTGTTGTTATGCTGAAATTGAATTGTGCAAGAATGTGCTTAATTGGTGTTGAAATGGCTATGTTGCGCAATATGCATGCTAGGGGTTTGATATTATGACCGAATGAATTTTTGGTGGTAAATGTGTTGGTTAGTGTTTGTATTGATAGATGGTATTGGTGATTTAATTTGGTGAATTTTGGTTGAGAGGAACTCAAAAATTTATGGAGCCTTAGGCGCCCTAGGTGTGTGTGTGTTGCTGGAAATTCAGCCACTGTGTTGCCACTGTGTTGCTGTTTCTGTTGCCACTGTGTTGCTGTTTCTGTGTCACTGTGCTGCCAGTTTTGGCGCTAGGCGCCTTGTGCCACGGGCGCCAAGGGTCCCCATTTTCTGTTGCTTATTTTGCGAAAATTGATACTGGGTTTTCATGTCCAAGTTAAATGGCTCGTGCAAAACAATTTTTGGAGTCATGGGAGTTGTGGTCTGTCCTGGCCTTAGGCGCCTAGTGCATGGGCGCCAAAAATTCGTGTCACTTTTTGCCAAACTTTTTGTTGGGTTCTCATATTATGAGTATTTGGCTCGTGCAAAATCAATTTCGAAGTAAAATGAGTTTCCATGCGTGTTTTGCCAAGGCGCCCTATGCATGGGAGCCGTGTTCCTGCGCCAGTTTCCTGCGCCTGTGTCTGGGCGCTAGGCGCCCTCCGCCAGTTTTTGCTAGGCGCTCTGCGCCAGCTTTCCTGCGCCTGTGTCTGGGTGCTAGGCGCCCTGCGCCAGTTTTTGCTAGGCGCTCTGCGCCAGTTTTCCCTGCGCCAGTGCCTGGGCGCTAGGCGCCCTGCGCCAGTTTTTGCTGGGCGCCAAAATCAGGATGTTGCCTAAATTTTTCCAAATTTGTTTTTAATGTAACTTTTGACTCGGTTATCCAAATTTAACGGTTCAAAGTGCGTTTCGAAGCTAATTTCGGTGTCTATCCAAATATTCTGGTTTTATGTAAAAATGGGTTATTTTACTTGTGGTTCTGGACTGAAGTTGTTCAAGGTGTCTAATTTCAATTTTTATTCACTTTCCCTATGTCGCGTCAAATCCTAAATTGGCCTAATCGAAATTGGTGTTGGTGTGAGTGGTGGGTTGAGTTGGTGGGTGTATTATGGTGTGATTGGTGAGCAGAGGCTTCGGCCTAATTTTAATTGGTGAGCAGAGGCTTCGGCCTAATTTTAATTGGTGAGCTGATTAATACAATGGTGAGAATATAAATAAAATGGTGAGTTGAATTAAATGGTGAATTGATTGAATTGTGGTGTGTTGTGATGCATTTCCATAGCAGCTCATGAAACATGTGCATTATTGGTGAGCAGAGGCTTCGGCCTAGTTTTATTTGGTGAGCAGAGGCTACGGCCTATTTGTATTTGGTGACGGATCCGACATGCATGTGCCCGTGGAGTTTGGGTTGCATTTCATTGCATAACCATACCTTTTGTATTGTTGATTGGTGATTGTAATTGTGATGTGGTTATTGCCTTTATTGTGAATCGGTTTGTCTGGTTCCCTTTTCCTATGCAGTGCTTAATTCCATATGTTATTAATTATGAAAAGAGACTCACCCTACTGCTTTTATGTTGCTTCTTATGTCGGCAACGTGCAGGTAATAACTAGTGAAGGTTACCTTATACCTTCGTTTGGTAGGAAGTGTCATGCTCTGATACGTAGCACCGGGGGGCGTCTTATGCTTTAATGTTATTGTCTTTATACTGTTAGACCAGTTTTGGTGATGTATTGTTTTTGTTTTTCGAACTTAATTATTATTCCGCCGCTGGTAGTGACTGTGTTTAGTGGATGTAAACTAAACGGTTTTCCTTGTTATGGTGCTATGTATCTTGTGATTTTAATTGAACTATGGAAGTTGAAGTTTTGATTTTTATGGAGTAAGTGTAGCACTCGCTTAAATTTTTTTCGAAAAAAAAAAAAAAAGAAACTCTGATTTTATTAAAAAGTAAGGTTATTAGAAAAGGGGTGTTACATAAGTGGTATCAGAGCAATGGTTGGTCCGTCCGGCCAAGTCGTCGAGTCGTTGTGTCGGTGTACGACCAACTGTTGTCTTTTAAGTGCTGACCAATGTTTGTGTTGCAGGTAAACCAAGAGTTGCTAATGGTAAGTGAACTAGTGGGGGAGATACCCCTGCTGGTACTGTAGGTTGTATTGCATTTCTGTGTGTGAACTTGTGTCCCTGTTGTTGGTTGCTATTCTTTAACCTTCTTGTGGAATGAATTCTGACTTCGTTTGTGTGGTCTTCAATAACTTACCTTGTTGGTTGGTATTTACATGTGTTTCGACTAGTTTAAAATTGTTTCGACACTAGGTCTTATATGAACTCTTTGGTGGTGTGTCTTGACGTGGAGTCTAAATGCATTGTAGGGAATTGTTTTGATAAATTATGTCAGACTAGTACATGCCTAAAAATGTTGAGGTTTGGGGTTCCCTGATTTATAAATGTTTTCCATTATGAGGCTGTTTGTATTTATTCTAAGGGGCTATGACATCTTTCACTTAGCAGAAAAGAATTGTTAATTTTAATTGAAAACAATTATGACATCTTTCGCGTTAGTTGTTTATTTTTGGATGATGTCCCTGATTGTTTTGACAAGCAGTGTTGTAAGTTTAGGGTCTTCATGAATTGTTTTGCAATTTCCATGCTACTTGGAGTTTGACGTTGTACGCTTGGATTTTATGAAAATTTTGGTCGTTACTTCTTGAGTCGTGTTATGTGGTTTTGAGATCTGAAAAATAAAATGATTTCTGAAATTGTTTTTGAAATGTCTAATGGACGATTTTACGGTTGGATACTAAAATTAGTTATGAAATCTATTTTTAATGAATGAACGTGGGTGTTGATCAAAGGAAATAAATTATTTTGACTTAGGGTTTTAAATGAGGAAGTATGGAGGTGAAGTTTTGGTTGGATTGGAGAATGATTTTTCTAGTTGGTTTTATTTGGAAAAGAGTAATGATTTGCTGTTGTGTCGATTTTAAAAAAAAAAAAAAAACTTGTGTGCTCTATGTATTGTTTGACTTTCGGCTAAACTGGGACTGCTTTACTGGGTGATAAATCATATAACTTACAATTTTAGAAACTAGACTGAATGCTTGTCATTTTGGCTTTGGTTTGGTCGCATTTGGAGTAGTATAGCTCCAGTTATGGGCTTCGCAAGTTAGGATAAAATTCTGGGGACCGTCTGGACATAGAGTCAGTGTTTTGATTGTGATGTTTTCAAATGAAGTCCTTTTCGAATGAATCCAATTTCTTTGAAAACTAGACAAAATGCTTTACTGTTTAGGCTGAAGTTTCGTGTTATTTGGGTTTGTTTTGTGCATTGTAGAAGAGTCACAACTTTGGACACAGTCGCTGCCCCATTTTCTGGACCAGCTGCCTTGTTTGTGAAAACTGTGCTATTCGACTCGTCATTTTGAAATTCTAAAAATATAGCCAGAAACTAGACTCCGTAAGTTTTCCGTAGAGGGATTGTTTGCTAAATTCCGATGTTGTTTGATAGGGTAAATAAATTGTTGAAGTTTATGTGTGAGTGCTGGAATTTCCTGCGTTGCTTGGTTTATGCTGTCATTGTAACGGAAAAATATTTTTGCAATATCTTTTGACCTAAGAGTCCGATTTGAGTAAACTAAAATGTTTCGGAAAGCTTATTCAGAGGCCTAACTGAATATTCTAATTTCAAGGCAAAATTGACTGGTTCTGGTATTGTTGATTTTTAGGCGTGTCGGTTGATTTAAGTTGAAGTGGCGTTGTCGGTGCCGTAGTGCCCGTAATTGTTGTTGTGTTGTTGGTGGCCTAGTGCCCTAGTTGCTGTTGTTGTTGGTTATGGGATTGTTGGTCCCGGAGTTATCTCCGCATTGTTGCTTTGCTGTGCTTTGTGGTTGCCTTGTTGATGATAATGATTTTCTTTGATGTTGTTGGTTGTTGTGTTGTGGGTAACGCCGAATGGCCCACAGTGTTTTGTAGTGGGTACCGCCGATATGGCCCACGTTGTTTTGCTGAGGGTACCGCTGAATGGCCCGAAGCGTTTTGATGAATTTTGTGTTGTAGGCCTATGGCCGATGTGGTGATTCAGTGGTTGGTGTCGCCTGAGTGGCAAAGTTGTTTGTTGATGTTGTTGTCGTGTTGTTAAATCATGCGGCTTGTTGTACAACTGTGATGCACTCTGTGAATTTCGTTGTGAGGCTGTGATGATTGATGTATTTCGTTATCCTTAAGGGTAGATGAGTGAGGTAGAACCCAAGTCAGCATATCAGAATAGCGCAGCGGAGTAGAGAGTGAGCCTGATTATTACTGCTTGAAGTTACCTGGCCGAATAAGTAGGAGGGACGGCCGCCCAAGCACTTACCGCCGGTAATCAAAGCAATAGTAATCAGCATGATAGATAGCACTAGTTGTCTAGGTGGCCTTAGAGGGAGAGTGTTGGCGTTGACAGGTGAATTTCGAGGACGAAATTCTCTTAAGTGGGGGAGAGTTGTAACACCCCAAATCTAATTAGCTATCTAATTGAATTATTTATTTTAATTAATTGGGAATTATGTGGTGGTAGAAAATAAAATAAATATATGCGAGGTAATTGGACCTATTTATAAGGTGAGGACTAGTATTAATTTAACTTATTTTATTTTAATTAGGAGGTGTTGTCACGAATTAGGTGGTGTGCATGGGGGCCCATGATCCACAAGTGAGCCCATGACCCATTAACTAGTCATAGGAGTCGACTCACTTAGGGGTCTTGGGGGTTAATTTCATTTCACTTATTCCACCCAAAAGAAAGAAAAGAAACGTATAGGGAGAGAGTGAGAAGAGGAAAGTCGCGACATTGCAAGAGGAAAAGGAGAGAAATTTCGTGGAGCACTGAAGGAGGAGGGAGAGCTTGTTGGTGTCTTGCAATTCCTTGGAGCTTGTCTAGTAATTTCGACTTCTAAGAGGTTAGGGGGCTCTTCTTTTCGTTTTTAATAGTGTATGTGATGAGTATTGTGTAGGGTTAGGTTTTAGAGTGATTATATTGAATGAATTGTGTATTATAATGTTGTTGTTATGCTGAAATTGAATTGTGCAAGAATGTGCTTAATTGGTGTTGAAATGGCTATGTTGCGCAATATGCATGCTAGGGGTTTGATATTATGATCGAATGAATTTTTGGTGGTAAATGTGTTGGTTAGTGTTTGTATTGATAGATGGTATTGGTGATTTAATTTGGTGAATTTTGGTTGAGAGGAACTCAAAAATTTATGGAGCCTTAGGCGCCCTAGGTGTGTGTGTGTTGCTGGAAATTCAGCCACTGTGTTGCCACTGTGTTGCTGTTTCTGTTGCCACTGTGTTGCTGTTTCTGTTGCCACTGTGTTGCTGTTTCTTTGTCACTGTGCTGCCAGTTTTGGCGCTAGGCGCCTTGTGCCATGGGCGCCAAGGGTCCCCATTTTCTGTTGCTTATTTTGCGAAAATTGATACTGGGTTTTCATGTCCAAGTTAAATGGCTCGTGCAAAACAATTTTTGGAGTCATAGGAGTTGTGGTCTGTCCTGGCCTTAGGCACCTAGTGCATGGGCGCCAAAAATTCGTGTCACTTTTTGCCAAAATTTTTGTTGGGTTCTCATATTATGAGTATTTGGCTCGTGCAAAATCATTTTCGAAGTAAAATGAGTTTCCATGCGTGTTTTGCCAAGGCGCCCTATGCATGGGCGCCGTGTTCCTGCGCCAGTTTCCTGCGCCTGTGTCTGGGCGCTAGGCGCCCTGCGCCAGTTTTTGCTAGGCGCTCTGCGCCAGTTTTCCTGCGCCTGTGTCTGGGCGCTAGGCGCCCTGCGCCAGTTTTTGCTAGGCGCTCTGCGCCAGTTTTCCCTGCGCCAGTGCCTGGGCGCTAGGCGCCCTGCGCCAGTTTTTGCTGGGCGCCAAAATCAGGATGTTGCCTAAATTTTTCCAAACTTGTTTTTAATGTAACTTTTGACTCGGTTATCCAAATTTAACGGTTCAAAGTGCGTTTCGAAGCTAATTTCGGTGTCTATCCAAATATTCTGGTTTTATGTAAAAATGGGTTATTTTACTTGTGGTTCTGGACTGAAGTTGTTCAAGGTGTCTAATTTCAATTTTTATTCACTTTCCCTATGTCGCGTCAAATCCTAAATTGGCCTAATCGAAATTGGTGTTGGTGTGAGTGGTGGGTTGAGTTGGTGGGTGTTTTATGGTGTGATTGGTGAGCAGAGGCTTCGGCCTAATTTTAATTGGTGAGCAGAGGCTTCGGCCTAATTTTAATTGGTGAGCTGATTAATACAATGGTGAGAATATAAATAAAATGGTGAGTTGAATTAAATGGTGAATTGATTGAATTGTGGTGTGTTGTGATGCATTTCCATAGCATCTCATGAAACATGTGCATTATTGGTGAGCAGAGGCTTCGGCCTAGTTTTATTTGGTGAGCAGAGGCTACGGCCTATTTGTATTTGGTGACGGATCGGACATGCATGTGCCCGTGGAGTTTGGGTTGCATTTCATTGCATAACCATACCTTTTGTATTGTTGATTGGTGATTGTAATTGTGATGTGGTTATTGCCTTTATTGTGAATCGGTTTGTCTGGTTCCCTTTTCCTATGCAGTGCTTAATTCCATATGTTATTAATTATGAA
Organism: Astragalus membranaceus; assembly: GCA_039519185.1. Taxonomy (NCBI): domain Eukaryota; kingdom Viridiplantae; phylum Streptophyta; class Magnoliopsida; order Fabales; family Fabaceae; genus Astragalus; species Astragalus membranaceus. Next base: position 19,608,097 of record CM076850.1, on the reverse strand, counting down.
AAGAGACTCACCCTACTGCTTTTATGTTGCTTCTTATGTCGGCAACGTGCAGGTAATAACGAGTGAAGGTTACCTTATACCTTCGTTTGGTAGGAAGTGTCATGCTCTGATACGTAGCACCGGGGGGCGTCTTATGCTTTAATGTTATTGTCTTTATACTGTTAGACCAGTTTTGGTGATGTATTGTTTTTGTTTTTCGAACTTAATTATTATTCCGCCGCTGGTAGTGACTGTGTTTAGTGGATGTAAACTAAACGGTTTTCCTTGTTATGGTGCTATGTATCTTGTGATTTTAATTGAACTATGGAAGTTGAAGTTTTGATTTTTATGGAGTAAGTGTAGCACTCGCTTAAATTGTTTTCGAAAAAAAAAAAAAAGAAACTCTGATTTTATTAAAAAGTAAGGTTATTAGAAAAGGGGTGTTACACTAATCATCTTGATCAAGTCACCAGCAGTAACCTCAGCAACAATGGCGCCTCTTCTCTTCTCCCTTGTGCGCCATCCCTTCTTCTCTCTTTCTCTCTATTCGCGACTCCTCTCCCTCCTTTCTCACACAATTCGCAAAAATGAGCAAAAACCCTAGCCTAGGCGCTTCACCTATGCGCCTAGCTAGTGGGCTCTTGGATCACGGGCTTTCCTCCAGCTTAAGCCCGATCACTAACACCATCTCCTAATATCCAATTATACACCTCTTAATCAAATGCTAATATAATTACACCAACTGAAATAAATAAATAAATAAACGGATACCTAAATATTTAATTAAATAATTTAATTAAATATTTGGGCGTCACACGGTGCGCACTCCAGTGTGGTTGTTGTTACCAAGTGGCTTCAGTCTCAAGAGGAGGGTGAATTGAGATTTAAAAACTTTTGAAAACGTTTTCCCCTTTTTAATGACTTAGATCAATTTTCGCGCAGGTTAAATGTAAGCGAAGGAATTAGAAAATAAAGCAATAAAGAACACAGAGATTTATCCTGGTTCGGTCAGCTCCTAGTGACCTACGTCCAGTCCTCACACCCTTGTGAGATTTTCCACTAACCAAAACAACAAGGCTTACAGGTGCCTTGGAAAACCTTTACAGACTCAGGAACTCTTCTACTAGGATACCCCACCTATAAAGAGCCCTCAAATCTATTACAACAATAACAAGAGATGCCCCACCCCGGTTACAACCAGCTGCCCCAGAAAGATACCCCACTTCCTAGTACAAACAGCTACCCTAGAGAGATACCTCACTCCCTAGTACAGAATACAACCAATAAACAATAACAAATTTAAAGACCTAAATACCTCTAATGTAGGCAGATAATACAACTTGAAGAATGCAACCCCAACTAACTCTTAGCGAAAGATCAGCTCTGACGGACCAGCGGTGCGTGAAGAGCAGAAATAAAAGTGCGAAGAGTTTTTCTCAAAATTTGCTTCTGATTTCGTGAAATGGGTTGGTAAGAAATGGAGGCTATGTGGCCTCTATTTATAGGCTAAGAGAAAATCAAATTTACGTTGAAAATAGTGTAGGAATCGATTCTTTGTTGAAAACATTGGATCTAGGAATCGATTCTTCTTTCAATTGAAAATCGATTTTGACTTGCTTTGAAAAGAGGTGGCAATCGATTCTTGAGATCCAGGAGGGCTAGGAATCGATTCTATACTCAATGAAATCTTGTATAAATCGATTATTGGCTTGCCTGAGACATGTGGGAATCGATTTCTAGTTTAGTACAAAAAGGTGTGAATCGATTCTTCCTTAAAAATTGTTTAGCTTAGGAGTCGATTCTCTAATGAAATCACATGAAGTGAAAATCGATTCTATGCTTTATGATTGGCCTGAAAATCGATTTTGATGTATGTATATGCAAGGTGCACATCGATTTTTATGTTTCAAAAATGCATTTTATGTTTTACGTAAGTATGCATGCATTTTAAAAAACTTTGTGTGAGTGTGTGAGACTTCGAGAGACGAGCTGACCTTCGAAAGAGTTTACACTTTTTCCTAAGACACACCCAAACCCTAAGGACTACCCTTATATTTAAGGACTACCCTTAAACTTGAATCTTCAATTCTTGAGCTTGATTCTCTTGGATTGTGACTTTGATGTTTTGTCACTAACATTAACTTTGGCCATCAAGTTTGGCTTTGTCTTTTTCATCATCAAAACCTGACCTGCAGTACAAGATATCTACATTCTCCCCCTTTTTGATGATGACAAAACTTTACTCATCTTAAGGTGGGAGGTTAGTTCAAACACATAATGCATGTGTATGATACTCCCCCTATCATGATGCTCCCCCTGTTTTATTGACTATATGCATAGTGACAATGCTATGACAGATCTATATTCTCATTCTATATTCTTTATTCAACCCTATATTTCTCTCCCCCTTTTTGTCATGATCAAAAGGGTCGACGTAAGATAGAGTTTGCGAATCGAATGACACAGCTATTTGAAGAACCATTGCAGATTTATAAGTGATCATCAAAACCAAAAGAAAAACATATTTAGAAACCATGAAGAGAGTATTTCATCAAATTAGGTAAAATCATGAGTCTCAAACACTGTGAAGTAGTTGTTTTAAGTCTTCACACGTTTCATGCTGCTTAGTTTTTGAGAGTTGGTGACGGCAGCTAGAAGGTGGGAAGTAGAGTTTTGGGAAAAATTATTTTAGGTAAACAACGATTGTGAGTATGAATTCTGAAAATTACTAGCAATTGATTGTTACAGGAGAAAATAGCGCTTCAACTGCTTTTAGAAAATGCTTTTTGAGCACGCAGAAATTCATAAGTCACAATTTCACTTGAATCCACATTTCTATACAAAATCACTTGAGAAACAAAAACTCGTTTGAAGAACCAAATTTTCTTTTGCAATGGATCGTGAAAATATCAACTAGCTGTTTGTGACGACTCAACTAGCTAGTTGATAAGGTGCAAGTATACGGTTCTATCGCATAATAAAAAGTATCGATCCACAGAGACTTTGTAATTACCAATGTTATTTTTCAGTTGTGATTAGGTAAAAGGAATGATTTTAGCCGAAGGAATTTTTGTTGGTTTTAAATTCAGAATTATAAAAGCGTCCTAGGATTGTGGTTTTATCTCATTGATAGAAAATTTCACAATCCCTCATCCATTCTCTATTTTATGTTGAGGTTCTTTTCTAATGACAAGGTATTCAACGGTAACTCAAGTTTCCTCTCGGAATACAAGAGTGTGCCTCGAAACAATAAAGTGCAGAAAAGTAAGAACAGAATTGTAAAGTGCAAGAAGAATAAAAAGCGTAAAGTAAAAGCGTATTAAGAGAATAATATAAATTGCATAAAGAAACTTTGAATCACTTTGAGAGTGTATTTGCAATGGCAAAGGATGGTTAGACACACAAAATTTTCTGTCTTATATAGGCATAACTTGGGAACATATGAGTTAAAGCCAATTACAAGCCATAAAAGAGCAAAATGTAACTCTTTTGACATCCAAAGCAAGTGCACGGGCCGTGCTATTTTGCGCACGGTTCGTGATATTTTGTGCATGGGTCGTGCATGCTACTAGACTAGAAAGATAGAATTTTTCATTACCTTTCCAACGCATCAAAGAACACCTCAATCGGATTCTCGGATTGTGAGGTATGACCAAAATGGTGTAACGGGTATAAAACTGTTGAATCCCCGCTTGGACGTATGAATATGCTCTTGGGGCGCATCGACAAAGTTTGACTCTTGGCTTCATTCTTGACCTTCCTTGCTTCCTTTTGACCCTTATCATTTTCTTTGGCCTTGGGACTTTGACATCTTGCTTTTGAAGCTCGTATTTTTCTCTTTTCTCAATACTTAGCCTGAAATTAAAATAAATCGAAAATGTAGTAAAATAGATCTAGAATAGAACTAAAATACCAAATAACTTACTAAAAATAAGTACTAAAAAGACACATAAAATAGACTTATCAGGTAGTCTTCATTCATGTACATGACATAGCGGGTATTAATTCTCCCACATTATCAAGGAGCTCCACTTGGTGAATTTTCCACAAATTCTAGATACACCTCTTCATCTCTTCAAATGTGCCTCTTGAATTTTCACCACTACCAATATTAACTAATATTTGGAAATTCTAATTAAATACCCAACATTGATTCATCCATTTTGATTTCGAGAATAATCTATCCATTTGGGAGAAATGGATAAAAAAAAGAAACAAGAAAAAGGGTTATTCGAGGATACAAATAAATGTATCCATCAGTTTGGGGAAAATCGCAAATAAAAAAAAGCAAGAAAAATAGGTTCGTCGCTAATACAAATAAATGTTGATTTCTCGGGATTTCTTTGACAAAAATGCATAACTTTTCGGTATGTGTTTTGTTCAAGATAAAAGAACCAAAGCCTTGAAGAAATTTGCTAAAAAGACTTACTGAAAAAGGATTTAAAATTTTGATTGATACATAATTGTCTTGCGAATTAGTAAGCTAGAATACTAGAACATGCCAATAGCACAAAAAAATAGTAAAAGATTACTAGAATTTAGCCATAACCTGAATCTAGTTTGGCACCGATACCAATTGAAGAATTTGAATATGACAATAGTAATTACAAATACAGATTATAACATAAATTTGACTACTGTAGCCCCCAAAAAAAATTAAATACCAAAATAGCACACTTTTTAGATTATTTACCAAACTAGCACACATCCAATTTTTAGTTCAGAATTCGCCCCCCACCAGGGTGACTTCTGAACTAAAAATTGTAATTTTTTTCATTTGTAGTTCAGAAGTCGCCCCCCACCAGGGTGACTTCTGAACTGTGTTTTTTTATTTTTTCTTTTTCTTCTATATTAATTTAAATAAATTTAATTTAATTAATTTAATTAATTTAGAAAATTAATATTGTTAATTCAAAAAATTACGTTAATATTTACGAAAAAAAAATTAAGAATTAAATATTGGAACATAATATAATATAGACAAAAAGACTGAAATAAACAACAAAATTTGCAGAAATACAAGAAGAGGAAAACATGATTGAAACTAATTCCACCAAATATTTTACGCCGGAGGGAAAACCCGACGGATGATCTCATCGGCGGAAATTTTGGTTTCGACGCACAATGCGTTAGGACTCCGAGTATGAGGTTGAAACATCTCATGGTGCTAAAACATCTGTCGAACGTCGCCGTCGCTCTTGATAGTCATTAGGCCCCACTGAATATGATTGCGTTCACCGATCCGGGGGAAGCGATAAACGATACGAGTGATTGTTTGCTCCTCACCCTCCAGCTGCGCCTTTTCCGTTAGTTTTTCATTCAGTTCGGCGAAGGTGATGTTGCTCTTCAGCCTGGAATAAATGGTGTTTGGACCACTAAAATACACACCATCTTCTTCGCTGTACAGAACATGGGCCTGACAGTGAAGTGTACAGTATTGGTTGATGACTCTTTCCGGTATGATTTGTTGTGGTGGGGGTGGTCGCAGAAGATAAATGATTTCTTTCGGAGTGCGTATTAGTGCTACGGTGGTGAAATTGCCTAAAAGATTACTAAAATTTAGCCATAACCTGATACCAATTGAAGAATTTGAATATGACAATAATAATTACAAATACAGATTATAACATATAAATCTATGTATAAAATGATTTTATGGATAAAGAATTGTGTATATGAGGCGTTGAAAAATTGATCGAAAGAGAGAATGAAAGAGGACTATCTTCATTGTAGTCTTGGTTTCAACAATATGACGTCTCTCATTAAATTTAATTGAATGACCAAACACATAAATATTCATTAATACATATTCAAGGTACATCCCCTCCACCCCAAATATATAATGAATAAAAGAATAAATTGTAGATTTTTATTTGTAAGGTACATCCCCCGAATCTCAAATTTGTCCACCAGCACTTAAGAGTATGTTACAAGTACAATTTGTTGTGGGCAGGGTTCTCTACTTAATTCCCTCAAAGCTTCAAACGCGATTCTAGACCACTTGTATTTTTGCCAAAAAACAGGGGGCAGATTCCAGAACTTAAAAAAAACCATAATTGATAATTCAGTGTGAATACAGCGTGTCAAGCTCAGCTTTCCCTAAGTGGGAACTGTAACATGTGTCTCATGGGTCCCACTTTGTATCTTTTCCCCATGTAATAAAATGATCCAACAGCTCATATTAATTAATATTATCACCCTCTATTCTTGACCCTCCTCACCCAATTATTATATTATATTATCAATTATTATAGCTTATATTTATTATTATTAATTATCACTATAAGTTGTCTATAACACCTCCTACTCGGTGCAAACCAAAACACCACAAACAACAAGCACATTGCAATGGAAGAATCATGGGAGGATTGGCAACTTCATTCGGTAAAAATCTTATATATGCTTTTTTTTTCATGTTTTTCGACCATAATACATACATTACTTATGACGATTATTTCAATTAATTGTTTCATAAATTAAGAAAAATGTGTTATTTATTTATTTCAATTAATGATTGTTGAAGGAATTGGATTGCGTTGATGATTATTTCACGGATAGATGTATTAACAGCACTGAAGGTGAAGAGTTTCTTAGTGAGATTTTGCAGTTACAGCAACCACCAGCTTTCTCTTCCGAAAGTGAAAGTGATTATTCACTTCAAATACTAAACAATCCAGTTTCTGTTGTAAACGACGTCGTTTTAGCATCGTTGGATTTGGAGCAACAGGAGGAGGGTAATTTGGTAAAAAGAAATAGCTCTAATTCAATAGTGTCACAACAAAGTCAACAACAACAAGGTCCTAATAATAATAATTGTAAAACGACACGTCGTTCGTTTTCACCAAAGACATACATTTTGTCTTTTGATAGCTTAACTATGATACCAGCTACTCCTGAACCTGAACCTAAACGTGATTCTACTTCTAAACGGATCCGTGATGAAACACAAAACGCTAAAGAAACGAAAAGCACGGTGAAGAAAGCTAGAAGCAGATCTCAGATGACGGATCACATTATGGCAGAGAGAAAAAGGAGACAAGAACTGTCTGAGAGGTTCATTGCACTCTCAGCCACGATTCCCGGTTTGAGCAAGGTAATTTAATTTAATTCAATTTATTTTATTTATGTTTTTTTTCGATAAGCAATTTATTTATTGAAAATGAGTACTAGGAGTGCTTAAGACTACTATTACAAAGAGTTAATACAATGTAAAACATTATGCCACTAAGAATTGACTGAATAGCTCGATCGACTACCCGGCCTATAAATAAACCATTGCCAAAAAATACGTAACACAAAAGAGTCGTTACACTTAATTTACGTTGAAAAAGTGTTATGGTTAAAGATTGACTTATACCTTCTTTTTGACAAAGATTATACACGGATTTTTAGTTTAATATTATTTTACATTCTTAGAGGCCTATTTTAATAATGCTACTTCTTTGTAATAGTAGTCTATTGTTTTACAATAGTACATAGTACTATGTACTATTACGTTAAAATAATGCTACTTCTTGTCTATTGTCTCCTATGTACTATTTTAATATTGAAAACATCAAATATCGATCTTAATAAAAAAATCTAAATTTGTCAAAAATATATATTAAAAGTTGTTATTATTTCTTTAAAGTTTAAACTCAAAACACGTATATACAAATACTTATAACTAGTCTTTATACCCTTGCGATGCACGAGGTCGGCTAAATTTAAATTGTGTTGTATATATATATATATATATATATATATATATATATATATATATATATATATATATATATATATATATATATATTTACACCCACTTGAAAAATAGAAGGTGTAAGTTAGCAAACAACCACCTTTTTGGCTAAAGTGCTCCCGGGGTCCCTTATCTTTATTTAAAGTAACGATTTGGTCCTTTATCTTTTTTTTGTCCCAAATCAGTCCTTTATGTTTTAAATTTTTGACACATAAATCCTTTTCTGTCCCAAATCAGTCCTTTATCTTTCAAATTTTTAACACATAAATCCTTTTTTTTGACACATAAATCAGCACTGTTAACGAAAAAGGATTTATGTGTCAAAAATTTGAAAGATAAAGGACTTATTTGGGACAAAAAAAACATAAAGGACGAATTCGTTACTTTAAATAAAGATAAAGGACCCCGGGAGCACTTTAGCCCACCTTTTTACTTGGACCAAAGGCCAACTTCTACATTTAAAAAGCTACTTTAGTTTATGGGTAATAATGTAATTTTGAAATTTAATTTGAAATTTTTAATATGTCTTTCTTCATCCATTTAATGTGTTGTTCTTGTATTTATAATTTTTTTACGGTATAATATACTATTTCTTCAGTAAAAAAAATACTATTAAAATTAAGCTGGAGGGATAATACTTGTAATACGTCTTTTTAATATTATTTAATGAGACTAATAAATTTTTTTCTTTTGTTAAAAATATGGCTTAAATATGTTTTAGGCCCCTACAAATGATGCACTGGACTTTGTAAACGACAAATAAGATGAAACAACATTATTCCTAACCCGCTTATCTATTGGACATTTATAGTTGGGATCAACACACCATTAATAGAAAAGACATATGTACGTGAGTACATTTTCATTGAAAATAAGGCTTCAGGGAGTATCTTGAATTCCGTTTGAGAAGATATATACATGTTTCTGGATTCCCAGAGAACCCAGAGGACTACATGTCATACTATAATCAGACGGTTCCTATTGGAGGTTGGGAACCCCATAATAGAAGACTGAAAAAGGGTTGGGAGATCAAACACTAGCCCAAGTCTCCTAAACACTGAATTCCAAATGCGAGACGAGAAATCACACAAAAGGAAGAGACACAGCGGCTCTCAATTTCTAGAGAGTCTCCATAAAAAATGCCAAATGTAACGTCAGCCCAAATAGAACCCCCTGCAAACGTCCGAGATGAGAGCCCATTTAGAAGTAAGCACCAAACAAAAGCCACAACCTTAGGAGAAAATACCTCCTTACGAGGGCAAATACCTGAAGTGGCAACCTTGCCTGCCTGATAGAGAGAATCAAGTCTTACACTGATTTAACTGAGTATATATCCTCCTACATTATACCCCTCCCAAGCTCAACTATAAGAAGTTGGGAAAAATGAAAATGAGGATAAATGACAAGTATTATATCAAGTGGCTTAGGAAAACACTTGATAATTTTTTTAAGCAAAAAGAATGAAGGAAGCCCCACTAGTACCTTTTGATGTAAATGAACATCAAGAAGGAAAATGAGAACTTCCCCCTGATTAAAAAAGAGAAAAGAAAAATATGAGAGAAAGAACCCAAGGAGGGGACTAGCTAGATCAATACCCTTGGCAAAAGGAAAATAAAGTTAAAGCAGTAATAGAGAGCCTCTAGCAAAGCCCTTTAAAACACTCAATCCTAGAGATAATTATAAATGACTAGCTTGCAATAGTTAGAAGAAATTGTCCTTGAACGGAAAATAAAACCTACAATTTTCTGGACCAAATTCTAGATTTGTTGGAATTTCTAAGACTAACTTACAAAAGTTAGATAAAAAAGAGACGGAGACATAATTTGTCTTTGAGCGAGTATTATAGCCTACCATTTTCTAAACCAGTTTCTTTTTTTTACCGAAGTTTCTTTTTGAGTCTTCCGACGAAAACACTTGATAATGAAATTAAACAATGTGATTAATGTGATTGAAAATAAAGTTTTGTTTCTTATTGTAATTATTAATAATTATTTTAAAAGTTAAATTACATGATTTTGACCATCATGAAAAGGAAAAGTGATCTTGATAGGTTACTAAATCTTAATATTGAAATATAAAATATGTATGTATGATTAGACTGAGTCGGTATTGTGTCAATAATATATGACTTTCCTATACACCATTCAACAAAAAATACTCACAAGTTAGTAGAAAGAATCAAATATTGGTTGGTAATTAATTTTATAATATTCTATTTTTATAGACGGACAAAGCATCTATTCTTCGAGCAGCAATAGATTATGTGAAACAGCTTCAAGAACGTGTTCAAGACCTAGAGAAACAAGACAAAAAAGATGTGGCAACTGTAATAGTCATCAACAAGAAACCTCATCTATTTGGAAATAACAATGAAGAAACAATTTCTTGTGAAAAAAATTGTGATGATGATGATGTTGATGATTGTAACCTTAATATTCTACCTGAGATTGAAGCAAGAGTGATGGGGAAGGAGGTGCTCTTTGAAATTAATTGTGAGCAAGAGAATGGTATTGAGCTTAAATTACTTAACCACTTTGAAAATCTTCAGCTCTTTGTCACTGGTAGCAGCGTCTTGCCTTTTGGAAATTCTGCTCTTTCCATCACTATTATTGCCCAGGTATATGTGCACTATGTTCTCTTTTTGTTTTTGTGATGAACACTGTTATTTAGTAAGAATAACTTTTGTAATAAATGTAATAAATGCACTAAAAAATGATTTGTAAGACACTAAATAACACTACACAGTATATGCCTTCAGTGGCGGAGCTTGACAATAATTTTTGGGGTACCAAAAAGTTAAATAATTCATATAAAATATTTTACTAGTATTTTAAGAGTTATCTATGGAGTTGGATTGGTTTTTATCATTTACCACACTATAAATGTACATGGTTCAAATCTTGGTTTCAGCACTTTTTTGAAAAAAAATACACTTAATATCGTAAAATACAAAAAAAACTACCCAAATGCTTTCAGAGAGAGTTGAACTGCCGAATACAAGCTTATTAGGCTAGCGTTATACCACTTTACTAGCGCATCTGTATGCATCTTCAGCGAAATAGTTAGTATTATAAATAATTAATTAATGATTTAATTGAGAAACAAATAATTAATTAATGCATCTTCAGTCGAATACAAGCTCATTAGGCTAGCGTTATACCACTTAAACATTTTTATTTAAAAACCACTTTACTAGCGCATCTGTATGCATCTTTTTGTCACAAGCACATCTTTAAATTTATCTCTGGACTTTATTGTGTATGCCCACTTAAAGTCTTTTTTTGGGGTCATAGCCTACTTAAAATATTTAATTGATATTTTGATCAAAAACTCTTTAATTGATATTCAACTGTGTTGTGTATTTATTGCAGATGGGTGACGAGTGCAAAATGACTGTAAATGATCTGGTGAAAAGTCTTAAGCAAGTGCTTTTAAAACGTGATCCGTACTAGTGTATCAAAAAACACGTTGTAGTGTGTGGTAGAATTGCAAGCAAGTTTGAATTCTCTGCTCTTTGTCATTATTTTGTGTAATAATTTAGTTCATTTCAGTAATAATAATAATAATAATAATAATAATAATAATAATAATAATAATAATAATAATAATAATAATAATATATGTAAAGAAGGGACATTTGCTAACTAAGGGCTTCTAGGTCATTCAAGAATAAAATAAAAACTTCTTTAATTAAAATTGTAATGTTTAATATTGTAAATATGTTAAATACTGAATATGTCAAACATCAATATCTTCTACAGAGACCAAATTAGACAATAATGTGTCGATGTGATATTGTACTATGGGCCTCAAACAGGACCACGCTTGAAAGGAATTGTGCATGTCAGTGTGAAAGACAAATGTGTTGTTATGTTATTAACACTCCTATCCACAAAATCATGTATCACGATAAAAATAACCCTACTATGTATCACATGCTCACATTTTGAGGTTTTATGGTTATAATATAGATTATATTTATCGTATATATTTATAAAAAAAAGTTTATTGATGGTCTTTATGTTGCACATTTTTGAATATTAGTAAGGCGTATGATCAAGTGGATTTGGGGTATCTTAAAGGGATGATGTTGCGCATGAGTTTTGATGAAAGATGGGTAGGGTGGATGAGTATGTGCCTAGAGACAGTTAACTACTCAGTCTTGTTTAACTGGAAAAAAACCGATTTTATCACACCAGGGAGAGGAGACAAGGCAACCCACTATCCCCTTATCTCTTTATTATTTGTGTTGAGGGTCTTACTACACTCTTAAAACAAGTTGGGCTTAGAGGAGACATCCACGGGATCAGAGTGTGTAGAGGGGCTCCATCCCTCACACACATACTTTTTGCTGACGATTGTTTTTTATTTTGTATGGCTACTGAAAATGAATGCAAGCAACTGAAGCAGATTCTAAGTACTTATGAGCAAGCATCTGGCCAAGCAATCAACTTACAGAAGTTTGAGATCTTTTTTTAGCAGAAACACAGGTCAGGAAGAAAGAGCAAATTACAACTATTCTGGGTGTTACAGAATGTACTAGTACAGGGAAATACTTAGGTTTACCATCAATGATAGGAAAGAACAAGAAATAAATGTTCTACGTGATCGTACTTGAAAGAGGATTCAAAGTTGGTCGGGAAAGCATCTATCCAAAGCAGGAAGGAAGGTTCTTATCAAATCAGTGGCGCAAGCAGTACCCACGTACTGTATGAGCACATTCATGCTTCCCTCCACTCTAGGGGAAGAACTTGAAAGAATGTTGAATTCTTTTTGGCGGGGTACAAATAGAACTAATCACAAAGGCATCAAGTGGTTAAGTTGGGAGAAACTTACAATGAGAAAGGAATTTGGAGGTATAGGTTTTCGTCATTTCTACGGTTTCAATTTAGCAATGCTAGGGAAGTAAGCTTGGAATATTTTTACCAACAAAGATACTATAGTGTATTACGTCTCCATGGTTTAAGGGAACAACAAATGCTAGAATTAAATCACCCTTAGTTGCCGATTTTGAGAATATGAAAGTGGCTGATTTGATGGATAGATCAAGTGGGGGGTAGAATGTTGATCTCATAAATTCACTAGTTAATCCAAATGAGGCTAATATTATCACATCTATTCCACCGTTGATAGTGAGAACTCTATTAATTGGTGGCGGAGCAAAAACAAGATCTATTCGATTCGATCCGCTTATTATGATGTCATGGAGTATCTAATTGATAACACTCATTTAGACAAAGAAGGCAATTGGATGGTCATTTGGAAGCTCAATGTCCCGCAAAAAGTTAAGTTGCTAATTTGGAGAGCTGTGAGGGGGGGTCTTACTGGTGCGCAAAAATATGCACATGAAGATGGTTAACTCTGATGAGGGCTGTCCACTGTGCTCTAGTGTGGAGGAATCTGAATTGCATATCTTTGAATGCCCAAAATCGATGAAAGTTTGGTCTCGGTTGGGTATGGTCACTGAAGTTCAACAGGCGCTAGTAGCAACATCTGCTATCTCGACCTGCATATTCAGCGCACTAGAGTCATTGCCTAGCACAAACAGAAACCAGTTCTTGAGTGGTCTGGTGGTCTATATGGAAGTTACGCAACGATAAGGTCTGAGAGAATGCCACTACACCTGCTGTTCTCGATATTGGGAGAGTGCTTGATTTTCTAGCAGATTGGAAATTAAGGAAACAGAGGTCAAATGGTGAACAGGTACAACAACAGTCCTTTTCTAATATGATGCATCGTTGGACTTAACCAATTGGGGCTGCTTTTAAATGTAATGTGGATGCTGCTCTCTTCAATCAACAAGTAAAATATGGTCTTGGTCTATGTATTAGAGATGACAAGGGTGGGTTTATTAAAGCTAAAGCAATGACCTTCAATGGGGTGTCTCTTCCTCAAGAAGCAGAAGCTGGGGCTCCGATGTCCAATTGATTGGTTGAGAGAGTTAGGCCTTCATTCAGTTACCATTGAACTTGATTGTCTACCAGTGGTAAATGGAGTGCAAGGACCTAACAATCTCAATAATGAGGGTGTCGAGGGTGTCGAGCTTATATGTTAGCTCCCATGTTAGGAGAAAAGCAAATCTTGTTGTCCATTCTCTTGCGAGGGTGTCGAGCTTATATGTTAGCTCCCATGTTTTTGATTGTATACCAACTTGTATTGAGACTATTGTGTTGAATGAAATGCACTAAGTATTTTTGAATTAAAAAAAAACTTTAGTGGTTTGGTCACAGTGGTGGCCCTCAGCATGGGCAAGAGGGGAGACCGCCCAGGGCCTATATGTAAGAGGGCATTAATTTTTTTTTAGTAGTATGAATGAATATTTTGAGGACATAATTTTTTCCTTAATAGTATGCATAAATATTTAGAGGAGTGCCAATTTTTGTTTGAGTATTATGTATATATATATATATATATATATATATATATATATATATATATATATATATATTTATATATATATATAACACAAAATAAACACATGTAACTAAATAATTTGTTTAAGCTAATAAGTGATATTTCTATTTCCTTTAAGAGTTAAAACCTTAAATTTTTTTATTTATTTTTCACTCTTTCATTCCTATATATAGTCTCTTTGTCACTTTGATATTATTTAAACTTTTTATTCTCTCTAATATCTTTGTGCGTACTGTTTTGGATCACTAATCCAAAAATGTCTCGCTATGGAAGGTTTTGTCGATCGATTAAGCTCTTTTTTCTCTGTCTCACTCTCTTGAGACGAGTTTTTGTAAATTGAAATTGCTACACCGATTGATCAGTGCGTTTTAACAAATCTTTTATGGCTTTGTATTTTGAGGTTTTAAAGGCTCCTCAAGCCTAAATCTTGTTTGTTAGCATGTTTCTATACTTTGGGTCTTAATTGAGCGTTAATGTAATTTTTTGATTAATTTTCGAATTTACTTGCATATTGACCCTTGTTACTCTGCAAGTCGTAACTTAGGTTGTGTTTATCTGATTGAGGCGTGATAGCATGCGTTGGAAAGCTAAGAAGAAGAGATACAATTCTTATGGTGACTACAAAGCCCAGTTCAGGCATCTTGAAGGTCAAAACCGCGAAATATTGAAGTAGTAAAGTTAATTACTGGTTTTGGTCACTGAATCATTCTTGTTGGGCTTTTGGTCAAATGCCCGTTTTGCTTAATTTGGTTTATGTGTTAGAAGTATAAACAGGTCTATTAGCGGCCAGAATCTGGACCTACCTTATGCTTATTATTTTAGAATACGTTTTTGTGCCCAAGCCTCATGGATGCATAAAACCCTAGATCAATCCATTGGTGAAGGGTGTCTCGTGTAAAAATTTTGAGGTTCAGTTTTTAATGTTATTTCATTATTAACTTTAATTATTTCTCTATCAGTTTTATCTCATAATTCTGATTGCATATTAGGTTTTGTGTTTTGCTTATATTTACTCAATTTCGACTTTGCATACGTGATTTCAGTTTTAGGTATGACGCTTGTTTATATGTGATTCTGTTTCGCAAATTTTAGTTATTCGAAATATTTTATCACATGTTTAATATAATTTGAATAGAAATATATAGAGGATTGATTGAATTCGGTTATGATATTACTCTTGTTCAATGGCGCTTCATCACGGACATGATTTATTGAAGGCTAAAGTGCTCTCGGGGTCCCTTATCTTTAGTTAAAGTAACGATTTGGTCGTTTATCTTTTTTTTTGTCCCAAATCAGTCCTTTATGTTTTAAATTTTTGACACATAAATCCTTTTCTGTCCCAAATAAGTCCTTTATGTTTCAAATTTTTAACACATAAATCCTTTTTTTGACACATAAATCAGCGCTGTTAACGAAAAAGGATTTATGTGTCAAAAATTTGAAAGATAAAGGACTTATTTGGGACCAAAAAAACATAAAGGACTAATTCGTTACTTTAAATAAAGATAAGGGACCCCGGGAGCACTTTAGCCTTTATTGAACACTCTATTTTGACTCATGTTAAATTCAGAGGGAATTCATATAAATTGAGTGGCGCTTTTTGGTTAGTTTATGATCAATCAAAATTGAAATCTTTAATGAATATTTATTTTGAACCTATGATGAATCCAACGAAACACACTAGAAACAAGTGGATTGGTTGTTTCTCATAATTAATTGATTTTCTCACTAAATTATTGTTGTTCTTATTTTTGGTAATGTTCAAATTAGAGATCCTTGTGAGACGACTAAGGTTAACTATCTTTTTACTACACTCTCTGTTTTTCATCTATTTTGACCCGTGTATAACCGCTGATCAAATTGACGTCGTTGTCGGGGATCTCTAATTAGGGATATATATTTTAAGAACACAAACATTTGTTTTTTAGTTTTGTTGCCTATCAGGTTTTGTTTGTTTCAGCCGCAATCGGTTCTGTCTTTGATTAGGCGAAAAATCGGTTTTCGAGCAACCTGCTCCGGTTGTTCCGAAACTAACCCCAGAAAATCCAAAAAAAAAATCAAGGATTAGGACTTTCATTGAAGGGACATCTTACGGATTTGGAGGGCTTAAAATCCAAAATTCCCCCGTTTACTATTTTTAATTAATTTTTTGAATTTTTCATAATCTCAAAAAAATCCGCATAATCTTTATATTTGATTTGATTGTTATGTTATTTAGTCCTTTATTTTAGTGCTTAATATATAGATGCAATTTTCTGATTTGTTTCATTTATTTTGGTGTTATTCTGATTTACCTTATTTTTAGGGATTTGCCTTATTTTCTGATTCTGGTATTCATAGCATGGTTGCTAGAACATTAAGAGAACTTGTTGCACCTGATGTCTATGTATTGAATACCCTGAAGTGATTGTGCCATTTGAATTTAAATCGGGTTGGATACACTTGCTTCCAAAGTTTCATGGTCTTGTAGGTGAGGATCCTTATAAACATTTGAAGGAGTTCCATGTTGTGTGCTTTACCATGAAACCTCAAGGTGTCGATGAGGATAATAGTAAGCTAAGAGCCTTTCCATTCTCACTTCAAGATGCATCCAAGGATTAGTTGTACTACCTCCAACCAGGTTTTGTAGCAAGCTGGAATGAGTTGAAAAAGTTGTACTTTCCTTAATCCAGAGATGCCTCATTCACAAACGAAATATGTGGCGTCAGGCAGGTTTCCAATGAATCTTTGCATGAATACTGGGAGAGATTCAAGAAACTCCGTGCAAGCTGCCCCCACCATCAAATTTCTAAACAGCTGCCCATGGATCAAAACATCGTGGATGCTGCTAATGGAGGGGTACTTGTAGATAAAATCCCAGCAGATGTAAGAACCTTGATTGAAAACATGTCCATTAATTCCCAGCAATTTACAACAAGAAGCAATTCGGTAGTGGTGTTGACAAAAAGGGGGTGAATGATATACAACTTAGTACCCATAAGAACTTAGAGAGCAGGTTTGATGAACTTACTGCGCTATTGAAAAAGTTTGGCACAAGCCAGTCTCAAACAACAAGAGTTTGTGATATTTGCACTACTGCATAGCACTCCACAGATTCATGTCCTAGACAACAAATGCAGCGAAATAATCAACCAGCTGCTAGATCTAAATCTTCATTAGAAGACCTTGTTAAACAAATGGCTGATTGAAATCTCCAATTCCACCAAAGAACAAACTCTACATTTCAAAATTTGGAGACAAAAATGGGATAGCTAGCCACTTCGACTACCTGTCCAGGCAGTAGTGAATCCAAATGTTCCAAAGGTGGAAATCTTTCCCAAAGGTGGATAGCTAAAACAAAAATTGATGTTCATGCTGGAAATCTTTCCATGGAATTTGGTGATAGCATTGCAAAATTTAACATATCTAATGCTATGAATCACCCCTTGATGCTTTTACTGCAAATTTTCCTTCACTGTCTGCTTTTCATGACACTTATACTTGTGATTTTTGCACTGATACTCACTAGTGTTCCGTGTGTGCTGAGATTGAAGCTACCTTGTAGGTTGATATTTTGCCTAATGTTTCCAATTACATAAGTTTTGTTTCAGATGTAGCCTCTGCTACTAAAATTCTGCCCTCCATTAAGCAGTCACCTGTTTTAGAGCTTAAACCACTCCCTAAAAATTTGAAATATGCATATTTAGAGGCAAGTTGAAATTTGCTTGTGATTATTTTAGCTAACCTTCAATCTCAACAGGAAAAGCTGCCACCAATTCTAAGGAAACATAGGAAAGGTATGGGATGGACCTTGGCGGACATTCCTGGCAAGAGAATATGGAAAAAAACAACTTAAACCCTTGATTCTGGATGTGTGGAAGAAGAAGGTGACCAAACATGTGTGTCGTAACCATAAAAGATCCTTCTTTGGCAAATACCACCCACCCACAAGCTTCAGCTTCTCCACCTTCAAGGGGGATTTTTTTTCTTTCCTTATTCTTGAGTTATACTTGTTTCTTACATTTAGGACAATGTGTGATTTAAGTGTGTGTGTGTGTGGGGGGGGGGGGGGGTGTCCTTTAGTATTTAATTATAACAAAAATGTTATTTTTGTATGTTTTTCCATGATTTCTTAGTTTGCATAAGTTGTGAGTGATTTCACCATTCTAGGATCATAAGTGTTGTGGCACGATTTGGATGATTTCTTGTTGCTCATGGTATGATAAGCTGGATATGAGCACTAAATTTTGCTACATTTGTGATAATCATCATCGTTGGTGACCTTCGATCCTTATAATGGATAAAATACATTTTTGCCATTCTCTCTTTCCTTGTGTGTTATTTCACTCATGATTGTTAGTTACTCTAAAACTTGACTTGACTCTTGTTGAAGCACTTATTCATATGTATGTATTGAAGTGATCCAGGAAATTTTTGTTTGTTCTTAAGCTATACTAGCCAAATAAGCCTACCTTAAAATTATTCCTTTGTTGAACCCTGTTGTGCGAAAAGTAGTTGTGCAAGTGTACACAATCGCAATAAGTAATATAATGATAAAGTAAGGATCGTACCCACAGGGATTGATGTTAATTTATAAGTTTAAGTAGTTAACAAGCTAGTGAAACAAACAAAATAGTAACAACGATGTTTATATGCATAAAAAGTAAAGGTGTTGTATGAAAACAGTAATGAAAGTTCAAGAGTTGATAAAGTGAGTTGGATTGCTCTTTGCTAAGTAATATCTCAGTAGTGAAGCGCTATAACGTTAGACGCTATAGCGTTAAGTCCACCCCTATGTCTAGGTTCTAAATAAGTCCACCCCAGGGTTTTGTTACAAGACTCCTATGTCTAGGTTCTAAATAAGTCCACCCCTGTATAATGAAGAACCCACAGTATTCACCTTATGAACTATTTCTCCCCTATGTCTAGAGTTAAGCACAAGTTGTCTAAATGTCTTTAATTAAACAACCTTTCATTCATATCAATCTTTGAGTTAGAATCGTAGACCATGTCTGTACCTACGAATGTACCCATTTCAGTTGGCCAATCCCAAAACGAATTTGAAAGCATTAAAGCACAAGGATTGAAACACAAACATCATAACATTATATTAACAATATTAAAGAGTCATTACAAAGCTTAAAACAATCCAACTACTAAGTGTTTAGCTCATGATGAGCATCATCAACACAATACAAACCAAAATGTTCATGTTACCGAAAATGAAAAGAGGAGGCACGGTTGCAAAAGATACACGACGTAGGCTCCTTCTCATAAGACGGGTAGATGACGCTACAGCACAGCTACACAGCGTTGAAGATGATGATCTTCTCTTGAAAAATGAAAGCTTGAATTGAAGGATTAATGGAGGAAAGTGTGTCAAGTTTTTTTCTCCAAAAACTCTCCCCACTTTCGAAATCTATGTTGTGAGGAAGAAGAAGTGAGATATCTTTGTTTATTCTCCATAAAGTAGCTTTCCAACAACAAGTGGAAAAGTGTCCACACTAGCCAATAAAAAGCATCCGCACAGTCCTAGGCACAGGGAAGTCAGACTTTGACTTGACATAAAGTGTGAGGCTCCAAAATGTAACTTTTCTTTTTGATGTCAGGCTGACCCACCGTCATATAGCGCTATAGCGCTTAAAGCTGTAACACTGAACAAAGACATTAAAATTCTCACAAAGGCACCAAATGTTCCAAATGATAACAAATTAGCTTCTAACCCTTCTTTTCTTTAAATAACTAATATTTAATAAATAAAGCATGAATATTACTTGAGAATTTACATTAATTTAAGTAATAAGAGCAAAAATAACTCATATAAATATGAGTTATCACACCCCTAAACTTAAACCATTGCTTATTGTAATATCCCCAATTTTCGCTATTTAATTTATTTGGCGTGAATTGATTTGTTAAGTCTATTGAAAATAAAATGGAATTTTTACTTGGTTGATTTATTACCCAGTTGTGTGTGATTGGTAATTAATTGTGTCAAGTTAGAGTAATTAGAGTGAAGGAGTCATAGGGAAAGAAGTGTTTAAGTAAGGGGTAGTTTTGTCTTTTGCCATGCCCCCTTATATACACCCATTCAGCTGAACCAAAGGGGAAAGACACACTTCATCCTTCAAAAAGAAAGAAAAATAGAATTTGAGGAGGGAAATAGAGAGGGAGGGGGCGTGAGAGGGAGAGGGAAAGAGAAGAGAGGAGAGTTCCTCAAAAGGTTCATGCATGCTTAATCCATTACCACCAAAGTGTTAAGCTCATCTCCTTCTTTTCATTGATACCAAATTCGAAATCATCCCCCCTCCTCCACCATAAATCACCATTGGTGGCAACCAAGCTCACTTCAACCAAAACAGAAAATCTGAACCCTTGCATGTTCTATTGGAAAGCTCTAGGGCCGAGTTCAACACCTATATCAAGGATTGAAGCAACTTAGAAATCATCGCAGTGACTGGATTCGAAATACAAGCCATTGGAAGGCTGGGCTTTGAGTTTTGGGCTGTCTAGGAGCGGTTTAGTGAACAAAGTCGTGATCCTCCATTCGTTCGTTTCGGGAAGTCTCGGCGTTGTGTGGTTGTCGTCACGAAAAGGTGAGTTTTATACTCACTAGGATTGAAATTGTATGTGATATGAGTTCTGGATCGAATCACGTGTTTTTATGAAAAGTCGGTATCGAGACATTTATGAAAACCTCGCATTGAATGATCAAGTTATGAGATTATTAAAATTTGATTATGATTCCTGTCATGATTATTGAATGATATGTGCTGGTTGTTGACTGGTTTGACTGTGTTTTATGGGCTGGTAAAGTGGAAGTATCGATCGGAAAATGTATCGGAATCGGATTGGGATGATATCATTAAGAAAATGTAAGCATCTGGGTTACTGAGGCACACGCACGGATCGTGCGTTATGGGAGCACGGATCGTGCTGTGTGTTCGCAGATAGCCTGGAAATGGTTTTGGACATCCCACGGATCGTGCGTATGGGCGCACGGATCGTGCGCTCTGTTCTGTGTGAAATAAACTCAATTTTTCAGTCACGCACGGATCGTGCTCTAGAGCGCCTCTGGAGCACGGATCGTGCGTGGTCTTCGGGTTGCCTATTTTAAAAAGTGTTTTAAATCATTCCGAACGATTCCAATTGCTTTCTAATCCCTCCTTCCACCTTCCCAAATGATACTATAATTAAACTGCCCTGAATTGAGTGGTAATTGACTGTGATTGGATCTAAGTAATGTTAGCACCATATGATTGGTTTTGTTTGGATTACGTTTAGGTTAAGTGAATGCTCATGTGATTGACCATTGATTTCATGTTATGACTTTGTGATTGATGTATTGTGCTGGACTGACTGGTTTAGTAAGATTGATAAGTTAAGTTAGCGAACCTTAGTAATCCATGAGAGATCACTTAATAATTAGACTAAGTTAGTAATTAGATCACCTAATGTTAATAATAAGATTATCTTCAGTTCTGTTTATTGTTATGTTATTGTTATGTTTAAGTTCATTGTTGAGTTCAGTTAAGGTATATCATCATATATATCTTTTAGTCGGGGTGACGACCCTATTCAGTTTAGTGTGCTAGGGGAGAGGCAGTCATGAGCCTTAAGAACCTAGGCCCCGTTAAGGACCCAGCCGATTAGTGGGGACGGGTTCACCGGAAGCTTATTATGCCAAGTGACCGGTGACACGCTATAACATTAGTTAGTGTTGTGTCTTGTAACCGGCTTGAGGGTTATGAGGACAACGTTTAGTTAGTTAGCCACATAGTCAACTTTGAGGACTATGAGTTATGAGTTTAGAATAATGAATCAAGCATAATTGAACCGAAAGAATTAGTAAGGGGTCACGATAGAACTTACTGAGACAAGTTGTCTCACCCAATCCATTGTTGTTGTTTTTCAGTTAAGCAGGGAAAGTTGAAGACCGTGAGGCACGACTATGGAGACGCTTGAGAAGCTGCCGCTATCTTTATTTCTTTATGTCTTGTATTTCAGTTTCCTTTGTATTTCTGGATTTCTATTCAGTATCTTAAGACTATTCGATTGTACGACTTACGTCTTTCAAGTTGTAAATCGCTTCCGCAGACTTTCGGTTTTTGAGTATTGAACACTAGTTGAGGGTGTAAGATCGCTTTATGTATATCATGCTAAGTTATGTAAGCGAACTTGATGGGTTTTTAGCATCGAGTATTAGTATGTGTTCAGTATTTAAAAAAGAAAGTTACTCTGATGTATGCCAGTCGTGCGATTCGGTAATTTCTACAAGATAGAAATTAACGGGGTGTTACAATTGGTATCAGAGCAGTTCGACCTAGTCGGACTTAGAATCATGAGTCTCTTAAGTCCTCTAAGCGTGATTCCTCTTAGTATGCTATTAGACGTTTAGCCTGATCAACTAAACACTTTATGCATATTTCGCAGAATCATGGCTGGTGGAAGTAGGAGAAGCGTCCCTGTCGATCCTCATACCGAATGGATGCAGAATGTCATCGAGACGCAACAGAAGATGAGGAATGACATGATGCAAATGCAGCAGCAGCAGCAGATGGCTCAAATGGCCCAGATGCATCATGAGAGGATGAATCAGCAACAACCGAATGTTCAACAACCTCCTCTGGAAGATCCGAATAGGGCTTACTTTCGTTTTCAGAAGATGAATCCTCAAAGTTTCAAAGGAGGGCCTGAGGTAATGGTATCACATTTCTGGTTGGATTCGATGGAGAAGATTTTTAGGGCTCTTCAATGCAACGAAGAAGAGAAGGTTCTTTTTGCCGCCCATATGCTCGAGGAAGATGCTCAAACTTGGTGGACCAATGCTCATGATTTGATGGTGAACCAGGGAACTCCTGTTACCTGGGAGAACTTCAAGGAGATGTTTATTGGTCACTTTTTCCCTCCGGTGATGAAGTTAAGCAAGCAAGCCGAGTTTATCAATCTGAGGCAAGGAGAGATGTCGGTGGGTGAGTTCACCGCCAAGTTCGAAAGGTTGTCGCAGTTTTATCAGTTGGCAAAACATGCTCCGAATGATGAGTGGAAGATGCAGATGTACAAGGCAGGTCTTTGTGCGGATGTGGCCCAAGGTCTTAGCTCTTATGCTATGACCAGTTATGCTGGATTGGTGCAGCAAGCTTATGTTGTAGAGGCAGATCTCAACAGGATGTATGAGGAAAGGAAAGCGTATCGGAAAGAGAAGAAGAAAGCATTGGAATTGCCAACCCCAAGTGATGAACCGAGGAGTACCTATATCAAAGGAAAGCAAGCTACAGCATCCGAACTACTAAGGTCCGGTAAGTGTCCGAAATGCGGAAGGCCTCACACTGGAGAGTGTCGTCTGGGATCCACTGTGTGTTACTACTGCAAGGAAGAAGGGCATTATGCTAACGAATGCCCGTTGAAGAAGAGGAATCGAGAAGGGAATTCTAACTCTGTAAGTGGAAAGGTCCTTGTAATGGACGCTCAGGAAGGCGAAGTCGGTGTCGTCTCGAAGAAAGGTATATGGTGTGTTGTTTGTTTTGATTGGTCCAATTTTGAGGACAAAATTTTTAAAAGTTGGGGTGATTGTAATATCCCCAATTTTCGCTATTTAAATTATTTGGCGTGAATTGATTTGTTATATCTATTGAAAATAAAATGGAATTTTTACTTGGTTGATTTATTACCCAATTGTGTGTGATTGGTAATTAATTGTGTCAAGTTAGAGTAATTAGAGTGAAGGAGTCATAAGGAAAGAAGTGTTTAAGTAAGGGGTAGTTTTTCCTTTTGCCATGCCCCCTTATATACACCCATTCAGCTGAACCAAAGGGGAAAGACACACTTCATCCTTCAAAAAGAAAGAAAAACAGAAACTGAGGAGTGAAATAGAGAGGGAGGGGGCGTGAGAGGGAGAGGGAAAGAGAAGAGAGGAGAGTTCTTCAAAAGGTTAATGCATGCTTAATCCATTGCCACCAAAGTGTTAAGCTCATCTCCTTCTTTTCATTGATACCAAATTCGAAATCATCCCCCCTCCTCCACCATAAATCACCATTGGTGGCAACCAAGCTCACTTCAACCAAAACAGAAAATCTGAACCCTTGCATGTTCTATTGGAAAGCTCTAGGGCCAAGTTCAGCACCTATATCAAGGATTGAAACAACATAGAAATCATCACAGTGGCTGGATTCGAAATACAAGCCATTGGAAGGCTGGGCTTTCAGTTTTGGGCTGTCTAGGAGCGGTTTAGTGAACAAAGTCGTGATCCTCCGTTCGTTCGTTTCGAGAAGTCTCGGCGTTGTGTGGTTGTCGTCACGAAAAGGTGAGTTCTATACTCACTAGGATTGAAATTGTATGTGATATGAGTTCTGGATCGAATCAGGCGTTTTTATGAAAAGTCGGTATCGAGACATTTATGAAAACCTCGCATTGAATGATCAAGTTATGAGATTATTTGAGTTTGATTATGATTCCTGTCATGATTATTGAATGATATGTGCTGGTTGTTGACTGGTTTGACTGTGTTTTATGGGCTGGTAAAGTGGATGTATCGATCGGAAAATGTATCAGAATCGGATTGGGATGATATCATTAAGAAAATGTAAGCATCTGGATTACTGAGGCACACGCACGGATCGTGCGTTATGGGAGCACGGATCGTGCTGTGTGTTCGCAGATAGCCTGGAAATGGTTTTGGACATCGCACGGATCATGCGTATGGGCGCACGGATCGTGCGCTCTGTTCTGTGTGAAATAAATTCATTTTTTCAGTCACGCACGGATCGTGCGCCTCTGGAGCACGGATCGTGCGTGGTATTTGGGTTGCCTATTTTAAAAAGTGTTTTAAATCATTTCGAACGATTCCAATTGCTTTCTAATCCCTCCTTCCACCTTCCCCAATGATACTATAATTGAATTGCCCTGAATTGAGTGGTAATTGACTGTGATTGGATCTAAGTTATGTTAGCACCATATGATTGGTTGTGTTTGGATTACGTTCAGGTTAAGTGAATGCTCACGTGATTGACCATTGATTTCATGTTATGACTTTGTGATTGATGTATTGTGCTGGACTGACTGGTTTAGTAAGATTGATAAGTTAAGTTAGCGAACCTTAGTAGTCCATGAGAGATCACTTAATAATTAGACTAAGTTAGTAATTAGATCACCTAATGTTAATAATAAGATTATGTTCAGTTCAGTTTGTTGTTATGCTATTGTTATGTTTAAGTTCATTGTTGAGTTCAGTTTAGGTATATCATCATATATATCTTTTAGTCGGGGTGACGACCGTATTCTGTTTAGTGTGCTAGGGGAGAGGCAGTCATGAGCCTTATGAACCTAGGCCCCGTTAGGGACCCAGCCGATTAGTGGGGACGGGTTCACCGGAAGCTTATTATGCCAAGTGACCGGTGACATGCTATAACTTTAGTTAGTGTTGTGTCTTGTAACCGGCTTGAGGGTTATGAGGACAACGTTTAGTTAGTTAGCCACATAGTCAACTTTGAGGACTATGAGTTATGAGTTTAGAATAATCAATCAAGCATAATTGAACCGAAAGAATTAGTAAGGGGTCGCGATAGAACTCACTGAGACAAGTTGTCTCACCCAATCCATTGTTGTTGTTTTTCAGTTAAGCAGGGAAAGTTGAAGACCGCGAGGCACGGCTATGGAGACGCTTGAGGAGCTGCCGCTATCTTTATTTCTTTATGTCTTGTATTTCAGTTTCCTTTGTATTTCTGTATTTCTATTCAGTATCTTAAGACTATTCGATTGTACGAGTTATGTCTTTCAAGTTGTAAATCGCTTCCGCAGACTTCCGGTTTTTGAGTATTGAACACTAGTTGAGGGTGTAAGATCGCTTTATGTATATTATGCTAAGTTATGTAAGCGAACTTGATGGATTTTTAGCATCGAGTATTAGTATGTGTTCAGTATTTAAAAAAGGAAGTTACTCTGATGTATGCCAGTCGTGCGCTTCGGTAATTTCTACAAGATAGAAATTAACGGGGTGTTACACTTATCCTCAAGTAATGACACTTGAATAAGACAACAACACATAGAACACATATTCACAGAATTCAAAACACGGTCAAATGTGAATATATGCCTTGACAGGAATAGTCTGGTTTTGATGATTGACAAAAGACGGTCAAAAAGGTAAAGACTGCAAAAAGCGGAAAAATGTAATCAAGCTCAAGCCAAGAGTTATTTTATTGTTGTGTGTGTATTAGGACTTTTTGTAAGTGAAAATAAAGCTCTCTAAAATAAAATAAATCACACACTCACAATATGTTTCATAAAAATAATTTTGCATGAAAATATTTTTCAACAAACCTCATGCATGCAAGATTAAATAGGACAAGCACATAATATGTGAAAATGTTTTTTAGAAGCATATAATCGATTTTACCAAGGCTTTATTTGATTAACATTGTTTCCAAAAATAGGAGAAATCGATTTCACATCTCTTCCTTTCCTTGCATAATCGATTCTTCATCTATTTAAGGAAGTTATCCATGAGTTTAGGAAAGCACATAATCGATTCTTCCACCTCTTTCAGTCAGGCACAAAATCGATTTCAACATCCTTTCATTCAAGCTCACAATCGATTAGCACTCTCCATAAATAACTCAACGTCATTTTTTCCTAGCCTATAAATAGAAGCCTCACATCTCACTCTCAACACAACTCATTTCTTGCATCTGAAACTCTATCATTCTTCTCATCACTCTCACTCTTCTTACACTTGCTAAAATCTTTATTTGAGAGCTTTATATTTCATATAGTTTAAATTGTATTATTTGTGCTTCAACTTGTTTTATCCACACTATTGAGTGTGCTATCAAATCTTTTGTATTTCTTATTTTTGGGTGTGATCCCAAGGTATTCAAGAGAGGTGATATCTCTTGGTTGGGTGTGATCCCAAATTATTCAAGAGAGGTGATATCTCTTGGTGCTTTCATAGAGAGGTGATATCTCTAGGTTTTTAAAGGTCTTTTACATAGGGTGGTGATATCCCGGGTTTTGTTAAAAAGATCTTTGGTTGTAAAGGTTTCTAGCTGAACCTGTTTTAAAAGCTAGTGATTGATTAAACTCCCTTGGAGTTTTCCTTGGGGACTGGACGTAGGCTTGAAGATTGGCCGAACCAAGATAAAACTTTGCGTGTCTTCTTCTTTCCCTTCATCTCCTTTATTTTCCTTGCAAGTTATCTTTATTTCCTTATCGCTCTTATTCAAATCAAAACATTTTCTTAAGCAATTTACTTTACTTGATCAACTTGCTTTTAAAGATTTTATTTTCAAGTGCTATTCTTAATTTCACAATTCACCCCCACTATTGTGGTTTGAAGTCACTTGGTCAACAAGTGGTACCAGGGGTAGACTCTTTGTCAAGACTAACTGTCTCAAGAGGCAAGATGAGTTCAAATGACTCCTTAAACAGCCCCCCATCTTTCAATGGTGAAGGGTATGATTATTGGAAAACAATGTAGCGACCGAAAAATCCGGGCGAGGATTCCTCGAAGGTTCAAAAATGAAGCCTCCACCAAAGTTTAATTATAAGGGAAAACATTGGAAAATCGCTTTTGGAATGGATAAGGGTCCTTGAGACCAGATTAGGGTTCGAGCGTCGGTTATGCGTGGGGAAGGTATTAGCACCCCACGACATCCTTCCTAAGGAAGGTTGCCTGCTAATTAGTTGTAGAAGAGAAAATTAATTTTGAAAACATTTATTTTTACCCTTTTATTGTGAATTAAAAAGAAAGATGAAAATTAATATTTTATTTAAGAAAATGATTATTTAGGAAAGGGCTAAAAAGGTTTTTTGTTAATGCAATTGACAGAGGTCGACCGCCCTCTGCTCCTACGTATCTCTTGGTAGAGAATCAAATCACACGTAGTTCTTGGTAGAAAACTTTGTTTATTGGTGTATTTTATTTAAGGATTTTAGGACTCCTGAGTGATTAGTTCATTTGTCCTAAAATGATGACTAATCCGACTGTACAGTTGGCTTAGTCCCCTAATTTGTGAAAATGGAGTTTTTTTGAAGTTTGGAAGATAGTTTGATGTGTTGTGGTTTAATTTTATTTGAATAGGGGTTTTAGGACTCTTGATCCGTACGGTTCATTCGTCCTAGAACGCTGACTAACCCGTCTGTACAGTCGACTTAATCCCCTATTTTGAAAATTTGATTTGTGGAAAGAAATGTGTTTGTGTTTATTTTAATTTAGAAATTGTTTGTTTTAAATAGGGATTTTAGGACATGATCCGTAACGGTTCATTAGTGACCTAAAAAGCAGACTAACCCTACTGTACAGTCGACTTAGTCCCCTATTTATATTTTTTGGGTAGAAATATTTACTTATTTATTTTTATAGAAAAATGTAAGTTTGTGAAAGAAATTATTCTTTTGTAGAGAAAAATGGAAAGGAAACGAAAAGTTGACAACAAAAAAAATGAAGAGCGCAACTAGTGAAAAATAATTATCATTAATATTTAAAATTAAACTAATTAAAAGAAAAATAAAATAAAAAAGGGAGGGGGAGAGAGAGAGAGAGTGAGAGCTTCGCTAGGAGAGGGAGAGAATGTGTTCAGTGTTCTTGTTTAATCACTGTGGTGTGCTTTTCACTGTGGACAGGGCCTCCTTTTATAGGTGAAGGGTTAGGTGAAGAGACTTACTGGACAAGTTAACTTGCTGGGCAAGTCGACTTGTTGGGCAAGCAGCTTGTTGGGCTGAAGGTTAACGCTACTGACACCCCCATTTTATTATTTTCGTTCTTCTCTATTTTTTTGGATTATTCTTATTTTTGTATATTTTTGGTGATATTTTTGTATTATTTGGACACTTTATTGTAATATATATTTTTTATTTTCTGATTTTATTTCATTATTATTTTTATGGCTTTTTGATCAAAAGGACTAAATTAAGTCCAAAATACCGAACATGGGCCCATTTACTAAGAATTGTCCCAATTTAGACAAACCGGTCTAAATTAAAACAAGACAGCGCTCGAAATGTCGTTCTCGTAATGATATGGACTTGTGACACGGGGGCTAAAACAATTGCGATAAATGATCGGACAAAATTAGGGTATAACAGCTGCCCCTCTTTATTTATATTTTACTAGAAAAGGTGAATGGTTTTCAGATTTTCGTAGTAGAAATAAAAATAAAGATAGAATAGACGCTAATTTTGTCTGCTTAGGGGGAAGATGAGTTAGGGAAAAGAGGGACGATTAACACTTGGCATGTTAACCGAGAACAATAAAACATGGCGGATGGTAGGTGTCCGATGGGATGAATGAAACATGGCGGATGATGTGAGTCGAAGTTGGTGGAACATGGGGGATGACAAACAACGTATGTGAATGCAGATAACATGTGAATGTGATTGTGCTGATTAATGATGAATGTAATGGAATGAGTGATTTTTCCTCTTTTTGCTTTTTGCCTTTCCTTTTTTTTCTTAGTATATAACGGGTGTATGAAATGCAAAGTGCGAATGTGACGCAAATGTAATGCTTTGATGCGAATGTCGTGCATGGTATGATGATATGATTAGTGATGTAAAGAAGGTTTTGGCAATGATGAATGAAAGGAAGCACACGAATGCATGGTACAATGATATGATTAGTGATGTTGAAAATTTTTGGCAATGATGAGACCGGCACTTGGCACGTCTATCGAAGCAAACTGTTATATGTGTGCATGCGTGTAATGTGATGAATGTGCAATGTTAAAGCAGATAAACTACAAAAGCCCGTGAATTGTGGATGCTAGAGCTGATCGAAAACAAAAATTGATCAACCATGTATGCGAATGCAGATAACATGTGAATGCAAATGTATTGCTTAGATGCAGGTGCTATGGTAGATGCATGATGGAATTATTTATGCTATGATTTATTGATGATGCAGAGAGATTTTTTGTAATGATGAGAAATGAGACCTTTGATGCGAGAGGCAGAGAAGTAATCATTCCTTGGAAAAGGTTTGAACTCAGACGTGGCAACCTTAAGGTTGTCATTCACATGCACTGATGCACAAAAGTATGTGATTGCATTTGCAAGCTCGTTCACATTGTTCTTCCATTTGATTATGATGTCCCCTGTTGATTGAATTTTAGGTCCACAAAGTTAACTGAGTGAGTTTCCAACTTCATATTAGTAACTTGTGTTCTCTCTCTTTGAAGCATTGTGTTAGTGAACATGTAGAGTAGTGCAAATACAGATGAATGAGTCGGTTGACTCAAGGTATGGACAGATATGGCACGTGAGGGGGTGAATGGTAGGTTTTTGCCAAAGTCATGAAAGGTAGGTTTTTGCGAAAAGCTGTATTTAGGATGGTGGGTTGAGAAATTGCCCCGGTATGGTTTTATGAATGTGAATATGACAAGAGGATGAGATGGGTGTAGAGCGAACTTCCCCAATTTTGAGCGGAGTAAGGGGTTAATGGTGACAGGATCGCCCCACTTTGGAATGGTATTTCAAATAGTTGCTTTTAGTGGGGTTGTGAAAGGTGACTGAGTTAGGGTCGTGGGTTTTTGGAATTGGTCGCATGGCTATATGGATAGGATGTGGTATATGAATGGGATGGACGCTGAAAAATTTCCCCAAGTTCGAGAAGCATGAAAGGTGAAGGGACTGCCCCACTTTTGGATCTAGGTGATGGTCCCAGTATAAATTTTTGGTTCTTTTAAGATGACTCCCATAGACTATGATAGTCCTGATTTTTGGATATGATGAAAATTTCACTTGGTGATCACTAAACCTTGTCTTGATATCAGTGCAACTTGAATAATCTTGGGGCGCAAGCCCCCCTTTTTTTTGCCTTTTTTTTAGCTTTATTTTTTTGTCATATATTTTTTTTGAGCAAACATATTGTAAATAAATAAACTCAATTGTCCTAAAATTAAAACTTTAAGAAAATGAAAGCAATCAGTCATCGATCAGAATGAACTTGTTTAGGGTTGTAACGTGGCCAACGGTTAGGGGTTTATGTAAGAAGGGGTTGGTAATGCGGCCAATGGTTAGAGATTCGAGAAAGAAAAGGTTTGTAATGGGGCCAATGGCTGGGGATAACGTACCAATGATTAGGGATTTATGAAATGAAATGATAATTGAGCCCAAAGAAGTGTTTGGGGGGTTTAGACAATGATCTTTCATGAAAGAAAGGATAAGTAGGCCCAAAGGAGTGTTTGAGGTCCATTTTTGAGTTTCGTAAAAGAAGTGCTAATTTGGCACAATAAGGTGTTTGAGGGCTTTAGACAATGATCTTTTTATTTGCGGTCCAATGTGGCTAGTGGTTGATAATTTATGAAAGAATGGGTGATTGGGCTCAAAGTATTTGAGGATTGATGAGACAAATGATCTTTTTATTCAGTGGTTCACTTCATGATATAATGTATCAGCTCAAAGATTTATGCCGTCTTTATATTCAAGACTTTTGTCTTTTTTTTTTGAAATATGATTCTCGTTCTTTGACGGCCTATTTCTCTTAAGCTGAATAAACGGAAGAAAGTAGTACACCATCTTTAAATGGGGAATAGATCATTGTCTACGGTAATTGAAAGATTTATTGATTGTTTGGCTCAAAGTGGGTTGCAGAGGATATTTTTTTTATGCTTTTTTGAGGATGTGAGAAGATGACCAAACATCATTTCAAATCATGATTGCTTGTTTTCTCAAAGACTAACTCAAGGACAAAAAATTATTTATTTTTATATATTTGCTCCTTTTCTTTATTTCTTTTTATATGCCCTAATTTTTGCTTAGGCCGCTCTCGCGAGATTTCAACCTAATAGGCTTTTTTTGATTTTTTTAAAGGACTTGCACCAAGGGAATACAATGTTGACAAGATATCTAGTGATCACAAATTTTCCCCAGTTTGGAGGATCCAAGTGTTAGTTTATGAAATTTCATCATTGGGAACAAAACCAAAGAGTCAACTAAGAACTTGTGTGGAGAATATGCACTTTATGGAGTGGTCGGGGTGAGACTGGACATGAACAAGGGATGATGATAGGATGGAAAGGTTTGGACACTAACTGACTCAAATAAGAGCAAATGCACATCGCATACAAGTTCACTATACGAATGCTTCACAGAGAGTTAACATAGTTAGAGACATGATAGAAGAGTTTTTTGATAACACATTAGTTAACAAAATGGACTATTTTGATCGTTTATCATGGGATGGATGAGATGCATCGTTTTGCTGACAATTTTTTTTTTTGTAAATGGAGTGTCTTGAAACACCTTGAGTTTGCAGCTGAGTTCGACCTTGTAAAGCTAAACTTTTCCAAAGAAGAATAATCAATTTCGTCTCATCTCTCATCAATTTTGTGAAAAAGTATGCTCATGTTTTTTTAACACATGATAATGTATATGCATGATGGAAATGCAAAGGCAAATGCATGAAATGCGTGAATGAATGTGCATGAAATGCAAATGTATGATTTCGTGTTATGCCGGGGAAATTGTAAGTTTCTGTTCGACGCAGAACTGAAAGAAACTTATGATTTCTTAATGCAAATGTTTGATCCATCTTGTCAGAAAGAAAGTCTTACCATTCCCTCGCGGTCATAGAAATGTATGAAAAATGAAATGTTAATGTGCAATAATTAACTTTTTTTATGCCATGGAAAAAGGAAAGGTAAAAATGCACGAGGTATGCTAAAAAATAATTTGCCAAAATAACATATGATTTTTTGAAATTTTTTCTTTTTAAAAGACCGGAAAAATGTATCAGTGTTTGTTTGAATGCAGGGGTATGAGGCTCCTTTGTGTCCTACGAGGGTTCCTTAGAGAATAGGTCTAGGGCTTGTCTGTTAAGTGAACCTTTCAAAGGGTAGCTCTAAAGAGTCCTACAGAAGGTTCCTAGAGCCAACGACCCCAATTAAGATACTGATCAACAACAATAGGCAAGCTATTAGGAGTGCCAGCATTCTCAAGAGGGACCAAACTCTAGGTGAGACTTTCGTGACCACCCAACAGGACGCACATCCAGTAGGCCATCACTACGCAGTCTCGTTCTAACTTAGGTTATTCTCCAGTCCGGGTACAGGACTATTATCACGTGTGTGCAAAAGTGTGATAGTGGAGTGTGTGAAGGAGCAAAATATCAAGAATACCCCCCAAGCTGCAAAACAAACAAACATATATACAAAGAAGTGGTCTTCTATCCTAGGGTTTTCATATCACAAAAGAATAATATGCAATAAAAATAAAAGACAAAAAGGGAAGGGTAAAAATAACATTAAATTAACAACTAATCCTACAACTAATTAGACTAGGTTTGACTCTCTAAATTGTCCCCAGTGAAGTCGCCAGTTGTAGCGACCAAAAAATCCGGGCGAAGATTCCTCGAAGGTTAAAAAATGAAGCCGCCACCAAAGTTTAATTATAAGGGCAAACATTGGAAAATCCCTTTTGGAATGGATAAGTGTAACACCCCGATAAATTCTAATATGTAGAACTACCGAAATGCACTGAATGGCATACATCAGAGTAACTTTCTGTTAATGAATATTGAACACAAACTAAAACTTTCGATAATACATATCAAATGGTTCCCCGAACCGTACTTAACTTCATCAAAATGCTTAAGTTTCATGACTTAAGACTTATACATAATTCTGGTGTTCAATACTCAAAACATAAAGTAGCGGAAACGATTTACAACTGATACATGGTCGTTATACAATCGATAACATAGAAACAGTAAATGAGACAAAGGTATAAAACATGAAACTCAATCTTCAATGACTCCAAGAGTCGCACCGGCTAACCGTGCTTCGTCGCCTTTGCTTTCCCCTGTTTCTCTGTAAAAACCACAAATATGAAGGGTGAGATAAACATTATCTCAGTGAGTCCTATCGAGACCCCTTACTAACTCTAGCGGTTCATTATTTTCTTTGCTTTGAACTCGTGGCCCTAATAAGCAACCACATGGACATATATTAATTTCATGTAGCTTTTATGCTCATGGCCCTTCTAAGCGACACATGAAACATATCATATTTTACTTCTTGTAATTTGTAGCCCTACTAAGCAACTACGCATTACATTTCTTTTCTTTTATCATTCTAGCATAACACCTCAAGCCTACCTATTTTTAGGCACTTCTTTGGCTTTTGGTGAACTCATCCCGCTATTTCTAGTGGGTGAAACCTCTTGAGTCTAGGTTTTGGGGCTCATGACTTCCCCTCCCCTAGTATGCCAATCTTCTAAGGGTCGTCACCCTTGACCTCAATTTATATATATTATATAAATGTACCCGCATTGGGCCGTCTTATCATTTTCATTCATGTACCGTCTACCCTTCCTCGAGGGAAGGTATCTTGTCTTTGAATTAAACATTACTTATCTTGACTTGTATGAATTAACGTGTGCACACTCGCGTCTTACTAATGTACGGTTTTCCTTAACATTTATAACTTATGAGATTTACCTCAAACTTCTTTCATTTCATGACATAAGTGTGTTTCCATCTTTGGAAAACATTGGGGAATCAATCGGAAAGGAATCGGAATCGTTTGGAACGGATTAAAAAGGATTTTGAATGAGGATAACAGAAGGATCCGCACGGTCCCATGTGTATCACTTAAAAACTCAGTTTGAAAAACGTATAGGGCGCACGATCCGTGCCACCAAGGCGCACGATCTATGCGTGTTTTAAAATTGTAGAAACTTGATTTGCGTAAGTCACGCACGGTCCGTGCCAAGGCCACACGATCCGTGCTGTGTTAAAAATCCATTTCCTTGGCTACTGCGAACAAGGCGCACGACCCGTGCCCTTGTGAGGCACGATCCGTGCGTCCTTGACAGTGGCCAATTTTCCAGTTTCGTGTCATTGTTTCCAAATCTGTTTCGATTCGAATTTCGTTCCGGTCGATATCCTAACATAACGAATATTATTCCAGTCCAGCGAAAGCGATAAACAGTCAATCAATTCATACAATCATCAATTCAAGGCAATCAGTTACAACATAGTGACTTTTCGATAAAACGGTTTTCGAATTATTTTTCACAAAGCGGTTTATAACATTTTCTCGGTTCAGAAAATGCAAGACTCGATATCACACATCCCTAGCGAGTTATAGAACTCACCTAACGTGATGATAATCACGTAACCAACGGATCAACGGAAAGACACGGTTGGAGTAACCACACGAACGGTCCCGAACTCGAATCCACGCTACTCCAAACACTCCAAAAACTGAACCGATAGAGCTTGGCCTCTACCACTTCGAATTTCAGCTCCCAATCTACCCTATGAAGCCTGTTAATCACTTTGTGGCCCTCAAAACAAACATGCAAGCTATATCCAGCCACTAGAGTCCATTTTTATGAGTTTTGAGCTTTGGAGTGTGAAAATGGTGGTTTGTGAAGGAGAAAGAGATAGATTGTAGCAGTAGTATCAATGGATGGAGAATAAGAAACTGAGTTCAATGGTGAAGAGAAATGTGACATGCATCAACTTTGGTTCCCTCTCCTCTCCTTCCTCTCTCGCGAGCTCTCTCCCTCTCTCAAGCTCCTCTTCTTCTTTTCTTTCTTTGTGATTTCAGAATCTGGTGTGTGTGTTGTGGCAAGGGGCCTAGCTGGTTCAAGTGGGACTGTGGAGGGGAAAATTACTATCCTACCCTTCAGCTTATTTAGCCTCTCCTTAAGACTTCTTTTTGCAATGAAGTCTAACTTAATGCATTTTAACTTAGACATTAACACACAAGTTCTAATACTCAATGCCTTACATTAATTATGTAAGACTAAAATCACTTATATCAACATCATATAATTTAGTAATTATGCTAACTAATCGATTCATGATAACCTCTTGTGCTAAATATTCCATTTAGCTAATAATTCACTTTAACCTTTTCGCTAATTTAAATAAATTAAATTAGCTAATTAGGGGATGTTACAATCACCCCAACTTTTAAAAATTTTGTCCTCAAAATTGACAAAACGTACCTCAATCGAAAAGATAGGGATATTTCACCCACATGTTCTCCTCTACTTCCCATGTCGCTTCGTCGGGTGATGCACCGTCCCAAAGCACCTTGACAATAGGAATTGATCTCGTCCGGAGCGTTTTCTCGCCACGTTCGATGATCGTGACTGGAGTAGGCTGATAAGACAAATCTGGTTGGATGTCGATCGCTTCATGATTCAACAGCTGATTCGGGTCATGAATATACTTCCTTAACTGCGACACATGAAACACATCATGTAATCTGGACAATTTTGGAGGCAAGGCAATGCGGTACGCTACCGGCCCAACTCGCTCGATAATCTGGAAGGGAGACATACCGAGGACTGAGCTTCTTCGCTCGCAATGCGATACTGGTTCTGATGATTGGAGAAAGTCTCAAAAAGACATGGCCTCCTTCTTCGAATTCTAACGGTCTTCTTCTCTTATCGGCATAACTCTTTTGTCGACTCTGAGCGGCCTTCATCCTTTCCCTTATCTGACGGATCTTCTCTGTAGTCTCACGGACCAAATCCGGTCCCAACAATCTCTGCTCACCTACATCCCACCAACACAATGGTGTTCTACACTTCCTTCCATATAATGCCTCGTATGGTGTCATTCCGATACTAGAATGATAACTGTTATTGTATGAAAATTCCACCAATGGATGGTGATCTTCCCATCTGCCTCCACTATCAAGTACACAAGCCCTCAACATATCCTCCAATGTCTGAATTGTTCTCTCAGTCTGTCCGCCTGATTGCGGATGGTAAGCGGTGCTAGCACACACCGTTGTCCCCAACGCCATATTCAATGCTCTCCAAAACTGAGATGTGAACTTGGGATCTCGATCACAGATGATGCTTGTAGGAATTCCATGCAATTTCACAATGTTCTTGAGATATTCCTCTGCTAACCTAGCTACCTTGTGATTCGAACGCACCGGAAGAAAATGGGCGGACTTGGTCAAGCGATCCACCACTAACCAAATAGAATCATTTCCGGCTTGGGACCGCGGTAACCTGATGACAAAACCGATAGAAATGCTTTCCCATTTCCACTCTGGCACATTCAGCGGCTGTAACTGGCCGTCTGGCTTCTGGTGCTCTATCTTGACCCTTTGACAGGTCAAGCATCGAGACACAAACTCTGCTATATCCACTTTCATACCCGGCCACCAATACAACTGCTTCAAATCTCGATACATCTTGGTAGACCCCGGATGTATTGAGAACTGACTCTTATGAGCCTCTTCTAAAACCTACCTCTTAATGCTCTCATCATTCGGCACACAGACTCTACCATCAAAACCAATCACACCATCACCATCTTCGGTGTAATTTGGCAACCTCTTCTGCGCTTGCAGCTCTAAATCACCCTCTTGGGCTGAGCGAATCAGATTTCTCAAAGGACTCGAAATCCGAATGTGACTCAACACCAACCTGTTCCTTCTTGCTTCACTCTCAAATTAAGGTCTCTAAACGATTCTGACAGTGACATCTCATGAGTCATCAGTTCTGCAGTGTGGATAGACTTTCTGCTCAAAGCATCGGCCACAACATTCGCCTTACCAGGATGGTACTTCAATTCAAAATCATAATCTTTCAGGAACTCTACCCATCTTCTCTGTCTGTTGTTCGACTCCTTTTGGTCAAACAAATACTTAAGGCTCTTGTGGTCACTAAAGACTTCTAAACAAGACCCATACAGGTAATGTCTCCAAATCTTTAGGGCAAACACAATCGCCTCCAACTCTAAATCATGAGTCGGGTAATTCTCTTCATGCGGCTTAAACTATTTGGAGGCATAAGCAACTACTTGTTGATTCTGCATAAAAACACATCCTAAACCCTTACCAGATGCGTCACAATAGATTTGGAATCCTACGGACAGATCTGGAAGAATCAGGACAGGTGCAGAAGTCAAACGATTCTTCAATTCCGCAAAACAATCATCACAATAGGTGGACAGGTGCAGAAGTCAAACTGTCCTTTTCTAATATGATAAATCGTTGGACTAAACCAATTGGGGGTGCTTTTAAATGTAATGTGGATGCTTCTCTCTTCAATCAACAAGTAAAATATGGTATTGGTCTATGTATTAGAGATGACAAGGGCGGGTTTATTAAAGCTAAAGCAATGACCTTTGATAACTCTATTTTATATAGGTTATTTATGCTCCTAATACTTAAGTCAAGCTTACTTCTCAAGTAATTCTAGTGCTTAAATATGTGAATATATGAATATTAGAGTAAATATAGGTTATAAGTCAATTCCTTAAACCTTGGGCATAGTCAATGCCTTTGTGAATATGTTTGATGTTTTGCTTTAGCGCTGCAACGGTATGCTATCAAGGAGACGCTACAGCGTTATATGACGGCTGACCATTGAGATATTTGTGTGACCACTTGAGGACATGATGAGTCATCACCCTTATCTCTTCCTCTCAGCTGGATATTTTGACTTCCAAGTGGATGCTAAATTACACTTGGCGCCTCCTAAATGGAACCCATGTGATAGTTGGTGTACTCCATCATTAGCACTTTTTGTAAAGTACTTTAAGGATAATATCTAAGTCTTATGATCATAATGTAATATTATTATTCTATAAAGACTTAGTTAGATTTTAGATATTTATTATTGCTTCATTAGGTAAGGAACATACGTAGCCATAGTAGTAGTAACTTGGAAGAAGAACTCCCTATGACATAGTAGCTTTTCTCCATTGTTATTCTACCTTTTAAGCTTTTATTTTTAGGATAGTTTTCTAATCTTCATTCAAGGTTTTGCTCACGCCTCAACTTCATCCTTCGTATGCTACTTGGGATCATTGGAGTGTATCTTTTACAACCACTCTTCTCTTGTCTTCAATCTTGGTTTGGGAATGATCAACTAAAACAAGGTAACTTTGTGGGTACAGACATGGTTCACAAAGAGAACTCAAGGAATGATATGAATGAAAACCCTTTAAAGACATTTAAAGCAAGCACTACTTAACTCTAGACATAGGGGAGTAGTAGTTCATAAGGCAAATGTTGTATGTAACACCCCGGTAGTAGTTCCTAAAACATCAGAGATATATTTCCTGTTTAAATACTGAACACCACTATAAAATTTTCACTGAATAACAATAGAACAGTCTTAAACATAAATAAGACCATAAACCATCAGTGAAATACAGTGTTCAATATCGCACAAGAAAGCGGAAATAAATACATAACTTTTACAACAGTTAAAGTCATAATGTCGTGATACGTAATTAACAAGGGAAAACATAACTTAAGCATAAAATCTAAGTCTTCAGCAACCATCCGAGTACCACCTACTTGTGCCTCTTGGATCTCCACTCTCCCCGTTTATCTGTAAAACCACAACATATAAACAATGAGATACAATCTCAGTGAGTTCTACCGAGACCCCTACTAACACTCTCGGTCCAATTATGAAATCGTTTTAATTTTTCACGGCATCGATTGCGCGAACGCTACAAACCCGATGAACCGCACCATATAACTTTCAACAGATTACCGACTGCGCGAACGCTACAAACCCGGCAAACCTGTTATAACTCAGCACGATACCGACTGCGCGAACGCTGCAAACCCGGTAAATCGCACAACAGACCATTTAACACACCACCGACTGCGCGAACGCTACATACCCGGTATTCGCACAACAAACAATTCAACACACCACCGACTGTGCGAACGCTACATACCCGGTGAACCACCTTACCAATAGTACTTTCCCTATTGCAAGAGGCCTAGGGTAAGGGTGCATGACTACCCCGCCTAGTATGTCTACATGGGTCGTCACCCAGACTCGATATAATATATATATATCCACCCGAATTGGGCCGTCTCCTAACACGATATAATTTATATATCGTGAATCATAGACCGGTTTTGACGAATAAATAATAATCTTTCCGCGTCAGTGTTACAATCCCACATAGAACTTATAATTCGTTTTATTATCAATAAAACATATCCGCACACGTGTACTATTGTTCGGCTTTTCGGAAGAGTTTCAACTTCAAAAGTATTTTATAAACCCTTTTGAAACATACCCAAAATCATGGCATTATAAGCCTAATATCATTATAGAAGGGTTAGGAAAGGATTAAAAGAGGATTGGAATCGATCGGGATCGTTTCGGGCAAGTTTGGAAAATTTGGACAGAACACAGCGCATGGTTCGTGCGCCCATACACACAGGTCGTGCGCCCTGTAATGCATTTTTGAAAACAGAAACAGAATGACACGCACGGTCCGTGCGTCTGAGACGCACGACTCGTGCGCTTTTGACAGCATTATATTTTATCTCGTTTTCGCATTTTTCGTAGTTTCGACTAATTTCGATACCTGTTCCAGTCCAGTCCCAACATAAAAACAGTCCAAAACATATACAAACAATAATAATCATCATCAATCAATCCAAAAACCAATTGGACATAAAACGCAATTTTCGTACAAAATACGTTTTCGATAACGAACCAAAACCGAAACACATTTCACAAATTAAGTTTATTAATTCAAAAGCCTAAACGTGAGTAAAACTCACCCTTGAAGCGTGAACCACGAGTGACACCCAATCCGACGACACCCAATCCGCTTCCAAAGCTTTCCACTCGATCGCGAAACCTCTTTTTGACCGAAATACCGAATTCCTCGAAATCTTCCATGGACACTATTCATCATCTTCAACCTCAAGCCACTATTCACAAAAACCCCAATTTGCACCCTAACCTCTTGATTCTTCACAAACCCCAAATCGGACTTCAATATTTGTGCAATCCACCTTGAGCTCGCTCCCAAACACCATCCCAAGCTTTCCCTTGAGCTACAACCATCAAAACTCCAATTTTTCCTCTCAAATTCGAAAATGGCAAACTGAGAGAGAGTGAGTTGATGATGAAGATCTTGGTACCAAATCGAAGAGGAAGTAACGCTGAGCATTTTTCGTGTTGGAAGGAAGTCGTTTTGATGAGCCTAACTTTCCCTTTTTTCCTCTTCTTCTTCCTCACCCTTTCTTTCTCTTTTCTTTTCTTTTCTCTCCTTTCCCTCTCTGTTTCTCTTCTCTCGCTGCTTTCTTTCTTTTCTTCCAATTAATTATTTTCTTCTCCTCTCACGCACACACGTATACATATATATATATATATATATATATATATATATATATATTTATTTATTTAAAATATAGGTGGTAACGTGGTCCAATTACCATATTGATCTAAATCTCTTATTTCGATTCCAAAACTTCCTTGACCCCTATTATCCGGTTAACGATCCGATGACAACCAATAATTAATTTTAGCACTCAATAAATTTACCAGTCAAGTACTAAAATAATTCAATTGGGTTAACACCCAAATAATTCTATTAATTATTTTGAGGGTGTTACACTGTAAGAACTTAATATACAGGGGTAGAACTTATTTAGAGCCTAGACATAGGAGTCTTGTAACATAACCCTGACGAAAGTGACTGAAAGGCACACTACCAAGGCGCTACAGCGTCTACGGATTCTGAAGCACTACAGCGCTTAACGCTACAGCGTCTAAATATTATTTGAACATTACTCTTGGGAATTTACATAACTACTGAGCTATCCAACTCACCTTTAATTACTTCAACTTAATACTGTTTTATCACAACTTATCATGTTTACAACTCTTTACTTTTACTTGTTACTCAATTCTTTTCACTAAGCTTCTAATCACCTAAACTTCTTAGATTAATTCCAATCCCTGTGGGAACGAACTTTACATATCATTATATTACTTGTTGCGATTGTGTATACTTGCACATCTACTTTTCGCGCAACAAATTTTTGCCGCCATTGCCGGGGATTGCATTTAATTTTCATTGTTTAAGTTTTTAGTAAACTTAGTGCCTATTTTACATTGGTGTGTTGTTTCTTGTTGCTGCAGCAGTAAGCGCTACAGCGTATGCCCAGGTCTCAACCACCAGAATTTGAACCATACTCAGAACCAGAGAGAAGGTTCAGGAAACTAAGACATCTTCAGAGACTCAGACCCACCATGTCAGAACATAGTTAGAGGACCACTTCTGGTAGAGCTACCACTCCACATGGAAGATCTAATTCTTGTAGAGGAGGGACTGAACCGGGTGGAAGGGGTAGAGGTAGACATCAGCAGCCACCCACTCCCACCTTACATGACCAAGAGGACTGGTACAGACATCAATTCATAAATGAAGGACCTGCTCAAATGGTAAATGACAGAGATAGACCAATGAGGGACTATGCTGTGTTTGATCCACAAACAATGGAGACAAGCATAGCAAGACCTACTCTCCATACAGCTCAGTTTGAATTCAAACGTATGATGTTCCAAATGTTGCAAACAGTGGGACAGTTTGGTGGTGCTCCTCAAGAGGACCCATATTTACACTTAAAGCAATTTTTGGAAGTCCGCAGTAACTTCATCATTCCAGGGGTAAGTGATGATGCATTCAGATTAAAACTTTTTCCTTATTCTTTGAAGGATAGAGCAAAGGCCTGGTTAACTTCTCTAGAGCCTAACTCTATCCATACTTGGAATGAAATGGCTGAGAAGTTCTTAGCAAAATATTTTCCTCCAAGTAAGAATGTAAGAATGAGGAATGAGGTTACTGTATTCAGACAAAAAGATGCTGAAACACTGTTTGAAGCATGAGAGAGATGGAAGGAGCTGTTAAGAAAGTGCCCTTATCATGGTATACCTGTGATTATCCAAATGGAGACCTTCTACAATGGACTAGATCCAACAACCAGACAAATGTTAGATGCTTCTTCAGGGGGTGTGTTGTTGAAAACCTCCTATAATGAGGCATGTGAGCTGATTGATGATATTGCCACAAATAGTTATCAATGGCCCACAGAAAGGTTAGCTCAGCAGAAGAAGGTAGCTGGTGTGCATGAAATAAGTGAAGTTTCTGCTCTATCTGCACATGTTGCCTCTCTCACTAACATGATAAAATCTATGAGCACATCAAACGCTGTAACGGTTACCGCTGCAGCGGCACGTGAACCAACAGTAGGTGTTATTGAGCAAGCCTCTCCAGGGTCAGTAAGCTGTGTATATTGTGGAGGAGAGCATTTGTATGAAGAATGTCCTGGTAATCCTGTCTCTGTGAACTTTGTGGGTTTCAACAAAAACAATAATCCCTATTCAAATACATATAATCCTGGTTGGAAGAACCACCCCAATTTCAGATGGGGAGCCAACAATGCAACATCACCTAATTATAGTGCTCCAGCAAATCCACCAGGATTCCCTGCTCAGAACTATCAAAGGCAGAATGCCCCTGTCATAGATAATTCATTGGAAGGATTGATGAAAAGCTTTATGAGTGATAGTAAGACAACTCTGAAAACTCATGAAGCTTCCATTAAAAATCTAGAAGTTTAGATGGGGCAGATGGCTAATGTCCTTTCCCAAAGAATTAGTGGATCATTACCATCCACTACAGAAGCCTCAACTTCAAGTACTACAGGGAAGGAGCATGTAAAAGCTATATCTTTAAGGAGTGGGAGAGATTTGATAGGATCATCAACTGTTTCAGATGATGAAAATAACAAAAATTCTGAAAAACAAAAAGAACCTGCAACAGACGCTACAGCGCCTGAACCTAACGCTGCAGCGCCCGTTGTTGAAAAAATACCACCACCACCCAAAATTACCCCAACATATCCTGACCCTCCATACCCTCAAAGACTTCGAAAGGCTCATGAAGACAAGCAATTTAACAAATTCCTAGAAGTCCTTAAACAGTTGCACATTAATGTCCCTTTGGTTGAGGCTCTCCAACAAATGCCCAACTATGCAAAGTTTATGAAGGATGTGGTTGCTAAGAGGAGGAGACTTGGGGAATTTGAAACGGTAGCAATGACTGGGGAGTGCAGCATGCTGATGCAGAACAAGCTCCCACCCAAATCAAAGGATCCTGACAGTTTTACCATACCATGCTCAATTGGAAATTTTTACTCTGGCCGTGCTCTACGTGATTTGGGAGCAGCATAAATCTTATGCCCAAGTCCATATTCACACGGCTTGGAGTGGGGACTGCCAGATCTACCTCACTTACACTGCAGCTAGCTGATAGAACTCTTGCTTATCCAGAAGGAATTTTGGAAGATGTTCTAATAAAGGTAGACAAATTTGTATTTCCTGTTGATTTTGTAATTTTGGATTTTGATGCAGATAAAGAAGTACCCATCATACTGGGAAGACCATTCTTGGCTACTGGAAGAACTTTAATAGATGTGCAGAGAGGAGAATTGATCATGAGGGTCAATGACCAAGAAGTCAAGTTCAACATCCTCAATGCTATGAAATTTCCAGGTCCCAACATTGAAGAGTGCTCCTTTGTATCTGCTATTGACAAGGTAGTTCAGGATCACTTCCAGAAAAGCACAGATCATCTGAGGCAATTACTGGACAGCAGTGAAGATACAGGGTCTGATGCAGAAGCTGCAGAAGAGGAGGAGCAGACAGTGAAAGAAATTTGGGCTAAGAAATATG
The DNA here is from genome assembly GCA_039519185.1 of Astragalus membranaceus. Taxonomy (NCBI): domain Eukaryota; kingdom Viridiplantae; phylum Streptophyta; class Magnoliopsida; order Fabales; family Fabaceae; genus Astragalus; species Astragalus membranaceus. The sequence continues at coordinate 19,563,510 of CM076850.1, read as the reverse complement.
AATCTTTGGAGCAGGAGAATTCTGACTTGAGAAAGGATCTCCCCTCCACTGAACAACCACCAACTCTGGAACTTAAGGAGTTGCCTTCACACCTCAAATATGCTTATCTAGGTAACAATAGTACTTTGCCTGTTATAATTGCTTCTGACCTTTCTGAAAAGCAGGAACAGGATCTGATTCAAACGCTGCAGCGGCATAAAAAGGCAATTGGTTGGCAGATGTCAGATATCAAGGGTATCAGCTCAACCATCTGTATGCACAGGATAGTGTTAGAGGAAGATTCTAAAAATTGTATTGAAGGGAATCATTAAGTGGTTGGATGCAGGTATTGTGTACCCCATATCTGACAGTGCATGGGTTAGTCCTGTACAGTGTGTGCCAAAGAAGGGAGGGGTAACAATAATTGCTAATGAAATGAATGAGCTGCTTCCAACCAGAAAAATAACAGGCTGGAGAATATGCATGGATAACAGGAGTTTGAACAAAGCAACAAGAAAGGATCATTTCCCATTGCCTTTCATTGACCAGATGCTGGACAGGCTAGCAGGTAAAGAATTTTATTGCTTTCTTGATAGTTATTCAGGTTATAACCAGATTGCAATACTGCCTGAAGATCAGCAGAAGACTACATTCACTTGTCCATATGGCACCTTTACTTTTAGAAGGATGCCATTTGGCCTGTGTAATGCACCTGCCACTTTTCAAAGGTGTATGATGGCAATTTTCTCTGATTACATTGAAAGATCCATGGATGTCTTCATGGATGATTTCTCTGTGTTTGGAGAAACATTCCATCTATGCCTATCCAACTTGGAAGAAATCTTGATTAGATGTGAAGAAACTAACCTTGTGCTAAACTGGGAGAAATGCCATTTTATGGTGCAAGAAGGTATAGTTTTTGGGCATAAGATATCCAAAAAAGGATTGGAAGTGGACAAGGCTAAAATAGAGGTCATTGAGAAGCTATCTCCTCCAACCAACATCAAGGGTATTAGAAGCTTTTTGGGGCATGCTGGATTCTATAGGGATTCATAAAAGATTTTTCAAAAATCTCCAAACCTCTATGTCAACTATTACAGAATGATAACCCATTCACATTTGATGAGCCATGCATGTTAGCCTTTGATAAATTGAAGAGAGCTTTAATAACAGCACCAGTTATTATAGCTCCTGACTGGAGTAAGCCTTTTGAGCTTATGTGTGATGCTAGTGACTTTGCCATTGGAGCTGTTCTTGGGCAAAGGTATGATAAAATTTTTCACTCTATATATTATGCTAGCAAAACACTTGTAGAAGCTCAATTGAATTATACAGTCACCGAAAAAGAACTATTAGCTGTAGTCTTTGCATTTGACAAATTTAGATCATATTTGGTTGGCACCAAAGTAATTGTCTTTACAGACCATTCAGCCATTAAATATTTGATAACAAAGAAAGATGCAAAGCCTAGGCTAATTAGGTGGGTTCTCCTACTCCAAGAATTTGATTTAGAAATAAGGGATAAAAAAGGAATGGAGAACCAAGTTGTTGATCATCTGTCTAGATTGGAAAGAGACATTGCAGGTACAGCAGGTGGGGAGATCAAAGAATACTTTCCAGATGAGCAGCTATTGACAATAACTGCTGAATCATCAACCGCTGTAGCGGCTAGTGTAAAAACACTAGACGCTGTAGCGCCTGAACCTGTAACACCTTGGTATGCTGACATAGTGAATTTTTTGGTTAGCAAGGTGGTACCTACTGAGATGACCTATCAGCAAAGGAGAAGGTTCTTCCACACAATGAAACAATATTATTGGGATGAACCTTTTCTATACAAGAAGTGTCAAGACCAGTTAATGAGGAGATGCCTAGCAGAGGAAGAACAAAATCAAGTGCCACAGCACTGCCATTCTGCACCATGTGGTGGGCATTTTGGTGGTATCAGAACTGCTACAAAGGTATTGCAATCTGGCTACTATTGGCCTTCACTTTTTAAAGATGCTCAAGACTTTGTAAAAAAATGTGATAGGTGCCAAAGAACACGGAATATTTCAAACAAATATGAAACGCCTTTAACAAACACTCTAGAGGTTGAACTCTTTGATGTTTGGGGAATGGATTTCATGGGACCTTTTCCCCCTTCTCATGGAAACCTGTACATTTTAGTGGCTGTAGACTATGTTTCAAAATGGGTAGAGGCTGTTGCTCTACCCAACAATGATGCAAGGTCTGTGAGTAAATTTTTATTGAAAAATATTTTCACTCGTTTTAGAACTCCTAGAGCCAACATAAGTGATGAGGGATCTCATTTTTGTCATAAATTAATTGAGACCCTATTGGCTAAATATGGAGTCAAGCATAAAATAACAACTGCTTATCATCCACAAACTAGTGGTCAAACTGAATTGTCAAACAGAGAAATAAAAAGGATGTTGGAAAAGATGGTAGGGCCTTCAAGGAAAGAATGGTCAATACATCTAGATGATGCTTTATGGGCCTACAGAACAGCTTACAAAAAACCTTTAGGGATGTCTCCCTATAGGTTGGTTTATGGGAAGTCCTGTCACCTACCAATTGAACTTCAGCACAAGGCCCATTGGGCTCTAAAAAAACTCAACTTTGACTACAAGAAAGCAGGAGATGCTAGATTGCTGCAGCTAAATGAATTGGAAGAACTTAGGCATTTTGCCTATGAAAATGCAGCAATTTATAAAGAAAAAACCAAAAAGTAGCATGATCAAAAATTGATAAAAAGGGATCTCACTGAAGGAGGATAGGTATTGCTTTATAACTCCAGGCTAAGATTGTTTCCTGGGAAGTTAAAATCTAGGTGGTCAGGCCCTTTCCAATTAATAAAAATATACAGCCATGGAGCTGTGGACCTCTATGATACAGCAACCAATACCACTTTCAAAGTGAATGGCCAAAGGATTAAACAATATTTTGGTGAGAATGTGGTAAGAGACAAAACCACAATTGAGCTTAAAGATCTCTAAATTGAAAGAGAAAGTCTGGCTGCAGACTTTAAAAGCAAGCGCACTTGGGAGGCACCCCAAGGATTTTAACAAATTTTCTGTTTGTATGTTTATTCTTCTTTGCAGGAAATTAGGATAAACGCTGTAGCGGTTACTTGTTACAAAAGCGCTGTAGCGGTTGTTGTTAAAACAGGGCTGGGTGTGGTAAAACAAAAAAATAAAAATATTGCTTAGGGTGAGCTGGCACTGTACCCTTATCCACAGCCTGAGCTGCACGTGCACCTACTGACCTGCACTTGTCCAATCAACAGTTTCTTTTCTCTCTCCCACTTCACTTACAAACGGTCACTTTAATATCTACAGCTCCCCACGCTACCATTTTCTCTTTCTTTCTCTCTCTTTGCTCTCTGAAACTACTCTCAACCGTTACAACTCACCATTCATAACCTCCATCCTTTCTTCTTCCTTCGTCCCAACGCACACCCCAACATTTCCCAACAACCATAAACATATACGCAAAGCTCTTAACCAACCATGACCAAAAAGCAAGCTGCCCTAAAACAATCTGGCAAAGGAGCTACTGCGAAACCAGAACCATCCAATTCTGTCAAAACCGCCATGGCCAAAGCAACTCCAGATCCTCAAAGGTTTTGGAAAATGGACTTCATTGCTGAAAGGGGGTTCAAAACAGACTGCGCTCCTGAAGCTTTCTCAACCGCTGTCACAGCGCTAGGTTGGGAGAACTTCATTAAGCATCGTCAGGAATACATAACGTCCTTGGTGAGAGAGTTCTATGCTGGCATTGAGGAGCCTAAGGAAGGAAAGTCTCAAACACACTCATTGGTAAGAGGTGAGACGGTTAATTTCAACTCCAGAACCATCAATGATATTTTCCACCTAGGGTATCATGGAAAGGCGTTGGAAATCAAAGTTCTGAACTGGGGAGATGAAGAAATGGAGGCTGTCCGAAGAAGAATTTGTGTGGAAGGAGCTACATGGGATAAATTTGGGGCTGAATACAAAATCAAAAAGGCCTACTTGTGTGAGGAGGCCAACTTATGGTGTAGTTTCATCAAACACTCTCTGTTGCCTACATCTCACACAACCTTCGTGGAAAAAGAGAGGCTCATTGTTAATGACGCAATAATGGCTGGAGAGAAGATAGATGTAGGAAGGCTAATTGTGAAGGAGATAGAGAAATGCAGAATTAAGAAAGGAGGTAACTTGTATTTTCCTTGTTTAATTACTGATCTATGCCTGGAAGCTGATGTAGAAGTTGAAATGAAAAGAGAGAAGATCCTCTCTGGGGGCATTCCCATGTATTTTTAAGGTGAAGCAGAAACCTGCCGCTGCAGCGTCTCTAGACTCTGTAGCGCTGCAGCGCCTAGAGCTGAAGCAGCAAGTTCTCTGCAGATTTGTGAAGGAAAAGTTTGATTGGGAAAAAGCGATGTACGACCAGATATCAAAAGGGAAGACATCCATTTCCCCACCTCAATTCCCTGATTGGCTAATGGAGGAAGAGCCAGCTGAAAAAGTAGAGAAAAAGGGAGTTAGGACAGAAAAGAAGAAAGCTGTGACTAGCCCAGTAAAGAAAGCAAAACCTAGCCCAGCAAAGAAAGTGCAAAAAGCTGTAGTAGAGGAGGTCAGTTTAGATTCTGATGACATTGAGAATATAAGTGAGGAAGATGAGGAAGAGGCCATTGCAGTAATGAAAGAGATTGAGAAGCAGGAGGATGAGGAATCATCAGGGGAGGAGAGTGCTACTGAAGAAGAATCTGAAACTGCAGAAGATGAGGAAGCAGAAGAAATTCAGTGTGATCCAACCCCCAGCCCAAAGAAACCAAAAACCCCACCTGCCAAAGCTAATCCACCATCAACCCCCACCCCCATCCCTGAACCAACCAAGGTAACACCCCAGAAATCACCTGCCAAACAAGCCACACCAAAGAAGCATGAGCAACAACAGCCAATAAACCAAGAAAACCCAACTGTACAGCCTAAGAAAGTTTATCAGTCATACACCAAAGCAAGAAGAAACCTAGGAGTCAAGCTGGCTGAGCACCCAGAAGAAGGTGTTCACACAGTAGATGCTGCAGCAACTATGCCTGCAGTATCTAGTGACACTGTGCCTGAGGCAATTCTGACCGAGGATGAAAGTGAGAAAGAGGCTGCTGACAAGTTACTGAACATGCAGGATGGAAAAGAATCAGAGCAGAAACAAAAGCAAGAAGAAGAGTAAAAAGGATTGCAGGGATCAGACGCTGCAGCGGCAGCAGTGCAGGAGTCAAGCGCTACAGCGCCACCAACCGCTGTAGCGACAGAGAAGCCTACTCCACCACCCCCAAAGAAGAAAAAGGCAGTTAGAGGAGCCCCAGTCCCTTCAAGAGCCAGTAAGAGGCTCAAGAAGGCCTAAAAAGGCAAGACTTGTTGGCTTCTCATGCCGGTTATATTCTTTGTACTTTGTTTTTGTTGTTCTAAAGCCTCTCCCTTTTGTTGTCCATCAAGCAGTGAGGACACTGCCAAATTTAAATTCTGGGGGAGGACCTTATGGCTATTAAATAATGTTTTGAATTAAGTACAATTATGTTTTTAAATATTAAGTATAATTAATTATAATTATGCCATGTTTTGCATGTGTTGCATGTTTTGTATATTTTGTATGCTTGAATAGGAAATATGATTAGCTGCATGTTTTAAATTTTTGAGTAAGCAAAAGCTAAAGTTATATAGCCAAATTAAATAATAAATAAGAATTTTTGAGTAGGGCAGCCTTGTGTAAACAATGAAATGGTTTTATTGCTGCTTTTACACAAAATCCAAGCTTAGTAAAGAACCTAGTTAGCCAGGGGTAAATTAAGGATAAAGTTAGTCTAGGGTAACCAAGGGTTAGTCAAGTTTTCATTAAAAATTGAGAGTTGTTTTTAAAGCTAAGTTTGGGGGTGCATCGGTTATGTTAAGGATAGGAACAAAAGATGATAAATTGGTCTTTGCAAAATGAAATAAAAATGTGCATATGACCTTGTAAAAAGTTACAAAATATCTTAAATAAATTGCTGAGCTGTTCCAAAAAGCATGAAAAGAAAATGCAAATAAGGAGCTCAGTAATGAAGTTAGCATCTAATTTTGATCATCAAAATCCAGCGCTACAGCGTCTAAACGCTACAGCGTTTGATCACCAGGCCAAAAGTTTTGCATTGACCAATATTCTGAAAAATGCCTAATTTAAGCCCTTTGCTGTGCTTTGAAGCCCCTCAGATCTTGTGTGAAATTATTATTCCACTCTTCTTTTTGAAAAAAATTCTTTGCCTAACCCAAAAGAAATCCATTCTTCCCAAAACCTTAGAGAAATTCTGAAATTAACTAGGAACTAAGTTAAGCTTTGATATCACACACTCACAACTGAGCTGTAATGATTCTATTTTTATTGTGAACCACAATGGTGTGTGAAAATGAAAGGAATTAGCTTATACATAAATTCTGTTTAATTTAAAAGCTGCAGCTAGTTATATGATCAGTTTGTCATGTTCAACTGTCATTAGTTGGGGACAAGCAATGGTTTAAGTTTGGGGGTGTGATAACTCTATTTTATATAGGTTATTTATGCTCCTAATACTTAAGTCAAGCTTACTTCTCAAGTAATTCTAGTGCTTAAATATGTGAATATATGAATATTAGAGTAAATATAGGTTATAAGTCAATTCCTTAAACCTTGGGCATAGTCAATGCCTTTGTGAATATGTTTGATGTTTTGCTTTAGCGCTGCAGCGGTATGCTATCAAGGAGACGCTACAGCGTTATATGACGGCTGACCATTGAGATATTTGTGTGACCACTTGAGGACATGATGAGTCATCACCCTTATCTCTTCCTCTCAGCTGGATATTTTGACTTCCATGTGGATGCTAAATTACACTTGGCGCCTCCTAAATGGAACCCATGTGTTAGTTGGTGTACTCCATCATTAGCACTTTTTGTAAAGTACTTTAAGGATAATATCTAAGTCTTATGATCATAATGTAATATTATTATTCTATTAAGACTTAGTTAGATTTTAGATATTTATTATTGCTTCATTAGGTAAGGGACATACGTAGCCATAGTAGTAGTAACTTGGAAGAAGAACTCCTTATGACACAGTAGCTTTTCTCCATTGTTATTCTACCTTTTAAGCTTTTATTTTTAGGATAGTTTTCTAATCTTCATTCAAGGTTTTGCTCACGCCTCAACTTCATCCTTCGTATGCTACTTGAGATCATTGGAGTGTATCTTTTACAACCACTATTCTCTTGTCTTCATACGGTAATACATACTCTCTAGTTGTATTATGTTCATGGAACTTGTGATGAGCTAACTTTGTTGTAGTTGGATTGTTCTTGGTGTGTAATGAACCTTGAGTAACTTTGTATAATATTATGATGTTTGTGTTTTATTCCTTGTGTCATAAACTCATAATGCTTTCAATCTTGGTTTGGGAATGATCAACTAAAACAAGGTAACTTTGTGGGTACAGACATGGTTCACAAAGAGAACTCAAGGAATGATATAAATGAAAACCCTTTAAAGACATTTAAAGGAAGCACTACTTAACTCTAGACATAGGGGAGTAGTAGTTCATAAGGAAAATGCTGTAAGAACTTAATATACAGGGGTAAAACTTATTTAGAGCCTAGACATAGGAGTCTTGTAACATAACCCTGACGAAAGTGACTGAAAGGCACGCTACCAAGGCGCTACAGCGTCTACGGATTCTGAAGCGCTACAGCGCTTAACGCTACAGCGTCTAAATATTATTTGAACATTACTCTTGGGAATTTACATAACTACTGAGCTATCCAACTCACCTTTAATTACTTCAACTTAATACTGTTTTATCACAACTTATCATGTTTACAACTCTTTACTTTTACTTGTTACTCAATTCTTTTCACTAAGCTTCTAATCACTTAAACTTCTTAGATTAATTCCAATCCCTGTGGGAACGAACTTTACATATCATTATATTATTTGTTGCTATTGTGTATACTTGCACATCTGCTTTTCGCACAACAACCTTCAATGGGGTGTCTCTTCCTCAAGAAGCAGAAGCTGGGGCTCCGATGTGCAATTGATTGGTTGAGAGAGTTAGGCCTTCATTCAGTTACCATTGAACTTGATTGTCTACCGGTGGTAAATGGAGTGCAAGGACCTAACAATCTCAATAATGAGGGTGTCGAGGGTGTCGAGCTTATATGTTAGCTCCCATGTTAGCTCCCATGTTAGGAGAAAAGCAAATCTTGTTGTCCATTCTCTTGCGAGGGTGTCGAGCTTATATGTTAGCTCCCATGTTTTTGATTGTATACCAACTTGTATTGAGACTATTGTGTTGAATGAAATGCACTAAGTATTTTTGAATTAAAAAAAAACTTTAGTGGTTTGGTCACAGTGGTGGCCCTCAGCATGGGCAAGAGGGGAGACCGCCCAGGGCCTATATGTAAGAGGGCATTAATTTTTTTTAGTAGTATGTATGAATATTTTGAGGACATAATTTTTTCCTTAATAGTATGCATAAATATTTAGAGGAGTGCCAATTTTTGTTTGAGTATTATGTATAGTCTCTTTATGAGTTAAAACCCTATATTTTTTTATTTATTTTTCACTCTTTCATTCCTATATATAGTCTCTTTGTCACTTTGATATTATTTAAACTTTTTATTCTCTCTAATATCTTTGTGCGTACTGTTTTGGATCACTAATTCAAAAATGTCTCGCTATGGAAGGTTTTGTCGATCGATTAAGCTCTTTTTTCTTTGTCTCACTCTCTTGAGACGAGTTTTTGTAAATTGAAATTGCTACACCGATTGATCAGTGCGTTTTAACAAATCTTTTATGGCTTTGTATTTTGAGGTTTTAAAGGCTCCTCAAGCCTAATTCTTGTTTGTTAGCATGTTTCAAAACTTTGGGTCTTAATTGAGCGTTAATGTAATTTTTTGATTAATTTTCGAATTTACTTGCATATTGACCCTTGTTACTCTGCAAGTCGTAACTTAGGTTGTGTTTATCTGATTGAGGCGTGATAGCATGCGTTGGAAAGCTAAGAAGAAGAGATACAATTCTTATGGTGACTACAAAGCCCAGTTCAGGCATCTTGAAGGTCAAAACCGCGAAATATTGAAGGAGTAAAGTTAATTACTGGTTTTGGTCACTGAATCATTCTTGTTGGGCTTTTGGTCAAAGCCCGTTTTGCTTAATTTGGTTTATGTGTTAGGAGTATAAACAGGGCTATTAGCGGCCAGAATCTGGACCTACCTTATGCTTATTATTTTAGAATACGTTTTTGTGCCCAAGCCTCATGGATGCATAAAATCCTAGATCAATCCATTGGTGAAGGGTGTCTCGTGTAAAAATTTTGAGGTTCAGTTTTTAATGTTATTTCATTATTAACTTTAATTATTTCTCTATCAGTTACATCTCATAATTCTGATTGCATATTCGGTTTTGTGTTTTGCTTATATTTACTCCATTTCGACTTTGCATACGTGATTTCAGTTTTAGGTATGACGCTTGTTTATATGTGATTCTGTTTCGCAAATTTTAGTTATTCGAAATATTTTATCATTTGTTTAATATAATTTGAATAGAAATATATAGAGGATTAATTGAATTCGGTTATGATATTACTCGTGTTCAATGGCGCTTCATCACGGACATGATTTATTGAACACTCTATTTTGACTCTTATTAAATTCAGAGGGATATATATTTTAAGAACCCAAACATTTTTATTTTAGTTTTGTTGCCTATCAGGTTTTGTTTCAGCAGCAATCGGTTCTGTCTTTGATTAGGCGAAAAATCGGTTTTCGAGCAACTTGCTCCGGTTGTTCCGAAACTAACGCCAGAAAATCGAAAAAAACTCAAGGATTAGGACTTTCATTGAAGGGACATCTTACAGAATTGGAGGGCTTAAAATCCAAAATTCCACCGTTTACTATTTTTAATTAATTTTTTGAATTTTTCATAATCTCAAAAAAATCCGCATAATCTTTACATTTGATTTGATTGTTCTGTTATTTAGTCCTTTATTTTAGTGCTTAAGATATAGATGCAATTTTCTGATTTGTTTCATTTATTTTGGTGTTATTCTGATTTGCCTTATTTTTAGGGATTTGCCTTATTTTCTGATTCTGGTATTCATAGCATGGTTGCTAGAACATTAAGAGAACTTGTTGCACCTGATGTCTATGTATTGAATACCCTGAAGTGATTGTGCCATTTGAATTTAAATCGGGTTGGATACACTTGCTTCCAAAGTTTCATGGTCTTGTAGGTGAGGATCCTTATAAACATTTGAAGGAGTTCCATGTTGTGTGCTTTATCGTGAAACCTCAAGGTGTCGATGAGGATAATAGTAAGCTAAGAGCCTTTCCATTCTCACTTCAAGATGCATCCAAGGATTAGTTGTACTACCTCCAACCAGGTTTTGTAGCAAGCTGGAATGAGTTGAAAAAGTTGTACTTTCCTTAATCCAGAGATGCCTCATTCACAAGCGAAATATGTGGCGTCAGGCAGGTTTCCAATGAATCTTTGCATGAATACTGGGAGAGATTCAAGAAAATCCGTGCAAGCTGCCCCCACCATCAAATTTCTAAACAGCTGCCCATGGATCAAAACATCGTGGATCCTGCTAATGGAGGGGTACTTGTAGATTAAATCCCAGCAGATGTAAGAACCTTGATTGAAAACATGTCCATTAATTCCCAGCAATTTACAACAAGAAGCAATTTGGTAGTGGTGCTGACAAAAAGGGGGTGAATGATATAAAACTTAGTACCCAGAAGAACTTAGAGAGCAGGCTTGATGAACTTACTGCGCTATTGAAAAAGCTTGACACAAGCCAGTCTCAAACAACAAGAGTTTGTGATATTTGCACTACAGCATAGCACCCCACATATTCATGCCCTAGACAACAAATGCAGCGAAAATAATCAACCAGCTGCTAGATCTAAACCTTCATTAGAGGACCTTGTTAAACAAATGGCTGATTGAAATCTCCAATTCCAACAAAGAACAAACTCTACATTTCAGAATTTGGAGACAAAAATGGGATAGCTAGCCACTTCGACTACCTGTCCAGGCAGTAGTGAATCCAAATGTTCCAAAGGTGGAAATCTTTCCCAAAGGTGGACGGCTAAAACAAAAATTGATGTTCATGCTGGAAATCTTTCCATGGAATTTGGTGATAGCATTGCAAAATTTAACATATCTAATGCTATGAACCACCCCTTGATGCTTTTACTGCAAATTTTCCTTCACTGTCTGCTTTTCATGACACTTATACTTGTGATTTTTGCACTGATACTCACTAGTGTTCTGTGTGTGCTGAGATTGAAGCTACCTTGTAGGTTGATATTTTGCCTAATGTTTCCAATCACATAAGTTTTGTTTCAGATGTAGTCTCTGCTACTAAAATTCTTCCCTCCATTAAGCAGTCACCTGTTTTAGAGCTTAAACCACTCCCTAAAAATTTGAAATATTCATATTTAGAGGCAAGTTGAAATTTGCTTGTGATTATTTTAGCTAACCTTCAATCTCAACAGGAAAAACTGCCACTAATTCTAAGGAAACATAGGAAAGGTATGGGATGGACCTTGGCGGACATTCCTGGCAAGAGAATATGGAAAAAACAACTTAAACCCTTGATTCTGGATGTGTGGAAGAAGAAGGTGACCAAACATGTGTGTCGTAACCATAAAAGATCCTTCTTTGGCAAATACCATCCACCCACAAGCTTCAGCTTCTCCACCTTCAAGGGGGATTTTTTCTTTCCTTATTCTTGAGTTATACTTGTTTCTTACATTTAGGACAATGTGTGATTTAAGTGTGTGTGTGTGTGTGGGGGGGGGGTGTCCTTTAGTATTTAATTATAACAAAATTTCCCCAAACAAACGGTTGACCCTTGCGAGTTAACCGAGTGAGTGGAAGAACTAGCTGGGAAAATCCTTGAATGAATCTTCGATAATACCCAGCTAATCCCAAGAAACTTCTTACCTCAGTAACCGTAGACGGTTGTCTCCAGTCTACCACAGCTTCAATCTTACTAGGATCCACTGCAACACCAGCCTGAGATATCACATGGCCCAGAAACTTAAGTTCGGGCATCCAAAAGTCACATTTGGATGGCTTAGCATATAACTTCTTCTCCTGGAGTACGTTCAGAACAATTCGGAGATGTTGCACATGCTCTTCAATTGTCTTAGAGTACACCAAGATATCATCAATGAACACCACAACAAACTGATCCAGGTAGGGATTAAAAATTCGATTCATATAATCCATGAATATGGCTGGAGCATTGGTCAAACCGAAGGGCATCATTACAAATTCTTAGTGTCCATACCTCGTACGGAAAGCGGTCTTCAGGACGTCCAAAGCTCGAACCCTGATTTGGTGATAGCCGGACCTCAAATCAATATTTGAAAATACAGAAGCTCCTCTCAATTGGTCTAACAAATCATCAATTCTCGGTAGAGGGTACTTGTTCTTGATAGTCACCTTATTCAACTGACGATAATCAATACACAATCTCATACTTTCGTCCTTTTTCCTGACAAGCAACACTGGAGCACCCTATGGTGAGGCACTCGGCCGGATGAACTGTTTGGAAATTAGCTCTTCCAATTGGACTTTCAATTCCCTCAACTCTAACGGCGACATTCTATACGGGGCTATAGAAATTGGTCCAGTGCCCGGAACCAACTCTATAGAAAACTCCACCTTATGATCCAGAAGTAACGAAGGAACTTCATCAGGAAACACATCAAGAAATTCATTAACAACATTCACAGAAGATAGATCCAGACCTGTCTCAGTGGATGCAGACAACATCATGACATAAGCTTCTGCGCCTTGGAATAGGTAGTTACTGGCCGAAGTGAAAGAAATAAAAGCTTCAGAATTGGGCGGTTGTAGCTCCACGACTCGGAGGCGAAACTGATAGTCCGATAAAAACAATCAATAGTCACATGGTTGGCCGTCATCCAACTCATACCTAGGACAACGTCCATACCTTTCATAGGCAGACAAATGAAGTCCACCACAAAATTTCTGTCTCCGATGGATAGAAGACAGTTTTCACATATCGCTTGGGTTTGAATACTACCCTCAGCAGCAGTCTTAATGGAGATTGGTTGAGGCAAAGGAGTTAAAGCCAATCTCAACCGTTCAACACAAATTTGAGATATAAAACAATGGATCGCACCCGAATCATATAAAATACTAACGGAGTTATTAAAAAGAGATCTCGTACTCCTTAGTAGATTGTCTGATGGAGTGACCTTCTGGGCGTCCAAAGTGTAAACTCTCCCATGAGTAGTAGTAGCAGCAGGGCTATCTCCTTGACTCTTCTCCTTTACTGGGCAGTCCCGTGCATAATGTCCATCTTTCTTGCAGAAGAAACACTGGTTGGATCCCATTTGACACTTACCCTGATGGTACTTTCCACAGTTGGAACATGTACTGAATCTTGAGGAGTTCGATGACTGAACTTGTTTCCCCTTGTTGGAGTTGTGCCTGGGACCCATCTGATTGTTGGATGATCCAATATTCTTGTTATTCTGATGGAATACTTTCCTGCTTGCATATAACCTCTTCAAATCACTTTCAGCTATGTAAGCTTGTTGAACCATGGCGGCATAGTTGGTATATGCAAAAGAACTTAGCTCTGAGCAATGTCTTCCCTTAGCCCATACTTGAACCTATCCGTTTTCCACTTGTCATTGGGAGCATACCCGGCCAAACAGAAGAATTGATACAACTCTTCAAACTTAGCCGCGTACTGACCCACAGTTGAACTTCCTTGAGTGAGAGTCAAAAACTCATTCTCCTTGTCAAACCTCATAGCTGTCGGAAAGAACTGCTCCAAAAATACCTGCTTGAAATGTTCCCAAGTCTGGGGAGTACCCATGGTTGCCATCATGGCCTTGGCGTTAGTCCACCAGTTGTTGGCTTCTCCCTTCAGCATATGTGTCGCCAATCTCAGCTTGTCCTCATCAGTGACTTGCATAGTTAAGAAAATTTTCTCTATGTCATCCAGCAAATGCTGGGCTTCCATGACATCTGGTCCTCCTCTGAACTCGGACGGCTTCATTTTCAGAAATTCGGAGAAAACCCTCTTGGGGTCAACTTGTGGCTCAGGAACTTGTTGAGGCTGAGCTTGAGCATTCCGTTGCATTATTAACATATCTTCCATCATCTTTTGCTGTCTCTTGATCATATTCTGCATCCATGCAGAATGTGGAACAATTGGTGGGTTATTCCTCGATCCTCCTGCCATAATTCTGCAAATGAGACACTAAGTATTAAGTTGATCAGTCTCAATGTCTCTTAGCATCATAAGAAGCAAAATAGCAGAATTACTCGAGGGACAAAACCACCCTAACTGTCTAAGCCCGACTAGGTCGAACTGCTCTGATACCATAATGTAACACCCCAATAAATTCTAATATGTAGAACTACCGAAATGCACTGAATGGCATACATCAGAGTAACTTCCTGAACACAAACTAAAACTTTCGATAATACATATCAAATGGTTCCCCGAACAGTACTTAACTTCATCAAAATGCTTAAGTTTCATGACTTAAGACTTATGCATAATCCTGGTGTTCAATACTCAAAACATAAAGTAGCGGAAACGATTTACAACTGATACATGATCGTTATACAATCGATAACATAGAAACAGTAAATGGGACAAAGGTCTAAAACATGAAACTCAATCTTCAATGACTCCAAGAGTCGCACCGGCTAACCGTGCTCCGTCGCCTTTGCTTTCCCCTGTTTTTCTGTAAAAACCACAAATATGAAGGGTGAGATAATCATTATCTCAGTGAGTCCTATCGAGACCCCTTACTAACTCTTGCAGTTCTTTATTTCCTTTGCTTTGAACTCGTGGCCCTAATAAGCAACCACAAGGACATATATTAATTTCATGTAGCCTTTATGCTCATGGCCCTTCTAAGCGACACATGAAACATATCATATTTTACCTCTTGTAATTTGTAGCCCTACTAAGCAACTACGCATTACATTTCTTTTCTTTTATCATTCTAGCATAACACCTCAAACCTACCTATTCTTAGGCACTTCTTTGGTTTTTGGTGAACTCATCCCGCTATTTCTAGTGGGTGAAACCTCTTGAGTCTAGGTTTTGGGGCTTATGACTTCCCCTCCCCTAGTATGCCAATCCTCTAAGGGTCGTCACCCTTGACCTCAATTTATATATATTATATAAATGTACCCGCATTGGGCCGTCTTATCATTTTCATTCATGTACCGTCTACCCTTCCTCGAGGGAAGGTATCTTGTCTTTGAATTAAACATTACATATCTTGACTTGTATGAATTAACGTGTGTACACTCGCGTCTTACTAATGTGCGGTTTTCCTTAACATTTATAACTTATGAGATTTACCTCAAACTTCTTTCATTTCATGACATAAGTGTGTTTCCATCTTTGGAAAACATTGGGGAATCAATCGGAAAGGAATCAGAATCGTTTGGAACGGATTAAAAAGGATTTTGAATGAGGGTAACAGAAGGATCCACACGGTCCGTGCTCCAGAGGCGCACGTGTAACAGCCCAAAATAATTAGTTAATTTATTTAATTAATTATCTAGGGTTTGTGTTTGAGAAAAATAAAATAAAATGATAGGAATAATTATTTAGGGATTTTATGTGATAGAATATTAGAAATAATTAGTTGTTAGTTTATGTGGATAGGTGGTGGCGAATTAGAGGTGTTAGTGGAGGCCCATGATTAAGTCATAAACTAAGAAAGCCCATGATTGGTTAAGTGAGCCTATAAATAAGGAGTTTTTAAGTTAGGGTTTCATTAGTTGAGAAAATTAGATTTTGTGAGAGAGTGAGAGCTAAGGAGTGGCGGCCAAGGCAAGGAAAAAAGAGAGGAATTTCGTGAAACAAGTTAGGTTAAAATTCTGGAAACGATTTGGGTAGAGGTTCAGTATTTCGGTAACTGGGAACGTTGTGTTGACTGAAAAATTATGTGGTTTACTTTTCTGGAAAATAGACTTAATTCTTGTTAATTTGGCACTGGTTTGGTTGCGTTTAGAGTTGTGTAGCTCGAGATATGAATTTCACAAGTTAGGGTAATATTCTGGAAGCATTCTGGACATAGGTTCGGTATTTTTAAAACTGGGAACTTTCTGTTCGTCAAAAAATTATGGGACTTTTTTGTTAGAAAACAGACTTAATTTTGGTCACTTTGGCACTGGTTTGGTTAAATTTGGAGTAGTGTAGCTCGAGTTATGAGCGTCCCAAGTCAGGTCAAATTTCTGGACTTAAATTAGGTATAGGTTCAGTGTTTCAGGTCTTGTGTCTTCAATTGAACTCTGATTTGAACGATTCTTTTTCCATTAGAAACTATACTCAAATTGATTTTGTTAAGGCTAAGGTTTTGTTCCATTTGGTCAAGTGTAAGTCAGTTTAGAGTGATTTGAAGTGGAAGGACAGAATCTGTCCAGTCTGGGAACCACTCGGGTTGTTTCTAAAAACTGTACTAACTGGCTCATTGTTTTGAAACTTTAAATATATTTTCAGAAACTACACATCTGTAGCTTTCCAACGAGGGGTCTTTTGTAATTTTCCGATGTCGTTTACTATTTTAACTAATTCGCCGAATTCTGGGTGCCGTGTTCGCGTAGCCCAGAGTGTCGCTGTTGTTCCCAAATTTGTTTTCTAAATATCTTTTGACTCGGGAGTCCGATCGGGACGTTCCGAGATGTTTTGGAAAGCTTATTCAGACGCCCATATGAATATTCTAATTTGGGGCTCAGTAAAGTATTTTCTGGAAGAAATGTTGATGATTAACTCAAACCCTAAAAGTTGTCATTTTGAGAAACTGTCGAGTCGCAATCATTTTGGAAAATGAATCATTCTGAGGAAAACAATGTTAGTTGCTGTTGTATGGACGCCCGTGTGGCTGTCCCGGATGAGTAATGAAATTTTATGAATAAAGTGACGAAAATGCCCTTGGTGGCCAATGTGTGAGTGTTTTGATGATGATGCCCTTAGTGGCTAGTTGTGTTGACAAAAATGCCCTTAGCGGCCAATCGGTGAGTAACATGATTAGCGATGATGTGATATAATTGGCGATGATGTGATATAATTAGCGATGATGATTAGCGATGATGATTAGCGATGATGATTAGCGGTGATGATTAGCGGTGATGATTAGCGGTGATGATTAGCGATGATGATTAGCGATGATGATTAGCGATGATGATATAAATACCGATGTGATATTTTTAGCGATGATGTGATATAATTGATGATGATGATGTAATGTGATTGATGCATGTTCATAGTGTCGCATGCATCCATGTGCATTCAGCGGTGATGTAGGCTTCGGCCATGTGGTGAGTAGGCTTCGGCCAAAGCGGTGATGTGCCCTCAAGGCTTATTGCGGTGATGATGGATCCACACATATATATATATATTGCATTTCATACATTGCATACACGTCCTGTGTTTGATTGCGTCTTCTTGAACTAATGGTGTAACTGTATTCTGGGTGTAACTGTATTTGGTGTGACGGTACTTGGTGTAACAGTATTCGGCGTAACTGGATTTGGTGTAACTGTATTATTGGTGTAGTAAATTGATGGTATCCCTGGTGTGCCTATTATACTGTGTTTCTTGTTTTATCTATTATTATCTATGTAGTGAGACTCACCCTACTGCGTCGTGTTGCCTCGTATGTCGGCAACCTGCAGGTGACAGTGACTGAAGGTGGCTAGAGATTCTTCTTCTAGTATGGTCGAGTCGGCTCTGATACGTAGCACTCGGGAGGGTTGTCCTTGTGTCTTTCCTTATGTGTTATGTATATGCCTTTCTAAGTTGTAAACCATTTGAAGTATGATTGCCAAGTTAAACATTTTTATTTCCGCTGCATGTTTTTGAAAAGAAGTTAGTTATAATTAAAGTACTCTGTTTGCGAAGTGGTTTTCCGGTTCGAAAAATGTGACACTCTTTTGGTGCGAAAAACTCTGATATTTATTTAATAAACCGTTGGGTAGAAAATGGGGTGTTACATTAGTGGTATCAGAGCAATGGTTGGTCCGTCCGGCCAAGTCATCAAGTCGTTGTGTCGGTTAGCGACCAACTGTTGTCTTTTATTCTGACTGTGGTTTGTGTTGCAGAGATGATCCTGATCGTGAAGGTAATGGTAAGAGAACTAGTGGGGAAGATGCTCCTACTAGTATTGTATTGCTTGTTATGTTTTTTTTTCTTGTGTGAACTCTGTGCTTTGCTTGTGTGTTGTATTTGTTGTTTTATGTTTAACTTATGAATTTCGAGGACGAAATTCTTTTAAGTGGGGGAGAGTTGTAACAGCCCAAAATAATTAGTTAATTTATTTAATTAATTATCTAGGGTTTGTGTTTGAGAAAAATAAAATAAAATGATAGGAATAATTATTTAGGGATTTTATGTGATAGAATATTCGAAATAATTAGTTGTTAGTTTATGTGGATAGGTGGTGGCGAATTAGAGGTGTTAGTGGAGGCCCATGATTAAGTCATAAACTAAGAAAGCCCATGATTGGTTAAGTGAGCCTATAAATAAGGAGTTTTTAAGTTAGGGTTTCATTAGTTGAGAAAATTAGATTTTGTGAGAGAGTGAGAGCTAAGGAGTGGCGGCCAAGGCAAGGAAAAAGAGAGGAATTTCGTGGCTTCCATAGAGAAAAAGAAAGAGAGGAGTTCGTGACCAAGAAAGAAAAGAGGAGGATCTTAGTTGCTGAATTTTGATGGTAGCTTGCTCACCAAGAGATAGGTGTTCTTCAATTATGAGGTAAGGGGGCTCTCGTTCATAGTTAATAATTTATAAACCACGAAATCATGGGGACTAGGTGTTAGGAGTAGTTGTTTAAATTGCTGTTGATGTTTATAATATCGATATGTGGCGGAAGTGTGATGGTTGTTTGTGTTGTTGAATTCACTGTTTTGAGATGTTCTGACATAGGTTTAGTATTTCAGTGACTGAGAACGTTTTACTAATTGAAAAATTATGTGGTTTGTCATTTCGAAAACTTGATTGAATTCTTGTTAATTTGATGCTGGTTTGGTTGCGTTTAGAGCTGTGAAGATCGAGTTATGAATTTCACAAGCTAGGGTAATATTCTGGAAGCATTCTGGACATAGGTTCGGTATTTTTAAAACTGGGAACTTTCTGTTCGTCAAAAAATTATGGGACTTTTTTGTTAGAAAACAGACTTAATTTTGGTCACTTTGGCACTGGTTTGGTTAAATTTGGAGTAGTGTAGCTCGAGTTATGAGCGTCCCAAGTCAGGTCAAATTTCTGGACTTAAATTAGGTATAGGTTCAGTGTTTCAGGTCTTGTGTCTTCAATTGAACTCTGATTTGAACGATTCTTTTTCCATTAGAAACTATACTCAAATTGATTTTGTTAAGGCTAAGGTTTTGTTCCATTTGGTCAAGTGTAAGTCAGTTTAGAGTGATTTGAAGTGGAAGGACAGAATCTGTCCAGTCTGGGAACCATTCGGGTTGTTTCTAAAAACTGTACTAACTGGCTCATTGTTTTGAAACTTTAAATATATGTTCAGAAACTACACATCTGTAGCTTTCCAACGAGGGGTCTTTTGTAATTTTCCGATGTCGTTTACTATTTTAACTAATTCGCCGAATTCTGGGTGCCGTGTTCGCGTAGCCCAGAGTGTCGCTGTTGTTCCCAAATTTGTTTTCTAAATATCTTTTGACTCGGGAGTCCGATCGGGACGTTCCGAGATGTTTTGGAAAGCTTATTCAGACGCCCATATGAATATTCTAATTTGGGGCTCAGTAAAGTATTTTCTGGAAGAAATGTTGATGATTAACTCAAACCCTAAAAGTTGTCATTTTGAGAAACTGTCGAGTCGCAATCATTTTGGAAAATGAATCATTCTGAGGAAAACAATGTTAGTTGCTGTTGTATGGACGCCCGTGTGGCTGTCCCGGATGAGTAATGAAATTTTATGAATAAAGTGACGAAAATGCCCTTGGTGGCCAATGTGTGAGTGTTTTGATGATGATGCCCTTAGTGGCTAGTTGTGTTGACAAAAATGCCCTTAGCGGCCAATGGGTGAGTAACATGATTAGCGATGATGTGATATAATTGGCGATGATGTGATATAATTAGCGATGATGATTAGCGATGATGATTAGCGATGATGATTAGCGGTGATGATTAGCGGTGATGATTAGCGGTGATGATTAGCGATGATGATTAGCGATGATGATTAGCGATGATGATATAAATACCGATGTGATATTTTTAGCGATGATGTGATATAATTGATGATGATGATGTAATGTGATTGATGCATGTTCATAGTGTCGCATGCATCCATGTGCATTCAGCGGTGATGTAGGCTTCGGCCATGTGGTGAGTAGGCTTCGGCCAAAGCGGTGATGTGCCCTCAAGGCTTATTGCGGTGATGATGGATCCACACATATATATATATATATATATTGCATTTCATACATTGCATACACGTCCTGTGTTTGATTGCGTCTTCTTGAACTAATGGTGTAACTGTATTCTGGGTGTAACTGTATTTGGTGTGACGGTACTTGGTGTAACAGTATTCGGCGTAACTGGATTTGGTGTAACTGTATTATTGGTGTAGTAAATTGATGGTATCCCTGGTGTGCCTATTATACTGTGTTTCTTGTTTTATCTATTATTATCTATGTAGTGAGACTCACCCTACTGCGTCGTGTTGCCTCGTATGTCGGCAACCTGCAGGTGACGGTGACTGAAGGTGGCTAGAGATTCTTCTTCTAGTATGGTCGAGTCGGCTCTGATACGTAGCACTCGGGAGGGTTGTCCTTGTGTCTTTCCTTATGTGTTATGTATATGCCTTTCTAAGTTGTAAACCATTTGAAGTATGATTGCCAAGTTAAACATTTTTATTTCCGCTGCATGTTTTTGAAAAGAAGTTAGTTATAATTAAAGTACTCTGTTTGCGAAGTGGTTTTCCGGTTCGAAAAATGTGACACTCTTTTGGTGCGAAAAACTCTGATATTTATTTAATAAACCGTTGGGTAGAAAATGGGGTGTTACAGCACGACCTGTGCGTATCACTTAAAAACTCAGTTTGAAAAACGTACAGGGGGCACGATCCGTGCCACCAAGGTGCACGATCCGTGCGTGTTTTAAAATTGTAGAAACTTGATTTGCGTAAGTCACGCACGGTCCGTGCCAAGGGCACACGATCCGTGCTGTGTTAAAAATCCATTTCCTTGGCTACTGCGAACAAGGCGCACGACCCGTGCCCTTGTGAGGCACGATCCGTGCGTCCTTGACAGTGGCCAATTTTCCAGTTTCGTGTCATTGTTTCCAAATCCGTTTCGATTCCAATTTCGTTCCGGTCGATATCCTAACATAACGAATATTATTCCAGTCCAGCGAAAGCGATAAACAGTCAATCAATTCATACAATCATCAATTCAAAGGATCAACGGTTTTCGAATTATTTTTCACAAAGCGGTTTATAACGTTTTCTCGGTTCAGAAAATGCAAGACTCGATATCACACATCCCTAGCGAGTTATAGAACTCACCTAACCTGATGATAATCACGTAACCAAAGGATCAACGGAAAGACACGGTTGGAGTAACCTCACGAACGGTCCCGAACTCGAGTCCACGCTACTCCAAACGCCCAAAAACTGAACCGATAGAGCTTGGCCTCTACCACTTCGAATTTCAGCTCCCAATCTACCCTATGAAGGCTGTTAATCACTTTGTGGCCCTCAAAACAAACATGCAAGCTATATCCAGCCACTAGACTCCATTTTTATGAGTTTTGAGCTTTGGAGTGTGAAAATGGTGGTTTGTGAAGGAGAAAGAGATAGATTGTAGCAGTAGTATCAATGGATGGAGAATAAGAAACTGAGTTCAATGGTGAAGAGAAATGTGACATGCATCAACTTTGGTTCCCTCTCCTCTCCTTCCTCTCTCGCGAGCTCTCTCCCTCTCTCAAGCTCCTCTTCTTCTTTTCTTTCTTTGTGATTTCAGAATCTGGTGTGTGTGTTGTGGCAAGGGGCCTACCTGGTTCAAGTGGGACTGTGGAGGGGAAAATTACTATCCTACCCTTCAGCTTATTTAGCCTCGCCTTATGACTTCTTTTTGCAATGAAGTCTAACTTAATGCATTTTAACTTAGAAATTAACACACGGTTCATTCGTCCTAGAATGCTGACTAACCCGTTTGTACAGTCGACTTAATCCCCTATTTTGAAATTTGATTTGTGGAAAGAAATGTGTTTGTGTTTATTTTAATTTAGAAATTGTTTGTTTTGAATAGGGATTTTAGGACATGATCCGTAACGGTTAATTAGTGACCTAAAAAGCAGACTAACCCGACTGTACAGTCGACTTAGTCCCCTATTTATATTTTTTGGGTAGAAATATTTACATATTTATTTTTATAGAAAAATGTAAGTTTGTGAAAGAAATTATTCTTTTGTAGAGAAAAATGGAAAGGAAACGAAAAGTTGACAACGAAAAAAAATGAAGAGCGCAACTAGTGAAAAATAATTATCATTAATATTTAAAAATAAACTAAATAAAAAAAATAAAATAAAAAACGGAGGGGGAGAGAGAGAGAGAGAGCGAGAGCTTCGCTAGGAGAGGGAGAGAATGTGTTTAGTGTTCTTGTTGAATCACTGTGATGTGCTTTTCACTGTGGACAGAGCCTCCTTTTATAGGTGAAGGGTTAGGTGAAGAGACTTGCTGGACAAGTTAACTTGCTGGGCAAGTCGACTTGTTGGGCAAGTAGCTTGTTGGGCTGAAGGTTAATGCTACTAACACCCCATTTTTATTATTTTCGTTCTTCTCTATTTTTTGGATTATTCTTATTTTTGTATATTTTTGGTGATATTCTTGTATTTTAGGGCTTTTTGTATTACTTGGACACTTTATTGTAATATATATTTTTTATTTTCTGATTTTATTTCATTATTATTTTTATGGCTTTTTGATCAAAAGGACTAAATTAAGTCCAAAATACCGAACATGGGCCCATTTACTAAGAATTGGCCCAATTTAGAAAAACCGGTCTAAATTAAAACAAGACAGCGCTCGAAATGTCGTTCTCGTAATGATATGGACTTGTGACATGGGGGCTAAAACAATTGCAATAAATGATCGGACAAAATTGGGGTATAACAAACAGGAATGAAATTTTTTATTGAAGGAGTAGATTGTGATATTTGGGATGCTGTCGTAAATGGTCCATTTGTTCCCACTCATCTTGTTAATGATGAAATGGTGAACAAACCTAGATCTCATTGGACCAAAGATGAAAAAGAAAAGGTTCAATACAATTTGAAAGCTAAGAACATCATCACAACTGCTTTAAGCATTGATGAGTTCTATCTTGTATCACATTGTAAAACCGCCAAGGAAATGTGGGACGCCTTTCAAGTGACCCATGACGGTACTACCGAGGTCAAAAGGGCTAGAATGAACACATTAACTCATGAGTATGAACTATTTAAGATGAAACCGGGTGAAACCTGTTGCACCCGAAAAGGTCCCTGAGGGGATTTTTCTTCGTTTACAACTTTTTAAAACAATGAAGTCGCCACCAATATTTTTTACAAGGAAAATATTGAAGAAAAGCCTTTTTGGAAAGCGGATGGACTTTTGGAAAACCGGAGGATTTGGGTTCGGGGGTCGGTTAGGCATGGGGAAGGTATTAGCACCCCACACCTCCTTTCTACCGAAAGGGAACCTTTAATTAAACGTGTGGTTTTAAGTGTTGATTTGGAAAATACTTAAATTTGCCTCAAAGGGAATGAGAAGACTTAATGAAAATTTTTATTTTTGGTGCTTGACGAGAGTTAGCCGCTCGCTCCTACGTATCTCCCGGTGAGATGGAGAATTCAAAGCTACGTAGTTCTTGTGTAGAAAATGTTTGTGTGTTGGTGTTTTTTAATATAGGGGTTTTAGGATTGTGTGATCTGTGTTGAAGGACCACTGGGGGCCTGAAGGGCCGCTGGGGGCTGAAGGAGCGCTGGGGCTCTGAAGGACCACAGTTCACTTATCCTAAAACGATGATTAACCCGGCTGTACGACCGACTTAATCCCCTACTTTGAAAATAAGATTTTTTGATTTATTGAAATGAAAGAGATGTGTTTTTATTTTTTATTTAGAAATTATTTATTTTAAATAGGGATTTTAGGACCTGATCTGTAACGGTTCATTAATGGCCTAAAAAGCAGACTAATCCGACTGTACAGTCGACTTAGTCCCCTATTTATATTGTGTTTTTGGTAAAAAAAAGAGTTAAGAAAGAAAGGTAATGGAAATTATTTATTTTTGCGCTTGACAGGGGCGTGACCCTGCTCCTACGTATCTCTTGGTAGAGAATCAAAGGCTACGTAGTTCTTGTGTAGAAAATGTTTGTGTGTTGGTGTTTTTTAATATAGGGGTTTTAGGATTGTGTGATCTGTGTTGAAGGACCACTGAGGGTTTGAAAGGCTGTAACGCACCAAAAATAATTGGCCAAGTATTTAATTAATTATTGGGAGTTAGGTGGTGGAGAAATATTAAAAATAATAGGATGGTGTTTAGTAATTAAATTTGGAGGTGGTGAAGGTAGTTTGGTTGGGTGTAAAAAGGGCCCAATTGTCTAGGGCCCAAATTACTTAGGGTATTAGGCTAAGGTCCCATTCTCTTAGAAAGAAAAAGAAGGAAAGGAGAAACAGAAAGAAAAGGAGAGCATGGCGCGAAGGAGAGGGAGTGAGGAGGAGAGTGATCGCGCGAAGAGAGAGAGGGAGTGATCGCGTGGAGAAAGAGAGAAGGAGAGGGCCATTGTTGTTGTGTGTTCTTGGTGCTTCGTGAAAGGGTCTTCATCTTCTCCAAGTTACCAAGGTAAGGGTGGGTTTTAACATTTGTAATGGGTTATGATAGCGGCTTATGGGTAGTTAGGATTCCGTGAATTGAATTGATGATGGCGTGATTGTTAGCGTTACTCGTCGTTGATGTTGTTGTTATTAGCGTTATTGATTGAGTTTAATGTTGTTTGGCGTATGATGGAATTGGTGACTACGTGATGCACCCTAAGTGTTGATGAAAGGTATGAATAATGATTAGAACGCTTGTCACGTGTTTGATGAAATGTACGTGTGTCTATTTTCGATGTTTGATGCGTGTGAGTATTGGAATTTCGTGTTGGACTATACTTATAATTATAATATGGATTTTATATTTATTAATTATTCAAACAAATATTTTAGTACATTCTTTTAAGAATTATTTTGACAATGTAAAAGTGATTCTATAGTTAATTCATTAGAAGAGAAATTGAGTATCTTTAATATTTTTAGTGCTGTTTTTAGTGCTGTTTTTGTACTGTAAAAGCCGCTGTTTTTGTTGCATAACGTTGCTGCCTTTGTTGCTGTTTTTGCTGCTGTTTTGTTGCTGTTTTTACAAATAAAATGCTGCTGTTTTTCATGCTGTTTTGCTGCTGTTTTTGATCAAATAATGCTGCTGTTTTTCATGCTGTTTTGCTGCTGTTTTTGATCAAATAATGCTGCTGTTTTTTCATGCTGTTTTGCTGCTGTTTTTGATCAAATAATGCTGATGTTTTTCATGCTGTTTTGCTGCTGTTTTTGATCAAATAATGCTGCTGTTTTTCATGCTGTTTTGTTGCTGTTTTTGAACAAATAATGCTGCTATTTTTCATGCTGTTTTGTTGCTGTTTTTGATCAAATAATGCTGCTGTTTTTCATGCTGTCTTGCTGCTATTTTTGATCAAATAATGCTGCTATTTTTAAGCGGTTTCGCTGCTGTTTTTGCAAATTGATGTCACTGTTTTCATGTTGTTTTATTGCTGTTTTATAACAGAACATGTTGCTATAATTTTGAAATAAATAGTGTTGTTTTTTACACTAGAATGTGTTGCTGTTTTTGAAACTAATAGTGCTGTTTTTACCCTAGAATGTGTTGCTGTTTTCGAAATAAATAGTGCTGTTTTTACACTAGAATATGTTGCTGTTTTTGGGACAAATGGTGCTGCTTTTATGTTATTTAATGTTGCTGTTTTGCTACTGTCCTTGCTGCTGTTGTTGCGCATAAATGAGGTTGTTTTACGTGTTGTTTTGCTGCTGTTTTTGCTACTGTTTTCGCAAATGATGCTGCTGTCCTCATGCTGTTGTTGGTGATGTTTTAGCACATAATGTGTCTTGTGTGGTGCTATGATGTATTGATTTTTGAGGTAGCTGTGATGCTACAACACGTGGTATGTTTATGAAATGATTTGTAACGAGATATGATGGTATAGCTATGATGTGTTGACTTTCTGTGTTCCCGTGATTTACCCGCTGCTTATATACTGCTATCATTAACTTATTATTTCTGTTAAGCTCACCCCTTCTGCTTGGAATGTTGCTCTTATGTGGCAACGCTGCAGGTGATCGTTAGCACTCGTGGAGGATTGCTAGGTGTAGTTTCCTTCTCGTTGGGTCTGTGTCAGCTCTGATGCGTAGCACCGGGGAGGGTCTTAGTCACCGTTGTCGAACTATTATTATTTATTTTTGGAGTTTTGGTTTAATGTTTAATTATTTTTGAAGATGTTAAATGAGTTTATGATTCCGCTGCTTAGAGATTAATTAACTATAATTTTGAGGATTTAATTTAAATCAATTTGGAGTTTTTATGTGGTGAAAAATGTAGCGCCCTCGTGGTGACTCTGATAATTGCGTGTTTATTTATAATTAGTAAAAGGGGGTGTTACAATAGTGGTATCAGAGCATGTTCGGTCTGTCCGGCCAAGTTGTCCAGTGTCGAGTCTAGTTGGGTCTCGAGTCTTGGTACTCGTTTCTGATTGATATTTTGGTGTTGCAGTGTTAAGTTGAAATGGCTGGGAGGAACGATGCTGCACTCGCTGCTGCTTTGGAAGCGATGGCCCAGGTTGTGGGAAATCAGCAAGGTGCTGGTGATGCTGGGTCGCGCAGTTTGGCGACGTTTCAGAGTGAGAATCCTCCTACCTTTGAGGGCAAGTATAACCCTGATGGTGCTTTGGAGTGGTTGAAGGAAATGGAGAGAATTTTCCGCGTCATGGATTGTACTAAAGCACAGAGAGTTAGATATGGTACTCACATGCTGAAAGGTGAGGCAGACGACTGGTGGTTGGCAAATATGCAAAGGTTGGAGGCTGCTGTTGCGCCCGAAAAAGTCCCCGAAGGAGAACCTTCCTCGTTCACAACTTTTTCTATGACAATGAAGCCGCCACCAATATTTATTAAGGGAAATATTAGGAAAACCATTTTTGGAAAACGATTGGCCTTTGAAAACTGAGAGTTTAGGGTTCGGGGGTCGGTTACGCGTGGGGAAGGTATTAGCATCTCACACGTCCTCTCTACTGAGAGGGAACCTTTAATTAAATGTGTGGTTTTTATATGTTGACCTGAAAATATTCAACTTTGCCTCTATACTTCTTATTGACAATGAATTAAAGGATTTAATAGATTTTTTTATTTTTGGAGAGAAAGGGAAAAAAAAAAAGGGTTTTTAGAAAAAAGTGCTTGACGGGACGTGGCCCGCTCCTACGTATCTCCTGGTGCGATGGAGAACTCAAAGCTACGTAGTTCTTGTTTGTTTTGAAAACGGTTTTTGTTTTTTATCTTGTTTAATTGTGAAAATTGAGCTTTCGTGATAATCAATTGAGCAAAGGCTCCAAGTGACCACCATTAGCACTCCATTGTTAATAATCATGCAAGCAAAGGCTTCACAAGACTACTAACAAAGTTTTTTTGATTTAGTGAAAATCTTTAGGAAAATTAGGCATTCATGATGATCAATTGAGCAAAGGCTCCAAGTGACCACCACTAGTACCTCGTTATTAATAGTCATGCAAGCAAAGGCTTCACAAGACTATTAACAAAGTTTTTGATTTATGAGAAATTTATTTTGTCTTGAAGAGAATTAAATTAAATTAAAAAAACGAGAAAGGGGGTGGAATGGTAAAATAGGGTGTTATTAGAAGGGGGGCTGTATTATAGAAAACTGGGTGTGAAAAGCAGCAGCCCATTTTGTGGACTGGTCCACAAATTCATGGGCTTTTTCAGGGGGAGGCGTAGTACGAAAATTAGGGGGTGCAAGTAGTGTTGAGTTGAATGAAAAGACTAAAAGGTCCCTGGATGTCCACGCTATATAAGGAATCCAAAAAAAAACCTAAACCTAATTTTCTTTACTTCCTTCTCCAGCTGCGCCGTCCCAACCCTAATCTCACTCTCAACCCTAATTTTTTTACTTCCCCTCTCTCACGGCGCGACGTTCCCTACCCAAAACCTCTCAACCCGGATTTCCCTCATTTCTCCTCTCCCTCCGCCTCACTTCACGCCTCACTCCACGGAGCCGTAGACCCTTCTCTCTTCTCCTCTTCGCTCACCGTCGATTAACGCCGAACCAAACCTCTCTCTCTTTTTCTTCACCGTCAACCCCAAATCCTCTTTTCTCCACCACCGACGCCTCCCAAGCCTTCATCTTCCCTTCCTCACGGCGCTACTCTGCAGAATGGTGAGAAACGAGGGAAGGAAGTGGAACGGCGATGGTCGTAAACGGGGAGACGATCGTGACGACGACTTGAGGGCCAACCACCGTATATGGTGGCCGGAGGTAATCTCTACCCCTTTTCTTTCTATTTCACTTGCAGTTTTCTCCTCTTATCTTATTTTCTGATTTTTTTTATTTCTGTTTCTTTGCGGTTTCTGGGTGGCTGTTGGCGCTGTGGTGGTGACTGAAGGACGGCTCTGACAGTGAGCTCACGGTGGTGGAACGCGAACGACACGGTGACGGGGCGACCGCAGAGATGACAACGACGCGGAGGAGCACGGTGGTCACGCCTTACGGCGATGACCTCCGCCGGAATGGCAGTCAGAATCTGGGTAAGCTTTTTTTGTATTTTTTACTGGTTCTCTTTCTGTTTTTGTTTTTTTGCTGAAAGAAGAATTTCTACAGAACCTTAATTTTTAACGAAGACAACCCTAAAAAGGCTAATTTCGTTTTTATTGCTTGCTGATTTCGTTTTCTACAAAAAAGATCTGAACCCTAATTTGTCTAAAAAAAGGGTTGTTCGTGATCATGCTTTTCTACAAACTGATTCTTCAAAACCTAATTTTTATAAAACCTAGTGTTAGATTAAAAAACCTAGTTAATTCCTAAAACTAATCTGTTCACGCAGACAATTATAAGGGACATATGTATGACTAAAAGCATAATGAAAACATACTTGCAATTGCTACATGTATGAACTATTCAGCCTATGGACCTCTAGAAAAGAAGCATTACAGATTACGCCTATGTCTACATGTTTCTGGTATTTTGAAATAGAAGTAACACCAACCTGTTTTCCAGCTTCTGAACTTTGTTTGATTGTGGCTAACCCTGATTGCTGCTGCTTCTATTCCTCTACCTCTACTTCTGTTTCTGAATTTTAGTGTTCTGCGATTAGGATTTCAATGTGGAAACCCTAATCTTTTGGCTGAATTCTGGTGTATTTTCTCTCTGAATTTTTAGGTGTGTCAGGGCTTGCTTATATATGTAAAAACTAGGTTTTTTTTCTGATCTCTTTCCATTTCTTTCCATTTTCAGGTACTTGGACCTTTGGAGGAAACTTGCTCAGCAAGAACAGGCCCAAGGAAACTGTTGCTGCTGTTATTTTTATGTAATTTCGTTTTTTGATTTTTTTTGTATTTTTGGTTATTTTCGGTTTTGTATATATTTTTTAATTTAAATTTTTGGATCTTTGGATTATTGTAAATTAAATTTTATTAATTCTGATTTTTATTTTTTGGGATGCTTATAAGCTACTGTTTGGACAGATTTTTGTTTTTTTGGTTGAGGTGGATGAGAATGATTAAATTGGGCCAAGCCCAATCAAAACCAAACATAGGCCCAACTTAGAAAAATGGCTGAAATGAAGCCCAATTAGAACGAACGCTAAAATCAGGCCCAATCGCAAACGCTAAAATCAGGCTCGAATTGAACAAATGCTAAAACAAAGCCCAAATTTAACAAACGCTAAAATAAGGCCCAAATTCACAAGCGTAAGACCAAATAAGAAGAGCAGGCCCCAAGCAAGCTCGAAACTAACTTAGTAAAAAAAGGAAGTAAAAAGAAGCGGACAAAATTGGGGTATGACAGCTGCCCCTCTTTATTTGGATTTTGACAAGGAATACGAATTGGCCGAAACATATTCCGAGGCAAAATTAAAATAAAGAATTCAGAAGTTATACCGATTTTGTCTACTTGGAAAAACCTGAGCTTTCTTTTCCTTTTCCTTCTTTTTTTTTATTTATTATTTTTTATTATTTTTCGCTTTATCTGGATTTTAACAAAGAATATGAATTGGCCGAAACATATTCCGAGGTAAAATGAAGGTAAAGAGTAAACACTTTCGTGTCGATGCGAAAACCGTAAATGAACACTGACGTGTGGGAAAAAAAGGTAAAGTGGGAACTTGGCGTGCAGAAAGCGGTAAATGGGCACTTGGCGTGCAGAAAGCGGTAAATGGGCACTTGGCGTGCAGAAAGCGGTAAATTGCCCAGGCTGCCTAAAACCTGTAATCCTTAAACGGACTCTTGGTGAATCCGAGTTTGCACGTGGCTTTGAGGAGCACGCTTCCTGTTGGCCTTTTCGAGCGACCGGGGGATCGTTATCAGCTCCGGAACTGATATACTGATCAATGCACGGCGTCCACTGTATCTTAGGCTGATACAACTATTCCGTTGAACCTCACATGGGGCTGCGGTCCATCGCGTTGCTCGTACACGACGTGAGACCTGGACAGAAGGGAGCGTTGAACTCTGATGAGAGCGATTTTGAACTCCAAACTGCAATGCACGCTTGCGCGCTGAACTGAAAAACATTTGAACTCCGAACTAAGGAAGCATTTTCTGGGGATCGAGGGCGAGGATTAACACCGAAGTATTTATCCGTCCTTGTACCTGCAAGTGATATGAACAAGTGTATGCAATGCAAATGCCATGATTGCTTTTTTTGATGGGATGAATGTGATGTTGTGATGCAGGAGCTTCTTCTGCTTGCATGAAATTTTCTTTTTGTCTATGTTTGATGAATGCAATGCATGAGTTTTATTCGTTTTATTGCTCTTTTGCTCTCCCTTTTTTTTCTATTCCCCTTTTTTATTGTTTTCTTTTTTCTTTTCTTCTTATTTTTGTTGCTCTTTTGCTCTTTTTGGCTTTTCTTTCACTGGTTCAACCAAATCGTAGAACTTGCGTCCCGAGGCACGATGATCGTCCATAATGGTGTGAGGGTCATGCTTCAGCCCCCTTTTTCTTGTGAATTATTTTGACGCGCTCAGTGCTTTTGTCTGGCTTTCATGAATTTACCTGATTGAGAGATCATTTCTTTCCTCATGATTTTCAAAAGTTTCGCAATGAGTTTAATGCTCTGATTTATGCACATTTTCATAATTCATTTATCATCTACCATAAAACATCATTTTAAAGCACAAATGAAAAGGAAGCAATGACAAAACAATAAGTAGACGAAGTGAAGAGTTTGGACTTTTATTCATATGGGAATCGAACGCGCAAAAGGTCGCGCCGACTGAAAAGAGTACATTGAGAACTTTGAAACTAAAAAAACAAGAAAAATGGACGCAACAGATCTTATGAGCGCTTTTCGTCTTTGGAGTGTTGATGCCAATCACCCATACTTATATCCTTGATCACCCTTTTACCCAAGCTTTTGGAGACGCTGCTTGCCTCTTTTACTTTTTTAGTCCAACCTTTTTGACCCTAATTTTTGCCTGGACCGCTCTTTGCGAGTTTTCAGTCCACCGGGTCGCTCTTTTTTTTGCCTAGGCCGCCCTTTCGGGTTTTCAACCTAGCGAGCTAATTCTTACTTGGCTCATTTTTTCTCTTTTTTCTTTTTATTTTTCTCAGGCGTAATATTTCTTGACTGAATCTGAATTGACTGGGTTCCTGAGTTCTTCACCATCCATGTTGGTGAGTATCAATGCTCCTCCAGAAAAGGCTTTCTTTACCACATATGGTCCATCATAGCTAGGAGTCCATTTCCCACGGGGGTCACTCTGGATAGGCAGAATCTTCTTGAGCACAAGGTCTCCCTCGCTGAATTCTCGGGGACGAACCTTCTTGTCGAAAGCTGTCTTCATCCTTTGTTGATACAACTGGCCATGACATAGGGCAGCAATTCTCTTCTCCTCAATGAGATTCAGCTGATCCAGACGAGCTTGGACCCATTCTGCTTCTTCCAACTTGGTTTCCATCAGTACCCGCAGAGAGGGTATCTCAACTTCAATGGGGAGGACTGCTTCCGACCCATACACCAAAGAGAAAGGGGTTGCCCCGGTTGAAGTACGCACTGAGGTACGATACCCATGCAAGGCGAAAGGAAGCATCTCGTGCCAATCTTTATAAGTTACTACCATCTTTTGCACAATCTTCTTGATATTCTTGTTGGCCGCTTCAACTGCCCCATTCATCTTGGGACGGTATGGAGAAGAATTATGATGTTGGATTTTGAAGTCCTCGCATAACTCTTTCATCATCTTACTGTTCAAGTTGCTGCCATTATCTGTGATAATCTTATCCGGAAGCCCATAGCGGCAAATCAAATCTTTCTTTACAAACTTAGCAACCACAGAGTTGGTAATGCTGGAATATGAAGCAGCTTCAACCCACTTGGTGAAGTAATCAATAGCGACCAGGATGAAGCGATGCCCATTTGATGCCTTAGGCTCGATAGGACCTATGACGTCCATGCCCCACATTGAGAATGGCCAAGAGGCGGTCAAGACATTTAGGGAAGCAGGTGGTACATGAATATGATCAGCGTAAATCTGACACTTGTGACATCTCCTTACGAAACTATAGCAATCCGATTCCATTTGCAACCAATAATAGCCAGCTCTTAATATTTTCCTTGCCATGGTGTGTCCGCTGGAATGAACCCCAAATGAGCCTTCATGGACTTCTCTCATGATTTTTGTTGCCTCTTCTTCTGTCACACACCTTAAAAGGACCATATCATAATTTCTCTTGTATAGAACTTCACCACTCAAAAAGAAATTCCTTGACAATCTTCTGAGGGTTCTCTTGTCATTCTCCGAGGCTCCAGGAGGGTATTCTCTGTTCAAGATGTACTGCTTGATGTCATAATACCAGGGCTTGTTATCAGACTCTTCCTCGACGATCATGCAATAATGATGTGCTGGCAAATCTCGATGCTGAATCCCGATGTGAGTCAAGCTTTTGTCGCAGCTGATATTAAACATTGAAGACAAAGTGACTAGTGCATCAGCCAACTGATTCTCATTGCGAGGAAAGTGTTGGAATGTGATTTCCTCAAAAGGCTCAACCAGCTTTAGAATGTAATCTCGGTAAGGGGTCAACTTGGAGTCCCTGGTCTCCCAATCACCGTTCACTTGGTGAATTACTAGAGCTGAATCTCCATACACATCAAGTCTCTTAACCTTCCAATCAATGGCTGCCTGGATACCAAGAATACATGCCTCATACTCTGCGATATTATTAGTGACATAGAAGCTTAATCTGGCAGTGGATGGGATAAAGCGATTATCAGGGGAAATCAGCACTGCCCCGGCTCCGTGCCCGTACATATTGGAGGCACCATCGAACACCATTCTCCATCTTTCATCTTCTGGGGATTTCCCTTCTTCAAACAAAGCCATGATATCTTCATCAGGAAAGTCATACTGCATAGGCTGATAATCTTCAACAGGCTGGTGTGCCAGGTACTCGGCCAGCGCACTACCTTTAATTGCTTTCTGAGTGACATATAGGAGATCATATTCTGATAACTGCATTTGCCAACGGGCAAGTCTCCCTGTAAGTGCGGGTTTCTCGAAGATATACTTGATAGGATCCATTTTAGATACCAACCAAGTAGTGTGACTCAGCATGTACTGCCTCAAACGATGAGCAGCCCAAGCTAAAGCACAACAAGTCTTTTCTAGCAGCGAATACCTTGTCTCACAGTCAGTGAATTTCTTGCTCAAATAGTAAATGGCATGCTCTTTCTTCCCAGATTCATCATGTTGCCCTAACATGCAACCCATCGAGCTGTCTAGTACGGTTAGGTACAGGATCAGAGGTCTGCCGGGTACAGGAGGCGTCAAGATAGGTGGATTCTGAAGATATTTCTTGATCTTTTCAAATGCTTCTTGGCAATCCTCATTCCATTTGGTCTCTTGATTCTTGCACAAAAGTTTGAAGATTGGTTCACAAGTGGCAGTCAACTGGAATATGAACCTAGAGATGTAGTTCAGTCTTCCGAGAAAACCCCGAATCTCTTTTTCTGTTTTAGGGACTGGCATCTCAAGAATCGCACGCACCTTGTCTGGATCGACCTCTATCCCCTTTTGGCTGACGATGAACCCCAACAACTTTCCTGATCGCATGCCAAAGGTACACTTGGCAGGATTTAATCTGAGCTTGAATTTTCTCAACCGCTCGAAGAGCTTTTGCAAGTTGACAATGTGTTCCTCATCAGTTTTAGACTTGGCAATCATATCATCCACGTAGACCTCTATTTCTTTGTGCATCATGTCATGAAACAATGTTACCATAGCCCTTTGATAGGTAGCACCGGCGTTCTTCAACCCGAATGGCATGACTCTGTAACAGAATGTTCCCCAAAGAGTTATGAAAGTCGTCTTCTCCATATCCTCAGGAGCCATCTTGATCTGGTTATACCCTGAATACCCATCCATGAAGGAGAATAGCGAATGTTGCGCCGTACTATCCACTAAGACATCAATATGGGGCAGGGGAAAATCATCTTTGGGACTAGCACGGTTCAGATCTCTGTAATCAACGCACATTCTAACTTTCCCGTCCTTTTTCGGAACTGGCACGATGTTGGCAACCCATTGCGGATACTTGGCTACCGCTAGGAATCCAGCGTCAAACTGCTTTTTCACTTCATCCCTGATCTTTAAGGACATTTCTGGCTTCATTCTTCTCAGTTTCTGCTTTACCGGAGGGCATTCCGGCTTGACTGGCAACTTATGCACCACTATGTCGGTATCTAAACCTGGCATATCTTGATAAGTCCATGCAAAGACATCAACATACTCATGTAGGAGTTCAATTAGTTTCTTGCGCTCACCTTCCTTCATTGAAGTACCCACCTTTACCTCCTTCTTGCTGTCCTCTGTGCCTAGGTTAATTATCTCAACGGACTCCCCATGTGCCTGGATAACCTTTTCCTCTTGTTCAACCATTCTCATCAATTCTGGAGGAGTTTCCCAGTCATCCTCAACATCCTCCTCAGCTTGGTTAACGGGGTGATCAAAATTAACATATGAACTGTTGGCATCGTTATTCTCAAAGATATTCATTTTAGATCTGCATTTGCGGGAATAGAAAGAAATGAATAAGCAAAAATAGAAACACAAGAAGGAGACGCATGATAATAAAAGGCAAATTTATTTATTTGAGAATCCAAAACAACATTTTATTGATAGATGATATTTGAAGGAAAAACATGCATGCCCTTATGAAATATCCTAAGGCCTTGGGCAGAGCCAAAGAATTTGCATTACAAAATCATTACTTTGGAATGAAAATAACAGGGAAATCAATGATCTTCCAATTATCAAGCTCTTCATCTGCAGCACTGCGACGCACCAAGTCCACGCCTTTGTCTTCCGCAACTGATTCTTTCTCAATGACGGCCACCTGATCGGGATCCAGCATACCCGCATTCCTAAAGCTCCGAGAGAGATCATAGATAGGAATCTTCTTCAAGCCTGGTTCCCGTCCCTGAAGCTTAGCTAGCCTCCTTTCTCGCTTTTCCTCAGCCATTCTCTTCCTGTCAGCCTGAGTGGGCCAATATCCTAACCCACGCCTATCCTTGTACTCTTGCAGCTGAACCGGCGTCAGAACTCCTTGCTCGTACTTTCCCAACCCTTTTCCGATCTGGTAACCATTTTGCAGCATGACTTTGGCTACCATGATAGCAGCGTCAGATATCTTTGGTACGGGCAACTGGGTCTCTTCCCCCACAAAAGCAGCATTTGCAATTTCTAGTGATTGAAAGGCAGACTCAAGTGATTCTTCTGCAGCCTCAATGTATTGAGAGGGATGGGGCTTGCTAACGATGAACTCTTCTTCTCCAAAAACGACTATCAGCTTGTCGTCGACCACAAACTTAAGCCTCTGGTGGAGGGATGAAGGAACAGCACCGGCAGCATGAATCCAGGGTCTCCCCAGGAGACAACTGTAGGATGATGCAATGTCCATGATCTGAAAATTCACATAAAACACTTCTGGCCCTATCTGCATCTGGAACTCCATTTCTCCCATAACCTCCTTCTTGGACCCATCAAATGCTCTAACTAGTGTTGAGCTAGGCTTCATATATGAACAGTCTACATTTAATCTGCTCATAGTAGATTTGGGCATGACATTCAAAGAGGATCCATTATCGATGAGGACCCTGGATAGTGTATACTCACCACATCTAACTGAAATGTGAAGTGCCTGATTATGCCCCTTTCCCTCAGGGGTGAGCTCATCATCGGTAAAAGTGATATAATTGGATGCAACAATATTCCCTACAATGCCACCGAGCTGGTCAGCAGTGATGTTCTGAGCTACATGAGCTTCATTCAATACTTTCATTAGGGCTGCACGGTGAACCTCAGAATTGAGCAGTAGGGACATGATAGAGATCTTTGCAGGGGTGTGGTGCAGCTGGTCCAACACTTTGTAATCACTCTGACGCATGATCTTCAGAAATTCAGTGGCTTCTTGTTCTGACACTTTCCTACTTTCCTTGGGCTCTTGCGCTTTGCCTTTGCGAATTCTCTCCTCCTCCTCCTTTGAGGGACCTTCTTTCAGGACTTCAGGGACATAAACACGTCCGCTTCTAGTGACACCGCTGCTTCCCGCAATGTTGGTGATATCAGGAACAACCTGAGGCGTCTGAATTGGAACTGACATCCCATAGCTCCATGGAACAGCATTGTTCTTTTGATGAGGAGCTGGGACAGGAATCACAATGGCCTTAGGTCTCTCCACAATCTGCTTTAGGCTATATGGGACCTCAATAGGTACCCGAACATTTCCATTCTTATCTGATTCGAAGGTCAGCACATCCTCCTCTTTCTCTTGCACACCTATTTGGATTACATGACGATCCAATAGGTCCTGTAACACTGTCCTGAAAGCCTCACATGCCCCATCACAATTAACATCAACACAGACTTCTCTCTGAGTACATCCTCTCTCAATGACCCCGAACTTGCATAGCTTTGCATGAATAACCTCTAAGGGTGTTTGGATACACTCCACAGTTCTGGTTAAGGATTGACTCCCCGTATCATGGATGGCATTGGTTGCATGTTTCTGATGACCAGGCAGCGGATTAGTTGTGATACTCGGGTCTTCTTGTTTGAAGGATATCCCTTTGGCATCAATCAGATCTTGCACCACGATTTTGAATGCCTTGCAGTCCTCAACAGCGTGTCCTACTGCCCCTTCATGAAATGCACAGGTAACATTGGGATTGTAGCCTCGGAAGTAGGGTGGTTGAACTGGTCTCATGGGTCTGGTATTGATGAGTTTGTTTGTAGAAAGATAGTTGAAGAGGTCAGTATAGGACATGGGGATGGGATCAAAGGTGGTCTGTTTTTTGTCTGGGTAGCTTTTGTGGTAGTTATTTTGTGGTGGAAGGGTTGGTCGTGTTTGAGTGGGGACATGGATGTTTTGTGGTTGATAAGGTGGGTTTATGGTGATGGCGTTGGTCTCTCCTTCTTTCCTTTTTGGAAATCCGGAAAATGGCTTTTTCTGGGTGGTTATACCTGTGGAACCATGGGCGATCTTGCCGCTTCTCATTCCATTTTCTAGTCTTTCACCGATGATTACCATGTCTGAGAAGTTGGAAGACACGCTACCAATCAACCGGTCGTAGTATAACGGCGGCAGGGTTTCCATGAACATGAAGACTAATTCTTTCTCTAACAAAGGGGGCGTTACTTGTGCAGCCAAAGCCCTCCACCGCTGGGCATATTCTTTGAATGACTCATTATCTCTTTTTGCTAGATTCTGCAACTGTGTTCTGTCTGGCGCCATATCTGTATTGTACTGGTACTGTCTGAGGAAAGCATCGGCCAAGTCCTTCCAACAATGGATATGAGACGGCTCTAGCTGCATGTACCAGTTGAGAGAAGCTCCCGCAAGGCTCTCTTGGAAGTAATGGATCAACAACTTGTCATCGTGAGAATGTGCAGCCATTTTTCTACAGTACATGGTCAGATGGCTTTTAGGACAAGTCACGCCTCGGTACTTGTCAAAGTTGGGCACTTTGAATTTGGGAGGTAAAACCACACCAGGGATGAGACACAGATCCCGAGCTTCTCTTGCTCTAGAGCCCGACCCTTCAATCATCCTTAAGCGTTCTTCTAACATATGATACCTGTCTCTAACTTGAGGAGCTTCAGCAGGATAGTTCTGAGAAAAACCATTCACACCGTAGTGAGGATTATTCATCGACACTACGGTTGGGTTCACGTGTGGGTCACGTGAGTGAGTGATATTCCCAGGAATTGGTCCCGGAATTGGGGGATAGACCGTTACTGGTGAATGAAAGTCGAACGGAGTTCCCGGTGGAATAGGAATCTGAATTTGGCCCTGAGGCGCTCCCGTTCCTCCACTGTTTGTGGCTGAGATGGGTCCGACTTGTTCTGCAACACTAAGGGGATTACTTCCCGCATTAGCCTCGGCTCCCGGAGGTGTGTATCCGGATGGGAGT
Organism: Astragalus membranaceus; assembly: GCA_039519185.1. Classification (NCBI taxonomy): domain Eukaryota; kingdom Viridiplantae; phylum Streptophyta; class Magnoliopsida; order Fabales; family Fabaceae; genus Astragalus; species Astragalus membranaceus. The sequence continues at coordinate 19,524,721 of CM076850.1, read as the reverse complement.
CCCCAAGGCATCCCGTGCGTAACTGGTTGGCCCTGGTTATTGGTTCCTGAAGTATGAGCAAAGGTGCTAGTCTCGAGACTCGGAGGGGGAAGAGTGACAGCGACTCCGGTAGTGACGGCGAGATTTTCAGCGGTAGTTCCGTTCCTTAAAGCTTGTAGTATGCTCATCATTTCCGTCATCTGTGCTTCCATTGCCCCTATTTTCGTTCTCAACTCCCGATTTTCTTGAGCCAATTGCTCTGTATTGGGAACCTCAGCAGAGGTGTTACCATGGTCTGGTTCCCCACTTCCTAAATCTTCAATGACAGGACCGCCCTGGTCATTCTGGTTAGTTGCCATGAGCCTTGCTTGTAGACGAGTCAGGTATCGATGTTGGCGAACCAGCTTGCCTTTTTCTATTGAGGGAATACACTTTATGAGCACGAGAATTAAATAAACCAATGCAGATGTAATGCAATATGCATGATTTTATGTTTGTTTGGGTGCCGGGAATCGCGGTGTAATTCGTCTTGTCATAGGCGTGTAGGTCTAAAAATCATTTTATTTTTATATTTTATTTTTGCTATTATTTTTTGCAACGAAGTTGGAAACAATAGGCGAAACGAACACACTTTATTCAAAAGGAAATAATACTTCAAACTCGAGGGAAAAGCAAAGTACAATATTCTGGGGACAAAGTACGATATTCAAAGAAAATTACAACTTTTTAGAGAAAATTACAATTTCCTAAGAATTATTGCAATGACCTAAAGTGGACTTCAGAGGCATATAGCCTTCAATTTCTCCTTCCTCTTTCTCTTCTTGCTTTCGGCTGCCCCCTTGGCCTTCTCCATGAGTTCTTCTGTCAGGATCTTGCAATACTCGACAAACTCACGCACCTTGGCCGGAGTGTTGCAAGGGTTCATTTCTGCTTCAGCTCTTCTTAGCTTCTTGGGAACAACTCTCACAGCTTGATTAGCTAGCCCTGCTAGCTTTGAAAATTTGCTGCTCCAAAACCGAATCTCATCCCTTAGCTCCTTGATGACTTCTTGGTCTTCTATTTTGCCAATTAATGCCATGAAGCGTTCCTCCCAGTACCGGCTTTCTGCTTGCACTCGCTCATAAGATTCCCTTAGGTATTGGAAGTTCATCTTCAATTCATCCGACCTTCCTTGTTCAAACTCCAAAGCTTGTTGATATTCTTTCAAGATCCCTATGATAGACTCTCTATCTTGCCTGATGTTTTCCACTTGGTTCTCCATTTCAAACTTCATCCTTTCGAATCCTTCTTTTGACCTAGCTAGCGCCTCTCTAACCATTTTCTCATCCCTCTTTGACTTGGTATATGATTTCTTCCATTCCCTTGCTTCCGCCACAGCCTCATTCATCCTTGAGACGCACCTTTTTACTTCTTCTTTAGCTCCCTCCAAATATTTCTGAATTCCCCTCTTGCTCTCTTCTTCTATTTCAAGCTTCCTATTGGTTGCTTCAATAGCGGCAGTTTGAAGAGCATTTTCATTTTCTAGCTTCCGCTTGTCTTGCATCACCTTTCCCAATCTGTTTTGCAAAGCCCTTTTCTCTTCTTCTGCTTTTGATAAGGCCAACTTAACTTCTTCTAGTTCTTCAATTAGGGGAACGTGGGGCTCTGGTATTTTCTCTTCAAGTGATGGCATTCCTTGGTTGGATGATCGAGTTTCCTTAATCCTCTTTTCTAGCCATTGAGTGAAGGAGATAGAAGTGGTCCTTTTAGATAACTCGCCCTTGTTTTTCCGTACCACGGTTTCCCAAGCTTGCAAGACTCGCCGAAGTAAATCCTCGTCTTTAGGGATCCCCTCATGGAGGTAAAAACGGAACAACATAGCTTCGGAGGGTGAGTCCCGCATAGGGTACCCGAGTTGTCTCAAGGTCAAAGACGGGTTATAATTGATGCATCCCTGTGTTCCCATGAGAGGGACGTTCTGGAAACTGCCACATTGGAATATTACTGAGGGTCTATCTTCCCAAAACTTGTGCAAGTACCACCGAATTTGAAGAGCATCAAGATTCTTAAGAGTATCCTTCCATTCCTGAGGGCTCATAGTCTTCGGATTGCAACCCAAGGCGTAGGAAAGCAGGTCCCCAACTTCACTTTTGTTAATGCACACATGACTGATCAACCAAGCGTATAGCACAGGGAAGGAACAACACATCTTATCCTTTCGGAACTCATGATGGCGGGTGAAGGCGCGATAGGTCTCGGCGAGAATAGCGGGAACCGGGTTGATGAGACTTTTTGCACTCTTGAAAGCTATGAACACACCAACAGCGGTTTCATCTATATGTTTCTCAATCTGAGGGAAAAGAACAATGCCGAAGATGGTCAAAGCTAGTACTTGCTTGAAAGAAACCCAATCATTTGATGCTACATAGCTAGTCATCAGACCTTCAAAGTACTCCTGAGGAAACCCAAATATCTTGTTACGTTTAACTTTGTGGGACCGCACTTCTTCTACACTGATTTGTAACAAGGAAGCAAACTTCTCATCTGAATAATACTGCCTCTGATACTGGTAAGGTCTAGCCTCTGAGCGATCAAAACCCAGAATCTTCTCATACTCCTCTAGGGTAGGCGCCATTTGGAAGTTCTTGAAAAGAAAACATCTAATCTCAGAGTCGTAGAACCAACATAGGGCGGCGATGGCGCTCTCTTGTACTTCTAACTGTAATAACTTGCGGATGTTCCCATAAGTCTTGTCGAAGGACCGAAGCTCAATAGGACCTAGTAGGGAAGCGTACTCCTTCAAACTAGTTACATCAATCTTCTTTACAATGGGGAACCTCGAATTGAATGCGGTTTTGCCTTTGGATTCCATGTTGCTTCTTACACACCTATGACAAGGTTCGATGTTACGTTACGGTCTCCGGCAAACAAACCTTAATGCATGAAGAATGCAAATGATGAAAGTTTTTTCTTTTCAAAATTTTGTTAGGATGCAAATGCAATGGTGCGAAACGATGTGAATGCGAGATGATGTGGATGCGAAATGACGTGGATGCGAAATGATGTGTCGTTTACACAAAAAGAGGGTAAGAAACTAAAGACATTATTTTCTACGATTTTGAAATAGAGTTTAAGAAAAAGGAATGCCTAAACTAATGCAACAGACAAAGCGTGCCCCCGTGTCCTACAAAGGGTGGGAATCCTAGGGTCTAAAGTCGACAAAAGGGGTAATCCTCCCATGTAGGTTCTAATCACTTCCTTACAATGGCAACCAAGAGCTAAAGTCTCTCTCATGATGGCACCCACAATCGTAGAAAGCTACCGAGTGTGAGGTATCATGACAAAGCGCGCTCTTGGGCGGAACTTTCATGAGAGCCATACAGACAAAGGTCTACGAATGGCAGTCACTAATCGTTCCCACTCTCCTAGGTTTTTGTTCAGACCTTGGGTTTTAGGCCCCACTCAATGCTCACAAGTATAGGGTGTGAAGTGTGTGTTGAGGGCACAACACCTAGAAATAACTACCCTTCCCCACCTGTAAGAGAAAACACAACAGTCCAGACAAAAGCAAGCGATAACATGTTGTCTACCCTAGGGTTTAATATCATCAAATACAACTAATCTTGGGTGCCAACAACATTGCACTACTTACCTTAGGAAAGGGAGCAAAGAAGAAGGGGACATGATAAGAAAGGGGAAGAAATGCATGAAAGAACTAAGCAAAGAAGTAACATATTCAAATCAGTCATGTAAACCACACACTTAACTAATTAGGCTTGACCCACTTTAAAAAAATGTTTTTTTTTTTTGGTCCCCAGTGGAGCCGCCAGCTGTTGCGCCCGAAAAAGTCCCCGAAGGAGAACCTTCCTCGTTCACAACTTTTTCTATGACAATGAAGCCGCCACCAATATTTATTAAGGGAAATAATAGGAAAACCATTTTTGGAAAACGATTGGCCTTTGAAAACTGAGAGTTTAGGGTTCGGGGGTCGGTTACGCGTGGGGAAGGTATTAGCATCTCACACGTCCTCTCTACTGAGAGGGAACCTTTAATTAAATGTGTGGTTTTTATATGTTGACCTGAAAATATTCAACTTTGCCTCTATACTTCTTATTGACAATGAATTAAAGGATTTAATAGATTTTTTTATTTTTGGAGAGAAAGGGAAAAAAAAAAAGGGTTTTTAGAAAAAAGTGCTTGACGGGACGTGGCCCGCTCCTACGTATCTCCTGGTGCGATGGAGAACTCAAAGCTACGTAGTTCTTGTTTGTTTTGAAAACGGTTTTTGTTTTTTATCTTGTTTAATTGTGAAAATTGAGCTTTCGTGATAATCAATTGAGCAAAGGCTCCAAGTGACCACCATTAGCACTCCATTGTTAATAATCATGCAAGCAAAGGCTTCACAAGACTACTAACAAAGTTTTTTTGATTTAGTGAAAATCTTTAGGAAAATTAGGCATTCATGATGATCAATTGAGCAAAGGCTCCAAGTGACCACCACTAGTACCTCGTTATTAATAGTCATGCAAGCAAAGGCTTCACAAGACTATTAACAAAGTTTTTGATTTATGAGAAATTTATTTTGTCTTGAAGAGAATTAAATTAAATTAAAAAAACGAGAAAGGGGGTGGAATGGTAAAATAGGGTGTTATTAGAAGGGGGGCTGTATTATAGAAAACTGGGTGTGAAAAGCAGCAGCCTATTTTGTGGACTGGTCCACAAATTCATGGGCTTTTTCAGGGGGAGGCGTAGTACGAAAATTAGGGGGTGCAAGTAGTGTTGAGTTGAATGAAAAGACTAAAAGGTCCCTGGATGTCCACGCTATATAAGGAATCCAAAAAAAAACCTAAACCTAATTTTCTTTACTTCCTTCTCCAGCTGCGCCGTCCCAACCCTAATCTCACTCTCAACCCTAATTTTTTTACTTCCCCTCTCTCACGGCGCGACGTTCCCTACCCAAAACCTCTCAACCCGGATTTCCCTCATTTCTCCTCTCCCTCCGCCTCACTTCACGCCTCACTCCACGGAGCCGTAGACCCTTCTCTCTTCTCCTCTTCGCTCACCGTCGATTAACGCCGAACCAAACCTCTCTCTCTTTTTCTTCACCGTCAACCCCAAATCCTCTTTTCTCCACCACCGACGCCTCCCAAGCCTTCATCTTCCCTTCCTCACGGCGCTACTCTGCAGAATGGTGAGAAACGAGGGAAGGAAGTGGAACGGCGATGGTCGTAAACGGGGAGACGATCGTGACGACGACTTGAGGGCCAACCACCGTATATGGTGGCCGGAGGTAATCTCTACCCCTTTTCTTTCTATTTCACTTGCAGTTTTCTCCTCTTATCTTATTTTCTGATTTTTTTTATTTCTGTTTCTTTGCGGTTTCTGGGTGGCTGTTGGCGCTGTGGTGGTGACTGAAGGACGGCTCTGACAGTGAGCTCACGGTGGTGGAACGCGAACGACACGGTGACGGGGCGACCGCAGAGATGACAACGACGCGGAGGAGCACGGTGGTCACGCCTTACGGCGATGACCTCCGCCGGAATGGCAGTCAGAATCTGGGTAAGCTTTTTTTGTATTTTTTACTGGTTCTCTTTCTGTTTTTGTTTTTTTGCTGAAAGAAGAATTTCTACAGAACCTTAATTTTTAACGAAGACAACCCTAAAAAGGCTAATTTCGTTTTTATTGCTTGCTGATTTCGTTTTCTACAAAAAAGATCTGAACCCTAATTTGTCTAAAAAAAGGGTTGTTCGTGATCATGCTTTTCTACAAACTGATTCTTCAAAACCTAATTTTTATAAAACCTAGTGTTAGATTAAAAAACCTAGTTAATTCCTAAAACTAATCTGTTCACGCAGACAATTATAAGGGACATATGTATGACTAAAAGCATAATGAAAACATACTTGCAATTGCTACATGTATGAACTATTCAGCCTATGGACCTCTAGAAAAGAAGCATTACAGATTACGCCTATGTCTACATGTTTCTGGTATTTTGAAAAAGAAGTAACACCAACCTGTTTTCCAGCTTCTGAACTTTGTTTGATTGTGGCTAACCCTGATTGCTGCTGCTTCTATTCCTCTACCTCTACTTCTGTTTCTGAATTTTAGTGTTCTGCGATTAGGATTTCAATGTGGAAACCCTAATCTTTTGGCTGAATTCTGGTGTATTTTCTCTCTGAATTTTTAGGTGTGTCAGGGCTTGCTTATATAGGTAAAAACTAGGTTTTTTTTCTGATCTCTTTCCATTTCTTTCCATTTTCAGGTACTTGGACCTTTGGAGGAAACTTGCTCAGCAAGAACAGGCCCAAGGAAACTGTTGCTGCTGTTATTTTTATGTAATTTCGTTTTTTGATTTTTTTTGTATTTTTGGTTATTTTCGGTTTTGTATATATTTTTTAATTTAAATTTTTGGATCTTTGGATTATTGTAAATTAAATTTTATTAATTCTGATTTTTATTTTTTGGGATGCTTATAAGCTACTGTTTGGACAGATTTTTGTTTTTTTGGTTGAGGTGGATGAGAATGATTAAATTGGGCCAAGCCCAATCAAAACCAAACATAGGCCCAACTTAGAAAAATGGCTGAAATGAAGCCCAATTAGAACGAACGCTAAAATCAGGCCCAATCGCAAACGCTAAAATCAGGCTCGAATTGAACAAATGCTAAAACAAAGCCCAAATTTAACAAACGCTAAAATAAGGCCCAAATTCACAAGCGTAAGACCAAATAAGAAGAGCAGGCCCCAAGCAAGCTCGAAACTAACTTAGTAAAAAAAGGAAGTAAAAAGAAGCGGACAAAATTGGGGTATGACAGCTGCAAACGAAGGGATCACTTGGGCTGTGTTTCGTAGGGACTTCTTGAGGAAGTATTACCCTGAAGATGTCCGCGGGAAGAAAGAGATAGAATTCTTGGAATTGAAGCAGGGTGGTATATCGGTGACTGAGTATGCTGCAAAATTCATCGAACTGTCAAAGTTCTATCCTCACTATGATGGTGCTGGTGCTGAGTTCTCGAAGTGTATCAAGTTTGAGAGTGGGTTGCGAGCGGATATTAAGAAAGCGATAGGGTACCAGAAAATCCAGGTGTTTTCTGAGTTGGTGGATAGTTGCAGAATCTTCGAAGAAGACAGTAATGCCCATTCAAGAGTTATGAGAGAAAAGCAGAAGAGTTTCCCGAGTCGCGGCAAGCCGTATGAGGTTCCAACGGGTGGGGGCAATCAGAGGGCTGCGGGGGACAAGAGACCAAGTGGGGGAGATACTGATGCTAGTGTGGTATGTTATAAGTGTGGGAAGGCTGGTCATAAGCGCCCAGATTGTCCGGGTGATGTGAAGAGGTGCTACAAATGTGGGAAAGAGGGCCATATGGCAACTAACTGTGATCGTAAGGATGCGCTCTGTTTCAACTGCGGTGAGGGAGGACACATCAGTGCTTAGTGTCCGAAACAAAAGAAAGAAAGGTCTACTGGAAAGGTGTTTGCTTTGGCAGGTGCTGAGTCTACGGAGGAATGATGGTAGTATTAGAGGTACGTGTCTCGTTAAGGGTACTCCGCTAGAATCTACTGTTAATACCGATGCTACTTGTTGTTTTGTTATTGTCGCATGCTGCGAACGTTTAAGTACTGTATTATCTGTTACGATTGTAATGTGTTGCCTGGTGTGTTCCTCCATGTCCCTTGTCGATCTTCGACAGAGACCTTGTTGTGAATTTTGTAGTCCGCCGTCGGGTAGGTTAATTGTAATCTTGGGTATGAACTGGTTAGGGCGCAACCATGTTCACAGTAAATGTCGTAGTAAGTCGGTGAGTTTGGAGGTGTCGAGTTTGGCCGCTGTCGGCCTAACACGAGATAAGTAGGATTAGAAGTTGGAGCTTGGGGAGTGACCCGTGGAAGTTGGAATTTAATTAAGTAAAACCATAGTAATTACCGTTGAGAGTATGGTATCCTAATACGGATAGATATTGTTTGAGTAGGCGAGTAGGACTTAGATAACCTACAAGTTAGAACCTTTATTTAGGAGTGAGAAGGAAAGAAGGGTGTTAGTCTGCTGCGAGGTGTACGATAAATTATGGATGAGGACGGTTAGAAGTGACAAGGAGAGTCGGTGTTGTTTTCGTAGGTTCGACGTAAATTTTCGAGGACGAAAATATTCTAAGTGGGGGAGAGTTGTAACGCCCCAAAAATAATTGGCCAAGTATTTAATTAATTATTGGGAGTTAGGTGGTGGAGAAATATTAAAAATAATAGGATGGTGTTTAGTAATTAAATTTGGAGGTGGTGAAGGTAGTTTGGTTGGGTGTAAAAAGGGCCCAATTGTCTAGGGCCCAAATTACTTAGGGTATTAGGCTAAGGTCCCATTCTCTTAGAAAGAAAAAGAAGGAAAGGGAGAAACAGAAAGAAAAGGAGAGCACGGCGCGAAGGAGAGGGAGTGAGGAGGAGAGTGATCGCGCGAAGAGAGAGAGGGAGTGATCGCGTGGAGAAAGAGAGAAGGAGAGGGCCATTGTTGCTGTGTGTTCTTGGTGCTTCGTGAAAGGGTCTTCATCTTCTCCAAGTTACCAAGGTAAGGGTGGGTTTTAACATTTGTAATGGGTTATGATAGCGGCTTATGGGTAGTTAGGATTCCGTGAATTGAATTGATGATGGCGTGATTGTTGACGTTACTCGTCGTTGATGTTGTTGTTATTAGCGTTATTGATTGAGTTTAATGTTGTTTGGCGTATGATGGAATTGGTGACTACGTGATGCACCCTAAGTGTTGATGAAAGGTATGGATAATGATTAGAACGCTTGTCACGTGTTTGATGAAATGTACGTGTGTCTATTTTCGATGTTTGATGCGTGTGAGTATTGGAATTTCGTGTTGGACTATACTTATAATTATAATATGGATTTTATATTTATTAATTATTCAAACAAATATTTTAGTACATTCTTTTAAGCATTATTTTGACAATGTAAAAGGGATTCTATAGTTAATTCATTAGAAGAGAAACTGAGTATCTTTAATATTTTTAGTGCTGTTTTTAGTGCTGTTTTTGTACTGTAAAAGCCGCTGTTTTTGTTGCATAACGTTGCTGCCTTTGTTGCTGTTTTTGCTGCTGTTTTGTTGCTGTTTTTACAAATAAAATGCTGCTGTTTTTCATGCTGTTTTGCTGCTGTTTTTGATCAAATAATGCTGCTGTTTTTCATGCTGTTTTGCTGCTGTTTTTGATCAAATAATGCTGCTGTTTTTCATGCTGTTTTGCTGCTATTTTTCATCAAATAATGCTGCTGTTTTTCATGCTGTTTTGCTGCTGTTTTTGATCTAATAATGCTGTTGTTTTTCATGCTGTTTTGCTGCTGTTTTTGAACAAATAATGCTGCTGTTTTTCATGCTGTTTTGCTGCTGTTTTTGATCAAATAATGCTGCTGTTTTTCATGCTGTCTTGCTGCTATTTTTGATCAAATAATGCTGCTGTTTTTAAGCGGTTTCGCTGCTGTTTTTGCAAATTTATGTCACTGTTTTCATGTTGTTTTATTGTTGTTTTATAACAGAACATGTTGCTATAATTTTGAAATAAATAGTGTTGTTTTTTACACTAGAATGTGTTGCTGTTTTTGAAACTAATAGTGCTGTTTTTACCCTAGATTGTGTTGCTGTTTTCGAAATAAATAGTGCTGTTTTTACACTAGAATATGTTGCTGTTTTTGGGACAAATGGTGCTGCTTTTATGTTATTTAATGTTGCTGTTTTGCTACTGTCCTTGCTGCTGTTGTTGCGCATAAATGAGGTTGTTTTACGTGTTGTTTTGCTGCTGTTTTCGCTGCTGTTTTCGCAAATGATGCTGATGTCCTCATGCTGTTGTTGGTGCTGTTTTAGCACATAATTGTTGTCGTGTTTAGCACCTATTGCTGCTGTTTCTATGTTGTCTGTTGCCGTTTTATGAGGTAGCTGTGATGCTACAACACGTGGTATTTGTAAGAGATGATTTGTAACGAGACGTGATGGTGTAGTATTTAGTAACTAAATACTTTGAGTTGTGTAATTGATGCATGAGTCATGAGTCGCATTGTCATATGCATTTCTTGGTGGTATAGGCTTCGGCCTCTTTGAGATTATTTTTGGTGGTATAGGCTTCGGCTTCTTGCCCGTCGTGGCTTATTTTACGAGATCGGTACCGCATGCATATGCCCAGAGGGGTTGCATTGTTGCATAATCCATATATATATATATATATATATATGTAACGTGTTTTGGTGTTCCGTCCTGATGGAATTTGTGTCTTGTGTGGTGCTATGATGTATTGATTTTCGAGGTAGCTGTGATGCTACAACACGTGGTATGTTTATGAAATGATTTGTAACAAGATATGATGGTATAGCTATGATGTGTTGACTTTTTGTGTTCCCGTGATTTACCCGCTGCTTATATACTGCTATCATTAACTTATTATTTCTGTTAAGCTCACCCCTTCTGCTTGGAATGTTGCTCTTATGTGGCAACGCTGCAGGTGATCGTTAGCACTCGTGGAGGATTGCTAGGTGTAGTTTCCTTCTCGTTGGGTCTGTGTCAGCTCTGATGCGTAGCACCGGGGAGGGTCTTAGTCACCGTTGTCGAACTATTATTATTTATTTTTGGAGTTTTGGTTTAATGTTTAATTATTTTTAAAGATGTTAAATGAGTTTATGATTCCGCTGCTTAGAGATTAATTAACTATATTTTTGAGGATTTAATTTAAATCAATTTGGAGTTTTTATGTGGTGAAAAATGTAGCGCCCTCGTGGTGACTCTGATAATTGCGTGTTTATTTATAATTAGTAAAAGGGGGTGTTACAAGGGCCGCTGGGGGCTGAAGGAGCGCTGGGGCTATGAAGGACCACAGTTCACTTATCCTAAAACGATGATTAACTCGGCCGTACGACCTACTTAATCCCCTACTTTGAAAATAAGATTTTTGATTTTTGAAATGAAAGAGATGTGTTTGTATTTTTTATTTAGAAATTATTTATTTTTGCGCTTGACAGGGGCGCGACCCTGCTCCTACGTATCTCTTGGTAGAGAATCAAAGGCTACGTAGTTCTTGTTTGTCCTGAAAAAGGTTTTTGTTTTTTATCTTGTTTAGGTGAGTTTTCGCAATAGGAATGAGGATTCGCGATGACCAAGCAACAACGGTTTAGAGTGGTCACACAACTAACCCTTTTGAAAATGAAATCATCATTAACAACCAAACGGCAACGGCGCGAGTGATCATTAATGATAATCGGTTTTGCCTTTGATCCGAGTGTTCGCGATGACCAAACAACAACGGTTTAGAGTAGCCGTGCTACTAACTCTTTTGAAAATGAAATCATCATTAACAACCAAACGGCAACGGCGCGAGTGATCATTAATGATAATCGGTTTTATTTAAGTTGGAGTGTTCATGAAGACCAAACAACAACGGTTTAGAGTGGTCACACTACTAATTCCTTTGAAAATGAAATCATCATTAACAACCAAACGGCAACGGCGCGAGTGATCATTAATGATAATCGGTTTTATTTAATGTAATCAAAAGGGTTTTCGCAATCGAATTGATTTTTGGTTTGTGAGATGGCTTTTTGAAGTTTGAAAGTGTTCTTGGTTATGAAAAAGATATGAAATTGTGAATGTTACTAACGAGTAACAAATTGTAGTATGATTTGAATGCGACATGGTTTTGAATGCGACATGGTTTTGAGGTGTTACTAACAAGCATAAATGAATAAGAACACATGTGCATCAAGACTAGGGTTAGTCCATCCGTTGCCAAAACCTACACAAACTCCAAGAACCAACACCACAATTGCAAGTGAGGATGCATGAAGTATGCGAAAGGTCTTTGGGTTTTTTAGGTAAATGATTCATGATTCAAAGTGGTAAAAAGCTAGATGAGTTATGGTAAGTAGCTTTGATGCAATGTAGTAAAAGAAAAGAATGCAAAGTGGAAAAAAGTTTGATGAAATAAGTGAAAAAAAGTTAATGAGATGGTAAAAGTAAAAAGTTAATGAAATGGTAAAAAGTTAGAAACACAATGACACAACTTGCATTTACTCAACCACAATCAAAATGAAAATCTTCAAACAATCAAAGGGGTAAAAACCCTAGTCATGGCCGAATGCAATCAAGCATGGAATCATCAACTTATTTCATGCAAGAATTGACAATATTAACACACAAATCGACATAAAAGAAAAGAACCTAATCTATCATGCAAATTCCTAAGACAAACATCAACCAAATCATGCATTTATTCACGCGAAATCGAAGGAAACAAAACAAGCAACATGAACCTTATTTTCCTTGCACAAACCCGAGGCTACGTATGGCCCAAGATCAAACAATTATTCAAACCCAAATTGTAAAGTGAACAAGAACACACAAGAACCCTAAAATAGAGTTCATGGCCAAAGAAAAAGGGGTATGAGAATGGGTTTTCATTTGATGAAAATTATGCAAACAAGGTTTAAAATACAAGAAAATGCAAAAAGACACAAGAACAACTCCTTCAAAGCCGAGGAGCCACTTCAAACACCCAAGCCTCCCTAAGTGCTTGTCAATAGTGTTTGAGATGGCTCCTCACAGCAACCACAACAATATATGAAGGGGTTGAGATGAGGAGAAGAGAGATTATGCAAAAATGAAGAAGAGGCAAGAGTTTTGAAGTTTTACCTTGAATCCAAGCTAGGAAATGAATAATATGAAGAACAAGACCACAAACCAACTAAATCCTCAACAAACTTCAATGAAACTTGCGCACCTTGCCTTGATTTTTGAGATTAGATGATGAACAATTAGATGTTAGTAGAAGAGGAGGATGATATGTGAATTAGGAGTGGATTTCAGACAGAAAATGGGAGTGAATTGAAGGAGAATGGAGGAGGAATTGGGGGAGGAGGCTACGGCCTAGGTGGTATTTGGAGGAGAGGAAGGTTGTGTGAGGGTTGTGTGAGTGAGGAATGAGAGGCCAAAGATGCTCATGTGTGGAAATGAGAGGGTATTTATAGAGTTGTTTTAGGTCTAGGGGTAATTGGGTCATTGTTCTTTACTAGGTGCTCTAGGATTGGGTTTTAAATTTGAATGAAGGGCTAGGATTAGAGATCAATTGGATTGTGGCTAATGATAAAACACAAAAATGAGAGTGAGGGAGGGGAGGAGGTATTCACATATTAGAGGAGAGAGGGAGGGAGAGCTTGTGTGAAAAAAAAAACTTGTCCTATTTTGGGAATGGAGGCTCATATGTGATGTTAGGTAAAAATAGGGTTAATGGTATAATTGAGATGGAATGTTACCAAAGAAGTAATTTTGCATTTTCTTGTGAAGAGGTGAGTATAAATGGGTGGGGTAATTTACAAAAGAGGGCATAAATCTATGTGGGAGTGAGTGATGGTCACCAAAAGGGAAAAGTTAAGGATAGTACAAAGCATATTCTTAAGGAATAAGGAATAGAAGAGTGTGGAAGAAATTGTGGAGAGAGAGAGAGAGAGAGAGGGATTTTCGAAATTGTGGGGGGAGAGAGAGAGAGAATTTCGAAATTGTGGGGGGAGAGAGAGAGAGAGGAAAAAAAACTTGTTTTGGGTCTTTTGTCTTATTGAGGACACTTCCTTCTTTTTGAGTTTTTGAATTTTGGGCATGGAAGTGAAAGTGCACCTATTAAAAAGTGTCACATATATTTGAGCACCATAAAATACTCCCTCTAATTATTCTAGGCAATAAAAATTGTCATTTAGTGATTGGGGAATATTTAACGGTCTTTTTTGGGTTTTTTATGCACTAAAAATGGGGAAAATGCATTTCTAATTATTTTGGACTAGGACTTTCTTTCCAAAAATTATACAAAAATTACCCTTGGTAGAGTAACATGTATGCCATGTCCTTAACCTGGTTTTGGTCCAAAAATAATTAACTCGCTTTTACTTAAATGCCCACAAATGCAAAAATATGCACTATTTTATTTCCTTAAATTCATAAAAATTAAGAAAAATGTTTTTGGGTGCCAAAAATTAATAATGATCAATAAATGGCCTTTTTTGATGAAAATACAGACACGTGCCAAATGACGGGGGCACAGGGCATCTCACACAGTTACTACTGGCGCGCGCGCGTAATTCAAATAAAAATGCGAAATAGGGGACGAACACACATAAATGCACCAATCCACTGTTTTCCACACATTATGAATTACCTTATTGCTTCCATTTTTCTGAAAAATGTTTTTGACTTGGGCGGACAAAATTGGGGTATTACAGCTGCCCCTCTTTATTTCACATTTCGCCAAGAAATATGAATTGGCCTTTTCATATTTGTTTGGTGAAATGGAAATAAAGATAGAGAAATAATACTAATTTTGTCCGCTTCAGAAAAGTTCAAATTTTCTTTTTATTATTTTCCTTTTGAGAAAGGGGGTTAACACTTGTCGCATTAACGGGAAAGCAGTAAATTGGGTAGAGCGGTAAATTGGGAAAAGCGGTAAATTGGGAATTCAGAGGTTGCCTAAAACCTTCTAACGGACTCTTGCCGAGTCCGAGCTCTGGGGGTGGCCTTTTCGAGCGGCCGATCAACATCAGGTCCGGAACTGATTCCATCAATGGATTTACGCTATGCCTTAGGCTGACACAACTAATCCGAAGGACTTAACGAAGTCGGATGGATCCATCGCGCGCTCGTACACGATGTTGTGATCTATGGAAGGAGTTCACTAACTCGGTGGGAGTTCACTAACTCTGTGCTGATGGAGTTTACTAACTCGGGATTGATGGAGTTTACTAACTTAGTGTTGACGGAGTTTACTAACTCGGGGTTGATGGAGTTTACTAACTCAGTGTCATGGTGATTTTCTAAAAATGAGATTTTTGGGACTCTCTGGTCCGAAGTAACTTTTCTCTTGGATGGTGCATGAAATGCATGCACTTGGGTATTTGGGTGCACATGAATGCAATGATTGATTTTGGTGGGATGCTTTTTCTGTTTGATTCTTCATTCTCTTCTTTTTCTTTTGTTATTCTTTCGCTCTTCTGAGATGCGAACTTGAAAGTGTAATGCACTACTATTTGATGGCATGGACGATATGAGAATGATGAATGATATGAAGATGTTGTGTTCTTTTATGTTCCGTCTTCTGTGATTTTCTTCTCTTTTGTTTTTGTTTATTCTGTTTGTTTTCTTTAAGCAGCTTTCTTTTTTCTCCTTATTTGTTTTTTTTTCCTTCGGCACTCTTTTTTGCTGGTTAAATCGATCTGTCGGACGGAGGCTGTTCCAGGAGGATGATCACGCGAGGATTGCGCACTGGTTCGTCCCGACTGTTTTTTTTCGCAATTTTATTCACATGGGAAATCATTTCTTTCTGTATTTTTCAAAGATTTCGCAATGATCCTGTAATGCTCTGAATGTGCACATTTTACAATTCAATTTCATCAATCATAAAAGTTATTATTTTGAAAGAAACTGAATAGACGAAAGTAGAGACACGAAAAGCACACATATGAAAGAAAAGTTGGACTTTTATTGATATAGAAATTGGACGTGCAAAAAGTCACGCCAATTGAAAGTGCATTGCAATCTTTCTTTTAAACTAAGAAATACAAGAAAAAGGAACAGGTCTCGTGATTTCATCTCTGAAGTAACGGTGCCCACTGTCCATACTCATAACCTTGATCACCCCCTTATCCGAACCTTTGGGAGTGCTGATTGCCTTTTCTTTTCTCAAGTCCAAGTTTTCTGACCCTAATTTTTGCCTGGATCGCCCTTTGCGGGTTTTCAATCCACCGGGTCGCTCTGATTTTGCCTAGGCCGCCCTTTGCGGGTTTTCAACCTAGCGAGCTGATTTTTCCTTGGCTTATCTTTCTCTTTTTTTGTCTATTTTTCTAGGCATAATACTTCTTGACCACATCTGAGTTCACTGGATTTGGAATCTCATCTCCGTCCATGTTCGCCAGAATTAAAGCTCCTCTTGAGAACGCCTTCTTCACCACATAAGGTCCTTCATATTTGGGAGCCCATTTGCCCCTGGGGTCCGTCTGGATCGGCAAGATCTGCTTGAGCACAAGAACTCCCTCTTGGAATTCACGAGGACAGACTCTCTTGTCAAAAGCCCTTATCATCCTCTGTTTGTACAACTGTCCATGACACATTGCGGCTACCCGTTTTTTGTCAACGAGGTTCAACTGGTCAAGACGGGACCGAACCCATTCTGCTTCATCAAGTTTTGTCTCCATTAACACCCATAGGGATGGTATTTCAACATCAATGGGGAGGACTGCCTCTGACCCATAAACCACTGAGTAGGGGGTTGCCCCTGTTGAGGTGCGCACTGAGGTTCTGTAACCATGCAGGGCAAAGGGGAGCATCTCATGCCAGTCATTATAGGTCACGACCATCTTTTGTATTATCCGCTTGGTATTCTTGTTAGCTGCCTCAACTGCCCCATTCATCTTTGGGCGGTAGGGAGAAGAGTTGTGATGATGTATCTTGAAGTCTTTACAGAAGTCCTTCATCATTCTGCTGTTCAAATTACTGTCATTGTCTGTCATAATCTTGTTTGGAAGGCCGTAGCGGCAAACCAAATCTTTCTTGATGAACTTAGCAATCACTGAGCTCGTTACATTGGGATAAGAAGCAGCCTCCACCCACTTAGTGAAGTAGTCAATAGCAACCAGAATGAAACGGTGGCCATTTGAAGCTTTGGGTTCAATGGGACCAATGATGTCCATGCCCCACATTGAGAATGGCCATGGTGCACTCAAGACATTCAGAGAAGTTGGAGGTACATGAGTGTGATCTGCATAGATTTGACATTTATGGCATCTTCTCACAAAATTGTAACAGTCTGATTCCATCTGCAACCAGTAGTAACCAGCTCTCAGGATTTTTCTAGCCATTGCGTGCCCGCTGGAATGAACCCCAAATGAGCCCTCATGAACATCTCGCATAATCTTTATTGATTCTTCTCTTGTTACACACCTGAGGAGTACCAAGTCATGGTTTCTCTTGTAAAGGACGTCTCCACTCAAGAAGAAACCTGCTGATAGCCTCCTGAGTGTTCTCTTGCCATTCTCTGTAGCTCCGGGAGGATACTCTCTGTTTGTGATGTACTACTTGATGTCATGGTACCAAGGCTTACTATCTGATTCCTCTTCGACTGCCATGCAGTAGTGATAAGCAGGCTGACCTCTTTTCTGTCTTCCTTAGTACCCAAATTGACCATTTCTGTAGACTCCCCATGGGGCTCAATGACCTTTTCTTCTTGTTCTACCATTCTCATGATTTCCAGAGGAGTATCCCAATCATCCTCAACATCTTCCTCGGCTTGATTAACCGGGTAATCAAAGTCACAGTATGAGTTATGAGAATTATTACTTTCAGAGATTATTTTTGATCTGCATTAAAATGGAGCGGCGAATAAAAACAAAGAAAAGGCACACAAATAAGAGATGAAGACAGAAAAAAAATTTTGAAAATTCAAAATAACACTTTATTGATTGATGAGTTTTGACGAAAACATGCGTGCCCGAATGAAATATTCCAAGGCCTTGGGCAGAGCCGAGGGATCTACATTACAACGATAATTACTTTAAATTGAAAAATACGGGGAAATCCATGATCTCCTAGTTTTGCGGCTTCTCTCCAGCAGCACAGCAGCGCACCATGCTGACAGCACAGCCACTCGAGCTTGATCCTTCTTCAACCACATTAACCTGGTTAGGGTTCAGCATGCCGGCACTCCGGAAGTTGTTCTTAAGGTTAGTGACGACCATCCTTCCCTGATTGGGTGCCCTTCCTCTAAATTTGGCCAGCCATTTCTCACTCCTGTCAGATGCCATCCTCTCCTGAATTCCCACTTGGACCAGGTGTCTGTCTAAGAGATCTTGGAGAATTGGTTTAAAGCCTTCACATGTCCCAATACAGCGAGGATTATCACAGGTGTCTTTGCTAGCACACCCCTTTTTGATAACACGAAGACGGCATAATTCAGCATGGATAACATCCAGAGGCATCTGAATGCAATCAACCTCTCTAATCAAACACTGGCCACCCTGATCGTCAATGGCATTGGCAGAAGATCCTCCGTGCCCTGGCAACGGATTGGTGGTTACATTGGGTTGCTGAAATGATATGCTCTTCGCATCAATCAAGTCTTGCACCACGTACTTGAATGCCTTACAATCCTCCACCACATGACCTACTGCCCCGGAATGAAAGGCGCAGGTAGCATTTGCATTATATCCTCTGGGATAGGGAGGCTGGTATGGCTTCATTTGCCGAGTATTGATTACTTTATTGGTGATGAGATAATTGAACAAGTCCGTGTAGGACATGGGAATAGGATCGAAGACAACAGGCTTCCTTTCACTGTAGTTCCGGTACTGGTGATTTGACTGAAATGGCTGTGCAGGTGGTGCCTGAGAAGGAACTGGAATAGCTTGCGGAGGATTGTTGTGTGATGGACCACTGGCTCCGATAATTGCATTGGTTTCACCCTCTTTCTTCTGGTGGGATCCAGAAAAAGGCTTTTTCTGACTGGAAGGTGGTGTTGGGCCATGAGCTATTCTTCCGCTGCGCATGCCGTTCTCTTCTCTTTCTCCTGTGACGACCATCTCAGAGAAATTCGAGGCTACGCTGCCAACCAACCTATCATAATACACCGCAGGAAGGGTTTCCATAAACATGTGGACCATTTCTTTGTCCAGTAGAGGGGGTTTTACTTGAGCAGCGAGGTTCCTCCACCTCTGAGCGTACTCCTTGAACGACTCATCGTCCTTCTTAGACATGCATTGTAGCTGAGTCCTATCCGGAGCCAAATCATTGTTGTGCTGGTATTGACGAATAAAAGCATCCGCCAAGTCTTTCGAGTAGCGGATATTGGTTGGCTCCAACTGCATGTACTAGTCAAGGGGAGCTCCAGCTAAACTTTCCTGAAAGCAATGCATCATTAGGTTATCATCACGGGCATGGGAAGTCATTTTCCGGCAGTACATTGTCACATGACTGACTGGGCAAGTCGTCCCTCTGTATTTGTCAAAAGTTGGTGCTTTGAACTTGGGAGGCAGGACTAGATTAGGGACCAAGCACAGCTCATGGGCATTTCTGGCCCGGAAACCTACTCCTTCAACAACTCTTAATCTCTTTTCTAGCATCTGATACTGACTTCTAGCTTCAGCAGGGTAATTCTCTGGGAAACCACCGGCACCATAGTGAGGGTTATTCATTGATACCACGGCCGGAGTCATGTGTGGGTGAGCAACATTCTGAGGAATTGGGCCCCGTACCTGTGGATGAACCGTTATTGGCGAATTGCAACCCGCCGGAGTTCCTGGAGCAGTAGCAGGGATTGGGATCTGAATCTGGGCTTGAGGCGTCCACGTTCCAACTTCATTCACAACTATGTCAGGCTGAGCTTGCCCCGCGGTTCCTGAAGGATCTCCTCCAGGGTTTGCATCAGCAACAGCAGGCGTATAGCCTAGTGGGAGACCATAGGGAGGCCATTGCACAGTTTGAAGGGCTTGAGAGATCCCAGACCCAGGAGGGGGAGGAGGATTGTTTACCCCAGCAGTAGTAGCTTCAGCCGTGCCAGCATCTCTTAAGGCGCCCAGCACTCTTATGACCTCCGCCATTTGAGCCTTTATGACTTCCATCTCAGCTTGAATGACTTGATTCCCTTGATTCTGACCATGCTGACCCTGACCATTAGGATTCGGACCTCCTGGAATTCCGTCATTCTGATGTGGCTGTGGATTGCCCTGATCAGCGTCGCCTTGATTGTTTTCCATGTTTCTTGCTTGCAGGCGCGTCCAATAGCGATGACTAACCAGGTTGCCTGACTTTCTGTTGACGGAACACGCTTATGAACACCAGAATGAATAAATGAATGCAATGCGAATGAATGCATGTTTGATTTGTTTTGGGCCGAGAATCGTAGTGTATTATGTCTTGTCATAGATACGCATGTAGATCTTTGATTATTTTTATCATTATATTACACCGTTTCTCTTCTGGATTCCATGTCGTATCTATGACAAGATTTCTTATTACTTATGATCCTCAGCAAACAAACCATGATGAAATGCAAAGATGCATGCGAAAATTGTCGAAAATGTATATTTTATGCAAAGGATGTATGCAAATGATGATGATGTTTTATGCCTATGCAACTTAGAGAAAAGTCCTTATTGGCAGTGATTCAAAAAAAAATTTGGAAAATGCGGGCCGTACGTTATTTCATATGGACCGGTAAGAGAAAGGCTACAGCGGTAACTCTTTCTCCCTTTTTTGAAAATAAAGTAGGCCATATTTCACTTCGTACGGACCGGCAAAGAGAGGCTACAACGGCAACTCTTTCTTCTTTTTCTCTTTTGAAAATCTTCTTCTTTTCTCTTTTAGGAAAGACATGCCTAAACTACAATGCAACATACAATTTGTATGCCCTTGTGTCCTATAAAAGGTGGGGGAACCTAGGCTCTAAGGCAACTCAAAAGGGATCCTCCCATGTAGTTCTAAACACTTCCTCACAATGGCTACCAGAGCAAAATCTCTCTCATGATAACACCCACAACGATGGAATGCCATCTGGTGTGAGGTACCATAAAAGAGCATACTCTGGCTGAAACTTTCGTGAGAGTCAGAAGGACAATGGTCCAATTTCCAGTCCTTACTCATTTCCACTCTCCTAAGTTTTGTCAGACCTTGCGTTTTAGGCCCCTCTCAAAGCACATAATCATAAGGGTGTAAGTGTGTGTGGCAAGGACATACCAGTTAAAACTACCCAACACATATCACCCCACCTGCAAATGAAAACCCAGAACAGTCCAGACAAAAGCAAGCAATAACATGTTGTCTACCCTAGGGTTTAATGTCAAATAAGCTAGCCTAGGGTTTCAACAACAATCAAGTGCATTTCTTACATCAAGAAAGGGAGCCAAGAAGAGGGGATCATGATAGAATTGGGGAGAAATGCATGGTCTTACCTTGAAGAAAGGGAGCAAAGAAGAAGGGAACATGATTGGGATTGGGGAAATGCATGAGGGTACTAAGCACATATGCAAGGAGGAGGAAGGAAAAACAAACATGGAAGAAAAGAAAACAAATGCACATGCATACAACATGATAAGGAAGAAAAGGAAATTGAAAGGGATAGAAGCAAACAAGGTATCCAAATCAAATCAATAACACAAACCACACATTTAATTAATTAGGCTTGACCCACTTAAAAAGGAAACGTCCCCAGTGGAGTCATCGGGCTGTTGCACCCGAAAAGGTCCCTGAGGGGATTTTTCTTCGTTTTCAACTTTTTAAAACAATGAAGTCGCCACCAATATTTTTTATAAGGAAAATATTGAAGAAAAACCTTTTTGGAAAGCTGATGGCCTTTTGGAAAACCGGAGGATTTGGGTTCGGGGGTCGGTTAGGCATGGGGAGGTATTAGCACCCCACACCTCCTTTCTACCGAAAGGTAACCTTTAATTAAACGTGTGGTTTTAAGTGTTGATTTGGAAAATACTTAAATTTGCCTCAAAAGGAATGAGAAGACTTAATGAAAATTTTTATTTTTGGTGCTTGACGAGAGTTAGCCGCTCGCTTCTACGTATCTCCCGGTGCGATGGAGAATTCAAAGCTACGTAGTTCTTGTGTAGAAAATGTTTGTGTGTTGGTGTTTTTTAATATAGGGGTTTTGGGATTGTGTGATCCGTGTTGAAGGACCACTGGGGGTCTGAAGGGCCGCTGGGGGCTGAAGGAGCGCTGGGGCTCTGAAGGACCACAGTTCACTTATCCTAAAACGATGATTAACCCGGTCGTACGACCGACTTAATCCCCTACTTTGAAAATAAGATTTTTTGATTTTTTTGAAATGAAAGAGATGTGTTTGTATTTTTTATTTAGAAATTATTTATTTTAAATAGGGATTTTAGGACCTGATCCGTAACGGTTCATTAATTGCCTAAAAAGCAGACTAATCCGACTGTACAGTCGACTTAGTCCCCTATTTATATTTTGTGTTTTTGGTAAAAAAAAGAGTTAAGAAAGAAAGGTAATGGAAATTATTTATTTTTGCGCTTGACAAGGGCGTGACCCTGCTCCTATGTATCTCTTGGTAGAGAATCAAAGGCTACGTAGTTCTTGTCTAGAAAATGTTTGTGTGTTGGTGTTTTTTAATATAGGGGTTTTAGGATTGTGTGATCTGTGTTAAAGGACCACTGGGGGTCTGAAGGGCCGCTGGGGGCTGAAGGAGCGCTGGGGCTCTGAAGGACCACAGTTCACTTATCCTAAAACGATGATTAACCCGGTCGTACGACCGACTTAATCCCCTACTTTGAAAATAAGATTTTTTGATTTTTTTGAAATGAAAGAGATGTGTTTGTATTTTTTATTTAGAAATTATTTATTTTAAATAGGGATTTTAGGACCTGATCCGTAACGGTTCATTAATTGCCTAAAAAGCAGACTAATCCGACTGTACAGTCGACTTAGTCCCCTATTTATATTTTGTGTTTTTGGTAAAAAAAAAAGAGTTAAGAAAGAAAGGTAATGGAAATTATTTATTTTTGCGCTTGACAGGGGCGTGACCCTGCTCCTACGTATCTCTTGGTAGAGAATCAAAGGCTACGTAGTTCTTGTGTAGAAAATGTTTGTGTGTTGGTGTTTTTTAATATAGGGGTTTTAGGATTGTGTGATCTGTGTTGAAGGACCACTGGGGGTCTGAAGGGCCGCTGGGGGCTGAAGGAGCGCTGGGGCTCTAAAGGACCATAGTTCACTTATCCTAAAACGATGATTAACCTGGTCGTACGACCGACTTAATCCCCTACTTTGAAAATAAGATTTTTGATTTTTGAAATGAAAGAGATGTGTTTGTATTTTTTATTTAGAAATTATTTATTTTTGCGCTTGACAGGGGCGTGACCCTGCTCCTACGTATCTCTTGGTAGAGAATCAAAGGCTACGTAGTTCTTGTTTGTCCTGAAAAAGGTTTTTGTTTTTTATCTTGTTTAGGTGAGTTTTCGCAATAGGAATGAGGATTCGCGATGACCAAGCAACAACGGTTTTGAGTGGTCACACTACTAACTCTTTTGAAAATGAAATCATCATTAACAACCAAACGGCAACGACGCGAGTGATCATTAATGATAATCGGTTTTGCCTTTGATTCGAGTGTTCGCGATGCCCAAACAACAACGGTTTAGAGTGGCCGTGCTACTAACTCTGTTGAAAATGAAATCATCATTAACAACCAAACGGCAACGGCGCGAGTGATCATTAATGATAATCGGTTTTATTTAAGTTGGAGTGTTCATGAAGACCAAACAACAACGGTTTAGAGTGGTCACACTACTAATTCCTTTGAAAATGAAATCATCATTAACAACCAAAGAGCAATGGCGCGAGTGATCATTATTGATAATCGGTTTTATTTAAGGTAATCAAAAGGGTTTTCGCAATCGAATTGATTTTTGGTTTGTGAGATGGCTTTTTGATGTTTGAAAGTGTTCTTGGTTATGAAAAAGATTTGAAATTTTAAATGTTACTAACGAGTAACAAATTGTAGTATGATTTGAATGCGACATGGTTTTGAGGTGTTACTAACGAGTAACAAAAGTTTTGAACTTTGAGGTCGGATTACAAAGTCAATGCGATCATCAAAACAAGCAAACAAATCGTGAACACCAATTCAATACTTATTCACATAACAAGAACAAAAACAAGCATAAATGAATAAGAACACATGTGCATCAAGACTAGGTTTAGTCCATCCGTTGCCAAAACCTACACAAACTCCAAGAACCAACACCACAATTGCAAGTGAGGATGCATGAAGTATACGAAAGGTCTTTGGGTTTTTTAGGTAAATGATTCATGAGTCAAAGTGGTAAAAAGCTAGATGAGTTATGGTAAGAAGCATTGATGCAATGTAGTAAAAGAAAAGAATGCAAAGTGGAAAAAAGTTTGATGAAATAAGTGATAAAAAGTGAATGAGATGGTAAAAGTAAAAGGTTAATGAAATGGTAAAAAGTTAGAAACACAATGACACAACTTGCATTTACTCAACCACAATCAAAATGACAATCTTCAAACAATCAAAGGGGTAAAAACCCTAGTCATGGCCGAATGCAATCAAGCATGGAATCATCAACTTATTTCATGCAAGAATTGACAATATTAACACACAAATAGACATAAAAGAAAAGAACCTAATCTATCATGCAAAATCCTAAGACAAGCATCAACCAAATCATGCATTTATTCACGCGAAATCGAAGGAAACAAAACAAGCAACATGAACCCTATTTTCCTTGCACAAACCCGAGGCTACGTATGGCCCAAGATCAAACAATTATTCAAACCCAAATTATAAAGTGAACAAGAACACACAAGAACCCTAAAATAGAGTTCATGGCCAAATCAAAAGGGGTATGAGAATGGGTTTTCATTTGATGAAAATTATGCAAACAAGGTTTAAAATACAAGAAAATTCAAGAAGACACAAGAACAACTCCTTCAAAGCCGAGGAGCCACTTCAAACACCCAAGCCTCCCTAAGTGCTTGTCAATAGTGTTTGAGATGGCTCCTCACAGCAACAACAACAATATATGAAGGAGTTGAGATGAGGAGAAGAGAGATTATGCAAAAATGAAGAAGATGCAAGAGTTTTGAAGTTTTACCTTGAATCCAAGCTAGGAAATGCATAATAAGAAGAACAAGACCACAAACCAACTAAATCCTCAACAAACTTCAATGAAACTTGCGCACCTTGCCTTGATTTTTGAGATTAGATGATGAACAATTAATGTTAGTAGAAGAGGAGGATGATATGTGAAGTAGGAGTGGATTTGAGATAGAAAATGGGAGTGAATTGAAGGAGAATGGAGGAGGAATTGGGGGAGGAGGCTACGGTGTAACGCCCTAAAATATTTAATTAATTTATTTAATTAAGTATTTGAGGATTTAAATTAATTTAATTGACATAATTTATTTATATTAATTTTTTTTTATTTATTTATTTTGGTGGTATTAGGAGGGAGTGGAGGCGCCACTTGCATGACTTGGGCTTAAGTGAAAAGCCCAAGCCCATGATTTCCCAATGTATGCGAAGTGGCTAGGTTGATTGGGGGCTAGGGTTTAGGTGGCAAAGGTTGCGAAGTTGAAAGAGAGAGAGCAAGAGAGAAAGAGAATAGCGTGAGAAAGAGAGAGAGAGAGCAAGGCGGCCAAGAAGAGAAGTAGAAGAGGATTCGAAGATCGAGAGGAGAGGATCTCCGTTGTTGCTGTGGCTCTGTAGGTGACTTCTCCTAGACATCGAATTCTTCTTGAAAAAGGTTAGGGGAGCTCTATCCTTCCATCTAATAGATCTCATGATAGGTTCTAGATCTAGGGTTTGTATTAGAACCGTATGTTTCTTGATGTTCTTGATATTCTTGGTTTGCCATGGTGATGATCTTTATATATACGTTTATGTGTTGCCATATGCGAATTGACTTGATGATTGAACCTTGAGATAATGCGAATTACATATGTGTTTGGATGATTTTTGACATTTGTGCGTCCATGGACTTATGATTGGTATGTTGGAATGATTGTGATTTTTCGCATTTTGGATGAATGGGTGTATAGGCGCTTAGGTGCCAAAGTGATGATGATGTTAGTGCTCCAAAAGAATTTTATCAATTGATTAAATTAAGCGTTATTTCGGGTGTTGAAAATTATAAGGTTTTTATGAGTTAGATTGCTAAAAATCAGTTTTTAGTGTTTTGAAAAATTGCTGGAAAAATGGTGATTTTCAGTTTTAGTGTTGAAAAAATTGTTGGACAAAATTCTGGGTGTGCTGCTGCTTTTCTGGGCGCTAAGCGCCCGTGCTGGGCGCTGGGCGCCTGATGGCGTGTGTGCTGCGCGTGTGTGCGCGCTTGGGCGCTAGGCGCCCGTGTTGTGTTGTGCTGTGCGTGTGTGCGCGCCTGGGCGCTGGGCGCCTGTGGCGTGCGTGTTGCCTGCGTGTTGCGCTGAGGCGCTGGGTGCCAGCGCTGGGCACTGTGCGCCCGTGCGTGTTGCGTGTGTGCGTTGTGTTGCGCGCCTGGGCGCTGGGCGCCAGTGCGCGTGTTGCCTGGTTGCCTGGGCGCCTAAGGCGCCTGTTCCCAGGATGTTGCCTGATTTTTCCCAAAATTATTTTTATCATAACTTTTGACTCAGACGTCCGTTTCGAACGATTCAAAAAGTGTCGTGAAGCTCTTTACGTTGTCCATCTATGGGTCTAATTTTTAAAATGAAAAATTGTTATTTTCTGATTGTTTGTGGGAGCCCAAGTGGCCGTCCCCGGTGATCGTCCCAGTGACATTGAAAAATGATATGAAGCTCTTTAAAAATCCCTTTTGGTGTATAGACAACAGTTTTAGCGAAGTAATGTCAAAAATGATGATTTTGACGACGATGCTCTTGGGGCTAGTTAAATGACTGTTTTGCCCTTAGTGGCTATTTATTATTAGTTATGACGTGTAAAAGACTGTTTTGCCCCTAGTGGCCAAAGTTGTAGATAATGATGTGTAAATGACGAGGATGCCCTTAGTGGTTAGTCAAATGACGTTTTGCCCTCAGTGGTTATGGTTTGAGTTGATTGATGTTTATGTGTGAGTGTCGATGAAAAACCAGTGACGTTTGGGGCCCGAAGGGCTAAGTGATGTTAAGGTCTAAATGGCCTAGTGACGTTGTGTGCTGAATTGTGAATTTGACAGGTGCTGTGCTCTTTGCGAGCAAACCGGTAAGTGACGGGTCACATAGTTGACTATGAATTGAATGATTGTGTGTTTGTGTATTGTGAGTGGTGCATGTCATAGTGTCTCATGCCCATATGCATAAACCCAGTGACGTTTTGGGGCCTGAGTGGCTAAGTGATGATGAGGCCTTAAGGGCTAAGCGACGTTTTGTGAAAAGGTACCTTCATGCATATACCCGCGAGTGGGTTGCATTTCATAAATCTATATGACATGAGATGAGTTATTGTAAGTGATGTGAATGATGACTGTGATGTGATATTTGGTGTTTTTGGATGCTGATAGTTCTAGTGCGTGGCCCAGGATTAGTACTTATCATATTTTCTATTATATGGATTGAAATGATGCTCACCCTTTCCTGTTTGAATGTTACCCCCGTGTTGGTAACGTGCAGGTGATTCCCAGTGAAGGTCTTAGCTTCACTTTTGAGTCGAGTCGTCATGCTCTGATACGTAGCACTCAGGGGGGGAAACGAACTCGGCATTTATTAATGATTGTTGGTTGTTATGTCCATGTGGACCATTTTGTTATGATTTATTGTTTTCCGCTGCGTAGATGGTTTTGTTATGTTGAGTTTTATAAGCGACGTTAAAATGAGGCTTGAGATTTTGATATTGTGAAGTGCTACGTGGATGTATGATTTTTGAGTTAAACTGTTTTTAAAATTGATAAGCGACGTTTTATTGAAGTATGTGTAACATTCCCGATGAACGAAATTTTCAAACTCTGATTTTTATAAACAAAGTGACGGGTAGAAAGGGGTGTTACATAAGTGGTATCAGAGCAGTTCGGTCTGTCCGGCCAATGTTGTCCTGTCATAGTGTCTTATGACAATAGATTAGTTCTAAATCTTTGGTTTGTGCTGCAGTGATAGTTCATAATGGCTAGAAGGAACGACGCTGCTCTTGCTGCTGCATTGCAAGCTATGGCTCAGGCGGTGCAGGGTCAGCAGAATGCGGGAGATAATGCTGGTTTTAGGAGTCTGACTACCTTCCAGAGGGAGAATCCGCCCACCTTTAAGGGCAAATATGATCCAGATGGTGCTATGGCGTGGCTGAAGGAGATCGAGAGGATTTTCAGGGTGATGGACTGTACTGTGGAGCAGAAGGTCCGTTTTGGTACCCACATGTTAGCCGAGGAGGCCGACAACTGGTGGTTGGCTACTAGGCAGAGGTTAGAGGCTGTGCAGGAAGAGATTACTTGGGAGGTATTCAGCAGGGAATTTCTAAGAAAATATTTTCCTGAAGACGTCCGAGGGAAGAAAGAGATAGAGTTTTTAGAACTGAAGCAGGGTGGTATGTCTGTGACTGCCTATGCGGCAAAATTTGTGGAGCTAGCAAAATTTTATCCACACTACAGTGAGGCTACAGCTGAATTTTCAAAATGCATCAAATTTGAGAATGGGTTAAGGCCTGATATTAAACAGGCCATTGGTTATCAGAAGATTCGTGTGTTCGCAGATCTGGTTGACAGTTGCAGGATCTTCGAGGAGGACAGTACTGCTCGCTACAAAGCTACTTCTGAGAAAAAGGGCAAGTTTCAGAGTCGAAGCAAGCCGTATGAGGTTCCTGCGGGTAAGGGTTATCAGAGGGCTGCTGGAGGTAAGGGTTCTAGTGGGGGAGATGCCCCTGCTAGCATTGTCTGTTATAAGTGTGGCAAACCTGGCCACAAGAGTACCACATGCAGGTCTGATGAAAGGAATTGCTACCGTTGCGGTAAAAAGGGTCATATGGCAGCTGAGTGTAAGGTCAAAGATGTGGTGTGTTTCAATTATGGTGAGTCTGGGCATATCAGTACAAAGTGTACAAAGCCGAAAAAGGAAAGGTCTACTGGGAAGGTTTTTGCATTGGCAGGAGAGGAACCTGATGATGATGATGGTCTGATTAGAGGTATGTGTCTTATTAATGGTACTTCTCTGAAATCTCTTATTGATACTGGTGCTACCCATTGTTTTATATCTGTTGATTGCTGTAAACGATTGGGTCTTGTTTTATCTGCTATGTGTGGGGATATGATTGTCGATACTCCTGCGAAGGGGTCGGTGATTACGTCCCAGGTGTGTTCTCAGTGTCCCGTGTCGATCTTCGGCAGGGACTTTATTGTGAATTTTGTTTGTTTGCCTTTGAGAGGTCTGGATGTGATCTTAGGCATGGACTGGTTAGAGAATAATCACGTTCATATCAACTGTCGTAGCAAGTCAGTTAGTTTCGGTGAAGAAAGTTCTGTTTTGGTATCTGCTGATCAGTTGAAGAAGTTGAAGAAAGAAGGAGTTCAATTATTTGCGTTGATGGCTTCGTTGTCTGCTGAGAGTCAGGCTGTTATCGAAGAACTGAGGGTAGTACGTGAATTTCCTGAGGTCTTTCCTGATGAAATTCCGGGTGTGCCACCGGAAAGAGAAGTTGAATTTTCGATTGATCTTGTACCTGGTACGAGGCCTGTGTCTATGGCTCCGTACAGAATGTCGGCGTCGGAACTGTCTGAGTTGAAGACGCAACTTGAAGAATTGCTTGAGAAGAAGTTTGTAAGACCGAGTGTATCACCGTGGGGAGCTCCGGTATTGTTAGTGAAAAAGAAAGATGGGAGCATGAGGTTATGTGTGGACTATCGTCAGTTGAATAAGGTAACTATCAAGAATAAGTATCCGCTCCCGAGGATCGACGATCTGATGGATCAGTTAGTGGGTGCCCGTGTTTTCAGCAAAATTGATTTGAGGTCCGGATATCATCAGATTAAAGTAAAGGACGAAGATGTTCAGAAGACAGCGTTCAGGACAAGGTATGGGCATTATGAATATTCAGTGATGCCGTTCGGTGTGACCAATGCTCCTGGTGTATTTATGGAATATATGAACCATATTTTCCATAATTACCTAGATCGGTTTGTGGTGATATTCATAGATGATATTCTAGTTTATTCTAAGTCAGAGGAAGAGCATGCGGAACACCTGAAGTCAGTGTTGGAAGTTTTAAAAGAGAAAAAGTTGTACGCTAAGTTATCGAAGTGTGAATTCTGGCTGAAAGAGGTGAGTTTCCTTGGGCACGTGATTTCTGGTAATGGTATTGCGGTTGATCCGGCAAAAGTAGAAGCAGTATTGGAGTGGGAGTCTCCGAAGTCCGTAACGGAGATTAGAAGCTTTTTGGGTTTGGCTGGGTACTACAGGAGGTTCATCGAGGGTTTTTCCAAGTTGGCCCTCCCGTTGACTCAGTTGACCTACAAGGGTAAAGTTTTTGTTTGGGATGCTCGGTGTGAGGAAAGTTTTATGGAACTGAAAAAGAGATTGACGACGTCGCCTGTTTTGACGTTACCTAATCCAGAGGAACCGTTCGTTGTGTATTGTGACGCTTCGAAGATGGGTCTCGGTGGTGTGTTGATGCAGGATGGGAAAGTCGTTGCGTATGCGTCGAGGCAGTTGCGGATTCATGAGAAAAATTACCCTACGCATGATTTGGAGTTGGCTGCTGTGGTATTTGTACTCAAGATTTGGAGGCACTACCTGTATGGTTCGAGGTTCGAAGTGTTCAGTGATCATAAGAGTCTAAAGTATCTGTTCGATCAGAAAGAGTTGAATATGAGACAGCGTCGGTGGTTGGAACTCTTGAAGGATTATGACTTTGGTTTGAATTATCATCCCGGCAAAGCTAATGTCGTGGCTGATGCTTTAAGCAGAAAGTCATTGCATATGTCGGCAATGATGGTGAAAGAATTAGAGTTAATTGAAGAATTCAGGGATTTGAGTTTGGTTTGTAAAATGACACCTCGCAGTGTCAAGCTGGGAATGTTAAAGATCGATAATGATTTCCTAAGCAGCATCAGGGAGGCTCAGAAGTCAGATGTCAAGTTAGTGGATTTAATTAATGGGGTCGGTCAATCTGAAGGTGAAGATTTCAAAGTAGATTCCAGTGGTGTGTTGAGGTTCCGGGATAGGATCTGTGTTCCGGACGATGAAGAGATGAGAAAGGCAATTTTAGAAGAGGGTCACCGTAGCAAGTTGAGTATCCATCCTGGAGCGACAAAGATGTATCAAGATCTGAAAAAGATGTTTTGGTGGTATGGTATGAAGAGAGATGTGGCACAGTTTGTGTATGCCTGTTTGACCTGCCAAAAGTCGAAGGTTGAACATCAGAAGCCTGCAGGGTTAATGCAACCGTTGGAGGTTCCAGAGTGGAAGTGGGATAGCATAGCGATGGATTTTGTGACGGGATTGCCGAATACAGCTAAAGGTTATGACACTATTTGGGTGGTCGTTGATAGGTTGACGAAATCTGCTCATTTTATTCCTATTAATATCACTTATCCGGTGTCGAGGTTGGCAGAGGTCTATGTCAAAGAAATTGTGAAGCTGCACGGTGTTCCGAAGAGTATTGTGTCAGATAGGGATCC
Source organism: Astragalus membranaceus (assembly GCA_039519185.1). NCBI lineage: Eukaryota > Viridiplantae > Streptophyta > Magnoliopsida > Fabales > Fabaceae > Astragalus > Astragalus membranaceus. The sequence continues at coordinate 19,493,645 of CM076850.1, read as the reverse complement.
GAGGTTCACCACTGAGTTTTGGACGAGTTTGCAGAAGGAATTGGGTTCAAAGCTGAAAATGAGTTCAGCATATCATCCGCAGACAGACGGTCAGTCAGAGAGGACAATTCAGTCATTAGAGGATTTGTTGAGGGCTTGTGTATTGGAACAACGGGGTTCATGGGATTCCTACCTTGCGTTGATTGAGTTTACGTATAACAACAGTTACCATTCCAGTATTGGGATGGCACCGTTTGAGGCATTGTATGGTCGAAAGTGTAGAACGCCATTGTGTTGGTATGAGTCGGGAGAGAGTGTAGTGTTGGGACCGGAGATTGTCCGGGAGACTACAGAGAAAATCAAGATGATCCGTGAAAAGATGAAGGCTTCGCAGAGCCGTCAGAAGAGTTATCATGACAAGCGGAGGAAGGATTTAGAGTTTCAGGAGGGTGAGCATGTGTTCTTGAGGGTTTCTCCTATTACCGGTGTTGGTCGAGCGTTGAAATCGAAGAAGCTCACTCCTCGATTTGTTGGTCCTTATCAGATTTCTGAAAGAATCGGAAATGTGGCTTATAGAGTGGCTTTACCGCCAAATCTTTCGAACTTGCATGACGTGTTTCACGTGTCACAACTTCGGAAGTATGTTTCGGATCCATCTCATGTGATCCATATGGATGATGTGGAGGTGCGGGATAATCTCACTGTGGAGACGATGCCCGTACGGATTGAGGATCGTGAAGTGAAAGCACTTAGAGGCAAAGAGATTGCATTAGTGAAAGTGGTCTGGCTAGGAGCTGCCGGCGAGAGTATGACTTGGGAACTAGAGAGCAAGATGCGAGAATCCTACCCAGAATTGTTTGATCAGGTAAATTTCGAGGACGAAATATTTTAAGTGGGGGAGAGTTGTAACGCCCTAAAATATTTAATTAATTTATTTAATTAAGTATTTGAGGATTTAAATTAATTTAATTGACATAATTTATTTATCTTAATTTTTATTTATTTATTTATTTTGGTGGTATTAGGAGGGAGTGGAGGCGCCACTTGCATGACTTGGGCTTAAGTGAAAAGCCCAAGCCCATGATTTCCCAATGTATGCGAAGTGGCTAGGTTGATTGGGGGCTAGGGTTTAGGTGGCAAAGGTTGCGAAGTTGAAAGAGAGAGAGCAAGAGAGAAAGAGAATAGCGTGAGAAAGAGAGAGAGAGCAAGGCGGCCAAGAAGAGAAGTAGAAGAGGATTCGAAGATAAAGAGGAGAGGATCTCCGTTGTTGCTGTGGCTCTGTAGGTGACTTCTCCTAGACATCGAATTCTTCTTGAAAAAGGTTAGGGCAGCTCTATCCTTCCATCTAATAGATCTCATGATAGGTTCTAGATCTAGGGTTTGTATTAGAACCGTATGTTTCTTGATGTTCTTGATATTCTTGGTTTGCCATGGTGATGATCTTTATATATACGTTTATGTGTTGCCATATGCGAATTGACTTGATGATTGAACCTTGAGATAATGCGAATTACATATGTGTTTGGATGATTTTTGACATTTGTGCGTCCATGGACTTATGATTGGTATGTTGGAATGATTGTGATTTTTCGCATTTTGGATGAATGGGTGTATAGGCGCTTAGGTGCCAAAGTGATGATGATGTTAGTGCTCCAAAAGAATTTTATCAATTGATTAAATTAAGCGTTATTTCGGGTGTTGAAAATTATAAGGTTTTTATGAGTTAGATTGCTAAAAATCAGTTTTTAGTGTTTTGAAAAATTGCTGGAAAAATGGTGATTTTCAGTTTTAGTGTTGAAAAAATTGTTGGACAAAATTCTGGGTGTGCTGCTGTTTTTCTGGGCGCTAAGCGCCTGTGCTGGGCGCTGGGCGCCTGATGGCGTGTGTGCTGCGCGTGTGTGCGCGCCTGGGCGCTAGGCGCCCGTGTTGTGTTGTGCTGTGCGTGTGTGCGCGCCTGGGCGCTGGGCGCCTGTGGCGTGCGTGTTGCCTGCGTGTTGCGCTGAGGCGCTGGGTGCCAGCGCTGGGCACTGTGCGCCCGTGCGTGTTGCGTGTGTGCGTTGTGTTGCGCGCCTGGGCGCTGGGCGCCAGTGCGCGTGTTGCCTGGTTGCCTGGGCGCCTAAGGCGCCTGTTCCCAGGATGTTGCCTGATTTTTCCCAAAATTATTTTTATCATAACTTTTGACTCAGACGTCCGTTTCGAACGATTCAAAAAGTGTCGTGAAGCTCTTTACGTTGTCCATCTATGGGTCTAATTTTTAAAATGAAAAATTGTTATTTTCTGATTGTTTGTGGGAGCCCAAGTGGCCGTCCCCGGTGATCGTCCCAGTGACATTGAAAAATGATATGAAGCTCTTTAAAAATCCCTTTTGGTGTATAGACAACAGTTTTAGCGAAGTAATGTCAAAAATGATGATTTTGACGATGATGCTCTCGGGGCTAGTTAAATGACTGTTTTGCCCTTAGTGGCTATTTATTATTAGTTATGACGTGTAAAAGACTGTTTTGCCCCTAGTGGCCAAAGTTGTAGATAATGATGTGTAAATGACGAGGATGCCCTTAGTGGTTAGTCAAATGACGTTTTGCCCTCAGTGGTTATGGTTTGAGTTGATTGATGTTTATGTGTGAGTGTCGATGAAAAACCAGTGACGTTTGGGGCCCGAAGGGCTAAGTGATGTTAAGGTCTAAATGGCCTAGTGACGTTGTGTGCTGAATTGTGAATTTGACAGGTGCTGTGCTCTTTGCGAGCAAACCGGTAAGTGACGGGTCACATAGTTGACTATGAATTGAATGATTGTGTGTTTGTGTATTGTGAGTGGTGCATGTCATAGTGTCTCATGCCCATATGCATAAACCCAGTGACGTTTTGGGGCCTGAGTGGCTAAGTGATGATGAGGCCTTAAGGGCTAAGCGACGTTTTGTGAAAAGGTACCTTCATGCATATACCCGCGAGTGGGTTGCATTTCATAAATCTATATGACATGAGATGAGTTATTGTAAGTGATGTGAATGATGACTGTGATGTGATATTTGGTGTTTTTGGATGCTGATAGTTCTAGTGCGTGGCCCAGGATTAGTACTTATCATATTTTCTATTATATGGATTGAAATGATGCTCACCCTTTCCTGTTTGAATGTTACCCCCGTGTTGGTAACGTGCAGGTGATTCCCAGTGAAGGTCTTAGCTTCACTTTTGAGTCGAGTCGTCATGCTCTGATACGTAGCACTCAGGGGGGGAAACGAACTCGGCATTTATTAATGATTGTTGGTTGTTATGTCCATGTGGACCATTTTGTTATGATTTATTGTTTTCCGCTGCGTAGATGGTTTTGTTATGTTGAGTTTTATAAGCGACGTTAAAATGAGGCTTGAGATTTTGATATTGTGAAGTGCTACGTGGATGTATGATTTTTGAGTTAAACTGTTTTTAAAATTGTTAAGCGACGTTTTATTGAAGTATGTGTAACATTCCCGATGAACGAAATTTTCAAACTCTGATTTTTATAAACAAAGTGACGGGTAGAAAGGGGTGTTACATACGGCCTAGGGGGTCTTCGGAGGAGAGGAAGGTTGTGTGAGGGTTGTGTGAGTGAGGAATGAGAGGCCAAAGATGCTCATGTGTGGAAATGAGAGGGTATTTATAGAGTTGTTTTAGGTCTAGGGGTAATTGGGTCATTGTTCTTTACTAGGTGCTCTAGGATTGGGTTTTAAATTTGAATGAAGGGCTAGGATTAGAGATCAATTGGATTGTGGGTAATGAGAAAACACAAAAATGAGAGTGAGGGAGGGGAGGAGGTATTCGCATATTAGAGGAGAGAGGGAGGGAGAGCTTGTGTGAAAAAAAAACTTGTCCTATTTTGGGAATGGAGGCTCATATGTGATGTGAGGTAAAAATAGGGTTAAGGGTATAATTGAGATGGAATGTTACCAAAGAAGTAATTTTGTATTTTCTTGTGAAGAGGTGAGTATAAATGGGTGGGGTAATTTACAAAAGAGGGCATAAATCTATGTGGGAGTGAGTGATGGTCACCAAAACGGAAAAGTTAGGGATAGTACAAAACATATTCTTAAGGAATAAGGAATAGAAGAGTGTGGAAGAAATTGTGGAGAGAGAGAGAGAGGGAATTTCGAAATTGTGGGGGGAGAGAGAGAGAGAATTTCGAAATTGTGGGGGGAGAGAGAGAGAGAGGGGGAAAAAAACTTGTTTTTGGTCTTTTGTCTTATTGAAGACACTTCCTTCTTTTTTAGTTTTTGAATTTTGGGCATGGAAGTGAAAGTGCACCTATTAAAAAGTGTCACATATATTTGAGCACCATAAAATACTCCCTCTAATTATTCTAGGCAATAAAAATTGTCATTTAGTAATTGGGGAATATTTAATAGTCTTTTTTTGGGTTTTTTATGCACTAAAAATGGGGAAAATGCATTTTTAATTATTTTGGACTAGGACTTTCTTTCCAAAAATTATACAAAAATTACCCTTGGTAGAGTAACATGTATGCCACGTCCTTGACCTGGTTTTGGTCCAAAAACAATTAATTCGCTTTTATTTAAATGCTCACAAATGCAAAAATATGTACTATTTTATTTCCTAAAATTCCTAAAAATTAAGAAAAATGTTTTTGGGTGCCAAAAATTAATAATGATCAATAAATGGCCTTTTTTGATGAAAATACAGACACGTGCCAAATGACGGGGGCACAGGGCAGCTCACACAGTTACTACTGGCGCGCGCGCGTAATTCAAATAAAAATGCGAAATAGGGGACGAACACACATAAATGCACCAATTCACTGTTTTCCACACATTATGAATTACCTTATTGCTTCCATTTTTCTGAAAAATGTTTTTTGACTTGGGCGGACAAAATTGGGGTATTACAAAACCTTCCAAGAACTAAACAAACGTTTCATCCATATAGTTAACCATCTTAGAGGCCTTGGAAAATCCTTCGAAAATGAGGATTTAACCAATAAAGTTCTGCGATGCCTAAATAGAAATTGGCAACCCAAAGTGAGAGCTATCTCGGAATCTAAAAATTTATCTTCTATGGACTTAACCACCTTGTTTGGGAAATTGCAGGAACATGAGCTCGAATTAAATCGACTCATTGAAAGTGAGGAAGGTGAAAAGAAAAATAAAGGACTTGCGCTAAAAGCATGGATCAAAGAAAGTAACACGGAACGTTATGATAGATCCAATGAAAGTGATGAAGACATGAGTGAAATGGTTTGAATGGTCAAAAAGTTCATAAGGTATAATGGTAAACCAAATCCTCAAAGAAAAAATGAGGAAGGAACTTCCTTCAATCCAACATGTTATAAATGTGATAAGAAGGGGCACATAAAGCCGGATTGTCCTCAAAGTCAAAAACATAGAGATCTTCGAAAGAAATCAAAAGGAAGAAGGGCGTATATCACTTTGGATGAAAATGACATGGAGTCATCCGATGAATCTGAAGAAGAGGAAGCAAAACTATGTTTCATGGCAGAGCATGAGGAAGATGAGGTAAACTCCTTTGAAACTGAACGTGATTTAACTTACGATGAGTTACTTAGTATTTGTGAAGAACTAAATAATGAGTCAACTAAACTTAGGAAAATTGTTTCAAAGTCTAATAAAACTATTTCCACTCTTCAATCCAAAATTGAAACTTTAAACAAGGAAATAGATGCTCTTAAAGAAAAACAAATTTTCATAAGTAAAGTATCCTCTTGCAACTCTTATGAAAATAAAAAGGAGAATACTCTCAAGTGTGAAGAGTGCAATGTGTTGAAAAATAAAGTTGATGATTTACACAACACTCTTGGAAAATTCACCAGGGGAAGAGATAGTTTAAATATCATTTTAGGAAATCAAAGGGGAACATACGATAAACTGGTTTGGGCTATCAACCAAAGAATCATGAAAAATCTTTCAAAAAGTTTTTTTTCCCAAACAAAACTTCTAGTAGCCCTTTTACAAAATGTTATTATTGTGGTAGAAAATGTCATACATCTTCTATTTGTAATGCAAGAAATAATATTGATATGAATGACAAATGGAAGTGGATTCCAAAGGGCACAATTCCCAAGACTAACCCAAAAGGACCCAAGATGATTTGGGTACCAAAAGCCAAAAATTGATTTTGTGTTGTAGGTGTGCTTGAAAGCCAAAAGCTCAAAGTGGTATCTAGATAGCGGCTGTTCAAAGCACATGATAGGAGACTAAGAGAAGTTCTCTCATTTAGCTCCAAAAAGAAGCGGACTTGTGTTTTATTGTGACAATACAAAAGGTAAAATTAGTGGCGTCGGCACTATTGGTAAGAAACCAAATCCTGTTTTGAAAATGCACTGTTAGTTGAAGGCTTGAAGCATAACTTGCTAAGTATTAGTCATCTGTGCAACAAAGGTAATAAGGTTGTGCTTGATTCTTATACTTGTCTTATGATTGAAATTACTATGCACTCGTTATTACTCTCGGTATACATGGACCTTGTTTTTTTTCATAAAACGGCGCTTTTGATGCTTTTCGAAAACTTGATAAGATCATTGCATCTATCCGAAGTGATCACGGTGGTTCCAAAATGAGGCTTTTGAAAATTTTTGCAAGTTGTTTTTTTTTCACTTATCGTTGGAATATATGCCTTGACATGATTTATTTATTTTCCCCCTTTTTGATAATGCCAAAAGGGGGAGAGTTATGTGATTTGCATGTTTTAGGGGGAGTATTTTCTTAAATGTTTGCATATAGAATGGGGGGGTATAATCTGCGCTTATCTCTGATATACACATTCTTATGAAATATTCTTATCTAACCCCTTCATTGAGCAAATCCCTCCTAATGATGTTTGTCATCATCAAAAAGGAGGAGAATGTGAATATATGCCTTGACAGGAATAATCTGGTTTTGATGATTGACAAAAGAAGGTCAAAAAGGTCAAGACTGCAAAAAGCGGAAAAATGTAATCAAGCTCAAGTGAAGAGTTATTTTATTGTTGCGTGTGTATTAGGACTTTTTGTAAGTGAAAATAAAGCTCTCTAAAATAAAATGAATCACACACTCACAATATGTTTCATAAAAATAATTTTGCATGAAAATATTTTTCAACAAACCTCATGCATGCAAGATTAAATAGGACAAGCACATAATATGTGAAAATGTTTTTTAGAAGCATATAATCGATTTTACCAAGGCTATATTTGATTAACATTGTTTCCAAAAATAGGAGAAATCGATTTCACATCTCTTCCTTTCCTTGCATAATCGATTCTTCATCTATTTAAGGAAATTATCCATGAGTTTAGGAAAGCACATAATCGATTCCTATGTGGTTTTGAGAAAGCACATAATCGATTCTTCCACCTCTTTCAGTCAGGCACAAAATCGATTTCAACATCCTTTCATTCAAGCTCACAATCGATTACCACTCTCCATAAATAACTCAACGTCATATTTTTCCTAGCCTATGAATAGAAGCCTCACATCGCACTCTCAACACAACTCAATTCTTGCATCTGAAACTCTATCATTCTTCTCATCACTCTCACTCTTCTTACACTTGCTAAAATCTTTATTTGAGAGCTTTATATTTCATATAGTTTAAATTGTATTATTTGTGCTTCAACTTGTTTTATCCACACTATTGAGTGTGCTATCAAATCTTTTGTATTTCTTATTTTTGGGTGTGATCCCAAGGTATTCAAGAGAGGTGATATCTCTTGGTTGGGTGTGATCCCAAGTTATTCAAGAGAGGTGATATCTCTTGGTGCTTTCATAGAGAGGTGATATCTCTAGGTTTTTAAAGGTCTTTTGCATAGGGTGGTGATATCCCGGGTTTTGTTAAAAAGATCTTTGGTTGTAAATGTTTCTAGCTGAACCTGTTTTAAAAGCTAGTGATTGATTAAAATCCCTTGGAGTTTTCCTTGGGGACTGGACGTAGGCCTGAAGATTGGCCGAACCAGGATAAAACTCTGCGTGTCTTCTTCTTTCCCTTCATCTCCTTTATTTTCCTTGCAAGTTATCTTTATTTCCTTATCGCTCTTATTCAAATCAAAGCATTTTCTTAAGCAATTTACTTTACTTGATCAACTTGCTTTTAAAGATTTTATTTTTAAGTGCTATTCTTAATTTCACAATTCACCCCCCCCCCCTCTTGTGGTTTGAAGTCACTTGGTCAACAAATTTCTTCTCTAATTCAAACAATTCCTCAAGATTGTTCTCAAGGGGCTAACTTTTCAGATTCCCACTCACACACACACACCATTGCTTTTCACAACATCTAGAATTATTACAGCTCAATTGTGAGTGTGTGACCTCTAAACTTAGCATAATCCTTTGCTAGGTTCAGAATTTCTCTTAGACTTGGAAAGAATGGCTTTCTTTTGGTCAAGCCAAAGAATTTTTCAAAAGAGAGAGTAGACTAACAACTTCACATAAGAGTTGATGGGCTTCAAAGCACAACAAAGGGCTTGATTAGGCATTTCAAATCTCTAGATAGTGCACTAACTATTGATATGGTGATTTCTCAACGCTATAGCGTTAGATGCTATAGCATTGGTGACTTGATGAACAGATGTAGCTACAATGCCCTCATTACTGCACTCCTTTATTTGCATTTATTTCTTCTTTTTCTTCTTTTTTTTTTTATTTTATTTTTTTATTTTATATATATGCACTTTGGAACAGTTCGGCATTTGTTTCAGGCAATTGCAGCTTTTTACATGACCATTTGTACACTTTGGATCCTATTGCACTGACCATCCTATAATCATCATATTTAGCCTTAATATAACCGATGCACATCTAAACTTAGCTTCAAATGCTACTCTCAATTTTTAATAAAAACTTGACTAAACCTTGGTTAACCAAGACTAACTTCAGCATCAAATAGTCCTTAGCTAACTAAGTTTCTACCAAAGTTCAGAGTTTTTGTGTAGAAGCAGCAGTAAGACTAGTCATTAGTCAAGAAAGGCTATACTACACTTATGCACTTAATCATCATTAAAATTAGCCCAAAAAGAACAATTTCTAATATTGCAAGGCTAGAAAAATCAACTGATCATTTCATTTAACAAGATTTAAGACAATAGACATGTAAGGTCCTCCCCCCAACGTAAGACCCAGCAGTGACCCCACTGCTCATGCATACTAAAGGGAGAGGCCTATGGCTAAAACTCTACAGACTTAAAAACAACAGAAGTAAAATCCTAAACATACTGTTAGATGCAGGAACAGACGCTATAGCACCCAACAGGTTTATTTAAAACAAACAAACAGACATTTCTGTTTTTTGGCAGAAGGGTTAGACTACTTATCTTCTAACCCAGATTTGAGCCTTTTGCTTGCTCTGGTGGGTACTGTGGTGGCTCTACTGCTGGATGTCTTTGGCTTCTTCTTTGCTGGCTTCTTCTCTGCTACGACTTCAGGCGCTACAGCATCAATATCTACATGATTCTTTTCTCACTTCACAAAATTTACACCTACACAAAAGAAGAATCAAAAACACAAAATTGTTAGTTAAAATCCATGGGATGCCTCCCAGGATCGTTTGCTTTAAGAGTCTTCAGCCAGACTTCCTCTTTTGTTAGAGGTCTTGAAGTTCAATGATGGTCTTGTCCCTGACCACATGTGTTCTAGAGTAGTGCTTCACCCTTTAACCATTGATTTTTGACGGTTCCACCAGTGGCTTCATCAAACATATCCACAGAAGTTGCTGCAACATTCACTTGTTCAGCAGATGTTGTAGCAACAGATGCTGTAGCAGCAGATGGTACCGATAGGTTTTCTTCAGTCTTTGGTTTTAACCATTGTGGTGGCTGGGTGGTTGCTGGTTGTTTGATTTCAGCAATGACTTGAGTGCATTTGGTGATTTTTGGTGGTGAGGGTGGTGTCATGGGCTGATGAGTTTTTGTGAGGTGGGGAAACTTGTTAGTTGAGGGTTGCTTTAGGGCCTGGCACAAGCTCAATCTCCTTAGCACTCTCTTCTTTTTCTTCTGATTCATCTCTTCCTCCCTCACCCTCCTTAGAGCTCTCGTTGACATCATCCTCACCTTGTAACACACCTTCTTCCACAAGCTTTTCTTTTTCAGTGTTGGCAAGAGCCTTGACCAAGTGGTCATCTTGCTTGTGGAAGTTTTTTTGAATAACAGAATCAAGAGACACCACAAAAGAACACCCCTCACACTACAAGAATTTCGACGATTTCCGGCGGCCAATATCCGCCGGTAATTGGACATTACCGGCAGATTTTTTCTGCCGGAAAGCCACCGGTAATTCGCCCGCACGTAACGGTTACCGGCGGATTTTAACTGTTACCGGCGGATATTCCGCCGGTAACCAATTAATTTTATTTTAAAAAAACAGTTTTTAATTCGTTTATTTAAAAAAAATATTATGGTTATTTGTTAATTAAAATATCTTTTATTTAATTCATAAAAAAACAGTTTTTAATTCTTTTATTTAAAAAAATAATATTATTATTATTCGTTAATTAAAATATCTGTTATTTAATTCATAAAAATTAAATTAAATTAAATTAATAATATAAATGTTAATTAAACGAGAATTGAATAACACTTTAAATGATAAAAAATTGCATAAACATCCAAGAATTAAAATATTTATTACAAAATACAAATTAAAATATCCTAGATCTAATAAAACTGCTAGTCATAGTAGCACTGATCAGGCGGGTTATTAAACCATGTTTCTATTGTGTTGAGGTCTAGATCTGTGTTGATCTGCTGTTGGGGTTGCTCGGGCTGCTGCTGGGGCTGTTGGGGCTGCTGCTGGGGTTGATGTGGCTGACCATAAGGGCTGTGAAAGGAAGGTACGAAGACTGGTGTGTACGGCTGAAAAGCAGAGCCGTAAGGCTGCTGCATCTCGTAAGGCTGCTGCATCTGCATCTGCTGCTGTGGATAAAATGATGATGATGATGGCATACATGGCCTCGTGTATTGAGACATAGTATACATCATTTCCTTATAGCGCTGTTCATTCAACCGTTGCTGCTCCGCCTGCTGCTCCCGCATCTGCCGCATTTCTTCATTATGTTTTTTCTCTTGGTCGTTCAATTTCTACGTCAACAGCTCAACATCGTTTATTTCTGAAGACGTAGGGACATAAGCGCGACCAGTACTTCTCTCTGAAGAAGGTGCGGGAACCACATTTGGAATAATGGAACTTGGGAAAGCAGACGGGCCCAAACCACCAGGTCCTATTAACCGGCCCGTTTTTGATGGCCCAACAGATTCCTGCCAAGCATGAAATGCCGCTCGACTCTCCTCAACGGGATCAATCTCAGTACTGCCACTACTTAGCTGAGTTTCAAGATAATTGGTCTGCCATTCATAAAAAATTTCCTGAAGCAACAACACCAAGAAATGTATAACCAAATTAGTATGTATATATATATATATATATATATATATATATATATATATATATGTAATATATAATAATAATATAATATATATAATAAAAACAATATATAAATACAAATATAATAAACGTTATTTACCGTGATATTTCTTGACTGTTCTTCAACAAAATCACCAGTCTCCTCTCGCATATGAAGTTGGTAGTGTAACTCAATCAAAGTAGGTGGCCGACCAAGGCAAGCCTCCTATATATATATATATATATATATTAATAACCCCCTCCACAATCCGTCTGTAAATTTCAGCAGTGTTGATAGAACCACCCGTATTTATGTAACCCCCTCTCTCAGAAGCACGACTCTTCTTGGCTTTCTCACATTTGTCTTTATACTTTGCATCTCTCCATTTCACTTGGAGCTCTTGCCAATCAGAATCGCCCATCCAATCCGGCTGCGTCCCCTTATTACGCCATTCCCGGAGCATTTCAGAAAAGCGATGAGAAGCTCTTGTGTTGAATGTTCTCTCAAATTTACTTGTTAGTAAAAACAAATTAATCAATTCAACAAAATTAAAAAACTAAATATTAATTAACTGGAAAAAAACTTACTCTGAATGCAGTCCACATTTTAGACGACGGATCTTTTTTTACCTCCGTCCACAATCCTCCCAGGAATAAATCTGGACATAAAAAAGATCAATGTTTAGATAATAATTTATATTTAAAGTTTTAAATATAAATCAAACAAATATCATTAATAAATAAATTACTTAATTAATACTTACTGCTTGCCGACAACCTTCACCACTATACGACCGTCAGACGTAACCTCAACCACCTCATTATCAATATTATACCTGGTTATCCCATCCGCATCTGGCGGGGGTGTCACAGTACCGGCTGGAGGCACAAATGGACGACTCAGTGTACTAGGTCCGCTGCCATCAGCCGTAGTAGGTGGAGCCACAAAATCGCCATCAACAAAGACACGAGTTACACGACGACGACCACCACGTAAAGAAGTAGCAATCTTCTTAAAAAAAACCGGTCGGTGGGTCGACAGGAGGTAGGTCATGATCGGGATCTGATCCTGATGATGCCATGACTGCACGTATCTATATATATATATATATATACATGATAAATAACAAATAATGAATAACATAAATGATGAATAACATACATGATGAATAACATTAACATACATGAATCAAAGTCTGATAAATCTAAATATTAATTATTTCATAACAAATTAATTAGAATCCCATTCTTTCTCGAACTTGCATAACAAATTAATTAGAATCCCATTATTTCTCGAAATCACCATCATCATCAGATGAGTGAATTCCTGATACACCGATGTGATCGATTGCATCCTCATGATCTGTATCTTCTTCTTCATTAACTTCATCACCAGTGTTTGGCTCATCACATAAACGAGTAATGGGTTCAACTTCAATCACTGCATTTACATTGGACATTTCATCCATTTGATACGGCACGTCTTCCACTGTGTCATCAATAATTGTCTCAATTCGACCTCTTGGTTTTGTCTTAATTGCGACACACCAACCACGCCAATCAGTCTGTGTTGATGGATAAGAGACATAATAGACTTGTCTCACATTTTTTGCAATGACGAACGAATCATACAGTCGATATCTACTATTCATTTTAATGTCCACTGTATTTTTCTTTGGATTAAACTTTGTTCCTCGAGTGGACAGATTGAACCAATTACAATAAAAAACAACCACCTTTTGACTATAATCAAGATATGGGTACGCAAGTTCATATATGTGTTCAACCACACCATAGAAATCATCTTCGCCTCTCCCAGTGACACCTTTCATGCCAACTCCACTATTGACTGTTTCTCTACCCTCTATCCATTCCTTAGTGTGAAATTTGTATCCGTTGACAAAATATGTGTGCCATTCTTTAACACATCTTCGAGGACCGTCAGATAAGTTCCTCAAGTGTTGGTTGGTAGGAGTTGGCGGCAGGGAATACACACATTGCCTAAACGACATTTGAAAATGCGCATGAATATGAGCAGAAGATTGGTCTTCACTTACTGCCTCTGATGACAAGAACTCCCTAATAAGAAATTATTAATTAATTGTTATATACAACTACTGTGTAATTTAATTTAATTGAGATAGGTCAAGAAATACATTCTCAATGAATGGTTGGACCTCGGTACAGTTTATCATAACATGAACATGGACTGAATTTAACTCTTCTTCTGTTAGCCAATGAATTGACTCTTTTCCAGACGGACGACCAGGTAGACAAAAGATAGACAAAGCTGAATGATGTCTTGGACATTCAGCTTCCATGTCATTTCGACTAATTGTAGGAGCAAATTCATTCTTGAAATAATAGGAACAAAAATGAGTTGTTTCACGGTGTAAGTAAGAAGAACATATCGATTCTTCAACTCTAGCTTTATTCTTAACTGATCTTTTTGAATCACCCATGAACCTAGAAAATGATATCCATCATTTGTTAATATATATAATCATCGATCTAATTATTAATCTAAATGATATATATATTTAACTGACCTTTCAAATGGATACATCCATCTGTATTGGACAGGCCCGCCAAGTTTAGCTTCATATGCGAGATGAACAGGAAGATGCTCCATAGAATCAAAGAAACCAGGCGGAAATATTCTCTCCAACTTGCATAAGATAAATGGGATGTCTTGTTCCATTTTTGTAAGATCATCCGCTTTTAGTGTTGCAAAACACAAATTCTTAAAATATTGACTTATTTCAATGAGTGGATTCAAAACGTGTGTTGGCAACGAACTAAAGGCAATAGGAAGTAAGCACTCCATGAATACATGACAATCATGGCTCTTCATCCCATGTAACCTCCCATTATCCACATCGGAACATCTTGCTAAATTGGAAGAATAACTGTCTGGCATTTTCAACTTAGAAATCCACCGATAAACTGCTTTCCCTTGCTCCGTAGATAAAGTGTAATTGCCTTTGGGTTTCAGTGTCCTGCCGTTAGCTTGCTGAACCAATAACAAATCCTTTCGCCTGCAGTAATGATCCACGTCCTTCCTAGCCTTCTCATTGTCTTTCGGTTTACCTTTCATGTTCATAACAGTGTTAAATATGTTATCAAAGAAATTTTTTTCAATATGCATTACATCGAGATTGTGTCTCAATAGATTATCTTTCCAATATGGAAGTTCCAAGAAAATACTTTTTTTCGTCCAATTATGCCATAATCCATAACCATATGGATGAGAAACAACACCAGCAACCACTTCCACAAGAGGGATATCCTTGACACTGTTCCAAACTTCTTCTCGTGTCAGCCTACTAGGGGGTTCACCTGTTTCAACGTTCCCCTTGATGAATGCATATTTTGACTTTCTAAAAGGAAGCTCGGTAGGTAAAAACCTACGGTGCGAGTCAAACCATGAGGATTTTCCTCCATATTTAAGAGTAAAAGCCTTTGTGTCAACCATGCAAATTGGACACGCCATCTTACCATGTGTCCCCCTCTAGACAACATTCCATACGCAGGAAAGTCATTAATTGTCCACATCAAAGCCGCCCTCATCATGAAATTTTGTCTTCGTGCTGCATCATAAGTTAAAACACCATTCCACAACCTTTTTAGGTCATCAATCAAAGGTTGCAAATATATGTCAATACCAGCTGTTGGATTAGTTGGCCCTGGTATTATAGCATTTAAAAACATGTACGGTTTAGACATACACATTTCAGGAGGTAGGTTGTATGGGGTAACAATAACTGGACAACAAGAATACGGTGTTGCTGACGCTTGAATATATGGTGTGAAACCATCAGAGCATAAACCAAGCCGAACATTGCGTGGATCATTAGCAAAATCTGGATGAACACGATAAAAATGCTTCCAAGCTTCACCATCAGATGGATGACGTAATTCACCAGAATTATTTCTATTTTCATAGTGCCACGTCATTTTACCCGCGGTTTCCATTGAAGTGAACATCCTCTTCAGTCTTGGTATAATCGACAAATAGAACATTGCTTTCCTTGGAACTGGTTTGCCTTTGGTTGTCCCTTTCCTGCTGACACGATACCGTGGCTCTTGACAAAATTTGCATTCCAGCAACTCTCCATCATTTATGCCAAACTCGTTGTTATAATAGATCATACAACCAGACACACAACAATCAATTCTTATAGATTTTAAACCAAGTTTCGATACCAATCTTTTAGCATCATAATAACTCTGCGACAAAAGTCCTGTAACAAGGGTTGCATCCAACATCATTTTTGTCATGTATTCCATGCACAATTCCGCAACGTTAAATTGAGACTTAAGACCCAACAACCGAACACACATTGATAACTTAGAGTCTGTAGATCCTTCAAATAATGGTTTATTTGTCTCACTCAAAAACATATAAAACCTCTGAGCTTCCTCGTTTGGAACTTCTTCAGTATCATATTGTGGTTCTTCAAAATACAAATTTACACCGACAGCATCAGATATCATCCCATGAACAACATCAAACGGCGGTTGATATCCGGTAGTCGTTGGAATATTACTACTTGATGTGGAAGCTACGACTGGACTTGACGCGAGACCTTGATCTACTTGGACAGGAACATTATCAACCGCAAGAACTCCAGCTGCTACCTCGCCATGACGGGTCCATATCCAATAATTTGGCTTAAACCCATTATTGTACAAATGAAGTCGAATATCACCTTCCTTGTTTATAGATCGAAACACACATATGGAGCAAGGACATCTAATTCCACCTTGTCGCTCAAATTCTTTTTGACGCTTAGCAAAAAGAACAAATTCTTCGACTCCTTGTACAAAACGTCGTTTCAACCCAGTTCTTCCAGGAAATATTCTATCATACATCCAACTACGATCCATTTTTTAGTGTACATTCCTTAATTATAAATACAACATATATCGCATGTATTAGAACAATACACATTGGTATTGATATTTTTATGTTTGACCAAATATACAAATGGTAATATATTTTTAGTAACATTTTATTTTACTAATAAATTTACTTTTTTAACAATAATTGCAAATAACAAACAATTATTACAATCAAATTTATTTTATTTTTAGAATAATTTCTATAACATCTATAATTTTTCCTAAAAAATAAACTATTACACAATAAATAAAATTTATTTTATTTTTACGAAAAATTTCAGCTAATAACATCAAATAATATTGAAATGTTTTTATTTTATTACAAATAAATTTGTTAACTAACCGGTAGTGAAGAGAAGTGTCTGACTTGATGCTTTCCGGTGGACTCTTGTAAACAAAACTCCAAACTAGCAACTCCAACCAATTGCAAAACAAATAATAACAAAAAAAATATTAAACAACACATAATTAAAAACTAAAGATTAACTAAAACAATCAAAACTCAGTTAAAAAACATACCTTAAACAAAACATAAGAGCAATCTCACAGAAAGAACACAAAAGCCTTCAAAAGGAGTGGATTGAGAAATTTGAGAGGAAAAGAGTGAGAGATTTTGGAGAAGAGAGTGAAGAGTGAGTGAAGAGTGAGGGAAGCGGTTCGAATAAAAAGGCAACATGCCAATGGCTATCTCACACAAATCCGCCGGTAATGGCCTGACCGGCGGATTCCGTTGACTACCGGCGAAATTCTGTCAACATCGCAATGGCTAGATGCATACCGGCGGATTCGAATGAAATACCGGCGGATTTTTGTAACATCCCTAATTTTTAAAGACTCGTACTATGATGCCTAAGACCGAGTAATTATTTGTGGGAATAATTGGTCGTGTCTCGGGGATTAATAGTCGAGGAAAAGTCCAAAGAAATCCTACTCTACATCTAATCGTGGCTTAGTCATAATTTAAATGAACAATTCAGCTGAAGGGTAAAATCGTCATTTACGCCTCACATCGAAGATTTATCAATTGATTGAAATAATTAATCGCGTCTCGTATAAAGATTAGCCGAAGGATCTATGTCTTGTAGCTAATCGTAGAATTATTGGGGTCTTAGCACCAAAACCATGGATAAATGGGCCAAGGGCAGTTTGGTCCTTTCCCAACCATTGAGCCCTCAGCCCCTTACACACTCTCACCCAACTGAACCACTTACCACAATTCAGTTTTCAGAACTAAAACAAAAAAAAAGAGAAAAGAGAAGTGAGAAAGAGGAGAGGGAGGCGAAGGAGAAGAATAGAGAGGAGGAACTCAACACCACCAAACCTTGATGCATGCTCCTTATTTTTGGTTCAATGAATTCGACCTAACCTCCTCTCCCCACTGATACTAGTTTTACCCCCCTACTCCTTCATCCATCTCTACTCCTTCAATGAAGTGGAGTTTTGAGCAATGGTCTACCTTGCATGTTCAGTAGGGGCTAAGGAGAGAGGAAATCCGAATCTACTCTATGAATTGAAGTATGTTTTGAAGGTTATGGAGCTGCTGGTACAGAGGAAGGAGGCTCAAATTCGTAGTTGCAAATGTTTAAGGATGATGATTCAAGACCAACAGAAAATCTGGGTGAAACCCGTATTCACTTACCTTCGGTGATTGCATCGTATATCCCTGCACACTACTCCGATGATCGTGATTCTTGTCCCTCTGGAAACTAGACGCAAAGATCTTCATTTTGGGCACAAGAAACGTATCATTTCATGGAGAAATGAAGGATATATCATGTCCCCAAGTTACGGTTTCAGAATCAAGCACTATCCTGGACCAGTCACCTTGTCTTGGTGATATCTCCCAAACCACTGGATGCATGCGTGTGAATCCTTGACCATCTGAAATTAGACAAAATTACCTTCACAATGAGAACCCGTTTGGATAGTTTTGGTCACGGATTGACCAAGTTATGCCTGGTGCAAAAGTGAATCCTGTATCTGTTTTGAGTCATAAGGCAATTATTCTGTTTTCGAAAGATTTTGGAACCGAAAACCGTTTTTGAGCAACATCGTGTTTTTACGGTTTTTATTGAAATGTTGAGCAATTTACGAAATTGTGATGTAAACGCTTTCACTGGAATATAGTCTGGAATGTGGTTTATTAAAACTATTTTCAGGTTGGATTACGATCGGAATTCGATTTGGGCGAGAAACGGAAAAGCGGAATGAGAACCGGATTGGAATCGGGAAACAGAACCGGACGCACGGGTCGTGCGCCCCTAGGCACGGACCGTGCGCCCACTTCGCAGATGGGTATTTTAATTTGGTGCATCACGCACGGGTCGTGTGCCCCTGGGCACGGACCGTGCGCGAGGTTCTGTTACCGGACTCCGATTTCTCATTTCGTCGCTCCTTTCGATCCCAAATCACTTCTAATCTTCTTCCCAACCAGTTTTAAGGATATTGCCTTACTGAAAACCTTATTTTTAACTTGTTCAACTCATGATTTTGAAAAAGAGCTTTGAAAGCCTATTTGATTGAAAAACCGAAACCCTAGTATACGTGTGGGTACACCGACTGATGGATTGACTTAATATATATAACTATATATGTCATTGTGTATGATTATAATGCCGGATGTCTAACTATTGAATTCATCTAAACGGGTTATAGATCGATATGGATATTGTTTATCCAATTATTATGTGATTGATCCTTTGGTGATCGAAAAGATATAAATTATCTAACTCTCGAGATTTGATATGTATTGTCATATGTATCGCGTTGGGTGACGACCCGACAAGTAACATACTAGGAAGGGAAGTCATGAGCCCTCACCCTAGGCCCTGTATACGGCTTGGCGTGGTCAATTCGTGGGTTACCGGGATTAGCAAGCATTGTGAAGCCGATTTGTGCTAAGTTAGACACGTGGTTACCGGGATTAACAGATTGTTGTGCAGCCGGATCATGTTAAGTTCAATTCACGAATTGCCGGGATAAGCAGTTGTTGTGCAGCCGACATTTCGATTAATAAATAAGACATTGTTATGTCAACTTTTGTTGTAACGGTTTAATAAATGAACCGAGTGTTAGTGAGGGGGCACGGTAGGACTCACTGAGACAAGTTGTCTCACCCAATCCATATTTGTTGTTTTTATAGAGAACAGGAAGTAAAGACAGTAGGCGGCATGGTTAGTTGCCGAGTTCGAGGAGAAGCTTGAAGACTGGTTCGTTTAAAGTTGTTCATGTTCTACTGTAGTCGTCTCTGTATTCGGTCTTATGACTCGAAATTGTATAGTGTTATATTTATAGTTTCCGCTATTTCTTGTAAAGATGTATATCTAAACAGGAATTTTTATACTCTGATTTATACCAAATTGTATATTTAGGTATTTCTTTGTCAAAGAAATACCGGGGTGTTACAATTTTCGTGATTACCGACGGATTTTCGTGCTTACCGGCGGATTCGAGTAAAATACCGGCAGATTTTTTAAATTTCAAAATTTAAAATTTATCCGCCGGAAATCTAACTTACCGGCGGATTTTTCTTCGACTGTTACCGGTGGATTTTTTACCATTACCGGCGGATTAATTGAAAATACCGGCGGATTGTTTTAAAATTTTATTTTATAATTGGTGAAATTATCTGCCGGTAATTGCAATTACCGGCGCATTTTTTTCAAATTTTTTCGATAAAATGGTCCGTCGGTAAGTAAATAGAATCCGTCGGTAAGCACATGAAATCCGCCGGTAATTTTTCAAATTTTAAAGTCCGCCGGTAAGCAATAAAAAAACCGCCGGTATTTTACCGGGGAACACAGGCCGCCGGTAACGCGCTAAAATCCGCCAGTAATTTACAGACGGATTTATTCCGCCGGAAATACCTTAAATTCTTGTAGTGTCAGTTCCTACATCAGGGGACTTTAGAGCATTCATCGCATTAAACTTAATCTCTTGATCATTGACTCTCATAGTCAGTTCTCCCTTCTGGACATCAATCAAAGTCTGGGCAGTAGCTAGGAATGGTCTCCCAAGAATGATAGGAACCTCCTTATCTGCATCAAAATCAAGAACATCAAAATCCACAGGAAAAACAAATTTGTCAACCTTAATAAGCACATCCTCTATTATCCCCTCAGGATAGGCTATGGACTTATCTGCTAACTGAAGGGTAACAGTGGTAGGCCTCACAGTACCAATACCAAGCTGTTTAAATATGGATTTGGGCATCAAATTGATGTCTGCCCCCAAATCACATAGTGCACGGCTAGAATAAGATTTACCCATAGAACATGGTATTGTGAAACTGCCAGGATCCTTCAATTTCCTTGGGATCTTGTTCTGCATGATCATGGTGCATTCTCTAGTCATTGCTACTGTCTCAAACTCTCCTAATCTCTTCCTCTTGGTGAGAACTTCATTCATAAATTTTGCATAGTTGGGAATTTGTTGAAGTGCTTCCAGCAAGGGAACATTGATGCGGAGTTGTTTCAGCACATCCAAGAATTTACCAAATTGCTTGCTCTCATGAGTCTGCTTCAACCTTTGTGGAAAAGGAGGAGGAGGGTATTCTGGAACAAGCTTAGGTGGTGGCACATGTGCAGGATCAGGCGCTATAGCAGTAGGTGCTATAGCATCAGAAGTATTTTTTTTCTTTTTCTTTTCTTCCATCTCTTGTTACAGTAGTTGGCCCTTGCAAATCTTGCCCAATTCTTCACAAAATAGCCTTAACATGCTCCTTCCCTGCTGCATGAGAAGTTGAAGCTTCAGTAGTGGAAGGTAATGATCCACTAGGCCTTTGGGTGAGAGCAGAGGCTATCTGCCCAACTTGGGCTTCAAAATTCTTCATAGAAGCTTCATGAGTTTGTAAGGTTCTCTTACAATCACTCATGAAGGCTTTCAACAGAGTTTCCATAGAGTTCTTCATAGCTGGGGCAGGGTGTCTTTGATGGTTCTTAGAAGGAAATCCTGGTGGCACAGCAAGTGTATTTGAATTTTTTGCTGCAGCATTTTTACCACCCCATCTGAAGTTAGGGTAATTCTGCCAGCCAAAATTATATGTATTTGAATAGGGATTGTTATTCTTGTTGAATCCCACAAGATTAATAGAGACAAGATTGGCTTGACATTCTTCATAGAGATGGCCTTCTCCACAATATACACAGCTAGTTGAACCAGGAGGAGCTTGTTCAATGGCAGCCACAGTTGGAGCTTGAACCTGGAGGAGCTAGTTGAACCATGAAGATTGGCAATGTTGTCTATCAATTCACAAGCTTCATTGTAGGAGGTCTTCAGTAACACACCCCCAGAAGAAGCATCAAGCATAAGTCTGGTACTTGGGTCCAATCCATTATAGCAGGTCTCCATTTGAATGGTAACTGGTATGCCATGATGTGAACATCTCCTAATCAACTCCTTCCATCTTTCCCATGCTTCAAACAGTGATTCAGATTCTCTTTGTTTGAATGCAGTAACTTCATTCCTCATTCTTGCATTTTTACTAGGTGGAAAATATTTTGCCAAGAAATTTTCAGCCAGTTCATTCCAAGTGTGGATAGAGTTAGGCTCTAGAGAAGTTAACCAGGCCTTCCCTCTATGGTTTCAATTTAGCAATGCTAGGGAAGTAAGCTTGGAATATTTTTACCAACAAAGATACTATAGAGTATTATGTCCTTAAAGCTAAATACTTTCCGGAAGGATATTTTATGGGGGCTCGCTTGGGCAAACCTATTATGTTTGGCGTAGTATCTTTACTCCTCGGGTGGTGGTAAATTTGGGATAAAGATGGCGTATTGGTGATGGGAAAAATATTATGGTATGGAAAGATCCATGGTTTAAAGGGACAACAGATGCTAGAATTAAATCACTCTTAGTTACCGATTTTGAGAATATGAAAGTGGCTGATTTGATGGATAGATCAAGTGGGGGTAGAATGTTGGTCTCATAATTTCACTAGTTAAACCAAATGAGGCTAATGTTATCACATCTGTTCCACCGTTGATAGTGAGGACTCTATTACTTGGTGGCGGAGCAAAAACGAGATCTATTTGATTCGATCTGCTTATTATGGTGTTATGGAGTATCTAATTGATAACACTCATTTACACAAGGAAGGCAATTGGATGGTCATTTCGAAGCTCAATGTCCCGCAAAAAGTTAAGTTGCTAATTTGGAGAGCTGTGAGGGGGGTCTTACTGGTGCGGAAAAATATGCACATGAAGATGGTTAACTCTGATGAGGGCTGTCCACTGTGCTCTAGTGTGGAGGAATCTGAATTGCCTATTTTTGAATGCCCAAAATCGATGGAAGTTTGGTCTCGGTTGGGTATGGTCACTCAAGTTCAACAGGCGCTAGTAGCAACATCTGCTATCTCGGCCTGCATATTCAGCGCACTAGAGTCATTGCCTAGCGCAAACAGAAACCAGTTCTTGATGGTATGGTGGTTTATATGGAAGTTACGCAACGATAAGGTCTAAAAGAATGCCACTACACCTGCTGCTATCGATATTGGGAGGGTGCTTGATTTTCTAGCAGATTGTAAATTAAGGAAAAGGAGGTCAAATGGTGAACAGGTACAACAACAGTCCTTTTCTAATATGATGCATCGATGGACTAAACCAATTGGTGGTGCTTTTAAATGTAATGTGGATGCTGCTCTCTTCAATCAACAAGCAAAATATGGTATTGGTCTATGTATTAGAGATGACAAGGGTGGGTTTGTTAAAGCTAAAGCAATGATCTTCAATGGGGTGTCTCTTCCTCAAGAAGCAGAAGCTATGGGGCTCCGATGTGCAATTGATTGGTTGAGAGAGTTAGGCCTTCATTCAGTTACCATTGAACTTGATTGTCTATCGGGGTTAAATGGAGTGCAAGGACCTAACAATCTTAATAATGATTTAGGAGCTATTCTTTTCTATTGTCAAACATTAGTTTCCAATTATCCAAGCTATAAAGTTAGCTTTATTAGGAGAAAAGTAAATCTTGTTGCCCATTCTCTTGCAAGGGCTCGAGCTTATATGTTAGCTCCCATGTTTTTGATTGTATACCAACTTGTATTGAGACTATTGTGTTTAATGAAATACACTAAGTATTTTTGAATTAAAAAAAAAAAAAACCTTTAGTGGTTTGGTCATAGTGGTGGCCCTCAGCATGGGCAAGAGGGGAGACCGCCCGGGGCGTATATTTAAGAGAGCATTATTTTTTTTAGTAGTATGTATGAATATTTTGAGGACATAATTTTTTCCTTAATAGTATCCATCAATATTTAGAGGAGTGCCAATTTTTGTTTGATTATTATGTGTGTGTGTGTGTATGTATGTATATATATATATATATATATATATATATATATATATATATATATATATATATATATATATATATATATATAACACTAAATATACACATGAAACTAAATAATTTGTTTAAGCTAATAAGTGATATTTCTATTTCCTCTATGAGTTAAAAGCTTAAATTTTTTTATTTATTTTTCACTCATTCATTCCTATATATAGTCTCTTTGTCACTTTGATATTATTTAAACTTTTTATTCTCACGAATATCTTTGTGCGTGCTGTTTTGGATCAATAATCCAAAAATGTCTCGCTATGGAAGGCTTTGTCAGTCGATTAAGGTCTTTTTTCTTTGTCTCACTCTCTTGAGACGAGTTTTTGTAAATTGAAATTGCTACACAGATTGATCAGTGCGGTTTAACAAATCTTCTATGGCTTTGTATTTTGAGGTTTTAAAGGCTCCTCAAGCCTAATTCTTGCTTGTTAGCATGTTTCTAAACTGTGGGTCTTAATTGAGCGTTAACGTAATTCTTTGATTAATTTTCGGATTTACTTGCATATTGACCCTTGTTGCTCCGCAGGTCGTAACTTAGGTTGTGTTTATTTGATTGAGGCGTGATAGCATGCGTTGGAAAGCTAAGAAGAACGCTAAATATTTTGGCATCTTAGGCATCTTGAAGGTCAAAACTGGTCACTGACTCATTCTTGGTCACAACCTAAGTTAATTACTTAGGCATGCAGGTCGTAACTTAGGTTGTGACTCATCTTGAAGTTAATTACTCTGCAGGTCGTAAGTTAGGTTGTGACCAAAACCAGTTCAGGCATCTTGAAGGTCAAAATCGCTAAATATTGAAGGAGTAAAGTTAATTACGGGTTTTGGTCACTGACTCATTCTTGTTCGGCTTTTGTTCAAAGCTCGTTTTTCTTAATTTGGTTTATGTATTAGGAGTATAAATAGGGCTATTAGCGGCCAGAATCTGGACGTACGTTATGCTTGTTATTTTAGAATACGTTTTTGTGCCCTAGCCTCATGGATGCATAAAGGGTGTTTCGTGTAAGAATTTTGAGGTCCAGTTTTTAATGTTATTTCAATATTAGCTTTAATTATTTCTCTATCAGTTTCATCTCGTAATTCTGATTGCATATTCGATTTTGTGTTTTGCTTATTTACTCAATTTCGACTTTGCATACGTGATTTCAGTTTTAGGTATGACGCTTATTATATGTGATTCTGTTTCGTAAATTTTAGTTATTCGAAATATTTTATCACATGTTTAATATAATTTGAATAAAAATATATAGAGGATTGATTGAATTCGGTTATGATATTAATCTTGCTCAATGGCGCTTCAGCACGGACATGATTTATTGAACACTCTATTTTAACTCTTGTTAAATTCAGAGGGAACTCATATAAACTGAGTGGCGCTTTTTGGTTAGTTTATGATCAATCAAAATTGAAATCTTTAATAAATATTTATTTTGAACCTATGATGAATCCAGCGAAACACATTAGAAACCAGTGGATTGGTTGTTTCTCATAACTAATTTATTTTCTCACTAAATTGAAACAGTTTTCTCCAAAGACCCCTATTTTTATTTTTATTGTTGTTTTTATTTTCGGTAATCTTCAAATTAGAGATCCTTGTGAGACGACTAAGGTTAACTATCTTGTTACTACTGTAGCGACCGAAAAATCCGAAGGAGGGATTCTTCGAAGTTTTTGAAAGGAAGCCGCCACCAAAGTTTAGTTTAAGGGCAAACATTGGAAAATCCGTATTGGGTGGATAAGGGGGTTTTGCGGACCAGGTTTAGGCTGGGGAGTCGCTTATGCATAGGGAAGGTATTAGCACCTTACGGCATCCTTCCTAAGGAAGGTAACCTTGTAACTAAATGTGTAGAAAAAAATTATTAATTTAAAAAATTATTTTTACCCTTATTTACAAATAAAAAAAGACTTGGAAGGAGGACATTTAATTATTTTTGTTTATTTTTGAAGAAAAGAAGAAATAAGAACTTCACAAAAGGACTAAAAAAGGGATTTTAGTAATGCAATTGACAAAGGACGGCCGCCCTCTGCTCCTACGTATCTCCTGGTAGAGAATCAAATCACACATAGTTCTTGGTAGAAAATGTTTGTGTGTTGGTGTTTTTTATTATTTGAAATGTTTTTGAAGTTTGAAAGACATTCGAAATGATCAAATAGATAAATCTAGAGTGGTCCCCACTAATGGCCCATTTGAAAAGGAAGGTATTCACAATGTTCAAACGAGTTAAACTCAGAGTGACCTTTGCAAATAACCGATTTGTGATTGAGTGCTTCAAAATGTTTGCTCAAAAACATGATTTTCAAAAATAAGTTGAGATTGTGTGAAAATGAGTTAAGCTTATTGATTTGTAACATTGTGTGAAGATGAGTTGGACTCATTGGTTTGTAAAATGTGTGAGGATGAGCTGGACTCATGACTAGTGAAAAAGAAGAAACTATTATATACTCCATGGAGATAATGAATGTGAGAAGGTGATAATGTAGGAAATAAATAGTGTAAACAACAACTATTCCTTAGTGGAAAAAAAGAGAAATAAAGGATTAAGCATGTGAAGAAAGGGGTATGAGAGAGAGCGTGAGACAGCAAATATGGGGGTGTTATTATTAGAAGAAGGAAGAGTGAGAGTTAGTATATAAGGTGAAATAAATAAATACATAAATAAATAAAGGGCAAGAGGTGTTGAAATAAAATGATAGGGGTGTAAATAGTAAATCCGAGTTTAAAACCCAGGGGACTGTATCAATAAAACACAGGGGGTGCAATCAGTAGTGGTTTTAAACAATAAAGAGGGAGGGCGTGAGACAGCAAATATGGGGGTGTTATTATTAATCTGATCTAGAAATTTAAAGCAAACATAAAACAGTATAATAAAATGATATATAAGGCAACTATCAAAGGAAGGAACCCTAATTCCAATCTCATCACTTTCTCAGCACCGCACACATTCAACACAGAGAGAAAGCGTGGGTCATGGGGAAAATGGAGAGAGAGATTTCGAAAATTATAGCCAGGAGAGAGAAAGTGAGGTTTCAGAGAGAGAGAGAGAAAGAAGGAAAACGATAGAGGAAGAAGAAGGGGGAAGAGAGACGGGCGGTGGTTTCGTGGTTGTTGGGGGTGGCTCACGGTTTGGTTGTGGCCATTGGGAGGGTTCACGGTTGGGTGGTTGTTGAGTGGTGATGGTTTGGCATTTGGAGGGAGGTGGGGTCGGCTTTGGCGTACGGTTTGGTGCTGGTGGTGGTGGTTCACAGAGAGGGAGTGATGTGTGGTGGCCGTGGGAAGGAGGAGGCCGTGAGTTAGCGTGGTCATGGTTGCTGGGAGGGAGGAGGCGAAGGACGGAGTACGGTGGGGGTTTCTGGTGGTGCCTCTTCTTCCTCTCACTCAATTCTCAGCCCTTCCTCTATTTCTTAGTTCTCTCCCTTCCCCATTTTTTATTTTGTTCTGCCTCTTTACTGTTTGTGTTTTTTTCCTTTTCTCTCTATTTTCCCCACTTCTACTGTTCATTATTGTTTGGTATTTATAGGCAAATTGGTGTGATGTAGGTGAGGAGCTGAGGAATCAAAAGGATAGACAACATCTGGCTGAGTGGTGAAGCACTGGGAAGGAGAGAAAATTGAGAAAAAAGGACGAAGGACAACAGCTGGCTGGATGAGGCACTGGGAAGGACAGCAGGACAGTCATTTGAATCAGCAAAAGGACAGTAGTTGGCAATGGAGGAAGGACAACATCAAGGAAAAATCAAAAGGACAACCCTAGCTAGGGCAGCTGCAAGCTGCGCCCTTTCCCTCTTCCTTTTTGAATTTTATTCCAATTTTGTACTATTTTTGTCTATATGTGTAAAAGGTTGATCATGTAATAAAAAGGATTTTGGCTATTCAGCTTTTACATGATTTTGTATTACATTTTATTTATATTTTTTATATTTTATGATAATAAAGCAATATCAACAAAAAACGAGATCACAAAAAAAACATCGCACGACGAGCGCTAAAGATAAGCGTACGCGATTGAAACGACACGTGACACGACGAGAATAAAAAAAATTGATTTTTGATAAATTAGACAGACAAAATTAGGGTATGACAACTACACTCTCTGTTTTTCATCTATTTTGACCCGTGTACTACCGCTGATCAAATTGACGTCGTTGCCGAGGATCTCTAATTAGGGATATATATTTTACGAACCCAAACATTTGTTTTTGAGTTTTGTTGCCTATCAGGTTTTGTTTGTTTCAGCCGCAATCAGTTCTGTCTCTGATTAGGCGAAAAATTGGTTTTCTACCAATCTTCTCCGGTTGTTCCGAAACTAAAGCCAGAAATTCCAAAAAAAAAATCAAGGATTAGAACTTTCATTGAAGGGACATCTTACGGATTTGGAGGGCTTAAAATCCCAAATTCCTCCGTTTACTATTTTTAATTAATTTTTTGAATTTTTCATAATCTCAAAAAATCCGCATAATCTTTATTTGGTTTTATTAGATTTTGTGATATTTTTATATTTTTTATGTTTGATTTGATTGTTTTGTTATTTACTCCTTTATTTTAGTGCTTAGGACATAGATGCAATTTTCTGATTTGTTTCATTTATTTTGGTGTTATTCTGATTTGCCTTCTTTTTAGCGATTTGCCTTATTTTTTTATTCTGGTATTCATAGCATGGTTGCTAGAACATTAAGAGAACTTGTTGCACCTGATGTCACTTATAATGCATTATGTATTGAATACCCTGAAGTGATTGTGCCATTTGAATTTAAATCAGGCTGGATACACTTGCTTCCAAAGTTTCATGGTCTTGTAGGTGAGGATCCTTATAAACATTTGAAGGAATTCCATGTTGTGTGCTTTACCATGAAACCTCAAGCTGTCGATGAGGATCATAGTAAGCTAAGAGCCTTTCCATTCTCACTTCAAGATGGGTCCAAGGATTAGTTGTACTACCTCCAACCAGGATTTGTAGCAAGCTGGAATGAGTTGAAAAAGTTGTACTTTCCTCCATCCAGAGATACCTCATTCACAAACGAAATATGTGGCGTCAGGCAGGTCTCCAATGAATCTTTGCATAAATACTGGGAGAGATTCAAGAAACTCCGTGCAAGATGCCCCCACCATCAGATTTCTAAACAGCTGCTTAAAACATCGTGGATGCTGCTAATGGAGGGGCACTTGTAGATAAAACCCCAACAGATGTAAGAACCTTGATTGAAAACATGTCCATTAATTCCCAGCAATTTACAACAAGAAGAAATTCGGTAGTGGTGCTGACAAAAGTGGGTGAATGAGAAACAAATTAGTTGCCAGAAGAACTTAGAGAGCAGGCTTGATGAACTTACTGTGCTATTGAAAAAGTTGGGGACAAGCCAGTCTCAAACAAGAGTTTGTGATATTTGCACTACTGCAGAGGACCCCCACAGATTCATGTCGTAGACAATAAATGCAGTGAAATAATCCACCAGCTGCTAGATCTAAACCTTCATTAGAGGACCTTGTTAAACAAATGGCTGATTGAAATCTCCAATTCCAACAAAGAACAGATTCTACATTTCTGAATTTGGAGACAAAAATGGGATAGCTAGCCACTTCAATTAGTCGGATATAGGCCCAGAGATCAAATCAACTACCTGCCCAGGCAGTAGTGAATCCAAATGTTCCAAAGGTGGAAATATTTTCCAAAGGTGGACAGCTAAAACAAAAATTGATGTTCATGCTGGAAATTTTTCCATGGAATTTGGTGATAACATTGCAAAATTTAACATCTCTGATGCTCTGAACCACCCCATGGAAAAGCAATCCCTTTGTCAAATTGAATTGCTTGCTATTTGGTTGATGATACATACCTTGATGCTTTTACTGCAAATTTTCCTTCACTGTCTGATTTTGATGACACTTATACTTGTGATTTTTGCACTGATACTCACTAGTGTTCTGTGTGTGCTGAGATTGAAGCTACTTTGTAGGTTGATATTTTGCCTATTGTTTCCAATTACATAAGTTTTGTTTCAGATGTAGCCTCTGCTACTAGAATTCTGCCCTCCATTAAGTAGTCACGTGTTTTAGAGCTTAAACCACTCCCTAAAAATTTGAAATATGCATATTTAGAGGGAAGTTGAAATTTGCTGGGATTATTTTAGCTATGGAAAAAACAGCTTAAACCCTTCATTCTAGATGTGTGGAAGAAGAAGGTGACCAAACATGTGTGCCGTAACCATAAAAGAGGCTTCTTTGGCAAAATACCATCCACCCACAAGCTTCAGCTTCTCCACCTTCAAGGGAGAGTTTTTCTTTCCTTATTCTTGAGTTATACTTGTTTCTTACATTTAGGACAATGTGTGATTTAAATGTGTGTGTGGGGGGGGGGGTGTACTTTAGTATTTATGTTTTAGTTTTTAACTATAAAAAATGTTATTTTTGCTTGTTTTTCCATGATTTCTTAGTTTGCATAAGGTGTGAGTGATTTCACCATTCTTGGTATGATAAGTTGGATATGAGCACTAAATTATGCATCATTTGTGATAATCATCATCCTTGCTGACATTTGATCCTTATAATGGTTGAAATACATTTTTGCCATTCTCTCTTTCCTTGTGTGTTATTTCACTCACGATTGTTAATTACTCTAAAACTTGACTTGACTCTTGTTGAAGCACTTATTCATATGTATGTATTGAAGTGATGTAGGAAATTTTGGTTTGTTCTTAAGCTATACTAGCCAAATAAGCCTACCTTAAAATTATTCCTTTGTTGAACCCCTTTGAGCCTATGTATCCCATTCTTTGTTTTAGAGCTCATTACTAGCCTAAAAGTGAAAAAACAATGATTTCACCCAATCTTAGGGGATGAAGGAGCTTTGAATTGAAAATCGTGTGATCAATATATGTGGGCGTATTCAAATTGTCCCAAACTATCTCAAGTTGTTGGTTGTGGGTTGTGCTTTGTTTCTTGATGGACTATTCGGCAAGTACATATACAAAAAAAAATGAAAAAAATCAAAATGAAAAAAGAGGGAAAAATAAAAGAAAGAAAAAAGAGAGTATCTTCTTATGTTTTTGTTTCAAGAAGAATCAAAGTTGTGTGAAGGAAGTTGTGAAGAAGAAATGTGTCAAAGTATAGAACTGGAAATTCATCACACTTGGTTGAGTTGAAATATCTCTCTTGCTAACTTTACAATTGATATTCATTGCTTCTTTGTCCTCTTTGATATTATAGTCTAGTTCCCCTCACTAGTGCAAAAATGGGAAAAGAATTAGACATTTAAAGTCAGGCGCTCAGATGCCTGACTACATAAGTAGACACGGTGGCAAACTTGTAATTAAGAGGCAAAACTCGTGAGTTTTAAAGTCAAGCGAATACACGCCTGACTTCTAAAGTGAAAAAATAGGAAAAAAATTATACTTTTAAAGTCATACTATCTGACGCGTGACTACATAAGTAGACACGGTGGCAAACTTGTAATTAAGAGGTAAAGTTTTAAAGTCAGGCGTATACACGCCTGACTTCTAAAGTACTAAAATAGAAAAAAAAAAGAATTAGAGACACTCTCGATTCTCACACTCAGACACTCTCCATTCTCACGCCTCACACTCTACTACGCGAACCCTAGCACTCTCCCTCTCAAACACTCTCATTCTCAGAGATCATTCTCTCCTCTCACTCTTCGCTCCTCTCACTCTTCACTCCTCTCAACGCTCTTCGTTCGTTCGTTTGCTCCTCTCACTCTTCGTCCGTTCGTTCGCTCCTCTCAACGCTCTAGTTTTCGTTCGTTCGTAAACCGTTCCCAATCGTTCCCAAATCAGCCCAATCTCGCCTCTCCTCTCCTCTGACAGTGCATCTCTTGAGAAAGCTTTCTCTGCCTACGGCGAGGTTCTCGACTCGAAGGTCCATTTGTTGCAGGATTCGCATCGGATCTGACGCATCGCAACATAGGTACGTTCATCTTCATCTTTTTACCAAAGAGAAGATCGATCGGTTACTATTCGGTTCGGGATCTGTTATTTGTGTTGTTTTTTCCCTTAGATCTGATGATTTTTGTTGCTTTTCTGTTCAGGTTATTAACGATCTGAGACTGGACTGTGCGAGGAGATCTATTTGTTGCTTTTCTGTTCAGGTTATTAA
This sequence comes from Astragalus membranaceus, assembly GCA_039519185.1. Lineage (NCBI taxonomy): Eukaryota > Viridiplantae > Streptophyta > Magnoliopsida > Fabales > Fabaceae > Astragalus > Astragalus membranaceus. The sequence continues at coordinate 19,461,954 of CM076850.1, read as the reverse complement.
CGATCTGATGATTTTTGTTACTATTCAGTTCGGTATGTCATTCTTCTGTGAGTGAAGACATTAACATGGTTAATAATGGCTGCCTATGTTGTACTGTGCAAGGAGATCTAGTTAAAATGATGCTGGAGCTGGTTAGGAAAAAACGAGACAATTTTGATCACATTGTTATCGAAACCACAGGTCTGTGAATTGCTAATGTTATTCATAGAGTAGAATCTGTGCATTGTGCAGTGGGGAAACAGGGAATAAGGTGGAAAAAAGAGAGTAAAAATAGGCAATTTAGTGGAAGGCTTTATGTAATATAAAGTAGGGTTAGCAAAGCACAGAGTCTTCACTATTGCCTTTATCTCAATGCATCAATGTTATTTCTAATTATGTGTGGCTTAAAAATCTTTTAGGGATCCCCCTTCATGGTTCTGTAACTTTTTATAGAAGCTTCAGCCCTTCTCATGTATGGCTAAATGATTGAGGGCACGATTGAAATTTGTGTTTCTTTGTAACTGTGCATGTTAGGTATATGAAACAGAGGAAGAGTGCATATTGTTTTATTGTCTAAACTTTGAATCGTTTTACAGGTCTTGCAAAGCCAGCCCCTGTTATTGAAACTTTTTGCAGCGATGAACTACTTTCTCAGTATGTTAAACTGGATGGAGTTGTAACTTTAGTTGACTGCAAGCATGCCATGCAACATTTGAATGAGGTGAAACCAAGATTTATTGTCAATGAGGCAGTAGAACAACTTTATGTTTTTGATTTTGGATTTTCTTTCAATGCTATAATATTTGTTTCATACGAATTTTCCATTGTTTTATTTATAATTGCATTTTTTTTAAAACAGAGATGGGTGAAGAAGTCAAGGCAATTGTTCCTGAATCTGTGTTGAAGAAACAGAAGAGGGCATAGGAATGGGCTATGGTGAAAAACCAAGAGTTTGAAGCTGCAAAGAAGAAGAGAGCTGAGAACCGTAAGCTGATTTACAATAGAGCTAAAGCAGTATTCCAAGGAGTACGAGCAGCAGGTGGCTATCTTGTTGCTATTGTCTTTATTTATTTGTTTGTGTATTTATTTACTTATTCTTCTTCCCTAACTGTCTCTGTTATACTTCTGTTTGTACCTCTGATGTTGATTCCATTGCTCAAGTAGCTGGTGCTGATTGGAATTGTGACGCCATTGTTTATGCCTACAAATCAGGTAATTTAATCAGTATATACTCTGTTGTGATTTTACTATTTGTGATGAAGTTAAGTGCAATAAGAAATAAATACCACTGGTTGATTCCACAATTAAGAACTTGTGTTTTCAAAGTCCAACACAATAAGCAACTGTTTAATTTCTCAGGTTCTGTTTCTTTCTTTTGACCTGAAAACAATGAAGGCAATGAGAGGTAAACCCTCTGAGGTAACCTCTAACATGCTTTGAAATTACTTGTTTTTTAAATACTTGTAGATTTTCTGAATTCTCATTTGGTATTATTATTAATATAGCAGGCTTTTTGGCCTTCCATTGTGATGAAAAATGGCTTAATATTAAGCCTAAGGTGAATGATTTTAAGTGAAGATGAAGTGGACACTGAAACTGAGAGTGAAGATGATGGTATGCAATTGGTTGATTCTTTTCTATTCTTCTTTTCTAGTTTAGATGATCATTTTCTTTCTCTTTTCAATTGTTTTCTCTTTATTAATTCTTTCAATTCTTCTCATACAGCTTGTTCCCCTACTAAAGAAACAAGAATGCATGTTTGTGAACTTAGAACACAAGGGATTCAATACAAATTCTGAAGATCCAAGTGATATTTACATTCTTGGGTGAGTTGTTCTTGAACTTTAAGAAGTATATTAATTATGATGAGTCACTGTGCTTGTTTACCAAAAAATTTGTTGTTATTTCATGGTCTTCATAATTTATTTCCTTGTAATTACAAACTAACTTAGCCTTATTCCCCTAGTCAAATAATTCTCTACAAACATCTCTCTTCATCTTTGCATAATGTAATTTGGTGATAGGATGCTATAGAACCATTTCTATTTGTAATTAAATTCTTTTACACATTCCATAATAATCAATTGGGAAATGGGGAAGGATGGAAGAAAAGTGAATATGGAAAAGGGGAATTTTTAAAAACCAGTTCTGATTGTACTACGATTCAAACTTCTTCCACCCATTTTTCTGTTTGTACTTCATATTTAAGTTTCTCAGTAAGGAAGTAGCAAACTATTTTGATAGATTTTGATTACTGATTTTAATTCTCAAATACATTCTCACATTTGAAAACTTAATTAATATTAGGAAAAGTTGGTGTTGGTATCAGCATGTTGGTATAGTGGTATTCTCATCATTTAGTTTTCTGTGCAACCTTTGCTTCTATATGCTTTATATTCAATCGTGTTTATATGTTTTAATCTTGTAACATTACTGTTTCATGCAGGGGATGGGTACATTGACTCTTTCTGCTTCTATTCCAGCATTGAAGCCAGCCGAGTGATTGGGGTCTGTCTGCCCCCCGGCTACTTCTGCACAATATGTTGTCTTCTTCTTTGGTCTCTACCTGATCGCACTTGGGACTGGTGGTATTAAGAAGGGATCCTTTTCCAACTGGTTTTACTTCTCTATCAACATTGGTGGCCTTGTATCAAGTAGTTTTATTGTGTGGATTCAAGAAAATGCAGGTTTTTCATTAACTTAGAAATATTTGTAGATAAGTTGAATTAGTGAATTTTTGAAGAGATTGATATGCAGAAGTTAATTTGAAGTCACAAAGTTATTATTATTAGGGTAAAATATGTTTTTAGTCCCTACAAAATCGGCTACTTCTAAGTTTAGTCCCTACATTAACGAAATAGGCGTTTTGGTCCTCATCTTATTTTTTCGTTTTCAATTTTAGTCCCTCATGACTTTTAATAGCTCTTCAAAACTTTTAATAGCGCTTATAAAAGGTCAAAAGAGCGCTATTAAAAGTTTTGAAGCGCTATTAAAAGTCATGAGGGACTAAAATTGAAAACGGCAAAATAAGATGAGGACCAAAACGCCTATTTCGTTAATGTAGGGACTAAACTTAGAATGAGCCGATTTTGTAGGGACTAAAAACATATTTAACCCTTATTATTATCTAAATGTCTGATAGTTATTGCATGCTTTTATTTCTTTCTTCTCAAGTGTTTCATGAAGATGTTCAAATCAACCTGAGCCACTTTTGATTTGTTAAATTTGCAGGTAGAGAAGTTGAAGGATTTGTGCTTGAAACAAAGAAGAAATCAAATCACTGAAGAGTGCGGTACTGTTCCCAGATGTTATGAATTCCGAGCTTCGGGAACTTGTAGAGAAGCAAGGCTCAAAGCTGAAGGAAGCAAAACAAGCCATTCCACCTCTACAACTGCATGTTTCTTCTCTTACTGGTCAGCTTCAGAGCCTCGCTGAGGATCTCGCAGAGGTATAACATACATTCTTTTATGACAGCAATTCTGAATTCATTGTCATTTGGCAAGTAAGGCTGGTCAATGAAACTTGTTTCTTTTTGGAGACTCATATTGAGATGAATATAATAGCTAAACATGATTGCTATTTCATTGAGTTACTATAAATTACAAAAACTGAATTCTTGTTTGTTTACATAGAAATACATGTTATTATTAGCTATTAGGATGTAATAGGGATATGAATTGATTCTTCATTATATTTGATTTGCTTGATAGGTCATGGCTGATAAGTATTCAGTTTGTTTTCTTAGGCAAATTGATTCTTCTACTTTGCATCTTTCTCTATCACTGATCTGATTTGCTAACTGTGTTGTTGTAGATCATCTAATATATGGCTTCATTTCATAGATTATTGGTTGAGGTTTTTAAGCTCTGGTTTTCCCTTGTTATAGATTGTCGTTTGTGGAATATGCACTGATGTATGCGTAAGGTGAGCAGCTGTTTGGATACTTCAACAACTGTTTGGATGATTTCCTTTGGACTTAGTGGAGCTGTAAGGTGAGTAGCTATTCTAAGGAGCTGAGGCGGTGGCAATGGGATGCGAGGAGATGAATCCGAAGGAGCTGAGGCAGAGGACGGTGGCTAGGTTCTTGGATATGTTGGTAGTCGTACTAATTTTTGTTATCAGTAGGCTTTGTATATGTTGGTAGTTGTACTAATTTTTGTTATCAGTAGGCTTTGTATATGTTGGTAGTTGTATTAATTTTTGTTAAAGAATTTGTATATTATCATTAACAAGGATTATACAAAGGATATGAAGTTTTGTTCATGTATATGTTGATAGTTTTACTAATTTTTGTTAAAGAATTTGAATTCTGTTGTTTTTGATTTATGGCAGCATGGGGATACATTAAGGCTACCAAATAATTTTTTTTTTAAAAAAATGAACTTTTAAAGTCAGGCGGAACTAAAGCCTGACTTCAAAAAAGACTTACGAAGTCAGGCGAAATAAATGCTTGACTTTAAAACAGACTTACGAAGTCAGGCGAAATAAATGTTTGACTTTAAATCAGACTTACGAAGTCAGGAGAAATAAATGCTTGACTTTAAATCCGACTTACGAAGTCAGGCGAAATAAATGCTTGACTTTAAATCAGACTTACGAAGTCAGGCTATCGTTTGATTTTAAAACTCCTGACATACAAAGTCGACTTAATAAAAGTCACGCTGGCGCCTGACTTTAAATCCCCTTTTCGCCTGACTTTAAATCCCTTTTTTGCACTAGTGCCTTAGGATTATCTCACGTTGACTTTGGCCCCATAACAAATAAAGACCTTTTGATCTTGTGTGCATGTGTCTAAAGTGTGGCTATTAGAAGCTTGTCAAGCCTATGGTAGTGCTAGCTCTCATTGATGTGCTTTGAGTGTAAACAAACGCCTAAACACTTGAGAGACTGAGAGCACTTTATATATATATATATATATATATATATATATATATATATATATATATATATATATACACTATGAGGATTGATCATGTATGATCCATTCTTTGGTTACTCTGTCCTTTTGTTTGCCTTGATTACAATTTAGTATTATCCATGATTGTCATGCTCCTTGAAGCCTAGGAAAAACATCTCTCTTATGACTTTTCATTCTATGGATTCATTCGAACATCATGTGTTGTCTTTGTGTCTTGTCTTTTGTTTTCCTCGGAGTGCAAAAACTTATGTGTGAGAGAATTTGATAAGTGCTTTTTAGAACATCTTTTATGGACTTGTACTTTGAGGTTTTAAAGGCTCTTCGGGCCTAATTCTTGATTGTTAGCATGTTACTAAGCTTTGGGTCTTAATTCAGCGTTAATGTAAGTCTTTGATTAATTTTTGGATTTATTTGCCTATTGACCCTTATTCACTCTGCAGGCCATAACTTCAGATGTGTTTATCCGATTAAGACATGCTAGCATGTGTTGGAACTAGAAAAGATATGGAGCAGAGATACAATTCTTGTGTTGATCACGGAGCCTAGTTCAAACGTCTTGAAAGCCAAAACCGCGAATTTCTTAAGCAGTACAGTTAATTACGGGTTTTGGGTAACTTAATCATTCTTGTTGGGCTTTTGTTCAAAGCCTGCTTTGCTTAATTAGGTTTATTCCTTAGGAGTACAAATAGGGCTGTTAGTGGCCAGAACATTGACCTACTTTATGCTTATTATTTCAGAATACATTTTTGTTCCCTAGTCTCATGGAAGCGTAAAACCCTAGATCAATCCATTAGTGAAAGGTGTTTCGTGTAAGGATTTTGAGGTTCGATTTTTAATGTTATTTCATTTTTAGATTTAATTATTTCTCTATCATTTCCATCTCATCTATTTTGACCCGCGTACGACCGCTGATCAGTGATCTACTACAATATAAATTAAATAGTCTTACTTTGATTTCTATTGAAACACTACTAAAAAAATGGTTTTAGAGAGAGATTTTTGAGACGGATATTTATCCCTCACTATTAGCATGGGATTTAGTTACGGAAATCCAAATCCACATCAACTTTTGGCCGGAATATGTTTGCGACGAAGTTAGTGACGAAAAATATCCCTCTCTAAATTTTCGTAACAAAATCCCTCACTAAATGACTAAAGGACTATTAGAGGCGGAATATTGAGAGAGAAATCCTTCCTCACTAAAATGTGTCGTCACTAAATCCCTCACTAATATAGATTCCTCGCTAAATCCCTCACCAACAAATTTTTCTTGTTCTTTTCATTCCCCCACAACCTAAACCCCTAAAATTTAATATGCCCCGCGCGACCTTAATCACTTTCAAAACCAAATCCCTAAAATCCTCCTCTCTTTGTGCAACCTCCCTCTCCCTCTTCACTGTTCCATTCTCTCCCTCACCTCTATCATGTACCTCCCTCTCTCTGTATCAAATTAAAAAACTCCATTCTCATCTCTACTTCTCTCACTCTCGATCTTCTCTTCTTCCTTCCCCAGTCTCATCTTTCTCTTTTCACTTCCAAAAACTTTCAAAGCTCCTTCTCTCTCTCAAACCTAGAAAACCCCAAATCTCTCTATCTCTCTCTGTCAACCATCGCTCCTTCTCTCTTCCTATCCCTAAATCTTTCTCTCTCTCTCTCTCTCTCTCTCTCTCTCTCTCTCTCTCTCTCTCTCTTTCATAATCTTCCATATGAGGTAAATTGTTTCTTCCATTTTCAGTTCCTTCTACTGATTTTACAAAACTTGTTGGATTTTTGGGCCCTAAAGTCAAATTTCTTTTTTGGTACCACTTTTCTATTCTTCTTCTTCACCACTCTTTGGATTTTACTGACTTTAGGGATAGGAATTTTGCTGATTTAGGGATTTTCGGAATATGGATTTTCCATTTTTGACTGATTTTAGGGATTTTAAGGATAAGGATTTTACTGATTTTAGGGATGTGTAGTAACTATTTACTGATTTAGGGATATTTGGAATAGGGGTTGTATGTCTTACCTCTAATCTTCTATTTTTTTCTTACTAGAAACAAATCATGCATTCTTGATACTACAATATGGATACAGGTTCATATGCAAAGGTGTCTGTGCACCAACAAAATGAAGCTGTAGCTAAGCAGAGGTTTGAGCAAAAAATCTAGCAAGTCTGTAATCACGTTTTGATGAACTTGATCAGTATATGTTTTGTGACATTTTTATATCGATGGTAGAGTTGGTCTTCCTTCCTATTTTTGTATTTAGTTCATTTGTTGTTGAAATATACAATGCATAGCAAAATGATGAGTGTACATTCTTTTTCTGAATTGATAGGTAGACCAATTGACTTTTGAGAAATCTCTCATTAGCCTTTTTAATCTAGCAACTTAAACAGAAATCTTTAATTATGATGGGTTATGTACTAACTGGTTACTGAAGTAAATCTTTAATTAGTTGATTAGTTAGTTATTGTTTCTTTGCAACGAGTTTATCATTTGCAATGTGTTGTTATTGATTTTCTATGGGGTTATGATTAGTCGTTATGATTTGCAACGAGTTATAATTAGTTGTTATTTATTTTTGTTTTGTATCTAATATCTATATCTATCCATGCTTTTAGAAAGTTATTATCTGTTTTGTTTTAGATGCAATGGCATGAAAGTTATATGCACTTTGTGGTAATGAGTTATATGTTTTTTCAGTGTGCTAATGGCTTGAAAGTTTGATATCATAAAGGATATAATTAAGTCAAAAGACATGTGAAAATATGCTCTATGGATCATTGATTTAAAACTGAATATTTTTTCAATTATTTGGTTTCAAACTGAATGTATATCTTTGATTGCTGTTGAAAAACATGGCATCCATGAAACTTAGAGAGAAAAGCTCTAAAAGTCTATTATATTAAAAGTAGTGAAATATTACAAATGAGAAGAGAGAGCATAAATGGGTCTACCATCTACCTTATATACTAACCCACTAATGGGCTTACAATCTATATTTTAACAGCCTCCTGCAAGCTGGATGGTGTTCACAACACTTCCAGCTTGGGATAAGAAATACAAAGATACTATAAAGGCAGAAAAAATAAAGAACAATCTCCGAATTGGTAGCAGTTGAGGTGCATATTTACTAGAAGTCTTGGACCAATTTTTGGGCCCCTTCAAGCTTCTTCCAGCGTCTCCACAACATTCACTCCAAAAGAATCATCAAACCACACTCTTGGGCATAACCATTCAAATGCCAAAGAAGTCAACAAAAGCTTAACTATCGAGCAGAAACCACAACTCAAGGTTTAACCACTCAGAGGAAGCAATAATCCAACGTTTAACCATCAAGCAAAAGCCACAACTCAAGGCTTAATCACTTGAAGGAAGCAAAATGCTTAACCACCATAGGGCAGAAGCAAACATCAACAAGGCCATAGGGCCAAAGGCTTAACCACCATAAAGCAGAAGCAAACATCAACAATGCCATAGGGCCAAAGGCTTAACCACCAAGTAGAAACTATACCTCAAATCCTAACCACTTGGCAGAAGCACAACAATCTAGTGCTTAACTATTTATAGCAGAAGCATCATGCTTAACCACCATAAACAGAAGCTAAAAACAAGTCAATAAGGCAAATGAAATTAACAATCAAATTCAGAATAACTAATTCCAAATATGAGCAACAGCTGCAAGGCCTTCAACTTCAGCGGCTCCCATTGCTATAGCCACACTAACACAAAGCAACAGACTACCAAAATTCCAAGATGATCGCCAAAGAAAGGGAAAGTTCTCTCTCAATATTCTTTGATCCAATTAATCAAGTTCTCATATATGCAAACTTCATTTTCCTTAAACCTTTTGTCCATCACAATTTCCGAATGATCAGAGGTAAGAACCATATATTCCAAATCACATACTAATTCACAACACATCTATAATGACAAAGATGCATCAAGCAGGAAGATGTGCCTCTGGAACTAATAATTGATTGTCCTTCACTGATTCCTCCCGTGTCAGACAACATCATCTCCATGTGTAACATTCTCAAAATAATTAGGCGAACTATTTGGATGTTAACCCAATTGGAATAATTTAGTACTTGACTGCTAAATTTATTGAGTACTAAAATTATTTATTGGTTGTCATTGGATCGTTAACCGGATAATACGGGTCAAGGAAGTTTTGGAATCGAAATAAGGGTGAAGAAACTCAGTCCTCGGTATATTGGACCCTTCCAAATTATCGAGCGAGTTGGGCCTCTTGCATACCGTATTGCTTTGCCTCCGCCATTGTCAAATCTGCATGATGTATTCCATGTGTCTCAGTTGCAGAAATACATTCCCGATCCAAGTCAACCGTTAGATTTTGAAACGATTGACCTTCGACCGGACTTGTCTTCCCAACCTCATCCAAATTACATCATGGAACGTGGCGAGGGGACGCTACGGACGAAGTCAATTCCCATTGTCAAGGTGGTTTGGGATGGTTTTTCCGTCGAGGAAGCTACTTGGGAGTTGGAGGACGATATGCGGACTCAGTATCCGTATTTGTTTTCTTGAGGTACGTTGTGTTTAATTTTGAGGACAAAATTCTTTTAAGTGGGGGAGAATGTAACATCCTCAAAATAATTAGGCGAATTATTTGGATGTTAACCCAATTAGAATAATTTAGTACTTGACTGGTAAATTTATTGAGTACTAAAATTATTTATTGGTTGTCATTGGATCGTTAACCAGATAATACGGGTCAAGGAAGTTTTGGAATCGAGATAAGGGATTAAGTTCAATATGGTAATTGGACCACGTTACCACTTATTTATTAACTAAATATGTGTGTGTGTGTGTGTGTGTGTGTGTGTGTGTGTGTGTGTGTGTGTGTGTGTGTGTGTGTGTGTGTGTGTGTGTGTTAAAGAAAGAAAGAAAAGAAAGGAAACGCAAACAGAAGAGAAGGAAAGAAAGAAGAGAAAAGAAAGAAGAAGAAGGAAAGAAGAAGAAGAAGAAAGGAGAAGAGAAAGGAAGAAGAAGAGGTGAACCCACCCCTCCAAAATTCATCATCTTCATCATCTCCTCTCCCTCATCATAACCCAAGAGCTAGGTAAGATTTCATCCAATTTTTTCCCCTTTTTGTGACCTACGAAATTTAGAGGGTTTTGTTGGAAATTTGTTGAAATCAAGGATTGATAGGTTGTGTCGATGATTGGGTTATGTTTAGGATCGAAGCTAAGAGCGGATTGATCACGTTGTGACGTTCGAATCGAAGTTTGGAGCGGTTTGGTGAAATAGGGTTCCGTTCGAGAGTTTTCAAGTCTCGGCAAATTCGGCTCGATATCGACTCTTGTAACGCCCCAATTTTATTAAAATCTATTTTTGAGATGAATTGGTAGAATGATTGAAGAAATTAGAGAGTTATTGGCATAGGAACCATGGTAGAAATGATTAGAATTGAGGTTCGGTTTTGCATGTTTTGCATTCTCAGTTGAACTCCGTTTTGTATGGTTCTTGTTTAGTTGGAAAGTAGACTGAATTCCCTACAAAGTAGGCACTGGTTTCATCAAATTTCATTAAGAAATGAGAAAGGAAGTTTGGTTGCAAGTTGAGTAAGAAGTTCTGTCCAAGTTTGGTACCTCATTGTAGTATATTGAAAATCTGTACCAAATGGTTACTTATTTCGGAAATTAAAAATCATAGATAGAAACTACACTCCGAGAGCTTTCCAACGAGTGGTCATTTGTTAAAATCCGATGTCGTTTGCTATTTTAATTAATTCGCCGAAGCAGGTGTTGGGTGTTTTGCGCGTGACTGGCGCTGCAGTCGCGCTCCGCGCGCAAGTCGCGTATGGTTGCTGTCTGTTCGCGCTGCAGTTGCGCTCCGAGCGCAAGACGCGCGCAAGTCTGCTATTTATGCAGCGTTTTGCGCAGATTGGGTCATTTTTACCCATTTTCACTCTTTTGAGCATAACTTTCTCTCTAGAACTCCGTTTGTGACGCGGTTTGTTGCGTTCTTCTCATATTTCAGAGGGCTTCGATAAGAGAGCAGTTCCTGAGTTAGAAGCCAGGGGAGGTGAGAACGAAATTGGATCTTCCCAAAGCTAAGGGTTAGGGTTTTCGCGAGTTGGAGGGAGGAATTCCAAGGCTTTGCTCGTTGTGTTGCTGTAGTTACTCTTTGGTGTCTTCAATCTTCTTCTACGGAGCTTACGTTTAAGAGGTAAGGGTGAGCGTTTCGATTTAATATAATTAGGTATGTAATTGGGGTTTTGTGGGGTTTTGGGTGTTTTGATGTAATTGAGATGAATTGGGTTGTCATTGATGAATTTGATGTTATTAATGAATTGATATTGTTGATGAATTTTCGTTGATGTTGATGAATTTGATGTTATTGATGAATTTGATGTTGTTGGATGAATTTTTGATGTTGTTGTGAAATTGAGATTAATTGGTGTAGTATTGATGAAGAATTGAATGATGGTGATGTTGTTTGATGAATTGATGATGTGTCATGTGTAATTTTGTGCTTCGATGTTGATGATAGTTTGAAGAATTGTTGATGTTTGATGAACTGTGATGATGTTGATGAATTGTTCGAGTTATAGACATTTCTGCGCGTTAAATACTGTTTCTGCTGAGTCGCGCTGCACCTGCGCTGATCTCGCGCCCCAAGCGCAATCACGGTGCGCTGAGACAATAATTTTTGGGTCCATTCGCGCCCCGGTCGCGCCTCACTCGCGCCTCAAGCGCGAGCTGCTGTTTCACCCTGTTTGTTGCTGTTTTCACACTGTTTTCTCAATTTTCAAATGTGATGTTTTCCCAATAAAAATATGGTGTTTTCACTATCAAAATGTGAGGTTTTTCACGATTTAAATGTGATGTCCCTACACAAAAATGAGATGTTTCCACTATTAAAAATGTGATGTTTTCTAAAGTAAAACGTGGTGTTTTCTAAACTAAATGTGATGTTTTTCCGCTATGGAATTATGATGTTTTCTCCGTTTAAGTGCGATGTTTTCTAAGCATGAAAAAGAGACGTTTCTAAACCAAAGGTGATGCTTTCCATAATTAAGACGTGGTGTTTCCTAAATCTAAATGTGGTGCCACTTTCAATTAAAGGAGTGGTGTTTTCTTGAAATAAAGGTGTTGTGTTCTTCAACTAAAGGTGTTGTGTTTTTGAAAAGAAGGTGCTGGGTTCTTCAATTTAAGGTGCTATTTTCTTGAGTTAAAGGTGCTGGTTTTCCAAATTAAAGTGTGTCGTTTCTCTCAAACTTAAGAGTACTGTTGCTTAAATTTAAAGGTGTGTTACTCCAATTTTGAATGTGATGTTTATGATGATGATGTGAATTAATTGTGATGATGATGACGATGATGATGATGATTATGTGATGTGATTACGATGATTGTGACGAATATACTCTATGAGTATGACTATAATGATGTTGCAATATGATTCTGATGAATATGACGAGTTCACTCTATGAGTGATTATGATGATGTGATCTATATGATTTTGATGAATATGACGAGTTCACTCTATGAGTGATTATGATGATGTGATCTATATGATTTTGATGAATATGACGAGTTCACTCTATGAGTGATTATGATGATGTGATATATATGATTTTGATGATTATGACGAATACACTCTATGAGTGTTTTATGATGATGATGAGTACTCCAGGTGAGTGTTTGATGAGTTGCACATGCGTTCATAGAGTCTCATGGCATGTGCATACTATGACGAATAGGCTTCGGCCTCTTATTGATGATGATATGCCTTGAGTGGCTTTTGATGATGATATGCCTTGAGTGGCTTTTTATGACGAGATGGTACCATCATGCATATGCCCTGGAGGGGGTTGCATTCACATGCACTTTCATGACGGTGATTCCATGAAATTAATTGTGTTTGAACTGATATTCTCTGATGATGAGTTTGATGATATTGATGATGTCGTATGATTTACTGTTCATATTACTCTGTTTATGCTTGATTATGTTTTATTGAAATTCTCACCCCTTCTGCTTGGAATGTTGCTCTATTGTGGCAACGCTGCAGGTAACCGCGAGTGAAGGATCTGCTGCCTTCCTCATTAGCTCTTGGGATGTATTTTGTGTCGCTCTCTGATACTGTAACACCTAGGGGGCGTGGGTGAAACTTGATAAATTATTTGATTGGTTGTTTAATGATTTTATCGATAAATTGAGACGCGTTTTGAGAGTTATTAGTGAGTTGTTGTTTATTCCGCTGTGATGGGATTTTCGAGGACTTGATTTTTCATGACGGATGTTTGTTGCACAAATTTGAACAGTGCAAATGATGAGTTTGCTTTAATGAAGTTGTAGCCTTTCTTTTCTATCAATTAAAATAGTATTTTTGAAAGAGAATTACTCTGATAAATGACGTGTAATATAAGGGTAGAAAAGGGGTGTTACATTAGTGGTATCAGAGCAGTTCGGTCTGTCCGGCCAAGTTGTCCAGTGTCGAGTCTAGTTATCTCTCGAGTCTTGGTACTCGTTCTAACCATGATTTGTGTTGCAGTGATTAGCTGAATTGGCCAGACGGTAGGATTGCTATTGTTGAGAATGGTGTTGCTTATTGTTTTATTGCTGCTATCTGTGTGTTTGCTCTGAGTACTTTGTGTAACTGCTATGTTAGTTATTTTTAGTTACTACTCCTTACAATATGTTGCAATATTTTAAATGTTAAGTGGTACTTTCACCAACATGTTGGATTTATTTGAGTAATTGTATTTAATGAAGTGATTGAATTTTGATGATTAATCCATTTCATATATGTAGAACCAGATAAGGTTAGACTCTAAGAGAGTTTTGTACTTGCGTCATAATTTTACTCTATGGTATGTCAATGATTGCCTCGGCAAATTTACATGTTCTATTTAAATTCCCTTGAAATATAGCAAAACTCAGGAAGTGGGAAAATAAAGTTAGAGAAAATGCGTTGGTGTTCAAATTGCCATCTTTGCATGGCTATAGTGTCAGGCTGCATATGCTTCGATCATTATTAAGTTATAAAACTAGAGCTTAAATAGCGGGAACTACTGATTTAATTATGGTGTGCTATCTGAAAGTAGTTTTCTCGCTCTACTATGATTTCGTGTTGGTTGACTCTCAAATTCTAAAAAGTTATGTGTCTAAAGAATGCCTGACTGCTTTACGTGTTTTCTCTAGGATGATAATTGATCTCAATCTCGTTTAAGTGCTCTTGTTCTTGTTGGGTTTTGTAAGGGTGGGTTTAACATCCATAATGGGTTTATGATGGGTTTACGGGTGTATAGGCGCCAAATTCTAATTGTGTGTAAACTTCGAGTTCGGAGTATATTTTACCGTGCCATCTTTTGCGCTTGCGTGCCCAAATTCAATTTTAAATATTTTGGCTCGAGTGGTTTTATTTTGCACGCGTCATTTTGGAGATGTCCCGGTGGGTGCGTGTGTATGTGTTGCTGTTTTGTTTTAAAAATAAATAGTGTACTGTTTTTACACTGTTTCGAGTTGCCGTTTTGTTTGGAAACAATGGTGTGCTGTTTTTACATTGTTTAAAGTGCTGTTTGTTTTTGAAAATAATAGTAAGCTGTTTTTATGTTGAAAAGGTGTTGCTGCTTCATTGTTTAAATTAGATATATGAGCTACTGTATTTACAAGTAAATGGGTTGCTGTTATTCACTCGGTTTTGCATGCTGTTTCTATGCGCAGTTTTGTCTTAAGCGCTGTTTTTGTAGGTGCTGTTTTCCTCAATTAAAAGTGATGTTTTCTTAAGTCAATAGGTGTTGTCTTCTTCAAGTGAATGGGTGTTGTAATCGTAGCTAAGTTCGATCATAGTGTGAGGACCAAAGAAACGAGAAGAGATGAAGGTTAGGTGTGTAAGGTGACATAGGAACCGAGGCGTAGTTACCTGACTAAAGGTGGGTCGAAATATATGGAAGTCGACGTATAAGTGTGACGAAGTGTAGTGTTGCAGTGTTATCGAAGTATGTAGGTGTCGAACGTGTGAGTCGAAGGTTAAATGTGTCGAAGTGTGGGTGTGCGTCGAAGGAATGTGTACGTCGAAGGGCATGTGTGTCGAAGTTACATGTTGGGCATAGTGTCGAGGTGAAGTGTTGTGCGTAGGTGATAAGCCTAAGTGTAGTTGTTGGAGTGTGGTGAATATAAGCCTAAGTGTAGTTGTTGAAGTGTGGTGAATATAAGCTTAAGTGTAGATGTATGAAGAAGCTAGTGTGGTTGAAGCATAGAGTGCCTAAGTGCAGCGTATGGGTGGCAAGGAGAGTGGTGGTGAAGCGAAGTAGATGTAACCGAGGTAGTTGTAGATGTGAGTGATGATGAGGTGTAGTTGCCTAAGTGAAGTGTCAAGGTGTTTGAGTGGTTGAGTAGGACTTTGATGACCTACAGATTAGAACAGCTAATTAAGAGTAAAAATGTGGAGAAGGGTGTTTGGTCTGATGCTAAGTATACGATAGATGACGGACAAGGATGGTTAGAGGTGACAAGAAGATTGGGTTTTGTCTCGTGAGTCGGAGTAAATTTTCGAGGACGAAAATATTTTAAGTGGGAGAGAGTTGTAACGCCCCAATTTTATTAAAATCTATTTTTGAGATGAATTGGTAGAATGATTGAAGAAATTAGAGAGTTATTGGCATAGGAACCATGGTAGAAATGATTAGAATTGAGGTTCGGTTTTGCATGTTTTGCATTCTCAGTTGAACTCCGTTTTGTATGGTTCTTGTTTAGTTGGAAAGTAGACTGAATTCCCTACAAAGTAGGCACTGGTTTCATCAAATTTCATTAAGAAATGAGAAAGGAAGTTTGGTTGCAAGTTGAGTAAGAAGTTCTGTCCAAGTTTGGTACCTCATTGTAGTATATTGAAAATCTGTACCAAATGGTTACTTATTTCGGAAATTAAAAAATCATAGATAGAAACTACACTCCGAGAGCTTTCCAACGAGTGGTCATTTGTTAAAATCCGATGTCGTTTGCTATTTTAATTAATTCGCCGAAGCAGGTGTTGGGTGTTTTGCGCGTGACTGGCGCTGCAGTCGCGCTCCGCGCGCAAGTCGCGTATGGTTGCTGTCTGTTCGCGCTGCAGTTGCGCTCCGAGCGCAAGACGCGCCCAAGTCTGCTATTTATGCAGCGTTTTGCGCAGATTGGGTCATTTTTACCCATTTTCACTCTTTTGAGCATAACTTTCTCTCTAGAACTCCGTTTGTGACGCGGTTTGTTGCGTTCTTCTCATATTTCAGAGGGCTTCGATAAGAGAGCAGTTCCTGAGTTAGAAGCCAGGGGAGGTGAGAACGAAATTGGATCTTCCCAAAGCTAAGGGTTAGGGTTTTCGCGAGTTGGAGGGAGGAATTCCAAGGCTTTGCTCGTTGTGTTGCTGTAGTTACTCTTTGGTGTCTTCAATCTTCTTCTACGGAGCTTACGTTTAAGAGGTAAGGGTGAGCGTTTCGATTTAATATAATTAGGTATGTAATTGGGGTTTTGTGGGGTTTTGGGTGTTTTGATGTAATTGAGATGAATTGGGTTGTCATTGATGAATTTGATGTTATTAATGAATTGATATTGTTGATGCATTTTCGTTGATGTTGATGAATTTGATGTTATTGATGAATTTGATGTTGTTGGATGAATTTTTGATGTTGTTGTGAAATTGAGATTAATTGGTGTAGTATTGATGAAGAATTGAATGATGGTGATGTTGTTTGATGAATTGATGATGTGTCATGTGTAATTTTGTGCTTCGATGTTGATGATAGTTTGAAGAATTGTTGATGTTTGATGAACTGTGATGATGTTGATGAATTGTTCGAGTTATAGACATTTCTGCGCGTTAAATACTGTTTCTGCTGAGTCGCGCTGCACCTGCGCTGATCTCGCGCCCCAAGCGCAATCACGGTGCGCTGAGACAATAATTTTTGGGTCCATTCGCGCCCCGGTCGCGCCTCACTCGCGCCTCAAGCGCGAGCTGCTGTTTCACCCTGTTTGTTGCTGTTTTCACACTGTTTTCTCAATTTTCAAATGTGATGTTTTCCCAATAAAAATATGGTGTTTTCACTATCAAAATGTGAGGTTTTTCACGATTTAAATGTGATGTCCCTCCACAAAAATGAGATGTTTCCACTATTAACAATGTGATGTTTTCTAAAGTAAAACGTGGTGTTTTCTAAACTAAATGTGATGTTTTTCCGCTATGGAATTATGATGTTTTCTCCGTTTAAGTGCGATGTTTTCTAAGCATGAAAAAGAGACGTTTCTAAACCAAAGGTGATGCTTTCCATAATTAAGACGTGGTGTTTCCTAAATCTAAATGTGGTGCCACTTTCAATTAAAGGAGTGGTGTTTTCTTGAAATAAAGGTGCTGTGTTCTTCAACTAAAGGTGTTGTGTTTTTGAAAAGAAGGTGCTGGGTTCTTCAATTTAAGGTGCTATTTTCTTGAGTTAAAGGTGCTGGTTTTCCAAATTAAAGTGTGTCGTTTCTCTCAAACTTAAGAGTACTGTTGCTTAAATTTAAAGGTGTGTTACTCCAATTTTGAATGTGATGTTTATGATGATGATGTGAATTAATTGTGATGATGATGACGATGATGATGATGATTATGTAATGTGATTACGATGATTGTGACGAATATACTCTATGAGTATGACTATAATGATGTTGCAATATGATTCTGATGAATATGACGAGTTCACTCTATGAGTGATTATGATGATGTGATCTATATGATTTTGATGAATATGACGAGTTCACTCTATGAGTGATTATGATGATGTGATCTATATGATTTTGATGAATATGACGAGTTCACTCTATGAGTGATTATGTTGATGTGATATATATGATTTTGATGATTATGACGAATACACTCTATGAGTGTTTTATGATGATGATGAGTACTCCAGGTGAGTGTTTGATGAGTTGCACATGCGTTCATAGAGTCTCATGGCATGTGCATACTATGACGAATAGGCTTCGGCCTCTTATTGATGATGATATGCCTTGAGTGGCTTTTGATGATGATATGCCTTGAGTGGCTTTTTATGACGAGATG
The DNA here is from genome assembly GCA_039519185.1 of Astragalus membranaceus. Classification (NCBI taxonomy): domain Eukaryota; kingdom Viridiplantae; phylum Streptophyta; class Magnoliopsida; order Fabales; family Fabaceae; genus Astragalus; species Astragalus membranaceus. The sequence goes on along the minus strand of CM076850.1, from coordinate 19,444,029 downwards.
GTACCATCATGCATATGCCCTGGAGGGGGTTGCATTCACATGCACTTTCATGACGGTGATTCCTTGAAATTAATTGTGTTTGAACTGATATTCTCTGATGATGAGTTTGATGATATTGATGATGTCGTATGATTTACTGTTCATATTACTCTGTTTATGCTTGATTATGTTTTATTGAAATTCTCACCCCTTCTGCTTGGAATCTTGCTCTATTGTGGCAACGCTGCAGGTAACCGCGAGTGAAGGATCTGCTGCCTTCCTCATTAGCTCTTGGGATGTATTTTGTGTCGCTCTCTGATACTGTAACACCTAGGGGGCGTGGGTGAAACTTGATAAATTATTTGATTGGTTGTTTAATGATTTTATCGATAAATTGAGACGCGTTTTGAGAGTTATTAGTGAGTTGTTGTTTATTCCGCTGTGATGGGATTTTCGAGGACTTGATTTTTCATGACGGATGTTTGTTGCACAAATTTGAACAGTGCAAATGATGAGTTTGCTTTAATGAAGTTGTAGCCTTTCTTTTCTATCAATTAAAATAGTATTTTTGAAAGAGAATTACTCTGATAAATGACGTGTAATATAAGGGTAGAAAAGGGGTGTTACAACTCTCGCTTCAAGGGTGAGTTTTACTCACGTTTAGGTTTATTCCGTTTTGAAATGCATTTTGGGTGATTTGGTTTCGAAGAATTTTGAGTCGAAAACGTTATTTTGAAATATATCGTGTTTTGACGAAATTCGTAATTGTTGGGTTCTTGATTGAATTGCTTGAATGTTTGATGTTGATTGGACTGGAATATTGCCTGGTACGATCTGTTTTCGAGTTAGGAATCGATCGGAGTGAGTGTTCTGTCCAAATTTTTCAAAGTGCCCTAAATGATTCCGTTTCGATTCCAATCCTTTCCTAATCCTTTCTTAACCCTTCTATAATGATATTAGGCTTATAATGCCATGATGTTGGGTATGTTTCAAAAGGGTTGTAACACCCCGTTAATTTCTATCTTGTAGAAATTACCGAAACGCACTAATGGCATACATCAGAGTGACTTCCTTTTCAAATACTGAACACATACTAATACTCGATGCTAAAAACCCATCAAGTTCGCTTACATAACTTAATATAAAATACATAAAGTCGGTCCTTACACCGCTCAACTAGTGTTCAGTACCAAAACCGAAAGTCTGCCGAAGCGATTTACAACTTAAAAACATAAGTCGTACCATCGTACATCTTAAGAAACTGAATAACAATACCGAAATACAAATGAAACTGAATAACAAGACATAATGAAATAAAGATAGCGGCAGCTCCTCAAGCGTCTCCATAGCCATGCCTTACTGTCTTCAACTTTCCCTGCTTAACTGAAAAACAACAACAATGGATTGGGTGAGACAACTTGTCTCAGTGAGTTCTATCGCGACCCCTTACTAATCCTCTCGGTTCAATTATGCTTGATTCATTATACTTAACGCATAAATCATAGTCCTCAAAGTTGACTATGTGGCTAACTAACTAAAAGTTGACCTCGTAAACCTCAAGCCGGTTACAAGATACAACACTAACTAAAGTTATAGCGTGTCACCGGTCACTTGGCATAATAAGCTTCCGGTGAACCCGTCCCCACTAATCGGCTGGGTCCCTAACGGGGCCTAGGTTCATAAGGCTCATGACTGCCTCTCCCCTAGCACACTAAACTAAATAGGGTCGTCACCCCGACTAAAGATATATATGATGATATACCTGGACTGAACTCAACAATGAACTTAAACATGATAATAACATAATAATAAACTGAACTGAACATAAACTCATTACTAACGTGATCTAATTACTAACTTAGTCTAATTATTAAGTGATCTCTCATGGATTACTAAGGTTCGCTATCTTAACTTATCAATCTTACTAAACCAGTCAATCCAGCACAATACATCAGTCACATTGAACAATATCCACGACATAACTTATATCTCAATCACAATCATAGCATGAAACTTTAAATACATCACATGAACTCAACTCAATCATAACTGAATTCATAATACTAATGTGTTTCCATCGTTGGGAAACCTTGAGGAGTGGATTAGAAGGGACTCGGGACCAATCGGAATAGCTTAGGACGTATTTTAAAAATTGGCATCAGAAGGATACGCACGGTCCGTGCGCTATGGCGCACGACCCGTGCGCGTTTTCAAAAATGGCACCATGAGCTTCAGAATCTCACGCACGACCCGTGCGCCCATACACACGATCCGTGCGTGACTATCAGTATTTCAGAAAAACAGTTTTCGCGTTTTCTTTTCTATTCTGATCGTTCCCATGTCCATTCCGATTCACATTCAAACTCGATAACACATCATTACAGACATGGAACCCAGTACATTCGGTACAATCAATAATATTCATTCAACAATCACACTCATGCAATTTAGCAAATTTCAATTCCAAGGATCTCATGACTCGACAACTCACACGCGAGATTTTCGTAACATTATCGACTCGAATTTTTATAAAACGGGAGACCTAAAGCGGGACACACATACATGCACAGATTTATGGTTTCCCTAGTGAGTTATAGAACTCGCCTTTTTGGAGATGACAATCACCCAACGCCGAAACTTCTCGAACCCGGACGAACGGCGATCTCACGAATCCGCTTCAGCTACTTCCAGCAACAAACCGCCAATTTGTAACGAGCGTAACTCACTCAAATCTCAACCAAACTTAGTAAAACGAGGGTCTACGGTGAAGGGAATTTTGTCTACTCTCTGATGGAGAAAGATTCACTTGCATGCAACCAGTGGTTTGGGAGATATTAACAAAACAAGAGGACTGCTTCGGAACAGTGGCTGATTCTTAATCCGAAAGTTGTGAGTGTGATATCTCTCTCATTTCTCAATGAAATCACGCGGTTCTTGTGCCCAAAATGAAGATCTTTGTGTCTAGTTTCCAAATAAATAAAATTTAACTAAATCGGAGGTCAGTACAGGGATTTACGTACTAAACACTGAAGGTAGGTAAAACGGGTTTTACCCAGATTTTTCTGTTGCACTCTTCTTCTTCTTCAAACTCGAAATTGCATAGCTGTATGAAGTGAGATGATCAGGGCTGAGCCTGTGTGTGAAAGAGGCATCAGTGGAAAGAGGAGAGAAAATGTGAAAGAATGGTGGTGAGACTTCTAACATGCATGGATGTTTGAAAAAATGGTACTCTCATCTCTCCAAGCTCTCCCTCTCAACCTCCCTAACTCTTCCCTCTCTTCAGCTTGCTGTTTTTCTTTTGAACTTAGAAAATGAAATGTTTCCCTTGGTTCAGCTGGAAGGGGGTATTTAAAGGGTAGTGTAAAAAGACAACAATGACCCTCACTTAAACATTTCATACCCTATGACTCCTTCACTCCTAATTAATCTAATGTGATGCAATCAATTCAATCAAGCACATCATTTGCAAAATAAATCAATCAAGCAAATCACTATCAATTTAAATAATTTCAATAAATTAATAAATCACTAATAATTAATATTATGCCATTATAATTAAATAGCAAAATAGGGGATGTTACATTCACCCCAACTTTTAAAAATTTTGTCCTCAAAATTGGACCAATCAAGACAATTAGCACACAATATACCTTTCGCCGAATTCATCAACGGCCTTGCCTTTCGGAGCGTCCAACACAAAGACCATTTCCGCTTGCAGAGTTAGCATTCCATTCTCGGTTCCTCTTCTTCGCCGGACACTCGTGAGCGTAATGCCCTTCGTCTTGGCAATAATAACATACCGTCGTTCCCAGACGACATTCTCCTCCATGGGGCCTTCCGCATTTGCCACAGTTGGCGGGCTTTAATAATTTCGACGCCTGCACTTGTTTACCCTTGCTGGAGGCACCTCTTGGTTCTTCCTCCGGAGTGGACCATTCAGTCGCATTCCTCTTCTTTACTGGGCACTTGTTAGCATAAAGCCCTTCTCCCTTGCAATAAAAACACGCGGTTGATCCTCGACGACACCTTCCGCTGTGGGGCCTTCCACACGCCGAACACTTAACGGATCTCGGGACTTCAGCTACCACAACTTGCGTTCCTTTGATGGAAGTATTCCTCGGTTCATCACTTGGGGTTGGCAATTCCAATGCCTTCTTCTTCCCTTTCCTATCCGCTTTCCTACCCTCATTCGATCCGTTGAGATTTGTTTCTGCAACACACGGTCGCTGCTGCTGACTCATCAGTTCGTGATGCATCCACATCATGTCTTGCATCATCCGTTGTTGATTCACGATCACGTTCTGCATCCATTCAAATTGAGGATCGATAGGGACGCTTCTCCTACTTCCACCAGCCATGATTCTGCGAAATATGCACAAAGTGTTTAGTTGATCAGGCTAAACGTCTAATAGCATACTAAGAGGAATCACACTTAGAGGACTTAAGAGACTCATGATTCTAAGTCCGACTGGGTCGAACTGCTCGGATACCAATTGTAACGCCCCGTTAATTTCTATCTTGTAGAAATTACCGAAGCGCACTACTGGCATACATTAGAGTGACTTCCTTTTTAAATACTGAACACATACTAATACTCGTTGCTAAAAACCCATCAAGGTCGCTTACATAACTTAATATAAAATACATAAAGTCGGTCCTTACACCGCTCAACTAGTGTTCAGTACCAAAACCGAAAGTCTGCGGAAGCGATTTACAACTTAAAAACATAAGTCGTACCATCGTACATCTTAAGAAACTGAATAACAATACCGAAATAAAAATGAAACTGAATAACAAGACATAATGAAATAAAGATAGCGGCAGCTCCTCAAGCGTCTCCATAGCCATGCCTTACTGTCTTCAACTTTTCCTGCTAAACTGAAAAACAACAACAATGGATTGGGTGAGACAACTTGTCTCAGTGAGTTCTATCGCGACCCCTTACTAATCCTCTCGGTTCAATTATGCTTGATTCATTATACTTAACTCATAAATCATAGTCCTCAAAGTTGACTATGTGGCTAACTAACTAAAAGTTGACCTCGTAACCCTCAAGCCGGTTACAAGATACAACACTAACTAAAGTTATAGCGTGTCACCGGTCACTTGGCATAATAAGCTTCCGGTGAACCCGTCCCCACTAATCGGTTGGGTCCCTAACGGGGCCTAGGTTCATAAGGCTCATGACTGCCTCTCCCCTAGCACACTAAACTAAATAGGGTCGTCACCCCGACTAAAGATATATATGATGATATACATGGACTGAACTCAACAATGAACTTAAACATGATAATAACATAATAATAAACTGAACTGAACATAAACTCATTACTAACGTGATCTAATTACTAACTTAGCCTAATTATTAAGTGATCTCTCATGGATTACTAAGGTTCGCTAACTTAACTTATCAATCTTACTAAACCAGTCAATCCAGCACAATACATCAGTCACATTGAACAATATCCACGGCATAACTTATATCTCAATCACAATCATAGCATGAAACTTTAAATACATCACATGAACTCAACTCAATCATAACTGAATTCATAATACTAATGTGTTTCCATCGTTGGGAAACCTTGAGGAGTGGATTAGAAGGGACTTGGGACCAATCGGAATAGCTTAGGACGTATTTTATAAATTGGCATCAAAAGGATACGCACGGTCCGTGCGCTATGGCGCACGACCCGTGCGCGTTTTCAAAAACGGCACCATGAGCTTCAGAATCTCACGCACGACCCGTGCGCCCATACACACGATCCGTGCGTGACTATCAGTATTTCAGAAAAATAGTTTTCGCGTTTTCTTTTCTATTCCGATCGTTCCAATGTCCATTCAGATTCACATTCAAACTCGATAACACATCAATACAGACATGGAACCCAGTACATTTGGTACAATCATTAATATTCATTCAACAATCACACTCATGCAATTTAGCAAATTTCAATTCCAAGGATCTCATGACTCGACAACTCACACGCGAGATTTTCGTAACATTATCGACTCGAATTTTTATAAAACGCGAGACCTAAAGCGGGACACACATTCATGCACAGATTTATGGTTTCCCTAGTGAGTTACAGAACTCACCTTTTTGGAGATGACAATCACCCAACGCCGAAACTTCTCGAACCCGGACGAACGGCGATCTCACGAATCCGCTTCAGCTACTTGCAGCAACAAACCGCCAATTTGTAACGAGCGTAACTCACTCAAATCTCAACCAAACTTAGCAAAACGAGGGTCTACGGTGAATGGAATTTTGTCTACTCTCTGATGGAGAAAGATTCACTTGCATGCAACCAGTGGTTTGGGAGATATTAACAAAACAAGAGGACTGCTTCGGAACAGTGGCTGATTCTTAATCCGAAAGTTGTGAGTGTGATATCTCTCTCATTTCTCAATGAAATCACGCGCTTCTTGTTCCCAAAATGAAGATCTTTGTGTCTAGTTTCGAAATAAATAAAATTTAACTAAATCGGAGGTCAGTACAGGGAGTTACGAACGAAACACTGAAGGTAGGTAAAACGGGTTTTACCCAGATTTTTCTGTTGCACTCTTCTTCTCCTTCAAACTCGAAATTACATAGCTGTATGAAGTGAGATGATCAGGGCTGAGCCTGTGTGTGAAAGAGGCATCAGTGGAAAGAGGAGAGAAAATGTGAAAGAATGGTGGTGAGACTTCTAACATGCATGGAGGTTTGAAAAAATGGTACTCTCATCTCTCCAAGCTCTCCCTCTCAACCTCCCTAACTCTTCCCTCTCTTCAGCTTGCTGTTTTTCTTTTGAACTTAGAAAATGAAATGTTTCCCTTGGTTCAGCTGGAAGGGGGTATTTAAAGGGTAGTGTAAAAAGACAACAATGACCCTCACTTAAACATTTCATACCCTATGACTCATTCACTCCTAATTAATCTAATGTGATGCAATCAATTCAATCAAGCACATCATTTGAAAAATAAATCAATCAAGCAAATCACTATCAATTTAAATAATTTCAATAAATTAATAAATCACTAATAATTAATATTATGCCATTATAATTAAATAGCAAAATAGGGGATGTTACAAGGGTTTTATAAAATATTTTCGAAGTTGAAACTCTTTCAAAAAACCGAATAATAGCATACGTGTGCGGATATATTTTATTGATAACAAAGCGGACTATGAGACCTACGTGGTAAAGTATAATTAAAATGAACTATGGGTTCATACAGTAGTGATATATATATATATATATATATATATATATATATACTATATCGAGTTTGGGTGATGACCCATGTTGACATACTAGGAGGGGCAGTCATGATCTCCTACCCTAGGCTCCGAGGCCAATAGTGAAACTATTATTGGTAAGGGGTTCGCCGGGATTAGTCTTGGGGCAGTCGGTGGTATGTCAAAGAGTATTGAGTAACGTTCGCCGGGATTAGTCTTGGGGCAGTCGGTGGTACGTTATTGTTGTTTTGTAGTGTGGTTCACCGGGATTAGTCTTGGGGCAGTCGGTGACGCACTGAGTTATAGTAGATTCGCCTGGATTAGTCTTGGGGCAGTCAGTGAAATGCTATGTGTAAAATAATGCGGTTCATCGGGAGTTAGCGTTCGCACAGTCGATGCCGTGTTGAGTTAACAATGTTTTAAAACTGGACCGAGAGTGCTAGTAGGGGTCTCGGTAGAACTCACTGAGATTGTATCTCACTGCTTAAATGTTGTTGTTTTTCAGAGACACGGGGACAGCGGAAATCGAAGAGGCACGAGTAGGTTGAGCTCGGATGGTTGCCGTTGACTTAGCTTTATGTTTAAGTCTATTTTCCTTTTGTTGTCCATGTATCACAGCACTATGGCATTAGTGTTATGTTTATCTTTCTTTCCGCTTTCTTGTATGACTCTGATTACCACAGTTGCTGACAGTTTATGGTCTGAGTACCGTATGGTCTTATTTGTGTATAAGATGGTTATTTTGTATTTCAGCAAAAATTTTATAGTGGTATTCAGTGTCTGAGCAGGAATTATTATCTCTGATGTTTATACTTTGGTGCACTTGGGTATTTTTACATGTTAAAAATACCGGGGTGTTACAGTTGGTATCAGAGCGGTTCGACCTAGTCGGACTTAGCTTTTAGGGTCTTTGCTTTCTCCAGTCGTGATTTTCTTAGTATGCTATTAGACATTGAGCTTGATCAACTTAATACTTTGTGCATATTTCGCAGAATCATGGCCAGAAGAGGTAGAGGCGTTCCTCCTCCTGTTGATCCACATTTCGAATGGATGCAGACTGTCATTGAGAATCAGCAGAAGATGATGCAGAATATGTTGCAAATGCAGAATGACCAATTGGGTTTGCCACAGCCCAATTTCCAACCTCATCAAGAAGATCCTAACCGGACATATTTCCAATTTCAAAAGATGAAGCCCCCGACTTACAAGGGAGGACCGGATCCAATGAGTGTCTATTATTGGATTGATTCATTGGAGAAAAATTTTCAAACCTTGCAATGCGGGGAAGAAGAGAAGGTAATATGTGCGGCCAATGTGCTCAATGAAGATGCCCACACCTGGTGGTGTAATGCAAGGCAAATGATGGAACTCCAAGGAACTCCCCTCACTAGGGCCAACTTCAAGGAATTGTTTTTGAAGCAATATTTCCCTTCAGTGAAGAAACTAAACAAGCAAGCAGAGTTTGTGAATCTCAAACAAGGAGATTTGTCAGTTGGGGAATATGCTGCGAAATTTGAGAGACTGTCTCAGTTCTATGAGTTGGGGAGGTATGCCCCAAATGATATGTGGAAGATGCAAATGTTCAAAGAAGGTCTCCGAGCTGATGTGAGCCAAGGACTCAGTTCTTACACTCTGGTGAATTATCCTGCCTTAGTGCAACAAGCATATGTTGCTGAGGAGGATTTAAGGAAAATGTATGCTGAAAGGAAGGACTCTTGGAAGGGTAAGAAAAAGGTTGCTGAATCTTCTACTCCATACAGGCCTTTCAAAGGAAGTAATTATAAAGGGAAGCAGGTGCAATCCCATGACCCAACCAAGCCCCACAAGTGTAGTAATTGTGGAAAGTATCATTCCGGTGATTGTTGGCAGAAACCTAATCGGTGCTATCATTGTAATGAAGAAGGCCACTATGCAAATCAGTGTCCGACAAAGAAAAATTTCCAAAGAGCACCAAATGCTCCTAATCAGGGGAGAATCAACACTTTGGATGCACAGACCATCACACCTACTGATAATCTTTTGGGGGTATGGGATCTCTTTTTAATAACTCGGTCAATATTTTATATGATTCCGGTGCAACTCATTGTTTTATATCTCAAGCGTGTGTAGATCGGTTGGGATTAGCATTATCTGAGCTATCCGAACCGATAACTATTTTAATTGCTGCCAAGAGTCGTGTTGCGTTAAAAACACACTTAGAGCAAGTGTACTCTTTCGCAGAAGTAGTATAAAAGATTATCGTCTCCACAGGGATTAATTAACAAGTACCAAACTAGTCGAGATTATTTAATGTTTAGACGAACCAATATTTTGATGATTGTAGAAACAAAATAAAAACAACTAAATAACTAGAATTAAAATACTAGATTTAATAAATGGAGAGAGGTCTAGGGTCACGGTTTCACTTGCAAGCTTCGATTCCCCTATGTCTAATCCTACCTGAATTCCCTTATTTTACTTAATTACCAATCCCTTTACTAAAACTATTAATCCGTTTGGTCATTCGCGATTAATATTCTTTTTCCTAAATTAACCCTCGTTTGGTCATGCAAGAATTTAAATTCAGGAAAAGCATAAAGAGCAAAAAGGTTGAATGATTGGAAGACTAAATTATGGTTTGGTCATGCCCTAATTATAGCCCCAATTATCCTATAGGTCCACCAACTAATTGCAGTACGGTCGCTGATCAACTAATTGGTTATAAACATGCAAAGGGTAGCTAATCCTAATCATGTGATAAAAACAATAGGACAATATTAATTAAAATAAAAACAGGAATTCAAACCAGAAATTAGAACATAAAAAGGTCTCTAATCAAGCAAGATCCACCTAGACCCTAGAAGAGGATTTAGCTATCTAAAATCATAAAGAGCAATAAAATAGAAATTAGAGTCATGAATTACAGAGATAAAAATAACCCAGAAATTAGAGAAATTATTATTCTGAGTCTCCAGTCTCCTTTTTCTGCTCCAAAGCTCTCTCACAGTGTCAAGAACGGTACCCAAAAACCTCTCCTATGCCTGTGCGTTGCCGGCGGTACTGTTGTGCCGCGGCTTCCTATTCTCCTTCAATTGATTATCAAAGAGATCTTTTTGGTTTTTTTTTTGTTGTGTGCGGCTCCTCTCCTCCTCCTGGATCACGTTAGTTCCCTCCTTTCTTATTGCCCAAGCTCTCTTTTTTATAACTCACGTGATTATGATTACTTGGGCCTTCCTTCTCTCTTGGCCCAACTTCAATCCAATAAATCTTTTGGCCCAACTTCAATCCAATAAATCTTTCAGTTTCCAGCCTATATATATATATATATATATATATATAACTTTTAAGTGGTTCTAATTTGGATTCTTATTCTTTTTCTTATTTTCTTCTTTTCTGCAGAATAAAGAGCAAATTAAGTCAGTAGTATATATTATTACTAACAATTGCTCAAAAAATGACCCAAAAGTATCTCTAAAAATGCACTAAATTGGAGTTTATCAACTCCCCCACACTTAACTTTTGCTTGTCCTCAAGCAAATTTCCTGGCTCAATAAATTTTTCAAAAAAGTAACAGAGACAGCCAAATAAGGGATCCAAAATTAAAAGTACAATGACAGACAATAGACAGTATAGCACAAATGAGGTGTCAAAAGGTTGCCCAATTAGAGGTTCAAGTCCCTGAAAAATACATTTCTGTGAACAAAGGCACTCACTCACAATTTCTCTTAGTGTTTAGGGACTAGGGAAAATATACACTCAAGTTTCAACAAAATGCACATTACCATATGTTTGTAATTTGACCAAATCTCCACTAAATAGTTCACATGCATGCAAAAGATTGGGTGTTAAGGGTTGTAATGGGGCCAGGGTGAATTCATGTAGGGTAGGAAATAAGAAAGAATGGATAATCAAGAGGCTAAAAACAAGAAATGAATAGTAACATTTGAAATCAAATATGGAGCTCCTATCTATTTTACAATTTTTTCCAAACTCCAAATTAATTTCACTTCCATTCTTCATTCTTCTTTTTCTCTTGAGTCGACTCTTTTTTTTTTTGATTTGCCCTTTGGCTCTTTCATTCTTTTGATTTGCCTTTTCCTTCTTCTTGCTTTCCTTTGTTCTCTTTTTTTTTCTTTCCAACTTTTCATTTTTTATATTTTTCATAGGAGGAAAAGGTACTTGTAACCACATTCGCCACTCTTATTTTGTTTTTATGTCCCGATGAGATAGACTATTGAAATACAGGACAAAATTGTAACTTTCAATAGTTGCTCCAAATTTAATTTCAAATGGTTACCACAAAAAAAATTATGTCTGGGTACCAAAGAAAAAATATAACAAATAGGCTCAAATGGGGCAACTAATGGATAAATTCAACAAACAACTCTGAAGCCAGAAAAATACCTAAAGTCCCCAAATCTTTTCACATGATGCAAATCAATTTTCGCTTTGAAATGTTCAAAAGACAAATTCTAGAATGTAGCAAATTGGGAAACACACTCATAGAAAGAAAAAGGGTAATTTTTTTTTTTGATTTAGTATCAATCCCCTTATGAAGGCTCAGATCTCACATTTAGAAGCTAGTTCACAAAAAGTACTCAACAGAGACAAATGCTAATTATCAGCTTCCTAAGGATATCCTCACAGTTACAATTAAGCACAAGTCTGTCAAATGAATCAATTATGGGGTCCCAAAAAGGCATAATCTCTATTTTTTTACTTCAATTTAAGCATAATTCATGCAAAACAAGCCAGAAAAAATGCTATCAACATATTTAGTGGGTATGTGCATTAATAGAGACCAAGTGACAAAATATACTCTCCTCCCCCACACTAGCATGAAGCATGGTCCTCAATGCAAAATGATCAAATAGAAATCAAAAGAAATAAATGAGAGAGAGAGTAATAGTGACTTCCCTGAGAGAGCTTGTAGTCCGAGCTTATTCCTAAAAACAAAATGAAACAAATTAAAAGTAAAAATAACTGAAAATAAAACACAGGTTGCCTCCTGCAAAGCGCTTGTTTAACGTCGTGAGCCTGACGATAGTTAGTGCTTAGTCAGGTGGCTCTCCAAGAGCAAATTTAACATCTAACGCAGTACACCTTCTTAGCTTTCTAACAATGTGGTTCACATTATTCTTTCTTTTTCCACGTGGTAGATGAATTTCAAAGGGTGGTGCAATTTTTATTTTATCTCCATCCACCACTATGCTAGGATCCTGCAAAATAAGATTTTTTTCCAAAAGGTCCTGCATCTTTAATTCACAAAAAATGTTAGTTTCAACCACATCATCAAAATAAGGAGAAGTTAAAGAAGAGAAAATTTCATTGGAATTTAAAGTTTTAATAACGTCATCTTCTTTACCACTCCTTAAAGTTACCTTTCCCCGGTGAACCTCAATCACAGCATCACCAATGGTTAAAACAATTTGCCCAAAAATTTGGGCTTTCTCCTCTTTCTTCAAACCAAGAACCAATGGATCTTTCTCATTCTCCTCACAACCGCTCTCATTAGTAGGATCTTTTGTTTCAATATGACTCCCTTCAGTAGGAGCTACTATTTTGATTTGACTCCCTTCAATAAGAGTCTCCTCATCTTTCTTGAGAGCTTCTTCCTCCAAATTATATTCTATGGAGACAACTTCATCTCTCGTAGGAATACTTTCTTTGTATTGCTCAGCTTCTTTATTTTGGGTCGACTTAGTTTGTGAAGGAGTTTCTTGGGCCTCTTGAGATAACAAAGCAATGAGACTTGAGATTTGACCATTCAGGCTTCCAAATTCGTTGTTCATGGCTCTAATTTGGCTCTCCAAGCTATCAAAATTTTCATGTGTCTGCTGCATAAATTTGGCCAAGACCTCATTGACATCCGACTTTTCCTCCTCTTGCCTTTGCACTTGTAGTGACTCATAATTATCCCAGTGGGAGGAATAAGGAGGTGGCTCATAGTCATCCCAATAGTCTGAATAAGGTTCATAAGTAGGAGGAGAAATTTGAATCTGGCATTGAGACATATACCAATATGACTTCTCTAAATTTCTTTGTGCCTCTGCCTCTCTAATGTAGTCTCCAAGAGTTTTAACCATGATTTAGACTTTTCTCTGCAAAACAAGGTAAATTGCAGTGGTCTCTTGGGAGAGTATTAGTAACTTTTTTTTTTATATATTTTTTTGATAAGATAAAAAAAAACAAAATTTAAAATTAAAGCAAAAAAAATGTCTAAAGCAATAAAAATCTCTTTCGTTTAATATTGTTAAATTAATCCCCGGCAACGGCGCCAAAAACTTGTTGCGTTAAAAACACACTTAGAGCAAGTGTACTCTTTCGCAGAAGTAGTATAAAAGATTATCGTCTCCACAGGGATTAATTAACAAGTACCAAACTAGTCGAGATTATTTAATGTTTAGACGAACCAATATTTTGATGATTGTAGAAACAAAATAAAAACAACTAAATAACTAGAATTAAAATACTATATTTAATAAATGGAGAAAGGTCTAGGGTCACGGTTTCACTTGCAAGCTTCGATTCCCCTATGTCTAATCCTACCTGAATTCCCTTATTTTACTTAATTACCAATCCCTTTACTAAAACTATTAATCCGTTTGGTCATTCGCGATTAATATTCTTTTTCCTAAATTAACCCTCGTTTGGTCATGCAAGAATTTAAATTCAGGAAAAGCGTAAAGAGCAAAAAGGTTGAATGATTGGAAGACTAAATTATGGTTTGGTCATGCCCTAATTATAGCCCCAATTATCCTATAGGTCCACCAACTAATTGCAGTACGGTCGCTGATCAACTAATTGGTTATAAACATGCAAAGGGTAGCTAATCCTAATCATGTGATAAAAACAATAGGACAATATTAATTAAAATAAAAACAGGAATTCAAACCAGAAATTAGATAAAAAGGTCTCTAATCAAGCAAGATCCACCTAGACCCTAGAAGAGGATTTAGCTATCTAAAATCATAAAGAACAATAAAATAGAAATTAGAGTCATGAATTACAGAGATAAAAATAACCCGGAAATTAGAGAAATTATTATTCTGAGTCTCCAGTCTCCTTTTTCTGCTCCAAAGCTCTCTCACAGTGTCAAGAACGGTACCCAAAAACCTCTCCTATGCCTGTGCGTTGCCGGCGGTACTGTTGTGCCGCGGCTTCCTATTCTCCTTCAATTGATTATCAAAGAGATCTTTTTGGTTTTTTTTTGTTGTGTGCGGCTCCTCTCCTCCTCCTGGATCACGTTAGTTCCCTCCTTTCTTATTGCCCAAGCTCTCTTTTTTATAACTCACGTGATTATGATTACTTGGGCCTTCCTTCTCTCTTGGCCCAACTTCAATCCAATAAATCTTTTGGCCCAACTTCAATCCAATAAATCTTTCAGTTTCCAGCCTATATATATATATATATAACTTTTAAGTGGTTCTAATTTGGATACTTATTCTTTTTCTTATTTTCTTCTTTTCTGCAGAATAAAGAGCAAATTAAGTCAGTAGTATATATTATTACTAACAATTGCTCAAAAAATGACCCAAAAGTATCTCTAAAAATGCACTAAATTGGAGTTTATCAAGTCGAGTCCAGACCCAATCATTGTGTGAAAATTGCCTACTTGTCATAGGGGACAGACAATTTGTTGTGAAATTTATTTGCTTGCCTATGAGAAGTATGGACATTGTTCTGGGTATGAATTGGATGGCTGAAAATCATGTAACAATCAACTGTGCCGATCGAACCATTAGCTTCGCCTCCGAATCAGTAGGGTTGACACAGGCAGATTCTGAAGCAACGATTTCTTACACCGAAGCAAGCCAGTCATTATTCCAAGGTGCGGAAGCTATCCTTATTATGTTGTCTGCATCTACTGAAACGGGTTTAGATTTGTCGTCTGTGCAAGTGGTAAATGAATTTCTAGATGTCTTTCCAGAAGAAGTGTCATCCTTACCTCCTGACCGAGAGGTAGAATTCTCAATAGAATTGATTCCTGGTACAGGATCGATATCTATTGCTCCTTATAGAATGTCTCCTTTAGAATTGAAGGAACTGAAGTCTCAACTTGAAGAATTAATATCAAGGAGGTTTATTCGACCGAGTGCTTCTCCATGGGGTGCTCCGATGTTGCTAGTTAAGAAAAAGGATGGAAGCATGAGGTTGTGTATCGATTATCGACAACTCAACAAAGTGACGATCAAGAATAAATATCCATTGCCAAGGATAGACGACTTACTTGACCAACTTCGAGGTGCCGTGGTATTTTCAAAAATTGATCTGAGATCGGGCTATCATCAAATAAAGGTACGAGCCTTAGATATTCCGAAGACAGCTTTCCGTACGAGGTATGGACATTACGAGTTCGTAGTAATGCCCTTCGGTTAGACTAATTCCCCAGCGGTATTCATGGATTACATGAACCGAGTCTTTCACACGTACCTCGATCAATTTGTAGTAGTTTTTATTGATGATATCTTGGTGTACTCTAAGACCATTGAGGACCATGTTCAACATCTCCGCATTGTTCTGAGCGTACTCCGAGAAAAGAAATTGTATGCCAAGCCGTCGAAGTGTGACTTCTGGATGCCGGAAGTGAAGTTTTTGGGACACGTGATTTCCCAATCGGGAGTTGCGGTGGATCCCAGTAAGGTGGAAGCGGTGTTGAACTGGGAACGGCCAACATCTGTCACTGAAATAAGAAGTTTCTTGGGTCTAGCTGGGTACTATAGGAGGTTTATTCAAGGTTTTTCACAATTGGTTCTTCCACTTACTCGGTTAACTCGTAAGGCCCAACCGTTTACATGGGATGCCGATTGTGAGAAATGTTTTCAAGAGTTGAAGGTTAGGTTGACTTCTGCTCCAATCCTAATTCTTCCAGATCCGTCATTGGAATTCCAAATTTACAGCGATGCTTCCGGAAAGGGTTTGGGATGTGTTCTCATGCAGAACCAACAAGTTGTAGCTTATGCCTCCAGACAGTTGAAGACTCATGAAGAGAATTATCCGACTCATGATTTGGAGTTGGCAGCTATTGTGTATGCACTGAAGATTTGGAGACATTACCTATATGGGTTTCGTTTCGAAGTCTTTAGTGATCATAAAAGCTTGAAATATTTGTTTGATCAAAAGGAGTTGAATAACAGGAAAAGAAGGTGGGTGGAATTTCTGAAGGATTATGACTTCGAATTGAAGTATCATCCGGGAAAGGCTAATGTTGTAGCTGATGCACTAAGTAGGAAATCCATTCACATGGCAGAGTATATGATGCATGAAATGAAATTGTTGGAGTCCTTTAGAGACTTAAATTTGAATGCAAGATCAAGGAAGAACCGGTTAGTGTTGAGCCATATGAGGATCTCAAGTTCATTAAGGGATTCTATTCGCTTAGCACAGGAAATTGATGTGAAGCTACAATCACAAAAAGTGCTGCCAGATTTTACCGAAGATAGTGATGGAGTTATTTGCTTCAACGGTAGGATCTGTGTGCCCGATGATGAAGGAAGCACACCGAAGTTTATTTTCTGTACATCCTGGATCCACCAAGATGTATAGAGATTTAAAGCAGATGTATTGGTGGCAAGGAATGAAGTTAGAGATTGCCGAATTTGTATCAAAATGCTTAACTTGCCAGAGAGTTAAGATAGAACATCAAAAGCCTGCTGGTCTGCTACGGCCACTAGACGTGCCAATGTGGAAATGGGAAGACATTTCCATGGATTTTGTAATGGCATTGCCAAGGTCCCAAGCCGGTAACGACTCCATTTGGGTAGTTGTGGATCGATTAACTAAATCAGCTCATTTTATTCCAGTTCGTTCGAGCAGTAAAGTATCCAAGTTAGCTGAGGTGTATTTGAAGAACATAGTAAGGTTACATGGGGTTCCTACCAGTATAGTGTCGGATCGAGATCCAAAATTTACTTCTCGATTTTGGAAAGCTCTGAAAGAAGCATTGGGGACTAAAGTACTTCTTAGTACCGCTTATCACCCGCAGACAGATGGGCAGACCGAGAGAACTATCCAGACATTAGAGGATATGCTTAGGGCTTCGGTACTTGATAACGGGAAGAAATGGGAGGATCATCTTCCATTGGTGGAATTCTCTTACAACAACAATTATCATTCCAGTATCGGAATGGCACCTTTTGAAGCTTTGTACGGTAGGAAATGTAGAACTCCATTGTGTTGGTGGGAAGTCGGTGAGAACCGATTGTTAGGACCCGAGATGATTCATGACACTACTGAAAAGATCCGCCAGATCAGGGAAAGAATGAAAGCTGCTCAGAGTAGGCAAAAGAGTTATGCCGACAAAAGGAGAAGGTCGTTAGAGTTTGAGACGGGTGATCATGTGTTTTTGAGATTGTCACCAACAATTGGCACAGGTAGGGCATTACGGGTGAAGAAACTCAGTCCTCGGTATATTGGACCCTTCCAAATTATCGAGCGAGTTGGGCCTCTTGCATACCGTATTGCTTTGCCTCCGCCATTGTCAAATCTGCATGATGTATTCCATGTGTCTCAGTTGCGGAAATACATTCCCGATCCAAGTCAACCGTTAGATTTTGAAACGATTGACCTTCGACCGGACTTGTCTTCCCAACCTCATCCAAATTACATCATGGAACGTGGCGAGAGGACGCTACGGACGAAGTCAATTCCCATTGTCAAGGTGGTTTGGGATGGTTTTTCCGTCGAGGAAGCTACTTGGTAGTTGGAGGACGATATGCGGACTCAGTATCCGTATTTGTTTTCTTGAGGTACGTCGTGTTTAATTTTGAGGACAAAATTCTTATAAGTGGGGGAGAATGTAACATCCTCAAAATAATTAGGCGAATTATTTGGATGTTAACCCAATTGGAATAATTTAGTACTTGACTGGTAAATTTATTGAGTACTAAAATTATTTATTGGTTGTCATTGGATCGTTAACCGGATAATACGGGTCAAGGAAGTTTTGGAATCGAAATAAGGGATTAAGATCAATATGGTAATTGGACCACGTTACCACTTATTTATTAACTAAATATGTGTGTGTGTGTGTGTGTGTTAAAGAAAGAAAGAAAAGAAAGGATACGTGAACAGAAGAGAAGGAAAGAAAGAAGAGAAAAGAAAGAAGAGAAGGAAAGAAGAAGAAGAAGAAGAAGAAAGGAGAAGAGAAAGGAAGAAGAAGAGGTGAACCCACCCCTCCAAAATTCATCATCTTCATCATCTCCTCTCCCTCATCATAACCCAAGAGCTAGGTAAGATTTCATCCAATTTTTTCCCCTTTTTGTGACCTACGAAATTTAGAGGGTTTTGTTGGAAATTTGTTGAAATCAAGGATTGATAGGTTGTGTCAATGATTGGGTTATGTTTAGGATCGAAGCTAGGAGCGGATTGATCACGTTGTGACGTTCGAATCGAAGTTTGGAGCGGTTTGGTGAAATAGGGTTCCGTTCGAGAGTTTTCAAGTCTCGGCAAATTCGGCTCGATATCGACTCTCGCTTCAAGGGTGAGTTTTACTCACGTTTAGGTTTATTCCGTTTTGAAATGCATTTTGTGTGATTTGGTTTCGAAGAATTTTGAGTCGAAAACGTTATTTTGAAATATATCGCGTTTTGACGAAATTCGTAATTGTTGGGTTTTTGATTGAATTTCTTGAATGTTTGATGTTGATTGGACTGGAATATTGCCTGGTACGATCTGTTTTCGAGTTAGGAATCGATCGGAGTGAGTTTCAGATTAAACGGAAAGCGAATTTTCATGAAAATGGCTATTTTTGCAATGCTGTCAAATGAGCACGATCCGTGCGTCCCAGGGGCACGATCCGTGCGCCTGGTTCGGTTTCAGATTTCTAAAATGTTTAACAGGGCGCACGATCCGTGCGCATGAGCACGATCCGTGCGTCCCAGGGGCACGATCCGTGCGCATGAGCACGATCCGTGCGTCCCAGGGGCACGATCCGTGCGCATGGTTCTGTCCAAATTTTTCAAAGTGCCCTAAATGATTCCGTTTCGATTCCAATCCTTTCCTAACCCTTCTATAATGATATTAGGCTTATAATGCCATGATTTTGGGTATGTTTCAAAAGGGTTTTATAAAATACTTTCAAATTTGAAACTCTTTCAAAAAACCGAATTATAGCATACGTGTGCGGATATATTTTATTGATAACAAAGCGGACTATGAGTTCTACAAGGTAAAGTATAATTAAAATGAACTATGGGTTCATACAGTACTGATATATATATATATATATATATATATATATATATATATATATATATATATATATATATATATATACACTATATCGAGTTTGGGTGACGACCCATGTTGACATACTAGGAGGGGCAGCCATGATCTCCTACCCTAGGCTCCGAGGCCAATAGTGAAACTATTATTGGTAAGGGGTTCGCCGGGATTAGTCTTGGGGCAGTCGGTGGTACGTTATTGTTGTTTTGTAGTGTGGTTCACCGGGATTAGTCTTGGGGCAGTCGGTGAAATGCTATGTGTAAAATAATGCGGTTCATCGGGAGTTAGCGTTCGCGCAGTCGATGCCGTGTTGAGTTAACAATGTTTTAAAACTGGACCGAGAGTGCTAGTATGAGTCTCGGTAGAACTCACTGAGATTGTATCTCACTGTTTAAATGTTGTTGTTTTTCAGAGACACAGGGACAGCGGAAATCGAAGAGGCACGAGTAGGTTGAGCTCGGATGGTTGCCGTTGACTTAGCTTTATGTTTAAGTCCATTTTCCTTCTGTTGTCCATGTATCACAGCACTATGGCATTAGTGTTATGTTTATCTTTTTTTCCGCTTTCTTGTATGACTCTGATTACCACAGTTGCTGACAGTTTATGGTCTGAGTACCGTATGGTCTTATTTGTGTATAAGATGGTTATGTTGTATTTCAGCAAAAAGTTTATAGTGGTATTCAGTGTCTGAGCAGGAATTATTATCTCTGATGTTTATACTTTGGTGCACTTGGGTATTTTTACATGTTAAAAATACCGGGGTGTTACACCATGACTCAAATTCCCCATTCATTAATTCAAGAATTCAAATAGAAACAAACAAATTCACTTTATAGGAAGTAATTTGGCGCTGGTTTCTTCGCAGGTGCCCCTCTTGATTCCTGGACGTAGCATCGAATAGACAAAACTGCTTATTAAGATTTCTGTCCAACACCAGAATTGCAGCTACATTACCACATCTGTAGCAATAATTTGGAGCTGATCAGATAGTAACTATCTGGTTATTGAACATCCAATTATATCCTTGCATTACCAACTAATGAGCACAACATATATAATTAATGTTATTTGAGTGATTGAAAGAAGTAATAACACTGCCACCAAATAGGAAACCAACACCACAAGGACTCAGACCCCTTCCATCTACAATATCCTCAAGATCTGACCAAAGAAGGTCACACATGGCACCATCATGAGGTACCTCTTGCTTTTAATCAATAGTATCTGATCCAATATTAAGATGGCAGGAGAAAGACCACTATGAACACTGAAAAACTTGTTTTCTATTAGGGTGGACAAGCTTAAGTAATCTAATATGTTAGTACAATATCAAACATTGACTGAAACATATTTTCAAAGGCACTCATCATAGAATCCATTTGATATAGCCTCCAAACCATAATCTCTTAACACGGGTGGAACCAACCACTAAATTTCATCCCGAACTTGACAAATTTCAAGTGATCAAGTAAAACAACGTGTATTGTGCCATAATGAAAAACTTACAACACAAACTTTATTTCAGATTAGAAGCACCAATCTTCCTTTAGTTCAAAAATTCAATCTCAAGTTCAATTGATTGCCAAAAGGAAAAACTCAACACCCTACATAGACTTCAAGATCGTTGACTAATTGTAGGTAATGACAAAAGTGACTTGCAATTCACAAATAGAATTGAACGATTCAAAGTAGGCATCAAACCTAGCAACATGTTGAAATATGAAGCCTCCCTGCAAAGGCAAAAGCAAACGACAGTAAACCAGTAAGGAAACATGGCACTGACATGACAGTATTACGTGATGTCTCTATGAGGCATTTCATCAAACACATCCCAGAGCCAAAGTCACCAAAACAGGAACATTTGCAAATTTTGAACCAGGAATCAGCAAGGGAGCATCCAACAGAAAATGACTGGGAGACGGAGCAGAATCAACAAGAAACCCTAGCGGACCCAAAACCTGAGATCTGAAAGAAGGTGAGAAGAAGAGCAATGATAAACGTCAGATTGAGCACCATCAGGACTACTGCGTGCGTTGTCGCGTTCCTACCATCAAGAGTACTCGATGGCGCACCAACAGAACAAAGCCCCAAAGCCAGCAATCAAAACAGGAAAACGCAGGAGAGCGAGAAAGGGGTGTTTAGGGTTTCAGAAGTTGGGGCATAGATTAAGTGTCTAGTCATCTAATTTGTGAGTTTTTTCAGTGGATAAATCGAAGAAGATGATTTGAAGGGAAAAAATACGAAACAAGAGTAACTTACGCAAAGAGAAAAATAATTAGAAAAGGAAATGATGAAAAGGAAACTAATAAAATTATAAAAGGACCCTGAAACCAACGGAATTCATGGAGGATACCATGTTTGCTCTGATACCATGTTGAAAAACATGGCATCCATGAAAATTAGAGAGAAAAGCTCTAAAAGTCTATTAGATTAAAAGTAGTGAAATATTACAAATGAGAAGAGAGAGCATAAATGGGTCTACCATCTACCTTATATACTAACCCACTAACCGACCTTACTACTAACTAATGGGCTTACGATCTATATTTTAACAATTGCTGCAGGTACAAGTGGAGTTGAAAGACTACCATAAAAAATGCCTTGCTTGGACAATATCCACCAGAGACTTGGATCTGATTTAAATATAACTGAAGTGAAACCTTTCTCAATGGCAAACAGAATTGCTTGAAGTAGAGAAACTGCCTCCCCTTCCAAGTTCCAAGATTTTTTTTTTGTCAATCCAAGTTCCAAGATTGAAGCATATGATTTTAACCAAGATGATTGGGCCAAAACAAAAGCCCGTACATGATCAGGAGAGAATAAAGCCCATAATGAACACGTTGATGTCTAGAAAATGGTAAAGTCCTAATTGCATTTTATAGTACCTGGAGGTGGCTTGTCCCAAGTCTCAAGGCTAGGAATTGGTTGTGTATGAGAAAGAGCCCATATCCAGCTTCAGTGTGTATCAATAACCATGATTGCTAAATGTTCACACAACTTTTTATTCCTTCCTTTCCAAATACTCCACAACACAACCCACAAGATTTTATGGCATGTTTATCATTTGTCAAGATATCCAGCAGTGAAAAAAAATAATTCTATTGCACCTTCAGTTTGTTGGTAATTGACTCTATCAAACTCATAAGTGGAGCTCTTTCCAACATGTTTGGGCATAGTGATAGGTGCAACCAAAAAAATACACGCCAATTATTTTCTCCTTCAAAATCGCAGAATAAACATAATATTACCACAGGCAAGGCACACCACACGGACTGGGAGAATTTGGTGTGCTAAGCACCAACACAAAGACTTCATTATTTTTTTTTATAAGAAAATACTTCATTAATTAAAAACTAGCCCATTGACCCCAGTGTTGCACGATGTAAAAGCTCTAGTAAATTAAGAATTTTGGAAGTAGGAAAATTTATTGCCTAAATTGCAATATGAAAAAGTCTTGTTTAAATTTATTTGAACGTTAAAGTACCAAAAACACACTGTTTAGCATCGCACTTTACATATTTTGTCATGAAACTCTTTTTTTTCACCAAATCAGCTATTGAGAAAAAAACCTTTCATATTTGAACAGTTAAATTTTTTTCGAACGCTAAAGTAACCCAAAATACACTACCTGCCGTACTTTATGTATTTTGGCACGAAATTATTTTTTTGTTTGACAAAACTACTGACTAAAACGGAATCTGTGTATTTGTACAATCTAATTTTTTTTCTGAATTCTAAGACACCCCAATACACACTGCTTAGCGTCACACTTTACATATTTTAGCACGAAATTAATTTCTGGTTTGACCAAACCGATTATTGAAAAACGAAGTCCCTGTATTTGTAATCTGTTTTTTTGAATCATAAGGCACCCCAAAACACACTGTTTAGCGTCACACTTTATTTATTTTGTTACAAAATTATTTTTTTCACAAAATTGGTTATGGAGGAACACTCTTCGAATATTTGAAGAATTAATTTTTTTCAGACCTTAAAGTACCCCAAAACACATTGTCTAGCATCACACTTTACGTAATTTTTTACAAAATTAATTTTCATTTTCACTAATATGATTATGGAGAAATGAATTCGGCTATATGAATTATGGAGGAACAAATTTCACCTATTTGAATAGATAAATTTTTTGCTGGATCATAAATTACCCTAAAATAAATAAAAAAATATGAAAGAAAAAAGAGAGAGAAAAAGGAGAGAAGGAGGGAGTTTTGGGGAAAGACATAAAACAAAAAAGGGGACGGGGTTTTCGGAGAAAGAAGCAAAACCAAAAAAAGGGAGGGTGTGGGTGTACCGGAGGCTACCCTAAGATGTAAATATATAGATCTGAGAAATGTATTCATACCTCGAGATTTTGGTTTTTAATAACACAAAAAGGTACCATAAGTGTGACATTATTTGTCTAAATGACACACTTATTAAAATAGTAGGGGTATTGTTTCTTAAAAGGGCGATAGGGGCCAATTGAAAGTTTAATTTATTTTTAAATTTTTATGTTAGGCTATCGTACATCCATTGAGAGAGGCCAACTATTAATTTGTTTTTTCCTTTTTTTGCTTATTTTAATGTTACTTAGTGTGTTTTGAGGAACTTTATTGTTTGGAAAAATTTGTAGGTGTTCAAATACGCGAATTTGGTTCCTCAACAACCAGTTTGGTGGAAAAAAAATTCAACTCCATGGCAAAATATGTAAAGTAACCAGTGTATTTTAGTGTCCTTTAGGGTTTAGAAAAAATTTTAATTGCTCAAATACACGGAGTTAGATCCTCAATAGCTGAATAGGAAAAAATTTAAATTTCGTAACAAAATATGTAAAGCGTGATGCTAAGCCTTGTGTTTTCGGGGTACTTAGGGTTTGAAAAAAATTGTAGTTGTTCAAATATATATATATGTGTGACGATGTTCATTAGTGTGTTTTGGAGTATAAGCACTAATTTAGGGACCAACAATAATTTTACCAAACACTTTGAATTCAATCTAGCTACTTGCTTATGTACTATAAGCTCATCTACTAGCTTATGTACTATAAGCTCAAACCCTAAAGTATCCCAAACTACACTTCTTAGTGTCGCGCTTTACATATTTTGTGACGAAATTTAATTTCCCCAAACCGGTTATTGTAGATCTAACTTCGCGTATTTGAGCAGTTAAATTTTGTTCGAAATCCTATAGTATCCCAAAACACGCTGCTTAACATCGTACTCTATATATTTTATCACATAATTAATTGCTTTTCCCCAAAATGGTTGTTGATCAACGAACTTCGCATATCTGATAACCTAATGTTTTTTTGGACAGTAAAGTAACCCAAAACACACTAGTAACATTAAACACTTCAAAAAAATGAGCCATTAGCGACGGCTAAGATCCGTAGGTAAGTATGCCCATTAGTGACAGATTTGGCCATCGCTAATTAAGAAAGGGATTCTGAAAAATGGGTGGGAATCCAAAGCCATTGTCGTGACCTTTAGGGACGGAAAAGGGCAGTCGGTATAAAAGTTTTGTCGTCTTTTAGCTTTATCGATGGAGCTAGCCGTCGGTATAAAAGCAAGTTTCTCTCTCTACAATCACCACTACTCCAGGCTTTCTTCCTAACTCTTCTCTCTTTCTACGAACCATATCTCTCTCTAACTGTATCCCTATCTCTCCTCAACCGCAACCCCTATTCTTTCTCTCACCACCGCACCAGAGTGTGCGCCGTCACCGGACTACCACCAGACCGTTGAATTCTTCTTCTCTTGGCTCCTAACAGTTAGTTTTTGATTTTTTTTTCTTCTTGTTTTTAGCTAGTTTTTTTAGTTTTGTTGTTTTTATGGTTTATTATAGAAATTTGAAATGTGTATATTGTAGAATAAAAATGTTGTTGTTAGAAAGGTTGTTGTTAGGGTTTAGGATTGTGAATTTGAAATTGTGTAGGATTGATGTTGTTGTTAATTGAAATTGTGTTAAATTTTTGTTAGAGATGTTAATTGAAATTGGTATGAATCGTTGTTTTGATGTTTGATGAACCCAAGGGTATATGACTATATTGATGGAAAAGGGTGAGGTGTTGTTCCTCACCCTCATATTTTGCTCGAAATCATCTCTATTGAGATAATTGCGAGACGATACTAACAACGGTAGGGTTGGGAGTTAGAATTAACTTAATTCATTACTTGGATGGAAAAGGGTTTTGTGTTACCCCTGACCCCCCCCCCCCCCATATTTGGCTCGAAATAATCTCCACTGAGATCATATCGACGCCACTACTTTGATTGGTTATTGGGAATATTATGGGAATCTAACACATTTTTTAAAATGCGTGTAAATGATTTGGAATCAGTTAAGTTGTGGTTGGGTGTACGATAGGTTATATCCGGGAAGAGCGGGTTTCAAGCAATCTTTTGTAGTTGAGGTTGAAGAGTTTATTATGGTAGCGAACCAACATAAATTGACTAAATTTGAAGGGGAGGTTAGATGAACATGCATTCTTTGCGACCGTGTACCTATTAGGACCGAAGATTAAGCCAAGTATCACTTGTATCATTTCGTGTTTAAGCCTAATTGTTGGATTTGGGTGGACCATGGTGAATAACTTCCAAATTTTGACGTAAGGGCTTCAAGCAGTTCTGGTGTTGGTGTTCCATCTAATGAACAATTTCAGTCGATGGAAAGCATGATTTTTTATGCTCTCGGTGTGAATGTGTCATTTGATGAGCCTTAGAATGAAAATCATGATGAACTTCCAAATGAAGAAGTACAGAGATTTTAAAATTTGTTAAGAGAGTCAAACAAATCGTTGTTTGAAGACTCGCCACAGTCAAAATTATCTTTGTGTGTGAAGCTTTTAGCTCTCAAGTCCATGAGTAATATTTCTGAGTTTGAGTTTAGATTATGTGACTGAGTTGATTTTGGAAGCGACGCCTATAAAGGATAATTTGCCAAAAAGTTATTATGAGGCTAAGATGTTAGTTTCGAAGTTGGGATTGTGTGAACATGTTGTTTTACGACAACGAATTTAGTAAAAAAGATGGTGCACTACATGAATGAAAATTCTGTGGAAAACTGAGGTATCATGTTCGTAAAGTGGGAAAACGTAATTATAAATGTGTCCTTGTAAAGTTGATCTTTTATTTGCCAATAGTTCCAAGGTTGCAGAGAATGTTCGCATCAACTAAAATTGCGGAGAAATTGACGTGGAATTATGAGAACGGGCGTATCTCGGACATTTTTGGCCACCCATCTGACGGTGAAGCGTGGAAACACTTTGATCGAGTACCCCATTTTATTCCTCCCACCGGACCCACTTTTATGCCTACACCTAGGTTACCTATGGGAACACTTGGGTTACTTATGGGCACACCTTGGTTATCTATGCCTACACTTAGTTTACATGTTGTGCCTCAGGACGACCATCCGCAGCCGGTTCACGATGAGCTGGTAGATTTTGAGACATCGACCGATGACGATGATGAGGAGGGGGAGGATGTTGTCATGTTGGATGTTCGCCCAGTCATCTATCAATGTTGTACACCGTAAGTATTCTTTGAATTTTTTTAATTTAATTATGCTACGACTTATATTTGTGTTTGATTGTTTGATATATCTTTTATTATGCAGGTTACTTCATTCGAAGACCGCTTCGAAGGCAATCCACCCATGGGATTAAGAAAAAGTATCTGCAATTTTGGCAAAAGTGGTCGGCTGTGAATGTCGAACATAAGAAGAGATTTTTTTGATTTATTTAAGGTAAGTATCAATAATGTCATTACCTATATTGTTAACTTTAATTTATTGTCTAATGTTTAATATAATTACTAATACATACTAATACATATGAGTTGCACCGAGCAACACATGTTAGAAAGGGAACCAAAGAGTTTGTTGATGAGCGCTAAAGGAAGACTCGGGTAAATATACAACTTGAGTTGTTTTGTAAAAATGGAGGATTTTCATAAGATGATGACTCAGGTGACTCAGAAGAGCTAGAACCCATAATCACCTAATCCATTTACCCCTTATTAGTATGCTTCAACAATGCACAACTGGCATAAGGTGGTAGGGGGGAAGAAGAAGGGTCGCCTAAATTGTAACACCCTAAATATTTAATTAAATTATTTAATTAAGTATTTAGGAATTTAAATTAATTAAGTGGATATAATTTAATTGTTAGAAATTATATTAAAATGTGTAGGGGGTATTAGGAGATGGAGGTGCCAAATTAGATGGACTTGGGCTTAAGTGAGAAGCCCAAGCCCATGAATCAATCATATGCGAAGTGGTGCCTAGGGGTTAGGGTTCTTTGGTGATCATTTGCGAAGTTGAAAGAAAGAACAAGGGAGAGAAAGAAAGAGCGTGAGATAGAGAGAGAGGAAGGAGGCGGCCAAGAGAAGAAGGAGGAGAGGAATTCGAAGAGCAAAGAAGAGGGGATCTCCGTTGTTGCTGTGGATCTGTAGGTGACTGCATCCTAGGCATCGATTTCTTCTTGAAAAGGTTAGGGGAGCTCTATCATTCTATTTAATAAATTATATGATGGGTCCTAGATCTAAGGTTCCTAC
Organism: Astragalus membranaceus; assembly: GCA_039519185.1. Taxonomy (NCBI): domain Eukaryota; kingdom Viridiplantae; phylum Streptophyta; class Magnoliopsida; order Fabales; family Fabaceae; genus Astragalus; species Astragalus membranaceus. Next base: position 19,416,069 of record CM076850.1, on the reverse strand, counting down.
TAGATCCATGATGCTCTTGATGTTCTTTTGCGTTCTTGATGTTCCTTTGCGTTCTTGATGTTCTTTTGCGTTCTTGATGTTCTTTTGCGTTCTTGATGTTCTTTACGTTCTTGATGTTTTGATGTTAACTTTCATATATATGTATATCATGAGTCTATGCGAATTGATTTATTGCTTGGGTTTGATCTATGAATTTCATTATTGGTGGTGTTATGCGTATGTGATGTGAATTAGAATGTTGATCTATGCGTTGGTTTGTTGAAGAATGGGGTCGCAAAAAGGGGTTGTGGGTGTTGGGCGCCTAGGGCGCCATGATGGGGTTAGTGGTGTTTGTTTGGTTTTAATTGAGTTTTGATAAAATTGAGTTTTAGTGTTTTTGAATGAGAAAAGTGTTTTTTTTAGTTGCTGGAAAAATGGAGTTTTTACACTTTAAAATTTGTTAAGAAACCAATTTTTAGTGTTGAAGAATTGTTAAACAGAAATTCTGGGCGTTGTTGCAGTTTCCTGGGCGCTGAGTGCCTGTCCTGGGCGCTGGGCGCCTGTGTTGTGTTGTGCTGCGCGTGGGGGCGCGCCTGGGCGCTAGGCGCCCGTGTCTGTGTTATGCGTTGTGCGCGCCTGGGCGCTGAGCGCCTCTGGCGCTGTGTTGTGCGTGCGTTGTGCGCGCCTGGGCGCTGAGCGCCTGTGGCGCTGGGTTGTGTTGCGTTGTTGCGTGCCTGGGCGCTGGGTGCCTGTGTTGCCTGGGCGCCTAAGGCGCCTGTTCCCTGGATGTTGCCTGATTTTTCCAAAATTGTTTTTATCATAACTTTTGACTCAGACGTCCGTTTTGAACGATTCGAAAAGTGCCGTGAAGCTTTTTACGTTGTCTATTTGTGGGTTCAATTTTTAAAATGAAAAGTTGTTATTTTCTGACTGTTTGTGGGCGCCCAAGTGGCTGCCCCCGGTGATCGTCCCAGTGACATTGAAAAATGACGTGGAACTCTTTAAAAATCCCTTTTGGTGTATAAACAACAGTTTTAACACGGTAGTGTCAAAAATGACTGTTTTGCCCCTAGTGGCCAAAGTTAATGATAATGATGTGTAAATGACGAGGATGCCCTTGGTGGCTAGTCAAATGACTGTTTTGCCCCTAGTGGCCAAAGTTAATGATAATGATGTGTAAATGACGAGGATGCCCTTGGTGGTTAGTCAAATGACGTTTTTGCCCTCAGTGGCTAATGTTTGAGTTGAATGATGTTTATGTGTAAGTGACATTTGGGGCCTGAGTGGCTAAGTGATGTTAAGGCCTAAAAGGCTAAGTGACGTTATTTGTGTGTGAATTGTGAAATGACAGGTGCTGTGCCTTTATTCGGCAAACCGGTAAGTGACGGGTCACATAGTTGACCATAAATTGAGTAATTGTGTATGTGTGTATCGTGAGTGGTGCATGTCATAGTGTCTCATGCCCATATGCATAAACCCAGTGATGTTTTGAGGCCTGAGTGGCTAAGTGATGATAAGGCCTGAGTGGCTAAGCGACGTTTTGTGAAAAGGTACCTTCATGCATATACCCGCGAGTGGGTTGCATTTTCATAAGCTTACACGACATGAGTTGAGTATTGTAAATGATGTGAATGACGACTGTGATGTGGATGTTTAGTGTATTTGGATGATGATTATTCTAGTGTGTAGCCTATGATTTAGTCCTTATCATATTTTCTATTATATAGACTGAAATGATGCTCACCCTTTCCTGTTTGAATGTTGCCCCCGTGTTGGTAACGTGCAGGTGATCCCCAGTGAAGGTCTTAGCTTCACTTTTGAGTCGAGTCGTCATGCTCTGATATGTAACACTAGGGAGGGGAATGAATGTTGTTTTAAGTCATTTATGACATGTTGTGGTTATCGGATTTTAGTATTGCAAGCCTGGCATAGTGTAATGCCCTTTATGACTAAACTATTGAATTTTCGATGTGAAGTTGTATCTTATTTGATAATGACGTTTTGAAGTTATTATAAGACTGTTTTTCGAAAAGCGAGTTATTTGAAGAGTGACGTTTTAGTGAAGTAAGTGTGACATCCCTTGTGGTGTAAATAAATTTTGAAAACTCGGATATTTTATAAAACAAATTACCGTATAGAAAAGGGGTGTTACATTAGTGGTATCAGAGCAGTTCGGTCTGTCCGGCCAAGTTGTCCAGTGTGGAGTCTAGCTATCTCTCGAGTCTTGGTACTCGTTCTAACCATAATTTGTGTTGCAGTGATTAGCTAAATTGGTCAGACGGTATGACTGCTATTGTTGTTACTGGCGCTGCTTAGTGTCTTACTGCTGCTATGTGTGTGTTTACTCTGAGTACCTTGTGTATGACTGTAATGTGTTGCTTGGTGTGTTTTCTGTGTCTCTCGTAGATTTTCGACGAAGACCTTGTGGTGAATTTTGTTTGTTGCCGTTGGGTGTTTTTAGTATTTTTGTGATTTGACGAGTAGGTGTAAAATTGATGAGGAATTGAGTACATTGTGATGTTGATGTTGTCACGTGTAATTTCGTGCCTTGATGTTTGATGATGATTGAGATTGAATTAAGATGAGGAGTATGATGTGTTATAAATATTAATAATTAATTTGTATGTTCTGACGTGTGAATACAATGAGTTGAGACGTTTTAAAAAGAAAATTAAATGTTTTGAAAGTATGTATTCTATACATCCCCACGGGTGTATAGGCGCCAAATTCTAATTGTGTATATGTGTTGCTGTGTTGTTTTAAAAATGAATAGCGTACTGTTTTTACACTGTTTCGAGTTGCCGTTTTGTTTGGAAACAATGGTGTGTCGTTTTTACATTGTTGAAAGTGCTGTTTGTTTGTGAAGATAATAGTAAGCTGTTTTTATGTTGAAAAGGGGTTGCCGCTTCATTGTTTAAATTAGATATATGAGCTACTGTATTTACAAGTAAATGGGTTGCTATTATTCACTCGGTTTTGCATGCTGTTTCTATGCGTAGTTTTGTTTTAAGCGCTGTTTTTGTAGGTGATGTTTTTCCTCAGCTTAAAATGTGATGTTTTTCTCGATTTGAAATGAGGTATTTTCTAAAGGAAAAGAGTGTATTTTTTCTAAAATATAAAGTGATGATTAAATTGAATCGAATTGAATTGAATTGATAATGGTTCGTAGAGTTGATAATTGGATTTGATGTTTTCAAAGAAATCAAAGTTACCATTGTATTTAAAATAAATGGGGTGCTGTTTGACAGTGTTTCAGGTCGCTGTTCTATTTTTTTTTTTTTTTTTTTAATGAATAGTGTGCTGTCTTATATTGTTCAAAGTTGTTGTCTTGCTTTTGAAAATAAGAGGGGCTGTTTTTATGCTGTGAAGAGTTGCTGTCTTGCTGTTTTTCAAGATAAAATGCTGCGGTTTGCTTAAAAATGAGTTGCTGTGTTGCAGTTTATTTCTATGAAATGAGTTGCTGTTTTTATGAAATAATCGTATTGCTGTTTTACGAAAATGAAGCGCTATTTTTATGTTGTAAACGTGCTGTTTCCACTGTCGTTGCGCGCTAAAAAGAAGTATTATTTTCACTCCGTGTTTTGCTGTTGTTGCGCGCTAAAAGACCACTGTTTACACCTTATTGTTGTTGTTGTTGTTCTTCTTGGTCTTGCTGTTGCCGTTTTACTCAAACGATGTGGTTGTTTTCACACTGTTTACCCAAAAAATTTACGAGGACGTTTACAAAAATTGACGTGCTTTTCTCAAAGTTAAAGAGTTGGTTATATTGTTTACAGTTGCTGTTTCGTTTTGAAACCAATAGTGCGCTGTTTTTATATGGTTTAAAGATGCTGTTTTGTTTTGAGATTAATAGTGTGCCCTCTTTATGTCGTTAATATTGTCGTATTTGCTGCTGTTTTCGCACATTAAAGTGTACTGTTCTCTACAATCTAGAGTGTTGTTTTCTTCGACTTAAATGTGAAGTTCACTCAAATATAACGTGCTGTTCTCTTAATAATTTAAGTGCCGAGTTCTTAAAATTAAAATGATGTTTTCTTGAATCAAGTGGGCCGTTCGAAAATTTTGAAAAGGGCTGTCTTCCTATTTTCCTTAGTACTGTTACGGTATTGTGAGAGGGTGCTGTCTCGATCTTTGTTATTTTATTATTATGTATTATTTTATTTTATGTGCTGTTTGGTCCTTATGTACGTTGACTTAGTCCTTTATTGACAAAGAAGTCGCGTAATTAATTGTGATTGATGTGGGGTGTGCTTCACTTTGGTGAAGTTATGATGTGTTGTTGGCGAGTCGGTCCTATGAAGGACCTAGGGGGGAAATGGGAGTTGAGGAACTCTCAGCGCAAAGATGTCATGGTTGGTGTTGTCACTTTCGTTGAAGAACTTTAATGGGTGTCTCGCCAATTTCAAGTGAATGGGTGTTGTAGTCGTAGCTAAGTTCGATCATAGTGCGAGAGGACCAAAGAAACAAGAAGAGATGAAGGTTAGGTGTGTAGGGTGACATAAGGGTCGAGATGTGGTTACCTGACTATAAGTGGGTCGAACTGAATGGGAGTCGACGTGTGGTGTCGTCGAAGTATATGGAAATCGAAGTATAAGTGGGACGAAGTGCAGTGTTGCAGCATTATCAATGTGTGTAGAAGCTAGTATGGTTGAAGCATAAAGTGCATAAGTGCAGCGTATGGGTGGCAAGGAGAATGATGGAGAACCGAAGTAGGTGTAACCGAGGTAGTTGTAGGGGTGAGTGATGATGAGGTGTGGTTGCCTAAGTGAAGTGTCACGGTGTTTGAGTAGTTGAGTGTGACTTTGATGACCTTCGGATTAGAACATCTAATTAAGAGTAACAATGTGGAGAAGGGTGATGGACGGGGATGTTTGGAAGTGTCAAGAAGATTGGGTTTCGTTTCGTGAGTGGGAGTAAATTTTCGAGGACGAAAATATTCTAAGTGGGGGAGAGTTGTAACACCCTAAATATTTAATTAAATTATTTAATTAAGTATTTAGGAATTTAAATTAATTAAGTGGATATAATTTAATTGTTAGAAATTATATTAAAATGTGTAGGGGGTATTAGGAGATGGAGGTGCCAAATTAGATGGACTTGGGCTTAAGTGAGAAGCCCAAGCCCATGAATCAATCATATGCGAAGTGGTGCCTAGGGGTTAGGGTTCTTTGGTGATCATTTGCGAAGTTGAAAGAAAGAACAAGGGAGAGAAAGAAAGAGCGTGAGATAGAGAGAGAGGAAGGAGGCGGCCAAGAGAAGAAGGAGGAGAGGAATTCGAAGAGCAAAGAAGAGGGGATCTCCGTTGTTGCTGTGGATCTGTAGGTGACTGCATCCTAGGCATCGATTTCTTCTTGAAAAGGTTAGGGGAGCTCTATCATTCTATTTAATAAATTATATGATGGGTCCTAGATCTAAGGTTCCTACTAGATCCATGATGCTCTTGATGTTCTTTTGCGTTCTTGATGTTCCTTTGCGTTCTTGATGTTCTTTTGCGTTCTTGATGTTCCTTTGCGTTCTTGATGTTCTTTTGCGTTCTTGATGTTCTTTACGTTCTTGATGTTTTGATGTTAACTTTCATATATATGTATATCATGAGTCTATGCGAATTGATTTATTGCTTGGGTTTGATCTATGAATTTCATTATTGGTGGTGTTATGCGTATGTGATGTGAATTAGAATGTTGATCTATGCGTTGGTTTGTTGAAGAATGGGGTCGCAAAAAGGGGTTGTGGGTGTTGGGCGCCTAGGGCGCCATGATGGGGTTAGTGGTGTTTGTTTGGTTTTAATTGAGTTTTGATAAAATTGAGTTTTAGTGTTTTTGAATGAGAAAAGTGTTTTTTTTAGTTGCTGGAAAAATGGAGTTTTTACACTTTAAAATTTGTTAAGAAACCAATTTTTAGTGTTGAAGAATTGTTAAACAGAAATTCTGGGCGTTGTTGCAGTTTCCTGGGCGCTGAGTGCCTGTCCTGGGCGCTGGGCGCCTGTGTTGTGTTGTGCTGCGCGTGGGGGCGCGCCTGGGCGCTAGGCGCCCGTGTCTGTGTTATGCGTTGTGCGCGCCTGGGCGCTGAGCGCCTGTGGCGCTGGGTTGTGTTGCGTTGTTGCGTGCCTGGGCGCTGGGTGCCTGTGTTGCCTGGGCGCCTAAGGCGCCTGTTCCCTGGATGTTGCCTGATTTTTCCAAAATTGTTTTTATCATAACTTTTGACTCAGACGTCCGTTTTGAACGATTCGAAAAGTGCCGTGAAGCTTTTTACGTTGTCTATTTGTGGGTTCAATTTTTAAAATGAAAAGTTGTTATTTTCTGACTGTTTGTGGGCGCCCAAGTGGCTGCCCCCGGTGATCGTCCCAGTGACATTGAAAAATGACGTGGAACTCTTTAAAAATCCCTTTTGGTGTATAAACAACAGTTTTAACACGGTAGTGTCAAAAATGACTGTTTTGCCCCTAGTGGCCAAAGTTAATGATAATGATGTGTAAATGACGAGGATGCCCTTGGTGGCTAGTCAAATGACTGTTTTGCCCCTAGTGGCCAAAGTTAATGATAATGATGTGTAAATGACGAGGATGCCCTTGGTGGTTAGTCAAATGACGTTTTTGCCCTCAGTGGCTAATGTTTGAGTTGAATGATGTTTATGTGTAAGTGACATTTGGGGCCTGAGTGGCTAAGTGATGTTAAGGCCTAAAAGGCTAAGTGACGTTATTTGTGTGTGAATTGTGAAATGACAGGTGCTGTGCCTTTATTCGGCAAACCGGTAAGTGACGGGTCACATAGTTGACCATAAATTGAGTAATTGTGTATGTGTGTATCGTGAGTGGTGCATGTCATAGTGTCTCATGCCCATATGCATAAACCCAGTGATGTTTTGAGGCCTGAGTGGCTAAGTGATGATAAGGCCTGAGTGGCTAAGCGACGTTTTGTGAAAAGGTACCTTCATGCATATACCCGCGAGTGGGTTGCATTTTCATAAGCTTACACGACATGAGTTGAGTATTGTAAATGATGTGAATGACGACTGTGATGTGGATGTTTAGTGTATTTGGATGATGATTATTCTAGTGTGTAGCCTATGATTTAGTCCTTATCATATTTTCTATTATATAGACTGAAATGATGCTCACCCTTTCCTGTTTGAATGTTGCCCCCGTGTTGGTAACGTGCAGGTGATCCCCAGTGAAGGTCTTAGCTTCACTTTTGAGTCGAGTCGTCATGCTCTGATATGTAACACTAGGGAGGGGAATGAATGTTGTTTTAAGTCATTTATGACATGTTGTGGTTATCGGATCACTACTAGAAATTCGCTAAATAGTGACTGATTTAGCGACCAAAATAAATCGGTCACTTTAGCGACCGATTTAGAGACCAATTCAATAGGTATAAAATATTTTTTGTTAGTGACCGATTTTTCGGTCGCTATATTTAGAGACCGTTTTTTCGGTCACTTTAGAGACCGATTTAGAGACCACTTCATAAGTTTTAAAATACTTTTAGTTTAGCGACCGATTTTATGGTCGCTGATGTTTGTGACTGATTTTTCGGTCGCTGACATTCCACCAAAAAAATCTGCTCCCTCTTTTTGTTTGACCAAAAAAATTATATCCCACCATTTTTAACAAATTTCGGTTCCCACTACCCTCTTTTTTTGTAAGTCAAGATTTGGTTCCCAAAAAATAGGAATTTCCAAAAAATTAATTTTAATTCAAGAGAAACCATTACGCATTACATCATGTTACGCTTCTCAAACCAAAACGCAGTGCTCTCTTGAATTCAAGAGAAACCCATTCAAGAGAAACCTATCCATTACGCAAAACGCAGAAGCAAATCCCAGAAACATCAGAATCCGATTTCGTTCCTTTCCTCTTTCTCCCACCACAACCACCATTTAGTGGCAACCCTCTTCTCTCAGTGCTCTCTCTTCGTGACTCCGAGACCACTTCCGTTCGCCGTTCGCCGCTGGCGGTTCGCTGTTCGCCGCCACTTCCCTCCGTTCGTAACTCCGAGGTCTCTTCCTTTCTTCAGTTTGCGCCTCTGCCATTGTTGGTAGCTTTAAGGTGAGATTTTGATTTTCCCTCAAAACCCTAAATTTCTAATGTTGATTTTTTGCGATTTTTGTGAATTAAACTATTTTTCTAATGAATATGTAATTGTTAAAGGATTTAAGCATGATTTCTAAATGCTTATCAATTTTTGCTACAGCACGATTGTGAATCTAAGCATGATTTCAAATTTTTGCTACAGCACTGTAGTCATACGCACTGTAGTTCTTTGCTTGAATTTGCTAGATTGATTGTGGGTATTCTTCATGCTTAGATTCGTTTTCATGATTTCCAATTGTGTAAAGATCGAAGTTTTTTTACACCTGCTAATCATGATGATATGAATGACTTTCTAATAACCAATCACATATCATGATTGACTTTCTGGAATTCATGAACATGACATGACAATTTTTAATGAGATGACAATATGTGATTGGTTGACAGTGTAAACTTTATTTTGACACTGAACAATGTTTGTAATTTAAATCCTTAATAACTTTATATTTATAGTAATGTTTTATGTTGAATCCAGACAACAGTGTCGTGCCAATTGTATGTGAATATAAATGAGCAGACGATTGTGCGCCAAGACTGCTATCCAGAGGTGAGATTTCAGTTTCTTGTATTCAAAATTTCAAATGACAGTTTGCTATTTCAATTCTATACTTATGAATGGCCAAAGAATGATCCATTTCAACTATAAGTTAGAAATTTTCCACTGTCATTTCCATTATTTTGCTGAATTTCGTTCTTGTTTTCTATTTATATAATTTTATATTCTGGCAACTGATTTTGCTACTTGCAATGCTATGTGTAGTCATCTCTTTTGTAATAATATCTTGTGTGTTTTGGCAAATCAGCTGCATTGCATTTTAGCCTAGTTGTCCTTTCTTTACTACTTTGTCTGTTTTTACCAGTGTAGTTAGTATCGCACGAATCGTACGATTCGAATCGCGATACGAGTCGAAATCTGAGGCTAACGATGCATATCGCATGACATGATGGATTGCTATATGTAACCCATGACATGATGTATGTGTGTTTGGCTTAATATGATGGTTATAATAGTATGATGACATTTAAAAACCAGAAGGTTCATATTAGCATTTAACAAATAAAGATAACTTTTGTTGACATTAAGAAGATCAAGAACTGGAGTCAGATAACACTACAAAAAGGGAAAACTACCTCCAGAATCCAGCCAGTGTACTTTACTTTGTTAACATGATTATTGACATCTAGATCACTCCATCTAGGCTGAAAATACCAACACAGTATGTAATCTTATTAGGAAACAACAGCAGGGGTAATTTGAGAAAAGAAATGCTTGATGTTACAGATTACTAGCTCCAATGTGATTCAAGTGTACAAGTATCATACTTGGTAATGAACTAAGTGGATGCAAAGTTGTTTTAGACGTCCTCATAAGCAAAAAAATGGCATACTTGGATATGCGTTCGTTGCCTTTAAAGTTACCAAATTCAAAATTCAGTTAATAGGTTTGTGTATTAGAGTAAACTATATGTTTCCACAGCTTCATAAAAGTTCGAAAATTACTAAACCAATTATAGATTTGCAGCTTACGTCTTTGTATTTGCAGTTCTTCACATTCCAATTTCAAGTCAAGAAAAGCCAATCCCCAGTTCCTGGTCTACAATTTGGCCTACGGTGTTCAAGCTTTCCCGTGAAACATTTTTCAAGTATGTGAACAAGTTGTATCTGTCAATTTTTATCAATTAGTTAGTCCATTTCTTTTATTTTTGTGATATTTATATAAGATGATAATTTACAGCGTTACTTCAAATTGGCCTAGCTATCATGAAAATGCATTTTATAATTTAAATTTAGATATGCCTTTACCTAAAAGTGAACAAAAACCATGAATATGTTATAATAGGACAGTAGCACTTATCATAGAGATTGTTAAACACTACTTTTGTTGCTTGAACAACTTTTACACATATTGCTATCTCCATGATTTCCTAAATCGATTCTTCTCGTGGTTTTCTGACATTCAATTCAAGCTTTTTAATTATTCATGTGTATGGATTTTACGACAGCTACCAAAGAAGGTGCTTAGCTATTGAAGAAGAATACTCAAGCCCACTAAAAGGACTCACAAGTAAGTCTCTTTATATTCCTTCGATGGCTAGCTTTTATATTCCTTCCATGACTAGTTAGTTTGTTAGATTCTATTGCAAGTGAATATATGTGTTGCTGGTTAATGTTCATAGATTTGGGGCTGTGCTATTTTGTGATTCTAAATAAGAATTCTGATCTTGCAATGCCACCATATTTTTGTGCATTGCAATTGAATTAATAAATTTTTTGAAATGTGGCCACCAAAAAAGTCTGATTTAGGTTTTCATTTTTGATTAATTCTTTCTTACTAGTTGAATATATATATAGCATTAACAATCTCACAACATTATTAGTATTACCCTAGTTTCAACATTCCACTTTGAATAACATAATTTTTGTTTCCTCTCAGATTCTTGTATCCGTGTCAAGTGATGGGAATTTTCACTCTTCATTTTGTTTGATCACTTAGGAGACCGGCTACTAGAGGTCGGTAAGATTCTAGCTTTTCTCTACACTCCTTTATCATTTCTATTCTGGTTGCTATCGTTTGATTGAAAAATAGTGTCTTTATATTCCTTCCATGACTTGTTTGTTTGTTATATTCTGTTTTAATTAAATATATGTTGTTGTAAACGTGAATAAATTTGGGGTGTACTATTTTGTGATTATAACTGGGTCAAGAGTAAAAAAATGTTTATTGTAAGATCTTCGTTTCGCTGATTGGTGGGGATGTATTTTTTTGCTCTATCATCCGACAGAATATGGACATTCGTGTAACTCGTAGTTGGATGTATAATAGACTACTTCCTGGCCGAAAGGGATATACGGTTGCATTTGAAGAAGGTATAATAGAATACAATTTAGTTTCTGATTTAGTTTCTGGTTAGTTGCTGAGATTTAACAGATTTGTAAATCCCAGTTAGTTAGATAACAATTGGAATCTGGAAGAGCAATGTAACTGCAGCATATATGAAGCTACTCTAATTAAAACTGAATTATTTAGAAAATACTGCATAATTCACTACTGGCCATCAAATACTGCATAATTCACTACTCAAAATTGCAATAAGTCAACATGAAATGACTTGAAGAAGTAATCATTTTGTAGTTTTTTTTTCTGACATTGGTGCATTCAAGAGGAGTTGGTTACCTTGAATCTGATCAGGTGAAGAAAAAATGTCAATTAAATAGAGAGTAATGTGCTAAAAATATCTGGTCCAGTAGATTCAGAGTAGTTTCAAACAAAGCAATAAAGGAATTACTCTTGGTCTAGTAGTTTCAACATGAAGTATATTATATATTTCATTATATATAAGCTATTATCCTTTATCCAGTTTAAAGATTATATGTTTCAATGATTTCTATAGTTCTAGTTGGATTATACATGTTGCTATCTGCTCCTGCACAGAATGAGCTTAGTAGCCGCTTAATGCAACAAGTTGTGTGCTGCACCAACAGTTTATGCAAGCAGCATTCAACTGTAAAGCAAAATTTATAACCGGATACTACTATTATACTGGATACTACTATTATACTGGATACTACTATTTTCTGGATACTACTATTTTCTAACTTGATAAAAAACACTGTATTATACTGGATACTACTATTTTCTCACCCCAGAAGAACTAACATTAACAACAATATGTAGCCAAAAATCAACGGTTGACTTATAGATCACACCAGTGTTTATTTAACATTATATGCCTAGCATTCTAACTACTTCTTCTGCCTCTTAGCTGACTTATAGATCACACCAGTGTTTATTTAACAACAGTTTATTTAACAGTTTATTTAACAATTTTTTGCTTCAGTGTATGTCAACAAGATTTATTTTAATTACAATGGTTTGATTCGGTGTATGAAAACGTCTCTGAATAACTCTTTTTTGCCTGAACTGATCTTCCATCACAGTTTATTTAACAATTTTTTGCACCTGATCTGTTAGCAGTTTTCTTTAATTTGTATCTTCTTTATGTTTAGACGAAGCTGAACGGAACCCCTCCAGAGCCTATAGATTTGTTTCGTCGCACACACCAGCATCAAAAGGATAACACTTGGGTGGATAGAAAATCAGAATATACACATGTAATGACCTATAAATTTTTATTTCTATTATGTTTCTTACGTTGGTTTTAATTTATTTGAGTGTCCTGAATATTAATTGGTCTTATATCCATATCAACAGGAGATCTTTACACGGGAATGGGAAAAACAGACCCAAACTGCATCTTTGCAAGGAGCTAATCCACCAAGTCAGATGGATGTATGGCGTGGTATAGTTGGAGTAAATAAAAACACGATGTATGGCTATGGACTACATTCGACCGAAGTGCTGAGACCTTACTATTACGGTTCAAGTTCTTCATCATCTGAGTGGGTGCAAAGGCAGGAGCTTAATGAGCTCAGAAATCAGTTGGAAGAAGTGAGAACCGAAAGAGATGAACTTCGAATTGAAATGACAAATACCAAGAACACTTGTGAGCAAAATAACAAGATGATAAAAAAATTGATGAAAATGATGAAGTATCAACAACCTCCAACTAATGAAGAGCTGTATGACAAAGATGATGAAGATGGAGATAATGAAGAGTCTAATTCAGAGGGACAATGTGGCGAAGAGAGTTAAACATTTTATGTTGTTATGACTTAGAAACTAATTGCTATGTTATGTAGGTTTTAATTTAAATTGATTATTATGTTTTTTTACCAAATACATTATGTTTTTTTTAATGTAATGACTATTATGTTTTTAACTAAATTTTTCTATCAGTTGCTATATTGGTTGCTAAAACTAGTCATCAAATAGTCCAAATCAGTTTCAAAAATTTGGTTGAGCAGTCATTAAAACAGTCAATAAAATAGTATCGGTCACTAGCTGTAAATCAGTCGCCAAAATAGCTGCAAATCAGTAACCAAATCAGTCGCTAAATCAGTTACTAAATCAGTCGCTAAATCAGTCACCAAAACAGTCATTAAATCAGTCACCAAATCAGTTGCTAAATCAGTCACTAAATCAGTCACCAAATCAGTTGCTAAATCAGTCACCAAATCAGTGGCTAAATCAGTCACCAAAACAGTCACTAAATCAGTCACCAAATCAGTCGCTAAATCAGTCACCAAAACAGTCACTAAATCAGTCACCAAATCGGTTGCTAAATCGGTCACCAAACCAGTCTCTAAATCAGTCACCAAAATAGTTGCTAAAACAGTCACTAAATCGGTCGCTATTTTCGGTCACAAAATCGGTCTCTATTTTCGGTCGCTAAATCGGTCACAATCGCAGTCACTAAATCGGTCACTAACGAAACAGTCACCAAATCGGTCGCCAATGGTTAGCGACCAGTGATTTAGCGACTGATTTTTTTTGGTCGCTAATTCGGTCACAAAATCGATTAGCGACCGATTTTTCCTGTTTAGTGACCGAAAAATCGGTCACTAAATGACGTTTTTTTTGTAGTGGATTTTAGTATTGCAAGCCTGGCATAGTGTAATGCCCTTTATGACTAAACTATTGAATTTTCGATGTGAAGTTGTATCTTATTTGATAATGACGTTTTGAAGTTATTATAAGACTGTTTTTCGAAAAGCGAGTTATTTGAAGAGTGACGTTTTAGTGAAGTAAGTGTGACATCCCTTGTGGTGTAAATAAATTTTGAAAACTCGGATATTTTATAAAACAAATTACCGTATAGAAAAGGGGTGTTACAGTTTGAGGCCCTTTGCTCCATTTTTTCAGATTGAGGTTGATCACGTCGACACCAGCGGAGATTCTTCCAGTCGACCTCCTCCTTCACAGGCCGCAGCTGACGTGGCAGAGCTAAGGCAGTAGGTGCAGACTTAGGATCGAACTATCAGGACTCTGTAAGATGACATAGCGAGGATGAACCCTCAGTAGGCGAAGATGCTGAGGTTTTTTTAGAGCACGCGTCAGAGACCAGTAGAGTCACAACAGCTATGTGAATTCTATGAGACAGACACCGATTCGATGATTCCCTCTATTAGGACTTTTTGTACTAGTTTGATATTTCGGATTATGTTATAACATTTCACACTAATTTATAACTATTCAGCTTTTCTTTAATTATTTTCGAAATATTTATTATAAAATGTTTTATTTATTTAACATTATAGTATTTATTAATGATAATAATTATAATAAATATAAATAACCAGATATTGATCAAAAAATATATATAAGCAGGTTTTAAAAAAAAATTAAACCATTAGCTTATTAGCGACAGATTTGGCTGTTGCTAATTATAACATGTGGCAACTATGTTGCGGCGGAAATAGTCGTCGATAATTAGCGACGGACAAAAGCCCACACTAATTAGCGATAAATTTGGCTGTCACTAATTAGCGACAGATTTCCCAAATCAGTCGCTAAGTGTTAGCAACCGGCCTATTTGAGAGGGAATATTTTCGTCGCTATTTCTGTCGTAAACAGCAATAAGCGACGAAATTACTGCTGTTAGCGACGGATTTGACCGTCACCGACAGCTATATTTTTTAGTGAAAGTAAGCAAAAAGAAGAAAAAAAATTAAAAGTTGGCCTATCTCACAATGGATGTGCCATACCCTAACATAAAAATTTAAAAAAAATTAAAGCCTAAATTGTTGTTTTGGCCCTTTATCTTTGGGGTTGCTGTCACTTTGGCCCTTTATCTTTTTTTTTCTCGTTTTAGACCCTCATGTTTTTTTTGTGTGTCATTTTGGTCCTTGTCGTTAGTTTTTTCTAACGGACGCCACGCTGGCAGTTAACTACTGACGTGGCGTCTTAAATGTCCGGGTTGACTTGGACCTGATTTGGTGATGTGGCACATAAGGGACCAAATTGAAATTCAAAAAGAACATGGGGGGGCCAAATTGACACAAAGACAAAACATTCATCTTCTTCATCTAAACACCACCTCCATCTTCATCTTCTCTAGCGAGCCACCACCACCTCCGATGAGCCTCCGCCACCACCACCACAAACAGTGACATCACTTCTCTCTCTCACTCTCTCTCTCTCTCTCTCTCTCCCCCTCTCTCTCTCTCCTCAAGAACACCAAAATTCTCAATTCTTCACCAAATCAAGCAAATAAATAGTGCATTTCATGCGAAATTTCACAAGGAACTAGAATCCATCACCAATTCTCACAAAAAAGTGGAAGAACTTAATCAAAAACGTGATTTTCAGAGGAAAACGCGTTTTGGGTTTTGCAAATTGGGGAAACCTTCAAAACTCAACCAAAATTCACCAAACCACTTGCAAAAGACTCGAAATTGGTGCAGTAACTGACAGTTAGCAAAAGATTTCAACAAAAATGATAAAGAATTGAGAACGAAATGGAAATGTTGAGAACGAAACGAAATGGAAAAGGTTTCACGAAGGGAGAGAGAGAGGTGGGAGGGGGAGAGAGAGACAATGTCACTGTTTCTGGTGGTGGTGGCGGAGGTGGTGGTGGGTCGCCGGAGAAGATGAAGATGGAGGTGGTGTTTGGAGGAAGAAGATGAATGTTTTGTGTTTGTGTCAATTTGTCCCCCCATGTTCTTTTTAAGTTTCAATTTGGTCCCTTATATGCCACATCACCAAATCAGGTATAAGTCAACCCTGACATATAAGACGCCACGTCAGCAGTTAACTGCCAGCGTGGCGTCCGTTAGAAAAAACTAACGGCAGGGGCCAAAATGACACACAAAAAAAACATGAGGGTCTAAAACGAGAAAAAAAAAAGATAAAGGGCCAAAGTGACAGCAACCCCAAAGATAAAGGGCCAAAACAGCAATTTCGCCAAAATTAAAAATACCTAAATAATATCAAATAACTAAATAATCCCTAAATATTAAATAATTAATTAACAAATTGACAAAAGATTTTGCTAAACATAACATCTGTAACATCCCCAACTTAGCTAATTTCATTTATTGAAATTAGCAAGAGGTCATAATTAATTAATTAGATAATTTGAATAATTAGGCATAATTGATTATATCTCATGGTTAAATTAATTCCCAATGATATAAGTATGTGTGCTTGGTTTATTGATTGTTGATTTAAATAGGTTTTAAGTAGGTAATTAAGGGCAAGGGCGAAACTGTCATTTCACACCTATTTTTCCAAACACCCCAGCTGACTCACTTAAGTCATCACTCACTCCAATATCAGACAAACACACTTTGAGAGGAAGGAAAACTCAGAAGTGAGAAAAACATAAAAAATAGAGAGAGTTGAGAGTGAGAGAGAAAACGTGAGAAGAAAGGGAGAAGAAGAAGACCATCCTCCCATTCTCCATTGCTTGTAGCATTTATTTACACCATTAAACTCAGCTCAACTCTCTCTTTCTACTGATATCCTTTTCGAAAATCACACCCCTCTCCATCACAATTCACCATTCAAGAGCATGTCAAGCTCATCTTGACCAAAAGAGAGTTTTGAGCTTTGCATGTAGTGTTTGGAGCTTGATACTGAGTAAATAAAGCACCTTAACCAACCACCTTGTATTTTGGAAGCCATAGAGTGAAGGTCAGATTCTGTTTTTAGGAATTGGAGCATTTTCAGTTGCTGGGTTCGAGTTTGAAGGGTTTGAGGATTGTTCTTGGAAGCTTGTTGGGACATTTCGTGTTTAAGCGTATTTCGTTTTCGTCTCAAACTCCTCTTCGGTATTGTGGTGGGTTCTATACTCTCTTAGGGATGTTTTCAAAACTGAGTTAACATGTTTTCTGGATCGAGTAACCTTGAATTTCGTTTTTATAAAATATCGTCAAAACTGTAAATTGGAAAAATGCACGTGTTGATGTTCATGAATTATTGATTGTTTGATAAATCTGTGATTGTTGTGATTATTGTTCTGGACTGGAAATAATGTGTGGTTGAGTTTGGGAATCGAACGGAATGATAAAAATTACACGAAATGGCATTTCTGCAAGTCCGTGTAACCGGCACGGACCGAGCGCCAGTGCGCACGGATCGTGCGCTTCCTTCGGTTACATGCTTGGGAAATATCATTTCGCGCACGGACCGTGCGGCCTTCAGCATGGGTCGTGCGTGTGGTTCATTTACCAGCGCAAACATTTTTAAAATGCGCACGGGTCGTGCGCCTTAGCGCACGGACCGTGCATCCACTTCGGTTTCCCTTTTTCAAAACATGTTTTAAGTCATTCTAATTGATTCCAAATCCATCCTAATCCCTTCCCCAACCCTATGAATTGATGAAATAACCGTAATTCGCTTAATTAAGTGTAGGGATGATTGAAGTATTGGAATTCTCCAAGTATGTTAAATGATGATAACCGAATAGGGTTCCCGAGTGCGAAACACAAGCTTATGTTAATGCAATGAACTAAATGTTCATTGAGGTTTTGGTAACCAATGTAATTACTTGACATTATTCAAGGTATGTTAATAAAATGACTTGACATTATTCAAGGTATGTTAATGTAATAATAGAAGTGACGACCTCCATGAATAGCACACTAGGGGAGGGAAGTCATGAGCCCGTAACCTAGGCCCCATCTATGTTTGCCCACTGTTGAAAGGATTAGTTGATTGGGTTCACCGGGGGACTGAAACTGCAGGTGTCTGGTGTTGTGTTAGTATGCCATGATCGACCATTGGTGAAAGGATCAGTGGTCTAAGTTATGAAAAGTACACATAGCGTATATGCTACGAATGAAAATGATGCATAATGAACTGTTAGCGTTGGTAAGGGGTCTGGATAGGACTCACTGAGATAATGTTTATCTCACCCTTTTATGTTGTTGTTTTTCAGAGAAACAGGGAAAACCGAAAGCAGTGAAGCATGGCTAGATGACGTTCCGCACGATGACATTGAAGACTAGTTAGCTGCTTATGTTATTTCTAGTTTTAAGTACTTCGATTATATGACTTGTACTCGTACTTAAAGTTGTATATTGGTTTCCGCTTTATTTCTGTATTTGGATATTGAACTTTAGAAATGAGGCGAGGATGTCTAACTATATATGAAACTTAAGTTAACTATGTACTTCTTTTGCAGTGTTAAAATATGAGTGGTACTTTGACATATTTAGTCAAAGTTTTAGTATTGTTCAATGTCCATAAAACAGGAATAATACTTTGATGTATGCTATGAAAGTATATTCTGGTATATCCACTAGGTGTGATATATCGGGGTGTTACAACATCTACAATAACTAATTATCTTTTTATAAGCTAATTTGTAAACTACTAAATAACATCAAATACCAAATTAAATAATTTAGAAAACATTTAATAAACATAAATAAATAGTTATTACTGTATTTTTAACTAACTTTTTTTTGAATGAATTGTTATATATGGACTAATTCAATAACTAATCACATTGACTAATAAATAACTACCGACACCAAAAACAAAAATAATTACTAACCATATATATTATGTAATATTTCCAAATATTACATCACTAACTAAACGATAGTGAGGAGAAGACTCGATGAAGCCCCAATGTAAGGTCCGACCGACGAAAAATCTGGTTAAAGCTGCAACAACAAACAAAACAACACTATTAATTAGTTCAGAAAACTCGAATTAACGACAATATAAACCGCTAAATAAGAAAGAAAAAAACTCACAATAAATAGAGAAGAAGATGAACAACTTACCTAGTAACTAAATTGAGGGAAACAGTGGAGGCAGAGTTGAGAATGAAGAGTAGAAAATGAAGAGAATGAAAAACAGATGAGGTTTAAAGAAAATTCTCATGGGTTTTCGGCTGCTGATTTGAAATTTTAGTGGTTTTTTCCGGCGACTTGGGCTGTCAATAACTTCTTCATTTTTCAGACACAAATAACTGGCGGCTTGGACTGTCAAAATTTTTGTGTCAAAAATTACCAACGGCCCAAAAACTCCGACTTTGAATTTCGTGCACCTCTTTGCCGTGTTTCAAGTCACTGGATTTAAAAAAACACCTACATACCGACGCCCTGGTCGTCGGCAAGCCTCATTTGAGTTTTCTGACGGCCTTAAGGACGCCAATACTATCGACACCAGACAAACAATATCGTTTCAACGGTCAAAGTAGTCAAAAATACCAACTATTTCATGGCCGCCAGAAAATGCCTCCCAATAATACACCTATTTTTAGTAGCATTTTAAATGAATGATACGAAAAATAAGTACTTTTGATTACAAAATAATATCAACTAACTAAAATAGAATAAAAAGCTTATAATAAAAATGATTTATCATGAGGTAAAAAAGTATAATTTCGTTGCCACATATTAGAACTCTGCATCACACAGTTTAACTTAAATAAAATATGTTGGATTCTTAAAAGCTTTAGAGTGATCATCGAATAAAATAGCATACACACGTGGTAATTTTAAAAAATAAAAACCAAATGAGTTCAAAATCAAAATATTAATTCCGACTCTAATGTCACAATATTAGAGTCTTACAACCAGATCGAACATAAAAATAGTCCAACAAAATCTAAATGACACCATAACATAAGAAGGAAAATTATTCTCCACTTCATGCTCATGGACAAACACCGTAACACTTCTCCTCGGTCTTTTCCCAAGGATAGCTGATAAACAAATTATACCAGAGAAAACACAGAAAAATGGGTGAGTATGTCTTACATCATGTCAAAAGTATAACAATAACATGTTGGGAAAAACAACATAGAGAAATAAAATGAACACAATCGGAACACAAGAATTTAACGTGGAAAACTTCAAAACCGGAAAAAAAATCCACAAACCGTTGTCTAATGATAACCAGGGAATAACACTATGTGAAATATACAACACATAGACTCAAACACCCCATGTAACACCCCAATATTTCTAGCTTGTAGAAATACCAAAGTGCACCACTTGGCATACATCAGAGTAACTTCCTGTTATTGAATATTGAACACAACTAAAAACTTTCGATAAATAATTATCAAATGGTTCCATGAACCTCATTAAACTTAACAAAATACTTAAGTCTCATGGCTTAAATCTTATACAATCCTGGTGTTCAATACCCAAAACATAAATAGCGAAAACGATTTACAACTGTTAGCAAGTAATAGTTATACAATCGGTAATACAAAGACAACAAACGGGATAAGGTATAAACTTAAAACTGCTTTCTCCGATAACTCTGTGAGTCACCTCAGCTAACTGTGCTTCTCGGCCTTTGCTTTCCCCTGTTTCTCTGTAAAAACCACAATAATAAAGGGTGAGATAAACATTATCTCAGTGAGTCCTATCGAGACCCCTTACTAACTCTAGCGGTTCATTATGCTTCATTTTAATCGTAGTTCGAGCCTGGATGACCACGTGCAAGATATAAGTGGTTACCAAAACCTTAGTGGAACCCCAAGTCCATTTCATTAGCATATGTTGTAATTTCTCACTCGCGAACCCTACTCGGTATCGTCATTTATCACAATTCAAAGAATTCGTATAACATCATTCATACCAACGCATTTTCCACGAATTACGGTTTTTTCATGACTTTTATAGCTTAAGAATTTTATCTCAAACACACTCAATTTCATGGTATTCTTGCATTACAATCATTGTACAACCTTGGGGAAATGATTAGAAGGAACTCGGAATCATTTGGAATGGACTAAGACACATTTTGAAAATGGGTAACAGAAGCTTCCGCACGGTCCGGGCGTATAGGCGCACGACCCGTGCGTGTTTTGAAAGTTTAAACACGGAGAAACAGAACAGAGCGCACGGTCCGTGCCCTAGGGGAGCACGACCCGTGCGTGGTTTTTAAAATCTTTCAGGTCACTTGCGAACGAGACGCACGGTCCATGCCACTGGGGCGCACGACCCGTGCGTGTTCATCAGTAACTCGGAAAAGCTGTTTTCACAAATTCGTTCCATTCCGTTCCGATTCCAAAATTCATTCCTATCGATACCCAACTTACACGCACACAACAACAACACATAGCAACAATCATATTCAGTCCAGAACAACAATCAAAATATCAATCAATTCAATTGTATAAATTATCGTTCAAATGTAATTTCGTAAAATGGTTTTTGACTCGATTCGCTTTTGAAATAGAACGCGACACATGGACTTCGAAACATATAAACTGAGTAATGACAAACATCCCTAAGTGAGTATAGAACTCACCGAAGTGATGAATCCTCAAACAATTGATATTTCACACTACGGCACCGACAAAGTAACACTCGAACGATCCCAGTACTCGATCTCTCGCTTCAACGCTCGAACTATTTCTAGACAGCATCTGGGAGTGGTTTTGGAGTGCGCATAACTTAGTCAATTCTTAAAATCAAATCTTGTGGACACGATATCTACCACAATACTTGATGAAATCAGATGATTCTTGTACCCTTCCTGAATCATTTTGTGTCTAGTTTCTGAATAAGCAAAAATAACGTTCAGATGAGTCGTGTATAGAGAGATATAGGGTAAACATCGAAGATGGTCCCAACGGTTTTCCTGCAGAATTTCTGTTGAACTTTTAACCTTAATCCTCAACCATTTATAACCACGAATTTGAGCTCCAAATTCTATAAACCAGAAACCTAAAATCTAACTCTAACTCTTTGATGGTTAATTTGGATCAGTTTACACAATGTCAAGTCCCTATTGTTAGTGATTAGCTCCAATTCGACATGCAAGCCAAGAACATCAAATTTTGGGTCAATGTTTGAGCTTCAAGCTCCAAAAATGGTGAAGAGGAAATGGGGAAGAATGGGTTGATGAAACTAGTATCATTTGAAAGAGAATGGAAAATGAAAGAGAATGGTGGTGAGAAGGTTTACATGCATGAACAATGGGAGAAGATCTCTTCTCCTTCTCTCCCTCTTCTTCACGCCTCCCACTTCTCTCTCTCTCACTATTCTATGTTTTCATTTTTGTTTTCAGCAACTGAACTTGTGTGTGTTAAGTTGTGAAGGTGAGTGGCACTTAATGTTCCGCTGAGGGTAATTTGGGTTGGGAAACAAATGACCAATATGCCCTTAAGTGATCCAACATTTTGCAATCTCCCTTAAATTTATCTTAAACCATTCATTTATCACATAATCTAACATTACTTATACAATAATTAATTAATGCATATGTGGGTGTTTTGTAGAAGATGGTTTAGCTGAAACTCATTAATGAGTGGAAAAGACGGAAATGCCCGTATCCTAGTATTTTCGCTTAAAATCCCAATTAGCTCACCAATCAATCAAAAATTCAAGTACTAATATATTTTAGCACACAAGTACAACATAATTCTCTTAATCAATTATGCTAATTAATTATCTTGACCTCTTGCTAATTTCAATAAATGAAATTAGCTAAATTGGGGATGTTACACCCCATGGCCCCAGTACACCCACACCCTCCAAAGAAATATTTAACTACATCTCACGACACTCTAAAACAAGAGTATAAGAGAAAAAAACAAGTCAAATATAAACTTAAGTTGGTTTTGACTGCTGCATTTTGTAAAGGAGAACTTGAGCCAATTATATAGCATTGGTCTCCCTCTTCCTTCACAAAACTAAGCAATGTCGAACTTTTTCAAGATGCTCAATTCCAATCAACTCAAACAATCTCCACCTTGATTGTAATTGATACCCGAGACATATTTTGCTTTCATTGTCTACACAGACAATCATAGTTCAAAAAAACTATCATACCCCATCTTCAAGAGTATACTTCACTTGAAGCTAAACCACTTCAAGAATTTCTCCATGTCGAAAGCATCGACATAACTTTTTCAAGACGCGCAATTCCAATCAACTCCAACATAACGATGGGTAGAAACCATACACAAACATACAATTAAAATAATTACGTAATTTTACAAATGCTACATAAAGATGTATGTCAATGCAATGTTCCCCCGACTCTAGTATGTATGCATGTGGTACCATATAACAAACTTAAGAAACCCAACTGGTACACTTTCACTCGTATGAGATTGTCAAGTGACTAGTTATGGTTACCTGACTTTCGAAGGACGCCCAACTTCAAGGGGTCAACAAGAGTCATGAGGATTTCCACATCGAAGCATAATTATCCCCAATGTAACACCCCGGTATTTTTATTTAGTCAAAATACCCAAGTGTACCATCCCTAGAACATTAGAGATAAATTTCCTGCTTAGACACTAAATATCACTATAAATTTTTGTTGAATATAAACCAAACAGTCTTATTCACAAACAAGACGATACGGTTCTCAGACCATAAACCATCAGCATCTATAGTATTCAGTATCATACAAGAAAGCGGAAGAAAGATATAACACTAAAGACATAGTGATGCAGTACATAGACAACAAGGGGAAAAATAATCTTAAGCATAAAGCTAAGTCATCAGTAACCATCCGAGCTCAACCTACTCGTGCCTCTGTGGTCCTCTCTTTCCTTGTTTCTCTGTAAAACAACAACATATAAACAATGAGATACAATCTCAGTGAGTTCTACCGAGACCCCTACTAACGCTCTCGGTTTAATTATGAAACCTTTTTAAATTAACACGACACCGACTGCAAATCCAGTGCTAAACCCGGTGAACCGTATTTTAGGACTTTCTTTCATTCGTGGTTTAATTATAACCACGTGTATTTTAAGTCAACACGACACCGACTGCAAATCCAGTGCTAAACCCGGTGAACGTGTTATAACTCAGTGCGACACCGACTGCAAATCGTGTGCTAAACCCGGTGTATCGCACAGTACGACACCGACTGCAAATCCTGTGCTAAACCCGGTGAACCGTACAACAAAACTCTTAACATAACACCAGCTGCAAATTCTGTGCTAAACCCGGTGAGCCCCCTTACCAATAGCATTTTTCCTAATGGCACGGAGTCTAGGGTAGGGGATCATGACTGCCCCGCCTAGTATGTTAACATCATGGGTCGTCACCCAACTCGATATAGTATATATATATATCCACCCGCATTTGGGCTAACTCTTATATTCGATATAATTTATATATCGTGAATCATAGACCGGTTTAGATGATTAAATAATAATCATCCCGCGTCAGTTATTCGACACCACGTAGGACTTATAGTCCGTTTTCCTTTCGATAAAACATGACCTCACACGTGTTCTATTATTCCGTTTTTCGAGACAATTTATAACTTCAAAAACAGTTCATTATAAAATTTAAATTACATATATGGTTAGGTCTTTGAATAAGATTTCCAACGCATCTTAGAACACCTCAATCGGGTACCCGGATCAAAAGTTATCGTGAAAACAAAATCAGTGTACAATTGCTGAAAAACTGCAAAGCGTCGCGACAGATTCAGATGGGGACGGGTCGCGATGCGATGGGGACGGGTCGCGACGCGACCATCTACAGAAAAATGTTGGTTTTGCGGTTTCTCGCGAAATCCGCTATTCCGCTCAATTCCGATTCTTGTTCCGATTAAAAACAGTTCAAACAACCATAAAAACAGATTCAATTAATATCACACAATCAATCAAAAACTCATCTAAACGAATTTTTATCAAAATACGACATATTTCCAAATAACGGTTTTTGAGTCAAAATCTTTCGAAACCAATCAACACAAAATTTATTTTCAAAGCGAAACAATCCTAAACGTGAGTAAAACTCACCGATTGTGATGAAAATCACAAATAGCCGAGACTTTCCGCAAAATTGCTTTTCCGACATAATCACACGAACGTTCCCTGAATCAACTTTACGCTCCGACGACATTCGAATCCGCTCCCAAATGTTCCCATTCAACCTTGAGTCACCCAATGACACTATTCATCATCTTCAAACTCTAATAACTATTCATCCATAAACCCCAAATTTGATTCTAAACACTAACTCACCAAACCTTTGATTCATTCATTTCAAGCTAGCAACCAACCTCATATTCGAACTTCTCAAGCTTCCAAACTACCTAAAAGAAGAAGAAAGCTCTCAAAACCTCACCTTAGAGCTCCAAACCGAAAATGGTGGATTGAAGGAGAGTGAATGGTTGTTGATGATTTTAGGATCAAAATGAAGAGGAAGAGATGGTGATCATTTTTCGTTTATAAGGTATGATGTTTTGATGAACCTTGGTATCCCCTTTTTCTCTTCTTCAATCCAAACCCACTTCTTTTCTCTTCTCCTTTTCCTCTTCTTTTCCTCCTCTGTTTCAGGCTTCCTTCCTTTCTTTCTTTCTTTCTTTCTTTCTTTCTTTCTTAATTCCTTTCTTTTCTTTTCTTTTCATTTCCTTTCTTAAATATTAAGTGGTAATGTGGTCAAATGACCACATTGCCCTTGATCTCTTATTTCATTTCTAAATCGTCTTTTCCCCGAATTAACCGGTTAACGATCTTAAGACAACCAATAATTATCTTTAGCACTCAATAATTTTACCAATTAAGTACTAAATTAATTCAATTGGGTTAACATCCAATTAATTCTATTAATTATTTTGGGGATGTTACACCGAAGGTCGGGTTGGCAACCCCATCAAAGGCTACATTGTCTTGATTCATGGCTATAATCCTCCTGCGTAATCTTCTTCTACAACATGATGCAAGCGAATATCCACCTTTCCTCCTCGTCACCACAAGTAAGTACCATTATCACCTCTTACAGGCTAACTACGTCACGAATAGAATATTACCTGAATACAATCCTCGGCTCTCACAAGCTACGTGACTCGTCTTAATAGTATTCGTTAAAAAATATCACGTGTCTCATAACATGTCCACATATCTCCAAAACTTCCCTTTTCTATACTTGAAAAATCTCTACTCTCAAGAAATGAGGGGGACTCCAAAGTGAATGTGTAACACCCCGGTATTTTTATCGAGTAAAAATACCCAAGTGTACCATTTTTAAAACATCAGAGATATATTTCCTGTTTAAATACTGAACATCACTTTAAAATTTTCGCTGAATAACCACAGAACAGTCTTAAACATATCTAAGACCATAAACCATCAGTGAAATACAGTGTTCAATATCAAACAAGAAAGCGGAAATAAATACATAACTTTTACAACATCAAAAGCCATAATGTTGTGATACATAACTAACAAGGGAAAAATATAACTTAAGCATACCACCTACTCGTGCCTCTTGGATCTCCACTTTCCCTGTTATCTGTAAAACCACAACATATAAACAATGAGATACAATCTTAGTGAGTTCTACCGAGACCCCTACTAACACTCTCGGTCCATTTTTAAAACGCTTTTAAGATTCGACACAACACCGACCGCAATCCGCTTGCTAATCTCGGTGGACCATACAATAAGGCTTCCACCTAGTAAGACACCGGCTGCAATCTATTTGCGTCTCCCGATGAACTAGCATCCTAGGCCCTTCTACGTGACACCGGCTGCAATCTATTTGCGTCTCCCGGCGCACATAGTACAATACTTTTAACATAACACCGGCTGCAATCTATTTGCGTCTCCCGGCGAACCCCTATCCAATAACAGTTCCGCTATTGGCCTCAGAGCCTAGGGTAAGGGATCATGACTTCCCCGCCTAGTATGTTAACATGGGTCGTCACCCAAACTCGATATAATATATATATCTATAATCATATATAACCACCCTCAGTGGCCGACTCCTTTAATCGATATAATTTATATATCGTGAATTATTCACCGGTTTAGACGAATGAATAATAATCATTCCGCGTCAGTTATACCATACCACGTAGGACTCATAATCCGCTTTATTATTAATAAAACATATTCGCACACGCGTACTATTATTCGGCTTTTCCAAGCTATTTGAACTTCAAAAACAATTCTTTTACCTTTTTAAATTGTATAATTAGTTAGGCCTCGGAATAAGCTTTCAAACGCATTTTAGAACACCTCAATCGGGTTCCCGGATCAAAAGTTATCGCGAAAACAAAATCAGTGAAAAACTGTTGAAAATCTGCAAAGCGTCGCGACGCGAACTGCTACCGTCGCGACGCGAAAAACGACAGAAACTTTTTGCGTGACAAAACTGGGCCAGGTCGCGACGCGAAAGGGACGGGTCGCGACGCGACCCTTTGCAGAAAAGTGCAGGTTTTCCGTTTTCTTGCGAAATTCGCTATTCCGCTCAATTCCGATTCTTGTTCCGGTTGAAAACAGTTTTGACAACTATAAAAACAGTCTCAATCAAAGTCACACAATCAATCAAAAACTCATTTTAAACGAATTGTATCAAAATGCGACATATTTTCCAATTATCGGTTTTCAACCCAAAATCTCTCAAACTCGATTACCAAATAATATTCCAGTCCAGCGAAAGCGGTAAAACAGTTAATTAATTAATTCGAAACATAAAATCCTAAGCGTGAGTAGAACTCACCCTTGAAGCGTGAACCACGATCGAGCCGAATTCACCGAGTAGCCACACGAACGCTCCCCGCTCCGGCGACACCCAATCCGCTTCCAAAGCTTCCCACTCGATCACGAAACCGCTTTTGACCGGAATGCCGAATTCCTCGAAATCCTCCATGGACACTATTCATCATCTTCTTCAATCTCAAACCACTATTCACCAAAAACCCCAATTCACCCAACTCGCTTCCAATCTTTCAATCGAACCTCAATCAACGATCCGTCATCCTTGGGTTTGCGCCAAACTCCATCCCAAGCCATCCTTGAGCTTGAACCATCAACAAACCTCCAATTTTTTCCTCTCAAATCGAAAATGGTAAAGTGAGAGAGAGTGAGTTGATGATGAAGATCTTGGTACCAAATCGAAGAGGAAGTAACGCTGAGCATTTTTCGTGTTGGAAGGAAGTCGTTTTGTTGAGCGGAAGTACCCCCTTTTTCCTCTTCTTCTTCCTCCCCCATTCTTTCTCTCTTCTTTTCCTTTTTTCTTCTCCTCACTGTTTCTCGCCCCTCTTTCTTTCTTTTCTTTCCTTTCAATTAATTCTTTCTCCTCTCACACACACACCCGTATACATATATATATATATATATATATATATATATATATATATATATATATATATATATATATTTAATATTTAAGTTGTAACGCGGTCAAATTACCATATTGATCGAAATCTCCTATTTTGATTCCAAAACTTCCTTGACCCGTATTATCCGGTTAACGATCCGATGACAACCAATAATTAATTTTAGCACTCAATAAATTTACCAGTCGGGTACTAAATTAATTTAATTGGGTTAACACCCAAATAATTCTATTAATTATTTTGGGGATGTTACATTCTCCCCAACTTGAAAGAATTTTGTCCTCAAAATTTCGCTAAGTCTTTCATCCGATTAACCGAGGATCGACATTCCCAGAAAGGTCTAAATTGCGAGAAAACAATCTTAGATCAACGAAATGAGTGTAGAAAATCTTTCCAATCCAGCACATCAATCGTCAAGTATGATCCACTACTACCTTGATATGAACTCTCTTGTTACGAATCAATACGAGAAACTCATCATTCGCCTTCATAGGCTTGACACCGCGTTTGAAAACACTTTCGAAGCTTCATTCCAATTATCCTCGTTTACTCCCCAACTTTGATTAATCTAAATCAAAGGGTTTAACAAAAGACACCTGATAGACATACAGGTTGAAAACGAGATCCACAAACTGGTACTCCTCGGCAAAGGTAAAAACAAACACAATTTCTTCGAAGGGAATAAACACTTTCTCAACAAACCTTCTAAAATCCATAACAGTTCTCGTACACACCGACAATGTGACGGAAAAGTCACTTGTGAAACTTCTTGACTCGCCCCCAAGATTTCGAGATAACACTTTTCGAAAGAAAATGGAATGAGGATTTACCAGAAACGTTTATCTTAAACGTAGAAATAAACCGCGGGGACATCAAATAAACTTGAAAACAATGAAAATCACCTCTGTTGTTCTCAAAACAACTTTCAAACAGAACTCAGAGCTCTTTTTCCTCTATTGCAACTTCATCACGAGGTTTTTATCAACGACGCACTGGATTCCTTTCCAAATTAGTCCATAGCGTTGAGAACTTCTCCTCAACCTAAATAATCCTCCTAGGATTTTCTTCCTCAATCAGATTTTATTAACCTCCTGATTCGTTCCCAAAATTAACCCTAGCATGCGGGTTTTCACAAAAATGATTTTTCAAAACTATCACGCCGCACACCAAGCTTCACTTCGGAAATTTCAGCTACTTGCAAGCAGATCCATCAATTAATCCTTTGATGGTTATTCGCAACGTGAAAACAGTCAGCAGTTACCCCACTTACATATTCGTATTCACGTTCGACTTGTCAAACGGAATCACATAATACTATCTCCTTGTTAACCTTCACAAGGAGAGGTTAACAAACTAATACCTCGCCACTAATACATCTGCTTTATATTCTGTACACCCTGGAACAGAATATAAACGTCGGCGTGCTTCCTCTAATAATTGCCTTTTATTGTTCTCATCATCGGGCGTACAGATCCTACCGTTGAAACAACTGACTCCATCACTATCCATGGTAAAATCTGGAAATACCTTTGTGATTGTAGCTTCACATCAACTTCCCGTGCTAAGCGTATAGAATCCCTTAGGGAACTAGAGATCCTCATATGGCTCAACACTAACCGGATTCTCCTTGATCTTGAATTCAGATTTAAGTCTCTATCAGACTCTAATAATTCCATCTAATGCATCATAATACTGCCGTGTGTAGCGATTTCCTATTACTCGCATCAGCTACAACATTGGAATTTCCTGGATGATACTTCAACCCGAAGTCATAATCCTTCAGAAATTCTACACACTCCTCTGCCTGCTATTCAGTTCTTTCTGATCAAACAGATACCTTAAACTCTTGTGACCACTAGAGACTTCGAAACGAGACCCATACAGGTAACGTCTCCAAATCTTTAGTGCATACACGATAGCTATTAACTCCAATTCATGAGTCGGATAAATCCTCTCATGAGACCTTAATCGTCTGGACGCATAAGCTATCACTGGTTGATTTTGCATCAGAATACATCCTAAACCCTTCCCTGAAGCGTCATCGAAAGTTTGAAATTCCAATGACGGATCCGGAAGAATCAGGAATGGAGCAGAAGTCAACCAAACCTTCAATTCTTGAAAACATTCTTCACAATCAGCATCCCACGTAAACGGATGACCCTTACGAGTTAACCGAGTAAGTGGACAACTAACTGTGAGAACCCTTTAACGAACCTCTTACAGTAACCGGCTAGATCCAGACACTTTTGATCTCTGCGACTGACGTCGGTCACTCCCATTCAACACCGCTTCCTTCTCACTGGGACCTACAGAAACTCCCGACTTGGGGAATCATATGTCCCAAAGACTTTACCTCTGACACCCAAAAATCACACTTCGAAGGTTTCAAGTACAACTCCTTTTCTCGGAGTACACTCAGAACAATGAGGAGATGTTGGACATGCTCCTCAATGGTCTTCGAGCACATCAAGATATCATCGATGAAAACGACTTCAAACTGATCCTAATACGTATGAAAAATTCGGTTCATGTAATCCATGAATACCGCTGGAGCATTAGTCAAACCGAAGGGCATCACTACGAACTCGTAATGTCCATACCTAGTACGGAAAGCTGTCTTCGGAATATCTAAGGCTCTAACTTTTAATTGATGATAACCTGACCTCAGATCAATTTTTTTGAAAACACCACGGCACCTCGAAGTTGATCCAGCAATTCGTGTATCCTTGGCAAAGGATATTTGTTCTTGATCGTCACTTAGTGAAATTGTCGATAACCGATGTACAATCTCTTGCTACTAACCTTTCTTTTGACTAATCACACCAGAGCACTCCTCCTAGAGAAGCACTCAGTCGGATAAATTTCTCTAACATCGACTCTTCAAGTTGAGACTCCATTTCCTTTAATTCTAAAGGAACTTTCAATAAGAAACAATAGATATTGATCACGTGCCAGGAACCAATTCTACGGTAAACTCTACCTCTCGCTCTGGAGGTTCAAAAGAAACTTCATTGTGAAGACATCCAGGAAGTCATTCACGACCTGAACGTTTGCCAAATCTAAACTAGTTTCAGCGGATGCAGATAACATACTAACATGTACTCCCGCACCTTGGAATGAAGATTGACCGTCTAAGGTGAACTAGGTAACCGCTTCCGAATTTGTCTTAGACAATTCAACTGATTCTGAAGACGAACTGATAGTTGATTGACACAATCGATTGCAACATGATTTGCAGTCATCTTATTCATACCCAAAATGGTGTCCACACTTCTCATAGGCAAAAAATAAATTCTACAACGAAATTCCTGCCTCCTATGACAAGTAGACAATTCTATTCAAAGATTAGGTCTGGACACGACCCTTAGCAGCAGTTAAAATAGTTATCGGCTCGGATAGCGATGATAAGGCTAATCCCAACCGATTCACACGCGATCGGGATATACAGCAATAGGTTGCACCCGAACCATATAGTATACTGATCGAGTTATTGAAAACTGATCCCATATCCCTCAGTAGATTGTCTGCAGTTGTAACTGTCTAAACATGCAGAGTGTTGACTCGTCCTTGCCGTGGAGCTGCTTGTGACTCCCTGGAACTTTTCCTTACGAGGCACTCCTTACCATAGTGACCCTCTTCATTTCTATAATAGCACCGATTAAATCTTCGCTTGCAATCACCGCTGTGAGGCTTTCCACAGTTAGAACATCTTCTGACCTTTGAAGAATCAAAGAATTGCATCTGCTTTTCCTTTGATGAAATTATCTTAGGACTTTGCATTCGGAGTTGATAATTCAACTACCTTCTTTCCTTTCCCATATTTCCTATGAGATCATCCTCGGCGACATAGGATGATTTCACCAAGGCAACATAATTGGTAGCAGTATAAGAACTAAGACCATAAATCATAAAAGCACTTATGCCCGTCTTATACTTCTGCATTCTCCGTTCGTCATCCGAAGCTTACTTTACCACCTGGTAAAACTGAGACAATTTCTCAAACTTAGCGGTGTATTCTCCTACCGTCATGTCACCTTTCCTGAGGATGCACCGGTTAGAGATTCCGGTTTTGGTCGAGGACTGCGTCTTGATCATCCAGTCATAATTCCGCTTATGATGCACTAAGTATTAAGTTGATCAGGCTCAATGTCTCTTAGCATCACAAGTGTAATTACAAAAAGGACTAGCAAGGAATCGACTCAACCCTAAACTAAGTCCGACTAGGTCGAACTGCTCTGATACCAACTGTAACACCCCGGTATTTTTATCGAGTAAAAATACCCAAGTGTACCATTTTTAAAACATCAGAGATATATTTCCTGTTTAAATACTGAACATCACTTTAAAATTTTCACTGAATAACCACAGAACAGTCTTAAACATAACTAAGACCATAAACCATCAGTGAAATACAGTGTTCAATATCAAACAAGAAAGCGGAAATAAATACATAACTTTTACAACATCAAAAGCCATAATGTTGTGATACATAACTAACAAGGGAAAAATATAACTTAAGCATAAAAGCTAAGTCTTCAGCAACCATCCGAGTACCACCTACTCGTGCCTCTTGGATCTCCACTTTCCCTGTTATCTGTAAAACCACAACATATAAACAATGAGATACAATCTCAGTGAGTTCTACCGAGACCCCTACTAACACTCTCGGTCCATTTTTAAAACGCTTTTAAGAATCAACACAACACCGACCGCAATCCGCTTGCTAATCTCGGTGGACCATACAATAAGGCTTCGACCTAGTAAGACACCGGCTGCAATCTATTTGCGTCTCCCGATGAACTAGCATCCTAGGCCCTTCTACGTGACACCGGCTGCAATCTATTTGCGTCTCCCGGCGCACATAGTACAATACTTTTAACATAACACCGGCTGCAATCTATTTGCGTCTCCCGGCGAACCCCTATCCAATAACAGTTCCGCTATTGGCCTCAGAGCCTAGGGTAAGGGATCATGACTTCCCCGCCTAGTATGTTAACATGGGTCGTCACCCAAACTCGATATAATATATATATCTATAATCATATATAACCACCCTCAGTGGCCGACTCCTTTAATCGATATAATTTATATATCGTGAATTATTCACCGGTTTAGACGAATGAATAATAATCATTCCGCGTCAGTTATACCATACCACGTAGGACTCATAATCCGCTTTATTATTAATAAAACATATTCGCACACGCGTACTATTATTCGGCTTTTCCAAGCTATTTGAACTTCAAAAACAGTTCTTTTACCTTTTTAAATTGTATAATTAGTTAGGCCTCGGAATAAGCTTTCAAACGCATTTTAGAACACCTCAATCGGGTTCCCGGATCAAAAGTTATCGCGAAAACAAAATCAGTGAAAAACTGTTGAAAATCTGCAAAGCGTCGCGACGCGAACTGCTACCGTCGCGACGCGAAAAACGACAGAAACTTTTTGCGTGACAAAACTGGGCCAGGTCGCGACGCGAAAGGGACGGGTCGCGACGCGACCCTCTGCAGAAAAGTGCAGGTTTTCCGTTTTCTTGCGAAATTCGCTATTCCGCTCAATTCCGATTCTTGTTCCGGTTGAAAACAGTTTTGACAACTATAAAAACAGTCTCAATCAAAGTCACACAATCAATCAAAAACTCATTTTAAATGAATTGTATCAAAATGCGACATATTTTCCAATTATCGGTTTTCAACCCAAAATCTCTCAAACTCGATTACCAAATAATATTCCAGTCCAGCGAAAGCGGTAAAACAGTTAATTAATTAATTCGAAACATAAAATCCTAAGCGTGAGTAGAACTCACCCTTGAAGCGTGAACCACGATCGAGCCGAATTCACCTAGTAGCCACACGAACGCTCCCCGCTCCGGCGACACCCAATCCGCTTCCAAAGCTTCCCACTCGATCACGGAACCGCTTTTGACCGGAATGCCGAATTCCTCGAAATCCTCCATGGACACTATTCATCATCTTCTTCAATCTCAAACCACTATTCACCAAAAACCCCAATTCACCGAACTCGCTTCCAATCTTTCAATCGAACCTCAATCAACGATCCGTCATCCTTGGGTTCGCGCCAAACTCCATCCCAAGCCATCCTTGAGCTTGAACCATCAACAAACCTCCAATTTTTTCCTCTCAAATCGAAAATGGTAAAGTGAGAGAGAGTGAGTTGATGATGAAGATCTTGGTACCAAATCGAAGAGGAAGTAACGCTGAGCATTTTTCGTGTTGGAAGGAAGTCGTTTTGTTGAGCGGAAGTACCCCCTTTTTCCTCTTCTTCTTCCTCCCCCATTCTTTCTCTCTTCTTTTCCTTTTTTCTTCTCCTCTCTGTTTCTCGCCCCTATTTCTTTCTTTTCTTTCCTTTCAATTAATTCTTTCTCCTCTCACACACACACGCGTATACATACATATATATATATATATATATATATATATATATATATTTAATATTTAAGTTGTAACGCGATCAAATTACCATATTGATCGAAATCTCCTATTTCGATTCCAAAACTTCCTTGACCAGTATTATCCGGTTAACGATCCGATGACAACCAATAATTAATTTTAGCACTCAATAAATTTACCAGTCGGGTACTAAATTAATTTAATTGGGTTAACACCCAAATAATTCTATTAATTATTTTGGAGATGTTACAGAATGAGGCATAGAAAGTCCTTCAATTTCTTACTTCAAACCAAGAATTAAACCTAGCCATCAGAGCTACTCTCCACCATTTCGTTCACTGCCTCATTGTCACACCTTTCAAGAAGAACCATATGATCCTCATTAGAACAACATGGGTCACTACAAGAAAATCGACGATTTCCGACGGCAATTTTCGTCGCAAATGCAGCGATTTTCGTCGGAAATTGACGTTTCCGACGAACTTTTCGACGGACAAAAAGTCGTCGCAAAATTGCTCGTCGGAAATCGTTTCCGACGGATTATTTCGTCGCAAATGTCTCCGTCGCAAAGTCGTCGGAAACCTGTCGCAAACGCTGACACATTTTCGTCGGAAATCCGTCGGAAACTTTTAAAAAAAATTAAAAAAAAAATAAATCCAACGGTCGTCCTTATACCCTCACTAAACCAAATTTCTATTGCAATTCCTTCTCTTATACACTAGCTAAAATGCAAAATTCCATTTAGTTTGGCTCAAAGGACTGTTCCAGGCTTCCAGCACCCATGCTATGAACAAAACCGACCAACAGTTTTCCATTGAAGTGAACCAATGTGATTCCTTCTATCAGCATCCTTTCATTCTCAAACCTCACATCCATATAATCAGATGTTTGGGGAGATGAATGTAAATTCCCCTTGTTAATATTAATATTATTTTTTTGTTAACATTAAAATTAATAGCATAGTAATCATGGTTTCAATGAATAACAGTATGATACTAAGATGGAAAGACCATTGGAAATAATTCTTACATGAGCACATTCTCTAACAGTCAATCAAAAACAAAATCTCTTTAACAAATTAATCTGGAATGAACAATCAAAATGGATGGATAGAATAATTGAAAAGAACAGATAAAATAGCAAACAAATCTCATCTTCCACGATTCACGCCACGAAATTTCAACCGCTCAAACTCTTAACGATCATGGAAAGGGCCGAGTACGTTCCAACAGAAGAACACACCACACCTACTATAATAATTGTAATGCAAAGTGTTGCCTGTATACATATGAAAGAAAGCAAAGTCACACTATAGTAGTTCATCATAACTATATAAGATTTTACTTGATATATTCACGGTGACTATAATGTGTATATTTTTACATGTTATGTTCTATTTAGTCCTAAAGAGTATAGTGCAGGATCCAAAGAAGAATAGATTTATGATATACAATGAGTAGTAGTATTATCAAGGGTACAACTGTAATACCTGTAATCGTGTAACTTTACCGCGCAAGAATCTTAGGTAACAAACACATGGTAATATCAAAGTCTGTCAACATAACAAGATTGATGTTGATTTCTTAATTAATAAGATGCTATTGTCAGTAACTTTAGGAGCAAGAACAGAAAAATTGAAGGAAACTTACAACAAGCATTGCAAGTAAAGATCCAATCAAAGACATCATCAAACCTGCAAAAAGTAATTAGACATCAATAAACTATGTCACAGTAGAATAAATGTCCTAGTAAAGAAGTAATTCAATTGATTATCTCACCAAAAAAGGGAACTGATAAACCAATGATCAAGGTAGAAACTACAAGGCCTGTTCTGATGAAGGTGGAAAATAGGTAAGACTTGGCATGGTTTGATTGTATCAACTCCTCTAGACTCATTGCCACTGGAGATATAGTCAATGCATACATGATGCTAATTAAGGAAAACAATCTTTGATCATATATATTCAGTGTAAAAACACTCTTTGAAGATAATGCAACAGAAATAACATGCCATAAGATACCAGTTCAAATTTTTTAATTTTGAATAACTTTTTCCATATAGAGATATGCATGAAGTATGTATGTATTTACATGACACAAAGGATATTTGGTAAATGGATTAACCACTAGTGCAAAAAGGGGATTTAAAGTTAGGCGAAAAGGGGATTTAAAGTCAGGGGCCCGCTTGACTTTTATTAAGTCGACTTTGTATGTCAGGAGTTTTAAAGTCAAGCGATAGCCTGACTTCGAAAGTCTGATTTAAAGTCAAGCATTTTATTGCGCCTGACTTCGTAAGTCTTTTTTAAAGTCAAGCATTTATTATTGCCTGACTTCGTAAGTAAGATTTAAAGTCAAGCGTTTATTCTTGCCTGACTTCGTAAGTATGATTTAAAGTCAAGCATTTATTCTTGCCTGACTTCGTAAGTATGTATTAAAGTCAAGCGTTTATTATTGCCTGACTTCGTAAGTATGATTTAAAGTCAAGCGTTTAGCCTGACTTCGTAAGTATGATTTAAAGTCAAGCGTTTATTCTTGCCTGACTTCGTAAGTATGATTTAAAGTCAAGCATTATTGCGCCTGATTTCGTAAGTGTGATTTAAAGTCAAGCATTATGCGCCTGACCTTAAAGGTTTTTTTTTTCTTTCAAATTTTGGTTTAATCTATACACCCTGGTTATACAAATTTTCGTTCCGTAGAAGCGACTCCACTGAGGATCGAACCCAGATCTCTGGTTCCGTAGACCAGCGCCTTATCCATTGGGCCATGGAGTCATATATCAGTGCTCAGGTCATAAATAATACTCACAGTAAAACAACCATAATTTTCGCACAATTTTTAATACACCTGGTTGATTAAAGACAAACTACATCTTTTTTTTTGACAAATGAGACAAACTACATGTTAGTAGCTAACTAATGACAAACTACATTAATACGTGAGTGAGAGTTGATTAAGAAGTCAAAAAAAGGAAAGAAACTACAAAACATGCGAGTCAATATTGTCTGTCACACTTGGTAGACACAAAATCACTTCCAGAGCTTGATAAACTTGTCATGACTGGCAGAAGCAACTAAACCATTTACAGTTGAAACAGCCAAGGCAGTAATTAAACCATCATGAGCAGACAAAGTCATTGTCTTGTTCTCTGCCATGTTCCACGGTTCCAATGACTACACAACATGTAACAAGAGTAAGACTTCAAATTAACCATTCCTTTCTGATACTACAAACATGTGAGTCAATATAAAATAGAAAAGAATGTAGACTTGCCTGGTAACAACCAATGACCAAGAGTGAAGGATATGTTGGGTGGAAAACACAGGAGTGAAACTTACTGCCATTGCAACTAAGCTCGTGAACACAATCACCTTCACTTCCTGTTCCAAGATTCCAAATCCTGACAGAGTCTTCACTCACTGATGCCAGTAACTCCCCAGATGGATCCCAACACACAGAATCTATTGTCTTTGTGTGACCCTACAATCATAGTACAACATACAACCAATAAAGAAAGTTGATGATAAATAAGTAATACACTAATACTAAATGAGGAAGATAAAACTATCACGAAAATCACCAAGACAGTGAAAATACAAGCTCCAAAGTTGTTACTTTTTAGGATATATATAAGTACCCTACTGTCAAAAGAATTTGATTTTTATGGAAAACGAACCTTTAATGAATATCGGCAAGCCTGTGTCTCGACATCAAGTATAGATACAATGTTCTCTGCAGCTGCAGCAAGGTACCTCCCAAGACGGGGTTGAAATCTCATCTGGGTAGTCCCACCCTAATCAATAAGAAAATTGTCAGCAGACTGAAAAGAATACATTGTCACTTCAAAACACATGCTAAAAATAAGATAAATAGACTAAGATTCTACCTTGGAGACTCTAGCACAGCTGCCATTGCTTATGCTCCAATATCGTATTTCACCATCACATGAGCAAATAAGGTCTTCTTTATTTGGATGAAAATCTAGTGGTATATTAATAAAGCAAATCTGGAAGGAAAAAAACTACTAACATTGTCAACATCCCAAACACAGACAATTTTGTCAAATGAAGATGTTGCTAGGCGTGGCAAGCTTGGACTAAAGCGAACATCAGTGATAAAAAATGAATATGTATTTTGAGCGGGATAATTGCACAAGTTCACTGCTAATATCAGCAAGTTAGTTGAACAAAGAAAGTGCTATATTAAATAATCTTATCAAGATTAATTTTTTCACCAACCTTTTTGTCATGGCCACCACTTGCAAGTAATTTTCCATCAGATGAGAAATGGCAACAGGCAACTTTGCTTGAGCTTGCACGTACAGAATTTACATCAGAAAATGAGAAGCCTGAAAAAAAATTAAAAAACAATGCGTCCCAATCTGAGTCATTCGCCTCAGTTCAAGTAATTAAAGAGTAACTATGCACTATGCAGATCCAGATATAAAAGATAAAGAATATTTTATCTTTTATTGCAAGGATGGAGTCAGAATATTTTATGATCAATTTAAAATGGCATTTACTGCACCTTTGCTTACATCCATACAACGACCAACGGTATCTCTAGGGTCAGTATCATCATGGGATAAAAAAGACTCAACATTTTCTTCTAGAGATCCATCATCCACAAAGCGATCCACATCAGCCTGCAATTCAAGATCCTTATCATCCCACTGCCAAAATGGAATGGCATGAGTCTACATGCAAGGAATGAAATCATTCCTTCCATTAATTGATCAAACCAAATATAAAAGCAACTCACCAACTGGTTTGAAGGTGATGTAAGAGTTCCGGTGTCATCCGTCCCAAACATCATTAGAGGCTTGGAAGAATTACCATTATTAGGCATGGTAGTAGCCATTGATATCACATCTCCAGGAGTATGAGTTGAGGGAGTTGAAGGCGCTGAAGTTGGTGATGGTCCTGCGGTATTTGTTGTTCCTGAACTATTAGCAGGACCTGAAGAAGATACAGGTTACTTTCTCTTTCTTCCTATCTGGCTTTTTGAAACCTTCAAGTGCATTCAGAGAACTGTGTTAGGAACCTACTTTATACTCATCGTAAGTTACATGTACATGGTATTGACAACAATAAAAGGACTGACCTGTTCATTTCCTCTAAATGAATTTGACATGCTACCATCCTTGGTAACACTACCACCTCCTCTCCCTATTTTATCTTGCTGATGCATGCTATGATTTGAAGACTGAGATTGTTGATTTGAAAGAGCATGTTGTTGACATTGTTGTTGCTGTGCATTGATGCCTGTCTGTTGTTGATGTTGTTGTTGCTGCTGCTGAAACTGAGCCAGTTTCAACTGCACATACAGAAACATTCATTAGCATAAATATAAGAAATTTTTATTTTTATATATAAAACTGTTTAACTAATTGTGTAGCAACTAAATTGAATATGGAAAGAAAATTAAAAGAGAACTAGCACCTTCATTAGCATATCTGTATCTCCACGAGGAAAAGGAGGGCCACCACCTTGAAGAGGTGATCCGACATTCGATATAACATCGCCAATAGGGTTTGAAATACCGTCTTTATTTAGGCCAAGATTCCTATTGTTCAATAGCATTCTCAGTCTTCTACTTTCTTCACTGGCAGATGGTGATGCCAGACTTTGTTGTGCGAGCACAAACTGTTGCTGATGCTATGGGGACTAGCCCTGTTGCTTACCACAAAAAAAAAAGCTGATAGACTGTTGTAATTCAAAAATATCACAATCTAGAGGTAAGGAGGAGACTATTGAAGATGATAAATTAAAATACTAAGTAAAGAACATTACCAAAGCTGCAACACATATTATTGCAGCTGTCTGAGTAGAATGAGTTCATCTACCAAATGGAAACTGAGTACAACTCGATGATATTGAATTATTAACCGTCTGGATTCCTCTTGGAAATTTTGATGTAGTAAGAACATTCTCTTCAATGCACTGGCCACCTCTTCTAACTGTGTACAAAAGTATGATCATTATGCTATCATTATAATAGTTAAAAAAGATTGAATCAAGTTTTCTATCACTTGTGCAACAAATAGAAAACCAAATGTGTCAGATTCAGATCTATGTAGTTAATAGCAAAATAGTGTAGTGTGCCTACCCCCAAAAGGCCAAAACACTATAGCAAATAATTGGAGGTATACAAATAATTGGATGGAATGAACTAATATGAGAAGCAAATAATTGGAGGTATACAAATGATGGATATATGAGTGAAGACATAGATAATATAATTCTCTACTGAATGTTAATTGCAAGTTAATGTAATCCTCTACAGAAGATTTAGCAACAACTTAATTAATTTTAAAGAACAAGAATGACACTTAAGATTTAGCTCACATCATACTGACTGAGGCAGCAATGGTGTACCCAATTGCAACTCCAAACAAGTTCACATACTGGATTATGCCACATACCTTCACCATCTTCCCTCCTGAAACCCAAAAACCATGGCATGTTCATTAATCAACATTCATCACACACAATACTACATATTTTTTTCTTCTAGTTTTGACTACAAATCTTGTTACCTAAGATGCACTTTACTGCATCCGTGTGGGTGTAATTTCTCTGTCCAGTAACAGAATCACCGGTCCTGTAACAGTGTTAGTAAGCTGGAAGTGTAAAGATTGACCACTGCAAAGAGAAGCAAGATAATAGGTCCAGCTATCCATCCAAGCTGAGCTATTGACCATGCTAGTGATTAATTTTGAAAACATTGATACCTAAATTTTACGAAAACCCATATATAACAAGAAAGCAATCGAGTCGGAGACAGGCTCTGGAATATCTACAGAATGTTTTCTGAAGTGAAACAATTGAAACCTAAGTAATGGGTGCATGTGCATCTAAAGTGAAACACAAACAGGTGATACTCACAGCAGGGTCAAATTTTGAAATCCTCCAATTGCGGATGGAATTGAACCAGTAATATTGTTATTCCTCAGTTCTCTGTGACAATCATAAACAAATACTTGGATTAAATTCAGAAAATCAGAACAAAGGAAAAAGTACAAGTAAATATTTACATCTACTTGGGAGACTGTTAGGCATAATTATTAGCATAGTTGCATCCTTACAAGATAGTCAAAGACTTCATATTCCGTACTACTTCCAGTGAGGAGCTTCCGTTAGATATACCACTTATTCTCCTACATTTATATCACAGATCATATATTAGCTTTTATGGATCAAAAGCAGCCATACAAGAAACTAGTGAAAGCACTCACAACTCTGTCAAGGAAGTCAAATTGGAAAACGATGACGGTATTGGACGTTCAAAAGAATTACCCTGAAACCTCCTATGAAGATAAACACCAATACACAGAAACAGTCAGTACACACTTGTGAAACAGAATAGGAAAGTAATCATGAAAACAAATATTTATTTTCACAATATGTAAGTAACAAAAATATCAACATTAAAGAAACAAAAACAAATCTATGCTTTTGGTAGTTTGTTTAGCAGTGCTTAAACAAGCAAAGGGAATTCGTGGCCTAAACCTGCATGTGTGTCAACCAAAAAAATTAGTTGTGTTCTTAGAAAATATAGGGGTAAAAAATAAGCAATGGAACAAAATAAAGCAACTTTCATCCAATCTGATTAGCCTTATAGTATTTTCATGATCATCCAACTTCTATATCTCCAATGCTAAAATTACAATAACAGAACCCAGTTAATCTGAAATGTTGGAGCCAAGAATCGAACACACAGATGGTGGCTGATGAGGACAAGACTCCGCCACTGCAACAGAATCTGATTGTTGTTAAAGTCTCGCTAATATAATATTAATTAGTCAAGTTACAAGTTACACATTTACATGTTGAAGACAAGCACTACAAGTTTTAATGGAAACCACATTTGAACATTTTTCCATTAAAAACAAAAATGTTCAGCCAATGAGAATCAAACAGAAGCAAATAAAAAAATATAATCAGACACACAACTCATGTTAAAAATGCAGTATACTGCAATTTCTTGTACATCAAATGCATTTTAGTAAACTAAGCTAAAGGAAAAGACTGAAGTGTAGTTTCGTGGTATTACCCCACAGATAAGTTAAATTCCATGGCTATTATGAAATTTCAGCAACCATTTTCTAAGTTAAATTCCATGGCTATTATAAAAAGATGATACAAATGACTAAAATCGCTTAAAAGCTTAAGCTATGGTAAATAAAAAAGGTTCTGTAAGTATAGAAATAGAAATAATGATATATGAACTCATCAAATAAACACATACCAACATTAAAATACAAACATTATGAAATAAAACCACAGATAAGTTAAATTCCAGCAACCATTTTCTAAGTTAAACACATACCACATTAAAATACCAATATTATGAAATTTCAGCAACCATTTTTGAAAACCAAAGTATACATGAACTCTAAACTATTTGTCTATGCGAGAGACTGGAAGGCACTTGTTCTAGCAGTCATATGTCATGATACACCATTTTTTCTCAAGCATTAATAACCTAAAGAACCCTAAAATAGCACCAGCATTCCACTATCCCAACCTTTTCTTCAAAAGACAATAATTACAGAGTACACAATCCTTTACAAAACAAGTTATATACTCTCACATTAAACGTGCTCTTAACATAATATTGAATGTTGATTGAATAACCAATTGACAAAAAACTACCTTGCATAGTGATCTCAAGCTGTACGCCAAAAGCCGGCATAATCACAACAGACTCTGCAAGCAACAACTAAATAATATTAGGGTTTTTGTTTTTCAGAAAACAGTGAACTTTCAGAGGATAATATTAAAAGAAAAAGAAGAAGAAGAAGAAGAAGAAGAAGAAGAGAGGTTTGAGAGTGAGAGAGAGAGAGAGAGAGAGAGAGAGAGAACGGCGACGAGTGGGTGGAGTGGTGGCAACGAGTTTGCGAACGAAGTGCACGGCGAGGCACGAAGGGTGAGGTCTAAGAGTGAAAACGGCGTGAGAGTGAGGTCTAAGAGTGAAAACGGCGTGAGATCTGAGAGTGAGAAGGGTTCTGACTTCTGAGAGTGGAGAGCACGAAGGGTTCTGAGAGAGAGAGAGAGAGAGAGAGAGAGAGATCTGAGA
The DNA here is from genome assembly GCA_039519185.1 of Astragalus membranaceus. Lineage (NCBI taxonomy): Eukaryota > Viridiplantae > Streptophyta > Magnoliopsida > Fabales > Fabaceae > Astragalus > Astragalus membranaceus. The sequence goes on along the minus strand of CM076850.1, from coordinate 19,372,592 downwards.
GTGTGACGGAAAGGGTGAGGAAACGATGACGGCGACGGTGACGGAGAGGGTGACGGAGAGGGTGAGTTTCTGAGATTTCTGAGGGTTTTCTGAGGGTGAGTTCGTATGCGTGGGTTAGAGAAAGGAAGAGTGGGCTGCGTATGCGAAGGAGAAAGGGAATTTAGGGTTGTGCGTAATGCGAGAGATAGCCAGGGTTCGCGAAGTTCTTTTTTTTTTTATTTTAGTACTTTAGAAGTCAGGCGAATACACGCCTGACTTCTAAAGTATTAAAATAGAGACAAATAATTTCACCCTTAATTACAAGTTTGCCACCGCGTCACTTATGTAGTCAGGCGAATACACGCCTGACTTCTAAAGTCTAATTTTTTTCCCTATTTGTTCACTTTAGAAGTCAGGTGTGTATCCGCTTGACTTTAAAACTCGCGAGTTTTGCCTCTTAATTACAAGTTTGCCACCGCGTCAACATATAAAGTCAGGCATATGAGCTCCTGACTTTAAATGTCTAATTCTAATCCCATTTTTGCACTAGTGAACCACCTGCAAAAATAAAAGTAGCAGATAATAATATTAGCAATTAATATAGTTGATAGGACAGCAATAACAGATAAAAAATAACTAAGTTCATATATCTGCAATAGAATGTAGAAGGGTATATCGTAGTCCATACAGCAATCTTGGTAGCAACCAACTCTTGGGGAAGATTAAGAGTGAACTGAGAATGTGTAGCTTCTCCGAACATTTTGTATCCCATAACAGCACCTCCGGCATACAGAAACGTACAAATTCCAAAACTATAGGAAAAAAATCACTCATTGTATTAGATAATTCATAAAAGGAATTTTCTCAGAAGAATTATAAACTATGGTGAAGAATTATCCTTTGTTTACCATGCTAAGCGAATTGCAGGGAATTGGTTTGGATTAGCCATGGATGTATAAATGTTTGGGAAGACAGCATGACCAGAATAGCAGTAACCATAAAGACCAATAGCAACAGGAAGAGTTGCAACATTGAGTGGTGTCCCTGTGCGTTCAAAGCCAACATCTTCTACTCCAACCCAGAACAAGCAAATAATCACTAAAACTGATGCAATAACTCCACCAACTATAACAACAAACATGGTAAATTTTTATAATAAGGTCAAATAATAATACCATCCAGAGTCCAGACAACTAAATTGATTGATCAAAGGACACTATGTAGTATGATAAAATCTTTGTTTGCAGGGCCGACCTAAGGTTAAGGCTATTAAAGTCCTAGTTTTACCTGAAATGTAACTCAGAATGCTTAGGTCACGGAGCCAAACGGTAGGAAGAACAGCCAAGGTGGCGATCACAGCAAAAACTGTCTGTGGACTCAATTCAATTCCACCTAAATTTAAGTATGCGTTTGGAAATAAGGAAGCCAAATTGTCACCCTACAAAATTATATATTCAATACAACAGCCCTGCATGAAGAAATATTTAATAAGGCAAACTAATTGCTATAACTATAACATAAAAAATCTTAAAGAACTCACTGTAACTTACATATAATTCAACGTACAAAATTATCTGCATCCACACAAAAAAAGAGATTAGAGACAACTGATTTTTAGATAAATGTCGGACAGCAGACACATCTTCAACTGGAAGTGTCCATAGGTGCCCTAGATTAGAGTATATCAAGATAAGGTTCAATTACTTACCATTAAGTAAAGCCTGTCCAAAAGAGCAGTGCTGATAAGGAACTTCATGAGAAACCTTGGAATCCTTTTTAAGTAAAGAAGATCTCCTAGAAAGTGGTGGAAGTAAGGCATGAGAGCTGCGCCTTTGTTGCTCCTCTTCTGTTGGTTGTATCAGAGATTTTGTCACTGAAGGAAGTGTTTCAGGTGTGTACCTCCTTGTTAGAGATGTAGAAAGAAATGAACTGCTTAATCTTGTTAATGAGGAAGTTCCTAGAAATCCAATATTTGGTGATGGCACACTACTGTATTAGATCAATAGACTGCCTGCAAAATTCAATAACAAAAACATAACATAAGTGTTAGACACCGATCAGGAGTTTAAAAAACGGTCTGCCACTGCGATTTAGGCCGTGGACTCATGGTTTTTGATGTCTCCACGACCGCAGTTATGGTCGCATCAGTATTATTTGACAGTGGTTCTCAATAATATCAAATATTGCGACCCAGAGACCTTTGTTCAGCAAATCGATTGATAGTGAAGAAATGGTAAATCAATATTAAGGTTGATGAAACTTTGAACTTTTTGGCTCAACTTCTTGTCCAAGTACAAAACAAAATAGAAAGTCAAGAAAAGAAAAAAAACTAATTATTAACCATGCATACACTTAGCACAGTTGTAACAAGCAGACACAAGAAAATCACAAATCGAGTGGAATTGAAACAAAGTAGAGAAGGGGTTAGTTAACCTGTAACTCTGAGGCCATGAGGGATTGTAAGAACTAGGTTTTCTCTGTGGAGGGTTTTCATTTGAGTAATTAGAAGAATCAGAATCATTACCATCACCTTCACCTCTATTCAAATCCCTCAACTCATCATCCTCATCACTCTCAATAATAAAACTGTTATCTGAAACTGAATTATTCATCTTCCCTACACTTTCTCTTCAGCAATTCACCTTCAGAACTACAAAACACAACACAAGAGAAATTTAAGTCTTCATATGATCCAAAATGAGAATAAAAATGATTTGAATTTAAAAGCTACATCTATGTGGAAAGTTCCAGTTAACACTTTTACTGGTGTACAACAAAATATGTTGCTCAGAATTAATAATGTACACAAAGCAAACCAAATTTGTTGGTCATATAGTAACAGAGAAGCTTAAAAATTAAAACAGAAAAGGGAAATTTCATATAACACCACCAAGCTTAAGCTTAAAAGTCTAAACCTGCTGAAGTCTCTAATCAATTTTATCTGACTAACCCTACCACAAATTTTAATAACTAGTCATGCAAAGTTCCTAACAAGAAAAGAAAGCCTTCTGAAAGAATAGTAGTACCTAGTAGGATATCTAAACTCATTCCAAAAGGATGGGAAAAATATTGAAGAATTTCATAACTATCAAAATTGTCTACCTGGAATTTAATTTTCGTCTGTGCTCATCAACAAACAGTGAAACCTCCTTCCCTTCCTCAAGCGTGGGCTCCAACTCCCCTTCCAAACCCTCAAAGACTCCATAGTGTAAAACCTACACACACACACACACAAAAATAATAAAATATTAATAATAACTCCAAAAATGATATCTAACAAAACTTAGGGACAGAGTTAACAAAACTTACAATTCCATCTTTTGATCGAACATCACTAACAACAAACTTGATGTCTAAGCCATGAACATGAATGCGTAAGAAGCCAGTGTCGGCCGGTTGACCACCACCTTGTGGATAAAAGATCGTACGATCCAATATAAGAGCATGTCTCTCATCATTGAAATGAGAGAGGAGTGTAGCAGTGGATTGAAGCTTCCACATGTCATCATAGTAGTCTAGCTTCGTGGGACTCTTATCCATCACCTCCACCGAATCCCAGCCAACCCCGACTAAATCATAAATCATAACCAACATAAGTAATTAGAAATTAGGGTTTTAAGCCCTTTTCCTCAAATTCCATCAATTTCAGAAATTAGAAATTAGGGTTTTATACTCAAATTAGGAATTTCAATCACAAACAGGTATTGAAAGGAATGAGGGCTTACAAGGAATTAGAGAGAGACGTAGAAGGAGATAGAGCCGGCGGAGTCGGAGGCCGGCGTGCGTCGTCGTCATGCGTCGTGCGTTTTTCGTTCCTCTTCTGTCGTGGCTTCAGGTCGCTGATTGAGAGAGAGACAGTGTTCTGTACTTCTGTGTTGTGCGTGAGGGAGGGGCGAGGTGTGGTCACGGTGTGAGGGTGAGGGAGGCGCGATGGTGGAGGCGCGATGAGAACAAGAAAACCTGAGGAGGGCGACTGAGAGGGGGAGGTCTACGAGGGAAGAGGGAGGGCGACTGAGAGACAGAGGTCTACTGTAACACCCTAAAATTATTTAATTAATTTATTTAATTAAATAATTGGGGATTTAAATTTAATTATTTGATGTAATTCGATTAATTAGAATTTTATTTATTTTTGGTGGTATTAGGAAGGAGTGGAGGCGCCACTTGCATGACTTGGGCTTAAGTGAAAAAGCCCAAGCCCATGATCTCCAAAGTGTGCGAAGGGGGTTATGTTGTTAGGGGCTAGGTTTTGTGGCCATTCGCAAAAATCAAGAGAGAAAACGCAAGAAAGAAAGAAAATAGCGTGAGATAGAGAGAGAGAGCAAGGAAGGGCGCCGTAGGAGAGAAGAGGAAGAGGAGGGAAGTTGCAACCAAGAAAGAGCAAGAACGTGATCTTGTTGCTGTGATCCTGTACGTGACTACCTCCGGAGCCTCCGTTCTTCAATCTCGAGGTTAGGGGAGCTCTATCACTCTATTTAATAGTTCATATGATGAGTCCTAGATCTAGGGTTGGAATAGAGTTCTTGATGCATGGTTGATGTTGGATTTCGTATTTAGATGTATGCGAATTGATGTATGCATGATTCTTGATGCTTTCTTGATGTTTTGTTGATATTGACCATCATATGTATGTGTGTATGCGAAGTGGGATTGATCATGAGACTGGAATTCTTGATAGGTATGCGTTGTGTTGGTAAATTGTGACATTCGATTTGATCATGAAACTAAAATTTGTGTTGGATGTTGCTTGTGTTGTTCGCGAAGTGGGATGGACGGTGTATAGGCGCCTAGGGCGCCAAGGGGATAGGGAAGACATTGATCAATTGAATTTTTGGAGAAATAAATTAAATTAAGTGTATTTTTGGTGGCTGGAAAATGTTGAGTAAATGCTGAGTTTTCATGATTTGGAATTTCGAAGAAAACAATTTTTAGTGTTGAAAAGTGTTTTGGAAAAATTCTGGGCGTTGTTGCTGGTTTCTGGGCGCTGGGCGCCTATGCTGGGCGCTGGCGCCTGTGCTGTGTTGTTGTTGCGCGTGGGGGCGCGCCTGGGCGCTAGGCGCCCGTGTCTGTGTGTGTTGCGCGCTGTGCGCGCCTGGGCGCTGGCGCCCGTGTCCGTGTCTTGTTTTGTGTTGCGCTGCGTTGCGCGTGTTTTCCCTGGGCGCTAGGCGCCCGTGCTGCGTTGCGCTGCGCTGTGCGCGCGCGTTGTTGCTCCTGGGCGCTGGGCGCCCGTGCTGTGTTGTGTGCGTTGTTGTTGTTGCCTGGGCGCTGGGCGCCTGTGCACTTGTTGCCTGGTTGCCTGGGCGCCTAAGGCGCCTGTTCCCAGGATGTTGCATAATTTTTCCAAAATTGTTTTTATCATAACTTTTGACTTAGACGTCCGTTTTGAACGATTCGAAAAGTGTCATGAAGCTTTTTACGTTGTCTATTTGTGGGTTCAATTTTTTAAAATGAAAAATTGTTATTTTCTGACTGTTTGTGGGCGCCCAAGTGGCTGTCCCCGGTGATCGTCCTAGTGACATTGAAAAATGACGTGGAACTCTTTAAAAATCCCATTTGGTGTATAAACAACAGTTTTAACATGGTAGTGTCAAAATGACTGTTTTGCCCCTAATGGCCAAAGTTAATGATAATGATGTGTAAATGACGAGGATGCCCTTGGTGGCTAGTCAAATGACTGTTTTGCCCTCAGTGGCTAATGTTTGAGTTAAACGATGTTTATGTGCAAGTGACATTTAGGGCCTGAGTGGCTAAGTGATGTTAAGGTCTAAGTGGCCTAGTGATGCTGTGTGATGTTTACGAATTTGACAGGTGCTGTGCTCCGTGCGAGCAAACAGGTAAGTGACGGGTCACATAGTTGACTATGAGTTGAGTGATTGTGTATTTGTGTATTGTGAGTGGTGCATATCATAGTGTTTCATGCCCATATGCATAAAACCAGTGATGTTTTGAGGCCTGAGTGGCTAAGTGGTGATGAGGCCTGAGTGGCCAAGCGACGTTTTGTGAAAAGGTACCTTCATGCATATACCCGCGAGTGGGTTGCATTTCATAAATCTATATGACATGAGATGAGTTTTTGTACATGATGTGAATGATGACTGTGATGTGGATGTTTAGTGTATTGGATGCTGATTGTTCTAGTGCGTAGCCTATGATTAGTACTTATCATATTTTCTATTATATGGATTGAAATGATGCTCACCCTTTCCTGTTTGAATGTTACCCCCGTGTTGGTAACGTGCAGGTGATTCCCAGTGAATGCCTTAGCTTCACTTCTTGAGTCGAGTCGTCATGCTCTGATACGTAGCACTCAGGGGGGAAACGAACTCGATATTTTATTAATGATTTTCTGGTTGTTATGTCCATGTGGACCCTTCTGTTATGTTTTAATTATTTTCCGCTGCGTAGTTGGTTTTGTTATGTTGAGTTTTATAAGCGACGTTAAAATCAGGTTTGAGATTCTGATATTGTGACGTGCTACGTGGATGTATGACTTTTGAGTTAAACTGTTTTAAAATTGATAAGCGACGTTTTATTGAAGTATGTGTAACATTCCCTATGAACGAAATTTTTAAACTCTGATTTTTATAAACAAAGTGACGGGTAGAAAGGGGTGTTACATTAGTGGTATCAGAGCAGTTCGGTCTGTCCGGCCAATGTTGTCCTGTCATAGTGTCTTATGACAATAGATTAGTTCTAAATCTTTAGTTTGTGCTGCAGTGATAGTTCGTAATGGCTGGAAGGAACGACGCTGCTCTTGCTGCTGCATTGCAAGCTATGGCTCAGGCTGTGCAGGGTCAGCAAAATGTTGGAGATAATGCTGGTTTTAGGAGTCTGACAACCTTTCAGAGGGAGAATCCGCCCACCTTTAAGGGCAAATATGATCCGGATGGTGCTATGGCTTGGCTGAAGGAGATTGAGAGGATTTTCAGGGTGATGGACTGTACTGTTGAGCAGAAGGTCCGCTTTGGTACCCACATGTTAGCCGAGGAGGCCGACGACTGGTGGTTAGCTACTAGGCAGAGGTTAGAGGCTGTGCAGGAAGAGATTACTTGGGAGGTTTTCAGCAGGGAATTTCTGAGAAAGTATTTTCCTGAAGACGTCCGCGGGAAGAAAGAGATAGAGTTCTTAGAGCTGAAGCAGGGTGGTATGTCTGTGACTGCCTATGCGGCAAAATTTGTGGAGCTAGCAAAATTTTATCCACATTACAGTGAGGCTACAGCTGAATTTTCTAAATGCATCAAATTTGAGAATGGGTTAAGGCCTGATATTAAACAGGCCATTGGTTATCAGAAGATTCGTGTGTTCGCAGATCTGGTTGACAGTTGCAGAATTTTCGAGGAAGACAGTACTGCTCGCTACAAAGCTACTTCTGAGAGAAAGGGCAAGTTTCAGAGTCGAAGCAAGCCGTATGAGGTTCCTGCGGGTAAGAGCTATCAGAAGGCTGCTGGAGGTAAGGGTCCTAGTGGGGGAGATGCCCCTGCTAGCATTGTCTGTTATAAGTGTGGCAAGCCTGGCCACAAGAGTACTACGTGCAGGTCGGATGATAGGAATTGCTACCGTTGCGGTAAAAAGGGTCATATGGCAGCCGATTGTAAGGTCAAGGATGTGGTGTGTTTCAACTGTGGTGAGTCTGGGCATATCAGTACGAAGTGTACAAAGCCGAAAAAGGAAAGGTCTACTGGGAAGGTATTTGCATTGGCAGGAGAGGAGCCTGAGGATGATGATGGTCTGATTAGAGGTACGTGTTTTATTAATGGTACTTCTCTGAAATCTCTTATTGATACTGGTGCTACCCATTGTTTTATTTCTGTTGATTGCTGTAAAAGATTGGGTCTTGTTTTATCTGCTATGTGTGGGGATATGGTTGTCGATACTCCTGCGAAGGGGTCGGTGATTACGTCCCAGGTGTGTTCTCAGTGTCCCGTGTCGATCTTCGGCAGGGACTTTATTGTGAATTTTGTCTGTTTGCCGTTGAGAGGTCTGGATGTAATCTTAGGCATGGACTGGTTAGAGAATAATCACGTTCATATCAACTGTCGTAGCAAGTCGGTTAGTTTCGGTGAAGAAAGTTCGGTTTTGGTGTCTGCTGACCAGTTGAAGAAATTGAAGAAAGAAGGAGTTCAGTTATTTGCGTTGATGGCTTCGTTGTCTGTTGAGAGTCAGGCTGTTATTGAAGAGCTGAAGGTAGTACGCGAATTTCCTGAAGTATTTCCTGATGAAATCCCGGGTGTGCCACCGGAAAGAGAAGTTGAGTTTTCGATTGATCTTGTACCTGGTACGAGGCCTGTGTCTATGGCACCGTACAGAATGTCGGCGTCGGAATTGTCTGAGTTGAAGACGCAACTTGAAGAATTGCTTGAGAAAAAGTTTGTGAGACCAAGTGTATCACCGTGGGGAGCTCCGGTATTGTTAGTAAAGAAGAAAGATGGGAACATGAGGTTATGTGTGGACTATCGTCAGTTAAATAAGGTAACTATCAAGAATAAGTATCCGCTTCCGAGGATCGACGATCTGATGGATCAGTTAGTGGGTGCTCGTGTTTTCAGCAAAATTGATTTGAGGTCCGGATATCATCAGATTAAAGTAAAGGATGAGGATGTTCAGAAAACGGCGTTCAGAACAAGGTATGGGCATTATGAGTATTCAGTGATGCCGTTCGGTGTGACTAATGCTCCTGGTGTATTTATGGAATATATGAACCGTATTTTCCATAACTACCTAGATCGGTTTGTGGTAATCTTCATAGATGATATTCTAATTTATTCTAAGTCAGATGAAGAGCATGCTGAGCACCTGAAGTCAGTGTTGGAAGTTTTAAAAGAGAAAAAGTTGTACGCCAAGTTATCGAAGTGTGAGTTCTGGCTGAAAGAGGTGAGTTTCCTTGGGCACGTGATTTCTGGTAATGGTATTGCGGTTGATCCGGCAAAAGTAGAAGCAGTGTTGGAGTGGGAGTCTCCGAAGTCCGTAACAGAGATTAGAAGCTTTTTGGGTTTGGCTGGGTACTACAGGAGGTTCATCGAGGGTTTTTCCAAGTTGGCCCTCCCATTGACTCAGTTGACTTGCAAGGGTAAAGTTTTTGTTTGGGATGCTCGATGCGAGGAAAGTTTTATGGAGCTGAAAAAGAGATTGACGACGTCGCCTGTTTTGACGTTGCCTAATCCAGAGGAACCGTTCGTTGTGTATTGTGACGCTTCGAAGATGGGTCTCGGTGGTGTGTTGATGCAGGATGGGAAGGTCGTTGCGTATGCGTCGAGGCAATTGCGGATTCATGAGAAAAATTACCCTACGCATGATTTGGAATTGGCTGCTGTGGTTTTTGTGCTCAAGATCTGGAGGCACTACCTTTATGGTTCAAGGTTCGAAGTGTTCAGTGATCATAAGAGTCTAAAGTATCTGTTCGATCAAAAAGAGTTGAATATGAGACAGCGTCGGTGGTTGGAACTCTTGAAGGATTATGACTTTGGTTTGAATTATCATCCCGGCAAAGCTAATGTCGTGGCCGATGCTTTAAGCAGAAAGTCCTTGCATATGTCGGCAATGATGGTGAAAGAATTAGGGTTAATTGAGGAATTCAGAGATTTGAGTTTGGTTTGTAAAATGACGCCTCGCAGTGTCAAGCTGGGAATGTTAAAGATCGATAATGATTTCCTGGGCAGCATCAGAGAGGCTCAGAAGTCAGATGTTAAGTTAGTGGATTTAATTAATGGGGTTGGTCAATCTGAAGATGAAGATTTCAAATTAGATTCCAGTGGTGTGTTGAGGTTCCGGGGTAGGATCTGTGTGCCTGACGATGAAGAGATGAGAAAGGCAATTTTAGAGGAAGGTCATCGTAGCAAGTTGAGTATCCATCCTGGAGCGACGAAGATGTATCAAGATCTGAAAAAGATGTTTTGGTGGTATGGTATGAAGAGGGATGTAGCGCAATTTGTGTATGCCTGTTTGACCTGTCAGAAATCTAAGGTAGAGCATCAGAAGCCTGCAGGGCTAATGCAACCGCTGGAAATTCCAGAGTGGAAATGGGATAGCATAGCAATGGATTTTGTGACGGGGTTACCGAATACAGCTAAGAGTCATGACGCTATTTGGGTGATCATTGATAGGTTAACGAAGTCTGCTCATTTTATTCCTATTAATATCACTTATCCAGTGTCGAGGTTGGCAGAGGTATATGTCAAGGAGATTGTGAGACTGCACGGTGTTCCGAAGAGTATTGTGTCAGATAGGGATCCGAGGTTCACTTCCGAGTTTTGGAAGAGTTTGCAGAAAGAATTGGGTTCTAAGTTAAAAATGAGTTCGGCGTATCATCCCCAGACCGATGGTCAGTCCGAGAGAACAATTCAGTCGTTAGAGGATCTGTTGAGGGCTTGTGTATTGGAACAGCGGGGTTCATGGGATTCATACCTTGCGTTGATTGAGTTTACTTATAACAACAGTCACCATTCCAGCATTGGGATGGCACCGTTTGAAGCATTGTATGGTCGGAAGTGTAGAACGCCGTTGTGTTGGTATGATTCGGGGGAGAGTGTAGTGTTGGGTCCGGAGATTGTCCGGGAGACTACAGAGAAGATCAAGATGATCCGTGAGAAGATGAAGGCTTCGCAGAGTCGTCAGAAGAGTTATCATGACAAGCGGAGGAAGGATTTAGAGTTTCAGGAGGGTGAGCATGTGTTCTTGAGGGTTTCTCCTATTACCGGTGTTGGTCGGGCGTTGAAATCGAAGAAGCTCACTCCTCGATTTGTGGGTCCTTATCAGATATCCGAGAGAATTGGAAATGTGGCTTATAGAGTGGCTTTACCGCCAAATCTTTCGAACTTGCACGACGTGTTTCACGTGTCGCAACTTCGGAAGTATGTTTCGGATCCATCTCATGTGATCCAAGTGGACGATGTAGAGGTGCGGGATAATCTCACTGTGGAGACGATGCCCGTAAGGATTGAGGATCGTGAAGTGAAGGCGCTTAGAGGCAAAGAGATTGCATTAGTGAAAGTGGTCTGGCTAGGAGCTGCCGGCGAAAGTATGACTTGGGAGCTAGAGAGCAAGATGCGAGAGTCCTACCCAGAGTTGTTTGACCAGGTAAATTTCGAGGACGAAATATTCTAAGTGGGGGAGAGTTGTAACACCCTAAAATTATTTAATTAATTTATTTAATTAAATAATTGGGGATTTAAATTTAATTATTTGATGTAATTCGATTAATTAGAATTTTATTTATTTTTGGTGGTATTAGGAAGGAGTGGAGGCGCCACTTGCATGACTTGGGCTTAAGTGAAAAAGCCCAAGCCCATGATCTCCAAAGTGTGCGAAGGGGGTTATGTTGTTAGGGGCTAGGTTTTGTGGCCATTCGCAAAAATCAAGAGAGAAAACGCAAGAAAGAAAGAAAATAGCGTGAGATAGAGAGAGAGAGCAAGGAAGGGCGCCGTAGGAGAGAAGAGGAAGAGGAGGGAAGTTGCAACCAAGAAAGAGCAAGAACGTGATCTTGTTGCTGTGATCCTGTACGTGACTACCTCCGGAGCCTCCGTTCTTCAATCTCGAGGTTAGGGGAGCTCTATCACTCTATTTAATAGTTCATATGATGAGTCCTAGATCTAGGGTTGGAATAGAGTTCTTGATGCATGGTTGATGTTGGATTTCGTATTTAGATGTATGCGAATTGATGTATGCATGATTCTTGATGCTTTCTTGATGTTTTGTTGATATTGACCATCATATGTATGTGTGTATGCGAAGTGGGATTGATCATGAGACTGGAATTCTTGATAGGTATGCGTTGTGTTGGTAAATTGTGACATTCGATTTGATCATGAAACTAAAATTTGTGTTGGATGTTGCTTGTGTTGTTCGCGAAGTGGGATGGACGGTGTATAGGCGCCTAGGGCGCCAAGGGGATAGGGAAGACATTGATCAATTGAATTTTTGGAGAAATAAATTAAATTAAGTGTATTTTTGGTGGCTGGAAAATGTTGAGTAAATGCTGAGTTTTCATGATTTGGAATTTCGAAGAAAACAATTTTTAGTGTTGAAAAGTGTTTTGGAAAAATTCTGGGCGTTGTTGCTGGTTTCTGGGCGCTGGGCGCCTATGCTGGGCGCTGGCGCCTGTGCTGTGTTGTTGTTGCGCGTGGGGGCGCGCCTGGGCGCTAGGCGCCCGTGTCTGTGTGTGTTGCGCGCTGTGCGCGCCTGGGCGCTGGCGCCCGTGTCCGTGTCTTGTTTTGTGTTGCGCTGCGTTGCGCGTGTTTTCCCTGGGCGCTAGGCGCCCGTGCTGCGTTGCGCTGCGCTGTGCGCGCGCGTTGTTGCTCCTGGGCGCTGGGCGCCCGTGCTGTGTTGTGTGCGTTGTTGTTGTTGCCTGGGCGCTGGGCGCCTGTGCACTTGTTGCCTGGTTGCCTGGGCGCCTAAGGCGCCTGTTCCCAGGATGTTGCATAATTTTTCCAAAATTGTTTTTATCATAACTTTTGACTTAGACGTCCGTTTTGAACGATTCGAAAAGTGTCATGAAGCTTTTTACGTTGTCTATTTGTGGGTTCAATTTTTTAAAATGAAAAATTGTTATTTTCTGACTGTTTGTGGGCGCCCAAGTGGCTGTCCCCGGTGATCGTCCTAGTGACATTGAAAAATGACGTGGAACTCTTTAAAAATCCCATTTGGTGTATAAACAACAGTTTTAACATGGTAGTGTCAAAATGACTGTTTTGCCCCTAATGGCCAAAGTTAATGATAATGATGTGTAAATGACGAGGATGCCCTTGGTGGCTAGTCAAATGACTGTTTTGCCCTCAGTGGCTAATGTTTGAGTTAAACGATGTTTATGTGCAAGTGACATTTAGGGCCTGAGTGGCTAAGTGATGTTAAGGTCTAAGTGGCCTAGTGATGCTGTGTGATGTTTACGAATTTGACAGGTGATGTGCTCCGTGCGAGCAAACAGGTAAGTGACGGGTCACATAGTTGACTATGAGTTGAGTGATTGTGTATTTGTGTATTGTGAGTGGTGCATATCATAGTGTTTCATGCCCATATGCATAAAACCAGTGATGTTTTGAGGCCTGAGTGGCTAAGTGGTGATGAGGCCTGAGTGGCCAAGCGACGTTTTGTGAAAAGGTACCTTCATGCATATACCCGCGAGTGGGTTGCATTTCATAAATCTATATGACATGAGATGAGTTTTTGTACATGATGTGAATGATGACTGTGATGTGGATGTTTAGTGTATTGGATGCTGATTGTTCTAGTGCGTAGCCTATGATTAGTACTTATCATATTTTCTATTATATGGATTGAAATGATGCTCACCCTTTCCTGTTTGAATGTTACCCCCGTGTTGGTAACGTGCAGGTGATTCCCAGTGAATGCCTTAGCTTCACTTCTTGAGTCGAGTCGTCATGCTCTGATACGTAGCACTCAGGGGGGAAACGAACTCGATATTTTATTAATGATTTTCTGGTTGTTATGTCCATGTGGACCCTTCTGTTATGTTTTAATTATTTTCCGCTGCGTAGTTGGTTTTGTTATGTTGAGTTTTATAAGCGACGTTAAAATCAGGTTTGAGATTCTGATATTGTGACGTGCTACGTGGATGTATGACTTTTGAGTTAAACTATTTTAAAATTGATAAGCGACGTTTTATTGAAGTATGTGTAACATTCCCTATGAACGAAATTTTTAAACTCTGATTTTTATAAACAAAGTGACGGGTAGAAAGGGGTGTTACATCTACCAGGGAAGAGGGAGGGCGACTGAGAGATTCTACGAGGGAAGGGAGGTCGACTGAGAGAGATGGTGGAGGGAGTGAGTGGGGTGGAAGGCGTGAAGTGAGTGGGGTGGAAGGCGTGAAGTGAGTGGGTTCGAGGGATGAATTCCCTTTAATTTGGGATCTGGTACTTTGCGACGACATTTTAGCATTTTCCGACGGACATAGCCGTCGCAAATTTGCGACGAAACACGTTTTCGTCGGAAACTTAAGTGGGAAATTAAGCACCTTTTCTTCCTGAACATTTGCGACGACTTTTTCGTCGGAAATCCGTCGGAAATTGCGACGAATAAGAGTTCGTCGGAAAAAATGGCAGGAAAAACCACTTATTCTTGTAGTGGGTTGCATTAAACCCCTCCTGAAGCATTTATAAGGAGGTATCCCCTTCAACTTGCCTTAATTTCCCATGAAGAGAGCCACAAGTTTTTTTCTAGCATTGTGATCTCTCATGGAGGATTTCCCTCATTCTACGACCCTTTGTGAATTGGTGGTATACTCCCGCCCTTACTCGCTATTGACACTTCCACATTAGGGTTCTGCTCCTTTGAACACCTCATTTATCCTTCCTCCGTGGTATTTCTTATGTTGCACAATACCTTATTTTAATGCAACAATAAAACAAATTTCTTTGCCATTGCGTCCTCACCTTCTATTCCTTTTAACAGCAAAACTTTGGTACCATCCTTCCCCATTGCGCCACCAAAGTTGAGGCTTCCTCCTTTCAACGAAGTTTGGCGAGATAGGAGGACATGGGAAAGCCCTTCTTCCCGCTTCCCCTTCTCTTTCCACCATTGTACTCACCCAATTTCCTTTTTTCCTCTGACCCCTCACAGCCTCACTCACTACTTTCTCTCACGTGTCTTTAAAAAATATATGTTCCCTTACCCATTTAATTAATGTAATTAAATAGTTTTACAAACATCATAATATCATTTCCTACAACAATAATAAGGTAGTTTACATGTACTTTTATTATACTACAGCAAAAAAGGCTTTAGCAGCGCTTGTTGATAACCTTTAGAAGCGCTTTTAAGCGTTATTTGTTAATGCGCGTCAAAAGGCACAATAGAAAACAATAGCGCATACGTAGCATCGCTGAATATTAGGAATCAGCAAAATTTTTGACTGAAGCACTCTCCATTCGCTCGGCCTAGGGATGGAATCGTCAGTGCTTTTAACAACAAAAATAGTGAAACCAACTAGGGAACAACGAAACCAGTTTGAAGAAGAAGACATAGGAGCCACGTGATGGTCAAAGGAGGAGTAGAGCAGGTTTAGAGTGGTGGTCAACCGAGGAGGAAGAGGTTCGATGTGCTAGCTGCAGGTCAGGCGAGGAGGAAGATGTTCACTATGGCGTGTACCTACTATTTGAAAGAGTGAGGGAGTGAAAGAAGTTGGAGGGTTAATTTTTTTTGGAAACAAATAGGTAGAACTTCAAGAGAAAGCGCTACTAATTCTGAAACTAATAGGCAGCGCTTCCTTTTAGCGCTAGTAAAAGGGGTTTTTGTGTTTTTGTTTATAGTAGTGCTTTCAAGGAAGCCCCACTAAAGGGGTTCTGTGTTTTGGTTTTAAGTAGCGCTTTTAGCAAGCGCTACTAAAAGTGGTCGGTGTTTTTCATTTACAAGCGCTTTCAAACAAAGCGCTACTAGAGGGGCTTCATGTTTCCTTTTAAGTAGCACTTTAACAGAAGTGCTACTGAAAGGTGCAATGTTCGTTTACAATTCTGGCATAGGGTTAATATTTATTTAAGCCGTTCTGCATTTTATAGAAAATATTTAAGAGTAAGTATACCATATAAGAGTAAGTATTCAAAAGTCTACCGAAATCTGGAAAAAAAATTGACAAGAGCTGAAATCTTAAAATTAAAAAAGCTAATTTTTTTTTTATAATCAAAAGAATTCATTTATATGAGTACAAGGGGTGCAAACACTTCTACAAATTTGGCACACCAATTGAGGAATGACACGGGGGAATAACACCAATTCATAAATAACAGTTTTCTATGCATACCTACCTTTTCAATGAACCAATACCATGACAGCATTACAATGTGATTAAAGAGAGTTGTACTGTTTACTACCAACCCTTTGAAAATAACATCATTCCTTGCCCCCCAAATGACCCAAGAGGTTGCAGGCCGAATTAAATACCTTACTCTCCCCTTTTTTTTACCAGATACAAAACTACCATACTGTAAAAAATTCTACAGAGAGTCCTTTTAAGGTACTTCCAAAAACCAACCCAAGGTGGTACCATGTACCACACCTCATTGGCTAGTTTGCACCCAAAATTACATGACTCACTGTTTCATCAAAATTGAAACATAATGGACAAGAAATATTGTGTTGTGTCTCAATGATACCATGCCTTGCCAACAAGGTTCTAGTTGTCAGTCTCGCTTGCAAAAGTCTCCATCCAAAAAACTGAATTTAGAGGGAATATCACACGCCCAAAGACGTTTTGCTGCCTTCATCATATCAACATTAGTTGCTGTCATATTACACAATTCTAACAACATTCCATAGCAAGGCATTACTAAAAATCCCTCCAAAGGCCACGCGCGCCAAACCCATTTATCTGTCGCGCCATTCCTGGGTCGAAACCCCCCCCACCACCACCACAGTTGCCGCTAACTCTCGAAACTGGTTCCTCTCCAACTCGCTTAGCTCACACTGCCAATTCCATCTCCAGCCCTAAAGTGATTTGTGGCATTCCCCCAATCTCGGTAATTGTAGCTTCATTGTTACTAACTAAACTAAACAAACCATGGAAGAGATGTTCAAAAGAATACATACCTTCCCAACTGTATTTCCAGAAGCATGTACTTTCTCCATCACCTACCTTTCTTTGTAAATGCGAGCGAAACCATCCAAGGCCAAGAAGATTTTTAGTGCCTGAATGAACAAATCTCTCCACCATAATGAGTATTTCGGAAAACTGCTTGGGCTGTAGCCAACTGGGACGATGCTCCATGAAACTATATCACTATATCTTGCCTTGAGAAGGTCCGACCAAATTGCTTCAGGTTTGTTTATAACCCTCCAACGCCACTTTCTTAAAGTGCAACATTATACAATTCTAAATTCTTGATCCTCGGACCACATACCTCTTTGGTTGTCAAACAGTTTCCCAACTTACCCATGAAATAGAGTTTCTAGGAATACCGCCAGCCAAAAAAAAAGGTCTCTATAATGTAGTTAACTTGAATCACCTTCTTGGGTGGTTTGTGAAAAGAAAAAAGACAACGAGAATGACGACAACACCAAATTTATAATACTCAACCTCCCGCCTATAGATAATTAAGCGTCGCTTCCGTAATGCAGGTCTAGCCTTAACCTTCTCAATCACTGGTTTTCATGTCCAGACCCTCCTATGATTAGCACCACCGGAATACCTAAGAATCTGAAGGGCAACGAGTCAATGCCTTAAGATAGAAAGTTTAGGCACCCTGTAAAAAATTATCCTGTAAGCTGATTGATCCCAAAGATGTTTCTTTTGAAGTTGACACGGAGCCCCGATACTAGGTCAAAACTCCCTAAGAATGACCTTTACACTCCATAGATTCTCCCATGAATTCTCTTCTACCATGAAGTGTCATCCACAACCTGGAGCATAGAGAATGAAACTGAGTCACTTACACGAAAAGGTTTATACATACCCAAAGCAACAATACTGCTCAATAATCCAGCCAACCCTTCAGCAACCACAAGGAAAAGAAAAGGAGTAAGTGGGTCCCTGCGCCTTAGCCTTTGATCTTAACATTAAACTCCTCTGTCGGGCTCCCACTTACTAACACTACTAGTACTTTACCTGTGCATACACACGGGTGACACTGTATTTGTTATGAATCTATAAATACTCAACTTGCTTAAAAACTCGTGTCGCAAAAAGTTAAAAAAAAACTAGTATCTTCTTCTAATCTTAATAATGGAGTAAAAAAATGAGATCTAATATAAGATATACACCCCTATTGCCGTTCCCTGTTGATGCTCTCTGTTGCCTCTCTCATTGTCTCTCCCGTTGCCGATCTCGTTGCCAATCTCCCGTTGCCGCTCTCTGTACCTCTCCCGTTGTTGATCTCGTTGCTAGTCTCTCGTTGCCACCCTCGTTGCCGCTTCCCGTTGTCTCTCTCGTTTCATCTCTCGTTGCCTCTTCCGTTGCTCTACTATTGCCTATCCCGTTGTCGCTATCGTTGCCGATCATTTTAATTAAATTATTAAATTATTTCAAAAAAAAAAGTTATTTTGAAATTTTTGATAGTGGTTAATTTTTTTTGTCAATTATTAGTGGATAAGTTGACTGGTTTTAATAGTTTTAGTAGATTATAGCAAAGAGTGAGATAAAATAATTGGAAATGACATATTTGTCCTTAAAATTGATGATGTGTCAAAATTTTTAGAAATGAGTAATTTAGTACTTTTGGGAAAGATATAAAACTGATGATGTGTATATATATATATATATATATATATATATATATATATATATATATATATATATATATATATATATAATAGTGAGAGAGAGAGAGAGAGAGAGAGAGAGAGAAAGAGAAAAAAAAGTTTTAAAAATGAAATACAAAATTATAATATGATGTGAGAATGAGACCCACAAAAAATAAAAGTGAGAGAAAGAGAGAGAAAAGAAAAAGTGAGATAAAATAACTAAAAATGACATATTTGTCAGTCAAATTGATGATGTGTCAAATTTTAAGAAATGAATAATTCAGTATATATATATATATATAATAGAGAGAGAGAGAGAGGGGGAGAGAGAGAGAGAGAGAGAGAGAATGGGAAAGATAAGAGGGAGAGAGTGAAAAGAGAAAAGTGAGTTTTAAAAATGAAATAATAAAAAATCTCGTATGATGTGATGTAGTGGGACCCGCAAAAGATAAA
Source organism: Astragalus membranaceus (assembly GCA_039519185.1). Taxonomy (NCBI): domain Eukaryota; kingdom Viridiplantae; phylum Streptophyta; class Magnoliopsida; order Fabales; family Fabaceae; genus Astragalus; species Astragalus membranaceus. The sequence goes on along the minus strand of CM076850.1, from coordinate 19,353,977 downwards.
AGTGAGAGACAAAGAAAAATATGAGATAAAATAATTAGAAATCACATATTTATCTTTAAAATTGAAGATGTGTCAAATTTTTAAAAATGAGTAATTTAATATTTTTGGTAGTGATTTGTTTGATTATATATATAATAGAAGACATTACTCGAGAAGATACATGCACTCATCAAACGACGCTACTTATCATAGAACCCCAACCTACCAAGAATTTTCATTCCACCAGCCAATAACTTCGGGAGGATGTTATATAGACTTCCAACCAAAGAAATGGGGCAGTATTCTAAAAGCGACCGGGGGCTAACCTTTTTTCGTACTAGGGCCAAGAACGACCGGATAGCTTTGGGGAGGGTAACATTTGCGTGAAATTCAGAAATGAAGTTAATAATCTCCTTCCCAACAATTTCCCAATAGGTGGGTTTTAATGTCCACAAGTGTAAGTTTTTGTGTACCGGTACCCGTTGGATATATGACCATTGATTTATTATTTATTTATTCAATGGTGGATCTTGAAGAATGGGTAATTGTTGAGTAGGTTTGAACAGAACTTCTTACAAATTGTTTTAAGGGTCTCGCACTCATTAATAATTACGTAATTACCCATTTGCTGAAAATAATTGTTTTTTAAATTAAATTTAAATTTAATATTTTTGTTGTTATTAAAGGGGAAAAAAGTGAAAAAAAGAAAAAAAAATATAAAATTGAAAAACGTAACGCAGAAGCATAAAAAAAAGTAGTTATTAATATTGTATAATAATTATTTCCAGAATAATTTGACTTTTAAAAAATATTGTATATCATATGTTAGAACAATATAAGCTTTACTTCCTATGGTTGGAAGAACTTTTTTGTGAGTCATGTAGAGGAAAATGTTAAAAACATATGTTAAATATCTGTGTTTTGTCAAAAAAATTAAAAATTTGTGCGAGATTGATTAAAAGTCCTAATTAAATAACTTGCTAACACATTGACAAGTCTCAGTAATAATTGTAGGGACAGAGTTGTAATTTTTGATTTTGTGCCTGACGTTTTGGTCATTTCCGTTGTCGATGATGGTTGTGGGCCTGAAGGATTGTATATCCGATTGTTGTGTTTCGTGGGCACACTCTCTCTCACTCTCTCCCACTCTCTCACTCTCCCCCACTCTCTATCACTCTCACTCACTCTCACTCTCTCTCACTCTCTCCCACTCTCTCCCACTCTCTCACTCTCTCTCACTCTCCCTCACTCTCACTCTCTCTCAGGCTCCCTCACTCTCACTCTCTCTCATTCTCACACTCTCTCAATCTCCCTCACCCTCACTCTCTCTCACTCTCTCTAACTCTCACTCTCTCTCACTCTCTCTCTCACTCTCTCCCACTCTCTCTCACTCTCTCCCTCTCTCTCTCTCACTCTCTCTCACTCTCCCTCACTCTCACTCTCTCTTACGCTCCCTCACTCTCTATCACTCTCACTCTCTCTCATTCTCATTCTCTCTCAATCTCCCTCACTCTTACTAACCCTCACTCTCTCCCACTCTCTCTCACTCTCTCTAACTCTCACTCTCTCTCACTCTCACTCACTTTCTTTCACTCTCTCTCTCACTGTCTCCCACTCTCTCCCGCTCTCTCGCGCCCTCTCCCACTCTCTCACACTCTCTCTCATTCTCTCTCACTCTCTCTTAATCTCTCTCACTCTCTCTAACTATCACCCTCCTTCACTCTCTCTAACTCGCACTCACTCTCTCTAACTCTCACTCTCTCCCTCTCTCTCTCACTCTCTCTCGACTAGAAGAGTGGGAAGAGGCATTGGATGAGATAGGCTATAGGATTACATTCTCATTCCTGTTTTCATTCAACATATAAACAAAATTGATATACTAATAGATACATTGTAGAATAGAGAATACTCTCTTTAACTTTGTGCGTATTTTGGACTTAATGCAAATTTATTAGAATTCGTATGTAAACACACACTATACAACAACACACATAAACCATACATGTGGAAATTCAAACAAAGATAAATAGCAAAATACAAGGAATAAGGGGCCGACCTGCGTTGGCTAAAGGAATAAGGAATTTGATAAATTTTGGATATTAACAACAGATTGAAACTTACATTAGAAAGACGATGAGAGAATAAGAACAAGGAAAAGGAATTTCAATAGTTTAATTTTTATTTTGATGTTTTAATTTTAATACATAAAATGAGTAGAAGGATTAAACTGCAAAATTTGTTATTGTTGGAGTAGAAAATCGAAATGAAACTTAAACCATCAGTTGGCCCCACTAAGCAATGAGGTGGATAAGTGAAACACTGACACGACTTCGGAAACGCACGCTATTGGTTGGAATGACGACCAGTACCGGTACCCACTTTTTCGGGACAGTACCACAGAAGCACCCCTGAAGTTGGCACCACATGCGGCTGCGACGTCATTAAATGATCCAATCAGCATGCCACGTAATATTAAAATAATTAAAATATTAAAATTAAAATTGTTGTTTTACACTTCAAGTTAAAAAATTGTTGTTTTACACTTAAAATTAAAAAATTGTTTTTTTTGACAAGAAAATTAAAAATTGTTAAATACTAACGTTTTATTATCTGAGAAACAAAACCGACATTAAATGACAGTTTAACAATTCTACCAATCGGTTTTGAATCTTAATATTGTCATCAATCTATTCCTAATCAAGTGCACTTTATAAAAGGCAATTTTCCTAGTATCTGATTCTTAAAGAAACAATTAAAACAGTAAATTAAAAACCAAATTAAACAAAGTTCGTCAAGGAAGAACGAGAAGATGAAACGAGAACATGAAACGAGAACGACGAACGAGAACAGTAAATCTGGTTCCCATCTTTCTCTCAGCGCTCCTTCTCCTCGAAATACCCCGTTTTTACAGATCTGAAAAACAATAAAGTTGGGTTTGAGGGAAGGGAGAACGCGAAGTTGAAACGAAAACGACGAACGAGAACAAGAAGATGAAACGAGAACGACGAACGAAGAAGATGAAAAACAGTGACTGAATCGAAGATGAAACAAGAACGACGAACAAAGAAGATGAAAAATAGTGACTGAATCTGAGATCAACGATGAACGAACAAAGGATTCTACGAAAAATAAAATTAATATCTAGAAAAAAATCATTTAAAGCCGTAATATCTGAAATGGTTACATCTTGTTACAGATTGGGCCTTTATCACTAAGGCCCAACACCTAATGCAGATCCATCAACCAATGGTGGAGATTAAAGACTTAGATCCAATGGTTCTGATTGATTCACAAAACCTATAAATAAGCATTCAATGCAATGTCTAAGGTACACACTCTTTCCTACTCTTTACGTCTAATCAGTTCCCTAGCTGACTTGAGCGTCAGAGTGTCCCCGCAGGTACCACCTGCCCTGGATCGGAAGCGGAGCTCGGTTGATCAAGACCAACCCCTACCAACTATCGCGGATCGGATCTTGTGTCTAAAATCGGATACAGGTCCAGAGATACGGTACAGAACATTGGCAACCACAGTGGGAGGATCTTGTACTCTAGTTCCTCTCCCATCTCCTTGATTGACAATGACTCCGACCTTACGTCGTAGGACTATCCCGAATGTCGCTGAAGGACCAGTTCTGCAGCGGGTGACTCTGGAAGGAGTGGCAGTCACCTTACCCCTTAGCCCGGCGCATGCTCAAATCTCGGCTACGGCTATGGTTCCGGGGAGTTCAGCCCCGAACCGACTTCCACCTCCCCCTCCGACCGTCCAGGTACCGGTCGATGCTGTTCAACAGCTCGTCCTGTTCCTAAATCGGCAAGCCGAGGCCGACCGACAGGAAAGCCAACGCTACACCCAGTTAGAAGCTCAGATTGCTGAGATCCGGTCTCGTAACATCCCGGATCGGAGTTTCTCTATGTGCAACTCTTCAAGTGGAATGACTCATGGCCGCGGCCGATCTTCGGCTTGGAGGAGAATCCATCACCGCACTCCACCTCGTTGTAGAGGAGCGCGAGGATCGGAGACTCCCCCAAGTCGGACCCCTGATGATTCTTATGGCCCTGAGGGTTCCCCTCGGCCTAGCTCGTTTCTGTTTCCCTCTCCTCCGATGCGACGTCCCAGAAGTCAGAAAAGGTCTCCGAGGCAGGAATGTCAGCGCTTTCGCACGCAGGCATCCCCCGGCAATTGTGGCTACCGACGGTCTCCACCCCTTGAGAGGTCGGCAAAGCGTAAATGACCTTTCACAAGTAAGATCGACTACTTCCTGGTGTCAAAGCACCTCGAGAAACCTCCTGAGGGTTTGAAAATGCATGATGGGGCTGGCGATCCGGATCGCCACCTCGACTACTTTGATACGGTTATGCAATACCGTAACGTTCCAGAGGAGATAAAGTGCCGAACCTTTCCCCTCACTCTAGAGAAGGCAGCTCTAGACTGGTTCAGGGCCCTTAAGCCAAATACGATCTCCTCTTTGGATCAGTTAGCCAAGCTCTTTTCTGCACACCTCGCCCACTCAAAGATGAAGCCGAAATCTCGGAAGGTATTGCAGGCAATTCGGCAATGAGACTACATAGAGAGATTCAATAGAGAAGCTGCTCAAGTCTGGAACCTCGACGACTCTTTCCGTCTTTTCTTCATGGAGGCTAGTCTTCGTGAAGGAAGACTATTTCAAATAGACGTCGGGGGTTAACCAAACTGAGCCGCTTCCCGAGTACCTCCAGCAATCTCAGAAGTATATCGATCAAGAAGAAGGGATTAAGGCAGGAATATCACTTTTCACCTAGGTCTCGGAATGAGCCTACGGGCGTGATGTAATCCGACTTTGTAAATATTCAACCATCTAATATATATCCCGGCTGCTATTTTCCTCACACTGAGTGCTTGATAAAAGTCAGTTCCGAGGTTGAAGGGAAGGAGTTGGAATGGGTCGAACGATCGCCTTAAAGTTCTACGCTAAAACCGGAACCCGAGACACCGACCTCGAAATGACAAGACCCATAACTCGGGCGCTCCGAGGCTGGTGGTAGACACCCTCGCTAGTATAAACCCGGCCTCGATGATCTTTGACAAGACCCGTATCTTGGGCGCTCCGAGGCTGGTGGTATACACCCCCGCTGGTATAAACCCGGTCTCGAAGATCTTTGACAAGACCCGTATCTCGGGCGCTCCGAGGCTGCTGGTAGACACCCTCGCTAGTATAAGCCCGGCCTCGAAGATCTTTGACAAGACCCGTATCTCGGGCGCTCCGAGGCTGGTGGTAGACACCCTCGCTGGTATAAACCCGGCCTCGAAGATCTTTGACAAGATCCGTATCTCGGGCGCTACGAGGCTGGTGGTAGACACCCTCGCTGGTATATACCCGGCCTCGAATATCTTTGACAAGACCCGTACCTCGAGAGCTCCGAGGCTGGTGGTAGACACCCTCGCTGGTATAAACCCGGGCCTCAAAGATCTCTGACAAGACCCGTATCTCGGGCGCTCCGAGGCTGGTGGTAGACACCCTCGCTGGTATAAGCCCAAACTCGAAGATCTTTGACATGACCCGTACCTCTGGCGCTCCGAAGCTGGTGGTAGACACTCTCGCTAGTATAAACCCGGCCACGAATATCTGTGACAAAACTCGTACCTCGAGTGCTCCGAGGCTGGTGGTAGACACCCTCGCTGGTATAAACCCGGCCTCGAAGACCTTTGACAAGAAACGTACCTCGGGCACTCCGAGGCTGGTGGTAGACACCCTCGCTGGTATAAGCCAAGCCTCGAAGATCTTAGACAAGACCCGTATCTCGGGCGCTACGAGGCTGGTGGTAGACACCCTCGTTGGTATAAACTCAGCCTCGAAGATCTTTGACAAGACCCGTATCTCGGGCGCTCCGAGGCTCGTGGTAGACACCCTCGCTGGTATAAGCCAAGCCTCGAAGATCTTTGACAAGACCCGTATCTCGGGTGCTACGAGGCTGGTGGTAGACACCCTCGCTGGTATAAACTCAGCCTCGAAGATCTTTGATAAGACCCGTATCTCGGGCGCTCCGAGGCTGGTGGTAGACACCCTCGCTGGTTTAAAGCCGACCTCGAAGATCTTTGACAAGACCCGTATCTCGGGAGCTCCGAGGCTGGTGGTAGACACCCTCGCTGGTATAAACCCGGCCTCGAAGATCTTTGACAAGACCCGTACCTCGGGTGCTCCGAGGCTGGTGGTAGACACCCTCGCTGGTATAAACCCGGCCTCGAAAATCATTGACTAGAAACGTACCTCGGGCGCTCCGAGACTGGTGGTAGACACCCTCGCTGGTATAAACTCAGCCTCGAAGATCTTTGACAAGACCCGTACCTCGGGCGCTCTGAGGCTGGTGGTAGACACCCTCGCTGGTATATACCCGGCCTCGAAGATCTTTGACAAGACCCGTACCTCGGGAGCTCCGAGGCTGGTGGTAGACACCCTCGCTGGTATAAACCTGGCCTCGAAGATCTTTGACAAGACCCGTACCTCGGGTGCTCCGAGGCTGGTGGTAGACACCCTCGCTAGTGTAAACCCGGCCTCGAAGATCTTTGACAAGAAACGTACCTCGGGCGCTCCGAGGCTGGTGGTAGACACCCTCGCTGGTATAAACCCGGCCTCGAAGATCTTCGACACGAAACGTACCTCGGGCGCTCCGAGGCTGTTGGTAGACACCCTCGCTGATATAAGCACGGCCTTGAAGATCTTTGACAAGACCCGTATCTCGGGCGCTACGAGGCTGGTGGTAGACTCCATCGCTGGTATAAACTCAGCCTCGAAGATCTTTAACAAGACCTGTATCTCGGGCGCTCCGAGGCTGGTGGTAGACACCCTCGCTGGTTTAAACCCGACCTCGAAGATCTTTGACAAGACCCGTATCTCGGGAGCTCCGAGGCTGGTGGTAGACACCCTCGCTGGTATAAACCGGGCCTCGAAGATCTTAGAGAAGACCCGTACCTCGGGTGCTCCGAGGCTGGTGGTAGACACCCTCGCTGGTATAAACCCGGCATCGAAGATCTTTGACAAGAAACGTACCTCGGGCTCCGAGGCTGGTGGTAGACACCCTCGCTGGTATAAGCCCGGCCTCGAAGATCTTTGACAAGACCCGTATCTCGGGCGCTACGAGGCTGGTGGTAGACACCCTCGCTGGTATAAACTCAGCCTCGGAGATCTTTGACTAGACCCGTACCTCGGGCGCTCCAAGGATGGTGGTAGACACCCTCGCTGGTATATACCCGGCCTCGAAGATCTTTGACAAGTCCCGTACCTCGAGAGCTCCGAGGCTGGTGGTAGACACCCTCGCTGGTATAAGCCCGGCCTCGAAGATCTTTGACAAGACCCGTATCTCGGGCGCTCCGAGGCTGGTAGTAGACACCCTCGCTGGTATAAGCCCGGCTTCGAAGATCTTTGACAAGACCCGTATCTCGGGCGCTCCGAGGCTGGTGGTAGACACCCTCGCTGGTATAAACCCGGCCTCGAAGATCTTTGACAAGACCCGTACCTCGGGTGCTCCGAGGCTGGTGGTAGACACCCTCGCTGGTATAAACCCGGCCTCGAAGATCTTTGACTAGAAACGTACCTCGGGTGCTCCGAGGCTGGTGGTAGACACCCTCGCTGGTATAAGCCCGGCCTCGAAGATCTTTGACAATACCCGTATCTCGGGCGTTACGAGGCTGGTGGTAGACACCCTCGCTGGTATAAACTCAGCCTCGAAGATCTTTGACAAGACCCGTATCTCGGGCGCTCCGAGGCTGGTGGTAGACACCCTCGCTGGTTTAAACTCAGCCCTACGTATCTCCTGGTGCGATGGAGAATTCAAAGCTACGTAGTTCTTGGGTAGAAAATGTTTGTGTGTTGGTGTTTTTTAATATAGGGGTTTTAGGATTGTGTGATCTGTGTTGAAGGACCACTGGGGGTCTGAAGGGCCGCTGGGGGCTGAAGGAGCGCTGGGGCTCTGAAGGACCACAGTTCACTTATCCTAAGGAGCGCTGTGTTGAAGGAGCGCTGTGTTAATCCCCTACTTTGAAAATAAGATTTTTTGATTTTTGAAAGAGATGTGTTCGTATTTTTTATTTAGAAATTATTTATTTTTGCGCTTGACAGGGGGGTGGCCCTGCTCCTACGTATCTCCGAGTGGGGAATCAAAGGCGACGTAGTTCTAGGTTCTTTTGAAAATAATTGTTTGAAAACTTATTGTGAAAATGATTTTTATTTGTTATGCTTGACGGGATGTGACCCGCTCATACGTATCTCCCGGTGCGATGGAGAATTCAAAGCTTACGTAGTTCTCTTGTGTCTTTTGAAATTTTTTTGTTTTTTTATCTTTTTTAGTGAGTTGTTGAAATAGGACGAGCATTAGCAAATGATTAAACTAGCAGAGGCTATGATGAATCACTACTAAATACTCAAAAAAGAGAGTTGTACCGCTAGTCAAACGAACAAAGGTTCGGATGGACTATTGATAACAACTCGTTTTTATTATCTTCTTTTGAAAGTGATTTTAGATGGAGATTGATTTGCACGATGATCAAACTAACAAAGGTTATGATGGATCATCGTTTATTATTCTTATGAGAAAAGGACATTGCCACTAATAGCTAAACGAACAAAGGCTCTGATGAGCTACTAGCAACAATGAGTTTGAAAATGATTCTTTTTGTTTGTTTTATAAAAATGATTTGTTTATGGTTGCGAAAAGGATTTTTATTTGATGCTCTTGACGAGAACGAGACTCGCTCCTACGTATCCCAAATGGGAATCAAAGCGACGTAGTTCTAATGAAAATGTTTTTGAAAGGGTTTGGAAAGGGGAAGAACTTTCATAATGATCAAGCAAGCAAAGGCTTTGAGTGATCATTACTAATAACTCTTGATGGCGTTCATGACAGTCAAACGAGCCAAGGCTTTGAGTGATAGTCACTAATAACTTGCATTAGTTAGAAAAGAGTTTGAAAGATTTTTGGAAAAAGGGTGAAGTTGTTATCAATGATTGGTTACAGAGTTCCGACACATTCAATAATCAAGGAATCATGCATATGTTAAATGTTAGCTAAGACTAAACATGCCAATACGATCAAAAGATCCACTTATCAAGGATGCAAGGTAAAGTTCTCAAAACAAATGCGTGTGTGTGTAGGAAGGAGTGTATTTACCCTAATGACTCTATGCTACAACAAGCAAGTAGGCTTACGTCTTCATTAGGAGGTCATACAAGTGGAGGGAATGGCACACAATTGAATCAAGACATTTAAGTAGCATCATGAACAAAAGAAATACAATTGATCATAAGCATAGGATATTCTTAGTTTAAAAGTGTAAGAATGTGGATATGAATGCACGGTTGGGTGATGATACATGAGCATACAAGGAATGAATGAGCATTATTGAATGCAATTTTGTTTGATTTTGAAGTAATTGACATGGCATGAATGCATGAACATTTGGTTATTGAATGCAAGACATGATATTAATGAATGCATGAACATTTAAGAATGAATGCAAGACATAACACTATTGAATGTATAACATACTTGTTTATGAATGTATGTATGGCATACAAGGACGCATAAACATGTGATAGAATAACAGAATGCAAGATGCATAAGCATATAAGAATGCATGAACATGCGAGTATATGGGAGTATGCAAGTATTAGTGTGCAAGCATGAAAGTGTGTTGCATGGATGATGTAAATAAATGAAATGCAAAGCTTAAGAATGTTTTGGTAAGAAGTAGTAAAAAGTTAGAGTAAGGATGTAGTAAAAATGTTTTGATGAATGAACGTAAAAATGTTTCAATGAATGAGGTAAAAACTCTTATTAAAAACTTAATAAAGAGGTAAAAGTAAAATGGTAAAATCTTTTTATGTTTTAGGTGAAAAGTTAATGAAGTGGTAAAGACCAAAATGGTAAAATATTTTTATGTCTTTTGGTAAAAAGTTAATGAAGTGGTAAAGTAAAATCGGTAAAAAGTAAACAAACACAATTGCATAACTTGCACTTGCCCAAACACAATCAAAATGACAATTTTCAAGCAATCAAAGAGGGCAAAAATAGGCTTTATGGCCGAATGCATAGCAAGGAAAACTCAAGCACGAATTTCATCATGTTCTTGCAACCAAATCACATCAATGAGCATATGAACATAAACCCTAGGATCTACCCATACATTTGATGCTCAAACAATTGTCATTCCATCATTTATTTCAACTCACAATCAAAGGAAATGCAAGAACAATAAAAACCCTAATTTCTACCTATGAACCTAAAAGCATAGTTGGCTAGATCCACTTTTTTATTTAACTTAAACGCCATAAATGAACAAAGAAATGCATGAACCACTAAAAACACTACATGGCCGAAACCTTTTTGAAAGAAAGTGACGTTTTATTTCATGAACTTTAGTGAAAAATGTGTAAAAATGCAAGGGAAATTAATCAAGTAGAAGAACAACTCCTTCAAGGCCAAGGACCCATCTCAAACACCCAAGGCTCCCTAAGTCCTTGTCAAAATGTTTGAAACGGATCCTCAAGGCGACAACAACAAGCAATCAAGAAGGAGTTGGGAGTAGAAGAGAGATTATGCAAGAAAAACTAAATATGAGATGCAAGGTTTCAAGGCTTACCTCAAAATCACAAAGAAATGAAGAAGGAGATGATATAGACTCAAAATGAACTTGGATCTACCCTTGAACCCACAAAGATTGCTAGCTCTTAGCAATTTGATGATGCCACCTTGAAGAGAATGGAAGGAATGATGATGATCTAGCAAGAAATGGAAGATTTGATGGTGAAAGATTGAAGGATGAAGTGAGGGAGTGAGAGAGATTTCGTGGAAGAGAGGAAGAAGGAGAAGTTTTTGGTGTGCTAGGGTGAAAATGAGGCCTCCTCTTTGTTATTTTGGAGTGTAGGCTTATATATGGGTCTAGGTGAAAATAGGGTTAAGGGTAGAATGGGGATGGAATGTTCTATTTCAAATAAGTTTGCATTTTCTAATGAAGAGGTGAGTGTGAGTGGGTGGGGTTATTTACCAAAGAGGGCATGCATCTTCATGAGAGTGAGTGAGAATTGGTGATATGCACCAAAGGAGAAGGTTTAAGGATGGTACAAGGCATATTCCTTCAAGATAAGGAATAATAGTACAATAGAAGAGTGTGGAAGAATTTTGTGAGAGGGAGAGAGAGAGAGAGGGGATTTCGAAATTGTGGGGGGGGAGAGAGAGAGAGAATTTCGAAATTGTGGGGGGAGAGAGAGAGAGAGAGAGGGAAAAAAACTTGTTTTTGGTCTTTTGTCTTATTGAGGACACTTCCTTTTTTTTGAGTTTTTGAATTTTGGACATGGAAGTGAAGGTGCACCTATTAAAAAGTGTCACATATTTTTGAGCACCATAAAATATTCTCTCTAATTATTCATGACAATAAAAATTGTAATTTAATAATTGAGGAATATTTAATGGTCTTTTTTCATTTTTCTATGCACTAAAAATGGAGAAAATGCATTTTTAATTATTTTGGACTGGGACTTTCTTTCCAAAAATTATACAAAAATAATCCTTGGTAGAGTAACGTGTATACCATGTCCTTGACCTGGTCTTGGTCCAAAAATAATTAATTTACTTTTATTTAAATGCCCGAAAATGCAAAAATATGCACTATATTATTTTTTGAAATTCCTAAAAATTGAGAAAAATATTTTTGACTTGGGCGGACAAAATTGGGGTATGACAGCTGCCCCTATTTATTTATATTTTACTAGAAAATGTGAAGTGTATTCAAATTTTCATAGTAGAAATAGAAATAAAGATAAAATAGACGTCAATTTTGTCCGTTTAGAGGGGAAATAGAGGATTTGAGAATGAACAGGGGATGGTTAACACTTGGCGCATTAACCGAGGAAGAAAAAAAATGAAGGACCACTCAGGGTCTGAGGGAGCACTAAGGCTCTGAAGGACCACTCAGGGTCTGAAGGAGAACTAAGGCTCTGAAGGACCACTCGGGGTCTGGAAGGCGGCCTAGGCCTTAATTGAAGGACCATCGCGGTCTGGAGGAGCGCTACTAGTAAAACGGTCTGAGGGGGACTTTATATTCGAGCGGCCATGATAGGGTCAAGATCAGATCCGGAACTGATATGTTGACCATGAAGGACGTCCACTGTGTCTTAGGCTGACACAACTAGTCTGAAGGACCACTCGGGGTCTGAAGGACTTACCCGCAGCTCGAATACGAGGTGAAGTCTGCTTTTGAAGGGACACTTAGGTCCTGAAGGGATTCACGAATTCTGTTGATTGATTGATTGAGATGACCAATGCTGCCGCACTGGATTGAGGTACCTGCATACGTCAGTTGATGCAAGGAATAGTGCATGGAGTATGGGTGCATGTTATGCAAGGGCATGTTATGCAAGGGCATGTTATGCATATGCATGCAATGCTATGATTTTGGTGTGATGATGAATGTGGTGGAACATTCCTGAAGTTCTTCTTTTGGTCTGACTATGTTTTCCTGATCAGCTCTCTTTTTTTTATAGAAATTCTTGAAAAATTGGGTTGACATAGAACAAGAGTAAATAAAGGATCATCGGGGATCTGAAGGAGCACTGGGCTCTGATGGTCTAATTCGCAGTCGATGCTTGGCGCATTGATTGGAGTTAAACTGAAGGGCCGACGAGGTCTGAAGGGCATGCCCTAAGCCTGATGGACCAATGGGTCTGATGGAACGCAAACTAGCAACGGTACTAGTAAAACGGTCTGCTTGGGGGGTGGCCTTTTCCGAGCGGCCATGGGTGGCAAGGTCAGGTCATTGACTTGATTTGCTCACCTCGAAGGACGTCCACTGTTTTTTAGGCGGACACAGCTAGTCTGAAGGACCTGGGGTCGGATGATCCGTCGGTTGCTCGATAACGCGACGTGCGATCTGGATTGAAGGACCATTGATGGTCTGAAGGAGCGCTTGGGCTCTGAAGGACCACTGGGGGTCAACAAGGGTACTGGGACTCTGAATTGTGATATGAGTCCAGCGCTTGGAGCACTGACTTTGAGGGAACAAACTATTGGGATTGGTACATGGCGTATCTGCCTAGAACATACCTAATGAATGCATTTACCTGAGACGGGAAAAACTATCAATATTTGGCATGTCTAAAAATGCAATGAATTATGTATGCGTGCAATATAGGTATGTGAAATGGTAGGCATCCGATGGGATGAATGAAGCGGGGCAGATGATGTGAGTTGAAATTGATGGAACATGGAGGTTGACAACCAACGTATGTGAATGCAGATAAGATATGAATGTGATTGTGCTGATTAATGATGAATGTAATGGAATGAGCAATTTTCCTCCTTTTGTTTTTTGGCTTTTCTCTTTTTTCCTTTGGTATGAGTGTATGAAATGCAAAGTGTGAATGTGATGCAAATGTAATGCTTTGATGCGAATCCCATGCATGGTACAAAGATATGATTAGTGATGTAAAAAAAACTCTTTTTCTTGGGGGCAACGATGTGACCGGCACTTGGACATCTATCGAAGCGAACAATGTCATGCATGTAATGTGATGAACGTGGGATGATGAATGAAATGGGTATACCATGGGTGTTGAACCTGATGGAATGATGGACGGATTTTTCTTTTTGCTTTTTTCTTATTTATTTTGCTTCTTTTCTTGATGCATGCAATGCGAATGTGAACATGATGCGAATGTGATACTTTGATGCAAATGCTATGGTGAATAAAGGAAACACATGAATGCGTAGCAAATGATATGATCGGTGATGTAGAAAGCTTTTGGCAACGATGAGACCGGCACTTGGCACGTCTATCGAAGCAAAAAAGTGTTACAGGTATGCGATGTGATGAATGTGCAATGCGAAAGTAAATGGACTACAAAAGGCCCGTGAATGATGGATGTTGAAGTTGGTCAGAAACAGAAATTGATAAGTTGTGTGTGCGAATGCAGATAACATGCGAATGCAAATATACTGCTGGCTGTATGATGGAATGATTTATGCTTTGGTGGGGGCAACGGGTGCAATGTGGATGATTTTTGCCTTTTTAGTTTTCTCTTTTTTTTTTGCCCCTTTTTTGAATAAATGGATGAATGCGCACAGGTAATGCTTAAATGCAATAGTTGTGGTAGATGCATGACTTGTTGTTGAAATACAATGTATGGTGCAATGATTTATGATATGGTATAATAGTAATGCATGCAAATGTGTTTTGTTTTGAGATGAGAAATGAGACTTTCGATGCGAGGGGTAGAGAGGTGAGTGCTCTGGAATAATCATTCCTTGGAAAGAGGTTTGAATTCAGACATGGCAATCTCAAGGTTGTTATTCACAGACACTAATGTGCAAAAACTATTTGACCGTATTTGCAGACTCGCTTATTTTTCTCTCCTATGATGGTTCCCCGTGATGATTGATTTTTAGGTCCACAAAGTTAGCTGAGTGAGTTTCCGACTTCACATTATTAACTTGTGTTCTCTCTCTTTGAAGCATAAACATGTAGAGTAGTGAAAATACAGATGAATGAGTCAGTTGACTTGGTATGACAGATATGACACGTGAGGGGATGAAAGGTAGGTTTTTGCCAAAGTCATGAAAGGTGGAACTGCCCCGATTTAGACTACTGGTGAAGGTGAGTGCATAACTTTCCCCTGTCTAGTGGTGACAACAGCCAGGGTTGTAGAGGAATAGTGAATTGGAAATACCATGACTTTGGAATGAAGGGTGGAAAACAAGAGATTCTGTCTCAACCCACGATGTTTGGTGTTGCCCCAATCTTGACGAGAGCAAGGTTGCATCGACTCGAGTTTGCAAAAGGCTGTATTTAGCATGGTGGGTCGAGAAATTTCCCTGATGTGGTCTCATGGATGTGAATATGACGAGGGGATGAGATGGGCGTAGGGCGAATTTCCCCGACTTTAGGTGGAGTGAAGGGTGACGGGATTGCCCCACTTTGGAATGATATTTCAAATGATTGCTTCTAGTGGGGTTGTGAAAGGCGACAGAGTTATGGTGATGGTTATGAACTGAGGGTGATATATGAATGGGGTGGGCAATGAATAAACCTCCCCAAAGTTGAGTGGAGTGAGAGGTGAAGGGAATGCCCCCTAGTACACACTTTTGGTTCTCTTTAAGAACAACTCAAATGCAATGAAAGTTTTGACTTTTTAGTATGAGGAAGGGCTCCACTTGCTGACCACTAGACCTTGTTTTAATGCAACATGAATGCATCTTGAAGTGCAAGTCCTTCTCCTTTTTACCAACTTTCCTTTTTTGATTGTTTGTTTTTTTCTTTGAGCAGCTTTCTTTTTTCTGCTTGTTTGTTTTTCTTTTGAGCAGCTTTCTTTTTTCTGCTTGTTTGTTTTTTCTTTTTGAGCAAACGCATCATAAATAGATAAACTTATTTGTCTTAAGATTAAAACTTTGAGAAAACAGGAGCAACCGGTCATTGATCAGAATGGATCTTTGGAGTTGTGATGTGGCTAATGGTTAATGATTTATGAAGGGAGGGATAATTGGGCTCAAAGAAGTATTTGATGATTGATGGAACAGATGTTTTTTTTAGTGGTATAATTTGGCCAGGTTAATGGTTTATGAAAGAATGAGTTATTAGACTCAATGAGGTGTTTGAGGTTTTATTGAGATGAGAACCTCTTATGTGCCTCACGGTAAAATGAACCCGTTTCAGGGTTGTAACGTGGTCAAGGGTTTATGGAGGATAGGCCAAAGGAAGTGTTTGAGGGTTTATTTCAGACAAGGATCTCTCATGCGTTTAATGGTATCAGCTCACCATTTCTACTACTTTTGCTTCTTTTTTCAGGATTTTTCCTTTTCAATCCTCTCTTTTTCCACTTTCTTCTTTTTTTTTTGGTGTGATTTTTCTTTCTCTTTCTTTTGAGCTAAGTGAGCTGATAAAGGTGATACACAATTTTTGATGTGAGATTGATCCTTGTCTAGGGTGATTGAGATTTTTGGGATTTTTGGCTTAAGGTGTTTTTGGATATGGAATGATGGCCAAACTTCATTTCAAAATCATGATTGCTTGTTTTCTCAAAAATTAACCCAAGGACAATGATTTATTTACTTTCATATATTTGCTCTTTTTTCTTTATTTCTTTTCATGCTCTAATTTTTGCTTAGGCCGCTCTTACGAGTTTTCGACCTAACGAGCTTTTTTGATTTTTTTTTACTTTTAAAAAAGACTTGCACCAAAGGAATACAATGTTAACAAGATATCTAGTGACGACAAATCTGCCCCAGTATGGAGGACCAAGAGTGGTATTTCATTAGGGGAACCAACCAAAAAGCCAACTATGCACTAATCTGGGGGATATGTACTTTATGGGTGGTCAGGGTGGGATTAGACTTGGGCGAGGGATGATGACAATGTAGGGACGCTAACTGACTCAAACAAAAATAAAGACACACGTCACACAGAAGTTACTACACGAATGCTTCGCAGAGAGTTAACATTAGTTAAAACGTGAAAGAAACATTTTTGTGGACCATTTCGGTCATTCATCATGGGGTGGGTGAGATGCAACGCTTTGTTGAAAAATGTGAACAGACTGCTGATTTGAAAAACCGAGTGCCTTGAAACACCTTGAGTTTGCAACTAAGTAAGACTAAACTTTTCCAAAGATGAATAAAAAAAACTTCGCAAAAACGTGTCACCTCTCCTCACAATTTTTTTTAGAATTATTATTTATGCTCATTTTTTTATGCATGATGTAAATATGCAAATGAATGAGAATGCAAAATGGATAAATACGCATGGAATGAGAATGCGAATGAAATGAGAATGCAAATGAATAAATGTGAATGAAATGAGAATGCAAATGTATAAATGTGAATGAAATGAGAATGCGAATGGATGAATGTGGATTTATCGCGTTGGGGAATTATAAGCTTTTCATTTGGAGAGTACAGTACAAAATTTGATTTTGACTTTAGCATGCATGGCTTCTCTCCAAAATAAAGCTTTTAACTCTCTGGTGGTCATAAAAATTCATGCAATATGAGATATTTATTTGATTATTTCTGTAATGCAAAGAAAAAATGCATGTAGTATGTTTTCTAAAAACTTGTGGAAAATAATAATTTTTGATTTTTCTTGATTTTTTGATTTTTTTGATAAAAGGCGGTATGCACTAATACTTGTTTGAATGCAAGTGCAATGCAACATGTATGATTTCCTGTTTATCTTAGTGCCGAGAATCACGGCGTACTATGTCTTGCCATAGGTTTAACGGTGGATTTTGATTATTTTTTCTTTGAAACACAACAAGGTTAGAATCAATAAGCGAAACAAAGCACATTCCATGCATTCAAACTTAAACAAACACCTCGGAGTGTCGCTGTTTCACTTTTGATTCCACACCGTGCCTATGACAAGATATTACTTTGTGATTCCACACCATGCAATGATGCGTGCATGAGTTGCAGAAACTTATGTTTTATGTAATGTGGGGATGTATGCGAATGATGTAATGATGCAATAATGCCTTTTTTTGTGTTTTTGCATGGAGTGGTATTTTGAATTTGCAACCTATATGCCACCTCACATAGGCATTTATTGAAAAGGGAAAAGCATATCCTTTTAACTTTTTTTTTGAAAATTTTGAGGGCAAATTTTTTGACTAAACTGAATGCGACAATGCAGCACACAATTTGGAACGCCCTTGTGACTTAAAAGGGAAGAAAGCTATGATCTAAGGCATTTTAGGGGTGATCTTTTCATGTAGCCCTATTCGCACCCTCACAAAGGTCATCAGAGCCACAGTCTCTTTCACGAAATTCCTCGCAAATGCAGCAAACTGCTAGGTACAAGGCATCATGAAAGAGCACAACTCTGATTGAAACTTTCGCAAGTAGCCAAACGGACAAAGGTCCTGATGGGCTCTCGCTACTTGAATCCATTCATCCTAAGATACTCTCACAGACCTGGGTTATGGTCTTTCTCTCAAAGCATATCATCTCAAGGTACAAGTGTGTGTGTGCGAAGGGCATTTCCTAAAAAATACCCCACCTGCAAATGAAAATCCAGACAGTCCAGACAATAGCATGTCGTCTACCCTAGGGTTCAATATCATTCAAATACAACTAGCCTAGGGTACCAACAACAAACACATTACTTACTTCAGAAAGGGAGCTGAGAAGAAGGGACATGATAGAATTGGGGAGAAATGCATGAGCTTACCTTGAAGAAAAAGAGCCAAGAAAGAAGGGAACAACAAAGAAGACAAATGCATATGCCTACAATCAATGATAAGAAAGAAAGGCAAACAAGGTATTAATCAAATCAACAATACATTAAACCACACATTTTAATTAGTTAGGCTTGACCCTCGTCTTTTAAAAAGTGTCCCCAGTGGAGTCGCCAGCTGTTGCACCCCGAAAAATCCGGTTTGGGTTTCTCAATGTACAACGTGGAAATTTTTTGAAGCCGCCACCAATATTTTTATTTAAAGACCAAAACATTGAAAAAAAGTCTTTTGAACAAGGCGGATGGTCTTTTGAAAACTAGAGATATAGGTTCGGGGGTCGGTTACGCGCGGGGAAGGTGTTAGCACCCCACACGTCCTTTCTACCGAAAGGGAACCTTTAACTAAACGTGTGGTTTTAACATTTGATTTGAAAAATGCCTAGATTTGCCTATTTATTTCTTGTTTGAAGATGAATGGGAAAACTTAATGAAAATTTTATTTTTGGCGCTTGACGAGAGTTGGCCTCTCGCTCCTACGTATCTCCTGGTGCGATGGAGAATTCAAAGCTACGTAGTTCTTGGGTAGAAAATGTTTGTGTGTTGGTGTTTTTTAATATAGGGGTTTTAGGATTGTGTGATCTGTGTTGAAGGACCACTGGGGGTCTGAAGGGCCGCTGGGGGCTGAAGGAGCGCTGGGGCTCTGAAGGACCACAGTTCACTTATCCTAAAACGATGATTAACTCGGCCGTACGACCGACTTAATCCCCTACTTTGAAAATAAGATTTTTTGATTTTTGAAAGAGATGTGTTCGTATTTTTTATTTAGAAATTATTTATTTTTGCGCTTGACAGGGGGGTGGCCCTGCTCCTACGTATCTCCGAGTGGGGAATCAAAGGCGACGTAGTTCTATGTTCTTTTGAAAATAATTGTTTGAAAACTTATTGTGAAAATGATTTTTATTTGTTATGCTTGACGGGATGTGACCCGCTCCTACGTATCTCCCGGTGCGATGGAGAATTCAAAGCTTACGTAGTTCTCCTGTGTCTTTTGAAATTTTTTTTGTTTTTTTATCTTTTTTAGTGAGTTTTTGAAATAGGACGAGCATTAGCAAATGATTAAACTAGCAGAGGCTATGATGAATCACTACTAAATACTCAAAAAAGAGAGTTGTACCGCTAGTCAAACGAACAAAGGTTCGGATGGACTATTGATAACAACTCGTTTTTATTATCTTCTTTTGAAAGTGATTTTAGAAGGAGATTGTGTAATATCCCCAATTTTTGCTAATTATATCATTTGACATAAATTATTATTTTAGTGATTTATTTAATTGATTGAAATTATTTAAATTGAAAGCGACTTACTTGATTGGTCAATTAATTTAATTGTGTGCAAATTGAGTTAATTGCATCATATTTAGTTAGTTAGAGCTGGTGGGAGTCATTAGGAATAAAATTTTAAGTGAAGGGTGGTTTAGTCTTTGACCATGTACATATATATATGCACCCCATCCAGCTGAATGTGTGAGAGCAACAACAACACCCTTCATTTCCTCTTTCCAAAGATCAAAATCAGCAAGGTTGAGAGGGAGAGGAGAGCGTGAGGTAGGAGAAGAAGAGGGGAGGGTTCCTCAGAAATTCCATGCATGTCCTGTTCCTCCCCACCATCCTTCATCATTTCACTTCCTCTTCCCATTGATACTAGTTTTGTAAGCTGAAAACCATCCATCTCCAATTCACCATTGATGGACCTCAAGCTCAAAGTGGAAGTGAAGAGTGTTGCATGTGAGGTTTGAGCTTCACACTTTGATCTAGAAACCATAACAAGCATTAGGGAGATCATTTGATAGCTAGATTCGAAGTGGGGAGAAGCTAGGTTCAACCAACCATCCTTGCAACTTTGGAGCGATTCCGGAGGAAGTTCGTGAATTAGTGTTGTGATCGAGTCCGAGGAGAGTTCGTGGTTCTCGGGAACGGTTGAATCACTAAAGCCTCGGCAAATAGGTGAGTTCTATACTCACTAGGATGTTATGGTCATGTGTGTCAAGTTCTGATATTGAACCTCGTGTTTTATGAAAAACTGGTGTCGAAACCGTTTTGTGAAAATGTCGCTTGAATGATTGAAATGCATGATTTGTTGATTGAGACTTTGATTGTTGTTGTGATTGAGTGATGGATATGTGAATTGTTTGGTTGGATGATACTCTGTTCTTCAAGGTTGATAAGTTAGGTATCGATCGGGAAAGGAATTGGACACGAAACGGAGTCAAAGACAGCACGAAATGGCCATTTTTACAGGACTGTGCATCAGGCACGGATCGTGTGCCCTGGCACACGGATCGTGCGGATCCTTCTGGTGCTTCCTGGAAAATTTCCTTTTCGCGCACGGGTCGTGCGCCATTAAGCACGGGTCGTGCGTATCTGTCTGACCCAGATTTTTAAAGTTGTCCAAACGCTTCCCAATTGATTCCAAACCTATCCTAATCCCTTCCCAATGTTATGAAATGATAAAATAACCGTAATTCGTTGGAATTGCTTAAAGTTTAATGATAATAACCTCATGTCACGATTGAATGATTATTGACGGCCCAATGCGGGTATACTGTTTGTGACGGCCCAATGCGGGTATACGGAACGTGTTATGGATTTGATTGTCATGTTATGATTGTGATTGATATATTATGCGACTGATTATGACTAAGTTAGATAATCATAATGTTGAGTATGGGCGATACATTATGATGTGGACTAAGTAATGGATAGTTATAAGCCAAGATAATAACGTTAGTAATTCCGTGAGAGATCACCTAATGACAAGATCATGTTAAGAATAAGATTAGGTTAAGAGTAAGATCATGTTAAGTATATGCTCACTGTTAAGTTCACAGATCATTGTTCAAGGTATATTAAAATATATACATCAAGTTAGGGTGACGACCCTATTTCAGTTTAGTGTGCTAGGGGAGGGGAAGTCATGAGCCCTATGAACCTAGGCCCCTTGAGGTTTGCCCACTAGTGATTAGTGGATTGGGTTCACCGGAAGCTTATTTTGCCAAGTGACCGGTGACATGCTAATAATCATTGTTAGGCTCAGTGATTGAGCAAAGTTCATTGTTAGGCTCAGTGATTGAGCATAGTTCAGCCACATAGTCAACTTTGAGTACCATGAGTTTTAGATAATGAACCAAGCATAATTGAACCGAGAGGATTAGTAAGGGGTCTCGATAGAACTCACTGAGACAAGTTGTCTCACCCAATCCATGTTGTTGTTTTTCAGAATTGCAGGCTAAGTTGAAGATGATGAGGCATGGTCATGGAGACGCTTGAGGAGCAGCCGCTATCTTTATTTCATCATGTCTTGTATTTCAGTTTCCTTTGTGTTTTGTATTCAGTTCCTTAGTATGTACGATTTGTATGACTTATGTTATAAAGTTGTAAATCGCTTCCGCATACTTTCTATTTTGGTACTGAACACTAGTTGAGTGGTGTAAGAACGCTTTATGTATCTTTCATGTTAAGTTATGCAACGCGCTTGATGGTTTTTAGCATCGAGTATTAGTATGTGTTCAGTATTTAAAACAGGAGGTACTCTGATGTATGCCAGTAGTGCATTTCGGTAACTTCTACAAGTTAGAAATTATCGGGGTGTTACAGATTGATTTGCACGATGATCAAACTAACAAAGGTTATGATGGATCATCGTTTATTATTCTTATGAGAAAAGGACATTGCCACTAATAGCTAAACGAACAAAGGCTCTGATGAGCTACTAGCAACAATGGGTTTGAAAATGATTGTTTTTGTTTGTTTTATGAAAATCATTTGTTTATGGTTGCGAAAAGGATTTTTATTTGTTGCGCTTGACGAGAACGAGACTCGCTCCTACGTATCCCAAATGGGAATCAAAGCGACGTAGTTCTAATGAAAATGTTTTTGAAAGGGTTTGGAAAGGGGAAGAACTTTCATAATGATCAAGCAAGCAAAGGCTTTGAGTGATCATTACTAATAAATCTTGATGGCGTTCATGACAATCAAACGAGCCAAGGCTTTGAGTGATAGTCACTAATAACTTGCATTAGTTAGAAAAGAGTTTGAAAGATTTTTGGAAAAAGGGTGAAGTTGTTATCAATGATTGGTTACAGAGCTCCGACACATTCAATAATCAAGGAATCATGCATATGTTAAATGTTAGGTAAGACTAAACATGCCAATACGATCAAAAGATCCACTTATCAAGGATGCAAGGTAAAGTTCTCAAAACAAATGCGTGTGTGTGTAGGAAGGAGTGTATTTACCCTAATGACTCTATGCTACAACAAGCAAGTAGGCTTACGTCTTCATTAGGAGGTCATACAAGTGGAGGGAATGGCACACAATTGAATTAAGACATTTAAGTAGCATCATGAACAAAAGAAATACAATTGATCATAAGCATAGGATATTCTTAGTTTAAAAGTGTAAGCATGTGGATATGAATGCACGGTTGGGTGATGATACATGAGCATACAAGGAATGAATGAGCATTATTGAATGCAATTTTGTTTGATTTTGAAGTAATTGACATGGCATGAATGCATGAACATTTGGTTATTGAATGCAAGACATGATATTAATGAATGCATGAACATTTAAGAATGAATGCAAGACATAACACTATTGAATGTATAACATACTTGTTTATGAAAGTATGTATGGCATACAATGACGCATAAACATGTGATAGAATAAAAGAATGCAAGATGCATAAGCATATAAGAATGCATGAACATGCGAGTATATGGGAGTATGCAAGTATTAGTGTGCAAGCATGAAAGTGTGTTGCATGGATGATGTAAATAAATGAAATGCAAAGCTTAAGAATGTTTTGGTAAGAAGTAGTAGAAAGTTAGAGTAAGGATGTAGTAAAAATGTTTTGATGAATGAACGTAAAAATGTTTCAATGAATGAGGTAAAAACTCTTAGTAAAAACTTAATAAAGAGGTAAAAGTAAAATGGTAAAATCTTTTTATGTTTTAGGTGAAAAGTTAATGAAGTGGTAAAGACCAAAATGGTAAAATATTTTTATGTCTTTTGGTAAAAAGTTAATGAAGTGGTAAAGTAAAATGGTAAAAAGTAAACAAACACAATTGCATAACTTGCACTTGTCCAAACACAATCAAAATGACAATTTTCAAGCAATCAAAGAGGGCAAAAATAGGCTTTATGGCCGAATGCATAGCAAGGAAAACTCAAGCACGAATTTCATCATGTTCTTGCAACCAAATCACATCAATGAGCATATGAACATAAACCCTAGGATCTACCCATACATTTGATGCTCAAACAAATGTCATTCCATCATTTATTTCAACTCAAAATCAAAGGAAATGCAAGAACAATAAAAACCCTAATTTCTACCTATGAACCTAAAAGCATAGTTGGCTAGATCCACTTTTTTATTTAACTTAAACGCCATAAATGAACAAAGAAATGCATGAACCACTAAAAACACTACATGGCCGAAACCTTTTTGAAAGAAAGTGATGTTTTATTTCATGAACTTTAGTGAAAAATGTGTAAAAATGCAAGGGAAATTAATCAAGTAGAAGAACAACTCCTTCAAGGCCAAGGACCCATCTCAAACACCCAAGGCTCCCTAAGTCCTTGTCAAATTGTTTGAAACGGATCCTCAAGGCGACAACAACAAGCAATCAAGTAGGAGTTGGGAGTAGAAGAGAGATTATGCAAGAAAAACTAAATATGAGATGCAAGGTTTCAAGGCTTACCTCAAAATCACAAAGAAATGAAGAAGGAGATGATATAGACTCAAAATGAACTTGGATCTACCCTTGAACCCACAAAGATTGCTAGCTCTTAGCAATTTGATGATGCCACCTTGAAGAGAATGGAAGGAATGATGATGATCTAGCAAGAAATGGAAGATTTGATGGTGAAAGATTGAAGGATGAAGTGAGGGAGCGAGAGAGATTTCGTGGAAGAGAGGAAGAGGGAGAATTTTTTGGTGTGCTAGGGTGAAAATGAGGCCTCCTCTTTGTTATTTTGGAGTGTAGGCTTATATATCGGTCTAGCTGAAAATAGGGTTAAGGGTAGAATGGGGATGGAATGTTCTATTTCAAGTAAGTTTGCATTTTCTAATGAAGAGGTGAGTGTGAGTGGGTGGGGTTATTTACCAAAGAGGGCATGCATCTTCATGAGAGTGAGTGAGAATTGGTGATATGCACCAAAGGAGAAGGTTTAAGGATGGTACAAGGCATATTCCTTCAATATAAGGAATAATAGTACAATAGAAGAGTGTGGAAGAATTTTGTGAGAGGGAGAGAGAGAGAGGGGATTTCGAAATTGTGGGGGTGAGAGAGAGAGAGAATTTCGAAAGTGTGGGGGGAGAGAGAGAGTGAGGGAAAAAAACTTGTTTTTGGTTTTTTGTCTTATTGAGGACACTACCTTTTTTTTGAGTTTTTGAATTTTGGGCATGGAAGTGAAGGTGCACCTATTAAAAAAGTGTCACATATTTTTGAGCACCATAAAATATTCCCTCTAATTATTCATGACAATAAAAATTGTAATTTAATAATTGAGGAATATTTAATGGTCTTTTTTCATTTTTCTATGCACTAAAAATGGAGAAAATGCATTTTTAAATATTTTGGACTGGGACTTTCTTTCCAAAAATTATACAAAAATAATCCTTGGTAGAGTAACGTGTATACCATGTCCTTGACCTGGTCTTGGTCCAAAAATAATTAATTTGCTTTTATTTAAATGCCCGAAAACGCAAAAATATGCACTATATTATTTTTTGAAATTCCTAAAAATTGAGAAAAATATTTTTGACTTGCGCGGACAAAATTGGGGTATGACAGCTAGTGGTAGACACCCTCGCTGGTATAAACCCGAGCTCGAAGATCTTTGACAAGAAACGTACCTCGGGCGCTCCGAGGCAGGTGGTAGACACCCTCGCTGGTATAAGCCCGGCCTCGAAGATCTTTGACAAGACCCGTATCTCGGGCGCTACGAGGTTGGTGGTAGACACCCTCGCTGGTATAAACTCAGCCTCGAAGATCTTTGACAAGACCCGTATCTCGAGCGCTCCGAGGCTGGAGGTAGACACCCTCGCTGGTTTAAACCCGACCTCGAAAATCTTTTACAAGACCCGTATCTCAAGAGCTCCGAGGCTGGTGGTAGACACCCTCGCTGGTATAAACCCGGCCTGGAAGATCTTTGACAAGACCCGTACCTCGGGTGCTCCGAGGCTGGTGGTAGACACCCTCGCTGGTATAAACCCGGCCTCGAAGATCTTTGACACGAAACGTAACTCGGGCGCTCCGAGGCTGGTGGTAGACACCCTCGCTGGTATAAGCCTGACCTCGAAGATCTTTGACAAGACCCGTATCTCGGGCGCTACGAGGCTGGTGGTAGACACCCTCACTGGTATAAACCCGGCCCCGAAGATCTTTGACAAGACCCGTACCTCGGGTGCTCCGAGGCTGGTGGTAGACACCCTCGCTGGTATAAACCCGGCCTCGAAGATCTTTGACAAGAAACGTACCTCGGGCGCTCCGAGGCTGGTGGTAGACATCCTCGCTGGTATAAGCCCGGCATCGAAGATCTTTGACAAGACCCGTATCTCGGGCGTTACGAGGCTGGTGGTAGACACCGTCGCTGGTATAAACTCAGCCTCGATGATCTTTGATAAGACCGTATCTCGGGCGCTCCGAGGCAGGTGGTAGACACCCTCGCTGGTATAAGCCCGGCCTCGAAGATCTTTGACAAGACCCGTATCTCGGGCGCTACGAGGCTGGTGGTAGACACCCTCGCTGGTATAAACTCAGCCTCGAAGATCTTTGACAAGACCCGTATCTCGAGCGCTCCGAGGCTGGAGGTAGACACCCTCGCTGGTTTAAACCCGACCTCGAAAATCTTTGACAAGACCCGTATCTCAAGAGCTCCGAGGCTGGTGGTAGACACCCTCGCTGGTATAAACCCGGCCTGGAAGATCTTTGACAAGACCCGTACCTCGGGTGCTCCGAGGCTGGTGGTAGACACCCTCGCTGGTATAAACCCGGCCTCGAAGATCTTTGACACGAAACGTAACTCGGGCGCTCCGAGGCTGGTGGTAGACACCCTCGCTGGTATAAGCCCGACCTCGAAGATCTTTGACAAGACCCGTATCTCGGGCGCTACGAGGCTGATGGTAGACACCCTCACTGGTATAAACCCGGCCCCGAAGATCTTTGACAAGACCCGTACCTCGGGTGCTCCGAGGCTGGTGGTAGACACCCTCGCTGGTATAAACCCGGCCTCGAAGATCTTTGACAAGAAACGTACCTCGGGCGCTCCGAGGCTGATGGTAGACACCCTCACTGGTATAAACCCGGCCCCGAAGATCTTTGACAAGACCCGTACCTCGGGTGCTCCGAGGCTGGTGGTAGACACCCTCGCTGGTATAAACCCGGCCTCGAAGATCTTTGACAAGAAACGTACCTCGGGCGCTCCGAGGCTGGTGGTAGACACCCTCGCTGGTATAAGCCCGGCATCGAAGATCTTTGACAAGACCCGTATCTCGGGCGTTACGAGGCTGGTGGTAGACACCGTCGCTGGTATAAACTCAGCCTCGATGATCTTTGATAAGACCGTATCTCGGGCGCTCCGAGGCTGGTGGTAGACACCTTCGCTGGTTTAAGCCCGACCTCGAAGATCTTTGACAAGACCCGTATCTCGGGAGCTCCGAGGCTGATGGTAGACACACTCGCTGGTATAAACCCGGCCTCGAAGATCTTTGACAAGACCCGTACCTCGGGTGCTCCGAGGCTGGTGGTAGACACCCTCGCTGGAATAAACCCGGCCTCGAAGATCTTTGACAAGAAACGTACCTCGGGCGCTCCGAGGCTGGTGGTAGACACCCTCGCTGGTATAAGCCCGGCATCGAAGATCTTTGACAAGACCCGTATCTCGGGCGTTACGAGGCTGGTGGTAGACACCGTCGCTGGTATAAACTCAGCCTCGATGATCTTTGATAAGACCGTATCTCGGGCGCTCCGAGGCTGGTGGTAGACACCTTCGCTGGTTTAAACCCGACCTCGAAGATCTTTGACAAGACCCGTATCTCGGGAGCTCCGACGCTGATGGTAGACACCCTCGCTGGTATAAACCCGGCCTCGAAGATCTTTGACAAGACCAATACCTCGGGTGCTCCGAGGCTGGTGGTAGACACCCTCGCTGGTATAAACTCGGCGTCGAAGATCTTTGACTAGAAACGTACCTTGGGCGCTCCGAGGCTGGTGGTAGACACCCTCGCTGGTATAAGCCCGGCCTCGAAGATCTTTGATAAGACCCGTATCTCGGGCGCTACGAGGCTAGTGGTAGACACCCTTGCTGGTATAAACTCAGCCTCGAAGATCGTTGACAAGACCCGTATCTCGGGCGCTCCGAGGCTGGTGGTAGACACCCTCGCTGGTTTAAACCTGACCTCGAAGATCTTTGACAAGACCGGTATCTCGGGAGCTCTGAGGCTGGTGGTAAACACCCTCGCTGGTATAAACCCGGCCTCGAAGATCTTTGGCAAGACCCGTTTCTCGGGCGCTCCGAGGCTGGTGGTAGACACCCTCGCTGGTATAAACCCGGCCTCGAAGATCTTTGACAATACCCGTACCTCGGGTGCTCCAAGGCTGGTGGTAGACACCCTTGCTGGTATAAACGCGACCTCGAAGATCTTTGACAAGACCCGTATCTCGGGCGCTCCGAGGCTGGTGGTAGACACCCTCGCTGGTATAAGCCTGGCCTCGAAGATCTTTGACAAGACCCGTATCTCGGGCGCTACGAGGCTGGTGGTAGACACCCTCACTGGTATAAACTCAGCCTCGAAGATCTTTGACAAGACCCGTATCTCGGGCGCTCCGAGGCTGGTGGTAGACACCCTCGCTGGTTTAAACCCGACCTCGAAGATCTTTGACAAGGCCCGTATCTCGGGAGCTCCGAGGCTGATGGTAGACACCCTCGCTGGTATAAACCCGGCCTCGAAGATCTTTGACAAGACCCGTACCTCGGGTGCTCCGAGGCTGGTGGTAGACACCCTCACTGGTATAAACTCGGCGTCGAAGATCTTTGACAAGAAACGTACCTCGGGCGCTCCGAGGCTGGTGGTAGACACCCTCGCTGGTATAAGCCCGGCATCGAAGATCTTTGACAAGACCCGTATCTCGGGCGTTACGAGGCTGGTGGTAGACACCGTCGCTGGTATAAACTCAGCCTCGATGATCTTTGATAAGACCGTATCTCGGGCGCTCCGAGGCTGGTGGTAGGCACCTTCGCTGGTTTAAACCCGACCTCGAAGATCTTTGACAAGACCCGTATCTCGGGAGCTCCGACGCTGATGGTAGACACCCTCGCTGGTATAAACCCGGCCTCGAAGATCTTTGACAAGACCAATACCTCGGGTGCTCCGAGGCTGGTGGTAGACACCCTCGCTGGTATAAACTCGGCGTCGAAGATCTTTGACTAGAAACGTACCTTGGGCGCTCCGAGGCTGGTGGTAGACACCCTCGCTGGTATAAGCCCGGCCTCGAAGATCTTTGATAAGACCCGTATCTCGGGCGCTACGAGGCTAGTGGTAGACACCCTTGCTGGTATAAACTCAGCCTCGAAGATCGTTGACAAGACCCGTATCTCGGGCGCTCCGAGGCTGGTGGTAGACACCCTCGCTGGTTTAAACCTGACCTCGAAGATCTTTGACAAGACCGGTATCTCGGGAGCTCTGAGGCTGGTGGTAAACACCCTCGCTGGTATAAACCCGGCCTCGAAGATCTTTGGCAAGACCCGTTTCTCGGGCGCTCCGAGGCTGGTGGTAGACACCCTCGCTGGTATAAACCCGGCCTCGAAGATCTTTGACAATACCCGTACCTCGGGTGCTCCAAGGCTGGTGGTAGACACCCTTGCTGGTATAAACGCGGCCTCGAAGATCTTTGACAAGACCCGTATCTCGGGCGCTCCGAGGCTGGTGGTAGACACCCTCGCTGGTATAAGCCTGGCCTCGAAGATCTTTGACAAGACCCGTATCTCGGGCGCTACGAGGCTGGTGGTAGACACCCTCACTGGTATAAACTCAGCCTCGAAGATCTTTGACAAGACCCGTATCTCGGGCGCTCCGAGGCTGGTGGTAGACACCCTCGCTGGTTTAAACCCGACCTCGAAGATCTTTGACAAGGCCCGTATCTCGGGAGCTCCGAGGCTGATGGTAGACACCCTCGCTGGTATAAACCCGGCCTCGAAGATCTTTGACAAGACCCGTACCTCGGGTGCTCCGAGGCTGGTGGTTGACACCCTCACTGGTATAAACTCGGCGTCGAAGATCTTTGACAAGAAACGTACCTCGGGCGCTCCGAGGCTGGTGGTAGACACCCTCGCTGGTATAAGCCCGGCATCGAAGATCTTTGACAAGACCCGTATCTCGGGCGTTACGAGGCTGGTGGTAGACACCGTTGCTGGTATAAACTCAGCCTCGATGATCTTTGATAAGACCGTATCTCGGGCGCTCCGAGGCTGGTGGTAGACACCTTCGCTGGTTTAAACCCGACCTCGAAGATCTTTGACAAGACCCGTATCTCGGGAGCTCCGACGCTGATGGTAGACACCCTCGCTGGTATAAACCCGGCCTCGAAGATCTTTGACAAGACCAATACCTCGGGTGCTCCGAGGCTGGTGGTAGACACCCTCGCTGGTATAAACTCGGCGTCGAAGATCTTTGACTAGAAACGTACCTTGGGCGCTCCGAGGCTGGTGGTAGACACCCTCGCTGGTATAAGCCCGGCCTCGAAGATCTTTGATAAGACCCGTATCTCGGGCGCTACGAGGCTAGTGGTAGACACCCTTGCTGGTATAAACTCAGCCTCGAAGATCGTTGACAAGACCCGTATCTCGGGCGCTCCGAGGCTGGTGGTAGACACCCTCGCTGGTTTAAACCTGACCTCGAAGATCTTTGACAAGACCGGTATCTCGGGAGCTCTGAGGCTGGTGGTAAACACCCTCGCTGGTATAAACCCGGCCTCGAAGATCTTTGGCAAGACCCGTTTCTCGGGCGCTCCGAGGCTGGTGGTAGACACCCTCGCTGGTATAAACCCGGCCTCGAAGATCTTTGACAATACCCGTACCTCGGGTGCTCCAAGGCTGGTGGTAGACACCCTTGCTGGTATAAACGCGGCCTCGAAGATCTTTGACAAGACCCGTATCTCGGGCGCTCCGAGGCTGGTGGTAGACACCCTCGCTGGTATAAGCCTGGCCTCGAAGATCTTTGACAAGACCCGTATCTCGGGCGCTACGAGGCTGGTGGTAGACACCCTCACTGGTATAAACTCAGCCTCGAAGATCTTTGACAAGACCCGTATCTCGGGCGCTCCGAGGCTGGTGGTAGACACCCTCGCTGGTTTAAACCCGACCTCGAAGATCTTTGACAAGGCCCGTATCTCGGGAGCTCCGAGGCTGATGGTAGACACCCTCGCTGGTATAAACCCGGCCTCGAAGATCTTTGACAAGACCCGTACCTCGGGTGCTCCGAGGCTGGTGGTAGACACCCTCACTGGTATAAACTCGGCGTCGAAGATCTTTGACAAGAAACGTATCTTGGGCGCTCCGAGGCTGGTGGTAGACACCCTCGCTGGTATAAGCCCGGCCTCGAAGATCTTTGACAAGACCCGTATCTCGGGCGCTACGAGGCTAGTGGTAGACACCCTCGCTGGTATAAACTCATCCTCGAAGATCTTTGACAAGACCCGTATCTCGGGCGCTCCGAGGCTGGTGGTAGACACCCTTGCTGGTATAAGCCCGGCCTCGAAGATCTTTGACAAGACCCATATCTCGGGCGCTCCGAGGTTGGGGGCAGACCCCGTTGTATCTATAAGCCCGGCCTTGAAGAAGGTCGCCACGAAGGTCCGACCTCAAATTCCAAAACTCTCACGAAGTCCAGATAAGGCATCAAGTCTAGCTCGCCCCAAGACGACCCGACTTGGGGGGCAACAGTTACGGACTGGGCCTTTATCACTAAGGCCCAACACCTAATGCAGATCCATCAACCAATGGTGGAGATTAAATACCTAGATCCAATGGTTCCCTTTGATTACCAAAACCTATAAATAAGCATTCAACGCAATGTCTAAGGTACACACTCTTTCCTACTCTTTACCTCTAATCAGTTCCCTAACTGACTTGAGCGTCGGAGTGTCCCCGCAGGTACCACCTGCCCCGGATCGGAAGCGGAGCTCGGTTGATCAAGACCAACCCCTACCAACTATCTCGGATCGGACCTTGTGTCTAAGATCGGATACAGGTCCAGAGATACGGTACAGAACACATCTGAAGTGGTTATTCAAAGCCATCATAGAATCATTCAAAGCCATAAAACACAGATGCAAGGAGGAAGAATAAGAACGGATCTAGGGTGGAAAAATAAAAACAGACCAGGTTACTATATGTAATAATATACTAGGGTACTATATGTAATAAGTGTAATAATATCACTTGTTAAAGAGAAGAAG
Source organism: Astragalus membranaceus (assembly GCA_039519185.1). Taxonomy (NCBI): domain Eukaryota; kingdom Viridiplantae; phylum Streptophyta; class Magnoliopsida; order Fabales; family Fabaceae; genus Astragalus; species Astragalus membranaceus. The sequence goes on along the minus strand of CM076850.1, from coordinate 19,322,280 downwards.
GAGAAATTTGGGGTGAAGAAGGGAACGGAGAAGGGAAGAAGGGAAAACAATAACTAATATCATTTAAAACAATCCAACAACTTTCTGAAAAAAAAATTCATCCCAAGTAGGTAGCTCAGTTGGCGAGCTAAGGGATATCGAAGGAGTGCACCAAAAGAGTGCAAGAAGGAGGTCCCGGGTTCAAACCCCGGAAACTAACATTCTGCAACCCACACTAACATTGCTTATCAAAAAAAAAAACTTTCTGAAAAATTTGGGGTAATATATGTAAAACGCATGTGGACAGGTACACAAATTATCAGATTTGTGGACCTTAAAACCCACCTTCCTAATAAGACTTAAAGAAAATAAAATTGAATCCATCCGGTCCCCAACTTTTAGTCCCCTCACAACTCCAAACTACTTCTTTAATCTCTTCAGCTGATACAAGATATATTTCTTTTAGGCTAAATATCAGTTTTAGTCATTTATCTTTGCTCTAGGTTTCACTTTTCTCCTTTATCTTTTTTTTGGTCCGTTTTGGTCCTTTATCTTTTATTTTCGTTTCATTTTTGGTCCTTGCTGTTAGTTTTTTCTAACGGATGCTACACTGGCAGTTAACTGCTGACGTGGCGTCATAAGTGTCATGTATGACGTGTCATTCATTAATTGAGGTGGCAAATAAATTATTTTTTAATTCTAAATCAAATCAATTATATGCATTTCAGATTCTAAATCAAAACTGAAAAATGAAATTAATAAAAATACAGTGTCTTCAATCAACCAAATTAACAAAACTGAAAAATGAAAATTGAAATTAACAAAACCCAGAATCACTCTACAAAACCCCGAATCATTCTCAAATAAACAGATCTGAATGTTCTTCTTCCCATGGCTTCACCTTCTTCTTCCCCATGGCTTCACCTTTTTCACTATGACAACCAGAAATTAAAAACTAAAATCGAAACAGACCCAGAAAATCCAGAAACACAAAAAACTCAAAACGTTAACTCTTCCTCTTCCTCTTCTATTGTTGATTGAAGAACATCAAAGAATCGAAAATCGAAACAGACCCAGAAGAAACGAAACAGACCCAGATCTGAACGAAACTATTGTTGATTGAAGAACAGAAAAGAAACGAAAATAAACGAAAAACGAAACGAATCGCCGATCGTCGCTTTCGAGTTTGAATCGTCGCTCATTTTTAGTTCTTCTCTGGTTGTCTCTGTTTGTTTGTTGGTGGTTGTTCTCTGGTGTCACGTTTCGTTGAAAAGGAGAAGACAAATTGAATTGAAAATTTGTTTTGTGTGGATGGAAGGAAGAACGTGAAGGAGGTACTTTTCAGATTTTAATGAAGATTGGAGAAAGAAACTAAAATCAAGATGAAGATTGAAAAAGATGAAGATAAACGAAAATTTGTTGTTTGCTGTTTCCAGAAACTGAGATTTGGGATTTGTGATTAACGAAGAAGAAGGGATTTAGGTTGTTTTTCATTTCCAGATTTGTTTTTGATGTGTTTGGTGTTTTTGATCTGTTTTACATATCTGTTTTTAGTTTTTGTTAAATTTTCTTTTTTGTTTTTATCAATTAAAAATGTTTAATGCTGATGTGTGATTTCAATTGGAATTAAATAATATTAATTTTGCCACGGCATTTAATAAAGATGGACGCCACATCAGCAGTTAACTGCCAGCGTGGTGTCCGTTAGCTTAAACTGACGGCAGGGACCAAAATGAAACGAAAATGAAAGATAAAGGACCGAAACGGACCAAAAAAGATAAAGGACCAAGTGAAACCTAGAGCAAAGAAAAAAGACCAAAAGTGATATTTAACTTTTTCTTTATAAACAACTTTTAATTTTATTGACAAAAGCTGAGCTATAATATAATAAGTATCTAACCGAGACAACAAAATTACAACAGTATGACATGAAAGATAAAAAAAACCTTAATATATAAGCCAACTTCATTGATCAACAGAAGACTATAGCTGTCATAAATAAATATAATAATTAATTAATTCATGTAAAAAAAGTACATAATTTTTATATAGATGCAAGCAGCAGCTCTCTTGATGAGTCGACTCCAAAACTTCACAACAAAAGAGCAAACGAGTAATATCATTCAAAGCACCAGCATGCAATAGCCAGTACATAATGACAGTTGTTCCTTGTTCCACAAAATAACGTGAGACATTAACTGAGGCAAGTCTATAAGCTGGAGATTTAATTTGCAATCCTTCAATGCTGAAACTGCACAACCATCTATAACATGTAGTATATGATGGTGCCATAATTTGACACTATCATGAAACCTCTATTCATTAACTGCAGTAGATATTTCTCCCTCATGAACAATATGACCTAATATTCAAAACATCGATTACACCCTCACAGATCTTCTATTGATACTCTAGCATGGATCACTGCACCTTTACTTCTTCAGATTCCAAGAGAACCAATCTCAAGTTTTTCACTAGATCATTGATTGTTATGTTGAGTTTGTCACCCATCTGCAGTAAATTTATAGGCTTATTGTAGTTTGCATCGCAAAATCATAGTAATGTTCTCTACACATGCAAAGTAAGTTTTAACAAATATCTATGGAGATGATCATTATCAAGGTTATAAAAAAATTTCTCAACCGCGATCTGGCCGCAACATTATGGTTTTTGGTGTTACTGCGACTGCACCTAGATTGCAGTTGAGGTTGCATTAGCTGCATTTGATCACTTTGATTCTTAAGGATTGTGATGCAACAATAATTGCGTCTGCGATTTAAAACCTTGATCATAATTGTTTGTTGATAAGAGATGTGATAAGTGGCAGAGTGACCTTACTGCCATGATCCACTGAGATTCACAGTCTTTGTCGCTTCGATTCGTGTAAAAAAACACAATAAATCATAGTGTAATAATACTATATTGATGTGTACCTGAGCAATAATGCTGATGTCAAGAGTAGAATTCCCAAATGGAGTGACACTAGTGCTGATTGTGGAGAGATCAAGATTTTTAAGATGATCCAAAATTTTGAGTAAAATACCACTTTCTATCTTGGAATGAATTCTGAGGAGTACATCTTTTTTAAAGACTCTTGCTTCAACTGTAGGAAGTGCTTCATTGGTTTTATAGCAATCATCAGTGTCCAATATTGCACTAGAAGTAGTGCCTTTCTCAGTTGTTTTCCTAATGAATGATACTGACTCTACACATGTCTTCTTACTTTGTTCTTCTAACTCTCTTACACGTTCTTGAAGTCTTTTCACATGAGTGATTGCTTCCCCAAGTATAGTGGACTTGTCAATCTATACTTAATAAAAGAAAATTATAAGTTGAATTATATTATATTATATAAGAAAGTTGAAACCTTTTTTATTTTTTTTAAATTTTTCTGTGGACATGATATTAAATTTTCCTTCTAATGAATTACTTCTGTATGTTCTTTTGTATGAGTTCGGGTACCTCTTGTACTCTTATATATATTTTTTTATTATATATATATATATCTATATATTTGTCATTCAAAAAAAATGTCCATGTTATTTTGATCTTGTTCATCCATATTGTGTTGCACTCTAACATAAAATCACATGTAATATTGAATTATATCACATTGTACTTAATTGGTATACTTATATCACTAATGTAACAGAAAAACAATGAAAGAAAGAAAACATTTTAGAAAGAAATCTGATCATTTTCTATAAGTTAATTTTTCTTTATATTTGGATAGCTTTATAATTTAATATATAGCAATGTATGAACTGAAGTGAGGTCAATTTTATTTTGTTTTATTCAATACCATTATCTTATGGCAAATCAAACTAATTAATGAAATACAAGAATTAATCAATAGAAACAAAATAAAAACTTGAAAGGACAAAATCACGGATTGAAATATTTAAAGTCATTAACTATATATAATTTTTCATTATAAAATAGTTGAAGTCACAACCAATATAATATATAATATACTAATTACTAACCTTCTTCAAGCCTGGTATAGTAGCTGAAAGTGCAATGAACCTTTCGGTAAGTTCCCTTCTCCTTTTTCTCTCAGCCATAATATGGTCTAGTGTCTCAGTAGAACTTCTAGTTTTCTTTGTTGCGGTTTGATTCGCAACCCCTTTTGAAGGTGGAGGTGGAGGTGGAGGTGGAGGTGAAGGAGGAGGAGGATGAAAAGGTTGTTTTTCACCGTAAGTTTGGCGAGTAGCCGCGACAACGGTGGAATCTCCGAAAGATAGAATGAAAGATGTAGGAGAAGTAACTGCAACAGGTTTCTCTAGTGCATGTTGAGATGAGAATATGAAGTTGGAACTGTTGTTCATGATGTTGTTGTTGAAAAGATTAACGTTGTTGTTGCTGCTGCTGCTGCCACCTATGTTGTTGTTAATGTTTTGATTTGTTGTTGGAGAGTGACTTTCACTGTCAGAACAAAAAGCTGGTTGATGATGCATCATCTCTCTGAACATCTGATCTCCATCAACCAATGATTCAATCTTGTGTCTTTGGTTGAATAAAACATCATCTTGTATTTCCTATCAAAAAATCAAAATTAATTAAATCATAAGACACACCAATCTATATGCATGAAATTTTGATATATACATTTCATATATTGTATATATATGATCTTAAATTTTTTTAATAGCAAAATATAAGGGTACTCAACTCATATACAGAATAGTAGAATTAAAACGACAAAACCAACTGAGCCGGTCTCCAAAACAAACTTGAATGACAAAATCTAACGCCTAGCTAGAGATATATTCAATAAGATCTAATATATGATCTTAAATCTAAGGAAATAATATAAGGAAAATATATAGAAAAAAATATTTATATAATTTGATGTTGTGAGTATTTTTCTAATGTTGTGTGAGTTACCATATCAGTGAACCAATTGTGGCATGGCTCTCCCATGGGGAAATGAAAAGTGATGAAGGAAGAACTTGGTTGTGTTGAGGTGAGTGTGGAAATGGTTTTTTTTGTAAGGATATGATGATAGAGAGAAGAAGAGAGAATGGTGGATAAAATAAAAAGGAAATTGAGAATGACAGAGAAGAGACTCGTTGAACATGCAAGTTTTATGTGAACCGTTAGATTAGATTGGAATAGATTGATTCCACGCATTGTGCTTATCATTGGGAAATTATTACAACCTAGCCAGGACCACATGGGTGTGGGGTTCCAACAATCGACATTATTTACCAACCTTTATATACATACGTACTACTACATAAGAAATTTTGCAGAAGTAGTATTTTACAGAAATAAAATATTAGTAAATGTCCAACGTGTAAAAATTATTTTACTCACTCATTCAATTGTCGCTCACACGGTTGGTTGCCTTGACAATTTTAGCGGCATAGAGACGTCAGCTTTCAGGTGTGTGTTGGTTGCCTTGACAATTTCAGCGGTATGAAGACGTCAGCTCCCGAGTTCAACCCGAGTGTGAGCGGTTATAGTGTGTGCGTGGTGTTTATTTGTCATTTCATCTAGTAGACCTAAAAAAACTCACTCATTCAATTACATTTGACTATGTACGTAGATATTAATAGGGATGTTACCCAATGAATTGGTTTGGTGAAGTTTGACATATTCTTGTATCTAATAGATCGCAATCTCGAGTTCTCATTAGTTTTTTCTGAGTGAGATAAATATAAATTCTTTAATGAAACCAGATGATTTTTTTGTTTTGGACCGATATAAATCCCTTCATCCTAAGAAAATAAATGTTTAAAGAAATGTTTTAGAAAGTAATATAAGAAAAAGGGATATGCATGTAGGCTCAGTACAAATATGTTTCACACTTACATCCAATGATATAACTTACTATCTGGCCTCGTAAGCTTTTAACGAGGCCCTTTATTGTTGTACAAGTTGGAGTACCAAAAAAGAAACGTCCAACGATAACTTACAATTTAACAGTTATTTTCAACAATAATGTTATTTGGACCAATATCTGTACCAAAACTTGAACCAATATACGGATACAGATACTGGTTTGCAAAATACGGTGGGCCCAGTCTAAATTTACACAAAACAAAATCAAACCCTCCCTCACGCGCAGCTTCAAGCTCTCTTCTTCTCCTCTCCTCCTCCTCTGCAACTCTTCTTCTTTTCCTCTCTTTCTCCTTCCTCTCTTCATCCACTGCCCTTCATTTCCTGCAACCCTTCTTCTTCTCCTTCACAAACCTTCAGTTCAGTTTCTTCATTCACAATGACGAAACCCAAACGACGAAACCCACACACGATTCCTTTGATTTCTTGTTCTATTTGGGATCTCAGAAACTACTCTCAATTGCATTCTCTGATTCAACCACAACAAAAGCCACTGTTTGACGCCAGATCCACCTATTCGCTTCAAGGTGTAGTTATTGTTTATTTTATCTCTTTCTTTACGCATGATAAACATTTTTTTCTTCATTCCCACCGTTATGTAGAGTAGTAGGATATAAGATGCACATAATGCTTCAGAGGACTTTGTATTTTGAGAAATAATGATATGGTGTTTTAGTGTAATAGAAATTGTGTGGTTGATGTGTTTGCCATAGACATAGGTACGACTACCATGTGAAACACTTGAATTTACATTTAAATGGTTGTTCAATGATTAAAATGTGAGAAATTTCTTTCAACTGAAAAGAGTTCCTATTTGATTGTGTTATGCAAAAAATTACTTGTTCAGGGGTTAAACTTTGAGGCATTTCTTTGCTGTTCAATGGTTAAAAAACCCACATTCTAGTGATAGACGTTACAAAATTAGGTACATTTATTTGTTGTCCAATGGTTAACCGCTCTCATATATTGTGTAGATTCTCATTCTTGGATGATAAGTATCACGCGAAAGAACTCATAATAGTTTGTGAAAGTATCTTCCTACAACATAAGCAAAGCCTCATTGTCTTGATTGAGAAGGTGAACTTTCTTCCTTAGTATCTCATCCTGATGATTTTGGTTTTTGTTAACAATCCCTTTTTTCTTGATTTTAGGGATGTTGTAGTTAATGATTGTGTGTGAGAGAAATTAATAGCCGAATATGTCTAATGTTGCGGAGCATGGATATGCTAATTTAGTAACACTTGATAGTCAACCTAAGAAGACAGTTACTCATCATGCATTGTTTGGTTAGGTGGTCAATTTTCATGGATACCTACATCTGTACAACAAATCAGGGTATTGTGAATAGGTTCCTAGTGGTTTTTCCAGCCATAAGATTTCCTCCAATCATTTATCTTACATTTTACTTCAACTTTTATATTTGGATTGTGCTAGGTATCTATTGTTGCCTCAACAGGTGGATTAATCGACATAGTTAAGGAAGGTTTCACTGGATTTTAGATGGCTCCATTGAATGTTGAAGTTTTACCTGCGACCTTTCATAATATGCTAGTGTCTGTCGTATCGAAAGTGCTATGCACTAAACCATTATGTTATTTTTAAATTGGATGTATATATTCAGTAATTTCAATAATGAAATCACATGAAACATGGTTGCTGTCATGTATTATGTATCATTGTGACTTTACTCATGAATTGCATGATATGCTTTTTAACATGTTTTAAAAGAATGTTAAATCAATCAAGTTTAAGTTAAAATGAAACTAGCACAAACTCATTTAAATTCATCACCGTTTGTCTTTTTGTTAATTACTACAATTTGTTGTTTTTATTCTGGTTTTCTTGGTTGTCAATTTCTTGATATCTCATTCTATTTGTTGTGACAGATATCCATACGAAGCTATTCGTGTGATCACTGCTGATGGATATGTTCTTCTTTTGGAAAGAATACCGAGGTAAAATATTTTCTTTTGAAAAAGGTGGCCCTTTTGCAGTTTCTAGTGTCAAATATAATGCCTGTAATCTGATTTGACAGAAAAGATGCAAGAAAAGCTGTTTATCTTCAACATGGGGTTTTTGATTCATCAATGGGGTGAGTCATGCTATCTCTATTTGCTTGGTTCTGACTTGTTGTGTTATTATTGTTCATGACCAAACTTCTCTTATATCTTTTAATAAAATTACGGTTTCGTTATTTTGTAGTTTAAATTAGTTTTCTAAGTTAAAAGAAATGTGTATTGCTATCATTATAAATGAGAAGGTTATTAAAGAAAAAAATTTGATGTGCTAGATTTTGTAGCACCGGAAGGGCCGGTATTGAAGGTGCAACTTGTTTTGATGTGGTTATGGAAGGAGGCAACTGTGCAAAGAATCATCCTTTTGAAATTTAATATATCGCCCATTTGCCTTTATGTAGTAAAATTTAGTAAATTAGCTACTATCGGGTTGGTCAGTCCCAACAACCTTTAACTAAAGCAACTAGAAGTCATAAGAACAATACAAATTGACTTGACTTAACTTATATGAGTTGGTACTAAATGAGTGAGTTATGATCCATAATAGTAATAAACAAGTAATTAGTCAAAGATATGACTTAAGAAATAAAAACAGAACAAAAGAAACAATAACAGTTGATTGTTGCAGTAGCAATTTGCAATCATTTGAAGATAACTCCATTCACAGATTTGAAAGTACATATGAATTTGCATTATCCATTGTGTTGGTGATGTAAATGGACGAGTACATGTAATTAATGTGTTGTGAGGAATATGTGCATTTACAACAATTAATGATTTGAGTTTACATCTTTCTTTTCATGTACATTGGTGTAGTATCTCCCAAGGCATGTTCTGACATTCTTTCTTTCCCAGGTTAATGACTTTGGTTGTGTTTTTGGTTCTATTATCCTTATTTTCACGGACTTGTATACCTTGGCTTTTTAAGCTGATGATAAGGTTGTCATCACAGGTAAATTGTTGGATGCCCATTTATTATTCAATGTCTTAGTGGATCATAACTTTCAAGTCACAGTAACCTAACCTGGAGGACCAAGTTGTGCTACCACTATTCAAACTTGAAACTAATTATGCACATAGAATATATATTCTGTTTCAGGCAAAAACGATTACCCTCTTTTCCCGAAAGAAACATTAATATTTGATTCTAAAACAAGTAAAGTAACCATTATTCGTTCAATCTCTCTGGAATATACGCACTGAAGTGGTTGGAGCTGTGGGATGGTGTGAAGAAGTGCTTGGAGCTATACTATGTTCACTCTCTTTGGAATATAGGTAACTTTGGTTTTTTCATGATTTAAATTCACAGTAATGGGAACAATTGTTAATATGAGATTGAACTAAAATGTGCTTATTCAGTATTTACTTGTGTTGATTCAGGTCCAACTTGTTGGTAAATTTTGACGACATATAGTCTGCCAATGGGTACTTCATCCGGATAATAACCAAAGGCTGAAGTTACTTGTGGATGCATCAATGATTTATCATATTGGTGTTATGTGTCCTAAGCTATATTTTGTTTTTTGTAAGGCATCAACTTTGTGCCATTATTGGACAAATATGATTGTATCAATGTTGCGTGTAAGACACATGTTTAAAAGGAATCAGTTGTATCTTCTATTCTTATGTAATTTGCGATTGGATTTACGTTGTTCCTGGAAATGATATTGTGGAAAGTGGTAAAATATTTGTAAGTTTGATCCAAATGTGTCTTGTGATTGGTTTAATCATCCTTTTGATGACATTTAGTGTTATTAAAATTATGTTAATACTTTTTAATACGTTTTTTGTTTGCCAAGTATCAAATTATTAGGTGACAGTGTTTGAACCCCTTATAACCACTATATGACAGGCCCTTAAAGTATCTTGAGACTAAAATGGGTTGGTTAGTTAGCTATAGAACTTGGGTAATCTTGTGTATATATTGGTAAAGTATCTTGGCAGTTATAATGATGAGACAAGACTGTTAGGGTAGGCATCTTTGTGACATATCTAGGTTCATAATGTCCTCATTTGGCATCCCTCATGAGTGCACAGTGATATTCCCCAATGCCTTGCGACTAAAGTGGGTTGGTTAGTTAGTTATAAAACTTGGGTAATTCTGTGTATATATTGGTAAAGTGTCTTGGCAGTTCTAATTATGGGACAAGACTGTTGGGGTAGGCATCTTTGTGACATATTTGGGTTCATAATATCCCCATTTGGCATCCCTCATGAGTGCACATTGATATTCCCCAATGCCTTGGGACTAAAGTGGGTTGGTTAGTTAGTTATAAAAGTTGGGTAATTCTGTGTATATATTGGTAAAGTGTCTTGGCAGTTCTAATGATGAGACAAGACTGTTGGGGTAGGCATCTTTGTGACATATCTGGGTTCATAATATCCCCATTTGGCATCCCTCATGAGTGCACATTGATATTCCCCAATGCCTTGGGACTAAAGTGGGTTGGTTAGTTAGTTATAAAAGTTGGGTAATTCTGTGTATATATTGGTAAAGTGTCTTGGCAGTTCTAATGATGAGACAAGACTGTTGGGGTAGGCATCTTTGTGACATATCTGGGTTCATAATTTGGCATCCCTCATTAGTGCACAGTGATATTCCCCAATGCCTTGGGACTAAAGTGGGTTGGTTAGTTAGTTATAAAAGTTGGGTAATTCTGTGTATATATTGGTAAAGTGTCTTGGCAGTTCTAATGATGAGACAAGACTGTTGGGGTAGGCATCTTTGTGACATATCTGGGTTCATAATGTCCCCATTTGGCATCCCTCATGAATGCACAGTGATATTCCCCAATGCCTTGGGACTAAAGTGGGTTGGTTAGTTAGTTATAAAAGTTGGGGAATTCTGTGTATATATTGGTAAAGTGTCTTGGCAGTTCTAATTATGGGACAAGACTGTTGGGGTAGGCATCTTTGTGACATATTTGGGTTCATAATATCCCCATTTGGCATCCCACATGAGTGCATAGTGATATTCCCCAATGCCTTGGGACTAAAGTGGGTTGGTTAGTTAGTTATAAAAGTTGGGTAATTCTGTGTATATATTGGTAAAGTGTCTTGGCAGTTCTAAAGACGGGACAAGACTGTTGGGGTAGGTGGGTTCATAATATTCCCATTTGGCATCCCTCATGAGTGCACAGTGATATTCCCCAATGCCTTGGGACTAAAGTGGGTTGGTTAGTTAGTTATAAAAGTTGGGTAATTCTGTGTATATATTGGTAAAGTGTCTTGGCAGTTCTAATGATGGGAAAAGACTATTGGGGTAGGTATCTTTGTGATATATCTAGGTGACTTGGTGATGTGATAAAAACATTTACAATTAGATGTCATTTCAACAACACATGACCTTATGATTACATTTATAGGCCCCCCCAAACCACGAATTTAGTATCCAATTGTAATCTCATGGCGAGTCTCACAGGGAAAAGATGAAAATACAGGTTGGTTATTTTTATGAAAAAGTTGGGTATTTGTCTAGGTGACTTGGTGATCTGATAGAAACATTTACAATTAGATATCATTTCAACAACACATGACCTTATGATTACATTTATAGGTCACAAACCACGAATTTAGTATCCAATTGTAATCTCATGGCGAGTCTCATAGGGAAAAGATGAAAATACAGGTTGGTTATTTTTATGAAAAAGTTGGGTATTTGTCTAGGTGACTTGGTGATCTGATAGAAACATTTACAATTAGATGTCCTTTCAACAACACATGCCCTTATGATTACATTTATAGGTCCCAAACCACGAATTTAGTATCCAATTGTAATCTCATGGCGAGTCTCACAGGGAAAAGATGAAAATGCTGGTTGGTTATTTTTATAAAAAAGTTGGGTATTTGTCTAGGTGACTTGGTGATCTGATAGAAACATTTACAATGATGAAGGGGGTAATGGTTATATTTTTCTTCTGACTGAAATACCAACCTGTTATTTTCAGACAAATACCAACCTTAGGACACCAAATGTTGTACAATATTTAATAATATAGATAAGCTTGAGAGGTTACACCATGTCTATACAACATGTAGCAAAATATCAACCTAGTGACATTTACATCAAATGTGACGCATTTACATCATTTACTATTATGGTAAGGCATTTACACCATTTACACCAATACCGTTCAAAATAAACATATAAGTTTAGTTACAACAAAATAGTTCTCAAAAAGTTTAGTATGTCATAGGTCACTATTAACCTCATGTCCACGTAGTATCCAATGACGCTTTCATGCCACATAATCCCAAAAAGTTTAATATGCCCATGATTTTCTTGTAGGTAAAAAATTCACGGATTTGTAGACAATTGTGACAATCCACCGAAGTCTATTTCCATGTTTGCCATAAGTTGCAAGAATGGAATACCACCTCCAATCTGTTGAAAACAACTTGTTTAGCAACATGAAAATAAAACTAAACAAATGACTGAAATTCGGTTTACGTGCCTGTGAAGACGAACAAAAATTGTTGCTTATGTCATTGCCCAATCCCAAATAAGTTGGTTGTCCAAGGGTTGGACATTGGGTTCCCAAACGGTTGTCTGTGAAATTCGACACTCCAGCATCTGTACTTATATATAGACTCTCTGACTGTATAGAGGAATTGTTAAATAAGTTAAATATATGTAAGATGACTTTCTGACACAATTGCAAAATTTTGAAAACGGTACAAATTAGTTGGACTTGGCACAATCATGTGATACAAATTTCTCCACATTGTTTGCATCCAACAACTCTCCACGAGTTATAAATTAAGACAACCCAATGTCCTAACAATAAATCTAGAAATTCTTGACATAAAGTTACATCTGAAACCCAATACTAGTACACAAATTTGCCGAAAAATTTCAAACGGATCAAATTAGTCCATCAACAAATAGAAACCTAGAAACTCTACATATTTATTACAATCTTAAAATGGGCACGAACCAAAGTAGTTGCATCTGTCACATCTCCATTTGTCATAACATCAAGAGTTGATTCAACACAAACGTCACCATTGATTTGATGACCCACCGTTCCAATATTTGCCCCCTACACATTATACAAAAAACAGTAAAATGCATTTCATATGGAGTTTCATGGTAAATACATTATTTGTTAAAAAAACAAGACAAACCTCGACATTGTGATGGTCATTAGCTCGCTTGGGTCGCTTCATCATTGAATTTTTAACAACTTTATCAACTTTAGATATTTTTCTCTTTGTTGGAGGACGACCTTTACGTTTGACCCTCACTGGACTGTGGCACGTAGGGACACTGTTTGGGATTGATGAGACATTCAACAATTTGGCTTTAATGCCCTCCATTGTAGGATCCATGTTTGGCATATCAGAATTAAATTGATGCAAAAGCTCATCCAATGCTTTTGTGGCATATTCTGACTCCGCAGCTGTTTCAGCAACCTCATAGAAATACTTGCACAATTTCTCAAACCTATCCATTTGTGGCTTCAATTGCTTCACACCATAACTGATATTAATATATGCATGCTTCCTTTTTATATTTTTCTTCCATCTAGGCAAAACATACTTCTCTGGGACATTTGTAACCCTCTCTTGAGCACACACACATAGTACATGTCGACACAAAATTCCTCTAAACTCAAACAACAAGCATTCACAATTGACATCATGGTTGTCACGATTGAACACAACTTTTAGGTAGCGCTCTTTTTGTCTATCTCCAACCAACATCTCCTCCAACACATTATAATTAGCAACACAACCCTCCAATGTCACCAAGGAGGGGACACAATTCATTTTACCTCTAAATTCAGCTTGAACCTCCTTAAATTTTGCATGTGTGTAATCACATTGGAACTGCATTTCGATTGACGATGTTGACCCACAAGGAATTATTGTATCCATTGATTGAAAATCGGCTTCAAATTCTTTTTCTGCTCTATTTTTGAGAGCATTGTCATATTGTTTTACAAATTGACCAAGAGTTGTTGTTGAATTGATATATCCATCAAAGAAAGCATGTATGCTTTCACTGCGTTGTGTTGTTGACATGCCCGCCCAGAAATATTTCCTTAACAATGTGGGTGCCCATCTATGCCGCTCCTTATACAAACCACTTAACCATTCATTGTTTTGAAGCTCAAATTTGTCTACGAATGAACACCACTTATCTTCAAAATCAGCTTCTGTGTAAGTATCATAAACCGCCTGTTTCATTGCTGCCTTTATCTTGTGATATTCACCAAATCCACTGAGTTTTTCTGGTATTTTTTTCATGATATGCCATAAACACCACCTATGAAGAGTCATAGGGAAGACCAACTCAATGGCATTTTTCATAGCCGTGCATTGGTCAGTGACAATACCAACAGGGGCCTTTCCTAGCATGCAACGAAGCCATGATTGGAAAAGCCACACAAATGACCCCGTGTCTTCTCCGGAAACTAGACCACACCCAAGTAATGTTGATTGACCATGGTGATTCACACCTACAAACGCAGCAAAAGGCATGTCATATTTATTGGTCAAATATGTTGTATCAAATGTCACCACATCTCCAAAATATTCATAAGCAGCTCTACTTCTTGGGTCGGCCCAAAAGACATTCCTGACGTGAAAACCATCATCCAAATCAAGTTCATAGAAGAATTTCGAATTTTGTTCCCTCATTTGATAAAAGTAACTAATCAATGCCTTCCCATCACCTCCTTTTCCAATTGAACGCCTTTCCTTGTTGACATAATTCCTCACGTCCCTTTCACAAAACGGTATATTTGCATGCCCTCCCGCATCTGTAACAAGAGATTGGAAAGTTTTGTTGATCCTGACTCCCGCTTCATCATTGATTTGGATTGTTCTCTTCACACGCAGATTTATTTTCTTGTTAACCCTAAACAACCTTGCCTTAGTGGGGCTCATCTCGTGACAATGCTCACCTTCAAATTTTTTGATTTCCCATAATCCATCTGTTCGTAACTTCAAAGCTAACCTGGCAGGACAATTGCTGACCTTAGTCGGAAGTGTCTTCAATGAACATGGAATTTTTGACATCTTCGACCTATTCCCCTCTCTCGAGCATGCAAGATTTACATAGTTGATCTCCCCATCGTTTCCCTTTATTGATGTTCTAGTTTTCCATCCAAAACCTTTTCTTAATGCATACTCACCATAAAATGATTTCCCATCATCCAATGAAGCAAAACACATCCCAATTGCAGGCTCCCAACGTGCAACGTCATCGTTGGAGTCGTCAACTGTTATGCCCTCACCATCCGCACTATCCATGGATTTCCAGATATATGTGTGTGTTACACCGGTACTGCGCAATAAAAATCAATTATGTATATTTGTTTTTTCAGCAATGGCAAATTAGTAAATATTATATTTGAGTCCACCAATTCAACAATGGCAAATTAGTAAATATTTTGTCACGCAATTCACACTTTCCCTATAAATAATAGTATTAGTCAATTAAATAATAGTATTTGTTATTTATCACAGTATAATAGAAGCAAATGTTGTGATCCCACAACAGCAAATATTAATCAACAGAAAAATGACAGGTGAATTAAAAAACAAAAGAATCTCATTGCCATCAAAAATTGGAAGCACTGACTCATTTTCTAATCACCACAATTAACACTATAGAAAAGCTAAGATTAACATGGTAAAAGATAGCAATTACCATCAACAAGAGGTTAAACGGTGAACCACCAAATTATACATTAGAAACTAAATTTAGAATAAATAAATTATAACTACACTCTGAGAGCAATTATATATGAATGTTATATTCAATTCATATACTCTTTCAAAAAAATTGAAGTTACATTAGTCACAGACTCGGGTGAGCATATAAACAAATAATAACCTGCTTTTCATCAGTGTAGTGCACCAACTAGAAAGTTATTGGGGAAATTTCATCAAAGACTACTCTCTATGGGGCATTAACTAATTTTGAATTAATTTCATCTTTGTTAACAATAAGCAAGTGTATGGTTTTTCCATTTTTATGAACAACAATGGGAAGCTGCTTTTCCTCATAAACAGAACAATTGTTCAGCTGGTTATTAGATCAAGGTTCACTTGCCTCTTTGCAGCTACTTCGTGTAATCCTTTAATATTTCAACCAATCAACAACTCAACAATATAGTGAAATCCAGCAACCCACCAAAACAACTCAACAATACCCCCTAAAAACATAATGATATTTCAACTCATGTGATGAATAGAAAGGAAATGACACTGGCCCAACTGTTTTAATCTTAGAAATCAATTAGGGACAGATTCACTGCACAATGAAAATAATTTTGGGGCAAATTCGAATTTGGGGGAAAATCAATTATTAGGGTTTGTTTTATGAAAACAAACAAAAATCCTAACCACACAAGTTCATTTCTGAAAGGTGAAGAGATAAAGAAAGAGCTAGTGTAATAGAATTGTTTTGAGTTTCACATTACATGATCCACAAAGCTGTAACAGAGTTTTGATTTTTCAAAAACAATTTGGGACATTTAGGGTTTTTACAATCACTCAAATAGGACAAACTAACGAAAAACATATAAATTACCTGAGTACAAGAACCTGGCGGCTGAGAACAGGAGAAAAACCAGCAAGCTACGGCGGAGAGCGACAGAGACGCAAATGGAGACACGGACGGAGCAGACAAACGCGCAAGTAGAGAGAGAAAGAAGAGCTATCTTCGTCGCACTGGACCACAGTAAAAAGGCGGAGTAAGGCGGGCGACGGCGGTGGACGGTAGGATTCGACGGAGAGAGCCTGTGAGTGCAAGTAGAGAAAGAATGAATTTGGTGATGTTTTTTTTTTGGTTACGGTGGTCAAAGATTTTCAATTTTTAACAAAACAATGTTTTTATTATAAAACTAGAAAGTAAAATAAAATTGGGCCCACCGTATATGTATATGTAGGTATCAGTATATTGGTTCAAAAGTTGGTTCCAAAGTTGGTCCAAATAACACAACTGTATTTTCAAAATGCAGTCACAAAAGTATTTGAGGTGACAAAATAGTGGATTCTTATTGAACGTCCGTGTTAAACTAGATTATTTACACTTATGATGAATACCCTCCTAATTAAAGTAATAAAAATAAAATAAAATCATTAAGTCAAATATTATTATTGAGGGAGTACAAGGGGTACTCCAACCGCACATATACAAGGAGCCTCATTGTTTACATTTAGAATCTTGCCATTAAAAATTACATTATTTCTAGCAAACCAAATACATCAAACATGTAATATATCACCAATATCAGATTCCGAATTCTCTCCTCTTCTTACTGAGTAGGAGTTTGCCAAACTAGAGGAAGTATGGTGTGCCCCTACAAAATCAAGCCAACCACACACTTTAGTCCAAACCGTGTAACTAAAGGAGCAACAAAAGAAAATGTTTTTACCAAACTCCTCCGTTCCAAAATATAACACGCACCTCCTTTTCATATGGAGATGATTGGGTCCCTCCATGTAGTAGCACATCTTTAGTTGGCAAAGAGATCAATTGTAGCAACTTCAAATCCAAATAGAAGTTATATTGCAGCATTTTCAAAACATAGCGATGACTTTTCCCTTCAGAAAGAATCTCACTTAAACCTTAAAAACAGTGATCGTAAGATAGCAAATCTTACAAATATTTGCTAACTTACACCTCCTTAATTTTTAATCCGTGTAAGCTAATAAGTTAAATTAAAAAGTTGTCAAATACACTCAAAGGTAAAACTTGGTAACTTATACCAACTAAAAATGAGTAAATGTAAGTTGGTAAGTCCGTTATCTTTTTTTAGATAATAAAAAATAGAATTAATGCATTTATTATTTCATTTTGTAATATTAGTTAATACATTTATTATTATTATTTAAAATTAAAATAATCTTTGAAGGGTAAGTTATTAATTATAATATATTAGGGAAGGTAGCTACATTATGGTGATGTATTAACTAATATTTTTTTTTAAATAATAATAATAATGGCCATCACATTTTTAGTTGGTATAAGTTAATTTTAAATAAGTTATTTGACTCAATCCAACTTCAAAGATTATTTTAATTTTAAATAATAATAATAATAATAATAATAATAATAATAAAAAATGTATTAACTAATACTTTTTTTTGACCAAAGTAACTAATATTTTATATAATATATTATATGTTAAAATAATATAATTTTATGATGTGTGAAATAGATTTTGATTTTTCCAAAAATAAATAGATTTTAATTTATTTAAAAGTTTGTAAGCTGAGAGACTTAGGGACTTAGGGTCCATTTGGTTTAGATTGTGATGAATTTGATTATGAATAAAAGAATAGATTTTAAAAAAAATTGATTTGTGTTTGGTAATGATATTTTAAAAGTGGGTTCATAAGAAATAATTTCGTTTAAATGATAAGAATATAATCACTTTTCATATGTTATTAATACAAAGAAATTTGTGGATCTCACACCCAATTGATTTTATTCAATCGAAAAACTCTATTGGAAGGGAAGAACCACAAGGGTCGGTAAATCCGGATACTCGTGGCCAGCCAGATTCTCCGGAGTAGATTAATTATTGGCAAAGCCGATGAATCTGCACACTAATAACACGGTAACAAAAAAAGAATCAATATTATCTTGTCACCCATACACGAAAATTTTAAAAAAAATAGACACTTACAATACTAGAACTTTTGTAAAAAAGCTAAGAAGTGAGATCTCTCACACAGAGACAGAAACTCTTAAAAGCCTAAAGTCTGAACAGAAAATATAAAAGACTACGGCTAAGGGGGCCGAGTTTCACGGACACCAAACTAAGGAATCAAAGAGCTATCAATTTCAACAATACGGATACATGATGATCCTTCTACATCATATGTTGGATAATAGAAGACATTCACTGTGTAACAAAAAATGTCTTTCTCTTCTTCGTTGTGTGCTAGCTGCATATTTTGGGATTTGGGTTCTGTGTAGTCGAAACTGCATGCAGTCGAACAGTCAAAAAACTCAAGACCGTCTGATCTTGATTAAACGGTTCAAATTTAAAAATCAGATTTTTTATTAAAAAAAATAAAAAACTACTCATAAAATCTAAGCTGCTCGATCTTAATCATATGACTCCGAACTTACAAACTATGCAACTCCACATATTTCCATCTGCATTTAATCCAAATCCCATCTTTTGTGTGAAACCATCAACCACAAGAAAATGTTGTCAAAAAAAAAATCAACCACAAGAATTAATGAACACATGCAATTTTGTTATTTGAAGTCCTACAAACTTTGAGCCGTGATGTGTTTTCCTTCTTTTTTTTTTGTTTGATGTGATGTGTTTTTCTGTTTCTTGTCAAACTCAGATGTGAACATAACATATTGTTCAAGCAAAAAAATAAAAAATAAAACATAAAAAAATTATCAAGCTCTACAACAGAATCCTAATGAGAAAAGGGGGTTACAATTCACATTCACACCCTGCCCAATGAAAAAGGTGTAAAAGGATAGAAAATTTGTCGTTATATTGGAAGAGCTTTTTGTTGTGTCCTTTTCAGATTTCCTGTGTCGTCTATGGATTTTCATGGTACATTGATCACACAAGCATCCAATATTAATATAAATAAATTCACGGGGTTGAAAAAAACATTTATTCTTGTGCTGTATATTTTTTTGTGTATGCAAACAGAGGGATAAATATAGCCCCAAGAGTATGAATCATATTGCTTTATCTTATAAAGAAATGAAAGAAAACTCAAATCCTTTGCTTTACTTGGTATGATAAAGAGTATTGTTAAGCTACACAAAAAGTTTATTCCTATATACTTGCTACTCCTTGTGGATCCCCTCTTGAGAAATCTCATGTTGATACTTGCAATTTGGGTAATTTAGTGATACTTTCTTTAACAAATAACTCATTTAATCAGCTCCCACAAGATGTTGATTCATCCTCCTCCGACGACCAGACAAGATTCGCCAAATGCCTCATGGTTCGATGCTACATCCAACCTAGTGGTAGCATCTGACATGAGAATATTAGGTAAACTTTGAGGCGATGTGTTAGATGATGTTGCTGACCCTATGGCTACTGATACTCAAGCAACAGTTGCTCAAGGTGATACTTTCGAACTAGTTGTGTCCAAGTCCAAGATGAAGAAACTTTTGCAAAAATAAAGTTGGTTGTAGGCTATAATACCCGTTCTAGAGTAAATTTTGTCTTTGTTTCTTTTTGATATGACTAATGTATTAGTCTTACAAATTTATTCCCTTTAGGTTGTCTCTATGATGGATAGTGTTAGGGGTCTTTTAGTTAGGGGCTCTCTATTACTTCTTTAATTACAATTTCTTTTTCAGTCAAATGTATTGGTCTTGTCCACCGAACTCTCTTCTGTCCCCTTTCTTTTTTATCAATAAATTCAAGCGAAAGTACTCTTTTTCTTTCTTGATGCTTTTGCATAAGAAGGTTTTAATGAGGTTTGTTTCATATTTTTTACCAAAAAAAAAGATAAATAGGATACATAAATTCACACATGCAAAATAGAGATCAAACTCAAGTAATTAGTGAAAATATCTGGCCTAATAACATCGGTTTTATAACTTATGCTACATTACATTCCTTAACAATATGTAATCTAGTAGGGTGAGAAACAGTGGGCTAGGTTGATGTTTTCCCACTGTGGAGCAGGTTGTACGAGGTACTCTTTTTCCTTCCTGAGTCTTTTTCCCACTGGGTTTTGGCTCAGGGAGGTTTTAAGGAGGCCCTCCCCCTTTCCTATATCTCTATCGTAAGGGTTGGGCACCCCTTGTGCTCCCTTCAATGAATTTTTTGCTTATAAAAAAAAAAACTTCTGCTACCTTACAAATTTGTGAGCTGTATTGCGCATTACTTTAAGTATTTTAACTCACATCTAAGGAGGATGAAAAAGAATTCTCCAAATCACTAAATTTATTAAGAATGTACGAATATGATTTTTATTACTTTACTTTGCCAAATTCTCCCTTTTTCACTTTTCATGGTGCAAATTCCAAATAGGTTGCACGATTGATTCATCAAAAGCCTTCCAAGGCTGCAGCTTTATTTCCTTTTTGACTTCAAATCATCTAGTTTTTTTGTTTATTTATAGGCAATAATATTTCAACAATATAAGAAAAACAAAACAAGTGTTTAAAAAAACATCTAACTCCTACATTAACCAGAGAGAAGAGTAGTTCTATTGCTATATTCTCTTTCCAACAATCTTTTTATGATTAAATGAAACAGAAGTGTTATTTAGATCAAAAAAGTGTATCAAAAGTGTATCAAAATACGAATGCGTATGGGATATGGACAGTGGCGGACCCCCCAGGGTCAATGGTGTCAATTTTTTAAGGCCAGTGTCAAATGGGTGCAAAAGTTGGTCTAGTAGTGCAATCTAAAATTTTCAGGGGGTTCAAAAACAAAATTTTAGGGGTTTTGGGTAATTTATATAGGGTGATAAGTGCAAATTTTTTTTTCGGGGGGTTCAGCTGACCCCCCTCACCTCAACGTGGGTCCGCCATTCGATATGGAGGGAATATGCATATACTTATTTTTTATTTTAAATTGAGTTCAGTGTTATAAGTATATAATATATTTAATTTAAAATAAAAAAATAAATGTATTATACGCGTTTTCCCTCCATATCCCATACATATTCGTATTTTGGTACACTTTTGTTACACTTTTTTGGTCCAAATAACATTTTTCTAAATGAAAGTTATGTGGATCCTACTAATTTAGTGATATCTATTACTAAAAGTAGCTGGAGCCACGTGAATTTTGACTAATCATAGAAAAAAGTATTGGAGAGACTGTTGCAAACATTTTTCAAGTATTATAAGAGTTTATAAAGAATGGTCATCCTTAATTAACCTTACAAATCATTTTTTTGACTTAAAATAGACTCAATATCTAAGATGATATCTGAGAGCTTTGTATTAATCTCTTCACTGGTGTTTTTACAATAGAATGAGTCCTATTTATAGAACACAACTAGGCAAGTGAAAGATCAAAGTAAATGCCGCTAATAATCCACTCAAGAATTGGAGTTAAGAGGAAGTGGAAGATCAAGATGGGCATCCACTAAATAACTAATATTCATAACACTCCCCCGTGGATGTCCATCGAGGACATGCCTCATTAAATCCTTACTAGAAAAAAACTGGTGGGATAAAAATCTAGTGAAGGAAAAAGAGTACAATATCCGTTCAGTAGGAACTGCCTCGTTAAAAATATTTTTAGGAAAACCCAATGGGACAAAACCATGGCAAAGGGAAAAAGAGTGCAATTTTATCCCCTTGTTTGAAGCATCACTTAATAATATGAATTCCAACATCTTGGAGTTTTTCCACGAGTCACTACGCCAGATCTTACGAAAGAAGGCGCCCTAGTGGGCAGCGCTCTTGCTATAAGCGCTGCTTTTGCTTAAAACACGCAGGGAATGGGCAGCGCTCCTGCTTTGAGCGCTGCTTTTGGTTAAAATGCGCTGGGTCGATGGGCAGCGCTTTTTATCAAGCGTTGCCTATAGGAGAACGAGGATAGGCGACGGGCAACGCTTTTTATCAAGCGCTGCCTATAGTAGAACGAGGATGGGCGATGGGCAGCGCTTTTTTAATGAAGCGTTGCCTTTAGGAGAACAAAATTGGGCGATGGGCAGCGTTTTTTACAAAAGCGCTGCCTATTAAATTTTTTTTTCATTTCCTCACATTCCCTCGCCCTCAACGTTTCATTTTCCTCTTTCCTTGACTCCTCACTTTTAGCTCTCTCACTCTGTCCCTCTCACTCCGTCCCTCTCACTCACGTACTCTCTCTCTCTCTCTCTCACTTCGTCCCTCTCTCACTTCGTCCCTCTCACTCCGTCCCTCTCACTCCATCCCTCTCACTCACGTACTCACTCTCTGTCTCACTTCGCCCTCTCACTCCGTCCCTCTCACTCCATCCCTTTCACTCACGTACTCTCTCTCTCTCTCTCACTTCGTCCCTCTCACCATTTCGTTCCTGCTTCCATCATTTCTCTCCAAACCCCCAAGTCTCGTTCGAAAACCCCTCAGCCATTGACGCCATTCTCACGCTGCTCCTTCCCGTGTTTGGGTTGCTAAAGCACCGCTTTCACTCAGTTCGTGTTGTTGCCTCCGCGTGTTTGCTTCTTGTGTTCGTGTTTGCTGCCTTAGTTCGCGTGTTTTCTGCCTTCGTCAATTCTCTGGTATACATTTTATTTTACTACCCCTGTTCATCCGTTGCTTCCTTGTTTGTTGAGTGATTATTATTTTATTTCTGCCTTCGTGTTAATTTGTGGTTATTATTGTTGCAAGAAATCTATTAAAATTGTTGATTTGGGGTTCATCCTTTGTTTGTTGAGTTAGGGTTTCGTGTTCATTTGGGGTTATTATCTGTTAAAATTGCTGGTTAGAGTAGGTGCTGCTAGTTTGTAATTGTTTAACACCTTTCTCAGTAATAGAATTTGTTTAGAAAATATCTTCAATTAGGTGTCTTGGTTATTAGTTATTCTATTCATTACAGTTTTCCTTTTTTCCAATATGCGAATTGTTTGTTAGGTTTTGCGAGTTTGTTTTGCCGGAGCTTCGTGTTCATTGTTCGAGTGTTCGTTCTACTTCGTTCAAGTTCATTGTTGCTTCCACTTGTTCAGGTACTTTTGTTGTTTTCTTGTATTTATTATATGAAGAATGGCAATATGGAAGACATCAAAGTCTTTGATTTCTTTAGTTGAAAATAGTTGAATGTCTTAGCTTCAAAAAAATTGTATGTTGTGTGTTTTTCACCTGTAATTGGTTTAAGTTCTCTTCTCAGGATTTTATTATAAATATTGGGAAATTATGGATAGAAAATGGATGTTTGCCAATCGTCTGTCTAAGGAATATGTCGCTGGAGTGGATTATTTTTGTGAAATGTGCTGTTGAACGTTTAGGGACTTCTAGTGATATCAAATGTCCTTGTTTAAGTTGTTGTTATGTAAAATCAGTTAATGCAGAGGAGTTGGCAGGACATTTAAAGGGTTACGGAATTTATCAAAGTTACACTTGTTGGACAATCCATGGTGAGGAAAGAGGTGAATCTTCAAATATGGGTAATAGTACTGAGAGATGTGCGCCGCTTGACACCGAAAGACCTACATTTGATGGGGATGAATTTGAAGAGATGGCAAAGGCTGTTGAAGACGATCTTAATGATTGTCCTCAAATGTTTGAGAAGTTGATAACGGATGCAGAGACACCGTTGTATTCAGGTTCTACTGAATTCACAAAATTATTGGTTGTGATAAAGTTGTATAACTTGAAAACTTGCCACGGATGGACGGATAAGAGCTTTACAGAATTACTCGCACTATTGAAAGAAATGTTGCCGAAGGATAATGTGGTCCCTTCTCGGACGTATGATGCAAAACAAATGTTAGGGTCCATTGGCTTGAACTATGAGAAGATACACGCTTGTCCCAATGATTGTATTTTATTTCTGAATGAACATGCATTGTTAAAGTCGTGTCCTAAATGCAATGCATCGCGGTATAAAAAGAAAGAATTTGCTCCAGAAAAGGTGTTGTGGTATTTTCCCATAATTCCTCGATTTAGGCGCATGTACCGTAGTTCAGAAGATGCAAAATGTAACACCCCCCTTTAGTAAATATAAATAAACGCGCAGTTATCAGAGTACCACGAGGGCGTCACATTTTTTTTTTCAACACATAAAGATTCCAAAGTTACTTAAAAATAAATCCTCAAAACAAATACAAGTAATCTCCAAGCAGCGGAATCACAAAATTATTTAACATTTCCGAAATAAACAAGGCATCCAGTCGAACTCCAAAAATAAATAGGCATTAAGCCAAAACTCTCAAAACGACAGAACCAGTTCGCAAAACGAAAACTAAACCCGGCCCCGGTGTTACACATCAGAGCTGACTCGGACTCAACGAGAAGGAAAGTACACCTAATAGATCCTCCACGAGCGCTAACGATCACCTGCAGCGTTGCCACAATAGAGCAACATTCCAAGCAGAAGGGGTGAGCTTAACAGAAATAATGAGTGCATGATAGCAATATATAGGCAGCAGGTAAATCACCGTAACACAGAAGGTCAATACATCATAACACCACGCAAACTCAAACTATTTAATTAATGGATATTATATCATCATGTCTCGTTATAACTCACCTCATAAGATACCACGTATTGTAGCATCACAGCTACCTTGTAACGAAAACATCGCACCAGACACCGACTCGTAACACAGAAAGTCAACACCAAGACACGTTACATATTTATGTATGGACTATGCAACAATGCAACCCCTCTGGGCATATTCATGCGGTACCGATCTCGTAAAATAAGCCACGACGGGCAAGAGGCCGAAGCCTATACCACCAAAAATAATCTCAAAGAGGCCGAAGCCTATACCACCAAGAAATGCATATGACAATGCGACTCATGACTCATGCACCAATTACACCAACTCAAAGTATTTAATAAACAAATACTATATCATCATATCTCGTTTTGAAGCATTTATAACAATATCACGTGTTGTAGCATCACAGCTACCTCGAAATTCTCACCCGTTCACAGCGTCATTACAATAGGGAAACAACACCTCTAGGACAAGAACAACGCCCGCATTTACTTAAAATAACTTTCGCATAACCGTGACTCGAAAGGTATAAGAAAACAGTGCCTTTAAATTCAAGGCAACAGCACACTTAGATTTAAGGAAAACAGCACATTAAATTTAAGCAAAACAGCACGTTTAATTTAAGGAAGACGGCACATTAAATTATCAAGAAAAACAGCAGCATTAGCACTTTTAAAACAGCAACAGTAATATTTATTTTATGGTGACAGCAGTGTTTATTTTACAGTAACAACAACTCGTAAATATAGGAACGGCACCTTTTAAGTATAAGGAAACAGCACTTTAAATTGGAGTAGACAGCACATTTAAATTTGAGTAAACGGCACATTTAAATCGAAGGAAACAGCACTTTAATTTTTAAGTGGACAGCACCTTTAAATTGAGAAAAACAGCACATTATTTGATCAAAAACAGCAAGAAAAACAGTGAGAAAAACAGCAACATAATTGCTCCAAAAACAGCAGCAAAACAGTGAGAAAAACAGCAACATAATTGCTCCAAAAACAGCAGCAAAACAGTGAGAAAAACAGCAACATAATTGCTCCAAAAACAGCAGCAAAACAGTGAGAAAAACAGCAAGGCAGCAACATATAACCATATTTTTAAAAACAGCAACAGCACCTCATTTTAAAAAAAAAACAGCAACATCATACAAAACATACCCTTCTTCATATCTCAAGCACACAATCCCACATTTCTCAATTTATTCACAAACTTATTGTATTTATTCACACAATCATAAACTAACAATTTGACTACAATATAAGCCTCAAATACTCAATAAATTATAACACCACATACTTCACATCCTAATTCAATCTCAATCACTCCATCACATATTCTCCTCATCACATAACACGAAATCGATCCTAAGGCTCATCAAATCACCAAACTCAATATTCAATTTTCTTATCTCATATAACAACCACAACACAAATTGATTTTACAAGCCCTAACTACCCATACACCCATCATAAACCCATTATCAACGCTAAACCCACCCTTACCTCGAGAATTGATTGAAGATGAGAACCCTTTCGCCAATCACCAAGAACCACAGCAACAAGCCTTGCGATTTCTCCCTCCAATTCGCGAAAATCCCCTTCTCTCCTTCTCCTTCACGTCGTGCTCCCCCTTTCTTTTAGTTTCTACGTTTCTCTCTTTTCTTTCTAAAATTTCGCTAATGATCACTAAGACCCTAGGTTTTGCTTCACCTAAGCGCCTAGGTGAGTGGATTTGGGCCATGGGCCTTCCTCCACATCGTAAGCCCGATTTAGTTGATTATGTGCCGCCACTCCCCGATTAACATGGAACACCTTATTATCCTTTTTAATAAAATACACCAATAAAATAAATACCTAACTATTTAATTAAATAATTAATTAAATACTTAGCCAATTGTTTTTGGGGCGTTACAACTCTCCCCCACTTAGTATATTTTCGTCCTCGAAAATCTAACCAATATGAATATAGTAATGCTCTAACCAGTTCATACCCAAAGGTTACCTCTAATCCACCCAACGGCAAACCAATAAAATTCACAACAAAGTCTTCGTCGAAAATCGACAAGCGACACAAAAAGAAAACACACCAGGCGACACATTACAGTTATAGCAGGTAATACAGGACTTAAACGTTTCGCAGCATGCAACAATAACAAAACAATAAGTAGCGTCGGTATTAACAATAGATTCTAGCGGAGCACCTATAACGAGACACGTACCTCTAATACTACCATCATTCCTCCGTAGGCTCAGCACCTGCCAGAACAAACACCTTTCCAGAAGACCGTTCTTTCTTTGGTTTCGGACACTGGGCACTGATGTGTCCTCCCTCACCGCAGTTGAAACAGAGTGTATCCTTACGATCACAGTTAGTTGCCATATGGCCCTCTTTCCCACATTTGTAGCACCTTTTCACATCACCCGGACAATCTGGGCGCTTATGACCAACCTTCCCACACTTGTAACATACCACGCTAGCAGCAGCATCTCCCCCACTTGTTCTCGTGTCGTCAGCGGCCTTCCGCTTCCCCTTTTCATTCGGGACATCGTACGGCTTACTACGATCCGAGGAATTCCTCTGCTTATCTCTCATGACCCTAGAGTGGGCATTGCTGTCTTCCTCAAATATCCTGCAGCTGTCAACTAGCTCAGAAAACACCCGGATCTTCTGGTACCCTATCGCTTTCTTAATGTCAGCCCGCAGTCCATTCTCAAACTTAATACATTTCGAAAATTCAGCAGCAGTTCCAACATAGTGCGGGTAAAACTTGGACAACTCAGTGAACTTGGCAGCATACTCAGTCACTGACATACCACCCTGCTGCAGCTCTAAGAACTCAATTTCTTTCTTTCCGCGGACATCCTCAGGATAGTACTTTCTCAGAAATTCCCTGTTGAACACTTCCCAAGTGATCTCCTCATTTGCGGTCACCAATCTCTGCCTAGCCTCCAACCACCAGTCGTCAGCGTCCTCAACTAACATGTGAGTACCATAGCGGACTTTCTGAGCTTCGGTGCAGTCCATCACCCTGAAAATCCTCTCCATTTCCTTCAGCCATGCTAACGCGCCATCAGGATCATACTTGCCCTTGAAAGTAGGAGGGTTCTCCCTCTGAAAAGTTGCCAGACTGCGCGAACCAGCATCACCCTGTTGATTCTGAACAACCTGAGCCATAGCCTGCATAGCAGCAGCAAGTGCAGCATCGTTCCGTCCTGCCATTTCAACACTGCAACAGAAACAGAAATCAAAAGCGAGTAACAAAGCTCAAATGCTACTCAACTTGACGACTCGACTACCGGCCGGACAAACCGAACTGCTCTGATACCACTAATGTAACACCCCCTTTAGTAAATATAAATAAACGCGCAGTTATCAGAGTACCACGAGGGCGTCACATTTTTTTTTTCAACACATAAAGATTCCAAAGTTACTTAAAAATAAATCCTCAAAACAAATACAAGTAATCTCCAAGCAGCGGAATCACAAAATTATTTAACATTTCCGAAATAAACAAGACATCCAGTCGAACTCCAAAAATAAATAGGCATTAAGCCAAACCTCTCAAAACGACAGAACCAGTTCGCAAAACGAAAACTAAACCCCGCCCCGGTGTTACACATCAGAGCTGACTCGGACTCAACGAGAAGGAAAGTACACCTAATAGATCCTCCACGAGCGCTAACGATCACCTGCAGCGTTGCCACAATAGAGCAACATTCCAAGCAGAAGGGGTGAGCTTAACAGAAATAATGAGTGCATGATAGCAATATATAGGCAGCAGGTAAATCACCGTAACCCAGAAGGTCAATACATCATAACACCACGCAAACTCAAACTATTTAATTAATGGATATTACATCATCATGTCTCGTTATAACTCACCTCATAAGATACCACGTATTGTAGCATCACAGCTACCTCGTAACGAAAACATCACACCAGACACCGACTCGTAACACAGAAAGTCAACACCAAGACACGTTACATATTTATGTATGGACTATGCAACAATGCAACCCCTCTGGGCATATGCATGCGGTGCCGATCTCGTAAAATAAGCCACGACGGGCAAGAGGCCGAAGCCTATACCACCAAAAATAATCTCAAAGAGGCCGAAGCCTATACCACCAAGAAATGCATATGACAATGCGACT
This sequence comes from Astragalus membranaceus, assembly GCA_039519185.1. NCBI lineage: Eukaryota > Viridiplantae > Streptophyta > Magnoliopsida > Fabales > Fabaceae > Astragalus > Astragalus membranaceus. The sequence goes on along the minus strand of CM076850.1, from coordinate 19,293,161 downwards.
CATGACTCATGCACCAATTACACCAACTCAAAGTATTTAATTAACAAATACTATATCATCATATCTCGTTTGGAAGCATTTATAACAATATCACGTGTTGTAGCATCACAGCTACCTCGAAATTCTCACCCGTTCACAGCGTCATTACAATAGGGAAACAACACCTCTAGGACAAGAACAACGCCCGCATTTACTTAAAATAACTTTCACATAACCGTGACTCGAAAGGTATAAGAAAACAGTGCCTTTAAATTCAAGGCAACAGCACACTTAGATTTAAGGAAAACAACACATTAAATTTAAGCAAAACAGCACGTTTAATTTAAGGAAGACGGCACATTAAATTATAAAGAAAAACAGCAGCATTAGCACTTTTAAAACAGCAACAGTAATATTTATTTTACGGTGACAGCAGTGTTTATTTTACAGTAACAACAACTCGTAAATATAGGAACGGCACCTTTTAAGTATAAGGAAACAGCACTTTAAATTGGAGTAGACAGCACATTTAAATTTGAGTAAACGGCACATTTAAATCGAAGGAAACAGCACTTTAATTTTTAAGTGGACAGCACCTTTAAATTGAGAAAAACAGCACATTATTTGATCAAAAACAGCAAGAAAAACAGTGAGAAAAACAGCAACATAATTGCTCCAAAAACAGCAGCAAAACAGTGAGACAAACAGCAACATAATTGCTCCAAAAACAGCAGCAAAACAGTGAGAAAAACAGCAAGCAGCAACATATAACCATATTTTTAAAAACAGCAACAGCACCTCATTTTTAAAAAAAAACAGCAACATCATACAAAACATACCCTTCTTCACATCTCAAGCACACAATCCCACATTTCTCAATTTATTCACAAACTTATTGTATTTATTCACACAATCATAAACTAACAATTTGACTACAATATAAGCCTCAAATACTCAATAAATTATAACACCACATATTTCACATCCTAATTCAATCTCAATCACTCCATCACATATTCTCCTCATCACATAACACGAAATCGATCCTAAGGCTCATCAAATCACCCAACTCAATATTCAATTTTCTTATCTCATATAACAACCACAACACAAATTGATTTTACAAGCCCTAACTACCCACACACCCATCATAAACCCATTATCAACGTTAAACCCACCCTTACCTCGAGAATTGATTGAAGATGAGAACCCTTTTGCCAATCACCAAGAACCACAGCAACAAGCCTTGCGATTTCTCCCTCCAATTCGCGAAAATCCCCTTCTCTCCTTCTCCTTCACGTCGTGCTCCCCCTTTCTTTCAGTTTCTACGTTTCTCTCTTTTCTTTCTAAAATTTCGCTAATGATCACTAAGACCCTAGGTTTTGCTTCACCTAAGCGCCTAGGTGAGTGGATTTGGGCCATGGGCCTTCCTCCACATCGTAAGCCCGATTTAGTTGATTACGTGCCGCCACTCCCCGATTAACATGGAACACCTTATTATCATTTTTAATAAAATACACCAATAAAATAAATACCTAACTATTTAATTAAATAATTAATTAAATACTTAGCCAATTGTTTTTGGGGCGTTACACAAAACACTTGACATGGCATGAGGATGAAAAGATTAAAGACGACATGCTACGACACCCGGCGGATTCTCCGCAATGGAAAAAAATTGATATTGATTATCCTGATTTTGGGTTGGATACAAGAAACCTACGACTTGCATTGTCTGCTGATGGATTTAACCCGCACGGTATTCAGAGTAGCTCCCACAGTACATGACCCGTGATTTTGGCGATCTATAACTTACCTCCATGGCTTTGCAGGAAACGCAAATATATGATGTTGTCATTGTTAATTTCTGGGCCCAAGTAAACCAGGAAATGATATTGATGTATACTTGGCTCCTTTAATTGAAGACTTAAAGCTAATGTGGGAGACTGCAATAGAGGTGTATGATGGGTTCAGAGAAGAAAGTTTCACCCTGAGGGCTATGATTTTTGGCAAAATTAATGACTTTCCAACATACGACAATCTATCTGGGTACATCAACAAAGGTCAGTGTGCATGCCCTATATGTGAAGATAACACTGAGTGGATGTGGTTGAAACATGGTAAGAAAAATATCTACCCTGGTCATCGTAAATTTTTGCCATCTACTCATCAGTATCGACTATTGAAAAAGGCATTCAAGGGGAATACCGAAACCCGTAAAGCTCCCATGGCTTTGACGGGTGAACAACTATTTGAAAAGGTGAAAGATTTGAACATTAAATTTGGGGGAATGTTGGCGCCAAAATGGGGTGGAGTGCCCACCTCATTGATGATGTCATACACCCCTTGGATGTATATATAAAGATGATATGAAAGATAAAAAAAACCTTAATATATAAGCCAACTTCATTGATCAACAGAGAACTATAGCTGTCATAAATAAATATAATAATTAATTAATTCATGTAAAAAAAGTACATAATTTTTATATAGATGCAAGCAGCAGCTCTATTGATGAGTGTGGATACCTTGTGTTGCAGGTAACCTGATATTGCAGGATATGTTTTGATGATGAAAAAGACAAAAGTAAGATTGACGGTCAAAGTCAATAAAAGTGACTAAACGTCAAAGTCACAATCCAAGACAAGCAAGCCAAGAACTGAAGATTCAAGTTTAAGGGTAGTCCTTAAATATAAGGGTAGTCCTTAGGGTTTGGGTGTGTCTTAGGAAAAAGTGTAAGCTCTTTCAAAGGTCAGCTCGTATATCAAAGTCTCACACACTCACAAAGTTTTTTTAAAGTTGCATGCATATTTAAGTAAACATTTCTATCACCTTTAAAATAACAAAATCGATTTCCTCATGCATAAACAAATATCAAAATCGATTTTCAGGTAAAATAAAAAAGCTATAAATCGATTTTCAGGTCATGTACTTTCAGTATATAAATCGATTTCTGAGCCAAATATTTTTTAAGGGAAGAATCGATTCCCAACCTTTTACACATAACTGAGAATCGATTCCCACTTGTCTCAGGCAAGCTGAAAATCGATTCCTACATATTTTCACTAAGTATAGAATCGATTCCTAGCTTTCCATGGCACTCAAGAATCGATTTCCCATATTTTACAAACAAAGATAAAATCGATTCCTTACCTAAATAAATCGATTCCTAGATCAAATACATTTTAACAAAGAATCGATTCCTACATTATTTTCAACGTAAAAATGAATTTCTCATAGCCTATAAATAGGCAGTGCTTCACGATTCATTTTACACACAACACACATCAACCCATTTGTACGAATCAGAAAAACCTTTTGAGAAAAACTCTTCACGCTTATACTTTTGCTCGTCACGTACCGTTGGTCTGTCTGAGCTGATCTGTTGCTAAGAGTTAGTTGGGGTTGTATTCTTCAAGTTGTAATATCTGCCTACACTAGAGGTATTTCTGCATTTACAATTGTTTATTATTTAATTGTTGTGTTTTGTTCTAGGGAGTGGGGTATCTCTCTAGGGTAGCTGCATGTACTAGGAAGTGGGGTATCTTTCTAGGGCAGTTGATTGTAACAGGGGTGGGGTATCTCTTGTTATTGTTATAATAGATCTGAGGGCTCTCTATAGGTGGGGTATCCTAGGAGGAGAGTGCCTAAGTCTGTAAAGGTTTTCCAAGGCACCTGTAAGCCTTGTTGTTGTTTTAGTGGAAAAATCTCACAAGGGTGTGAGGACTGGACGTAGGTCACTAGGAGGTGACCGAACCAGGATAAATCTCTGCGTGCTTTACTGCTTTCCTGCTTTACTGTTTTACCGCTTTACTGCTTTATACTCTAATTCCTTCGCTTCCACTTAACCTGCGCGAAAATTGATCTAAGTCATTGAAAAGGGGAAAAACATTTTCAAAAGATCTGAAAAGTTTTTAAATCTCAATTCACCCCCCCTCTTGAGACTGAAGCCACTTGGTAACAAGTGGTATCTGAGCTAGACTCTTGTATAAAGGGCCTAGCAGCTTCAAGAGAAATGGCTTCAGGTTGGTCTACGCAAGAGGGTGCTTCTCTTACCCGTCCTCCGGGATTCAACGGGAAAGATTATGCATATTGGAAAGAAAGAATGAGAATCTTTATTGAAGGGGTAGACTTAGATGTTTGGGATGCTGTGGAAAAAGGACCCTATGTCCCCACACACTTAGTAGATAGTATTCTTACTATTAAGAGTAGAAATTAATGGTCTGATGATGAGAAAAGAAAAGTGCAACATAATTTACGTGCCAAAAATATTATTACTTCTGCTTTAAGTCCTGATGAATTTTTTCGAGTTTCAAACTGTAAATCTGCCCAAGAAATGTGGGATAATCTCCAAGTTACTCATGAGGGTACAAATGAAGTGAAAAGGGCAAGAACAAATACTCTTATCAGAGAGTACGAATTATTTAGAATGAATACAGGTGAAACAATACCAGAAATGCAGAAAAGGTTCACTCACATTGTGAATCAGTTAAGCTTGTTGGGTAAATCATTTCCTGGAGAGGATCTAATCAACAAAGTTCTAAGATGTCTGAATAGAGAATGGCAGCCCAAGGTTACTGCTATAGCTGAATCAAGAAATTTAGCTACTATGACTCTGGCTACTCTGTTCGGTAAACTTCAAGAGCATGAACTAGAACTCACTCGTCTAGCTGAGTACGAAAATACAGATAAGAAAAAGAAAAGCTTGGCTCTAAAAGCATCTTGTTCTAGTCAATTTGATGATAGTGACAACTCAGATGATGAAATTGATGAAAATGAAGAAAATATGGCTCTTATGGTTCGGAAGTTCAAAAGGTTCATGAAAGACAACAACTATCCAAAGAAGAACTTCAAATCAAAAAGGTTCTCTAGCAAAGAAAGTACATCCGGTCCTCCTACTTGTTATGAATGCGGGAAACCCGGGCACATGAAAATGGAATGTCCTAATCTACAGAAAAAGGACTCCAAATCTGAAAAGAAGGCATTCAAAAATAACAAAGGAAGAAAAGCCTACATCGCATGGGAAGACAACTGCATGGATTCATCAGATGAATCAGAGGATGAAGAAGCTCAAGTTGCATTAATGGCTGATCATGAAAGCGAGAATGAAAACGAGGTAATTTCTAACCCTGACTCGTTACAAAATGCATATGATGACTTATATGAAGCTTTCACTGAGTTGCATGATGATTCTATGAAATTAGCTAAGGCATTAGATAAAGCAAAGAAAGTTATCAATCATCTTCAAAATGAAGTAATTACATTAACTAAAGAAAGGTTAGAACTTAGAAAGGAAAACTACAGCCTAGGCTACCTTAAAGCAAATTATGTCTGTGACAAATGTACTGAGTTTGAAAAGAAAGTCCATGAACTAGAATGGACAGTAGGAAAACTATCCAGCTTACAACAGGCACATCCTACACATCCTAGAAACAACTACACTAAAAGGCATATGCATCATAGATCAAGACCATGCATCTGTTGTAGTTATTGTGGTAAAAATGGACATACAGTTTCTGTTTGCAGGACAAGAGGAAGACAAAATGTGAAGAAAGTATGGGTTCCCAAAGGGACCATACTAAGCACTAACCCACAAGGACCCAAAGAAATTTGGGTACCTAGAACCTTTGTTTAAATCATTGCAGGTATGCTTCAAGGTATGGGGGACAAATTGGTACCTTGAAAGCAGAATCACAAAAGCTCATGACTGGGAAGAAATAGATCTTAAAACACTCCACCCCAGGTCAAGCAGTCATGTGACTTACATCAAAAATGAAACTGAGGAAAGAATCCTCAGGAAAGGTTAGTCCGTTGTTTTTTTATAATTATTAATTCAATCTCTTAACCTGAAATTGATCTATACAAGTACGAAATTTCATTTCCATGTCTTACTCATATAAATTAAAAGGAACCATCATCCTAGAACCCATGACACTAATATGTGCATACATGATTAAAAGTTAGTTGAGTCTTTTAACGGCCGGTCAAAATTATTTTAAACCATTGCAAAAGAAACAATTTACACTATTTTTTATAAGTTTCATAGAGCTTTCTTTTTTGGGCATTTTTCATGATATGAATCGATTTCCTAGTCACTTCCAAAAGCCAATTTTTTAGCTCAAAATCGATTATATAGAATCTTTCACTAAAAATCTTTCAATCGATTATGATCTTTGCAAAATCTTCAACAAATCAATCCCTTCCTAAAACTTAGGAAAACTAGCGCTTTTTCTTAACCTCTCCAACAAGAAAAGCGCATAATCCTCCTAGGTTATCTTATCATATCCAAACAAACTACTTAGGGCGCATAAAATCATCCAAGATCACGTCTTCTCTTAGAGCAAACTCATAGCAAAATTCGCATCTCTCCAAAAACTCCCAATGCCTCCAAGAACCAAGAACCTCTGTGTCAAAAGGAAAAGGGTACATGATGGTGAAAGCTCCTTCCACTCCAGATATTTCACCAGTTCTGAACAAGCTGACCTCTACTGCAAAAACTTCTCTCTTAGAGGATTAGGAACCACTTATGCTCTAGACTTACCCTGGTTTCAAAGTCAAAAGGGATTTGAATTTATTGACTGGCTAGAGTTCCATAAACTACTAGACTTTGCAACTGAAACAGGCTCAGTCGCTCCTGACATGGTTAGAGCCTTCTACACCACTCTTAGCTACAACGATACAACTGAAACACTATCAGTTGAACTAAAAGGAACTAAAATCCACCTCACCCTAGCTCAGTTCAGTAATCTCACCAGCTTACCTTGTGATGGTGAGAAATTGATCCATATGAACCCTCCGGAATCTTGGCCCGAATTCGACCTAGGAGATACTTGCATATCTATCTGTCATGCTCTGGCCGAAGTTGGTAAAAAGCCTATTCTAGCAAAATCACTCACAACCCAAAATCGGCTTCTCCACTACACCATAGCCCGAACAATCCTTCCGAAAACCTCAAACATTGCTCAGGTAACCTATGATGAAGTTATTTTACTTTGGGGAATCAAACACCGGAAGAACATAAACTGGGCACATCTGATCATAAGCCACATGATTCGTCACACAAAGACAAGCGACAAACCTCTTCCATACTGTGTCCTCATTACAAAACTCCTCCAGCACTTCAACATTCCATTCTTAGGGGAGAAAACCATAAAAGGGAAAGCATCCTATCACATGATAAACACCTCCACCTTAAACCAGATGCAATTCATCCAATCTGGAGATACATGGCATCACTCCTCCATAGGCATAGCATCATCCCAAGAATATGATCCAAACAGGCCATCTGGTCCATCCCTCACTCACTTCTTGCATGCACTCAACATCTTTCAAGAAGAACAGAACGAAAGGATGGAAGAATTAAAAAAAGAAATCATCCTTTCCAGAGAGACCCACAGTCACGAGATTACTGCCTTAAACAATCGATTAACAGAATTTGAGGCTCGAAACAGTTCCTTTTTGTAACGCCCCAATTTTATTAAAATCTATTTTTGAGATGAATTGGTAGAATGATTGAAGAAATTAGAGAGTTATTGGCATGGGAACCATGGTAGAAATGATTAGAATTGAGGTTCGGTTCTGCAGGTTTTGCCTTCTCAATTGAACTCCGTTTTGTATGGTTCTTGTTTAGTTGGAAAGTAGACTGAATTCCCTACAAAGTAGGCACTGGTTTCATCAAATTTCATTAAGAAATGAGAAAGGAAGTTTGGTTGCAAGTTGAGTAAGAAGTTCTGTCCAAGTTAGGTACCTCATTGTAGTATATTGAAAATCTGTACCAAATGGTTACTTATTTTGGAAATTAAAAATCAAAGAGAGAAACTACACTCCGAGAGCTTTCCAACGAGTGGTCATTTGTTAAAATCCGACGTCGTTTGCTATTTTAATTAATTCGCCGAAGCAGGTGTTGGGTGTTTTGTGCGTGACTGGCGCTGCAGTCGCGCTCCGCGCGCAAGTCACGTATGATTTCTGTCTGTTCGCGCTGCAGTTGCGCTCCGAGCGCAAGACGCGCGCGAGTCTACTATTTATGCAGCGTTTTGCGCAGATTGGGTCATTTTTACCCATTTTCACTCTTTTGAGCATAACTTTCTCTCTAGAACTCCGTTTGTGATGCGGTTTGTTGCGTTCTTCTCATATTGCAGAGGGCTTCGATAAGAGAGCAGTTCCTGAGTTAGAAGCCAGGGGAGGTGAGAACGAAATTGGATCTTCCCAAAGCTAAGGGTTAGGGTTTTCGCGAGTTGGAGGGAGGAATTCCAAGGCTTTGCTCGTTGTGTTGCTGTAGTTACTCTTTGGTGTCTTCAATCTTCTTCTACGGAGCTTACGTTTAAGAGGTAAGGGTGAGCGTTTCGATTTGATATAATTGGGTATGTAATTGGGGTTTTGGGGGTTTTGATGTTATCGATATTATTTTGATGTCATTGATGTTATTTTGATGTTGTCGATGCTCTTTCGATGTTGTTGATGTTATTTTGATATTGTGATGAAATTGATATTGTCGAAGAGTTTTGATGTCGTTTTGATGAATTTTTGATGATTTCTTGATGAGCATTTTGATGATTTCTTGATGAACATTGTGATGATTCCTTGATGAACTTTTGATGAGTTGTGTGATGAACAAATCGTGTTTTGAGGTTGGTGATGATTGGAAAAGAATTCATGATGTGAATATGACTGTTTTCTCCACTGCTTTTTTTCTCCTGCTGTTTTCACCCTATGTTCTCTACTTTCAAATGTGACATTTTTCCAATAATAAGGTGACGTTCCCGCGATTAAAATGTGAGTTTTTCTAAAATTAAAAGTGATGTTCCCTCATTTAAAATGTGAAGTTTTTCCAATTAAAACTATGATGTTATCTCAAACTTGAATTATGATGTTTCCTTTATAAAAAGGTGTTGCTGCCACTATTAAAAATGTGATGTCTCCTCTTTTTCAAATGTGGGGTGTCTAAGCTTAAAAATGAGGTGTTTTCTCGAATTGAAATTGTGACGATTCCTCAGATGAAAAATTGTGATGCTATGTTTATATAAATGAGTCTCTGTGAAACGTTATACTACTAGTGTACTCATTGACTATGGCTAGACTGTGGTTTACCACTAAGGTCAGTTTACTATTTTATAACACGCTAAGCTAAAAGATAACTGAAATATACATATATATATACGTAATGTTGATGATGGTATGTATAACAATAATGATGTTGCAATATGATTCTGATGAATATGACGAGTTCACTCTATGAGTGATTATGATGATGTGATCTATATGATTTTGATGAATATGACGAGTTCACTCTATGAGTGATTATGATGATGTGATCTATATGATTTTGATGAATATGACGAGTTCACTCTATGAGTGATTATGACGATGTGATCTATATGACTTTGATGGATATGACGAGTTCACTCTATGAGTGATTATGATGATGTGATATATATGATTTTGATGATTATGACGAATACACTCTATGAGTGTTTTATGATGATGATGAGTACTCCAGGTGAGTGTTTGATGAGTTGCACATGCGTTCATAGAGTCTCATGGCATGTGCATACTATGACGAATAGGCTTCGGCCTCTTATTGATGATGATATGCCTTGAGTGGTTTTTGATGATGATATGCCTTGAGTGGCTTTTTATGACGAGATGGTACCATCATGCATATACCCAGGTGTGGGTTGCATTTACATGCATAATCATGACTGTGAGTTGTTATTGTTCATGGTTTGAGCTGGTGTTTGTGATAGTGACGTGGTGATGACGATGATGTTGTGTGATGATGTTGTGTGATTGCTTGTTCTCATTCTCCATTATGCACTTGATTATGTTTTATTGAAATTCTCACCCCTTCTGCTTGGAATGTTGCTCTATCGTGGCAACGCTGCAGGTAACCGCGAGTGAAGGTCCTGCTGCCTTCTTGATTAGCTGTTGGGATGTTTTGAGTCGCTCTCTGATATTGTAGCACCTGGGGGGCGGGGTTGAAGTTGATAAATTATTTAACTAGCTGTTTAATAATTTTATTGATGTTTTGAGACGTGTTTGAGCGACTTTGGTGAGTTATTGCTATTTCCGCTGTGATGAGATTATTTTGAAGTTTAACTTTTATGACGATTGCGTTGTTGCACAAATTTTAATGGTGCAGGCGATGAGTTTTTATAAATGAAGATGTGACATTTCTTTTCTACTAATTAAATATTATTTTCGAAAATGAAAATACTCTGATAATGATGTGTAAATTAAGGGGTAGAAAAGGGGTGTTACATTAGTGGTATCAGAGCAGTTCGGTCTGTCCGGCCAAGTTGTCCAGTGTCGAGTCTAGCTATCTCTCGAGTCTTGGTACTCGTTCTAACCATAATTTGTGTTGCAGTGATTAGCTAAATTGGTCAGACGGTATGACTGCTATTGTTGATACTGGCGCTGCTTAGTGTCTTATTGCTGCTATGTGTGTGTTTACTCTGAGTACTTTGTGTATGACTGTAATGTGTTGCTTGGTGTGTTTTCTGTGTCTCTCGTCGATTTTCGACGAAGACTTTGTGGTGAATTTTGTTTGTTTGCCGTTGGGTGTTTTTAGTATTGTTGTGATTTGATGAGTAGGTGTAAAATTGATGAGGAATTGAGTACATTGTGATGAGTTGTGATGTTGATGTTGTCACGTGTAATTTCGTGCCTTGATGTTTGATGATGATTGAGGTTGAATTAAGATGAGGAGTATGATGTGTTATAAATTTTAATAATTAATTTGTATGTTTTGATGTGTGAATACAATGAGTTGAGACGTTTTAAAAAGAAAATTAAATGTTTTGAAAGTATGTATTCTATACATCCCCACAGGTGTATAGGCGCCAAATTCTAATTGTGTGTAAACTTCGAGTTCGGAGTATATTTTACCGTGCCATCTTTTGCGTTTGCGTGCCCAAATTCAATTTTAAATATTTTGGCTCGAGTGGTTTTATTTTGCACGCGTCATTTTGGAGATGTCCCGGTGGGTGCGTGTGTATGTGTTGCTGTTTTGTTTTAAAAATAAATAGTGTACTGTTTTTACACTGTTTCGAGTTGCCGTTTTGTTTGGAAACAATGGTGTGCTGTTTTTACATTGTTTAAAGTGCTGTTTGTTTTTGAAAATAATAGTAAGTTGTTTTTATGTTGAAAAGGTGTTGCTGTTTCATTGTTTAAATTAGATATATGAGCTACTGTATTTACAAGTAAATGGGTTGCTGTTATTCACTCGGTTTTGCATGTTGTTTCTATGCGCAGTTTTGTCTTAAGCGCTGTTTTTGTAGGTGCTGTTTTCCTCAATTAAAAGTGATGTTTTCTTAAGTCAATAGGTGCTGTCTTCTTCAATGAAAGGTGTTATTTTCTTGAATTAAGGATGCTGTTTTTCTTCAATTAAAAAATGTTGTTTTCTTGAAGTTAAAGTGTGCTGTTTTCTACGATCTAAAGTGCTGTTTTCTTACAGTTGAAAGAGTTGTTTCCCCTAAATCTAAATGGTGTTGTCTACTTATATTTAGAGTGCTGCTTTCTTCAAATTAAATGTGCTGTTTACATAGCGTGTTGTTTTCTTAATAATTTAAAGTGCCGAGTTCTTAAAATTAAGATGATGTTCTCTTGAATCAAGTGCTGTCGTTTCGTAAAAGTTAAAAGGGCTGCTTTCCTATTTTTCTTTAGTACTGTTACTGTATTTTGAGAGGTTGCTGTCTCGATTTTATGTGTCGTTTGGTCCCTATGGACGTTGACTTAGTCCTTTATTGACGAAGGAGTCGCGTAATTAACTGTGATTGATGTGATTGTTGTGGTGTGTGCTTCACTTTGCTGAAGTTATGATGTGTTGTTGATGAGTCGGCCCTATGAGAGACCTAGGAGAGGAATGGGAGTTGAGGAACTCTCAGTGCAAAGATGTTGTTGTTGGTGTTGTCACTTTCGTTGAAGTACTTTAATGGGTGTTGCACAAATTTCAAGTGAATGGGTGTTGTAATCGTAGCTAATTTTGATCATAGTGTGAGGACCAAAGAAACGAGAAGAGATGAAGGTTAGGTGTGTAAGGTGACATAGGAACCGAGGCGTAGTTACCTGACTAAAGGTGGGTCGAAATATATGGAAGTCGACGTATAAGTGTGACGAAGTGTAGTGTTGCAGTGTTATCGAAGTATGTAGGTGTCGAACGTGTGAGTCGAAGGCTAAATGTGTCGAAGTGTGGGTGTGCGTCGAAGGAATGTGTACGTCGAAGGGCATGTGTGTCGAAGTTACATGTTGGGCATAGTGTCGAGGTGAAGTGTTGTGCGTAGGTGATAAGCCTAAGTGTAGTTGTTGAAGTGTGGTGAATATAAGCTTAAGTGTAGATGTATGAAGAAGCTAGTGTGGTTGAAGCATAGAGTGCCTAAGTGCAGCGTATGGGAGGCAAGGAGAGTGGTGGTGAAGCGAAGTAGATGTAACCGAGGTAGTTGTAGAGGTGAGTGATGATGAGGTGTAGTTGCCTAAGTGAAGTGTCAAGGTGTTTGAGTGGTTGAGTAGGACTTTGATGACCTACAGATTAGAACAGCTAATTAAGAGTAAAAATGTGGAGAAGGGTGTTTGGTCTGATGCTAAGTATACGATAGATGACGGACAAGGATGGTTAGAGGTGACAAGAACAGTGGGTTTTGTCTCGTGAGTCGGAGTAAATTTTCGAGGACGAAAATATTTTAAGTGGGAGAGAGTTGTAACGCCCCAATTTTATTAAAATCTATTTTTGAGATGAATTGGTAGAATGATTGAAGAAATTAGAGAGTTATTGGCATGGGAACCATGGTAGAAATGATTAGAATTGAGGTTCGGTTCTGCAGGTTTTGCCTTCTCAATTGAACTCCGTTTTGTATGGTTCTTGTTTAGTTGGAAAGTAGACTGAATTCCCTACAAAGTAGGCACTGGTTTCATCAAATTTCATTAAGAAATGAGAAAGGAAGTTTGGTTGCAAGTTGAGTAAGAAGTTCTGTCCAAGTTTGGTACCTCATTGTAGTATATTGAAAATCTGTACCAAATGGTTACTTATTTTGGAAATTAAAAATCATAGAGAGAAACTACACTCCGAGAGCTTTCCAACGAGTGGTCATTTGTTAAAATCCGACGTCGTTTGCTATTTTAATTAATTCGCCGAAGCAGGTGTTGGGTGTTTTGCGCGTGACTGGCGCTGCAGTCGCGCTCCGCGCGCAAGTCACGTATGGTTTCTGTCTGTTCGCGCTGCAGTTGCGCTCCGAGCGCAAGACGCGCGCGAGTCTACTATTTATGCAGCGTTTTGCGCAGATTGGGTCATTTTTACCCATTTTCACTCTTTTGAGCATAACTTTCTCTCTAGAACTCCGTTTGTGACACGGTTTGTTGCGTTCTTCTCATATTGCAGAGGGCTTCGATAAGAGAGCAGTTCCTGAGTTAGAAGCCAGGGGAGGTGAGAACGAAATTGGATCTTCCCAAAGCTAAGGGTTAGGGTTTTCGCGAGTTGGAGGGAGGAATTCCAAGGCTTTGCTCGTTGTGTTGCTGTAGTTACTCTTTGGTGTCTTCAATCTTCTTCTACGGAGCTTACGTTTAAGAGGTAAGGGTGAGCGTTTCGATTTGATATAATTGGGTATGTAATTGGGGTTTTGGGGGTTTTGATGTTATCGATATTATTTTGATGTCATTGATGTTATTTTGATGTTGTCGATGCTCTTTCGATGTTGTTGATGTTATTTTGATATTGTGATGAAATTGATATTGTCGAAGAGTTTTGATGTCGTTTTGATGAATTTTTGATGATTTCTTGATGAGCATTTTGATGATTTCTTGATGAACATTGTGATGATTCCTTGATGAACTTTTGATGAGTTGTGTGATGAACAAATCGTGTTTTGAGGTTGGTGATGATTGGAAAAGAATTCATGATGTGAATATGACTGTTTTCTCCACTGCTTTTTTTCTCCTGCTGTTTTCACCCTATGTTCTCTACTTTCAAATGTGACATTTTTCCAATAATAAGGTGACGTTCCCGCGATTAAAATGTGAGTTTTTCTAAAATTAAAAGTGATGTTCCCTCATTTAAAATGTGAAGTTTTTCCAATTAAAACTATGATGTTATCTCAAACTTGAATTATGATGTTTCCTTTATAAAAAGGTGTTGCTGCCACTATTAAAAATGTGATGTCTCCTCTTTTTCAAATGTGGGGTGTCTAAGCTTAAAAATGAGGTGTTTTCTCGAATTGAAATTGTGACGATTCCTCAGATGAAAAATTGTGATGCTATGTTTATATAAATGAGTCTCTGTGAAACGTTATACTACTAGTGTACTCATTGACTATGGCTAGACTGTGGTTTACCACTAAGGTCAGTTTACTATTTTATAACACGCTAAGCTAAAAGATAACTGAAATATACATATATATATACGTAATGTTGATGATGGTATGTATAACAATAATGATGTTGCAATATGATTCTGATGAATATGACGAGTTCACTCTATGAGTGATTATGATGATGTGATCTATATGATTTTGATGAATATGACGAGTTCACTCTATGAGTGATTATGATGATGTGATCTATATGATTTTGATGAATATGACGAGTTCACTCTATGAGTGATTATGACGATGTGATCTATATGACTTTGATGGATATGACGAGTTCACTCTATGAGTGATTATGATGATGTGATATATATGATTTTGATGATTATGACGAATACACTCTATGAGTGTTTTATGATGATGATGAGTACTCCAGGTGAGTGTTTGATGAGTTGCACATGCGTTCATAGAGTCTCATGGCATGTGCATACTATGACGAATAGGCTTCGGCCTCTTATTGATGATGATATGCCTTGAGTGGTTTTTGATGATGATATGCCTTGAGTGGCTTTTTATGACGAGATGGTACCATCATGCATATACCCAGGTGTGGGTTGCATTTACATGCATAATCATGACTGTGAGTTGTTATTGTTCATGGTTTGAGCTGGTGTTTGTGATAGTGACGTGGTGATGACGATGATGTTGTGTGATGATGTTGTGTGATTGCTTGTTCTCATTCTCCATTATGCACTTGATTATGTTTTATTGAAATTCTCACCCCTTCTGCTTGGAATGTTGCTCTATCGTGGCAACGCTGCAGGTAACCGCGAGTGAAGGTCCTGCTGCCTTCTTGATTAGCTGTTGGGATGTTTTGAGTCGCTCTCTGATATTGTAGCACCTGGGGGGCGGGGTTGAAGTTGATAAATTATTTAACTAGCTGTTTAATAATTTTATTGATGTTTTGAGACGTGTTTGAGCGACTTTGGTGAGTTATTGCTATTTCCGCTGTGATGAGATTATTTTCAAGTTTAACTTTTATGACGATTGCGTTGTTGCACAAATTTTAATGGTGCAGGCGATGAGTTTTTATAAATGAAGATGTGACATTTCTTTTCTACTAATTAAATATTATTTTCGAAAATGAAAATACTCTGATAATGATGTGTAAATTAAGGGGTAGAAAAGGGGTGTTACACTTTTCGCATTGGATGCAAGATCTTTAGATAAAATTATGAATCAGCATTTTATTTTTATGTTTTGTGCCCTTGTTGGCATAACCCTTCTCTTATAAGCCTATGACTATTAGCTCTTTTTGTTGGTTACCAAATTGGTTTAATGCAATGATTATTCTTTTCTAATTAAATGACTGTGCTGTTTAGATTCGCATTTTTCATTACATGTTGCCCTCTTTGATCATGACAAAAAGGGGGAGAAGAATAGAGTTTTCAATATTTAGAATAAAGTTTTAATATTCAGCATGCATTTGCACTTACTTGCATACAGTCAATAAAACAGGGGGAGCATCATGATAGGGGGAGTATCATATACATTATCTGTTTGAACTAACCTCCCACCTTGAGATGAGTTAATGTTTTGTCATCATCAAAAAGGGGGAGAATGTGGATACCTTGTGTTGCAGGTAACCTGATATTGCAGGATATGTTTTGATGATGAAAAAGACAAAAGTAAGATTGACGGTCAAAGTCAATAAAAGTGACTAAACGTCAAAGTCACAATCCAAGACAAGCAAGCCAAGAACTGAAGATTCAAGTTTAAGGGTAGTCCTTAAATATAAGGGTAGTCCTTAGGGTTTGGGTGTGTCTTAGGAAAAAGTGTAAGCTCTTTCAAAGGTCAGCTCGTATATCAAAGTCTCACACACTCACAAAGTTTTTTTAAAGTTGCATGCATATTTAAGTAAACATTTCTATCATCTTTAAAATAACAAAATCGATTTCCTCATGCATAAACAAATATCAAAATCGATTTTCAGGTAAAATAAAAAAGCTATAAATCGATTTTCAGGTCATGTACTTTCAGTATATAAATCGATTTCTGAGCCAAATATTTTTTAAGGGAAGAATCGATTCCCAACCTTTTACACATAACTGAGAATCGATTCCCACTTGTCTCAGGCAAGCTGAAAATCGATTCCTACATATTTTCACTAAGGATAGAATCGATTCCTAGCTTTCCATGGCACTCAAGAATCGATTTCCCATATTTTACAAACAAAGATAAAATCGATTCCTTACCTAAATAAATCGATTCCTAGATCAAATACATTTTAACAAAGAATCGATTCCTACATTATTTTCAACGTAAAAATGAATTTCTCATAGCCTATAAATAGGCAGTGCTTCACGATTCATTTTACACACAACACACATCAACCCATTTGTACGAATCAGAAAAACCTTTTGAGAAAAACTCTTCACGCTTATACTTTTGCTCGTCACGTACCGTTGGTCTGTCTGAGCTGAACTGTTGCTAAGAGTTAGTTGGGGTTGTATTCTTCAAGTTGTAATATCTGCCTACACTAGAGGTATTTCTGCATTTACAATTGTTTATTATTTAATTGTTGTGTTTTGTTCTAGGGAGTGGGGTATCTCTCTAGGGTAGCTGCATGTACTAGGAAGTGGGGTATCTTTCTAGGGCAGTTGATTGTAACAGGGGTGGGGTATCTCTTGTTATTGTTATAATAGATCTGAGGGCTCTCTATAGGTGGGGTATCCTAGGAGGAGAGTGCCTAAGTCTGTAAAGGTTTTCCAAGGCACCTGTAAGCCTTGTTGTTGTTTTAGTGGAAAAATCTCACAAGGGTGTGAGGACTGGAAGTAGGTCACTAGGAGGTGACCGAACCAGGATAAATCTCTGCGTGCTTTACTGCTTTCCTGCTTTACTGTTTTACCGCTTTACTGCTTTATACTCTAATTCCTTCGCTTCCACTTAACCTGCGCGAAAATTGATCTAAGTCATTGAAAAGGGGAAAAACATTTTCAAAAGATCTGAAAAGTTTTTAAATCTCAATTCACCCCCCCTCTTGAGACTGAAGCCACTTGGTAACAATGAGTCGACTCCAAAACTTCACAACAAAAGAGCAAACGAGTAATATCATTCAAAGCACCAGCATGCAATAGCCAGTACATAATGAGAGTTGTTCCTTGTTCCACAAAATAACGTGAGACATCAACTGAGGCAAGTCTATAAGCTGGAGATTTAATTTGCAATCCTCCAATGCTGAAACTGCACAACCATCTATAACATGTAGTATATGATGGTGCCATAATTAGAAACTATCATGAAACCTCTATTCATTAACTGCAGTAGATATTCCTCCCTCATGAACAATATGACCTAATATTCAAAACATCGATTACACCCTCACAGATCTTCTATTGATACTCTAGCATGGATCACTGCACCTTTACTTCTTCAGATTCCAAGAGAACCAATCTCAAATTTTTCACTAGATCATTGATTGTTATGTTGAGTTTGTCACCCATCTGCAGTAAATTTATAGGCTTATAGTAGTTTGCATCCCAAAATCATAGTAATGTTCTCTACACATGCAAAGTAAGTTTTAACAAATATCTATGGAGATGATCATTATCAAGGTTATAAAAAAATTTCTCAACCGCGATCTGGCCGCAACATTATGGTTTTTGGTGTTACTGCGACTGCACCTAGATTGCAGTTGAGGTTGCATTAGCTGCATTTGATCACTTTGATTCTTAAGGATTGTGATGCAACAATAATTGCGTCTGCGATTTAAAACCTTGTTCATAATTGTTTGTTGATAAGAGATGTGACAAGTGGCAGAGTGACCTTACTGCCATGATCCACTGAGATTCAGTCTTTGTCGCTTCGATTTTTGTAAAAAAACACAATAAATTATAGTGTAATAATACTATATTGATGTGTACCTGAGCAATAATGCTGATGTCAAGAGTAGAATTCCCAAATGGAGTGACACTAGTGGTGATTGTGGAGAGATCAAGATTTTTAAGATGATCCAAAATTTTGAGTAAAATACCACCTTCTATCTTGGAATGAATTCTGAGGAGTACATCTTTTTTAAACACTCTTGCTTCAACTGTAGGAAGTGCTTCATTGGTTCTATAGCAAACATCTTGGAGTTTTTCTACGAGTCACTACGCCAGATCTTACGAAAAAAGGCGCCCTATTGGGCAGCGCTCTTGCTATAAGCGCTGCTTTTGCTTAAAACACGCAGGGAATGGGCAGCGCTCCTGCTTTGAGCGCTGCTTTTGGTTAAAATGCGCTGGGTCGATGGGCAGCGCTTTTTATCAAGCGCTGCCTATAGGAGAACGAGGATGGGCGATGGGCAACGCTTTTTATCAAGCGCTGCCTATAGTAGAACGAGGATGGGCGATGGGCAGCGCTTTTTTAATGAAGCGCTGCCTTTAGGAGAACAAAATTGGGCGATGGGCAGCGTTTTTTACAAAAGCGCTGCCTATTAAATTTTTTTTTCATTTCCTCACATTCCCTCGCCCTCAACGTTTCATTTTCCTCTTTGCCCGACTCTTCACTTTTAGCTCTCTCACTCTGTCCCTCTCACTCCGTCCCTCTCACTCACGTACTCTCTCTCTCTCTCTCTCTCTCTCTCTCTCTCTCTCTCTCTCACTCACTTCGTCCCTCTCTCACTTCGTCTCTCTCACTCCGTCCCTCTCACTCCGTCCCTCTCACTCCGTCCCTCTCACTCACGTACTCACTCACTCTCTCTCTCACTTCGTCCCTCTCACTCCGTCCCTCTCACTCCATCCCTTTCACTCACGTACTCTCTCTCTCTCTCACTTCGTCCCTCTCACCATTTCGTTCCTTCTTCCATCATCTCTCTCCACACTCCCAAGTCTCGTTCGAAAATCCCTCAGCCATTGACGCCATTTTCATGCTGCTCCTTCCCGTGTTTGGGTTGCTGAAGCACCGCTTTCACTCAGTTCGTGTTGTTGCCTCCGCGTGTTTACTTCCTGTGTTCGTGTTTGCTGCCTCAGTTCGCGTGTTTTCTTCCTTCGTCATTTCTCTGGTATACATTTTATTTTACTACCCCTGTTCATCCGTTGCTTCCTTGTTTGTTGAGTGATTATTATTTTATTTCTGCCTTCGTGTTAATTTGTGGTTATTATTGTTTCAAGATATCTATTAAAATTGTTGATTTGGGGTTCATCCTTTGTTTGTTGAGTTAGGGTTTCGTGTTCATTTGGGGTTATTATCTGTTGAAATTGCTGGTTAGAGTAGGTGCTGCTAGTTTGTAATTGTTTAACACTTTTCTCAATAATAGAATTTGTTTAGAAAATATCTTCAATTAGGTGTCTTGGTTATTAGTTATTCTATTCATTACAGTTTTCCTTTTTTCGAATATGCGAATTGTTTGTTAGGTTTTGCGAGTTTGTTTTACCGGAACTTCGCATTCATTGTTCGAGTGTTCGTTCTACTTCGTTCCAATTCATTGTTGCTTCCACTTGTTCAAGTACTTTTGTTGTTTTCTTGTATTTATTATATGAAGAATGGCAATATGGAAGACATCAAAGTCTTTGATTTCTTTAGTTGAAAATAGTTGAATGTCTTAGCTTCAAAAAAATTGTATGTTGTGTGTTTTTCACCTGTAATTGGTTTAAGTTCACTTATCAGGATTTTATTATAAATATTGGGAAATTATGGATAGAAAGTGGATGTTTGCCAATCGTCTGTCTAAGGAATATGTCGCTGGAGTGGATTATTTTGTGAAATGTGCTGTTGAACATTTAGGGACTTCTAGTGATATCAAATGTCCTTGTTTAAGTTGTTGTTATGTAAAATCAGTTAATGCAGAGGAGTTGGCAGGACATTTAAAGGGTTACGGAATTGATCAAAGTTACACTTGTTGGACAATGCATGGTGAGGAAAGAGGTGAATCTTCAAATATGGGTAATAGTACTGAGAGATGTGCGCCGGTTGACACCGAAAGACCTACATTTGATGGGGATGAATTTTAAGAGATGGCAAAGGATGTTGAAGACGATCTTAATGATTGTCCTCAAATGTTTGAGAAGTTGATAACGGATGCAGAGACACCGTTGTATTCAGGTTGTACTGAATTCACAAAATTATTGGTTGTGATAAAGTTGTATAACTTGAAAACTTGCCACGGATGGACCAAGCAACCAGGAAATGATATTGATGTATACTTGGCTCCTTTAATTGAAGACTTGAAGCTAATGTGGGAGACTGGAATAGAGGTGTATGTGTTAGACTATAGTATAACCCTAGAGGGGGGGGGGGTGAATAAGGTTATGTGTAATTCTTGGATTCTTTTCGGAATAAATGATAAGTATGTTTAAATCAAATGTGGAAAAAGAGATTTGAACTTATCAGATATATGCAAGTAGGCAGATTAGGCACAATGAGATATTATTCTATATTCAATATTTACAATAAGGTTGTTTTATAAGTAATGCAATGATATTGAATATAGCAGATCTACAGTAGTGATAGAGAAGATGATAGATAAACAGATCTGTAGTACAGCGAGTATAACTATAACCAGATTATCAAATTCAGATCAGAGTAGGGATATAGTTATACAACCAGATTAACAGATTCAGATCAGAGTAGTGATATTATAAACAGATATAAACAGTAAATAAAGTAAAGAGATAGGGATAGAGATACACCAGGAATTTTGCGAGGTTCGGGATAAAAGCCCTACGTCCTCGGCCTCCGGCTTTGCAACCTTTGGACTTGATAACAACCACTATATTGAAGAATTGTTTACAAACAGGCAACTTCAAAATAGCAAATCTCAATTCCCCCGAACTGAGAACCCGAGCACCTAGCTAAGGATTTCAACCCGCTTCAATCTCCTGATTGAACGACCCAAGAGCACCTCCCAGGATTTCAGTACCAACTCAATCTCCTGATTGAGAGACCCAAGAACGCTTCCCAGGATTTCAAAATGACCCCACAAAAATAGATTACAATATAGAAGCTATGATCCAGTCACCTCAGATAATATGACAATATAATAGCTGCGAGAGATGAGTAGATCTATAAAAATGATATGAAAGTGATAGCTCTATTTTTCTCTTTCTCAGATCTAGAAATTTCATATGAGAAGAAGAGAGACTTGTTGAGAAAATGTGGTGTACTGAAATGTGACTTGAGGCCGCCTATTTATAGGCTTAGGAACGCGTAGAATTTTGAAAAAAAACATTTATTGCAAAGATGAATCGATTATTTGATGAAGTGAAAATGTTGATGAATCGATTCTTATCATTTTAAAAAACATAAGAATCGATTATATACTTAGTTAAAAAAGAGAGGAATCGATTCTTTACATATGGAGAACATAGGAATCGATTGTTTGTTTCTTTGGAAATAGTTGGGAATCGATTTTCAGGACATCCTGAATAGGGTAGGAATCGATTCTTACTTTGTTTAAAATGAGAAGGAATCGATTCATAGCCTATAGGATTGCTTGAAAATCGATTTCATAGTCTTTTGGAATAGAAGGAAATCGATTCTTACCTTTTGGCTTATGAATAGGTGTGAATCGATTCTTTGTTTCAAACATAGGATAAGGAAATCGATTTCAACCTTTAAAATAGGATTAGGAAATCGATTTCATGATTTAGAAAATGATAGAAATCGATTTCTAGCTTTCCATAAAATTATTTTTAGGTTTAGGGCTTTGCCATGCATGCATAAGATATTTTCCAAAGCTTGCCATGCATGCATAACATATTTTCAAAAACCCTAATTTTGATGCATGATGCATGTTTTCAAAAGTCATCTCTCAGCTATTTAAACAGTCATAGACCTTAAGTGATAGGACCTTACACTGTGTCCTAAAGAAAGCGGAAAAACAATTAGGTCTTCATCTTCAAAGGCGGCTTCTTCTCCAAGCTGCTCCACTTTAATGCTTCCTGCTTTTTGATTCCCGTTCTGTACTTTATTCAGCTTGAACCTGTACTTTCATACAAGTGCAACCATTAGTAGGCAAGATGTAATTTGTTATCATACAAAACAATGAGTGTTTGCCCTTGGTTCAACAAACTCCCCCTTTTTGATGATAACAAATTACATTATGCATAGGGGGTGATAATAATGAGAATTTTTTGAAAAAGCTCCCCCTAAGCATAAGCATATATTTTCTCCCCATATAGTAGTAACCTGCATATTTTCTCCCCCTTTGTTTTCATCAAAAAGGAGGGGGGGGGGTGTATACAAAACAAAATCACTTTACAAACTAGCATAATCAAGCATCCCTAACTCTCTACGGATTTTACAAAATTGAGCTTCGGCTAGGGGTTTAGTGAAGATATCCGCTAGTTGATCATCAGTGCCTACAAATTTCAATGCAATGCTCCCCCTAGACACATGATCTCTAATAAAGTGATGTCTTATGTCTATATGCTTAGTTCTAGAGTGTTGTATAGGGTTCTTAGCAATATTAATAGCACTTGTATTATCACATAAAACAGGAACATTTTCGAAAATTAGACCAAAGTCTTCCAAAGTTTGTTTCATCCACAGAACTTGTGCAACGCAGTTTCCAACCGCCACATATTCAGCTTCAGCGGTGGACAAAGCAACACTATTCTGTTTCTTACTAGACCAGGAGGTCAAACAAGGACCAAGAAAATGACAAGGTCCACTAGTACTTTTTCTATCAAGAGTGCAACCTGCAAAATCAGCATCAGACAAACCAACTAAATCAAACGTACTCGATTTCGGGTACCATAAACCAAAGTCTATGGTCCCTTTAACATACCTAAGAATCCGTTTTACAGCTTTTAAATGTGATTCTTTTGGGCATGCTTGAAATCGAGCACACAGGCATACAGCAAACATAATATCAGGACGAGACGCAGTTAAGTATAAGAGACTACCTATCATACCTCGATACATAGTTTCATTTACCGGTTTACCTTGCTCATCCTTATCTAGTTTCGTTGCTCACTTATGTAACACCCCTTTTCTACCCGGTAATTTGTTTAATAAAAGTATCAGAGTTTTCAAAATTTAATTTACACCTCAAGGGATGTCACACTTCAAATAACTCGCTTTTCGAAAACAGTCTTATAATAACTTCAAAACATCATTATCAATTAAATTACAACTTCGCATCCGAAACCCAACAGTTTAATCATAAAAGACATTACAAATATGCCAGGCTTACAATACTAAAATCCAATAACCACAACAGTCATAATGACTTAAACAACATTCATTCCCCCTCCCTAGTGTTACATATCAGAGCATGACGACTCGACTCGAGAAGTGAAGCTAAAGGCCTTCGCTAAGGATCACCTGCACGTTACCAACACGGGGGCAACATTCAAACAGGAAAGGGTGAGCATCATTTCAGTCTATATAATAGAAAATATGATAAGGACTAATCATAGGCTACACACTAGAATAATCAGCATCCAATACACTAAACATCCACATCACAGTCGTCATTCACATCATTTACAATACTCAACTCATGTCGTGTAAGCTTATGAAAATGCAACCCACTCGCGGGTATATGCATGAGGTACCTTTTCACAAACGTCGCTTAGCCACTCAGGCCTCATCATCACTTAGCCACTCAGGCTTCAAAACGTCACTGATTTTATGCATATGGGCATGAGACACTATGACATGCACCATTCACAACATACAACCACACAATTACTCAGATCATAGTCAACAATGTGACCCGTCACTTACCAGTTTGCCAAATCAAGGCACAGCACCTGTCATTTCACAATTCACACACAATTAACGTCACTTAGCCTTTTAGGCCTTAACATCACTTAGCCACTCAGGCCCCAAATGTCACTTACACATAAACATCATTCAACTTCAAACATTAGCCACTGGGGGCAAAAACGTCATTTGACTAACCACCAAGGGCATCCTCGTCGTTTACACATCATTACCTACAACTTTGGCCACTAGGGGCAAAACAGTCTTTTACACTTCATAAATAATAGTAATAATAGCCACTAAGGGCGAAACAGTCATTTAACTAGCCCCGAAGGCATCATCGTCAAAATCATCATTTTTGACATTATTTTGCTAAAACTGTCGTTTATACACCAAAAAGGATTTTTAAAGAGCTTCATATCATTTTTCAATGTTACTGGGACGATCACCGGGGACAGCCACTTGGGCGTCCACAAACAGCCAGAAATAACAATTTTTCATTTTAAAAATTGGACCCATAGATGGACAACGTAAAAAGCATCACGGCACTTTTCGAATCGTTCAAAACGGACGTCTGAGTCAAAAGTTATGATAAAAATAAGTTTGGGGAAAAATTAGGCAACATCCTGGGAACAGGCGCCTTAGGCGCCCAGGCAACCAGGCAACAAGTGCACAGGCGCCCAGCGCCCAGGCAACAACAACGCAACACGACACGGGCGCCTAGCGCCCAGGAGCAACAGCGCGCCACACAGCGCAACACGCAACACAGACACGGGCGCCTAGCGCCCAGGCACGCGCACAACGCGCAACACACAACACAACACGGGCGCCTAGCGCCCAGGCGCAACAGCGCGCGCAGCACAACAAGTCACAGGCGCCCAGCGCCCAGCACAGGCGCCCAGCGCCCAGAAATCAGCAGCAACACCCAGAATTCTGTTTAACAATTCTTCAACACTAAAAATTGGTTTCTTAACAAATTTTAAAGTGTAAAAACTCCATTTTTCCAGCAACTAAAAAAAACACTTTTCTCATTCAAAAACACTAAAACTCAATTTTATCAAAACTCAATTAAAACCAAACAACACCACTAACCCCATCATGGCGCCCTAGGCGCCCAACACCCACAACCCCTTTTTACGACCCCATTCTTCAACAAACCAAACGCATAGATCAACATTCTAATTCTCATCACATACGCATAACACCACCAATAATGAAATTCATAGATCAAACCCAAGCAATAAATCAATTCGCATAGACTCATGATATACATATATATGAAAGTTAACATCAAGAACATCAAGAACGCAAAGAACATCAAGAACGCAAAAGAACATCAAGAACGCAAAGGAACATCAAGAACGCAAAAGAACATCAAGAACGCAAAAGAACATCAAGAACGCAAAAGAACATCAAGAACGCAAAAGAACATCAAGAGCATCATGGATCTAGTAGGAACCTTAGATCTAGGACCCATCATATAATTTATTAGATAGAGTGATTGAGCTCCCCTAACCTTTTCAAGAAGAAGAATTTGATGCCTAGGATGCAGTCACCTACAGATCCACAGCAACAACGGAGATCCCTTCCTCTTGATCTTCGAATCCTCTTCTCCTTCCTCTCTTGGCCGCCCCCTTGCTCTCCCTCTCTTCCTCACGCTCCTCTCTTCCTTTCTCTCTTTCTCCACTTTCGCAAATGATAGCTAGGAAACCCTAACCCCTTGTGCCTTGCTACTTCGCATATGACTTAATTCATGGGCTTGGGCTTCTCACTTAAGCCCAAGTCCATCTAATTTGGCACCTCCATCTTCTTAATACCCCCTACACCTTTTAATATAATTTCTAATAATTAAAATATATCCACTTAATTAATTTAAATTCCTAAACACTTAATTAAATAATTTAATTAAATATTTAGGGTGTTACACTGTTGCCATAGGAGTGCTGATTTCTTTTGCGTCATTCATGTTATATTTCTTCAGCAATTCCTTTGAGAACTTTGTTTGGGATATGAAGATTCCTTCATTTAATTGTTTCACTTGAAGTCCCAAGAAAAAGTTAAGTTCTCCCATCATACTCATTTCAAATTCACTAGTCATCATCTCAGAAAATTCCTTGCACAAATCATCATTAGTAGATCCAAAGATAATATCATCAACATAGATTTGAACTACTATGATATGTTTGCCTTTGGTTTTAAGGAATAAGGTAGAATCAATCTTACCCTTTTTGAAATCATTGGCAGTTAAATGTTTGCTTAGTCTCTCATACCAAGCTCTAGGGGCTTGCTTTAATCCATAAAGAGCTTTGTCAAGTTTGAAAACATGATCAGGATTTTTAAAATCTTCAAAACCAGGGGGTTGTTTTACATATACTTCTTCTTCTAAAAAACCATTTAGGAAGGCACTTTTGACATCCATTTGGTGTAGTTTGAAGTCCATGTAAGAGGCAAATGCCAATATTATCCGAATGGACTCCAACCTAGCCACAGGAGCAAAAGTTTCTTCAAAATCCACCCCTTCGATTTGGTTAAAACCTTGAACAACTAAACGACTTTTGTTTAATAAAATTGTACCATTTTCGTCAAGTTTGTTGCGAAAAACCCATTTAGTACCTATGATGGTCCGGTCGACAGGTTTTTCGACTAAATGCCAAACTTTGTTCCGTTCAAATTGTTCAAGTTCTTTTTGCATTGACGAAACCCATTCTGGATCATTTAAAGCTTCCTTGATATTATTTGGAACTATTTGAGAGACAAAAGCACTATGAAAGCATAAAAGATTAAGAGAAGAACGAGTTTTTACTCCCTTTGATGGACTACCAATAATTTGCTCCAGGGGATGATCTCGAACTGATTTCCATGTCTTGGGCAGATCATCGTGTGTTCTTCCATGGATATGGTCGTCGATGTCTTGGGGCTCTCGTTCCATTTCAACTTCATTTTGAGGTTCAACTTCCACCTCGGCTTCTTCTACACTTTCATTGTTAGTTTCAGGTGATCTATTTTCGATTACTTCTATCACTTCATCCTCATCATCAGCTTTCTTGACAAAAGGGTTAGTTTCATCAAAAGAAACATGAATAGATTCTTGCATAGTTTTATCAATTTTATTGTAAACGATATAAGCTCTACTATGACTAGAATAACCCATAAAAATACCTTCAGATGATTTAGCATCAAACTTACCCAACTTGTCCTTGGTATTAAGGATGAAGCACTTACTTCCAAACACCTTGAAATATGAAATATTTGGTGCTCTACCATTCCACAGCTCGTATGGCGTCTTGTTGAGAGATGGCCTTAAGTATACTCGATTTAGTACGTGACACGCTGTATCCACTGCATGACCCCAGAAGTATTTGGGAAGGTTGTGCTCATTCAGCATTGTCCTGCTCATCTCCTGTATAGTTCTGTTCTTTCTTTCTACCACACCATTTTGTTGAGGAGTTCTTGGAGCTGAAAAGTTATGATGAATGCCATACTTTTCACACCAAGTCTTAAATGATGAATTTTCGTACTCTCCTCCATGATCGCTTCTAATTTCTTTGATGGCTAAGTTTTTCTCATTTTGTAGCTTTCTGCACAACTTAGCAAACTCGTTAAAAGCATCACTTTTATTTGCAAGTAGGATAACCCAAGTATATCTAGAATAATCATCAACAATAACAAAGACATACTTAGACCCTCCTAGACTTACGACATCAATTTCACCAAACAAATCAAGATGTAGCAGTTCAAGCACATTTTTGGTGGAAATAACAGGTTTTGATTTGAAAGAGGTTTTGTGCATTTTACCAAGTTGACATGCATCACATAATTGGCCTTTTTCATATTTCAATATAGGTAGACCTCTAACATGCTCATTCTTACTTATCTTAGCTAGATGTTCTATACTAGCATGTCCTAAGCGTCTATGCCACAAATCCACATCATCAATCAAGGTAGGCATGCATACTATATCATCACTTACATTATCAAAATCAACATGGTACACATTGTTTTCTCGAAAGCCAGTAATGTAGAGTTTAGAAATCATATGGGTAATAACACATTTATCAACAGAAAAGTGCACATCAAAATCATTATCGCATAATTGGCTAGCACTTAGTAAGTTAAATTTAACACCATCAACTAATAAAGCATCTTTAATTTTAATTGTGTTTTCCTTACCCACACAACCTTTACCTATTACTTGAGCAGATTCATTGTTGGCAAACTTTACAGATCCACTAGCTTTGTTGCTCAATTTCAGAAATAGTGAGGCATCACCAGTCATATGCCTTGAGCATCCACTATCCACCATCCACACGTTTTTCTTTTTAGATGAAGGACCAACCTACAAGAGGAACATTTAACAACTAGTATGAGGTACCCAAATTTTGTTGGGTCCTTGGGGGTTAGTTATCAAGGGGTTTGCTTTCACAATCCACCTTGGTTTCTTACAGGCAGGTATAAGGGTACCTAGCTCACATAATTTACGAATAGGACATCTAAGAGAGCTATGGTTCCCTTTTTGACAATAGGTGCATGAGAAAACAGTAGGTGTATAACTTGAAGTAGCAGCTACAAAAGTTATTTTCTTGTTCAAAACAGAGGAGGTGGAATTACCTTTGTACCCAATTCCTCTCCTATCAACATATTGATGTTGAGAGTGAAGCAACTGAGTCAAGGTCTTTTCACCAACCTCAATCGATTTCATATTGCAATATAGGTAGACCTCTAACATGCTCATTCTTACTTATCTTAGCTAGATGTTCTATACTAGCATGTCCTAAGCGTCTATGCCACAAATCCACATCATCAATCAAGGTAGGCATGCATACTATATCATCACTTACATTATCAAAATCAACATAGTACACATTGTTTTCTCGAAAGCCAGTAATGTAGAGTTTAGAAGTCATATGGGTAATAACACATTTATCAACAGAAAAGTGCACATCAAAATCATTATCGCATAATTGGCTAACACTTAGTAAGTTAAATTTAACACCATCAACTAATAAAGCATCTTTAATTTTAATTGTGTTTTCCTTACCCACACAACCTTTACCTATTACTTGAGCAGATTCATTGTTGGCAAACTTTACAGATCCACTAGCTTTGTTGCTCAATTTCAGAAATAGTGAGGCATCACCAGTCATATGCCTTGAGCATCCACTATCCACCATCCACATGTTTTTTATTTTAGATGAAGGACCAACCTACAAGAGGAACATTTAACAACTAGTACGAGGTACCCAAATTTTGTTGGGTCCTTGGGGGTTAGTTATCAAGGGGTTTGCTTTCACAATCCACCTTGGTTTCTTACAGGCAGGTATAAGGGTACCTAGCTCACATAATTTACGAATAGGACATCTAAGAGAGCTATGGTTCCCTTTTTGACAATAGGTGCATGAGAAAACAGTAGGTGTATAACTTGAAGTAGCAGCTACAAAAGTTATTTTCTTGTTCAAAACAGAGGAGGTGGAATTACCTTTGTACCCAATTCCTCTCCTATCAACATATTGATGTTGAGAGTGAAGCAACTGAGTCAAGGTCTTTTCACCAACCTCAATCGATTTCATATTGCAATATAGGTAGACCTCTAACATGCTCATTCTTACTTATCTTAGCTAGATGTTCTATACTAGCATGTCCTAAGCGTCTTTGCCACAAATCCACATCATCAATCAAGGTAGGCATGCATACTATATCATCACTTACATTATCAAAATCAACATAGTACACATTGTTTACTCGAAAGCCAGTAATGTAGAGTTTAGAAGTCATATGGGTAATAACACATTTATCAACAGAAAAGTGCACATCAAAATCATTATCGCATAATTGGCTAACACTTAGTAAGTTAAATTTAACACCATCAACTAATAAAGCATCTTTAATTTTAATTGTGTTTTCCTTACCCACACAACCTTTACCTATTACTTGAGCAGATTCATTGTTGGCAAACTTTACAGATCCACTAGCTTTGTTGCTCAATTTCAGAAATAGTGAGGCATCACCAGTCATATGCCTTGAGCATCCACTATCCACCATCCACATGTTTTTTATTTTAGATGAAGGACCAACCTACAAGAGGAACATTTAACAACTAGTACGAGGTACCCAAATTTTGTTGGGTCCTTGGGGGTTAGTTATCAAGGGGTTTGCTTTCACAATCCACCTTGGTTTCTTACAGGCAGGTATAAGGGTACCTAGCTCACATAATTTACGAATAGGACATCTAAGAGAGCTATGGTTCCCTTTTTGACAATAGGTGCATGAGAAAACAGTAGGTGTATAACTTGAAGTAGCAGCTACAAAAGTTATTTTCTTGTTCAAAACAGAGGAGGTGGAATTACCTTTGTACCCAATTCCTCTCCTATCAACATATTGATGTTGAGAGTGAAGCAACTGAGTCAAGGTCTTTTCACCAACCTCAAACTTTTTCAAAGATTCTTTCAAAAATTCATTTTCAACCTTGACTTTTTCAAAATTTTGTTTAAGCTCAAGAAATTCAAGGTTGAAAGGTTTTGTTTTATGTAGCTCATTCTTCAATATAACTACCTCATTTTCAAGAGTCTTGATTTGAGTGGACAAGCTTTTGTTGCTCTTTGTTAATTTCTTAGATTTTAACAAAAGAGTTTCATGTTCAAAATAAAGAGCTTCAAAAGCCTCACTCAAATTTTGACTACTACACGCATCATCAAATGAATCATCATGTATAGAAGAATCAGAAAGACTAGAGGAGTTAAGGCTTACCTTAGATGCGTCACTTGCCATATTGCAGATAGCATTGTCAGTCTGCTCATCTTCATCTGATTCACCATCAGTGCTGAGATTATCCCATGTTGCTTCAGTTGTGTTCTTTGCCATGAGACAGACAGCATTTGCGACTTCCTCTTCTTCTTCGGTCTCACTCTCAGTATCAGTGTTGTCCCAGGTTGCCTTCATTGCTTTCTTTTGCTTGTACTTAGATTTCAGCTTTGGACAGTTTGCTTTGATGTGACCCGGTTTGTTGCATTCGAAACACTTTAGTTGATCATCTTTTTTCTCATACCTGTCTTCTTTGTTGTACCCGGACTTCTTTGAAAAATCACCCTTTCCAAACTTTTTGAATCTCATAAATTTTTTGAAATTCTTGGCAAGCATAGCCATGTCTTCATCATCGGTTTCTTGATCAGACTCAACCTCTTTCCTTGCTACTTTAGGAGTTTTAGCAGCAAGGGCAAGAGATTTCTTTTCTTTCATCACTTCCTTTTCTTGACTCTTTTTGGCAGCCAATACTACCTCAAAAGCCAGAAGTGACCCAATAAGGTCTTCTTGGGGTAGAGTGCCAATATCTTTGGCTTCAGTGATTGCACAAGTTTTTGGAAAGAACTCACCAGTCAGAGATGCAAGAATCTTCCCATTTATATCTTTTGTAGAATACCTTTTTCCCAGAGCCCTCAGGTTGTTTATAATCAGATTCAGTCTCTGGTGCATAGCTGCAACAGATTCACCTTCCTTCATTTTGAATGATTCATACTCAGAAGTTAGGATTCTGATTTTTGTATCCTTTACTTGGCTTGTACCGACATGTGTAGCTTCCAGACAATCCCAGATTTCTTTTGCTGTTTGACACCCTTTTACTCTTCCATACTCTTCTTCACAAAGTGATAGGTGAAGAATATTCATAGCCTTGGCATTTTGAGATATTTTGTCAAGCTCAGATTTTCTTAGCTCACTCAGATCGATGGTGTAGATGTCTTCAATTGGAACTTCTTCTGCTTTGCCGGTGGCTTGACTTTTTGTAGTCTCTCCATCAGTACTACCTGGTTTTGTAATTTTGATCTTCATAGGAATCAGTGGTCCATCAACAATAATCCTCCAAAGGGTGAAATCTATAGCCTGCACATGACATTTCATTCGACTACTCCAATAGTCATAGTTAGTCCCATCAAACAGGGGTGACCTATTGAAGGACATCCCCTCTTTCATAAAAGAACCCATGATCACAGATAGATAAATAAAATTTAAATTGCGAGATGTAAAGCTCTATATGCAATTTCTAGCTACTGATACCACTTGTTAGAATATAGTATAACCTTAGAGGGGGGTGAATAAGGTTATGTGTAATTCTTGGATTCTTTTCGGAATAAATGATAAGTTTGTTTAAATCAAATGCGGAAAAAGAGATTTGAACTTATCAGATATATGCAAGTAGGCAGATTAGGCACAATGAGATATTATTCTATATTCAATATTTACAATAAGGTTGTTTTATAAGTAATGCAATGATATTGAATATAGCAGATCTACAGTAGTGATAGAGAAGATGATAGATAAACAGATCTGTAGTACAGCGAGTATAACTATAACCAGATTATCAAATTCAGATCAGAGTAGGGATATAGTTATACAACCAGATTAACAGATTCAGATCAGAGTAGTGATATTATAAACAAATATAAACAGTAAATAAAGTAAAGAGATAGGGATAGAGATACACCAGGAATTTTGCGAGGTTCGGGATAAAAGCCCTACGTCCTCGGCCTCCGGCTTTGCAACCTTTGGACTTGATAACAACCACTATATTGAAGAATTGTTTACAAACAGGCAACTTCAAAATAGCAAATCTCAATTCCCCCGAACTGAGAACCCGAGCACCTAGCTAAGGATTTCAACCCGCTTCAATCTCCTGATTGGACGACCCAAGAGCACCTCCCAGGATTTCAGTACCAACTCAATCTCCTGATTGAGAGACCCAAGAACGCTTCCCAGGATTTCAAAATGACCCCACAAAAATAGATTACAATATAGAAGCTATGATCCAGTCACCTCAGATAATATGACAATATAATAGCTGCGAGAGATGAGTAGATCTATAAAAATGATATGAAAGTGATAGCTCTATTTTTCTCTTTCTCAGATCTAGAAATTTCGTATGAGAAGAAGAGAGACTTGTTGAGAAAATGTGGTGTACTGAAATGTGACTTGAGGCCGCCTATTTATAGGCTTAGGAACGCGTAGAATTTTGAAAAAAACATTTATTGCAAAGATGAATCGATTATTTGATGAAGTGAAAATGTTGATGAATCGATTCTTATCATTTTAAAAAACATAAGAATCGATTATATACTTAGTTAAAAAAGAGAGGAATCGATTCTTTACATATGGAGAACATAGGAATCGATTGTTTGTTTCTTTGGAAATAGTTGGGAATCGATTTTCAGGACATCCTGAATAGGGTAGGAATCGATTCTTACTTTGTTTAAAATGAGAAGGAATCGATTCATAGCCTATAGGATTGCTTGAAAATCGATTTCATAGTCTTTTGGGATAGAAGGAAATCGATTCTTACCTTTTGGCTTATGAATAGGTGTGAATCGATTCTTTGTTTCAAACATAGGATAAGGAAATCGATTTCAACCTTTAAAATAGGATTAGGAAATCGATTTCATGATTTAGAAAATGATAGAAATCGATTTCTAGCTTTCCACAAAATTATTTTTAGGTTTAGGGCTTTGCCATGCATGCATAAGATATTTTCCAAAGCTTGCCATGCATGCATAACATATTTTCAAAAACCCTAATTTTGATGCATGATGCATGTTTTCAAAAGTCATCTCTCAGCTATTTAAACAGTCATAGACCTTAAGTGATAGGACCTTACACTGTGTCCTAAAGAAAGCGGAAAAACAATTAGGTCTTCATCTTCAAAGGCGGCTTCTTCTCCAAGCTGCTCCACTTTAATGCTTCCTGCTTTTTGATTCCCGTTCTGTACTTTATTCAGCTTGAACCTGTACTTTCATACAACTGCAACCATTAGTAGACAAGATGTAATTTGTTATCATACAAAACAAGGAGTGTTTGCCCTTGGTTCAACAGTATGATGGGTTCAGAGAAGAAAGTTTCACCCTGAGGGCTATGATTTTTGGCACAATTAATGACTTTCCAGCATACGGCAATCTATCTGTGTACAGCAACAAAGGTCAGTGTGCATGCCCTATATATGAAGAAAACACTGATTGGATGTGGTTGGAACATGGTAAGAGGAATATCTACCCTGGTCATCGTAAATTTTTGCCATCTACTCATCAGTATCGTCTATTGGAAAAGGCATTCAAGGGGAATACCGAAACCCGTAAAGCTCCCATGGCTTTGACGGGTGAACAACTATTTGAAAAGGTGAAAGATTTGAACATTAAAATTGGGAAGCCTTTTGAAGGAGAGCTTGCCAAACGGGGGTGGAAGAAAAAGTCGATTTTCTTTGAGTTGCCATACTGGAAGTCATTATATGTAAGGCACTTCATTGATGTGATGCATGTTGAAAAAAATTTATTTGAAAGTGTCATTGGTACCTTACTTAATATGTCAGGAAAGACTAAAGATACCATCAACTCGAGGTTGGACTTGCTTAGTATGGGGTTGAGACTAGAATTGGGTCCGATAAAGAAGGGTACACGTACATATCTACCTCCGGCAGCTCATACTCTATTTAAAACGGAGAAGACCGTGTTTTGTAAGTTTCTTCATGGAGTTAAAGTTCTAGAGGGGTACTCTTCAAATGTTACGAACCTTGTATCGATGAAAGACCTCAAGTTAAAGTCTTTAAAGTCCCATGATTGTCATGTTCTAATGGAGAATTTTCTACCCATTGGTATAATGTTCATTTTGCCTAATAAAGTGCGCCAGACCCTAACCAAACTTTGTTTCTTTTTTAAGGCGATTTGTAGTAGAGTGATTGACCCTGGAAATTTTCCATCATTACAAAGAGAAATTACTGTCACTTTGTGTGAGCATGAGATGTATTTCCCACCTTTGTTTTTTGACATAATGGTTCATCTAATAGTTCATCTGATTAGAGAGACACAATTGTGTGGCCCATGTTACATGAGATGGATGTATCCGTTTGAGCGTTACATGAAGATATTAAAAGGATATGTGAAAAACCGATCACGACCCGAGGGTTGTATTGTTGAGCGCTACATAGTTGAAGAAGCTATTGAGTTATGCACCGACTATCAATCTAGTATTGAATATTCTGTGGGACTGCCAAGGTCTCGTCACTTAGGAAGCATTTGTAATGGGATGTCAGGAACTAAAATAGTTATGGTATCAAAAAAAGAACTAGATCAAGCACACTTATATTCTGAGGTTGATTCATATGTTTCCAAGCACGTGGACATACTTAAGAATGATCACCCATATAAGGGTCAAGTTTGGTTAACAAAAGAACACAATCAGAGTTTCATAGTGTGGCTAAAAGAGCACATTGATTTCGAGTTTGCTATGAATCCTATCTCGATTTCTGAAAGATTGAGATGGTTAGCAAAAGGTCCAAATATACCTTTTTTCTCTTACACCAGCTATCTAATGAACGGGTACACGTTCTATACAAAAAACCATGATGATCAGAGTAAAATGCAAAATAGTGGGGTGACTCTTGTAGCTCAAGCTATGCATACATCAAGTGCCAAAGACAGAAATCCCATATACGCGAATATGTCATACTTCGGGGTCATTGAACACATATGGGAGTTGGATTACAACAAGTTTCAGGAGTCTGTGATCCAATGTAAGTGGGTTGACCATAATAATGGTTTACAGATTGATGAGTCGGGGTTTATGCGGGTGAATTTCAACAAGTTAGGATATAACGATGAGCCTTTTATGTCAACAAGTGTTTTATGTCACCGATCCAGTTGATATCAATTGGTCCATTGTTTTATTGACAAATAAAAAATTGGTGAATGACATTGATGATCAAGCAACCGATGATGATGGTATTGAGGACGACCCTTTCTTCGGGACATCACTACCAATAGTAGGGGAAAGAGAGGATGTTGTGTATGTTAGAAAGGATCATAGTGATGGAATTACGATTCGTCAAAAACAAAGTACCAAGAAGCGAATTGCAAATAAAATTATACCCAAGAAAAGGAAAAGGCAATATAGACTTACATCAAATACATTTTTACATAGTTTTCATCTTCTTGAATGATTATTTATTTTTTTGTTGGTCTTTTGGATAAATATAACAATAACAATGATTATTCATCTTCTTGACCGGTTATTTAGATAGTTTTCATCTTCTTGACTGGTTATTTATTTTATTGCAGGTCAGATGGCAGATCATAGTGGGCATGATAGTGGGCATGACAGCGGTCATGAGAGTGATGTTGGAAACTATATCAGGAAGCAGGCTCCCCGTGGAATGATTGTCAAAAAGAATATCATCGGTCGGATAAATAAAAGAAAAGAACCCTTATCAGTAAGTTACTAATTACTAACTAACTTAATTAAATACTTAGTTTTAATTGTTTGTTAACTAATTTACTAATGACATAATGCAGGTCGAGTGGAATGTTAAGGGTCAGCCAATTGGAAGAAATGGCACACAGTTGATTACCTTCGTTGGTAGTAAGGTAAAACAAATGATACCAATTACAATCACTAATTGGAATGACAGAAAAAATGCCGTTTTGAGGAAACAAAAAGAGGAGTTCTGGTTAACAATACAGGTATATAATTTTATATCTCTTTAGTTATCTTATTTAATAATTTTGTAACCATATATATTTATATCATTTTCATTGAATATGTGTAAGCAGAAATTTTTTGATGTGGATGAGTCTCAAAAAGCCTCGTTAATGAAGGAAGCTGGAAAGTTACATCGGAATTTTAGGACTAGTCTAACAAATAAATGGCTGAGAGATCATAGTGGAAACATCAGATAGGAGACTCCACCACTATATAGTGGATTTATTACAAAGGAGGATTGGGGTATATTTGTTAGGAAACGCACCGAAGATCTAGAATTTTTGGTTAGTACTATAATCTATTAAGTTATATATTGTGCATTAATGTATACTTATCTCTCTAAATAGAAAGCAAGCCAAGAGACTCGAGAGAGAGCTTATGGTTGTGAGTACCCTTATAGAGGCGGTGCTAGTGGATATCAAATTACTGAAGAAAGATTGGTAAGACACAATAAGCTTGATTTCTTTTCGTTTAATGAATCTTTTGATTTATAATTTCTTAACATTTGGTAAATTTAAATATAGTTGGAGGAGAGTGGGAAAGATCGTACTAAAGAAAGTATTGAGCGGCATGTTTTGTGGGTGGAAGCCCGACAAAACAAGGATGGGGAGATTGTGGATCCCAAAACTAAGGAGGTGACTCATAGAATTGTAAGTATTTCCAAAACTTTTAAAACTTATATGATCTTTGTAATGTATAATAATTTTATTATACTTTTGTTTGTGAATTAGGAAACCATATCACAGTCTGTGTCACAGGGAGAGATCACTGATTGCTCTGAAAAGGAAATCCTTTCTCGTGCCTTGGAAAGGGAAGAATACTCGGGTCGTACAAGGGGTTGTGGATTTGGCGTTAATCCAACCCACTACCTTGGACCAAAGAAGCAAACTCATGATGAGCATCATGATTGTCAACAAAGTAGAGAGTTGCGACTATTGTATGAAGGTCTAAGGGCTGAACTTAGTGATTTCAAACTACAATATTGGTTGGTTTTGGCGCCTGCGGTACCTTCCCCTGCCACAAATAGCGCACGAGATAGCTGCACCATTCCATCAACTAAGGTATTAATTGTTTTTTTTACAATAAATAAGGAATTAATTATTAAGCTCTCTTTCTTATTACATCAAATAATGTCTTTATTATTTTTTGTTTATAATTGATTTAGGACAACAATGAGTGTGGGTGTGAATTGTATATCTCAAACCCACATCAAATGGTTGCAATAGGCTTCATATGTAACCAATTGGGTCCCTTAATGCACAATTTACCCCTACCTCCAGATCATCTTAGTGTCAGAGTTGACTGTGCAATTGTGGGGGATGCACCATTGTCTGTTCCAAATGTCAGTATAGATTTACTGATTGTGCAAGATGCAGTTGGTACCTTTGTGGCATGGCCAACACACCTTGTCGTTGTAAGTGACAATATATTTGTAACTAATTATTATTTTTTGTCATATATTTTGTGTTAACTAAGTAATTATTTTTTTTAATATATAGGTACGCCAAAATGCAAAATCTAGGGGCAAAGGTGTTGGCAAGGCAAAATCTACTAGCAAGAAAGTGTCTCGATCCGACCCTTCTACACAAAATTCTCAGCCCGCCCCTCCTCCAAAAGTGACTCAACCCTCCCCTCCTCTAAAAGTGACACAGTCCTCCCCTTCTCCAATTGTGTCTCAGTCTCAGCCCTCCGCCTCTTCCATTAATGATTATAAGATGATTGGTTATGCCGAAATGCACGCGGAATTCAGGATGACTGAGGCAACCCCGCTTCAATTAGAGATGGATGACCAATTTTTTTGGGAATTTAGGTCAAACACTGACAATCACAGTGAGGATATCGATGATGTATGTAAATTGAAGTCGGCAACCAGTACTTCTATTAGAGCATATGTCAGGTACATATGTAATTTATTATTTGACATCATTGAATTTTTTTTATTATGTCGTTAATTTAATTTGCGTATATCTCTAATTATAGGTACTTGTACAAGGACATTTTGGTCCCTTCAGAACAGACACAGAGATTTGTGTTCTTGTGTCCGGATAATACACACCTGCGTGAAGTGTCCCTGAAACTACGTAATTATGAGACGCTTGTGGAACATAACAAGACAGAGTTTAAAAATTATATCACTCAACGCTTCTGGGAAGCTCAAAGTACAAGCTTTGATACCATGTTTTTGGCACCATGTCTCTTACGGTGAGAGATTTATTCCATTGTTATATAACATGCATTTTTTTTAAATACTAGTCAATTACTTATTCAAAATTTTATTTTGTAGGCAACATTGGTTGCTATTAGCAATAAATCCTAAGAAAGATACAGTGTACTTCATTGATTCATTGCATGGTCATTTCAACAACTACCCCGAGTTGATCGAGACATTTAACAGGTGTGTGTATTTCGATCCCTCTGCATATTTCTTAGTTTTAATTATATACGTATGTATTTCGAATAATATAGTTATATGACAATGTGTTCAGTTGCTTGAAAACATATTGGGGATTGGAACAATCAATGACCAAATGGATACTGTAACGCCCCAAAAATATTTATCCATTTATTTATTTAATTAATTGTCTAGGGTTTGGGTCTTGAGAAAATAATAGAAATTATTTAGGGATTTTATGTGATAGAATATTAGAAATAATATATGTCTATTATATTTTAGTGCGTTGGTACGTGATAGGGTTAGTAGTGGCGAATTATAAGTAGCTAAGTGGAGGCCCATGATTAAGTCATTAGACTAATGAGAAAGCCCAAGGTGAGTGAGTAAGTCGAATAGGGGTTAAGTTAGGGTTTCAAGTCATTGTTAAAAAAAAAACAAAAACCTAATCTAAGGGAGAATAGAGAGAGGGCGACGGCTAGAGAGTGAGAAGAGAAGAAGAGGTGCGTTAATCACAAGAGAGAAAGAAGGAGAAAAGGGGCGTGAATCAAGACTAGAGTGGAGAGGGCTTGCGACTAGGAGGAAGAGAGAGACAAGGAATTTGTGGTCTTCAATAGCAAAGGTAAGGGTGGGGTTCTATCTACCTAATAGGTCCTATGAAGGGGTCATATATTATTTGAATTGCTATGTGAACACATGATGTCTTGATGATGATTTTGCATGCATATGAATTCCTATGTGTTACATGACCTTGTTGATTTAATTGTCATATGAATGATGTTCCCATGCCCTAAAAGTGATCCTATGCCTCGCCATGATTTTAAAGTAATTTGGTGTGATATGCTGAAACTGGCGCCCATGGCTCCCAGTACCCCTATTTGTGTTGCTGTGGCTGGAACTGGCGCCCAGAGTGCCCAGTACCTGTTTGTGTTGTTGCTGATTGTTGAAAGTAGCGCCCTGGCCATGGGCACCTGCCCCTGTGTGTGTGTTCCTGATTCCTGCGCCAGGTTCCCTGTGCCTGGGCGCCAAGGGCGCCTAATTTTGGCTGCCCGTGTTGCGTTCCTAAGTTGTGTTTCCGTATAGTTATGTTGCCTCGATGTCATTGGTGCTGAGTTTTCGTTGCTAAGTTGCGTATTCTGAATTGTCACTGGGATCCCCTCCCCTGGGCGCTAGTTTCTTCCTGCGCCAGTTTTTCTGTGT
Organism: Astragalus membranaceus; assembly: GCA_039519185.1. Lineage (NCBI taxonomy): Eukaryota > Viridiplantae > Streptophyta > Magnoliopsida > Fabales > Fabaceae > Astragalus > Astragalus membranaceus. The sequence goes on along the minus strand of CM076850.1, from coordinate 19,253,105 downwards.
TGCGTTGCTCCCCTGGGCGCCAGGATCCCCTTCCTGCGCCAGTTTCTGTTTTGCTGGGCGCCAGGATCCCCTGTGGGCGCCAGTTTCTGGATTTGTGTTGCGTTCCCTGTTTTCATTTCAGCGATATCTTTTGATCCAGGAACCCGATTGAAATGTTTTAAAATGCGTTGGAAAGCTTATTCAGAGGCCTAACTGAATATTCTATTTTTAAGGCAAAACGATCTATTTTTGTGAATGGGTGTTGGCGCCCTTTGCGCCCTTTATCATGTCGTTTCGTTGTGGTCGTTGTATGTTGTTGTTAATGATGTTATTGTTAATGATATTGATGTTAACCATGTTAGTCGATTGTTACATACGTTGGATTGCCCATATATATGAGCGTGGATTATGTCGTTGCCGTTGATGTTGTTAAATGTTGTTGTTGCTGTTGGCGTCCCGTCTTACGTCGTTGTTGTGATTTGGTGTCGTAGGCCTATTGTAACACCCAGATTTTCATATTAGTACATTTTTGCTTTATGTGCGAATATAATAGTAATTCTAGTGATATTTTGTGCGTCGTAGTAATTACGTATTTTCATAATATTTAGTAACTTAATCGATTTTATATTTACATATGTTTGAATTATCAAATATGTCTAAATGATATTAAACCATATTTTATACTATGTTGGTACTATATTATGGTTAGTATTAAATTTATGTTGTTTATTGAATATTTATATTTGAAATATGATTGTTTTAATCAATTATTTTATTTTATAAAATATTAGTATTTGAGATGTTATGCGTTCTAAAAATTATTTTGGGCTATTATCGTTAAAATAATAGTTGTAGTGAAATTGAGCTTTAAAAATGAATTAAAATGGATTTTTGGGTCTTTTTAAACACAACCATGTTTCTTTAGTTATACAACACCCTGTTTTCTGTTTCCTGCACCCCCTGCCCACTACTCAAACAAGGCCCTGCGAACCAAACCAGTCCAGCGCCGAAGCCCATAAGCGCCCAAGCCCATAAGCGACCCGACCCGCCTGCGCTCCTTCTTCTTCCTCAATGCTGCGGTTGCAGAAAAACCTAGCGACTCCCTCTCTCTCCTTCGCGTTTTCCCCCTCCAGACCATGGCCACGCCTGAAACTTTGCAGAACCACTCGAAATTCACTTCTGGTTTCGATTATGGCCTTTGTTTCACGGATTGCTCTGTCGTTCACCACCACAAAGTCGCGCCCAACAACCACCGTGAAGCCTCTCCTCCTCCATTTCGTTCTCCGCCCATAGACCACGGCTTGCTCCGAAAACTGACTCACCCACTCGAAATTGGCCGCTGGTTTCAATTCTAACCTTAGTTCCACCGTTTGTGGCTTCCTTTCGTTGATTTCAGTCTCGCTCCACCGACCCAAGCAAACGGTTTCCGCCATCTCCGACCGCCGTAAGCACTCCTTGCGTGAACCAAGCATCAACTCGAGTTCTCCTCACCAGAATCGACATTCTTGCGTTTGATTTTGCCTAAATCTCCTCAGTTTCGAAATCCCTTTCAAAATCTAGTTTTCTTCTCACTAAACAATAATGAAATGTGTGCATGTTCTCGCCGGAACCGTGACAGTTTCGTACCTTGTTCAAATCCGGTCGTTTGATCATTCGATTTGCGATTTCAAACCGTGGTCATCATAGGTAATTCTTTTCGAAAAACACGACTAATTAATTAAAGAATATATTTCTATTTTTCTTTTATACAATAACTAATAACTAATTGAATGTTCTTGTTGGCTAATTATATGTGCTCGAGTCGCGTTCGCGTTGTCAAATTTAAAGCATGCCTGGGAGCTCGTGATAATACTCTTCGGCCCCTATTGGAATATGATTCGTTATCAGGTAAGGGTGGGTCTCATCTTCTCTATAATAGGGTCTTATGATGGGGATTATGTAGGGGCTAGACTCTATGTACGCCTTTTTACGTATTCTTAGTGATTATTGAAGAACCCTAGGCATATGAAGACTTGTTGTTAAAAAAAATCATGTTGTGCGTGCCAAGTGTTTGAGTAATTGTTGATGATATTGTGATTTATGATGATTGGGGGTGATTATGATAATTTGATGTTCGTATTGTTGAATTGAGCCTTGATGATGGAATTTGGTGTTTAATATGTGGATGTGATCATATATGTGATTTGAAGTTGTTTGTATGAGTTGTATGTGATTGAGGAATTTGTGTTGCTCGAATTCGTTGTTGTTGGTGTCATAGGCGCATAGGGCGCCATTTTTGTGTTTATGATGTTGCTGGATTTTGTTGTCTAGGTGCAGAATTAGGCGCCCTTGAGTGGGGCGCCCTGTGCCAAGCATTGTTGTTGCTGGAATTTTGGCCACGGAATTAGGCGTCCTCGTGATTGGGCGCCCCGTGCCAAGTTGTTGCGTTTTTGGTTGAATTTTGCATTGCAGGAATCGGCGCCCTTGTGCTGGGCGCATGAGCCAAAGTTTGTGTTGCTGAATTGTGCTTGCTGTTGTGCTGAATTGTGCTTGCTGGGCGCCAGGCGCTGGGCGCCAAGGGCGCCGTGTCCGTGTGCGTGTGTGCTGCGTGTTGCGAGCGCTGGGCGCTAGGCGCCAGGCGCTGGGCGCCAAGGGCGTCGTGCGTGCGTGTGTGTGTTGTGTGTTGTGAGCGCTGGGCACTAGGCGCCAGGCGCTGGGCGCCAAGGGCGCCAGTGTGCGTGTGTTGTGCGTGTTGTATGCTGAGCACTGGGCGCCATTTTCTGGACGTCCCCGATCTTTAATAAAAACTGTTTTTCGCTATAACTTTTGACTCGGGCATCCATTTTAAACGTTTCAAAAAGTTTTGTGAAGCCCATTTCGTTGTCTATCTGTGTGTCCTATTTTAAAATCGAAAACTTATTATTTCCTGATGGTTCTGGGCGCCCAAGTGGCTGCCCCGGATGGTCGTTGTTGTTGCGTTGCAAACTGTTTTCGGTGTCTAAAACCTTTTTGGTGTCAATGATGATGTTCTAAATAACGTTTCTGCCCTTAGTGACCGACTTTAATGATAATGATGTGTAAATGACGATGATGCCCCTGGTGGCTAGTTATTGACGATGATGCCCTTAGTGGCTAGTTTTTAGATGATAGTGCCCTTAGTGGCCAATGTTTGATTGACCATGATGCCCTCAGTGGCTAGTACCTTGATAAGTTGATGATTTTGACGGTAATGCCCTTAGTTGTAACACCCCGAAAAATAATTTAATTCATTTAATTAATTTGATAAGTTGAATTATTAATTTTTAGTTGAGGCGTGATTAATTTAATTAAAATGATGGGTGTGGTTCAGGAAGTGGAACGAGTATTGGGGGTGATGTTGGCAACTCAGGGGTGGTGAAAAATGGCCCAGGAAGCCAAGCCCAATAGCTTAGGCGCTCCGGAGGCTCTTGAAGCTAAGGGGTTAGGGTTTTGCGCCTCACTCCTTGCATCAGAGAAAGAAAACGAAAATTCAGAGAGTGAGAAGAGAGAGAGTATCGTACGGCGCTGAGGAGAAGAAGGAAGGGAATTCTCTCGAGGTTTCGTTAGGTAAGAGTTCTCAATCCTTCCTTGTCGTTTTTCTTCCTTTCCTAGTGTTGTGACTTTCAAGCCCTAATCTCCGTGTGTTGATTTCCTCCTTGATCAAGGAGTAGGCGTGACTACGGTTTCGAAGGAGGAAGGAGAAGCTTCGTTCGTTGTGTTGCTGGGTTTTGTTCGTGACTCTTTGTCATTGTCTTCCGGAACACGCAAAATTCGAGGTAAGGGTGAGCGTTTTGGTTTAACGTAATTGAGTATATGACTTAGGGTCTTGTAAATCTCTTTTTGGGTATTGTTGTGAAATCGATACGAAATGACGTAATATAGAGGAGAATAGAAAGAATTTGTAAATTGATATGTTTGATGAGTTATGGGTATTTCTCGTGATGAATCGTGATGTTTTCTTAAATGAATCTTGATGGTTATTTTGATGGAGTCGGTGCTTTCTTGATGAATTCTTGGTGATTGTCTGTGATAAACTTTTGGTGATCCTCCGTTGGTGAATTTGATGATTTTATTGGTGACATTTTAATGATTCGTGTGATGGACAAATCGTATTTTTTTTTATGTTGCTGACGGTGAGAAAGGGATTATGATTAAACATGGTTTAGAAAAATTTTGAAATCTGAATAATTCTGCAAGTGAAGCTGTTTCTGGCCAACTGCGCCTCACTCGCGCTCGGGTCGCGCCCCAGGCGCAAGGCGTGCTGCGCTGGGCGTGTTGCTGCTGTCCTTTGGCGCCCCGCTCGCGCCCCGCTCGCGCCTCCAAGCGCGAGCCATTGTTTCCACTGTTTCTCATTGTTTCTCCACTGTTTTTCTTGCTGTTTTTCACACTGTCTTCTCCAATTAAAAATGTGATACTTTCCCAATGAAAATATGATGTTTTCACTATTAAAATGTGGGATCTATCTCAAATTGAAAATGTGATGTTTCTCTATAAATGTGAAGTTTTCCCTATTAAAGACGTGGTGCTTTTCTAAAATTAAAAGTGATGTTCCCTCATTTAAAATGTGAAGTTTTTCCAATTAAAACTATGATGATATCTCAAACTTGAATTATGATGATGTGATATATATGATTTTGATGATTGCGACGAATACACTCTATGAGTGTTTGATGATGATGATGATGAGTACTCCAGGTGAGTGTTTTGATGAAATGCACATGTGTATATAGAGTTTCATGGCATGTGCATAATTTGAAGAATAGGCTTCGGCCTCTTGTGAAGAATAGGCTTCGGCCTCCTGTGAAGAATAGGCTTCGGCCTCTTAATTGTGATGAATATGGTACCATCATGCATATGCCCTGGTGGGGGTTGCATTTACATGCATGATCATGATTGTGGCTTGTTGCCAAACTGTGTTGTGAATTGGTGTTTGGTGGTGATGATGTGATGTTAATAATGATGTTGTAGAAATTGTTTGTCTCCATTACTCTATCATATGTTTGATTATGTTTTGTTAAAATTCTCACCCCTTCTGCTTGGAATGTTGCTCTGTTGTGGCAACGCTGCAGGTAATCGCGAGTGAAGGATCTGCTGCCTTCCTTTTAGCTCTTGGGATGTATTTTGTGTCGCTCTCCAATACTGTAACACCTAGGGGGCGTGGGTGAATTTTGATAAACGATTTAATTAGTTGTTTTAATGATCTTATTGATATATTTGAGACGTGTTTGAGAGTTATTGGTGAGTTGTTGTTTATTCCGCTGTGATGTGAATTTTGAGGATTTGATTTTTCACGAAGGATGTTTTGTTGCGCAAATTTGAAGAGTGCAATTGATGAGTTTGTTTTTAATGAAGTTGTAGCATTTCTTTTCTATCAATGAAAATAATATTTTTGAAAGGGATTACTCTGATAAATGACGCGTAATATAAGGGTAGAAAAGGGGTTTTACATTAGTGGTATCAGAGCAGTTCGGTCTGTCCGGCCGGTGGTTGAGTCGTCAAGTTGAGTAACATTGAGTTTTGTTACTCGTTTCTGATTTCTGTTTCTGTTGCAGTACTAGAATGGCGGGACGGAACGATGCTGCACTTGCTGCTGCCTTGCAGGCCATTGCTGGGGTTGTGGGTAACATACCCAATGCTATTGGTGATGGGACGCGTAGTTTGGCTACGTTCCAGCATGAGAACCCTCCTACTTTTGAAGGCGGGTATAATCCTGATGGTGCCCTTGAGTGGCTAAGCGAGATGGAGCGGATCTTCCGCGTTATGGATTGCACCGATGCTCAGAAGGTTCGCTACGGCACACATATGTTGAAGAAAGAGGCTTATGACTGGTGGAGGATGACTAGTCAGGGGTTGACGGCTGCCAATGAGGAGGTTACTTGGGCTGTGTTTGAGAGGGAATTCAAGAGAAAGTACTATCCGGAGGATGTCCGCGGGAAGAAGGAGGTTGAGTTTCTGAGACTTGAGCAAGGTAACATGACTGTAACTGAGTATGCTGCAAAATTTACTGAGCTGTCTAAGTTTTATCCTCATTATGATGGAGAGGGTGCCGAGTTCTCCAAATGCATCAAGTTTGAAAATGGGTTGCGTGCTGACATTAAGAGGGCCATAGGGTATCAGCAAATTCGTGTGTTTCCATTGTTGGTTAATAGCGCCAGAATTTTTGAGGAGGACAATAATGCCTTCTCCAGAGTTATGAGGGAAAAGCAAAAGAACTTTTCGGGTCGTGGTAAGCCATATGAGGTGCCTGCTGATAAGGGCAAAGGGAAGTTTGTTGGTAAGTTTGTTGGTGGGTCTAAGCGAAGTGGGGGAGATGCTGCAGCCGGTGTTACTTGTTACGCGTGTGGGAAAGTGGGCCATAAGAGCCCAGATTGTCCAAACCAGGATAAGAAGAGATGTTATCGGTGTGGGAAAGAAGGGCACATATCTTCCAGCTGTGATAAGAAAGAGGTGGTATGCTTCAATTGCGGGGAGAGTGGTCACATCAGTACTCAGTGCTCGAAACCCAAGAAGGAAAAGTCCGTTGGAAAAGTGTTCGCTCTGGCTGAGTCTGATATGGTGAATGAGATTCGAGGTACGTGCTATATCAATAATTTTCCTCTTGTTGCTATTGTTGATACGGGTGCTACCCATAGTTTTATTGCTGCTGCTTGTGTTGAGAAATTAAGCCCTGTTTTATCTGATATGTTGAGGGAGATGGTTATCGATACTCCAGCTAAGGGTTCGGTGACTACCTCCGCTGTTTGTGCCAAATGCTCTGTATCTATATATGGTAGAGAATTCTTAATCGATTTGATCTGTTTGCCGCTGAGTGGAATGGATGTCATTCTGGGTATGGACTGGTTAGTTGATAATCATGTTCATATCAACTATCGTGAAAGGTCCGTGAGTTTTGAGTCGCTTGAAGAGGAGTCTGGTTGGTTATCTGCGGGTCAGCTGCATAGAGTGATGAGAGAAGAGGTTCAATTGTTTTCTCTGTTGGCGTCGTTGTCTGCTGAAAGCCAAGCGAAGATTGATGTGTTGCCGGTAGTGCGTGAGTTTTCTGAGGTGTTCCCTGATGAGATTCCGGATGTACCACCAGAGAGAGAGGTGGAGTTTTCTATTGATCTGGTTCCTGGCACTAAGCCTGTGTCTATGGCACCATATAGGATGTCTGCATCTGAGTTGGCAGAATTGAAAAAGCAACTTGAAGATTTATTAGAAAAGAAGTTTGTGAGACCGAGTGTGTCACCTTGGGGAGCGCCAGTGTTGCTAGTGAAAAAGAAAGATGGTAGTATGAGGTTGTGTGTGGACTATCGTCAACTGAATAAAGTTACAATCAAGAACAAGAATCCGTTGCCAAGAATTGATGACTTGATGGATCAGTTAGAGGGTGCTGAAGTATTTAGCAAGATTGACTTAAGGTCTGGTTATCATCAGATCAAGGTCAAGGATGAAGACGTCCAGAAGACGGCATTTAGGACAAGATATGGTCACTATGAGTATTCTGTTATGCCTTTCGGTGTGTCAAATGTGCCGGGGGTATTCATGGGATACATGAACCAAATCTTCCGTGAGTACTTGGACAAGTTTGTGGTGGTTTTCATTGATGACATTCTGATTTACTCTAAGTCAGAAGAGGAGCATGAGGGACATCTGAGGTTGGTGCTAGAAATTCTGAAGAGTCGAAAGTTATATGCCAAGTTGTCCAAGTGTAAGTTTTGGTTGAAAAAGGTCAGTTTTCTCGGTCATGTAATTTCAGGTGAGGGGATTGCGGTGGATCCTTCTAAAGTTGATGTAGTGTTGCAGTGGGAGTCTCCAAAGTCAGTTACTGAAATAAGGAGTTTTCTGGGATTGGCTGGCTATTATAGAAGATTCATTGAGGGGTTTTCGAAGTTGGCTATGCCATTGACCCAATTGACTTGCAAGGGCAAGGCTTTTGTGTGGGATGACCGATGTGAAGAGAGTTTCAGTGAATTGAAAAGGAGGTTGACTACGTCTCCAGTGTTGACCCTACCTAATCCGGTTATGCCGTTTGTGGTTTATTGTGATGCTTCCAAGATGGGTTTGGGTGGTGTGCTTATGCAGGATGGGAAAGTGATCGCTTATGCGTCGAGGCAATTGAGAATTCATGAAAAGGATTACCCTACTCACGACTTAGAACTTGCTGCTGTGGTATTCGCATTGAAAATTTGGAGACATTACTTGTATGGATCGAGATTTGAGGTGTTCAGTGATCACAAGAGCCTTCGGTATCTGTTCGATCAGAAGGAGTTGAATATGAGGCAACGCCGGTGGTTAGAACTATTGAAGGATTATGATTTTGAGTTGAGTTATCACCCGGGAAAAGCTAATGTGGTTGCAGATGCTTTGAGTCCGAAGACTTTGCATATGTCGGCACTGATGGCTAGAGAGCTTGAGTTAATTGAGCAATTCAGAGACATGAGTTTAGTTTGCGAGGTCACACCTCAGAGTATCAGGTTGGGTATGTTGAAAATTGGCAACGATTTTATGGCCAGTATCCGGGAAGCGCAGAAGTTAGACGTGAAATTGGTTGATCTGATGGGTGGGATTGGTCAGTCTGAGAATAAGGACTTCGAGATAGATGCGCAGAATGTATTGAGGTATCGTGGAAGAATTTGTGTTCCCGAAGATGAGGAAATGAGAAAGGCAATTCTCGAGGAAGGCCACAGAAGTAAGTTGAGTATCCATCCGGGAGCGACAAAGATGTATCAAGATCTGAAAAAGATGTTCTGGTGGCCTGGGTTGAAGCGCGACGTGGCGCAGTTTGTGTATTCGTGTTTGACCTGTCAGAAATCGAAAGTCGAGCATCAGAAGCCTACAGGGATGATGCAACCGTTGAATGTTCCAGAGTGTAAGTGAGATAGTATTTCCATGGATTTCGTGACTGGGTTACCCAATACGGTGAGAGGGCATGATTCGATTTGGGTGGTTGTGGACAGATTGACGAAGTCGGCTCATTTCATTCCTATCGGCATTAAGTATCCGGTGTCGAGATTGGCAGAGATCTATATTCAGGTAATTGTGAAGCTGCATGGCGTTCCTTTGTGCATTGTGTCGGATAGAGACCCAAGGTTCACTTCGGACTTTTGGAGTAGTTTCCAGAAGGAGTTGGGTTCGAAATTGAGGTTGAGTTCAGCTTATCATCCTCAAACTGATGGGCAGACAGAGAGGACGATTCAATCGTTGGAGGATTTGCTAAGGTCATGTGTTCTAGAGCAGGGAGGTGCGTGGGATACCCATCTTCCATTGATCGAGTTTACCTACAACAACAGTTATCATTCCAGTATCGGGATGGCGCCATTTGAGGCGTTGTATGGTCGGAGGTGCAGGACTCCGGTGTGTTGGTATGAAACTGGGGAAAGTTTAGTACTTGGACCTGAGCTAGTCAGAGAGTCTACTGAGAAAGTAAAGGCGATCTGGGAGAAAATGAAAGCATCGCAGAGTAGACAGAAGAGCTACCATGATAAGAGAAGGAAAGATTTAGAATTTGAAGCTGGTGACCACGTGTTCCTGAGGGTCACACCTACGACTGGGGTTGGGCGTGCGCTGAAATCGAAGAAGTTGACCCCTCGATTCATCGGGCCGTATCAGATTACTGAGAGAGTTGGAAATGTTGCATATCGGGTGGCCTTGCCACCTAATCTTTCGAACTTGCACGACGTGTTTCACGTGTCGCAGCTTCGGAAGTATGTTGCGGATCCGTCTCATGTGATTCAACCAGATGATGTGGAAGTGCGGGACAATCTCACTGTGGAGACCATGCCTGTACGAATTGAGGATCGTGAAGTGAAGACCTTACGAGGTAAGGAGATCAATCTGGTGAAGGTCGTTTGGTTTGGGGCAGCTGGTGAAAGCCTGACTTGGGAGCTGGAGGACAGGATGCGAGAGTCGTATCCGGAGTTGTTTGAATCAGGTATGTTTTCGAGGACGAAAAATCCTAAGTTGGGGAGAGTTGTAACACCCCGAAAAATAATTTAATTAATTTAATTAATTTGATAAGTTGAATTATTAATTTTTAGTTGAGGCGTGATTAATTTAATTAAAATGATGGGTGTGGTTCAAGAAGTGGAACGAGTATTGGGGGTGATGTTGGCAACTCAGGGGTGGTGAAAAATGGCCCAGGAAGCCAAGCCCAATAGCTTAGGCGCTCCGGAGGCTCTTGAAGCTAAGGGGTTAGGGTTTTGCGCCTCACTCCTTGCATCAGAGAAAGAAAACGAAAATTGAGAGAGTGAGAAGAGAGAGAGTATCGTACGGCGCTGAGGAGAAGAAGGAAGGGAATTCTCTCGAGGTTTCGTTAGGTAAGAGTTCTCAATCCTTCCTTGTCGTTTTTCTTCCTTTCCTAGTGTTGTGACTTTCAAGCCCTAATCTCCGTGTGTTGATTTCCTCCTTGGTCAAGGAGTAGGCGTGACTACGGTTTCGAAGGAGGAAGGAGAAGCTTCGTTCGTTGTGTTGCTGGGTTTGGTTCGTGACTCTTCGTCATTGTCTTCCGGAACACGCAAAATTCGAGGTAAGGGTGAGCGTTTTGGTTTAACGTAATTGAGTATATGACTTAGGGTCTTGTAAATCTCTTTTTGGGTATTGTTGTGAAATCGATACGAAATGACGTAATATAGAGGAGAATAGAAAGAATTTGTAAATTGATATGTTTGATGAGTTATGGGTATTTCTCGTGATGAATCGTGATGTTTTCTTAAATGAATCTTGATGGTTATTTTGATGGAGTCGGTGCTTTCTTGATGAATTCTCGGTGATTGTCTATGATAAACTTTTGGTGATCCTCCGTTGCTGAATTTGATGATTTTATTGGTGACATTTTGATGATTCGTGTGATGGACAAATCGTATTTTATTTATGTTGATGACGGTGAGAAAGGGATTATGATTAAACATGGTTTAGAAAAATTTTGAAATCTGAATAATTCTGCAAGTGAAGCTGTTTCTGGCCAACTGCGCCTCACTCGCGCTCGGGTCGCGCCCCAGGCGCAAGGCGTGCTGCGCTGGGCGTGTTGCTGCTGTCCTTTGGCGCCCCGCTCGCGCCTCCAAGCGCGAGCCATTGTTCCCACTGTTTCTCAATGTTTCTCCACTGTTTTTCTTGCTGTTTTTCACACTATCTTCTCCAATTAAAAATGTGATACTTTCCGAATGAAAATATGATGTTTTCACTATTAAAATGTGGGATCTATCTCAAATTGAAAATGTGATGTTTCTCTATAAATGTGAAGTTTTCCCAATTAAAGACGTGGTGCTTTTCTAAAATTAAAAGTGATGTTCCCTCATTTAAAATGTGAAGTTTTTCCAATTAAAACTATGATGATATCTCAAACTTGAATTATGATGATGTGATATATATGATTTTGATGATTGCGACGAATACACTCTATGAGTGTTTGATGATGATGATGATGATGAGTACTCCAGGTGAGTGTTTTGATGAAATGCACATGTGTATATAGAGTTTCATGGCATGTGCATAATTTGAAGAATAGGCTTCGGCCTCTTGTGAAGAATAGGCTTCGGCCTCCTGTGAAGAATAGGCTTCGGCCTCTTAATTGTGATGAATATGGTACCATCATGCATATGCCCTGGTGGGGGTTGCATTTACATGCATGATCATGATTGTGGCTTGTTGCCAAACTGTGTTGTGAATTGGTGTTTGGTGGTGATGATGTGAAGTTAATAATGATGTTGTAGAAATTGTTTGTCTCCATTACTCTATCATATGCTTGATTATGTTTTGTTAAAATTCTCACCCCTTCTGCTTGGAATGTTGCTCTGTTGTGGCAACGCTGCAGGTAATCGCGAGTGAAGGATCTGCTGCCTTCCTTTTAGCTCTTGGGATGTATTTTGTGTCGCTCTCCAATACTGTAACACCTAGGGGGCGTGGGTGAATTTTGATAAACGATTTAATTAGTTGTTTTAATGATCTTATTGATATATTTGAGACGTGTTTGAGAGTTATTGGTGAGTTGTTGTTTATTCCGCTGTGATGTGAATTTTGAGGATTTGATTTTTCACGAAGGATGTTTTGTTGCGCAAATTTGAAGAGTGCAATTGATGAGTTTGTTTTTAATGAAGTTGTATCATTTCTTTTCTATCAATGAAAATAATATTTTTGAAAGGGATTACTCTGATAAATGACGCGTAATATAATGGTAGAAAAGGGGTTTTACATTAGTGGCTATGCTTGTGATTGACGATGGATGTTATATTGATGATGATGATTCTAAATGATGATGAGGCCATAAAGGCTAAGCGATGATGAGGCCCAAAAGGCTAAGCGACGTTGTTATGTGTAATTATGAATTAAAATAAGTGACGATGAGGCCTAAAGGGCTAAGTGACGTTGTTATGTGTAATCATGAATTGACAGGTGCTGTGCCTCTTAGTAGGAAAACTGGTAAGTGACGGGTCACATAGTTGACCGTGTTTGTGTGTGTTTGTGAGTGGTGCATGTCATAGTGTCCCATGCATCCCATGTGCATAAACCCAGTGACGTTTGAGGCCCAAAAGGCTAAGTGACGATGAGGCCCAAAAGGCTAAGCGACGTTTGTGAAAGGTACCTCATGCATATGCCCGCGAGTGGGTTGCACTTTGTAACGCCCCAAAATAATTTAATTATTTATTTAATTAAGTTATTTAAGGCTTACAATATTTATTTAATTTAATTAAATAATTCAAGTTTAATTATTTTATTTTATTTTATTAGGAGGTGGTGTCACTATTTAGGTGGTGCGAGCAAGGGCCCGTGATCCACAATTAGGCCCGTGGCCCATTTCTTTGGCATAGGAGTCGACTCTTTGGGGTCTAGGGAGTTTAGTTGCAATTCACTCAAGTGGGGAAAAAGAAAGAAAAAGTAACGTAAGAGGGAGTGAGAAGAGAAAAGTTGCGAAGAGAAGGAGAGAAGAAGAGGAGAAGGCGAAGCACATAGAGAAGAGGAGGAGGCTCATTGGTGGCTTGCATTCTTTCCTTGGAGCTTGGCTAGCAATTCGACTTCCATAAGGTTAGGGGGTCCTCTTTTTGTTCTTAATACTATGCGAATTGGGAATTGCTTAGGGTTAGGGTCCTAGGTTAGTTCCATGATTGAATTGTGTTGTTGATAAGGAATTATAATATTGTGATGCTTGTTGTTGAATTATTATGTTGAGAATTTTATGATTGATGCTTGAGTTGTGGCTAAATGCGAATTGGATACCCTATGTTTGATCATATGTCTCATTGGTGCTTATTTGGTGAAATTGGGGATCATGGTGACACTTTAATTATATATATATAGGAGTGTTTTGGTGCTTTTAATTGATAATTGAAAGTGGAAAAATTCTGTTTGGGAGCCCCTAGGCGCCTTGGGCGCCATATGCATAATGCTGAAAAAATTCTGTGTTGCGCCTAGTCATGGGCGCCAGGCGCCCAGCAGTGTGCTGCGCCTGTTTCCAAAAATTCTGTTGCCCTGTGTTGCCATTCTGTGTCACTGTGTGCTGTGCCTGTTGCCTATGTTGCCATTCTGTGTTGCTGTGCCTGTTGCCTGTGTTGCCATTCTGTGTTCCTGTGCTGCCAGTTTTGACACATGTTGCTTGTGTCATGGGCGCCAAGGGCCCCAAAGTCCGGGTGATAGTTTTGCGAAAATTGTTTTCAGGTTTTTATACTCAGGTAAAATGGCTCATGAAAACTGATTTTGGGCAACAAAGGAGTTGAGTTGCGTATTTTCACTAGGTGCCTAGTGCATGGGCGCCCAAAATAATGTTCAGTTTTTGATAAAAATTCTATTGGGTTTTCATGTCCTGAGCATTTGGCTCGTGTAAAATCAGTTTCGAAGAAAAATAAATTTTGTAGCATGTTGGTCTTAGGCGCCTAGTGCTTGGGCGCCATGTTGCTGTTGTTCCCTGGGCGCGCCTATGCGCTTGTTGCCTTCCTGGGCGCCCAGCGCCTATGCGCGTGTTGCCTCCTGGGCGCCTAGCGCCTGTGCGCTGTTGCGCGTGTTGTTCCTGGGCGCCAAGCGCCCTAGCGCCTGTGCGCTGTTGCGCGTGTTGTTCCTGGGCGCCAAGCGCCCATGCGCCAAGCGCTGTGTTGCCCCTGGGCGCCCAGCGCCCATGCGCCAGTTTCCAGGATGTCTAACATTTTTCCTAAATTGTTTTTAATGTAACTTTTGACTCGGTTATCCAAATGCACGGTTCAAAATGCGTTTTGAAGCTAATTTCAGTGCCTATCCAATAGTCTCAATTTTATGCAAAAATAAATTATTTTTACTGGTGTTTCTGGCTGATGGTGTTCAAGTGTCCAAATGGCTATTTTTACCCACTTTCCCTATGTCGTGTCAATGTCCTAAGTTGGTCTATTTGAATGGGTGTTGGTGTGGGTAGTGAGCTGAATTGGTGAGTGATGATGAGGTGAGATTGGTGAGCAGAGGCTTCGGCCTAATTTTAATTTGGTGAGTTAATTAATGCACTATGGTGAGACTAGAATTTAAAATGTGAAATTGACTGATTTGTGGTGTGTTGTGATGCATTCTCCATAACACCGAATGAAGCATGTGCATTATTGGTGAGCAGAGGCTACGGCCTAATTTTATTTGGTGAGCAGAGGCTACGGCCTATTTGTATTTGGTGACGGATCCGACATGCATGTACCCGTGGAGTTTGGGTTGCATTACATGCATAATCATATATTGTGTAATGCTGTTGGAAATAGAATGTTGATGGGATTGTTCCATTGTTGTGAATTGGTGTGCCTGGTTTCCTTTTTCCTATGCATTGCTTAATTTCCATATGTTATTAATTATGAAAAGAGACTCACCCTACTGCCTTTATGTTGCTTCTTATGTCGGCAACGTGCAGGTAATAACGAGTGAAGGATTCCTTTATGCCTTCGTCTGGTAGGAAGTGTCACGCTCTGATATGTAGCACCAGGGGGGGGTGTCCTATGTTTATGCTTTATTTTCTTAAAACTGCTAGACTTTGTTGGTGATGTATTGGTTTTAATTTTATTTTGAACTCATACTTATTCTGCTGCTGATGGTGATTGGATTTAGTTGATGCGAACTAAACATTTTTCTCATGGTGTTATGTATCTTGATATTTACGGAGTAAATGTAGCACTCGCTTGAATTGTTTTCAAAAAAAAAAAAACAAAAGAAGACTCTGATTTTATTTAAAAGCTAAGTTATTAGAAAAGGGGTGTTACATTAGTGGTATCAGAGCAGTTCGGTCTGTCCGGCCAAGTTGTCCAGTCATAGTGTCAACTGACAACGGTGTGTTGTCAGTTATATCTAACTGTTGTTGTTGTAGCAAGTGAGTTGAGATGGCTGGGAGGATCGATGCTGCTGTTGCTGTTGTTGGGCTGCTGCTGAATGTTGCAAGAAGTTGAATCTTGTTTTGCCTGTTATGAATGGAGAGATGGTAGTCGATACTTCTGCGAAGGGGTCGGTGATTATGTCTCAGTTGTGTTCTCAGTGTCCCGTGTCGATCTTCGGCAGGGACTTTATTGTAAATTTTGTTTGCTTGCCGTTGGGAGGGTTGGATGTCATTCTTGGTATGGACTGGTTAGTATATAACCATGTACATATTAATTGTTCCCGAAGATCTGTGAGTTTCCTTCCTCCCGAAGAAGAAGGATCTATTTTGTTGCCTGCTGGTCATTTGCATAAGATAATGAAAGAGGGAGTTCATCTGTTTGCTTTGATGGCGTCATTGTCTGCTAAGAATCAGGCGATCATTGAAAGGGTTCAAGTAGTGTGTGAGTTCCCTGAAGTGTTCCCGGATGAAATTCCAAGTGTCCCGCCAGAGAGGGAGGTTGAGTTTGCCATTGATCTTATACCTGGTACTAGGCCTGTGTCTATGGCACCGTACCGCATGTCAGCCTCAGAGTTGTCTGACTTGAAAAAGCAATTAGAAGATCTGCTTGAGAAGAAATTTGTAAGGCCAAGTGTGTCACCGTGGGGTGCTCCGGTATTGTTAGTGAAAAAGAAGGACGGGAGTATGAGACTTTGTGTCGATTATAGGCAATTGAACAAAGTGACAATAAAGAACCGGTATCCGCTTCCCAGAATTGATGATCTGATGGACCAGTTGGTAGGTGCCAAGGTGTTTAGTAAAATCGATTTGAGGTCGGGTTATCACCAGATCAAGGTAAAGGATGAAGACATTCAGAAAACCGCTTTCAGAACGAGATATGGGCACTATGAGTATTCTGTTATGCCGTTTGGTGTTACCAATGCGCCGGGTGTGTTTATGGAGTACATGAATCGTACTTTTCATAGTTACTTGGATCGGTTTGTAGTAGTGTTTATTGACGACATTCTGGTGTATTGTAAGACAGAAGAGGAGCACGCAGAACATTTGAGGTTAGTGCTGGAAGTATTGAAAGAAAAGAAATTGTATGCAAAATTGTCTAAGTGTGAGTTCTGGCTGAATGAAGTAGGTTTCCTTGGTCATATTATCTCTGGTAATGGTATAGCTGTGGACCCAGCCAAGGTTGATGCTGTGTCCCAATGGGAGAGCCCGAAGTCAGTTACAGAGATTAGAAGCTTTTTGGGAATAGCTGGTTATTACAGGAGATTTATTGAAGGTTTCTCGAGGTTGGCACTTCCGTTGACTCAATTGACATGTAAAGGAAGAGCTTTTGTGTGGGATGCTCGCTGTGAGGAGAGCTTCAATGAGTTGAAAAAGAGGTTGACTACATCGCCCGTTTTGACTTTGCCTGTTCCTGATCGACCGTTTGTAGTATATTGCGATGCTTCCAAGATGGGTTTGGGAGGTGTATTGATGCAAGAGGGTAAGGTAGTAGCTTATGCGTCCAGACAGTTGAGGACCTATGAGAAGAACTACCCTACTCATGATTTGGAGCTAGCTGCAATTGTGTTTGTGCTGAAAATTTGGAGACACTATCTGTATGGTACCAGATTTGAAGTGTTTAGCGACCATAAGAGTTTAAAATACTTGTTTGATCAGAAGGAGCTAAATATGAGGCAGAGACGTTGGCTAGAACTGCTGAAGGATTATGATTTCGGCTTGAACTATCACCCCGGCAAAGCTAATGTCGTGGCTGATGCTTTGAGTCGGAAGAGTTTGCATATGTCGGCTATGATGGTGAAAGAGTTAGAGTTAATTGAGCAGTTTCGGGACATGAGTCTGGTTTGTGAAGTGACACCGCAGAGTGTCAGATTGGGGATGTTGAAGATCGGCAATGAATTTTTGATTAGTGTTCGAGAAGCCCAAAAGTCAGATGTGAAGTTGGTAGACCTGTTAGCTGTGAATGATCAAGATGTGGATGGAGATTTCAAGTTAGATTCCCAAGGTGTATTGAGATTCAGAGATAGGATCTGCATTCCTGACGATGCCGAGATGAAGAGAATGATTCTTGAGGAGAGCCATAGGAGCAAGTTGAGTATTCATCCCGGGGCTACGAAAATGTACCAAGATTTGAAGAAAATGTTCTGGTGGCCTGGTATGAAGAAGGATGTGGCACAGTTTGTGTATTGTTGTCTGACTTGTCAGAAATCTAAGATTGAGCATCAGAAGCCTGCGGGGTTGATGCAACCATTGGAGATTCCAGAATGGAAATGGGATAGCATTTCCATGGATTTTGTAACTGGTTTGCCAAATACAGTGAGAGGGTTTGATGCTATATGGGTGGTTGTGGACAGGTTGTCTAAGTCTGCTCATTTCTTACCAATTAATATGACTTATCCAGTTCCAAAGTTGGCAGAAATCTACATCAAGACAATTGTGAAGTTGCATGGCGTTCCGCTTAGTATTGTGTCTGATAGAGATCCAAGATTCACATCTGAATTTTGGAAAAGTTTGCAGGAAGCTTTGGGTTCTAAGTTGAGGTTGAGCTCCGCTTATCATCCGCAGACAGATGGTCAGACGGAGAGGACTATTCAGTCGTTAGAGGACTTGTTGAGAGCATGTGTTCTTGAGCAGGGAGGTTCATGGGATTCTCATCTTTCGTTGATAGAATTCACCTATAACAACAGTTTTCACTCTAGTATTGGTATGGCACCGTTTGAGGCGTTGTATGGTCGGAGATGTAGGACTCCGTTGTGTTGGTATGAATCTGGGGAGAGTGCAGTGTTGGGGCCTGAAATTGTGCGAGAGACAACTGAGAAGGTAAAACTGATCCGTGAGAAGATGAAAGCGTCGCAGAGTCGACAAAAGAGCTATCATGATAAGAGAAGGAAGGATTTAGAGTTTCAGGCCGGTGATCATGTGTTCCTGAGAGTCACTCCGGTGATTGGTGTTGGGCGTGCCTTGAAATCTAAGAAGTTAACTCCCCGTTTCATTGGTCCGTATCAGATTACGGAGAGGGTGGGAAGTGTTGCCTATAGGGTGGCTCTACCACCTAATCTTTCGAACTTGCATGACGTGTTTCACGTGTCACAACTTCGAAAGTATGTTCCGGACCCGTCTCATGTGATTCAGATGGATGAAGTAGAGGTGCGGGATAATCTCACCGTGGAGACTATGCCTGTGCGGATTGAGGATAGAGAAGTGAAGACTCTGAGAGGGAAAGAAATTCTTTTGGTGAAAGTGGTTTGGTTAGGGGCTGCTGGCGAGAGTATGACTTGGGAGCTGGAGAGCAAGATGCGGGAAGCATATCCGGAGTTGTTTGATTCAGGTAATTTCGAAGACGAAATATTCTAAGTGGGGGAGAGTTGTAACGCCCCAAAATAATTTAATTATTTATTTAATTAAGTTATTTAAGGCTTACAATATTTATTTAATTTAATTAAATAAAATCAAGTTTAATTATTTTATTTTATTTTATTAGGAGGTGGTGTCACTATTTAGGTGGTGCGAGCAAGGGCCCGTGATCCACAATTAGGCCCGTGGCCCATTTCTTTGGCATAGGAGTCGACTCTTTGGGGTCTAGGGAGTTTAGTTGCAATTCACTCAAGTGGGGAAAAAGAAAGAAAAAGTAACGTAAGAGGGAGTGAGAAGAGAAAAGTTGCGAAGAGAAGGAGAGAAGAAGAGGAGAAGGCGAAGCACATAGAGAAGAGGAGGAGGCTCATTGGTGGCTTGCATTCTTTCCTTGGAGCTTGGCTAGCAATTCGACTTCCATAAGGTTAGGGGGTCCTCTTTTTGTTCTTAATACTATGCGAATTGGGAATTGCTTAGGGTTAGGGTCCTAGGTTAGTTCCATGATTGAATTGTGTTGTTGATAAGGAATTATAATATTGTGATGCTTGTTGTTGAATTATTATGTTGAGAATTTTATGATTGATGCTTGAGTTGTGGCTAAATGCGAATTGGATACCCTATGTTTGATCATATGTCTCATTGGTGCTTATTTGGTGAAATTGGGGATCATGGTGACACTTTAATTATATATATATATATAGGAGTGTTTTGGTGCTTTTAATTGATAATTGAAAGTGGAAAAATTCTGTTTGGGAGCCCCTAGGCGCCTTGGGCGCCATATGCATAATGCTGAAAAAATTCTGTGTTGCGCCTAGTCATGGGCGCCAGGCGCCCAGCAGTGTGCTGCGCCTGTTTCCAAAAATTCTGTTGCCCTGTGTTGCCATTCTGTGTCACTGTGTGCTGTGCCTGTTGCCTATGTTGCCATTCTGTGTTGCTGTGCCTGTTGCCTGTGTTGCCATTCTGTGTTCCTGTGCTGCCAGTTTTGGCACATGTTGCTTGTGTCATGGGCGCCAAGGGCCCCAAAGTCCGGGTGATAGTTTTGCGAAAATTGTTTTCAGGTTTTTATACTCAGGTAAAATGGCTCATGAAAACTGATTTTGGGCAACAAAGGAGTTGAGTTGCGTATTTTCACTAGGTGCCTAGTGCATGGGCGCCCAAAATAATGTTCAGTTTTTGATAAAAATTCTATTGGGTTTTCATGTCCTGAGCATTTGGCTCGTGTAAAATCAGTTTCGAAGAAAAATAAATTTTGTAGCATGTTGGTCTTAGGCGCCTAGTGCTTGGGCGCCATGTTGCTGTTGTTCCCTGGGCGCGCCTATGCGCTTGTTGCCTTCCTGGGCGCCCAGCGCCTATGCGCGTGTTGCCTCCTGGGCGCCTAGCGCCTGTGCGCTGTTGCGCGTGTTGTTCCTGGGTGCCAAGCGCCCTAGCGCCTGTGCGCTGTTGCGCGTGTTGTTCCTGGGCGCCAAGCGCCCATGCGCCAAGCACTGTGTTGCCCCTGGGCGCCCAGCGCCCATGCGCCAGTTTCCAGGATGTCTAACATTTTTCCTAAATTGTTTTTAATGTAACTTTTGACTCGGTTATCCAAATGCACGGTTCAAAATGCGTTTTGAAGCTAATTTCAGTGCCTATCCAATAGTCTCAATTTTATGCAAAAATAAATTATTTTTACTGGTGTTTCTGGCTGATGGTGTTCAAGTGTCCAAATGGCTATTTTTACCCACTTTCCCTATGTCGTGTCAATGTCCTAAGTTGGTCTATTTGAATGGGTGTTGGTGTGGGTAGTGAGCTGAATTGGTGAGTGATGATGAGGTGAGATTGGTGAGCAGAGGCTTCGGCCTAATTTTAATTTGGTGAGTTAATTAATGCACTATGGTGAGACTAGAATTTAAAATGTGAAATTGACTGATTTGTGGTGTGTTGTGATGCATTCTCCATAACACCGCATGAAGCATGTGCATTATTGGTGAGCAGAGGCTACGGCCTAATTTTATTTGGTGAGCAGAGGCTACGGCCTATTTGTATTTGGTGACGGATCCGACATGCATGTACCCGTGGAGTTTGGGTTGCATTACATGCATAATCATATATTGTGTGATGCTGTTGGAAATAGAATGTTGATGGGATTGTTCCATTGTTGTGAATTGGTGTGCCTGGTTTCCTTTTTCCTATGCATTGCTTAATTTCCATATGTTATTAATTATGAAAAGAGACTCACCCTACTGCCTTTATGTTGCTTCTTATGTCGGCAACGTGCAGGTGATAACGAGTGAAGGATTCCTTTATGCCTTCGTCTGGTAGGAAGTGTCACGCTCTGATATGTAGCACCAGGGGGGGGGGGTGTCCTATGTTTATGCTTTATTTTCTTAAAACTGCTAGACTTTGTTGGTGATGTATTGGTTTTAATTTTATTTTGAACTCATATTTATTCCGCTGCTGATGGTGATTGGATTTAGTTGATGCGAACTAAACATTTTTCTCATGGTGTTATGTATCTTGATATTTACGGAGTAAATGTAGCACTCGCTTGAATTGTTTTCAAAAAAAGAAAAGAAAAAGAAGACTCTGATTTTATTTAAAAGCTAAGTTATTAGAAAAGGGGTGTTACATACTTCATATACTTACACGACATTGTGATGAGCTTTTGTAGTGATTGAATTGATGTTTGTGATGTGGTTTATATAGCTGGCATTGCGATGATTTGTTGTGGTGAATAATATTGATGACGGACTTGATGTGTCGTGATGTGGTTGATATAGTGTCATAACTCTAGCATAGTGCTTATCATATGCTTTATTATATTGTTAGATGAACTCACCCCTTCTGTTTGAATGTTACCCCTATGCGGTAACGTGCAGGTGATCTCGAGTGAAGGCCTAGGTATCTTCACTAGCTGAGTCGGGTCGTCTGCTCTGATTATGTAACACTAGGGGGAAATGACATTGTTTAAGTTATTTATGACCATTGTTGTTGTTGGATTTTACTATTGTGAGCCTTGCATAGTTGCAATGCCTTTTATGATTAAACTGGTTGGATTTTCCGCTGTGAAGTTATATTTTAATTAACGATGACGTTTTGAAAGTATTATAAGGCTGTTTTCGAAAAGCGAGTAATTTGGCGTGTGATGTTTAACGAAGTAAGTGTGACATCCCTTGTGATGTAACTAAAATTTGAAACTCTAATTTTTATGCTAATAAATTAACGGGTAGAAAATGGGTGCTACACCTATGGCCAGTGTTGTGTATTGCGTCGTTGTCATGATTTTATGTCGTAGGCCTATGGCCAGTGTGGTGATTTACGTTGTTTTTGTGCCGATATGTGGTTGTGTTGACATGTTGTGCATACCTGTTGCGTCGCATGCATATCATGTGGATTAGGCTTCGGCCAGCGTTGTGGATTAGGCTTCGGCCAGCGTTGTTGATTAGGCTTCGGCCAGCGTTGTGATTTAGGCCTATGGCCAGCGTTGTGACTTGGTACCGCATGCACGTGCATTCCATACTGCATGATTGACTAGTGAAATTATGTGACTATTGTGACGAGATGAATGTGATGACCTGACCGAATACATATTGCTTTTCATACGATTTATTAGATAGTGTGATATCTCACCCCTTCTGTTTGAATGTTACCCCTATGTTGGTAACGTGCAGGTAATAGCGAATGAAGGCCGAATACCTTCATACAGTCGGGTCGGTGTCGTCGCTCTGATACGTAGCACTTGGGGGGATGAACGCTCATTTACATTCCTTATGTCGTTACACTTGTTGAACTTAAGTTTATGGCCGTTATGACTATTCATGTTGTGAACCTTTTTGGAGTTTTATCGTTAAGTTGAACCCTTGATTTTTCCGCTGCATGTTAAATGAAAGTCAGTTATTTTTGAAGTATGATTTCGTTGGCAAATTTCAGTTGAAAACTGTAGCGCTCAAAATGATTTTTGAAACTCTGATTTATTTAGTAATTTGCCGGGTAGATTTTGAGTGTTACAGATACCAATAGATGTAAGTTTGTAATCAATGTTCTTATATATTTAATTACATTATTTTGTGAAAAAAATGTATTAAATTAAATTTAACAATTAACTAATCTTTTTGTTTTGTAGTGTGCCAAAACAACCCAATAGCAATGATTGTGGGCATTATGTAATGAAATTTTTGAAGGAAATTATTACCCACAACTAAACGACTATTCCCCGACAGGTATCTACTTAGAATTCTTTTTGATTTTGATATAATAGGTAATTCCATTTAACCATTTCAATTCTAATTTTATTTACTTATATAATTTCAGTAATTTCCTGATTGTCGGGTGTGGACATACTCTGATGAGCAGCTACTTGAGCTTAGGGGAGAGTGGTGTCGTTATGTCTCTCGTTTTTTTTTTATTTTGGATAGAGTGTAATAATGTAAGTTGTTAGAGTTTGATTTGGATACATATAGCTAAGCTAGTTTTGGTTCATATTGTAAGTTTAGCTAGTTTTGGATACATATGAATTGGATAATAACTTGTTAGCTAGTTTGTTTTGATTTATCTTGTTGGGTATATTTGTGCATATTTGTGCATTTGGATATACATATATATATATAGCTAGTTTGTTTTGTTTCTGGTGTATTGTAATTTGTTGGTTTTGCTGAGAAATAGAATTGGAATGAATTGGGAAACAAGTGTTTAATTCATTAACCAGCGCTTGTTTTGATTCTGGTGTATTTGGATATAATTTGATTTGGATACATATAGCTGAGTTAGTTATGTGTGATTTTGCTGGTTTACTTGCTGAGAAATAGAATTGGAAGGAATTTGGAAACAAGGAAAACAAACAAAAACAGAAAAAAAAATAAAAAAAAAATTACACAATGGGCAGCGCTTGTAGAACAAAGCGCTACCCATTCATAAAATCGCTAAGGCAATGAGCACCGCTTTGTCCTACAAGCGCTGCTCATTGGTTAGCGCCTTTTGGGAATGAGCAGCGCTTACGCTAAAAAGCGCTGCCCATTCCCAAAATGCGCTAACATGATGAGCAGTGCTTTACCCAGGAGCGCTACCCATGGATATCAATAAGCATCGCTTTTAAAAGCGCTGCCCATTGTTGGAGTGGAATCAGCAGCGCAAAGTTTAGCAGCGCTCAAAAGCGTTGCCCATGGCTAAAAAAAGCGCGGCCCATCCCCAAATCTGTTGTAGTGAGTGCATATGAAGCAAATGTCACTTGTGATATATCCTATTTTAATGGAGCTTTGAGGCCGGTATTACCTTCAGAACACCTTGAATTATTGGCATTTGAGCATGAAATGAAGAAGTAACAACCGTAGATTGTTTTGTAGATCAAAAAGATATTTCAATGTCACCACATGTTGATAATATCTGACTTGGGATCTGACTTGATCTAGATCAGAAAAATACTTTGTATCTGCATGGTTAGTTTGGGAAACATATATAAAATGATTAATTCATTAGGATAGTCAAAAATAAAACATGACTATTAATTATCACATAATATTTTCATATCAAGCAATGTAGCATTTTGTAATATGCATGTATGCTTTGATAGCACTAGGTTATAGTCTTTTTTTTGACAAAAGCGCTAGGTTATAATCTTCGGGACCGAGATATTTGTTATTTTCTTGCCACACAAATCATGTACTCAATAAAAACTAGTTCTCTATAACTTGTTAAACAAAAATTTAACCAGCTAATTTTTGATCAGCAGAGCGACTCAAGACTTTGTTTTTCAAAAGTATTTTATTTAAAGATAGTTCTTTATATCATGAATCCTTCTGGGATTTTCCATGTAGACATCATTTACAAGTTCAACCTCAAAAATCCATCATATATAATTTGAGGTCATTCATATAGAACCCTTTCTTTGAGTACTCTATAATTTTGAAAAGCTCTTGAGGAGTTCCAATAATAGAAAACTATAGCAAATTCATTTCTTGATATTTTCATAAAACTATATGGACAAATGATATCATTTTTATATCCCTCCTTTAGAATATGAATTGAGATGATTATACCACATGTGTTCAAATTATATTATCTCATAGAGGGACTGATTCAAGTTGGTTAATCACCTTGAGAGTTCGAAAAGTGTTTCCCGAAAAATTAAATCCTTCGGGGATCTTCATATAATTATGACTATCAAATGAGTCATACAAATAAGTGGTAACAACATTCATCATGTGCAAATTTAGCTCTTCATGTTCTACAAGGCTAATCAAGTACCGAATAGTACTTGTGTCCACTACAGGTGAATATGTCTCATCAAAATCAATTTTAGGTCTTTGAGGAAACCCTTGAGCAACAAGTCGAGCTTTGTATCTCAAAAGTTCACCATTCTCATTCTGGTCTTGCACAAAAACCCATTTGTATCCAACTGGTTTCACACCTTCAGGTGTTTGCACTACAAGTCCATAAACCTTTGCTTGAAATGTCAATTATGTCTCAATACTCAATAATGTCTGAAAGACCAAATGTAAAGGGGAAGAGTTGTGATAACTTGTTGGCTTGATGCGAATCAACGTTATAGCATGCAAAATTGCATTTTCCCAAGTAAAAATTGGAAGTTCTTATCTCATAAGTATTGGTCATATAATTAACTTTAGACGTCTAAAGAATGGTTCTTCAAGACCATTTTATGAATAAACGTATGCTACGTGATGTCCAATATCAATTCTAATCGACATACAATACTTATTAGATGCTTTCAGTGTAAAATGACCTCTTACTCCAATTAGTTGAGCAAACAATCTCACAAATTTCCGGTTGTGAGTTAACGACAAATATATATATGAGCAAGAGAATGAGAGAAGATATAAAAACCAAAATTATAGGAAGAAGAAGAACAAGAGAATGAGAGAATATATAAAAACAAGAACAAAGATGGAGAATATGAGAGATTTGTATTATTCTCTTCACTAGTGTTTTTACAATAGAATGAGTCCTATTTATAGGACATGTTCCAGACTAGGCCGAGGTCCCAATCCAGTGAGTGGGCCGCAAACCGGCCCAATCCATCAGCGATCATGGACAGCACATACGCAAATCGATATCAATGGCTGAGAACAAGCCGCGCCATCCAACGACCACAGAATGTTGTTAGACTCTATAAATAGGGGTCAAACCCAACTGACAGGTACACTATTTACCCATTAATTGCCCCTGCCTTGGCAATTACCCACTGACTTGGGCGTCGGAGTATCATTGCAGGTAAAGCCCGGGCCGAGCTCTGCTTCCGACTTAGATACCATCAGCACGACCAGATATCAAGCCGATCCATTTCACGGGACAGAAAGGTACGGTTCAGTGGCGACCACAGTGGGAGCCTAAGCGCTATCCCACCTCGTTTCCTATGGCTCCGTGGGGAAGGCCGCTCGGTCGGAGGAACCCGCGCTTGCAAAGCGTGGCTGAGATCCCTAACCAGCCACAGTCAACCCCAGAAAGGTGTCGCTGTTACCGCTGAAGATACTGCTCTTGGCGCTCCTTCCGAACCAGCCTCACAGGCAAACATCGTGATTCCAGCGACCGCTATGCAACAACTTCTAGAAATGCTGAATGAGGTGGCCACGTGGTGAATGAACACCGTGCTCGAACCGCACCAGGCTGACATTCAATCTCCGATCAGGAGAAGAAATCCTTCTAGGCGGCATCGACCGCCCCCAGAAGACACCTCGTCCACCGATCACCACCCCAGCGAAGGGGATGAAATGGATCCAGGACACCTCCTAGGACTCCTCCGTCTTCAACGGACCCCACGTACTGGCCGTACGAGCGCTCGCCCCAGAACTCCTCTTTCGGGTCCTCACAGTCACCCCGACGTTCACGGAGCAGGTCGCACGACATGTATGATCAGTATCATTATAATAGGCGATTGCCAGATTGGCATGGTCGACATCACTACTCGAGCTGATCTCCCGATCAACGTGACCATCGAGGCCGACACCTCGAGGACTGGTCGCCTCGTTGGGGGAAAGGCGACTCTTGCAAAAGGCCATTCACCAGAGGCATAGACGAATACCCAATTCCTCCTTCCCCGAATTTAATAATGTACGACAGCATTGGCGATCCCGACGCTCATTTAGACGATTTCGACATAATGATTCAGTACCAGGGGGCGAGGGAGTGGTTTAGAGAACTTAAACCAAACACCATCTCGTCATGGGACCAGCTGGCTAGAACTTTCTCTGCACGTTTCACACCATCCAGACTAAAACCCAAGTCACTGTAAGAGGAGACCAAAACGCTTTGAGAATATGTCGAACGAGTTAACAAGGAAGCTGCCACTGTAAGAGGCTTGGAGGACAAGATGCGACTATGGTTCTTAAGGGATGACCTCAGGAGTGGCAGTCTGTTCGAAATTGAAGTGGGTGTAAATGTACCGCGCGATTTAGCTATGTTTCTCCGCAGATCACAAAGATTTATGAACTATGAAGAGGCAGCTATGGCTAGCCAAGCGGTCGCAAGGGGCGGCTTAGAAAGACCCCATGAGGAGCGCAACCAGAAACAAAGGAAGGATCAAGGAGGCTCATCTCGTGACTTCAGGCTGCAAAAGTTTGCCGACCGCACAAAGTTGAACACGTCATATGCTCAGATCCTCTCCGAATGTGCCGATGCTGTGTTCAGAGACATTAAGAGGCCAGAACCGCCTGTTCTCAAGGAGGGCCAACGCCCGTCCCGTAAATACTGCAGATACCACCGCAGTAACGGGTACGACACCAATAACTGCATGGCACTTTAGGACAACATCGAAGAGGTAATTCGTAAGGGTAAACTGACCCAGTATGTCAAGAAAGGATAGGCTAAGTAACAAGAAGAGAAGAAACAAGCCCACTCCTCCCGAAAAGGGAAGGCGGTGGTCAATGAAGTCGCGAAAGCGAGCAAAGAAGATGACAACGACACAGAAGAGGAAGCAGACACTAGAAAATCCAAGGGACGACCCGTGGCCTTGGTGATCTCCGGAGGATGCCCGATCGAAGGAGTGGAAACCAACAAGTCAATGAATGGCCGATGGAAGGAGATCTTAAGCGTTGCCTCAACTTCGGCACCAAGAATCACCTCCAAAAGACCGCCCTTGGTATTCGGGGATGATGACCTTCTAGATGGAAAGCCGAACAAATATGTCCCGCTCCTGATTACCACTGTAGTGGCTAACGTAGAAGTAAGAAGAATCCTGGTCGACCAAGAGAGTTCTGCTGACATTATCTTTGAAGACCTTCTTGACATGTTGAAGATATCAAGGGACAACGAGAAAATGTTTCTTCACCGTCCTACACATTGGTTTCTCTGCGTTGTCGTCCCCAAATGTGACCATCAGTTCAAGGTGGCTAAGAGGGGTTGTAGATGATCCGTTGAAGCCGGTAAGGTCTGTCCCTCTGTATGGCGTGAGGCTCCCATGCAAATCAGTATACCAGTGCATCATCGGCCGACCCACCCTGGGGAGAGTTGGGGCGGTCGCTTCAGCCGTTCATCTGAAGATGAAATTTTATTTCGACACGGACGAAGTAATCACTCTACTAGTAGACCTTCACTCAGCAAGGAGGTGTCATTTTATGAGCCTTAAAGAACAAGGAGTGTTTGAAACCAAAAAGACAAATTGGAAAGAGTAAGAGAGGCAACCAAGTCAACGTGGATGACTTGGATACCCGCTATGACCCAGATAGCGAAGAAGAAGAATGTGACGACGCCTTAACGAGAGAATTTAAGAAACGAATTAAAAGACCAGAACCCGACGACGAGTTTGCTCAAATCACACTGGGGGACGATCCGAATAAAATGGTCAGGATTGGCATCGATCTCCCAGACAAGGTACGAGAGCAACTAACCCAATGTTTGAAAGAACATGCTGATCTATTTGCTTGGAGTGCGGCCGATATGCCGGGGATTCCACCACTTGGCCGTAGACCCATCGGCCAAGTGGGTCGCCCAAAGAGGACGTGTTCAGAAAGAAGACAAGGCACAAGCCACCATCAAAGCGGTTGAAGATCTGATTGAAGCAGGCTTTGTCAGAGAAATCAAGTACACTACTTGGTTATCCAATGTGGTCTTAGTCAAAAAAGCAAATGGAAAGTGGCGCATGTGTGTGAATTACACTAATCTTAACCGAGCTTGCCCCAAAGATGCTTTCCCGGTTCCGAGAATCGACCGACTGGTGAACAGCGCCCCCGGCTTCAGCTTATTATCTTTCCTAGCTGCATACTCAGGATATAACCAGATCACCATGTACCCACCCGACCAAGAGAAGACAACTTTTATGACCGAAAAAGGGAATTATTGCTACCGAGTGATGCCATTCGGGTTAAAGAATGCAAGGGCGACTTATCAAAGAATGATGAATAAGGTGTTTCATGACCAGAGAAGACGGGTAGTTGAAGTCTATCTTGACGATATGATCGTCAAAAGCAAAGCAGATACCGATCACCTGGCCGACCTCCGAGAAGTATTCGCAAAAGCCCGGAAGAACTCCCTCAAGCTGAACCCCAAAAAATGTACCTTTGGGGTGAGGGCGGGCAAATTCCTTGGTTTTTATCTAATTGAAAGAGGAATTGAAGCCAACCCCGATAAGTGTAGGGCGGTCACCGAAATGAGACCGCCGACCTCCAAGAAAGAGATTCAGAAGTTAAATGTACCTTTGGGGTGAGGGCGGGCAAATTCCTTGGTTTTTTTCTAAATGAAAGAGGAATTGAAGCCAACCCCGACAAGTGTAGGGCACTCACTGAAATGAGACCTCCGACCTCCAAGAAAGAGATTCAGAAGTTAAACGGGATGGTCGCAGCATTGTCCCGATTTATCGCAAAAGCGGCCAACAAATAACTTCCACTTTTTAAGTTGCTCAAGAAGGAAGCAGAGTTCAAGTGGACACCAGAATACGGGCAAGCATTAAACCAACTCAAAGCCGCCCTATTGCAGCCGCCCATCCTAACCAGGGCCGAGCCTGGGGAGACTTTGTACCTATACTTCGCAATCACTGATGAGGCTTTGGGTGCGGTGCTCCTTCGGGAGTCCGACTCTAAGCAGAATCAGCCCCATCTATTTTGTCAGCAAATCACTGCAAGGGCCGGAACTCAGGTATCAGAAGGTAGAGAAACTGGAATTAGCACTAGTAGTGGCCGCTCGAAGGTTGAGATCCTACTTCGTAGCACATCAATCATCCTGAGAACTGACCAACCCATCAGACAGATTCTGCACAGGCTTGATCAGGTCGGGAGAATGATAAAATGGGTAGTTGAACTGTCCGAATTTTGAATCAAATTCGAAGCCAGGTCGGTTGCAAAAGCTCAAATCCTGGCCTACTTCATTGCCGAAATAAATCCAATCCCAAAAGAAAGAATACAACTAGCCTGGACCCTGCATGTCGATGGTTCCTCCAACAGCCGGAGCAGTGGAGCGAGCTTAATCCTTGAGAATTCTGAAGGCATGACCATCGCAGTGTCACTGACGTTCTCCTTCTCCACCTTCAATAACCAGGACGAGTATGAGGCATGCATTGCTCGTTTGTTACTTGCTCGAGAATTCAACGTCAAAAGGGTGGAGCTGCATTCAGACTCCCTTTTGGTAGTTTCGCAAATCAAGGAGCTATTTGATGCGAAGGACGTGGTCCTACAGAGATACCTGGCGAGAGTAAGAGAACTACTTAAGCTTTTCGATTACGCAGAAGTGCAGCACGTTCCTCGAACAGAAAACACAAGAGCTGATATCCTTTCAAAACTTGCAAGTGTTGAACCAAGGACAAACACTCTTTGTTTTGTATGATAACAAATTACATCTTGTCTACTAATGGTTGCAGTTGAATGAAAGTACAGGGACAAAATCAAAGAACAGAGATTAAATCAAAGAGCAGGGACTAAAGTTCAATGGCTTGCAGAAGAAGCAACAATGAAGTTGAAGACCTAATTGTTTATATGTCTTTGATATGACTCAAATGTAAGATCCTATCCCTTCAGATTTATGACATTTAGTAGAAGAGAGATGATGTTTTTAAAAATAAAATTGTTGTGTTAAAAGCCTTTGAAAAATATTTTAGTCAAATGCATGCATGCATGTGAAAGGCACACAACATGGGAAAGCTTTTTAAAAGTAAAGAGTCGATTTCTACATGGTCTCATTGTTGTTTAAAATCGATTTCTAGAAAGAGAGCAATTGATTTCCTAATCTATTTTGAAACAAAGAATCGATTTCTTCTTGAGTATGTAAAGCATAAAATCGATTATATACTTAATACATTAGAGCAACGAATCGATTGCTTGCTTCCTTCTTTGAAACAATTCAGAGCAAAGAATTGATTGCTTGCTTCCTTCTTTGAAACAATTTAGAGCAAAGAATCGATTGTGTGCTCCTTGTTTTAAGCAAAGAATCGATTACAATACATTCCCTTTTCAAGCAAAGAATCAATTATGCCATTTACACTATCAGAGCACATAATCGATTCTTGTTTCTTTTGTTTTTTTCCAACGGTCAACTTTTTACATTTTCTATAAATGGGGACCTTGGATCTCAAAACAAATTACACCACTACACTTCTCTTCTACATACATTTTCAAATCAATAGAAAAGAGAAAAAGAGCTTTCATTGTCAAATCTTTTGTTAAAGTTCTTCATTTCAAAACCAATCATCTCTCTCTACTATATTGTTATTCTGCTGGAGTGATTGGTTCATAGTTTCTATATTGTATTGATCTGTATTCGTGGTGGCTTATGTAACACCCCTTTTCTAATAACTTTACTTTTTATTAAAATCAGAGTCTTTTTTTTTTCTTTGAAAACATATTAAGCGAGTGCTACACTTACTCCATAAAAATCAATCACTTCACATTTCACAGTTCGGTTCAAAACACCAGGTACATAGCACCATAAACAAAAAAAAACGTTTAGTTCGCATCAACTAAATTCAATCACCACCAGCAGCGGAATAATAATGAGTTCTATCAATAAAAACCAATACATCACCAATAAAAATCTAACGGTTAATGAAAATAACACATAAACATAGGACACCCCCCCTGGTGCTACGTATCAGAGCGTGACACTTCCTACCAGACGAAGGCATAAGGGAAACCTTCACTCGTTATTACCTGCACGTTGCCGACATAAGAAGCAACATAAAAGCAGTAGGGTGAGTCTCTTTTCATAATTAATAACATATGGAAATTAAGCACTGCATAGGAAAAGGGAAACAGACACACCAATTCACAACAAAGGCAATAACCACATCATAGTTACATTCACCAAACAACAATGCAAAAGGTATGGTTATGCATGAAATGCAACCCAAACTCCACGGGCACATGCATGTCGGATCCGTCACCAAATACAAATAGGCCGTAGCCTCTGCTCATCAAATAAAATTAGGCCGTAGCCTCTGCTCACCAATAATGCACATGATTTCATGAGGTGTTATGGAAATGCATCACAACACACTACAATTAAATAAAATCACCATTTCATTCAGCTCACCATTTTAATTCATAATCTCACCATAGTGCATTAATCAGCTCACCAAATCTCACCTTGTCACACTCACCAATTCAGCTCACCACTCACACCAACACCAATTCAAATAGACCAATTTAGGATATTGACACGACATAGGGAAAGTGGATAAAATTAGCCATTTGGACACCTGAACACCATCAGCCCAGAAACACCAGTAAAATAATTTATTTTTGCATAAAATTGGAACAATTGGATAGACACTGAAATTAGCTTCGAAACGCAATTTGAACCGTTAAATTTGGATAACCGAGTCAAAAGTTACATTAAAAACAAAATAGGAAAAATACTTAGACATCCTGGAAACTGGCGCATGGGCGCTGGGCGCCCAGGAGCAACACGGGGCTTGGCGCATGGGCGCTTGGCGCCCAGGAAAGGCAACACGCATAGGCGCATGGCGCCCAGGGAGCAACAGCGCGCATAGGCGCTTGGCGCCCAGGAAAACAACACGCGCATAGGCGCTCGGCGCCCAGGGAGCAACAGCGCGCATAGGCGCATTGCGCCCAGCACAGCAACACGGCGCCCAGGCACTAGGCGCCTAAGGCCAACATGTAACAAAACTCATTTTCCTTCGAAATTGATTTTACACGAGCCAAATGCTCAGAACATGAAAACCCAATGAAAATTTTGTCAAAAACTGAACATCATTTTTGGCGCCCATGCACTAGGCACCTAGTGAAAACACGCAATCCAACTCTTTTGTTGCCCAAAATCATTTTGCAGGAGCCATTTTACCTGAATATGAAAACCTGAAAACAATTTTTACAAAACCATCACCAGAACATTGGGGCCCTTGGCGCCCATGACACAAGCACCTAGCGCCAAAACTGGCAGCACAGTGACACAGAACACAGCAACACAGGGCAACAGGCACAGCAACACAGTGACACAGAAACAGAAACACAGGGGCAACAGAATTTGGGAAACTGGCGCAGGCACACTGCTGGGCGCCTGGCGCCCATGACTAAGGCGCGGGGCAGAAAATCCAGCAACATGCATATGGCGCCCAAGGCGCCTAGGGGCTTCCAAAACCAGAATTTTTCACTTTCAATCACCAAATTCAATTCACCAAATACTCAATTATATATATATGATTCAAGTGTCACCATGATTCTCAATTTCACCAAGTAAGCACCAATGAGTCATATATTCAAACATATGATATCCAATTCGCATTAGCAACAACCCAAACATCAATCATGCGATTTTCAACATAGCAATTCAACATCAAGCATCACAATACTATGGATTACTCATCAACATCACAATTCATTCATGGAAACTATCCTAGAACCCTAACCCTAAGCATCACCAATTCGCATAAATTATTAAAAACAAAAAGAGGACCCCCTAACCTTATGGAAGTCGAATTGCTAGCAAAGCTCCAAAGAAAAATGCAAGACTCCAATCAAGCTCTTCCTCCTCTTGAGTGATTCGCCCCCCTTTCTCTTCTTCTCCCCTTCACTTCGCACTTCTCCTCTTCTCACTCTCTCTTTTACGTTTCTTTTTCCTTCTCTTCACAATAGAGCAAAAATGAAAACTAACTCTAAGACCCCTTGTGAGTCGAATTCTTTGACAAGGTAATGGGCCACGGGCCTAATTGTGGATCACGGGCCCTTGCTCGCACCACTCAATTCGTGACAACACCTCCTAATAAATAAAATAAAATAATTAAACCTTGAATTATTTAATTAAATTAAATAAATATTGTAAGCCTTAAATAACTTAATTAAATAAATAGTTAAATTATTTTGGGGCGTTACAACTCTCCCCCACTTAGAATATTTCGTCCTCGAAATTACCTGAATCAAACAACTCCGGATATGCTTCCCGCATCTTGCTCTCCAGCTCCCAAGTCACCCTCTCACCAGCAGCTCCTAACCACACCACTTTCACCAAAGGAATTTCTTTCCCTCTCAGAGTCTTCACTTCTCTATCTTCAATCCGCACAGGCATAGTCTCCACAGTGAGATTATCCCGCACCTCTACTTCATCCATCTGAATCACATGAGATGGGTCTGGAACATACTTTCGAAGCTGTGACACGTGAAACACGTCATGCAAGTTCGAAAGATTAGGCGGCAAGGCCACCCTATAGGCAACACTTTCCACTCTCTCCGTAATCTGATACGGACCAATGAAACGGGGAGTTAACTTCTTTGATTTCAAGGCACGCCCAACACCAGTCACCGGAGTGACTCTCAGGAACACATGATCACCAGCCTGAAACTCTAAATCCTTCCTTCTCTTATCATGATAGCTCTTTTGTCGACTCTGCGACGCTTTCATCTTCTCACGGATTAATTTTACCTTCTCAGTTGTTTCTCGCACAATTTCAGGCCCCAACACTGCACTCTCCCCAGATTCATACCAACACAACGGAGTCCTACATCTCCGACCATACAACGCCTCAAACGGTTCCATACCAATACTAGAATGAAAACTGTTGTTGTAAGTGAACTCTATCAACGGAAGATGAGAATCCCATGAACCTCCCTGCTCAAGAACACATGCTCTCAACAAGTCCTCTAACGACTGAATAGTCCTCTCCGTCTGACCATCTGTCTGCGGATGATAAGCGGAGCTCAACCTCAACTTAGAACCCAAAGCTTCCTGCAAACTTTTCCAAAATTCAGATGTGAATCTTGGATCTCTATCAGATACAATACTAAGCGGAACGCCATGCAACTTCACAATTGTCTTGATGTAGATCTCTGCCAACTTTGGAACTGGATAAGTCATATTAATTGGTAAGAAATGAGCAGACTTTGACAACCTGTCCACTACCACCCATATAGCATCAAACCCTCTCACTGTATTTGGCAAACCAGTCACAAAATCCATGGAAATGCCATCCCATTTCCATTCCGGAATCTCCAATGGTTGCATCAACCCCGCAGGCTTTTGATGCTCAATCTTAGACTTCTGACAAGTCAGACAAGAATACACAAACCGTGCCACATCCTTCTTCATACCAGACCACCAGAACATTTTCTTCAAATCTTGGTACATCTTCGTAGCCCCTGGATGAATACTCAACTTGCTCCTATGGCTCTCCTCAAGAATCATTCGCTTCATCTCAGCATCATCAGGAATGCAGATCCTATCTCTAAATCTCAATACACCGTGGGAATCTAACTTGAAATCTCCATTCACAGCTTGATCATTCACAACTAACAAGTCTACCAACTTTACATCTGACTTTTGGGCTTCTCGAACACTAACCAAAAATTCATTGCCAATCTTCAACATTCCCAATCTGACACTCTGCGGTGTCACTTCACAAACCAGACTCATGTCCCGAAACTGCTCAATCAACTCTAATTCCTTCACCATCATAGCCGACATATGCAAACTCTTCCGACTTAAAGCATCAGCCACGACATTAGCTTTGCCGGGGTGATAGTTCAAGCCGAAATCATAATCCTTCAGCAATTCTAACCAACGTCTCTGTCTCATATTCAGCTCCTTCTGATCGAATAAGTATTTCAAACTCTTATGGTCACTAAACACTTCAAATCTAGTACCATACAGATAGTGCCTCCAAATTTTCAGCACAAACACAATTGCAGCTAGCTCCAAATCATGAGTAGGGTAGTTCTTCTCATGGGTCCTCAACTGTCTGGACGCATAAGCTACTACCTTACCCTCTTACATCAAGACACCTCCTAAACCCATCTTAGAAGCATCGCAATATACTACAAACGGTCGATCCGGAACAGGCAAAGTCAAAACGGGCGATGTGGTCAACCTCTTCTTCAACTCATTGAAGCTCTCCTCACAGCGTGCATCCCACACAAAAGCTTTTCCCTTACATGTCAATTGAGTCAACGGAAGTGCCAACTTCGAGAAACCTTCAATGAATCTCCTGTAATAACCAGCTAATCCCAAGAAGCTTCTAATTTCTGTAACTGACTTCGGGCTCTCCCATTGCGACACAACATCAACCTTGGCTGGGTCCACAGCTATACCATTACCAGAGATAATATGACCAAGGAAACCTACTTCATTCAACCAGAACTCACACTTAGACAATTTGGCATATAATTTCTTTTCCTTCAACACTTCTAGCACTAACCTCAAATGTTCTGCGTGTTCCTCTTCTGTTTTAGAATACACCAGAATGTCGTCAATAAACACAACTACAAACCGATCCAAGTAACTATGAAAAGTACGATTCATGTACTCCATAAACACACCCGGCGCGTTGGTAACACCAAACGGCATCACAGAATACTCATAGTGCCCATATCTCGTTCTGAAAGCGGTTTTCTGAATGTCTTCATCCTTTACCTTAATCTGGTGATAACCCGACCTCAAATCGATTTTACTAAACACCTTAGCACCTACCAACTGGTCCATCAGATCATCAATTCTGGGAAGCGGATACCTGTTCTTTATTGTCACTTTGTTCAATTGCCTATAATCGACACAAAGTCTCATACTCCCGTCCTTCTTTTTCACTAACAATACCGGAGCACCCCACAGGTGACACACTTGGCCTTACAAATTTCTTCTCAAGTAGATCTTCTAATTGCTTTTTCAATTCAGACAACTCTGAGGCTGACATCCGGTACGGTGCCATAGACACAGGCCTAGTACCAGGTATAAGATCAATAGCAAACTCAACCTCCCTCTCTGGCGGGACACTTGGAATTTCATCCGGGAACACTTCGGGGAACTCACACACTATTTGAACCCTTTCAATGATTGCCTGATTCTCAGCAGACAATGACGCCATCAAAGCAAACAGATGAACTCCTTCCTTCATTACCTTATGCAAATGACCAGCAGGCAACAAAACAGATTCTTCTTCCTCAGGAGGAAGGAAACTCACAGACCTTCGGGAACAATTAATATGCACATGGTTATACACTAACCAGTCCATACCAAGAATGACATCCAACCCTCCCAACGGCAAACAAATAAGATCAACAAGAAAATCTCTGCCGAAGATTGACAGAGGGCACTTAGCACACACAAGAGAGGTAGTTACTGAACCCTTAGCTGGAGTGTCAATAACCGTCTCCCTCATCATAGAAGATAAAACAAGGTCCAATTTCTCAGCACACAAAGCAGCAATAAATGAATGCGTAGCACCAGTATCAATAATAGCAATCAAAGGAATACCATTAATAAAACATGTACCTCTAATCTCATTAGTATCCTCTGATCCTGCGAGAGCAAACACTTTTCCATAGGACTTCTCTTTCTTCGGCTTAGTACACTTGGTACTAATATGACCTGCTTCCCCACAGTTGTAGCACACCACATCCCTTTTCTCACATTTCGCAGCCACATGACCTTCTTTACCGCACTTGAAACATTTATTATCCGAGCAGTCAAAACTCTTATGACCCGGCTTGCCACATCTGTAGCACACAACCTTCGCAGGGGCATCTCCCCCACTTGTTTTCTTATTATCAGCATACCTCTGCTTACCCTTACCAGCCTGAACCTCATATGGCTTACCCCGGTTCTGAAATTTACCCCTCTGATCTCTCATGACCTTGGAGTGAGCATTACTATCATCTTCATATATCCTGCAACTGTCGATCAAATCAGCGAATACCCGAATCTTCTGGTACCCTATAGCTTTCTTTATATCAGCCCTCAGTCCATTCTCAAACTTTATACACTTTGAAAATTCAGAATCAGCATCAGCATAGTGGGGGTAAAACTTAGCCAATTCAGTGAACTTGGCAGCATACTCTGTCACTGACATGCTTCCTTGCTTCAGCTCAAGGAACTCTATTTCTTTCTTACCTCTCACATCTTCAGGAAAGTATTTCCGTAAGAACTCTCTACGGAAAACAGCCCAAGTTATCTCCTCATTAGCAGTTTCCAATCTCTGCCTCACCTCCATCCACCAATCATCAGCTTCCTCTGCCAGAGTATGGGTACCATACCTGACTTTCTGCGCGTCATTACAATCCGTGACCCGAAATATCCTTTCAATCTCTTTCAGCCATGCTAGAGCACCATCTGGATTATACTTGCCCTTAAAGACAGGTGGATTCTCCCTCTGGAACGTGGCCAAACTGCGAGTCCCAGCATTTTCAGCACCATTTTGCTGGTTCCCAACAGCTTGAGCCATAGCCTGCAAAGCAGCAGCAAGAGCGACGTCGTTCCTCCCAGCCATTTCAAACTATCACTGCAGCACAAACAGAAATTTAGAACTAATCTAACAATTCTATTTGTCATAAGACACTATGACAGGACGACTTGGCCGGACAGACCGAACTGCTCTGATACCACTAATGTAACACCCCTTTTCTAATAACTTTACTTTTTAATAAAATCAGAGTCTTTTTTTTTTCTTTGAAAACATATTAAGCGAGTGCTACACTTACTCCATAAAAATCAATCACTTCACATTTCACAGTTCGGTTCAAAACACCAGGTACATAGCACCATAAACAAAAAAAAACGTTTAGTTCGCATCAACTAAATTCAATCACCACCAGCAGCGGAATAATAATGAGTTCTATCAATAAAAACCAATACATCACCAATAAAAATCTAACGGTTAATGAAAATAACACATAAACATAGGACACCCCCCCTGGTGCTACGTATCAGAGCGTGACACTTCCTACCAGACGAAGGCATAAGGGAAACCTTCACTCGTTATTACCTGCACGTTGCCGACATAAGAAGCAACATAAAAGCAGTAGGGTGAGTCTCTTTTCATAATTAATAACATATGGAAATTAAGCACTGCATAGGAAAAGGGAAACAGACACACCAATTCACAACAAAGGCAATAACCACATCATAGTTACATTCACCAAACAACAATGCAAAAGGTATGGTTATGCATGAAATGCAACCCAAACTCGACGGGCACATGCATGTCGGATCCGTCACCAAATACAAATAGGCCGTAGCCTCTGCTCACCAAATAAAATTAGGCCGTAGCCTCTGCTCACCAATAATGCACATGATTTCATGAGGTGTTATGGAAATGCATCACAACACACTACAATTAAATAAAATCACCATTTCATTCAGCTCACCATTTTAATTCATAATCTCACCATAGTGCATTAATCAGCTCACCAAATCTCACCTTATCACACTCACCAACTCAGCTCACCACTCACACCAACACCAATTCAAATAGACCAATTTAGGATATTGACACGACATAGGGAAAGTGGATAAAATTAGCCATTTGGACACTTGAACACCATCAGCCCAGAAACACCAGTAAAATAATTTATTTTTGCATAAAATTGGAACAATTGGATAGACACTGAAATTAGCTTCGAAACGCAATTTGAACCGTTAAATTTGGATAACCGAGTCAAAAAGTTACATTAAAAACAAAATAGGAAAAATACTTAGACATCCTGGAAACTGGCGCATGGGCGCTGGGCGCCCAGGAGCAACACGGGGCTTGGCGCATGGGCGCTTGGCGCCCAGGAAAGGCAACACGCATAGGCGCATGGCGCCCAGGGAGCAACAGCGCGCATAGGCGCTCGGCGCCCAGGGAGCAACAGCGCGCATAGGCGCTTGGCGCCCAGGAAAACAACACGCGCATAGGCGCTCGGCGCCCAGGGAGCAACAGCGCGCATAGGCGCATTGCGCCCAGCACAGCAACACGGCGCCCAGGCACTAGGCGCCTAAGGCCAACATGTAACAAAACTCATTTTCCTTCGAAATTGATTTTACACGAGCCAAATGCTCAGAACATGAAAACCCAATGAAAATTTTGTCAAAAACTGAACATCATTTTTGGCGCCCATGCACTAGGCACCTAGTGAAAACACGCAATCCAACTCTTTTGTTCCCCAAAATCATTTTGCAGGAGCCATTTTACCTGAATATGAAAACCTGAAAACAATTTTTACAAAACCATCACCAGAACATTGGGGCCCTTGGCGCCCATGACACAAGCACCTAGCGCCAAAACTGGCAGCACAGTGACACAGAACACAGCAACACAGGGCAACAGGCACAGCAACACAGTGACACAGAAACAGCAACACAGGGGCAATAGAATTTGGGAAACTGGCGCAGGCACACTGCTGGGCGCCTGGCGCCCATGACTAAGGCGCAGGGCAGAAAATCCAGCAACATGCATATGGCGCCCAAGGCGCCTAGGGGCTTCCAAAACCAGAATTTTTCACTTTCAATCACCAAATTCAATTCACCAAATACTCAATTATATATATATGATTCAAGTGTCACCATGATTCTCAATTTCACCAAGTAAGCACCAATGAGTCATATATTCAAACATATGATATCCAATTCGCATTAGCAACAACCCAAACATCAATCATGCGATTTTCAACATAGCAATTCAACATCAAGCATCACAATACTATAAATTACTCATCAACATCACAATTCATTCATGGAAACTATCCTAGAACCCTAACCCTAAGCATCACCAATTCGCATAAATTATTAAAAACAAAAAGAGGACCCCCTAACCTTATGGAAGTCGAATTGCTAGCAAAGCTCCAAAGAAAAATGCAAGACTCCAATCAAGCTCTTCCTCCTTTTGAGTGATTCGCCCCCCTTTCTCTTCTTCTCCCCTTCACTTCGCACTTCTCCTCTTCTCACTCTCTCTTTTACGTTTCTTTTTCCTTCTCTTCACAATAGAGCAAAAATGAAAACTAACTCTAAGAACCCTTGTGAGTCGAATTCTTTGACAAGGTAATGGGCCACGGGCCTAATTGTGGATCACGGGCCCTTGCTCGCACCACTCAATTCGTGACAACACCTCCTAATAAATAAAATAAAATAATTAAACCTTGAATTATTTAATTAAATTAAATAAAATAAATATTGTAAGCCTTAAATAACTTAATTAAATAAATAATTAAATTATTTTGGGGCGTTACAGCTTAGAAATCCTAGGACGTGTTCTTGGGTCTCTCAATCTGGGAGATTGAGTTGGTTTGAAATCCTGGGAGGTGATCTTGGGTCGTTCAATCGGGGAGATTGAAGTGGTTATTGTGAAATCCTGGGAAGCATTCTTGGGTCGTTAAATCAGGGAGATTGAAGCGGTTGTGAAATCCTTAGCTGGGAGTTCGGGTTCTCAATTTGGGTAAATTGAGATTTGCTATTTGAAGTTACTTGTTTGTAAAACATTCTTCATCAAATAGTGGTTGTCAGCAAGTCCAAAGGTTGCAAAGCCTGAGGCCGAGGACGTAGGGCTTTTATCCCGAACCTCGTAAAAATCCTGGTGTATCTCTATCCCTCTCTCTTTACTTTCTTTATTGTTCATGTCTGCTTATAGTTATATTTGACCTCATTACGCTGCATATAAATATCTGTATATCGAGAAATCTGATTACTGAACCGTTAGTGTAATATTGCAACTGTGAATGCATATAGTTTAAATCTTAGTTTCCGCATCGAAGTATTTGAAAACTGAAAAGAATTTAAGTTTTGCATATAACCTTATTCACCCCCTCTAAGGTTATTATATAGTCCAACAGCAAGTACCAAGAACCCTGGAAACCCTAGGAGCATGATCCAAAAGGTCTTGCTTCAGCCCAACTTGCAACTCGATGTCTCCCCCACTTTAGACATATGTGTGATCAACCCAGGGGAATTCTGGATTGACCCAATTCTCAAGTACATTCAGAACGGAGAAGAACCTGACGATCTAAAGAAAGCAGCCTTAACAAGAAAGCG
The DNA here is from genome assembly GCA_039519185.1 of Astragalus membranaceus. Classification (NCBI taxonomy): domain Eukaryota; kingdom Viridiplantae; phylum Streptophyta; class Magnoliopsida; order Fabales; family Fabaceae; genus Astragalus; species Astragalus membranaceus. The sequence goes on along the minus strand of CM076850.1, from coordinate 19,211,365 downwards.
AGCATCATCCTATTCGGTCATAGAAGGAAAGATATTCTGGAGAGGGTTCTCCATACCGCTCCTAAAATGCCTAGTACCTGAGGAAGCCGACTATGCTTTACGAGAGATACATGAAGGCATATGCGGACACTATCTTGGGGGACGTTCCTTGGCGAAAAAAGAGCTCAGGACAGGATACTACTGGCCCACCATGAACGAAGATGCCAAAAAGATAGTCAAAAAGTGCGACAAGTGCTAGCAGCACGCCGACGTCCATGTCGCTCCACTAGCCGAGTTGAATAGTATGACTGCACCGTGGTCGTTTTCCTAGTGGGGGATCGACCTACGTGGACCGTTCGCAGTAGCCCCAGGACAGTTAAAATATTTGATAGTAGCAGTGGACTACTTTACAAAATGGATAGAAGCTGAGCCCTTGGCCACCATAACCTCCAAAAATTGCATGAAATTCTTCAAAAAGAATATCCTGGTGCGATTTGGGATTCCAGGAGTAGTGGTCACAGACAATGGCACACAATTCACAGACAAGGGCTTCAGAGAAATCATGACCGACCTTGGTGTTAAGCAGTGCTTCACCTCAGTTGAGCACCCCCAAACCAACGGCCAAGCTGAGGCCGAAAACAGAGTAATCTTGCGCGAGTTTAGGGGGAGGCTTGACAAAGCAAAAGGCAACTGGGCTGAAGAGTTACCCTATGTATTATGGGCATAACAGACGACTCCACACTCCACAACTGGAGAACCCTCATTCAAGATGCTATACGGCACCGAGGCTCTCATCTTGGTCAAAATTGGGGAATTGAGCTGGACGACCGCGAATCCCAAACCTCCCCTTGAGAACAACGCAACAATCAGAGAAGAACTCGACCTTATTGAAGAACTCTGTACCCAAGCCGCACTCCGAGAGATGTTGATCAAGCAAGGAATGGCATCTCGACACAATGCCAAAGTCGTTCCAAGAGAGTTCGTTGTGGGAAAACTCGTTCTCTGAAGGGACGATGTCGGCGAGAGAAACGTAGCGCAGGGGAAGCTCGCCCCAAATTGGAAGGCCCTTACCGGGTCGTCTCCGCAACGCTGTGATATATTTGTAACAACTTTTTAGTTTGTCAGACTTATCAAGTAAATCACCTTCCGACCACAAGTTTCGAGCTTTGAGTTCAGTACCTAAGACTCGCTCATTCTCCTGGTTCTTCCACTTCTTGAACAAATCAGAAGCGGCATGGCAGATATCGGCCGCGGCTTCAAGAGGGTTCTCCAGTTAGGGATCGAAATTAGCCCCCCTTAACTTCTCCAGGTTCAGCTTAGGAGAAGACTGGGTTCGAGTTTCTTTCATCGCTTTGGACTTCTTTGCAAGATGACTAGGATCTACATCTGAGGGACAGATGGTTACACCCAGTTCGTCATCACCCACGGTGGGGAGGCGATCTCGCTTCTTTCCGGTAGGTCCTCCCTAATCGCCCCCTACGCCGACTAGGGGTGTCTGCACTACAACAGTTGGGGCAGTAATGACCCCAGGAGATTGACTTGTCGAACCTTGGGCCTTCGACATGCCCTTCTTTGCCATCTTCTTAACAACTTGGAAACCAAGATCCCCAGCCATTTGATCTGCAAAAAGAAAGAAAGAACAATCAGAAACATTCTAAATATTTATCAGTATATACAGCAATTCACCAAACGCCCACGCGGCCTAAGACATACCAAGGACGGAGAAAAGATCTGCTTCGTTGGCCACCCTCGCTAACTGGTAAACTCTTATCATCAGAGATTCTACAGGAAGATAAGAAACCATATTCTTCAGTAAATCAAGCGTCTCTTTGTCGGTTTTATCAAGACTGGACTCATGTACGTGGTAAGCCGCAACCGACCTGTGGTAGTGAGCTTTCGACTACGCAACCGGGAATTTGAAGCCGATAACCTAGCCCTTGGAGTGTCCCTTCAAACTAAGATGCTCCCATCGGCCCTTCTTAGTACCCTTCTCGCCACAATGGCTCACTTTGAGGATGCTGAAAAACAATTTCAAAGAGCATGGTTGATCCATCGCACCCATCAGCTGCTCGAACGCCTTCATAAATGCCCAACTGGTTGGGTGCAATTGAGACGGGGCGACCGATAAATATCTTAATATCTCTCTTTGAAAGGCCATAAAAGGAGGACGAATCCTCAAATTCAGAAGCACCATCGAATACGTCATAAATTTAAGCGATTCGGGAATGGTAGCAATGGACCTGTCTGTCGGAACTCCCTCAATCGTCCACGATTGACCCTCAACACCAACCATCCGACTGTAGAGACTCACGAGATCACTACCAGGAGCTATTAACAAAGGTCGCTTATCACGAAGAGTCTCCGATATCCAAGATATGTCCCTAACCGGGTGGGGCGCCGATGCCGGTTCCTCAAGCTCAGGCGCGGGTCCGGGGTCGATATCGTCAATTGAAACGTGTTCCTCGGCCTCCTCCTCCTCTAGATCTTCAATGTTATGGTCGCTACATGAAGCCGCCGACGAAGCGAGTTGAGAAGTCATTGAACCCGGGAGAGTAGGTGTTCTTGAAGAACTCTCCGGTGAAGAGCACGAACTCCAGATGGAAGACGAGCAGGACTCTGCTTGATGAGCGGGAATTACCTGATTCGCACCTTCACGTGCGCACGTCTCGGCAAGGTGAAGAGGTCGTTCACCAGTTACGAGCACGATTTGCTTAGTACGCGCTAGGGGCAACGAGGTCGACCCCGGTCTTGACACCCCCTCCCCACTAAATGGAAAAACAAAAACCGAACCAAGATGAAAAGAAGTGTTACCTGAGAAGTCGGGACGGTAGGTCGCTCTAAACGGAAAAGGACGATCGGAAGAAGAACGTCTGAAGTTGAGACCACACACTGGGTAGTACAGCCGCGGGGGTATTTATCCGCCGGAAATGGGAAGCACCTCGCGAGAATCACACTTGAGAATTAGGTCGCTCGCGGAGGAAACACAAGTCGCCCTCAGAGAAGTCAAAATGATGTAAGTACCAAATGAGGGAGGGGAGAACCCCTTATATAATGGGCCTACCATGAAATCGTGGGTCGGAAGATGAAGCGGCATCATTACCTGCTCTCTCGAGGAGCCCAAACGTCGCATCAGTCACCTCGAAGAACTCAAACGTCACACATCACATCAGTCATGATCGAGTTCCAACCTTCCCCAAGAAACACACGTGAAGGCCACGCGCGTAACCCAAGCCCTTTCTAGTACGACCTCAAAACAGACCGGGGGCAACGGTTTCAAGCCTGAACACGCGTGTAACCCACTAAAGAGATATGCTTCATAACCATGGTGATAAAGAACATGTTTTAGAAGGTTTCTTTTCAAAGAGATATGCTTCATAACAATGAGATAAGGAAAGGGTTAAGAGGATTGACATGAAAAATCAACAAGAGCAGATTAAAAAGGAAATGATTCTATCTTCTGACAAAGGCTGCATCAAATATAAAATAAATATGGGAGCAAGAATCAATGCTTGCAAAAATCATAGATTTGCAGAATACAGTGAGTTCAAAGACAACATTGGAGCTAATGAGGTAAAAACGTAATATCTTACATTTAAATGCTAAAGTCTTTTATTTGGCTTTTTCTTTATGTTTTATTCATATGGCAAGTAAAGTTAAAAAGGGTTTTGAACTAAATACTTGTGATAAAAGCCACAAGGACTATAGGTTCTAAATTAACTGTTTTTGAAAAAAATAATCTTCATGTTTAGATATTTCTCTTTTCAGAAATGTTTAGCAAAATCTTAATGGCAAATATCATGTATTTCTTGCACATTAAAACAATTTTCATATGAACAATGGATGAAATTCATGGTTCACTTTTTAAAACAATAGTTGATACTAACATTCATGTAATAGTAAAAATAACTCACATCTTTGGATTTCAAGAATCACATAGTATCTTCTAAATTGAACTTAAAGTTATATGTGCATGAATTGTTTTGTAATGTGTTAAGCATCTTATATTAAATCAAGCCCAAATATTGTTTTCTAAGATGTCAACTCATTCATTTGAAAAGGAAATTGAAATTTTGATATTGAGTTGTATGAAATCGTGGAAATGAATATGATCATTATGCTTAAAGGATTTTAAAGTGGTTGTAAGGAATTTTAAGAGTTGAAACAAAAAGAGTATACGCAGACATATATTTTTACAGTATTTATTCATGATTCTATGTCATGCATCAAATGGCCAATAATGCATGTTCATGTTAAAATGTTTTGATTGGAATCTTATAATGTTATCACACTGATCTTGAGAAGAGGTATACTAACAGTTTAAGGACCCAATAAGTTCTGGGTACCAAAATTAATTTTTCTTCTCATGAAGGATTACCCATCAAATGTGATGATAAGAGGAAATGCAAGATCATCAAGAAGAAATGAGCTATGAGGTTGCAAGTGACAAAGAGATGATGAGAAATAAGCTAAACAGAAAAGATGTGAAGTAGTTCTTGAGTTGCCACCAACTCAAGAAGAGCTATATAAATGAAAATCTTCATTCAGAAGATGTACAAGCTAAGAATGAACAAACTGAGGATGCTATATGATCATTCACTATCCTTCGGCAACTAAACTCACTCAAAGTTAAGTCTCCTATAAAGAAATCATTGTAATCCTCTACTAAGAAGATTACAAAGGATTCCTACAAGAGGATGATCATCACCCAGCAACACTCAAGAAGATGCATTATCCAATTGCCAAAGAGAATGAAACTAAGATCTATCTTCTGACATCATCCAAATATCCGCAAAGTACAATGTTGAACATAAGAACATTCTACAAAGGCATGGAGGATAATCTCATCACATGAACCTCAAAGTAAGGAAGATTACTAAAGGAGGTATATTCAATCTCAAATCTTATCTTAATTTTACAATGATATATTTAAGTCTTTTGACTATATGATATGATATGATAAGATTGAATGATTGGTCTTGAAATCATCAATGCATGCTAAGATGAATTATGCAATATATGCTTTAAAGTTAACCACCCCCTATCCATTTACCTTACTTACCTGGTTCCTCAATCTCTAATTATATGAATAGAACACTCATAGCTAGGGAAGATGCTCTCCAACTACTCAAATTCCACCTCCTAAGAACCCAAAATAGGATGACCCAACAAGCCAACAAGCATAGGAAGGATAGGAATTTTTCTATTGGCGATTTTGTCTTACTAAAACTCCACCCTTACAGACAAGTCTCCCTAAAACACCACCATGTTCATAAACTTCTACCAAATATTTTGTCCCTTTAAAATCTTGGACAGAATTGGCTCTACTGCCTATCAATGGGAACTTCCCCCTTCCACTACTATTCACAATGTCTTTCATGTCTCTCAACTGAAACTATGCCCAAATCCTCACTCTACACCTCTTATACCTATACCAGACACCATCTCACATGTTCCTGCAAACACTTTCCCTGAATCTATCTTAGATAGGAAAATGGTTCGAAGAGGAAGGATTGCAGCCACTAAGGTCTTAGTCAAAGGAAAGATTGTCCTAAGGAGCTAGCTACATGGGAATTCTATTATGACTTCCTACAAGAGTTTCCTGATTTTCACCCTTGAGGACAATATTCGCTATTTGGTAGCATTAGAGGAAATAAAAGTAGGAAATCTAGTACTATTTTCAATTGTTTTAGTGTTATTTTGTCTTCTTATGAGTCACCAATGCTCTAGAAGCTGGTGTAGGATCTTTTAGCATATTCCATTAGGGTTTTTGGCTATGATTGGAAAATGATTGTACCCATCTAGTCTATATATAGACTCTGTCAGTGGATGAATAAGCAATCAATACATATTATTAAATTATTTTTACCTTATCCTTCCTTCAGCTTCAATTCTTCTGTTAGCTAATATCTCTTCCTCTCTGTTCATCGAGTGGTGCTCAGCTTTATCACTCTCGGACCTTGAGTAAAAATTATCAGTGTAAACCCTAGTGTATTGTCTCATCATTTTGTACGATTTGGTGCTGAATTGCGAAATCTGAAAATTACTCTTGTTCTTGATGTTCTTGATAATCTTCTTCAACTCTGCACTTTGATCCGAAAACTGTTGGTGTCAAATTTCAATTTGTGTTAGTGAATTCAATATAGCTCCGTTTACAGTGATTCAATAACCAGGTTATTAGTCTCAAAATCTAGTATTATTTGATAGACTAAAAAAATAAATCTGAAAAAAAGAAAATACTACAAAAAAATAGCAAAATATAGTAAAATAGTCAAAAGAAAAAGGCAAAGCCTAATCACGGGAGCATCAAAGTAATTCAAAAAATTCCAGAAAAATTCCTACTGTTCTGTACATTTTTTGGATCATTGTACAATTTTCTAGAGATTTTTTGACAACATGTGGACTATTTTACCCTAGGAGGCTTATATGCTCATTTAGTTGCAATATTTGTTGGTGCCTTGTGATAAGCCACAAGTATACGGTTCTATCTCGTAATAAAAAATATCGATCCACATAGACTTTGTGATTACCAATATTATTTTCAGTGGTTATTAGCTAAAAGGAATGATTGAATAGAAGAAGTTGTTGTTTGGTTTTAAATTCAGAAATAAAAAGTGTCCCAAGATTGTGGTTTCGTCTCAATGATAGAAGAACTCACAATCCCTTATCCATCCTCTATTTTATATTAAGTTTATTTTCTAATGACAAGGTATTCAACAGTAACTGATCATGTTTCCTTTCAGAATACAAGAGTGTGTTTTGAACCAAAAATCAAACCTATTTTCATGTTTGATTATTGCCAAAACCCCTTAAATACAAACCTTTTTGTCCCAAGAGTCTCAAAACTATTTTCATGTTTTGATCATCTTGTCTAACCTCATAGTTCCAATATCAAACTTCACCTTTCGGCACTTCGTTTGATATTTGAATTATAACTTTGAAGAATGATGAGGTTGGATTAGAATGTAAACATTAATAAAAAAGAGTCTAGAGTTGGGATTGTTTAGGGGTCTATCATTGGATCACTACAAAAAAATTGCCCATTAGCGAGGGATTTTTCCCTCGCTAAATGCCCCAAATCCGTTGCTAATTCCCATTAGCGAGGGAATTAGCGACGGAATCAGTCCCTCGCTAAACTGCTCCACGCTAGTGGTAATTAGCGAGGGAACTTGAATCCCTCGCTAATTAGCGAGGGAATATTCCGTCGCTAATTCCCTTTAGCGAGGGAATATTTCGTCGCTAACTCTGACAGCCACGTTTTTTTTATTAGCCTATTTTTTTATATAGTTATTACTATTATTATTATGGTGTGGTGGTGGTGGTGGTGGTGGTGGGGAAGGGTATTAGGGTAGAGAGAGAAGGGGAGAGAGAGAGAAATGAGCTATGTGGTGGTGGTCGTGGTTGTGGTGGTGGTGGTGAAGGGTATTATGGTAGAGAGAGAAGGAGAATAGTAAGGGAGAAGGAGAGAAAGAGAGAGAGAAATGAGTGGTGGTGGTGGTGAAGGGTATTAGGGTAGAGAGAGAAGATAGAGTGAGAGAAGAGTGTGAGGAGGTGGTGGTGTTGGTGTGGTGGTGGAAGAGTGAAGGGAGAAGAAGAGTGTGAGAGGAGGTGGTGGTGTGGTGGTGGAAGAGTGTGAGAGGAGGTGGGGTGTGGTGGTGGAAGAGTGAAGAGAGAAGAAGAGTGTGAGGAGAGAAGAAGAGAGAAGAGTGTGAGGAGAGTAGGAGAGAAGAGTGGCGTGTGAGAGGATAAATAAGCTGAAAAGTCAGAAATTAGCGAGGGAATTAGCGAGGGACTGACAATTCCGTCGCTAATCACCTGCACGAAGTCCTATCATCTAAAAGCTGTCAGAAATTAGCGATGGAATTAGCGAAGGACTGAAAAATCCGTCGCTAATTAGCGAGGGACCTAAAAATCCGTCGCTAATGACAGAATTAGTGAGGGACTAAAAATTCCCTCGCTAATTCCCTCGCTAATAAGCTTTTTTTTTGTAGTGGATTATTCCCACAATCAAGACTAGAGAAGTCTACTCACTCATGATCATAGTAGACAAGGACTTAAAATTAAAAGACATTAATTGTAAATGACAAAATGTAAATGAAGGAATTGTAATTTGTTGAATTGTAAATTGCTGAATGTAAATGACAAAGCGATTAAAGTGCAGAAAAATAAGAACGGAATAGTAAAGTGCAGGAAAAGTAAAAGCATAATGTAAAGAACAATAACTTAAAAGAAGTGTAAATTGCATCAATAACTTAGAAATAACTTTGAGGAGTGTTTGCAATTGACCAAAGATGCCTAGACACTCAGAATTTTGTGTCTTATATAGGCTAAGGTAAGGGATAAAGGAGTTAAAACCAGTTACAAGCCTTAAGTGTACAAAATGTAATAGTTTTGGCTTCTGCACGGACCGTGCTCTCAAACACATGGGTCGTGCTCAAGTTCAACAGCTTTTGGTCTTCCAACAGGCAAGTACAGGTGCACCGACCGTGCTTCAGGGGCACACGGACCGTGCTACCATCGGGTTGGCTCTGAGAACTCTGCATTTTTACTACAAGATTCGCACAGACAGCGCTTCAGAGGCACACGGATCATGCTACCATCGGGTTGTAGGCTCTTCTCTTGAAATCTCTTGTATTTTCTCGCTCCTTGTTGCTCCTTTTGGTTTGGGAATTTATCCTTGTTCTTTTGAAGCTCAAACTCCTTCACTTTACTCAAAGCTCGACTTAAAATAAAAAACAAACCATCGGTAGTAAAATAGCTCACGAATAGAATTAAATTCCTACACAACAAACTAAAAATAAATACTGAAAAACTAGACTTGTCACCTTGCTAGCAAACTTTTTGAGTCTCTTTTTTTCTAGTTTAAATTTGTCTTTAAATACTCTATATTAGGTTTAGCTTCAGTTTTTTTTTTGTTTTTGATTTTGTGTCCTAAAAAATTTCTTAGTTTGTCATAGTAGTCTCTCTTTTTTCCTATTCCCCCATAAGATATCAGTCCCTATTAGATGTTACCCTCCTTTTGAGTATTATGACAAAAGAAATAGGAGACCTAAATATGTTGTAGAGGAGGATGAAAGGATCCATAGAAACAGGGACATCAATGAAGAAAACTCCTCCAAGTATACCCACACCAATACTTGGAAGGCTAATTCCAAGAGGGGGGAAGCTTCAACACCAAAAAAGGTGAAAGATAAAGCTTCGGCCATAGTGCGAAAAAGTAAGGAAACTTTCTCTACTCCTACTACTACTCCTTCTACCTTTCATACTAGATGCCTTGTGTCAATTAGAGTATGTTGTTTGCAAATTGATGTTGCAAGTGGTGTTGATTGGGCTAGCGCTAGCTTAGTTACAAAGCTCAATCTTCCTACCATCAATCATCTAAACCCATACAAAATACAATGGCTTAATGAGAAAAAAGAAATGGTTGTGGATAAACAAGTGCTTGTAAATCTTTCCATTCGTAGGTACAAAGACAATGTCTTATGTGATGTTGTCCCTATGGAGGCCTGCCATCTAATCTTAGGAAGACCATGGAAAATTGATACAAAAGCCCTCTATAATGGATTTACTAACAAATACTCTGTTATGCATAACAATTTGGAAATTGTTCTTTCTCCTCTTAGTCCTCAAGAAGTTTTGAAAGACCAAATCATTTTGAAAAATAAAATTGAGGAGGAGGAAAAAGAAAGAAAGGCCAACCTCAAGTTGGAAGGCCAAAGTGTAGTTGTGGTATGCACCCCCAATCTTGATCATGACACTCACAAAGAATTAAAAGACCAAAAGCTTGAGGAAATGGACACAAAGCAAATAAAAAGCTTTCTTGTAGTGCCTAACAAGGATCCAGTGAGGAAATGATGTATGTCCCATAAGAAACCTTTACATGATGTATCATATGAAAATAGGATTTTGGCCACTAACTCTTTTCTTGCACATAGTTTTGTTAATTTCTTGTTTAGGACACCTATGAAATTGTTGCCTAAGCCACTTTCTTGTGGGCATGGAAAGGACCTTGGTGGTACTTCCAAAGGAAAATCATTAAATGGTAAGGACAAGGTAGTGGAGAATGTGTCGCATGTTATGAAGTTGCAAATGTATCATCTTCTACCTCTTATCTCCATTCCTTCCCATAGACCTTTTTCTTTTACATGAAAGTTTACCATATTTTGCATTTTGCTAAAACTTGTGCTTGGATTTTGCATACTTAGGCTATTATTTGGGGTCGCTCACTTTCCTTTTGATCCCGGTGGAGCCTAAGCAATTAATGCATTAGTGTAGTTGTTTTTGTTTTCAAAATAAATGATTTTTTCCATGCTTGATGTAGGCTTACAAGAAGGGGAGTTCACTTGAGGACAAGTGAATTTCAAGAGGGAGAGGATGATGTGATCCCACCTGGAGCTTGGATAAAGGTCACAAGGATAAAGAATCAAAAAACCGTTTATCAAAAAAAAAAAAAAGAATCAAAAAACCAAGATAAGACTCAAAAATTCAAAGTCAAGGGAAAATACTTTAATGTGCTTAATCTAATCATTATGACAAAATCACATTGACGGTGATTTCTAGGATAACCAAACCCTAGTGTTTCTTATACTTTGTTTTCCTTTTAATATCTGTAAGACACTTTTATTTTGGGCCATTTGCCTTTGAGTAGATGGGCTACGACCGATACTAGTTTTTTGTGGCTAAACGCCTTACTTTTAATTTTGGATTTGGGCTTTATATTGTAGACCTAGGATCCAATAAGTCCATGATTTAAATACCTCAACCTTTAGTGTAATTGGGGAGAACTCTTTGATGAATAAACTCATTTCTTCATTTTTTCAAAGTTGAAAGCCTAGAAAGAGACTTAGTGAGAGGTGAGAATTGGCGAGTACATGCATATGAGATGGTAAGCTTCATCATGAGGATTCTCCATGGTTCTTGAAGGAGAGGACCTTGCTCACAACCTTGGGGCTAGTAGAGCCCAAGTCTAGTCGGTCTTATCACTTTCCAAGAAGGTGTGGCAATCATTCATCCCATATTCATCTCTAGTTTCATCCACATTTGCTCTTTCTTCAACTTTTGCATGTAAGTTCCTTGTGTTTTGTGTTGTATGTTCTTCATTTTCTTTGATTTGTCAAGAACACATGTTCTTGATCTTGTGTAAGAATTATTTAATTGTCAATTTTCTAGATCCAATCCTTCTTGATCTATTTTAGATCCTATCAACCCCCCCACTTGATCTATCCATCAAATCTGCCACTCTCATATTCTCAAAACGGGTAACTATAGGTGATTTAATTCTAGCATCTGTTGTTCCCTTAAGCTAGTAAAGATACTACGCCAAACATAATTGGTTTGCCCAAGCAAGCTCCCATAAAATTTCCTTCTGGAAAGTATTTAGCTTTGAAGACACGATTCACTATGGTATCTTTGTTGGTAAAAATATTCCAAGCTTGCTTCCCTAGCATTCCTAAATTGAAACCACAGAAGTGGAGGAAACCCATACGTCCAAATTCCTTTCTCATTGTAAGCTTCTCCCAACTTAACCACTTTTTTGCTTTGTGATTAGTTCTATTTGTACCCCACCAAAAAGCATTCAACATCCTTTCAAGCCCTTTCCCTAGAGTGGAGGGAAGCATGAATTTGCTCATACAGTACGTGGCTATTGCTTGTGCCACAGATTTTTTAAGAACCTTCGTTCCTGCCTTGGATAGATACTTGCCCGACCATCTTTGAAGCCTCTTTCAAGTACGATCACACAAGAAACCAAACATCTGTTTTTTGTTCCTGCCTATCATTGATGGTAAACCCAAGTATTTGCATGTACCAATACATTCAGTAACACCCAGAATAGTTATTATTTGCTATTTTTCTTCCTGACCTGCAAGTTGATTGCTTAGCCAGATGATTGCTCATAAGTACTTAGAATCTGCTTCAGTTGTCTGCATTCATTTTCAGTAGCCCAACAAATTAAAAAACAATTGTCAGAAAAAAGTGTGTGAGGGATGGAGCCCCTCTACACACTCTTATCCCGTGGATGACTCCTCTAGCCTCAACTTTTTTTAAGAGGGGAGTAAGACCCTCTGCACAAATAATAAAGAGATATGAGGATAATGGCTCCGCTTGTCTCAATCCTCTCCCTGGTGTGATAAAATCTGTTTTTTCCCTGTTAAGCAAGACTGGATAGTTAATTGTCTCTAGGCACATAGTCATCCACCCTACCCATCTTTCATCAAAACCCATGTGCAACATCATCCCTTTAAGATACCCCGAATCCACCTGATCATATGCCTTGCTAATAAATGTAACACCCTAAATCCCATTCATCAACGAAATTTAAAATGTCGTTCATTTTGCCAAAATCAAATAAATACGCATTTGAAATATGGATTTTAACACCCGGGGGATAAAGACTAGAAACGACTCTTCATAATGTTATGATAAAAACCATAAAAACATAAAGGGTCAAATTACAACTTGATAAGGTTTCTCAAGAGTTGGCTCACAAATCGGTATCTAAGGTACATATTTTCCTAGACAGCACAATAGAGATTGATACATATAGATTTATATGATCCACATAATAAAGTATCAATCCTAACTCAAGCAAGCAAACACTTGAAACTCAACCAATCTTGAAGTTCCTAAGGGTTCCAAATCTCAAAGCCTTAATCCAGACCGGCTCACATAATCTTTACTTGATTATCTTTAACAAACACAACACATAAACGGTGTGTTCTGGACTGGGCCGAGGGCCCAATCTGTAACGCCCTAAAATTTAATTAATTATTTAATTGAATTGTTTGGGAATTTAATTGATAGAAAAATAATAAAATAATAATAATGCTAATAAATGTGGACCTATTTCTGGGGTTGGGATTATCAAAAATGAGAAGTATTAGTGAGGCCCATGCTTAAGTCGCATAAGCTAAGGAAAAGCCCATAGGACTAAATGAGCATATAAGGGATTAGGTTAGGGTTTTGCTCATTTAGAAGAATAAAAAAATAGAATCGGAGAGAAGAGAAGAGAGAAGAGGCGCGGCAAAGAGGAGAGAGAGCTAGGGCAACGCTTCGAGTTCTCCAAAGGCTAAGGTAAGGGTGGGGTTCTAGCTCTATAATGGGTCCTATGAATGGCTTTATGTAGGGGTTAGGGTTTGATAAGTTGTCACCATGTATGATCATATGTTTATGTTGCCTTTTTGAACAATTGTTGTGTGATTGGTGTTCTATGTTATTAGCCTTAGAATTATATTTGTACTTGCCATGTTCATAAGGGAAATGATCTGGGTATAGGTTCGGTTATACAGTAACTGGGAACAATCTAGTGGTCAAAAAATTATGTGGTTTACCTTTTCAGAAACTAGACTTAATTCTTGTTAATTTGACACTAGTTTGGTTGCATTTGGAGTTGTATAGCTCGAGTTATAGGTGTCACAAGTTAGGTTAAAATTCTGGAAACAATCTGGATATAGGTTCGGTATTTCGTGTATAACGTTTTCGTTTGAACTCCTTGTTGAATGATTCTTGATTCATTGAAAACTACACTCAATTTTTTTCGGTTTAGGCTCAAGTCCCATGTCATTTGAGTGAGTTTTGATAATTTTAGCGGTGTCACAAGCTAGGTCATTGTGGCTATCCTGTTTTCTGAACCTTGTTGCTTATTTACTGAAACTGTACGAATTGGACCATTATTTTGCAAAATAACAATTATAATCAGGAACTAGACATTCTTAGCTTTCCATAGAGGGGTCCTTTGCTAAGTGTCATACCCCAATTTTGTCCAGCTTAGGTCAAAACCCTAATTTTCCACACAAAAAATATATAATAAATTATGCATTGCATTTTGGGTCCTAGAAACCATTCCAAAGTTTTTGAAATCATTTTTAGGGTTAGAATGCACTTTTTGGGAAATTAGGGTTTTTAGGGTCAAAAAGGGCATTTTGGTCATTTCTCACAAAAGGGTCTATAAAAATAATTTTTGCATGAAAATATTTTTCAATAAGCCTCATGCATGAAAATATTTTTTAGAAAGTATAAAACTGATTTTATCATGCATATAATGTATTCTTGATGAATAAGGACGTTATCCATGTTTTTAGGAAGGCACTTAATCGATTACATCATATCCTTCTTTCAAGCAAATAATCGATTATCTACTCTGAAAGTCAAGGGGGATAATCGATTATCTACTTGAAAATCAAGGGGATAATCGATTATCTACTCTGAAAATCAAAGGGGATAATCGATTATCTACTCTGAAACAATTCAGGAGCACAATCGATTATCCCATGTTTTCACTAAGGACCATAATCGATTATCACCTATTTTGGAAAGTTTTTATGGTTTTGGAAAGTGCCTAATCGATTACACACTTCTTTTCTTCAAGCCTATAATCGATTATCCTCCTGAAAAGTGTTCAGGAGCATAATCGATTATCCTCCTTTATGACTAAACAACATAATCGATTATGAACAAACATGGAAAGTACCTAATCGATTATATATGCTATGTAATCGATTATCTACTTGAAAATCAATGAGCCAATAATCGATTACATCTCTCAAGTTATTTCCAACATAATCGATTATCATGTTTCCTAAAATAGATCAAATCTGATTTCCTATAAATAGGACGCTCATTTTTCATTTCAAGACAGACATTTTTTTTCACGAGATCAGAGAAGCCAATTTTCGCAGATCCCATCTTTTCAGAAAAACTCTTCTATATTTTATTTTTTTTGTGCTCTCTTCGTTCCGTTGGTCCGTCAGAGCTGATCTTTCGCTAAGAGTTAGTTGGGGTTGCATTCTTCAAGTGGTAAGATCCGCCTTCATTAGAGGTATTTCTGTCTTTACATTTGTCATTATTTAATTATTGTGATCCGTGCCAAAACTGCTCTATATGATTCAACCCTTTTAGTCTATATGTTGTTTAAGTTGATGATTGGCAATGTGATTCACACTTGTGCACTTGTGAACTTAATCTTAAGTGTGAGGATTGACCAAAGTGATTCAACGTTCTTTGATACTTTGGTCGCTAAATAATTTGCTTGCTTAGGCTGGCCAATGATCATGATTGAGGCAACTCTTTTGCTTGAGCTTACAGTGTCATCGTCTACTCTCATATAGAATATCATCAATACTTAGATAGGTCCATTCCTTACATTGCATCTTCCACTAGATGTGCATTTAGATTCCCTTGCATTTTGTAGAAATATTTGAGTATGGTTCTCGCCTAGCATCTTCCACTAGATGTGCATTTAGGTTCAATCTCGCCTACTCTTCAATCTCGCCTATCTATGTGTTGTGATCTAATATGTGTAGTTTAGGCTTGATTTTTGTTTGCGAATTCAAATATTGTTTCTTAATGATTTGATTCCACTGATTGGGTTATGCATGAATCCACCAATTCTTTCTTGCATTCATTGTTTTCATTTCTAAAACGACCTGGCACAAAAACGGTTATTAGTGGCAATCCATCACAACCTTTGTTGGGTTGATTGTCATGAAAGCCTCAATTTCAAAAGAATTTTCGTTAGCATAAAGCAAGCTACTAATGATAATCCATCACAACCTTTGTTGGTTTGATTATCATGAACGCGTCCAATTTCAAAAAAAAAACATTTTTCTAAGTATCAAAGAATCAAAAACGAGTTATTAGAGGTGGTCCATCATAACCATTGTTAGTTTAATCATCAAAGCAAAAAGACTTTCATTTTTAAGGCTCGTTAGAACTACGTCGCTTTGATTCCCATTTGGGATACGTAGGAGCGAGTCATATTCTCGTCAAGCGCAACCATAAAAAGTCTAGCATTTGCATAACAAAAAGAAAAGAGTTATTTTCATAACAAAAAAGAATCACTTTTGCAAACCAAGATCATTTTCAGAACGAAAACCTTTTCCTTTCTAAAATCATTTTCAACCCATCGTCGCTAGTGGTTAATCAGAACCTTTGTTCGTCTAGCCATTGGGGACGATGTCTTTTTCCCAAAAGAACCACAAGCGATGATCACTCATAACCTTTGTTAGTTTGATCGTTCGTGCCAATCAATCTCTTTCGAAAACCCCTTTCAAAAGAACAAATAAAAATGAGTCGATACTAATAGTCAATCAGAACCTTTGACTAGCGGTAGTGACTCTCATTTTCAAGAGTACTTATCGGTGATTACCCATAACCTTGGTTAGTTTAATCATTCACTAAATACTCGTCCTATTTCGAAAACTCACTAAAAAGATAAAAGACAAAAACCTTTTTCAGGACAAAGAAGAACTACGTAGCTTTGAGTTCTCCATCGCACCGAGAGATACGTAGGAGCGGGCCATGTCCCGTCAAGCGTTTTTTTCTAAAAAACCATTTTTCCCCCCTTTTTTTCATAATAAATAAAGATTTTCAATAAGAAGTAGAGAGGCAAAATTAAGTATTTTCAAGTCAACACACTAAAACCACACATTTAATTAAAGGTTCCCTCTCAGTAGAGAGGACGTGTTGGGTGCTAACACCTTCCCTGCGCGTAACCGACCCCTGAACCCTATTCTCTAGTTTCGCAAGACCAATCGCTTTCCAAAAAAGGTTTTCCTAATATTTTCCTTAATAAATATTGGTGGCGGCTTCATTGTCTTAGGAAAAGTTGTGAACGAGAAAGGTTCTCCCTCGGGGACTTTTTCGGGCGCAACACTAAGTTTGATAGGTTAATTAATTCACCGAAGTAGAGGTATGTTTGATGGAAATTTGCCCTGTGCCTAACAGTGTGTTTGCTTGCTGAAGCTGGTGCCCTAGGCGCCCTGTAACTTGTGTTTGTTGCTTGCGGATGATGGCGCCCTATCCCTAGGCGCCATGCTCTATTTTGCTGCTGTTGGTGTTGGCGCCCTGTCCCTAGGCGCCACACCCTATTTTCTGTGCTGTTGGTGTTGGCGCCCTGCCCCTAGGCGCCACACCCTATTTTTGTGTTGTTGGCGTTGGCGCCCTGTCCCTAGGCGCCACACCCTATTTCTGTGTGGCTGATGATGGTGCCCTGTCCCTAGGCGCCATGCTCTATTTTATTGTTGCTGGTTTGGCGCCCTGTCCCTAGGCGCCACACCCTATTTTGTGTTGTTGGTTGCTGTGTTGCTGTGTTGCTGTGCTGCTGCTGTGTTGCTGTTGCTGTGTTGCTGTGCTGCTGCTGCTGTGTTGCTGTTGTTGTGTTGCTGTGTTGTTGTTGCTGTGCTGTTGTTGCTGCGCTGCTGTTGCTGTGTCGCTGTTGGTGTTGTTGCTGCTGTTGTTGTGCTGTGTTGCTGTGCTGTGTTGCTGCTGCTGTTGCTGTGCTGTGTTGCTGCTGCTGTTGCTGTGTTGTGTTGCTGATGCTGTCGCTGTGCTGTGTTGCTGTTGTTGGGCTGCTGTTGCTGTGTGCCATTGCTGTGTTGCTGTTGCTGTGCTGCTGTTGCTGTGCTGCTGTTGCTATGTTGCTGCTGGCGTTGTTGATGCCGTTGTTGCAGTGTTGCGGTTGCTGTTGCTGTTGTTGCTATTGTTGCTGCTGCCGTTGGGGCTATTGTTGCTGTTGTTGCAGTGTTGCTGTCACTGTCACCGTTGTGGCTATTGTTGCTGCTGTTGCAGTGTTGCTGTTGCTGTTGCTGTCGCCGTTGTTGCTATTGTTGCTGTTGCCGTTGTTGCTATTGTTGCTGTGGCTGCCCAAATGTGAATCTCTCGATTGTTATTTAAAATGATGTTGAATATGTGATTAGACCCAAAGTTGCCAAAATGTTGAAAGTTGCTAAAATATTGCGATGTTGCCAAAATGTTGAAAATTGCTAAGTAGTAAATTGTTGACGACGAAGGTTGTACGAAGACGAATTTGCCTCTATTCATTGGCAGGTGATGTGTTGTAGGCCTACGGCCAATGTTGCTTTCCGATGTTGTTGCGTCGCTATGTAACCGTTGTTATTTGTTTGTGCATTTACATAGCGTCGCATGCATAGCATATTTTTACGATGGAGCTATGCTCAAACCACGATGGCCTGGATTGGCAAACCACGACGACGATGTTGCGATGTTGATGCTCCTATTTTCGAGCTTGAATTATGTACCACATGCATTATAGGGCGGTGGCCCTGAGTCGAGTTGCATTCCGCACTCATGTTGCATATTTATGCGATTGAAAAGATTCTGACTGTTGTGACGTAATGACTTGACCGTTGTGATATGATGATATTGACCATTGTGATATGATGATATTGACCATTGTGATATGATGATATTGACCGTTGTGATATGATGATATTGACCGTTGTGATATGATGATATTGACCGTTGTGATATGATGATATTGACTGTTGTGTGATGATCTCATGTCCTGACCTGATACATATTGTCTTTCATATGATTCATTATATAGTTCGATATCTCACCCCTTCTGTTTGAATGTTACCCTTATGTTGGTAACGTGCAGGTAACCTCGAATGAATGCCATTGTACCTTCATTTAATCGAGTCGATGTTGTTGCTCTGATACGTAGCACTCGGGGGATGAACGTTTATTTATGTTATTTAAGCTGTTTACTGTTGGATTTTGAGTTATGAATTTTGCATAGTAGTCACGATTGTTTAGTTGAACCATTTGAATTTCCGCTGCGTAGTTAAAACGAATTAAACCGCCTGTTGTTTCCACGAAGCCAATGTGGCACTCCATTGTTGTTGAAAAAGATTTTTATGAACTCTGATCTTTTTGCATTATTTTGCCTGGTAAAAATGGGGTGTTACACTAGTGGTATCAGGGCAGTTTCGGTCTGTCCAGCCAAGTTGTCAAGTTATTGTGTCATTGATGATCAAGTATTGTCAATTAGTTCTAACTGTTGTTTATGTTGAAGTGATTAGTTGAGATGGCTGGAAGGAACGATGCTGCTATCGCTGCTGCTTTGGCTGCTATGGCTCAGGCCGTGGAAGGTCAGCAAAACGTTGGTGAAAATGTTGACTCTCGTAGTTTTTGCGACCTTTCAAAGGGAGAACTCGCCTACTTTCAAAGGCAAGTATAATCCTGATGGAGCGTTGGCTTGGCTGAAGGAGATGGAGAGGATCTTCCGTGTGATGGACTGCACTCCAGCTAATGGGTCGGTGACTACTTCTCTTGTGTGTTCTGGGTGTCCCTTGTCGGTTTTCGACAGAGACTTTGTTGTTGATTTAATTTGGTTGCCGTTAAGCGGAGTGGATGTGATCTTAGGTATGAACTGGTTAGAGTATAACCATGCCCATATTAATTGTCATAGCAAGTCTGTAAGTTTTTCTACGCCTGAAGAGGAGGGAGCTGGTTCGTTGTCTGCTAGGCAATCGCGGAAATTAATTCAGGAGTAAGGGAAAACTTCGCAAAGTAGACAGAAGAGTTATCATGATGAGCGAAGAAAGGATTTGGAATTTCAAGCGGATGATGTGCAAGTACGGGATAATCTCACTGTGGAGACGATGCCTGTGCGTATCGAGGATCATGAGGTGAAGGCTCTTAGAGGTAAGGAGATCACTTTGGTGAAAGTAGTCTGGTTGGGAGCTGCTGGAGAGCATGACGTGGGAGCTGTAAAGCAAGATGCGGGAGTCTTATCCAGAGTTGTTCGAATCAGGTGAATTTTCGAGGACGAAAATATTCTAAGTGGGGGAGAGTTGTAACGCCGTAAAATTTAATTAATTATTTAATTGAATTGTTTGGGAATTTAATTGGTAGAAAAATAATAAAATAATAATAATGCTAGTATATGTGGACCTATTGTTGGGGTTGGGATTATTAACAATGAGAAGTATTAGTGAGGCCCATGATTAAGTCGCATAAGCTAA
The DNA here is from genome assembly GCA_039519185.1 of Astragalus membranaceus. Lineage (NCBI taxonomy): Eukaryota > Viridiplantae > Streptophyta > Magnoliopsida > Fabales > Fabaceae > Astragalus > Astragalus membranaceus. Next base: position 19,191,623 of record CM076850.1, on the reverse strand, counting down.
GGAAAAGCCCATAGGACTAAATGAGCATATAAGGGATTAGGTTAGGGTTTTGCTCATTTAGAAGAATAAAACAAATAGAATCGGAGAGAAGAGAAGAGAGAAGAGGCGCGGCAAAGAGGAGAGAGAGCTAGGGCAAGGCTTCGAGTTCTCCAAAGGCTAAGGTAAGGGTGGGGTTCTAGCTCTATAATGGGTCCTATGAATGGCTTTATGTAGGGGTTAGGATTTGATAAGTTGTCACCATGTATGATCATATGTTTATGTTGCCTTGTTGAACAATTGTTGTGTGATTGGTGTTCAATGTTATTAGCCCTAGAATTATATTTGTACTTGCCATGTTCATAAGGGAAACGATCTGGGTATAGGTTCGGTTATATAGTAACGAGGAACAATCTAGTGGTCCAAAAATTATGTGATTTACCTTTTCCGAAACTAGACTTAATGCTTGTTAATTTGACACTAGTTTGGTTACATTTGGAGTTGTATAGCTCGAGTTATAGGTGTCACAAGTTAGGTTAAAATTCTGGAAACGATCTGGGTATAGGTTCAGTAATACTGTATCTAAGAACATTATAGTGGTCCAAAAATTATGTGGTTTACCTTTTCAGAAACTAGACTTAATGCTTGTTAATTTGGTACTAGTTTGGTTGCATTTGGAGTTGTATATCTCGAGTTATAGGTGTCACAAGTTAGGTTAAAATTCTGGAAACAATCTGGGTATAGGTTCGGTATTTCGTGTATAACGTTTACGTTTGAACTCCTTTTTGAATGATTCTTGATTCATTGAAAACTACACTCAATTTTTTTTCCGGTTAGGCTCAAGTCCCATGTTATTTGATTGAGTTTTGATAATTTTAGAGGTGTCACAAGCTAGGTCATGGTGGCTGTCCTGTTTTCTGAACCTTGTTGCTTATTTCAGGAAACTGTACGAATTGGATCATTATTTTGCAAAATAACATTTATAGTCAGGAACTAGACATTCTTAGCTTTCCATAGAGGGTTCCTTTGCTAAGTTTCGATACCGTTTGATAGGTTAATGAATTCACCGAAGTAGAGGTATGTTTGATGGAAATTTGCCCTGTGCCTGACAGTGTGTTTGCTTGCTGAAGCTGGCGCCCTAGACGCCCTGTGACTTGTGTTTGTTGCTTGCGGATGATGGCGCCCTATCCCTAGGCTCCATGCTCTATTTTTTTGCTGTTGGTGTTGGCGCCCTGTCCCTAGGCACCACACCCTATTTTCTGTGCTGTTGGTGTTGGCGCCCTTCCCCTAGGCGCCATGTAACACCCCGTTAATTTCTAACTTGTAGAAACTACCGAAATGCACTACTGGCATACATCAGAGTGACTTCCTTTTTAAATACTGAACACATACTAATTATGCTTGATTCATTATTCTGATTCTAACTCATAGTCCTCAAAACTGACTATGTGGCTAACTAACTGAAGTTGTCCTTATAACCCTTAAGCCGGTTACAAGACGCAACTCATAAACTAAACTAAACGTTGTCCCCATAACCCTTAAGCCGGTTACAAGAAACAACACATAAACTGAACTGATATTTTAGCGTGTCACCGGTCACTTGGCATAATAAGCTTCCGGTGAACTCGTCCCCACTAATCGGCTGGGTCCCTGATGGGGCCTAGGTTCATAGGGCTCATGACTTCCCCTCCCCTAGCACACTAAACTGAAATAGGGTCGTCACCCTAACTAAACTGATGTATATATTTTAATATACCTGAACTGAACTGAACAATGAACTTAAACATAACCATAACTTAACTGAACAATGAACTGAACTGAACATAAACTTATTACTAACGTGATCTAATTACTAACTTAGTCTAATTATTAAGTGATCTCTCATGGATTACTAAGGTTCGCTAACTTATCTGATCAATCTTACTAAACCAGTCAATCCAGCACAATACATCAATCACAAAGTCATAACATGAAATCAATGGTCAATAACATGAGCATTCACTTAACCGGAACGTAATCCAAACACAACCAATCATATGGTACTAACATAACTTAGATCCAATCACAGTCAATTACCACTTAATTCAGGGCAATTCAGTTATAGTATCATTGGGGAAGGTGGAAGGAGGGATTAGAAAGCAATTGGAATCGTTCGGAATGATTTAAAACACTTTTTAAAATAGGCAACCCGAAGACCACGCACGACTCGTGCGCCCATACACACGATCCGTGTGTGACTATCATTTATCTTATCATTCCATTTCGATCCCTAATTACTTTCCGATCGACACTACCACTTCAGTCATAACCAAACATATAGAATTTCAGTGTTCCCATCCTAGGGGAACCTTGGGGAGTGGATTGGAAGGGACTTAGGACCCATTGGAATAGCTTAGGACGTATTTCGTCGCATCAGAAGGATACGCACGGTCTGTGCGCCTTGGCACACGACCCGTGCGCGTTTTCAAAAAAACGGCACCATGGTTCCAAAATCTCACGCACGACCCGTGCCCAGAGGCACACGGTCCGTGCGTGACTAACAGTATTTCAGAAAACAGTTTTCTTTTCTATTCCGATCGTTCCCATGTCCATTCCGATTCACCTTCAAACTCAATAACACATAAATACAGACATGTCAACCATTACAATCAATAATTTTCATTCGACAATCACACTTACGCACTTTAACAATTTAAATCTCAATTACCTCATGACTTGACGGTTCACATGCGAGATTTTCGTAAACATTATCGACTCGAATTTTATAAAAACGCGAGACCTGAACCAGGACACACATGCATACACAAATTCATGGTTTACCTAGTGAGTTATAGAACTCACCTTTAGAAGACAATAACCCACACCGAGACTTCACGATCACGATGACACGGTGACTCCAAATTCTCCCAAACCGCTCCAATTAACTTCCAACTGAAAACCCAGCCACTGAACTACTTTCTAGGTTGCTCCAATTTGTGTTTCAGGTACAGGGACTGGCTCTACAACTCTTCAACATAACATGCAAGGGACAGATTTGGTGTTTGGCCATGTGAAGCTCAAGGTGGTCTTCAATGGTGGAATGTGGTGGAGAAGAAGGATGGTTTCGAAAATTGTATCAATGGAGAGAGGATGGAAAACTGAATCTAATGGTGAAATCAGATTGCACATGCAATGCATTTCTGAGGAACTCTCCCTTCTCCTTCTTCCTTCTCTCCCTCACGCCCCATTCTCCTCTCCCTCTCTATCTTGCTGGTTTCTGTTTCAGATTTTAAAGAATGAAGTGATTGTGTCTTTGTTTCAGCTGGGAATGGAGTTATATAGGAGCTATGGGAATAGACACTTTTACCCTTCACTTACAATTTCTACTCCTAATGACTCCTACCAGTCCTAATTAACTAATTATGATGCAATTAACTAAATTGGCACACAATTAAATTAATTGACAATCCAAACAAATTATTTCTCAACACATTATTTTTTAGCAACTCATTTAAATCAGAAAAAATCAATTCACGCCAAATAATTTATTTAGCGAAAATTGGGGATATTACACGCCACACCCTATTTTTGTGTTGTTGGCATTGGCGCCCTGTCCCTAGGCGCCACACCCTATTTCTGTGTGGCTGATGATGGCGCCCTGTCCCTAGGCGCCATGCTCTATTTTATTGTTGCCGGTTTGGCGCCCTATCCCTAGGCGCCACACCCTATTTTCTGTGTTGTTGTGTTAATGTGTTGCTGTGCTGCTGCTGCTGCTGTGTTGCTGTGGCTGTGTTGCTGTGTTGCTGTGATGCTGTTGCTGTGTTGCTGGTGTTGTGTTGCTGTTGCTGTGCTGCTGTTGCTGTGTTGCTGTTGCTGTGCTGCTATTGCTGCGCTGCTGTTGCTGTGTCGCTGTTGGTGTTGCTGCTGTTGCTGTGCTGTGTTGCTGTTGCTGTTGCTGTGCTGTGTTCCTGTCTTGTGTTGCTGCTGCTGTTGCTGTGCTGTGTTGCTGTGTTGTGTTGCTGCTGCTGTTTGTAACACCCCAAAATAATAGATTAAATTATTTAATTAACTAAATGAAATTTGGGTGGTAGAAATAATAATATAAGGTGTTTACTAATATAATAATATAAGGTGTTTACTAATATAATAATAATAAGGTGTTTTAAAGTAATTATAAGGTGTTTTAATAAAATCGGGCTTAAGTCGAAGGAAAGCCCGCGATCCAAGCCCACTAGCCTAGGCGCATATTTAAGTTAAAATTTAGGGATTTGGCTCACTTTTGCAAAAAAGAAAAGAAATTAGCGAATTGAGAGAGAGTGAGAAGAGAGGGACGACGCGCCCATGAGAAGAGAAAGAGGAGAGGTGCGCAAAATCCCAAGGAGAAAAGGAGAGGAGTCGTGTTGCGGCGATCTTTGGGGCTTACGTATACGGAGATAGCGTGTTCGTCATAACCTAAGGTAAGGGTGGGTCTCATCTTCTCTATAACAGGGTTTTTATGATGGGGATTATGTAGGGGCTAGGCTCTATGTATGCCTTTTTATGTATTCTTAGTGATTATTGATGAACCCTAGGCATATGAAGACTCTTGTTGAAAAATCATGTTGTGCGTGCCAAGCGTTTGAGTAATTGTTGATGATATTGTGATTTATGATGATTGGGGATGATTATGATAATTTGATGTTCGTATTGCTGAATTGAGCCTTGATGATGGAATTTGGTGTTTAATATGTTGTATGTGCTTTGAGGAATTTGTGTTGCTCGAATTCGTTGTTGTTGGTGTCATAGGCGCATAGGGCGCCACTTTTGTGTTTATGATGTTGCTGGATTTTGTTGTCTAGGTGCAGAATTAGGTGCCCTTGAGTGGGGCGCCCTGTGCCAAGCATTGTTGTTGATGAAATTTTGGCCACGGAATTAGGCGTCCTCGTGATTGGGCGCCCCGTGCCAAGTTGTTGTGTTTTTGGTTGAATTTTCCATTGCAGGAATTAGCGCCCTTGTGCTGGGCGCATGAGTCAAAGTTTGTGTTTGCTGAATTGTGCTTGCTGTTGTGCTGAATTGTGCTTGCTGGGCGCCAGGCGCTGGGCGCGAAGGGCGCCGTGCGTGCGTGTGTGTGTTGTGTGTGTTGCGTGTTGCGAGCGCTGGGCGCCATTCTCAGGGCGTTCCCGATTTTTAATAAAAACTGTTTTCGCTATAACTTTTGACTCGGGTGTCCGTTTTAAACGTTTCAAAAAGTGTTGTGAAGCCCATCTCGTTGTCTATCTGTGTGTCCTATTTTAAAAGCGAAAACTTATTATTTTCTGATGGTTCTGGGCGCCCAAGTGGCTGCCCCGATGGTCGTTGTTGTTGCGTTGCAAAACTGTTTTCGGTGTCTAAAACCTTTTTGGTGTCAACGATGATGTTCTAAATAACTTTTCTGCCCTTAGAGACCAACTTTAATGATAATGATGTGTAAATGACGATGATGCCCCTGGTGGCTAGTTTATTGACGATGATGCCCTTAGTGGCTAGTTTATAGATGATAGTGCCCTTAGTGGCTAATGTTTGATTGACGATGATGCCCTCGGTGGCTAGTACCTTGATAAGTTGATGATTTTGACGGTAATGCCCTAGTGGCTATGCTTGTGATTGACGATGGATGTTATATTGATGATGATGATTCTAAATGATGATGATGCCATAACGGCTAATAGCGACGATGAATAATAAGCGACGATGAATATAAGTGTAACATCCCGAAAATAGTAGATTAATTTTCTAGTTAATTAAATGAGGTTTAGGTGGTAGGAGATAATTAATTAATCGATTTAATTAATTATTTAGGGTTTTGAGAGTTAAATAAATAGAATTATTTAATTGGACCTAGGGTTAGATGGTGGTGGCGAGTTGAAGTGGATTAGGAGAAGCCCATGATTAGGTCATTAAGTGGAAGCCCATGTCCATTAAGCTAGGCGCCTATAAGATGCCAATCTTAGGGTTTGGTGATTCATTCCAACACTTTAGAAAAAATAGAGAGAGTGGGACGGCTTGGAGAGAGGAGAGGCGTGAAACCATAAGAGAGAGATGAAAGAAGAAGGGCGCAAAACCCTAGAGGAGAGAGAGAGGAAGATTTCGCATGCACCAAGGAGGGAGAGGAGGATCTTAGTTGCTGAATTTTGATGGTAGCTTGCTCACCAAGAGATAGGTGTTCTTCAATTATGAAGTAAGGGGGCTCTCGTTCATAGTTAATAATTTATAAACCACGAAATCATGGGGACTAGGTGTTAGGAGTAGTTGTTTAAATTGCTGTTGATGTTTATAATATCTATATGTGGCTGAAGTGTGATGGTTGTTTGTGTTGTTGAATTCACTGTTTTGAGATGTTCTGACATAGGTTTAGTATTTCAGTGACTGAGAACGTTTTACAAATTGAAAAATTATGTGGTTTGTCATTTCGAAAACTTGATTGAATGCTTGTTAATTTGGCGTTGATTTGGTTGCATTTGGAGTTGTAAAACTTGAGTTATAGGTGAAACAAGTTAGGTTAAAATTCTGGGAACGATGTGGGTAGAGGTTCAGTATTTCGGTAACTGGGAACGTTGTGTTGACTGAAAAATTATGTGGTTTACTATTCTGGAAAATAGACTTAATGCTTGTTAATTTGGCACTGGTTTGGTTGCGTTTAGAGTTGTGTAGCTCGAGATATGAATTTCACAAGTTAGGGTAAGATTCTGGAAACAATCTGGATATAGGTTCAGTAAATCTGTGGTCGTGAGTGTTCTATTCGTCTAAAAATTATGGGGTTTGTTTTGTTGGAAAGTAGACTTAATTTCCTACTGAATAGGCACTGATTTCGCTAAATTTCATTGAGAAATGAGGGAGAAGATTTGATTTCAAAATGACTAATAATTCTGTCCGAATTTTGTGGGATTTGTTGCTCCGAATTTTGTGGGGTTTGTTGCTCCGAATTTTGTGGGATTTTATGCTGCTGTTTATATTGCTGCTGCTACTCTATGTGCTGTCTTGGTCCCTATGGGTGTTGTTTAGTCCTTTGGTGACAATGTAGTCGCGTAATTAATTGTGCTTGGTGTGATTGGTGTGCTATCCTTAGAGCTGAAATTTTGGAGATGTATAATGGTGATGTATATAAAATGGTGAGATAAATTATTGGTGAGTTTATTGGTGAGTGCCCTCAAGGCAATGGTCTATGACCTTTCTTTTGGTGTTGGTGAGTTAATAAAACTATTGGTGAGTTAAATAAATTATTGGTGCACATGTTATCGCATTGTTGTGGTGATTTTGGTGTGTATGGTGCATTGTTCATAGCGTCACATAAACCATGTGCATATTTGGTGAGCAGAGGCTTCGGCCTAATTATATTTGGTGAGCAGAGGCTTCGGCCTAATTATATTTGGTGAGCAGAGGCTTCGGCCTAATTATATTTGGTGAGCAGAGGCTTCGGCCTAATGGATCCACATGCATATGCCCAGTGGAGTTTTGGGTTGCATTTCATACATTGCATACACGTCCTGTGTTTGATTGCGTCTTCTTGAACTAATGGTGTAACTGTATTCTGGGTGTAACTGTATTTGGTGTGACGGTACTTGGTGTAACAGTATTCGGCGTAACTGGATTTGGTGTAACTGTATTATTGGTGTAGTAGATTGATGGTATCCCTGGTGTGCCTATTATACTGTGTTTCTTGTTTTATCTATTATTATCTATGTAGTGAGACTCACCCTACTGCGTCGTGTTGCCTCGTATGTCGGCAACCTGCAGGTGACGGTGACTGAAGGTGGCTAGAGATTCTTCTTCTAGTATGGTCGAGTCGGCTCTGATACGTAGCACTCGGGAGGGTTGTCCTTGTGTCTTTCCTTATGTGTTATGTATATGCCTTTCTAAGTTGTAAACCTTTTGAAGTATGATTGCCAAGTTAAACCTTTTTATTTCCGCTGCATGTTTTTGAAAAGAAGTTAGTTATAATTAAAGTACTCTGTTTGCGAAGTGGTTTTCCGGTTCGAAAAATGTGACACTCTTTTGGCGCGAAGAACTCTGATATTATTTTTTTAATAAACCGTTGGGTAGAAAATGGGGTGTTACAATAAGCGACGATGAGGCCCAAAAGGCTAAGCGACGTTGTTATGTGTAATTATGAATTGAACTAAGTGACGATGAGGCCTAAAGGGCTAAGTGACGTTGTTATGTGTAATCATGAATTGACAGGTGCTGTGCCTCTTAGTAGGCAAACTGGTAAGTGACGGGTCACATAGTTGACCGTGTTTGTGTGTGTTTGTGCGTGGTGCATGTCATAGTGTCTCATGCATCCCATGTGCATAAACCTAGTGACGTTTGAGGCCCAAAAGGCTAAGTGACGATGAGGCCCAAAAGGCTAAGCGACGTTTGTGAAAGGTACCTCATGCATATGCCCGCGAGTGGGTTGCACTTCATGTACTTACATGACATTGTGATGAGCTTTTGTAGTGATTGAATTGATGTTTGTGATGTGGTTTATATAGCTGGCATTGCGATGATTTGTTGTGGTGATTAATATTGATGACTGACTTGATGTGTCGTGATGTGGTTGATATAGTGTCATAACTCTAGCATAGTGCTTATCATAAGCTTTATTATATTGTTAGATGAACTCACCCCTTCTGTTTGAATGTTACCCCTATGCGATAACGTGCAGGTGATCTCGAGTGAAAGCTTAGGTATCTTCACTAGCTGAGTCGGGTCGTCTGCTCCGATTATGTAACACTAGGGGGGGGGGGGGGGAATGACGTTGTTTAAGTTACTTATGATTGTTGTTGTTGTTGGATTTTATTATTGTAAGCCTTGCCTGGTTGCAATGCCTATTATGATTAAACTTGTTGGATTTTCCGCTGTGAGGTTGTATTTTTAATTTACAAATGACGTTTTGTAAGTATTCTAAGACTGTTTTCGAAAAGCGAGTAATTTGGCGCGTGACGTTTAACGAAGTAAGTGTGACATCCCTTGTGGTGTATTTAAAATTTGAAAACTCTGATTTTACGCAAATAAATTAATGGGTAGAAAAAGGGGTGTTACATCAGTGGTATCAGAGCAATGGTTGGTCCGTCCGGCCAAGTAGTAGAGTCGTTGTGTCGGTTAACGACCAACTGTTGTCTTTTTGTCTTGACCATTGGTTTGTGTTGTAGTGATGTTCCCGCAGGTACAGGTAAACGGAAGCTGCTAATGGTAAGTAAACTAGTGGGGGAGATGCCCCTACCGGTATTGTGTACTGTTGTTATTGAAAATACTATTGATGTTGCCGTTTGTTAATTGCTGCTTGCTGTGTCGCTGAAAATTGATTACTGTGCTATTTTATTGTGCTAATTAGGTGCCGTTGTTGTTTTAATTTACACCAAGTTGCTGCTACTGTTTAATCATGGTTGCTGAAATTACTGTGCTATTGCGGTTTAACTGCTGTTGGTTGCAAAAAGCTATTTCCAAAAATTGTTGCTGTTTTAAAAAAAAAAACTGTTTTCGAGAATTGTCGCTGCTTCTGAAAACCGTTTTATTTGAGTAATGCTAATGCCTTGTGCTATGTAGTTTTGTGATCTGAAAAGTAAAATGATTTCTGAAATTGTTCTTGAAATGTCTAATGGACGATTTTACGATTGGATACTAAAATTAGTAATAAAATCTATTTTTAATGAATGAACGTGGGTGTTGATGTGGTGGAGATCAAAGGAAATAAAATTATTTTGACTTAGGATTTTAAATGAGGAAGTATAGAGGTGAGGTTTTGGTTGGATTGGAAAATGATTTTTTTTTGTTGGTTTTATTTGAAAAAGAGTAATGATTTGTTGTTGTGTCGATTTTAAAAACCTTGTCAGAAATGATTTAATGACGATTTTGAAACTAGTATTGGGTTTCTCTGGGAGCAAAAATGTATTAGTATGAATGAAACCTTGTGTGCTCTATGATGTTTAAATTGATTAAGAAATTTGGCGTGCTCTACGTATTGTTTGATTTATATGGAATAAGTATTGGTTGTAATTTACATAGCGAGTGTGTTAAAGTGATTGATGTATTTTAATTGGTTGGTATATGATTATTGGGAAGTTTAAACTATGCTTGATGGCTGAATTTGTGGCTGCTTGGATGCTTAATTTGTTGCTAAGCTCACTGTGTAGGCACTTTCTGAGTAGGTTTGACTTTCGGCTAAACTGGGACTGTTTTACTGGTTGATAAATTATATAACTTACAATTTTAGAAACTAGACTGAATGCTTGTCATTTTGGCTTTGGTTTGGTCGCATTTGGAGTAGTATAGCTCCAGTTATGGGCTTCGCAAGTTAGGATAAAATTCTGGGGACCGTCTGGACACAGAGTCAGTGTTTTGATTGTGGTGTATTCAAATGAACTCCTTTTCGAATGAATCCAATTTCTTTGAAAACTAGACAAAATGATTTACTGTTTAGGCTGAAGTTTCGTATTATTTGGGTTTTTTTTGGGCATTGTAGAAGAGTCACAACTTTGGACGCAGTCGCTGCCCCATTTTCTGGACCAGCTGCCTTGTTTGCGAAAGCTGTGCTATTCGACTCATCATTTTGAAATTCTAAAAATATAGCCAGAAACTAGACTTCATAAGTATTCCGTTGAAGGGTTGTTTGCAAAGTTCCGATGTCGTTTGATAGGGTAAATAAATTGTTGAAGTTTATGTGTGAGTGCTGGAATTTCCAGCGTTGCTTAGTTTGTACTGTCACTGTAACGGAAAAACTGTTTTTGCAATATCTTTTGAACCAGGAGTCCGATTTGAGTAAACTAAAATGTTTTGGAAATCTTATTCAGAGGCCTAACTGAATATTCTAATTTCAAGGCAAGATTGGCTGTTTCTGGTGTCGTTGATTTTTAGGCGTGTCGGTCGAATTAAATTGTTGTAGTGTTGTCGGTGGCTTAGAGCCCCAAGTTGTTATTGTGTTGTCGGTGGCTTAGTGCCCCAAGTCGTTACTGCAGTGTCGGCGCCTTGGTGCCCGAAGTTGCTGATGTGTTATTGATTATGGGATTGTTGGTCCCGGAGTCTTGTGTCCAAGTTGTTGTCATGGGAGGGTTAGTCCCGGAGTTGTCTCCGCATTGTTGCTTTGTTGTTGCTTGTGGTTGCCTCGTTAATAATATTGATGTTTATGTGTTGTCTTGGGTACCGCCGAATGGCCCAAGTTACATTGTTGTTGATTTGTTGTTATGGGCCGATGGCCATTATTGATTAGTACGCCGCTACTATGCCCCATGCGTTGTTGTTATTGATGTTGTTGCTTTGCTGTTGGTTTGTCGTTGTTGATGTCGCCTGAGTGGCAATTTTAGTTGTTGATGTCGCCTGAGTGGCAAAGTTGTTTGTTGATGTTGTTGGCGTGTTGTTAAATTATGTGGCTTGTTGTACAACTGTTATGCACTCTGTGAACTTCATTGTGATGCTGTGATGATTGATGAATTTTGTTATCCTTAAGGGTGGATGAGTGAGGTAGAATGCAAGCTAGTTTATCGGAGTAGCGCAGCGGAGCCTTAGCATGTCGTATTGGGAAGGAGCTTTAATAGAGCTTGGGGGGGTGATCACGTGGTACCAGCGTGATTACGCTCAAATCCCTATCGGAGGTCCTTAGGGAGAGGGTGTGTCTGGTTGTTATTTCTCAAAGTTACCTAGCAGAATGAGTAGGAGGGACGGCCGCCCAATCACTTACCGCCGGTAATCCGAGAAATGGTGATCAGCACGATGGATAGCATTAGTGGTCTAGATGGCTTAGTCGTTGGTGGGAGAGTGTTAGCCTTGGCGGATAAAAATTTCGAGGACGAAATTCCTTTAAGTGGGGGAGAGTTGTAACACCCCAAAATAATAGATTAAATTATTTAATTAACTAAATGAAATTTGGGTGGTAGAAATAATAATATAAGGTGTTTACTAATATAATAATATAAGGTGTTTACTAATATAATAATAATAAGGTGTTTCAAAGTAATTATAAGGTGTTTTAATAAAATCGGGCTTAAGTAGAAGGAAAGCCCGCGATCCAAGCCCACTAGCCTAGGCGCATATTTAAGTTAAAATTTAGGGATTTGGCTCACTTTTGCAAAAAAGAAAAGAAATTAGCGAATTGAGAGAGAGTGAGAAGAGAGGGACGGCGCGCCCATGAGAAGAGAAAGAGGAGAGGTGCGCAAAATCCCAAGGAGAAAAGGAGAGGAGTCGTGTTGCGGTGATCTTTGGGGCTTACGTATACAGAGATAGCATGTTCGTCATAACCTAAGGTAAGGGTGGGTCTCATCTTCTCTATAATAGGGTTTTTATGATGGGGATTATGTAGCGGCTAGGCTCTATGTATGCCTTTTTATGTATTCTTAGTGATTATTGATGAACCCTAGGCATATGAAGACTGTTGTTGAAAAATCATGTTGTGCGTGCCAAGCGTTTGAGTAATTGTTGATGATATTGTGATTTATAATGATTGGGGATGATTATGATAATTTGATGTTCGTATTGTTGAATTGAGCCTTGATGATGGAATTTGGTGTTTAATATGTTGTATGTGCTTTGAGGAATTTGTGTTGCTCGAATTCGTTGTTGTTGGTGTCATAGGCGCATAGGGCGCCACTTTTGTGTTTATGATGTTGCTGGATTTTGTTGTCTAGGTGCAGAATTAGGCGCCCTTGAGTGGGGCGCCCTGTGCCAAGCATTGTTGTTGCTGAAATTTTGGCCACGGAATTAGGCGTCCTCGTGATTGGGCGCCCCGTGCCAAGTTGTTGTGTTTTTGGTTGAATTTTCCATTGCAGGAATTAGCGCCCTTGTGCTGGGCGCATGAGTCAAAGTTTGTGTTTGCTGAATTGTGCTTGCTGCTGTGCTGAATTGTGCTTGCTGGGCGCCAGGCGCTGGGCGCCAAGGGCGCCGTGCGTGCGTGTGTGTGTTGTGTGTGTTGCGTGTTGCGAGCGCTGGGCGCCATTCTCAGGGCGTTCCCGATTTTTAATAAAAACTATTTTCGCTATAACTTTTGACTCGGGTGTCCGTTTTAAACGTTTCAAAAAGTGTTGTGAAGCCCATCTCGTTTTCTATCTGTGTGTCCTATTTTAAAAGCGAAAACTTATTATTTTCTGATGGTTCTGGGCGCCCAAGTGGCTGCCCCGATGGTCGTTGTTGTTGCGTTGCAAAACTTTTTTCGGTGTCTAAAACCTTTTTGGTGTCAACGATGATGTTCTAAATAATGTTTCTGCCCTTAGAGACCAACTTTAATGATAATGATGTGTAAATGACGATGATGCCCCTGGTGGCTAGTTTATTGACGATGATGCCCTTAGTGGCTAGTTTATAGATGATAGTGCCCTTAGTGGCTACTGTTTGATTGACGATGATGCCCTCGGTGGCTAGTACCTTGATAAGTTGATGATTTTGATGGTAATGCCCTAGTGGCTATGCTTGTGATTGACGATGGATGTTATATTGATGATGATGATTCTAAATGATGATGATGCCATAACGGCTAATAGCGACGATGAATAATAAGCGACGATGAATATAAGCACCGATGAGGCCCAAAAGGCTAAGCGACGTTATTATGTGTAATTATGAATTGAACTAAGTGAAGATGAGGCCTAAAGGGCTAAGTGACGTTGTTATGTGTAATCATGAATTGACAGGTGCTGTGCCTCTTAGTAGGCAAACTGGTAAGTGACGGGTCACATAGTTGACCGTGTTTGTGGGTGTTTGTGCGTGGTGCATGTCATAGTGTCTCATGCATCCCATGTGCATAAACCCAGTGACGTTTGAGGCCCAAAAGGCTAAGTGACGATGAGGCCCAAAAGGCTAAGCGACGTTTGTGAAAGGTACCTCATGCATATGCCCGCGAGTGGGTTGCACTTCATGTACTTACATGACATTGTGATGAGCTTTTGTAGTGATTGAATTGATGTTTGTGATGTGGTTTATATAGCTGGCATTGCGATGATTTGTTGTGGTGATTAATATTGATGACTGACTTGATGTGTCGTGATGTGGTTGATATAGTGTCATAACTCTAGCATAGTGCTTATCATAAGCTTTATTATATTGTTAGATGAACTCACCCCTTCTGTTTGAATGTTACCCCTATGCGGTAACGTGCAGGTGATCTCGAGTGAAGGCTTAGGTATCTTCACTAGCTGAGTCGGGTCGTCTGCTCTGATTATGTAACACTAGGGGGGGGGGGGAATGACGTTGTTTAAGTTACTTATGAATGTTGTTGTTGTTAGATTTTAGTATTGTAAGCCTTGCCTGGTTGCAATGCCTATTATGATTAAACTTGTTGGATTTTCCGCTGTGAGGTTGTATTTTTAATTTACAAATGACGTTTTGTAAGTATTCTAAGACTGTTTTCGAAAAGCGAGTAATTTGGCGCGTGACGTTTAACGAAGTAAGTGTGACATCCCTTGTGGTGTATTTAAAATTTGAAAACTCTGATTTTACGCAAATAAATTAATGGGTAGAAAAAGGGGTGTTACACTGTTGCTGTGCTGTGTTGCTGCTGCTGTTGCTGTGCTGTGTTGCTGCTGCTATTGCTGTGTTGTGTTGCTGCTGCTGTCGCTGTGCTGTGTTGCTGTTGCTGGGCTGCTGTTGCTATGTGCCATTGTTGTGTTGCTGTTGCTGTGCTGCTGTTGCTATGTTGCTGCTGGTGTTGTCGCTGCCGTTGTTGCAGTGTTGCGGTTGCTGTTGCCGTTGTTGCTATTGTTGCTGCTGCCGTTGTGGCTATTGTTGCTGCTGTTGCAGTGTTGTTGTCACTGTCACCGTTGTTGCTATTGTTGCTGTCGCTGTCGCCATTGTTGCTATTGTTGCTGTTGTTGTTGTTGCTATTGTTGCTGTGGCTGCCCAAATGTGAATCTCACGATTGTTATTTAAAATGATGTTGAATATGTGATTAGGCCCAAAGTTGTCAAATTGTTGAAAGTTGCTAAAATATTGCGATGTTGCCAAAATGTTGAAAATTGCTAAGTAGTAAATTGTTGACGACGAAGGTTGTACGAAGACGAATTTGCCTCTATTCATTGGCAGGTGATGTGTTGTAGGCCTACGGCCAATGTTGCTTTCCGATGTTGTTGCGTCGCTATGTAACCGTTGTTATTTGTTTGTGCATTTACATAGCGTCGCATGCATAGCATATTTTTACGATGGAGCTATGCTCAAACCACGATGGCCTGGATTGGCAAACAACGACGACGATGTTGCGATGTTGATGCTCCTATTTACGAGCTTGAATTATGGTACCACATGCATTATAGGGCGGTGGCCCTGAGTCGAGTTGCATTCCACATTCATGTTGCATATTTATGCGATTGAAAAGATTCTGACTGTTGTGACGTAATGACTTGACCGTTGTGATATGATGATATTGACCATGGTGATATGATGATATTGACCATTGTGATATGATGATATTGACCGTTGTGATATCATGATATTGACCGTTGTGATATGATGATATTGACCGTTGTGATATGATGATATTGACTGTTGTGTGATGATCTGATGTCCTGACCTGATACATATTGTCTTTCATATGATTCATTATATAGTTCGATATCTCACCCCTTCTGTTTGAATGTTACCCCTATGTTGGCAACGTGCAGGTAACCTCGAATGAATGCCGTTGTACCTTCATTTGATGGAGTTGGTGTTGTCGCTCTGATACGTAGCACTCGGGGGGATGAACGTTTATTTATGTTATTTAAGCTGTTTACTGTTGGATTTTGAGTTATGAATTTTGCATAGTTGTCACGATTGTTTAGTTGAACCATTTGAATTTCCGCTGCGTAGTTAAAAGAAGTTTGACTGTTTTGAAATGTTGTTTTATCGGTTCATCCGAAAGCGCTATGTATCTGTTTTCAAAAAGCGAATTAAACCGTCTGTTGTTTCCACGAAGCCAATGTGGCACTCCATTGTTGTTGAAAAAGATTTTTATGAACTCTGATATTTTTGCATTATTTTGCCGGGTAGAAATGGGGTGTTACACAATCCACCTAGAGACCGAACGAGAATGGCCTAAAGCGCAAGACAGATGATCAATGGCCAAACTCGTATGATCAACGATCGAGATCGACCCACGCTGATCCAATAGCCAACGCTGGCCATCTTACACTATATCAAAAGATCCTACCTCTGCTGACAGGTACATTTTTTGACCCATACGGTTACTCTGCTCGCACTCTTACTCCACTGACTTAGGCGTCGGAGTGTCATTGCAGGTACAACCCGAGCTGAGCTCTGCGCACGGCCAAAAAATCAGAAGAACGACCATACACCTCAACCGGCCTATCTACCCATTCTTGAGGTATAGTTCAGTGGAGACCTTAGTGGGAGACCATACACCTCAACCGGCCTATCTATCCCACTTCATCCCTTTTGCCTCCGCGGGGAAGACTGCCCGGTCGGGCAGTCCCGTGCCTACAAAATGTGACTGCAACCCCTGACCAGCCACAACCAGTCCCAGAAGGTGCTTGATAACTCACAGAAGTGTGAGTTATTTACAGTCATTCAAATGAGAATTACCTTGTTCCAAGAATAAATTATGCTATAAAATGTGATGAATACCTTCATATTTGACATTGTTGAATTCAGGGATAATAATTAGAATTTGGGCACGCAAGTGCCAACTTTTTGGAATTTGACATGTGTGCCAAGTGTGCAGGATTTTACTAAGCATTCAGTGCTAGGCGAGTGCTGCGGTAGCACCCGAGCAGATTTGTGAAGCGGAGCGAGGACCAGCGAGGCACCGCATTTAGCGCATCCAGAAAAGGAAGCTTTACCCAGTTAGGGAGATAGGCGCCCCCTGTGTTCAGCAAGTCAGCAAAATTCCTTAGGGTTTGTTACAACAACCCGATGGAGTAGGCCCAAGAGAGAGGCGCGCCGTGCTACCATCAAGTCTATAAATAAGGAGCGTGCTCTAGAGCAAGGTGTGCAACATTCTTCGACACGATTTCTCAAGAAAACAAGAACATCCGAGGCAGATTACGAGAAACCTATCTCCACTCCACATTGTACTCACCCATTTACATCACTCTATTCCATACTCAGAGACAAACCTCCGTAGCCGGTGTTTACCATCTTCGAATCAACCTTAGTAGTTATAGAGATGCCTTCATGCTTGTTGGCATAACTCAACCCTTAGGTGTTTTTATATTGATGAATACTCTTGCGGTAATTTTGTACTGTTTTATCATGACTACGCTCATCATGAGCTAATTCCCTTGCTAGTCAAGACATGGTGATATGAACATGTTATTCTAGATTGCGTTTATGTGATTGATTTGTAATGCCTTATTAACTTGTGCACTTTTATGGTTATAAACTCTTTTCGAAATTGATCACTTTGATTAGGGTAGCGTGTTTTATTATCCGGAAGGAAATAAATCACTGATTTCGCAAGTTAATACAGTTTGAAGGGTAATAGAAATATTATTCTTTCCTAGCGAAGGATAGGAATATGAAGTTAGGGCTATAGTGTGATCGGAAACATGCTTTTCAACCTATGTAATGAACCTCAATGGGAGCTTAGGAATAAGGGAACCTTGACGACATTATGTGAATAAGATAGGAATATCCACATTCATTCTACGCACTGAGTGCTATCACAGCATCAATCACAACACCGCATCTATAAGTTTTGTTCATTGAACCTAGTCTTGACTATTATCATCTCTCGTATTTTCACTCGTGATATTTTGTTACTTTTGTCATTATTACGTCTTTTGTTGCGTCACGACTTCACTTTATTATTTGGTTACACTTTTACTCGCTAAATCAACGCTATTCCGTAGACCGAGTAGTTAAACCTTAATCCTCGTGGGAACGATCTTTACTTACACTTTATTACTTGTTAGACTGTGTATACTTGCACACGTTTTTGCACAACAAGTTTTTGGCGCCGTTGCCGGGGATTAACGGATTTAATCAATGTCTTAAATAGTATTTGTTTTAGTGAGCTTTTATTTTCTCATCCCCTTCATTGTGAATTTCAGCTTTAAGAGAAGTGTATGCGCAGAGCCCATCAGCCAGAGCATCATATAGATCCCAAAATTGAAAGAATAGTAAGGAGATTGAGAAGAGAGGTTCGAGAAACACTTGCAGTATCAGTAGCAGAATCCATTCCAATGGCAGATCACGAAGATGAAGTTGTGTCACTAACAAACATTGAAATGGCCAATGACAGAGAGCGGCCAATGAGGGACTATGCTCTCTTCGATCACATCATTCAGGCAACAAGAAGAAGAATCATTATATGAGGCCTGGGAAAGAATCAAGGATGTGCTCAGAAAATGGCCACATCATGGCATCCCCACATCTGCAGGAGGAGCCATTCTGAATCATTCTTACAATGAAGCATACGATTTGGTGGAGACTATAGCTGCAAACAGTTATCAATGGCCCACTGCTAGAGTCAGTGCTGCCAAGAAGGTAGCCGAAATCCATGAGGTGTCTGAAATAACTGCACTGTCTGCACAAGTGACCAGTTTAACCAACATGCTGAAAAGTCTGTGTACCACTTATGCGCCAGCCCCAGCTACCGTTGCTGCTGCCACAGCATCTGCAGAGACAGCATCGACAGAAAAGTCTATTACACCAAATTGTGTGTACTGCAATGGGGGACATTTGTTCGAAGAGTGCCCAGGAAATCCAGTCTCTGTCAACTATATTGGAAATTTCAACAAGAACAACAACCCCTACTCTAACACATATAACCCAGGATGGAGGAACCATCCCAACTTTTCATGGAAGGATCCAAATGCTGCTGCTAGTCAAGCCAAACCTACTACACCTCCAGGATTCCCTGCACAACCTGCTCCTTAAGCCAATGCTGACAACTCCTTAGCCGAGGCACTCAAAGCATTCATGAGTGAAACTAAAGCACAGTACCAAAGCCAAGGGGCTGCCATCAAGAATTCAGAGAATCAAATTGGCCAAATTGCAACCGCAATTACAACTAGACCAAGTGGATCTTTGCCAAGCACCACTGAGCAGGCAAACCCAGCTGGTAACGAGCAAGTCAAGGCCATCACACTCAGACGAGGCAAGGAAACTGCCACATTGCCTACAATGGTTAATACAGGTGCTATCCTAGATGCTGCTAGCACTGGTGCAGCACCTGTTGATGAGAACTTTGATACCACTGCAGAAAATGTAACTCCAGCAACAAAAACGCCACAAAAGTTTATTCCTGAGCGGCCTCCTCCACCCTTTCCCCAAAGGTTAAAGAAGGTCAATCAAGACAAACAATTTGGGAAATTCATGGAGATTCTGAAGCAGCTTCACATCAACATCCCATTGGTGGAAGCTTTACAACAAATGCCTAACTACACCAAGTTCATGAAGGATGTGCTAACCAAGAGAAAGAGGCTTGGTGAGTTCGAGACAGTAGCTATGACACAGGAAACAAGCATGCTGTTGCAGAGTAAGGTACCTCAAAAACTCAAAGATCCAGGGTAGTTTCACTATCCCTTGCTCCATTGGGGATAATTACTGTGGTCGGGCCTTGTGTGATTTGGGTGCAAGTATAAACTTGATGCCCAAATCCATTTTTAAAAAACTAGGTATTGGTGAAGCAAGACCCACCACAGTAACACTCGCATTAGCAGACAGATCTACGGTCTACCCTGAAGGAAAAATTGAGGATGTTTTGATTAAAGTAGATAAATTTGTTTTTCCTATCGATGTTATAATACTTGATTTTGAGGCTGACAAGGATGTGACAATTATCCTTGTAGACCGTTTTTGGCCATAGGTAGGACCTTGATCGATGTACACAAGGGAGAGCTTACCATGAGAGTGAATGACCAGGAAGTTACCTTCAATGTACTCAATGCTATGAAGTACCCTAATGACAGCACCAGTAGTGCAGAATGCAATTTCATTTCTGAACTGGACAGCTTGGTCCAAAAGCAACTGCTGTCACAGCTTGATGTACTAAAGCAAGAGTTGAAGCATGTGGAGAAAAAAGAGCTACAGGAAGAGGGTTCAGCTGAAATCAAGGAAGATAAACCAAACGTCCTAAGATGGACGAAGAGATACGAATCACTAGAGCTAATTGCAGAAGGCTTCAAGAAAATCATACCATCCATTGAGAAGCCACCTGAGCTTGAATTGAAGCAACTCCCTCCTCATTTGAAGAATGCTTATCTGGGAGAAGAGGGCACCCTGCCCGTAATCATAGCTGCTGAGTTAAATGTACAACAAAAAAGACGAGTTGGTTGCTGGCATAAGAGAGCCATTGGTTGGCAAATGGCTGATATCAAAGGGTTAAGCCCTGCTTTATGTATGCACAGAATTTGCTTGGAGGAAAACTCCAAAAACAGCATTGAAGCACAAAGAAGGCTTAACCCTATCATGAAGGAAGTCGTGAGAAAAGAGATAATTAAATGGTTAGATGCTGGGATCATATATCCTGTTGCTGACAGCACGTGGGTGAGCCCTGTGCAATGTGTCCCGAAGAGAGGAGGAATCACTATAGTAAAAAATGAAAAGAATGAGCTAATCCCCACAATGACAGTAACTGGTTGGAGGATCTGCATGGATTACAGGAAGCTAAATAAGGCCGCTAGAAAGGACCACTTCCCCTCCCTTTCGTTGATCAGATGTTAGACAGATTAGCTGGGAAAGAATTTTACTGCTTCCTTGACGGATACTCAGGATATAATCAGATTGCTATAGCCCCTGAGGACCAAGAGAAAACAACATTCACCTGCCCTTATGGCACCTTTGCTTTTAGAAGAATGCCTTTTGGGCTGTGCAATGCTCCAGCCACCTTCCAGAGGTGCATGATGGCAATTTTTTCTGAATATATTGAAAAATCCATGGAAGTGTTCATGGATGATTTCTCTGTATTCGAGGAGAACTTCCATGCATGCTTTCGTAATCTCGAAGAGATACTGAACAGGTGTGAGGAGACAAACTTGGTTCTGAATTGGGAGAAGTGCCACTTCATGGTCCAAGAAGGGATTGTACTAGGGCACAAAATATCAAAAAGAGGCATAGAAGTTGACAAGGCAAAGGTGGAAGTGATTGAAAAGTTGCCACCTCCCACATCAATCAAGGGGATAAGAAGTTTTTTAGGGCATGCTGGCTTCTACAGAAGGTTCATAAAGGATTTCTCAAAAATTTCAAAACCCTTATGTATGCTGCTGCAGCATGAAACTGTGTTCAAATTTGATGAAGGATGCTTGGTAGCAATCAATAAGCTGAAGGCAGCACTGGTGATAGCACCAGTAATCATAGCACCAGATTGGACCAAACCCTTTGAACTTATGTGTGATGCCAGCGACTATGTCATTGGGGCAGTGCTAGGATAGAGAAATGATAAGGTATTCCATACCATTCATTATGCCAGCAAGACTTTGGTGGACGCTCAATTGAACTACACCACCACTGAAAAAGAGCTCCTGGCAGCTGTATTTGTTGACTCTCTATTATATGATATAAGTTGCTCAATTTTTGAACCAAAATTGCATGAGTTGACTGTATTTCAGTCATTATTTGGGGAATTAGCATAGGTTTTAGACAATTGTAGTAAGAGTCCTTTTGTAAGCTATTTCTCCATATTTCTGGTGCTATATTGTAATAGAAGACCTCTAGGTGTTGTGGCATCAACTGGCGAACCATACACTTGCCCAGTGGTGCAAAACAATTGAAGGAGTGATTTTTTTGAAAACCATCGCGTCGCGACCAGGAGGGCTCGCGTCGCGATGGAAGCAAGAAATTGGAAGATTTTGGTTCTGTCAAATCTCGCGTCGCGACCAGGAGGGTTCGCATCGCGACCATTCACTAAACTGCAGCATCGCGTCGCGATGGACTCGTGTCGCGTCGCGATGGTTCCCCAAAATTAGGGTTTTAAGGAAATTTTAGCGAAATTTTGAGGACTTTGTTTTGGGAGCGCAACTAGGGTTTGGAGCAGCTTGGAGGTGCGATTTTGGGGTTATCTCTTCACTTGGGAACAAGGTTTTGAAGGCTTCTATGGCTTCCTCTATTGTTTTCTTCTTCTTTATCTTATGTTGCACTCTTGTCACTATGTGTAACTAATTCCTTTTGATTAGGGAGAGATGATTATCCCCAACCCTATCATGTGAATGCTTTGTTAGAGTTAATTCAGTTATTTTGTTTGATTATCATTTGTCTAAACATCCTTGCTTAATGCTTTATAGTTACATATGATAATTATAATGGTTTAGGGTTGTAATCACCTATGGGATTAGGGTTTGCATACTTGATATGATGTTTTAGATCATGAACTTGCAATCACCATAGGAATGTGGGATTGGATTCATGAATTTTCTATTTCTAGAACTCATTGCTTTACCCTTTGGCATGACTCACCTAAAGAATTAGGGTAACTCTTAAGGTAATAGGGGTTTTGAGGCAAGGAATTGCCCTAAACCTAATATTGTGAATTGAATCTGGTATTTCAAACAAATAATGCGGAATTAGCTGAAGGTTCATATGATAGGAAAGGGGGGATAATTCGATCCCTAATCGTTTTTCTCGCGTATTAAATCAATTATTTTAATTCGCTGTTTCGGAAACTCAATTTTTACTAAATTTGCCACGTCTAAGAATCAATAAATTTTGCCATTGTTAAACAAAACGCAACCCCTGTGGAGACGATCGGTCTTACCGTTCTTTTACTACTTGCGACATTTGGTACACTTGACACAAGTCTAACAGTATTCGCTTTTGATAAGTTCAGGTCGTACCTAGTAGGAGCGAAGGCCATAGTTTACACTGACCATTCTGCTATAAAGTACCTTATTGCCAAGAAAGATGCAAAGCCAAGGCTGATTCGTTCGGTGCTGTTACTCCAAGAGTTTGACTTGGAAATTAGGGATAAAAAAGGAGTGGAAAATCAGGTGGCTGACCACCAGTCAAGAATACCAGACATGAACTCCCTTCCTTTCAAAGCAGACATTAAGGAGCAGGTTCCTGATGAGCAGCTGCTGGCCATTTCGGCAGCTGTGAAGAACACAAGATCCAATACTAAAACTCCTTGGTACGTTGATGTTGTGAACTATTTGGTGAGTAACATAATACCTGAAGATCTCACAGCACAGCAAAGGAAGAGGTTCTTCCATTCCACAAAGCAATACTTTTGGGATGAACCCTTTCTGTACAAGAAATGTGCAGACCAGATGCTAAGAAGATGTGCTGCCGAGTCAGAGATTGAAGACATCTTAAAACACTGCCACGCCTCACCGTGTGGAGGCCACTTTGGAGGAGCAAGAACTGCTGCTAAGGTTCTACAAACAGGTTATTTCTGGCCCTCCATTTTTAAAGATTCTCATGAATATGCTAGAAAGTGTGATAGGTGTCATAGGGTGGGCAATATATCAAGTAAAAATGAAATGCCCTTGAACAATATCTTAGAAGTCGAGCTTTTCGACGTTTGGGGTATTGACTTCATGGGACCTTTTCCACCCTCCTTTGGCAATCTATACATACTTGTGGCCGTAGATTATGTGTCAAAGTGGATAGAAGCAGTTGCACTCCCCACTAATGATGCACGGTTCGTGCTGAAATTCGTTCAAAAAAATATTTTTACAAGGTTTGGCACACCTAGAGCTATCATTAGTGATGAGGGCACCCACCTCTGTAACAAATTGATGGGTGGGTTGTTGGCAAAATACGGAGTTAAGCATAAGATTGCCACAGCCTACCACCCTCAAAGAAGTGGGCAAGTAGAGCTATCAAATAGGGAGATAAAACGAATTTTAGTAAAGATGGTAAACCCATCAAAGAAGGACTGGTCCATCCACCTGGATGATGCTCTTTGGGCATATCGAACAGCCTTCAATACACCCCTTGGCATGTCTCCCTATAGATTAGTATTTGGTAAGGCTTGCCACTTGCCCATTGAGTTGCAGCAGAAGGCTTTTTGGGCAACCAAGAAGCTAAATTTTGACTTGAAACAAGCTTGCAACACCAGAATGCTGCAACTCAGTGAGCTTGAGGAATTAAGACATTTTTCCTATGAGAATGCCAGGCTATACAAAGATAAAACTAAAGCTTGGCATGATGCTAAAATTGTGAGAAGAGAACTCAAAGAGGGTGACCAAGCATTGCTCTTCAACTCTAGACTGAGACTTTTTCCCGGAAAACTCAAATCTAGATGGTCTGGTCCATTCAAAATTTTGAAGGTGCATTGATAACTCTATTTTATATAGAGTTATTCATACAATTAAGCTTGAGTTATTGCTTATTTTCAAGAACATTTATATATATTTATAGCTTATTTATCAAGGAACAACATTCTAAATATTCAAATGGATAAAGAGCAATGATCTAGGCAAAATGCACAAATCTTGTTAGGTTTAATGTTTTTGTTCAGTGCAGCTACTGCAGGAGTGGAAACACTGCCAACACCAGGAGTGGAAACACTAGGAGTGGAAACACTGCCAACACCTGCTAAATTCTGCAGTTTATACCAAAACATCCAAAGACCATTTCAATGCTTCCACACTTGATTTGTGACGTCATGCCTAGTCACCTAGAGCTGAGCCACTTGCAGAAGTCGGCGATACACATAAAAATCAAGTTGCAAGACTCAACTTATCTAAAAGACATGTGGCACTTCTCCAATGGACCTCATCTTTTGTTATGCATGCAAGCGACCAAACCTGTGCAGCTTGCTTGATTGGTTGTCCACAACTAGCCATGTTTGGTCCCCTCAGCTGATCTTTCACGCCAAAGGAAACCCCTTGCAAGAGGAAAGCTTTCAAGCCTATAAATAGAAGCCATATCTTCACTTATCCATCATCCTTTCACATCTTTAAATCCTTCATCTTTCATTTGTAATTCTTCATTTTGTTTTCTGAAAGGATCGCTTAGTTTAGGTTTAGTTTATTTTCATTTCAAGTTTCTAAGAAGAGGAAGGTGAGGAAGTGCTTGACAACCATTCCCTTCACTTCTACTTTGAAGAAATTCGTGTAAGAAATCTTTATTGTACTTCAACTTGGGAACTTAATGCAAAAGATCTTCTATTCAAGTAATCTCTACTCTTTTAAGTTCTTTTGCTTTATTATTCATTTACTTATGTTCTTTGCATATTCTTTGCTTTATAACATGAGTAACATGAGCTAAATTCCCTTAAGTTGAGATGTTCTAACCTTGTAATGAACTTCTAAATATGTTATTATGGTTTATGTAGTGTAAACACTTTAAACTCTTGCATAATACTTCTTTCAACTTATTCTGGAATTGATCACTTTAGAATAGGTAAAACTTGTAGCAGCAGACATGGGCTACATTTATGAACTCAAGAGTTAATAAGGACAAGTATTTAATAAAGGAAACTTTGTTAAATACATGCTAAAACCTAGACATAGGATAGCATAGTCCTTAGGATAATAAAATTACAAGAGTGAACCTATTTAGCAACTTGGATCATTGTTAGGAGGCAAGGGAGGAATTGACAAACCTTTCTTTACTGTAAAAAACAAAGATCATAAGAGCTTGTAATGAAACTCTGAAGAGAAGTGCTGAAAGGCACAAACTGATGCACCTACATCCAGTGTTCCCACACTACATACTCCATTAAAACACTTAGAAGTAAAGTACTTGGTGAAAACATCTCAACTACTTTTTCCAACTGATTTCTCACACATTTTATTGCATATTATTATTTTTACTTACTTTGAAAACTCCAAACCAAAAATACTGAATAGTGTAGACACACTAAGTGTACACTTTGAACTACAAAAATTTACAATACATAATCCCTATGGGTTCAACCTTTCTTATCACTTTATTACTTGTGTGACTATGTATACTTGCATATATTAAAATAACCACACCATGCATCCCCATGGGGCTGTGGACCTAAGGAACGAAACAAATGGCTCTGAATTTAAGGTGAATGGACAAAGAGTGAAGCTGTACTTGGGTGAGCCTGTGCCCAGCACGAAGGCATCCACCCCCCTGAGTGACCCAAATTGATGAAAACCTTTCAGTAGGCTGAGGACTCTTAAGCCAAGCGCTACTGGGAGGCAGCCCAGAGGCTAACAATTTTTATTTTTAGTTTTTTTTTACCAAGTTTCAGGGATAAAGGGAAAGCACGGATATTGAGAGAAGTGCACCGGGAGATTTAGCTATCGCCCTGTGCTGGCAGCATTGAGGGGTACTCATGGTAGCAGTGCTGGTAGCACTGCGAGGTGCCGTTGTATGTAGAGCGCTAAGAAGGGATGTTTGAAATTCTAAAAGCATTAAGAGGTGCTGTGCTGGCACCAGAGGCACTCAAGCGCGCGCATAGGGCAGTTGGGCACTAACAGCTTGCGTCAGCGTCGTGCTGTGATGTCTTATCCAACACGCCAACCATCGCGTCAATTTCCCCTCCACGCCTAGCCTATAACGCCTCACACCCATTAACTGCATAACTTCTCTTCTTCCCACGTTCACCACTCCCCACACCATAACTCCCCAGTGCCGAATACCAAACTGTCACCTCCCACGTCCCCCAACCAAAACCGCTCCACCATCATTAAATAGCAACCAACTTCACCATCACCCAGAGCTAACCGCGAATCCTCACCCTTCACTACCGATACACAGAAGTTTCTCCCTGTCCTGAACCCTAAAACCCCATGGCACCCAAAACCAAATCTCCATCCTCCAAATCACAGAAGCCCAAATCAAAGTCAGCGCCTACAGACACCCTCGGCCGGCTACCGAGCAAACACGCCATAGAGCTCTATACCACTTCCACCCAGAACCGCACCTCACTCCCAGAGAGAGGCATAGCACCCAAATCCCTAACCACAACCTCAATAGAAATCTTCTGAGATCTACAATGGGAAGCTCTGACCAAGCAACCACCGTACATACTCCCTGGACTCATTAGGTAGTTCTATGCTGGCGTCCCTGAAAAGCTCAAGGGAAAACCCGAGCCCACCTTCTCCATGGTGCGAGGACGGTTGGTCTCCTTCGCTGTTGAAAGAATTAATGACGTGTTGGGTCTGCCAGAGGTGGAGGAAACGCTGGAAAGCATAATGGCCAGCGCATCAGACTGGGACATGGCTAGTCTGCAAAGAGTGCTTTGCGTTCCCGGCACAGAGTGGGTCAAAGAAGACTCTAGCGCGTTCAAGGTAAAAAGAACAATGTTGAAGCCGTTCTTGAAATCTCTATCACTGTGGGTGACGAGTACAGTACTCCCAACAAAGCACAACCTCTACTGGCACAAGGAGAGAATGTTCCCGCTCAAGGCCATGCTGGGTTCAAAGCAGTTTAACTTGGGTTAGTTGATCGAAAGAGAGATCCTGGCATGCGCCAGAAGAAGTGTGGGTGCACTATTTTACCCTAATCTGATCCGATTGCTCTGTGAAGCCGAGGATGTGCCCAGGTTTGACGAAGAAGAGGAACCCTTTCCCCTGGACCCTAAGGTGCTGCTGTCTTGCAACGAGGACAGTAAGGAAGATGAAAGAAAGAAGGAAGCAGAGAAGAAGGAGGCATCATTTACGGAAAGTCAGAAAGATCCTGCTGAGGCAACCCATGCTGGGTTATCTGAAGTGGTGCTGCTGTTACAGCGGCACATCCTCAAGCAAGAGGGAGTATGGATGTTCCTGAAAGCAGCCCATGATTGGTCCACAAGGGAGCAGGGCAAGACTGATACGCCAGCCCCTGTGTTCCCTATTTGGGTACTTCCTGAGGCTGGCCCTAGTGGTCATGCTCACACAAAACCTGCTGCAAACACAACACCCACCAGGCCCACTCAACAAAACAACCCTGCTGCTGCCAAGGCTACGGCAGCACCCCCAACAGAGACTGTGGTAACTGAGTCTGAGGAAGACGAGGAAGCCAGCACCAGAGGGAGCACCAGTAGCTCCTCCCCAGTCAGTTCAGTGGGAGGAGTGAACTCCGAAGGAAAAGAGGAAGGGAGTGGTGATGCAGAAAGAGAAAGGAAATCCAAGAATGACCAGGACAAGAGTGTAGCCCCTGCACAGCCCGCTAGTGCTCGGAAGAGTGCTGCCACCGCATCTTCCCCATACAAGACAAGGAAGGATTCTGCTGCAGCAAGCGCTGCCGAGGTGCCATTTCAACTACCTCCTAAGTCCACATGGACCAGGAGGAAAATGTGTGCAACCAGACCCCCCCGCCGGATAAGAGTGTTGATGGAAGAAAGTGCTGACGAAGACGAGCAAGAAGGTAAGGACGAAGAAGACAAGAAGAAATAGAAGAAATGATGCAGTAATTCCTATTTTCTCTTCCTATGTTTCTCTTTTTTTCTTGCTATTGCCCATCCTCCACCTGGTAGTAGATAGTGAGGACACTGTCTCTGCTTAAGTTGGGGGGGGTGCATCTATAGCCCTTTGCCCAATATTCCCCATAAATGAAAAGAATGCTATGTTTTGCTTGTTCTGCTGTTTTGTGATAGCTGCACTAGGAATAAAAATTTTAATAGGTGTTGGGGCAGCACCCCTGACAGCACTCAGTATTAGCTAGTGCTGGTAGCATGTGTGATAGCATATATATATATATATATATATATATATATATATATATATGCTTTCTTTTTCTCAAGGCAAACCTCGATGAGGATAACCAGATATTGTGAGCTTAGAAATGTGAACAAGTAGTCCAAGCCCCCTAGTTACACCTAACTCTTTGTCTCCCGAAATAGGCGTAAAGCTTGCTAAGGTGGAAGTTAGGTGAAAACTTAGCAAGGACCCAAACTGCTTAGAAGTAGAAAGAAGCTGCGGGTAGAACAAAAGACAAGTTTGGGGGTAGAAATGCTAGCAGCAAGGCCAGGGGGAGGGTGCACGAAATTGAATCAAGTTGCGCAAAAAAATGCAACAAGGTGAACTTGGTCACTGTGTAGGGAGGCTGTTTTGTGGCAACACCATTACAGTTTCAGTCGAAGCTTTGACCAAGCTATCCTTCAAAAAAAAAGAGATAACGTGCACCACTCTAAACCCAAATCAAAATAAATGGCTTCAAAAGAAAAATACCTACCCCCGTGTAAATCAGCACAAGAATCTGCCCGTAGCAACTGACAATAATAAGCAGTGTAAGAAGTTCTAAGTTGGACCCAAAGCCAAGCCTAGTAAGTGTTCAAACTTATGGAAGAAGAACAAAGAGAGCACACACACAATCCACCTAGGGGGACGAAAGCTGCAACGTCACATGATAAGCAGTGCGAAAATGTTAAGTCTGAGGGAAGAACCTTGAGAAAATAGAAGCGTGAGGTTAAAAGTTTCAAAATGCTATCGCAGGCTACTGTGAGTGAATGCTGTGAGCAATGCTGCCCTGGTGCTGTCATTACTTGAGAACAAGCAATGGTTCAAGTTTGGGGGTGTGATAACTCACAGAAGTGTGAGTTATTTACAATCATTCAAATGAGAATTACCTTGTTCCAAAAATAAATTATGCTATAAATTGTGATGAATACCTTCATATTTGACATTGTTGAATTCAGGGATAAAAATTAGAATTTGGGCACCCAAGTGCCAACTTTTTGGAATTCGACATGTGTGCCAAGTGTGCAGGATTTCACTAAGTATTCAGTGCTAGGCGAGTGATGCGGTAGCACCCGAGCAGGTTTGTGAAGCGGGGCGAGGACCAGCGAGGCGCCGCATTTTGTGCATCCAGAAAAGGAAGCTTTACCCAGTTAGCTAGATAGGCGCCCCCTGTGTTCAGCAAGTCAGCGAAATTCCTTAGGATTTGTTACAACAACCCGATGGAGCAGGTGATAAACTCTAATTTAGTGTATTTTTAGATATATTTTTGGATTACTTTTTAGAGTAATTATTACCAATTATATAAATTGTTGACTAAATTTGATCTATTGTCTGTCATTGTGCTATGTTGTCTATTGTCTGTCATTGTGCTTCTAATTGTGGATCTCTTACTTGGCTGTCTCTATTACTTGTTTGAAAAATTTATTGAGCCAGGAAATTTGCTTGAGGACAAGCAAAAGTTAAGTGTGGGGGAGTTGATAAACTTTAATTTAGTGTATTTTTAGAGATATTTTTAGATTACTTTTTAGAGTAATTATTACCAATTATATAAATTGTTGACTAAATTTGATCTATATTTTGTAGGAAAGAAGAAAAGATAAAAATGCAAATAATATATATATTATTGATATATGTATATAATATTTTATAAATATTATATATATATATATATATAAATATATTTGTATGTTATATGGGCTAGAAAAAGCAAAGTCCACATGGCCCATTGGTGTGGAAGTGATCCAGCACATCCAGCCCATGAATTGAATGGAGAAAACACTCTACCCTAGCTTGAGCAAGAAGAAAAGAAAGGAAAGCATGAATTGAAATAATATAAAGAGCAAGCCGTACATATCATGCGGGGGAATAGCCGCGTGGGAATTCAAAGGATAAAAAGTCACGCACGAACAGTACATACGCGCCGCACAACAGTAGCGCCGGCTTGGAGAGAGGGAGTTTTGGGTACCCGTTCTTGACACCGTGAGAGAGCTTTGGAGAAGAAAAAGGAGACTAAAATTTCAGGATCAGAAATTTCTCTATTCCGGGTAATTTATAACTCCTAATTTTATTTTATTGTTCTCGAACACTATGGATAGCTAAATCCTCTTCTAGGGTCTTAGGTGGATCTTACATGTTTAGAGACCTTTTTATGTTCTAATTTCATATCTGAATTTTGGTGTTTATTTCAATTAATATTATCCTATTGTTTTTATCACATAATTAGGATTGACAACCCTTTGCATGTTCATAATCAATTAGTTGATCAGCGACCGTACTGCAATTAGTTGGTGGACCTATAGGATAATTGAGACTAAGATTAATGCATGACCAAACGTTAATTTAGTTTTCCAATCATTCAACCTTTTTGTTCTTTATGCTTTTCTTGGATTTAAATTCTTGCATGACCAAACAAGGGTTAATTTAGGAAAAAGAATATTAATCGCGAATGACCAAATGGATTAATAGTTTTAGTAAAGGGATTGGTAATTGAATAAAACAAGGAATTCTGGTAGAATTAGACATAGAGGAATCGAAGCTTGCAAGTGAAACCGTGACCCTAGACCTCTCTCCATTGTTTAATCTTTACATTTTAATTCTTGCTATTTATTTCTTTTTATTTTTAGTTTCTATAACCACCAAATATTCGTTCGTCTAAATAATAATTAATCTTAAGTAGTTTGGTACTTATTAATTAATCCATGTGGAGACGATATTTTTATACTACTTCTGCGATAGAGTACACTTGCTCTAAGTGTGTCTTTGACGCAACAAGTTTTTGGCGCCGTTGTCGGGGATTAATTTAATAATATTAAACGAAAAAGATTTTTTATTGCTTTAGACATTTATTTCATTTCTTGTTTTAATTTAATAAAAAGAAAAAAAATTATATTTAGTTTTATCATATTAGTTAGTTTTATTTTTATTACTATTACTCGTGCATGCTCACCCGCTCCCAGGAGCCTATTTTGGTTTTTGATCCAGAAATTGAAAGAACTGCTCAAAGGATAAGAAAAGAGAGAAGAGTGATGGCTGCCAATCCTAGAAGAACTCTTCGGGACTACTTTACTCCCACAACGAATATCACTACAAGCATAGTCAATCCACCTGTGCAAGCTACTAACTTTGAGCTCAAACCCAGCTTGATTCAAATGGTATAGAATTCAACTATGAAGGTGCCCCAACAGAAGACCCACACACCCATCTTTGAAACTTTTTGAGGGTGGCAGACTCAGTAATTTGTAATGGTGTCACTCCTGATGCCATTAGAGTGAGATTGTTTCCATGGTCATTGGATGACAAGGCATCTACTTGGCTAGACTCTCAACCTGCTGAATCCATTACCACTTGGGATCAACTGAAGCAAAAATTCTTAACCAAATATTTTCCTCCAGGTAAGACTACTAAGATCCGAGGTGCAATAATCAGCTTTGCTCAACTCGAGCAAGAATCTTTACATGAAGCTTGGGAAAGATTTCAAGACTTACTCTGAAGTTGTCCACATCATGGATTTGAGAAGTGGCAATTGCTTGAGTATTTTTGCAACGGATTATCTTCTCAAAATAGGGGAATTATTAATATGGCTTGTGGAGCCTCTCTAATGAATGGAGAACCTGCGACAGTATATGACTTAATTGCAGAGATAGCAGCTGATAATGCCCAATGGGAGACAAGTGACAGACACATCAAGAAATCAGCTGGGATGTACAAGGTTGAAGATCACACTAGTGTTAACATAAAGCTGGATGCTCTCTCTAAACAGGTGCAATCTTTGATGAACGTACAAGCTCAATCTACTCCCGTAGTTACCCCCACTAGTGACAACACAAACAATCTTTGGGGAGGTCTATCTAAAGAAGTCAACTATCTTGGCCATAAGAAAAGTGAGTTAAGGCTTGGCATGCAAGAATCCCTAGTTAGGTACATGGAAAAACTGATGAGAGGTTGCAATCCATTGAAGAATCACAGGGCCGGCCCACAACTTCAACTGAAGAGGCCAATTATGTTCAGAATTCCAACCGGACCCAAAATGACCCTTATTCAAACACTTACAATCCGGGTTGGAGAAACCACCCTAATTTCTCTTGGGGAGGACAACAAAAGGAGCAAAGCTCGAACTCCTATAAGCCTCCACATGTGCAAAGGCAAGAGGAGAAAAAGTTGGATACCAATGATGTGTTGACAAGGTTTATGCAGCAGACAAATGAAAAATTTGGAAGCTTGGATGGCCAAATTGGAGCCATGAACAATGAATTTGGAAGCCTAAAGGGTCAAATCTCAAATCTCATTACTGTGTTGTCTCAAAGGCCTCAAGGCTCACTGCCTACCCAAACTGAGCCTAATCCAAGAAATGAGCATTGCAAGGCTGTCACTCTTAGGAGTGGCAAGGAGCTGGTTCAAGAAAACAATCAAGACGGGCGGGTGCCCCAAAAAGAAATACAAGCTCCTGCTGAGGGGAGCACTTTTGAGGAAAGCAAAAAGGAAAGGGAAAAATATGAGCAAGCAATGGTAAATGTTCCTTATCCTCAAAGACTTAAAAATGAGCAGCATGATAAGCAATTTGCCAAATTTCTTGAAATATTTAGAAAATTGCATATCAACATTCTATTCGCTGAAGCCATTGCTCAAATGCCTAAATATGCTAAATTTTTAAAAGAAATTATTTCTAACAAAAAGAAGTTAGAAGGCTTTGAGACAGTTAGGCTTAATGAGGAATGTTCTGCTATAGTTCTAAAAAATTTACCACCTAAGCTTAAAGATCCAGGTAGTTTTACTATCCCTTGTACAATTGGTAACTCTCATTTTGAAAAGGCTTTATGTGATTTAGGAGCAAGTATAAATTTGATGCCTTTTTCTGTTTTTAGAAAGCTTGGTTTGCAGGAACCACATCCTACTAACATCACTATGCAGCTAGCTGATAGATCCATTGCCCACCCCCGTGGAGTGGTGGAAGATGTGTTAGTTAAAGTTGATAAGTTTATCTTCCCTGCTGATTTTGTTGTATTGGATATGGAAGAAGATGAGGAAGTCCCAATTATTTTGGGGCGTCCTTTCTTAGCTACAGGAAAAAGCTTAATCGATGTTCAGCAGGGAAAATTGACTTTGAGATTTGGAGATGAGGAAGTTGTATTTCAAGTCTTGAACTCATTAAAAAATCCCTCCTCATTTGCTTCTTATAATTTTATTCAAGCTATGGATATTAATGATGTGGTTACCACTGAAAGTTTTGATGATTTTAGAATTCAGGACCCTCTAGAAAAAGTACTTACTTTGCAGGGACTTGGCATATTGCAGGGTGGTGAGGAAGAAGAGTTCTTAACGTTTTTGCAGGCTCACCACCCTCAGAAAAACTGGAGGAACTATAGATTTGAGGAATTGGAATGGGGTAATACTCCAAATCCCAAACCTTCAATTGAAGAGGCTCCTGAACTTGAATTAAATCTTCTTCCTTCAAATGTAAAATATGCTTTCTTGCATCCCCCTTCTTCTTTGCCTGTGATTTTTTCTGCAGATTTGACAGATACCATGGAGGATAAGCTTTTGAGGGTATTAAGGGCCAACAAAGAAGCCTTTGGATGGTCTATTCATGATATAAAAGGCATTAGTCCCTCAATTTGCACCCACAAGATCTACATGGAGGATGATTAATAACCCCGGGCACTACCTCAACGCCGCCTCAATCCTAACATGAAAGAGGTGGTCAAAAAGGAAGTGATTAAGCTTC
This sequence comes from Astragalus membranaceus, assembly GCA_039519185.1. Classification (NCBI taxonomy): domain Eukaryota; kingdom Viridiplantae; phylum Streptophyta; class Magnoliopsida; order Fabales; family Fabaceae; genus Astragalus; species Astragalus membranaceus. Next base: position 19,157,513 of record CM076850.1, on the reverse strand, counting down.
TTGATGTAGGTATCATCTATCCTATCTCTGATAGTAAGTGGGTAAGCCCTTTTCAATGTGTTCCTACAAAGGGAGGTACTACTGTGATGGAGAATGATAAAAATGAATTAATTGCAGTTAGGAAAACTATCGGGTGGAGTATGTGCATTGATTATAGAAAACTAAATGATTCCACCCGGAAAGATCACTTCCCCCTTCCCTTTATTGATCAAATGCTTGAGAGAGTGGCAGGTCATGATTATTATTGTTGTTTGGATGGATATTCCGGTTATTTGCAAATACCAGTGGCTTCTGAAGATCAAGAAAAAACTACTTTTACTTGCCCATATGGAACATTTGCATATAAAGGATTGTTGCGCCCGAAAAATCCGGTTTGGGACTTTTCGTTTGACAACGTGGAAAAAGTTTGGAGCCGCCACCAATATTTTAATTTTAATACCAAAACATTGAAAAAAAGTCTTTGAAAAGGCGGATGGTCTTTTAAAAACGTAGAGATGTAGGTTCGGGGGTCGGTTAGGTACGGGGAAGGTATTAGCACCCCGCACCTCCTTTCTACCGAAAGGGAACCATTAACTTGATGTGTGGTTTAGGAAAAGTTGATTTGAAATGATTTTTGTTCTACTTCTTTTCTTTTCTTTTCTTTTTATTTCATTTGAGAAATTGTTTTATTGAAAACGGGGGAAGAAGAATATTTTTGGTATCTTTGAAAAGCGGAACAAAACAAAGATTTTTTAAAAGGGTGCTTGACGGGCTGTGACCCGCTCCTACGTACCCTCACTGGGATGAGGGATCAAAGCTACGTAGTTCTCCGTGAACAAAACAAAGTTTTTTTTTAAAAGTGTGCTTGACACGACAGGACCCCGTTCCTAAGTACCCTCACTGGAAGAGGGATCAAAGCTACGTAGTTCTCGGGTATCTTTTTAAAAGTGTGCTTGACAGGACAGGACCCCGCTCCTACGTACCCTCACTGGAAGAGGGATCAAAGCTTCGTAGTTCTCGGGTTTTTTAAAAGTGTGCTTGATGGGACAGGACCCCGCTCCTACGTACCCTCACTGGAAGAGAGATCAAAGCTACGTAGTTCTCGGGAACAAAACAAAGTTTCTTTTTAAAAGTGTGCTTGACGGGACAGGACCCCGCTCCTACGTATCCTCACTGGAAGAGGGATCAAAGCTACGTAGTTCTCGGGGTTTTTTTTAAAAGTGTGCTTGACAGGACAGGACCCCGCTCCTACGTACCCTCACTGGAAGAGGGATCAAAGCTACGTAGTTCTCGGTTTTTTTTTAAAAGTGTGCTTGACGGGCAGGACCCCGCTCCTACGTACCCTCACTGGAAGAGGGATCAAAGCTACGTAGTTCTCGGGTTATCTTTGAAAATCAGGACAAAACAAAGATTTTTTAAGAGTGTGCTTGACAGGACAGGACCCCGGTCCTACGTACCCTCACTGGAAGAGGGATCAAAGCTACGTAGCTCTCGGCTTTTGGTTTTGAAAAAGGATTGAGCTTTCGCGAAGACCGAACAACAACGGTTAGAATGGCCTCAATACTAACTCTTTTGAAGATGAAATCATCATTAATGACCTAATCGGCAACAGTGCGATTGGTGTTTAATGACAATTGGTTTATTTTTGAGAAATGAATAAGTTTTCGAAAATGGGATAGAGCTTTTGCGAAGACCGAACAACAACGGTTAGAATGGTCTCGCTTCCAACTCCTTTTGAAAACAATATCATCATTAACAACCTAATCGGCAACGGCGCGATTGGTGTTTAATGACGATTGATTTATTTTTGTTTTGAAAGTAAAAGTTTCTTTTTGTTTTGAAATGATTTTAGGAAATGGGTTTTAGAAAAGGAGTAGAACATTTCAAGTCAATTCTAAATCCATAACCAAATGCAAATGAATGAATAATACTCAAGCAAACATGAACATATCATTCATTAACCAAGATTAAACATGCCCATACAATCAAAGGATTCAATTATTAAAGATGGAAAGCAAAGTTCTCAAAGTAATTGTGTGTGTGCAAGAAGGATTGTATTTACTCTAATGGCTCTATGCTACAACATGCATGTAGACTTACGTCTCCATTAGGAGGTCATATAAGTGGAGAGGAGGGCACACAATCAAGTCAAGACATTTACATGGCATCAAGAACAAATGAATACAATTGATTGTAAACATAGAGTATTCTAAGTTAAATGATTGAATATGTAAGCAAGGATGCATGATTAGGTAAGCATGTAAGTGCATGAGTGTACAAGGAATGGATGCATAGCACTTTATTTATGAATGGATGGCATACAAGGATGCATAAGAGGATGCAAGAGATATAAGCATATGAGGATGCATGAGAGTGTCACATAAATTAAGTATGAATGAAGATGCATGAATGTGAAAATGTTTTGGGTATTTTTACAAGTTGATAAGTTGTAAAACTTTAAGTAAGAAGTTACTGAAAAGTAAAGTAAAAATGCATGAGGTAAATGGTAATTATTTAATGAGATGGTAAAGTAAAAATGCAGGAGGTAAACGGGAAGTGGTAAAATCTTTTTATGTTTTAGTAAAAAATTAATGAAGTGGTAAAAACTAAAGTAGTAAAATATTTTTATGTTTTGGTAAAAAGTTAATGAATGGTAAAGTAAAATGGTAAAAAGTAAATAAACACTAAAACCAAGTAAAATGCAAAAATTAACTAAACATGCGCACAAATAAGTTGAATCACCTAGAGCACTAGTGAGAATCATATTGCTTGATCATCAAACAACAAAAGTAACTTTTAACACTAAAATGATATACTAACAACAAGATCAAATATCACCAAACAAACAAACAACAACAAAATCAACTTGGAAATATCTTTAGATCTATAAGCATGGGAACCAAAGGAAACATAGATCCACATTTTATTTAATAAAAAAAACCAAAATTAACACAAAGCAACATAGATCTATTTTTTTGCAAGGATTCATATGATTAAGCAAGGAAGTGCAACAAAATCATATCAACCCTAACTTTTATGATATGCGAAATGCTAAAGCCCATAAACAACAATTTTATTTATGAAATCTAGTGCAAAATATATAAAGATGCAAGGGAAATTATTCAAGTAGAAGAATAACTCCTTCAAGGCCAAGGACCCATCTCAAACACCCAAAGCTCCCTAAGTCTTTGTCAAAATGTTTGAAATGGATCCTCAAAGCAACAACAACAAGCAATCAAGAAGGAGTTGGGAGTAGAAGAGAGATTATGCAAGAAGAACTAAATATGAGATGCAAAGTTTCAAAGCTTACCTCAAAATCACAAAGAAATGAAGAAGGAGATGATATGAACACAAAGATTGCTAGCTCTTAGCAATTTGATGATGCAACCTTGAAGAGAATGGAAGGAATGATGATGATCTAACAAGAAATGGAGGATTTGATGGTGAAAAATGAAAAGAATGAAGTGAGGGTGTGAGAGAGATTTCGGGGAAGAGAGGAAGAGGGAGAAGTTTTTGGTGTGCTAGGGTAAAAAATGAGAGTGTAGGAGAATGAGAGGCCAAAGGATCCTTAGGTGTGGGAATGAGGGAGTATTTATAGAGTTATTTTAGGTTTAGGGGTAATTGGGTCATTGGCCTTACTAAGTGCTCTAGGATTGAGTTTTAAAATTAAATGGAGGGTTAGGATTAAAGGTCACTTGGATTGAGGGTATTGAGAAAACACAAAAGGTGAGAGTATGGGAGAGGGAGAGGTGTCGCATATGGAGAGAAAAAAATGAACTTTTATTTATTTTGGGAATGGAATTCTCATGTGTGGTAGGGTTAGGGGTATTATTGAGATGGATTGTTCTCAAAGAGGAAAATTTGTGTTTTCTTATGAAGAGGTGAGTGTGAGAGGGTGGGGTTATTTACCAAAGAGGGCATGAATCTTCATGAGAGTGAGTGAGAATTGGTGATATGCATCAAAGGAGAAGGTTTAAGGATGGTACAAGGCATATTCCTCTAAGATAAGGAATAATAGTACAATAGAAGAGTGTGGAAGAATTTTGTGAGAGGGAGAGAGAGAGGAGGAATTTCGAAATTGTGGGGGGGAGAGAGAGAGAGAGGATTTCAAAATTTCGAGGGGAGAGAGAGAGAGAGGAAAAAAAAACTTGTTTTTGGTCTTTTGTCTTATTGAGGACACTTCCTTCTTTTTGAGTTTGAAATTTTTGGGCATGGGAAATAATGGGAATGCAACTATTGAAAATGTGTTACATGTTTTTGGGCACCATAAAATATTCCCTCTAGTCACCCATGACAATAAAAATTGTCACTTAAGAATTGAGGAATATTTAATGGTCCTTTTTTATTTTTCTATGCACTAAAAATGGAAAAATACATTTTTAATTATTTTTGACTAGGGTTTTCTTTCTAAAAAATTGTACAAAAATTATCCTTGATAGAATAAAAATGTACTTTTTGTGGATGTGCATTTTTGGCAAGAAAATCATCTTTTTGGGAAAAATGACCAAAATGTTCATTTTTGACCCTAAAACCCTAATTTGCCTAAAAAGTGAATTCCAACCCTAAAAGTGATTTTAAAGACCTTGGAATGACTTCTAGGCCCCAAAATGCAATGCATGATGCTCTTCATTCTTCAATTTATTTATTTTTTGTGGAAAATTAGGGTTTTGACCTAAGCCGGACAAAATTAGGGTATGACAAGGATGCCATTCGGTTTATGTAATACCCCTGCCACTTTCCAAAGATGCATGATGGCTATTTTCTCTGACTTGGTTGAAAAATGCATTGAGATATTTATGGATGATTTTACTATATTTGGATCCTCTTATGAGGATTGTTTACATAACTTGAATTCAGTGTTGCAGAGATGCAGGGATACTAATTTAGTGCTCAATTGGGAGAAGTGTCAATTTATGGTACGAGATTGCATTATTTTGGGACACAAGGTGTCCACTAGAGGCAGTGAAGTTGACCCGGCAAAGGTGGAGGTAATTGCAAAGTTGCCCCCACCCAATTCTGTTAAAGGGGTCCGTAGTTTTCTTGGCCATGCTGGCTTCTATAGGAGGTTTGTTAAAGACTTCTCAAAAACTGCAAAGCCTATGACTGACCTCTTGGTTAAGGAGGCCACTTTTGATTTTTCAAACACTTGTTTGAAGGCTTTTAATTGTTTAAAGGAAAAATTAATTAGTGCCCCAGTTGTTGTTGCCCCCGATTGGTCGCTTCCCTTTGAAATTATGTGTGATGCTAGCGATACTGCTGTGGGGGCTGTTTTGGGGCAAAGAAAGAATAAGGTATTTTATACCATTTACTATGCTAGTCGTACTCTTGATGATGCTCAAAGAAATTACACTACCACAGAGAAAGAGTTACTAGCTGTAGTACTTGCATTTGACAAGTTTCGTCATTACCTTGTTCTTCCTAAAGTTATTGTTTACACTGACCATGCTGCCATTAGATATTTGCTTGGAAAACAGGATGCTAAGCCTAGGTTAATCAGGTGGATTTTGTTGCTACAAGAGTTTGACTTGGAGATTAGAGACAAGAAAGGCTCAGAGAACTTTGTAGCTGACCACCTCTCAAGGCTTGACCATAGTTTGATGCAGGCCTCAAATGATGGGGAGATCAAGGAGGTTTTCCCTGATGAGAGACTTTTAGCTATTTCTACTATTCCTTGGTTTGCAGACATTGTCAACTACTTGGTGGGTAAGGTTGTTCCCCCTGATTTTTCTTTTTAGCAAAAGAAGAAATTAATTTCTGATGCTACACAGTACTTGTGGGATGACCCTTACCTATTTAAAGTATGTGGAGACAAGGTTATTAGGCGTTGTGTGCCTATGGATGAGGTAACTTCTATCCTTGAGCATTCTCACTCTAGAGAGGTAGGTGGCTACTTTGGCCCAAATAAAACTGCATATAAAGTTTTACAATGTGGTTTTTATTGGCCTACTATATTTAAAGATGCTCATGAATTTGTGAAAGCTTGTGATAGTTGTCAAAGGAGTGGCAATATTTCTAGGCATCAAGAGATGCCTTTAAACAACATTTTGGTTTGTGAGATATTTGATGTATGGGGTATTGACTTTATTGGGCCCTTCCCTAAACCTTTTTCAAATCAATATATTCTTGTTGCTAAAGATTATGTGTTTAAGTGGGTAGAAGCTGTAGCCTTACCCACTAATGATGCTCGGGTGGTAGTGAGATTTTTAAAGAAAAATATTTTTACAAGATTTGGCACTCCCCAAGCAATTATTAGTGATGGTGGCACCCATTTTTGCAATAAACAATTTGAAAATCTTTTGAGCAAATATGGTGTCACTCATAAGGTGACAACTCCTTACTATCCACAAACTAGTGGCCAGGTTGAAATTTCAAACAGAGAGCTGAAAAGGATTTTAGAGAAGACAGTTAGTGGATCAAGAAAAGATTGGTCTTTGAAACTTGATGATGCACTATGGGCCTATAGAACTGCTTTTAAAACCCCCATTGGGATGTCTCCTTATCGTCTTGTTTTTGGAAAATCATGTCATTTGCCTGTTGAATTAGAGCATAAAGCACTTTGGGCTTTAAAATTTCTAAACTTTGATGCTCAGCTTACAGGTGAAAATAGGTTGCTGCAGCTCGATGAATTGGATGAGCTCCGTCTGGGAGTTTATGAGAATGCCAAGTTATATAAGGAGCGGACTAAAAAGTGGCATGATAAGCGCATCCAGCAGCGTGAATTCCATGTTGGTGAAAAAGTTTTAATTTATAACTCACGTTTGCGTCTTTTTCCAGGAAAGTTGCGCTCAAGGTGGTATGGACCCTACACTGTTACTCAAGTTTTTCCTTATGGAGTGCTTGAGGTATCTCATGAAGATGGTACCACTTTTAAGGTCAATGGGCAGCGTGTGAAGCATTTTGTGGAAGGGCTGAGTCAAGTGAGCTATGTCACTGCCCTCAAGGACTGACTCTAGTACCGTCAGGCTCGGGACGTTAAACAAGCGCTTTGCAGGAGGCAACCTGCGTTTTATTTTCTCTCATTTATGTTTTGTTTTGTTTTGTTTTTAGGAATAAGCTCAGACTGCAAGCTCTCTCAGGGAAGTCACTCTTACTCTCTCATTTATTTATTGTTGTGCCAATTTAATATTTTGCATTGAGGACCATGCTTTAGGCTAGTGTGGGGGAGGAGAGTTTAACTTTGTCAATTCATCTCTATTAATGCACATACCCACTGTATAAGTTGATAGCATTTTTTCTGGCTTATTTTAGCGACTTATGCTTCAAGTTGAAAAAAAAATAGAGATTTTACCTTTAGGGGATCCCATAATCAATTTACTTGACTGACTTGTGCTTAATTGTAAATGTGAGGATGTCCTTTGAAAGCTGATAATTAGCATTTGTCTCTGTTGAGTACTTTTTGTGAACTAGCTTCTAAATATGAGTTTTGAGCCTTCATAAGGGGATTGATACTAAATCATAATTTTTTACCCCTTTTCTTTCTATGAGTGTGTTTCCCAATTTGCTACATTCTAGAATTTGTCTTTTGACCATTTCAAGGCGAAAATTGATTTGCATCATGTCAAAAGATTTGGGGAATTTAGGTATTTTTCTGGCCTCAGAGTTGTTTGTTGAATTTATCCATTAGTTGCCCCCTTTGAGCCTATTTGTTATATTTTTTCTTTGGTACCCAGATATAATTTTTTCTTTTTTTTGTGGTAACCATTTGAAATTAAATTTGGAGCAACTATTGAATATTACAATTTTGTACTGTATTTCAATTGTCTATCTCATCGGGACATAAAAACAAAATAGGAGTGGCTAATGTGGTTACAAGTACCTTTTCCTCCTAAGAAAAATATAGAAAAATGAAAAGTTGGAAAGAAAAAAAGAGAGAACAAAGGAAAGCAAAAAGGAGGAAAAGACACATCAAAAGAATGAAAGAGCCAAAGGGCAAATCCAAACAGAAAAAAAAAGTCTACTCAAGAGCAAAAAGCAAATCAATAAGAGTCGACTCAATAGAAAAAGATTGAAGAATGGAAGTGGCATTAATGTGGAGTTTGGACAAAAATTGTAAAATAGATAGGAGCTCCATATTTGGTTTCAAAAGTTACTATTTGTTTCTTGTTTATTTTTTTAGCCCTTTGATTATCCATTTCTTCTTATAGCCTACCCTGCATGAATTCACCCTGGCCCCATTACAACCCTTAACACCCAATCTTTTGCATGCATATGAACTATTTAGTGGAGATTTGGTCAAATTACAAACATATGGTAATGTGCATTTTGTTGAAACTTGAGTGTATATTTTCCCTAGTCCCTAAACACTTGGAGAGATTGTGAGTGAGTGCCTCTGTTCACAAAAATGTATTCTTCAGGGACATGAGCCTCTAATTGGGCAACCTTTTGACACATCATATGTGCTATGTTGTCTATTGTCTGTCATTGTGCTTCTAATTGTGGATCTCTTACTTGGCTGTCTCTATTACTCTTGTTTGAAAAATTTATTGAGCCAGGAAATTTGCTTGAGGACAAGCAAAAGTTAAGTGTGGGGGAGTTGATAAACTGTAATTTAGTGTATTTTTAGAGATATTTTTAGATTACTTTTTAGAGTAATTATTACCAATTATATAAATTGTTGACTAAATTTGATCTATATTTTGTAGGAAAGAAGAAAAGATAAAAATGCAAATAATATATATATTATTGATATATGTATATAATATTTTATAAATATTATATATATATATATATATATATATATATATATTCGTATGTTATATGGGCTAGAAAAAGCAAAGTCCACATGGCCCATTGGTGTGGAAGTGATCCAGCACATCCAACCCATGAATTGAATGGAGAAAACACTCTACCCTAGCTTGAGCAAGAAGAAAAGAAAGGAAAGCATGAATTGAAATAATATAAAGAGCAAGCCGTACATATCATGCGGGGGAGTAGCCGCGTGGGAATTCAAAGGATAAAAAGTCACGCACGAACAGTACATACGCGCCACACAATAGTAGCGCTGGCTTGGAGAGAGGGAGTTTTGGGTACCCGTTCTTGACACCGTGAGAGAGCTCTGGAGAAGAAAAAGGAGACTAAAATTTCAGGATCAGAAATTTCTCTATTCCTAGTAATTTATAACTCCTAATTTTATTTTATTGTTCTCGAACACTATGGATAGCTAAATCCTCTTCAAGCGTCTTAGGTGGATCTTGCATGTTTAGAGACCTTTTTATGTTTTAATTTCATATCTGAATTCCGGTGTTTATTTCAATTAATATTATCCTATTGTTTTTATCACATAATTAGGATTGACAACCCTTTGCATGTTCATAATCAATTAGTTGATCAGCGACCGTACTGCAATTAGTTGGTGGACCTATAGGATAATTGAGACTAAGATTAATGCATGACCAAACGTTAATTTAGTTTTCCAATCATTCAACCTTTTTGTTCTTTATTCTTTTTGTAACACCCCGTTAATTTCTAACTTGTAGAAATTACCGAAATGCACTACTGGCATACATCAGAGTGACTTTCCTTTTAACATATTGAACACATACTAGACTTCGATGAATCGCTCATCAAACGTGCTTAACATAACTAAACTAAATATAAATAAAGTCGGTCCTTACACCCTCAACTAGTGTTCAATACTCAAAACCAAAAGTCTGCGGAAGCGATTTACAACTTTATAACTTAAGTCGTACAATCGTACATACTAAGTATCTGAATACAAGGTGCAAAGGAAACTGAAACATAAGACATAAAGAAATAAAGGTAGCGGCTGCTCCTCAAGCATCTCCATGACCATGCCTCTTCATCTTCAACTTAGCCTGCAATTCTGAAAAACAACAACATGGATTGGGTGAGACAACCTGTCTCAGTGAGTTCTCTCGAGACCCCTTACTAATCCTCTCGGTTCAGTTATGCTTGGTTCATTTTCTAAAACTCATAGTCCTCAAAGTTGACTATGTGGATGAACTATGCTCAATCACTGAGCCTAACAATGAACTATGCTCAATCACTGAGCCTAACAATGAACTATGCTCAATCACTGAGCCTAACCATGATTATTAGCGTGTCACCGGTCACTTGGCATAATAAGCTTCCGGTGAACCCAATCCACTAATCACTAGTGGGCAAACCTCAAGGGGCCTAGGTTCATAGGGCTCATGACTTCCCCTCCCCTAGCACACTAATCTGAAATAGGGTCGTCACCCTAACCTGATGTATCTATTTTAATATACCTTGAACAATGAGCAGTGAACAATGATCTGTGAACATGACAATGAACTTGTATAACAATGGTCTTAATCTTAACCTAATCTTATACTTAACATGATCTTGTCATTAGGTGATCTCACACGGAATGACTAACATTGTTATCTTGGCTTATAACTATCCATTACCTAGTCCACATCATAATGTATCGCCCATACTCAACATTATGATTATCTAACTTAGTCATAATCAGTCTCATAATATATCAATCACAATCATAGCATGACAATCAAATTCATAACACGTTCCGTCTACCCGCATTGGGCCGTCAATAATCATTCAATCCTGACATGAGGTTGTTATCATTAAACTTAAGCAATTGCAACGAATTATGGTCATTTTATCATTTCATAACATTGGGAAGGGATTAGGATAGGTTTGGAATCAATTGGGAAGCGTTTGGACACCTTTAAAAATCTAGGTCAGACAAATACGCACGACCCGTGCTTAATGGCGCACGATCCGTGCGCGAAACGGAAATTTTTCAGGAAGCATCAGAAGGATCCGCACGATCCGTGTGCCAAGGCACACGATCGGTGCCTGATGCACAGTCATGTAAAATGGCCATTTCATGCTGTTTTTAACTCCGTTTCGTGTCCAATTCCTTTCCCGATCGATACCTAACTTATCAACCTTTAAGAACAGAGTATCATCCATCCAGATAATTCACATATCAATCACTCAATCACAACAACAATCAAAGTCCCAATCAACCAATCATGTATTTCAATCATTCAAGCGGCATTTTCACAAAACGGTTTCGACACCTGGTTTTTTCATAAAAGCGAGACTCGATCCAGAATTCACAACACATACAATTTTAATCCTAGTGAGTATAGAACTCACCTTTTGGCGATGACAATCGCTCCCAACGCCGAAGCTTCGCGAACTCGAACGAACGGCGATCTCACGAATCCGCTCCAGCTACTTCCAGCAACAACCGCCAATTTGTAACGAGCGTAACTCACTCAAATCTCAACCAAACTTAGCAAAACGAGGGTCTACGGTGAAGGGAATTTTGTCTACTCTCTGATGGAGAAAGATTCACTTGCATGCAACCAGTAGATTGGGAGATATCAACAAAACAAGAGGACTGCTTCGGAACAGTGGCTGATTCTTAATCCGAAAGTTGTGAGTGTGATATCTCTCTCATTTCGCAATGAAATCATGCGGTTCTTGTGCCCAAAATGAAGAGCTTTGTGTCTAGTTTCCAGAGAGACAAGAATCATGATCATCAGAGTCGTGCGCAGGGAGAGACGACGTAATTACCGAAGGTAGGTAAAACGGGTTTTACCCAGAATTTCTTCCATGTGGAGCTTAAGTGGCTGAAAATGGTGAAAGGGAAATGGAGAGGTCTTTGGTGGTGAAATGAGTATCAATATGTGGAGGAGGAGCAGCTGAGTGCAATGGAGGAAGAACAAATGACATGCATGAAGGTTTGATGATGGTGGTGTAGGTGGTGGAGCTCCTTCCTTTCTCTCTTCTTCCTTTCTCACGTTTCTCTCTCTTCCTCCTCTCCCTATCTTGCTTCTGATTTTTGGCTGAACTGAAAATGAATGAGGTGCTTTTGGAGGGTTGGGTTCAGCTGGGGGATAAGTGGATTCATGTGAAATGTCTCTTATACCCTTCAGCTACTCACTACCCCATCGTAACTATCACATGACTCAATGAAATTAATTTAACTTCAACAATTAAGCACACAAGTACTAACAAGTAATTAAATAATTAATTTACTTTCTAAGCATAATATTTTTGATTATGTTAATCAATAACTTGACCATTCGCTAATCATCCTATTTTCTATGACTCATATTAGCTCCCATTAGTCTAACTAAAAGCAATTACTCATAATTCGACAAATCAAACATTTCATTTTATTTTCCACAAACTTAATTTTTCAACCAATATAATGACATGCCAATATAATAAAAATAGCGAAAATAGGGGATGTTACACTTTTCTTGGATTTAAATTCTTGCATGACCAAACAAGGGTTAATTTAGGAAAAAGAATATTAATCGCGAATGACCAAACGGATTAATAGTTTTAGTAAAGGGATTGGTAATTGAATAAAACAAGGAATTCAGGTAGAATTAGACATAGAGGAATCGATGCTTGCAAGTGAAACCGTGACCCTAGACCTCTCTCCATTGGTTAATCTTTACATTTTAATTCATGCTATTTATTTCTTTTTATTTTTAGTTTCTATAACCACCAAATATTCGTTCGTCTAAATAATAATTAATCTTAAGTAGTTTGGTACATATTAATTAATCCCTATGGAGACGATATTTTTTATACTACTTTTGCGATAGAGTACACTTGCTCTAAGTGTGTCTTTGACGCAACAGCAGGCCCAAGAGAGAGGCGCGTCGTGCTACCATCAAGTCTATAAATAGGGAGCGTGCCCTAGAGCAAGGTGTGCAACATTCTTCGACACGATTTCTAAAGAAAATAAGAACATCCGAGCCAGATTACAAGAAACCTATTTCCACTCCATATTGTACTCACCCATTTACATCACTCTATTCCATACTCAGAGACAAACCTCCGTAGCCGGTGTTTACCATCTTCGAATCAACCTTAGTAGTTGTAGAGATGCCTTCATGCTTGTTGGTGTAACTCAACCCTTAGGTGTTTTTATATTGATGAATACTCTTGCGGTAATTTTGTACTGTTTTATCATGACTACGCTCATCATGAGCTAATTCCCTTGCTAGTCAAGACATGGTGATATGAACATGTTATTCTAGATTGCGTTTATGTGATTGATTTGTGATGCCTTATTAACTTGTGCACTTTTATGGTTATAAACTCTTTTCGAAATTGATCACTTTGATTAGGGTAGCGTGATTTATTATCCGGAAGGATATAAATCACTGATTTCGCAAGTTAATATAGTTTGAAGGGTAATAGAAATATTATTCTTTCCTAGCGAAGGATAGGAATATGAAGTTAGGGCTATAGTGTGATCGGTAACATGCTTTTCAACCTATGTAATGTACCTCAATGGGAGCTTAGGAATAAGGGAACCTTGATGACATTATGTTAATAGGATAGGAATATCTACATTCATTCTGCGCACTGAGTGCTATCATAGCATCAATCAGAGCACGGCATCTATAAGTTTTGTTCATTGAACCTAGTCTTGACTATTATCATCTCTCGTATTTTCACTCGTGATATTTTGTTACTTTTGTCATTATTACGTCTTTTGTTGCGTCACCACTTCACTTTATTATTTGGTTACACTTTTACTCGCTAAATCAACGCTATTCCGTAGACCGAGTAGTTAAACCTTAATCCTCGTGGGAACGATCTTTACTTACACTTTATTACTTGTTAGACTATGTATACTTGCACACGTTTTTCCACAACAGTGTTGCAGTTAATGCCGAAGACACTGCACCAGGAGCCAATGTCACCCTTCTAGCGACCATTGTCCAAGAACTTAGAGAACTACTCAACGTGAGAGAAGTGGCCTCGGGGCGGGCGAACACCGAACCCATACCACGACGACGAGTCCACGTTCCGACGGGAAAATTCCTCCAGGCGTCATCGCTCACCTCCTAGAAGACATCTAGTTCACCGATCGCCATCTCAACGAAGGGGTCGAGGAGAGGCTCGTACACCTCCAATGACGCCACCTTCAACAACCGATCCCACATATTGGTCGGACGCGTTCTCGTAGTAAGGCTCTTCGTACGACTCGTCGGGATCGCCCACCTAGTCAAGAAGCAGGTCGCACCCTGATGCAGGAACTGAGGAATGTTCTTTTGTGGTGTCTCTTGATTCTGTTATTCAAAAACACTTCCACAAGCAAGGTGACCACTTGGTCAAGGCTCTTGTGAACACTGAAAAAGAAAAGCTTGTGGAAGAAGGTGTGTAACAAGATGAGGCTGATGTCAATGAGATCTCTAAGGAGAGTGAGGGAGGACGAGATGGATCAGAAGAAGAAGAAGAAGAGAGTGCTAAGGAGATTGAGCCTGAGCCAGAACCTAAAGCAACCCTCAACCAACAACAAACCCCATCACCCCAATCCCCACAATCACCACCCTCACCACCAAAAATTACCAAATGCACTCAAGTCGTTGCTGAAGTCAAACAACCAGACACCACCCAACCACCACAATGGTCAAAACCAAAAGCTGAAGAAAACCTTGCTGTAGCATCTGTTGTTACAGCATCTGTTGAACAAGTGAATGTTGCAACAACTGCTATGTATATGTTTGATGAAGCAACTAACCCTACCTTCAAGGTGAATGGCCAAAGAGCGAAGCAATACTATGGTGAACATGTGGTCAGGGACAAGACCACCACTGACCTTCAAGATCTCTAACCAAAGAGGAAGTCTGGCTGAAGACTCTTAAAGCAAGCGCTCTAGGGAGGCAACCCATGGATTTGAAAATAGTTTTGTATTTTTAATTTTTCTTTTGTGCGGGAGTGAATTTTGTGAAGTGAGAAAAAAATCATGTAGCAGTTGTTGTGGTAGTAGTAGATGTTATAACGTTTGATGGCTACCAATATCGAGGCTTAAGTGGTAGCAGCAAAACCACCAGAGCACCCACCAAAGCAAGCAACGGGCTCAAATCAGGGTTAGCAAAGAAGTAACCTAACCCTTCTGTTTAAAAAAATGTTGTTTTCCTGTTTTCAATAAACCTGTTAGGTGCTATAGCGTTTGTTCCTGCATCTAACAGTATGTTTAGGATCTTACTTCTGTTGTTTTAGTTCTGTTAAGTTTTAGCCATAGGCCTCTCCGTTTAGTATGCATGACCAGTGAGGACACTGCTAGGTCTTGAGTTGGGGGGAGGACCTTACATGTGTTATTTTGTTAAATATTGTTGAATGAAATGCATGATCAGTTGAGTTTTCTAGTCTTGCAATAATAGAAATTGTTCTTTTTGGGCTAATTTTAATGATGATTAATTGCATAAGTGTAGTGTAGTCTTGCTTGATTAATAATGACTAGTCTTATTGCTGCTTCTACATAAAACTCTAAACTTAGGGAGAAACTTAGTTAGCTAAGGACTATCTGATGCTGAAGTTAGTCCTGCTTAACCAAGGTTAAGTCAAAATTTTACTAAAAATTGAGAGTAGCATTTGAAGCTAAGTTTGGGGGTGCATCGGTTATATTAAGGCTAGGTATAAAGATCATAGGATGGTCAGTGCAATAGGATCTCAAAAAGAAAAATTACATTTTCGAGCCTCACTCTATATGTCAAATCAGAGCCTCATTTCTCCGTGCCTAGCACTGACACGGGTGCCAACCATTGGCTACTGTGGACACTTGTCCACTTGTTGTTGGAAGATCACTTTTGGTTGGTGGGAAATGTCTTGTCTACTTTTTGGAAAGCTACTTTTTGGAGAATAAAGAAATATATCTTCCTTCTTCTTCCATAACACACACATTCGAGACTTTGAGAGTTTTTAGAGGGAAAAACTTGACACCATTTTTCTCCATTAATCTTCCATTGTCAAGCTTTTATTTTCAAGTAAAGATCATCATTTCTTACGATGTGTAGCTGCTACAGCGTTATCTACCCGTCTCATTAGAAGAAGCTCGCGTAGTGTATCTTTTGCAACCGTGTTTTGTCTTTTCATTTTTGGTAATATGAACATTCTGGTTTGTATTGTGTTGATGATGCTCAATATGAGCTAAACACTTAGTAGTTGGATTGCTTAGAGCTTTGAAATGATTCTTTAGTATTGTTAATATAACATTGTGATGTTTGCGTTTCAATCTTTGTGCTTTAATGCTTTCAAACTTATTTTGAGATTGGCCAACTGAAATGAGTATATTCGTGGGTACAGACATGGTCCATGATTCTAATTCAAAGGTTGATATGAACGAAAGGTTGTTTAAAGACATTTAAACAACTTTTGCTTAACTCTAGACATAGGGGAGCAATAGTTCATAAAGTGAATACTGTGGGTTCTTTATTATACAAGGGTGGACTTATTTAGAACTTAGAAATAAGAGTCTTGTAACAAAACTCTGGCGTCGGTGACTGAAAGGTACAACATCATATGCTACAGCACTTAGCACTATAGCATCCAATGTTATATCGCCTCACTTTTGAGAAATTACTTAGCAAAGAGCAGTCCAACTCATTTTATTAAATACTTGAACTTCTTTACTGTTTTCACATAACTTCCTTAATTTTTATATCCAAAACCATATTGTTTTTATTCTGCTCACTTCACTAGTGTGTTAACTAATTAAACTTTAAAATTAACATCAATCCCTGTGGATACGATCTCTAATTTATCATTATATTACTTGTTGCGATTGTGTAGACTTGCACAATTACTTTTCGCACAACAGTTAGTTTGAGATGAAGTTAGGTTTTCCTTCTTTAATTTTATCTCAAAAGCTTCCATGTGCTCACCCATCATGTAAAAAGAAGAGGTCCATCGATGAGAGGACAAGTGTCCCTTAGAAGAGTGACTCTTGTGAGCTATGGAGTCTATGGTAGGCGCCGAACTCTCCCATTTGGCCACTTGCCTTACTTTTGACGCTTCATGACGTCATCACCAGGATGCTGGAGCATTCTATGTTGTGAAGATTGCTGGGGCAATTGATGATGGCAGCGATGCTGGGGAAATGCCTCTGCTTCTATTGCTGGCACATCTATTGTTGGGGCAATGATTGCTGCAGCAATTGAACAAACACAGAATATACCACAAATCATATAAAATAGTCATGAAGTGTGCCTAAACCTTTCTTAACTCTAAAAGTTGTATTTCTTTTTTATTTAACAACACATTATTACTGAGATTCTCACAATTATTTAGATTTGAAAAGGTAAATAACTTTATATAAAATAGAGTTATCACACCCCCAAACTTAAATCATTGCTTGTCCTCAAGTAATGACACTTGAACAAGATAAAATTTAGAAACAAAAGGTTTTGATTTTTTTCTGAAGAACAGATCAGCTAGACTGTTTTCAACAAGTCCACTTCTAGAACTTCATGTTTGGATTTTCGTAGAAATTCATAGCCATATGTTCTTTTCAACATTCAAGGTTATTTCTTCCCATTGATGTGAGCGTGTGCTCCACTGAACTTTAGATTGGTTCCTAACTAGTTTCAAAAAGTTCACTTAGCATTTGATAGAAAAAAGTTTGCATTTGATCAAGCTAAGAGATTTTTCGAAAGATAGAATAGGCTAACAATTTCCTCAAAGTAATGGGGGGCTTCAAAGCACAACAAATGGTCTTGGATTAAGTATTTCAAATTCTGGATCAGTGCCAATTTTTGGTGGCCTTTTGGATGCTGGAGCAATCACTGCTATGGCAATTGATGCTCCGGCTATTGAGAACTACTTTGGAGAATTTTCAAGTTATATTGCCCTCATTACTGACCCCCTTTTTGTATTTCTCTTTTTCTTTTTGTATTTTTGGAACGGGTACAGCTTTTGTTTCAGGCAAGAATAACTTTTTATGATTGTGCTTTTTTATAGTAGTTCTCAAGCCTATTGCACTATCTTTCCTATCCTTATCATACTTAGCCTTAGTATCACCGATGCACCCCCAAACTTATTTCTTTATGCTATTCTACCTTTTTAGTAAAAATTTAACAATTGATTTTGGGTCACTATTGATATCCTTTGCATTCAGTTATTTTTCTAGCTAGCTAAGTTCCTTTATAAGTTTAGTTGTTACATGTAAAAGCAGTAATAACCTTGATTAATTTGTTAAAAACTTAGGCTATTTTTGCAAACAAAGTTCTGATTTTTCAAGAATTAAGTTCAAAAAGGCACTTTTTTCTTTCTTTGCAAAAATTTGTTTAGCTGATCATGCTTCTAAAATTTGTAAACCAATAACAAAAACAAGCTATAACAAATAACTAAAAACTAATAGACGTGCATCATATTTATAACATAGCAAGTATTAAGGTTCACAAAATATTTAAACATTCACAAAATATTTAGTCCTCCCCCCAACTTAAACTTCAGCAGTGTCCTCACTGCTTAAATTAAGGGGGAACCAAATAAAACACCTGCATATGTTATGATCACAAAATATATATAAGTTTGTTTATACAACAGACATATAACAACTTTTAAAGAAAAGTGTTACTGCTTAGGAGTTCCACTCCTCAGCCTGCTGTTTGCCCTTATTGGAGCAAGCTTGATCCTCTTCTGCTTTTTCTTCTAAGCTGCCTCAGGGTTGAATTAATGCGTCAATAATTGCAGGGGCATCATCAGCTTTTGGGTCCTCAGCAGCAGTTGTGGTCGTGACAGCTGGGGCACTGGCAGCAGCTTCTTTTTGCTTGATTTTAGCTAATTCCTTTTCCTCTCCAATGGTAGCCAATGTCTGCAACACTAACCTTTTCGAAGCTTCTGCTTGAACAGGGTCCACTGTTGTTGCTGTCTTGGATGCTCCGACATCAGGTGCAGGTTGCATTGCAGGGGCATCAAATGTTGTTTCCATCGTTGGAGCAACATCTGCCTTCTCCATTGTTGGAGCATTAAGTACCATCTCCATTGCTGGAGCAACAACTTCAGTTTCCTTCTGCTGAGGTTCCTGTTCAGGTTGCTCTACTTCATTCTTTTCTTCTTCTTCATCACCAATTTCTTCTTCCTCTTCAGATTCCTGAATGTTCTTCAATTTTCTTTTTTTACCTGTATGTTCAAAATTAGAACAGATGCTATAGCTTCGGATGCTGCAGCAATAACAGGGCCTTCAGATGGGGACTTTGTTGCAGGCTTTTCTGGCTCTGCTGTTTGTTTGATTGGTGAGAGGGTGGGTTCTTTTTCTGGTTCTTTGGGTGGAGGAGTAGTTTGTTGTGTGGGTATTTGAGGTGTTGTTTTTCAAGTAAAAGCTGTGTTTTCTTCCTGTATGCCCTGGAAATGAAAAAGGTTTCTATTTAAAATTGCTCTTTCAATGCTGGGGCAATGAACTTTTCTTATTGCTGAGGCAATGATTGCTCCTTCATTGCCGGAGCAATGGGTCTCTTGTCATTGCTGGGGTAATGGATGCACCAGCAATGCTTCTACCATGTACCTGAAACATTAACAAAACATACTAAAATAAACAAATTAGTTAGTAAATCAAAAATTCATGGGTTGCCTCCCAGAAAGCGCTTGAATTAAGAGTCTTTCTGCCTGACTATCTCCTCAACTTCAGAGATTTTTGAACTGAGTGGTGACTTTGTCTCTCACCACATGTTCACCATAGTACATTTTTACTCTTTGTCCATTAACCTTGAAGGTGGTGTTGGATGCTTCATCAAATAAATCCACAGCACCATGAGGGTAGATTTTCAACAGTTTGAATGGTCCTGACGATCTTGATTTGAGCTTTCCAGGGAATAATTTCAATATAGAGTTATAGAGTAGTACCAGCCCTCCTTTAATTAATTCCCTTCCTTGGATTCTCTGGTCATGCCATGTTTTTGAATTGGCTTTGTAAATTTCAGCATTTTCATAAGCAAAATGCCTAATTTCTTCAAGTTCATTAAGTTGTAAAAGCCTAGATGCACCTGCTTGATCAAGGTTGAAATTGAGCTTCTTAATTGCCCAATATGATTTATGCTCCAATTCCATAGGTAGGTGAGATGCTTTTCCATACACTAGCCTATAGGGTGACATTTCCAGGGGTGTCTTGAAAGCTGTTCAAGTATTCTTTTGACCTCCCTATTGGATAATTCTACCTGCCCACTTGTTTGAGGGTGGTAGGCAGTAGCAATTTTGTGTTCTACCCCATATTTGGCTAGAAGATTTTCAATAAGCTTGTTGCAGAAATGTGAACCTTCATCACTGATAATTGCCCTTGGAGTACCAGATCTAGTGAAGCTGTTTCTTTGTAAAAATTTATTCACAGATTTGACATCATTGTTTGGCAATGCTATAGCTTCTACCCATTTAGAAACATAGTCAACAAGTACCAAGATGTATAGATTTCCAAAGGATGGAGGAAATGGTTCCATGAAGTCCATTCCCCAAATATCAAAGAGTTCAATGTCTAAGATATTGGTTAGTGGCATTTCATGTTTATTTGACATGTTTCCAGCCCTTTGACACCTATCACAGTTCTTCACCATTTGATATGCATCTTTGAATAATGTTGGCCAATAGTAGCCTGATTGAAGCACCTTGGTATTGTTCTGGTGCTGCCAAAATGTCCACCATAGGGGGCAGCATGGCAATGCTGCAGCACAGATTGTTGTTCTTCTTCTGCTAAGCATCTTCTCAGTATTTGGTCTGGACATTTCTTGTAAAGAAAAGGATCATCCCAATAGTATTGTTTAACTATGTGAAAAAATTTCTCCTTTGTTGATAAGTCATGGACAGGTAATAACTTTGCTTGCCAGGAAATTTACTATGTCAGCAAACCATGGTGCAGCAGCATCAATTGCTCCAGCAATGGTTGTTGTTGCAGAAATTGCTAATAATTTCTCATCTAGAAAGCTTTCTTTTATCTCTCCTTCTTTTGCACCTGCTTTATCTCTTTCAAGTCTAGACAAATGATCAGCTACTTGGTTCTCCACCCCCTTTTTATCACGAATTTCAAGATCAAATTCTTGGAGGAGGAGAACCCATCTTATTAGTCTTGGTTTTGCATCTTTTTTTTGAAATTAAATACTTAATGACTGAGTGATCTGTATACACAATCACTTTTGTGCCTACCAAGTATCATCTAAACTTATCAAATGCAAAAACCACTGCTAATAATTCTTTCTCAGTCACAATATAAGTCATTTGAGCTTCAATAAGTGTTTTGCTAACATAATATATAAAATGAAAAACTTTGTCGTTCCTTTGCCCTAGGACAGCTGCCACAACAAAATCACTAGCATCACACATTAGCTCAAATGGTCTGCTCCAATCTGGTGTGACTATCACTGGTGCTGTCACCAATGCTTTCTTCAGTTTTTGAAATGCTTCTAAGCAAGATTCATCAAAGTTGAAATGCACATCATGTTGCAACAGTTGACAAAATGGTTTTGAAATTTTGGAGAAGTCCTTGATAAATCTCCTATAGAAGCCTACATTGTAACACCCCCTTCTAATAACCATACTATTTAATAAAATCAGAGTTTCTTTTTTTTTTTTTTTGGAAACAATATAAGAGAGTGCTACATTTACTCCATTAAATCAAACAACATTCAAACCGCATAGTTCGGCTAAAAGCCACAAGATACATAGCACCATAAAATACCTGTTTAGTTCGCATCAACTAAATACAGTCACTACCACAACGGAAGTAATAATGAGTTCGAAACAAATCCAATACATCACCAATAATAGTCTAACAGTATCAAATGAAATAACACATAAGCATAAGACGCCCCCCCAGTGCTACGTATCAGAGCATGACACTCCCTAACAGACGAAGGCATAAGGGTAACCTTCACTCGCTATCACCTGCACGTTACCGACATGAGAAGCAACATAGAAAGCAGTAGGGTGAGTCTCTTTACATAATTACTAGCATATGGAATAAGCACTGCATAGGAAAGGTAACTAGGCACAACGATTCACAACAATGGCAGCAACCACATCAAAATTACAATCTCCAAACAACATTACAAAATGTATGGTTATGCATGAAATGCAACCCAAACTCCACGGGCACATGCATGTCGGATCCGTCACCAAATACAAGCCCTGAGGGACCTCACCAATTGTAGTTAGGCCGAAGCCTCTGTTCACCAATAATGCACATGGTATATGAGACGCCATGAGAATGCACCACAACACACCACACAATTCACCAATTCACCATTTAATCAACTCACCATCATCAATGATTAATTAACTCACCATTTTATTCACTATCTCACCATTTTATTAATCAGCTCACCAATCACACCAGCACCAACTCAACCACACCATGTTGGGATAAATCACAAGGAAGGGCAAAAGATAGGCAAAATTACACTTAGACACCTAGGGCAACATCTGCCCAGAACCGTCAGAAAAATAACTCATTTTTGCCTAAAATTAGAATATCCAGGTAGGCACCTGAATAAGCTTCGAAACACATTTTGAACCGTCAAATTTGGATAACTGAGTCAAAAGTTATGATTGAAACAAAATCGGGAAAAACTCTTAGACATTCTGAAACTGGCGCCCAGGCGCTGGGCGCCCAGGAGCAACACAGGACTGGCGCAACTGGCGCAGGAACTGGCGCAGGGGAACACGGTGCCCATGCACTAGGCGCCTAAGTCCAATACGGAAAACAGATCATTTGACTCCAAAATTAATTTTACACGAGCCATTTATTTAGTATATGAAAACCCAAAAGGAATTTTGAGAAAATATGCAACACAACAGTGGCGCCCTTGGCGCCCATGGCCAAGGCGCCTAGCACCAAAACTGGGAACACAGTGAGACAGGCGCAGGAAAAACTGGCGCAGAGCACACGGCGCCCATGCACAAGGCTCCATGGGGCAACACGTGATACAATTCTTTTGACGGTCAAAAATCATTTTACACGAGCCATTTAACTTGGACATGAAAACCAAAAGCCAAAATTGGCAAAACAATCACCAGAAAGTTGGGGCCTTTGGCGCCCATGGCACAAGGCGCCTAGGTGCAGAATTTTCCAGCAACACACACACACACACCTAGGGCGCCTAAGGCACCAACACTTTTTGAGTTCCTCTCAACATAAAAATACCAAATTAAATCACCAACACCTATTATCAATATGAATGCTAACCATCACGTTTTTCACCAAGAATTCATTCAGTCATGACACCAAACAATTGGCATGCACAATTCCTATTATGTCCAATTCAACACCAAAACAAATATATTTTCAGCACATACAATTTTCAGCATGACAACAACACCATAATACACAACTCATTCAAGAAAATCACTCTAGAACCTAACCCTAGACAATACTCATCACATAAGCTACTAAGAATGGAAAGAAGAACCCCCTAACCTTATGGAATTCGAATATACTAGGCAAGGCTCCAAGGAATTACAAGGCACCAACAAGCTTTCCCTTCCTCCTTGAGTGTTCCACGAATTTCCTCTCCTTTCCTCTTGCAAGCCGTCGCCTCCTCTTCTCACTCTCTCTCTATTCGTTTCTTTTCTTTCTTTTTGGTTGGAATGAATGAATGAAGACTAACCCTAAAGACACTAAGTGAATCGAACCATATGACTAGCCAATGGGCCATGGGCCTACTTGTGGATCATGGGCCCTTATTCGCACCACTCCAATCACTTAGACACCTCCTGGATAAAATACAATAAAACAAAACCCTATATTAATTAATTAGCTTAAATAAATATTTCTAGCCTTAAATCACTTAATTAAATAAATAATTAACTTATTTTGGGGCGTTACATACATGACCTAAGAAGCTTCTGACACCTTTGACAGTTGTTGGAGGAGGTAATTTGTCTATCACCTCAATCTTTACCTTGTCTACTTCCAGCCCTTTCTTTGAAATTCTATGACCTAGCACAATGCCTTCTTGGACCATAAAGTGGCATTTCTCCCAATTTAGGACCAAATTGGTTTCTTCACACATGTTGAGTATTTCTTCTAAGTTTTCCAAACAGAGTTGAAATGTCTCACCAAATATTGAGAAATCATCCATGAAAACTTCCATGGATTGTTCTATGAAGTCGGGGAATATTGCCATCATACACCTTTGGAATTTTGCTGGAGCATTACATATTCCAAAGGGCATCCTTCTAAATGCAAATGTGCCATAGGGACATGTAAAAGTTGTCTTTTGTAGGTCTTTAGGAACTATAGCAATTTGGTTATAGCCTGAATATCCATCCAAAAAGCAATAAAATTCCTTACCAGCTAATCTGTCCAGCATTTGATCAATGAAAGGCAATGGAAAATGGTCCTTCTTTGTAGTCATGTTGAGCCTTCCGTAGTCTATACAAATTCTCCATCCTGTGACAGTTCTGGTTGGTATCAATTCATTATTTTCATTGGCTATTACTGTCACTCCACCCTTCTTTGGTACACATTGCACAGGGCTCACCCATGCACGATCTGAAATGGGGTAGATTATGCCAGCATCTAGCCATTTTATTATCTCCTTCTTCACCACCTCTTTCATGATTGGGTTCAGTCTTCTCTACCACTCAATGCTATTTTTGGAGTTTTCATCTAAAACAATTCTATGCATGCAGATAGAAGGACTGATTCCCCTTATGTCAGATATTTGCCAGCCTATTGCCTTCTTATTCTTCTTTAGGGTATTAATAAGATCATGCTCCTGATTTTGAGATAAGTCAGAAGCAATGATCATTGGAAGTGTATTATTTTCCCCTAAGAAGGCATATTTCAGATGCTGAGGCAATTCTTTAAGCTCGGGTTGAGGAGGTTTATCAATTGAAGGAATATTCTTTTTGAGATTTGAGTCTTCAAGCTCTAGAGATTCATATTTTCTTGTCCATACCTCTTTTACATCCAATTCTTCTTCCACAATTTCTTCTTTTTCTGTCAGTGCTCCAGCAATGGATGCTAAAGCATTAGTCAAGTGGTCATGCTCTTTGTGGAATTGTTGTTGTACTGCTTGATCCAGAGAGACAATTAGAGAGAATTCTTCAACATCTTCATTTGGGTATTTGAGAGCATTCATAATGTTGAATTTGATTTCTTGATCACTGACTCTCATGGTCAGTTCACCTTTCTGCACATCCATGAGTATTAAGAAAATGAAGTAAAATGATTACCTGGACAAGGAGATGAAGATGTCGCCCCAACAATAACGAGAACAAGGCGGTCAGAAGAAGAAACTCGCCGGAGAGGAAAGTCGTTCACCGGAGAACACCTCGCCATTGTCCCACCGGAGTAACTTGCCGCTCACAGGTGAATGTAAGTCGCTCTGAGAGCAATCAATACGAAAGCAAAGTGCCAAATGAAGGAAATGGGAACCCCTTATATAGGAAGATCATATATGGACTCGAAGCGACATGACCTTTCGCTCCAAGCATTAAATGCGCCCCTTGAAAATCAAACTGGTATCATTACCTACCCTCATCGAAAAACTCAAGTGTCACGTCTGTCATCTCGAAAGAAGAAATGTCACATCCATCAGATTCTCACTGACACGTCACCCAAAAGAGTGCATACGTTCCATGCGAGCGGGTGCAGGCAGGTTGCTCCAAACTCGGCCGCGCCACCGGGGGAAATTTCTCTCAAGCCTGAACCCGTCCCATGGACGACTTCGGCTTGGGGGGAAACTGTTCTGGACTAGGCCGAGGGCCCAATCCACCTAGAGACCAACTGAGAATGGCCCAAAGCGCAAGATAGAGATGATCAAAGTCCAAATTCGTATGATCAATGGTAGAGATCGACCCACGCTGATCCAATGGTCAACGTTGGCGCTCTGACACTATATAAAGAGGTTCTACCTCCGCTGACAGGTACATTTTTTGACCCATACGGTTACTCTGCTCACACTCTTACTCCACTGACTTGGGCATCGAAGTGTCATTGCAGGTACAACCCGGGCTGAGCTCTGCGTACGGCCAACAAATCAAAAGAACGACCAAAGTGTCTTTATCTTTACTTTTCCATTCTGCTACGTTTAGCTTCTGCCAAAGTGCTTTTATTTATCCAACAACATCATTTTAAAGAGGTTGAAACTGCTCCAAAAGCTCCTTTTGTAAATGATTATTCTACCCCTGTTTGGTCTTTCAATTTGGTCTTTATCATGTCTGGTTTAAGTTTATCTAAGCCACCCTTGTAACATCCATTGTAAGCTTCTACATAATATATAATATAATCTCATTGAGAATAAAAATCATGTTTTGGTTTTTTTTCCTTAACATGGAAATTATTCTGTTTTATGTACTTGCCTTTTTTTGTTGATATGGAGGTGAATGGATTGCCCTTTAATAAGTACTCATGGATCATGACTCATAAATCATCATAGTAGATGCACCCTCTTTGAATGGAGCACAAAGACTGTTATGGTTAGGGCCTTTACTAGCGACACCTCCATGGCCCATTCGCAAAAGGCCCATTCAAGAAAACAAAATCCATTCATCAATTGCCAAGATCACAAAACATGATCGAACGGTCCAAATCCATCGGGTCAAGCACCAACAAACTCTATAAATAAGTGATCAGCGGTCGTACGCGGGTCAAAATAATTAAAAAAAAGGTAAATATAGTATCAAGGTAAGAGACCTTGGTCGTCTCTCGAGGACCTCTAAATACAAAAATTACCAAAATCAGGAACCAAAATAAACAATAAAAAGGGGGGTTTTGAAGAAAAGACAATTAAAGATAGACAATCAATCCATTGGTTTCAGGTGCATTTCTTGGATCTCTCATCGGTTCTAAAATAAATATTTGTGCAAGGTTTGATGATTATTGATTGATCATAAACTAAGTGAACAAGGGCCAGTCAGTTTATACGAATTCACAGCATTTTAAAGCAAGCGTCAAAACAGTGTGTTCAATCAACCGTGATAGCGAACAAGTGCCAGTATCACAATTAACATCATAACTGAATTCTATCAATCCTATAAACAAGCGTCATAGACTCTATCAATTCCTATCCAAACTAAATTAAACAAGCGATAAAATAGTTTGTATAATGAATGTTGCAAAACAGAATCATGATTAAGTAATTAAGCAAAACTGAATCATAAAATGAATCATATAAGCAAATCACAGAGTTTGAGTAATTAAGCAAAACACAATCCGAATTTGCAGCAAGAATTATGGAGATGAAATTGATAGAGAAAGAATTAAAACCATCAAAACAAAATAAACATTAAGCACTGAACCTCAAAATCCTTACAGCAACACCCTTCACCAATAGATTGAAAGTAGGAATGAGTAAGAGAGCCAAGTCGACTCTGAAAAGTGTATCTTATAAGACTAAAAACGAAAACCTAAATCCCTAAATGGGTAACTAGATAAAATCCTGTTAACAAACTAAAATTCGGCCCAAAACCCGTTTTACACAGTATGGCTTCGGTATTTCGCAGTTTTCACATTCAAGACTTCAGAATTGGGTTTCGAGCTCAACAGAAGAATTGTATCTCTGTTCCTTAGCTTTCCAACGCATGCTTGCACGCCTCAATCGGATAACCACAGCCAATGTTATGACCTAGAGATTAGATAGGGGTCAATATGCAATAAAAACAAGAATTAATCAAGAAACGGTTATATTGCTCAATTAAGACCCAAAGTCTAGAAACGTGCTAAGACTTAAATATTAGGCACAAAGCACAATTAAAATCACCAAGTGAAAAGCTATAAATAGTGCATTAAAATATACTGATCAAATTCCCCCACACTTGAGCTTTTGCACTCCGGGCAAAACACACAAAACAAGACACGAAAACAATGCATGAGTTTCCAATGAACCCAAAGAATGCAAAGTCATAAGGGAAATTATTTTCCTAGGCTTCAAGGAGAATGACAATCAAAGATAGCACTTAATTACAATCAAGGCAAACAAGAGGATAGAGCACTAGAGAGTGAATCACAAGTGATGAGTCCTCACAGGATATGTATTAGTAATGCTCTCAATCACTCAAGTGTCTAGGCTTGTGTTTACTCTCATATACATAATAAGCACATCAATGAAAGTTAGCACTACCGTATGCTTGACAAGCTTCTAACATCTACACTTAAGAACACATGCACATAAGATCAAAAGTTCTTTATAAGGGTTGTAATGGGGCCAAGGTCAAGGTGGGATAATCCTAAGGGGGAACTAGACTAAAAAGAATCAAAGAGGATAAAGAAGCAGTGAAAATCAATTGTAAAGTGAGCATGAGAGGATCCAAATTCAACAAGGTATGATGAATTTCTCTATTTTGATATACTTCTCCACATAACTCTCTCTACACACTTTCATTCTTCTTGAAACAAAAATTAAAAGAAATGCACACTTTTTTTTCTTTTTCTCTTTTGTTTCATTTTTTTCTTTTGGGGGACTATTTTTCTATACAAATATACTTGCCAAACTATCGATTAAGGACCCAAGACCTAACCCAAGTGAGAACCACAATTGCAATTAATAATCTGGACACCCCCACACTTATGGATTTGACAATTTTCAATTCAAAGCTCCTTCACCCTCTAAGATTGGGTAATAACATTGTTTTTCACTTTTGGGCTTGTAATGAGCTATAAAACAAAGAATGGGATAAAAAGGCTCAAAGGGGCTTACACAAAGGGATAAATTTAGGGTAGGCTTATTTGGCTAGTAGCTAAAAAAACAGAATTGCCTAGATCATTTCAAACATGCATGTGAACAAGTATTTCAACAAGAATCAAGTCAAGTTCTAGAGTAACTAACAAACATGAGTGAGTCACACACAAGAAAGGAGAAAACGACAAAATGTAGTCCATCCAATAAAAGGCTTAATTCTCACCGGGGACAATGACTATCACAGATAATGCAGTATTTAGTGCTCATATCCAACTTATTATACCAAGAGCAACAAGAAATCAATCAAATCATGTCAAAACACAAATGGTCCTAGAATAGTAAAATCACTCACAACTTGTACAAACCAAGAACTCATGGAAAACATGCTAAAATAACAATTTTTTTTTCTTTTTTTATAGTTAAAAATTAAAAACATAAAAACAAAAAGACACACCCTCACACTTAAATTACACAATGTCCTCAATGTAACCAACAAGTACATCTTAAGAATAAGGAAAGAAAACTCCCTCTTGAAGGTGGAGAACTTGAAGCCTGTGGGTGGTTGGTATTTGGCAAAAAAGGCTCTTTTATGGTTACCCCACACATGTTTGCTCACATTCTTCTTCCACACATCCAGAATCAAGGGGCTGAGTTGTTGTTGTGTTTGACACATTTTCTTTTTAGGAATGTCCGCCAAGGTCCATTCGATACCTCTCCTAAGTTCCTTTAGAGTTGGCGGCAACTTTTCCTGTTCAAATTCAAGGTTCGCTGAAATAATCAAAGATAAATTTCCACTTCCCTCAAAGTATGCATATTGTAAATTTTCAGGGAGTGGTTTGTCCTGTTTATCATCAACAGGTTCAGGTACTCTTGGAGTAACAATAGCTTTGTTACTTTTCACAGCAACCGTTTCAGGCACCCTTGAGGTTTCAAGAAGAGGAATTTCATTTACATTGAGAGTATTTGGCTCATTTGGATTCATTAGTGTTTGGGCAGGCAGTTGGTTTGTTCTCTGGGCCTGTATCTGATTAACTGCAGTGGTTAACTGTCCAACTCTTATCTCCAATTTCCTAAGTGTGGAATCTGTTGTTTGTTGAAATTGGAGATTTTGAAAAGCCATCTGTTTAATGAGATCCTCTAGTGAATGTTCATAAACAACACCCATGTTATAGTCAACAAAATCAAGATTAGATAAAACAAAATAAAAAGTTATGCTAAAATTAAAGAAGAAAATTAAAAACGAATCAAACCTAATCTAAAAAAAATAAAAACTATACTAAAAACCTAATAAAATCAAAAGAAGATTATGCAAATTTTTTTAGATTTTTTGGACGATGCGAAAATTTAAAACAAATAAAACGAAAATGTAAAAGAGGTAATCTCGGATTTTTCGGTCACAGCTCCCTTATGGGAGTCCTACTCTTTGATATTTTTCGGATTTACTGACCAATTTTTGGAGCAATCTGACAAGCTCACCCGAAAAATCGATTTTTTTTCACCTAATTTGAGCAAGAATTGAACGAAGCCGAAATCGACAGAACCTGCAAAGAAGCAAAACTGAAAAAACAATGGTTAGTACTTAGTGGGGTTCTTGAAGTTGGAAATCCCTAATTAGAGAGCCCCGGCAATGGCACCAATTTGATCAGCGGTCGTACGCGGGTCAAAATAATTAAAAAAAAGGTAAATATAGTATCAAGGTAAGAGACCTTGGTCGTCTCTCGAGGACCTCTAAATACAGAAATTACCAAAATCAGGAACCAAAATAAACAATAAAAAGGGGGGTTTTGAAGAAAAGACAATTAAATATAGACAATCAATCCATTGATTTCAGGTGCGTTTCTTGGATTTCTCATCGGTTCTAAAATAAAGATTTGTGCAAGGTTTGATAATTCTTGATTGATCATAAACTAAGTGAACAAGGGTCAGTCAGTTTATACGAATTCACAGCATTTTAAAGCAAACGTTAAAACAGTGTGTTCAATCAACCGTGATAGCGAACAAGTGCCAGTATCACAATTAACATCATAACTGAATTCTATCAATCCTATAAACAAGTGTCATAGACTCTATCAATTCCTATCTAAACTAAATTAAACAAGCGATAAAATAGTTTGTATAATGAAAGTTGCAAAACAGAATCATGATTAAGTAATTAAGCAAAACTGAATAATAAAACGAATCACATAAGCAAATCACAGAGTTTGAGTAATTAAGCAAAACACAAACCGAATTTGCAGCAAGAATTACGGAGATGAAATTGATAGAGAAAGAATTAAAACCATAAATACAAAATAAACATTAAGCACTGAACCTCAAAATCCTTACAGCAACACCCTTCACCAATAGATTGATCTAGGGCTTTAAGCTTCCATGGAGGTTAGGGCACAAAACGTAAAGTTGAAAGTAGGAATGAGTAAGAGAGCCAAGTCGACTCTAAAAAGTGTATCTTATAAGACTAAAAACGAAAACCTAAATCCCTAAATGGGTAACTAGATAAAATCCCGTTAACAAACTAAAATTCGGCCCAAAACCCGTTTTACACAATATGGATTCGGTATTTCGCAGTTTTCACATTCAAGACATCAGAATTGGGTTTCGAGATCAACAGAAGAATTGTATCTCTGTTCCTTAGCTTTCCAACGCATGCTTGCACGCCTCAATCGGATTACCACAGCCAATGTTATGACCTGGAGAGTAGATAGGGGTCAATATGCAATAAAAACAAGAATTAATCAAGAAATTGTTATATTGCTCAATTAAGACCCAAAGTCTAGAAACGTGCTAAGACTTAAATATTAGGCACAAAGCACAATTAAAATCACCAAGTGAAAAGCTATAAATAGTGCCGCTGGGGGTGCTTGTTTCGCTGGTTTGGCTAGTGGGGTGACTGCTGCTGGGGCTGCTGGTATGGCTGAGGTGCATACTGCTGGGAATACTGGAGCGCATACTGCTGCTGAGGCCACTGCTGAAATGCATCGCTGTAATGCTGTTGTGGCTGCTGCGGCAGGTAGGAGGGCATATGTGATGAGGATAGCCTCGAGTGCTGAGACATCAGCTGATCCTGCAAAAACTTAAAGCGGTCCTCATTTATCCTAGCCTGCTCCGCAGCAAACCTAGCCTACTCCTTGATGCGCTCGGCAGCTACCCTAGCCTGCTCCTCAGCTATCATGGCATTCTCCTGAAGCGCCTGCACATCCCGTTCATTCTGAGACTTAAGCTCGGCAAACTGATGCTGGGCCTCGCTCAGTTGCTGCGTCAATTGCGTAACAGCATGCAACTCACCAGCATTGGGAACATAAGAGTGACCAATACTCGAGGATCCAGAATATTGTGAAGCTGATAGACTCGGAATAATGCTTGTTTGGAAAGCAGCCGGTCCAATACCACCTGATCCCACCAAACGATTCCTCTGTTGGGGACCAACTGCTCTCTCCCAAATATCACGAGTTACTCTAGCCTCCTCCACTGGATCGATATCAGCTGCCCCACTGCTCTGTTGTGACTGGTGGTACTCAGTCAGCCCACCCTGGAAGCTCTCCTGAAAAAAATAACCCAACAAATAAATAACTATTACAAAAGTAGTCTTAATATAATATTCCTCGCCCGATATAAAGATTAATATAAATAATAAACATTAATATATAATTGTAAAAGTAGTTTTACCTGAATATTCCTCGCCCGATCTGTTGCAAAGTCACCAGTGTCCTCCCGCATATGAAGATAGCGATGCAACTCAAGCAAAGTGATTACCCTTTGTTGCCTCGCCTCCTATATATTATATATATATATATATATATATATATATATATATATATATATATACAAACACTACTACAATTTAGGCTTTTCGCATCGGTTAAAAATGACTTTTCGCATCAGTTCCGTGTCCGTTATAGATTCAGGTGATGTTAAAAGTACGCACATTTTGCATCAGGTACGGACCTGATGCGAAAAGTATTTTTCGCATCAGTTGTATTACCACCTGATGCCAAAAGTCCTTTTTAATTAGATTTTAGCACCTTTTTGGCATCGGATTTTCAGAACCACCTGATGCGAAAAGTACTTTTCGCATCAGGTCCTGATGGGAACCGATGTTAAAACTAACTTTTTTTTTAAAAAAAAAAATTCACAATTTGTACGTATATTCATTTATTTATAAATTACTCACCAGTTTTGCTTTGTTAAATACCAAAAACAGAATATATATATTTGCTAACTCATGCTACAATTATGTCTACAAACAGAGGATAACATAAAAAAAATGAGAATCACAATGCAAATATCAGTCACAATATCCTCCTGGTTTCAATAAACCAATAATCATTGAATTCATTTGCAAAAGCAAGATTGGTTATATCAATCCATTAAACTCAACAACAACAAAAAAGATGAGAAAATAGAAAGAACTAACAATGTTTGTACTCGACATATAACATAATACAAAACATAACCAAAAAATTACTTAAACATAACCTAAGCAAACACCAAACTTGTTCAGCTGGCTCATCCTTCTTCTCCTCCTCCTTAGCATTACCTCTCCTAGAAACTCTCAACAAAACCATCTTCAACAAAGCCTTCTTCCTTGTTGCAAACAACACCAAGCCCCTGCATGAACTGACCAGGGAGGGATTTTCTGCAACATGAACTTGAGTGACTTGTAATAGCTATGCAGTAACATATGAACTGAATATCAAGGTTCCTACCAATTTGAGAAACTCCTCCCATGAGAAGCAGGATGTACCAAGTTCCTCAGCTTCCTTCTTTTGTGTGGTTGAAACATTACCAAAACTCACAATAGCTAAACCATTAAAATACAAAGAGTGATCAACATTAAAAGATGGATAGACCCTAAAACTAATAGTAGCAGAGAGAACATAGAGAGGTTTGACATACTTTTAAGATTTGAACACCGATCAAGACATGACAAAATCTGTGGAAACAGTTATTACTAATAACTTCAGTGGAAACAAAATTAAAAACAAATAATAATGAATCAACAAAAGATGGGCAAAGCTGTCTAAAACTCTAAGCTAATTATCTTCAAGAAATTCAATGGATAAATTAAACTTACAAGAAGTAAAGTAAAAAACTTAATAGAAAACGATTAGCAGAATATGTAACATTTCTCAGCTTCAACTGGAATACCTGATTTCAATCACTATTCTAAGCGAGTGGCTTACAGAAACATCAGAAAATAATTTTGTACATAAGTCATTTTACAAAGCTGCTAATGGCTTTTCATCCTACAATTTCTTAAGAAACAACTCAGACAAATTATAATTGATAGCCAACTGAAACACTTTTATATTGAAGTTAGCACACAGAATAATAGAGGGAATAATCACTGTCAGACAGTTCATCATGCTGAAATAAAAGTCCCTTTAAGGAAACAATAATGAAAAGGCCAAATGTAAAAGATTGTGCTCCAAGAAATAGGAAAGAACTTACAGAAGGAATCTTGCTTTCCTGTACAAATGCTATTGAAAGTTCAGCGTGATTTATGATAAACTCCACGGCATTAGGTCCTGTTAGGCATAAACATAAATTTAGAAATAACAGAAGCAACCAAATTGAAACTGATAGGGAAGGCACAAAACACAAACCGAGCGTGTCATATAACGGGACATATGTTACTGCATAGCTATTACAAGCCTGCAAACAGCAAATTTGAATCAAGTCACTCAAGTACCAATGCAATAATTAATATAACCTTGGATGAGGGGATTCTTTAATTGGTTTCTGACCATATTTTCTCCATGAATAATCATGCTTAAGCCAATGCATTCTCTTTTCCTCGAAACCTCGTAAAGAAACAAAGATCTCTCTTGTTGGTTTATACACCATTAACTGACAACACTTTGCTGGTTTATAGACCAAGTAATAATGAACTTAAGAAATCAGCACAAGCAA
The DNA here is from genome assembly GCA_039519185.1 of Astragalus membranaceus. Taxonomy (NCBI): domain Eukaryota; kingdom Viridiplantae; phylum Streptophyta; class Magnoliopsida; order Fabales; family Fabaceae; genus Astragalus; species Astragalus membranaceus. The sequence goes on along the minus strand of CM076850.1, from coordinate 19,123,248 downwards.
TCAGCATCGTAGATACTGTGAGCTTGTCTATATACTTACTACTCCAAAGTAATTCAGTAAAACTACTTCAGCAACATAATACTTATATATACTACTCAAAAATAGCAACATGATATATAAATACTTAGCAACATGATATATAAAATAGCAACATGATATATATAACTACTTCAGCAACAAATAATGATATTCCAGGTACACTTGCACAGCAGAAAAAGGATAATTCTAAATGCTACTAGAAACAAACTTTTGATAGGCTTTCAACCACACATAACTTATAGTTCAAAAAGAAAAATCAGATTGCACATTCCAAGCTTCAAGTAAAAGATGCAGAAATCAAACTATCCAATCATCCATTAAAAAATCCTAGCTGACGATGCATGAAGGAGGGAGGGGGCAGTGATTACTAAGATTAAATCTAAAATCAGATGCTACTCTTCAAAACCTTATAAACAAAGAATGAATAACAAATCCATGTTCAGAGAGAAATGGACATGTCTCTAAAATCTAAAGTCACACAACAAACCTGATATCGGATATCCGCCCTATTGTTGTCTCCGAATCCAGTGATAAAGCTTTTCCTAAAATCAGAAAAACATCCAACATTAACAAAATGTCAACACAAGCATATTCATAAAAGCAAGTTGCTGAAACAGAAAAGCTACAAAAAGCAGCTTCTCTCAAAATCGATTTTGGGAGGGTGGAATCGATTCCATTGAAGAAACCCAAACATCAATCTACGCCTCTGAAATCACCGTAAAAGCTACAAAAAGCAGCTTCTCTCAAAATCGATTTTGGGAGGGTGGAATCGATTCCATTGAAGAAACCCAAACATCAATCTACGCCTCTGAAATCACAAAAGCAGCTTCTCTCAAAATCGATTATACTCACCGTAAAAGCTACAAAAAGTAGCTTCTCTCAAAATCGATTTTGGGAGGGTGGAATCGATTCCATTGAAGAAACCCAAACATCAATCTACGCCTCTGAAATCACAAAAGTCGAAGCAAAAGCGATTTTCTCCCTCTCCACCTCTAACCAAACGTACGCGAAATGTGTTGGTTCTTGAGAGTGTAAGAGAGTACCGAGGGTTTTTGATGTTTGTTCGCTGGTTTCTGATCCTAAAAAATTTGGGGCTTTTCAACATCAGGTGCAATGAGAGCTGATGCGAAAAATGTTTACATAATTTCAAAAATGCCACCGCCTTTTAATCAACATCAGTTAGTTTATGAACCGATGCGAAAAATGTTTAAATAATTTCAAAAATGCCACCGCCTTTTTATTAACATCAGTTAGTTTCTGAACTGATGCGAATTCCTGATGTAGATTCCGTTTTTTCCACTAGTGAAATTATTAATTAATACACATGAAAATGACTAGTTAATTATAAATAATTAATTAATCAAGTAAAAAATTAAAGTAATAAATTTACCAAACGCCAGTGATGCGTTGCAGTATTAACACTCCCCCTGTGTGTGCAGCCACCTTTTTCAGAAGCACGGTTCTTCTTGGCTTTCTCACAGAAATTCCTAAATTCTGGTGTCTGCCAGTACTCCTGTAATCCAGCCCAAATTGAGTCTCCCATATAAGATGGCTTCGCATTCTTACCGCACGCCTCCCGCAGTAATTCAGAATAGCGATGGGAACATCTCTTATGGAAGACTCTCACAACTTCCCTTTGCTGCTCTGGTAACCATGTACATTTTTCCTATTTAAGAAATTTACAATAATGTTGTTAATTATAAGACAAATATTAATTAATCAAGTCAATAAGATAATACACCAAATTAATTAATTATTTAGTAGATTAACAACTTACCAAAAAGGATTTTAACATCCTCTCAATTGCCTCTGTATCTTCTCTAACACCCGTCCAATTCTTCCAGCTGCTGGTGAAATTCTCCTTGATTGTTTTTGTGATGGCGGTAGCTGTAGCCTTTGAAGGAAGAAACCTGCATTAAAAAAAGATGAATTTTATTACCCCAAATTATATAAGTTTTATAAAAGGAAACAAAAATAAATTAATAAATAATAATATATATACTTACGAATCGCCAGCAGTCTTCAATATGATACGCCCATCAGGTGTATACCTCACCACCTCATGGTCAACAGTGAATGTGCGTACCGCATCAGACCCAAGTGGTGGCAGCAGGAATCACTGGGTCCCCTGCAGTACTAGTACTAGCACCCTCAGACCCAGGTGGTGGCAAATATCTGCCACCAGAAACAACAACACGAGCAGGCTGAACACGACCCCCTAGGCGAGTAGAAGTCTTCCGCCTGCTAGTGCTGGCGGCATCACCCGTGACAGGTGGAGGAACATATGTCTCGTCATCGGATCCTGAGTGAGATGCCATGACCGTATCTTGACATATACATTTAAACAAACAAACATACACTAAACAAGGTTAACCTAAACATACTAAACAAAAATATATAAACATAACAAACATAAATTACATTGTTGATTAAAAATAGGTTAACATATATATATATTGTTGAAACATAAATAACTAATTGGAATCCCATTCATTCTCAAAATCATCATCATCAGAGGAGTGAATTCTTGATACACCAATGTGGTCTGTTGCATCTTCATCAGCATCTTCTTCGTCATCAACTTCATCGCCGGTGTTTGGCTCATCACATAAACGACTAATGGGTTCAACTTGAATCACTTCATTTACATTAGACATCTCTTCCATTTGATATGGCACATCTTCCACTGTGTCATCATTTGTCTCAATGCGACCTCTTGGTTTTGTTTTAATTGCGACACACCAACCATGCCTATCAGTCCGCGTTGATGGATAAGGGACATAATAGACTTGTCTCACATTTTGTGCAATGACGAACGGATCATACAGTCGATATCTACCATTCATTTTAATGTCCACTGTATTTGACTTTGGATTCACCTTTGTTCCTCGAGCAGACGGATCAAACCAATTACAATAAAAAACCACTACCTTCTGACTAAAATCTAGATGGGGGTACGAAAGTTCATATATGTGTTGAACCACACCATAAAAATCATCTTCACCTCCTCCTGTGACACCCTTCATGCACACTCCACTATTGACTGTCTCTCTGCCCTGTGTCCATTCATTGGTGTGAAATTTGTATCCATTGACAAAGTATGTGTGCCATTCTTTAACACATCTTCGAGGACCGTGTGATATGTTCCTCAAGTGTTGGTTGGTAGGAGTTGGTGGGAGGGTATAAACATGTTGCCTAAACCACGTTGGAAAATGTGCATTAATATGAGTAGAAGATTGTTGCTCACTTACGTCCTCTGATGACAAGAATTCCCTAAAAAGAAATAATTAATTGTTACACATTTGTCTACTTTATATTAACTAATTAAGATCGATAGTTAATGTTGAGGAACATACTCAATAAATGGTTGCACCTCAGTACAGTTTATCAACACATGAACATGTGCTGAACTTAACTCTTCATCTGTTAGCCAGTGAATTGACTCCTTCCCAGATGGACAACCGGCTAGACAAAAGACAGACAAAGCTAAATGATGTCTAGGCCATTCAGTATCCATTTCATTTCGACTGCTTCCAGGAGCAAACTCATTCTTGAAATAATAAGAACAAAAATGTGTTGTTTCACGGTGTAAGTAAGAAGAACATATCGATCATTCAACTCTAGCTTTGTTTTTCACCGATCTTTTTGAATCACCCATGAACCTAGAGAAAATGATATTTATTAACATAATAATCATATACTTCTCCTTGTTTCTTATAGTATAAAAATTAACTAACCTTTCAAACGGATACATCCATCGGTATTGGACAGGTCCACCAAGTTTAGCTTCATATGCGAGATGCACCGGTAGATGCTCCATAGAATGAAAGAAACCATTCGGAAATACTCTCTCCAACTTGCATAAGATAAGTGGGATGTCTTGTTCCATTTTTGAAAGATCATCAGCTTTTAGCGTTGCAGAACACAAATTCTTAAAGTATTGACTTATTTCAATGAGCGGATTCAAAACGTGTGTTGGCAACGAACTAAAAGCGATAGGAAGTAAGCACTTCATGAATACATGACAATCATGGCTCTTCATCCCATGCAACCTCCCGTTATCCACCTCCGCACATCTAGATAAATTGGAAGAATAACCATCTGGCATTTTCAACTCTTTTATCCACTGATAAACTGTTTTCGCTTGTTCGGTAGATAAAGTATAATTGGTGTCATACCCCAATTTTGTCCGGCTTAGGTCCAAACCCTAATTTTCCACACAAAAATAAATTATGCATTGGTTTTTGGGTCCTAGAAACCGCTCCAAAGTTTTTGAAATCATTTTTAGGGTTAGAATGCACTTTTTGGGGAAATTAGGGTTTTAGGGTCAAAAAGGGGCATTTTGATCACTTTTCACAACAGGATGATTTTCTCGCCAAAAATACACATCCACAAAAAGTACATTTTACTCTATCAGGTAAAAATGCCAAAGTTGATGGCAAAAGGTGATGAAAGTGTCAAAAACATCCAAATCACTATCCAAGACAAAGCAAGCCCAACAAAAGAAGATTGAAGAATTTTAAGGGTAGTCCTTAAAATTAAGGGTAGAATTAGGGTTTGGGTGAGTCATATGATTTATGTAAGCTCTTACATAAGGTCAGCTCATACTCAAGTCCCGCGGTTTTCACAATGCATACACATATAATCACAAAAAGCATATTTGAAAAACCTTAAAAATAAGCTTCCAACTAAAAAGAAAGGAGCATAATCGATTAAACATCTTTTAAACTAAACCTATAATCGATTATGAAGTATTTTTGGAAACTATCAACACTTTTTGAAACTAAATAATCGATTGCATCATATACATAATCGATTACTCCTCTGAAACTTTCTCAGGAGCATAATCGATTATCCTCTCTTTCAACTACATAGCCTAATCGATTAAAACAATATTTGGAAAGTATCAACATATTTGAAAAGACCATAATCGATTATCACAAGACTATAATCGATTATCCTCCTGAAAAGTGTTCAGAGGCATAATCGATTATCCATCCTTTTAACTGCACACCATAATCGATTATCACCTATTTTGAAAAGTTTCTTATGGTTTTGGAAAGTGCCTAATCGATTATCCAAGGCACCTAATCGATTATTGAATCTGAAATCCAAGGCACCTAATCGATTATGCATACCAAGTGTTTTTCAACATAATCGATTAACCTATTTCCTAAAATAGATCAACTTGGTTTTTCCTATAAATAGGCGCACCAAATCTCATTTCCAGGAACCCAATTTCGCAAATCTCATCTTTTCAGAAAAAAAACTCTTCTATATTTTATTTGTGCTCTCTTCGTTCCGTTGGTCCGTCAGAGCTGATCTTTTGCTAAGAGTTAGTTGGGGTTGCATTCTTCAAGTTGTAATATCTGCCTTCATTAGAGGTATTTCTGTCTTTACATTTGTTATTATTTAATTGTTGTGATCCGTGCCAAAACTGCCCTATGTGATTCAACTTAGCTTTAGTGTTTATTTACTTGTTCTTGTATATTATTGTCCATTGTTGATGATGAATCATATGATTCCCACTTATGCCTAGTGCATCATGTTCTAAGTGGTGAAGATGGTTTTAGATGATTTGTAATACCCTAATATTGTCCTATCCAAAAATAAGAAATTTTATTTATTTTTAATAAAAATAATTATTTTCTTTTTCATGTCGTGTATTATTCTATTTTAGTTGCCACAAGTTTTTAACAAAAATATTTTTATTAGAAGTGAAGAAAAAAATATAAGCAAAGGAGGAAATAGGGGGGGGTCTGTTAAAAAAGGAATGGAGGTGCAATCAGGATTGGGCCATCAGAAACCCAACCCAACAAAAACAAAACTAGCCCAATTCGCCCAACCCATAACCCAACTCCTCCTAACCCTAATTTCTATCCAACCCATACCCATTTCCCCTCCACCAAAACCCTAATTCGGCCACCCCCCTTTACCCTAAAAATCATCCACATTCAATCCCCCCCTTAACCCAAAAATTCAGCCACATTCACTAACCTTTCCCCTCCTTGATTTTCGACCCACTCCCCCTTTTCCCTCCTTGGAAATCGCTTTTTTCCTTTCCCACACTCCACTTTTCCTCTTTTCTCTCAACTCCCCACTTCCCCACACTCCATTTCCCAATCTCACGCTTCCTCTCTCTCTTTCTTCCACTCACACTCAACCCTTCCCTTCTCTCTCTCCCCATTCCCTACGGCCCCCCATCTCTCTTTCCTCTCACACACTCATTTTTTTTCTTCTCTTCCCTCACATCACTCTCACACACTCACGCATACCTTCCCCATTCCCTCACACATCCATCACTTCTCTTCTCTCACCAAAACACAAAATCATCATTCTCTCCTCTGCACACCTTCTCACCCACATGCCTCCATACCTCCCCTTCGAATTCTTTTCACTTCCATGCCTGCACCAACCACTCTCACCTAACCCTAAGACACCATGCCCCTTTCTTTCTCAGAAATTTCTACTCCCTCTGTCATATCAAGCCAGTCTCAAAAAAAGGAAGAAGCAACAGGGTATGGTGAAGGACAGTTTCGAAAAGAGAGAAGCACAGGACTAAAAAAAAATCTCCAGGTATAAATAGGGGTCGATCCATTGAAGAAAGGGACGGTTTTTTTTTTAGAGAGAAGGAAGAAGATGAGGAGTTTTCAAAAAAGAAAAGAAGGAGAGTCTAGGTTTTGTTTAGAAAAGAGAGTTTTTTTTACTGTTATTCTTTTTCTTCTCTTTCACAAATTTTTTTAGTTTCAAATTCTGTTGTATTGAGGAAATCCGAAGAAGAAAGCTTCTCCTTCAACATTTCCGATTTTTTTGTTTAAGGTATTGTAATGTAATATTTTATTTAATTATTGCTGTTTTATTTATTTTTAGTTGCTGTAATTTTATTTTTAATATTGTTGCTGTTTTTTTTTATTTTTGTTGCTGTAAATTGGTAAATTATTTTTTTTAGATATTATTGTTGCTGTTTTTTTTATTTAAAACTGTTGCTGTTTTTTTTATTTTTAATATTGTTGCTGTTTTTTTAAAATCGTTGCTGTAAATTCGTAAATTATTTTTTTTAGATATTACTATTGCTGTTTTTTTCATTTTTTAAAATTGTTGCTGTCATGTTTTTTAGATATTATTATTGCTGTTTTTTATTTAAAACTGTAGCTGTTTTTATTTCCTTTTTTAAAAAATTATTGCTGTTTGTATTGTTACTTTTCATTTAAAATTGTTGCTGTTTTTTTTATGCTGTATTTTCGAATTAAAATATTGTTTTCCTTTCTCAAAATAAATGGTTACTAGTACCACCCCCTTTTTTTTAAAAAAAAAAAGAAGAGAAATAATAATTATAATCATTTTCCCAAACAAAGCAGTAAAAACACCTCTTTTAAAAATAATAACCATGACAATAATGATACAAAAAAAAACAATGGTAATTCTTTTCAAAATAATAATAGCGGAAACCATTTTCCAAAAATCAACTTTCGAAATAGAAGACCGCTTAATCAAACAACCCATTTCCCTAAATCATGTTTTCTAAGTAAAGCGTTTTTTTTTCAAATAATCAAACGCTCAACTACTTTTTCTTTTTCACATCAGATTTCTATTGGCACCCCCCAGGTTCTGATAAGACAACCCCTGTTTTAGATTTAAACACCCATGTTAATTGCACCCCCACGTTTTTAGTAATACAGTACCCTTTTTGACAGCAAACCCATCCATTTTTTACTACAAGCCCATCCTTTTTTAAATACAACCTAGTTCACAAAAACCGATTTGGTCTCACTGTTCGCACCCCCCATTTTTGATACAACACTCCTTGTTGTTAATTGTACCTCCCTTTTTTACTACCACCCATTCCGCTTTTATTTACATCGTAATGTTTCTAAACATTTTTGTTCTTTCCTTCAAACAACCAAACTCGTACACAAATAGGTTGTTGCTAACGGTCACTCTGAGTTTAGCTTGTTTGACCGATAGGAATAATCTCCATTTTTCGAAACAGATTAGTAAGCGGTGATCACCCTAAGGTTACTCATTTGATCATCATGAACACCCGCCTAAACTTCAAAAAAAAAAAGGACTTTCAATCAACAAAAAAAACACACACAGACATAATCTCAAATCTTTTTTTTTGATCACGTTTCCCCGGTAAGCATTTTCCGAACAAACAAGCACGCGATCACAAATTGGTTATTTATAGCGGTCACTCTGGGCTCAGCTCGTTTGAATGCTGTAAACACCTTCTTTTTTTCGAACAAGCCATTAGTGGTGACCACTCTGGATTTATCTGTTTGGTCACCATGAACGGCCTCTAGTTTTCGCAAATCTTTCAATAATTAAAAAATACCAACACACAAATATTTTCTACCCAAGAACTACGTAGCTTAGATTTCTCCATCACACCCGGAGATACGTAGGAGCGGGGGCCCACTCCTGTCAAGCGCAAAAAACTAAATTTTTATTAAGTCTTCCTTTCCGTTTTCTTTCTGTAATTAATAAAAAGGGTAAATTAAAATGTTTTCTTTAAACTAATTTTTTTTTTCTACACATTAAATTAAAAGGTAACCTTTTTTAGGATGTTGCGGGGTGCTAGTACCTTCCCCGCACTTAATCGACCCCCGAACCAAAAAACAAAGGTTTTTTCAATGTTTTCCTAAAAAATAAATATTGATGGCGACTCCATGGTTCAAAAACAACGAAGAATCCCTCCTTCGGATTTTTCGGTCGCTACAGCTGGCGACTCCGCTGGGGACTATTTAAGAGGGTCAAGCCTAATTTAATTAAATGTGTAGATATTTGTTAGTTTAGTACTTTATTTACCCTTAGCCCTTCTATTCGCATGTCTTTTTTATTTATCTATTTATTTGCTTTATTGAACCTTAGGGTAGAAAACCTTTGCACTACTATCTGTATTTCTTTTGCAGCATGGGTAGTTTAGGTTGCTTATATCACACACATCACCTACGCATATTGCACACACTCTTGAGCGGGGCCCTATACCCGGGTCTAAAAAAAACCTAGGACGAGTGGAGACGATTAGTGTCAGTCATTCTGGATTTTATCTGTCTGACTCTCATGAAAGCCTCAACCAGAGTACGCTCTTTCATGGTATCCCACACCAGGTAGCTCGCTATCGTTGTGGGTCATATCACGAAGGAGATTTCAGCTCTGGAGACCCTTGTGAGGAAGTGATTAGAGCCACCTGAGAGATTGATCACACAAGTAGCCCTAGACCGTGACCTATATATACGACCTAACCTATTTAGGACACAAGGGCAATTCACTTACCCGTTGCATCATCACAAAACCTTTTTTTTTCAAAAAAAATCAAATAATGAAAACCATTTACTCCTTTTTTACGTATATTTTATGTGACATAGTTAATGTTTCTCAAAATTTGAATCACCAAAATGTGCTTTTATTAACGCATGTAACGTCTTTCTTTAATTCATCATACATCATCGTTATTTCACAAAAAATACAAAAATCCTCACATTGCATGCTATTCATCTCATTTAGGTTTGCCGGGAATTGTAAGAGGTTTGAAGGTTTTGTCATAAGCAAGGCGATATGGGATCAAACTGTGAAGCAATCCAAGCTCTGAACTACCCTATAGTAAAACAGCCTAATCTGACAAGTCTACGGGAATGTGCTGGTCGATTGCCGCCCATCGAGCGCAGGTCTTTTGATAGAGCGTATGGGAAGATTATTATGTTACTACAATTGGACGTGCAAACGGAGGCCATTGCCGCTTTGAGCCAGTTCTACGACTCTTCATTAAGATGCTTCACCTTCAAAAATTTCCAGATGGCACCTACCCTGGAAGAATATACACAGATCTTCGGCTTTCCTCAACAAGACAATGGACCCTACCAGTATCAGGGACAATACTACACAGATGAGAAACTCGCCTCAATGTTACAAACCAGCAAAGAGAACTTGAAGCTCCGGAAGAAAAATCGAAATGGCATTGCAGGATTCCCACAAGAGTATCTGGAAAGCCAAATGAAGTCCTTCGCCGACGCTAGAAATTGGGGTCCTTTTAAGCAGGTGTTAGCCTTGACCCTCTTTGGCATTGTCCTATTTCCACGCCTTGAAAGATATGTGGACACAACAGCTATTGGTGTCTTCTTATCCTTCAAGGATGGAGAAAACCCACTCAATCTGATTCCAGCCATGCTCGCTGACACTTACTGTACTTTCACTCATTATAGTGAGCTAAGGGGAAAGAGGATATCCTGCTGCCTGCACGCCTTGTATGTTTGGCTTCTCACCCAAGCTTTCGTTAACAAAGTCAGAGTAGAAGGCCCAATTGAAGACGCCAGAGGGTGTGATGTGAAGACAATGAACACTAGTGAATGGTTGCAAGTGCTAGGGGGCCTTCATGAATACAAGGTTCGTTGGCACCCATCATGGTGGAAAGATAGGCCCGCAGTAGTTTTTCAATGTGGAAACTTTCAAAACGTCCCGCTCATGGGGACAAGAGGATGCATAAATTACAATCCTTCTCTAACTCTAAGACAGCTGGGGTACCCCATGCGAAATCCGCCCACCGAAGACATGTTAATCCCTTTTTGCCTCCATGAGGGAAGCCCAAAAGAGGTTGACATGCTCTGGAAGATTTCTCAAGCGTGGGATATGGTCGTCCGCAAGGGACAAGAGCTTACTAAGAGGAGCGGCGATAAGGAAACTACCTTTCGTCAATGGTTCCAAAAGAAGATCCAAGACACCCGATTGCCTTACCAAAGTGCACTATGGGTTGAGGAAGAAGTACCTGAACCTACCCTTCTCACTGTCGAAGATTTAGATAAGCTTAAAATGGCATTGTCAAAAGCCGAGGAAGAAAAGAAGGGCTTGCAGGCAGAGTTAGAGAAAGTGCTCCTAAAAAACCAGAAGTTGGAGGAGGAGAACACAAGTAAGTCGGTGGCCATTGAAGACAGCCGCAAGCAGCTCAAGATTGAACAAAAGAACAAACTATAGGTTCAAAAGTACCTAAGAGGGGCGAAAGAGGAAATAAAACGTTGCAACCTGAAAATGAACCAAGCCATCGATGATACATACAAGTGGAAAAAGTTATGGGAAGAATCAATGATTGCTGAAAAGACCGCACAGAGCCTGCTAATGGTATCAAAAAGAGAGTCCCTGATGATGGCAGCCGAGTTTGAAGAGCAAGTGAAAAGTATCAAGCAGGATAAAGATACCATTGAAGAGATACTCTGAGAATACCAACAAGCCTTGAGAAGGGAGCATGAAAAATCTGATGAGCTGAACGACCATATCAGATATCAAGAGGAGGTTTACCACCAGTTGAAGACAGAAAGCATCTATTGGGAGAACCGCTTTGTGGAGTTGGTCAGCAGGATAGAAAACCATGAAGCCTTCATAGAGTTGAAGAATGAAAGCTTATACTGGAAAGACAGATTCTCAAAGTTGGCATGGCTGGCCAATCGAGCTATCACGGGAATCCCCAAACGTCTAAAGGAGGCTAACGCGGCAATGCACCCGTTTAACACCCCGGTCCAAGTTTCCGAATTCATGGAGTTTTGCGAGGTTCTGATTGCCGAACTCCGGGAGAAGGCTGGCAGCACTACTAGTAGAAAAAGAGGGAGGAGTGGAAAAATGAAAGCCATATGTATTTGAGTGAAATTTAAAGAACATTGTACTTTTCTTTTCGAAGTTTTATTTCCAAAATGTTGTACTTTCCTCCATCAATGAAGTTTGTTTGTCTCACATGCTGATCCTTTATCTTGAAAATATTGTGGAACTTTAATCTGTGTACTTACGACAAATCAGGATGCGCTTGCAATTCCCGACCTAAAACAATAAGACTCATGCACACATGCATCATTCGCATTTTCATCCATTCATATACTCATACATATACTCATACCATGTGTCCCACCAACAGAGAGTAAAAGACAAGCTGGTGCGTCAACATCGCTATTGGACTCGTTCTCAGGCCAGAAACATGGAAGAAAACCAGGACAATCCGCCTCAAGATATCCCGGATCAAGGAAATCCACCTCAAGACCTAGGCAATCAAGAGCTTAGGGCAGAAATAGATGGGATGAAAGAACAGATGACTGAAATCTTGAAGGTTCTACAAGCTTTGAAGGGCAAAGACACAAGCGAAGATGTCTCCGCGGGGAACACGGAAAATCAAGTTACCAACCCTCCTCCTCCCAATGGACTCGGGATCCCGCATACAATGCCCCCCACTGGGACTAATGACCAGGGTTACATATGGCCTCCTTACGGACTTCCACAAGGTTACACACCTCCGACGGTCGATGCTAGTCCAGAAGACGGTCCCTCAGAAGTCGCGGGCCAACAACAGCTTACACCAACGGGTCACGATGGTAATCCGGGGGCACCACAAGTTCAAAACCCGACCCCCATCGTCATACCACAAAGACTCCCACTTGGCTGCCCTCCACCGGCGATAGTTGACGCTCAAGCTCAGGGTTCCAACCTCAGGAATCCCACTCATTCACATACCCCAAATGTGAACCCAGCCATAGTTCTGATGATCCATCCTTACTATGGTATGAGTGGGCTCCCTCACAATTACTCTATGGAGAACCCCCAAGCCAAAGACAAACTACAAATGCTTGAGGAAAGGTTGAGAGCAGTCGAGGGATCCAATGTTGGTGCGAGAGATGCTTATGACTTGTGCCTCGTCCCTAACGTGGTCATCCCTCCAAAATTTAAGGCGCCAGACTTCGAAAAGTACAGAGGGTCGACTTGCCCTGTAAGCCACTTAACCATGTACTGCAGGAGGATGGCGGCGTTTTCTCACGACGACAAATTGCTCATTCACTACTTCCAAGATAGTCTGTCTGGGGCAGCTTCGAGCTGGTACATGCAATTAGAACGTGCCCATATCAGATGCTGGAAAGACCTAGCCGATGCATTTTTGAGGCAATACAAAAATAACGTTGACATGGCTCTCGATAGGACACAATTGCAGAGCATGACGAAGAGAGACAATGAGTCCTTCAAAGAATATGCCCAACGCTGGAGAGGTTTGGCTGCACAGGTGGTACCACCTTTGTTAGAAAAAGAGATGGTATCAATGTTCATGGATACTCTTCAATCACCTTTCTACGACAGGTTGATTGGGAGCGTGTCTTCGAACTTTTCAGATATGATCGTCATCGGAGAAAGATTAGAGAATGGATGGAGAAACGGGAAGATTGCATATAGCTCCGCTGGAACCAGCAATCAGAAAAGGCCCTTCCCAGGTTTCCCTAAAAAGAAAGACGGAGAAACCAATGCCATCTCTGGATCAGGAAAGCCTCCCTACAACAACCCCCGACAGACTTTACAAATACCTACTCAAACACCACAAGCCCCACCTCACCAAGTCAACCCAGGCTATAGACCACAAAACTACCAAGAAAGAAAGCCCGCCAATTTCGACCCAATACCCATGTCATACACAGACCTATTCAATCACCTCATCAGTCACAACTTGATCACTCCCCGTCCAATGAGACCCCTTCAACCTCCTTTCCCTAGGAGCTATGACCCAGAGGCTAGCTGTGGATTCCACGCTGGGGCAGTTGGCCATTCAACAGAAAATTGCAAGGCATTGAAATATGTAGTACAAGACTTAATTGAATCTAAATGGTTAAGCTTCGCAGAAGATGGTCCGAATGTTGCCACTAACCCTCTGCCGGGGCACGGGAAACCCTCCGTCAATGCCATTGAGGATGTTGAGGGGCAATTATTGGTCAGAAAGGTGGAGGACATTCTCACACCCCTGGACCTCATCCATGCTGATTTGTGTCACTTCGGAATCATTATGAAGGGATGTACCGGAAAGGGCTCGTGTGCTGATCCCCTTTGTGTCGGGGCCTGTGAAGCATTCAAACCAGTCCTGCAAGACTTATTAGATCGACACATAATACAAATAGGTCTTCAAAAGAAAGAGGAAGGTGATAGCCTCGCAAGTGCACGAGTCGTATCGCGTAATAAAAGAGTTATCGATCCACAGGGAGAGCCTAGGTGAATACCAATCTAATTTTTCAAAGTTGATTAACTGAAAAGAAAGTGTTTTTAGAAAGAAGGAATGTTTTAGTAAAGTCTACTCACTCATGATCATTGTAGACAAAAGAGGGGAAAAGAAAATAAGAAAAGAAAACATAAAGTTTAAATAGCGAGAAAATAAAAGAAAGCGGTAAAGTGCAAAATTATAAATAGCGGAATTGTAAATGACAAGAAAGTAAATTGCTTGAAAAGTAAATTGCCAGTAATTTACTTGACTTGCCAGTAATTTACTTGACTTGCCAGTGGTTTACTTGACTTGGAAATTTAAAGGGCAAAAAAGTAAATAACAAGGAAAATAAAAGAGCGAAAAAGTAAAGAGCGAAAAGTAGAGAGCGAGAAAGTAAAGAGCGAGAATTTAAATAGCAATGAAAGTAAATGACTTGGAAAATAAATAGCAAGAATTTAAAGGGCAAGAAAGTAAATAAACAAGAATCATAAAAAGCATGAAGAGTAAATTGAAGTCATGAGTAATTAGAGAGCCTTTGTCATTGATTTTCTAACAAAATTCAAGCTTAGGTACAAGTGAGGATCAAGCCTCTATTTATAGGAAAATATGAGGGGCAAAATGGTCCAAAAGAGGAAAAAGTGGCAAATCAAGTTGGCCAAGGGAGTCATCAAAGAGCCATCCTCAAGTGGACAATGCACATGAGCAAGTGGTCAAAGCACATGGTCATCAAAAAGTGGGCAAAAATATCCAACAACAAGTGGGCAAGGTAATTTCGACTGATGCAGCAGAAATCTGGATAGCAGAAGCAGGCACAGTCGAAATCTGGATAGCAGAAGCAGTCGAAATCTGGAAGACAGATGCAGTCGAATTCTGGAAGACAGATGCAGTCGAATTCTGACAGATGTAGTCGAATTCTGGAAGACAGATGCAGTCGAATTCTGACAGATGTAGTCGAAATCTGGAAGACAGATGCTGTCGAATTCTGGCCTGCTGAGACAGATGCTGTCGAATTCTGAGAGATCCAGTCGAATTCTGGGAGATCCAGTCGAATTCTGGGAGATCCAGTCGAATTCTGGGAGATCCAGTCGAAATCTGGAAGATGCAGTCGAATTCTGACCTGCTGAGACTTAGGCAGCCCAAATTGCTTCAAAATAAAACCTGAAGATAAAAAGTAAACATTTGCAGTAAAATAGAACAAAAATATAATTAAAATACTAAAAAGACTTAATAAAATAACTATTAAAAAGACTCTAAAAATAGACTTATCAAACTCCCCTATGCTTGAACCTTTGCTTGTCCTCAAGCAAAAGCAGTGTAAATCTTTAGGCCAGTTCTGAAGGAAAATTATTTTCATATCGAAAACCTTAAGTGAACTGTGGGGCATTTCTAACACTTTGGTTTGAGAGCTACTATTTTGGGCTTCTTGTGGAATTGAGAGACAACTTTAAAGTATCAGTACTCTAGAGAGGATATCAATGTCATCATAGAACCGGTTCCCCAGCATTCTTAAGCTTGGGTCCTCCATTTACTAAGACCGGGTCTCAAAGGAGGGTCTTTATACATTGGGTATTCAAGCATTTTTTTCTTTTCTTTTTGATTTTATATGCTAACCATTCATTTTGACATTTAAAATGCACCAATTTTTGCATTTTGAATTGGTTTTGCATATATACATATATATAATTTTTTTTTTTTTTTTTTTGAATACCCCAACTCAGACGTTTTTCTCCAGTAACCGCGCATCTAGTAAATGTCACCAAGAGAACCAGGTTACTAGTTTCTTTTCAGTCCCTCTATTTGTATTAATAACTGAAAATAGTCTCAATAGTGTGTGTGTGAAAAAGCCCTAGAAGTAGAAATCGAACCATGATACAATTTTTGTTGTTCCCAACCAGTCCACCTAGATGATTGCTAATGAAAAATTGAAAAATTATTTTTGTCCAGAAATGGCTTATCTAAAACATGCTTAGGGTTCACAAAGTTTCGTGATGGAGGGAGCAGATACAACTCAAAGTATAAAAAAAGATAAAAACTTGGCAAAGCAATAAAGACATTCCTAATAAAAGCAATAAAATACCCCCCATGCTTGGACTAGGCATTGTCCTCAATGATTTTTTTCAAATAAGACAAAAGGGGTTAGGAGAGCTCACCTGGCTGTCTGGTTCAGGATACTCGGCCCTGGGGTATTTTATTTTTCAACAAATCGAAAAATACATTAAGCCGTGGGTTGCCTCCCACGCAGCGCTCTTTTAACGTCACTAGCTTGACGGTCAAAAAGAATTTTTCAATTGGGATCGTGTAGAACTAAACTAGTTCCTTTCTCAATTGGGTCACCAATTAAATAATTTTTCAACCTTTGACCATTGACTTTAAACGATCCAGTTTTCTCGCTCCAGATCTCTACAGATCCGAAGGGGTAAACCTTACGGATTTCAAAAGGGCCGGACCATCTCGATTTTAGTTTTCCTGGGAAAATTTTTAGTCTGGAGTTAAATAGTAACACCAGATCACCCTCCTTGAATTCTCTACGAATAATACGCTTATCATGCCAATTTTTTGTTCTTTCTTTGTAAAGTTTGGCATTCTCATAAGCATCTATTCGCAGTTCTTCCAATTCGTTTAGTTGGAGTTTTCTTTTTTCTCCGGCTAATTCCATGTTCAGGTTAAGGCGTTTAATTGCCCAGTAAGCTTTGTGCTCTAGCTCTACCAGAAGGTGGCAAGACTTCCCATAAATTAATTTGAAAGGAGTCATTCCTATGGGAGTCTTGTACGCAGTCCGATAAGCCCAGAGAGCATCAACAAGCTTTACCGACCAGTCTTTTCTTGAAGTCGAAACAGTTTTTTCTAAAATACTTTTAATTTCTCTGTTCGATACCTCAACCTGACCGCTTGTTTGAGGGTGATAAGGTGTTGCAACTTTGTGCCTTACTCCAAACTTTTGCAGTAACATTTCAAAATGTTTTGAGATGAAATGGGATCCTCCGTCGCTTATGACAACACGAGGGACCCCGAATCTTGGAAAAATTATTTTTTTGAAAAGTTTTATGACTACCTTTGCATCGTTTGTAGGAGAGGCAATGGCTTCGATCCATTTTGACACATAGTCAACGGCTACCAGAATATATTGGTTTCCAAAAGAAGAAGGAAACGGTCCCATGAAATCGATACCCCAGACGTCGAAAATTTCAACCTCTAAGATATTATTTAAGGGCATTTCATTTCTTTTTGAAATATTTCCGGTGCGTTGACACTGGTCGCATTTAGAAATGAATTGATGCGCGTCTTTAAAAAGGGACGGCCAATAAAAACCAGATTGAAGAATTTTCGTAGCAGTTTTTGAAGAACTGGCATGGCCGCCATAGGAAGAAGAATGACAATGGTATAGAATGTTACTTACCTCTTCTTCCGGAATGCATCTTCTGAACACCCCATCAGCTCCCCTTTTAAAAAGCAGTGGCTCGTCCCAGTAATACTGTTTGAGATCATGGAAGAATTTCTTCTTCCGCTGATAATTTAAATCTGGGGGGAGTACTCCTGCTGCATGGTAGTTTACAAAATCTGCATACCATGGTGCTTCAGTTTTGACCAATGAGAAGAGTTGATCATCCAAAAATGTATCATTAAGTGGCAACTCTTCTTCTTTTGTTCCTTGTAGACGGGACAAATGATCAGCCACAACATTTTCGACGCCTTTTTTATCCCTTATTTCAAGATCAAATTCTTGTAGGAGTAAAACCCATCGGATCAATCTCGGCTTGGCATCTTTTTTGTTTAACAAATATTTTATGGCCGAGTGATCAGTAAAAATGATGATTTTTGAACCTACCAGATATGATCGAAACTTATCAACGGCAAAAACTACCGCCAATAATTCTTTTTCAGTTGTGGCGTAAATCATTTGTGCCTCGTCTAAGGTCCTGCTTGCATAGTATATGGCATGCAATTTTTTTTCTTTTCTTTGTCCCAGGACTGCCCCAACTGCATAGTCGCTTGCATCGCACATTATTTCAAACGGAAGATTCCAGTCTGGTGGCTGTATGATCGGGGCAGTAACTAAAGCCTTTTTCAACCTGTTAAAAGCTTCAAGACAAAGATCGTTAAAAATAAATGCTGCATCCTTAAGGAGCAGACTTGTCATAGGTTTTGAAATTTTTGAGAAGTCTTTTATGAACCGACGGTAGAAACCCGCATGGCCTAAAAAGCTTCTCACCTCTTTTACTGTGGTGGGAGGTAGCATTTTTTCAATCACTTCAATTTTTGCACGGTCTACCTCAATACCTCTATGAGAAATTAAGTGCCCTAGGACAATTCCTTCATTAACCATGAAATGACACTTTTCCCAGTTTAGAACTAGGTTCACCTTCTCACACCTTTCTAAGACTTTTTCCAGATTGGCTAAACAGTTTTCAAAATTTGACCCATGGACGGAAAAATCATCCATAAACACTTCCATTATGTTTTCAACAAAGTCTGAGAATATGGACATCATACACCTTTGAAAGGTAGCGGGAGCATTACATAGACCAAAGGGCATCCTTCTATAGGCATAAGTGCCAAAAGGACATGTGAAAGTTGTTTTTTCTTGGTCACTAGGGTGGATGGGAATTTGGAAAAATCCCGAATAACCATCCAAATAGCAGAAATGTGAGTGCCGCGCTAACCTTTCTAGCATTTGATCAATGAACGGGAGAGGGAAGTGATCTTTCCGGGTAGCTTTGTTAAGCTTTCTGTAATCAATACACATTCTCCATCCCGTGATTGTCCTTGTGGAAATGCATTGATCCTTTTCATTTTTAATAACTGTTAAGCCTCCCTTCTTAGGTACTACTTGAACAGGACTAACCCACTTACTATCGGAAATAGGATATATTATCCCAGCATCAAGGAGTTTTAAAACTTCCTTTTTTACAACCTCTTTCATGTTTGGGTTTAATCTTCTTTGATGCTCGATAGAAGGTTTATAGTCCTCTTCCAGTAGTATTCTGTGTATGCATATTGACGGATTTATTCCCTTAATGTCCTCAATAGTATACCCTATGGCTTTGGGATACTTCTTGAGAACATTAAGTAATTTTTCAGTCTCATTTTGTTTCAAATTTGCATTTACAATTACTGGAAAAGTAGAATTAGGGCCAAGGAACTCATACCTGAGAGATGATGGTAAGGGCTTCAGTTCTATTTTTGGTGTTTCTTTTGGGAGAGGTCGAGGTTTTTCCTCGCCCAAAGTTTCAGTACCCAATTCTTTTGATGGTGGATTTTCATCCAAAAGTTTTATGTAGAATTGGGTTTCCCCTGCTGCATTTGTATTTGTGTTGCCTAAAAGGCAATCTTCCAAACTATCTTGTGAAGATGATGCTATAGAGCAGTCTCGCACGCAATAGTCTACAATGTCAATCTTGCAGCATGAGTCTTTTACAATGTCAATCATGAAGTTTTTAACGTCAATTATTGCCCCTGCAGTAGCTAAAAAAGGCCTCCCTAGAAGAATAGGAATTTGGGAGTCTTCTTCAATTTCCATTACAACAAAGTCCACCGGTATAAAAGTTTGCCCTACCTTGATAGGGATATCCTCTAAGATTCCAGTGGGGTATTTAACGGAACGATCTGCCAACTGTATTGTCATTTTTGTGGGTTTAAGTTCGCCTATCCCTAGTCTATTGCAAAGAGAAAGAGGCATCAAACTTACACTGGCTCCTAGATCGCACATCGCTCTGTTTATAGTTTCACTTCCAATCACACAAGGTATGGAAAAACTACCTGGATCTTTGAGTTTTTGTGGCAGCTTGTTCTGGATAATTGCACTACATTCCTCTGTTAATGCAATCGTCTCATAGTCGTCTATTTTTCTTTTCTTGGATAAAATTTCTTTTAAAAATTTAGAATAAGACGGCATTTGAGACAATGCATCAGTGAAAGGAACGTTGATGTAAAGCTTTTTAAGCAAGTCGACAAACCTTTTGAATTGCTCGTCAATTTTGTTTTTTGCGAATCTTTGGGGGAAAGGAATGGGTGGTTTGTATGGTGGAGGGGGGATGTGTGGTTCTTCTCTTTCTTTTTCTGGTTCTTTCCCTTTTTCTTTCTCTCCTAGCTCACCTGGTAGATTATGTTTTTCACTCACAGTTTTTTCTTGGTTTGCTCTTGGTTCCTCTAATTGTTTTCCGCTTCTAAGGGTGACGGCATTTATTTGGCCTTTTGGATTTTGCTCTGGTTGCCCAGGAAATACCCCTGAAGTCTTAGAGGATGAAGCTACCTGTGTTGCCACTTGAGTTATTTGATTTTCAAGCATTTTATTATGAGTGGAAATAGAGTCGACTTTTGATACTAATTTGATAAGTGTGTCATTCAAATAACCAGTTTGATTTTTGAATTCTTCATTTTGTTTTGTTTGAGATGACACAAATTTTTCCATCAAAAATTCCAAGTTCGACTTTTGCGGGTTGTTTTGTGGGTTGTTAAAAACCCTTTGATTTTGAAAGACAGGAGGTGGCCTAGGTGCTGGATTGGGTGGAGGATTTTTATAAGAAAAATTTGGATGATTCCTCCACCCAGGATTATAAGTATTTGAAAACGGATCTTCCTTTTGAGCATAATTAATATGCTCGTTTCCAGCACTAGATGCCTCAAGCTGGCATTCAGCTCCAATATGGCCAACAACCCCACATAATTCACATGGTGGAGTAATAGGAGAAGAAGTTTGTGAGATGGCACTTACATTTAATTTTTCAAATTTTTGAAAAAGTGCGTCCACTTTTGAGGTAAGATGATCAACAACAGATATTTCATACTTACCTGGCTCTTTTGATGCGGCTGGTTTATTTGTTATGGCTCGCTCACTTGTCCACTGACAATGGTTTTGAGCCATATCTTCAACGAGTGCATAAGCTTCGGTAAAATTTTTGTTCATTAAAGCTCCACCTGCAGCTGCATCAATAGTCATTCTTGTTGCATATTGTAATCCATTATAAAAAGTGTGAACAACAAGCCATTTCTCTAGTCCATGATGGGGGCATAGCCTTAACATTTCTTTGAAACGTTCCCAAGCATCATAAAGAGATTCCCCGTCATTTTGAGAAAATCGAGTAATTTGATTTCTCATTTGAGCTGTCTTACTCGGGGGAAAGAATTTAGCAAGAAAAGCTTGTTTTAGCTGGTCCCAGCTGGTAATGGATTCCGAAGGCAAAGAATGTAGCCATGCTCTAGCTCTATCCCTTAATGAAAAAGGGAAGAGTTTTAGTCTTATGGCATCCGGAGGTACCCCGTTTAATTTGAGAGTTCCACAGTATTCAAGAAAAATTGAAATATGAAGATTTGGGTCCTCCGTGGGAGAACCAGAAAATTGGTTTTGTTGTACCATCGAAAGCAGAGATGTTTTGAGTTCAAAATTATTTGCTTCCACATTTGGATGTACAATGGCAGCCGATGGCTCTGCTGAAGGTGTTGCGTACTCTTTGAGAGCACGATTTTCATTAGCCGCCATTTGGTTATCGGGAATTTCTCTCCTCCTTCTATGTAAGAGCCTTTCGATTTCGGGAATTTGTTGAACAGTTTCACCGAAACTTCTGGTTCTTCGCATTCGAGGGACAAGAGAAGAAAAGGTAAAAATAAAGAAAATAAAATTTCAGTCTAACCGGTTTCGAAAAACTTAATCAATATCACTGCCTCCCCGGCAACGGCGCCAAAAACTTGATAGCCTCGCAAGTGCACGAGTCGTATCGCGTAATAAAAGAGTTATCGATCCACAGGGAGAGCCTAGGTGAATACCAATCTAATTTTTCAAAGTTGATTAACTGAAAAGAAAGTGTTTTTAGAAAGAAGGAATGTTTTAGTAAAGTCTACTCACTCATGATCATTGTAGACAAAAGAGGGGAAAAGAAAATAAGAAAAGAAAACATAAAGTTTAAATAGCGAGAAAATAAAAGAAAGCGGTAAAGTGCAAAATTATAAATAGCGGAATTGTAAATGACAAGAAAGTAAATTGCTTGAAAAGTAAATTGCCAGTAATTTACTTGACTTGCCAGTGGTTTACTTGACTTGGAAATTTAAAGGGCAAAAAAGTAAATAACAAGGAAAATAAAAGAGCGAAAAAGTAAAGAGCGAAAAGTAAAGAGCGAGAAAGTAAAGAGCGAGAATTTTAATAGCAATGAAAGTAAATGACTTGGAAAATAAATAGCAAGAATTTAAAGGGCAAGAAAGTAAATAAACAAGAATCATAAAAAGCATGAAGAGTAAATTGAAGTCATGAATAATTAGAGAGCCTTTGTCATTGATTTTCTAACAAAATTCAAGCTTAGGTACAAGTGAGGATCAAGCCTCTATTTATAGGAAAATATGAGAGGCAAAATGGTCCAAAAGAGGAAAAAGTGGCAAATCAAGTTGGCCAAGGGAGTCATCAAAGAGCCATCCTCAAGTGGACAATGCACATGAGCAAGTGGTCAAAGCACATGGTCATCAAAAAGTGGGCAAAAATATCCAACAACAAGTGGGCAAGGTAATTTCGACTGATGCAGCAGAAATCTGGATAGCAGAAGCAGGCACAGTCGAAATCTGGATAGCAGAAGCAGTCGAAATCTGGAAGACAGATGCAGTCGAATTCTGGAAGACAGATGCAGTCGAATTCTGACAGATGTAGTCGAATTCTGGAAGACAGATGCAGTCGAATTCTGACAGATGTAGTCGAAATCTGGAAGACAGATGCTGTCGAATTCTGGCCTGCTGAGACAGATGCTGTCGAATTCTGAGAGATCCAGTCGAATTCTGGGAGATCCAGTCGAATTCTGGGAGATCCAGTCGAATTCTGGGAGATCCAGTCGAAATCTGGAAGATGCAGTCGAATTCTGACCTGCTGAGACTTAGGCAGCCCAAATTGCTTCAAAATAAAACCTGAAGATAAAAAGTAAACATTTGCAGTAAAATAGAACAAAAATATAATTAAAATACTAAAAAGACTTAATAAAATAACTATTAAAAAGACTCTAAAAATAGACTTATCAGAAGGCGTGTCGACTCTCCAGTCAAGCATTGACCAGAGCAAGAGTATCCGGAAACCACTGGAAATCCATTACAAAAAGGATACAAAGCTAACCACCGCTGTGCCTAAACCAATCACTATTCAAGTGCCAGTCCCTTTTCCCTTTAAAAGCACCAATGCAGTCCCGTGGAGTTACGATGTGAAAGTTCAGACTACCCTTGATGTCATTAACATCTCAGGGACCGGTGGGATGACTCGAAGTGGGCGTTTCTATACTCCTGGAGGGCCTAGTGAGGACCGAGCAAAAGAAGGGGAGGAAAGACCCCGTAAGGGCAAAAGCATAGAACAGGAACCTGTCGATAAGAATGCAGGAAAGAAGACGTTATCCGAGCAAGAAGCCAGTGAATTTCTGAAGCTTATGAGACAAAGCGAGTATAATGTGGTTGATCAACTGAACCATACTCCCGCAAAGATATCTCTGTTGTCATTATTGCTCAGTTCCGATGCCCATCGTGCAGCACTGACAAACGTATTGAATGAGGCCCATGTCGCTCATGACATCTCGGTCGGCCAATTTGATGGGATCGTCGGAAACCTTGTTGCAAGTAATTATCTCACATTTACTGATGATGAGGTTCCAACTGAAGGAAGGGGGCACAACAAGGCCCTACACATATCTGTGAAGTGTGGAGATTATTCTCTTGCTCGGGTACTTATTGACAATGGTTCATCTTTGAATGTACTACCCAGATCAACCTTGGAGAAATTAGATGTGGATTGTTCATACATGAGACCAAGCTCCATATTAGTCAGGGCCTTTGACGGATCAAAAAGGGAAGTCATCGGAGAAATGGAATTACCCGTGCAAGTAGGTCCGGAGCACTTCGTGGTGACATTCCAGATAATGGATATTGCCCCATCCTACAGTTGTCTCTTGGGGAGGCCATGGATCCACTCTGCAGGGGCAGTTCCCTCTTCTTTACACCAGAAGCTCAAGTTCATAGTCAACAATAAGCTGGTGGTTATTTTCGGTGAGGAAGAAATGCTGATAAATAAGTCCGCTCCCACTCGTTACATTGAGGCTGCTGAAGAGTCTTTCGAGACTGCCTTCCAAGCATTGGAAATCGCCAATACATCTGCTATGTTAGAACCCAAACTATCCAAGACTGCCGTGATGGTTGCTAAGTTCATGTTAGGAAAAGGCTACCAAGCTGGAGGAGGCTTGGGAAAAACCGGACAGGGGATCCTGACGCCAATACAGCCAGAGGAGAACAAAGATAGGCATGGGATAGGATATCAGCCCAATCGCACTGACAAGAGAAGGATTGTGGAGGAAAAGAAGGAGCGGAGGTTAGCCAGGCTTGAGGACAGGGTGCCAAATACGAAGAGGATCATCATCTGCGACATCAAGGAAAGCTTTTGGAGTGCGGGAATGTTGAACCCCAATCAGATCGCCGCAGTTGAGGATGATCTAAGCGTTGAAGAAGGTGTCGACAGTCTTGTACGCCCTTGTCCTGCAAACAAAAGGCTCAAGAATTGGGAGATCATTGATTTTCCTGTGGTTTTTAGTTCAAAGTAATGTTTCTATAATGTAATCCTCTGGCTCTGCCCAAGGCCTTAGGATATTTCATTCGGGCACGCATGTTTTCCTTTCAGTATTAATATTAATGCGACGTCATTTCAGTTCCCAATAAACCCCTGTTTTCCTTTTCTTTTTACATTCTCTTCTTATTTTCTTTCATTCGTTTTTATTCCGTTAATTTACACTAATGCAGCTCCGAAAAAAATGTCTTTGAAAATAACAACGTCAATAATCCATATTGTAACTTTGACCACCCCATCAATCAAACTGAGAAGGATGTTGAGGATAATTGGGAAACCCCTCCAGAGTTATTGAGAATGATGGAACAAGAGGAAAAAATAATCGAACCCCACGAGGAATCAACTGAAACGATCAACTTAGGCATGGAAGAAGACAAAAAAGAAGTCAACATTGGCACCACATTGAAAGACAGCGAGCGAGAGAAATTGGTTAGGTTGTTGTTTGACTATGTTGACGTCTTCGCATGGACATACCAAGACATGCCTGGACTGGACCCAAACATAGTCGAGCATAAGTTACCGGTAAAACCAAAATGCCCGC
This sequence comes from Astragalus membranaceus, assembly GCA_039519185.1. Lineage (NCBI taxonomy): Eukaryota > Viridiplantae > Streptophyta > Magnoliopsida > Fabales > Fabaceae > Astragalus > Astragalus membranaceus. Next base: position 19,098,111 of record CM076850.1, on the reverse strand, counting down.
CGGTAAAACAAAAGTTAAGAAGGATGAAACCAGAGATGTCATTGAAAATCCGAGATGAGGTTAAGAAGCAGTTCGATGCTGGATTTTTAGCGGTAGCCAAATACCCTCAATGGGTAGCCAATATTGTACCAGTCCCAAAGAAAGACGGGAAGGTTCGGATGTGTGTTGATTATCGAGATCTGAACAGGGCTAGTCCCAAAGATGACTTCCCTTTGCCTCACATTGATGTCCTGGTAGATAGCACAGCACAACACTCTCTGTTCTCCTTCATGGATGGATATTCCGGATACAACCAAATTAAGATGGCCCCTGAAGACATGGAGAAAACCACCTTCATCACTCGCTGGAGAACCTTCTGTTACAAAGTAATGCCATTCGGACTGAAGAATGCTGGTGCAACGTATCAGAGGGCAATGGTCACATTGTTCCATGATATGATGCATAAGGAAATAGAGGTTTACGCTGATGACATGATTGCAAAATCCAAGACTGAAGAAGAGCATATCGTCAATTTGCAAAAACTCTTCGAACGTCTCAGGAAGTTCAAACTCAGATTAAACCCTGCCAAATGCACTTTCGGTGTAAGATCGAGAAAGCTGTTGGGTTTCATAGTCAGTCAGAGGGGAATAGAAGTAGATCCAGCCAAAATACGAGCAATACTAGAAATGCTGGTACCGAGTACTGAAAAAGAAGTTCGTGGTTTCCTGGGAAGATTGAACTACATCTCTAGGTTCATATCGCAGCAAACATCTACATGCGAGCCTATCTTCAAGCTTTTGTGCAAAAACCAAGAAACAAAGTGGAATGATAATTGCCAAGAAGCCTTTGAAAAGATCAAGAAGTACCTCCAAAATCCACCAATTCTGAAGCCGCCTGTGCAGGGCAGACCTCTCATCCTGTATCTAACAGTGCTAGACAAGTCAATGGGTTGTGTACTGGGGCCACATGATGAATCCGGAAAGAAGGAACATGCCATCTACTATCTAAGCAAGAAATTCACCGAGTGCGAGACAAGATACTCATTGTTGGAAAGAACGTGTTGTGCTCTGGCCTGGGCTGCACGTCGTTTGAGGCAGTATATGCTGAGCCACACGACTTGGTTGGTATCTAAAATGGACCCAGTCAAGTATATTTTTGAAAAACCCGCACTCACAGGGAGGATCGCTCGCTGGCAAATGCTACTATCTGAATACGACCTTTTATATGTCACCCAAAAAGCAATCAAGGGTAGTGCATTGGCTGAGTACTTGGCACACCAGCCCATCGAAGATTACCAATCAATGCAGTGCGATTTCCCAGACGAAGATATAGTGGCTCTATTCGTAGAAGGGAATCCTCCGGACAACGAATGGTGGAGAATGTTATTCGACGGCGCTTCTAATTTATACGGGCACGGGGTCGGAGCTGTACTGATCTCTCCTGATAACCGCTTCGTAGCGTTTACCGCTAGACTGAGTTTCTACTGCACCAACAACATTGCAGAATATGAAGCGTGCGTCCTAGGCATCAAAGCAGCCCTTGAATGGAAAGTCAAAAGACTGGATGTATATGGGGACTCAGCTTTAGTCATCCATCAGACAAAAGGTGACTGGGAAACCAGGGATTCCAAATTAATTCCTTATCATGATCACATCCAAAAGATGGTTGAACAATTTGAAGAGATCACTTTCCATCATCTCCCTCGCGAAGAGAATCAGTTGGCCGTTGCTTTGGCGACTTTGTCATCAATGTTCAACATCAATAACAACAAGAGTCTGACATTCATCCGAATCCAACATCGAGACCTACTGGCACATCATTGTGTGGCAATCGAAGAAGAGCCTGACAGTAAACCTTAGTATTACGATATCAAGCACTATATCACAAACAGAGAATATCCTCCTGGTGCCACCGAGAATGATAAGAGGACACTTAGGAGGCTGTCAATGGGTTTCTTCTTAAATGGGGAAGTGCTTTACAAGAGAAATCACGATATGGTCCTCCTCAGATGTGTAGCAGAAGAAGAAGCAGAAAGAATTATGAAAGATTTCCATGAAGGCTCGTTCGGCACCCATTCTAATGGGCACACCATGGCAAGGAAAATCCTAAGGGCTGGCTACTACTGGTTGTCAATGGAGACTGACTGCTTCAACTACGTCAGAAAATGCCACAAATGTCAAATCTATGCCGACAATATCCATGTACCACCTGCCTCTCTGAATGTCCTAACAGCACCATGGCCATTCTCAATGTGGGGAATGGATGTCATCGGTCCCATCGAACCCAAGGCATCAAACGGACATCGTTTCATTCTTGTCGCTATTGATTATTTCACCAAATGGGTCGAGGCCGCTTCTTACGCCAGTGTAACAAAATCACTGGTTGTCAGGTTCATAAAGAGAGATTTAATTTGCCGCTACGGTCTTCCAAATATGATCATCACGGACAATGGGACCAACCTGAACAATAAGATGATGAAAGAGTTGTGTGACGACTTCAAAATCCAGCATCATAATTCCTCCCCATACCGTCCAAAGATGAATGGGGCAGCTGAGGCAGCAAATAAGAACATTAAGAAGATCGTGCAAAAGATGGTAGTGACCTTCAAGGACTGGCATGAAATGTTGCCCTTCGCTTTGCACGGGTATCGGACCTCTATCCGCACGTCAACAGGGGCAACACCATTCTCACTAGTATATGGGATGGAAGCAGTTCTTCCCATCGAGGTGGAAATACCCTCCCTGCGAGTGCTAATGGAAACAAAATTGGAGGAAGCAGAATGGGTTCAAGCTCGTCTGGATCAGTTGAACCTCATAGAAGAAAAGAGAGTAGTTGTTTTGTGTCATGGGCAGTTGTACCAACAAAGAATGAAAAAGGCTTATGATAAAAAAGTGCGCCCCCGCCAGTTTTAAGAAGGAGACCTCGTGCTCAAGAAGATGTTGCCTATCCAAAAGGATTCCCGTGGAAAATGGACCCCTAACTATGAAGGACCTTATGTGGTAAAGAAGGCATTCTCTGGAGGAGCATTGATTCTCACAAAAATGGACGGTGAAGACCTCCCACTCCCAGTGAACTCAGACGCAGTCAAGAAGTACTATGCCTAAAGAAATATATGGAAAAAAGAGAAAGATTAGCCAAGCAAAAATAAGCTCGCTAGGTCGAAAACCCGAAAGGGCGGCCTAGGCAAAAATTAGAGCGACCCGGTGGACTGAAAACTCTAAAGAGCAGTCCAGGCAAAAATTAGGGTTAGAAGTTGGACGTTGAGCTACAAAGGCAGTCAATACCTCCGAAAGTTGGATAATGAATGCTCAAAGTTATGTTAATGGGCGATTGGCGTTATTACTTCAAAGATACAAACAATCAAAAGATCAGCTTTCCTTGTTTTCTTTTTCTTCTCTTTTTGTAGTCTAAACTCCCAATGTAATTTTCAGCCAGCGCGACCTTCTGCGCATTTGTTTTCCATTTGAATATTAAACACTTCCTTTATTCTCTCATTTCCCTATTATCGTAAAAATAACGTTCATGGTAGACGATACTGAATTGCGAAACATGTGCATGATCACAAGCATTATAGTCATTGCGAAATTTCTAAAAATCACAAAAAAGAGATGATCTCTCATAAAGTTGCAAAAAGGACAAATGCATAATCACTTCAGCAAATCTTAATAACCCGCACTTTGGCACCACTGCTTGAGGCAACCCTCGTATCCCACGTCAAGAGTCATGCAAGTTTGATGATGCCAGCAAAGTCAATAAAGAGCTAAAGAGCAAAAAGAGCAAAAGAGCAAGAAAAGAAAATGAAAAAAAGAAAAAACCCAAGAGCAAAAGCCAAAAACAAAATCATTCCACATTTCATTCATCATGTCATCAATTACTTAACTACATGCACGCATGCTCATTCATTGCAAGTGTCTGTTGAGATAATTTTAGTATGTATCGTTAGCACCAATTCTTCAGACCCCCAGCGGTCCTTTAGAGCCCAGGCGCTCCTTCAGACCAACAATGGTCCTTCAATCCAGATCGCATGTCGCGTTATCGAGCAACCGACGGATCATCCGGCCCCAGGCCCTTCAGACTAGCTGTGTCCGCCTAAAAAACACAGTGCACGTCCTTCGTGGTTATATCAGTTCCGGACCTGATTAACCCTAATGGCCGCTCCAAAAGAGGCCACCCCCAGACCGTATTACTAATACCATAAGCTAGTTGCGCTCCTTCAGACCCATCGGTCCCTCAGGCTTAGGCATGCCCTTCAGACCCCGACGGTCCCTCAGTTGAACGCAAGTCGATGCGCCAAGCATTGATTTTGAACTAGACCTTCAGAGCCCCAGTGCTCCTTCAGAGCCCCAGTGCTCCTTCAGATCCACAGCGATCCTTCAGATCCCCAGCGATCCCTATTTACTTTCTGTCTAAAGCAACCCAGTTTTCATAAGTTTCAAAAAAAAAAAAAAAAAAAAACCTCAGTCTGGACAAAATTAGTATCTTTCTATCTTTATTTCTATTTTCCTCGAGAAATTTGGAACCCCTCCGAATTCCTAGCAAAATATAAATAAAGAGGGGCAGCTGTAATACCCTAATTTTGTCCTATCCAAAAATAAGAAATTTTATTTATTTTTAATAAAAATAATTATTTTCTTTTTCATGTCGTGTATTATTCTATTTTAGTTGCCACAAGTTTTTAACAAAAATATTTTTATTAGAAGTGAAGAAAAAAATATAAGCAAAGGAGGAAATAGGGGGGGTCTGTTAAAAAAGGAATGGAGGTGCAATCAGGATTGGGCCATCAGAAACCCAACCCAACAAAAACAAAACTAGCCCAATTCGCCCAACCCATAACCCAACTCCTCCTAACCCTAATTTCTATCCAACCCATACCCATTTCCCCTCCACCAAAACCCTAATTCGGCCACCCCCCTTTACCCTAAAAATCATCCACATTCAATCCCCCCCTTAACCCAAAAATTCAGCCACATTCACTCACCTTTCCCCTCCTTGATTTTCGACCCACTCCCCCTTTTCCCTCCTTGGAAATCGCTTTTTTCCTTTCCCACACTCCACCTTTTCTCTTTTCTCTCAACTCCCCACTTCCCCACACTCCATTTCCCAATCTCACGCTTCCCCTCTCTCTTTCTTCCACTCACACTCAACCCTTCCCTTCTCTCTCTCCCCACTCCCTACGGCCCCCCATCTCTCTTTCCTCTCACACACTCATTTTTTTTTCTTCTCTTCCCTCACATCACTCTCACACACTCACGCATACCTTCCCCATTCCCTCACACATCCATCACTTCTCTTCTCTCACCAAAACACAAAATCATCATTCTCTCCTCTGCACACCTTCTCACCCACATGCCTCCATACCTCCCCTTCGAATTCTTTTCACTTCCATGCCTGCACCAACCACTCTCACCTAACCCTAAGACACCATGCCCCTTTCCTCCTCAGAAATTTCTGCTCCCTCTGTCATATCAAGCCAGTCTCAAAAAAAGGAAGAAGCAACAGGGTATGGTGAAGGACAGTTTCGAAAAGAGAGAAGCACAGGACTAAAAAAAAATCTCCAGGTATAAATAGGGGTCGATCCATTGAAGAAAGGGACGGTTTTTTTTTTTAGAGAGAAGGAAGAAGAAGAGGAGTTTTCGAAAAAGAAAAGAAGGAGAGTCTAGGTTTTGTTTAGAAAAGAGAGTTTTTTTTACTGTTATTCTTTTTCTTCTCTTTCACAAATTTTTTTAGTTTCAAATTCTGTTGTATTGAGGAAATCCGAAGAAGAAAGCTTCTCCTTCAACATTTCCGATTTTTTTGTTTAAGGTATTGTAATGTTATATTTTATTTAATTATTGCTGTTTTATTTTTTTTAGTTGCTGTAATTTTATTTTTAATATTGTTGCTGTTTTTTTTTTATTTTTGTTGCTGTAAATTCGTAAATTATTTTTTTTAGATATTATTGTTGCTGTTTTTTTTTATTTAAAACTGTTGCTGTTTTTTTTATTTTTAATATTGTTGCTGTTTTTTTAAAATCGTTGCTGTAAATTCGTAAATTATTTTTTTTAGATATTACTATTGCTGTTTTTTTCATTTTTTAAAATTGTTGCTGTCATGTTTTTTAGATATTATTATTGCTGTTTTTTATTTAAAACTGTTGCTGTTTTTATTTCTTTTTTTAAAAAATTATTGCTGTTTGTATTGTTACTTTTCATTTAAAATTGTTGCTGTTATTTTTTATGCTGTATTTTCGAATTAAAATAAAGTTCTGTTAAGGTAAAAATATTGTTTTCCTTTCTCAAAATAAATGGTTACTAGTACCACCCCCTTTTTTTAAAAAAAAAAAAAGAAGAGAAATAATAATTATAATCATTTTCCCAAACAAAGCAGTAAAAACACCTCTTTTAAAAATAATAACCATGACAATAATGATACAAAAAAAAACAATGGTAATTCTTTTCAAAATAATAATAGCGGAAACCATTTTCCAAAAATCAACTTTCGAAATAGAAGACCGCTTAATCAAACAACCCATTTCCCTAAATCATGTTTTCTAAGTAAAGCATTTTTTTTTCAAATAATCAAACGCTCAACTACTTTTTTTTTCACATCAGATTTCTAATGGCACCCCCCAGGTTCTGATAATACAACCCCTGTTTTAGATTTAAACACCCATGTTAATTGCACCCCCACGTTTTTAGTAATACAATACCCTTTTTGACAGCAAACCCATCCATTTTTTACTACAAGCCCATCCTTTTTTAAATACAACCTAGTTCACAAAAACCGATTTGGTCTCACTGTTCGCACCCCCCATTTTTGATACAATACTCCTTGTTGTTAATTGTACCTCCCTTTTTACTACCACCCATTCCGCTTTTATTTACATCGTAATGTTTCTAAACATTTTTTTGCTTTCTTTCAAACAACCAAGCTCGTACTCAAATAGGTTGTTGCTAACGGTCACTCTGAGTTTAGCTTGTTTGACCGATAGAAATAATCTCCATTTTTCGAAACAGATTAGTAAGCGGTGATCACCCTAAGGTTACTCGTTTGATCATCCTGAACACCCGCCTAAACTTCAACAAAAAAAAGGACTTTCAATCAACAAAAAAAACACACACAGACATAATCTCAAATCTTTTTTTTTTGATCACGTTTCCCCGGTAAGCATTTTCCGAACAAACAAGCACGCGATCACAAATTGGTTATTTATAGCGGTCACTCTGGGCTCAGCTCGTTTGAACGCTGTAAACACCTTCTTTTTTTCAAACAAGCCATTAGTGGTAACCACTCTGGATTTATCTGTTTGGTCACCATGAACGGCCTCTAGTTTTCGCATATCTTTCAATAATTAAAAAATACCAACACACAAATATTTTCTACCCAAGAACTACGTAGCTTTGATTTCTCCATCGCACCCGGAGATACGTAGGAGCGGGGGCCCACTCCTGTCATGCGCAAAAAACTAAATTTTAATTAAGTCTTCCTTTCCGTTTTCTTTCTGTAATTAATAAAAAGGGTAAATTAAAATGTTTTCTTTAAACTATTTTTTTTTCTACACATTAAATTAAAAGGTAACCTTTTTTAGGATGTTGCGGGGTGCTAGTACCTTCCCCGCACTTAATCGACCCCCGAACCCATAAACAAAGGTTTTTTCAATGTTTTCCTAAAAAATAAATATTGATGGCGACTCCATGGTTCAAAAACAACGAAGAATCCCTCCTTCGGATTTTTCGGTCGCTACATGATTCAACCTCCCCCTTTTAACTTCTTAATGAATAAAAGATAGTTAGGTTTATGGTTTAAGGTCCATGGGGTATTGCAAAGGATAGGTTACCCAAAACCTTGATGCTCCCTCCTCTTTGATTGTGTTATTAGCCTTTGGGCACTTATTCATAAATGCAAAGGATAGGCTTACCTTAGCCTTGATGCAATTTCCCCCTTTTTGTTCATGTTATTGAGAAATCGTTGCTCATATGTTCCTTAGTTTAATTAAGATCATTCTATGCCTATGATCAATTGCTTGCTTGTTTTTGATGCATTTTAAAATGTCTCAATTCAATATGACATTCCATCCATGCGTATGACCTCCTAATGAAGACGTAAGTCTACATCCATGTTGTAGCATAGAGTTATTAGGGTAAATACACTCCCTCCTACACACACACACACTTGCTTTGAGAACTTTACCTCGCATCCCTGATAAGTGGATCTTTTGATCATGTTGGCATGTTTAGTCTTGATTAAATGTTCAACATATGCATGATTTCGTGATTATTGAATGTGCTTGAACTTTTGTAATCAATCATTGATAGTACCTTCACCCTTTTTTCCAAAAATCTTTCAAACTCTTTTCCAATTAATGCGAGTTATTAGTGACTATAACTCAAAGCCTTGGCTTGTTTGATTGTCATGAATGCCATCAAGGGTTATTAGTAATGATCACTCAAAGCTTTGCTTGCTTGATCGTTATGAAAGCTCTTCCCCTTTCAAATACCTTCAAAAACATTTTTCATTAGAACTACGTCGCTTTGATTCCCATTTGGGATACGTAGGAGCGAGTCACGTTCTCGTCAAGCGCAACGAATAAAAATCCTTTTCGCAACCATAAACAAATCATTTTCATAAAACAAACAAAAAGAATCATTTTCAAACCCATTGTTGCTAGTAGCTCATCAGAGCCTTTGTTCGTTTAGCTATTAGTGGCAATGCCCTTTTCTCATAAGAATAATAAACGATGATCCATCATAACCTTTGTTAGTTTGATCATCGTGCAAATCAATCTCTTTCGAAAATCACTTTCAAAAAAAGATAATAAAAAACGAGTTGTTATCAATAGTCCATCAGAACCTTTGTTCGTTTGACTAGCGGTACAACTCTCTCTTTTTGAGTATTTAGTAGTGATTCATCATAGCCTCTGCTAGTTTAATCATTCACTAATGCTCGTCCTATTTCAAAAACCCACCAAAAAAGATAAAAAAAACAAAAACTTTTCAAAAAGACAACCAAGAACTACGTAGCTTTGAATTCTCCATCGCACCGGGAGATACGTAGGAGCGGGCCATGTCCCGTCAAGCACTTTTTCTAAAAACCTTTTTTTCCCCCCCTTTCTCGCCAAAAATAAAATTTTCATTAAGTTTTCCCATTCATCTTCAAACAAGAAATAAATTGGCAAATCTAGGTATTTTTCAAATCAAACGTTAAAACCACACATTTAATTAGAGGTTCCCTTTCGGTAGAAAGGACGTGCACGGTGCTAACACCTTCCTCGCACGTAATCGACCCCTGAACCTATGTCTCTAGTTTTCAAAAGACCATCCGCCTTGTTCAAAAGACTTTTTTTCAATGTTTTGGTCTTAAAATTAAAATATTGGTGGCAGCTCCAAAATTTTTCCACGTTGTACATTGAGAAACCCAAACTGGGGATTTTTTGGGGTGCAACAGCTGGCGACTCCACTGGGGACCTTTTTTAAAAGACGAGGGTCAAGCCTAACTAATTAAAATGTGTGGTTTAATGTATTGTTGATTTGATTAATACCTTGTTTGCCTTTCTTTCTTATCAATGATTGTAGGCATATGCATTTGTCTTCTTTGGTGTTCCCTATCTCCTCTTCTACTCCTTTTCTTTTATTGCTTATGCTCATGCATTCTTCCAACCCCCCATGTCCCCTTCTTCTTTGCTCCTTTTCTCCAAAGATAAGTTCATGCATCTCTTCCCCATTCTATCATGTCCCCTCTTCTTGGCTCCCTTTCTTAAGGTAAGCAATACCCTTGTTGTTAATATCCTAAGTTAGTTTATTTGGTATAGAACCCTACTGTAGACAACATGTTATTGCTTGCAATTGTCTGGACTGCTCTGGTTTTCATTTCGAGTGGGGTAGTGCTAGGGAAAACGCCCTTGACACACACTACACTTATCCCTTATGATTGCATGCTTTGAGTGGGACCATAACCCAAGTCTGCAGAAAACTTAGGAGAGTGGATTCGAGTAGTGGGGGACCATCAGGACCTTTGTCCGTTTGGCTACTTCCGAAAGTTTCAACCAGAGTTGTGCTCTTTCATGATGCCTCACACCTAGCAGTTTGCTGCATTTGTGGGGAGTTTCATGAAAGGGACTGTGGCTCTGGTGACCTTTGTGAGGAAGTGAATAGAGCTACATGGAAAGATCACCCCTAAAATGCCTTAGATCATAGGTTTCTTCCCTTTTAAGTCACAAGGGCGTTCCAAATTGTGTGCTGCATTGTCGCATTCAGTTTAGTCAAAAAATTTGCCCTCAAAATTTTCAAAAAAAAAAAAATTAAAAGGATATGCTTTTCCCTTTTCAATAAATGCCTATGTGAGGTGGCATATAGGTTACAAATTCAAAATACCACTCCATGCAAAAACACAAAAAAGGCATCATTGCATCATTACATCATTTGCATACATCCCCGCATAACATAAAACATAAGTTTCTGCAACTCATGCACGCATCATTGCATGGTGTGGAATCACAAAGTAATATCTTGTCATAGGCACGGTGTGGGATCAAAAGTGAAACAATGTACACTCCGAGGTGTTTGTTTAAGTTTGAATGCATGGAATGTGCTTTGTTTCGCTTATTGATTCTAACCTTGTTGTGTTTCAAAGAAAAAAATAATCAAAATCCACCGTTAAACCTATGGCAAGACATAGTACGCCGTGATTCCCAGCACTAAGATAAACAGGAAATCATACATGTTGCATTGCACTTGCATTCAAACAAGTATTAGTGCATACCGTCTTTTATCAAAAAAAATCAAAAAATCAAGAAAAATCAAAAATTTTTATTTTCCACAAGTTTTTAGAAAACAAACTACATGCATTTTTTCTTTGCATTACAGAAATAATCAAATAAATATCTCATGTTGCATGAATTTTTATGACCACCAGAGAGTTAAAAACTTTATTTTGGAGAGAAGCCATGCATGCTAAAGTCAAAATCAAATTTTGTACTGCACTCTTCAAATGAAAAGCTTATAATTCCCCGACGCGATAAATCCACATTCTCATTTCATTCACATTTATTCATTTGCATTCTCATTTCATTCGCATTCTCATTCCATGCGTATTTATCCATTTTGCATTCTCATTCATTTGCATATTTACATCATGCATAAAAAAATGAGCATAATTCTAGAGAAACAATAATAATTCTAAAAAAAATTGTGATGAGAGGTGAGACGTTCTTGCGAAGTTTTTTTTTATTCATCTTTGGAAAAGTTTAGTCTTACTTAGTTGCAAACTCAAGGTGTTTCAAGGCACTCGGTTTTTCAAAACAGCAGTTTGTTCACATTTTTCAACAAAGCATTGCATCTCACCCACCCCATGATGAATGACCGAAATGGTCCACAAAAATTGTTCTTTCACGTTTTAACTAATGTTAACTCTCTGCGAAGCATTCCTGTAGTAACTTCTGTGTGACATGTGTCTTTATTTTTGTTTGAGTCAGTTAGCGTCCCTACATTGTCATCATCCCTCGCCCAAGTCTAACCCCACCCTGACCACCCATAAAGTACATATCCCCCATATTAGTGCATAGTTGGCTTTTTGGTTGGTTCCCCTAATGAAATACCACTCTTGGTCCTCCATACTGGGGCAAATTTGTCGTCACTAGATATCTTGTTAACATTGTATTCCTTTGGTGCAAGTCTTTTTTTAAAAAGTAAAAAAAAAAAAATCAAAAAAAAGCTCGTTAGGTCGAAAACTCGTAAGAGCGGCCTAAGCAAAAATTAGAGCATGAAAAGAAATAAAGAAAAAGAGCAAATATAGTAAATAAATTATTGTCCTTGGGTTAATTTTTGAGAAAACAAGCAATCATGATTTTGAAATGAAGTTTGGCCGTCATTCCATATCCAAAAACACCTTAAGCCAAAAATCCCAAAAATCTCAATCACCCTAGACAAGGATCAATCTCACATCAAAAATTGTGTATCACATTTATCAGCTCACTTAGCTCAAAAGAAAGACAAAGAAAAATCACACCAGAAAAAAAAAAAAGTGGAAAAAGAAAGGATTGAAAAGGAAAAATCCTGAAAAAAAGAAGCAAAAGTAGTAGAAATGGTGAGCTGATACCATTAAACGCATGAGAGATCCTTGTCTGAAATAAACCCTCAAACACTTCCTTTGGCCTATCCTCCACGTTACAACCCTGAAACAGGTTCATTTTACCGTGAGGCACATAAGAGGTTCTCATCTCAATAAAACCTCAAACACCTCATTGAGTCTAATAACTCATTCTTTCATAAACCATTAACCTGGCCAAATCATACCACTAAAAAAAAAAATCCGTTCCATCAATCATCAAATACTTCTTTGAGCCCAATTATCCCTCCCTTCATAAATCATTAACCATTAGCCACATCACAACTCCAAAGATCCATTCTGATCAATGACCGGTTCCTCCTGTTTTCTCAAAGTTTTAATCTTAAGACAAATAAGTTTATCTATTTATGACGTGTTTGCTCAAAAAGAAAAACAAACAAGCAGAAAAAAGAAAGTTGCTCAAAAGAAAAACAAACAAGCAGAAAAAAGAAAGCTGCTCAAAAGAAAAACAAACAAGCAGAAAAAAGAAAGCTGCTAAAAAAAAAAACAATCAAAAAAGGAAAGTTGGTAAAAAGGAGAAGGACTTGCACTCCAAGATGCATTCATGTTGCATTAAAACAAGGTCTGGTGGTCACCAAGTGGAGCCCCTCCTCATACTAAAAAGTCAAAACTTTCATTGCATTTGAGTTGTTATTAAAGAGAACCAAAAGTGTGTACTAGGGGGCATTCCCTTCACCTCTCACTCCACTCAACTTTGGGGAGGTTTATTCATTGCCCACCCCATTCATATATCACCCTCAGTTCATAACCATCACCATAACTCTGTCGCCTTTCACAACCCCACTAGAAACAATCATTTGAAATACCATTCCAAAGTGGGGCAATCCCGCCACCCTTCACTCCACCTAAAGTCAGGGAAATTCGCCCTACGCCCATCTCATCCCCTCGTCATATTCACATCCATGAGACCACAACAGGGCAATTTCTCAACCCACCATGCTAAATACAGCCTTTTGCAAACTCGAGTCGGGGCAACCTTGCTCTCGTCAAGATTGGGGCAACACCAAACGTCGTGGGTTGAGACAGAATCTCTTGTTTGCCACCCTTCATTCCAAAGTCATGGTATTTCCAGTTCATTATTCCTCTACAACCCTGGCTGTCGTCACCACTAGACAGGGGCAAGTTATGCACGCACCTTCACCCGTAGTCTAAATCGGGGCAGTTCCACCTTTCATGACCTTGGCAAAAAGCTACCTTTCATCCGCTCACGTGTCATATCTGTCATACCAAGTCAACTGACTCATTCATCTGTAGTTGCACTACTCTACATGTTTATGCTTTAAAGAGAGAGAACACAAGTTAATAATGTGAAGTCGGAAACTCACTCAGCTAACTTTGTGGACCTAAAAATCAATCATCATGGGGCACCATCATAGGAGAGCAAAATAAGCGAGTCTGCAAATACGGTCAAATAGTTTTGCACATCAGTGTCTACGAATAACAACCTTGAGATTGCCATGTCTGAATTCAAACCTCTTTCCAAGGAATGATTATTCCAAAGCACTCACCTCTCTACCCCTCGCATCGAAAGTCTCATCTCAAAACAAAACACATTTGCATGCATTACTACTATACCATATCATAAATCATTGCACCATACATTGTATTTCAACAACAAGTCATGCATCTACCACAACTATTGCATTTAAGCATTACCTGTGCGCACTCATCCATTTATTCAAAAAAGGGGCAAAGAAATCATCAACATTGCACCCGTTGCCCCCACCAAAGCATAAATCATTCCATCATGCAGCCAGCAGTACATTTGCATTCGCATGTTATCTGCATTCGCACACACAGCTTATCAATTTCTGTTTCTGACCAACTTCAACATTCATCATTCACGGGCCTTTTGTAGTCCATTTACTTTCGCATTGCACATTCATCACATTGCATACCTGTAACACTTTTTTGCTTCGATAGACGTGCCAAGTGCCGGTCTCATCGTTGCCAAAAGCTTTCTACATCACCAATCATATCATTTGCTACGCATTCATGTGTTTCCTTTATTCACCATAGCATTTGCATCAAAGTATTACATTCGCATCATATTCACATTCGTATTGCATGCGTCAAGAAAAGAAGCAAAATAAATAAGAAAAAAGCAAAAAGAAAAATCCGTCCATCATTCCATCAGGTTCAACACCCATGGTATACCCATTTCATTCATCATCCCATGTTCATCACATTACATGCGTGACATTGTTTGCTTCGATAGATGTCCAAGTGCCGGTCTCATCGTTGCCCCAAAAAAAAGAGTTTTTTACATCACTAATCATATCTTTGTACCATGCATGGGATTCGCATCAAAGCATTACATTTGTATCACATTCACACTTTGCATTTCATACACTCATACCAAAGGAAAAAGAGAGAAAAGCCAAAAAACCAAAGGAGGAAAATTGCTCATTCCATTACATCCATCATTAATCAGCACAATCACATTCATATCTTATCTGCATTCACATACGTTGGTTGTCAACCTCCATGTTCCATCAATTTCAACTCACATCATCTGCCCCGCTTCATTCATCCCATCGGATGCCTACCATTTCACACACCTATATTGCACGCATACATCATTTATTGCATTTTTAGACATGCCAAATAAAGATAGCTTTTCCCGTCTCAGGTAAATGCATTCATTAGGTATGTTCTAGGCAGATACGCCATGTACCAATCCCAATAGTTTGTTCCCTCAAAGTCAGTGCTCCAAGCGCTGGTCTCATATCACAATTCAGAGTCCCAGTACCCTTGTTGACCCCCAGTGGTCCTTCAGAGCCCAAGCGCTCCTTCAGACCATCAATGGTCCTTCAATCCAGATCGCACGTTGTAACACCCTAAATATTTAATTAATTTATTTAATTAAGTATTTAGGAGTTTAAATTAATTAATTGAATATAATTTAATTATTAGAAATTATATTAATATGTGTAGGTGGTATTAGAAGGTGGAGGTGCCAAATTAGATGGACTTGGGCTTAAGTGAGAAGCCCAAGCCCATGACATCTTGTCATATGCGAAGTAGCAAGGCGCCTAGGGGTTAGGGTTTCCTTGCTAGCATTTGCGAAAATTGGAGAAATAGGGAAAAGAAGGGAGAGGCGCGCCGTAGAGAGGAAGAGGGAGAAGAGAAGATTCGCAAGCCCCAAGGAGAAAAGGACAACGTGATTCCGTTGCCGTGGTTCCGTTCGTGACCGTCTCTAGGGCTCCTATTCTTCAAATTCGAGGTAAGGGGATGTCCTATCAATTCTTATAATGATTCCTATGATAGATCCTAAGTAGTGATGGCCTAAATGAACCATGAATCTTGACTATGTTGCAAAATCCATGTTTTGTTGTTGCTAAATGCGTGATCCATGTTTGTGCTTGGGATTGTTGTTGAATTCGATGGTTGGTGTATAATTTTGATGATTTTAATGTGTATCCATGATGGTTGTAATGTGTGTTGTGATTGGTTCAAGTAACAATTTGAGAAAAATTATGTTTGTGCTGAATTTGTGTGAAATTCTGGTGCTGGGAGTGTTCTGGGCGCCAGGCGCCCTGTGCTGGGCGCCAAGGGCGCCAGTGCGCGTTGCAGTGTGCGTGGGTGGGCGCTGGGTGCCAGCGCTGGGCGCTGAGCGCCCGTGTGCGTGTGTGTGTGCGTAGCGCTGGGCGCTGGGTGCCAGCGCTGGGCGCTGAGCGCCCGTGTGCGTGTGTGTGTGTGTAGCGCTGGGCGCTGGGTGCCAGCGCTGGGCGCTGCGCGCCCGTGTGCGTGCGTTGTGTGTTGCGCCAAGGGGCTGGGCGCCAGGCGCTGGGCGCTGAGCGCCCGGGTGTGCGTGCGTGTGTTGCATTTTGCTAGGCGCTGGGCGCCAGGTGCCTGGGCGCTGGGTGCCCATGGCGCCAGTTTTTCAGGATGTTCCCAAAATATTTTCGAAAACTGTTTTCGCTATATCTTTTGACCCGGACATCCGTTTTGAACGTTTCAAAAAGCGTTGTGAAGCATTTTCAGTTGTCTATCTGCGTGTCCCATTTTTAAAAATAAAAACTTATTATTTCTGAAGGTTGCTGGGGCGCCCCAAGTGGTTGTTCCCGGTGATCGTTGCTGTGACAATGAAAAGATGTTTTGGGTGTCTTTAAAAATTCTCTTTTTGCGTATGACCAGTGGTTTTAACGATTTAGCGTCAAACATGATGATTTTGACGATGATGCCCCTAGTGGCTAGTTAAATGACGGTTTTGCCCTTGGTGGCTAATATTATTTATAATGACGTGTAAATGACTGTTTTGCCCTTGGTGGCTAATATTATTTAGGCTAAATATATATTTTGGCCCTTTATCTTTGGGGTTGTGGTCACTTTGGCCCTTTATCTTTTTTTTTCCTCATTTTAGACCCTTATGTTTTTTGTGTGTGTCATTTTGGCCCCTGCCGTTATCATTTTGGTCCCTTAAGTTTTTAATTGATTTCATTTTAGTCCCTTATGTTTTTAATTGATTTCATTTTGGGCCCTTATGTTTTTAATTGATTTCATTTTCGTCCTTAAAAATTTGCCTAAAAAAACATAAACATAACGGCAGGGGCCAAAATGACACACAAAAAAAACATGAGGGTCTAAAATGAGAAAAAAAAAAGATAAAGGGCCAAAGTGACCACAACGCCAAAGATAAAGGGCCAAAATATATATTTAGCCTATTATTTATAATGACGTGCAAATGACTGTTTTGCCCTTGGTGGCTAATATTATTTATAATGACGTGTAAATGACTATTTTGCCCTTGGTGGCTAATATTAGTTATAATGATGTGTAAATGACGATGATGCCCTTGGTGGCTAGTAAATGACGTTTTTGCCCTCAGTGGCTATTGTTTGAGTTAATGATGTTGATGTATAAGTGATGATGAAGCCCAGTGATGTTTTGAGGCCTAAATGGCTAAGTGATGTTAAGGCCTAAATGGCTAAGTGATGTTGTTGTGTAAATTGTTGATTGACAGGTGCTGTGCCTCTGATTTGGTAATTCGGTAAGTGACGGGTCACATAGTTGACCATGATTTGTGTGTCTGTGAGTGGTGCATGTCATAGTGTCTCATGCCCATATGCATAAACCCAGTGACGTTTTTGAGGCCCAAAAGGCTAAGTGACGATGAGGCCATAATGGCTAAGCGACGTTTGTGAAAAAGGTACCTCATGCATATGCCCGCGAGTGGGTTGCATTTCATATGCCCACATGACATAATGATGAGTTTATGTAGTGATGCGATTGATGACTGTGATGTGATTATTTTGGAGCTGTGACTTGACATATTATTTATCATATGATTTATTATATGGATTGAATTGGACTCACCCTTCTGTTTGAATGTTACCCCCATGCGGTAACGTGCAGGTGATTGCGAGTGAAGGACTAGGTACCTTCACTAATTCGAGTCAAGTCGTCACGCTCTGATACGTAGCACTCAGGGGGGGACGAACTTAATGTTATAAATGATTTTCGCTGTTATGTTTGTTGACAATTCTGTTTTATTTGTTATTCCGCTGCGTAGTTGATTTTGTCGACGTTAAGTTTTATTGTGATGATAACTGTGGTGTTGAGATTTGCCTTTTAGTGATGTGCTACGCAATACATAGTTATTACGTTTTTGAGATGTTCTATTGAGAAGTGTGGTTTTTATTGAAGTAAGTGTAACATCCTTTGAAATGAAAATAAATTTTGAAAACTCTGATATTTTTCCCATTAAATTAACGGGTAGAAAAGGGGTGTTACATTAGTGGTATCAGAGCAGTTCGGTCTGTCCGGCCAATGTCGTCCTGTCATAGTGTCTTATGACAATAGATTAGTTCTGAATTTTTGGTTTGTGCTGCAGTGATAGTTCGGAATGGCTGGGAGAAACGACGCTGCTCTTGCTGCTGCATTGCAGGCTATGGCGCAGGCTGTGCAGGGTCAGCAGAATGCTGGAGAGAACGCTGGTTTTCGGAGTCTGACTACCTTCCAGAGGGAGAACCCGCCCACCTTTAAGGGCAAATATGATCCAGATGGTTCTATGGCTTGGTTGAAAGAGATCGAGAGAATTTTCAGGGTGATGGACTGCACTGTGGAGCAGAAGGTCCGTTTTGGTACCCACATGTTAGCCGAGGAGGCTGACGACTGGTGGTTGGCTACTAGGCAGAGATTGGAGGCTGTGCAGGAAGAGATTACTTGGGAGGTATTCAGCAGAGAATTTCTGAGAAAATATTTTCCTGAAGACGTCCGAGGGAAGAAGGAGATAGAGTTCTTGGAACTGAAGCAGGGTGGTATGTCTGTGACTGCCTATGCGGCAAAATTTGTGGAGCTAGCAAAATTCTATCCACATTACAGTGAGGCTACAGCTGAATTTTCTAAATGCATCAAGTTCGAGAATGGGTTGAGGCCTGATATCAAAAAGGCCATTGGTTATCAGAAGATTCGTGTGTTCGCTGATCTGGTTGACAGTTGTAGAATCTTCGAGGAGGACAGTACTGCTCATTATAAAGCTACGTCTGAGAAAAAGGGTAAGTTTCAGAGTCGAAGCAAGTCGTATGAGGTTCCTGCGGGTAAGAGTTATCAGAAGGCTGCTGTAGGTAAGAATTCTAGTGGGGGAGATGCTCCTGCTAGCATTGTCTGTTATAAGTGTGGCAAGCCTGGCCACAAGAGTACTACATGCAGGTCTGATGAGAGAGTTTGCTATCGTTGTGGTAAAAAGGGTCATATGGCGGCCGAGTGTAAGGTTAAGGATGTGGTGTGCTTGAACTGTGGTGAGTCTGGGCATATCAGTACAAAGTGTACAAAGCCGAAGAAGGAAAGGTCTACTGGGAAGGTGTTCGCATTGGCAGCAGAGGAGCCTGATGATAAGGATGGTCTGATTAGAGGTACGTGTTTTATTAATGGTACTTCTCTGAAATCTCTTATTGATACTGGTGCTACCCATTGTTTTATATCTGTTGATTGTTGTAAAAGATTGGGTCTTGTTTTATCTGCTATGTGTGGGGATATGGTTGTCGATACTCCTGCGAAGGGGTCGGTGATTACGTCCCAGGTGTGTTCTCAGTGTCCCGTGTCGATCTTCGGCAGGGACTTTATTGTGAATTTTGTTTGCTTGCCGTTGAGAGGTCTGGATGTAATCTTAGGCATGGACTGGTTAGAGAATAATCACGTTCATATCAACTGTCGTAGCAAGTCGGTCAGTTTCGGGGAAGAAGATTCTATTTTGGTATCTGCTGGTCAGTTGAAGAAGTTGAAGAAAGAAGGAGTTCAGCTATTTGCATTGATGGCATCGTTGTCTGCTGAGAGTCAGGCTGTTATTGAAGAACTGCAAGTGGTACGCGAGTTCCCTGAGGTTTTTCCTGATGAAATTCCGGGTGTGCCACCGGAGAGAGAAGTTGAGTTTTCGATTGATCTTGTACCTGGTACGAGGCCTGTGTCTATGGCACCGTACAGGATGTCGGCGTCTGAATTGTCTGAGTTGAAGACGCAACTTGAAGAATTGCTTGAGAAAAAGTTTGTGAGACCGAGTGTATCACCGTGGGGAGCTCCGGTATTGTTAGTGAAGAAGAAAGACGGGAGCATGAGGTTGTGTGTGGACTATCGTCAGTTGAATAAGGTAACTATCAAGAATAAGTATCCGCTTCCGAGTATCGACGATTTGATGGATCAGTTAGTGGGTGCCCGTGTTTTCAGCAAAATTGATTTGAGGTCCGGATATCACCAGATCAAAGTAAAGGATGAAGATGTTCAGAAGACAGCATTCAGGATGAGGTATGGGCATTATGAATATTCAGTGATGCCGTTCGGTGTAACCAATGCTCCTGGTGTATTTATGGAATATATGAATCGTATTTTCCACAATTACCTAGATCGGTTTGTGGTGATCTTCATAGATGACATTCTAGTTTATTCTAAGTCAGAGGAAGAGCATGCTGAGCACCTGAAAACAGTGTTAGAAGTTCTGAAAGAGAAAAAGTTGTATGCTAAGTTATCAAAGTGTGAATTCTGGCTGAAAGAGGTGAGTTTCCTTGGGCACGTGATTTCTGGTAATGGTATTGCGGTTGATCCGGCAAAAGTAGAGGCAGTGTTGGAGTGGGAGGCTCCGAAGTCCGCAACAGAAATTAGAAGCTTTTTGGGTTTGGCTGGGTACTACAGGAGGTTCATCGAGGGTTTTTCCAAGTTGGCCCTTCCGTTGACTCAGTTGACTTGTAAGGGTAAGGTTTTTGTTTGGGATGCTCGCTGTGAGGAAAGTTTCATGGAACTGAAAAAGAGATTGACAACGTCGCCTGTTTTGACGTTGCCTAATCCGGAGGAACCGTTTGTTGTATATTGTGACGCTTCGAAGATGGGTCTTGGGGGTGTGCTGATGCAAGATGGGAAAGTCGTTGCGTATGCGTCGAGGCAGTTACGAGTTCATGAGAAAAATTACCCTACGCATGATTTGGAATTGGCTGCTGTGGTATTTGTGCTTAAGATTTGGAGGCACTACCTTTATGGTTCGAGATTCGAAGTGTTCAGTGATCACAAGAGTCTGAAGTATCTGTTTGATCAGAAAGAGCTGAATATGAGACAGCGTCGGTGGTTGGAGCTCTTGAAGGATTATGACTTTGGTTTGAATTATCATCCCGGCAAAGCTAATGTCGTGGCTGATGCTTTAAGCAGGAAGTCTTTGCATATGTCGGCAATGATGGTGAAAGAATTAGAATTGATTGAGGAATTCAGAGATTTGAGTTTGGTTTGTAAAATGACACCTCGCAGTGTCAAGCTGGGAATGTTAAAGATCGATAATGATTTCCTGGGCAGCATCAGAGAGGCTCAGAAGTCAGATGTCAAGTTAGTGGATTTGATTAATGGGGTTGGTCAATCTGAAGAGGAAGATTTCAAATTAGATTCCAGAGGTGTGTTGAGATTCCGGGGTAGGATCTGTGTTCCGGATGATGAGGAGATGAGAAAGGCAATTTTAGAGGAGGGTCACCGTAGCAAGTTGAGTATCCATCCTGGAGCGACGAAAATGTATCAAGATCTGAAAAAGATGTTTTGGTGGTATGGTATGAAGAGAGATGTGGCACAGTTTGTGTATGCCTGTTTGACCTGTCAAAAGTCGAAGGTTGAACACCAGAAGCCAGCAGGGTTAATGCAACCGTTGGAAGTTCCAGAGTGGAAGTGGGATAGCATTGCGATGGACTTTGTGACTGGATTGCCGAATACAGTTAGGGGTCATGACGCTATTTGGGTGATCGTTGATAGGTCAACGAAGTCTGCTCACTTTATTCCTATTAATATCACTTATCCGGTGTCGAGGTTGGCAGAGGTCTATGTCAAAGAAATTGTGAAGTTGCACGGTGTTCCGAAGAGTATTGTGTCATATAGGGATCCGAGGTTCACTTCTGAGTTTTGGACGAGTTTGCAGAAGGAATTGGGTTCGAAGCTGAAAATGAGTTCAGCATATCATCCTCAGACAGATGGTCAGTCAGAGAGAACAATTCAGTCGTTAGAAGATTTGTTGAGGGCTTGTGTATTGGAACAACGGGGTTCATGGGATTCCTACCTTGCGTTGATTGAGTTTACCTATAACAACAGTTACCATTCCAGTATCGGGATGGCACCATTTGAAGCATTGTATGGTCGAAAGTGTAGAACGCCATTGTGTTGGTATGAGTCGGGAGAGAGTGTAGTGTTGGGACCGGAAATTGTCCGGGAGACTACAGAGAAGATCAAGATGATCCGTGAAAAGATGAAGGCTTCGCAGAGTCGTCAGAAGAGTTATCATGACAAGCGGAGGAAAGATTTAGAGTTCCAGGAGGGCGAACATGTGTTCTTGAGGGTTTCTCCTATTACCGGTGTTGGTCGAGCGTTGAAATCGAAGAAGCTCACTCCTCGATTTGTTGGCCCTTATCAGATTTCTGAAAGAATCGGAAATGTGGCTTATAGAGTGGCTTTACCGCCAAATCTTTCGAATTTGCATGACGTGTTTCATGTGTCGCAACTTCGGAAGTATGTTTCGGATCCATCTCTTGTGATCCATATGGATGATGTAGAGGTGCGGGATAATCTCACTGTGGAGACGATGCCCGTACGGATAGAAGATCGTGAAGTGAAAGTGCTTAGGGGCAAAGAGATTGCATTAGTAAAGGTGGTCTGGCTAGGAGCTACTGGTGAGAGTATGACTTGGGAGCTGGAGAGCAAGATGCGAGAGTCCTACCCAGAGTTGTTTGATCAGGTTAATTTCGAGGACGAAATATTCTAAGTGGGGGAGAGTTGTAACACCCTAAATATTTAATTAATTTATTTAATTAAGTATTTAGGAGTTTAAATTAATTAATTGAATATAATTTAATTATTAGAAATTATATTAATATGTGTAGGTGGAGGTGCCAAATTAGATGGACTTGGGCTTAAGTGAGAAGCCCAAGCCCATGACATCTTGTCATATGCGAAGTAGCAACGCACCAAGGGGTTAGGGTTTCCTTGCTAGCATTTGCGAAAATTGGAGAAATAGGGAAAAGAATGGAGAGGCGTGCCGTAGAGAGGAAGAGGGAGAAGAGAAGATTCGCAAGCCCCAAGGAGAAAAGGAGAACGTGATTCCGTTGCCGTGGTTCCGTTCGTGACCGTCTCTAGGGCTCCTATTCTTCAAATTCGAGGTAAGGGGATGTCCTATCAATTCTTATAATGATTCCTATGATAGATCCTAAGTAGTGATGGCCTAAATGAACCATGAATCTTGACTATGTTGCAAAATCCATGTTTTGTTGTTGCTAAATGCGTGATCCATGTTTGTGCTTGGGATTGTTGTTGAATTCGATGGTTGGTGTATAATTTTGATGATTTTAATGTGTATCCATGATGGTTGTAATGTGTGTTGTGATTGGTTCAAGTAACAATTTGAGAAAAATTATGTTTGTGCTGAATTTGTGTGAAATTCTGGTGCTGGGAATGTTCTGGGCGCCAGGCGGCCTGTGCTGGGCGCCAAGGGCGCCAGTGCGCGTTGCAGTGTGCGTGGGTTGGCGCTGGGTGCTGAGCGCCCGTGTGCGTGTGTGTGTGCGTAGCGCTGGGCGCTGGGTGCCAGCGCTGGGCGCTGAGCGCCCGTGTGCATGTGTGTGTGCGTAGCGCTGGGCGCTGAGCGCCCGTGTGCGTGCGTTGTGTGTTGCGCCAAGGCGCTGGGCGCCAGGCGCTGGGCGCCAGGCGCTGGGCGCCCGGGTGTGCGTGCGTGTGTTGCATTTTTCTAGGCGCTGGGCGCCAGATGCCTGGGCGCTGGGTGCCCATGGCGCCAGTTTTTCAGGATGTTCCCAAAATATTTTCGAAAACTGTTTTCGCTATATCTTTTGACCCGGACATCCGTTTTGAACGTTTCAAAAAGCGTTGTGAAGCATTTTCAGTTGTCTATCTGCGTGTCCCATTTTTAAAAATAAAAACTTATTATTTTTGAAGGTTGCTGGGGCGCCCCAAGTGGCTGTTCCCGGTGATTGTTGCTGAGACAATGAAAAGATGTTTTGGGTGTCTTTAAAAATTCTCTTTTTGCGTATGACCAGTGGTTTTAACGATTTAGCGTCAAAAATGATGATTTTGACGATGATGCCCCCTAGTGGCTAGTTAAATGACGGTTTTGCCCTTGGTGGCTAATATTATTTATAATGACGTGTAAATGACTGTTTTGCCCTTGCTGGCTAATATATTTTATAATGACGTGTAAATGACTGTTTTGCCCTTGGTGGCTAATATTATTTATAATGACGTGTAAATGACTATTTTGCCCTTGGTGGCTAATATTAGTTATAATGATGTGTAAATGACGATGATGCCCTTGGTGGCTAGTAAATGACGTTTTTGCCCTCAGTGGCTATTGTTTGAGTTAATGATGTTGATGTATAAGTGACGATGAAGCCCAGTGATGTTTTGAGGCCTAAATGGCTAAGTGATGTTAAGGCCTAAATGGCTAAGTGATGTTGTTGTGTAAATTGTGGATTGACAGGTGCTGTGCCTCTGATTTGGTAATTCGGTAAGTGACGGGTCACATAGTTGACCATGATTTGTGTGTCTGTGAGTGGTGCATGTCATAGTGTCTCATGCCCATATGCATAAACCCAGTGACGTTTTTGAGGCCCAAAAGGCTAAGTGACGATGAGGCCATAATGGCTAAGCGACGTTTGTGAAAAAGGTACCTCATGCATATGCCCGCGAGTGGGTTGCATTTCATATGCCCACATGACATAATGATGAGTTTATGTAGTGATGCGATTGATGACTGTGATGTGATTATTTTGGAGCTGTGACTTGACTTATTATTTATCATATGATTTATTATATGGATTGAATTGGACTCACCCTTCTGTTTGAATGTTACCACCATGCGGTAACGTGCAGGTGATTGCAAGTGAAGGACTAGGTACCTTCACTAATTCGAGTCAAGTCACCACGCTCTGATACGTAGCACTCAGGGGGGGACGAACTTAATGTTATAAATGATTTTGGCTGTTATGTTTGTTGACAATTCTGTTTTATTTGTTATTCCGCTGCGTAGTTGATTTTGTCGACATTAAGTTTTATTGTGATGATAACTGTGGTGTTGAGATTTGCCTTTTAGTGATGTGCTACGCAATACATAGTTATTACGTTTTTGAGCTGTTCTATTGAGAAGTGTGGTTTTTATTGAAGTAAGTGTAACATCCTTTGAAATGAAAAGAAATTTTGAAAACTCTGATATTTTTCCCATTAAATTAACGGGTAGAAAATGGGTGTTACACACGTCGCGTTATCGAGCAACCGACGGATCATCCGACCCCAGGTCCTTCAGACTAGCTGTGTCCGCCTAAAAAACACAGTGGACATCCTTCGAGGTGGGCAAATCAAGTCAATGACCTGACCTTGCCACCCATGGCCGCTCGAAAAAGGTCACCCCCCAAGCAGACCGTTTTACTAGTACCGTTGCTAGTTTGCGCTCCATCAGACCCATTGGTCCATCCGGCTTAGGCATGCCCTTCAGACCTCGTCGGTCCTTCAGTTTAACTCCAATCAATGCGCCAAGCATCGACTGCGAATTAGACCATCAGAGCCCAGTGCTCCTTCAGATCCCCGGTGATGCTTTATTTACTCTTGTTCTATGTTAACCCAATTTTTCAAGAATTTTTATAAAAAAAAAAAAAAAAGAGAGCTGATCAGGAAAAAGCAGTCAGACCAAAAGAAGAACTTCAGGAATGTTCCACCACATCCATCATCACACCAAAATCATAGCATTGCATGCACATGCATAACATGCCCTTGCATAACATGCACCCATACTCCATGCACTATTCCTTGCATCAACTGACGTGTGCAGGTACCTCAATCCAGTGCGGCAGCAATGGTCATTTCAATCAATCAATCAACAGGATTCGTGAATCCCTTCAGGACCCATGTGTCCCTTCAAAAGCAGACTTCACCTCGTATTCGAGCTGCGAGTAAGTCCTTCAGACCCCGAGTGGTCCTTCAGACTAGTTATGTCAGCCTAAGACACAGTGGACGTCCTTCATGGTCAACATATCAGTTCCGGATCTGATCTTGACCCATCATGGCCGCTCGAATACAAAGGCCCCCTCAGACCGTTTTACTAGTACCATAGCTAGTAGCGCTCCTTCACACCACGATGGTCCTTCAATTAAGGCCTAGGCAGCCTTCCAGACCCTGAGTGGTCCTTCCGAGCCTTAGTGCTCCTTCAGACCCTGAGTGGTCCTTCAGAGCCTTAGTGCTCCTTCAGACCCTGAGTGGTCCTTCAGAGCCTTAGTGCTCCTTCAGATCCCGAGTGGTCTGTCATTTTCTCTCTCGGTTAATGCGCCAAGTGTTGACCGTTCCCCGTTTGTTCTCAAGCCCATCTATTCAAAAAAATATAAAAAGAAAAAGAGGAAAATTCGGGTTTCCCCAAGTAGACAAAATCGGTATAATTTCTGAATTCTTTATCTTCATTTTTCCTTGGAATATGTTTCGGCCAATTCATATTCCTCGTTGAAAGATCATCAGCTTTTAGCGTTGCAGAACACAAATTCTTAAAGTATTGACTTATTTCAATGAGCGGATTCAAAACATGTGTTGGCAACGAACTAAAAGCGATAGGAAGTAAGCACTCCATGAATACATGACAATCATGGCTCTTCATCCCATGCAACCTCCCATTATCCACCTCCGCACATCTAGATAAATTGGAAGAATAACCGTCTGGCATTTTCAACTCTTTTATCCACTGATAAACTGTTTTCGCTTGTTCGGTAGATAAAGTATAATTGGTGTCATACCCCAATTTTGTCCGGCTTAGGTCCAAACCCTAATTTTCCACACAAAAATAAATTATGCATTGCTTTTTGGGTCCTAGAAACCGCTCCAAAGTTTTTGAAATCATTTTTAGGATTAGAATGCACTTTTTGGGGAAATTAGGGTTTTAGGGTCAAAAAGGGGCATTTTGATCACTTTTCACAACATGATGATTTTCTCGCCAAAAATACACATCCACAAAAAGTACATTTTACTCTATCAGGTAAAAATGCCAAAGTTGATGGCAAAAGGTGATGAAAGGGTCAAAAACATCCAAATCACTATCCAAGACAAAGCAAGCCCAACAAAAGAAGATTGAAGAATTTTAAGGGTAGTCCTTAAAATTAAGGGTAGAATTAGGGTTTGGGTGAGTCTTAGGATTTATGTAAGCTCTTACATAAGGTCAGCTCATACTCAAGTCCCGCGGTTTTCACAATGCATACACATATAATCACAAGAAGCATATTTGAAAAACCTTAAAAATAAGCTTCCAACTAAAAAGAAAGGAGCATAATCGATTAAACATCTTTTAAACTAAACCTATAATCGATTATGAAGTATTTTTGGAAAGTATCAACACTTTTGGAAACTAAATAATCGATTGCATCATATACATAATCGATTACTCCTCTGAAACTTTCTCAGGAGCATAATCGATTATCCTCTCTTTCAACTACATAGCCTAATCGATTATAAACTATATTTGGAAAGTATCAACATATTTGAAAAGACCATAATCGATTATCACAAGACTATAATCGATTATCCTCCTGAAAAGTGTTCAGAGGCATAATCGATTATCCATCCTTTTAACTGCACACCATAATCGATTATCACCTATTTTGAAAAGTTTCTTATGGTTTTGGAAAGTGCTTAATCGATTATCCAAGGCACCTAATCGATTATTGAATCTGAAATCCAAGGCACCTAATCGATTATGCATACCAAGTGTTTTTCAACATAATCGATTAACCTATTTCCTAAAATAGATCAACTTGGTTTTTCCTATAAATAGGCGCACCAAATCACATTTCCAGGAACCCAATTTCGTAAATCTCATCTTTTCAGAAAAAAAACTCTTCTATATTTTATTTGTGCTCTCTTCGTTCAGTTGGTCTGTCAGAGCTGATCTTTTGCTAAGAGTTAGTTGGGGTTGCATTCTTCAAGTTGTAATATCTGCCTTCATTAGAGGTATTTCTGTCTTTACATTTGTTATTATTTAATTGTTGTGATCCGTGCCAAAACTGCCCTATGTGATTCAACTTAGCTTTAGTGTTTATTTACTTGTTCTTGTATATTATTGTCCATTGTTGATGATGAATCATATGATTCCCACTTATGCCTAGTGCATCATGTTCTAATTAAGTGGTGAAGATGGTTTTAGATGATTCAACCTCCCCCTTTTAACTTCTTAATGAATAAAAGATAGTTAGGTTTATGGTTTAAGGTCCATGGGGTATTGCAAAGGATAGGTTACCCAAAACCTTGATGCTCCCTCCTCTTTGATTGTGTTATTAGCCTTTGGGCACTTATTCATAAATGCAAAGTATAGGTTTACCTTAGCCTTGATGCAATTTCCCCCTTTTTGTTCATGTTATTGAGAAATCGTTGCTCATATGTTCCTTAGTTTAATTAAGATCATTCTATGCCTATGATCAATTGCTTGCTTGTTTTTGATGCATTTTAAAATGTCTCAATTCAATATGACATTCCATCCATGTGTATGACCTCCTAATGAAGACGTAAGTCTACATGCATGTTGTAGCATAGAGTTATTAGGGTAAATACACTCCCTCCTACACACACACACTTGCTTTGAGAACTTTACCTCGCATCCCTGATAAGTGGATCTTTTGATCATGTTGGCATGTTTAGTCTTGATTAAATGTTCAACATATGCATGATTTCGTGATTATTGAATGTGCTTGAACTTTTGTAATCAATCATTGATAGTACCTTCACCCTTTTTTCCAAAAATCTTTCAAACTGTTTTCCAATTAATGCGAGTTATTAGTGACTATAACTCAAAGCCTTGGCTTGTTTGATTGTCATGAATGCCATCAAGGGTTATTAGTAATGATCACTCAAAGCTTTGCTTGCTTGATCGTTATGAAAGCTCTTCCCCTTTCAAACCCCTTCAAAAACATTTTTCATTAGAACTACGTCGCTTTGATTCCCATTTGGGATACGTAGGAGCGAGTTACGTTCTCGTCAAGCGCAACGAATAAAAATCCTTTTCGCAACCATAAACAAATCATTTTCATAAAACAAACAAAAAGAATCATTTTCAAACCCATTGTTGCTAGTAGCTCATCAGAGCCTTTGTTCGTTTAGCTATTAGTGGCAATGCCCTTTTCTCATAAGAATAATAAACGATGATCCATCATAACCTTTGTTAGTTTGATCATCGTGCAAATCAATCTCTTTCGAAAATCACTTTCAAAAAAAGATAATAAAAAACGAGTTGTTATCAATAGTCCATCAGAACCTTTGTTCGTTTGACTAGCGGTACAACTCTCTCTTTTTGAGTATTTAGTAGTGATTCATCATAGCCTCTACTAGTTTAATCATTCACTAATGCTCGTCCTATTTCAAAAACTCACCAAAAAAGATAAAAAAAACAAAAACTTTTCAAAAAGACAACCAAGAACTACGCAGCTTTGAATTCTCCATCGCACCGGGAGATACGTAGGAGCGGGCCATGTCCCGTCAAGCACTTTTTCTAAAAACCCTTTTTTCCCCCCCTTTCTCGCCAAAAATAAAATTTTCATTAAGTTTTCCCATTCATCTTCAAACAAGAAATAAATAGGCAAATCTAGGTATTTTTCAAATCAAACGTTAAAACCACACATTTAATTAGAGGTTCCCTTTCGGTAGAAAGGACGTGCACGGTGCTAACACCTTCCTCGCACGTAATCGACCCCCGAACCTATATCTCTAGTTTTCAAAAGACCATCCGCCTTGTTCAAAAGACTTTTTTTCAATGTTTTGGTCTTAAAATTAAAATATTGGTGGCGGCTCCAAAAATTTTCCACGTCGTACATTGAGAAACCCAAACCGGGATTTTTCGGGGTGCAACAATTGGCTTTGGGTTTCAAAGTCCTAGTACCTTGCTCAACCAACAACAAATCCTTTCGTCTACAGTAATGATCTATATCCTTCCTAGCTTTCTCATTGTCTTTCGTTTTGCCTTTCACGTTCATGACAGTGTTAAATATGTTGTCAAAAAAATTCTTCTCAATATGCATGACATCGAGATTGTGTCTCAATAGATTATCTTTCCAATAGGGAGGTTCCCAAAAAATACTTTTTTTGTCCAACTGTGCCATTCTCCATAGCTGTAACACCCCATTTCTACCCGGTAAAATGATGCAAAATCAGAGTTCATAAAAATCTTTTTCAACAAACAATGGAGTGCCACATTGGCTTCATGGAAACAATACACGGTTTTAATTCGCTTTTGAAAAACAGATACATAGCGCTTTCGGATGAACCGATAAAACGACATCTCAAAACAAGTCAAACTTCTTTTAATCTATGCAGCGAAAAATTCAAATGGTTCAACTAAACAACCGTGCAACTATGCAAAATTCATAACTCAAAATCCAACAGTAAACAACTTTAATGACATAAATAAACGTTCATCCCCCCAAGTGCTACGTATCAGAGCGACAACACCGACTCAATCAAATGAAGGTACAATGGCATTCATTTGAGGTTACCTGCACGTTACCAACATAGGGGTAACATTCAAACAGAAGGGGTGAGATATCGAACTATATAATGAATCATATGAAAGACAATATATATCAGGTCAGGACATCAAATCATCATTTCACAGCAGTCAATATCATCATATCACAACGGTCAAGTCATTACGTCACAACAGTCAAAATCATTTCAATCACATTAGTATGCACATAATGCAAAATGTGACTCAACTCAGGGCCACCGCCCTATAATGCATGTGGTACCATAATTCAAACCCGTAAATAGGGGCATCAACATCGCAACATCGTCGTCGTGGTTTGAGCAAAGCTCCATCGTAAAAATATGCTATGCATGCGACGCTATGTAAATGCACAAACAAAATAATAGCGGTTACATAGCAACGCAACAACATCGGAAAGCAACATTGGCCGTAGGCCTACAACACATCACCTGCCAATGAATAGAGGCAAATTCGTCTTCGTACAACCTTCGTCGTCAACAATTTACAACTTAGCAATTTTCAACATTTTGGCAACATCGCAATATTTTAGCAACTTTCAACATTTTGGACAACTTTGGGCCTAATCACACATTCAACATCATTTTAAATAACAATCGTGAGATTCACATTTGGGCAGCCACAGCAACAATCGCAACAATGGCAACAGCAACAATAGCAACAACGGAGACAGCGACAGCAACACTGCAACAGCAGCAACAATAGCAACAACGGCAGCAGCAGCAATAGCAACAACGGCAACAGCAACAGCAGCAGCAACACAGCACAACAACAACAACAACAGCACACAGCACAGCAACAGCAACAGCAACACAGCACAGCAACACAGTAACAACAGCACAGCAACAGCAGCAGCAACACATCACAGCAACAACAGCAGCAACACAGCACAGCAACAACAGCAGCAACACTAGGGTGTGGCGCCTAGGGACAGGGCGCCAACACCAGCAACGCAGAAACAGGGTGTGGCGCCTAGGGACAAGGAGCCAACACCAGCAGCAACAAAATAGAGCATGGCGCCAAGGGAGAGGGCGCCATCATCCGCAAGCAAAAAAATACCAAACACAGGGCGCCTAGGGCGCCAGTTTCAGCAAGCAACACACCGGCAGGCACAGGGGAAATTTCCATCAAACATACCTCTACTTCGGTGAACTAATTAACCTATCAAACGGTATCGAAACTTAGCAAAGGACCCCTCTATGGAAAGCTAAGAATGTCTAGTTCCTGACTATATTTGTTATTACGCAAAATAATGGTTCAATTCGTACAGTTTCATGGCCTTTTCTATAGCTTATGCGAATTACATCATGGGCTTTTTCCCTAACACCTCTCCTTTACTAATCCTAACACTAATAATAGGTCCACATACACTAGCATTATTTTTATTTTATTATTTTTTTTCTACCAATTAAATTCCCAAACAATTCAATTAAATAATTAATTAAATTTTGGGGCGTTACAATAGCCATCTGGACGAGAAACAACACCCGCTACGACTTCAACTGGAGGGATATCCCTAACACTATTCCAAACTTCCTCTGGTGTCAACCTACGAGGAGGTCCAGCTATTTCAACATTTCCCTTGATGAACTCATATTTCTGCTTTCTAAATGGGTGATCCATAGGCAAGAACCTACGGTGCGAGTCAAACCATGAAGTTTTTCCTCCGTATTTAAGACTAAAAGCCTTTGTGTCAACCATGAAAATCGGACACGCCATCTTACCAAGTGTCCCCCATCCAGACAACATTCCATAGGAGGGAAGTCATTAATGGTCCTCATCAAAGCCACCCTCATCACAAAATTTTGTTTGCATGCTGCATCATAAGTTAAAACACCATTCCACAACCTTTTTAGGTCATCAATCAAAGGTTGCAAATATATGTCAATACCAGCTGTTGGATTACTTGGCCCTGGAATAATAGAATTTAAAAACATGTATGGTTTAGACATACACATTTCTGGAGGAAGGTTGTATGGGGTAACAATAACTGGCCAACATGAATACGGTGTTGCCGAGGCTTGAATATATGGTGTGAAACCATCAGAGCAAAAATCAAGCCTAACATTGCGTGGATCACTGGCAAAATCTGGATGAACACAATCAAAATGCTTCCAAGCTTCACCATCAGATGGGTGACGTAATTCACCAGAATTATTTCTATTTTGATGGTTCCACGTCATTTTACCTCCGGTCTCCATTGAAGTAAACATCCTTCAGATGTCGTAGTCGCTGGATAACTACTTGATGTGGGATCTACTACTTCAACCGGAACATTAACCGCACGAACTGTAGCTACCCCTGGTCCTACTTCCCCGTGACGAGTCCATATCCAATAATTTGGCCTAAACCCATTATTGTACAAATCAAGTCTAACTTCTTCTTCATTTTTTATAAATCGAAAGGAACATTTCAAGCACGGACATCTAATACCGCCTTGTCCCGCAAATTCTTCATGGGCCTTAGCACAAAAAATAAACTCTTCTACTCCTTCTACAAAACGTCGTTTTAAATCGGATCTTCCAGGAAACAATCGATACGATCCATAATTTCAAGATCGATCTATGTACTACACTACAACGTAAATGAAATAAATTATCAAATAAACTATCAATTATTTTATATTTTGATATATATTGATATATTATTTACTTTATTTTGATATATCAATAAACTATCAATTACCAGCAATACAATGAATTTTTAGATAATGATATATATTAATAATTTAAACATTATAAATAATAATTGCAAATTTAATTTTAAATTTCAATTTTTATAAGACAATATCTTTTAATAAAATTTATAAGTCAACTTAATAAAAAAGTTTTTTCATTATAAATTTTTTTGTATTATTATTGCAAACAAAATTTGTAACAAAATTTTACTATAATTAGTGAAGTAATTAATATTTTATTAATTTTAATATTATACCAAAAATGTGATTTGAGAAAACCAACTTGTAAGACACTACAATGAGACACAGGAACATGTATTCAAATCATCGACAATAAGCGTTATTAAAAGTCACGAAGGACTAAAAGAAAAAATCCAAATTTTACGGTGACCAAAAGTTGGTAAAAAGTTTTTAGACACTAAAAACAAAAAATTCATATATATATATATATATATATATATATATATATATATACATATATATATATATTGATATATTAATTACTCTACTTTGATAACTAACCTTAGTGAAGAGAATGTTCTGACTTGAAGCGTATCCCCAACTTGAACAAAGAGGAAAAATGAGGAACGCAAACTCCAACAATAGCTAAACAAACAACACCACAATTAGTAACAAACTCATATTATAAAATAATTCAAAAACTAAAACTATTAACTCATGTTACAAAGATACCTTAGATCGAAGAAATTTGCCAAAGAGAGGAAGAGATTTAGTAGAGAGAGGAAGAGAGGAATTTCAAGAAGAGATTTAGTAAAGAGAATGAGAGTATTGGTAGAGGTGTGAAGAAGAAGTGGAGAATGGAGAAGGGATTATATAGGAGAACCGAAGTCCAACGGTCAAACGGAGAATCCGCCGGAAATGTCACTTACCGGCGGATTTAGGGGATTTCCGGTGGATTTTCAAAAATCAAATTTCCCGCTCTTTTTCAAAAATCCACTGGAAATGATGTTTCCGGCGGATTTTAGTCGGTTGGTCATTTCCGGCGGATTTTTAGGTATTTCTGGTGGATTATTAGGTATTCCGGCGGATTTTTTCGTTGACCCAAATCCGCCGAAAATACCTAAAATCCGCCGGAAATACCTAAAAATCCGCCGGAAATACCTAAAAATAAACGGCTCGAATTTGTGATCTAAAATTTTGATCAACGGCTCATGTTTCCCCACGCCTATTATAAATTGGGCTTCAGCTTTCCCTTCTACTTCACAAAAACCCTAACCCCTTCTCTGCTTCTTCTCCACGAAATCGTATAAACAAAAAAAAAATGCCCCTAACACAATACTCAAAGGATTCTTCCCTCACTATCATTCATCATCAGGGCATCATCACCAACAAAGTTGATGGTGTCTGTTTCGAGGGGCGAGACACAATGCAGTGTAGGCTTAAACACAACATAACATTCGCTGCCCTAAAAGATAAACTGATGGGTAAGGTGCAAGTGGAGGGCGACGAGCGAGAGATAACTCGTATAGTTTATCGGAAACCCGATTGGTCTGATAGACGTGTGCACTGGTCTACAATGGATGTCAAGAACGACGATGACGTCCAAGCAATGATGTCCATTTAGGTCCTGTTTAAATGGAAGGGTTATCTGGATTTGTATGTGGAAACCACACGGACCGTCGTTGAGATCCTTAGTCCTTTAACTCCACCAGCTCAGTAGTTTCTGTCATTTTATCGTTTTCGTGTATTTCAAGTTTTATGTACGGTGACGCTTTTTAATAATAAAATTGTTGTTTAATTTAAACGGTACTGTAAACCAAAAAATAATCAACCCAATATTTATTCATTACTAAATCAGTGACGTTCAATTACAATTATTGATAAACAAAATAACAAAAAAACTACAACTGGGTAACAACAGAGCCGGATCCAGCATCACTCGCAGTATCACTGTCACTCCCACTTCCGTCAGAGGCTTCCACACTCTCAATACTCGCATATGCTTGGAAGATGGCATGCGTATCAGTAAGGATGTTGCCAAAGCGCCTGTTGTTGAGACCACGAATACAAGGGCCAACTTCCAAAACAAAATAAAAGTCACCAGGCAACTCTAGTCTCCAAATCTCATTTGGAATGGAAATCCTCCCAGCATTTCGTTCAATGAGGGTAAATGGGAAAATGGGAAAATGGGGTGGAAACAGTGAGGTGGAGGTGAGTCTTCTTTTTCTATGCAAGGGTTGAGAAAATAACCGATTCTTAAACGCGGGTCTTCACCAGATGTTGGTGAGACCATGTTTTCTACTTTGGTATATAACTTTTTTATTGCCCCAAATCTCATTTGGAATGGAAATCCTCCCAGCATTTCGTTCAATGAGGGTAACGAATTGGATCATACCTGCAACCGAACATATCAAACACAGCATCTGGAGAAGGAATTTATATAGAAGAAACGAAGTCAAACGGTCAAAAGGCAGAATCCGCCAGAAATGGAATTTACCGGCGGATTTAGGGGGTTTTCGGCGGATCATGGGGTTTCCGGCGGATTTAGGGGGTTTCCGGAGGGATTTACCCCGCGTTTTTTTCAGAAAAGTCCGCCGAAAAATACCTTACCGGCAGATGTTTTTTAAAAAAAAAATTTGTAGACTGAAATCCGCCGGAAATACATTAAATTCCGCCGGAAATGTTCCTGAGGAAAAAAATCCACCGGAAAAACCAAGAAATCCGCCGGTAATGTTTCGACGGATAAAATCCGCCGGTAAGTCCTAAAATCCGTCGGAAATTTTTCAGCGGATGTCAATCAGCCGGAAAGTCCTAGCCGGAAAAAACAGTTTTTCTTGTAGTGGAAATCGTTATCAAGTCTATACCGTTCTTAATGAAACCCGGGCAAGGATCTTAGGTGAATGCATGAACACGGAGTTCAGGGATGTGAAGTTTCCCAATCCTCTCCCCCATAGGCCGGGACAGCGTTCCAACAAATACTGCAGGCATCACCGCAGTAACGGTCATGATACCAATCATTCCAATGCCCTGAGAAACGACATTGAAGACATGATCAAAAGAGGAAAGCTTGCCGGTTATGTAAAGAAGCCCGGACAGAAGGGAGACGAAGTTAAAGAAGAGAAGGAAAACCCCAAAGGAAATCAAAAGGCCGAAGACTCGGAGGACGAGCCGCACTTTCCAAAATCGAAGGGGCGAACTGTGATGATGATGATTTCGGGGGGCTTCCCCGAAGAAGCATCGGGAAAAACAATGAAGCGGAAGTGGAAAGAACTCATGAGTGTGGCCCCCACCTCGACACCACCGGTTTCACCGGTTCGTCCCCCTTTAGCTTTTGGCGACAAAGATCTACTGAACGGAAAACCCAACAAACACGTACCACTCCTAATCACCGCAGTAATAGCCAATCATGAGGTTAGGAGGATTCTGGTTGATCAAGGAAGCTCGTCCGATATCATCTTCGTTGACCTTTTTGAAAGAATGGGGATCGACAAGGAAGACCTCATTCCTTATAGAGGGTCGGCGCTATCTGAATTTAATGGATCCCGAACCAAGCCACTTGGCCACCTAGAGCTGATGATTACTTATGGAGAGGAGCCAATGGAAAGAATCGTCAAGACGAGATTCCTTGTTTTACCTTGTCAATCGATCTATAACTATATTATTGGAAGACCGACTTTGGGTAGGCTCGAAGCGGTAACTTCCACCACCCATCTCAAAATGAAGTTCTACTCTCTCTGCAATAAAGTCATCACGTTGGACGCCGACTTAGAATCCGCACAAAGGTGTTTCTTCCTATACATGAAGGCCGAAAAATGGCCATCGAAGAAGAAGGGGTTCCCCCTGCTGAAGATCGGAATTTCAAGAAATCCAGAGGGTATGATCAATCCGTCGATGTAAATGTAACAGATTTGGACACGAGATACGATCCCAGTAGTTCGGAGGACGAGGAGGATGACAACCTAGTCAGAGAACTGAAAAGAAAAATGAAAAGTCCCCAGCCTGACATGGAATTCGAATAAATCCAGCTCGGTGAGGATCTTGCCAGAAAAGTCAGGATCGGAGTCGACCTTTCTGAAGATGTGAAAGCCGAACTGACCCAGTGTCTAAAGGACCATACTGACCTTTTCGCGTGGTCGGGTGAAGATGTGCCCGGGATTCCGCCTGAAGTCGCTTGCCACCAAATCGCCGTCCATCCCGATGCTAGGTGGGTCGCCTAAAGGAAGAGGGCTCAGAGTGAAGAGAAGGCAGTTGTTACTGCCAAAGCGGTAGAGGATTTAATTAAAGTAGACTTTGTATCAGAAGTCAAGTACACAACTTGGCTCTCCAACCCTGTACTTGTTATGAAAATAAATGGAAAATGGCGAATGTGCGTTGATTATACCGATCTTAATAAAGCCTGTCCTAAGGACGCCTTTCCTGTCCCAAGCATCGATCGCCTCGTCGACAACGCTTCAGGTTTTCGTTTACTGTCTTTTACGGATGCATACTCCGGTTATAATCAAATCGCGATGTCCCCCCCCCCCCCTCGATCAAGAAAAAATCGCCTTCATGACAGACCGCGATAAGTTCGCTTACCGGGTTATGCCTTCCAGTTTGAAAAACGCCGGAGCCACATACCAGAGAATGATGAACAAGGTCTTTCAGAAACAAATCGGCCGCATTGTTGAGGTCTATCTCGACGATATGATCGCAAAGAAGAAAGTCCAAAAACTCAATGGCATGATCGCCGCTTTATCCCGTTTTATTTGAAACGCGGCATTCAAGTCACTCCCGTTGTTCAAGTTACTCAAGAAGGAAGAAGAAAAATTCAAATGGACTCTTGAGCAGGATGAGGCCCTCAACCACCTTAAGAAAGCACTTTCCGAGCCTCCGATCCTCTCCCGTCCGAATAAGGGGGAAACCTTATACTTATACTTGGCAGTCTCGGAGGAAGCTTTAGGCGTTGTTCTGATCTGGGACACGGAGGCCGGACAGAGCCCGGTCTACTTCGTGAGTAAAGCCCTGCAAGGCCCTGAAAGTCGTTATTAAAAAGTTGAGAAAATTGCACTTGCCTTGATCATCGCAGCTCGCCGCCTCCGACCTTATTTCGTGACTCATCAGGTGGTGGTGCGAACTAACTGTCCCATACGACAAATCCTACACAGGCCCGACCTCGCTGGAAGAATGATCAAATGGGCGGTCGATCTACACAGGCCAGACTTTGTAGCATAAATGACACCCGTCGTTCCTGAGAACAACGTGTGGATCCTGCATGTGGATGGTTCCTCAAACCCAAAAGGCAGCGGAGCCGGGCAGATGCGGGAAAGCCCTGACGGTGTCGTCATAGAAGTATCCCTGACATTAAGTTTTCAAACTTCAAACAATCAAGCAGAATACGAAGCGTGCATTGCAGGATTGCGTTTAGCATGACCTCCGAGTTACTTAGGTCAATTTATATACCGACTCCTTGCTAGTAGTTTCTCAGATCAAATTCCTATACGACCAAAGACCCGATCTTACAGAAATACTTAACTTGGGTCTGGGAGCTTCTAGCTCACTTCAAAACGGCCGAGGTAAAACACATCCCCAGGACCAAAAACCAAAGGGCAGATGTCTTATCCAAACTTGCTAGCACTAAAGTTCCCAGTAATCACCGATTTGTTATCCAAGAAGTACTCCGCAAGCCCAGCGTCCACCTGGATTCGGAATTCAACTTGTCCATATGCGCTATTGAAGAAAGCCAGAGCTGGATGACTCCGATATTAGAGTATATTGAGTCGGGAGCCGAGCCTCCGGACTCCGAAGAAGTTAAGAGTGTCAGAAGAAGAGCCTCAGCTTTCTCCGTAATAGATGGAATCCTCTACAGGAGGAGCCTCTCCTCCCCTTTGATAAAATGCATCGATGGGGAAGAGGCAAACTACGTGTCAGCTAAAATCCATGAAGGCATTTGTGGACAACACTTCGGAGCTCGATCTTTAGCTCGGAAGGCCCTGCGCGTGGGGTATTATTGGCCGACCATGGAGAACGATGCTAAAAATCATGTTAAGAGATGCAAAAAATGTCAAATCCATG
Source organism: Astragalus membranaceus (assembly GCA_039519185.1). NCBI lineage: Eukaryota > Viridiplantae > Streptophyta > Magnoliopsida > Fabales > Fabaceae > Astragalus > Astragalus membranaceus. The sequence goes on along the minus strand of CM076850.1, from coordinate 19,059,361 downwards.
CCAATATCCATGTAGCCCCACCTAACGAGCTTACCAGTCTGTCCTCCACATGGCCATTCGCTTGATGGGGGATAGATTTTCTAGGTCTGTTCTCCACTGCACCAGGCCAGGTCAAATACTTAATTGTAGCAATAGACTATTTCGGCAAATGAATCAAAGTTGAGCCATTGGCCACCATCAATGCAAGAAACTGCATAAAATTCTTCAAAAAGAACATCATGAGCAGATTCGGGATCCCCGATGTAACACTCCAATATCTCAATCCTTTCATTTTCTGTTATTTGCGCGTATTGTGTCATAGTTATTGTTGTGAATATTTTTGCATGTCTTTAATTAGTAAGTGTCATAAAGTGATATTTTATTGATTTCTAACTATTTTCTTTTCTCAATTATTTACTTTAAAAATAAATACCTTTTATATTATTAATATTTTCATAATTTACATTCTCGTTAGAGAATTGTTAAAATGATTTATTGATTTTATTTAAGTCCCTCAAAAACGATTTAAAAGGGATTTTAAAGTAATTTAAAGGTTTTATATTTTTCTCGGGCCTCCACTATTCACCCTTATCACTTTTTCCGTTTTATTCAAAAAAAACCTAGTTTCTATTCTTCCTTCCTAGTCAAAAGCCGCCACACCCTCTGCATCTGTTCATTATTCTCCTAAAAATTCACCTCCTCCAAGAGGGTGTGCCAACATCTTCACTTCACTTTGGAGTTCAAATTGAAATTGATTTCCTGTACAAAATTAGTAAAGCCTGTCGGTACCTTTTTCTTAGTGACATATGTGAATGACCATCATTCAAATAAGCCTTCCAATTTTACATGCACCTTCTCTATAACCGCCAACAATATTCCCTGTTGATTTGTTTTGGAGATTTTGGGACACCCTCTTCATGCCTTCATTCCACTAAAGTTCACCTGTAGATTTATATTTTGGCCACACTCAGCTGGTGCGAGGAACAATTCAATCATTTTGAAAAAAACAAATGTGGGTATTGGATTCCTCTCATCGGACCTTGAAGTAGCATTATTCGATTTCGCATTACAGTGAAGTCGACATTAAACCCATTAGAGCTCTACGGTGTCGGTGAGGCATTTTCCAGTTTTCTTTTGTGTCAATTTTTACTCTGTTTTGCCATATAATATTTTATTATATATTTAACACTAGTTCTATACTCGGTATAATTTTACAGTGTTATTCCGTTAGCTCTATGAATCTGTCGCCGTATAATTTAAATATCAACGCGTTCGTTGTGTGGACTTCTATGCCGAATTCCTTTTAATTTTGCATCTTACGAGATCGTCAGGTACGGGGGATGATCTTCGGGTTATATTCGGGCTGTAGGGTATCATTAAGGTTGTAGGGATTTCCATTAATCCCTTAAACACCTAACTAAAAATGCATATGGCCTTGTACAAACTAGGGGTGTTCGTGGGTCGGTTTGGATCGGATTTGACCAAATCCGTAGCCCGAACCAATGATAATTATTAGGTTTTGTTGGTTCGGATTTTACATTTTTTCCACCAAATTCCGAACCAAACCGAACCGTTATTGGACGGGTTGGTTTGGATTGGGCTCACGGGTCATTCACTAAAATATTAATTTTCTAAAATATAAAAAAAAACATTTTTTATGATATTCCAACACTTTAAATAGCTAAAAAAATTGAAAATCACACGAAATCAAACTCAAATCCACTAATAGTCTTCCCATTCATAGTATTAAAATTTTACAACTTAATCATAAATAATTAAGGTAAAAATTCTAAGCAAATAAAATCGTGTGCATCTAAAATTACAAAATTGTTATGACATAATATGGGTTGGTTTGGGTTCACGGATTTGATTTTTAAAATCCGTTGCCCGATCCAAACAACTACGGGTTGGTTTGGATTTGTTCGATTTTGACTCGAACACGAAAAATATCCGAACCAAACATATCGGTTTGGATTGGATCGTGGGTTGGTTTGGATTTGCCCGAACCACTGAACACCCCTAGTACAAACAAGGCCAACACCTAAGATAATGTTTAAAGCATGTGATTAATAGTTTAATTCTTAATAATAGGTATTGTGTGTAGGTTTAATTCTTATGAAATTGTGTTGCAAAATGTGTATCGGAATGCTCTACGTGATATGCTAGAATAATATCTATGCGTGCTTGATTGTTGTAAACTGTATCTCTCTCTTGTTGTATCTGTTTCTGTTAATATTATATTATATTGGTACCAAACGATTAAATTGATTTGTTCGAATGGATTGACTCTGGTTTAAGTGTATTATATGGAGATTAGTTTTATCAATATAATATGAAACCTGTTATTGCCTTAAGGAAGGATTTAGAGAGCCAATGAGTAGTGTAAGATTTAAGGTTTAAAAATGTTATAGGCTATATATTAAGAGTGGAAACAATAGAATTAGAGTTAGTAATTAAACTTATATCAATATTTGGATGTTTTAATATTTTAATAAGAAATACTATTGGTGAATTTGAGAGTATATATAAAGAGTTATATGGATTCGAATGAGTAAATGTGCGGGTAAAAAAATGTGTGTCCTTGTTACTATCTTCCGATACTATGTGATGTATGATTATGAGTTGATATCATTGTGATGAGCTACCTAACCTGTAACAGGTGAGAATGGTGCTCAGGTGATACTGTGACTACACTGTGACTGTGTTTGAAATATGTGGTTGTGCGTGTTGTGATATGGTGTCCTTGAGTCTGAGTCACCTAGCATGTGGGAAGCGAGAATAATAATCGAGTCGTGTTATGCAAAAACCTAGTATCTTTGAGTCTGAGTTACCAAGTCTGCGAGAGGCGATTCGGTAATCATGTGATGCCATAGTTGACCTAGTGTGGTCGAGTCTCAGTTAGCTAGCTTGTGAGAGGCAACTAGTGTCTCCGAGTCTGTGTTACTTAGCCTGTGATCTGAGGCAATAATGGTGGTTAAGTGAAATATAACTCATTTAGTTTCATTGAGTCTGAGCTACCTAACCTGTGAGAGGTGAAGATGGTGTTCAGTTGCTATGGTGTTTGGTTATGTGTCATGGAGTCCGAATCATCTGGCCCTAGGGTGAGGCAAAGATGGTTCTCTTTTTTTTCTCTTGAGTCTAGGGATAGACATTTTTGTGTTGGAATTATTAGACATGCATATCATACTTTCGTGATTTATGGCATTATCAGCCTGTGATTTGTGATTGATGTTTGTAATGTCTTGCTGGATTTACTTTATATAAGGGTTCATCAATTTTTACCTTTTACCTTTGTGTGAAAAAAATATGTAACCTATTATTATTTTAAAATACACGTTGTTTCACAGGTATGTTATTCAGTGAATTTTTGTTGTGCTTAATTAAATGGGACTAGTGTCTACCTTATTGTTTATTCAATGGTCTTAATATGGCTTGAATGTGATTTTCACCGTACAACCACATTTTTCAGATAATTTTGACGGGTTACGTGTCTTGCCTGAAAGTCCATTTCAGTCGGACGTTTTTAGATATGAGACGCAGGTTCTCATGTCCTCGTGATTATATGGTGTCAAGCTCTGAATAGGTGTAATTTCAGAATGATGAGTTTTATGTCAATGTATTTTTATTAAAATTGAATTCACTATAAGTCTCTGTAGCTGTAAAGAAAGAATGAGGCACGTGGTGCCTTTTTCCCGAGTGCGGATAGAATTAGTCAAATGCAGTATGATAATATTTTAAAGTTTTATTTTATTCACGTTATGTAAAATTATTTCAAAAAGGTCCTCTAAAGTTTCGCAAATTTATTTATTAAATTATATTTGGGGAAGGGGTGTCACACCCGAGGTTGTCATAACTGACAACAGTACTCAATTCCCAAACAAAGGTTTCAGAAAACTAATGTTTGATCTTAAAATATAGCATCGCTTTACCTCGGTAGAGCATCCACAAACCAAGGGGCAAGTCGAGGCAGCTAACAAAGTGCTTCTCAATGGCTTAAAGAAGCGGCTTGACGATTCTAAAGGAAACTGGGCGGAGGAACTACCTTACGTCTTATGGGCTTACAGGACCACCCCTCAAAGCTCTACAGGAGAAACGCCGTTTCGGCTCTCTTACGGCAGCGAGGCGGTCGTTCCGGTGGAAATCAGGGAGTTAAGCTGGAGAACAGGAAATCCAAAATCCCAGCAAGACAATAACCTGGCCTTAAGAGAAGAGCTCGATCTCATAAATGAGATCCGAAGCAAGGCTTCATTCAGAGAAACCGTTGTCATTCCCTAATTTTGTCCGGCTTAGGTCAAAACCCTAATTTTCCACAAAAAATAAATAAATTGGAGAATGAAGAGCATCATGCATTGCATTTTGGGTCCTAGAAGTCATTCCAAGGTCTTTAAAATCATTTTTAGGGTTGGAATGCACTTTTTAGGCAAATTAGGGTTTTAGGGTCAAAAAGGGCATTTTGGTCATTTTTCGCAAAAAGATGATTTTCTCGCCAAAAATGCACCTCCACAAAAAGTACATTTTTATTCTATCAAGGATAATTTTTGTACAATTTTTTTTATAAAGAAAACCCTAGTCAAAAATAGTTAAAAATGTATTTTTCCATTTTTAGTGCATAGAAAAATAAAAAAAAAGGACCATTAAATATTCCTCAATTCTTAAGTGACAATTTTTATTGTCATGGGTGACTAGAGAGAATATTTTATGGTGCCCAAAAAACATGTAACACATTTTCAATAGTTGCATTCCCATTATTTTCCCATGCCCAAAAATTTCAAATTCAAAAAACTCAAAAAAAGGGAAGTGTCCTCAATAAGACAAAAGACCAAAAAACAAGTTTTTTTTCTCTCTTCCTCTCCTCACATTCGAAATCCTCTCTCTCTCTCTCTCTCTCCCTCTCACAAAATTCTTCCACACTTTTCCATTTTGTAATCATTATACCCTCTTTGGTAAATTACCTCATTCACTTACACTAACCTCTTCATATGAAAACACCAATTTTCCACTTTGGTCACAATCCTTCCCTAAAATGCCCTTAACCCTACCTCACATAAAATATCTCTTCTAAGATAAGAAAATTCATTTTTCTTTTCCTTTTTTTTTCCTTCTAACTTTCTCCCCCCACTCTCTCACTCTCACATTTTGTGTTTTCTTCCTACCCTCAATCCATGTGAGGATCAATCCTAACCCTCCATTTTATTTTAAGACTCAATCCTAGAGCACATCAAAATCACAAAGACTAAACTACCCTTAGACCTAGTTTCATCATATAAATACTCCCTCATTCCCACACCTAAAGGGCCTCTTCTCTTTTTAGCCTCTCATTCTCCTACACAAAACCCTAGCACACCTCCTCTCCCTCTCCTTCCTCACCAAAACCGTAGCCTCTTCCTCCCCCCTTCCATATATTTTCTTCAAAAATCAACCACCAAATCCTCCATTTCTTGTTAGATCACCATCTTTCCTTCCATTCTCTTCAAGGTTGCATCATCAAATTGCTAAGAGCTAGTAATTTTTGAGCTTATCATCTCCTTCTTCATTTCATTGTAGTTTTGAGGTAATCCTTGAAGCTTTGCACCTCATATTTAATTTTCTTGCATAATTTCTCCTCTACTCCAAACTCCTTCTTGATTGTTGTTTGCTTTGAGGATCCATTTCAAACATTTTGACAAAGACTTAGGGAGCTTTGGGTGTTTGAAATGGGTCCTTGGCCTTGAAGGAGTTATTCTTCTACTTGAATAATTTCCCTTGCATCTTTACATATTTTGCACTAGATTTCATAAATAAAATTGTTGTTTATAGGCTTTAGCATTTCGCATATCATAAAAACTTAGGGTTGATATGATTTTGTTGCACTTCCTTGCTTAATCATATAAATCCTTGCAAAAAATAGATCTATGTTGGTTTGTGTTAATTTTGGTGTTTTCTTTATTAAATAAAATGTGGATCTATGTTTCCTTTGGTTCACATGCTTATAGATCTAAAAATATTTCCAAGTTGATTTTGTTGTTGTTCTTTGTTTGGTGATGTTTAATCTTGTTATTAGTATTTCATTTTAGTGTTAAATGTTACTTTAGTTGTTTGATGATTTAGCAATATGATTCCCAGTAGTGCCTAGTGCACCTTGACCTAAGTGGTGAAGATTGCTAGAAATGACTCAATTTAGTTTATGTGTCCATTCATTCTTGTGTCTTATTTTGCTTGTTGTAAATTGTTGATGATAGGCAAGTTGATTCTCACTAGTGCCTAGTGCACTTAGCTCAAAGTGGGAGGATTGCTCTAGGTGATTCAACTTATTTGTGTGTTTAGTTAATCTTTGCATTTTAGTTTGCTTATTGTAAATTGTTGATGATAGGCAAGTTGATTCTCACTAGTGCCTAGTGCACTTTGCTCAAAGTGAGAGGATTGCTCTAGAAGATTCAACTTATTTGTGTGTTTAGTTAATCTTTGCATCTTAGTTTGTTTATTGTAAATTGTTGATGATAGGCAAGTTGATTCTCACTAGTGCCTAGTGCACTTTTCTCAAAGTGAGAGGATTCCTCTATGTGATTCAACTTAATTGGTTTTAGTGTTTATTTACTTTGTACCTTTTTACTCTACCACTTCATTAACTTTTTACCAAAACATAAAAATATTTTACTACTTTGGTTTTTACCACTTCATTAATTTTTTACTAAAACATTAAAAGATTTTACCACTTCCCATTTACCTCATGCATTTTTACTTTACCATCTCATTAAATAATTACCATTTATTTCATGCATTTTTACTTTACTTTTCACTAACTTCTTACTTAAAGTTTTACAACTTATCAACTTGCAAAAATACCCAAAACATTTTCACATTCATGCATCTTCATTCATACTTAGTTTATGTGACACTCTCACGCATCCTCATATGCTTATATCTCTTGCATCCTCTTATGCATCCTTGTATGCCATCCATTCATAAATAAAATGCTATGCATCCATTCCTTGTACACTCATGCACTTACATGCTTACCTAATCATGCATCCCTGCTTACATACTCAATCATTTAACTTAGAATACTCTATGTTTACAATCAATTGTATTCACTTGTTCTTGATGCCATGTAAATGTCTTGACTTGATTGTGTGCCCTCCTCTCCACTTGTATGACCTCCTAATGGAGACGTAAGTCTACATGCATGTCGTAGCATAGAGCCATTAGGGTAAATACAATCCTTCTTGCACACACACAATTACTTTGAGAACTTTGTTTTGCATCTTTAATAATTGAATCCTTTGATTGTATGGGCATATTTAATCTTGGTTAATGAATGATATGTTCATGTTTGCTTGAGTATTATTCATTCATTTGCATTTGGTTATGGATTTAGAATTGACTTGAAATGTTCTACTCTTTTTCTAAAACCCATTTCCTAAAATCATTTCAAAACAAAAAGAAACTTTTACTTTCAAAACAAAAATAAATCAATCGTCATTAAACACCAATCGCGCCGTTGCCGATTAGGTTGTTAATGATGATATTGTTTTCAAAAGGAGTTAAAAGCGAGACCATTCTAACCGTTGTTGTTCGGTCTTCGCAAAAGCTCTATCCCATTTTCGAAAACTTATTCATTTCTCAAAAATAAACCAATTGTCATTAAACACCAATCGCGCCGTTGCCGTTTAGGTCATTAATGATGATTTCATTTTCAAATGAGTTAGTAGTGAGGCCATTCTAACCGTTGTTGTTCGGTCTTCACAAACGCTCACCCAATTGCGAAAAACCCCTTAAGCCGTTTTCAAAACCAAAAACCGAGAACTACGTAGCTTTGAATTCTCCATCGCACCGGGAGATACGTAGGAGCGGGGTCCTGTCCCGTCAAGCACACTCTTAAAAAATCTTTGTTTTGTCCTGATTTTCAAAGATAAGCCGAGAACTACGTAGCTTTGAATTCTCCATCGCACCGGGAGATACGTAGGAGCGGGGTCCTGTCCCGTCAAGCACACTCTTAAAAAATCTTTGTTTTGTCCTGATTTTCAAAGATAAGCCGAGAACTACGTAGCTTTGAATTCTCCATCGCACCGGGAGATACGTAGGAGCGGGGTCCTGTCCCGTCAAGCACACTCTTAAAAAATCTGTGTTTTGTCCTGATTTTCAAAGATAACTCGAGAACTACATAGCTTTGAATTCTCCATCGCACCGGGAGATACGTAGGAGCGGGGTCTTGTCCCGTCAAGCACGCTCTTAAAAAAATCTTTGTTTTGTCCTGATTTTCAAAGATAACCCGAGAACTACGTAGCTTTGAATTCTCCATCGCACCGAGAGATACGTAGGAGCGGGGTCCTGTCCCGTCAAGCATACTCTTAAAAAAAATCTTTGTTTTGTCCTGATTTTCAAAGATAACCAAAAATATTCGTCTCCCCTCCTGTTTTCAATAAAACAAACCTTAAAGAAAAGAAAAGAAAAGAAGTAGAATAAATTGCTTTCAACTCAAACTTTTGTCTAAACCACACATCAAGTTAATGGTTCCCTTTCGGTAGAAAGGAGGTGCGGGGTGCTAATACCTTCTCCGTACCTAACCGACCCCCGAACCTACATCTCTGCGTTTTCAAAAGACCATCCGCCTTTTCAAAGACTTTTTTTCAATGTTTTGGTCTTAAAATAAAAATATTGGTGGCGGCTCCAAACTTTTTCCACGTTGTCAAACGAAAAGTCCCAAACCGGACTTTTCGGGCGCAACAGCTGGCGACTCTGCTGGGGACCATTTTTTTTTTAAAAAAGACGAGGGTCAAGCCTAGTTAACTTGATGTGTGGTTTAAAATTAATTGACTTATGCTTCTTTGAAGTATGCTCCCAACTCTCCTTGGTAGGCTTGGGATCACCTCCATGATCGGATCGGCCCCTTTTTCCTGGATTTTGAATGGAAGATACAATGTTCAAGGGGTGGGGGGTGATCCATCTGACTAGTCCGCTTGTGTCGTGACCGAGGCTGAAGATCGGTATTTTGAGCCTCCAGATCTTCCTGGAAAACAGTGGTGATCGGAGAGGCATGAACAGTGTAGCGACCGAAAAATCCGGAGGGAGGGATTCTTCGAAGTTCTTGAAATAAAGCCGCCACCAAAGGTTAGTTTAAGGGCAAACATTGGAAAATCCCTATTGAGTGGACAAGGGGGTTTGCGGACCAGGTTTAGGCTCGGGAGTGGTTTATGCGTAGGGAAGGTATTAGCACCCTACGACATCCCTCCTAAGGAAGGTTACCTTTTAACTAAATGTGCAAACATTTATTAATTCAAAAATAATGTTTTTACCCTTATAATAATAATATAAAAAAGACTCACTAAACGGTTAGTTATTTTTTGTACTTTTTGAGAAAAATGAGAGAAATGAATTTAAAGGGAAAAAAGGTTTTTTAATAGTGCAATTGACAGAGGTCGGCCGCCCTCTGGTCCTACGTATCTCCTGGTAGAGAATCAAATCGCACGTAGTTCTCGGTAGAAGATGTTTGTGTGTTTGGTGTTTTTTTATTTACTAATTTTTGAAGTTGTGGGATATATTCGTGACAACCAAACAAGTAAAACTTAGAGTGGTCGTCCCCCATAGGTGATAAGTCTATTTTTAGAGTCTTTTTAATAGTTATTTTTATTAGGTTTATTTGGTATTTTAATTATATTTTTGAGCTACTTTACTACAAATGTTTACTGTTTATTTTCAGGTTTTATTTTGAAGCAAAAGAGAAAATTTGAGCTAAAATGAAGAACAAAGAAAATATTTGAGGAGGAACAATTTTTGAGACAACACTAGGCACTCTGCAGGGCGCCATGGGCGCCAAGGGCGCCATGGGCGCCAAGGGCGCCAAGGAGCAGCACAACGCAAACTGGCGCAGCACAGCAAAACTGGCGCAGCATAGGGCGCCATGGGCGCCAAGAAGCAAAACTGGCGCAGCATAGCAAAACTGGCGCAGCACAGGGCGCCAAGGGCGCCAAGAAGCAAAACTGGCGCAACACAGCAAAACTGGCGCAGCACAGGGCGCCAAGAAGCAAAACTGGCGCAACACGGCAAAACTGGTGCAGCACAGGGCGCCAAGAAGCAAAACTGGCGCAGCACAGCAAAACTGGCGCAGCACAGGGCGCCATGGGCCCCAAGGACCAAAACTGGCGCAGGACTGGCGCAGGACAGGGCGCCATGGGCGCCAAGGAGCAAACTGGCGCAGGACTGGCGCAGGACTGGGCGCCAAGGGTGCCAAAAAGCAGTCAAAAATGGCTGCGGCCACTAGCTTGATGGCCAACCATGCCAACTTGATTTTTCACTTCTTTTTGACCATTTTGCCCCTCTACTCAAGTGGTTGATGGCTATCAAAGCCAACTTGATTTTTGACTTGTAATTGACCATTTTGCCCCTCCTCTCAAGTGGTTGATGGCTATCAAAGCCAACTTGATTTTTCACTTGAAATGACCATTTTGCCCCTTCCCTCATATTTTCCTATAAATAGGACCTTGATCCTCACTTGTAAAAAAGCTTGAATTTTCTTAGAAAACCAATGACAAAGACTCTCTAAGATTCATGACTTCAATTTACAATTCATGCTCTTTATAATTCCTGCCTTTTAAATTCTTGCTATTTACTTTCTTGCCCTTTTACTTTCTCGCTCTTTTACTTTCTCGCTCTTTTACTTTCTCGCTCTTTTATTTTCTCGCTATTTACTTTCTCGCCCTTTTATTTTCCATGTCATTTACTTTCCTTGCTATTTACTTTCTTGCCCTTTTATTTTCCAAGTCATTTACTTTCCTTGCTATTTACTTTCTTGCCCTTTTATTTTCCAAGTCATTTACTTTCCTTGCTATTTACTTTCTTGCCCTTTTATTTTCCAAGTCATTTACTTTCCTTGCTATTTACTTTCTTGCACTTTTATTTTCTTGTCATTTACAATTCCGCTATTTATGATTTTGCAATTTACCGCTTTCTTTTATTTCTCGCTATTTAATTTCATGTCTTTTCTTCTTCTTCTTCTTCTTCTCTCATATTTAATATGAGTAAGTAAATACAAAGTCTTGGGTTATTGGGAGTAATCCAATGATAGGTCCCTAATAATTCCCAAGACTATTCTCCACTCCAAATTGTTTTATATTTCAATCTAATTTTATTGCCCTTCAAATCTTATTTTAAACATCAAACGAAGAACCGAAAGGTGAAGTATTGATGTTGGATCTATCAAATTAGACAAGAGAATCAACACATGAGAATAGTTTTGAAACTCTTGAGATATTATAAAGGTGTTATGCTTAATGGGTTTTGGTGACAATCAACCATGAGAATAGGCTTGACTGTTAGTTCAAAACACGCTCTTGTACTCCGAAAGGAGACATTAGTTATATTCGCTGCCTTGTCTTTGAAATATATTACTCTTATAATTTGTTGAATAGTCTAAAGAAATTATTTTGGTTCCTCATTGTTGTGATAAAACTATAAACCTGAGATTGTTTGTTTTTATTTCTAAATTTTACAACTCCTAAAAACCATTCTTTCTAGCTAATCAACTTTGGAAAATTAAATTGGTAATCAATTAGGCTCTCCCTGTGGATCGATAACTCTTTTATTACGCGATACGACTCGTGCACTTGCGAGCCTATCAAGTTTTTGGCGCCATTGCCGGGGAGGCAGTGATATTAATTAAATTTTTCGAAACCGGAAGTTTTATTTTCTTTATTTTTACATTTTCTTTATTTTTACATTTTCTTCTCTTGTCCCTCGAATGCGAAGAACCAGAAGTTTCGGAGAAATTGTTCAAAAAATTCCCGAAATTGAAAGTTTCTTACATAGAAGGAGGAGAGAAATTCCCGATAACCAAATGGTGGCTAATGAAAATCGTGCTCTCAAAGAGTACGCAACACCTTCAGCAGAACCATCGGTTGTCATTTTACATCCAAATGTGGAAGCAAATAATTTTGAACTCAAATCATCTCTGCTTTCAATGGTTCAACAGAACCAATTTTCTGGTTCTCCCACGGAGGACCCAAATATTCATATTTCAATTTTTTTGGAATACTGTGGGACTCTCAAATTAAACGGGGTACCTCAAGATGCCATAAGACTAAAACTCTTCCCTTTTTCATTAAGGGATAGAGCAAGAGCATGGCTACATTCTTTGGCTTCAGAATCCATTACTAGCTGGGGCCAATTAAAACAAGCTTTTCTCGCTAGGTTCTTTCCCCCGAGTAAAACAGCTCAAATGAGAAGTCAAATTACTCGATTTTCTCAAAACAACGGGGAATCTCTTTATGATACTTGGGAATGTTTCAAAGAAATGTTAAGGCTATGCCCCCATCATGGACTAGAGAAATGGCTCGTTGTTCATACTTTTTATAATGGATTACAATATGCAACAAGAATGACTGTTGATGCAGCTGCAGGTGGAGCTTTAATGAACAAATATTTTACTGAAGCTTATGCACTCATTGAAGATATGGCTCAAAACCATTGTCAATGGGCAAGTGAGCGAGCCATAACAGATAAACCAGCATCATCAAAAGAGCCAGGTAAGTATGAAATATCTGTTAGTGATCATCTTGCCTCAAAAGTGGACGCACTTTTTCAAATATTTGAAAAATTAAATATAAGTGCCGTTTCACAAACTTTTTCCCCTACTACTCCACCATGTGAATTATCTGGGGTTGTTGGCCATATTGGAGCTGAACGCCAGCTTGAGGCATCTAGTACTGGAAATGAGCATGTTAACTATGCTCAAATAGAAGATCCATTTTCAAATACTTATAATCTTGGGTGGAGAAATCATCCAAATTTTTCTTATAAAAATCCGCCACCCAATCCAGCACCTAGACCACCTCCTGGTTTTCAAAATCAAAGGGTTTTTAACAACCCACAAAACAACCCGCAAAAGTAGAACTTGGAATTTTTGATGGAAAAATTTGTGTCATCTCAAACAAAACAAAATGAAGAATTTAAAAATCAAACTGGTTATTTGAATGACACACTTATCAAATTAGAATCGAAAATCGACTCTATTGCCACTCCCAGTAAGATGCTTGAAAATCAAATAACTCAAGTTGCAACACAGGTGGCTTCATCCTCTAAATCTTCGGGGGTATTTCCTGGACAGCCTGAACAAAATTTAAATGGCCAAATATATGCCGTCACCCTTAGAAGCGAAAAACAATTAGAGGAACCAAGAGCAAACCAAGAAAAAATTGTGAGTAAAAAACATAATTCACCATGTGAGCAAGAAGAGAAAGAAAAAGAGAAGGAACCAGAAAAAGAAAGAAAAGAACCAAACACCCCCCCCCCCCCCACCACCATACAAACCATCTTCTTTATCTTATTTTTCACCTTCCTTTGTGAAAATAACATTTGATCTGGGGGGAATTGAAAATAAGATCTTATTGCTTATACAACTTCTATTTTACAAGCCATGGGATCCAGGAATATGTTTTCATTTTTCATGTGTCACTTGGTCTTTACTTTCTCGCCCTTTTATTTTCCAAGTCACTTACTTTCCTTGCTATTTACTTTCTTGCCATTTTATTTTCCAAGTCATTTACTTTCCTTGCTATTTACTTTCTTGCCCTTTTATTTTCCAAGTCATTTACTTTCCTTGCTATTTACTTTCTTGCACTTTTATTTACTTGTCATTTACAATTCCGCTATTTATGATTTTGCAATTTACTGCTTTCTTTTATTTCTCGCTATTTAATTTCATGTCTTTTCTTCTTCTTCTTCTCTCATATTTAATATGAGTAAGTAGATACAAAGTCTTGGGTTATTGGGAGTAACCCAATGATAGGTCCCTAATAATTCCCAAGACTATTCTCCACTCCAAATTGTTTTATAATTCATTCTAATTTTATTGCCCTTCAAATTTTATTTTAAACATCAAACGAAGAACCGAAAGGTGAAGTATTGATGTTGGATCTATGAAATTAGACAAGGGAATCAACACATGAGAATAGTTTTGAAACTCATGAGATATTATAAAGGTGTTATGCTTAATGGGTTTTGGTGACAATCAACCATGAGAATAGGCTTGATTGTTAGTTCAAGACACGCTCTTGTACTCCGAAAGGAGACATTAGTTATATTCGCTGCCTTGTCCTTGAAATATATTACTCTTATAATTTGTTGAATAGGCTAAAGAAATTATTTTGGTTCCTCATTGTTGTGATAAAACTATAAACCTGAGATTGTTTGTTTTTATTTCTAAATTTTACAACTCCTAAAAACCATTCCTTCTAGCTAATCAACTTTGGAAAATTAAATTGGAAATCAATTAGGCTCTCCCTGTGGATCGATAACTCTTTTATTACGCGATACGACTCGTGCACTTGCGAGCCTATCAATAGGTCGTTTTGAAAAATAAAGCTGTTAACGGTCAAACAAGCTAAGGTTAGAGTGACCATGAGTAACAAACCATTTTTTATGTTCGGGAAGACATTTATTCGTTACTTGGAAAAAAAGGTTTGTGAAAGAAAATGTTTCTCTGTGGAAAAGAAATTTAAAAAAAGGGAAAGAGAAGGAAAAAGGTGTGCGTATTTAAAAAGGGGGGGTGTGAAAAGGAGCAGGATCTTGTATTTTTAAAAAGGAGGTGTGAATAGCGAGCCCAGCTTGTTTTTGTAGGCTGGGCTGCAAAAAAAGGAATGGGCCGTAATGGGGGGGGGTGTATGAAGTAAACGTGGGGGTTGTATTAGTAATCTAATAATTAAAAAAAATTAAAAAAAAGAAAGGGACGCATATAAAAAGCCAAGATTAAGAGTGGGAACCCTAATCTTGTTCCTCTTTCTCACTGCGCCGCGCCACTCACCATTTTTGAGCGAGAGAGAAAGAAAATGCGAGATCGAGGGAGTGGAGAGGGGAGAGAGAGACCTCACAGAGCGGATTATGGAGATGAAGGAGGCTACGGTGGTGCCGGTTATGACGGCTGCGATGGCGTGGTGATGATGGATATGTGGCGGTGCCAAAGGAGGTGTTCTATGGTTCTAACGGCGTTGGTGCGCCGGTAGGGGTGACAGAAACGTTGTACCGGGAAGGATGACCACGGTGTCATTGTGGTAGTGGTGCGATGGAGGGGGAACGGAGATGGGCGCTGACCGGAGACGATGACCGGGGGCGTGACGGTGGTCTGGGGTTGAGACCGGAACTGTGACTGTGATGTCGACGGTCTAAGGGAGAACGAAAGGGAATGACCACGAGATGACAGTGGTGGTTGGCTACGGTGAGGGTGGTTTCATTCGTGATGTGAGGGTGTGGCTGTTGTTGTTGTCGCGATGGTCGTCCAAAGTAGGATCGATGGCTGTTGATGGTGGTTTTGGTGCGAAAGTGGTGGCGGTTATTGGTGATGGTACGGCGGTGAGGGTATGGGACGGTGTTTGAGGTTTTGCGAACAGAGAGAGAAAAGGGGGTGCGTAGTGGAGGGTGGTTTTTGTGGCGGTTTTCGTGGTGGCTATGGCGGCTGTTTGGTGGTGGGGTTGTTGCGGTGGTGGCTATTTGGTAGGTTGGTGGCTGACGGTGGTGGTTACGGTGGTGACAGCCATATTTTGGTTGTTTTTTTTCCTTTTTTATTTGAATGGTACTCTGTTTTGCTGTTTCCCCAAAGTGTGTATGTGTATCTGTGCGTGATGCTGTCTCTGTGTTGTATCTGTGTGTGATGTTGTCTCTGTGTTGAATCTGTGTATTTCCTCCCCCCTCCTTGATTCTGTTTCTTGAGTTTTTTATAGAGTCCAGTAATATATTGAGACAAATTGGCTGTTATGGTTTGCGGGAAAATCAGAGGTAGTGGAGCAGAGGAGCAGCAGCAGGGTAGTGCCTGCAAAGCTGTCTTGTTGGAGCAAAAGAGGAAACAGGGGAGAACAGGAAGAAAGAAGACTTGTTTTCATTCTCAAAACAAAAAAGCAGTGGTCGGCTGCTAGTCCCTTCATTTTATTTTGATTTTATTTTTTTTGTACTTTTGCTTTTAATTAATTTTTTTTGTCTATATATGTGTACTAAAGTTGACTTCTTTATTTGTAAACAAAAAAATGATTATAGTAATAATAATAAAAAGCAATTATTCAAATCTGATTTTTTATTACATTTTCTTATTAAACTAATACCTATAACAATAAAATAACGAGTACTAAAATGAGCGCTCGTACACGACGAGAAGTGAACACGCGTCCGCGACTAGAATAAAAATGCGTACATGATTAGGAAACAACACGCGCGCATGATGACAAGTGACACGCATGCGACTAGGAATGACACGCGTATGTGGTTAGAAATAACATGTGCACGCAACAATGCAAAAACGTTAAGACTAACGCGTGTACGCGACTAAAAATAATACGTGTGCACCCTGGAACATGTTTTTGGGATTTTTTGAAAATGAAACAAGAAATCGATTAAAATCAAATGTCTACAAGATTATTATTATTTTAGAAAAACAAATCGCGTTAATCTAACGGACAAAATTAGGGTATGACAGCTGCCCCTCTTTATTTATATTTTACTAGGAAGTATGAAGAGTTTCCAAATTTCTCGAGTAAAATAGAAATAAAGATAAAAATACACTAATTTTGTCAAGACTATGATTCTTTTTTTTTCATAGAAATTCTTGAAAAATTGGGTTGACATAGAACAAAAGTAAATAAGGATCACTGGGGATCTGAAGGAGCACTGGCCTCTGATGGTCTAATTCGTAGTCGATGCTTGGCGCATTGATTGGAGTTCAACTGAAGGACCGACGAGGTCCTGAAGGGCATGCCTAGGCCTGATGGACCAATGGGTCTGATGGAGCGCAAACTAGCAACGGTACTAGTAAAACGGTCTGCTTGGGGGGTGGCCTTTTTCAAGCGGCCATGGAAGGCAAGGTCAGGTCATTGACCTGATTTGCTCACCTCGAAGGATGTCCACTGTGGTTTTTAGGCGGACACAGCTAGTCTGATGGACCTGGGGTCGGATGATCCGTCAGTTGCTCGATAACGCGACGTGCGATCTGGATTGAAGGACCATTGATGGTCTGAAGGAGCGCTTGGGCTCTGAAGGACCACTGGGGGTCAGCAAGAGCACTGGGACTCTGAATTGATATGAGACCAGCGCTTGGCGCACCGCCTTTGAGGGAACAAACTATTTGGATTGACACTTGGCATACTTGCCTAGAACATACCAGATGAATGCATTTGCCTGAGAAGGGAAAAGCTATCTATATTTGGCATGTCTAAAAATGCAATGAATGATGTATGCGTGCAATATAGGTATGTGAAATGGTAGGTGTCCGACGGGATGAATGAAACGTGGCAGATGATGTGAGTTGAGGTTGATGGGACATGGAGGTTGACAAACAACATATGTGAATGCAGATAAGATATGAATGTGATTGTGCTGATCAATTCTGGCGGAATGATGAATGTAATGGAATGAGCGATTTTTGCCCTTTTTGCCTTTTTTTCTTATTATAATGAGTCTATGAAATGAGAGTGCGAATGTGATGCAAATGTAATGCTTTGGTGTAAATGCTATGGTGAATAAAGGAAAACACGCGAATGCATGGCACAATGATATGATTAGTAAAAAAAACTTTTTTGGCAACGATGAGACCGGCACTTGACACATCTATTGAAGCAATCAATGTTATGCATGTGACGAACGTGCAATGATTGGTATCTGATGATGAATGAAATGGGGCAGACAATGGATGTTGTAACTGACAGAATGGCAAAGTTGACACACGGTGTATGAGATGTGGATGTGATTGTAGTGATTAATTTTTGGTGTGATGATAAATGTAATTGATGGACTTTTCTTTTTGCTTCTTTTCTTGACGCATGCAATGTGAACTTTGATGCAAATGCTATGGTGAATAAAAGGAAACACATGGATGCATAGCAAATGATATGATTGGTGATGTAGAAAGATTTTTGGCAACGATGAGACCGGCGCTTGGCACGTCTATCGAAGCAAAAAAAAGTGTTATAAATGTGCAATGTGATGAACGTGCAATGCGAAAGTAAATGGACTACAAAAAAACCCGTGAATGATGGATGCTGAAGTTGATCGAAAACAGAAATTGATAAGCCGTGTATGCGACGGTAGATGACATGTGAATGAAAATATGCTGCTTAGATGCATGTGCTATGGTAGTTGCATGGTGGAATGATTTATGCTATGATTTGGTTGATGATGCAAAAAGATTTATTTCTTTTTTGTAATGATGAGAAATGAGATTTTTGATGCGAGAGGAAAAGAAATGAATCTTTTGAAATAATCATTCCTTGAACTCAGACATGACAATCTCGAAGTTGTTATTCACGGACACTGATGTGCAAAAGTAATTGGCCATATTTGCAGACATGCTTATTTTTCGCTCCTATGATGGTGTCCCAAGATGATCACGTTATTAACTTGTGTTCTCTCTCTTTGAAGCTTTGTTTAGCAAACACGTATAGTAATGCAAGTATAGATGAATGAGTCAGTTAACTTGGCTCTAGATTTAGGGTATGACAGACGAAGGGATAAATGACAAGTGAGGGGACGAATGGTAGGTTTTTGCCAAAGCCATGAAAGGTAGGTCCTCCCCAACTCAAGAAATGTGGTACTGCCCCAATTTAGAGTTGATGATGGTGAGTGGATAAATCGTCTCTGTCTAGTGATGACAACAGCTAAGGGTGTAGAGGCAATAATAAACTGGGAATACTATGACTTTGGAATGAAGGGTGGCAAACAAGAGATTCTGTCTCAACCCACGGCGTTTGGTGTTGCCCCAATCTTGACGAGAGAAAGGTTGCCCCGGCCCGAGTTTGCAAAAGGCTGCATTTAGCATGGTGGGTTGAGAAATTTTCCCCAGTGTGGTCTCAGGGATGTGAACATGACGAGGGGATGAGATGGGTGTAGCGCGAATTTCCCCGACCTTAGGTGGAGTGAAGGGTGACGGGATTGCCCCACTTTGGAATGGTATTTCAAATGATATACTTATAGTGGGGTTGTGAAAGGTGACTGAGTTTGGGTCATGGGTTTTTGGAATTGGTGGTATGGATTGGATGTGGTATATGAATGGGATGGATGTCGGACATTTTCCCCAAATTCAAGAAGCATGAAAGGTGAAAGGTATGCCCCACTTTGATATCTAGGTGATGGTCTTAGTCTAAACTTTTTGCCCTTTGAAGGTGACTCCCACCGACTATGATAATCCTGAGCTTTTGATACGATGAAAATTTCACTTGGTGATCACTAAACCTTGTCTTGATATCAGTGCAATCTGAATGAATATTGGAGTGCAAGTCCTTTTGATTTTTTTTTAACTTTCTTTTTTTGATTTTTTTTCAGCAAATATATTGTAAATAAGTAAACTTACTTGTCCTAAAATTAAATTTTTGAGAAAACGAAAGCAATAAACCATTGATCCGCATGGACTTGTTAGGGTTGTAGCGTGGCCAGTGGTTAGGGGTTTATGAAAGAAGGGTTTGTAATGTGGTCAAAGGTTATGGGTAATGTGGTCAATGGTTATGGGCTTGTGGTCAATGGTTATGGGCTTGTGGAGTATAGGCTCAAATGGGCTCAGAGAGTTGTTTGATGGTTTATTGATACGATGACCTTTTAAAAGATAAGTAGGTTCTGAGAAGTGTTGGACGCCAATGATTTGGGTTTTGTGGAAGAAATGAGAATTCGGCGTAAGGAGGTGTTTGTGGGTTTATTCGGACAAGAATACCTTATGTGTTTGGTGATTTTATGTATCAGCTCACAATTTCTACTGCTTTCGCCTTTTTCTCTAAGGATTTCTTTTTCAATCATCTTTTTTGAATTTCACTTTCTTTTTTGTGATTTTTTTCTTCTTCTTTTTTGAGTAGAGTGAGCTGATAAAAGTGACACACCATTTTTTATGTGGAATTGATCCTTGTTTAAGGTGATTGAATTTTTTTTTTATTTTTGGCTTAAAGCGGGTAGCAAAGGGTATTTTTTTGATGTTTTTTTTTGATGATATGGGAAGATGACCAAACTTCATTTTAAATCATGATTGCTTGTTTTCTCAAAAATTAACTCAAGAACAAAAATTTATTTATTTTTATATATCTACTCTTTTCTTTATTTCTTTTTATATGCTCTAGCTTTTGCTTTAGGCTGCTCTCGCGAGTTTCCAACCTAACAGGCTTTTTGATTTTTTTTCGTAAAGGACTTGCACCAAGGGAAAAGATATCTCGTGATCACCAATTTGCCCCAGCTTGGGGCCTAAAGTGTTAGCTCATGAAATTTCATCATTGGGAACAAACCAAATGGCTAACATGGTACTTGTGTGGAGAAGATGCACCTTATGGGATGGTCGGCATGGGGTTGGACATGAACAAGGAATGATGATGGGAAAGATATGGACACTAACTGACTCAAACAAGAGTAAATGCGCGTTGCATACAAGTTCACTATACGAATGCTTCAAAGAGAGTTAACATAGTCAGCGACATGATAGGAGAAATTTTTGATAACACATTAGTTAACCAAATGGACCATTTCGATCATTTGTCATGGGACTGATGAGATGCGTCATTTTTCTGAAGAAAATTGTGAACGAGCTGCAAACAGTGAATAACTTCTTTTTGGAAATTGAGTTTCTAAAAACACCTTGAGTTTGTAGCTAAGCTAAACTCCTCCAAAGAAGAAATAATCAAACTTCGCCTCATCTCTCATCAGTCTTTTTGAAAAAAATGTCCTCATGTTTTTGTGTATGGATGAACACATGATAATATATGTACATGATGAATGCAAATGTGTGAAATGCGTGAATGAATGGAAATACATGAAAAATGAGATGTTCACAATTTTTGAAATTGTGCTCATGATTGTTTTCTACTCTTTTCTTGAAAGAAATGTAATGTACATGATGATGAATATGTATGATGAAAAAGCAAATGCGTGAAATGCGTGAAGGGAATGATTTCCCAAAAAGACCAGCTATTCTAAATGATTTTTTTTTTACTTTTTGGAGACAATATGGCATGCGGATGATGCAAATCGTCGTTTATTGCTAACTGAAATATATTTTGGACGATGAATGACTTTTTATTGTTTTTTTTTATTTAGAAAATGACTCATGCATGGATGACTGATGCGTTTGAGGTGGTTTGGAATAAAGAACTTTTATCTTTCATCTCTTTTTATGATGCATGAAGAGGAGTAATGCGTTTGAATGAAATAATGAATGAATGCAAATTTTTATAATATCAAGGTGTTATTATTTTCTCATTTTGGCGTATGATGAATGCGTTTAATATCAAGGTGTTATTATTTTCTCATTTATAATGGGATGAAGATAATGAGTGTATTCTATTGTGAATGCAAGACGATTTTTTTATTTTCTAGTTAAAAGCCTAACTTTGCTCACGCAACAAGAATAATCAAGTTAAACGCCCCCTTGTGTCCTAATGCATGAAGGAACAAATGGTGATAAATGACGAAAATGCAGATGCAAATGCATGAAATGTGTGCATGAATGATCACTTGGAAAAGGTCAGTTATTCTAAATGATTTTTGGAGACAATGCAGCACGTGACCGGTGCAGAGCTTCTTTCATGTATCAGAATGAAATGATAAATACGTATCTATGAATGATGCGAAAATGATGACATAATTTTTGAAATGATGCATGTGGAAACAGTATATAAATGATGTGTGGATGAAATGGCGTATGGATGATTTAATGAGACAGCAGTTTTTTTTTGGACGACTGAAAAGGTGCGTAAATGCTATGTTTTTTTTACATGCATTTCATGATGTTGCAAATGGTGAAATGCCTATATTATTTGATGATGATTTTTGTGAATGATTATGAATGAATGAAAATGCATGCTAAATGGGATATTCAGCTATTTATCACAATTTTTTTTAATTGTGATCATGTTTTTTATTCTTTTCTTTTTCATGAAAAAAAAATGCAATGTTTGAATGAACGAATAACGTTGCATGATGCAGATGCGAGGAGGTGAATGAATGATCACTTGAAAAGATTGACTATCCAAAATGATTTTTCGGAGGCAATGCGATATGATGATGAATAATGCAACAAAGTGGCATCATTTTATTATTTTCTATTATTTTGGAAATGATGCATGCTAGATGACTAACGCATTCGAGGTGGTTAGGAATGAAGAGCTTTTGTTTTTATTTTTTATTTTTCTATGCATGAAGAGGAGTAACGAAATAGTATGAGTATGCAAGATGATGCAAGTTGGACAAATATCTAGTGTCTTTGTTTTTTGGATAATGATATGCATGTTATTACCAAGAGAACGAGATGTATATGAAAACAAGTGATTCGTTCTAGCAAAATATAATGCCCATGATGACAGATATGTATGAAAAATGCATGCATGCATGAAGAAATAAATGTTTGTTCCTAATGCAACAATTTTTTTATTTTTTCAAGAAGTAGTGCAACATGTATGCAGACTCCTATTTTTGATTTAGTGGATGACATAATTTTTGTTTTATTTGGAAAATGATGCATGCTTGGAGGAAAGACGCATTAGGATCACAACATGAGTGAAATGATGTATAAATGTCATTTATGACCTTAAAAATGATGTGATGCTTACACTACGTGATGGTGATTTTGAATGATTATGAGTGCATGTCGGTGCATGTTAAATATGATGCTAATGTTTTTTGATCAAATGATGTGCTAATGTTATATGGGTAAAAATTGTTTTTTTTTGGTGTGCGAGGAAACAAAATGCATGACACTCGCAGCGATTTTTTTTAATGCGTGGAAAGGAGTAATGAAGATAGCTTTTATATAATATGGGGGTAAGATGAATGCAATTTTGAAAAAAAATGATATCTTTGTTATTCTTTATATGACGCGATGCGTGATGGTGCAATAACAATGAAATGCTTATGGAAGAATGATTTTAGTACGAATGCATGGTGATTTTTTTTATATGTTTTCTTTGAATAAAGTATAATGCATGAGCATATGGTTGTTTGTTGTACATGAGAAACAATGTGATAGAAGGATACCTTAAGAGGGTATGTTTTTTTTATGCTTCAACTAGAATAAGAAGCTAACAAAAGGTCATTGGGTGATGAATGATACAATAATAAAAGAAAATGAATCATTCTGATTTTTATTTCGATGCATGTGGGAGGCTATGTAGGAATATGAGATGCATGTAAGAGGAAAAACTTTTACTTTTGTTTTTTATGCTGCATGGGAATAATGCATTTGAAGTGGATGTGAAAGAAATAAATGACCCCCTTTTTTATATAATGCATGAAGAGGCAATGATGAATGAATATATAATATCACAGTGATGTTTTTTTGTGTGGATATGCAAGATGGACAAATGAAACAAATGATATTTCTAGGATGACGAGATGCATGGTGGCGCAATGATAATGGGATGCGTGTGAAAAGAATGATCTTATTTTTTTATGGATGCATGATGATTTTTTGGTATGATGACGTCGCCTCATGTGCATGCAAATGAAAGAAAGAAGCATGACAATGTTTTTTTTTTTGAGTGATTTTATTTTGAAGAAATGCTAACCTAGATTAATAGGGAGTGTAAGTATAATGCCCCAGTGTCCTAGGTGGGTCATGTCTAAATTGGGATTGACAACATGGTCTAGGGTCCCTTATGTGATCAATCACTCAGGTGGCTCTATTCACTTCCTCACACAGGTCTCCAGAGCTAAAATCCCCTTCATGATATGATCCACAACGATGGCGAGCTACCTGGTGTGGGATACCATAAAAGAGCGTACTCTGGCTGAGACTTTCATGAGAGTCAGACAGATAAAATCCAGAATGACTGTCACTAATAATCTCCACTCGTCCTAGGCTATTTTCAGACCTGGGTATAAGGCCCCACTCAAAAGTGTGTGCAAAACTGTAAGTGAGGTGTGTGATGAGGGCAAAAACAAAATATAAAATTAATAAACACATACACATTTAGTTAACCGGGCTTGACTCTTTTAATTGATCCCCAGTGAAGTCGCCAGCTGTAGCGACTGAAAAATCCGGAGGATGGGATTCTTCGAAGTTCTTAAAATGACCTATGGGTCACTCTGAGCTTAGCTTGTTTGACCGTTAACAGCTTTATTTTTCAAAACGACCTATGGGTGACGACCACTCTAAGTTTTACTAGTTTGGTTGTCACGAATATATCCCACAACTTCAAAAATTAATAAATAAAAAAACACCAAACACACAAACATCTTCTACCAAGAACTACGTGCGATTTGATTCTCTACCAGGAGATACGTAGGACCAGAGGGTGGCCGACCTCTGTCAATTGCACTAATAAAAAAACCTTTTTTCCCTTTAAATTCATTTCTCTCATTTTTCTCAAAAAGTACAAAAAATAACTAACCGTTTAGTGAGTCTTTTTATTATTATTATTATTATAAGTGTAAAAACATTATTTTTGAATTAATAAATGTTTGCACATTTAGTTAAAATGTAACCTTCCTTAGGAGGGATGTCGTAGGGTGCTAATACCTTCCCTACCCATAAACGACTCCCGAGCCTAAACCTGGTCCGCAAACCCCCTTGTCCACTCAATAGGGATTTTCCAATGTTTGCCCTTAAACTAAACTTTGGTGGCAGCTTCATTTCAAGAAAATCCCTATCGAGTGGATAAGGGGGTTTTGCGGACCAGGTTTAGGCTCGGGAGTCGTTTATGCGTAGGGAAGGTATTAACACCCTACGACATCCTTCCTAAGGAAGGCTACCTTTTAACTAAATGTGTAAATTTATTAATTTAAAAAAATATATTTGTTTTACCCTTATTTGCAAATAAAATAAAGACTTGGTCAAAAGTTAATTATTTTTGTACTTTTTGAAAAAGAGGAGAGAGGTGAATTTAAAGAGAGAAAAAAAAGGTTTTTATTAGTGCAATTGACAGAGGTCGGCCTCCCTCTGGTCCTACGTATCTCCTGGTAGAGAATCAAATCGCACGTAGTTCTTGGTAGAAGATGTTTGTGTGTTTGGTGTTTTTTTATTTATTAATTTTTGAAGTTGTGGGATATATTCGTGACAACCAAACAAGTAAAACTTAGAGTGGTCGTCACCCATAGGTCATTTTGAAAAATAAAGCTGTTAACGGTCAATTGCTAAGCTCAGAGTGACCATGAGTAACAAACCATTTTTTATGTTCGGGAAGACATTTATTCGTTACTTGGAAAAAAAAGGTTTGTGAAAGAAAATGTTTATCTGTGCAAAAGAAATTTAAAAAAAAAAGGGAAAGAGAAGGAAAAAGGTGTGCGTATTTAAAAAGGGAGGTATGAAAAGGAGCAGGATCTTGTATTTTTAAAAAGGAGGTGCGAGTAGCGAGCCCAGCTTGTTTTTGTAGGCTGGGCTGCAAAAAAAGGAATGGGCCGTAATGAGGGGGTGTATGAAGTAAACGTGGGGGTTGTATTAGTAATCTGATAATTAAAAAAAATTAAAAAATAGAAAGTGACGCATATTTAAAGCCAAGATTAAGAGTGGGAACCCTAATCTTGTTCCTCTTTCTCACTGCGCTGCGCCACTCACCATTTTTGAGCGAGAGAGAAAGAAAATACGAGATCGAGGGAGAGGAGAGAGGAGAGAGAGACCTCACAGAGCGGATTACGGAGATGAAGGAGGCTACGGTGGTGTCAGTTATGACGGCTGCGACGGCGTGGTGATGATGGATATGTGGCGGTGCCAAAGGCGGTGTTCTATGGTTCTAACGGCGTTGGTGCGCCGGTAGGGGTGACAGAAACGTTGTACCGGGAAGGATGACCACGGTGTCATTGTGGTAGTGGTGCGATGGAGGGTGTAACACCCCTTTTCTACCCGTTAATTTAATTGGAAAAAAATATCAGAGTTTTCAAAATTTCTTTTCATTTCAAAGGATGTTACACTTACTTCAATAAAACCACACTTCTCAATAGAACAGCTCAAAACATATTAACCAGGTATTACGTAGCACATCACAAAAGGCGAATCTCAAAACCACAGTTATCTTCGCAATAAAACTCAACGTCAATAAAATCATCTAAGCAGCGGAATAATAAAATAAAACAGAATTGTCAATAAAACTTAACAACCAAAAACATTCATGACATAAAGTTCGTCCCACCCCCTGAGTGCTACGTATCAGAGCGTGACGACTCGACTCGAATTAGTGAAGGTACCTAGTCCTTCACTCGCAATCACCTGCACGTTACCGCATGGGGGTAACATTCAAACAGAAGGGTGAGTCCAATTCAATTCATATAATAAATCATATGATAAATAATAAGTCAAGTCATAGCTCTAAATTAATCACATCACAATCAGCAATCACATCACTACAATAACTCATCACTATGTCATGTAGGCAGATGAAATGCAACCCACTCGCGGGCATATGCATGAGGCACCTTTTCACAAAACGTCGCTTAGCCATTAAGGCCTCATCGTCACTTAGCCACTTGGGCCTCAAAACGTCACTGGGTTTATGCATATGGGCATGAGACACTATGACATGCACCACTCACAAACACACAAATACTCAAATGCACAAATCACGGTCAACTATGTGACCCGTTACTTACCGGTTTGCCAAATAAGAGGCACAGCACCTGCCAATTCACAATTTACACCACAACAACATCACTTAGCCTTTTAGGCCTTAACATCACTTAGCCTTTCGGGCCTCAAACGTCACTGGGTTTTCCATCGTCAATTATACATAAATATCATCAACTCAAACAATAGCTACTGAGGGCAAAAACGTCATTTACTAGCCACCAAGGGCATCATTGTAACACCCCGATAAATTCTAACATATAGAATCACCGAAATGCACTAAATGCCATACATCAAAGTAACTTCCTGTTATTGAAATATTGAACACAACTAAAAACTTTAGATAATACATAACAACTGGTTCTCTGAACCTCATAAACTTTCCAAAAAGTACTTAAGTTCCAAAACTTAAGACTTGTACATAATCCTGGTGTTCAATACTCAAAACATAAAGTAGCGGAAACGATTTTACAACTTAACAACGAAAGTTATGCAATCGGAACATAGAAACAATAAACGGAACAAAGGTCTAAAACATTAAACTAGGTCTTCAATGACTCCAAGAGTCACACCAGCTAACCATGCTTTATCGCCTTTGCTTTCCCCTGTTTCTCTGTAAAAACCACAAATATGAAGGGTGAGATAAACATTATCTCAGTGAGTCCTATCGAGACCCCTTACTAACTCTAGCGGTTCATTATGCCTTGTTTTGAACTCGTGGCCCTAAAAAGCAACCACGTGGGAATACATTTTGTTCCTGTAACCTTCATGCTCATGGCCCTCCTAAGCGACACATGAAGCATGCAATCTTTGTTCCATGTTTTTAGCATAACACCTCAGTCTACCTATTTTATAGGCATCTCTTGACTTTGGTGAACTCATCCCGCTATTTCTAGCAGGGGAAACATTCTTGAGTCTAGGTTTTGGGGCTCATGACTTCCCCTCCCCTAGTATGCTAACCTCTTAGGGTCGTCACCCTTTTTCCTCTTGTATTTATTATACCTTTTCAGTCTGTGTACCCGCAATGGGCTGTTAGTCATTCCAATCAAGTACCATGTACCATATCAGTCAATTACAGTGTATAATATCAGTCAAATACCGTGTGTTATTATCATTCTTGACATATGTACTCTCACGTTTTCTAAGTGCGGTTTTTCATTTTATTCATAACACACAAACTTTCTATCGAACATGTTCAATCTCATACCATTGTTACCTTTACATTGTTGTGGAACCTTGGGGAATGGATTGGAAGAGGATTGGAATCATTTGGAATGGATAAAAAGGTATTTTGAAATTGAAGGTCAGAAGGTCTTACACGACCCGTGCGTATAGGCACACGACCCGTGTGTGGTTGAACAGTTTGCAGAAGATTTCCAGAAAGATACGCACGACCCGTGCGACTTGGCGCACGATCCTTGCGTGATCCACTAAAATTTTATAAAGTTCCAGAGACATACGCACGACCCGTGCGACTAAGCGCACGATCCGTGCGTGTTTTAAAAATCCAGTTCCTGTCGTATCAGAGGGAGGCGCACGACCCGTGCTGGTAGGCACACGATCCGTGCGTCTCTATCAGTTTTCCAGAAAATAGTATTTTCATGAGTAATCCATTCCGTTCCGATTCCAAAATCCCTTCCGATCGAAACCCAACTTAAACATGCATTGAAAACAGTGATTTATAGCAAATCCCAAACAATCAATCAAACAATACATGATTTAAGTTACAATTCTTTTAAGAAAACGGTTTTCGAATAGTTTCCTTTCGTTACTGGAAATGCGTGATAAGAGTTTTCGAAAAGTATTTACTCAGACACAAACACATTCCCTAAGCGAGTTATAGAACTCACCCGAAGTGATGAAAATCACTCAACGACGAATCTACGATAGTCACGAACAAAAGAACTATACGAACGGTCCTCGAAATCGTTCCAATCACGAACTCAGCTACCCGAGTGGAACTTAGCTACTGAAATGACTCCCCAGTTACTCAATCAAACTCTGAACAGGATTTTGGCTCGACTGTGGTTCTAGTACTGAATGTTGGAGCGGGAGCAAGACATGCAAACTCTTAAAACTCCATTTCTTGACTCTCGAAACTTGGGGATTCGAATGGTGGAGAAGGAGGTGCTGACAGTGAAATTTATATTGGCTGGAAGAGAAGAGTGCAGGGATCAAGATGGTGAAGTCATTTCACACATGCATCCAGGATCCTTCCTCCTCCCTTGTCTCCTCTCCCTCTCGCGACCCCCTTTTCTCTATCTCTCAAACTCTCTCTTTTTCAGATTCTTAGTTTTTTGGTTGTGACACAATGAGGTGGGTTGAATGAAGTGTGGGGTTGGCTTGGTCAGCTGGGTTCACTTAACATGGTTAAGGACTAAAATGCCCCTCCTCTCTAAAATCATTCCTTAAATACCCTTGTCATCATAATACCCTAACTTATTAACTTTGACATAATATTCTAATTATGCATGACTAGATCTTGAGTATTTCAACATCATATAATTAATACAAACTAATTAACTTAACCTCTTACTAATTTAAATAATTATAATTAGCTAATTAGGGGATGTTACAATCATCGTCATTTACACATCATTATAAATAATATTAGCCGCTAAGGGCAAAACAGTCATTTAACTGGCCACTAAGGGCAAAACAGTCATTTACACCTCATTATAAACAATATTAGCCACTAAGGGCAAAACAGTCATTTACTCATCATTATAAATAATATTAGCCACTAAGGGCAAAACAGTCATTTACTCATCATTATAAATAATATTAGCCACTAGGGGCAAAACAATCATTTAACTAGCCACTAGGGGCATCATCGTCAAAATCATCATTTTTGACACTAAATCGTTAAAACCACCGGCCACACGCAAAAGAGAATTTTTTTTAAAGACACCCAGAACATCTTTTCATTGTCACAGCAACGATCACCGGGAACAGCCACTTGGGGCGCCCCAGCAACCTTCAGAAATAATACGTGTTTATTTTTAAAAATGGGACACGCAGATAGACAACTGAAAATGCTTCACAACGCTTTTTAAAACGTTCAATACGGATGTCCGAGTCAAAAGATATAGCGAAAACAGTTTTCGAAAACATTTTGGGACATCCTGAAAAACTGGCGCCATGGGCACCCAGCGCCCAGGCACCTGGCGCCCAGCGCCCAGGCACCTGGCGCCCAGCGCCCAGGCACCTGGCGCCCAGCGCCTAGCAAAATGCAACACACGCACGCACACACCCGGGCGCTCAGCGCCCAGCGCCTGGCGCCCAGCGCCTTGGCGCAACACACAACGCACGCACACGGGCGCTCAGCGCCCAGCGCTGGCACCCAGCGCCCAGCGCTACGCACACACACACGCGCACGGGCGCTCAGCGCCCAGCGCTGGCACCCAGCGCCCCAGCGCTACACACAGCACACTGGCGCGCAGCGCCCATGGGCGCCCAGCGCCTGCCACTTCCAGCACACGAATTTAACACAATTTTCAGCACAATTATTTTTGTTCTTCCAATTTTTCACATGATCAAACCACACCAATTTACCCCCAACTCAAGAACACGCATAAGATCATAGAAATCACCTATCAAACATCAAGTTCTACAACATCCCAAACACAACATGAATCACGCATATAGCAACAACAAGAACATGGATTTTGCAACACATTCAACATCATGATTCGTTTAGGCTATCACTACCTAAAATCTATCATAGGAATCATTATAAGAATCGATAGGACATCCCCTTACCTCGTATTCGAAGAGTAGGAGCCCCCGAGACGATCACGAACGGAACTACGGCAACGGAATCACGTTCTCCTTTTCTCCTTGTGGCTTGCGAATCTTCTCTTCTCCTTCTTCCTCTCTACGGCGCGCCTCTCCCTTCCTTTTCTCTTTCTCAAATTTTCCCAAATGATAGCAAGGAAACCCTAACCCCTAGGCGCCTTGCTACTTCGCATATGACTAGATTCATGGGCTTGGGCTTCTCACTTAAGCCCAAGTCCATCTACTTTGGTGCCTCCATCCTCTAATACCACCTACACATATTAATATAATTTCTAATAATTAAATTATATTCAATTAATTAATTTAAATTCCTAAATACTTAATTAAATAAATTAATTAAATATTTAGGGTGTTACAACTCTCCCCCACTTAGAATATTTCGTCCTCGAAATTTACCTGATCAAACAACTCTGGGTAGGATTCTCGCATCTTGCTCTCCAGCTCCCAAGTCATACTCTCACCGGTAGCTCCTAGCCAGACCACTTTTACTAATGCAATCTCTTTGCCTCTAAGCACTTTCACTTCACGATCTTCAATCCGTACGGGCATCGTCTCCACCGTGAGATTATCCCGCACCTCTACATCATCCATATGGATCACATGAGATGGATCCGAAACATACTTCCGAAGTTGCGACACATGAAACACGTCGTGCAAATTCGAAAGATTCGGCGGTAAAGCCACTCTATAAGCCACATTTCCGATTCTTTCGGAAATCTGATAAGGACCAACAAAACGAGGAGTGAGCTTCTTCGATTTCAACGCTCGACCAACACCGGTAATAGGAGAAACCCTCAAGAACACATGCTCACCCTCCTGAAACTCTAAATCCTTCCTCCGCTTGTCATGATAACTCTTCTGACGACTCTGCGAAGCCTTCATCTTTTCACGGATCATCTTGATTTTCTCTGTAGTCTCCCGGACAATCTCCGGTCCCAACACTACACTCTCTCCCGACTCATACCAACACAATGGCGTTCTACACTTTCGACCATACAATGCTTCAAACGGTGCCATCCCAATACTGGAATGGTAACTGTTGTTATAGGTAAACTCAATCAGCGCAAGGTAAAATCCCATGAACCCCGTTGTTCCAATACACAAGCCCTCAATAAATCTTCTAACGACTGAATTGTTCTCTCTGACTGACCATCTGTCTGAGGATGATATGCTGAACTCATTTTCAGCTTTGACCCCAATTCCTTCTGCAAACTCGTCCAAAACTCAGAAGTGAACCTCGGATCCCTATCTGACACAATACTCTTCGGAACACCGTGCAGCTTCACAATTTCTTTGAAATAGACCTCCGCCAACCTCGGCACCGGATAAGTGATATTAATAGGAATAAAGTGGGCAGACTTCGTTAACCTATCAACAACCACCCAAATAGCGTCATGACCCTTAACTGTATTCGGCAATCCCGTCACAAAATCCATCGCTATGCTATCCCACTTCCACTCTGGAACTTCCAACGGTTGCATTAACCCTGCAGGCTTCTGATGCTCAACCTTAGATTTCTGATAGGTCAAACAGGTATACACAAACTGTGCTACATCTCTCTTCATCATCCGGAACACAGATCCTACCCCGGAACCTCAACACACCACTGGAATCTAATTTGAAATCTTCCTCTTCCGATTGACCAACCCCATTAATTAAATCTACTAACTTGACATCTGACTTCTGAGCCTTTCTGATGCTGCCCAGGAAATCATTATCGATCTTTAACATTCCCAGCTTGACACTGCGAGGTGTCATTTTACAAACCAAACTCAAATCTCTGAATTCCTCAATCAACTCTAATTCTTTCACCATCATTGCCGACATATGCAAAGACTTTCTGCTTAAAGCATCAGCCACGACATTAGCTTTGCCTGGATGATAGTTCAAACCAAAGTCATAATCCTTCAAGAGCTCCAACCACCGACGCTGTCTCATATTCAACTCTTTCTGATCGAATAGGTACTTTAGACTCTTATGATCACTGAACACTTCGAACCTCGAACCATAAAGGTAGTGCCTCCAAATCTTAAGCACAAATACCACGGCAGCCAATTCCAAATCATGCGTAGGGTAATTTTTCTCATGAACCCGCAATTGCCTCGACGCATACGCAACAACCTTTCCATCTTGCATCAGCACACCACCCAGACCCATCTTCGAAGCGTCACAATAAACAACAAACGGTTCCTCCGGATTAGGCAACGTCAAAACAGGCGACGTTGTCAATCTCTTTTTCAGTTCCATGAAACTTTCCTCACAGTGAGCATCCCAAACAAAAACCTTACCCTTACAAGTCAACTGAGTCAACGGAAGGGCCAACTTGGAAAAACCCTCGATGAACCTCCTGTAGTACCCAGCCAAACCCAAAAAGCTCCTAATTTCTGTTGCGGACTTCGGAGCCTCCCACTCCAATACTGCCTCCACTTTTGCCGGATCAACCGCAATACCATTACCAGAAATCACGTGCCCAAGGAAACTCACCTCTTTCAGCCAGAATTCACACTTTGATAACTTAGCATACAACTTTTTCTCTTTCAGAACTTCTAACACTGTCTTCAGGTGCTCAGCATGCTCTTCTTCCGACTTAGAATAAACTAGAATGTCATCTATGAAGATCACCACAAACCGATCTAGGTAATTATGGAAAATACGATTCATATATTCCATAAATACACCAGGAGCATTGGTCACACCGAACGGCATCACTGAATATTCATAATGCCCATACCTCGTCCTGAACGCCGTCTTCTGAACATCTTCATCCTTTACTTTAATCTGATGATATCCGGACCTCAAATCAATTTTGCTGAAAACACGTGCACCCACTAACTGATCCATCAGATCGTCGATCCTCGGAAGCGGATACTTATTCTTGATAGTTACCTTATTCAACTGACGATAGTCCACACATAACCTCATGCTCCCATCTTTCTTCTTCACTAACAATACCGGAGCTCCCCACGGTGATACACTCGGTCTCACAAACTTTTTCTCAAGCAAATCTTCAAGTTGCGTCTTCAACTCAGACAATTCCGACGCCGACATCCTGTACGGTGCCATAGACACAGGCCTCGTACCAGGTACAAGATCAATCGAAAACTCCACTTCTCTTTCCGGCGGCACACCCGGAATTTCATCAGGAAAAACCTCAGAAACTCGCGTACCACTTTCAGTTCTTCAATAACAGCCTGACTCTCCGCAGACAACGATGCCAACAACGCAAATAGCTGAACTCCTTCTTTCTTCAACTTCTTCAACTGACCAGCAGATACAAAAACAGGATCTTCTTCCCCGAAACTAACCGACTTGCTACGACAATTGATATGAACGTGATTATCCTCTAACCAGTCCATGCCTAAGATTACATCCAGACCTCTCAACGGCAAGCAAACAAAATTCACAATAAAGTCCCTGCCGAAGATCGACACGGGACACTGAGAACACACCTGGGACGTAATCACCGACCCCTTCGCAGGAGTATCGACAACCATATCCCCACACATAGCAGATAAAACAAGACCCAATCTTTTACAACAATCAACAGATATAAAGCAATGGGTAGCACCAGTATCAATAAGAGATTTCAGAGAAGTACCATTAATAAAACACGTACCTCTAATCAGACCGTCCTTCTCATCGGGCTCCTCTCCTGCCAAGGCAAACACCTTCCCAGTAAACCTTTCCTTCTTCGGCTTTGTGCACTTTGTACTGATATGCCCAGACTCACCACAATTGAAGCACACCACATCCTTGACCTTACACTCGGCCGCCATATGGCCCTTTTTACCGCAACGATAGCAAACTCTCTCATCAGACCTGCATGTAGTACTCCTGTGGCCAGGCTTGCCACACTTATAACAGACAATGCTAGCAGGGGCATCTCCCCCACTAGAACTCTTACCCCCAGCAGCCTTCTGATAACTTTTACCCGCAGGAACCTCATACGGCTTGCTTCGACTCTGAAACTTACCCTTTTTCTCAAAAGTAGCTTTGTAATGAGCAGTACTGTCCTCCTCAAAGATTCTGCAACTGTCAACCAGATCAGCGAACACCCGAATCTTCTGATAACCAATGGCCTTTTTAATATCAGGCCTCAACCCATTCTCGAACTTTATGCATTTAGAAAATTCAGCTGTAGCCTCACTGTAGTGTGGATAAAATTTTGCTAATTCCACAAATTTCGCCGCATAGGCAGTCACAGACATACCACCCTGCTTCAGTTCCAAGAACTCTATCTCTTTCTTTCCTCGGATGTCTTCAGGAAAATATTTTCTCAGAAATTCTCTGCTGAATACCTCCCAAGTAATCTCTTCCTGCACAGCCTCTAACCTCTGCCTAGTAGCCAACCACCAGTCGTCAGCCTCCTCGGCTAACATGTGTGTACCAAAACGGACCTTCTGCTCAACAGTGTAGTCCATCACCCTGAATATCCTCTCGATCTCCTTCAGCCAAGCCATGGCACCATCTGGATCATATTTGCCCTTAAATGTGGGCGGATTCTCTCTCTGGAAAGTAGTCAGACTCCGAAAACCAGCGTTCTCCCTAGCATTATGCTGATTCTGCACAGCCTGAGCCATAGCTTGCAATGCAGCAGCAAGAGCAGCGTCGTTTCTCCCAGCCATTCCGAACTATCACTGCAGCACAAACCAAAAATTCAGAACTAATCTATTGTCATAAGACACTATGACAGGACGACAATGGCCGGACAGATCGAACTGCTCTGATACCACTAATGTAACACCCCTTTTCTACCCGTTAATTTAATTGGAAAAAAATATCAGAGTTTTCAAAATTTCTTTTCATTTCAAAGGATGTTACACTTACTTCAATAAAACCACACTTCTCAATAGAACAGCTCAAAACATTTTAACCAGGTATTACGTAGCACATCACAAAAGGCGAATCTCAAAACCACAGTTATCATCGCAATAAAACTCAACGTCAATAAAATCATCTAAGCAGCGGAATAATAAAATAAAACAGAATTGTCAATAAAACTTAACAACCAAAAACATTCATGACATATAGTTCGTCCCACCCCCTGAGTGCTACGTATCAGAGCGTGACGACTCGACTCGAATTAGTGAAGGTACCTAGTCCTTCACTCGCAATCACCTGCACGTTACCGCATGGGGGTAACATTCAAACAGAAGGGTGAGTCCAATTCAATTCATATAATAAATCATATGATAAATAATAAGTCAAGTCATAGCTCTAAATTAATCACATCACAATCACCAATCACATCACTACAATAACTCATCACTATGTCATGTAGGCAGATGAAATGCAACCCACTCGCGGGCATATGCATGAGGTACCTTTTCACAAAACATCGCTTAGCCATTAAGGCCTCATCGTCACTTAGCCACTTGGGCCTCAAAACGTCACTGGGTTTATGCATATGGGCATGAGACACTATGACATGCACCACTCACAAACACACAAATACTCAAATGCACAAATCACGGTCAACTATGTGACCCGTTACTTACCGGTTTGCCAAATAAGAGGCACAGCACCTGCCAATTCACAATTTACACCACAACATCACTTAGCCTTTTAGGCCTTAACATCACTTAGCCTTTCGGGCCTCAAACGTCACTTGGTTTTCCATCGTCAATTATACATAAATATCATCAACTCAAACAATAGCTACTGAGGGCAAAAACGTCATTTACTAGCCACCAAGGGCATCATCGTCATTTACACATCATTATAAATAATATTAGCCGCTAAGGGCAAAACAGTCATTTAACTGGCCACTAAGGGCAAAACAGTCATTTACACCTCATTATAAACAATATTAGCCACTAAGGGCAAAACAGTCATTTACTCATCATTATAAATAATATTAGCCACTAAGGGCAAAACAGTCATTTACTCATCATTATAAATAATATTAGCCACTAGGGGCAAAACAGTCATTTAACTAGCCACTAGGGGCATCATCGTCAAAATCATCATTTTTGACACTAAATCGTTAAAACCACCGGCCACACGCAAAAGTGAATTTTTTTTAAAGACACCCAGAACGTCTTTTCATTGTCACAGCAACGATCACCGGGAACAGCCACTTGGGGCGCCACAGCAACCTTCAGAAATAAGAGGTGTTTATTTTTAAAAATCGGACACGCAGATAGACAACTGAAAATGCTTCACAACGCTTTTTGAAACGTTCAAAACGGATGTCCGAGTCAAAAGATATAGCGAAAACAGTTTTCGAAAACATTTTGGGACATCCTGAAAAACTGGCTCCATGGGCACCCAGCGCCCAGGCACCAGGCGCCCAGCGCCTAGCAAAATGCAACACACGCACGCACACACCTGGGCGCTCAGCGACCAGCGCCTGGCGCCCAGCGCCTTGGCGCAACACACAACGTACGCACACGGGCGCTCAGCGCCCAGCGCTGGCACCCAGCGCCCAGCGCTACGCACACACACACGCGCACCGGCGCTCAGCGCCTAGCGCTGGCACCCAGCGCCCCAGCGCTACACACAGCACACTGGCGCGCAGCGCCCATGGGCGCCCAGCGCCTGCCACTTCCAGCACACGAATTTAACACAATTTTCAGCACAATTATTTTTGTTCTTCCAATTTTTCACATGATCAAACCACACCAATTTACCCCCAACTCAAGAACACGCATAAGATCATAGAAATCACCTATCAAACATCAAGTTCTACAACATCCCAAACACAACATGAATCACGCATATAGCAACAACAAGAACATGGATTTTGCAACACATTCAAGATCATGATTCGTTTAGGCCATCACTACCTAAAATCTATCATAGGAATCATTATAAGAATCGATAGGACATCCCCTTACCTCGTATTCGAAGAGTAGGAGCCCCCGAGACGATCACGAACCGAACTACGGCAACGGAATCACGTTCTCCTTTTCTCCTTGTGGCTTGCGAATCTTCTCTTCTCCTTCTTCCTCTCTACGGCGCGCCTCTCCCTTCCTTTTCTCTTTCTCAAATTTTCGCAAATGATAGCAAGGAAACCCTAACCCCTAGGCGCCTAGCTACTTCGCATATGACTAGATTCATGGGCTTGGGCTTCTCACTTAAGCCCAAGTCCATCTACTTTGGTGCCTCCATCCTCTAATACCACCTACACATATTAATATAATTTCTAATAATTAAATTATATTCAATTAATTAATTTAAATTCCAAAATACTTAATTAAATAAATTAATTAAATATTTAGGGTGTTACAGAGGGGGAACGGAGATGGGCGCTGACCGGAGACGATGACCGGGGGCGTGACGGTGGTTTGGGGTTGACACCGGAACTATGACTGTGATGTCGACGGTCTAAGGGAGAACGAAAGGGAACGACCGCGAGATGACGGTGGTGGTTGGCTACGGTGAGGGTGGTTTCGTTCGCGAAGTGAGGGTGTGGCCGT
Organism: Astragalus membranaceus; assembly: GCA_039519185.1. NCBI lineage: Eukaryota > Viridiplantae > Streptophyta > Magnoliopsida > Fabales > Fabaceae > Astragalus > Astragalus membranaceus. The sequence continues at coordinate 19,021,693 of CM076850.1, read as the reverse complement.
TGTTGTTGTCGCGATGGTCGTCCGAAGTAGGATCGATGGCTGTTGATGGTGGTTTTGGTGCGAAAGTGGTGGTGGTTAATGGTGACGGTACGGCGGTGAGGGTATGGGACGGTGTTTGAGGTTTTGCGAACAGAGAGAGAAAAGGGGGTGCGTAGTGGAGGGTGGTTTTTGTGGCGGTTTTCGTGGTGGCTATGGCGGCTGTTTGGTGGTGGGGTTGTTGCGGTGGTGGCTATTTGGAAGGATGGTGGCTGACGATGGTGGTTACGGTGGTGACAGCCGTATTATGGTTTGCAGGAAAATCAGAGGTAGTGGAGCAGAGGAGCAGCAGCAGGGTAGTGCCTGCAAAGCTGTCTTGTTGGAGCAAAAGAGGAAACAGGGGAGAACAGGAAGAAAGAAGACTTGTTTTCATTCTCAAAACATAAAAGCAGTGGCCGGCTACTAGTCCCTTCATTTTATTTTGATTTTATTTTTTTGTCCTTTTGCTTTTAATTAATTTCTTTTTGTCTATATATGTGTACTAAAGTTGACTTCTTTATTTGTAAACAAAAAACTGATTATAGTAATAATAATAAAAAGCAATTATTCAAATCTGGTTTTTTATTACATTTTCTAATTAAACTAATACCTATAACAATAAAATAACGAGTACTAAAATGAGCACTCGTACACGACGAGAAGTGAACACGCGTCCGCGACTAGAATAAAAATGCGTACATGATTGTCGCACCCCGAAAAATCCTTGGAGGGATTTTTCTTCGCACAACGGGATTTTAGAGTCGCCACCAATATTTTTTAAAGGTAAAACATCGAAAAAACCTTTTTTGGAAAGCAATGGTCTTTGGAACCATTAGATTTGGGTTCGGGGGTCTAATTACGTATGGGGAAGGTATTAGCACCCCATAACGTCCCTTCAAAGAAGGGTTACCTTAATTAAATATGTGATTTGCAAAGTTGATTCGGAAAAATGCTTTGTTTTTACCTCTTTTGTTGATGAATGACTTAATGAAAAATCTTTAGTGTTTGCGCTTGACGGAGAGTATCCGCTCCTACGTATCTCCTGGTGCGATGGAGAATTCAAAGCAACGTAGTTCTTGTTGTCTAGAAAAATGTTTTTGTTTTTTTTACCTTGTTTAATTGTGAAAATTGAGCTTTCATGATGATTAATTGAGCAAAGGCTCCAAGTGACCACCATTAGCACTCCATTGTTAATAATCATGCAAGCAAAGGCTTCGCAAGACTACTAAAAAAGTTTTTGATTTAGTGAAAATCTTTAGGAAAATTAGACATTCATGATGATCAATTGAGCAAAGGCTCCAAGTGATCGCCACTAGTTCCTCATTGTTAATAATCATGCAAGCAAAGGCTTCGCAAGACTACTAACAAAGTTTGATTTTGAAGAGTTTTCGCAATTGGATTGATTCTTGTTCAGGGAATGATTTTGATGCTTGAAAAAGCTTTTGATTGAAAGTGGACCTAGACTACACACATTATGACACGATACATAGATAGGCAAGGAATGAACTCAAGTTGAACATTTTGGAAAAAATGCATGCATAGACAAGAAAATGAACCTAAGTTGCACATCTTATTGAAGATGCTAGGCAATGGGATGAACCTAACTATGCATTTATGACACAATATGTGAATAGGCAAAGGCATTTCAAAGCACAAGTGATATCAAACTTCTAATGAATCACTTGCAAAACCCTAAAGATCTCACATCAACATTAGACATAAGCACCCATGTGGTATCCTTTTGATGTCATCAATGTCTAATACATTTCTTCAATCAACCACATGGAAGGAATAAATTAAAAGGGGCATTTGCCTCATGCAAGATCATAGGCAAGTCTTAAGGCTAAATTGACAAGTTTAGGCAATTAGGGTGTTGAATCACTTTAGGTAATCTTTGACACTTGGGATATGCACAGGTGCATAGGTGTCAAATCCTCTTACCAAATCGTCAACACAAAACCAAAATTTTTTTCAAAACAATTACTTATTTGCAAGACCAAGAGCATTTCAAAATGATTTATAAGTTGTTTTTGGTAATCAAAGCAATTGGTAAGGAAAGGAAACCTAAATTTGCATTCTTGTTCACTAGGAATCACAAAAGAAATTGAATCCTCTTAGGCAACCCTCAACACTTAAAGTGTGCATCAAAGCACAAGTGAGAGTCCTCTTGCCAATTAATCATCAACATAGGGCATGATTTGCAAGCAAATTCATGAGAACCACAAGTTTTAAGCAAACAAACATCATAATCAAGGTTCAGTTCCAAGTAATTGCAAGATTAGACAACCAACTCATCAAAAATCTCATAAACTCTAATTTCTTTGAAACATGTGAAACTAACATAAACCCTAAATCTCATTTTATTCATGGAAACACAAGATAATTCAAGAAAACAACATAGATTAAACTTTCGGCAAGGATTCACATGATCAAGCAAAGAAATGCATAACAATCACACAAACCCTAATTTTCCTCTAATATGCGAAATGAAATAAGCTTCAAATCATCATTTTATTCATGAAAACAACAAGAAATGAGTGGAATAACAACAACAAACAATTTATTCTAAAGGAGAGAAGCATTCCAAGCACCCAAGCCTCCCAAAGTGTTTGTCAAGATACTTGAAATACATCTCTCACTCAACAACAACAACTATGCTAACATTATGACATTAAAATGCAATGGGATGCCAAAATGAAGTGATGATTTACATCTTTGATGCTAAAATTGGAAGATGATGCTAGGTTCTAAAGTATACCTCAACTCGAAGCTAGAATAAGGAAGGAAATTAGATGAATGAATGCAAAACCCTTTTAATCTACTCTTCAATCTTCAACTTTGAACTTGATCCTTGAATTTGAAGGTGAATCTTTGAGAAGAATGCAAGAAGGATGGAAGATTTAGTGTAAAGGTGTTTTAATGGATGATTGAGTGAAGAAATTGAAAAAGATGAGGTGAGGGAGACGAGGAAGTAGAGGTTTTTGTGCAAAAAATGAAGTTGTTCTTGTATTTTGGGAGAGTAGGCTCATATATGGTCTTGGGTGAAATTAGGGTTAAGGGTAGAATAGGAATGGGATGTTCTATTTTAAGTAAGTTTGCAATTTCTTATGAAGGAGTGAGTGTGAGAGGATGGTGTCATTTACAAAAAAGGGTATGAATCTACATGAGAGTGTGTGGGAACTAGGGATGTGTATGAAATGGGTAGGATTAAGGATAGTACAAGAATATTCTTAAGGAATAATTGTAAAATAGAAGAGTGTGGAAGAAATTGTGGAGAGAGAGAGAGAGGGAATTCGACTATGACAACAAGAATGGGGAGGGAAAATTGTTTCTCCTTTTTGGTCTTTTGTGTTATTGATGACACTTTGTACTTTTTATTTGAATTTTGAATTTTTGGGCATGCAAATGATAGTGCACCTATTGAAAATGTGTCACATATTTTTGGGCACCATAAAAATATCCCTCTAATTATTCATGACAATAAAAGTTGTCATTTAATAATCGGGGAATATTTAATGGTCCTTTTTCAGCTTTCTTGTGCAATAAAAATGGGAAAAATGCCTTTTAATTATTTTGAACTAGGATTTTCTTCCAAAAAATTATACGAAAATTATCCTTGATAGAATAAATTGTATGTTTCATCCTTTACTTGGTTTAGTTCAAAAATAATTAACTTGCTCTCATTTGAAGGCCCACAGATATTGAAACATGCACTATTTTATTCCCTAAAATTCTCAAAAATTAATAAAAATGTTTTTTTTTTGGGTGCCAAAAATTAATAACGATCAATAAATGGCCTTTTTGAAGATTAAAATGCATGCCAAATGGCAAGGGCAAAAAGGGAAGCTCACGCAGTTACGAATGGCGCGTGCCCGTAATTCAAATAAAAATGCGAGATAGGGGACAAATACACATAAATGCGAAGGTCCATTAACCTACACAAATTATGAATTACCCTTATTGTTTCCCTTTTTGTTTGAAAAAAAAGGTTTTGACTTGGGCGGACAAAATTAGGGTATGACAGCTGCCCCTCTTTATTTGGATTTTACCAAGAAATATGAATTGGCCGAGACATATTTCGAAGATAAAATAGGAATAAAGAATTCAGAAATTATACCAATTTTGTCTACTTGGACAAACCCGAATTTTCTTTTTCTGTTTCTTCTTTTTTCTCTTTTCTCCTTTTTCTTTTCTCTTTTTTTCTTTTTTTTTCTTTTTTTTTTGAATCAACACTTGGAGTGTTGATGAGGAAACAATAAACGAAATGGTTAACAACATGCACGCTAACTGCGAAAGGCAAGGAAAGCGCTAAATGAAGAAAGCGATAAAGAAAGCGGTAAAATGCCAGGCTGCCTAAGACCTGTAAAGGAACCCTTGCGAATCCGAGTTTGCACGTGGCTTTGAGGAGCACGCATCCTGAGAATCTCTGGTCATTCGAGCGACCGGGGGGATCGTTATCAGCTCCGGAACTGATATATTGATCAATGCACGGCGTCCACTATAACTTAGGCTGATAAAACTATTCCGTTGAACCTCACATGGGACTGCGGTCCATCGCGTTGCTCGTACATGATGTGAGACCATGAACAGAAGGGAGCACTGAACTCTGATAAGAGCGATTTGAACTCCAAACTGCAATGCACGCTTGAGCGCCGAACTGAAAAGCATTTGAACTCCGAACTAAGAGGGAATTTTCTGGGAACTGAGTGCGAGGATTAACATCAAAGTATTTATCCGTCCTTGTACCTGCAAGTGAGATGAACAAATGCATGCAATGCAAATGCCATGATTGCTTTTTGATGGGATGAATGTGATGTGATGCAGGAGTTTCTTTTTGCTTGCATGAATTTTTTTGTCTATGTTTGATGAATGCAATGCATGAATTTTATTTGTTTTATTGCTCTTTTGCTCTTTTTTTTTTGCTGTTTCGACCAAATCGTAGGACTTGCGTTATGAGGCACGATGGTCGTCCATAATGGTGCGAGGGGCATGCTTCAGCCTTTTGAGAATTGTTTTGACGCGATCAGTGATTTTGTTTGATTCTTGTGAATTTACCTGATTGAGAGATCATTTCTTTTCTCATGATTTTCATAAGTTTCGCAATGAGTTTATTGCTCTGATTTATGCACATTTTCATAATTCATTTATCATCTACCATAAAACATCAGTTTAAAGCACAAATGAAAAGGAAGCAATGATAAAACAATAAGCAGACAGAGTGGAAAATTTGGACTTTTTATTCATATGGAAATCGAACGTGCAAAAGGTCGCGCCGACTGAAAAGAATACATTGAGAATTTTTTGAAACTAAAAAAAACAAGAAAAATGGACGCAACAGATATTATGAGCGCTCTTTGTCTTTGGAGTGTTGATGCCAATCACCCATACTTATATCCTTGATCACCCTTTTATCCAAGCTTTTTGAGACGCTGCTTGCCTCTTTTACTTTTTTAAGTCCAACCTTTCTGACCCTAATTTTTGCTTGGACCGCTCTTTGCGAGTTTTCAGTCGACCGGGTCGCTCTTTTTGCCTAGGCTGCCCTTTCGGGTTTTCAACCTAGCAAGCTAATTCTTGCTTGGCTCACCTTTCTCTTTTTTTTCTTTTATTTTTCTCAGGCGTAATATTTCTTGACTGAATCTGAATTGACTGGGTTTCTGAGTTCTTCACCATCCATGTTGGTGAGTATCAATGCTCCTCCAGAAAATGCTTTCTTTACCACATATGGTCCATCATAGCTATGAGTCCATTTCCCACGGGGGTCACTCGAATAGGCAGGATCTTCTTGAGCACAAGGTCTCCTTCGCTGAATTCTTGGGGACGAACCTTCTTGTCGAAAGCTGTCTTCATCCTTTGTTGATAAAACTGGCCATGACACAGAGCAGCAATTCTTTTCTCCTCAATGAGATTCAGCTGATCCAGACGAGCTTGGACCCATTCTGCTTCTTCCAACTTGGTTTCCATCAGCACCCGTAGGGAGGGTATCTCAACTTCAATAGGGAGGACTGCTTCCGACCCATACACCAAAGAGAAAGGGGTTGCCCTGGTTGAAGTACGCACTGAGGTACGATACCCATGCAAAGCGAAAGGAAGCATCTCATGCCAATCTTTGTAGGTTACTACCATCTTTTGCACGATCCTCTTGATATTCTTATTGGCTGCTTCGACTGCCCCATTCATTTTGGGACGGTATGGAGAAGAATTATGATGTTGGATTTTGAAGTCCTCGCATAACTCTTTCATCATCTTACTGTTCAGGTTGCTGCCATTATCTGTGATAATCTTGTTTGGAAGCCCATAGTGACAAACCAAATCTCTCTTTACGAACTTAGCAACCACAGAGCTAGTAATGCTGGAGTATGAAGCAGCTTCAACCCACTTGGTGAAGTAATCAATAGCGACCAGGATGAAGCGATGCCCATTTGATGCCTTAGGCTCGATAGGACCTATGACATCCATGCCCCACATTGAGAATGGCCAGGATGCAGTCAGGACATTTAGGGAAGCAGGTGGCATCAAGATATGTGGATTCTGAAGATATTTCTTGATCTTTTCAAATGCTTCTTGACAATCATCATTCCATTTGGTCTCTTGATTCTTGCACATAAGTTCGAAGATTGGTTCACAAGTGGCAGTTGTAACACCCTAAATATTTAATTAATTTATTTAATTAAGTATTTAGGAATTTATTTAATTAAGTGAATATAATTTAATTATTAGAATTTATATTAATATGTGTAGGTGGTATTAGAAGGTGGAGGTGCTAAGTTAGATGGACTTGGGCTTAAGTGAGAAGCCCAAGCCCATGAATCAAGTCATATGCGTAGTGGCGCCTAGGGGTTAGGGTTCTTGGGTGAGCATTGCGAAATTGAGAATAGAGAGAAAGAAAGGGGGAAGTGCGTCGTAGAGAGGAGAGGAGGAGAGGGCAAGTCGCACAACCAAGGAGAAAAGAGAAGGCGTGATCCGGTTGCCGTGGTTCCGTTCGTGATCATCCTTAGAGATCCTATTCTTCTAATTCGAGGTAAGGGGATGTCCTTTTCAATTCCTATAACAATTCCTATGATGGATCCTAAGTAGTGATAGCCTAGGTGATATTTATGATTGTTAGGACGTATTAAGAAATCATGTTCTTGATGTTGTTATATTCGTAATCTATGTTGTGATTGGAATTGTTGTTGAATTCGATTTGTTGTTGATCCATGTTTACGAATTGGTGTGTAATTTTGGTGATTTTAAATGTGTATCCATGGTGGTTGTGATGTGTATTGGAATTGAGTCAAGAAACAATTGAGAAAAATGATGTTTGGGGATGAAATTTGTGTAAAAATCTGTTGCTGGCAGTGTTCTGGGCGCCAGGCGCCCTGTGCTGGGCGCCAAGGGCGCTGTGCGCGTGTTGCTGGGTGTTGCGCTGGGCGCTGAGCGCCCGTGTGCGTGTGTGGCGCTGGGCGCTGGGCGCCCGTGTGCGCGTGTCTCTGTGTTGCGCCAAGGCGCAGGGCGCTGGGCGCCCGTGTGTTGCGTGTGTGCGTGTTGCGCCTTGCTGGGCGCCAGGTGCCTGGGCGCTGGGCGCCCAGGGCGCCAGTTTTCAGGATGTTCCCCAAATTTTTATGAAAACTGTTTTTGCTATATCTTTTGACTCGGACATCTGTTTTGAACGATTCAAAAAGCGTTGTGAAGCATTTTCCGTTGTCCATCTGCGTGTCCCATTTTTAAAAATAAAAACTTATTATTTCTGAAGGTTGCTGGGGCGCCCCAAGTGGCTGTTCCCGGTGACCGTTGCTGTGACAATGAAAAGATGTTTTGGGTGTTTTTAAAACTTCTCTTTTGCGTACGACTGGTGGTTTTAACGAAGTAATGTCAAAAATGATGATTTTGACGATGATGCCCTTAGTGGTTAGTTAAATGACTGTTTTGCCCTTAGTGGCTAATATTCTTTCTAATGACGAGTAAATGACGGTTTTGCCCTTAGTGGCCAATATTATTGATAATGAGGTGTAAATGACGATGATGCCCTTAGTGGTTAGTTAAATGACTGTTTTGCCCTTAGTGGCTAATATTATTTATAATGACGCGTAAATGACTATTTTTCCCTTAGTGGCTATTATTATTTATAGTGACGTGTGAATGACGATGATGCCCTTGGTGGCTAGTGAATGACGTTTTTGCCCTCAGTGGCTGTTGTGTGAGTTGATGACATCTGTGTAAGAGTGATGATGAAACCCAGTGACGTTTGAGGCCCGAGAGGCTAAGTGATGTTAAGGCCTAAATGGCTAAGTGATGTTGTTGTTGTGTAAATTGTGAATTGGCAGGTGCTGCGCCTCCTATTTGGCAACCGGTAAGTGACGGGTCACATAGTTGACTGCGATTTATGCATTTGAGTATTTGTGTGTTTGTGAGTGGTGCATGTCATAGTGTCTCATGCCCCATATGCATAAACCCAGTGACGTTTTGAGGCCTGAGTGGCTAAGTGACGATGAGGCCTTAATGGCTAAGCGACGTTTGTGAAAAAGGTACCTCATGCATATGCCCGCGAGTGGGTTGCATCTCATACGCCTACATGACATCGTGATGAGTTATTATGGTGATGTGATCGATGATTGTGATGTGATTCATTTAGAGCTGTGACCTGACTTATTATTTATCATATGTTTTATTATATGAATTGAATTGGACTCACCCTTCTGTTTGAATGTTACTCCCATGTGGTAACGTGCAGGTGATTGCGAGTGAAGGACTAGGTACCTTCACTAATTCGAGTCGAGTCGTCACGCTCTGATACGTAGCACTCAGGGGGTGGGGCGAACTTATGTCATGAATGTTTTCGGTTGTTAAGTTTTATTGACGGTTCTGTTTTATTTTATTATTCCGCTGCTTAGATGATTTTTATTGACGTTGAGTATTATTCCGATGATGACTGTGGTTTTGAGATTCGCCTTTTTGTGATGTGCTACGTAATACCTGGAGAATACGTTTTGAGCTGTTTATTTGAGAAGTGTGGTTTTATTGAAGTATGTGTAACATGTAACGCCCCAAAATAATTTAGTTATTTACTTAATTAAGTTATTTAAGGCTTACAATATTTATTTAATTTAATTAAATAATTCAAGGTTTAATTATTTTATTTTATTTATTAGGAGGTGTTGTCACGAATTGAGTGGTGCGAGCAAGGGCCCGTGATCCACAATTAGGCCCGTGGCCCATTTCCTTGTCAAAGAATTCGACTCACAAGGGGTCTTAGAGTTAGTTTTCATTTTTTTTACTCTATTGTGAAGAGAAGGAAAAAGAAACGTAAAAGAGAGAGTGAGAAGAGGAGAAGTGCGAAGTGAAGGGGAGAAGAAGAGAAAGGGGGGCGAATCACTCAAGAGGAGGAAGAGCTTGATTGGAGTCTTGCATTTTTCCTTGGAGCTTTGCTAGCAATTCGACTTCCATAAGGTTAGGGGGTCCTCTTTTTGTTTTTAATAATTTATGCGAATTGGTGATGCTTAGGGTTAGGATTCTAGGATAGTGCTATGAACAAATTGTGATGTTGATGATTAATCTATAGTATTGTGATGCTTGAGTTTAAATTGCCTATGTTGAAATCACATGATTGAATGTTTGGATTGTTGCTAATGCGAATTGGATGTCATATGTTTGAATATATGTCTTATTGGTGCTTTCTTGGTGAAATTGAGAATCATGGTGACACTTGAATCATATGTATATATAATTGAGTGTTTGGTGAATTGAAATTGGTGATTGAAATTGAAAAACTCTGGTTTTGGAAGCCCCTAGGCGCCTTGGGCGCCATATGCATGTTGCTGGATTTTCTGTTCTGCGCCTTAGTCATGGACGCCAGGCGCCCAGCAGTGTGCCTGCGCCAGTTTTCCCAAATTCTGTTGCCCCTGTGTTGCTGTGCCTGTTGCCACTGTGTTGCTGTGTTCTGTGTAACTGTGCTGCCAGTTTTGGCGCTAGGTGCTTGTGTCATGGGCGCCAAGTGCCCCAATGTTCTGGTGATGGTTTTGTAAAAATTGGTTTCAGGTTTTCATATTCAGGTAAAATGGCTCGTGCAAAATGATTTTGGGCAACAAAAGAGTTGGGTTGCGTGTTTTCACTAGGTGAATTGATTAATGTATTCCCATAGCATCTCATGAATTAAAGTGGTGAATTGATTAATGTGGTGAGATTATGAATTAAAGTGGTGAATTGATTGGACTGTGGTGTGTTGTAATGCATTCCCATAGCATCTCATGAAACATGTGCATTATTGGTGAGCAGAGGCTACGGCCTAATTTTAATTGGTGAGCAGAGGCTTCGGCCTAGTTTTATTTGGTGAGCAGAGGCTACGGCCTATTTGTATTTGGTGACGGATCCGACATGCATGTACCCGTGGAGTTTGGGTTGCATTTCATGCATAATCATATATCGTGTAGTGCTGCTTGGAAATAGAATGTTGATGTGATTGTTTCCATTGTTGTGAATTGGTGTGCCTGTTTCCTTTTTCCTATGCAGTGCTTAATTCCCATATGTTATTAATTATGAAAAGAGACTCACCCTACTGCTTTTATATTGCTTCTTATGTCGGCAACGTGCAGGTAATAACGAGTGAAGGATTCCTTTATGCCTTCGTCTGGTAGGAAGTGTCACGCTCTGATACGTAGCACCAGGGGGGGAATGTCCTATGTTTATGCGTTATTTTCCTTAAACCTTTAGATTTTTGTTGGTGATGTATTGGTTTTTATTTTAGAACTCATTATTATTCCGCTGCTGGTGGTGATTGGATTTAGTTGATGCGAACTAAACGTTTTCTTATGGTGTTATGTATCTTGTGTTTTGAACCGAACTGTGAAAAGTGAAGTGATTGATTTTTATGGAGTAAGTGTAGCACTCGCTTAATATGTTTTCAAAAAAAAAGTGACTCTGATTTTATTAAAAAGTAAAGTTTTTAGAAAAGGGGTGTTACATTAGTGGTATCAGAGCAGTTCGGTCTGTCCGGCCAAGTCGTCCTGTCATAGTGTCTTATGAAAAATAGAATTGTTAGATTAGTTCTAAATTTCTGTTTGTGCTGCAGTGATAGTTTGAAATGGCTGGGAGGAACGACGCTGCTCTTGCTGCTGCTTTGCAGGCTATGGCTCAAGCTGTTGGGAACCAGCAAAATGGTGCTGAAAATGCTGGGACTCGCAGTTTGGCCACGTTCCAGAGGGAGAATCCACCTGTCTTTAAGGGCAAGTATAATCCAGATGGTGCTCTAGCATGGCTGAAAGAGATTGAAAGGATATTTCGGGTCATGGATTGTAATGATGCGCAGAAAGTCAGGTATGGTACCCATACGCTGGCAGAGGAAGCTGATGATTGGTGGATGGAGGTGAGGCAGAGATTGGAAACTGCTAATGAGGAGATAACTGGGGCTGTTTTCCGTAGAGAGTTCTTGCGGAAGTATTTTCCTGAAGATGTGAGAGGTAAGAAAGAAATAGAATTCCTTGAGCTGAAGCAAGGAAGCATGTCAGTGACGGAGTATGCTGCCAAGTTCACTGAATTGGCTAAGTTTTATCCCCATTATACTGATGCTGATTCTGAGTTCTCAAAATGTATTAAGTTTGAGAATGGACTGAGGGCTGATATAAAGAAAGCTGTAGGGTACCAGAAGATTCGGGTATTCACTGATTTGATCGACAGTTGCAGGATATATGAAGATGATAGTAATGCTCATTCCAAGGTCATGAGAGATCAGAGGGGTAACTTTCAGAACCGGGGTAAACCATATGAGGTTCCAGCTGGTAAGGGTAAACAGAGGTATGCTGATAATAAGAAAACAAGTGGGGGAGATGCCCCTGCGAAGGTTGTGTGCTACAGGTGTGGCAGGCCGGGCCATAGGAGTTTTGACTGCTCGGATAATAAATGTTTCAAGTGCGGTAAAGAAGGTCATGTGGCTGCGAAATGTGAGAAAAGGGATGTGGTGTGCTACAACTGTGGGGAAGCGGGTCATATTAGTACTAAGTGTACTAAGCCGAAGAAAGAGAAGTCCCATGGAAAAGTGTTTGCTCTCGCAGGATCAGAGGATACTAATGAGATTAGAGGTACATGTTTTATTAATGGTATTCCTTTGATTGCTATTATTGATACTGGTGCTACGCATTCATTTATTGCTGCTTTGTGTGCTGAGAAATTGGACCTTGTTTTATCTTCTATGATGAGGGAGATGGTTATTGACACTCCAGCTAAGGGTTCAGTAACTACCTCTCTTGTGTGTGCTAAGTGCCCTCTGTCAATCTTCGGCAGAGATTTTCTTGTTGATCTTATTTGTTTGCCGTTGGGAGGGTTGGATGTCATTCTTGGTATGGACTGGTTAGTATATAACCATGTGCATATTAATTGTTCCCGAAGATCTGTGAGTTTCCTTCCTCCCGAGGAAGAAGAATCTGTTTTGTTGCCTGCTGGTCATTTGCATAAGGTAATGAAGGAAGGAGTTCGTCTGTTTGCTTTGATGGCGTCATTGTCTGCTGAGAATCAGGCAATCATTGAAAGGGTTCAAGTAGTGTGTGAGTTCCCTGAAGTGTTCCCGGATGAAATTCCAAGTGTTCCGCCAGAGAGGGAGGTTGAGTTTGCTATTGATCTTATACCTGGTACTAGGCCTGTGTCTATGGCACCGTACCGAATGTCAGCCTCAGAGTTGTCTGAATTGAAAAAGCAATTAGAAGATCTACTTGAGAAGAAATTTGTAAGGCCAAGTGTGTCACCGTGGGGTGCTCCGGTATTGTTAGTGAAAAAGAAGGACGGGAGTATGAGACTTTGTGTCGATTATAGGCAATTGAACAAAGTGACAATAAAGAACAGGTATCCGCTTCCCAGAATTGATGATCTGATGGACCAGTTGGTAGGTGCTAAGGTGTTTAGTAAAATCGATTTGAGGTCGGGTTATCACCAGATCAAGGTAAAGGATGAAGACATTCAGAAAACCGCTTTCAGAACGAGATATGGGCACTATGAGTATTCTGTGATGCCGTTTGGTGTTACCAACGCGCCGGGTGTGTTTATGGAGTACATGAATCGTACTTTCCATAGTTACTTGGATCGGTTTGTGGTTGTGTTTATTGACGACATTCTGGTGTATTCTAAAACAGAAGAGGAGCACGCAGAACATTTGAGGTTAGTGCTAGAAGTGTTGAAAGAAAAGAAATTGTATGCAAAATTGTCTAAGTGTGAGTTCTGGCTGAATGAAGTAGGCTTCCTTGGTCATATTATCTCTGGTAATGGTATAGCTGTGGACCCAGCCAAGGTTGATGCTGTGTCTCAATGGGAGAGCCCGAAGTCAGTTACAGAGATTAGAAGCTTCTTGGGATTAGCTGGTTATTACAGGAGATTTATTGAAGGTTTCTCGAAATTGGCACTTCCGTTGACTCAATTGACATGTAAGGGAAAAGCTTTTGTGTGGGATGCACACTGTGAGGAGAGCTTCAATGAGTTGAAGAAGAGGTTGACCACATCGCCGGTTTTGACTTTGCCTGTTCCGGATCAACCGTTTGTAGTATATTGTGATGCTTCCAAGATGGGTTTGGGAGGTGTATTGATGCAGGAGGGTAAGGTAGTAGCTTATGCGTCCAGACAGTTGAGGACCCATGAGAGGAACTACCCTACTCATGATTTGGAGCTAGCTGCAATTGTGTTTGTGCTGAAAATTTGGAGGCACTATCTGTATGGTACTAGATTTGAAGTGTTTAGTGACCATAAGAGTTTGAAATACTTATTCGATCAGAAGGAGCTGAATATGAGACAGAGACGTTGGTTAGAATTGCTGAAGGATTATGATTTCGGCTTGAACTATCACCCCGGCAAAGCTAATGTCGTGGCTGATGCTTTAAGTCGGAAGAGTTTGCATATGTCGGCTATGATGGTGAAAGAATTAGAATTGATTGAGCAGTTTCGGGACATGAGTCTGGTTTGTGAAGTAACACCGCGGAGTGTCAGATTGGGAATGTTGAAGATTGGCAATGAGTTTTTGGTTAGTGTTCGAGAAGCCCAAAAGTCAGATGTAAAGTTGGTAGACCTGTTAGTTGTGAATGATCAAGCTGTGGATGGAGATTTCAAGTTAGACTCCCAAGGTATATTGAGATTCAGAGATAGGATCTGCATTCCTGATGATGCTGAGATGAAGAGAATGATTCTTGAGGAGAGCCATAGGAGCAAGTTGAGTATTCATCCAGGGGCTACGAAAATGTACCAAGATTTGAAGAAAATGTTCTGGTGGCCTGGTATGAAGAAGGATGTGGCACAGTTTGTGTATTTTTGTCTGACTTGTCAGAAGTCTAAGATTGAGCATCAGAAGCCTGCGGGGTTGATGCAACCATTAGAAGTTCCGGAATGGAAATGGGATAGCATTTCCATGGATTTTGTGACTGGTTTGCCAAATACAGTGAGAGGGTTTGATGCTATATGGGTGGTTGTGGACAGGTTGTCAAAGTCTGCTCATTTCTTACCAATTAATATGACTTATCCAGTTCCAAAGTTGGCAGAGATCTACATCAAGACAATTGTGAAGTTGCATGGCGTTCCACTTAGTATTGTATCTGATAGAGATCCAAGATTCACATCTGAATTTTGGAAAAGTTTGCAAGAAGCTTTGGGTTCTAAGTTGAGGTTGAGCTCCGCTTATCATCCGCAGACAGATGGTCAGACGGAGAGGACTATTCAGTCGTTAGAGGACTTGTTGAGAGCATGTGTTCTTGAGCAGGGAGGTTCATGGGATTCTCATCTTCCGTTGATAGAGTTCACCTACAACAACAGTTTTCACTCTAGTATTGGTATGGCACCGTTTGAGGCGTTGTATGGTCGGAGATGTAGGACTCCGTTGTGTTGGTATGAATCTGGGGAGAGTGCAGTGTTGGGGCCTGAGATTGTGCGAGAAACAACTGAGAAGGTAAAATTAATCCGTCAGAAGATGAAAGCGTCGCAGAGTCGACAAAAGAGCTATCATGATAAGAGAAGGAAGGATTTAGAGTTTCAGGCCGGTGATCATGTGTTCCTGAGAGTCACTCCGGTGACTGGTGTTGGACGTGCCTTGAAATCAAAGAAGTTAACTCCCCGTTTCATTGGTCCGTATCAGATTACGGAGAGGGTGGGAAGTGTTGCCTATAGGGTGGCCTTGCCGCCTAATCTTTCGAACTTGCATGACGTGTTTCACGTGTCAGAACTTCGAAAGTATGTTCCGGATCCGTCTCATGTGATTCAGATGGATGAAGTAGAGGTGCGGGATAATCTCACTGTGGAGACTATGCCTGTGCGGATTGAAGATAGAGAAGTGAAGACTCTGAGAGGGAAAGAAATTCCTTTGGTGAAAGTGGTGTGGTTAGGAGCTGCTGGTGAGAGTATGACTTGGGAGCTGGAGAGTAAGATGCGGGAAGCGTATCCGGAGTTGTTTGATTCAGGTAATTTCGAGGACGAAATATTCTAAGTGGGGGAGAGTTGTAACGCCCCAAAATAATTTAGTTATTTATTTAATTAAGTTATTTAAGGCTTACAATATTTATTTAATTTAATTAAATAATTCAAGGTTAAATTATTTTATTTTATTTATTAGGAGGTGTTGTCACGAATTGAGTGGTGCGAGCAAGGGCCCGTGATCCACAATTAGGCCCGTGGCCCATTTCCTTGTCAAAGAATTCGACTCACAAGGGGTCTTAGAGTTAGTTTTCACTTTTTTTACTCTATTGTGAAGAGAAGGAAAAAGAAACGTAAAAGAGAGAGTGAGAAGAGGAGAAGTGCGAAGTGAAGGGGAGAAGAAGAGAAAGGGGGGCGAATCACTCAAGAGGAGGAAGAGCTTGATTGGAGTCTTGCATTTTTCCTTGGAGCTTTGCTAGCAATTCGACTTCCATAAGGTTAGGGGGTCCTCTTTTTGTTTTTAATAATTTATGCGAATTGGTGATGCTTAGGGTTAGGATTCTAGGATAGTGCTATGAACAAATTGTGATGTTGATGATTAATCTATAGTATTGTGATGCTTGAGTTTAAATTGCCGATGTTGAAATCACATGATTGAATGTTTGGATTGTTGCTAATGCGAATTGGATGTCATATGTTTGAATATATGTCTTATTGGTGCTTACTTGGTGAAATTGAGAATCTTGGTGAAATTGAGAATCATGGTGACACTTGAATCATATATATATATATATATAATTGAGTGTTTGGTGAATAGAAATTGGTGATTGAAATTGAAAAATTCTGGTTTTGGAAGCCCCTAGGCGCCTTGGGCGCCATATGCATGTTGCTGGATTTTCTGTTCTGCGCCTTAGTCATGGGCGCCAGGCGCCCAGCAGTGTGCCTGCGCCAGTTTTCCCAAATTCTGTTGCCCCTGTGTTGTTGTGCCTGTTGCCACTGTGTTGCTGTGTTCTGTGTCACTGTGCTGCCAGTTTTGGCGCTAGATGCTTGTGTCATGGGCGCCAAGGGCCCCAATGTTCTGGTGATGGTTTTGTAAAAATTGGTTTCAGGTTTTCATATTCAGGTAAAATGGCTCGTGCAAAATGATTTTGGGCAACAAAAGAGTTGGGTTGCGTGTTTTCACTAGGTGCCTAGTGCATGGGCGCCAAAAATGATGTTCAGTTTTTGACAAAATTTTTATTGGGTTTTCATGTTCTGAGCATTTGGCTCGTGTAAAATCAATTTCGAAGAAAAATGAGTTTTGTTGCATGTTGGCCTTAGGCGCCTAGTGCCTGGGCGCCGTGTTTCTGTGCTGGGCGCAATACGCCTATGCGCGTGCTGTTTCCTGGGCGCCAAGCGCCTGTGCGTGCTGTTGTTCTCTGGGCGCCGAGCGCCTATGCGCGTGCTGTTTTCCTGGGCGCCAAGCGCCCATGCGCCAAGCCCCGTGTTGCTCCTGGGCGCCCAGCGCCCATGCGCCAGTTTCCAGGATGTCTAAGTATTTTTCCTATTTTGTTTTTAATGTAACTTTTGACTCGGTTATCCAAATTTAACGGTTCAAAATGCGTTTCGAAGCTAATTTAAGTGTCTATCCAATTGTTCCAATTTTATGCAAAAATAAATTATTTTACTGGTGTTTCTGGGCTGAGGTGTTCAAGTGTCCAAATGGCTATTTTTTATCCACTTTCCCTATGTCGTGTCAATATCCTAAAATGGTCTATTTGAATTGGTGTTGGTGTGAGTGGTGGGCTGAATTGGTGAGTGTGATAAGGTGAGATTGGTGAGCAGAGGCTTCGGCCTAATTTTAATTTGGTGAGCTGATTAATGTACTATGGTGAGATTATGAATTAAAGTGGTGAATTGATTGGACTGTGGTGTGTTGTGATGCATTCCCATAGCATCTCATGAAACATGTGCATTATTGGTGAGCAGAGGCTACGGCCTAATTTTAATTGGTGAGCAGAGGCTTCGGCCTAGTTTTATTTGGTGAGCAGAGGCTACGGCCTATTTGTATTTGGTGACGGATCCGACATGCATGTACCCGTGGAGTTTGGGTTGCATTTCATGCATAATCATATATCGTGTAGTGCTGCTTGGAAATAGAATGTTGATGTGATTGTTTCCATTGTTGTGAATTGGTGTGCCTGTTTCCTTTTTCCTATGCAGTGCTTAATTCCCATATGTTATTAATTATGAAAAGAGACTCACCCTACTGCTTTTATGTTGCTTCTTATGTCGGCAACGTGCAGGTAATAACGAGTGAAGGATTCCTTTATGCCTTCGTCTGGTAGGAAGTGTCACGCTCTGATACGTAGCACCAGGGGGGGAATGTCCTATGTTTATGCGTTATTTTCCTTAAACCTTTAGATTTTTGTTGGTGATGTATTGGTTTTTATTTTAGAACTCATTATTATTTCGCTGCTGTCATACCCCAATTTTGTCCGGCTTAGGTCCAAGCCCTAATTTTCCACACAAAAATAAATTATGCATCATTTTTAGGGTTAGAATGCACGTTCTGGGAAGTTAGAGTCAAAAAGGGCATTTTGGTCATTTCTCACAAAAGGGTCTCTAAAAACAATTTTTGCAATAGGCCTCATGCATCAAATTAGGGTTTTTGAAAAATATGTTATGCATGCATGGCAAGCTTTGGAAAATATTTTATGCATGGCAAAGACCTAAAAGCATTTTGTGGAAAGCAAGAATTGATTTCTATTTTGTTCCAAAGGCCAAGAATCGATTTAGGGTATATTGCATAGGCCTTGAAATCGATTTTCAGGCTCTTCCATAGGCCATGAATCGATTCCTAATTGTTTTAACTAAGTGAAGAATCGATTCCTACCTTTTAGGATGTCCTGAAAATCGATTTCCCTTTCCTATGTTTAAAGCATGAAATCGATTTCTACACCTACTCATGCAAAAGCTAAGTATCGATTTCCTTAAATTTTAAAAGACTATGAAATCGATTTTCAGGATCTCCAAATGTCCTGAAAATCGATTCCTACCTTTTTCCATAGGCCATATAATCGATTCTTATCATTTCCAAAAATAAAGAATCGATTCCTACATATTTCCAAAGGCCACATAATCGATTTTCAGGATCTCCAAATGTCCTGAAAATCGATTCCTACCTTTTTCCATAGGCCATATAATCGATTCTTATCATTTCCAAACATAAAGAATCGATTCCTACATATTTCCAAAGGCTCAAACAATCGATTCATCCTTGCAATAAATGTTTTTTAAAAAAATTCTACGCTTTCCTAAGCCTATAAATAGGCAGCCTCAAATCACATTTGAGGAGGAGGAGATTTTACGAGACCAGAGAAACAGGGACAGATTTTACAAGATCAGAAAACACACACACACATTTCACGAGATCTGAGAAGACAACTCTCGTAAATCTCATTTTCCAGTTCTACGCTTCATTTCTGCTCTATTCGCGCCGTTGGTCCGTCTGAGCTGATCTCCTGCAAGGGTTAGTCGGGGTTTGCGTTCTTCAGAGTTGTAATATCTGTCTTCATCAGAGGTATTTCAGTCTTTACATTTGTTAAAATTTAATCATTCTGATCCATGCCAAAATTGCCCTATGTGATTTAATTTAGCTGTAGTGTCTTTGTTGATGATGACCCACATGATTCCCACTTATGCCTAGTGCATCATTTTCTAAGTGGGGAAGATGGTCTCAGATGATTCAACCTCCCCTTTCAAACCCTTTCAAAAAAACATTTTTCATTAGAACTACGTCGCTTTGATTCCCGTTTGGGATACGTAGGAGCGAGCCACGTTCTCGTCAAGCGCAACAAATAAAAATTCTTTTCACCCCCCTAAACCAATCATTTTCATAAAACAAACAAAATCATTTTCAAACCCATTGTTGCTAGTAGCTCATCAGAGCCTTTTGTTCGTTTAGCTATTAGTGACAATGTCCTTTTCTCATAAGAATAATAAACGGTGATCCATCATAACCTTTGTTAGTTTGATCACCGTACAAATCAATCTCTTTCGAAAATCACTTTCAAAAAAGATAATAAAAACGAGTTGTTGTCAATAGTCTATCAGAACCTTAGTTCGTTTGACTAGCAGCACAACTCTCTTTTTCTGAGTATTTAGTGATGATTCATCATAGCCTCTGCTAGTTTAATCATTTACTAATGCTCGTCCTATTTCAAAAACTCACTAAAAAAGATAAAAAACAAAAACTTTTCAAAAAGAACCAAGAACTACGTAGCTTTGAATTCTCCATCGCACCGGGAGATACGTAGGAGCGGGCCATGTCCCGTCAAGCATTTTTTTTCTAAAAACCCTTTTTTTCCCCCCTTCTCACCTAAAATAAATTTTCATTAAAGATTTCCCATTCATCTCCAAATAAGAAATAAATAGGCAAATCTAGGTATTTTTCAAATCAAACGTTAAAACCACACATTTAATTAGAGGTTCCCTTTCGGTAGAAAGGACGTGCGCGGTGCTAACACCTTCCTCGCGCGTAATCGACCCCCGAACCTATATCTCTAGTTTTCAAAAGACCATCCGCCTTGTCCAAAAGACCTTTTTTCAATGTTTTGGTCTTAAAATTAAAATATTGGTGGCGGCTCCAAAATTATTCCACGTTGTACATTGAGAAACCCAAACCGGGATTTTTCGGGGTGCAACAGCTGGCGACTCCACTGGGGACTTTTCTTTTTTTAAGTGGGTCAAGCCTAACTAATTAAATGTGTGGTTTAGCGTGCTATCGATGTGATTTGGATACTTTGTTATTTATATCCCTTTTCGGTTTGCTCTTCTTGTCATGTTGCGTGCATGTGCATTTATTTTCTCTCCTTTCATGTTTATTTTTCCTCGTCATTGCTTATGTGCTTAATACCCTCATGCTTTTCCTCCCCATCTTGTTATGTTCCTCTCTTCTTGGCCCCCTTTCTCGAGGAAAGCAAAGCACTTGATTATTGTTGAAACCCTAGGCTAGCTAATTTGATATTGAACCCTAGTGTAGACAACATGTTATCGCTTGCTATTGTTTTGGACTGTTCTGGGTTTTCCTTCGCAGGTGGGGTATATGTGGGTAATTTTAGGCGGTATGTCCCCGCTACACATACTCACCCCCTTATGATTATGAGCTCTGAGAGAGGCCTAAAACCCAAGGTCTGAAAACACCTAGGAGAGTGGAAACGAGTAGTGACTGCCAATTGGACCGATGTCCTTCTGCTCTCACGAAAGTTTCAGCCAGAGTATGCTCTTTATGGTACCTCACACCAGATGGCATTCCATCGTTGTGGGTGTTATCATAAAAGAGATTTAGCTCTGGTAGCCTTTGCAAGGGAGTGAATAGAGCCACATGGGAGGATTACCCTTTAAATTGCCCTAGATCGTAGGTCTCACCCCTTTTAGGTCACAAGGGCTTTCCAAATTGTGTGTTGCATTGTTGCATTCAGTTCAATCAATTTTTCCTTCAGAATTTTTGAAAATCAAAAAAAAATATGCTTTCCCTTTTCAATAAATACCTATATGAGGTGGCATATAGGGTGAAAATTTTCAAATCACCACCTGTAAATATCCTCTTTCTGCAAAAACACAAAAAAAGAAACATCCTTGCATCATCGCATCATTGCATCACTGCATCATTGCATCATTTGCATTGCATAAAATTCCAATTTTGAAAAAAACCATTCATATTGCATTCCCTTTCATTACATAAAGATAAAACAAAAAAAAACAATTATCATCTGCATAGCATAAACATTTCATTTATAATCATGCAAAAAAAAAAAAAAAAAATCCTCGTCAAGTTCACCCAAAACATGGCATTCATGCATAAGCATTATTTCAAAAAAGACACAGTAGAACTACGTAAGCTTTGATTCCTCATTACAATGGGGATACGTAGGAACGGGCCATACCCCGTCAAGCACATTTTTCTAAAACCTTTTTCAAATAAATCATTTGCATCATACTTGCATTCATTCATTACCTAAAATAAGAGTTGTGATGAGAAGCGAGACGTTCTTGCAAAACAATCATCCTTTTTGAAAAAGTTTATCAAGGTGTTCCAAAGCACTCAGTTTTTCAAATCAATAGCTCATTTGCATTTCTTTCAAAAGCACTGCATCCCATCCATTCTATGACAAAAGACTGAAATAGTGTGTCAAAGAATAAAAAAAACAAGTTTTTAACTGATGTTAACTCTCTGTGAAGCATTCTTCTAATGAGCATGCATGCTATGAGTACATTCTCTTGTTTGAGTCCGTTGGTTTTCCTCCCTTACCACAGTTTCCCGTCCAAGTCTAAGTCCCGCCCCGTCCACCCATAAAGTACATATTCTCCCCATCAGTGCGTATTTGACTTTTGGTTCAAGTCCTCCATGCTGGGGCAAGTCTGTGATCATTAATTCCCCTTGATTAATATCATACTCCTTCAGTGCAAGTCTCTCAAAAATAATAATAATAAACAAGAAAACAAGCTCGCTAGGTTGAAAACCCGCAAAGGGCGGCCTAGGCAAAAAGGAGCGCCCGGTGGACTGAAAACTCGCAAAGAGCGGTCCAAGCAAAAATTAGGGCACAAAAAAGGAAAAAAGAGCAAACACATTGTTCTAAAGTTAAGTTTTATAGAAATAAGCAATCGGGATTTGAAATGAAGTTTGGCCATCTCCTCAAAAATCCCAAAATCCCAGAAAGTCCTACCCACCTTGAGCCAAGAAAAACCAAAATCCAAAAATCACCCTAGACAAGGATCACCCCAAATAAATAAATAAAAAAAAAAAAAAAAACAGTGCATCACTTTTATCAGCTCACCCGAGTCAAAAAAAAAAAAAATCAAAAAAGGGGGCTTCAAAAATGAAAATCCCAAAACAAAATACAAAAGAAATGTAAGTGGTGAGCTGGTACATGTTACCACAAAATACATGAGATCCTTATCTAAATAAACCTTCAAACACTTCATCATTCCAACACCTGGTTCCATAAACCTTCAAACACTTCCTTTGGCCTCAACATCAAACCCCTTAGTCATTCTACCATGAGACACGAATTTGCTTTAACAGAGCCCAAACAAGCCCAATAACCATCTTCCTCATAGACCATCAACCGTCAATCAACAAAACTCATCCTCCCATTAGCCTCAAACACTTCATTAAGCCTAACCCTCCTTCCTCCACAAAACACCACAATCCCGAAAAGTCCATTCCGATCAATGACCGGTTGCTTTTGTTCACTCAAATTCTAATCTTAGGACGAACAAGCTTATCTATGTACAATGTGTTTGCTCAAAAGAAAAACAAACGATCAGAAAAAAGAAAGCTGATCAAGAAAGAATGAACCCTCAGAAAAAAGAGAACTGAGGAAACAAAAACAAACAGTCAGAAAAAAGAAAGCTGACAAAATAAAAAAGAGGGACTTGCACTCCAAAACACATTCAAGATGCATTAAAACAAGGTTTAGTGATCACCAGGTAAGGATTCTTTCGCACCAAAAGTCAAGACATCAGTAGAGAACCAAAGATTTGCACTGAGAATACCGCTTAGACCCAAAAGTTGGGGCATTCTCTTCACCACCCACACACCCTAGTCTTGGGAAAGTCTGTTCAATACCCATCCCATGTCACTCCAGTTGTCAATGTCATTCCAAAGTGGGGCAAGTGCATTCCCATTCCTTCACCTCATTCATTCCCATAGAAACCTCACCGGGGCAATTTCTCAACTCACTATTCTAAACAAGACCTTGTCGTTCTGACTGGGGAAGCTTTGTCCTTGTTATGACTGGGGCAACATCAAATTCTGTGGGTTGAAGCAAAACCCCTTTCATTCCAGCTTTCATCCCAAGAGCCGAAGCGTTCCCAATTCATCATCTTCTACACCCCTTGTTGTTGTCACCACTAGATAGGGGCAAACTGTTCACTCATCAAAGACATGAATTGGGGCAATCTTGTATCTCTTGGTCCCTCAAAATCTTCGGCAATAGCCATGTCGGTCATTCCTTCACTTGCCATAAAAGTCCAGGCCCTAAACCAATTCCAAGTTAACGGACTCACTCATTCACATTTGCACCCCTATGCATGCTTACTAGATAATGCTTCAAAGAGAGAGAACACAAGTTAGTCATGCGATACTTAAGATTCAGTCGTCATTGGAAGGAAGAGAAAACAAGTGAGCTTGTTTGTAAATAAAATCTTGAGAACACCGGAGTTTGAATCAAATTCCATTTTTTCTCAACAAAGTGGTCAATAATCATCTCAATTCCTTGCATCCAAAGTCTTACATCTCATCATCACAAAAATGTTTAATCATTCTATTTTTCGCCTCATGCATTTAGGCGTTCCATTTTGTTTATCATAGTTTGCATCGTGCCAACATCATCATTTCATGAAAGGCAACAAAAAAGAAGCAACGGATAAAAGCAAAAAATCTTCCATCTCATTCCATCAAGCATCAAAGCATTGCATCATAAAAGCAAAAACACGTCATCCCGTGTCATAACATTTGCATCCAAACATTTCATTCACATCATATTCACATTCACATTTCATGCATTCATCGCATGTCATCCAAGATGCCTATGTTTCCCAATCAACCATTTCATATCATTACGCTATGCATCATAACATTAGCATCCAAACATTTCATTCGCATTTCATGCATTCATCCCATATGCCTATGTTTCCCAATCAACCATTTCATATCATGCATCAAAGTATTGCAGTTGCATCCTCACATAGCAAAAAGAGCAAATGAAAAAACAGTTGATCAAAAAAAGAAAGCTGATCAACAAAAAACAAATCAAAAGGAAAACCTCAAGAATGTTTCACCACATTCATCATCACACCAAAATCATGAGCATTGCATGCATCCGCATAACATGCCCTTGCATAACATGCACTCATACTCCATGCACCATTTCTTGCATCAACTAACGTATGCAGGTACCTCAATCCAATACAGCAGCATCGGTCATTTCAAATCAACCTATCAACAGCATTTGTGAGCCCTCTGTGCTCGTCCTGAGCCCTCTGTGCTCCCCCTGAGCCCTCTGTGCTCACCCTGAGCCCTCTGTGCTCCTCCTGAGCCCTCTGTGCTCATCCTGAGCCCTCTGTGCTCGTCCTGAGCCCTCTGTGCTCCCCCTGAGCCCTCTGTGCTCCTCCTGAGCCCTCTGTGCTCATCCTGAGCCCTCTGTGCTCGTCCTGAGCCCTCTGTGCTCCCCCTGAGCCCTCTGTGCTCACCCTGAGCCCTCTGTGCTTGTCCTGAGCCCTCTGTGCTCGTCCTGAGCCCTCTGTGCTCCCCCCTGAGCCCTCTGTGCTCACCCTGAGCCCTCTGTGCTCCTCCTGAGCCCTCTGCGCTCATCCTGAGCCCTCTGTGCTCATCCTGAGCCCTCTGTGCTCATCCCGAGCCCTCTGTGCTCCCCCTGAGCCCTCTGTGCTCATCCTGAGCCCTCTGTGCTCATCCTGAGCCCTCTGTGCTCACCCTGAGTCCTCTGTGCTCCTCTTGAGCCCTCTGTGCTCATCCTGAGCCCTCTGTGCTCCCCTGAGCCCTCTGTGCTCATCCTGAGCCCTCTGTGCTCTCTCCTGAGCCCTCTGTGCTCCCTCCTGAGCCCTCTGTGCTCCCCCCTGAGCCCTCTGTGCTCCTCCTGAGCCCTCTGTGCTCCTCCTGAGCCCTCTGTGCTCATCCTGAGCCCTCTGTGCTCCCCCCGAGCCCTCTGTGCTCCTCCTGAGCCTTCTGTGCTCATCCTGAGCCCTCAGTGCTCCTTCTTTACTGCGTTCTTTACCGCTTTATTTCCTGCTTTTTGCACGCCAAGTGCCCATTTACTTTTCTGTTTGCACGCCAAGTGCTCATTTTACTTTTCTGTCTGCTTTAGTTGAACTTTTCAATCAATCAACCAACAGGATTCGTGAATCCCTTCAGGACCCAAGTGTCCCTTCAAAAACAGACTTCACCTCGTATTCGAGCTGCGGGTAAGTCCTTCAGACCCCAAGTGGTCCTTCAGACTAGTTGTGTCAGCCTAAGACACGACGGACGTCCTTCATGGTCAACATATCAGTTCCGCAGCTGATCTTGACCTATCATGGCCGCTCGAAAGGCCCCCTCAGACCGTTTTACTAGTACCATAGCTAGTACCCCGCACCTTTGACTCGGTTATCCAAATTTAACGGTTCAAAATGCGTTTCGAAGCTAATTTCAGTGTCTATCCAATTGTTCCAATTTTATGAAAAAATAAATTATTTTACTGGTGTTTCTGGGCTGAGGTGTTCAAGTGTCCAAATGGCTATTTTTTATCCACTTTCCCTATGTCGTGTCAATATCCTAAAATGGTCTATTTGAATTGGTGTTGGTGTGAGTGGTGGGCTGAATTGGTGAGTGTGATAAGGTGAGATTGGTGAGCAGAGGCTTCGGCCTAATTTTAATTTGGTGAGCTGATTAATGTACTATGGTGAGATTATGAATTAAAGTGGTGAATTGATTGGACTGTGGTGTGTTGTGATGCATTCCCATAGCATCTCATGAAACATGTGCATTATTGGTGAGCAGAGGCTACGGCCTAATTTTAATTGGTGAGCAGAGGCTTCGGCCTAGTTTTATTTGGTGAGCAGAGGCTACGGCCTATTTGTATTTGGTGACGGATCCGACATGCATGTACCCGTGGAGTTTGGGTTGCATTTCATGCATAATCATATATCGTGTAGTGCTGCTTGGAAATAGAATGTTGATGTGATTGTTTCCATTGTTGTGAATTGGTGTGCCTGTTTCCTTTTTCCTATGCAGTGCTTAATTCCCATATGTTATTAATTATGAAAAGAGACTCACCCTACTGCTTTTATGTTGCTTCTTATGTCGGCAACGTGCAGGTAATAACGAGTGAAGGATTCCTTTATGCCTTCGTCTGGTAGGAAGTGTCACGCTCTGATACGTAGCACCAGGGGGGGAATGTCCTATGTTTATGCGTTATTTTCCTTAAACCTTTAGATTTTTGTTGGTGATGTATTGGTTTTTATTTTAGAACTCATTATTATTCCGCTGCTGTCATACCCCAATTTTGTCCGGCTTAGGTCCAAGCCCTAATTTTCCACACAAAAATAAATTATGCATCATTTTTAGGGTTAGAATGCACGTTCTGGGAAGTTAGAGTCAAAAAGGGCATTTTGGTCATTTCTCACAAAAGGGTCTCTAAAAACAATTTTTGCAATAGGCCTCATGCATCAAATTAGGGTTTTTGAAAAATATGTTATGCATGCATGGCAAGCTTTGGAAAATATTTTATGCATGGCAAAGACCTAAAAGCATTTTGTGGAAAGCAAGAATTGATTTCTATTTTGTTCCAAAGGCCAAGAATCGATTTATGGTATATTGCATAGGCCTTGAAATCGATTTTCAGGCTCTTCCATAGGCCATGAATCGATTCCTAATTGTTTTAACTAAGTGAAGAATCGATTCCTACCTTTTAGGATGTCCTGAAAATCGATTTCCCTTGCCTATGTTTAAAGCATGAAATCGATTTCTACACCTACTCATGCAAAAGCTAAGAATCGATTTCCTTAAATTTTAAAAGACTATGAAATCGATTTTCAGGATCTCCAAATGTCCTGAAAATCGATTCCTACCTTTTTCCTTAGGCCATATAATCGATTCTTATCATTTCCAAAAATAAAGAATCGATTCCTACATATTTCCAAAGGCCACATAATCGATTTTCAGGATCTCCAAATGTCCTGAAAATCGATTCCTACCTTTTTCCATAGGCCATATAATCGATTCTTATCATTTCCAAACATAAAGAATCGATTCCTACATATTTCCAAAGGCTCAAACAATCGATTCATCCTTGCAATAAATGTTTTTTAAAAAAATTCTACGCTTTCCTAAGCCTATAAATAGGCAGCCTCAAATCACATTTGAGGAGGAGGAGATTTTACGAGACCAGAGAAACAGGGACAGATTTTACAAGATCAGAAAACACACACACACATTTCACGAGATCTGAGAAGACAACTCTCGTAAATCTCATTTTCCAGTTCTACGCTTCATTTCTGCTCTATTCGCGCCGTTGGTCCGTCTGAGCTGATCTCCTGCAAGGGTTAGTCGGGGTTTGCGTTCTTCAGAGTTGTAATATCTGTCTTCATCAGAGGTATTTCAGTCTTTACATTTGTTAAAATTTAATCATTCTGATCCATGCCAAAATTGCCCTATGTGATTTAATTTAGCTGTAGTGTCTTTGTTGATGATGACCCACATGATTCCCACTTATGCCTAGTGCATCATTTTCTAAGTGGGGAAGATGGTCTCAGATGATTCAACCTCCCCTTTCAAACCCTTTCAAAAAAACATTTTTCATTAGAACTACGTCGCTTTGATTCCCGTTTGGGATACGTAGGAGCGAGCCACGTTCTCGTCAAGCGCAACAAATAAAAATTCTTTTCACCCCCCTAAACCAATCATTTTCATAAAACAAACAAAATCATTTTCAAACCCATTGTTGCTAGTAGCTCATCAGAGCCTTTTGCTCGTTTAGCTATTAGTGACAATGTCCTTTTCTCATAAGAATAATAAACGGTGATCCATCATAACCTTTGTTAGTTTGATCACCGTACAAATCAATCTCTTTCGAAAATCACTTTCAAAAAAGATAATAAAAACGAGTTGTTGTCAATAGTCTATCAGAACCTTAGTTCGTTTGACTAGCAGCACAACTCTCTTTTTCTGAGTATTTAGTGATGATTCATCATAGCCTCTGCTAGTTTAATCATTTACTAATGCTCGTCCTATTTCAAAAACTCACTAAAAAAGATAAAAAACAAAAACTTTTCAAAAAGAACCAAGAACTACGTAGCTTTGAATTCTCCATCGCACCGGGAGATACGTAGGAGCGGGCCATGTCCCATCAAGCATTTTTTTTCTAAAAACCCTTTTTTCCCCCCTTCTCACCTAAAATAAATTTTCATTAAAGATTTCCCATTCGTCTCCAAATAAGAAATAAATAGGCAAATCTAGGTATTTTTCAAATCAAACGTTAAAACCACACATTTAATTAGAGGTTCCCTTTCGGTAGAAAGGACGTGCGCGGTGCTAACACCTTCCTCGCGCGTAATCGACCCCCGAACCTATATCTCTAGTTTTCAAAAGACCATCCGCCTTGTCCAAAAGACCTTTTTTCAATGTTTTGGTCTTAAAATTAAAATATTGGTGGCGGCTCCAAAATTATTCCACGTTGTACATTGAGAAACCCAAACCGGGATTTTTCGGGGTGCAACAGCTGCTGGTGGTGATTGGATTTAGTTGATGCGAACTAAACGTTTTCTTATGGTGTTATGTATCTTGTGTTTTGAACCGAACTGTGAAAAGTGAAGTGATTGATTTTTATGGAGTAAGTGTAGCACTCGCTTAATATGTTTTCAAAAAAAAAGAGACTCTGATTTTATTAAAAAGTAAAGTTATTAGAAAAGGGGTGTTACATAACATCCTTTGCGATGAAAAGAAATTTTGAAAACTCTGATATTTTTCCAAGTAAATTAACGGGTAGAAAAGGGGTGTTACAGCAGTCAATTGGAATATGAACCTAGATATGTAGTTCAGTCTTCCAAGGAAACCCCGAATCTCTTTTTCTGTTTTAGGAACTGGCATCTCAAGAATCGCACGCACCTTGTCTGGATCGATTTCTATCCCCTCTTGGCTGACGATGAATCCCAACAACTTTCCTGATCGCACGCCAAAGGTACACTTGGTAGGATTTAATCTGAGCTTGAATTTTCTCAACCGCTCGAAGAGCTTTTGCAAATTGACAATGTGTTCCTCATCAGTTTTAGACTTTGCGATCATATCGTCCACGTAGACCTCTATTTCTTTGTGCATCATGTCGTGAAATAATGTGACCATAGCCCTTTGATAGGTAGCACCGGCGTTCTTCAACCCGAATGGCATGACTCTGTAACAGAATGCTCCCCAAAGAGTTGTGAAAGTTGTCTTCTCCATATCCTCAGGAGCCATCTTGATCTGGTTATACCCTGAATACCCATCAATGAAGGAGAACGGTGAATGCTGCGCCGTACTATCCACTAAGACATCAATATGGGGCAGGGGAAAATCATCTTTGGGACTAGCACGATTCAGATCTCTGTAATTAACGCACATTCTAACTTTCCCGTCCTTTTTCTGAACCGGCACGATGTTAGCAACCCATTGCAGATACTTGGCTACCGCTAGGAACCCGACGTCAAACTGCTTTTTCACCTCATCTCTGATCTTTAAGGACTTTTCTGGCTTCATTCTTCTCAATTTCTGCTTTACCGGAGGACATTCTGGCTTGACCGGCAACTTATGCACCACTATGTCAGTATCTAACCCTGGCATATCCTGATAAGTCCATGCGAAGACATCAACATAGTCATGCAGGAGTTCGATTCGCTTCTTGCGCTCATTTTCCTTTATTGAAGTACCCACCTTTACTTCCTTCTTACTGTCCTCTGTGCCTAGGTTAATTATCTCAACAGATTCCCCATGCACCTGAATAATCTTTTCCTCTTGTTCAACCATTCTCATCAATTCTGAAGGAGTTTCCCAGTCATCCTCAACACCCTCCTCAGCTTGATTAACGGGGTGATCAAAATTAACATATGAACCGTTGGCATCATTATTTTCAAAGATATTCATTTTAGATCTGCATTTGCAGGAATAGAATGAAATGAACAAGCAAAATAGAAACACAAGATGAAGACACATGATAATGAAAAGCAATTTTATTCATTTGAGAGTCCGAAACAACATTTTATTGATAGATGATATTCGAAGGAAAAAACATGCATGCCCTTATGAAATATTCTAAGGCCTTGGGCAGAGCCAAAGAATTTGCATTGCAAAATCATTACTTTGGAATGAAAATAACAGGGAAATCAATGATCTTCCAATTATCAAGCTCTTCATCTGCAGCACTGCGACGCACCAAGTCCACACCTTTGTCTTCCATAACTGATTCTTCCTCAATGACGGCCACCTGATTGGGGTCCAGCATACCCGCGCTCCTGAAGCTCTGGGAGAGATCATAGATAGGAACCTTCTTCAAGCTTGGTTCCCGCCCGTGAAGCTTAGCTAGCCACCTTTCTCGCTTTTCCTCAGCCATTCTCTTCTTATCAGCTTGAGTGGGCCAATATCCTAACCCACGCCTATCCTTATACTCTCGCAGCTGAACCGGCGCCAGAATTCCCTGCTCGGACTTTCCCAACCCTTTTCCAATCTGGTAACCATTTTTCAACATGACCTTGGCTACCATGATAGAAGCGTTAGATATCTTTGGTGCAGGCAATGGGGCTTCTTCCCTCACGAAAGCAGCATTTGCAATTTCCAGCGACTGAAAGGCAGATTCAAGTGACTCCTCTGCAGCCTCAATGTATTGAGAAGGATAGGGCTAGCTAATTATGAACTCTTCTTCTTTAAAAATGACTATCAGCTTGTCGTCGACTACAAACTTAAGCCTTTGGTGGAGGGATGAAGGAACAGCGCCGGCAGCATGAATCCAGGGTCTCCCCAGGAGACAGCTGTAGGATGATGCAATGTCCATGATCTGAAAATTCACATAAAATACTTCTGGCCCTATCTGCATCTGGAACTCCATTTCTCCCACAACCTCCTTCTTGGATCCGTCAAATGCCCTAACTAGTGTTGAGCTAGGCTTCATATACGAACAGTCTACATCTAGTCTGCTCATAGTAGATTTGGGCATGACATTCAAAGAGGATCCATTGTCGATGAGGACCCGAGAGAGTGTATATTCACCACATCTAACTGAAATGTGAAGTGCCTGATTATGCCCCTTCCCCTCAGGGGTGAGCTCATTATCAGTAAAGGTAATATAATTGGATGCAACAATATTCCCTACGATGCCATCGAGCTGGTCAACAGTGATGTTCTGGGCTACATGGGCTTCATTTAATACTTTCATTAGAGCTGCACGGTGGGCCTCAGAATTGAGCAGTAGGGACAAGATAGAGATCTTTGCAGGAGTGTGGTGCAGCTGGTCCACCACTTTGTAATCACTCTGCCGCATGATCTTCAAAAATTCTGTGGCTTCTTGCTCTGACACCATCCTACTTTCCTTGGGCTCTTGTGTTATACCATTACCTTTGCGAATCCTTTCCTCATCTTCCTTTGAGGGACCTTCTTCCAGGACTTTGGGGACATAAACACGTCCGCTTCTAGTGACTCCACTGCTTCCCGCAATGTTTGTGACATCGAGAACAACTTGAGGCTTCTGAATTGGAACTGACACCCCATAGCTCCATGGAACAGCACTGTTCTTTTGATAAGGAGCTGGGACAGGAATCACAATGGTCTTAGGTCTCTCCACGATCGGCTTTCGGCTATACGGGACCTCAATAGGTTTCTGAACATTTCTATTCTTATCTGATTGGAAAGTCAGCACACCCTCCTCTCTCTCTTGCACACCCATTTGGATTATATGACGATTCAATAGGTCCTGCAAAACTATCTTGAAGGCCTCACATGCCCAACACAATTAACATCAACACAGACTTCTTTCTGAGTACAACCTCTCTTGATGACCCCGAACTTGCACAGCTCTGCATGAATAATCTCTAAGGGTGTCTGGATACACTCCACAGTTCCGATTAAGGATTGGCCCCCCATATCATGGATGGCATTGGTTGCAGGTTTCTCATGACCAGCTGTCATACCCCAATTTTGTCCGGCCTAGGTCAAAAACCCTAATTTTCAATCAAAAATAAATCAAGTCTTAGCATTCATCCTAGAGGTTAGGAAGAGCATCATGCTTGCATCTTAGAAGTTTCAGAATGCATTTTAGGGTTGGAAAAGCATTGCATGGAATTTTAAAGCACTTTAGAGCATTTCTAGGGTTTCTAGGTTTTTTCCTAGTTCAAAGGGTATTTTGGTAATTTCGCCAAAAAGACGTATTTTCTCATCATGCATGCATTTCTAGAGTTTTAGAGTCATCCAAAGGGTCTCAGGATCATTGTTAGAGTGGAAATGAAGTTTGGAGGAAAATTAGGGTTTTTGGGACCAAAAGGGCATTTTGGTCATTTCACTAAAATAAATAATTTCTCGGTAAAAACCATTATGCATCTCTTGAGGAATTTATGTGAGTCCAAGTGAGTGGAGTTGTGTATTTTTTTGTGCATCATGGGAATATTTTTGGCATGAAATTCGGTTTTTGAACAAAAGGGCAAAATGGTCATTTCCTTTGAGGTAGGGTCAATGAATCAATTTTGGGATTGGTGAGATCATAAAATTCAGAGCCCAATCATTGAATCATAGGATGAGGCCTAAAATGGTAAGATTAATGAAGAGTTATCTAGAAAAAAAATCAAGAAAAAGAAAGGATAATTAGAGAGGTAGTGGGAGGCAAATAGTACAATGACAACTTGCAATTACTCTCTCTCTATTATCCTTTGGCTGCGAATTCCAGCCCCTTTTTCCCCATTTTTGGTTTATTTTATTGATTGCAAATTGTGTTTAAATCATGGCCTTCCATTCAAGTGTTAAAAGCAATCCTCACCCTTCATTTGAATTAAAATGGCACTCTTGTAATATGCTTCATGAGAAAATACATTTTTGTAATTAAACTTATCCTTCACCCACCTCCTTAAGCTACACCCCTCAGCCCTCTCTCTCCTCACTTTGTGCTTTCTAATTGCCCCTAATCCATGTGATGATGCATCTCCACCCTCCATTCAAATTTAAAGTCTAATCCTAGTGCACCTCTCAAAGCCAAAGACTAAACTACCCTTAGACCTAGTTTCATCCTATAAATACTCCCTCATTCCCACACCTAAAGGCTCTTCTCTTTTTGCTCATTCTCTCCTACACAAAAACCCTAGCACACCTCCTCTCCCTCTCCTTCCCTCATCAAGGCCGTAGCCCCTTCCTCCCCTCTTCCACATATTCCCTTCAAAAATCAACCACCAAATCCTCCATTTCTTGTTAGATCACCATCTTTCCTTCCATTCTCTTCAAGGTTGCATCATCAAATTGCTAAGAGCTAGTGATTTTTGAGCTTATCATCTCCTTCTTCATTTCATTGTAGTTTTAAGGTAATCCTTGAAGCTTTGCACCTCATATTTAATTTTCTTGCATAATTTCTCCTCTACTCCAAACTCCTTCTTGATTGTTGTTTGCTTTGAGGATCCATTTCAAACATTTTGACAAAGACTTAGGGAGCTTTGGGTGTTTGAGATGGGTCCTTGGCCTTGAAGGGGTTGTTCTTCTACTTGAATAATTTCCCTTGCATCTTTACATATTTTTGCACTAGATTTCATACACAAATTTGTTGTTTAAGCATTTCGCATATCATGAAAAATTAGGGTTGATGTGATTTTGTTGCACTTCTTTGCTTAATCATATAAATCCTTGCAAAAAATAGATCTATGTTTCTTTGTGTTAATTTTGGTGTTTTCTTTATTAAATAAAATGTGGATCTATGTTTCCCTTGGTTCACATGCTTATAGATCTAAAAATATTTTCAAGTTCATTTTGTTGTTGTTCTTTGTTTGGTGATGTTTAATCTTGTTACTAGTATTTCATCTTAGTGTTAAATGTTACCTTTGTTGTTTGATGATTTAGCAATATGATTCCCACTAGTGCCTAGTGCACCTTGACCTAAGTGGTGAAAATTGCTAGAAATGACTCAATTTAGTTTATGTGTCCATTCATTTTTGTGTCTTAGTTTGCTTGTTGTAAATTGTTGATGATAGGCAAGTTGATTCCCACTAGTGCCTAGTGCACTTTTCTCAAAGTGAGAGGATTGCTCTAGGTGATTCAACTTATTTGTTGTGTTTAGTTAATCTTTGCATTTTAGTTTGCTTGTTGCTCATTGTTGATGATAGGCAAGTTGATTCTCACTAGTGCCTAGTGCACTTTTCTCAAAGTGAGAGGATTGCTCTATATGATTCAACTTGGTTTTAGTGTTTATTTACTTTTTACCTTTTTACTTTACCACTCATTAACTTTTTACCAAAACATAAAAATATTTTACTACTTTGGTTTTAACCACCCACTTACTTTTTACTTTACCATTCATTAACTTTTTACCAAAACATAAAAATATTTTACTACTTTGGTTTTAACCACTCACTTACTTTTTACTTTACCATTCATTAACTTTTTACTAAAACATAAAAAGATTTTACCACTTCCCATTCACTTCATGCATTTTTACTTTACCATCTCATTAAATAATTACCATTCACTTCATGCATTTTTACTTTACCATCTCATTAAATAATCACCATTCACTTCATGCATTTTTACTTTATGCATTTTTACTTTACCATCTCATTAAATAATTACCATTTACCTCATGCATTTTTACTTTACTTTTCACTAACTTCTTACTTAAAGTTTTACAACTTATCAACTTGCAAAAATACCCAAAACATTTTCACATTCATGCATCTTTATTCATACTTAGTTTATGTGACACTCTCATACATCCTCATATGCTTATATCTCTTGCATCCTCTTATGCATCCTTGTATGCCACCCATTCATAAATAAAGTTCTATGCATTCATTCTTGTATGCTCATGCATTCACATGCTTACCTAACCATGCATCCCTGCTTAAGTGTTCAATCATTTAACCTAGAATACTCTATGCCTACAATCAATTGTATTCACTTGTTCTTGATGCCATTTAAATACCTTGATTTAATTGTGTGCCCTCCCTCCACTTGTATGACCTCCTAATGAAGACGTAAGACTACATGCATGTTGTAGCATAGAGTCATTAGGGTAAATACAATCCTTCTTACATACACACACAATTACTTTGAGAACTTTGTTTTGCATCTTTAATAGTTGAATCCTTTGATTGTATGGGCATGTTTAATCTTGGTTAATGAATGATATGTTCATGTTTGCTTGATTATTGAAGTGTAAGTCTTGATTCATTCATTTTGCATTGGTTATGGATTTAGAGTTGATTGAAGTGTTCTACTTGTTTTCCTAGGTCCTTTTCCAAATCAAACTCTTTTCCTAAACTAGTTTTCAAATCAAAAGTTAAAATTCTTTTCCAATAAAAACCCTAAAACATTTTCTTGAATAAATCATTAGTCATCACTCGAAGCCTTTGCTTGTTTGATCGCTAATGAGGAGTTATTAGTGGTAGTCACTCGAAGCCTTTGCTTGTTTGACTATTATGAAAGCTCCCACACTTTAACTAAACACGAATAAAGCAAATTTCAAAAACCACATGAGCTATTAGTGATAATTATCACCGATGCTCGCCCTTTTTTTCAAAACGCTTTCAAAAAGATAATAAAACGTTGTTACTTGTAATCGCTCGAAGCCTTTGCTTGCTTGATTACCGGTTCCAACTCTTTTCTTTCGAGTTAGTAATGAACGCCACTCGAAGCCATTGCTTGTTTGGTATTCGTGAACACTTGAGTCTTATTTCAAAAACTCAAAAGCACTTTCAAAACCAAAAGCCTAGAACTACGTAGCTTTGATCCCTCTTCCAGAGAGGGTACGTAGGAGCGGGTCGTAACCCGTCAAGCACTCTTTCAAAAAATCTTTGTTTTGTCTTGATTTTCAAAGATAACACTAGAACTACGTAGCTTTGATCCCTCTTCCAGAGAGGGTACGTAGGAGCGGGTCGTAACCCGTCAAGCACCCTTTTAAAAATCTTTGTTTCGTTCCGCTTTTCAAAGATACCAAAAATATTTTTCTTCTCAATAAAACCGTTTCTCAAACGAAATAAAAAGAAAGGAAGTAGAACAAAAATCGTTTCAAGTCAACTTTTTCTAAGCCACACATCAAAGTTA
The DNA here is from genome assembly GCA_039519185.1 of Astragalus membranaceus. Taxonomy (NCBI): domain Eukaryota; kingdom Viridiplantae; phylum Streptophyta; class Magnoliopsida; order Fabales; family Fabaceae; genus Astragalus; species Astragalus membranaceus. Next base: position 18,985,539 of record CM076850.1, on the reverse strand, counting down.
ATGGTTCCCTTTCGGTAGAAAGGAGGTGCGGGGTGCTAGTACCTTCCCCGTACCTAACCGACCCCCGAACCTACATCTCAATGTTTTCGAAAGACCATCCGCCTTTTTCAAAAGACTTTTTCCAATGTTTTAGTCTTTAAAAATAAATATTGGTGGCGGCTTCAAAATTTTTCACGTTGTCAAACTGAGGAATCCTTAACCGGATTTTTCGGGGTGCAACACCAGGCAGCAGATTAGTTGTGATGCTTAGGCTTTCTTGTTTGAAGGTTATCCCTTTGGTATCAATCAGATCTTGCACTACAATTTTAAAGGCCTTCCAGTCCTCAACAGCGTATCCAACTGCCCCTTCATGAAATGCACAGGTAACATTGGGATTGTAGCCTCGGAAGTAGGGTGGCTGGACTGGTTTCATTGGTCTGGTATTGATGAGCTTGTTTGTGGCAAGATAGCTGAAAAGGTCAGTATAGGACATGGGGATGGGATCAAAGGTGGTCCGTTTTTTGTCTTGGTAGTTTTTTGTAGTAGTTACTTTGTGGTGGACGGGTTGGCTGTGTTTGAGTGGGGACAGGGATATTTTGTGGTTGATAAGGTGGGCTTATGGTGATGGTGTTGGTCTCTCCTTCTTTCTTCTTCGAAAATCCGGAGAATGGCTTCTTGTGGGTGGTTGTACCTACGGAACCATGGGAAATCTTGCCGCTTCTCAGTCCATTTTCTAGTCTCTCACCGATGATTACCATGTCTGAGAAGTTGGAAGATACGCTGCCGATCAACCGATCATAGTATAACGGTGGCAGGGTTTCCATGAACATGAAGACCAGTTCTTTCTCCAACAAAGGGGGTGTCACCTGTGCAGCCAAAGCCCTCCACCGCTGGGCATACTCCTTAAATGACTCATTATCTCTTTTGCCATGCTCTATAACTGTGTTCTGTCAGGCGCCATATCCGTATTGTACTGGTACTGTCTAAGGAAGGCATCAGCCAAGTCCTTCCAACAATGGATATGGGACGGTTCTAGCTGCATGTACCAGTTGAGAGATGCCCCAGCAAGGCTCTCTTGGAAAGAATGGATCAACAACTTGTCATCATGAGAATGTGTAGCCATTTTTCTACAGTACATGGTCAGATGGCTTTTAGGGCAAGTCACGCCTCGGTACTTGTCAAAGTCAGGCACTTCGAATTTAGGAGGTAAAACCACATCAGGGATGAGACACAGATCACGAGCTTCTCTTGCTCTAGAGCTCGACCCTTCAATCATTCTTAAGCGCTCTTCTAACATATGATACCTGTCTCTAGCTTGAGGAGTTTCAGCAGGATAGTTCTTAGGAAAACCATTCATACCGTAGTGAGGATTGCTCATCGACACTACGGATGGGTTCACGTGTGGGTCACGTGAGTGAGTGGTATTCCCAGGAATTGGTCCCTGAACTTGGGGATGGACCGTTGCTGGTGAATGAAAGCCAAACGGAGTTCCCAGCGGAATCGGAATCTGAATTTGGACCTGAGGTGTTCCCGTTCCTCCACTGTTTGCGGCTGAGATGGGTTGGACTTGCTCTGCAACCCTAGGGGGATTACTTCCTGCATTAGCCTCGACTCCTGGAGGTGTGTATCCGGGTGGGAGTACCCAAGGCATCCTATGCATGGCTGGTTGGCTCTGGTTGTTGGTCCCTGAAGTATGAGCAAAGGTGACAGTCTCAAGACTCGGAGGAGGGAGAGTGACAGCAACTTCGGTAGTGACAGCGGGATTTTCAGCGGCAGTTCCGTTCCTCAAAGCTTGTAGTATCCCCTATCATTTCAGTCATCTGTGTTTCCATTGCCCCAATTTTCGTTCTCAATTCCCGATTCTGCTGAACCAATTGCTCTGGATTGGGAACCTCAGCAGTTGGGTTACCATGGTCCGATTCACCACTTCCTAAGTCTTCAATAACAGGACAGTCCGGGTCATTCTGGTTAGTTGCCATGAGCCTTGCTTGCAGAAGAGTCAGGTATCGATGTTGGCGAACCAGCTTGCCTTTTTCTATTGATGGAACACAATTCATGAGCGTGAGAATCACATAAATGAATGCAAATGCAATGCAATATGTATGATTTTATGTTTGTTTTGGTGCCGGGAATCGCGGTGCAACTCGTCTTGTCATAGGCGTGTAAGTTTAAAGCTCTAACACTTCTCTTTTTTTTTTAATTTTTGGGTGCAACGAGGTTGGAAGCAATAGACAAAACAAACACACTTTATTCAAAAGGAAGGAGTACTACATCTTCAAACTCGAAAGAAAAGCAAAGTACAATATTCTGAAAACAACACTTTCAACAGAAAAGTACAATATCCCAAAGAAAATTACAACTTTTTAGAGAAAATTTACAATTTCCTAAGGATTATTACAATGCTCTAAAGTGAACTTCAAAGGCATATATCTTTTAATTTCTCCTTCCTTTTTCTCCTCTTGCTTTCGGCTGCCCCCTTGGCCTTCTCCATGAGTTCTTCTGTCAGAATCTTGCAGTACTCAACAAACTCACACACCTTGGCCGGAGTGTTGAAAGGGTTCATCTCTGTTTCAGCTCTTCTTAGCTTCTTGGGAACATCCCTCACAGCTTGGTTAGCTAGTCCTGCTAGCTTTGAAAATTTGCTCCTCCAAAGCTGAATCTCATCCCTTAGCTCCTTGACGATCTCTTTGTCTTCTATTCTGCCAATTAATGCCATGAAACGTTTCTCCCAATACTGGCTTTCTGCTTGCACTTGCCCATAAGATTCCCTTAGGCATCAGAGATTCCTCTTCAATTCTTCCGACCTTCTATGTTCAAACCCTAAAGCTTGTTAATAGTCTTTCAAGATCCCTATGATTGACTCTCTATCTTGCCTGATGCTTTTCACTTGGTTCTCCAATTCAAACTTCATCACTTGGAGTTCCTCTTTTGACTTAGCTAGCGCATCTCTAACCATTTTCTCATTCCTTCATGACTTGGCATATAGTTTCTTCCATTCACTTGCTTTTGCCACAGCCTCATTCATCTTTGAGGCGCACCTCTTTACTTCCTCTTTAACACCTTTCAAATGTTTCTGAATTTCCCTCTTGCTCTCTTCTTCTATTTCAAGTTTCCTATTGGTTGCTTCAATAGCTGCGGCTTGGAGAGCATTTTCATTTTCTAGCTTCCGCTTGTCTTGCATCACCTTTCCCAATCTGTTTTGCAAAGCCCTTTTCTCTTCTTCCGCTTTAGATAAGGCCAACTTAGCCTCTTCTAGTTCTTCAATGAGGGGAACGTGAGGTTCCGATATTTTCTCTTCAAGTGATCGCACCTTTTGGTTGGATGATCGAGTTTACTTAATCCTCTTTTCAAGCCATTGAGTGAAGGAGATAGCATTGGTCCTTTTAGATAACTCGCCTTTGTCCTTCCGCACCACGGTTTCCCAAGCTTGCAAGACTCGCCGAAGTAAGTCCTCGTCTTTAGGGATCCCCGCATGGAGGTAAAAACGAGACAGCATAGCTTCAGAGGGTGAGTCCCGCATAGGGTACCCGGGTTGTTTCAAGGTCAAAGATGGGTTATAATTGATGCATCCCTGTGTTCCCATGAGAGGAACGTTCTGGAAACTGCCACATTGGAATATCACTGAGGGTTTATCTTCCCAACACTTGTGCGAGAACCATCGAATTTGAAGAGCATCGAGGTTCTTAAAAGTATCCTTCCACTCCTAAGGACTCATAGTCTTCGGATTACAAACCAAGGCATAGGAAAGCAAATCCCCAACATCACTTTTGTTAATGCACACATGACTGATCAACCAGGCATATAGCACAGGGAAGGAACAACACATCTTATCCTTTCGGAACTCATGATGGTGGGTGAAGGCACGATAGGTCTCTGCGAGAATAGCGAGAACCGGATTGATGGGACTTTTTGCACTCTTGAAAGCTAGGAACACACCAATAGCGGTTTCATCTATATGTTTCTCAATTTGAGGGAAAAGAACAATGCCGAAGATGGTCAAGGCTAGTACTTGCTTGAAAGAAACCCAATCATCTGATACTACATAACTAGTCATCAAACTCTCAAAGTACTCCTGAGGAAACCCAAATATCTTCTTACGCTCAACTTTGTGGGACCGCACCTCTCCTACCCTGATTTGTAACAGGGAAGCAAACTTCTCATTTGAATAAAGCTTCCCCTGATACTGGTAAGGTCTAACCTCTAAGCGATCAAAACCCAGAATCTTCTCATACTCCTCTAGGGTAGGCGCCATTTGGAAGTTCTTGAAAAGAAAGCACCTAACCTCTGAATCATAGAACCAACATAGGGCGGCGATGGCACTCTCTTGTACTTCTAACTGTAATAACTTGTGGATGTTCCCATAAGTCTTGTCGAAGGACCGGAGCTCAATAGGACCTAATAGGGAAGTATACCCCTTCAAACTAGTTACATCAATATTTTTTACAATGGGGAACCTCGAATTGAATGCAGTTTTGCCTTTTGATTCCATATTGCTTCTTACACCCCTGTGACAAGGTTCGGTGTTATGTTGCGATTTCCGGCAAACAAACTTTAATGCATGAAGAATGCAAATGATGAAAGTTTTTTTTTCAAAATTTTGTCAGGTGCAAATGCAATGGTGCAAAATGATGTGAATGCGAAATGATGTGTTATTTACATGGAAAAAGGGTAAGAAAATGAGGTTATTGGTGGTACTTTGAACATTTTCAAAAATACACGCTACATGCCACCTCATGTAGGTGTTTATGAGGGGAAAAGAAAATTACTTTCTACAATTTTGAAATAGAGTTTGAGAAAAAGGAATGCCTAAGCTAATGCAACAAACAAGGGCGTGCCTTCGTGTCCTACAAAGGGTGGGAATCCTAGGGTCTAGAGTCGACGAAAAGGGTAATCCTCCCATGTAGGTTCTAATCACTTCCTCACAATGGCAACCAAGAGCTAAAGTCTCTCTCATGATGACACCCACAATCGTAGAAAGCTACCGAGTGTGAGGCATCATGACAAAGCGCACTCTTGGGCGAAACTTTCATGAGAGCCATACAGACAAAGGTCTACGAATGGCAGTCACTAATCGTTCCCACTCTCCTAGGTTTTTGTTCAGACCTTGGGTTTTAGGCCCCACTCAATGCTCACAAGTATAGGGTGTGAAGTGTGTGTTGAGGGCACAACACCTAGAAATAACTACCCTTCCCCACCTGCAAGAAAAACCATGAACAGTCCAGACAAAAAGGTCGTCTACCCTAGGGTTCAACATGCACACATCATTTCAATATACAAACCATCCTAAGAAGTCAACAATAATTACACGCATTGCTTACCTCAAAGAAAAGGAGCCGAGAAGAGGGGACATAATAGAATTGGGGAATATGCATGAACTTACCTCAAAGAAATGGAGCAAATAAGAGGGAACATGATAAGATTGGGGGAATGTATGAAAGAAAGAAGCATATAAGCAAAGAGGATAAGAGGAGAGACTATCTACCACTTTAAGCAAGAAGCGAACATAGAAGAAGAAGGGATAAATACACATGAATGCAACATGATAATGTGAGAATGCAATTGAATTGCCAAGATGCAATCAAGTAGACATGAGGGAAAGGAGAAGAAGAAGGAATGTTCTAAAATCTAGCAAACAAATGACATGGAAAATAGAACAAAAGTAGGAAGAAGGGAGGTAAAACAAAGCATGTTAAATCAGCAAAGCAAATCACACATTCAATTAATCGGCTTGACCCACTTAAGAAAAAGAATCCCCAGTGGAGTCGCCAGCTGTCGCACCCCGAAAAATCCTTAGAGGGATTTTTCTTCGCACAACGGGATTTTAGAGTCGCCACCAATATTTTTTAAAGGTAAAACATCGAAAAAACTTTTTTGGAAAGCAATGGTCTTTGGAACCATTAGATTTGGGTTCGGGGGTCTAATTACGTATGGGGAAGGTATTAGCACCCCATAACGTCCCTTCAAAGAAGGGTTACCTTAATTAAATATGTGATTTGCAGAGTTGATTCGGAAAAATGCTTTGTTTTTACCTCTTTTGTTGATGAATGACTTAATGAAAAATCTTTAGTTTTCGCGCTTGACGGAGAGTATCCGCTCCTACGTATCTCACGGTGCGATGGAGAATTCAAAGCAACGTAGTTCTTGTTGTCTAGAAAAATGTTTTTGCTTTTTTACCTTGTTTAATTGTGAAAATTGAGCTTTCATGATGATCAATTGAGCAAAGGCTCCAAGTGACCACCATTAGCACTCCATTGTTAATAATCATGCAAGCAAAGGCTTCGCAAGACTACTAAAAAAGTTTTTGATTTAGTGAAAATCTTTAGGAAAATTAGACATTCATGATGATCAATTGAGCAAAGGCTCCAAGTGATCGCCACTAGTTCCTCATTGTTAATAATCATGCAAGCAAAGGCTTCGCAAGACTACTAACAAAGTTTGATTTTGAAGAGTTTTCGCAATTGGATTGATTCTTGTTCAGGGAATGATTTTGATGCTTGAAAAAGCTTTTGATTGAAAGTGGACCTAGACTACACACATTATGACACGATACATAGATAGGCAAGGAATGAACTCAAGTTGAACATTTTGGCAAAAATGCATGAATAGGCAAGAAAATGAACCTAAGTTGCACATCTTATTGAAGATTCTAGGCAATGGGATGAACCTAACTATGCATTTATGACACAATATGTGAATAGGCAAATGCATTTCAAAGAACAAGTGATATCAAACTTCTAATGAATCACTTGCAAAACCCTAAAGATCTCACATCGACATTAGACATAAGCACCCATGTGGTATCCTTTTGATGTCATCAATGTCTAATACATTTCCTCAATCAACCACATGGAAGGAATAAATTAAAAGGGGCATTTGCCTCATGCAAGATCATAGGCAAGTCTTAAGGCTAAATTGACAAATTTAGGCCATTAGGGTGTTGAATCCCTTTAGGTAATCTTTGACACTTGGGATATGCACAAGTGCATAGGTGTCAAATCCTCTTACCAAATCGTCAACACAAAACCAAAAATTGTTTCAAATCAATTACTTATTTGCAAGACCAAGAGCATTTCAAAGTGATTTATAAGTTGTTTTTGGTAATCAAAGCAATTGGTAAGGAAAGGAAACCTAAATTTGCATTCTTGTTCACTAGGAATCACAAAAGAAATTGAATCCTCTTAGGCAACCCTCAACACTTAAAGTGTGCATCAAAGCACAAGTGAGAGTCCTCTTGCCAATCATCAACATAGGGCATGATTTGCAAGCAAATTCATGAGAACCACAAGTTTTAAGCAAACAAACATCATAATCAAGGTTCAATTCCAAGTAATCTGACCAACTCATCAAAAATCTCATAAACTCTAATTTCTTTGAAACATGCGAAACTAACATAAACCCTAAATCTCATTATATTCATGGAAACACAAGATAATGCAAGAAAACAACATAGATTAAACTTTCGGCAAGGATTCACATGATCAAACAAAGAAATGCATAACAATCACACAAACCCTAATTTTCCTCTAATATGCGAAATGAAATAAGCTTCAAATCATCATTTTATTCATGAAAACAACAAGAAATGAGTGGAATAACAACAACACACAATTTATTCTAAAGGAGAGAAGCATTCCAAGCACCCAAGCCTCCCAAAGTGTTTGTCAAGATACTTGAAATACATCTCTCACTCAACAACAACAACTATGCTAACATTATGACATTAAAATGCAATGGGATGCCAAAATGAAGTGATGATTTACATCTTTGATGCTAAAATTGGAAGATGATGCTAGGTTCTAAAGTATACCTCAACTCCAAGCTAGAATAAGGAAGGAAATGAGATGAATGAATGCAAAACCCTTTTAATTTACTCTTCAATCTTCAACTTTGAACTTGATCCTTGAATTTGAAGGTGAATCTTTGAGAAGAATGCAAGAAGGATGGAAGATTTAGTGTAGGAAAGGTGTTTTAATTGATGATTGAGTGAAGAAATTGAAAAAGATGAGGTGAGGGAGAGGAGGAGGTATTCGGCCAAGGAGAGGAGGAAGTAGAGGTTTTTGTGCAAAAAATGAACTTGTTCTTGTATTTTGGGAGAGTAGACTCATATATGGTCTTGGGTGAAATTAGGGTTAACGGTAGAATAGGAATGGGATGTTCTATTTTAAGTAAGTTTGCAATTTCTTATGAAGGAGTGAGTGTGAGAGGATGGTGTCATTTACAAAAAAGGGTATGAATCTACATGAGAGTGTGTGGGAATTAGGGATGTGTATGAAATGGGTAGGATTAAGGATAGTACAAGAATATTCTTAAGGAATAATTGTACAATAGAAGAGTGTGGAAGAAATTGTGGAGAGAGGGAGAGGGAATTCGACTATGACAACAAGAATGGGAAGGGAAAATTGCGTCTCCTTTTTGGTCTTTTGTGTTATTGAGGACACTTTGTACTTTTTATTTGAATTTTGAATTTTTGGGCATGCAAATGATTGTGCACCTATTGAAAATGTGTCACATATTTTTGGGCACCATAAAAATATCCCTCTAATTATTCATGACAATAAAAGTTGTCATTTAATAATCGGGGAATATTTAATGGTCATTTTTCAGCTTTCTTGTGCAATAAAAATGGGAAAAATGCCTTTTAATTATTTTGAACTAGGATTTTCTTCCAAAAAATTATACGAAAATTATCCTTGATAGAATAAATTGTATTTTTCATACTTGACTTGGTTTAATTCAAAAATAATTAACTTGCTCTCATTTGAAGGCCCACAGATATTGAAACATGCACTATTTTATTCCCTAAAATTCTCAAAAATTAATAAAAATGTTTTTTTTTGGGTGCCAAAAATTAATAACGATCAATAAATGACCTTTTTGAAGATTAAAATGCATGCCAAATGGCAAGGGCAAAAGGGAAGCTCACGCAGTTACGACTGGCGCGTGCGCGTAATTCAAATAAAAATGCGAGATAGGGGACAAATACACATAAATGCGAAAGTCATTAACCTACACAAATTATGAATTACCCTTATTGTTTCCCTTTTTGTTTGAAAAAAAGGTTTTGACTTGGGCGGACAAAATTAGGGTATGACAATGATTAGGAAACAACACGCGCGCATGATGACAAGTGACACGCATGCGACTAGGAATGACACGCGTATGTGGTTAGAAATAACATGTGCACGCAACAATGCAAAAACGTTAAGACTAACGCGTGTACGTGACTAAAAATAATATGTGTGCACCATGGAACAAGTTTTTGGAATTTTTCGAAAATGAAACAAGAAACCGATTAAAATCAAATGTCTACAAGATTATTATTATTTAAGAAAAACAAATCGCATTAATCTAACGGACAAAATTAGGGTATGACAAACAGCTGCTTCACGAAGACGAGAATGTTGAGGGGCCATCTCAGTCTCGTCCACAAGATTCACAACCCCGGCATCCTCTACAGCAAGGGCCTTCAAAAATGCAAACTTCTCACTGGCCATCGTATCTGCAAAGAAAGAAGAAAACAAACGAGTTAGGACACTTAAAACGAGTAAGAACCTAAAGTACCCAAATATTTGATGACCTACCTAAAACCCTTAAAACATCCGATCTTTTTCCGGCGTTAACCAAACGATCGGTAGGAAAACCTCAGAATTTCTCTTTAGTATAAGGAATCTGAGCTGCAATGAAGGTCAGAATATTTTTGGTTACTTTGTCTTCATTGCTGAACTATGACTCACTAACAGAGTAGGCTCCGGGGGGACGGTTATAATGACCGAGGCTCCAACCAATGGGAAACTTTGTAGACTCCAAAGATTGTCCGTCTTCGCTGAACTTGCCCACGCAGTCTATTGCTTTATCATTAACAGGCCCAACAAAATCGAAAAGCTCCTTCCGTCTCTTTTTCAGGGAATCGGTGTAGGGTCGAAAAATTTTAGTGTTCATCCTGGAGTGAAGGCTCACATGCTCACAACTATCCGATCCTTCCTCCAAACTCTTATTCCGATTGACCTCGAACAGGAGGAAAAATAGGTTAACCGACACCGGCCTATCCAAGGCAAGACACACCAGTTCAAACGCCTGGAGAAATGCCTACGCATTAGGATGAATTTGAGAAGGAGCCAAATCCAACCGACCCAGCACGGTTTGCTGAAGAGAGGTAAAGGGGGGCGGATGTTCATATCCATGATAACAATGCCGTACATAACGAACTTTAGGGTGGAAGCCCAAACGGCTACATGCTCCCTTCCTTCATCCCTTCAACGTTCCATACCCGCTCCGAGCGCCCCGTGATTTTTCGGGCAACTCTACTCAAATCATGCCCGGACTTGTACAGAGATCGAGTCTGCAGCAAAGTGTTTGAAACCCACGAATATACCCGAGGAATCGCCAAAGGATATAAGAGGGGGACATCGACAGCTCCAAGTCCGGTGCTAGAATACTCATAGGTGCTAGAATACTCATAGGTGCTAGAATACTCATCCGACACCGATCTGGAATTCCGACTGGCCGTTTCACTATGTAGACGAGCAGAATGATCTTCACCTTCAGTGTCGTCACCATTACGGCCTTCTTCCTCAGTGCCAGAAGTCGATTAGGAATCTGCATCGGTCCTCTCAGAGCGATGTGACGAAGAGCTCATTTGTTTTTCTCCTGCTTAATCTTCCTCAGAAGAGTCTGGCTCCATCGTCACTACATCCACTATGTCTGCGGCTTTCGATCTACCTCCATTAGAGTTATCATCGACCTCAACGTTGTTACCAAGTGGCTTCACTCTCAAGAGGGGGGGTGAATTGAGATTTAAAACTTTTCAAATCTTTCGAAAACATTTTTCCCCTTTTTCAATGACTTAGATCAATTTCGCGCAGGTTAAGTGGAAGCGAAGGAATTAGAATATAAAGCACGCAGAGATTTATCCTGGTTCGGTCACCTCCTAGTGACCTACGTCCAGTCCTCACACCCTTGTGAGATTTTCCACTAACCAAAACAACAAGGCTTACAGGTGCCTTGGAAAACCTTTACAGACTCAGGCACTCTCCTCCTAGGATACCCCACCTATGGAGAGCCCTCAAATCTAATATAACAATAACAAGAGATACCCCACCCTTGTTACAATCAGCTGCCCCAGAAAGATACCCCACTTCCTAGTACAAACAGCTACCCTAGAGAGATACCCCACTCCCTAGAACAAATCACAAGCAATGAAATAATAAACAATTGTAAAGACAGAAATACCTCTAATGAAGGCAGATATTACAACTTGAAGAATGCAACCCCAACTAACTCTTAGCAACAGATCAGCTCAGACGGACCAACGGTGCGTGACGAGCAAAAGTAAAAGCGTAAAGAGTTTTTCTCAAAAGTTCTCTGATTCGTGAAATGGGTTGTTCTGTGAAAATGAACGTGAAGCACTGCCTATTTATAGGCTATGAGGAAATCAAGTTTACATTGAAAATAGTGTAGGAATCGATTCTTTGTTGAATGCATTTGATCTAGGAATCGATTTATTTAAGTGAGGAATCGATTTATCTTTGTTTGAAAAATAGGGACAATCGATTCTTGAGTACCATGGAGAGCTAGGAATCGATTCTATACTTAGTGAAAATATGTATGAATCGATTCTCAGCTTTCCTGAGACATGTGGGAATCGATTCTCAGTTAAGTGCAAAAGAGTGGGAATCGATTCTTCCCTTAAAATTGTTTGACTCAGAAATCGATTTATGTACTGAAAATACATGACCTGACAATCGATTCTTCCTTTTCTGTTTTACCTGAAAATCGATTTTGATGTATGTTTATGCATGAGGAAATCGATTTTATGTTTTTAAAGATGATAAGAATGTTTACGTAAGTATGCATGCATCTTTGAAAAACTTGTGAGTGTGTGAGATTTTGACCTACGAGCTGACCTTTGAAAGAGCTTACACTTTTTCCTAAGACACACCCAAACCCTAAGGACTACCCTTATATTTAAGGACTACCCTTAAACTTGAATCTTCAATTCTTGAGCTTGTTTGTCTTGGATTGTGACTTTGATGTTTAGTCACTGTTCTTTACTTTTGGCCATCAACTTTACCTTTGTCTTTTTCATCATCAAAACATATTCTGCAATATTAGTTTACCTGCAATATAAGGTATCCACAAACGTCGTCCCCCTCAGGCTCGTTGGTATCATCTACTGGAGAATCATCGTCGACTTCAAGGTCGTCCTCCACTTATTCACTCGTGGGAGCCGAGTCTGGATGGTCTTGAACCCCGGGAACAACAAGCACGGTATTTATGAAACTACCTTTCAAAATTTTTGTTTCGGAAGGCATCAACTTCGCAAACTGAGGGTGATTTTCGGTATAAACCCTACGGGTTTGTTTTTTTCTCGCCAGAACCCGACCTGCAAGAAGGGGGATGAGATGTCAGGATTAAGCGACTCAATGGGGTCCTCGACAAAGCCGGAACCCGACCTGACGACCCCCACCCTGTGCGAAAGATAAAAGGCAGGGGAAGCCCGAGATAAAATAAAAAGAAAAAATCTAAGAGATTCTAACCTCGGTTTTCAGAAGATTCACGAAGAAGCCTTACTTTCCGTGCTTTCACAACTTCAATCCACTGAAACAGATCTACTCTCACCACGTTCTTCTAACTAGGAATATTAAAGATCGGAACTCAGATCGTCAGATCGGTAATCAGAGCAAATTTGGAAAACAACAGAAAGGGAAGAGACTGAACCCCTATTTATAGTGGGCCAAAGGTCACCGATTCGGCCTGAGTCAAATCGACACGTCCAATCAATGACCTTAACCACATGCGCGAAAAACGAAGCATCATCATTGCCAATAGCCAACGAAAAACGTGCCCAATTAAAATTCATTTGATGTCAAGCACGAGAAACGAAGCGCTCCATCACTTCAAACGGTCACTTTGAGTCACTCAAAACAGTGACCCGAAACTCATCAAGGAAGAACGACCCCGGATCTGCCAAGCTCGGATCTGGGGACAAAATTCACAAAAACAAGCCCGGATCCGCAAAGATCGGATTTGTGGGCAAGATAAGGCTCGGCATAAAATTTAGACCCGGTAAAACACGAGATCGGTCTGGTTTACAAGTCAAGATCGCCCTTCAGGCGACCAAACTTGGGGGGCAACTGTTATGGTTAGGGCCTTTACTAGCGACACCTCCATGGCCCGTTCGTTAAAGGCCCATTCAAGTAAACAAAATCCATTCATCAATGGCCAAGATCACAACACATGATCGGAAGGTCCAGATCCATCTGGTCAAGCACCACCAAACTCTATAAATAAGCAATCAATGCTTCATTAATGGTAGGCAATTTCACCCTAATATTTATCTGTAGTTGACAACATCCCTGACTTGAGCGTCGGAGTGTCTTTGCAGGTACCACACCCCACCTCGGATCGGACTACGGTTGATCAAGGACTTCATCTACCAACTGTCTCAGATCCCCCCAACAGGATCAGATATACGGTACAGTACAAAGACTTACCTTTTACAATCAATAAGACAGTGTTACTAACCAATTGAGGGTATATTTTATGTTTTGCTTTATTGTTAATTTAAATGAAGACTTGATTACGTATTTTTTGGTACAGGAGTTGGGCATAACTGCTATTCATATCATGCTCCGTGCAGTTGGAGGAAACAAGACAAAAACACCAGGCCCGGTTCACAATCTGCTTTCCGAGCCTTAGCTCGATGGGGAATGAAAATTGGTCGCATAGGTATTCTGTTGTTTTATTTTCAGGATATCCTAGTTAACTTGATTTGTCTCCTACTTTGGCAGTTGCTATGCTCTATATGTCATAGTTTCCCTATTTACTTTATAGGTTTTTTTAAAGTTTTACATTATATTTCTCAGTTAACTTCTCTAATGTTATTTCATTTCTATGGCATTCGCGTTTTTACAATAATGCAGAGGATGTGACCCCAATTCCTTCAGACAGCACCCGTAGAAAGATTGGTTGAAGAGGAAGAAGGTTGTGAGACTGCAACTAAAAATAATATACAGGAATTTCCTGTGGAATTTCCTACGCACTTCCTGCGGAATTTCTTGGGGAAGTTTCCTGCCGATTTAAAAATCCACAGGAAATAATTATCCACGAACGAAATAACTGCGAACCAGAATCCGCAGGAAACTGGTTTCCTGCGGATTTTTCTAGAAATTCCGCAGGTAATACCGAGATTTCTAGTAGTGAACCATAAAACCTCAAAATGTGAGCATGTGATACATAGTAGGGTTATTTTTATTGTGAAACATCATTTTGTTGATAGGAGTGTTAATAACAACACATTTGTCTGTCACACTGACATGCACAATTCCTTTCAAGCCTGGTCCAATTTGTGGTCCATAGTCTTTTTTTTTATTCTTTTTTTTGGCAAGTGTGGTCCATTTAGTTAATTGAGGCCACTATCACAATAGACTTTTTTTTGACAATTAATGCTATCACAATAGACATTATTGTTTAACTAGACTCCCTACCCGTGCGTAAGCACGGGGTTAATTACATGTAATCCCACCAGCAAATGACTTAACTAAATATGTTGTTATTTATTTTAATTCAATTAATCAAACAATAGAACTGCGATGAACGCAGTTAACTAACACAGTAATGCCAAAATGGAATAGTCTAGTAACACTCTCGTGTAATTACACATTGTTTGTATGAATTATTTAAACAACGTTAAGTCGACAATACAACGGTATAAATCAGCAAACCTATATTTATTTATATTTATTGCATATGAACAATGGAACATACACGTTCTAAAGTTCCTAATAGCAAGTTTTAAACACATACATTTTATATTTATTGAAACAAATGAAACTTATATTTAATCCAAAACTTGTTTAAAATGATATACCTTTGCATTACATATCATTAGCAGCTAGATTAATACGTGTATACATTGCAATTTATCTAACTCATTCAAGTAGGTAGACAACAATATTACTAAGTCAAACACATTTTTTTTGATAAGCCTAAGTCAAACACATGATCATGAGTAGTTACTCGAATGACACGATCCGTATGAAATACACAATTGAGCTAATTAATGATAATAAGTTAAACCGAAATACCATTACAAGACACTTGATTACAAATTAAAGTCGACCGACCAAACTGAATCCGAATTTAACTCGAAACCAAAGGTACAGTAAAGAGTTACAAAGCATTCACAAAGTACTTCATGTCACATAATTAGTTTTAGGATACTTCATGTCACATAGACACTTAATATTCTTGTCTGGATGTTGCTTCTGGTTATTTGGCAGGTACAATTTGGGTTTGTTAATTTTGTTTTTTAGGGTTTGAGGTTTGTATGCTCCTTTCACAGACTACACTTACACGTTGAACACACACTGAGAGTTGGGCTTTTACCTGAGCCTAAAAAAAACTTAAGTTAGAACCAAGCTGTACAACTCAGGTGTCTTAAACCTAGATCGGCTGAGATCGACAAGATGTCACATTTCAGCCGATCACTATTTTATTAATTTATTAAGGGATACCGAATGTGACATCTTGATCGGAAACCCTGGAGGTAGGCTGGACCGCTGGAGTAGAGAGAATCAAAAAACAGGGCGCCGACCACGAAGTAAGAAGGCATGGCCATGGACAATACGACTTCCAAGTAGCAAGGTACACTGGCAGGACTTTCCAAAATCATCAATTAAATAACATCTGTATCGACTCGTCTTGGCGAGCTAAGGGATACCGAATGAGTGCACCAAAGGAGTGCAAGAAGGAGGTCCCGAGTTCAACCAATAAAAACTAACATTTCTCCCACCCCACAAACATTGCCTTTAAAAAAAATTCGTCTTGGATAGACAACATCACAATAGTCCAACAGAACATGCTACAGTTCAAAGAACAGTACGTAAGCACAAATATTAATAAAAATAATGTATGAAACAAATTGACCAATATTGTTAGACAAACCAAAAATGAAGATGAGATGTCAACACTCCCTATTTTTGTAAGAAATGTGCAAACAGATGTTGGTTTCCGTCCAAGATTCATCGCTGACCCAAGCAAATTAGCGACAGAGTCATCGTTAACAACTAAAGTTGGTGGATGCCCTATCCTTAATATTGTAGGTGGATCAGGAGTAAAAGGAATTGCAAGGAAACAATCTCGAACCTCAATAAACAAACGATCAAATTTTACATAAATCATTGTAGCGACCGAAAAATGCGGGTGAGGATTCCTCGAAGTTCTAAAATGAAGCCACCACTAATGTTTAATTATAAGGGCAAACATTAGTAAATCCCTTTTAAGTGGATAAAAGTCCTTGAGACCAGATTAGGGTTCGGGAGTCAGTTATGCATGGGGAATGTGTTAGCACCCCACGACATCCTTCCTAAGGAAGGTTACCTGCTAATTAGTTGTATAAAAGAATGTTAATTTTAAAAGTGTTTATTTTACCCTTTTATTGAAAGAAAAAGACTTAATAAAAATTTTAGTTTTTTGTGCTTGACAGGGGTGGGCCCCTGCTCCTATGTATCCCCTGGTGCGATGGAGAAATCAAAGCTACGTAGTTCTTGGTAGAAAAAGTTTGTTTGTTGGTGTTTTTTATTTAGGGGTTTTAAAATTTTTGATCCGTACAGTTCATTCGTCTTAAAACGATGACTAACCCGGCCGTACGGCCGACTTAATCGCCTATTTTGAAAATAATATTTTTGATTTTTCGGAAGAAACTGATTTATGTATAGAGTGATTTGATGTTATTTGAATAGGTATTTTAGGACTCTTGAGCCGTACGGCCCATTCGTCCAAAAACGATGACTAACTCGGTCGTCCGACCGACTTACTCCCCTATTATGAAGATTTGATTTTTTGAGAAGAAAGAGAAAAATGACATTTATATTTGAATTTTTGACATTATTCATTTTTAATAGATATTTTAGGACTCTTAAGCCGTATGGCTTATTTATCCTAAAACGTTAACTAACCCGGCCGTACAGTCGATTTAGTCTCTAAAAAAATGAAATAACGAGGTGGGTTGTAATAACGGAAACAGAGGTACGA
Source organism: Astragalus membranaceus (assembly GCA_039519185.1). Lineage (NCBI taxonomy): Eukaryota > Viridiplantae > Streptophyta > Magnoliopsida > Fabales > Fabaceae > Astragalus > Astragalus membranaceus. The sequence goes on along the minus strand of CM076850.1, from coordinate 18,968,526 downwards.
TTAGCAGCGAAGGGGATGCATTACTAAAACTGGGGGTGCAGTTAGCGAGCCCAATTTGTTTTTGGGGCTTTGGGCTGATACACAGAAGGGTGTGTATTATTAAACTGAGGGGTGGTAATAAATAAGTAAAAAAGTAGCATATAAGGTAAAATCGAAATTTTCGCACCCCTAATTCACTCTCTCAATCTCCAGCGCCTTTCTCCGCTTCCTTGGAAAGAGAAAACGAATTTTTTTTTTTGCAGCGATGAGAAAAGAGAGAAGGGAAAGGGGTGATAATGGAAGAGAACGAAATAGAAGAGAAGAAGCAGGGAGGTTACGCGAAGTGACCACGGCCAAGCGACGGTTGGTGGCCACGCCGTATTGGTAGCGGTGAACGACGGCGACGGACAGAGGAGGACGGTGATTAGGAGAGGAAACACGGTGAGGGGGGGAGAGAGAGAGAAAGAAGAAAGGGAAGAGAAGAAGATGGGGGAGGAGAACGCGTGACAGCACAGGGAGGTTCACGCCGCCGGGGGGTGTTGCCGACCGGCCCTTCCATGGCCGGCAACGAGGGTGGTTTACGGTGGAGCATTCGTTTTAAAGGGCCAACGTAGGGGATGGACGCGACGGCTGTTTGTGGCGGCGGTCAGAGTCTTAAGGTGAGTTCTAATCCCTTTTTTATGCTTTTCTCTTCTTCTCCTCCTCTAGTCTATTTCTTCTACTGATTCTTTTTGTTGCTTTTGTTTTATATCTAAACATCTAAATAAGCCTATACTTTAAATCAAGTATCATGTTTTGCTTTCATAACAATCATAACAGAACTCATTCTACTCCTACGACAACAAAAGCTTTTCCTTTGTGATCTGTTTATTTAGCATTTATTTTAAATCATGTTATCTCTTGACCAATATTATGACACAGTCTTAATTTATCATAACTACATGCTGTATGTTCTTGTTGTTTTTATATACCCATTTAAACTCAAACAGATTATATCTAAATAGTTTCAGCACATATTTCTCTACTTAATGGTTTAGTGGCACCAACCTTAACTCTAGCTTCTGAGAACTCTCCTATGGTTTGTCTTGCTACTGCTGCTCCTCTTACTGTTGCCCTTTCTTGCTTCTCAGAATTTCGAAAACTCAGTACTTTGGTGATTAGGGTTTCGGTGTGAAGCCCTAATCTTTTCTGGTGATCTCTGAAAATTTTTCTCTCCCTAATTTCTCAAGTTTAAAAACTAGTTTCTGTATATATTTTGCTGTGAGTTTTTTTCGTATTCCTTTTTTTTGTGTGTTGCTGTTCACAGTATTTATAGGCCAATTGTGTGGTGTAGGTGTGGGTGCAAAGCAGTGTATCAAATCTCTTGGAGACAAATTCTGAAGAGCCAAAGCAAAACAGCCCAGAGGTGGTGGTACTGTAGCAGAAGACAGTATTGTTGGTGCCAAAAATGGGAAGACATCAAGGAACAAGGGGAAATAGATTGGAGCTGCTAGCTCAAAATAACTTTCAGCAACAGCAAGGGCAGCGATGCATGCTCCCTTGCTTTTTTAGTTTTGTTTTAATTATTTTTTTTTGTACTATTTTTCTTTTAGTTTTGTCCATATGTGTAACAAAGTTGACTCTATGTTGTACCAATATTTTGTAAAAAAAAACTGTTTATAATGATAAAAAAGCAATAATTCAGACATTGATTTTTATTAGATTTTTTTATATAACAATAATAACAAACAGATTAAACAAAATAACAATAATCATAATATCAATAAATAATGAGCACTGAGTTAAACGTTCGTAATGACGAGACGCGAACGCGTTTCCGTGATGAGAGCAAAGATGCGCGCATAATTAAAGATAACACGTGGCACAGCGAGAACAAAAATGTGTGCACAATTAGAAGCGGCCCGCGTGCGAATTGAATTGATTTGCATTAGTCTATCAGACAAAATTAGGTAATGACAGCTGCCCCCTCTTTATTTATATTTTGCTCGAAAATTTAAAGGTTCCTTTTTTTTCTTTAAATTTTCAAAGTAAAATAGAAATAAAGATACTAATTTTGTCTTAGAACACTGTAAATAGGGATCACTGGGGATCCGAAGAAGCACTGGGGCTCTAATGGTCTAATCCGCAATTGATGCTTGGCGCATGGATTGGAGTTAAACTGAAGGACCGATGGGGTCTGAGGGGCTGCCTGGGCCTTGAAGGACCAAGATGGTCTGAGGGAGCGCCAACTAGCAACGGTACAAGTAAAACGGCCTACTTGGGAGTAGCCTTTTTCGAACAGCCATTAGGGTCAAGATCAGGTCTAGAACTGATATGTTGACCCGAAGGACGTCCACTATGTCTTAGGCGGACACAGCTAGTCTAAAGGACCTGGGGTCGGATGATCCGTCGGTTGCTAGATAACGCGACGTGTGATCCGAATTGATGGACCATTGAAGGTCTGAGGGAGCGCTAGGGCTCTGAGGGAACGCTGGGGGTCTAAGTGACTGGTGCCATGCTCAGTGCTAACATTATAATTTGAATCTATCTTGGCAGATAAGCATTATCTATATTTGAGCGCGTCTAAGGATGCAATGAATGGTGTATGCGTGCATGTAGTGTAAGCATGTACAATGATTGGTATCTGGCGGCATGATGAATGAAATGTGGAATGATTTCTTTCTTTTTGTTTTTAGTTCTTTTCTTTTTTGACTCTTTTTTCTCCTTTGCTCTTTCTTGACTCTCTTGGTTTGCTCTTTTGCTCTTTTTTTTTACTCTTTTGCTGATCCCATCAACTCGCAGGACTTTCGGCGTGAGATATGGGGGTTGCCCAAGGTAGTGGTACTGATGTGCGAGTAAGGGGGAGCATAGCATTAAACTGTGCTTGTTATATCATATGCTATGTGTCTTGTGTGTTTTTCCTCCTTTTTGATGAAAACAAAGGGGGAGAAATATTTGCTGTTATTTAGTTAAATACTTGCTGATTATATTTATGCTTATGCTTAGGGGAAGCTTTTGCTATTGTTTCTTGTTTATTGCCTCCCTATGCATAATGTAATTTGTTATCATCAAAAAGGGGGAGTTTGTTGACCAAGGACAAACACTCTTTGTTTTGTATGATAACAAATTACAATCTGTCTACTAATGGTTGCAGTTGTATAAAAGTACAGGACAAGAATTAAAGAGCAGGATATCTTAAAGTGTAGCGGCTTGGAGGAGAAGCAGCTCTAGAGTTCAAGACCTAATTGTTAATCTGCTTTTGATAGGACACAGTGTAAGATCCTATCACTTCAGGTCTATAACTTTTAGTAGTAGTTGAGAGATGATTTTTTCTAATAAAACTGTTGTGTTAAAAGCTTAGAAAAATATTTTATACAAACGCATGCATGCATAGGCAAGGCACGTAACATAAGAAAATGTTTTAAAGCATATAATCGATTTTATGCTTCCTTCACAGAGCACGTAATCGATTTTATGCCTATGGGTTTTTTAAAGCAATATGTTTTGGAAAGAAAACAATCGATTAGCGGCTTTGTGTTTTTAAAGAAGAGAATCGATTCTTAGCTACTTGTTGAAAAAATATAATCGATTATATGCTTCCTTCCATAAAGCAAATAATCGATTATCCAACTTTTCTCAAAACACATAATCGATTATCATACTCCTTGTTTTAAGCAAAGAATCGATTTCATGCTTCCTTTCAAAAAGAAATCAATCGATTACTCACTTATGAGTTATTTCCTTTTTTAATACAAAGAATCGATTATCACTCTTAGTTATTCAAGAACATAATCGATTCTAACAATTTACAAAATCCTCCAACGGTCATTTTTTTTACGATCCCTATAAATAGGGACCTTGACTTCACAAACTCTCACAACCAACACTACGCATTCTCATAGATCTGAAAAAGAGAAAAAAAACTTTTATTGTCATATCATTTTTTTTCAAGTTCTTCTAGATCCAAATCACTCATCTCTCTCAACTACTATATTGTTATACTACTTAAGTGATTGAATCATAGTTTCTCTATTGTAATCATCTTCTGTTTGGTTATTGCGAAATCCTGAGAAGTGTTCTTGGGTCGTTCAATCGGGAAGATTGAAGTGGTTGCGAAATTCTGGGAAGTGTTCTTGGGTCGTTCAATCGGGAAGAATGAAGTGGTTGCAAAATCCTTAGCGGGGAGCTCGGGTTCTCAATTTGGGTAAATTGAGATTAGATATAGGGAAGTTGCTTGCTTGTAAAACGTTGAAGAAGTTCTTTTCATATAGTGGTTGTTATCAAGTCCAAAGGTTGCAAAGCCGGAGGCCAGGGACGAAGGGCTTTTATCCCGAACCTCGTAAAATTCACGGTGTATCTCTTTCCCTACGTACTCTTTTACTTTACCATTTATTTTGCCTATTATTATATTTGACATCATTGCGCTGCGTTCAATATCTGTTTATTTGATTAGCGTAAAATATCACTGTAATTGGATCTGTCATAGGTATAGCTTGCTTAGGTACTGCATATTGTTTAAATCTTATTTTCCGCATTTGATTTAAACTGGCATTGTTAATATTTTGAAAATTAAAAAGAATTCAAGTTTAGCGTATAACCTTATTCACCCCCCCCCCTCTAAGGTTACCAAATAGTCCAACAATTGGTATCAAGAGCTACAAATTGCATATAGAGCTTAACATCTCGCAATTTTATTTTATTTATTTTTCTGATCATGGGTTCTTTTATGAAAGAGGGGATATCCTTCAATAGGCCACCCCTGTTTGATGGGACTAACTATGACTATTGGAGTAGTCGAATGAAATGTCATGTGCAGGCTATAGATTTCACTTTATGGAGGATCATTGTTGATGGACCACTTATTCCTATGAGGATCAAAGTTACTAAACCTGGTGTTGCTGTTGACGGAGATACTTCTAAATCTCAAGCCACTGGTAAAGCAGGGGAAGTACCTATTGAAGATATCTATGCTATTGACTTGAGTGAGCTGAAAAAGTCTGAATTAGATAAAATATCCTTAAATGAAAAGGCAATGAACATTCTTCACTTATCTCTATGTGAAGAAGAGTATGGAAGGGTAAAAGGTTGTCAGATAGCTAAAGAAATTTGGGACTGTTTGGAAGCAACACATGTCGGTACAAGTCAGGTGAAAGATACAAAAGTTAAAATTCTCACTTCTGAATATGAAGCTTTCAAAATGAAGGAAGGTGAATCTGTTGCAGCTATGCACCAAAGATTGAATCTGATAGTAAACAACTTGAGAGCACTTGGGAAGAGGTATTCAACAAAAGATTTGAATGGGAAGATTCTTGCATCCTTGACTAGTGAATTCTTTCCTAAGACTTGTGCTATCACTGAAGTCAAAGATATTGGCACTTTACCTCAAGAAGACTTGATTGGGTCACTTCTCGCATTCGAGGTCGTGTTGGCCGCTAAGAAGGCTCAAGAAAAAGAAGTGGTCAAAGAAAGGAAGTCTCTTGCTCTTGCTGCCAAGACTCCTAAAATGGCAAGAAAAGAGGTTGAGTCAGATGAAGAATCCGATGATGAAGACATGGCTAAAATGTTTGAAGAATTCATGAGATTCAGGAAAGCTTGAGAAGGGTGACTATTCAAAGAAATCTGGGTACAACAGAGAAGACAGTTATGAGAAAAGAGATGATCAACCAAAATGTTTTGAATGCAACAAACAGGGTCATCTCAAAATGAATTGTCCAAAGTTAAAATCCAAGTACCAACAAAAGAAAGTCATGAAGGCTACATGGGACAACACAGATACTGAAGGTGATACAGATGAAGAAGAGGAGGTAGCAAATGTTATTTGTTTTACGGCAAATGACACCCCTAAGGCTACATGGGACAATCTTCACACTGGCAGTGAAACAGATGAAGAAGAGAAGACTGCCAATGTTGATCTTCTTATGCGAAATGACACTCCTAAGGTAATCCTTGCTAACCATAGTCTTTCTGATTCATTTGAGCATGATGATTTATCTGATGATGTGTATAGTAGTCAAGACTTGAGTGAGGCTTTTGAAGATCTTTATAATGAACATGAAACTCTTTTGATTAAATATAAAGATTTGAAAAAAGCAACAAAAGCATGTTCACTCAAGTTAAGACTCTTGAGAATGAGGTAATTCCACCTCCTCTCTTTTGAAAAAAGAGAGTAACTTTTGTAGCTGCCACTTCAAGTTATACACCTACTGTTTTCTCTTGCACTTATTGTCAAAAAGGTAACCATAGCTCTCATATATGCCCTATTTGTATATTGTGTGAGCTTGGTAACCTTATACCTGCTTGTAAGAAACCAAGGTGGATTGTGAAAACAAACCCCTTAGGAACTAAGCCACAAGGACCCAAAGAGATTTGGGTACCAAAACTTTCAACTTGATTTTAGTGCAAGTATGCTTCAAGGTATGGGGGACAAATTGGTACCTTGATAGCAAAAAGTCGAAGCTCATGACTGGAGACACAAAAAGGTTCTTAATAATCACCCCAAGAATAAGCGGTCATGTGACTTGTGATAATATCAATAGAGGAAGAATCCTCGGTGAAGGTTAGTTTTGTAAAGATTTATCTACCTCTATTAAAAATGTGTTATAGAGAAGAACTTAAAAATAACTCATCAAATATTAGACATGTATGTGAGAGAGCAATCTTTGTTTCATGCATCATTGAGAACAATATTTGTTTCCTGGTTGCGCTCAACATCTTTCCAACAGATTTTTGAAACTTGTTTTGGATACTATTGTGCTGGATCTTTGATGTAATTTTTTAAAGTTAAATATGGTACCTAGTTGAACCAAGTATGATATATTATCTCATGGATATCCTATTTCCTTTAATATATAGGATTGTTGTATGATGCATATAGGATTGATGCATATAGAATTGCCTTTTGCATTCTACAATTAGTCATGGGGATCATCAAGTAAGGGGGAGCATAGCATTAAACTTTGCTTGTTATATCATATGCTATGTGTCTTGTGTGTTTTCCCTCCTTTTTGATGAAAACAAAGGGGGAGAAATATTTACTGTTATTTAGTTAAATACTTGCTGATTATATTTATGCTTATGCTTAGGGGGAGCTTTTGCTATTGTTTCTTGTTTATTGCCTCCCTATGCATAATGTAATTTGTTATCATCAAAAAGGGGGAGTTTGTTGCCAAGGGCAAACACTCTTAGTTTTGTATGATAACAAATTACAATCAGTCTACTAATGGTTGCAGTTGTATAAAAGTACAGGACAAGAATTAAAGAGCAGGATATCTTAAAGTGTAGCGGCTTGGAGGAGAAGCAGCTCTAGAGTTCAAGACCTAATTGTTAATCTGCTTTTGATAGGACACAGTGTAAGATCCTATCACTTCAGGTCTATAACTTTTAGTAGTAGTTGAGAGATGGTTTTTCTAATAAAACTGTTGTGTTAAAAGCTTAGAAAAATATTTTATACAAACGCATGCATGCATAGGCAAGGCACGTAACATAAGAAAATGTTTTAAAGCATATAATCGATTTTATGCTTCCTTCACAGAGCACATAATCGATTTTATGCCTATGGGTTTTTTAAAGGAATATGTTTTGGAAAGAAAACAATCGATTAACGGCTTTGTGTTTTTAAAGAAGAGAATCGATTACACTCCTATTTTGCAAACCACATAATCGATTCTTAGCTACTTGTTGAAAGAATATAATCGATTATATACTTCCTTCCATAAAGCAAATAATCGATTATCCAACTCTTCTCAAAACACATAATCGATTATCATACTCCTTGTTTTAAGCAAAGAATCGATTTCATGCTTCCTTTCAAAAAGAAATCAATCGATTAATCCCTTATGAGTTATTTCCTTTTTTAGAACAAAGAATTGATTATCACTCTTAGTTATTCAAGAACATATTCGATTCTAACAGGGACCTTGAAATAGGGACCTTGACTTCACAAACAGGGACCTTGACTTCACAAACTCTCACAACCAACCCTACGCATTCTCATAGATCTGAAAAAGAGAAAAATACTTTCATTGTCATATCATTTTTTTTCAAGTTCTTCTAGATCCAAATCACTCATCTCTCTCAGCTACTATATTGTTATACTGCTTAACTGATTGGATCATAGTTTCTCTATTGTAATCATATTCTGTTTGGTTATTGCGAAATCTTGGGAAGTGTTCTTGGGTCATTCAATCGGGGAGATTGAAGTGGTTGCGAAATTCTGGGAAGTGTTCTTGGGTCGTTCAATCGGAAAGATTGAAGTGGTTGCGAAATCCTTAGCGGGGAGCTCGGGTTCTCAATTTGGGTAAATTGAGATTAGTTATAGGGAAGTTGCTTGCTTGTAAAACGTTGAAAAAGTTCTTCTCATATAGTGGTTGTTATCAAGTCCAAAGGTTGCAAAGTCGGAGGCCGAGGACGTAGGGCTTTTATCCCGAACCTCGTAAAATTCACAGTGTATCTCTTTCCCTACTCTTTTACTTTACCGTTTATATTTTCCTATCATTATATTTGACATCATTGCGCTGCGTTCAATATCTGTTTATTTGATTAGTGTAAAATATCACTGTAATTGGATCTGTCATAGGTATAGCTTGCTTAGGTACTGCATATAGTTTAAATCTTATTTTCCGCATTTGATTCAAACTAGCATTGTTAATTTTTTGAAAATTAAAAAGAATTCAAGTTTAGCGTATAACCTTATTCACCCCCCTCTAAGGTTATCATATAGTCCAACAATCTTTCTCTTTTTTTTTCATATATTTCTTTAGGCGTAGTACTTCTTAACTGCATCTGAGTTCACTAGGAGTGGGAGGTCTTCAGCGTCCATTTTTGTGAGAATTAAGGTTCCTCCAGAGAACGCTTTCTTTACCACATAAGGTCCTTCATAGTTAGGGGTCCATTTTCCACGGGAATCCTTTTGGATGGGAAAGATCTTCTTGAGCACTAGATCTCCTTCTTGAAACTGCCGGGGGCGAATTTTCTTATCATAAGCTTTCCTCATTCTTTGCTGATACAACTGCCCATGACCTAAAGCAACCACTCTTTTCCTCTATGAGGTTCAACTGATCTAAATGGGCTTGAACCCATTCTACCTCTTCTAATTTCGTTTCCATTAGCACTCGCAGAGAGGGTATTTCAACTTCTATGGGAAGAACTGCTTCCATCCCATATACTAGTGAGAACGGGGATGCCCCTGTTGATGTGTGAACTGAGGTCCGATACCCATGCAAGGCGAAAGGAATCATTTCATGCCAGTCTTTGAAGGTCACCACCATCTTTTGCACAATCTTCTTTATGTTCTTATTTGTCGCTTCGACTGCCCCATTCATCTTTGGACGGTACGGGGAGAAATTATATATGGTGCTGAATTTTGAAGTCGTCACACAACTCTTTCATCATCTTGTTATTCAAGTTATTCCTATTATCCGTGATGATCTTATTTGGAAGACCGTCACGGCAGACCAAATCTCTTTTTATGAACTTGACAACCACTGATTTTGTTACACTGGCATACGAAGCGGCCTCGACCCATTTGGTGAAATAATCAATAACGACAAGAATGAAGCGATGCCCATTTGATGCCTTAGGTTCGATGCGACCGATGACATCCATTCCCCACATTGAGAATGGCCATCGTGCTGTTAGGACATTCAAAGAAGCAGGTGGCACATGGACATTCAAAGAAGCAGGTGGCACATGGTATTTTCTCATGTAGTTAAAGCAGTCGGTCTCCATTGACAACCAGTAGTAGCCGGCCCTTAAGATTTTTCTTGCCATGGTGTGCCCGTTAGAATGGGTTCCGAACGAGCCTTCATGGACATCTTTCATAATTCTTTCTGCTTCTTCTTTTGCCACACATCTGAGGAGGACCATATCGTGATTCCTTTTGTAAAGCACCTCCCCGTTTAGGAAGAAACCCATTGACAACCTCCTAAGTGTTCTCTTATCATTCTCAGTGGAACCAGGAGGGTACTCTCTGCTTGTGATATAGTGCTTGATATCGTAATACCAAGGTTTACTGTCAGGCTCTTCTTCGATTGCCATACAATGATGTGCCGGTGGGTCCTGATGCCGAATTCGGATGAATGTCAGACTCTTGTTGTCGTTGATATTGAACATTGATGACAAAGTTGCTAAAGCGTCAGCCAACTGATTTTCTTCACGAGGGAGATGGTGGAAAGTGATCTCCTCGAACCGTTCAATCATCTTTTGGATGTGATCGCGATAAGGAATCAATTTGGAATCCCTAGTTTCCCTGTTACCTTTTATCTGATGGATGACTAAAGCTGAGTCCCCATATACATCGAGTCTTTTCACTTTCCATTCAAGGGCCGCTTTGATGCCTAGGGCACACGCTTCATATTCTGCGATGTTATTGGTGCAATAACATCTCAGCTAGCGGTAAATAGTATGAAGCGGTTATCAGGAGAAATCAGTACAGCTCCGACCCCATGCCCGTACAGATTGGAAGCGCCATCAAATGACATCCTCCACCTTTCATTGTCTGTAGATTTCCCTTCTCCAAATAAAACCATTATATCTTCATCTGGGAAATCACACTGCATTGATTGGTAATCCTCAATGGGCTGGTGCGCCAAGTATTCAGCTAAGGCACTACCTTTGATTGCTTTCTGAGTGACATACAAGAGGTCGTATTCGGATAGTAGCATTTGCTAGCGGGTGATTCTTCCTGTGAGTGCAGGTTTTTCAAAAATGTACTTGATTGGATCCATTTTAGATACCAACCAAGTCGTGTGGCTCAGCATATACTGCCTCAGACGACGTACAGCTCAGGCCAAAGCACAACATGTTTTTTCCAACAATGAGTATCTTGTCTCGCACTCGGTGAACTTCTTGCTTAGATAGTAGATGGCATGTTCTTTCTTTCCGAATTCATCATGTTGCCCCAGTACACAACCCATTGATTTGTCTAGCACTGTTAAGTACAGAATGAGAGGTCTGCCCTGTACAGGTGGCATCAGAATCGGTGGATTTTGGAGGTACCTCTTGATCTTCTCAAAGGCTTCTTGGAAATTATCGTTTCACTTTGTTTCTTGGTTCTTGCACAGCAATTTGAAGATAGACTCACAGGTCGATGTTAATGGCGATATGAATCTGGAGATGTAGTTCAATCTTCCCAAGAACCCACGAACTTCTCTTTCAGTTTTAGCCGCTGGCATTTCTAATATTGCTCGCACTTTGGCTGGATCCACTTCTATTCCCCTTTGGCTGACTATGAACCCCAACAGCTTTCCTGATCTTACATCGAAAGTACATTTGGCGGGGTTTAATCTGAGTTTGAACTTCCTTAGACGTTCAAAGAGTTTTCACAGATTGACAACAAGTTCTTCTTCAGTCTTGGATTTTGCGATCATGTCATCCACGTAGACTTCTATTTCCTTATGCATCATATCATGGAATAAAGTTACCATCGCCCTTTGGTACGTTACACCAGCATTATTGAGGCCGAACGGCATTACCTTGTAGCAGAAGGTACCCCAAAGAGTGATGAAGGTGGTTTTTCCATGTCTTCAGGGGCCATCCTGATTTGATTATATCCGAAATATCCGTCCGTGAAGGAGAAAAAAGAGTGTTGCGCCGTGCTATCTACCAGGACATCAATATGAGGCAAAGGAAAGTCATCTTTACGGCTGACTCTATTCAGATCTCGATAGTCAACAGACATCCAAACTTTCCCATCTTTCTTTGGAACTGGGACAATATTGGCTACCCATTGAGGATATTTTGCTACTGCTAAGAATCCAGCATCAAATTGCTTATTGATACTGATACTGAAAGGAAACATGCGTGCCCGAATGAAATGTCTTAAGGCCTTGGGCAGAGCCATAGGATTGCATTACAGAGACATTACTTTGAACTAAAAACTACAGGAAAATCAATGATCTCCCAGTTCTTGAGCTTTTCATTTGCAGGACAAGGGCGTACAAGACTGACGACACCTTCTTCAGCATTTAGATCATCTTCAACTGCACCAATCTGATCGGGGTTCAGCATTCCCGCACTCTGAAAACTTTGTTTGATGTCGCAGATGATGATCTTCTTCATATTTGGCATTCTGTCCTCAAGTTTGGCTAACCTCCGCTCTTTCTTTTCCTCCACAATTTTTCTCTTGTCATTGCGATCAGGCCAATACCGTATTCCGCGTTTATCTTTGTTCTCTTGCAGCTGTATCGGTGTCAGGATTCCCCATTCGGTCTTTTCTAAACCTTTTTCGACCTGGTAACCTTTGTCTATCATGACTTTAGCAACCATCAGGGCAGTTTTGGACAGCTTAGGCTTCAGCATACTGGACGCATTGGCAATCTCTAGTGCTTGGAAGGAAGTCTCAAAAGACTCCTCAGCAGCCTCGATGTAACGAGTGGGAGACGACCTATTTACCAGCGTTTCCTCTTCACCAAAGACAACCACCAACTTGTTGTTTACTATGAATTTGAGCTTCTGATGTAAGGAAGAAGGAACTGCCCTTGCAGAATGGATCCATGGCCTTCCCAAGAGACAACTGTAGGATGGGGCGATGTCCATTATCTGGATGGTCACTGCGAAGAGTTTCGGACCTACCTGCACCGGTAATTCTATTTCCCCGATGACTTCCCTTTTCGATTCGTCAAAGGCCCTGACCAATATTGAGCTAGGTCTCATGTATGAACAGTCCACATCTAATTTTTCCATGGTTAACACTACAACAGAATTGTTAAAAAAGGGCGCCATCATCAGGGGCGCTTTCTAAAAAGCGCCCCTGATGACGAAAATACGGAGGGCCATCAGGGGCGCTTTTTAAAAGCGCCCCTGATGGCCCTCCGTATTTTGGTCATCAGGGGCGCTTTCTAAAAAGCGCCCCTGAAGGCCCTGCGTGTTTTGGCCTTCAGGGGCGCTTTTTTAGAAAAGCGCCCCTGAAGGCCAAAACACGCAGGGCCTTTAGGAGCGCTTTTTAGAAGCGCCCCTGATGCCTTATATTAAAATTTCTAAATTCCTCATCAGATCTCACTCCCTCCCGTAACGACTCACTCTCCCTTTCCAAACCTAAACACTCAAGTCTCAACGTCTCACTCTCTCTCCCTAAGAACACAACGGAAGCGCACCGCCACCGTCAACGCCACCGTCGCCGTCAACGCCACCGTCTCCACTCCTCACACCTCTTTCTCTCGCCATCTGCACTGATCCTAAGGAGGAAAAGATACACGAGTTCCACGGTACACCTCCTTCTCTCGCCGTCAACACGCAGAACGCTCGCTCTCTCTGTTACGCGGTACACCTCCTTCACTTTTGTCCTTGGTGTATTAACTTCTTGATCCCTGGAAAATCCTCGTAGCATTATTTTTCTACATCTCTTGAAGATGCATTCATAAATGCCATTACGTTCTTGATCTTCTTCAATGTAGATGCTTGTTGATAGAAATATGTTAACAAGTGCTTTAGTATTGTATAGAGATTTTTTTTTTATAAAATAAGAATTTGACAACTTTAGATAGAAAAAATAAGCTTATAGATGGACTTGTTTACCAAAAAAAATTGATAGACAGACTTCTTATTAAAAAAAAACTTGAAAGATTAGTTAAACTGAAACAAATGTTATTAAATTATATGATTGAAACACTAGGATTAGGCAAAGCTAATCTGAGAAACTCCACATCTTTTTCCAAGTTAGCAATATGTTCCAATTCCATAGTCAACCAAGCTTCCATACCTTCATCTGTTTCCAAAATAACAGCAACATTGGCAAGAGTTTGTTGATCACCACCTCTAATACCAGCCCACAAAGGCTTCCCCAATCCAAAATCCAGCTCACTAAAATTCAAACCACACCAACTTGTCAATACAACTGGTATTAAACTTCTTGTTTCTATACCTTGAGGCAAATCCACACAATCATTACTCCCTAAAATACTTGGATCATTCTTCACTCTTAGAAACAATTCCTTTGTAATCTTTCCAAATTTCTCTCTAGCAATACTAGCCAAATAACTAACATTACTGTCTACATTTATTGTTTCACAAAATACCATCACTGGCCATAGAATATTACCTATTGTGAATTTACCAAAAGGCTCTCCCGTTCTCCTTCTCATGTCCACAATATGCATAGCCAAAGCTGGTCTTTTTTCCACTACAAATTCCTCCTTTTTGCATGCAAGTGTCATGTGTTTCCATATGAATGCAGACAATGCTTCATATCTTGTAGGGAAATTACAATTTTCACCTTTTGCTTCATCTCTTAAAATATTTATAGATTCTAAACTAAACACAAATCTTCTTGTGCTACATTTTTTTTGTACATCTAAGTTCTCATTATTAACATCAACATTATCATGCAAACTCAAATGATTTTTTGGTGGGAAGAAAGAAGAAGCAGAATGAAAATCAGGATGTGGTAATTTAACATGTATATATCTTTCGTTATCTTTCGTTATCTTTAACTTTAACATGTATATATCTTTCGTTATCTTTGATTTAGAAAATATTGTAGGAATATGTAGGACATCCCATTATTAGAATCTTGTAGTTGTTTGGTGGCACATCCCATTTCTTTAACATGTTTGTAGGACCCATTATTAGAATATATGCTTCTGCTTTTGTTTGGTGGCACATGCTGGTTTCTTTTCATTAATTGCCTGCTAGCTAATTAATAATTATTCGAGTAAAAACAAAGTTATTTTGACTGATTAGGGTTTAATATTTTGGAATTGCATGCATAAACGGTTATATCATGTGTTCTATGCTTGCTGGTGCAACTTGCAGCACCTAGTTGGCCATTATATATATTCTCACTGCCTGTCCCACCTTACATCACATGTCTCATTTTTGTAACAGCAAATTTCTGAATTGGCATATTACTCCTACTTGTTGATTAATTCATTTTTTTATGTCTAGTTTGAGTACTTTTTGCGGAGGTTCGAGTTCTGTCTTGTTGCCGTTCACATCTAGGTCAAGTTCGTTGTTGCTTCCCCTTGTTACGGTACTTTTCTTATTCTCTCTTCTTTTTATTGTGGTTATTGTTTAGACACTTGAGCAATTGACATATGTACTCATAAGTATTGGTGTATTTGAAATTGATGATTGTTTGAATTGGAGTTGAAATTGAATCGAAAATTGGATTAAATTGCATGATGATGGATGTTAAATTGCATAGAAAAGACGTTATCCAAGGTTGAATGGCTTGGGTTCAGAAAATTGTACTCTGTGTGTTTTTCACCTTTAATAAGTTTAAGTTCTCTTATCAGGAAATTAGATATAATAAATTTCGGTTGTTATATAGCAAAATTTTTAAGTTAAACTATAAAAGAACTAACTCTGATGTCTTAGGTTAGAAAAATTGTACTTTGTGTGTTATTCTAATATGTTTAAGTTCTCTTATCAGGAATTTATATTAAATTTCGGTCTAATATGGATAGAAATTGGATGTCTGCGAATCGTCTATCGAAAGAATATGGCGAAGGCGTGGAATATTTTGTGAACTTTGCCGTTCAACGTTTAGGAACTTCTAGTAAGTTCAAGTGTCCTTGTTTAAGATGTTGCTACGCCAATCGAGTTACTGCACTTGAGTTGGAAAGACATTTAAAGGCCAACGGAATCGATCAAAGTTATACTTGTTGGACAATGCATGGCGAGGAAAGAGGTGAACCTTCGAATATGGATAATAGCACTCAAAGATGTGATCCGGTTGATTATCCTGAAACATATACAGTTGATGGCGACGAATTTGAAGAGATGAAAAAGGTGGTTGAAGATGATCTTAATGACTGTCCTCAAATGTTTGAGAAGTTGATAACCGATGCGGAGACACCGTTGTATGCGGGCTGTACTGAATTGACAAAGTTATTGGCTGTGATAAAGCTGTATAACTTGAAAACTTGCCACGGATGGACAGATAAGAGCTTTACGGAGTTACTCGCACTATTGAAAGATATGTTGCCGAAAGACAACGTGCTCCCTTCTCGGACGTATGATGCAAAACAAATGTTAGGCACCATTGGTTTGAACTACGAGAAGATACATGCTTGTCCAAATGATTGAATTTTATTTCGGAATGAACATGCATTGTTAAAGTCGTGTCCTAAATGTAATGCATCACGGTATAGGAAGAAAGAATCCGCTCCAGTAAAGGTATTGTGGTATTTTCCCATAATCCCTCGATTTAGGCGTATGTACCGTAGTTCAGAAGACGCAAAATGGTTGACTTGGCATGACGATGAAAGGATTA
The DNA here is from genome assembly GCA_039519185.1 of Astragalus membranaceus. Taxonomy (NCBI): domain Eukaryota; kingdom Viridiplantae; phylum Streptophyta; class Magnoliopsida; order Fabales; family Fabaceae; genus Astragalus; species Astragalus membranaceus. The sequence continues at coordinate 18,952,358 of CM076850.1, read as the reverse complement.
AAGATGGTATGCTACGACACCCTGCAGATTCTCCGCAGTGGAAAAAGATTGATATCGATTATCCCGATTTTGGGCATGACCCAAGAAACCTACGCCTTGCATTGTCTGCGGATGGATTTAACCTGCACGGTATCCAGAGTAGCTCCCACAGTACATGGCCTGTGATTTTGGCGATTTATAACTTACCTCCATGGCTTTGCATGAAACGCACGTATATGATGTTGTCTTTGTTAATTCCTGGCCCCAAACAACCAGGAAATGATATTGACGTATACTTGGCTCCTTTAATAGAAGACTTGAAGCAAATGTGGGAGATTGGGGTAGAGGTGTATGATGGGTTCAGAGAAGAAAATTTCATTCTGAAGGCTATGATTTTTGGCACCATTAATGACTTTCCAGCATATGGCAATCTATCTGGGTACAGTAATAAAGGTCAGTGTGCATGTCCTATATGTGAAGATAATACAGATTGGATGTGGTTGGAACATGGTAAGAAGAATATATATCTTGGCCATCGGAGATTTTTGCCTCCAACTCATCAGTATCGGGTGTGGAGAAAGGCATTCAATGGGAATTCAGAAACTCGTAACGCTCCTTCGCCTTTGACCGGTGAACAACTATTTGAAAAGGTGAAAGATGTAGACATTAAGTTTGGGAAACCTTTTGCAGGAGATGTTGCCAAACGAGGGTGGAAGAAAAAATCGATTTTCTTTGAATTGCCATATTGGAAGTCATTATACGTAAGACATTTCATTGATGTGATGCATGTTGAAAAAAATGTATTCGAAAGTGTCATTGGTACCTTACTCAATATGCCAGGAAAGACTAAAGATACGATCAATTCAAGGTTAGATTTGGTTAGTATGGGGTTGAGACCAGAATTGGGTCCGATAAAGAAGGGTACACGTACATATCTACCTCCGGCTGCTCATACTCTATCTAGAAAAGAGAAAACTGTCTTTTGTAATTTTCTTCATGAAGTTAAAGTTCCAGAGGGGTACTCTTCAAACGTTACGAACCTTGTATCGATGAAAGACCTTAAGTTAAAGTCTCTAAAGTCTCATGATTGTCATGTTCTCATGGAGAATTTGCTACCCATTGGTATACGATCCATTATGCCCAATAAAGTGCGTCAATCCATAACTAAACTTTGTTTCTTCTTTAAGGCGATATGTAGTAGAGTGATTGACCCTGGAAAGTTACCAGCTCTGCAAAGATCAATTACTGTCACTTTATGTGAGCTTGAGATGTTTTTTCCGCCTTCATTCTTTGACATAATGATTCATTTGATAGTTCAATATTGCGTCCAATGAGGTTAACAATTGTCAATGTGAATTATTTATATCAAACCCGCTTACTTTGGTTGCAAAGGGCTTTGTTTGTAACACTGAGGGCTCCACCTTGCACAATCTTCCTATGCCTTCAAATCATGTGAGAGTCAGTGTTCAGTTTGTTGTTGTCCCTGATGCTGAATTGCCGGTACCAATTGATACTGCAGACATGACTCTTTTGACTGTGAATGATGCACTTGGCACTTTCGTGGCATGGCCATCAAATCTTATTAATGTAAGGAGCAATTAATACATTTGTTAATAATTCATTGCTTATTGTCCCATACTTGAAAACTAATTAAATTTTCAAATATATAGGTACCAAGAAGCAAGAAGCAGGTGTCTAGCCGGGATGGGAATCAATCCCAACCTCACAAGAAGCAAGTGTCTAGGGGAGTTTGTAGCGGGAATGAAATTCGGTCCCAGCCCCCCCTTTCTAGTGCTCGCAATAAATCCGTGTCTCGGCAAGTAGATAAGGGAAAGGATATTCAATCCCAACCACCCTCCTTGGGGGAATTCATCACTTATATAAGGATTCATGCCTCCACAATGTCTGGTGCTGATTTGATACACGTATCGATTGATGAAGACATCTTCGGAGTTGCCGACACAATTTTCCTTTCAAATCAAGAACTTGAAGAGGTATATGAGCACAAGTGGGCGTCTGCGGCTACTATTCAAATATATATCAGGTATAATTATTATCATTATTGTTATCGTTGTTAGGATCAATTATCATGTTTATCTAATAGTGTTTATATTGAAAAAGTTTGCAGTGGACTTGCTAGTTAAATTGTTATTGTTGCTGATATGTAAATCAACATACTCCCCATTACCATACTAACTGTGTGCTAATACCATGACTTAGGCATTCCTGTTACCATTCGAGTTAATTTAGATTGTATTTTATTAGTCTAGAAGTTTCTTTGATTAGTTTACCGAACCAACCTCTTATCAAGTAAATTTGCGGCCACTGTACATTTATTATCATATGTTAATTTATTTGTCTACATTTTAACTATAGGTATTTGTACCATGTGATTTTGAGCACCATGGAACAAAGACAAAGATTTATATTTTTGGATCCCGAACGTACTTTTCTACGCAACCTTCATATTGACAAAAAAATGACAAAAAAGCAACTTCAGGACGTGAAGGAAGCGGTTAAAGAAAGCAAGGAAGCGATAAAAGCCTATATCAATACACGCTTGGCTTCGGCACTTGAAAGCAGCTGTGATTGCTGGTTTTTGGCACCCATTAACTTAGGAGGGTAAGAAATTTAATCTCTCTCTCTGTCTCTCTCTCTCTCTCTCTCTCTCTATATATATATAATGTGTTTTTTCAAAAATGTCTCTCTCTCTCTCTCTGTATCGAAATATTTTGGTAGTGTACATTGGGTATTGTTGGTGATTGATGCTAGGAGAAATAGAATTTTCTATTTGGATTCGTGTCACGGTGATTATAGCAAACACGCCATGATGAGAGGAATGTTTGAAAGGTGTGTATTTAGATACATCGCATATTTCAATATTAATTATGTATCTATTTCGATTAATTAATATAGTTATATGTATGATGTTTCAGTTGTTTGGCAACTTTTTGGGCATCAAATGAGGTTAGGACTAGAGGTGGGAACAATAAAACAAATTGGATAGTAATAAAGGTAAGTTTATAATCAATATTATTCTTATCCATGTAAATTTTGCTCGCATTTTAACAATTAATTTTTTTTTTGATTTGTAGTGTCCGAGACAACCAAACAATGTTGATTGTGGATATTACGTTATGAAGTATATGAAGGACATAATCACTGACATACAAATGGAAATTCCCCTAAATGTACGTAATTTATATAGTTTCTTTTTTGATAAGCTAGCAATTCCATATCAAGCATTTAACAACTTAGTTCTAACTTTATTTTATTTTATTTTATTTTATTTTATTTTATTTTGGAAGTATTTTCCAGGACACGAGGTTGGAGCTCCATTTTCTGATGACATACTTACTGAGGTCAAAGGCGAGTGGTGTCATTATGTTGCTTCTTTGATTAATCAAAATCGAAATTCAAGTCATTTTGGGTAGCTTGTTTTTTTGCTCATTTTGGGTAGCTTGTTTGTACTCAATAAGTGGACATGTAAATTTTGTTGCTACTTTGTGGACATGTAAATTTTGTTGCTACTTTGGATGTCATATTATTTTTGTTCTCTCTATGTATGGATATTAGATGCATTTATAAGTTTTTTATTTGGAATTTGATTTTGAATTGGCTGGTTTGAAAATTTGAACCCCCAATTCAATTGGTTATTTTAGGTTGTTGTTGCTGCAGGTTTGATTTAGAACTGGTTAGATTCGGAACTGGTTAGATTTGGTAAAAAGAATTTAAAAAAAAAAATATAGCATCAGGAGCGCTTAGGAAAAGCGCCCTTGATATCCTTTGTCCTTTGAAATTCAGGGGCGCCTCTTACAAGCGCTCCAGTTGGTCACCTGCGCTATGGCCATCAGGGGCGCCTCTTACAAGCGCTCCAGTTGGTCACCTGCGCTATAGCCATCAGGGGCGCCTCTTACAAGCGCTCCAGTTGGTCACCTGCGCTATGGCCATCAGGGGCGCCTCTTACAAGCGCTCCAGTTGGTCACCACCTACAGGAGCGCAAGCTTTAGGGGCGCCCGAAAACGCCCCAAATGGATAAAAAAAAGCGCCCCTGATGGCCTTTTTCTGTTGTCAATAAGCACCCGAGCAAATGAGTAATCTCCACTTTTCACAGATATGTGTAAGGCTTTGTTGTGCCCCCTTCCTTCAGTTGGAATCTCATCATCAGTAAAGGTGAAGTAATTACTTGCAACAAGGTTTCCAACGATCCCATCAAACTGGCCGACTGAGATGTCATGAGCGACATGGGCCTCCTTCAATACTTTTGTCAATGCTGCACTATGGGCTTCGGAACTGAGCAATAATGACAGCAGAGATATCTTGGTAGGGGTTTGGTTCAGCTGATCAACTATCTTATACTCGCTTTGTCTCCTGAGCTTCGAAAATTCACCGGCTTCTTGTTCCGACAGTGATCTTTTACCCACATTCTTATCAACGTGTTCTTGTTCTACGCCTTTGTCTTTGCGGGCTCTTTCTTCCCCTTCTTTTGTTCGCTCTTCACTGAGCCCTTCGGGGGTACAGATACGCCCACTTCGATTCATCCCACTGGTCCCTGAGATGTTGATGACATCAGGACCTGAGATGTTGATGACATCAGGAGTGGTCCGAACTCTCATGTTCTAATTTCATGGGACTGCATTGGTGTCCTTAAAGGGGAAGGGAGTTGGCACTTAAATAGTGATCGGTTTAGGCATAGCCGGATTCAGCTGCGTGTCCTTTTTGTAACGGATTTCCAGTGGTTTCCGAATATCCTTGCTCTGGTCAATATTTGACTGGAGAGTCCACACGTCTTCCTCCTTCTTTCGAAGACCCACCTATATTATGTGTCGGTCTAGTAAGTCTTGAAGGACTACCTTGAATGCTTCACATCCCCCAACACAGTGAGGGTCAACACAGAAATCCTTTTCAGCACATCCCTTCATAATAATTCTGAAGTCACGCAAGTCAGCATGGATGAGGTCTAGAGGTATGATGATGTCTTCCACCCTTCTGATCAGGAATTGCCCTCAAATTTTCCAATGGCATTAACGGAAGGTTTCCCATGCCCCGGTAATGGGTTAGTGGAACCATTCGGACCATCCTCTTCGAAACTTAACCATTTAAATTCAATCAATTCTTGCACCACATATTTGAATGCCTTGCAATTTTCTGTTGAATGACCAACTGCCCCAGCGTGGAATCCACAAGTAGCATCTGGGTTGCAACCCCTAGGGAAAGGAGGTTGAAGAGGTCTCATCGGTCGGGGAGTGATCAGGTTGTGACTGATGAGGTGATTGAACAAGTCTGTGTATGACATGGGTATTGGGTCAAAATTGACAGGCTTTCTTTCTGGGTAATTTTGCGGTCTATAGTTTGGGTTGACTTGGTGAGGTGGGACTAATGGTGTTTGAGTAGGGATTTGCAAGGTTTGTCGGGAGTTGTTATAGGGAGGCTTTCCGGATCCAGAGATGGCATTAGCTTCTCCTTCCTTCTTTTTAGGGAATCCTGGGAAGGGCTTTTTCTGATTACTGGTTCCAGCAAAGTTATGGGCAATCTTCCCTTTCTCCATCCATTTTCTAATATTTCTCCTATGACAATCATATCTGAGAAGCTCGAAGACACGCTCCCGATCAACCTGTTGTAGAAAGGCGATTGAAGAGTATCCATGAACATGGATACCATCTCCTTTTCTAACAAAGGTGGTACTACCTACGCAGCCAGCCCTCTCCAGCGTTGGGCATATTCTTTGAAGGACTCATTATCTCTTTTTGTCATGCTCTGCAGTTGTGTCCTATCGGGAGCCATGTCGATGTTGTATTTGTATTGCCTCAAAAATACATCAGCTAGGTCCTTCCAGCACCTGATATGGGCACGCTCTAATTGCATATACCAGCTCAAAGATGCCCCAGATAGACTATCCTGGAAGTAGTGAATGAGCAATTTGTCGTCATGAGCAAATGCAGCCATTCTCCTGCAGTACATGGTTAAGTGGCTCACGGGGCAGGTTGACCCTCTGTATTTGTCGAAGTCTGACCCTTTAAATTTTGGAGGGATGACCACGTTAGGGATGAGGCACAAATCATAAGCATCTCTCGCACCAACATTGTATCCTTCAACTGCCCTCAACCTTTCCTCAAGCATTTGTAGTTTGTCTTTGGCTTTAGGGATCTCCATAGAGTAATTGTGAGGGAGCCCACTCATACCATAGTAAGGATGAATCATCGGAACTATGGCTGGGTTCACATTTGGGATATGTGAATCAGTGGGGTTCCTGAGATTGGACCCCTGAGCTTGAACATCAACTATCAGCGGTGGAGTGTAGCCAAGTGGGAATCTTTGTGGCGCGACGACAGGGGCTAGGGTGTTGAACTTGTGGCTCCCCCAGATTGCCATCGTGACCTGGCAGTGCAGGCTGTTTTTGGCCCACGACTCCTGAGGGATCATCTTCCGAATTGGCATCGGCTGTCGGAGGTGTGTAACCCTGCGGAAGTCCGTAAGGAGGCCGTTGGTAACCCTGGCCATTAGCCCCGGTAGGCTACGCTGTATGTGGGATCCCGGGTCCATTGGGAAGAGGAGGGTTGGTAACTTGGTTTTCAGTGTTCCCAGCAGAGACATCTTCATCCACGTTTCCGTTCCTCAGAGCTTGTAAAACCTTTAAGATTTCAGCCATCTGTTCTTTCATCCCATCTATTTCTGCCCTAAGCTTTTGATCGCCTAGGTTCTGAATACCCTGACCTAAGTCATCCTGATGTGGATTGCCTTGATCTGGGTTATCCTGAGGCGGATTGTTCTGATTTGCTTCCATATTTCTAGCTTGAGAATGAGTCCAATAGCGATGTTGACGCACCAGCTCGTCTTTATATTCTGTTTTTCAATATATTTTTTAACGTAAGTACATGAATGAATAGATGAATGAGTGTGGATGAAATGCTTATCCGTGGTTTTTATTTATTGCGTTGGGGAATTGTAAGCTTTTATTCAGAACAAGATTGGATCAACAATTAAACCAAAACAAACGAGTTCTTCATTAATAAAAAGAAAGCACAACATCTGAAAATCAAGCAAACTAGCGGACTATATTCTTATCCTTATCATCAGGGTAACGCCCTTTAATCATAAGCACTTGTACAAGGTATTTGCATAAACCAATAAATCGAATGATCTCGACTGGTGTGTTCCCATCCCTGGTGTTGCGCCCGAAAAAGTCCCCGAGGGAGAACCTTCCTCGTTTACAACTTTTCTAAAAAAACAATGAAGCCGCCACCAATATTTATTAAGGAAAATATTAGGAAAACCTTTTATGGGAAAGCGAGTGGTCTCGCGAAACTAGAGAAGAGGGTTCGGGGGTCGGTTACGCGCGAGGATGGTATTAGCACATCACACGTCCTCTATACTGAGAGGGAACCTTTAATTAAATGTATGGTTTTAAGTGTTGATTTGAAAAATATCTAATTTGCCTCTTTATTTCTTATTGAAAATGAATTAAAGAACTTAATAAAATTTTTATTTTTGGCGAGAAAGGAGGAAAAAGGGTTTTTAGAAAGAAGTGCTTGACGGGACATGACCCGCTCCTACGTATCTCCCGGTGTGATGGAGAATTCAAAGCTACGTAGTTCTTGTTTGTCCTGAAAAAGGTTTTTGTTTTTTATCTTGTTTAATTTTGAAAATCAAGCTTTCATGATGATCAATTGAGCAAGGGCTCCAAGTGATCACCACTAGCACTCCATTGTTAATAATCATGCAAGCAAAGGCTTCGCAAGACTACTAACAAAGTTTTTGATTTAGTGAAAATCTTTAGGAAAATTAGGCATTCATGATGATCAATTGAGCAAAGGCTCCAAGTGATCACCACTAGTACCTCGTTGTTAATAATCCTGCAAGCAAAGGCTTCACAAGACTATTAACAAAGTTTTTGATTTATGAGAAATTATTTTGTCTTGAAGAGAATTAAATTAAATTAAGTAAATAAAAAAAAACGAGAACGGGGGGGGGGGGGGGGGGAATGGTAAAATAGGGTGTTATTAGTCGCAAGGGGTTGTATAATTAATAGCAGGTGTAAAAAGGAAGCCCAGTTCGCATTGGAGGGCCCAGAATGCGAAACTGGGCTTAAGTGAGGGAGGTGTGCGCATGAATTGAAGGGGTGTGAATAGTAATCAGAATTCTTAAAAAAAAAAGAAATTAAAACAAAAAGGGAGGCCATATAAGAGGAAACGAAAATTTGCTGAACCCTAATTCCTTCTTATCACACCTCAGCGCCGCATCCAACGAGGAGAGAGAGAGAGAGAGAGATCTCCGGCGAGATCTACGGCGAGGGAGGAGGCGAAGTTTGCGGAGCGAGAGAGAACGGGGAAAGAGGACCGTGGCCTCATGGCCAAGCCGGACTTGCGACGGAGAGGGGAGGAGGAGACGAAGAGGGAGAAGGCGACGGCAATGGAAGCCCGTCATTCCAGCGACGGTGTCCGGGACGACGCGTCCATAGCGTGAACGGTGGGGAGCTCGCAGGGGTTGCGACGGCTCCGGTGAGGGTTTCCCACGTGACAGTGGTGATGGTGGCGGCAGTACAACGGTGAGGGGCGGAGAACGGTGGTGATGATGCTCGCAAGGCCGGAGGTGACGACTCTGATGGCGTATTTGGGGCTGACGACGAATGCTACGGATTGTACAGCTAGGCTACGACAACGACGGCTTGGCGGAGGTTGTGGTGGAGACGGTGGAACTGACGACAGTGAGAACAACGACGACCACCGTGCGGTGGCCGGAGGTTAGTTTTCGCGTTTTTTTTATCTCTACTCTTCTATGTCTTGTTTCTGGGCTCTTCTTCCCCTCTCTACTATTTCTAATTTTTTTATTTAAAAAGGCCTAAATCGATTTCCAGGGATTGATAAGAATGTTTGGTGATTTTGCTCCTGAACCTATTTGTATCCTAAAGTTTCTAATTCTACCAATTTTTACATGTATAGAAAATGGTACATGCTTTATATTAGTTTCATTTACCTGTCACCTACTTATGTTCAACGTTTTTTTTTAGTTGATTTTTGATCCTACTCAGATTTCAAAACACTTAGAATATTTACATTTCAGATTTCCAGATTACTCTAATAAATTAAAAAAGCGTACGAGAAGAAAAACGAAATCCCAACCTGAACTCCAGCTTCTGAATTATCTCGTATTACTCAGCCTGTTACTGTTGACCTCGAAAATCGTGTCCTGCTACTGCTGTTTGACTGTTGATTTATACTGCATTTTTAGGTTTAGGCATTGATTGTATTTTGACTGGGCTTTGAATATTTTTCAGGTTTTGGATCCAAGCCCAGCAGCAGCTGTAGCAGCTTGGAGTGCTGCTAGGAAACCCTAATCTGCTCCTTAGATGCTCATTTTTGGATCTGGCCATTTTTGCCCTTTTTGATGTAATTTTTTTTGTATTTTTTTGGACATTTGGACTCCTAAACACTATTAAATTGTAAATAAAAATAAATAGAATTTTTGACATTTTTAGACTATATTTACTACTCAAAATAAATGAAAATAGACAAAGTAAAAATAATAAAAGAAATTGGGCCAAATACAAAAGTGATACCGGACCCAACTAGACAAGTGCGTGAGAACGATACCCAAATAGAATAAATAAGCCCGTTGACCACGAAACGCTAAAATTATCTCAAAATTGCGTTCTTAAGCCCAAATTGAAACGACAAGCCCAATCGCGAGAAAAATGACTTTGTTAGTCCCAATTAGGTTCGACTTAAATCCAAATACGAAGATTAATTTGAAGAACGCACGAAACGATCGATCATTCGCGTGCATGCCTAATTTAAAACAACGGTATTTCGATTTAGTTGAACAGGGTAATTGAAATTGGCTAGGATTAGTAACTGAGACGCCATACTGATAATTCTCGTAATCACGCGACTTCTAAAACTAGAAAAAAGAAGACGAACAAAATTGGGGTATAACAGCTGCCCCTCTTTATTTGGATTTTGACAAGGAATATGAATTGGCCGAAACATATTCCGAGGAAAAATAGAATAAAGAATTCAGAAATTATACCAATTTTGTCTACCTAGAGAAACCTGAGCATTCTTTTCCTTTTCCTTTTCTTTTTTATTATTATTTTTTTTTATCTGGATTTTAACAAAGAATATGAATTGGCCGAAACATATTCCGAGGTAAAATGAAGATAAAGAGTAGACACTTTCGTGTCGATGCGAAAACAGTAAATGAACACTGACGTGCGGGCAAAAAAGGTAAAACGGGCACTTGGCGTGCAGAAAGCGGTAAATGGGCACTTGGCGTGCAGAAAGCGGTAAATGGGCACTTGGCGTGCGGAAAGCGGTGAATGGGCACTTGGCGTGCAGAAAGCGGTAAATGGGCACTTGGCGTGCAGAAAGCGGTAAATTGCCCAGGCTGCCTAAAACCTGTAATCCTTAAACGGACTCTTGACGAATCCGAGTTTGCACGTGGCTTTGAGGAGCACGCTTCCTGTTGGCCTTTTCGAGCGACCGGGGGATCGTTATCAGCTCCGGAATTGATATACTGATCAATGCACGGCGTCCACTGTATCTTAGGCTGATACAACTATTCCGTTGAACCTCACATGGGGCTGCGGTCCATCGCGTTGCTCGTACACGACGTGAGACCTGGACAGAAGGGAGCGTTGAACTCTGACGAGAGCGGCTTTGAACTCCAAACTGCAATGCACGCTTGAGCGCTGAACTGAAAAACATTTGAATTCCGAACTAAGGGAGCACTTTCTGGGAATTGAGGGCGAGGATTAACACCGAAGTATTTATCCGTCCTTGTACCTGCGAGGGATATGAACAAATGCATGCAATGCAAATGCCATGATTTCTTTTTGATAGGATGAATGTGATGTGATGCAGGAGCTTCTTCTTGCTTGCATGAATTTTTTTTGTCTATGTTTGATGAATGCAATGCATGAGTTTTATTCGTTTTATTGCTCCTTTGCTCTCTTTTTCTAATCCCCTTTTTTTATTGTTTTCCTTTTCTTTTCTTCTTATTTTTGTTGCTCTTTTGCTCTTTTTGGCTTTTCTTTCACCGGTTCAACCAAATCGCAGGACCTGCGCTATGAGGCACGATGATCGTCCATAATGGTGTGAGGGTCATGCTTCAGCCCTTTTTTGTGGATTATTTTGACCCACTCAGTGCTTTTGTTTGGCTTTTATGAATTTACCTGATTGAGAGATCATTTCTTTTCTCATGATTTTCAAAAGTTTCGCAATGAGTTTAATGCTCTGATTTATGCACATTTTCATAATTCATTTATCATCTACCATAAAACATCATTTTAAAGCACAAATGAAAAGGAAGCAATGACAAAACAATAAGCAGACGGAGTGAAGAGTTTGGACTTTTATTCATATGGAAATCGAACGCGCAAAAAGGTCGCGCCGACTGAAAAGAGTACATTGAGAACTTTGAAACTAAAAAAAAGCAAGAAAAATGGACGCAACAGATCTTATGAACGTTCTTTGTCTTTGGAGTATTGATGCCAATCACCCATACTTATATCCTTGATCACCCTTTTATCCAAGCTTTTGGAGGCGCTGCTTGCCTCTTTTACTTTTTTAAAGTCCAACCCTTCTGACCCTAATTTTTGCCTGGACCGCTCTTTGCGAGTTTTCAGTCCACCGGGTCGCTCTTTTTTGCCTAGGTCGCCCTTTCGGGTTTTCAACCTAGCGAGCTAATTCTTGCTTGGCTCATTTTTCTCTTTTTCCTTTTTATTTTTCTCAGGCGTAATATTTCTTGACTGAATCTGAATTGACTAGGTTTCTGAGTTCTTCACCATCCATGTTGGTGAGTATCAATGCTCCTCCAGAAAAGGCTTTCTTTACCACATATGGTCCGTCATAGCTAGGAGTCCATTTCCCACAGGGGTCACTCTGGATAGGCAAAATCTTCTTGAGCACAAGGTCTTCCTCGCTGAATTCTCGGGGACGAACCTTCTTATCGAAAGCTGTTTTCATCCTTTGTTGATACAACTGGCCATGACATAGGGCAGCAATTCTTTTCTCCTCAATGAGATTCAGCTGATCCAGACGAGCTTGGACCCATTCTGCTTCTTCCAACTTGGTTTCCATCAGTACCCGCAGAGAGGGTATCTCAACTTCAATGGGGAGGACTGCTTCCGACCCATACACCAAAGAGAAAGGGGTTGCCCCGGTTGAAGTACGCACTGAGGTACGATACCCATGCAAGGCGAAAGGAAGCATCTCGTGCCAATCTTTATAGGTTATTACCATCTTTTGCACAATCCTCTTGATATTCTTGTTGGCCGCTTCAACTGCCCCATTCATCTTGGGACGGTATGGAGAAGAATTATGATGTTGGATTTTAAAGTCCTCGCATAACTCTTTCATCATCTTACTGTTCAAGTTGCTGTCATTATCTGTGATAATCTTATCCGGAAGCCCATAGCGGCAAATCAAATCTTTCTTTACAAACTTAGCAACCACAGAGCTGGTAATGCTGGAATATGAAGCAGCTTCAACCCACTTGGTGAAGTAATCAATAGCGACCAGGATGAAGCGATGCCCATTTGATGCCTTAGGCTCGATAGGACCTATGACGTCCATGCCCCACATTGAGAATGGCCAAGAGGTGGTCAAGACATTTAGGGAAGCAGGTGGTACATGAATATGATCAGCGTAGATTTGACACTTGTGACATCTTCTTACGAAACTATAGCAATCTGATTCCATTTGCAACCAATAATAGCCAGCTCTTAATATTTTTCTTGCCATGGTGTGCCCACTGGAATGAACCCCAAATGAGCCTTCATGGACTTCTCTCATGATTTTTGTTGCCTCTTCTTCTGTCACACACCTTAAAAGGACCATATCATAATTTCTCTTGTATAGAACTTCACCGCTCAAAAAGAAATTCCGTGACAATCTTCTGAGGGTTCTCTTGTCATTCTCTGACGTTCCAGGAGGGTATTCTCTGTTCAGGATGTACTGCTTGATGTCATAATACCAGGGCTTGTTGTCAAACTCTTCCTCGATGACCATGCAATAATGATGTGCTGGCAAATCTCGATGCTGAATCCCGATGTGAGTCAAGCTTTTGTCGCAGCTGATATTAAACATTGAAGACAAAGTGGCTAGTGCATCAGCCAACTGATTCTCATTGCGAGGAAAGTGCTGGAATGTGATTTCCTCAAAAGGCTCAACCAGCTTTAGAATGTAATCTCGGTAAGGGATCAACTTGGAGTCCCTAGTCTCCCAATCACCGTTCACTTGGTGAATTACTAGAGCTGAATCTCCATACACATCAAGTCTCTTAACTTTCCAATCAATGGCTGCCTGGATACCGAGAATACATGCCTCATACTCTGCAATATTATTAGTGACGTAGAAGCTTAGTCTGGCAGTGAATGGGATGAAGCGATTATCAGGGGAAATCAGCACTGCCCCGGCTCTGTGCCCGTACATATTGGAGGCACCATCGAACACCATTCTCCATCTTTCATCTTCTGGGGATTTCCCTTCTTCAAACAAAGCCATGATATCTTCATCAGGAAAGTCATACTGCATAGGCTGATAATCTTCAACAGGCTGGTGTGCCAGGTACTCGGCCAGCGCACTACCTTTAATTGCTTTCTGAGTGACATATAGGAGGTCATATTCTGATAACTGCATTTGCCAACGGGCAAGTCTCCCTGTAAGTGCGGGCTTCTCGAAGATATACTTGGTAGGATCCATTTTAGATACCAACCAAGTAGTGTGACTTAGCATGTACTGCCTCAGACGATGAGCAGCCCAAGCTAAAGCATAACAAGTCTTTTCTAGCAGCGAGTACCTTGTCTCACAGTCAGTGAATTTCTTGCTCATATAGTAAATGGCATGCTCTTTCTTTCCAGATTCATCATGTTGCCCTAACATGCAACCCATTGAGTTGTCTAGCACGGTTAGGTACAGGATCAGAGGTCTGTCGGGTACATGAGGCATCAAGATAGGTGGATTCTGAAGATATTTCTTGATCTTTTCAAATGCTTCTTGGCAATCTTCATTCCATTTGGTCTCTTGATTCTTGCACAAAAGTTTGAAGATTGGTTCACAAGTGGCAGTCAACTGGAATATGAACCTAGAGATGTAGTTCAGTCTTCCGAGAAAACCCCGAATCTCTTTTTCTGTTCTAGGGACTGGCATCTCAAGAATCGCACGCACCTTGTCTGGATCGACCTCTATCCCCTTTTGGCTGACGATGAACCCCAACAACTTTCCTGATCGCACGCCAAAGGTACACTTGGCAGGGTTTAATCTGAGCTTGAATTTTCTCAACCGCTCGAAGAGCTTTTGCAAATTGACGATGTGTTCCTCATCAGTTTTAGACTTGGCGATCATATCATCCACGTAGACCTCTATTTCTTTGTGCATTATGTCATGAAACAATGTTACCATAGCCCTCTGATAGGTAGCACCGGCGTTCTTCAACCCGAATGGCATGACTCTGTAACAGAATGTTCCCCAAAGAGTTATGAAAGTTGTCTTCTCCAGATCCTCAGGAACCATCTTGATCTGGTTATACCCTGAATACCCATCCATGAAGGAGAACAGTGAATGTTGCGCCGTACTATCCACTAAGACATCAATATGGGGCAGGGGAAAATCATCTTTGGGACTAGCACGGTTCAGATCTCTGTAATCAACGCACATTCTAACTTTCCCGTCCTTTTTCGGAACTGGCACGATGTTGGCAACCCATTGCAGATACTTGGCTACCGCTAGGAATCCAGCGTCAAACTGCTTTTTCACTTCATCCCTGATCTTTAAGGACATTTCTGGCTTCATTCTTCTCAGTTTCTGCTTTACCGGAGAACATTCCGGCTTGACTGGCAACTTATGCACCACTATGTCAGTATCTAAACCTGGCATATCTTGATAAGTCCATGCAAAGACATCAACATACTCATGTAGGAGTTCAATTAGTTTCTTGCTCTCGCCTTCCTTCATTGAAGTACCCACCTTTACTTCCTTCTTGCTGTCCTCTGTGCCTAGGTTAATTATCTCAACGGACTCCCCATGTGCCTGAATGACCTTTTCCTCTTGTTCAACCATTCTCATCAACTCTGGAGGAGTTCCCCAGTCATCCTCAACATCCTCCTCAGCTTGGTTAACGGGGTGATCAAAATTAACATATGAATCGCTGGCATCGTTATTCTCAAAGATATTCATTTTAGATCTGCATTTGCGGGAATAGAAAGAAATGAACAAGCAAAAATAGAAACACAAGATGGAGACGCATGATAATAAAAGGCAAATTTATTTATTTGAGAATCCAAAACAACATTTTATTGATAGATGATATTTGAAAGAAAACATGCATGCCCTTATGGAATATCTTAAGGCCTTGGGCAGAGCCAAAGAATTTGCATTACAAAAACATTACTTTGGAATGAAAATAACAGGGAAATCAATGATCTTCCAATTATCAAGCTTTTCATTTGCTGCACTGCGACGCACCAAGTCCACGCCTTTGTCTTCCACAACTGGTTCTTCCTCAATGACGGCCACCTGATTGGGGTCCAGCATACCCGCATTCCTAAAACTCCGAGAGAGATCATATGTAGGAATCTTTTTCAAGCCTGGTTCCCGTCCCTGAAGCTTAGCTAGCCTCCTTTCTCGCTTTTCCTCAGCCTTTCTCTTCTTGTCAGCCTGAGTGGGCCAATATCCTAACCCACGCCTATCCTTGTACCCTTGCAGCTGAACCGGCGTCAGAACTCCTTGCTCGTACTTTCCCAACCCTTTTCCGATCTGGTAACCATTTTGCAGCATGACTTTGGCTACCATGATAGCAGCGTTAGATATCTTCGGTACGGGCAACGAGGCCTCTTCCCCCACAAAAGCAGCATTTGCAATTTCTAGTGATTGAAAGGCAGATTCAAGTGATTCTTCTGCAGCCTCAATGTATTGAGAGGGATGAGGCTTGCTAACGATGAACTCTTCTTCTCCAAAAACGACTATCAGCTTGTCGTCGACTACAAACTTAAGCCTTTGGTGGAGGGATGAAGGAATGATAAGTCTATTTTTACAGTCTTTTTAATAGATATTTTATTAAGTCTTTTTAGTATTTTAATTATATTTTTTGAGCTATTTTACTGCAAATGTTTACTTTTTATTTTCAGGTTTTATTTTGAAGCAAAAGCGAAAATATGAGCTAAAATGAAGAAACTTAGAAAATATTTGAGGAGGAACAATTTTTAAGACAGGCACACAGGGCGCCAAGGGCGCCAAAACAGCAAAACTGGCGCAAGACAGGCACACAGGGCGCCAAGCAGCACACGCACGACCCTGAGTGTACCACGCACGACCCTAGTGCAAAACTGGCGCACGACCCTGGCCCATAGGCGCACGACCCTGGGGAAAAACTGGCACAGAGCTGGCGCACGACCCTGGGTGTACCACGCACGACCCGTGCGTGTCTCCAACTGAAGATTGCCCATTTTGGCAGAACTGGGCGCACGACCCATGCTTGCCAGCAACGCAGCACAGCTGTTGCCAGCACAAGGCGCACGACCCTGGCACCATAGGCGCACGACCCTAGTGCAAAACTGGCGCAGAGCAGCCAAAATTGACTGGCCAGGGCGCACGACCCAGGCACATGGGCGCACGACCCTGGCACCAGACAAGTCAATTTTGGCTGCACCCACTTGCTGATGGATTTCCCTTGCCACTTGATTTGCCACTTTTTTTATGACCATTTTTCCCCTCCTCTCAAGTGCCTTAGACCTAATATTTTCCTATAAATAGAGGCTTGATCCTCACTTGTAACTAAGCTTAAATTTTGTGAGAAAAATCCATGACAAGGTTTCCTCTAAGATTCATGACTTCACTTTAATTTCTCGCTTTTTACTTTCTCGCTTTTTACTTTCTCGCTTTTTACTTTCTCGCCCTTTTATTTTCCAAGTCATTTACTTTCCTTGCTATTTAAATTCTCGCTCTTTACTTTCTCGCTCTTTACTTTTCGCTCTTTACTTTTTCGCTCTTTTATTTTCCCTGCTATTTACTTTCTTGCCCTTTTATTTTCCAAGTCATTTACTTTCATTGCTATTTAATTTCTCGCTCTTTACTTTTCGCTCTTTACTTTTTCGCTCTTTTATTTTCCTTGTTATTTACTTTTTTGCCCTTTAAATTTCCAAGTCAAGTAAACTACTGGCAAGTCAAGGAAACTACTGGCAAGTCAAGTAAATTACTGGCAAGTCAAGTAAATTACTGGCAATTTACTTTTCAAGCAATTTACTTTCTTGTCATTTACAATTCCGCTATTTATGATTTTTGCACTTTACCGCTTTCTTTTATTTCTCGCTATTTAACTTTATGTCTTCTTCTTTTATTTTCTTTTCTCCTCTTTTGTCTACAATGATCATGAGTGAGTAGACTTTACTAAAATATTCCTTCTTTCCAAAAAAACACTTTCTTTTCAGTTAATCAACTTTGAAAAATTAGATTGGTATTCACCTAGGCTCTCCCTGTGGATCGATAACTCTTTTATTACGCGATACGACCCGTGCACTTGCGGGGCTATCAAGTTTTTGGCGCCGTTGCCGGGGAGGCAGTGATATTGATTAAGTTTTTCGAAACCGGTTAGACTGAAATTTTATTTTCTTTATTTTTACTTTTTCTTCTCTTGTCCCTCGAATGCGAAGAACCAGAAGTTTCGGTGAAACTGTTCAACAAATTCCCGAAATCGAAAGGTTCTTACATAGAAGGTGGAGAGAAATTCCCGATAACCAAATGGCGGCTAATGAAAATCGTGCTCTCAAAGAGTACGCAACACCTTTAGCAGAGCCATCGGCTGCCATTGTACATCCAAATGTGGAAGCAAATAATTTTGAACTCAAAACATCTCTGCTTTCGATGGTACAACAAAACCAATTTTCTGGTTCTCCCACGGAGGACCCAAATCTTCATATTTCAATTTTTCTTGAATACTGTGGAACTCTCAAATTAAACGGGGTACCTCCGGATGCCATAAGACTAAAACTCTTCCCTTTTTCATTAAGGGATAGAGCTAGAGCATGGCTACATTCTTTGCCTTCGGAATCCATTACCAGCTGGGACCAGCTAAAACAAGCTTTTCTTGCTAAATTCTTTCCCCCGAGTAAGACAGCTCAAATGAGAAATCAAATTACTCGATTTTCTCAAAACGACGGGGAATCTCTTTATGATGCTTGGGAACGTTTCAAAGAAATGTTAAGGCTATGCCCCCATCATGGACTAGAGAAATGGCTTGTTGTTCACACTTTTTATAATGGATTACAATATGCAACAAGAATGACTATTGATGCAGCTGCAGGTGGAGCTTTAATGAACAAAAATTTTACCGAAGCTTATGCACTCGTTGAAGATATGGCTCAAAACCATTGTCAGTGGACAAGTGAGCGAGCCATAACGAATAAGCCAGCCACATCAAAAGAGCCAGGTAAGTATGAAATATCTGTTGTTGATCATCTTACCTCAAAAGTGGACGCACTTTTTCAAAAATTTGAAAAATTAAATGTAAGTGCCGTCTCACAAACTTCTTCTCCTATTACTCCACCATGTGAACTATGTGGGGTTGTTGGCCATATTGGAGCTGAATGCCAGCTTGAGGCATCTAGTGCTGGAAACGAGCATATTAACTATGCTCAAAAGGAAGATCCGTTTTCAAATACTTATAATCCTGGGTGGAGGAATCATCCAAATTTTTCTTATAAAAATCCTCCACCCAATCCAGCACCTAGACCACCTCCTGTCTTTCAAAATCAAAGGGTTTTTAACAACCCACAAAACAACCCACAAAAGTCGAACTTGGAATTTTTGATGGAAAAATTTGTGTCATCTCAAACAAAACAAAATGAAGAATTCAAAAATCAAACTGGTTATTTGAATGACACACTTATCAAATTAGTATCAAAAGTCGACTCTCTCACCACTCATAATAAAATGCTTGAAAATCAAATAACACAAGTGGCAACACGGGTAGCTTCATCCTCTAAGACTTCAGGGGTATTTCCTGGGCAACCAGAACAAAATCCAAAAGGCCAAATAAATGCCGTCACCCTTAGAAGCGGAAAGCAATTAGAGGAACCAAGAGCAGACCAAGAAAAAACTGTGAGTGAAAAACATAATTTACCAGGTGAGCTAGAAGAGAAAGAAAAAGGGAAAGAACCAGAAAAAGAAAGAGAAGAACCACACATCCCCCCTCCACCATACAAACCACCCATTCCTTTCCCCCAAAGATTTGCAAAAAGCAAAATTGACGAGCAATTCAAAAGGTTTGTCGACTTGCTTAAAAAGCTTTACATCAACGTTCCTTTCACTGATGCATTGTCTCAAATGCCGTCTTATTCTAAATTTTTGAAAGAAATTTTGTCCAAGAAAAGAAAAATAGACGACTACGAGACAATTGCATTAACAGAGGAATGTAGTGCAATTATCCAAAACAAGCTGCCACAAAAATTCAAAGATCCAGGTAGTTTTTCCATACCTTGTGTGATTGGAAGTGAAACTATAAACAGAGCGATGTGCGATCTAGGAGCCAGTGTAAGTTTGATGCCCCATTCTCTTTGCAATAGACTAGGGATAGGCGAACTTAAACCCACAAAAATGACAATACAGTTGGCAGATCGTTCCGTTAAATACCCCACTGGAATCTTAGAGGATATCCCTATCAAGATAGGGCAAACTTTTATACCGGTGGACTTTGTTGTAATGGAAATTGAAGAAGACTCCCAAATTCCTATTCTTCTGGGGAGGCCTTTTTTAGCTACTGCAGGGGCAATAATTGACGTTAAAAACGGTAAGTTGGTTTTTAATGTGGGGGATGAAAAGGTTGAGTTTGAAGTTTCAAACTTCATGAAAAGTCCATCTGTAAAAGACTCATGCTGCAGGATTGACATTGTAGACTATTGCGTGCAAGACTGCTCTTTAGCATCATCTTCACAAGATAGTCTGGAAGATTGCCTTTTAGGCAACACAAATACAAATGCGGCAGGGGAAACCCAATTCTACATAAAACTTTTGGATGAAAATCCACCATCAAAAGAATTGGGTACTGAAACCTTGGGTGAGGAAAAGCCTCGGCCTCTCCCAAAAGAAACACCAAAAATAGAACTGAAGCCCTTACCATCATCTCTCAGGTATGCGTTCCTTGGCCCTAATTCTACTTTTCCAGTAATTGTAAATGCAAATTTGAAACAAAATGAGACTGAAAAATTGCTTAATGTTCTCAAGAAGTATCCCAAAGCCATAGGGTATACTATTGAGGACATTAAAGGAATAAGTCCGTCAATCTGCATACACAGAATACTACTGGAAGAGGACTATAAACCTTCTATCGAGCATCAAAGAAGATTAAACCCAAACATGAAAGAGGTTGTAAAAAAGGAAGTTTTAAAACTCCTTGATGCTGGGATAATATATCCTATTTCCGATAGTAAGTGGGTTAGTCCTGTTCAAGTAGTACCTAAGAAGGGAGGCTTAACAGTTATTAAAAATGAAAAGGATGAATGCATTTCCACAAGGACAATCACGGGATGGAGGATGTGTATCGATTACAGAAAGCTTAACAAAGCTACCCGGAAAGATCACTTCCCTCTCCCGTTCATTGATCAAATGCTAGAAAGGTTAGCACAGCACTCGCATTTCTGCTATTTGGATGGTTATTCGGGATTTTTCCAAATTCCCATCCACCCTAGCGACCAAGAAAAAACAACTTTCACATGTCCTTTTGGCACTTATGCCTATAGAAGGATGCCCTTTGGTCTATGTAATGCTCCTGCTACCTTTCAAAGGTGTATGATGTCTATATTCTCAGACTTTGTTGAAAACATAATGGAAGTGTTTATGGATGATTTTTCTGTCCATGGCTCAAATTTTGAAAACTGTTTAGCCAATCTGGAAAAAGTCTTAGAGAGATGTGAAAAGGTAAACCTGGTTCTAAACTGGGAAAAGTGTCATTTCATGGTTAATGAAGGAATTGTCCTAGGGCACTTAATTTCTCACAGAGGTATTGAGGTAGACCGTGCAAAAATTGAAGTGATTGAAAAAATGCTACCTCCCACCACAGTAAAAGAGGTGAGAAGCTTTTTAGGCCATGCGGGTTTCTACCGTCGGTTCATAAAAGACTTCTCAAAAATTTCAAAACCTATGACAAGTCTGCTCCTTAAGGATGCAGCATTTATTTTTAACGATCTTTGTCTTGAAGCTTTTAACAGGTTGAAAAAGGCTTTAGTTACTGCCCCGATCATACAGCCACCAGACTGGAATCTTCCGTTTGAAATAATGTGCGATGCAAGCGACTATGCAGTTGGGGCAGTCCTGGGACAAAGAAAAGAAAAAAAATTGCATGCCATATACTATGCAAGCAGGACCTTAGACGAGGCACAAATGAATTACGCCACAACTGAAAAAGAATTATTGGCGGTAGTTTTTGCCGTTGATAAGTTTCGATCATATCTGGTAGGTTCAAAAATCATCATTTTTACTGATCACTCGGCCATAAAATATTTGTTAAACAAAAAAGATGCCAAGCCGAGATTGATCCGATGGGTTTTACTCCTACAAGAATTTGATCTTGAAATAAGGGATAAAAAAGGCGTTGAAAATGTTGTGGCTGATCATTTGTCCCGTCTACAAGGAACAAAAGAAGAAGAGTTGCCGCTTAATGATACATTTTTGGATGATCAACTCTTCTCATTGGTCAAATCTGAAGCACCATGGTATGCAGATTTTGTAAACTACCTTGCAGCAGGAGTACTCCCCCCAGATTTAAATTATCAGCGGAAGAAGAAATTCTTCCATGATCTTAAACAGTATTACTGGGACGAGCCACTGCTTTTTAAAAGGGGAGCTGATGGGGTGTTCAGAAGATGCATTCCGGAAGAAGAGGTAAGTAACATTCTATACCATTGTCATTCTTCTTCCTATGGCGGCCATGCCAGTTCTTCAAAAACTGCTACTAAAATTCTTCAATCTGGTTTTTATTGGCCGTCCCTTTTTAAAGACGCGCATCAATTCATTTCTAAATGCGACCAGTGTCAACGCACCGGAAATATTTCAAAAAGAAATGAAATGCCCTTAAATAATATCTTAGAGGTTGAAATTTTCGACGTCTGGGGTATCGATTTCATGGGACCGTTTCCTTCTTCTTTTGGAAACCAATATATTCTGGTAGCCGTTGACTATGTGTCAAAATGGATCGAAGCCATTGCTTCTCCTACAAACGATGCAAAGGTAGTCATAAAACTTTTCAAAAAAATAATTTTTCCAAGATTCGGGGTCCCTCGTGTTGTCATAAGCGACGGAGGATCCCATTTCATCTCAAAACATTTTGAAATGTTACTGCAAAAGTTTGGAGTAAGGCACAAAGTTGCAACGCCTTATCACCCTCAAACAAGCGGTCAGGTTGAGGTATCGAACAGAGAAATTAAAAGTATTTTAGAAAAAACTGTTTCGACTTCAAGGAAAGACTGGTCGGTAAAGCTTGATGATGCTCTCTGGGCTTATCGGACTGCGTACAAGACTCCCATAGGAATGACTCCTTTCAAATTAATTTATGGGAAGTCTTGCCACCTTCCGGTAGAGCTAGAGCACAAAGCTTACTGGGCAATTAAACGCCTTAACCTGAACATGGAATTAGCCGGAGAAAAAAGAAAACTCCAACTAAATGAATTGGAAGAACTGCGAATGGATGCTTATGAGAATGCCAAACTTTACAAAGAAAGAACAAAAAATTGGCATGATAAGCGTATTATTCGTAGAGAATTCAAAGAGGGTGACCTGGTGTTATTGTTTAATTCCAGGCTAAAAATTTTTCCGGGAAAATTAAAGTCAAGATGGACCGGTCCTTTTGAAATCCGTAAGGTTTACCCCTTCGGATCTGTAGAAATCTGGAGCGAGAAAACTGGATCGTTTAAAGTCAATGGTCAAAGGTTGAAAAATTATTTAATTGGTGACCCAATTGAGAAAGGAACTAGTTTAGTTCTACATGATCCCAATTGAAAAATTCTTTTTTACCGTCAAGCTAGTGACGTTAAAAGAGCGCTGCGTGGGAGGCAACCCACGGCTTAATGTATTTTTTGATTTGTTGAAAAATAAAATACCCCAGGGCCGAGTATCCTGAACCAGACAGCCAGGTGAGCTCTCCTAAACCCTTTTTTGTTTAATTTGAAAAAACATTGAGGACAATGCCTAGTCCAAGCATGGGGGGGGGGGTATTTTATTACTCTTATTAGGAATGTCTTTATTGCTTTGCCGAGTTTTTATCTTTTTACTTTGAGTTGTATCTGCTCCCTCCATGATGAAACTTTGTGAACCCTAAGCATGTTTTAGATAAGCCTTTTCTGGACAAAAATAATTTTTCAATTTTTCATTAGCAATCATCTAGGTGGACTGGTTGGGAACAACAAAAATTGTATCATGGTTCGATTTCTACTTCTAGGGCTTTTTCACACACACACTACTGAGACTGTTTTCAGTTGTTAATACAATTAGAAGGACTGAAAAGAAACTAGTAACCTGGTTCTCTTGGTGACATTCACTGGATGCGCGGTTACTGGAGAAAAACGTCTGAGTTGGGGTATTCAAAAAAAAAAAATAAATAAATTTGCAAAACCAATTCAAAATGCAAAGATTGGTGCATTTTAAATGTCAAAATGAATGGTTAGCATATACAATCAAAGAAAAAGAAAAAGAAATATTGCTTGAATACCCAACGTATAAAGACCCTCCTTTGAGACCCGGTCTTAGTGAATGGAGGACCCAAACTTAAGAATGCTGGGGAACCGGTTCTATGATGACATTGATATCCTCTCTAATGTATTGATACTTTAAATTTGTCTCCCAATTCCACAAGAAGCCCGGATAGTAGTTCTCAAACCGAAGTGTTAGAATTGCCCCACAGTTCGCTTAATGATTCGATGTGAAAATAATTTTCCTTCAGAATCGGCCTAAGGATTTAGACTGTTTTTGCTTGAGGACAAGCAAAGGTTCAAGCGTGGGGGAGTTTGATAAGTCTATTTTTACAGTCTTTTTAATAGATATTTTATTAAGTCTTTTTAGTATTTTAATTATATTTTTTGAGCTATTTTACTGCAAATGTTTACTTTTTTATTTTCAGGTTTTATTTTGAAGCAAAAGCGAAAATATGAGCTAAAATGAAGAAACTTAGAAAATATTTGAGGAGGAACAATTTTTAAGACAGGCACACAGGGCGCCAAGGGCGCCAAAACAGCAAAACTGGCGCAAGACAGGCACACAGGGCGCCAAGCAGCACACGCACGACCCTGAGTGTACCACGCACGACCCTAGTGCAAAACTGGCGCACGACCCTGGCACATAGGCGCACGACCCTGGGGAAAAACTGGCACAGAGCTGGCGCACGACCCTGGGTGTACCACGCACGACCCGTGCGTGTCTCCAACTGAAGATTGCCCATTTTGGCAGAACTGGGCGCACGACCCATGCTTGCCAGCAACGCAGCACAGCTGTTGCCAGCACAAGGCGCACGACCCTGGCACCATAGGCGCACGACCCTAGTGCAAAACTGGCGCAGAGCAGCCAAAATTGACTGGCCAGGGCGCACGACCCAGGCACATGGGCGCACGACCCTGGCACCAGACAAGTCAATTTTGGCTGCACCCACTTACCATTTTGCCCCTCCTCTCAAGTGCCTTAGACCTAATATTTTCCTATAAATAGAGGCTTGATCCTCACTTGTAACTAAGCTTAAATTTTGTGAGAAAAATCCATGACAAGGTTTCCTCTAAGATTCATGACTTCACTTTAATTTCTCGCTTTTTACTTTCTCGCTTTTTACTTTCTCGCCCTTTTATTTTCCAAGTCATTTACTTTCCTTGCTATTTAAATTCTCGCTCTTTACTTTCTCGCTATTTACTTTTCGCTCTTTACTTTTTCGCTCTTTTATTTTCCCTGCTATTTACTTTCTTGCCCTTTTATTTTCCAAGTCATTTACTTTCATTGCTATTTAATTTCTCGCTCTTTACTTTTCGCTCTTTACTTTTTCGCTCTTTTATTTTCCTTGTTATTTACTTTTTTGCCCTTTAAATTTCCAAGTCAAGTAAACTACTGGCAAGTCAAGTAAACTACTGGCAAGTCAAGTAAATTACTGGCAAGTCAAGTAAATTACTGGCAATTTACTTTTCAAGCAATTTACTTTCTTGTCATTTACAATTCCGCTATTTATGATTTTTGCACTTTACCGCTTTCTTTTATTTCTCGCTATTTAACTTTATGTCTTCTTCTTTTATTTTCTTTTCTCCTCTTTTGTCTACAATGATCATGAGTGAGTAGACTTTACTAAAATATTCCTTCTTTCCAAAAAAACACTTTCTTTTCAGTTAATCAACTTTGAAAAATTAGATTGGTATTCACCTAGGCTCTCCCTGTGGATCCATAACTCTTTTATTACGCAATACGACCCGTGCACTTGCGGGGCTATCAAGGAACAGCACCGGCAGCATGAATCCAGGGTCTCCCCAGGAGACAACTGTAGGACGATGCAATGTCCATGATCTGAAAATTCACATAAAATACTTCTGGCCCTATCTGCATCTGGAACTCCATTTCTCCCATAACCTCCTTCTTGGATCCGTCAAATGCCCTAACTAGTGTTGAGCTAGGCTTCATATATGAACAGTCTACATTTAATCTGCTCATAGTAGATTTGGGCATGACATTCAAAGAGGATCCATTGTCGATGAGGACCCTGGAGAGTGTATATTCACCACATCTAACTGAAATGTGAAGTGCCTGATTATGCCCCTTTCCCTCAGGGGTGAGCTCATCATCGGTAAAAGTAATATAATTGGATGCAACAATACTCCCTACAATGCCATCGAGCTGGTCAACAGTGATGTTCTGAGCTACATGGGCTTCATTCAATACTCTCATTAGGGCTGCACGGTGAACCTCAGAATTGAGCAGTAGGGACATGATAGAGATCTTTGCAGGGGTGTGGTGCAGCTGGTCCAACACTTTGTAATCACTCTGACGCATGATCTTCAGAAATTCAGTGGCTTCTTGTTCTGACACTTTCCTACTTTCCTTGGGTTCTTGCGCTTTGTCTTTGCGAATTCTTTCCTCCTCCTCCTTTGAGGGACCTTCTTTCAGGACTTCAGGGGCATAAACACGTCCGCTTCTAGTGACTCCGCTGCTTCCCGCAATGTTGGTGACATCGGGAACAACCTGAGGCGTCTGAATTGGAACTGACACCCCATAGCTCATTGGAACAGCATTGTTCTTTTGATGAGGAGCTGGGACAGGAATCACAATGATCTTAGGTCTCTCCACGATCGGCTTTCGGCTATACGGGACCTCAATAGGTACCTGAACATTTCCATTCCTATCTGATTCGAAGGTCAGCACATCCTCCTCTTTCTCTTGCACACCCATTTGGATTATATGACGATCCAACAGGTCCTGCAAAACTGTCTTGAAGGTCTCACATGTTCCGACACAATTATCATCAACACATACTTCTTTCTGAGCACAACCTCTCTTGATGACCCCGAACTTGCACAGCTCTGCATGAATAACCTCTAAGGGTGTTTGGATACACTCCACAGTTCTGATTAAGGATTGACTCCCCGTATCATGGATGGCATTGGTTGCATGTTTCTGATGACCAGGCAGCGGATTAGTTGTGATACTCGGGTCTTCTTGTTTGAAGGTTCTCCCTTTGGCATCAATAAGATCTTGCACTACAATTTTGAATGCCTTGCAGTCCTCAACAGCGTGTCCTACTGCCCCTTCATGAAATGCACAGGTAACATTGGGATTGTAGCCTCGGAAGTAGGGTGGTTGGACTGGTCTCATGGGCCTGGTATTGATGAGTTTGTTTGTAAAAAGATAGTTGAATAGGTCAGTATAGGACATGGGGATGGGATCAAAGGTGGTCTGTTTTTTGTCTGGGTAGATTTTGTGGTAGTTATTTTGTGGTGGAAGGGTTGGTCGTGTTTGAGCGGGGACAGGGATGTTTTGTGGTTGATATGGTGGGCTTATGGTGATGGCGTTGGTCTCTCCTTCTTTCTTCTTTGAAAATCCGGAAAATGGCTTTTTCTGGGTGGTTATACCTCTGGAACCATGGGCAATCTTGCCACTTCTCATTCCGTTTTCTAGTCTTTCACCGATGATTACCATGTCTGAGAAATTGGAAGACACGCTACCAATCAACCGATCGTAGTATAACGGCGGCAGGGTTTCCATGAACATGAAGACTAATTCTTTCTCTAACAAAGGGGGCGTTACTTGTGCAGCCAAAGCCCTCCACCGCTGGGCATACTCTTTGAATGACTCATTATCTCTTTTTGCCAGACTCTGCAACTGTGTCAAAGTCGGGCACTTTGAATTTGGGAGGTAAAACCACATCAGGGATGAGACACAAATCACGAGCTTCTCTTGCTCTAGAGCCCGACCCTTCAATCATCCTTAATCGTTCTTCTAACATATGATACCTGTCTCTAACTTGAGGAGCTTCAGTAGGGTAGTTCTGAGGAAAACCATTCACACCGTAGTGAGGATTACTCATCGCCACTACGGCTGGGTTCACGTGTGGGTCACGTGAGTGAGTGATATTCCCAGGAATTGGTCCCTGAATTGGGGGATAGACCGTTACTGGTGAATGAAAGTCGAACGGAGTTCCCGGCGGAATAGGAATCTGAATTTGGCCCTGAGGCGCTCCCGTTCCTCCAGTGTTTGTGGCTGGGATGGGTCGGACTTGTTCTGCAACACTAAGGAGATTACTTCCCGCATTAGCCTCGGCTCCCGGAGGTGTGTATCCGGATGGGAGTCCCCAAGGCATCCCATGTGTAACTGGTTGGCCCTGGTTATTGGTTCCTGAAGTATGAGCAAAGGTGTTAGTCTCGAGACTCGGAGGGGGAAGAGTGACAACGACTCCGGTAGTGACGGCGAGACTTTCAGCGGCAGTTCCGTTCCTCAAAGCTTGTAGTATGCCCATCATTTCCGTCATCTGTGCTTCCATTGCCCCGATTTTCGTTCTCAACTCCCGATTCTCTTGAGCCAATTGCTCTGTATTGGGAACCTCAGCAAAGGTGTTACCATGGTCTGATTCCCCACTTCCTAAGTCTTCAATAACAGGACGGCCCCGGTCATTCTGGTTAGTTGCCATGAGCCTTGCTTGTAGACGAGTCAGGTATCGATGTTGGCGAACCAGCTTGCCTTTTTCTATTGAGGGAATACACTTTATGAGCACGAGAATTAAATAAACGAATGCAGATGCAATGCAATATGCATGATTTTATGTTTGTTTGGGTGCCGGGAATCGCAGTGTAACTCGTCTCGTCATAGGCGTGTAGGTCTAAAGCTCTAACATTCATATTTTTTATTTTTTATATATATATATATATATATATTATTTTTTTTTTTTTTTTATTTTTTGGCTATTATTTTTGCAACAAAGTTGGAAACAATAGGCAAAACGAACATACTTTATTCAAAAGGAAAGAATACTTCAAACTCGAGGGAAAAGCAAAGTACAATATTCTGAGGACAAAGTACAATATCCAAAGAAAATTACAACTTTTTAGAGAAAATTACAATTTCCTAAGAATTATTGCAATATTCTAAAGTGAACTTCAGAGGCATATAGCCTTCAATTTCTCCTTCCTCTTTCTCTTCTTGCTTTCGGCCGCCCCCTTGGCCTTCTCCATGAGTTCTTCTGTCAGGATCTTACAATACTCGACAAACTCGCGCACCTTGGCCGGAGTGTTGCAAGGGTTCATTTCTGCCTCAGCTCTTCTTAGCTTCTTGGGAACATTTCTCACAGCTTGATTAGCTAGCCCTGCTAGCTTTGAAAATTTGCTCCTCCAGAGCCGAATCTCATCCCTTAGCTCCTTGATGACTTCTTGGTCTTCTATTCTTCCAATTAGTGCCATGAAGCGTTCCTCCCAGTACTGGCTTTCTGCTTGTACTTGCCCATAAGATTCCCTTAGGTATTGGAGATTCCTCTTCAATTCATCTGACCTTCCTTGTTCAAACTCCAAAGCTTGTTGATATTCTTTCAAGATCCCTATGATAGACTCTCTATCTTGCCTGATGTTTTCCACTTGGTTCTCCATTTCAAACTTCATCCTTTGGAATTCCTCTTTTGACTTAGCTAGCGCCTCTCTAACCATTTTCTCATCCCTCTTTGACTTGGCATATGATTTCTTCCATTCCCTTGCTTCCGCCATAGCCTCATTCATCTTCGAGGCGCACCTCTTTACTTCTTCTTTAGCTCCCTCCCAATGTTTCTGAATTCCCCTTTTGCTCTCTTCTCCTATTTCTAGCTTCCTATTGGTTGCTTCAATAGCGGCGGCTTGCAGAGCATTTTCATTTTCTAGCTTCCCCTTGTCTTGCATCACCTTTCCCAATCTGTTTTGCAAAGCCCTTTTCTCTTCTTCTGCTTTCGATAAGGCCAACTTAACCTCTTCTAGTTCTTCAATTAGGGGAACGTGGGGTTCTGGTATTTTCTCTTCAAGTGATGGCATTCCTCGGTTGGACGATCGAGTTTCCTTAATCCTTTTTTCAAGCCATTGAGTGAAGGAGATAGCAGTGGTCCTTTTAGATAACTCGCCCTTGTTTTTCCGCACCACGGTTTCCCAAGCTTGCAAGACTCGCCGAAATAAGTCCTCGTCTTTTGGGATCCCCTCATGGAGGTAAAAACGGAACAACATAGCTTCGGAGGGTGAGTCCTGCATAGGGTACCCGAGTTGTCTCAAGGCCTAAGACGGGTTGTAATTGATGCATCCCTGTGTTCCCATGAGAGGAACGTTCTGGAAACTGCCACATTGGAATATCACTGAGGGTCTATCTTCCCAAAACTTGTGCAAGTACCACCGAATTTGAAGAGCATCAAGGTTCTTGAGAGTATCCTTCCACTCCTGAGGGCTCATAGTCTTCGGATTGCAACCCAAGGTGTAGGAAAGCAGGTCCCCAACTTCACTTTTGTTAATGCACACATGGCTGATCAACCAAGCGTATATCACAGGGAAGGAACAACACATCTTATCCTTTCGGAACTCATGATGGCGGGTGAAGGCACGATAGGTCTCGGCGAGAATAGCGGGAACCGGGTTGATGAGACTTTTTGCACTCTTGAAAGCTAGGAACACACCAACAGCGGTTTCATCTATATGTTTCTCAATCTGAGGGAAAAGAACAACGCCGAAGATGGTCAAAACTAGTACTTGCTTGAAAGAAACCCAATCATTTGATGCTACATAACTATTCATCAAACTCTCAAAGTACTCCTGAGGAAACCCAAATATCTTGTTACGTTTAACTTTGTGGGACCGCACTTCTTCTACACTGATTTGTAACAAGGAAGCAAACTTCTCATCTGAATAATACTGCCTCTGATACTGGTAAGGTCTAGCCTCTGAGCGATCAAAACCCAGAATCTTCTCATACTCCTCTAGGGTAGGTGCCATTTGGAAGTTCTTGAAAAGAAAACATCTAATCTCAGAGTCGTAGAACCAACATAGGGCGGCGATGGCGCTCTCTTGTACTTCTAACTGTAATAACTTGCGGATGTTCCCATAAGTCTTGTCAAAGGACCGAAGCTCAATAGGACCTAATAGGGAAGCATACTTCTTCAAACTAGTTACATCAATCTTCTTTACAATGGGGAACCTCGAATTGAATGCGGTTTTGCCTTTGGATTCCATGTTGCTTCTTACACACCTATGACAAGGTTTGATGTTATGTTGCGATCTCCGGCAAACAAACTTTAATGCATGAAGAATGCAAATGATGAGAGTTTTTTGTTTCGAACTTTTGTTAGATGCAAATGCAATGGTGCGAAACGATGTGAATGCAAAATGATGTGGGTGCGAAATGATGTGTCATTTATATAAAAAAGAGGGTAAGAAAAAATAAGGATATTATTTTCTACGATTTTTTTTTGAAATAGAGTTTAAGAAAAAGGAATGCAACAAACAAAGGCGTGCCCCCGTGTCCTACAAAGGGTGGGGATCCTAGGGTCTAAAGTCGACGAAAGGGGTAATCCTCCCATGTAGGTTCTAATCACTTCCTTACAATGGCCACCAAGAGCTAAAGTCTCTCTCATGATGGCACCCACAATCGTAGAAAGCTAGCGAGTGTGAGGTATCATGACAAAGCGTACTCTTGGGCGGAACTTTCGTGAGAGCCATACAGACAAAGGTCTACGAATAGCAATCACTAATCGTTCCCACTCTCCTAGGTTTTTGTTCAGACCTTGCGTTTTAGGCCCCACCCAATGCTCACAAGTATAGGATGTGAAGTGTGTGTCGAGGGCACAACACCTAGGAACAACTACCCTTCCCCACCTGCAAATGAAAATCCAGAGCAGTCCAGACAAATAGCATGTTGTTTATCCTAGGGTTCAATATCGATCCAATATAAACTAATCTAGGGTGCCAATAACAATGCACTACTTACCTCAAGAAAGGGAGCAAAGAAGAAGGGGACATGATAAGAAAGGGGAAGTATGCATATGGGAACTAAGCAAAGAAATAACTATCTATTCAAATCAATCATATAAACCACACATTTAATTAATTAGGCTTGACCCACTTTTGAAAAAAAATTTTAGTGTCCCCAGTGAAGTCGCCAGCTGTTGCGCCCGAAAAAGTCCCCGAGGGAGAACCTTCCTCGTTTACAACTTTTCTAAAAAAACAATGAAGCCGCCACCAATATTTATTAAGGAAAATATTAGGAAAACCTTTTATGGGAAAGCGAGTGGTCTCGCGAAACTAGAGAAGAGGGTTCGGGGGTCGGTTACGCGCGAGGAAGGTATTAGCACCTCACACGTCCTCTCTACTGAGAGGGAACCTTTAATTAAATGTGTGGTTTTAAGTGTTGATTTGAAAAATATCTAATTTGCCTCTTTATTTCTTATTGAAAATGAATTAAAGAACTTAATAAAATTTTTATTTTTGGCGAGAAAGGAGGAAAAAGGGTTTTTAGAAAGAAGTGCTTGACGGGACATGACCCGCTCCTACGTATCTCCCGGTGCGATGGAGAATTCAAAGCTACGTAGTTCTTGTTTGTCCTGAAAAAGGTTTTTGTTTTTTATCTTGTTTAATTTTGAAAATCAAGCTTTCATGATGATCAATTAAGCAAGGGCTCCAAGTGATCACCACTAGCACTCCATTGTTAATAATCATGCAAGCAAAGGCTTCGCAAGACTACTAACAAAGTTTTTGATTTAGTGAAAATCTTTAGGAAAATTAGGCATTCATGATGATCAATTGAGCAAAGGCTCCAAGTGATCACCACTAGTACCTCGTTGTTAATAATCCTGCAAGCAAAGGCTTCACAAGACTATTAACAAAGTTTTTGATTTATGAGAAATTATTTTGTCTTGCAGAGAATTAAATTAAATTAAGTAAATAAAAAAAAACGAGAAAGGGGGGGAATGGTAAGATAGGGTGTTATTAGTCGCAAGGGGTTGTATAATTAATAGCAGGTGTAAAAAGGAAGCCCAGTTCGCATTGGAGGGCCCAGAATGCGAAACTGGGCTTAAGTGAGGGAGGTGTGCGCATGAATTGAAGGGGTGTGAATAGTAATCAGAATTCTTAAAAAAAAAAGAAATTAAAACAAAAAGGGAGGCCATATAAGAGGAAACGAAAATTTGCCGAACCCTAATTCCTTCTTATCACACCTCAGCACCGCATCCAACGAGGAGAGAGAGAGAGAGAGAGAGAGAGAGAGATCTCCGGCGAGATCTACGGCGAGGGAGGAGGCGAAGTTTGCGGAGCGAGAGAGAACGGGGAAAGAGGACCGTGGCCTCATGGCCAAGCCGGACTTGCGACGGAGAGGGGAGGAGGAGACGAAGAGGGAGAAGGCGACGGCAATGGAAGCCCGTCATTCCAGCGACGGTGTCCGGGACGACGCGTCCATAGCGTGAACGGTGGGGAGCTCGCAGGGGTTGCGACGGCTCCGGTGAGGGTTTCCCACTTGACAGTGGTGATGGTGGCGGCAGTACAACGGTGAGGGGAGGAGAACGGTGGTGATGATGCTCGCAAGGCCGGAGGTGACGACTTTGATGGCGTATTTGGGGCTGACGATGAATGCTACGGGTTGTACAGCTAGGCTACGACAACGACGGCTTGGCGGAGGTTGTGGTGGAGACGGTGGAACTGACGACAGTGAGAACAACGACGACCACCGTGCGGTGGCCGGAGGTTAGTTTTCGCGTTTTTTTTTATCTCTACTCTTCTATGTCTTGTTTCTGGGCTCTTCTTCCCCTCTCTACTATTTCTAATTTTTTTATTTAAAAAGGCCTAAATCGATTTCCAGGGATTGATAAGAATGTTTGGTGATTTTGCTCCTGAACCTATTTGTATCCTAAAGTTTCTAATTCTACCAATTTTTACATGTATAGAAAATGGTACATGCTTTATTTTAAAACACTTAGAATATTCAACGTTTTTTTTTAGTTGATTTTTGATCCTACTCAGATTTCAAAACACTTAGAATATTTACATTTCATATTTCCAGATTACTCTAATAAATTAAAAAAGCGTACGAGAAGAAAAACGAAATCCCAACCTGAACTCCAGCTTCTGAATTATCTCGTATTACTCAGCCTGTTACTGTTGACCTCGAAAATCGTGTCCTGCTACTGCTATTTGACAGTTGATTTATACTGCATTTTTAGATTTAGGCATTGATTGTATTTTGACTGGGCTTTGAATATTTTTCAGGTTTTGGATCCAGGCCCAGCAGCAGCTGTAGCAGCTTGGAGTGCTGCTAGGAAACCCTAATCTGCTCCTTAGATGCTCATTTTCGGATCTGGCCATTTTTGGCCCTTTTGATGTAATTTTTTTTTGTATTTTTTTGGACATTTGGACTCCTAAACACTATTAAATTGTAAATAAAAATAAATAGAATTTTTGACATTTTTAGACTATATTTACTACTCAAAATAAATGAAAATAGACAAAGTAAAAATAATAAAAGAAATTGGGCCAAATACAAAAGTGATATCGGACCCAACTAGACAAGTGCGTGAGAACGAGACCCAAATAGAATAAATAAGCCCGTTGACCACGAAACACTAAAATTATCTCAGAATTGCGTTCTTAAGCCCAAATTGAAACGACAAGCCCAATCGCGAGAAAAATGACTTTGTTAGTCCCAATTAGGTTCGACTTAAATCCAAATACAAAGATTAAATTGAAGAACGCACGAAACGATCGATCATTCGCGTGCATGCCTAATTTAAAACAACGGTATTTCGATTTAGTTGAACAGGGTAATTGAAATTGGCTAGGATAAGTAACTGAGACGCCATACTGATAATTCTCGTATTCACGCGACTTCAAAACACGATTTAACTAAAATAAACGACTAAAACTAGAAAAAAGAAGACGGACAAAATTGGGGTATAACACCTGGCAATGTCTACTGCTATTAGGCGTTTCGGAACCTCTCTGACAGTTTCATTTGCTAACCCAGCCAGTTGTAAGAACCTGTTTCTCCAGTACTCGTAGTCATCATTCAACTTCACATAATGCTCCTTTAGAAGCACAGGCTCCTTGTTAAGGTCATCATAGATCTTGTCTTGATATTCAGCAAAAGCCTTCAAGTTGATTGCTTTTTTGCACTCTTCTTGCAGGGCTTCCTGATACTCCTCAAGTTTCTTCTGTATCACCTCTCTTGCCTTCCTTTCAACTACCAGCCGACCCTCGCATTCAGCAGTCATTCCTTCTAATTGAGACTTCATACTTTCAAGTTGACTTCGTAGTGTTTTCTCAATTGCTGGGACTTTGGTCAACTGCCTTTCCCACACATGAGTATTGTTTATAGCCCCGTCTCTCTCTTGGTTGCGCACCTTGAGTTCTTCATTTGCACCCATGAGCCCTTCTTGTATCCGGTGCATTTTTTCTTTCCCAGCCTGTTCCCTTTCATCACATTCTGCGAGACGCTCTCTTTTTATGGCACTTTCTCGGCGCAGATCAGCATTCTCTTGGAGCACTTTCATTAATTTAGCTTACAACTCTTCCCTTTCTTGTTCTGATTTGGACAAAGCGGCTTGGAGTTTTTCCAAATCTTCATGGAGTATAGGGATGGGCTGAGCAATCTCGGGTCTGACTGGAATCGCAAGGCGAAAAGGTAGTCCGCACCCTTGGACTCTGAGTTTGACCCACTGGATGTAGTTTTCCTTCGAATCGATACCCCTAGGTCCTAGTTCACGTCCTTTCATGGAAATTTGTCCCCAGGCTCGACTAATCCTCCTCAGCATATGAAGGTCTTCGGAACCTCTCTTATCCAGCACAAATGAGAATAAAGATTCTTCCAGGGGTGGATTCGTCATAGGGTAACCAAGCTGTCTCAAATCAATGGCAGGATTATAATTGATGCAACCCCTAGTTCCTATGAAGGGGACATTTGGGAAATCTCCACACTGATAAACAATTTCCTCTATATTTTGATCTCGAGAATACTAAGAGATGTCACTTCCTTTGAGGCCGGCAATGTATTGGGCCCATTCTATCTTGCCTTTGACTTCTATCAGATGGTTTCTTTTGAAGATATGAGAGGTGAGCCAGCGATAGAATACAGGCAAACAACATAGAATCAACCCTGACTGTCTTTTATGGCATTGGTGAATAGTGTAATACACATCAGCAAGGACGACCGAGACAGGATTCTGTCCCCGGAGCTTGAACGCCAGGAAGACATCAATTGCAGGGTAGTCAATAAAATCATCTCCATTTGGGAATAGAACGACCCCATAGACGAGGAGAGCAAGGATATCCATGAAAGTAACCCAATCTTCTTTGCTGTCCCAGAATGAGGCTTCTTTCTCCAAATACTCCCTGGTCAAACCTTTTACACCCCTCTTTTCTACTACCATCTTGGCTAAGTCTGGTATTGGAACCTTCAATATCTCAGATAATTTTTCAGCTAGAGGATAATTCTCCACATATCGATAGGGCTTCTCAGATAACTTTTCAGCTAGAGGATAACATCTGTATCAACTCGTGTTGGCGAACTAAGGGATACTGAATGAGTGCACCAAAGAAGTGCAAGAAGGAGGTCCCGGGTTCAACCCGTGGAAAGTAACATTTCCCCCACCCCCACAAACATTGGCTATCAAAAAAAATCGTGTTGGATAGACAACATCACAATAGTCCAACAGAACATGCTACAGTTCAAAGAACAGTACATAAGCACAAATATTAATAAAAATAATGTATGAAACAAATTGACCAATATTGTTAGACAAAACAAAAATGAAGATGAGATGTCAACACTCCCTATTTTTGTAAGCAATGTGCAAACAGATGTTGGTTTCCGTCCAAGATACATCGCTGACCCAAGCAAATTAGCGACAGAGTCATCGTTAACAACTAATGTTGGTGGATGCCCTATCCTTAATATTGTAGGTGGATCAGGAGTAAAAGGAATTGCAAGGAAACAATCTCGAACATCAATAAAGAAACGATCAAATTTTACATAAATAATTGTAGCGACCGAAAAATCTGGGTGAGGATTCCTCGAAGTTCTAAAATGAAACCGCCACCAATGTTTAATTATAAGGGCAAACATTAGTAAACACTACAACAGAACTGCAGAAAAAGGGCACACCCTTTAGAGGCGCTTTATAAAAAGCGCCTCTGATGCCCAAATACGGAGGGCCTTTAGGGGCGCTTTTTAAAAAGCGCCCCTAAAGGCCCTGCGTATTATGAGCATCAGGGGCGCTTTTTAAAAAGCACCCCTAAAGGCCCCGCGTATTCTGGGCATCAGGGGCGCTTTTTAAAAAGCGCCCCTGATGCCCAGAACACGCAGGGCCTTTAGGGGCGCTTTTTAAAAAGCGCCCCTGATGCTCAGGCTTTAGAGGCGCTTTCTAAAAGCGCTCCTGATGCTCAGTTTCTCTCTTTTACCCTACCTCCCTCTCATTTGCGAAAAGTCACACAGTATCACCTCTCTCACACACACAATACCGCCTCCCTCTCATTTGCGAACGAAGAAGCTTCCCTCCCTCCTCCGTGAACGAAGCAGCTTCTCCCTCCTTCCTTCCTTCGTGAGCGACAGCGCCTTCCCTCCTCCCTCCTCCGTGAACGAAGCAGCTTCTCCTCCTATCTTCCTTCGCGAGCGACGGCGCTGCTTCTCCCTCCTCCGTGAACGGCGCTGCTTCTCCCTCCTCCATGAACGACCCTGCTTCGTCCTCCCTCCTCCGTGAACGACGCCTTCACTCTGAGACTTGTGAGTTTTCCTCACTTTAATCTTTAGATTTTTTAATTTTTTTTATTCACGTTGGTTACAGTTTTGTGTTGATTTTATTGTTGCGAAACCTTTATCCTGTTTTTTTGATCCAACAAATTGTTAATACAAATCGAAATTATCTTTTGTGCTGTAATAGGTCAGGGATTACAATTAGGGTAGCAGACCACACGAGATCTGAAATTTTTAACTCATCAGGCGATGCAACTCTTAATTTTTATGATCAGCACCTCATTGACATACCTAATGTTTTTGCTGAAGATGTAAATATGTAACATCCCTAATTTTTAAAGACTCGTACTATGATACCTAAGACCGATTAATTATTTGTGGGAATAATTGGTCGTGTCTCGGGGATTAATATGTCGGGAAACTGTCAAGAAAACCTATTCTCCATTAAAGGGTGGCCTATTCATAGTCTAAATGAGGAATTTGGGGCTGAAGGGCAAATCTGTCTTTTCACACCCCTAGTTATTAAAATATAATTCTGAAGATTTTAATTAATTACGAACCGAAAGAATTGAGGAATTTCGGATCGGGACTGGATTAATCGAGAAAGTTTTGTACCGAAGGGGATTTTCAACACCTAAACTATCATTTTATGGGCCAAGGGCAAAACGGTCTTTTCACCATCATTTAAACCCTCAGCCCATATTCACCCAACTGAACTCACCCTCACCCTCTCACTTGAACATTTCTCCAGCTGAAAGAAAAGAAAGGAAAAACAGAAGAGAGAGAGAGAGAGAGAGAGAGAGAGAGAGAGAGAGAGAGAGAGAGAGAGAGAGAGAGAGAGAGAGAGAGAGAGAGAGGAGAGTGGGGCGAAGGGAGGACAAAGAAGAAGGGAGGAGAGCTTCTCAACTTGCCATTGCATGTAAGTGTTCTCATCACTTCTCTACTCCATTTTCAATTTGCTTTCCAATGAGCACAATTTGAGAAGCTGATTCTCTCCTTATCTCTCAATCTCAATTTCGAAACTTAAAGCTTCAAAGGTGAAGATGGTGGAGCTTGAGTTGTTGTAGCTTGCATGTACGGTTTTGCTATCAAGGGTGAAGCCTTAAGCTTGTATTTCGAAATAGGATGAAGTGGTGAAGACTCAGTTGCTGTTCTAGCTTTCTAGTGGTAGAGATTGCCGTTTTGGAAATCGGTTCGAGTTCTAGCGGGGATCGTTTGTGTATTTCGATTCGGTGATTTCGCTTTTCGGCCCAACTCTCGGACTTCGGTGTAACGGTGAGTTCTACTCATGGATAGGGATAATTTTACATGTCTTGAAAATATATCGGTTTTGAGTCATAAGGCATTATCCGTTTTCGAAAG
The DNA here is from genome assembly GCA_039519185.1 of Astragalus membranaceus. Lineage (NCBI taxonomy): Eukaryota > Viridiplantae > Streptophyta > Magnoliopsida > Fabales > Fabaceae > Astragalus > Astragalus membranaceus. The sequence goes on along the minus strand of CM076850.1, from coordinate 18,913,848 downwards.
ATTTTTGAACCGAAAACCGTTTTTGAGAAATATTGCGTTTTACGGTTTTTATGGAATTGTTGAACAATTTAGGATGTTGTGATTAAATCGTTGAAGTAAAATGATTTGTGTACTATCTGGAATAATTGGGATTTTCTGAGTTTCAGGAGTGATCGATATTAGAAATCGAATTGGGCAACAACGGAAAGCGGAATTGAGAAATAGGTGAATTTTTGGAAACAGACACAGGTCGCACGGACCGTGCGCCCCTGGGCACGGACCGTGCACCCCTTTCGGTTTGGATGGTGTGATTCTGGTAAATCACGCACGGGTCGTGCGCCCCTGGGCACGGACCGTGCGTGAGCTTCTGTCACTGATTCCCGATTTCTCATTCCGGAGCTCCGTTTGATCCCGAACCTTTTCTAATCTCTTTCTCAACCATTTAAAAAGGAATTGCCTTATTGAAAACCGTATTTTGAACTTATTCAACTCATGATTTTGAAATAAAGCTTCGAAAGCACATTTGATTGAAAAACTGAAACCCTAGGATACGTGTGGGTACACCGACTGATGGATTGACTGAATATATATATATATATATATATATATATATATATATATATATATATATATATATATATATATATATATATATATATATATATATATGTTATATATGACAAATGAATATGATTATAATGCCGGAGGACAAATATATGAATTCCTCAAACGGGTTATAGATCGATATGGATATTGTTTATCCAACTATTATGTGATTGATCCTTTGGTGATCGAAAAAGATATAAATTATCTAACTCTCAAGAATTTGATGCGTATTGTCATAGGTATCGCGTTGGGTGACGACCCGACAAGTAGCATACTAGGAAGGGAAGTCATGAGCCCTCACCCTAGGCCCTGTATACGTCTTGGCGTGGTCAATTCGTGGGTTACCGGGATTAGCAGGCGTTGTGCAGCCGGTTTGTGCTAAGTTAGACACATGGTTACCGGGATTAGGAGATTGTTGTGCAGCCGGATCATGTTAAGTTCAGTTCACGATTCTCAGGGATTAGTGGTCGTTGCACAGTCGGCGTTTCGATTAATAAATTAAAAACACGAATTGTCGGGATTAGCAGTCGTTGTGCAGTCGGAAATTCGATTAATAAATAAGACATTGTTATGTCAGCTTTTGCTGTAACGGTTTAATAAGTTGAACCGAGTGTCAGTGAGGGGGAACGGTAGGACTCACTGAGATAATGTTATCTCACCCAATCCATATTTGTTGTTTTTCAGAGAAGCAGGGAAAAAGGAAGACTATTGTGCACGAGTAGTTGGTATACTCTCGGAGGTGCTGAAGACTTAGTCACATTATCCTTCGTTCTTTTGTCGTTCTTTTTGGTTGTATAACTTGTATTGGTTATGAGTTTTACGAACCAGTTTATGTTTCTGTTTGGTATTTGGACTTGGATATTGTATTCCGTTCGGTATGGAACCGATGAACTTCTATTTTATGAAGTAATGTTATTTCCGATTATGTTTTTAATTCGGAAAAAGTTTGTATGTCCAATACTTAAACAGGAACTGTGTCCTCTGAACTTCCGCATCTGTGCATCTTCGGTCTCTCTACATGTTAGAAATACTATGGTGTTACAAAATACCTTTCATTATTTTCAATACTTTTTTGCTTTTCACTCACGTCTAACTTATAAAGGTGGTTATTAAATCATTTGCAGATCTATGATCCATATCGTCTGGATAATATAATTTCAGACAGACTTATCTTTTTAAAGTTTGTTGTCCCAACAAACAATCGATGAGTATCTAGAATACGTGTATTGTGACTAGGATATGCATTATAAAATGCATGATAAAAAATATTAAGTTTTACTGGAACTGTGATTATTCTGGTTTGAAGAAAAAGAACTTGTCTAATTTTTCTTATGATGCAAATTGTAGGAGTATCTTTGGTTTCGTTCGGCAATGACTAATGTTGCTTCAACTGTCACAACTATTGAATATTTTTTTAATTCAATTGCTCTTAGTATTGTTAGGTGCAACTACAATTTTGGAATTTAATTTGCAATTGGTTAGTTGATTTGAAATTTTGTTGTTGAGTTGATATTGGTTGTTGTTGGTTCGTTTCTGTTTCTGATTTATGCAGGTGATGATATTGATTGATGCAAAATATTGGATATACCAGAAACAACTTTTTTTTAAAAAAAACTTAGAATCAGGGGCGCTTGTAGTAGAAAGCGCCCCTGTTGGTCTTAACGCACTTGACAATCAGGGGCCCTTGCAGTTAGAAGCACCCCTGTTGGCCTGACCAACAGGGGCGCTTTTTACTACAAGCGCCCCTGATTGTCAAACGCGCTAAGGCCAACAGGGGTGCTTTTTACTGCAAGCGCCCCTGATTGTCAAACGCGCTAAGACCAATAGGGGCGCTTTTTACTGCGAGCACCCCTGTTGCCTAATAATTAGAGGCGCTTGTTGGGCGCTCCTGTATAAGGTTTGGCAACAGGAGCGCCAGATTTAGGGGCGCCCAAAAGCGCCCCTGAAGGCTTTTTTTGTTGTAGTGAAATCCCTTTTGAATGGATAAGGGTCCCTGATACTAGATTAGGGTTCAGGAGTCAGTTATGCATGGGGAAGGTGTTAGCACCCCACGACATCCTTCCTATGGAAGGTTACCTGCTAATTAGTTGTATAAAAGAATGTTAATTTTAAAAGTGTTTATTTTACCCTTTTATTGAAAGAAAAAGACTTAATAAAAATTTTAGTTTTTTGTGCTTGACTGGGGTGGGCCCCTGCTCCTACGTATCCCCAGGTGCGATGGAAAAATCAAAGCTACGTAGTTCTTGGTAGAAAAAGTTTGTTTGTTGGTGTTTTTTATTTAGGGGTTTTAGAACTTTTGATCCGTACGGTTCATTCATTTTAAAACGATGACTAACCCGGCCGTACGGCCGACTTAATCTCCTATTTTAAAAATAAATTTTTTTATTTTTCGGAAGAAACTGATTTATGTATAGAGTGATTTGATGTTATTTGAATAGGTATTTTAGGACTCTTGAGCCGTACGGCCCATTCGTCCAAAAATGATGACTAACTCGGTCGTCCGACCGACTTAGTCCCCTATTTTGAAGATTTGATTTTTTGAGAAGAAAGAGAAAAATGCCATTTATATTTGAATTTTTGACATTATTCATTTTAAATAGATATTTTAGGACTCTTAAGCCGTACGACTTATTTATCCTAAAACGATAACTAACCCGACCGTACGGTCGACTTAGTCTCTAAAAAAAATGAAATAACGAGGTGGGTTGTAATTAGAGCTGTCAATTTGGCCCCAAGCCCCAAGCCCAGCCCCATTGGCCCCCAATCAAGCCCCATAAAATTGAAGCCCCCTATTAATGGGGCTTTTTTTAGCCCCAACCCACACTTTTAAATTTTTTAGTGGGTTAGGGCCAGGGCTTTGTGGGCTGGCCCCCAAATTTTTTTCTCATTTTTTCCCACTATTTACACCTCCACTTCCATTCTTTCACCCCCTTCCACTTCTCCCTCCCTCCCTCTCACCAGCACCTTCTTCTCCCTCTCACCACAACCACCACCATCACCATCTCCCACTCACCACCACCACCACCTTCTTTTCCCTCTCACCACCACCACCACCTCTTTTCGCACTATTTATATACCTCCACTTTCATTCTTTCACCCCCCCTTCCTCTTCTCCCTCACTCCCACCACCATCACCATCTTCCACTCACCACCACCACCACCTCCTTCTCCCACCCACCACCAATCCACCACCACCACCATCACCACCTCCCACTTACCACAACCACCACAACCTCATTTTCTTCTCACAACTATCACCACCCCCATCACTCACTATCACCACAAACCTCTTTTTTTTTCTCATTCTTTTCCCACCCCCACTTCCATTCTTTCACCTACCCTCCCTCTTTACCCTCACTATCACCACCACCTCCTTCTCCCTCTCACCACCACCACCACCACCATCACCACCTCCCACTCACCACCACCACCACCACAACCACAACGTCATTCTCTCCCCCCCCCCCTCTCTCTCTCTCTCAACTATCACCACCCCCATCACCTACTATCACCACCAATCTCAATTTTTTGGCTCATTCTTTTCCAACCCCCACTTTCATTCTTTCACCTCCCCTCCCTCTTTACCATCACTAGCACCACCACCTCCTTATCTCTCACTACCATAACCACCACCACAACCTCATTTTCTTTCTCACAACTATCACTATCACCATCACCCACTATCACCACCAAACAAACAAACTAGAGGCTTCCATCTATTTAACCAAAAAGTTCTGCCTTAGCTTTTTTTGCCCTTTCTATTATCAAAAAGTCTTCATAAATACTGAAATTAAAAAAAAAATAACTGAACTATATGTGCCTTAAAAAAATTTACTAGATATAAATTTATATATATGTAGATATAAGAAGGAGGAAATATGAAGTTGCTTTTGATTTATGTTGTTTTATTATATACTGGTAGTAGCTATTTATAAGAAAAAAAAACTCCAGCTCATAGTCATTTTCCTAGATCATTATCAGTTATAGATAAGAGGAAAGAACATGTTAAATGTAGGAAAATGTTTTCCATTTGGTATACAAGCATTTCTGTTGTGTCTTCAGGTAAGTTAAATACCAAAATTCATTTTAATTTTCAAGACTAACGAAGGACAACGGGAGGACCTGTAATTTCCAGTTTTTTGTAAAAAAGTAAATAAATTTTTCAGGCTCATCAGCTGGCCTAGGTCGAAGCCCACATAGGTCTGTGGGTAATTTTTAGTTTCGTTGCAAAAACATAAAATTAAGGGCCTTGGGCTGGCCCTGGCCCACTGGGCTTGGGGCCTCCGTGGGCTTTTGAAATATGGGCTTTTTGGCCCATGGGCCATGTGGGGCTGGGGCTGGGCTGGCCCACATGGGCCAAATTGACGACTCTAGTTGTAATAACGAAAACAGGGGTACGATTAGCAACAAAGGGGATGCATTACTAAAATTGGGGGTGCAGTTAGCGAGCCCAATTCGTTTTTGGGGCTTTGGGCTGATACACAAAAGGGTGTGTATTATTAAACTGAGGGGTGGTAATAAATAAGTAAAAAAGTAGTATATAAGGTAAAATAGAAATTTTCGCAACCCTAATTCACTCTCTCAATCTCCAGCGCCATTCTCCACTTCCTTGGAGAGAGAAAACGAATTTTTTTTTTGCAGCGATAACAAAAGAGAGAAGGGAAAGGAGTGATAATGGAAGAGAATGAAATAGAAGAGAAGAAGGAGGGAGGTTACGCGAAGTGACCACGGTCAAGCGACGGTTGGTGGCAACGCCGTAGTGGTGGCGGTGAACGACGGCGACGGACAGAGGAGGACGGTGATTAGGAGAGGAAACACGGTGAGGGGGAGAGAGAGAGAGAGAGAGAGAGAGAGAGAGAGAGAGAGAGAGAGAGAGAGAGAGAGAGAAAACGAGAGAGAGAAAGAAGAAAGGGAAGAGAAGAAGATGGGGGAGGAGAATGAGTGACAGCGTAGGAAGGTTCACGGCGCTGGGGGGTGTTGCCGACCGGCCGTTCCATGGCCGGCAACGAGGGTGGTTTACGTCGGAGCAATCATTTTAAAGGGCCAGCGTAGGGGATGGACGCGACGGCTGTTTGTGGCGAACGAACGGCGGTGCGTACGCCGGAGAAGACGACCGGAGGCGAGTGTTTTACGGCGGCGTGTTCGGGCCAACGACCACCGTCTACGGCGGTCAGAGTCCTAAGGTGAGTTCTAATCCCTTTTTTATGCTTTTCTCTTCTTCTCCTCCTCTAGTCTATTTCTTCTACTGATTCTTTTTGTTGCTTTTGTTTTATATCTAAACATCTAAATAAGCCTATACTTGAAATCAAGTATCATGTTTTGCTTTCATAACAATCATAACAGAACTCATTCTACTCCTACAACAACAAAAACTTTTCCGTTGTGATCTGCTTATTTAACATTTATTTTAAATCATGTTATCTCTTGACCAATATTATGACACAGTCTTAATTTATCATAACCTCATGCTGTCTGTTCTTGTTGTTTTAATATATCCATTTAAACTCAAACAGATTATATCTAAATAGTTTCAGCACATATTTCTCTACTTAATGGTTTAGTGGCACCAACCTTAACATCAACTTCTGAGAACACTCCTATGGTTTGCCTTGCTACTGCTGCTCCTCTTACTGTTATTGCCCTTTCTTGCTTCTCAGAATTTCGAAAACTCAGTACTTTGGTGATTAGGGTTTCGGTGTGAAGCCCTAATCTTTTCTGGTGATCTCTGAAAATTTTTCTCTCCCTAATTCCTTATGTTTAAAAACTAGTTTCTGTATATATTTTGCTGTGATTTTTTTTTTCGTTTTCTTTTTTTTGTGTGTGTTGCTGTTCACAGTATTTATATGTCAATTGTGTGGTGTAGGTGTGGGTGCAAAGCAGTCTATCAAATCTCTTGGAGACAAATTCTGAAGAGCCAAAGAAAAACAGCCCAGAGGTGGTGGTACTGCTGTAGCAGAAGACAGTATTGTTGGTGCCAAAAATGGGAAGACATTAAGGAACAAGGGGAAATAGATTGCAGCTGGTAACTCAAAATAACTTTCAGCAACAGCAAGGGCAGCGATGCATGCTCCCTTGCTTTTTTAGTTTCGTTTTAATTAATTTTTTTTTACTATTTTGTTTTTAGTTTTGTCCATATGTGTAACAAAGTTGACTCTGTGTTGTACCAATATTTTGTAAAAAAAACTGTTTAAAATGATAAAAAAGCAATAATTCAGACATTGATTTTTATTAGATATTTTTTTATAACAATAATAACAAACAGATTAAACTAAATAACAATAATCATAATATCAATAAATAATGAGCACCGAGTTAAACGTCCGCAATGACGAGACGCGAACGCGTTTCTGTGATGAGAGCGAAGATGCGCGCATAATTAAAGGTAACATGTGGCACAGCGAGAACAAAAATGTGTGCACAATTATAAGCGACCTGCGTGCGAATTGAAACGATTTGCATTAGTCTATCGGACAAAATTAGGGTAAGACAATCATTTTGACCCACCCACCCAAATAGAGTCGATAAAACCTTCCAAGTTCACGCCAACCCTCATTTGGTCCCTTATCTTTCATTTTCGTTTCATTTTCGTCCCTGCCGTGGCATCTTAAGTGTCATGTAACTGCTAACGGATGCCACGTGCCACGCTGGCAGGTAACTGCTGACGTGGCATCTTAAGTGTCATGTATGACGTGTCATTCATTAAATGAGGTGGCAAATAACGGTATTATTTAATTTAAAATCAATTGACACATAAGTATTTAATTTTTTAAAATTTTAAAAAACACAAAACAAAAATAAACAAATACCTAAAAACATTAAACATTATTCTAAAATGTTTTTAAAAACTGAATTGGAAAAAATTCCTAAATCAAAATGAGGGTTCATCTTCTTCAATCTTCATCTTCTTATGCGATTTTTTTCGGAAATGAAAGGAACGATTGTTGAAACAGACCCAGAAATGAAGAAAATGAAAGAAACGGTTGAAACAGACCCAAAAATGAAGAAAATCAAAACTGACCCAGAAACTATTGAATCAAAAACTATTGTTGAAACAGACCCAAAAATGAAGCAAATCGATTGTTGAAAATCAAAGAAACAAAACCATGAAATGAAGAAACGAAACCCAGAAATGAAAATCGAAACAAACCCAGAAACTATTGAATCAAAAATCAAAGAACAGCAAAACGATTGTTAAAAATCGAAAATTGAAGAACAGCAAAACGATTGAATCAAAAGGGGTTTTCGTTCGGTTTGAATTGATTTTGTAGATTTGGGTTTCGAAACGATTCTGCAGATTTTGGTTTCTTTAGAAATGATTCTGCATCAAGATCTATTCTAATTTAATTCTTTCATTTTGTTTTTCTAAAATGGCATTTTGTTTTTTAAATAAATGTTTTTGTCTTTTGTTCATTTATATTTTCTGTTTTTATCAATTAAAAAACTTAATTGATTATGTGTAATTTGATTTAAAGTTAAACAAATTATTTTTTTGCCTCCTCATTTAATGAATGACACGTAATACATGACACTTAAGACGTCACGTCAGCAGTTAACTAACTGCGTGGCGTCCGTTTGTTTCAACTGACGGCAGGGACCAAAATGAAACGAAAATGAAAGATAAAAGACCAAAATGAAACCTAGAGCAAAGATAAATGACCAAAAGTGCTATTTAGCCTATATGATATGATTTTGTCTCTGTAGGAGATACTGATGTTGGACAATATTCCTTTTCAAAGAATACTAAGATATTCATAGTAAATGCAAGGAGTAAATTCATCTTAAACCTAGTAAATAGAGTAGTACTTTTTTGCTCTTTTTGTTGGTGTGGCCGTGTGTCGGGGATACTTGCTCTGATACCACTGTTGGAAAAAACCGCACACATCAACGGATTAACCCACACGCCCAATGATCTTGAGGAAATATAGATAAACACACTACAAGAATAAAGGAGAGAAGAACACACGAGATTTACGTGGTTCGGCACCTCTTGCCTACGTCCACGAGAACACATCAACACAATTCATTCATCGTCTTCAAATATGATTACAACATTAGTAACCCAACCCCAATATGTGTATCACCCTACAATACTCTTCTCACTCTTCTCACTCTAAGAGTTACAAGGAATGATAACACTCACATCTCACAACAAATAATTACCAGCACTCTCCTCTCACTAGGACCTAGCTGGAGATTCTTCAACTCTCTACATTGTCACCCAAGAATAGGGATGTTTCACCTCTTCATTTGGCATGTTTCATCTCTTCACAAGTCTCTCTATTTATAGGAGAGAACATGGCTTCCATTCATGCATTTGTGATAATGGACATTAATTGTCTTACATTCCCAAGACTCTGGATACATTCACCCATCTTGTGAAATGTACCTTTTAATTTCCACTCTTTCCAAATCATTTGGAAATTTCAACTGACTATTTCCCAACATATCCTCCCTCAATTAAAATTTCCAAACTTCTATAACATCTCTTCTCCTTTTTTTTAAAATTATTTTCTTTTCCTTTTTTTTGCAAGACTAAATACCTCCACATGTACATCTTGCAAACTCACTTCAAACCAATAAACTTGAGTGTGTTCCTCGCCATAGTTCTGATCTCAATGCTCCTCTACGAATATTGAATGGTGACACTTTACTCGTACTTGCATTGCTATTAACAACAACCAACAAGACACGCCGCCTGACCTCCACATTCCTAATTTCGATACAATGATCCCACATGGATCCACACCAAACTCATTGAACTTCAATACTTATCTAAATTGATCACTTGGACGCACCAACGGCTATGAGCCAGTCCCCTCCGAACCATTAGATTTGATACCACTGTTGGGGATAACTGCTCTGATACCACTGTTGGAGAAAACCGCACACATCAACGGATTAACCCACACGCCTAAGGATCTTTGAGGGAATATAGATAAACACACTACGAGAATAAAGGAGAGAACAACATTAGTAACTCTTGCCTACGTCCACGAGAACACATCAACACAATTAATTCATCGTCTTCAAATATGATTACAACATTAGTAACTCAACCTCAATATGTGTATCACCCTACAATACTCTTCTCACTCTAAGAGTTACAAGGAATGATAACACTCACATCTCACAACAAAAGTACTTGCTTAAGACTTTTCACCAAATCATTCACGGTCACTTTGCACTCATTACCCATCTGCAATAAATAAATAGACAATAAGTGATATTATTTACTTGCCAAGTAGGTACACTAGTGGAAAATTGACTTTAAAAAGCATCATTTAGCATCGGTTGTTTAAACAACCGATGCTACAAGTGTTTGTCTGAGACTTTTAGCATCGGGTGTTTAAACAACCGATGCTAAAGGTTCACAATTAGCATCGGTTGTTTAAACACCCGATGCTAAAAGTCTCAGACAAACACTTGTAGCATCGGTTGTTAAAACACCCGATGCTACAAAGGCGACTTTTATTATTTCGTTTCTATCTTCTCTCGCGTCTCTGAACTCTAAATCGCATAACTCTCTCATTCTCAATCTCTCGCGTCTCACCCTCTAAATCTTCTTCCTCGCGAACCCTCTCACCCTCTGAATCTTCTTCCTATTGTTGCGTTCTTCCTCGCCAACCCTCTCACCCTCTGAATCTTCTTCGTATTTTGCCCGCTCGCCGTCACCGTCACCGACGAAGAACACTGATTATTCTACATAGTCACCGTCGTTGCTCGCTCGTCGTTGCCGTTCGTTGCTCGCCGTCACCGTCACCGACGAAGAACACAGATTTTTTGTATTTCTGCATCTTTTTTTCAAAGTCAGATTATTCATTATTTGTTCTAACATTGCTGTCTGGTTAGTATTTGTTGATGATATTATTGTTCTAACTGATATATTTTGTTTCCTTTGTTCAAACAGATATCATGGATGATTCCATTGCCGACTCTCCAAAAAAGAAAACTAGACGTCCGACATCATTAAGTAAGTTCACTAATAGGCTCCCAACAGGTCAAAAATATAGTGTGGCTGTTGATAGTAAAGGCGACCTTATTGATCCATATGCTAGCCAATTCAAGATCTATTTAGGGGTGGTTGCACGAACAAAAGTAAGAATATTGCACATGTCTTGGGATGAAGTTGATGCCGAGACAAAAAAGTTTGCTTGGGATGATGTTAAGCAAACATTTGATGTTCCCGACAATGAGGAATTCAAGAAGACTTGGATGTCTCATATGAATCTTTGCTGGAGACAGTTCAAGACAAAACTCACCAGAAAATATGTCTTTGGCAATGGGGATAAGAACGGTGAAACAACTCCATGTCACAAGTATAGCGCCATATCTAACGAGACATGGGCCGCATTTGTAAAAAGCCGCACTACTCCGAAGTTTGTGGTATTGTTTTAAGTTTTAACCAAAAATATTTTAGTTTCTTAAACAATATTATGGATTTGTTATATATGTGGTGGTGTTTGTTCTTTGTAACAGGCTAAGAGAGAATCTGCCAAGAATATTCAAAAAAATAATCAATACAAACACACAATGGGGCCAGGCGGTTATAAAAAGTTGAAGAAGAATTTGAAGGAAGAACAAATAAAAAAAGTCAAGGAGGAGTCTGGTGATCCTGATTTGGAGGTGGAGCCTACATCTCCAGAGCGACATGAGCTGTGGAAGGCTGGCCGCAAAAACAAGTCTGGATCTTATATATCTGAGGAGTCACCATCAATTGGATCTAAGATTGTAAGTAAAATATTGTGAGGTTAACATGTCTGGATCTTGGTTTAATTAATTCAATTCTAACACGTGAAAGTTTTTGTTGTAGGACGAACTTACGGTTATGAGCAGCCAAGGATCTTTCGTTCCGCGAGGAAAGAATGATATTTTGACTACTGCCATTGGAACACCTGAGCATCCCGGTCGTTGTCGGGGAGTTGGAAAAGGTGTCGGGCTAAAGAAATACTTTGGAGGTGTGCAACGTTTTTCTTCGAGCAACTCAGAACTCAACAAATAGGCATTCATGAAACAAGTCATGGAGGGCGTGGAAGTGATGGTGCAAGACCGAGTTAACAAGTTGTTGGCTGAGGTATATGTTTATGAAATAATAGTATATTTTTCACTATAAACAGATTGATTGAGATATGTATTTTTTAATTATTCAGCACCCTCAATCATGTGGAGGATGTCAAAATGCGGCTGTTCAGGTTCCCACTCCCATGACCACTGTTGGATCTAAGGGGAGCTGCGCACCATCTAATGGGGAGGAGGATGAGGACGAGGAGGAGAAGGAGAAGGAGGAGGAGGAGGAGGGGAAAATTGATTGGCTGAGAAAGATACATATAATTGCGTATGATGATAAGAGACATGCCAAGATAATGTTGGAGCATCAAAAACATGCGTGCTTTGTCTCCTTTAAAGAGATCACCGACATGGTTTCTGGTGAACAGTGGCTTGAGATGTGCCACTTGAGTATATGGTGCACGTAAGTAGTAGGATTTATTTGATTATGTAAATTTCTCGCGTTTCTACATATATTAGTCAATTTGATAGTTTTTCTTACGTGCCAATAGATATCTGTATCGTCAATGTGTTGAAAGGGGTACCGATGACTTGTATGGATTCGTGTGTCCACATAAGATGAACTTGAAAGGTATGACCAAACAGGAGGTTTCTGAAAATATTCAACAGATATTGACTACTACTAATAAGGAAGTATATGTGGCTCCATTTTGCAATAGGTACGTGATTACATATTTGAACGAATTGGTAATAAATTTTCCTCGGTTTGTTTCTTAATTTTATGTTTATCAATGTTGTAGCAACCATTGGCAATTAGTTGTCCTACTCCCGAAGCAAAATACCGTTGTATGGATGTGTTCCTTATGTCGCCAACCAAGTAAAGCAATCAAAGAAATATTTAGCAAGTAAGTTTTTAATTGTTTATCATGGTTAGATTGTAATATTTGAACTTCGGTTTGAAATTTTAAATCTAATTTATATTATGTTGTTATTAGAGCTGTGAAAGAGGATTCTACATCGGTCACCAAGTGGTTGTACCCTAGCTATAGTAAGTAGTTTAAAATATTGGGTTGATTTAATTCTGAGTGAATTCATATATGATATTTATTATATTCTTTTTTGGGTAACTTTGTTAATTCATTTGTATAGATGCCAATACAACCTAATGGTTTTCATTGTGGCTATTATGTGATGAGGTTTATGTTGACTATTGTGAGTGCCGGTATTGTTGATAATTGGGAGAAGGTATTAAATTTTGTTAAAGCAAATAGTTTTTCTTAATAGGTATTTGATAATTGGGAGAAGGTATAAAATTTTGAAATCTAATTTGTTTGAGTCACTTAAATTTGTAGGTATTTGATAACCCAAAGTCATACACCGATGCGGAACTTGAGGAGATTCGTCAGCTTTGGGCTAAATTCTTTTTGAAGATTCGTACTGAGCAAAAGGATACACTATTTCATTAACTTGTGTTCTCTAAATGTATTATGTGTTGAATTTGAAGGATACACTTTTCACTTGTTTTCTAAGTAGTTATACTTGTGTTCTCTAAACTAGTAGATAACCTGGAGTGGGCAGAAAATGGGAATGGGTAAATTCTATATAGTTTTCTAAGTAGTTATATTTGTGTTCTCTGTATAAACTGATGACTCGAATTATCTCTGATGACTGGAATTATTAATTGATTGGATGACTGGAATTATCTCTGTATATAACAGGTATATTAGTTGACTGAATGAATTTAAATTGATTGGAATTGTCTCTGTATATATAACAGGTATATTAGTTGATTGGTATGGATAAAAAACAAAAAAAGACTAAAAAAAATTAGACATTTAGCATCGGTTATACTATACAACCGATGCTAAATGTCACTTACTAGTACATTTAGCATCGGCTGTATAGTATAACCGATGCTAAATGTACTAGTTAGTGACATTTAGCATCGGTTATACTATACAGCCGATGCTAACTGTCACTTACTAGTACATTAAGCATCAGTTGTATACTATAACCGATGCTAAATGTCACTAACTAGTACATTTAGCATCGGTTATACTATACAACCGATGCTAAATGTCACTTACTAGTACATTTAGCATCGTCTGTATAGTATAACCGATGTTAAATGTACTAGTTAGTGACATTTAGCATCGGTTATACTATACAGCCGATGCTAAATGTCACTTACTAGTACATTTAGCATCGGTTATACTATACAGCCGATGCTAAATGTCACTTACTAGTACATTTAGCATCGGTTATACTAAACAGCCGATGCTAAATGTCACTTACTAGTACATTAAGCATCGGTTGTATAGTATAACCGATGCTAAATGTCACTAACTAGTACATTTAGCATCGGTTATACTATACAGCCGATGCTAAATATACTAGTCAGTGACATTTAGCATCGGTTATACTATACAACCGATGCTAAATGTACTAGTAAGTGACATTTAGCATCGGTTATAGTATACAACCGATGCTAAAAGTCACTAGTAAGTGACATTTAGCATCGGGTGTATAGTATAACCGATGCTAAATGTCCTAGTAAGTGACATTTAGCATCGTGTAAATAACCGATGCTAAATGTACAACATTTAGCATCGGGGGATTTAGCATCGTCGGATAACCGATGCTAAATGTCCAAAACACCCGATGCTAAATGTCTTTTCTGCACTAGTGGTATACACAATAAAGTCTAAAATTATTCACTCGAATTCATTTTTATTTGTCAATTTTTAGAAAAAACTATTTTTTTAATAGTTTAAAATTACATTAATTATTTGTTTTTAGTTATATATACACTTAATTATTTACTGTAGTGAAACATAAATGTGATGAGTAATAAATAATACTACGAGCCCGTTTGGATATACAGTTTGTTTAAGCATTTATGACCGGCCATAAACTGTTTTCAAAGACCCCAAGACAAAAACAAAAAGAGAACATATTGCACATATACCTGAGCAATAATAGTGATGGAAAGAGCAGAATTTCCAAAAGGCAAGACGCTGCTACCAGTGACAAAGAGCTGAAGATTTTCAAAGTGGTTAAGTAATTTAAGCTCAATACCATTCTCTTGCTCACAATTAATTTCAAAGAGTACCTCCTTCCCCATCACTCTTGCTTCAATCTCAGGTAGAATATTAATGTTACAATCATCAACATCATCATCATCACAATTTGTTTCACAAGAAATTGTCTCTTCATTGTTATTTCCAAATAGATGAGGTTTCTTGTTGATGACTATTACAGATGCCACCTCTTTTTTGTCTAGTTCATGAACACGTTCTTGAAGCTGTTTCACGTAATCTATTGCTGCTCGAAGAATGGAAGCCTTGTCCGTCTATAAAAAATAATATTATAAAATTAATTACCATTCTTTCTAGTAGTGGGTCCTTTTTTTACTTTCTTAACTAGAAGTATATTTTGTCGGGGAAAAAAAACTAGAAGTATACCGTACATGCGCACGGGTATCATCATATTTTTTTTGTATAAATAGACTTAGATAAAATTCATTTACATTAAATCTTTCAGGTTATTAAGAAATGAAGTTTCACAACTATAGAATATTTTTTCTTTTGATATTTTTGATCGTCAACGAATACATTTTATCATTATTAAATCATATTAACAACATGTAATATTTTTCCGTTGTATCTCAAATACAAAATATATAATAATTATTTTAACAATGTGTAACGTTCAACCATAAAAAAATAAAAGTACTGAAATTATAGCAACAACATGGAATGTTTACCCGTTGAAACTAAAAAATAAAAATAAAAAATAATTTTTTCCGACTCGGTATAATCATACATACATATTTAATATTTCAATATTAAGACTTAGTGACATACTACTACTTTTTTTTGACAGCAAAACATCTCATTCGATTGATAGAGAAGAGAGAGAGCCCAAGGCCTCATTACAGACAATAGAGTTAACAGGTTCAGGGATACCCCTGCCAAAACGTGAAACCTATTTGCAAAGCTACACTAACAAGTGCATGAGCAACTTGGTTACATTCCCTACGAACAAAAGAAATCCTAGAGTGTTTGGGATTTGGCCTAACAAAGCAATACAATCAGCAATTATGGGTTCAATAGCAGCTACAGATTTCAAACCCAAACAACAGTTAACAACAATCTCAGCATCACACTCAAACTAGCAATTAGACAAATTGTTTAAGCTAGCCCAGTTAATAGCCCACCTAAGGGAGATTGCTTCAGCTACAGTTGCATTTGGGGACCCTGTTTGCTAGAGGACAACAGCATGGCGGACAGCTCCATGATGGCTACGGACAACAAACCAGTAGGTGGGCCGATCCACTTCAGATTACCAGCAACAGGCCGAGGCACAGCAGCAGACCTAACATTTGCCAGATTGAACTCAGCCACAAAATCACAGCTGCTGGAGGCGATAACTGTTGGAATGAAAACAGATTGGTTAAAAATAAGATCGTTTCTATGCTTCCAAATTTTCCACAGAGTGACACAAAAGAGTTGCCTAGCCAAAGAGTCATCAATTGTAAGCCAGTGAAGAACCCAACTCATAAAATCAAAATGCGATGGGATTCTAATACCAAGAGGAGAAGAGAACCAAACCATTTGGGTAGGAGAGCAGTTCATAAACAGGTGACTAGCGGTTTCTACACTTGAACAGCAAATTGGACATTGGGTATCTAGTTGAAATCCTTTCCTTTCCAATCTACTCCTAGTAGGGAGTATGTACTTAGACATTCAACAAAGAAAATTCTTCACACAATTTGGAACATTTGATTTCCAAATGTGTTTCCACAAGCTGTTGTTCATAGAGTTAGAAGATTCAGGAATTTTCCTCAGGCTGTCTTCCTTCAATAAGTGATAGGCAGACTTCACAGAGTATTGGCCATTAAGCTCACCGTGCCAAACCAACCTATTCGAAGGCAGTCTCCAAGAAATAGAGATATTGATGATTTGTTTAGCCTCATAATTGTTGAAAATATCAAAGATGAGCTGCCTATTCCACTGCTTAGTATCTCTGTCAATTAAATGGCTCACAGTAGCATTAGAATCCAAGGTGTTGATAGGACTACAAACCTTAAAGTTGGCTTGCTCCGGGAGCCAATTTGCATGCCAAATACTAATTTTCTCCCCATTTCCAATAAGCCACCTAGACCCTTTTTCAATAACTCTCCTTACACTAAGAATACTTCTCCAGGCATAACTTGGTTGGAACCCCACCGAGGCATGCAAAAGATCAGATCTAGGGTAGTATCTACCGTTGAAAATTCTAGCCATGAGAGAAGAATCATCATCCATAAGTCTCCAGCATTGTTTTCCAAGTAAAGCAGTATTAAAGTCACCGAAACTTCTGAATCCCATACCACCTTTTGCTTTACTAGACCCCATCTTGTCCCAGCTAATCCAATGAATTTTCCTCTAAACTTCAGTTGTGCCCCACCAGAATCTAGAAACAAGAGATTCAATCTCTTTGCAAGTTCCTTCAGGAATCTTATAGCAGCTCATAATGTAGTTTGAAATTGATTGTGCAATAGCTTTGATAAGAGTTTCTTTTCCCGCTCTTGATAAACACTTCTCCTTCCACCCTTTGACCTTCTTCCAAACTCTATCTTGAACTAGGGAGAACACCTCTTTCTTTGATCTACCAAAAACCACAGGAAGCCCAAGGTATTTAGCATGATGTGTCACGGCCTTAATCCCCATCTTGGCACAGATCATTTCTTTCTTTAGGATAGGCACGTTTCGGCTATATGACATATCAGATTTATCAAAGTTGACAAGTTGCCCCGAAGCAAACTAATAAGAGTTGAGAATAGAAGTAATGGTTTCAGCTTCCTTGGAATTAGCCCTAGCAAACAGAAGGCTATCATCAGCAAAGAGGACGTGAGTATTCTGGGGAGCACTCCTAGCAATCTTAATACCATGTAAATTGCCCTTTTCGGATTCACTACGGAGCATACCCGAGAGCACATTAACACAAAGAATGAACAAGTAAGGGGACAGAGGGTCCCCCTGCCGAATACCTCTCTCCGAAAAAAAGGTTCTGCTAGGCTGGCCATTGATGAGCACCTGGTAAGACACTGAGTTGATGCAAGCCATGATCAAGGAGGTAGTTTTAGTAGGAAAACCAGAATGATTAAGCACAGCTTCAATGAACGGCCATTCCAATCTGTCATAAGCCTTCGCCATATCTAGCTTGAGAGCCATCATACCTTTCTTGCCCTTGGTCTTCTTCTTAAGCCAGTGAAAGAACTCCATAGCAATTAAAGCATTATCAGTAATGAGTCTTCCCTTTACAAAAGCACTCTGCTCAACATCAATGATACTAGGAAGAAGGCTTTTTAGCCTATTAGCAATAGATTTTGTAACAATTTTCATAACAACATTACATAGGCTAATAAGGCTAAATTGCTAGGAGAAGAAGGATTCTTACATTTGGGGATCATAGCAATGAAGGTTTTGTTGATGTTTCCTGGGGAGCTGCCATTATTCAGAATATCAATCCCCATCTTGGATACATCATTCCCCACCACATGCCAGTACTTTTGGAAAAAGAGAGCAGGGAGCCCATCTGGTCCAGGAGCCTTTAGAGGGTGCATTTGGTCAATAGCATCTTTAACTTCTTCTTCAAAAAAAGCTTGATCACACCAACTAGCTTGTTTAGAAGAGATTTTTTTTTGAATACTGCTACAGGCTTGCTCAACATTTTCAATATCAGAAGAGGAAAATGATTCAGTGAAGTAATTAAGAGTAATCCTTTCTACATTCTCTTCACCATGCCACCAATGTCCATCTTCGTCTTTAAGCTTCTTAATGGAATTTGTTTTGCTTCTTTGACTAGCTTTCCTATGAGAGAACTTAGTATTTTTATCCCCATCCTTCAGCCAAATAGCACGGCTTCTTTGTCTCCAAGCGAATTCATCAATTCTAAGAAGCTCAGCATGCTTAAGCTCCAATTCTCTATACCTGGCCAAATCATCACTGCCCCAATTCCACAAATCAGAATTGTTGAGGAGCTTCTCTATCTTTGCCAAATCCTTGTTAACCTCATTAGTCCTGTAGTCTTAGAAGTCACCATCAACAGCATGAACCCCCAACAACTTGTCCTGGCCAGATCTACCACTACCCCTCCAATTCCTCTTGACCACATCTTCACAAATAGGATCCTTAGTCCAAGTTTTCTCAAACCTAAAGACATGGAACGTCTTCTTAGCTCTAAGGTGATCGTGATCCTCCAGATTTGTAGCATCCCCAATTTAGCTAATTTCATTTATTGAAATTAGCAAGAAATCACAAGATAATTAATTAGCATAATTGATTAATTATGAGATGGTGTCATTGATTGAGTGAATTATGTTGTGCTTGTGTGCTAAAGTATATTAAGTACTTGAATTGTTGATTGATTGGTGAGTTGATTGGGATTTTAAATGAGAATAGGAGGACAGGGGTATTTTCGCCTTTTCCACCATAAGTGACTCTCAGCTGACCCATCTTTTACAAAACACACACATATGCATTATTTGATTATAGTATGAATTATTGATTGCTTGTGTAATTAGAAATGACTTAAGTAGAGTTTAAGGAGTAATTAGTAAACCAAGGGTGTTTTGGTCATTTCCATGCCACTTAAACCTTCCCAGCTGACCCAACACCCCTTACTCCCATGACCCACACATTCACTATTTCCAAAATTGAAGGAAAGAAAGAAAAGCGGAGAGAGGGAGGGTGAGAACTCGAGAGAGAGTAAGGAAAGAAGAGGAAAGGAAGTTCATAGATCCTGGATGCATGTTTCTCTTTTTAACATCACTGAATTCAGCATTTCATCCTCTTCCCATTGATACCAACATTTCCATCCACACCCTTCTCCATCACAAATCACCCTTGTCACATCTACAAGCTTGAAAAATGAGATATGGAGTTTTGAGAGTATAGGAAGCTTTGCATGTCACTACTGGAACTAGACTAGGCCATTTCAGAATCCATATTACAGATTGAAATTGTTTGGGAGCAATAGAGCCAAGGTCAGGTTCTGTTTTGGGTGTTTTAGAGTGGAGAATTCGAGTTTGGGGACTATTGGGGTGCTAGGAGCTCATTTCGTGAAGTTACGGTTTTCGGTCCGAGAAACTTCGGTATTGTGTGCGATTTTCATCGCAAAAGGTGAGTTCTATACTCGCTTAGGGATTTTAATTTCGAAATATGGGTTGCATGTTCTGTTCAATTTTCAGTTCGTGCGTTTTCGAGTCAAAAACCGTTATTTTGCGAAAATTACGTTTCGGTGTGATTGACGATATGAATGTTTTGAATGATTGAGTATTTGATGATATTATGATTGTGTGGGACTGGTTATATTGCTGTTTTGGACTGAATTAATGTATGATGAATTCGGGAATTGATCCGAACGGGTATTGAAACGATCGGAACGGCCAAATTTTCGTGAAAAATCACAGTTCTGGGCTACTGATGAACAAGCACGGATCGCGCGCCCCAGTGGCATGGATCGGGCGTTCTATTCGAAGGTTGCCTGTAACATTTTAAAAACATAGCACGGACCGTGCGTAACCGTCGTGCTCGTATTCAAAAATTTGGGAAAACGCGCACGGGTCGTGCGCCTCTTAAGCACGGGCTGTGCGTAGGCTTCTGTTACCCAACTTCAAAACATGTGTTAGGCCAATCCGAATGGTTCCATTTGCGTTCTAATCCCTTCCCCTACCCTATGTATTGACAAATAAACCGTAATTCACATAAATAAGCGTAGGTATGAATGAGATATTGGAAATTGTCCAAGTATGTTAAATGTACGATAACCGATTAGGGTTACGAATGAGAAAACCACAAGTATATGTTCATAGAATGGACTAAAGGTCCATTGAGGTTTTGGTAACCACTAAGATGACTTGATATTGTATCAAGGTATGTTAAATAATGATATGAAAAGAATTACTTGACTTATTCAAGTTATGATAATGAACTACTTGATGAAAGGATCAATGTATGATAAATGGGTGACGACCTCTATGATAGCACACTAGGGGAGGGAAGTCATGAGCCCATAACCTAGGCCCCTTATATGTTTTCCCACTGTTGAAAGGATTAGTGGATTGGGTTCATCGGGGAACTGAAACTGCGGGTCCTCGATGTTGTGTTAGTATGATATGTTACACGTAGCTATCCAGACTTGGGCTACGGGTGAAAATAATGCATAATGAACCGCTAGTGTTAGTAAAGAGTCTCGATAGGACTCACTGAGATAATGTTTATCTCACCCTTTATTATTGTGGTTTTTACAGAGAAACAGGGAAAGGCAAAGGCGAAGAAGTACGGCTAGACGGTGTGCTTTCAGGAGCTATTATTGAAGACTCAGTTTTATGTTTATGCCTTTTTCCCGTTTGTTGTCTTTGTATATTCGATTGTATAACTATTACTAGCTAACAGTTTTAAATCGCTTCCGCTATTTATGTTTTGGATATTGAACACTAGGTTGTATAAGTTTTAAGTCATGAGACTTAAGTACTTTATGTTAAGTTTAATGAGGTTCATGGAACTGTTTGATAATTATTTATCCAAGTTTTTAGTTGTGTTCAATATTCCAGTCATACAAGTCAACTCTGATGCATGTCATGCTATGCATTTTGGTATTTCAACAAGTTAGAAATACTGAGGTGTTACATTATGGTATCAGAGCAGTTCGACCTAGTCGGGCTTAGATTAGTTTTAGGGTTGGTTGTCCCTTGAGTAATTCTGCTATAATGCTTCTTATGATGCTAAGAGACATTGAGACTGATCAACTTAATACTTGGTGTATCCTTTGTAGAATTATGGCTGGAGGATCAAGGAACAATCCACCAATCAATCCGCATTCCGCTTGGATGCAGAATGTAATAGAAAGGCAGCAAAAGATGATGGGAGATATGCTGCAAATGCAACAAAATGCTTATGCTCAGCCTCAGCAAACTCCTGAGCCACAAATTAACCCAAGGCAGATCTACTCCGAATTCCTGAAGATGAAACCCTCAGAATTTAGAGGAGGACCTAATGTCATGGAAGCCCAGCATTGGCTGGACGACATTGAAAAGATTTTCCTCACAATGCAAGTTACCGATGAGGATAAGCTGAGATTGGCATCCCATATGCTGAAGGGAGAAGCCAACAACTGGTGGACTAATACTAAGGCCATGATGGAGACCATGGGAACTCCCCAGACTTGGGAGAATTTCAGGCAAACATTTTTGGAACAATTGTTCCCAACTACTATGAGGTTCGATTAGGAGAATGAGTTTTTAGCTCTCACCCAAGGAAGTTAAACTGTGGGCCAATACAAAACCAAATTTGAAGAGCTGTACCAATTCTTCGGTTTGGCTGGGTATGCTCCCAATGACAGGTGGAAGACGGACATGTACAAATTTGGGCTGAGAGAAGACATTGCTCAGAGCCTAAGTTCCTTTACTTGTAACAATTATGCAGCTATGGTACAACAGGCTCATATTGCTGAGAATGAATTGTAGAGATTGTATGCAAGCCGAAAGGCGTACGGTCAGAATAGGAAGAATGTTGGATCATCTAATCCTCAGATGGGTCCCAGGCACAACTCGAATAAAGGGAAGCAAGTGCAATCGTTTGATTCCTCAAGATTCAACAAGTGTTCTACGTGTGGGAAGCCCCACCAGGGTGAATGTCGTTTGGGTTCCAAGCAGTGTTTCTACTGCAGGAAGGAGGGCCACTACATTCATGAGTGTCCAGAAAAGAAGAGGAAAGAGTAGGATCATGCTACTACAACTCATGGGAGAGTCTACACTTTGGACGCTCAAAATGTCACACCTTCAAACAATCTGCTAAGGGATATGGGATCTCTTTTCTATAACTTCGTTAGTATTTTATATGATTCAGGTGCAACTCATTGCTTTATATCTCAAGTTTGTGTTGATCGGTTGGGATTGGCTTTAACTCCGCTGCCTCAACCAATCTCCATTAAAAATGCTGCTGAGGGTAGTGTTCAGACCCAAGCCTTATGTGAAAACTGTCTTCTATCCATCGGAGACAGAAATTTTGTGGTAGACTTTATTTGTTTGCCAATGAAGGGTATGGACATTGTCCTAGGTATGAGTTGGATGTCTACTCACCATGTAACTATTGATTGCTTTCATCGGACTATCGGTTTCGCCTCCGAATCAGCGGAGCTACAACCGACCAATTCCGAAACAGTTATCTCATTCACTTCTGCAAGTCAGTGTCTATTCCAAGGCGGAGAAGCTTATGTCATGATGTTGTCTACATCGGATGAGGCCGGTCTAGAGCTATCTTCTGTGCAAATCGTTAATGAATTCCTAGATGTATTTCCAGATGAAGTTTCTTCGTTACCTCCGGATCGCGAGGTAGAATTCTCTATAGAGTTGGTTCCGGGCACAGGGCCAATTTCTATCGCTCCATATAGGATTCTTCTTTAGAGCTTAAAGAGTTGAAAATCCAACTTGAGGAGTTAATTTCAAAACAATTTATCCGACCGAGTGCTTCGCCATGGGGTGCTCCTGTATTGCTTGTCAAGAAGAATGATGGGAGCATGAGATTATGTATTGATCACTGTCAGCTGAACAAGTTAACTATCAAGAACAAGTATCCTCTGCCAAGGATTGATGATTTGCTAGATCAACTGCGAGAAGCTTCGGTATTTTCTAAGATTTATTTAAGGTCGGGCGATCATCAAATCAAAGTTAGAGCTTTGGATATTCCGAAGACAGCTTTCCGTACTAGATATGGACACTATGAGTTTGTAGTGATGCCCTTCGGTTCAACCAATGCTCCAGCTGTATTCATGGGTTACATGAATCAAATTTTCAATCCTTATCTGGACCGATTTGTCGTGGTGTTTATTGATGATATCTTGGTGTATTCTAAGACTATTGAGGAGCATGTGCAACATCTCCAAATTATTCTGAACGTACTCCGAGAGAAGAAGTTGTATGCCAAGTCATCTAAGTGTGATTTCTGGATACCGGAAGTAAAATTTCTGGGCCACGTGATATCTCAATCTGGTGTTGCTGTGGACCCCAGTAAAATTGAAGCTGTGGTAGACTGGGAACAACCATATACAGTCACTGAAGTGAGAAGTTTCTTGGGATTAGCTGGGTATTATCGGAGATTCATTCAAGGATTTTCTCAGCTGGTTCTTCCACTCACTCGATTAACTCGCAAGGGTCAACCGTTTGTATGGGACTCTGACTATAATGAATGTTTTTCAGAATTGAAGAATCTTTTAACTTCGGCACCCGTTCTAATTCTTTCAGATCCGTCTATGGGATTTCAGATTTACTGTGACGCCTCTAGTAAGGGTTTAGGATGTGTCCTTATTTAGAATCAACAAGTAGTTGCTTATGCCTCCAGATAGATGAAACCGCATGAAGAGAATTACCCGACTCATGACTTAGAGTTGGCGGCGATTTTGTTTTCCCTAAAGATTTGGAGACATTACCTGTATGGGTCTCGTTTCGAAGTCTTTAGTGATCACAAGAGCCTTAAGTATTTGTTTGATCAAAAGGAGCTGAACAACAGACAGAGAAGATGGGTAGAGTTTCTGAAAGATAATGATTTTGAATTGAAGTACCATCCAGGAAAGGCTAATGTAGTAGCTGATGCTTTGAGTAGGAAATCTATTCACACGGCAGAATTGATGATTCATGAGATGGCATTGTATGAATCGTTTAGAGATCTCAACTTGAAAGTGAAGCCAAGAAGAAACAGATTAGTGTTGAGCCATATTCAGATTTCGAGTCCCTTGAGAAATCTGATTCGCTCAGCCCAAGAGATTGATCTAGAGCTGCAAACGCAGAAGAGGTTACCAAATTAAACTGAAGATAGTGATGGTGTGATTTGCTTTGATGGTAGAATCTGTGTACCGAATGATGAACATATCAAGAAGCAAGTTTTAGAGGAGGCCCACAAGAGTCAGTTCTCAATACATCCAGGTTCTACCAAGATGTATAGAGATTTGAAGCAGTTGTATTGGTGGCCGGGAATAAAAGTAGAGATTGCGGAATTCGTGTCTCGATGCTTAACTTGTCAAAGGGTTAAGATAGAACACCAGAAGCCTGCCGGTCAGTTACAACCCTTGAATGTGCCAGAATGGAAATGGGAAAGCATTCCTATGGACTTTGTCATAGGATTACCACGGTCCCAAGCCGGAAATGATTCTATTTGGGTGGTGGTTGATCGCTTGACCAAATCTGCTCATTTTATTCCGGTACGTTCGAATCTCAAGGTTGCTAAGTTAGCAGAAGAGTGTCTCAAGAATATTGTGAAGCTTCATGGAATTCCCACGAGTATCATCTGTGATCGTGATCCCAAGTTTACATCACGATTCTGGAGAGCACTGAATATGGCGTTGGGAGATATGCTTAGGGCAAGTGTACTTGACAGTGGAGGCCGATGGGAGAATCATCTCCCATTGGTGGAATTTTCCTACAACAACAGTTACCATTCTAGTATCGGAATGGCTCCATATGAAGCATTATATGGAAGAAAGTGTAGAACACCATTGTGTTGGGGGGATGTCGGTGAGCAAAGATTGTTGGGTCCTGATTTAGTCCGTGAGACTACTGAAAAGATCCGATAGATTAGGGAAAGGATGAAGACCCCTCAGAGTCAACAAAAGAGTTATGCCGACAAAAGAAGGCCATTGGAATTTGAAGAAGGAGATCACGTATTTCTGAGACTTTCTCCAACTATTGGTACCAGTATAGCATTGCGGGCGAAGAAGCTCAGTCCTCGGTATATTTGACCCTTCCAAATTATCGAGCGAGTTGGGCCAGTAACATATCGCATTGCCTTACCTCCAACTTTGTCTAGATTACATGATGTGTTTCATGTATCGCAAATGAGAAAGTACATTCCCGATCCAACTCAGCTGTTGAGTTATGAGACGATTGACATCCGACCGGATTTGTCCTATCATCTAAATCCAATTCAAATCATCGAACATGGCGAGAAAACGCTCCGAACGAGATCAATTCCTATTGTCAAAGTGCTTTGGGATGGTGCCTCACTTGACGAAGCGACATGGGAAGTAGAGGAAAATGTGCGGGAGAAATATCCCCATCTTTTCAGTTGAGGTATGTTTTGTTCAATTTTGAGGACAAAATTTTAAAAGTTGGGGTGATTGTAACATCCCCAATTTAACTAATTTCATTTATTGAAATTTGCAAAAAATCACAAGATAATTAATTAGCATAATTGATTAATTATGAGATGGTGTCATTGATTGAGTGAATTATGTTGTGTTTGTGTGCTAAAGTATATTAAGTACTTGAATTGTTAATTGATTGGGGAGTTGATTGGGATTTTAAATGAGAATAGGAGGACAGGTGTATTTTCGTCTTTTCCACCCATAAGTGACTCTCAGCTGACCCATCTTTCATAAAACACACACATATGCATTATTTGATTATAGTATGAATTATTGATTGCTTATGTAATTAGAAATGAATTAAGTAGAGTTTAAGGAGTAATTAGTAAAGCAATGGTGTTTTGGTCATTTGCATGCCACTTAAACCCTCCCAGCTGACCCAACACCCCTTACTCCCATGACCCACACATTCACTATTTCCAGAATTGAAGGAAAGAAAGAAAAGCTGAGAGAGGGAGGGTGAGAACTCGAGAGAGAGTAAGGAAAGAAGAGGAAAGGAAGTTCATAGATCCTTGATGCATGTTTATCTTTTTAACATCACTGAATTCAGCATTTCATCCTCTTCCCACTGATACCAACATTTCCATCCACACCCTTCTCCATCACAAATCACCCTTGTCACACCTACAAGCTTGAAAAATGAGATATGGAGTTTTGAGAGTATAGGAAGCTTTGCATGTCACTACTGGAACTAGACCAAGCCATTTCAGAGGCCATATTACAGATTGAAATTGTTTGGGAGCAATAGAGCCAAGGTCGGGTTCTGATCTAGGTGTTTTAGAGTGGAGAGTTCGAGTTTGGGGACTATTGGGGTGCTAGGAGCTCATTTCGTGAAGTTACGGTTTTCGGTCCGAGAAGCTTCGGTATTGCGTGCGATTTTCATCGCAAGAGGTATGTTCTATACTCGCTTAGGGATTTTAATTTCTGTTCTATTTTCAATTCGTGCATTTTCTAGTCAAAAACCGTTATTTTACGAAAATTACATTTCGGTGTGATTGACGATATGAATGTTTGAATGATTGAGTATTTGATAATATTATGATTGTGTGAGACTGGTTATGTTGCTGTTTTGGACTGAATTAATGTATGATGAATTCGGGAATTGATCGGAACGAGTATTGGAACGATCGGAACGGCCAAATTTTCGTGAAAAATCACAGTTCTGGGCTACTGATGGACAAGCACGGATCACGCGCCCCAATGGCACGGATCGTGCGTTCTATTCGCAGGTTGCCTTTAACATTTTAAAAACATAGCACGGATCGTGCACCCCTAGGGCACAGACCGTGCGTGACCTTCGTGCTCGTATTCAAAAAGTTGTGAAAACGCGCACGGGTCGTTCGCCTCTTAAGCACGGACCGTGCGTAGGCTTCTGTTACCCAACTTCAAAACATGTCTTAGGCCAATCCGAATGGTTCCAATTGCGTTCTAATCCCTTCCCCTACCCTATGTATTGACAAATAAACCGTAATTCGCATAAATAAGCGTAGGTATGAATGAGATATTGGAAATTGTCCAAGTATGTTAAGGGCACTTAGAACAATCCTTGCCCAAACCTAGATATAGGAGGGCTTAGTTCATAGAGTGAATACTGTGGGGTCTTTAAAATACAGAGGTGAACTTACTTTTGAAGCCTAGACATAGGATCTTGTCACGAAACCTTGGAGAAACTGACCGAAAGGCACGCAACATATGCTACAGCACTCAATGCTATAGAATCTAATGTTATAGCACTAACACAGAAGAAAAGTTACTTAGTGAAAGCAATCCAACTAGTCTTCATCATATAGTTGCCCTTTTTACTTCCTTGCACTTCAACCTTTATTTTACTATTCCAAAATTGTGTTTTTATCCTTACACTCTGATTTGCTAAGACATGACAACTCTAAATTAAATACAAACCATGTGGGTTCGACCTGTATTTCTACTGTATTACTTGTTGCGACTGCGTATACTTGCGCATCTGTTTGTAAAATCCACAACAAGTTTTTGGCGCCGTTGCCGGGGATTGAAATTAATTTTACTGTTGAAATTCTTAGCATATTAGTGTCACTTTTACTCTGGTGTTTGTTTATGATGCTACAGCACAGGATGCTATAGCATATGCACAAGCTCAATTCACCAGAATTTCAACTTGATCCTATGATAGTTAATTTCTATTGTTTAGTTGGTAAGTTTAGTTAGTTTAGATTCTGTTGTTTAGTGTGTTCTGTGTTTCAACAATTTTTGTTTTTTTTTCTCTAAATTGTATTGTACTTTGTGTTTGTAATATGTTCTCTTTCTTGTTTTTAGTGTCACTATTTGTGTTTAGTGTTTTGTGAAGAAAAAAAAAATCCCACTTTATGCCATGGAGCATTGGAGTTTTTACTATATGCAAGATTTGAATGCTCAACAACAATGTTTCAATTATGATTCCCATGGGAATGAACATGAAAGGGGCTGTTATGAGACAAATTTCATGCCCATGATAACCCCAAATATGGATTGTGGCATGGGAAACTTTGCGTGTGAGCCAGAACCAAGTTGTCAAGCTCAAACCGACGAATTCCAAGAGACCATCTCCAACTTCCAAGAATTTGTAGCTCAATCCCTTGAGGATATAAAAGTGGATAGTGACAACTTTCAAGTGTCATGTAAGAATATAGAGGCTCACCTTATGACAATTATGGAGCATATAAAAGAAGAGAGTTGTAATGAAGAGGTGGTTGTGCAAGAGGAAGAAAAAGAGAGTGTAGGGTATGAACTTGAATGTGGTAATTTGGAAATAGTGGAAGAAAATCAAAAAATTGTGTAGTTGTAGAACAAGAAAATTTCAAAAATAGTGGTGACAAAGAAGAAAAGCCAAGGTTGAGGTATGTGACAATTGAGACTCAACTCTTGGTAATTGAAGAAAAGAGTCATCCGCAAAATGAGCATCAATTTTTTCAAGAGAGGGGGAACTCCTATCCCAAATGCTTATTGGTTGGGGCATGAGAACACTTGCTTTCCTATGCCAAATACATGGGATTTCTAACAAAAAGGAGAAAGCGGAAGGATGATATTTTCTTCTTGTCCTATTATCCACCCTAACTTGGGTTTTGAATATCAAGTCTAGCTAAAGACTATAAGTTAAGCGCTACTGGGAGGCAACCCAGATTTTTAGGACTAATTGTGTTTTCTGTGTGTTTTTGTTTTTAATTTTGTAGGTATGAATAAGAGGTCTTGTGGTATGTATGTGCTGTCAATTATGCAAGAATTTTGATGCTGTAGCACCATGTGCTACAACACTCGTGGATGAGGTGTTGAACATGTAGTCCAAATAGTCAAAAAAGGTGATGATGAGAAAAATGAAGGAGAGTGTAGTGAGCAAGAAGAAGAGAGAAGTAAGGAATGATCCTCCATTTTTCATCCACCCACACCACCCACCCAAAACCTTTCCACCACACTTTCACCACCTAAAACACCTTCTCCATCACAGAAGCCCGCTTCTCACAATTCCAGACCTTCATCCACCCCCACCTCAAGCCAAACCATCAAACTTTATCCCAAAATCTTCCCCATTTCCAAAACAACCCGCTCCACACAAGTCCCCATCTTCCAAGCAACTTCCCCCACTAAAACAAAAATCATCTCAGCCTCACAAAAGAAAAATCTACCGAAAACTCAACCTGCCACAGAGCAACCACCAAGAAAAACTGAAGTGCAGAGAGTGAATGATGTCACAGGTGGTGCTATAACATCAGTATCAGAAGGCAGTGCTGCAGCACCAAAGAAAGCTGTAAGAACAAAAATGGTTGCCAAAAAGAGGTCAGGGGTCCTTGATTCTGTTGTGAAGGAACTTGATTCTGTTGTGGCCAAAACAGATGATTCGGTCCCTCCTACTCCACTAGAGCCCCCATTGGCCAAAGATTCAATGCAAGATGTTTTTCAAAATTTGATGCACCAAGGGAGATACCTACGACAAGACTTAGTCGGGCTGAGGACTCTTAAACGAAGCGCTTCTGGGAGGCAACCCACAATTTTTGTAACTAACCCTTTTGTTATTTTTAAGGCGTTTTGTTTGTGCAGGAAATTTGGAGTTGAGCTGCTGAAGTGGTTATAGCACTTGGTGTGGTAGCATGAGATGCTATAGCATCATTCGTTGCATCTGTGTGATCTCATCAGAAAAAATATAAGTCAAAGTGATGGCATGTGCAGTATAATATCAACTGCTCTGCGCACGTCTCATCAGCACGCAATTCTTCTCTCTCATACCATAACTGAACAGTAACGGTTACTTCGCACTTTCCCAACCACCCATACCTCATTTCACCCTTAAAACCAACACCTCCCATCCACACCATAATTCCACCACCATCACCACCCAAAGTCCTCACTCCACCACCCAAAGAACCTACACCAATCCCACGGTCAGTAAATGAACCTATTCCACCACCACACACAGAAACCCAAATCCCAACCACCACTGAAAACACACCTAGGCCTGAAACCACCCAGGAGGCTATAGCGTCTGAGGCTATAGCATCTCCTAAAGCCACCAATGACCAACCACCAAGTGAAACCACCTCTTTTTCAGGACAAGGAATAAAGCAGTTGCTGAGAAAGCCTCAACAGCACCTGATGCTATAGCATTTGCTGCTATAGCATCTACTGAAAGCCCAAAGGAATCGTCTGTTGCAAAAAAAAAGGAGATTGGGGCACATTGAGGCCACGAAGAACCCAGGAGCTACATTGACTGAGATCCAAGAAGAATATGACACTGAGATGATGCAAGCAGAAAAGGAGAAAGTTGCTGATGTAGCATCCAGTGCTACAGCATCAACTGCTGAGGAAGAAGCCCCCCCCCCCCCCCCCCCCCCGGGAACCCAAGAAGAAGAAATAGAAAACAGACAAGAAACCATCCCAGAAGCCTAGCAGGATCAGCAGCAGGCTCAAATCTGGGTTAGCCAAAAAAAATGATCCCTTTTCCTTTAACTCTTTTAATTTTATTGCTTTCAATAAACCTGTTGGGTGCTATAGCACCTGTCTTGCACCCAACAGTTGTATTAGTTTTAATTCTGTTTCTGAATCATTCCCCTTGTTCATCATGAAGGCAGTGAGGACACTGCCAGGTCTTAAGTTTGGGGGAGGAACTTTAGTTATTTTAAATTTCTGTTGAATGTTTGTATGTTTTTTTTGTGTCAAGTCAGTAATTCCCTTAGTGTTCCCAAAATAATAAAAAGTCTACATCTTGAATGAGTGAAAAATTTAATGATGATTGAGTGACTATGTGAAGTATCCTTGTTTGAATGATAACCAGTTTTATTGCTGCTCCCACACAAACTCTAAGCTTAGGAAGAAACTTAGTCAGCTAGGAATGATCTGATGCTAAAGTTAGTCTTGGTTGACCAAGAATGTGTCAAGTTTTCAATAAAAATTGAGAGTAGCATTAGAAGCTAAGTTTGGGGGTGCATCGGTTATATTAAGGCTAGGTATGAAGACTTAGGAAGGCCAGTGTAATTTAGTTGTACCAGAAAGTGTAACATCAAATGTATAGCAATGTAATGCTATAGCATCTCCTCACCAAAAATGCTGTGACTGTGCCTAAAAGCTCAAAAAAAAAGAGAAGAGAGAGCATAATACTGGAGTCCAGCAAGGGATGCTATAGCACAAAAGTCATCAAACATAAGCAGAAATCTGTACTCATAACATCAAATGCTATAGCACCTCATGCTATAGCACCTCATGCTATAGCATGAATACCATTCATTTCTCTTAGTTTAGTACACTGGCCACTGTCTGAAATGCCTAAATCAAGCCCTTTGTTGTGCTTTGAAGCCCCTTTAGTCTTATTGGAATTGTTAGTCTACTCTCTCTTTTGAACTCTTCTTGACACACTCAAAAGAAGGCCACTCTCTCCTAGGCTAAGTGAACTTCTGAACCTGAGTAGGAATTGGATTATGCTTAGAGGTCACACACTCACTTTGGGCATTAATAACTCTGGAAGTTGAGAAAAAAAAACAATGGTTTATGTGAGTGAATCTGAAAAATTTAGCCCAATCAAGAACACGTTTTGAAGGTTTGTAACTTGGGGAAGAACTGACTTTGTTCTGATGTTTTGTTTTGTATAAAAAGTGTCTTAGCATCAATGTTTGTTTGGTTTTTACTTGCTCTTTTGTCATTGCTTGGGGACAAGCAATGGTTTAAGTTTGGGGGTGTAATAACTCTCCATTAGAAGAGTTATCTACGCATTTCTACTCTTAAATCATTGTAAGTTTGCATGCTTAGACTAGGAGTTATGTGAATATTTGTGTTAAATCAAGGAAAATGGAGTCAAGAACTGAAATGGAATTAATTTGGCACAATTGGTGCCCTTGTGAAATTTCTAATGTTTCTGTTAAGTGTTATAGCTTCAGGTGCTATAACATCCTACGCGCAGTAGAGCTGGGGTCCACTTGGAGACAAAAGCAGAAAACAGATCTGCAGCAAATCCTGAATCTGTCCAGTCAGCGCCTCCCTATTGGCACAGCCTATGCTGATCCAGCCACCCTCCTACCACTTGCACATGACTACTTGGCAAACATGGATAGGACAACATGATCCACTTGTCTCCCCCACTTGCAAAAGAGGAGGGAAAACCACTCTATAAAGGAAAGCTTCACTTCTGCACTTGAGAATCGACTTCCAGCACTTAAACTTCTCTGGTTCTAGAGGAAAAATACAGTGATAAACTGTCCTCTTAGTTCCATTGAAGATCCACCATAGAAATCCACTAGAAGATCGTGTTCGGTTCATGCTATAGCACTGTCAGCACACCAGTTCATGCGTAGGAGTTGGAGGAGTGTATCTTTTGCGCATTCTTCTTCTACTTTCTGTTTTGGTGACATGAACTCCATTATTTGTAAGTTGTTGATATTGCTAAACATCTTGTAGTTGGATTGCTTAAGCTTTGTAATAACTCTTTATGTGTTAGTAATATAATATTATGATGTATGCATTTCAATCTTTGTGTTTTAATGCTTTCAAAGTTGTTTTGGGATTAGCTAACTAGAACAAGTGCATTCATGGGTTCAGAAATGGTTCATGATTAGATCTCAAAGATTGATGTGAGTCAGTGGTTATTTTAAGGGTACTTAGAACAATCATTGCCCAAACCTAGACATAGGAGGGCTTAGTTCATAGAGTGAATACTGTGGGGTCTTTAAAATACAGAGGTGAACTTACTTGAAGCCTAGACATAGGATCTTGTCACGAAACCTTGGAGAAAGTGACTGAAAGGCACGCAACATATGCTACAGCACTCAATGTTATAGCATCTAATGTTATAGCACTAACACAGAAGAGAAGTTACTTAGTGAAAGCAATCCAACTAGTCTTCATCATATAGTTTCCCTTTTTACTTCCTTGCACTTCAACCTTTATTTTACTATTCCAAAACTGTGTTTTTATCCTTACATTCTGACTTTGCTAAGACATGACAACTCTAAATTAAATACAATCCCTGTGGGTTCGACCTGTATTTCTACTGTATTACTTATTGTGACTGCGTATACTTGCGCATCTGTTTGTAAAATCCACAACAACCACCAGCTCTATCCTTACAAGAACCAGAACAACCAACAACTAAACCAGAACTGTAACCACATTGGATTTTCACCTTTTTCATTTCAGTAACCGAAAGCTTTGTCTCCTTAAGGAACACCATATGAGGATTTTCAAGTTTTTTGAGCCTCAACAAGGCTCGAATTGCCTTGGGGTTCCCCTACCCCCGGCAATTCCAACTAATGATTTTCATTGGTGTAGGAAGTGTTGGTCTTCCAACACCCCCTCTGGTACTTCGTTATCAACTTCCATTCTAACAGTCTGTTTCTTGTGGGTGCCCTCAATGATGTCTTCAATGGAGCCCTCAGAGATCATCATATCATGCAACGTCCTTTTCCCCCTCTCTTTTACCTTTGTAGTTCTAGCTTTCCCACCTCTAGCTTTACCTTGAACTCTAGTCCACTGTCTCTTGCTTTTTGGCTTGCTAGGAGTAGCCTCAGTAATAATAGTTTTAGGAGGAGGTTTAGGTGTCAAAACAAAAGTGCCAAGAGATTCAGCCACCTCTTCAATGTCAGCAAGAGGATCCACTAACTTGCATTGATTAGTTTCCGGAATCCTCACAACAACCCTTTCTCCATTAACATCAACATTAGGAGCAGACTCTGGGGTTTTGCACACAGGGGATTTTCTAGGATGGATCACTTCATTATTATCCTTAGATTTTCCACTAGCCTCAACTTTACTACTACTTGAAGAGGCAAACACGTTTTTTGTAACACCCCCTTTTTACCCGGTAATTTGTTTAGTAAAATATCCGAGTTTTTCAAAATTTAATTACACCTCAAGGGATGTCACACTTCAAATAACTCGCTTTTCGAAAACAGTCTTATAATAACTTCAAAACATCATTATCAAATAAATTACAACTTCGCATCCGAAACCCAACAGTTTAATCATAAAAGACGTTACAAATATGCCAGGCTTACAATACTAAAATCCAATAACCACAACAGTCATAATGACTTAAACAACATTCATTTCCCCCTCCCTAGTGTTACATATCAGAGCATGACGACTCGACTCGAGAAGTGAAGCTAAAGGCCTTCACTAAGAATCACCTGCACGTTACCAACACGGGGGCAACATTCAAACAGGAAAGGGTGAGCATCATTTCAGTCTATATAACAGAAAATATGATAAGTACTAATCATAGGCTACGCACTAGAATAATCAGCATCCAATACACTAAACATCCACATCACAGTCGTCATTCACATCATTTACAATACTCAACTCATGTCGTGTAAGCTTATGAAAATGCAACCCACTCGCGGGTATATGCATGAGGTACCTTTTCACAAACGTCGCTTAGCCACTCAGGCCTCATCATCACTTAGCCACTCAGGCTTCAAAACGTCACTGATTTTATGCATATGGGCATGAGACACTATGACATGCACCATTCACAACATACAACCACACAATTACTCAGATCATAGTCAACAATGTGACCCGTCACTTACCGGTTTGCCAAATCAAGGCACAGCACCTGTCATTTCACAATTCACACACAATTAACGTCACTTAGCCTTTTAGGCCTTAACATCACTTAGCCACTCAGGCCCCAAATGTCACTTACACATAAACATCATTCAACTTCAAACATTAGCCACTGGGGGCAAAAACGTCATTTGACTAACCACCAAGGGCATCCTCGTCATTTACACATCATTATCATTAACTTTGGCCACTAGGGGCAAAACATTCATTTGACTAGCCACCAAGGGCATCCTCGTCATTTACACATCATTATCATTAACTTTGGCCACTAGGGGCAAAACAGTCATTTTGACACTACCGTGTTAAAACTGTTGTTTATACACCAAAAGGGGTTTTTAGAGAGTTCTACGTCATTTTTCAACGTCACTGGGACGATCACCGGGGACAGCCACTCGGGCGCCCACAAACAATCAGAAAATAACAATTTTTCATTTTAAAAATTAGACACATAGATGGACAACGTAAAAAGCTTCACGACACTTTTTGAATCGTTCAAAACGGACGTCTGAGTCAAAAGTTATGATAAAAACAATTTTGGAAAAATCAGGCAACATCCAGGGAACAGGCGCCTTAGGCGCCCAGGCAACACAGGCACCCAGCGCCCAGGCGCGCACAACACAACGCAACACAGCGCCACAGGCGCCCAGCGCCCAGGCGCGCACAACGCAACACAGACACGGGCGCCCAGCGCCCAGGCGCGCCCCCACGCGCAACAACAACACAGCACAGGCGCCCAGCGCCCAGAAACCAGCAACCAACCCAGAATTTTGTCCCACTCTTTTTAACACTGAAATTTGTTTTCTTAACAATTTTAGAGCGTAAAAATCCCAATTTTTCCAGCAACTAAAAACGCATTTATCTCATTCAAAATCACTCCAAACTCATTTTATCAAAATCAATTAAACACAACAACACCATCAACACCATCATAGCGCCCTAGGCGCCCAAACACCTACAACCCTTATGCGACTTCACTTCCAACAAATCAAACGCATAGATCAACATTATAATTATCATCACATACGCATAACACCACCAATGAGGCGAATTCATGAATCACAACCAAACAAGGAATTAAAATCGCATTATTCTCATAGCAAACATATATGAAGGTAAACATCAAGAACATCAAGAACGCAACGAACATCAAGAACGTCATGAAATCTAGGAGAAACCTTAGGTCTAGGACTCATCATATGAATTATTAGATAGAGTGATAGAGCTCCCCTAACCTTTTCAAGAAGAAATCGATGCCTAGGATGCAGTCACCTACAGATCCACAGCAACAACGGAGATCCCCTCTTCTTTGCTCTTCGAATTCCTCTCCTCCTTCTTCTCTTGGCCGCCTCCTTCCTCTCTCTCTATCTCACGCTGTTTTCTTTCTTTCTTGTTTTCTCCACTTTCGCAAATGATAGCTAGGAAACCCTAACCCCTTGTGCCTTGCTACTTCGCATATGGCTTAATTCATGGGCTTGGGCTTCTCACTTAAGCCCAAGTCCATCTAATTTGGCACCTCCATCTTCTTAATACCCCCTACACATTTTTAATATAATTTCTAATAATTAAAATATATCCACTTAATTAATTTAAATTCCTAAATACTTAATTAAATAATTTAATTAAATATTTAGGGTGTTACAACTCTCCCCCACTTAGAATATTTTCGTCCTCGAAAATTTACTCCAACCCACGAAACGAAACCCAATCTTCTGGTCACTTCCAACCATCCCCGACCATCACCCTTCTCCACCTTGCTACTCTTAATTAGATGTTCTAATCTGACGGTCATCAAAATCCCACTCAACTACTCAAACACCGTGACACTTCACTTAGACAACCACACCTCATCATCATTCACCTCTACAACTACCTCGGTTGCACCTACTTCGGTTCTCCATCATTCTCCTTGCCACCCATACGCTGCACTTAGGCACTTTTTGCTTCAACCACACTAGCTTCTACATACATTGATAACACTGCAACACTGTACTTCGTCCCACTTATACTTCGATTTCCATATACTTCGACAACATCACATGTCGACTCCCATTCATTTTCGACCCACTTATAGTCAGGTAACTACATCTCGGCTCTTATGTCACCCTACCCACTTAACCTTCATCTCTTCTTGTTTCTTTGGTCCCCTCACACCATGCTCGAACTTAGCTACGACTACAACACCCATTAAAGTACTTCAACGAAAGTGACAACACCGACCACGACATTTTTTCGCTGAGGGTTCCTCAACTCCCATTTCCCCACTTAGGTCCTTCATAGAACCGACTCATCAACAACGCATCATAACTTCACCAAAGTGAAGCACACACCACATCAATCACATCAATCATAATTAATTACGCGACTCCCTTGCCAATAAAGGACTAAGTCAACGTACATAGGGACCAAACAGCACATAAAATAAAATAATACATAATAATAAAATAACAAAGATCGAGACAGCACCCTCTCACAATACCGTAACAGTACTAAGGAAAATAGGAAGACAGCCCTTTTCAAAATTTTCGAACGGCCCACTTGATTCAAGAAAACATCATTTTAATTTTAAGAACTCGGCACTTAAATTATTAAGAGGAACAACACGTTATATTTGAGTGAACATCACATTTAAGTTGAAGAAAACAACACTCTAGATCGTAGAGAACAGTACACTTTAATGTGCGAAAACAGCAGCAAATACGGCAACATTAACGACATAAAAATTGCACATTATTAATCTCAAAACAAAACGGCATCTTTAAACAATATAAAAACAGCGCACTATTATTTTCAAAACGAAACAGCAACTGTAAACAGTATAACCAACTCTTTAACTTTGGGGAAAGCACGTCAATTTTTGTAAACATCCTCGTAAAATTTTGAGTAAGCAGTGTGCTTGAAAATGAGTACACAGTACATTAAATTTATAAGAGCAGTGGCAAAACTGCAACAATCGCGCCCTTTAGCGCGAAACATCATCAAAACAACAACAACAATAAGGTGTAAACAGTGGTCTTTTAGCGCGCAACAACAGCAAAACACGGAGTGAAAATAATACTTCTTTTTAGCGCGCAACGGCAGTGGAAACAGCACGTTTACAACATAAAAATAATAGCGCTTCATTTTTGTAAAGCAGCAATACGATTATTTCATAAAAACAGCAACTCATTTCATAGAAATAAACCGCAACACAGCAACTCATTTTTAAGCAAACCGCGGCACTCTTATGTAGCAAACCGCAGTATTTTATTTTGAAAAAAAAACAGCAAGACAGCAACTCTTCACAGCATAAAAACAGCCCCCCTCTTATTTTCAAAAGCAAGACAACAACTTTGAACAATATAAGACAGCACACTATTCGTTTTTAAAAAAATAGAACAGCGACCTGAACACCGTCAAACAGCACACCATTTATTTTAAATACAATTGTAACTTTGATTTCTTCGAAAACATCAAATCCAATTATCAACTCTACGAACCATTATCAATTCAATTCAATTCGATTCAATTTAATCATCACTTTATATTTTAGAAAAAAAAAATACACTCTTTTCCTTTAGAAAATACCTCATTTCAAATCGAGAAAACATCACATTTTAAGCTGAGGAAAAACAGCACCTACAAAAACAGCGCTTAAAAACAAAACTGCGCATAGAAACAGCATGCAAAACCGAGTGAATAATAGCAACCCATTTACTTGTAAACACAGTAGCTCATATATCTAATTTAAACAATGAAGCGGCAACACCTTTTCAACATAAAAACAGCTTACTATTATCTTCACAAACAAACAGCACTTTCAACAATGTAAAAACGACACACCATTGTTTCCAAACAAAACGGCAACTCGAAACAGTGTAAAAACAGTACGCTATTCATTTTTAAAACAACACAGCAACACATATACACAATTAGAATTTGGCGCCTATACACCCGTGGGGAGGTATAGAATACATACTTTCAAAACATTTAATTTTCTTTTTAAAACATCTCAACTCATTGTATTCACACGTCAGAACATACAAATTAATTGTTAAAAATTTATAACACATCATACTCCTCATCTTAATTCAATCTCAATCATCATCAAACATCAAGGCACGAAATTACACGTGACAACATCAACATCACAATGTACTCAATTCCTCATCAATTTTACACCTACTCGTCAAATCACAACAATACTAAAAAAAAAAAAAAAAAAAACACCCAACGGCAACTAACAAAATTCACCACAAGGTCTTCGTCGAAAATCGACGAGAGACACAGAAAACACACCAAGCAACACATTACAGTCATACACAAAGTACTCAGAGTAAACACACACATAGCAGCAGTAAGACACTAAGCAGCGCCAGTAACAACAATAGCAGTCATACCGTCTGACCAATTTAGCTAATCACTGCAACACAAATTATGGTTAGAACGAGTACCAAGACTCGAGAGATAGCTAGACTCCACACTGGACAACTTGGCCGGACAGACCGAACTGCTCTGATACCACTAATGTAACACCCCCTTTTTACCCGGTAATTTGTTTAGTAAAATATCCGAGTTTTTCAAAATTTAATTACACCTCAAGGGATGTCACACTTCAAATAACTCGCTTTTCGAAAACAGTCTTATAATAACTTCAAAACATCATTATCAAATAAATTACAACTTCGCATCCGAAACCCAACAGTTTAATCATAAAAGACGTTACAAATATGCCAGGCTTACAATACTAAAATCCAATAACCACAACAGTCATAATGACTTAAACAACATTCATTTCCCCCTCCCTAGTGTTACATATCAGAGCATGACGACTCGACTCGAGAAGTGAAGCTAAAGGCCTTCACTAAGAATCACCTGCACGTTACCAACACGGGGGCAACATTCAAACAGGAAAGGGTGAGCATCATTTCAGTCTATATAATAGAAAATATGATAAGTACTAATCATAGGCTACGCACTAGAATAATCAGCATCCAATACACTAAACATCCACATCACAGTCGTCATTCACATCATTTACAATACTCAACTCATGTCGTGTAAGCTTATGAAAATGCAACCCACTCGCGGGTATATGCATGAGGTACCTTTTCACAAACGTCGCTTAGCCACTCAGGCCTCATCATCACTTAGCCACTCAGGCTTCAAAACGTCACTGATTTTATGCATATGGGCATGAGACACTATGACATGCACCATTCACAACATACAACCACACAATTACTCAGATCATAGTCAACAATGTGACCCGTCACTTACCGGTTTGCCAAATCAAGGCACAGCACCTGTCATTTCACAATTCACACACAATTAACGTCACTTAGCCTCTTAGGCCTTAACATCACTTAGCCACTCAGGCCCCAAATGTCACTTACACATAAACATCATTCAACTTCAAACATTAGCCACTGGGGGCAAAAACGTCATTTGACTAACCACCAAGGGCATCCTCGTCATTTACACATCATTATCATTAACTTTGGCCACTAGGGGCAAAACATTCATTTGACTAGCCACCAAGGGCATCCTCGTCATTTACACATCATTATCATTAACTTTGGCCACTAGGGGAAAAACAGTCATTTTGACACTACCGTGTTAAAACTGTTGTTTATACACCAAAAGGGGTTTTTAGAGAGTTCTACGTCATTTTTCAACGTCACTGGGACGATCACCGGGGACAGCCACTCGGGCGCCCACAAACAATCAGAAAATAACAATTTTTCATTTTAAAAATTAGACACATAGATGGACAACGTAAAAAGCTTCACGACACTTTTTGAATCGTTCAAAACGGACGTCTGAGTCAAAAGTTATGATAAAAACAATTTTGGAAAAATCAGGCAACATCCAGGGAACAGGCGCCTTAGGCGCCCAGGCAACACAGGCACCCAGCGCCCAGGCGCGCACAACACAACGCAACACAGCGCCACAGGCGCCCAGCGCCCAGGCGCGCACAATGCAACACAGACACGGGCGCCCAGCGCCCAGGCGCGCCCCCACGCGCAACAACAACACAGCACAGGCGCCCAGCGCCCAGAAACCAGCAACCAACCCAGAATTTTGTCCCACTCTTTTTAACACTGAAATTTGTTTTCTTAACAATTTTAGAGCGTAAAAATCCCAATTTTTCCAGCAACTAAAAACGCATTTATCTCATTCAAAATCACTCCAAACTCATTTTATCAAAATCAATTAAACACAACAACACCATCAACACCATCATAGCGCCCTAGGCGCCCAAACACCTACAACCCTTATGCGACTTCACTTCCAACAAATCAAACGCATAGATCAACATTATAATTATCATCACATACGCATAACACCACCAATGAGGCGAATTCATGAATCACAACCAAACAAGGAATTAAAATCGCATTATTCTCATAGCAAACATATATGAAGGTAAACATCAAGAACATCAAGAACGCAACGAACATCAAGAACGTCATGAAATCTAGGAGAAACCTTAGGTCTAGGACTCATCATATGAATTATTAGATAGAGTGATAGAGCTCCCCTAACCTTTTCAAGAAGAAATTGATGCCTAGGATGCAGTCACCTACAGATCCACAGCAACAACGGAGATCCCCTCTTCTTTGCTCTTCGAATTCCTCTCCTCCTTCTTCTCTTGGCCGCCTCCTTCCTCTCTCTCTATCTCACGCTGTTTTCTTTCTTTCTTGTTTTCTCCACTTTCGCAAATGATAGCTAGGAAACCCTAACCCCTTG
Organism: Astragalus membranaceus; assembly: GCA_039519185.1. Taxonomy (NCBI): domain Eukaryota; kingdom Viridiplantae; phylum Streptophyta; class Magnoliopsida; order Fabales; family Fabaceae; genus Astragalus; species Astragalus membranaceus. The sequence goes on along the minus strand of CM076850.1, from coordinate 18,872,286 downwards.
TGCCTTGCTACTTCGCATATGGCTTAATTCATGGGCTTGGGCTTCTCACTTAAGCCCAAGTCCATCTAATTTGGCACCTCCATCTTCTTAATACCCCCTACACCTTTTTAATATAATTTCTAATAATTAAAATATATCCACTTAATTAATTTAAATTCCTAAATACTTAATTAAATAATTTAATTAAATATTTAGGGTGTTACAACTCTCCCCCACTTAGAATATTTTCGTCCTCGAAAATTTACTCCAACCCACGAAACGAAACCCAATCTTCTGGTCACTTCCAACCATCCCCGACCATCACCCTTCTCCACCTTGCTACTCTTAATTAGATGTTCTAATCTGACGGTCATCAAAATCCCACTCAACTACTCAAACACCGTGACACTTCACTTAGACAACCACACCTCATCATCATTCACCTCTACAACTACCTCGGTTGCACCTACTTCGGTTCTCCATCATTCTCCTTGCCACCCATACGCTGCACTTAGGCACTTTTTGCTTCAACCACACTAGCTTCTACATACATTGATAACACTGCAACACTGTACTTCGTCCCACTTATACTTCGATTTCCATATACTTCGACAACATCACATGTCGACTCCCATTCATTTTCGACCCACTTATAGTCAGGTAACTACATCTCGGCTCTTATGTCACCCTACCCACTTAACCTTCATCTCTTCTTGTTTCTTTGGTCCCCTCACACCATGCTCGAACTTAGCTACGACTACAACACCCATTAAAGTACTTCAACGAAAGTGACAACACCGACCACGACATTTTTTCGCTGAGGGTTCCTCAACTCCCATTTCCCCACTTAGGTCCTTCATAGAACCGACTCATCAACAACGCATCATAACTTCACCAAAGTGAAGCACACACCACATCAATCACATCAATCATAATTAATTACGCGACTCCCTTGCCAATAAAGGACTAAGTCAACGTACATAGGGACCAAACAGCACATAAAATAAAATAATACATAATAATAAAATAACAAAGATCGAGACAGCACCCTCTCACAATACCGTAACAGTACTAAGGAAAATAGGAAGACAACCCTTTTCAAAATTTTCGAACGGCCCACTTGATTCAAGAAAACATCATTTTAATTTTAAGAACTCGGCACTTAAATTATTAAGAGGAACAACACGTTATATTTGAGTGAACATCACATTTAAGTTGAAGAAAACAACACTCTAGATCGTAGAGAACAGTACACTTTAATGTGTGAAAACAGCAGCAAATACGGCAACATTAACGACATAAAAATTGCACATTATTAATCTCAAAACAAAACGGCATCTTTAAACAATATAAAAACAGCGCACTATTATTTTCAAAACGAAACAGCAACTGTAAACAGTATAACCAACTCTTTAACTTTGGGGAAAGCACGTCAATTTTTGTAAACATCCTCGTAAAATTTTGAGTAAGCAGTGTGCTTGAAAATGAGTACACAGTACATTAAATTTATAAGAGCAGTGGCAAAACTGCAACAATCGCGCCCTTTAGCGCGAAACATCATCAAAACAACAACAACAATAAGGTGTAAACAGTGGTCTTTTAGCGCGCAACAACAGCAAAACACGGAGTGAAAATAATACTTCTTTTTAGCGCGCAACGGCAGTGGAAACAGCACGTTTACAACATAAAAATAATAGCGCTTCATTTTTGTAAAGCAGCAATACGATTATTTCATAAAAACAGCAACTCATTTCATAGAAATAAACCGCAACACAGCAACTCATTTTTAAGCAAACCGCGGCACTCTTATGTAGCAAACCGCAGTATTTTATTTTGAAAAAAAAAACAGCAAGACAGCAACTCTTCACAGCATAAAAACAGCCCCCCTCTTATTTTCAAAAGCAAGACAACAACTTTGAACAATATAAGACAGCACACTATTCGTTTTTAAAAAAATAGAACAGCGACCTGAACACCGTCAAACAGCACACCATTTATTTTAAATACAATTGTAACTTTGATTTCTTCGAAAACATCAAATCCAATTATCAACTCTACGAACCATTATCAATTCAATTCAATTCGATTCAATTTAATCATCACTTTATATTTTAGAAAAAAAAAATACACTCTTTTCCTTTAGAAAATACCTCATTTCAAATCGAGAAAACATCACATTTTAAGCTGAGGAAAAACAGCACCTACAAAAACAGCGCTTAAAAACAAAACTGCGCATAGAAACAGCATGCAAAACCGAGTGAATAATAGCAACCCATTTACTTGTAAACACAGTAGCTCATATATCTAATTTAAACAATGAAGCGGCAACACCTTTTCAACATAAAAACAGCTTACTATTATCTTCACAAACAAACAGCACTTTCAACAATGTAAAAACGACACACCATTGTTTCCAAACAAAACGGCAACTCGAAACAGTGTAAAAACAGTACGCTATTCATTTTTAAAACAACACAGCAACACATATACACAATTAGAATTTGGCGCCTATACACCCGTGGGGAGGTATAGAATACATACTTTCAAAACATTTAATTTTCTTTTTAAAACATCTCAACTCATTGTATTCACACGTCAGAACATACAAATTAATTGTTAAAAATTTATAACACATCATACTCCTCATCTTAATTCAATCTCAATCATCATCAAACATCAAGGCACGAAATTACACGTGACAACATCAACATCACAATGTACTCAATTCCTCATCAATTTTACACCTACTCGTCAAATCACAACAATACTAAAAAAAAAAAAAAAAACACCCAACGGCAACTAACAAAATTCACCACAAGGTCTTCGTCGAAAATCGACGAGAGACACAGAAAACACACCAAGCAACACATTACAGTCATACACAAAGTACTCAGAGTAAACACACACATAGCAGCAGTAAGACACTAAGCAGCGCCAGTAACAACAATAGCAGTCATACCGTCTGACCAATTTAGCTAATCACTGCAACACAAATTATGGTTAGAACGAGTACCAAGACTCGAGAGATAGCTAGACTCCACACTGGACAACTTGGCCGGACAGACCGAACTGCTCTGATACCACTAATGTAACACCCCCTTTTTACCCGGTAATTTGTTTAGTAAAATATCCGAGTTTTTCAAAATTTAATTACACCTCAAGGGATGTCACACTTCAAATAACTCGCTTTTCGAAAACAGTCTTATAATAACTTCAAAACATCATTATCAAATAAATTACAACTTCGCATCCGAAACCCAACAGTTTAATCATAAAAGACGTTACAAATATGCCAGGCTTACAATACTAAAATCCAATAACCACAACAGTCATAATGACTTAAACAACATTCATTTCCCCCTCCCTAGTGTTACATATCAGAGCATGACGACTCGACTCGAGAAGTGAAGCTAAAGGCCTTCACTAAGAATCACCTGCACGTTACCAACACGGGGGCAACATTCAAACAGGAAAGGGTGAGCATCATTTCAGTCTATATAATAGAAAATATGATAAGTACTAATCATAGGCTACGCACTAGAATAATCAGCATCCAATACACTAAACATCCACATCACAGTCGTCATTCACATCATTTACAATACTCAACTCATGTCGTGTAAGCTTATGAAAATGCAACCCACTCGCGGGTATATGCATGAGGTACCTTTTCACAAACGTCGCTTAGCCACTCAGGCCTCATCATCACTTAGCCACTCAGGCTTCAAAACGTCACTGATTTTATGCATATGGGCATGAGACACTATGACATGCACCATTCACAACATACAACCACACAATTACTCAGATCATAGTCAACAATGTGACCCGTCACTTACCGGTTTGCCAAATCAAGGCACAGCACCTGTCATTTCACAATTCACACACAATTAACGTCACTTAGCCTTTTAGGCCTTAACATCACTTAGCCACTCAGGCCCCAAATGTCACTTACACATAAACATCATTCAACTTCAAACATTAGCCACTGGGGGCAAAAACGTCATTTGACTAACCACCAAGGGCATCCTCGTCATTTACACATCATTATCATTAACTTTGGCCACTAGGGGCAAAACATTCATTTGACTAGCCACCAAGGGCATCCTCGTCATTTACACATCATTATCATTAACTTTGGCCACTAGGGGCAAAACAGTCATTTTGACACTACCGTGTTAAAACTGTTGTTTATACACCAAAAGGGGTTTTTAGAGAGTTCTACGTCATTTTTCAACGTCACTGGGACGATCACCGGGGACAGCCACTCGGGCGCCCACAAACAATCAGAAAATAACAATTTTTCATTTTAAAAATTAGACACATAGATGGACAACGTAAAAAGCTTCACGACACTTTTTGAATCGTTCAAAACGGACGTCTGAGTCAAAAGTTATGATAAAAACAATTTTGGAAAAATCAGGCAACATCCAGGGAACAGGCGCCTTAGGCGCCCAGGCAACACAGGCACCCAGCGCCCAGGCGCGCACAACACAACGCAACACAGCGCCACAGGCGCCCAGCGCCCAGGCGCGCACAACGCAACACAGACACGGGCGCCCAGCGCCCAGGCGCGCCCCCACGCGCAACAACAACACAGCACAGGCGCCCAGCGCCCAGCACAGGCGCTCAGCGCCCAGAAACCAGCAACCAACCCAGAATTTTGTCCCACTCTTTTTAACACTGAAATTTGTTTTCTTAACAATTTTAGAGCGTAAAAATCCCAATTTTTCCAGCAACTAAAAACGCATTTATCTCATTCAAAATCACTCCAAACTCATTTTATCAAAATCAATTAAACACAACAACACCATCAACACCATCATAGCGCCCTAGGCGCCCAAACACCTACAACCCTTATGCGACTTCACTTCCAACAAATCAAACGCATAGATCAACATTATAATTATCATCACATACGCATAACACCACCAATGAGGCGAATTCATGAATCACAACCAAACAAGGAATTAAAATCGCATTATTCTCATAGCAAACATATATGAAGGTAAACATCAAGAACATCAAGAACGCAACGAACATCAAGAACGTCATGAAATCTAGGAGAAACCTTAGGTCTAGGACTCATCATATGAATTATTAGATAGAGTGATAGAGCTCCCCTAACCTTTTCAAGAAGAAATCGATGCCTAGGATGCAGTCACCTACAGATCCACAGCAACAACGGAGATCCCCTCTTCTTTGCTCTTCGAATTCCTCTCCTCCTTCTTCTCTTGGCCGCCTCCTTCCTCTCTCTCTATCTCACGCTGTTTTCTTTCTTTCTTGTTTTCTCCACTTTCGCAAATGATAGCTAGGAAACCCTAACCCCTTGTGCCTTGCTACTTCGCATATGGCTTAATTCATGGGCTTGGGCTTCTCACTTAAGCCCAAGTCCATCTAATTTGGCACCTCCATCTTCTTAATACCCCCTACACCTTTTTAATATAATTTCTAATAATTAAAATATATCCACTTAATTAATTTAAATTCCTAAATACTTAATTAAATAATTTAATTAAATATTTAGGGTGTTACATTTTTACTACAAGATCCAGGGTAGCTATCCTTCCTTGATTCATAACTTTGTTTGGGAAAGGGGGAGGCCCTAAGCCAAGGGCCATAAGGGAGATTTTTCTCATTAGTTTTATCAAAAGCCTCCTCATTGAGGTTGTCACTGTCATCACATTCCTTCATTTGATGTCCTAGTTTTCCACATATGGAACAAAAAGATGGAAACTTTGACCCTGAGAAATTTCCTTGTAATTTAACCATAGTACCGCGTTTCACAGGCTTGTTGAGATAAATGGAAACTTTGACCCTGAGAAATTTCCCCAATCGGTTGGCATCTCTGGTATCAGCTTCTCCATAGGTACCAATCATGTTCCCCAATTTGACTGCCATACAATCAGTGCGAAGCCTCAACGGGAGATCATAAATTCTTGCCCAGAGAGGTGTTGAGTCTAGGGTCATTTCTAATGGTTGCTCAGAGCCAGAGATTTTCTTGAGAACCACTACGTTACGATCGAAATTCCATGGTCCAGAGTTGAATGCATTTTCCATGTCACTTTTCGATGAGAAGATGAAAAGGAAAAAAAATTTCCCCATCTCCTGAACCTCGACAGGCTTCTTCAACCTACAAACAATTGCTTTTTGAAAGGCTCTGGAGTTAAAAGGAGCTTCGGTCCACAACTTACCTACCAGAGAGCGCTTAAACGATTCATCACAAGCTGCTTCATCATCTTCAACCACCAGGCATGCTCCTTCTTCCACTGGGAATTCGTTTCCCTTCCATTTCTCCATTGACAAAAGACAGAGATTATCCACCACACAAACCAAACCCACTCGAATCAGAAAGAACAGAGGACAATAGAACCCAATCCACACCACACAAACCGACCCACCGACGTAGGAGCCAAACCCTTGACGGGAGCAGAGAAACCAGCTAGCAGAGCAGGAGCAAGACCCTGTGGGGAGCAGAGCCAGCAAGCTGGAAGCAGAAAACACCACGAAACCCTAGTTTCGAGTGGGGGAAGACGACACTAAGTTAGAGAGAAGTTAGAGAAACCCTCTCTAAGACACGTGGACCGCTAGACGCAAGTATTATTTTTACATACTACTACTAGTATCAAGATCACTTTTCCTTTTCATGATTGTCAAAATCATGTAATTTAACTTATACAATAATTATTAATAATTACAATAAGAAACAAAACTTTATTTTCAATAACATTACTCACATTGTTTCCTTGGATCGCTAAACAATAAAAAATAGCACTTCACCTAAGGTTGTGGCTTTTACTTGCACTTACTTCTAAATAGGATCCCATCTCGATCGACCAAACTTATTACAAAGGGTTTTTTAAGATCGGAGCGGGAGCGTTACATTTTGTATTTTTTTGTGGAGACTCTTTTGAAATTGAGGGTCATGTCTCTTTCTTTTGTATATGATTTCTCATTTTGCATCTGTTATTAGGTGTTTAAGTGGCTTGGAATAGTGTTTGAACTCTCAACCCTTTTTTTAGTCTTCTATTAAGGAGGTTCGCAACCTCCACTAGGAAGGGTCTGATTATAGTATAACGTGTTGTCCTTTGGATTCTACGGAATTCCAGAAACATGTATATCTTCTCAAGCAGAATCCAAGATCCCTCTGGGGGCCTATTTTCGATTAAAATGTATTCACATATGTAGGTGGTTTTTGGCTTAATCATCCGGTATATGTCTTTTCTATGAATAGTGTGTCGACTCTTGAAGTCTATCTCAAGAAAATAAAATAAGTGTAACGATGTGGAGTTTGGTCTTTGTCCTTTATTCTAGATGTTTTATATGGTGGACTATTTTGCGGTGACTTTTTGACTTGTTGCCTAGTGTGGATTATACAGGGTGGTGAGTACCCTAAATACTCATATACAATATATTGTCAGCGTAGTGGGGAATCTGGGATCTTTTTACTGTGGGGGGCAAAGAATTATCAAATATTATTTTAGAAAAAATATTATAAATATTTACAACAATGGCAGAGCTAAATAATATTTTATGACGGGGTTAAATATAAAAAAAAAAAAAATTATAGGCAAAGTAAATATCATTGATGTCAAAAAATAAACTTTACTAAAATAGAACTAAAAGTGCAAAGAGAACAAAAAAATATTATTTGCATAAAAAGAACAACTAAGTTCTAATGAAAATGACATCATTAGAATCCTTTAAGAGATGCTCCAATGAAAGATTAGCTAAATAGTAAAAGATAACAAGACATTATTAAACTATAGATATCAATAACTTATTATTATACCTTATTTTAATTTTGGGTAACCCTATTTTATTATTATACCTACTTTTGACTTGTAATTTTATTTTAGGGGTAAATGATGACCCCATTTTTTTTGGTTCAAGAGGCTGGCACAATAGTCACATATAGGGGAAATGGAGAATAGGAGTGCCGCATACAGAGTTCGAACCCGAGAGCAATCAAAAGATGTCCCTAGCTCCAACCAGCTGAGCTACACCACTAGGACATCAATGATGACCCGATTGATACAAGAGGAATCACCCTGATTTACAAATTTTATATTTTCACAATAAAAAGGAGTGGATACACTGTTGATACAAAAAACAAAGACTTACTTGGTTTGAAAATAATAAAACGTATCAATTTGGTCCTTAAATATTGGTTAAATTAGTCTTTTTAAAATAATTCTAGGGACATTTTAGTCCTCTTTAGAGACTAGTTTTACTAGTATATATATAATCTTTTTGATGCCCAAAATAATACTTTTCATTTTTTAGAGAGCAAATAGGTCTTTAATATTTTTTTAGGAAAAGACTTTGTTGGGCCTCTACTCCTAAAATAATACAAAATTCTTAAGTTCTTCATGTGTTTATTTAATGTTAAAAGAAATCGAAACAATAAAAATTATAAGAATAAAGAATAAAATTAGTATCAATTATTCTCTCTTATAACTCTTACTATTTTGCACAAACATTCAAAAAATAATTACTTATACGAGGAACCCCTCTTTTTTATTGGGGCAAAAGTATTTTTATTAAACATAGACCTTAGTAAATTATTTTCATATTATGAAGGCAGATGCGCCCATCCATCTCTACATAGATTCGCCACCGGTCCAGGGAAAAGGCCCCAAACTAATCTGGAATTTGGCCAGAAGATAAGTAAAGTCTGATTCTATTTTTTTTGGTCTAGGGGTCTTTGACCCGGCTCCGGTGTTCAGGGAAAATGGACCCTGCATAATCCGGAGTTCGGCCGAGAGGTAAGTAAAATCTAGCTCTAATTTGTTCTACCGCCAGGAATCAAACACGGGTACTAGTTGAGTCCACCCTTTTAGTGGCGGACCTGCCTTATAGTGAGGGGGTTGAAAAAAAAATTGTACTTACCACACCTTATATAAATAGCCTAAATCTCCTGAAATTTTAATTTTGAACCCCCTGAAAATTTTAAATTGCATTAGTAGACCAAATTTTGTACTCATTTAACACTGTCTTAAAAAATTTGACACCCCTAAACCCGGGGTCCGCCACCGCACCCTATTAGATATAGAGTGCATTAGCCGAATCCAGAGTTCTAGCATGAGCACTTTTAAAAGAGCGGGTTATTTTATATCGTAAGTATTTGTATATAAGTGTTTGGTTGAGTTTAAAAAAATAATAATAACTTTCAATTTAAATTTCTATTTTTTACAAATTCAGAATTTTTATATTATTTATAAAGATTGATATTTGATGTTTTCAATATTAAAATAGTTTTTTTTATAAGTTAATAAAATATATTAAAGTGAGTGCAAACGAGCACCCTAACCATTCGATATACGGGGTCTCATTAAAATGGTACATAGGAGACAATGGACAAGTAGCGTTACTTGTTTTGTGATAGTTACCAAACAAAGTAGGCATTATGCAGGAAGCCACAAATAATATTCAATCCTAATCCCTGGCTCGATTAGTAAATACCAAAATTGTTATGCTGGATATCACGCCCGAACACTAGACCTTGATTTAACGAAAAAGCAGGTATAAGGTGTCATCTTTTTTTGCCATAAACATTTCCACCATAATTAAACAAAATAAATTGAATTAAACTAAATTACCTTGCTCAAACCGGGAATCGTGGCTGAGAGTTCAATGATCTTCTCAGTCAGTTCCTGTCTCCTTTTCCTCTCTGCCATAATGTGATCCGTCGTCTGAGAACTGCTTCTAGCTTTCTTCACCGTGCTTTTCCTTACTTCAGCGTTTTGTGTTTCATCACGAATCCGTTTAGAAGAAGAATCATGTTTAGGTTCAGGTTCAGAAGTAGCTGGTATCATAGTTGAGTTATCAAAAGACAAAATATATGTCTTTGGTGAAGACGAACGACGTGTCGTTTTACAATTATTATTATCAGAACCTTGTTGTTGTTGACTTTGTTCTGACACTATTGAATTAGAGCTATTTCTTTTTACCAAATTACCCTCCTCCTGTTGCTCCAAATCCAACGATGCTAAAACGACGTCGTTTACAACAGAAACGGGATTGTTTAGTATTTGAAGTGAATAATCACCTTCAGTGCTGTTAGTACATCTATCCGTGAAATAATCATCAACGCAATCCAGTTCCTTCAACAATCATTAATTGTAATAAATAAATAACACATTTTTTCTTAATTTATGAAACAATTAATTGAAATAATCGTCATAAGTAATGTATGTATTATGGTCGAAAAACATGAAAAAAAAAACATGAATAAGATTTTTACCGAATGAAGTTGCCAATCCTCCCATGATTCTTCCATTGCCATGTGCTTGTTGTTTGTAGTGTTGTGGTTTGCACCGAGTAGGTGTTATAGACAACTTATAGTGATAATTAATAATAATAAATATAAGCTATAATAATTGATAATATAATATAATAATAGGGTGATAAGCCTGAGAGGTTAAGGGGATGGGGACACGATATAACTCGTGTTTCATGCTATTTTAACATGAGCCGTTGGATCATTTTATTATATGGTGAAAGGATATAAAATGGGGGAGTGGGACCCACGTGGTGAATAAGCGGTGTGAGACTCACAGTGTTACAGTTCCCACTTAGAGAAAGCCGAGCTTGACACGTTGTATTACACTGAATTAATTATTATGGCTTTTGTTAAGTTCTGGACTTTTTTTGGCAAAATTACAAGTGGCCTAGAATCGCGTTTGAGCCCTTTTAGCTTTGAGGGAAGGGCCGAAGGGGAGTAGGAATCCTGCCTACAACAAATTGCACTGGTAACATATTCTTGAGTAGTGGTGGACAAATTGGAGATTCATGTTGATTTTTTCACTTATTATTTGTTATTTTGCTTGCAGGGTGTATAAACAACTGAGGGGGGTTCACTTAGCAATAGGCCCAGCTTATTGCGGCCCGGCCCAATGATGGAAATACACTGAAGTTTACTCTTTACTCACTCACTCTCAGAAAATCAAGAAGCCCTAGCTCTCTTTCTTGATTCTCCGTTCTCTTCTTCTCTCTTCTCTCACTCGAACCTTGCTGCACCGTAGCTCTCACCACCGGTGATTGAAGCTGCGGTTCAGCTTGATTTCTGGTCAATGATGATCTCTGGTGATGATGAAACAAAACCCTCTTTGGTTTTGCTCTGAATCAAAACGCTGAGACCACAATCTCCTCTTCTCACTTCGCGATGAACAGCAAACCCTAGTTTACCAGATCTGCTTGATTTCTTTGATCAAGCTTGTGATTCACCTTCGCTTAAGGTAGAATCACTCTTCTCTTTACTTTTTCCCTTTTTTCTTTGATGATTGAACACAGATTTGCAGAAACCCTAATTTCTGCTCTTTGATTTTTTCAGGTACAGGTTCAGATCGAGGTTCAACAAGATCAAAAAACAAAGGTAAAATCACAGTCTCAGTGATTTTCCCTTTGAATCCTTTTTCTTATTAGAAACCCTAATAATCTGATACTGTTCCTTTTCTTGAATGTAACACAATGAGCTTCCAAACTTGAAACTCACTCAAGAATGCTTCACCAGAGTTTCTTCAGAACCTCACAAGGTAACGAAACAACTCTCTTAACCCTTATCTTTCCTTTCTTCTATTTCAGTCACTGAGAATAGTATCTAACCTTCTTTCTTTCTTATTGTGCGAGGTACAACTCCACTTGGTTTACCACCACAATCAAGAAATACACAAGGAAGATGAGATTGGAGCAAATGGTATAGAATTGCAGAATCAGAAACTTGGTAGCTTAGAGAATTTAGAAAACTATAAAGAAAATTTTATTAACTGTTGTATTTAGTAACCTGTACATGTATGTATTTATAATGCTTTCTCTGGGCACATAATAGCTGTTAGGCACTTAAACTTGGTTGTTAGGAACAACCAAGTTAGTTTGTTATTCACAAACTAGAAGTAGTTAGTTTGTTATTTTTTAAAACTACCTCATGTTTGTAATAACTACCAACGGCTATAAATTTTAATAGCCATGTTTTAAATAAGATAGGTTTTGATTAAATCTCAACAATTCAGGGGATGTACCTAACAAATAAAAATCTACATGTATTCTTTTTTGGGATTTTTTTTTACCCCATCATATTACTGTATATCCCTACATAATTTGATAAACCGAAAATACCTCTACCAATATAAAACTCGCTCGGATTTATCTTTTTTTATATAAATCCTCTTTGTTATTTTTCCAAAGTAGATTTATCTATTGTGGTAAATCCGATTTTTTTTTTAGGAAAATCGGATTTAGATAAATCTGCTTTGTTATTTTTCCAAAGCGGATTCACCTTCGGTGTTGTTAGCGCAATTATCCGTGAAATAATCATCAACGCAATCCAATTCCTTCAACAATCAATTGAAACAAATAAATAAATAACACATTTTCTTTAATTTATGAAACAATTAATTGAAATAATCATCATAATTAATGTATGTATAATGGTCGAAAAAAATGAATAATGTTTTTACCGAATGAAGATGCCAATTCTCCCATGACTCTTCCATTGCAATGTGTTTGTTGTTTGTGGTGTTTTTGATTTGCACAGAGTAGGAGAAGTTATAGTTATAGCGATAATAAATAATAATAAATATAAGCAATAATAATTGATAATATTAATATGAGCTGTTGGATCATTTTATTATATGGGGAAAAGATACAAAGTGGGACCCATGAGACACAGTGTTACAGTTCCCATTTAGGGAAAGCTGAGCTTGTTGTCGTTTTACAATTATTATTATTATTATTAGAACCTTTTTTTGACACTATTGAATGAGCTATTGCTTTTTACTTTCTGAAGTGAATAATCATTTTCACTTTCTCAAGAGAAAGCTGGTGGTGCCTGCAACCGCAAAATATATTAATACCACTATAAAAAACTGTTAAATAGTCAAAATCCCAAATTCCATCATACCACTATAAAAATTTGTTAAATAGTCAAAACTAATATAAAAATTATAAAAACACAACTATAAATCTAATAAAGCAAAATACGGTTATGCAAATTTTTTCTGATTTTTTGGAGATTATGAAAAATTAAAAAAAATTAATAAAAAATAGTAAACGATGGAATTTGGGATTTTGAGCTCCCCTATCCTAAAAGAAGTCTCTTCTCGAGGAGTCTTGATCCTTGATTTTTTTTCGGATTTAATGGCTGTGGTTTCATTACAATATGAGTAGGTTGCTCGAAAACCGATTTTTTAGCCTAAATTATTCACCCGACGTACAACATCGTCACATGTTAACTAACAATACACTAAACAGAACCAAAAGACGACTGATATTCATATCTATTTTATATTTCTATAAAAATTAATTTTAATTTCAAAATCGGATTTACCCCCACATTAGGTAAATCCGCTTTTGGTAATTTTAAAAGCGGATGTACCCTCACATAAGGTAAATCCGTTTTGTTATTTAAAAGTCGGATTTACCTATTGGGAAGATAAATCCTCTTTGAAAAAATAACAAAGCAGATTTATCTAAATCCGATTTCCCTAAAATAAATCGGATTTACCCACAATAGATAAATTCGCTTTGGAAAAATAACAAAGCGGATTTATCTAAAAAAAATAAATCCGAGCGAGTTTTAGTTTAGTAGAAGTATTTTCCGTTTATCAAATTATGTGGGGTATATGGTTATATGATGGGGGAAAAAAATCTCTTCTTTTTTTTCATATATGTGAGGTTGAGAGGATGTATTTTGAATTGGGCTTTTGTTCTGAAAGAATGAATTGTTATGAGTTAGGTCATTCAGTTAAATTTGATAGGAGATATTTTATTGTTGAAACCAAGACCACAATGAAAATACTCCACTTTCATTCTTTTTTCAGTCAATTCTTCAACATCTTAGGTATAAAATTCTTTGTTCATAAAACCATTTTATACATAAATTTTGTTTTGAGGTCAAACCTGATGATGCCGGATTGGTGAGTCGGCTTCGCTCCTGTTGATGACGCCCCTTGTATTGAGCATACGAAGGGGGTGGTACGTGAACACACTCCAACGCCCAAGTAAGCTCAAAGGAAGTAGGTGTAAAATAGAGAGAGAGAGAGAGAGAGAGAGAGAGAGAGAGAGAGAGAGAGAGAGAGAGAGAGAGAGAGAATGTGTACTTGCTGCATTAAATGCAAGTGTATTCATAGGTGTCAGAGAGAGATGCGGCTGGCGCGCTGCGATACATGAATCTGAGGTTCGATCCGGCTGCACGATCTCCTTCGTTCTTAAGCCAGGCACATGGATGGCTGAGCAGCAGATCTCCGCATGCGGTTGGGTCGTTATGTCAGGCCTAAATCCGCACTAGGGCGCGGCCTAGTCCGGAACAGTTACCCCCTAGGCCGAGGTTACTCCTAGAGGAATGACCTTGGTTTGAGTTTACTAATGTGACCGATTACATTCAGATCCCATAGCTTAAGGTCGGGATATTGTGTACTTGGACGGGCATCACTCGTGGACCACACCTCCTTCAGGCCATCATTAGGTGTAGGTCGACATAAAGAGTTTCCCCTAGGATGCCGAGGCGGGTAGCTTCGCCAATCATACCTATATGGTTTGCCCAAAGACGCACATCATTTGAGTTCGCTCTCCCAGAATATACCCGACCGAGATCCAAAGTCGGTGGTGTTGAGCTTGGTTATGTATGGTCTCGAGATAGTGAGTTCTAGTCTCGATCGTTGATTCTTATGGCGTTTGGATGTCATCAGCCGTCTTGATTTAAGTGACGTTCGATTTGATTGGCGGGACATATCATTATGACAATGTCTGCGCCACCTCTTCTCCGGTGCCAATTAATGCGACGTTTTGTTTTTCACGCAAATCGTCACCATTGCGCTTTGGCTCGTTCACGCTCTTTTCCCCAATATAAATAGGAGGGGGTCATCCCCCTTTATTTGTTACAAAGAAAATTTTCTAGGAAATTTGCTTTGCCGCCGACGTTAGAAATTCCGACCACCCTTCAAGCTTTCCGTCGGATTTCCAAGATCTCTGGCGCACCTTCAAGCTTCGACTTTAGAAGCTCATAATCCCGGCCTTCCGAAGTACGTTCCAATCCTATGTCTCCTTTCTTTAGTTGTTTTTTATTTTTTCTAGCGAGACCTTCTCCATCTCAACGTCGAACATTTTTTTAGAAGGAGGGGAGGTCCACCGGGTCCGAGGTCGACTCCATCACCCCTGTTTTAACTGGACCCTTAGGCTTCTTAAACTTCCACTATAATGATAATAGAAATACAAAAACTTCCCCTTTAAGTGGATCTCTCTACAATGTATCTCTCACTCTCCCTGAGGCTCTCTATTTTTCTCTCAGTCTTTGTCTCTTAGCAAGGATCTCTTTGAAAGGATATGCTTCTTGGGAAATTCTGAAAAGTACGAAGGTTACACCGTACGAAAGTGAAGAATACCCACTACAGTCTGTCACTTTTATCCTTTAGCCTCTCGTTTTGGGTTAGGAAGGTGCAAAATAATATTTTTATCAACTTTTTGAAAGATTAACACTGCATTCTTGCATTTCTTGCCGGTAGTTTCATAACAAGTAGCAGTTCACCACGCTTATTGCTTCTTGTGTTTGTCTTTGTGGCTTTGATCAAGATCTTATTTATAGGAGAAGTAAACCAAGTTGCCTTACATGTGTATAGACATTTGTCGTTTGCATTCCATGCAACACACCAAGTGTCACTTGCATCCCATGCATCATACCAAGTGTAAACCATGCATCACTCAATGTGTATTTTATTTCATTTTGCAACTTGTCATGCAACCTTTCACTTTGCTTCACATGAAACTTCCAACTTGTCAGATGCATGTTGGCCATCGCATGTTGGCCATGTGGATGGCTGGACCAATTTGTACATAATCCTTTATGTCGTGCCAAATAGAGGAAAAAAATAAGAAAATTAATCAACTTTTGATTCTTAAAAGCACGAAACTTAATCAAATTAGCCCGCTGCGTTTTTGATGAAACATACACCCAAGCAAACTTATGCATACTCACTTTGTTGATAAACCTAAGATCTCTCAAGCCTAGCCACCATCACAAACATGTATACAGACTTTAGCCTAGGTAGCAGCCAACGAATAGGGAGTTTTCCATCCAAAATATTTCTGATCAAACGAAATTCCTTATTCATCCTCAACAGTTTTTATGTGTTGAGCAAGCCAAGAGTAAATTTATCTATAATTATTGTAACACCCCAATAATTTCTAACCTGTAGAAGTTACCGAAATGCACTACTGGCATACATCAGAGTACTTCCTGTTCTAAATACTGAACACTTACTAATACCTCGATGCTAAAAACCATCAAGCGCACTTATATAACTGAACAAAACAAAAAAAAATACATAAAGCGTTCTTACACCACTCAAACTAGTGTTCAGTACCAAAATAGAAAGTATACGGAAGCGATTTACAACTTTAACAACATAAGTCGTACAGAGTGCTCGTGCTACTGGGCCGTGCGCGTGCTCGGTATTCATGAGTGCTCTAGAGATCTTGCCAGGATCTCATGCAAGCGGCCCCACTTGACACTCATATAGGTGATTTCATCAAGTGTATGCTGCAAGTCATACACCACCCATAAGGGCTATGAAGATCATTAAAAGCTTTAAGCTTAACCTTTTAACCCTACAGTCTAGCACTATCACAATAACACCATAGGAAGGGACAATAATAAAATTAATTACTTGAATTAATTTTTTCAATGCTAGTAATATCAAGAAGTGACTTGTTTTTACCACATTGAACCTTATTCATGGAATCTCCAATGACAAAGGTTGGGTTACCATCACTTCTTAATTTCAATTGGCTTTAGTCCCATTCCCCTCGATGTCTCACATATCAGTTTCTTCCCTAAGGGTTTTGTCAGAGGATCGGCTAAATTCACTTTTGTCTTCACATAATCGATCGATATTGCTCCATATTTTTGCAATTGTTTGACAACATTGTGTCTTAATTGCACATGTCTATTTTTGCCATTATAGGTCTTATTATTTGCAACGGCTATTGCCGACTGACTATCACAATGTATTGACACTGATGGTGTCGGTTTTATTCCCAAAGGAATTCCATCTAAAAGGTTCTTCAACCATTCAGCTTTAATACCAGCCAATTCCAGAGCTACAAATCCTGACTCCATTGTCGATCTAGCAATAATGGATTGTTTGGCTGACCTCCAAGTTACCGCACCACCACCAAGTGTAAAAATGTAACCACTAGTGGATTTTGTCTCATCTGAATCAGATATCCAGTTAGCATCGCAGTATCCTTCTAATACTGCGGGAAATCCATTGTAAGTAATACCGTAATATGTGGTACCTCTCAAATATCGCATAAGGTGAGACTTCCAATGATTCTGACCAGGGTTATGAGTATACCTACTCAGACGACCAACAACAAACGCAATGTCTGGTTGAGAAAAAATTCATTAGATGCAGTAGGCTCCCAATTACTTGGGCATACTGAGGTTGGTCCACAGGATCACCTCTATTTTTCTTTAAGTGTGAGTTAGCTTCATAAGGGGTACTCAATGAGGTCGAGTTATAGTGACCAACCTTCCTAAGAAGTTTCTCAACATAATGTTCCTGTGATAGTATAATACTATCACCTTCCCTAATGACTCTATAGAGAATTAAAATAAACACTTAGATAATTTATAAGCCTTATCACTTTCATAACATACTTATACATAGAGGTCTGCTTAGGTGATTCCTAAGTGACTACATTTCCATAAAATATTTAGAGACTTTCATAAGTATGATGATGTCTCATACATTCAGATATTAGTAAGTGATCTCAAAATATGGATATCAGATATATCCAAAACAAAATTCTCATACCTGATAATTTTCCACGTCATCTTTGAATCTAAAAGATTGTTAGATTTAATCATTTCGAACATGTCAATAAGTGATCTCAGTTTCTATCCTATAGGGAATCGAATTTTTCTTGCTCTAAAAGAAGCCACTTTGTGATCTCTATTAGTCCAACAAAGACACCAATAATCCCAATAATCATATCTATAAGTTGTGTAGGTCTTAACAAAAATATCCACAATGAATATATCAACTAAATCACGTGTACATACTAATGCAATATCCCATTAAACTTGATAATTTAGTTATCAACATAACATGTCTACATTTTGAAGACTCAACTTTTATAGAAAGCATAAATCCGAGAACGACCCCCGCAATGGCTCAAACAACATGCATTCCAAAATCAAGAGTAATGCATGCATCACATATTAATGAAAATTTTACTTGCAAGTTGGAACTCTAAATAAAACAACTTGTTTTATATTGACTATAAATCATTAGCATATTTGTGCACATATAATTCCTCAGATATAATCAATCTTAATTTCACATATATCATTATTGTATCAATATGATATAAATAACAATATACAATTGCATATAATTCACATATACCAATCTCACATATGAATTTTCAACAAGAATAACAATTAACCATTAACAAATAAATTTATATAGTTTATGGTTATAAATTGAAATGCAACTCATCACTACTCAAAACAATCAATTCACATTGACAAGAAAGTGTCATACAATGATACAAAAAACCATATTAATGAGTTCATTGAAATTTCATTTGTAAGGAATCAATCAATCCAGAAAGTGGAAATTTAGAACCTGTAGTGTTTTCCTTTTGGCCGTATATCATGCTTGGGGGCTTTGCTGCAACTTTCACATGGTTTTTTTTCTTTCAATAATTCATTGCACACTCTCTTGTGCAGGTGGGAGGACGTGCCTCACCATATATGCCTACGGCCTGGCTTTAGCTCTTCGTCTGCATCATCTCTGTCCTCGCACACCATTGTTTCGGTAATGGCGAGCAGAATCCTTATTTGTGTCATTGTTTTAGATCTCTTTCGACATGGTCTTCTCACCCACCGTCTTATTATCCTTCTCAGCGGACGAACCTCGTCAATAATATACTTTTTATTTTATATAATAATTAAAACAGTTTGACTTAAATTCACTCACAGTATTTATCGTCAATCCCACAATAATTTCACTCAAAATGAAATTGTCACTTTAACAATGCAAAGATGTGTGACACGCGGTATATACAAATATATAAACATGGTGAGTAAAAGATATGTATTTGTTCACAACCCTTTCAGTTAATATTGAATATGAAATGAGCATATCCCAATTTTGTCACTCTAAAATTGTGCGTTGAGTATCTTAAATGGAGATCATGTGAATGCAAAGAAATGGAGTATAACAAGTATTCAACACACAGGACAACTATTTTTGTATATTACTGGTGAACACATCAAGTAACTATATTCCTCAAGTTTTAATAGTTGCCTAAATTAAAATCTACAATTTCAAAAACTTTCAATATAATAATATAATATTTATAAAATAAAACTTATCAGTTCTCATGTAACACCCTAATATTTCTAACAAGTATAAATGCTAAGATGCACGAAATGACATACATCAGAGAAGGATTTCCTGTTTCAGATATTGAACAAAAACTAAAAACTCTTAACTTAACCGAAAATCAAGAGTTATACATAGCTCAAGACATCCAAATTATAATCAAGTACTATGTTCTTCTTGCTAACAACTCTTATTATTCAATATCCAACAACAAGAAAATAGCAGAAACGATCATTAACTGGTAGCTAGTACAAGTCATCAAATCGAAATACAATCACTAGGGAAAAACAACATGAACATAAGTTTAAAACTTCATGCTCTCCTTAAGGTCTCATCAACCATGCTTATTCCTTGCCTAGTTCTTTCCCTGAGTATCTGTAAAACAACAACATATAAAGGGTGAGATAAACATTATCTCAGTGAGTTCTACCGTAACCCCTCACAATGACTCTCGGTCCATTTATTATCTTCAGACAATCGTAGCTCACAAGGATACTAGATGCATAAAGCTTTTCCTGACATGCCATAGTACATCTCCGGTAAAAGCTCTGCCTTTACTGTCGAACCACTCCACTAGCTTACACTAGCTTCAAACCTCGTGAGGCCTAGGTTCTGGGGCTCATGACTTCCCCTCCCCTAGTATACTAATCAACTGGGTCGTCACCCGCGCTTTGATATAATTTATATATCATAACCTTGCTTGAACATTTAGTTCCTTGAATAAATAGTCGCTTGAACATTTAGTTCCATGATAGTAAACATAACACATGTTCGCTCACGTGTACTAATTTACGGTTTTTGAAACAATTATGACTTCCAAAAACAATTCATTTTAAACCTTGCAATCATGTTCAAAAACAGAGCATCATTGGTTCATTGTCATGAGGGATGGTTGGGAAGAAGATTAGAAGAGGTTCGGAATCGAAAGGAGCGACGAAACGAAAATTTTTCACCTTGAACCCGAACCACACGCACGGTCAGTGCCCTAGGGGCGCACGACCCGTGCGTGTTGCACCATTTTAATCAGCCAACAACGAAGCTGGCGCACGGTTCGTGCCACTGGGGCGCACGGTCCGTGTGCTCTGTTCAGTACACCAACATCAATCTGTTTCTCTCGTTTTGCTTCTCCGTTTGCGTCCAATCCGTATTCCGATCAAAATCCAACCTCAAACAGATAATACGAGACAATATTCCAGTCCAAACAATATCATTAAATCCCAATTCATCAACAATCGATTCGTTCCATATTTCAAAATACTAGTTTTTAGAAAAATACGAATTTCGACTCAAAATCATTCGAAACAACGGAACATTCACGAAATCAGTCACATAACATTCATTTCAGAACGAAAATAATCCTAAGCGTGAGTAGAACTCACCCGCAGTGACGAATTCACAATTAATCGAGATTCAACGGAATGCACTCAACACGGTAACCACACGAACAATCCCTCCACGGCTCCTCTCGCTCCCACAGCCACGAAATCACTTCCCAGAGCCAAACCAACACCCCAACTTTGAAAATCCAGCCACACCTATCCCTTGTCTATGCTTCAATTCACAATATGGGTGCCAAAATACTTTAAACTTGTCCTAGTCTTAGCATGCAAAGCTTTAGAAGCTTCCAAAACTCCATTAATGGCCAAGATGAGCTTTGAACTTCAAGAATGGTGAAATGAGTTAGGGAAAGGGTGAGCTACTGAAATTGGTATCTATAGATAGAGCAAGAAAAATGGAGAAGATTGGATACGAGACCACTTACATGCATCCAATTTTGAAGATTTCCTTCTACCCTTTGTCTCCTCTTCTCTCTCGAGTTCTACCTCTCTCTCTATTCTAAGTTTCTGAATTTTGATGAAATGAGGGTTTGAGGCTTGGCCAGCTGAGTGTTAGTGGGATGAGGGTGTTTAATGAGTAGGAAATGACGAAAATACCCTTGGCTCACTAATACTCACTTAACTTATGTTTGCTAATAATTCCGAAAGCGGAGTCATGGTGTTGTGTCTTGTGTTTCTCAAACCTTGACTCAGCTGGGTGTTTTAATTTTTGGGTGGAAAAAGACCAATTTACCCCTCGTGCTCTAATTTTTATTAAAACTCTATTTTTACCCCAAACAATCACAACTTCAACAATAATGAAATCAAATCAAGTAATCACACAATTAAGTAACGATTTCATTCCTCGCCTATGACCATGACTCGATTTATTATTTTATCGAATAATAATTCGCTAGTTAACTTCATAAAATGAAATTAACAGAAATTAGGGATGTTACTTCTCACATTATAAAACTCACATATGTATATAAACCAAAATGAATTCTCAAAAGTATGAAAATCATATATCTACTAGAGTCTCATTTAGTTTCTATAAAATAGGACTTTGTTTAGAACCGTGTAAAAGAAGATCATGAGCATCACATTATAATATGGGCAATATATGATTTATCCTTTTCAAGTCACATGGGAAAAGAATAAAGACAACAAAAAGTGCCAATGAAAAACACGGAAGAAACAAATAGTGCAGTCTCACAAAACAAAGCAATGCTAGTCACTAAATGAAGAAAATGCAGGGAATGGGAATGCTTATCTGATTATTAAAGCAATATCTTGCATAGAGGAAAGGAACGAAACTGCATACCAGAAATAGAGTTTCAAGAACACGTTAAGGAAACTACGTAAAATGAAAAAACCTGATCGCTTTTTAATTGTTTCCACGATAAATCCTTAAGATTGTTGTTGATGCGCAGAAGCCCTTTTTTTTTTCTTTCGAACAATAGAAAATGGCAATGCAGCCGGGACTCAAATCCAAATGGGTTGTCATGCCGTCATTTGCGTGGATCGAAATTAAATAGATGATAAATTCTTCAGGTTGTAGTAATACACGCAACAAGACAGCAACAAGATAGAGAACCTGCGAACAAAACAAATGTTAGATAAACAACCGGAGGAGTCTTTCGACGCGCCCTGAAGAATTTATCCACCTCTACAGCACAAATTCCCCGAGGTACAACCGGTCTCGTCTCAGTCGCAGTAGTGAAAGAGGATTCCGAACTGGCAAGATTGAATTTGATACGCGACAGGAGATGAACCCAGGAGTGTTTATTTCGAAGAGAGAAAGCGATGTTTTCCGATCATAATCAATAGCTACTCGACTAGCTTTTTATAGGCTACACATCTAACTCACTCTCTCTCACTCTCACTCTATCACATTCTCTCTCACTCACTCTGTCACTTTTTCTTTCACTCTCTCTAACTCTTACTCTCTATCACTCTCTCTCACTCTCACTCTATCACATTCTCTCTAACTCTCTCTCACACTCACTCTATCACATTCTCTCCCACTCTCTCTAACTCTCACTTTATCTCTCACGCTCTCTCACTCTCAGTCTAACACATTCTCTCTCACTCTCTCTAACTTTTTCACTCTATCACATTCTCTCTTACTCTCACTTTCTCTGTCACTCTTTCTAACTCTCACATTCTGTCACTCTCTCTCACTCTTACTCTATCACATTCTCTCTCACTCACTCTCACTCTCTCACTTTCTCTGTCACTCTCTCTAACTCTCACTCTCTGTCACTCTCACTCTACCACATTCTCTCTCAGTCACTCTCACTCTCTCACTTTCTCTCTTACTCTCTCTAACTCTCACTGTCTATCACTCTCTTACTCTCTCTCACTCTCACTCTATCACATTCTCTTTCACTCTCTCTAACTCTTTCACTCTCTCTAACTCTCACTCTCTCTCACTCTCACTCTATCACATTCTCTATCACTCTCTCTATTTAACCCTCAATCTCACCCTATCACATTCTCTCTCACTCTTTCTAACTCTCTAACTTTCTCTCTCCCTCTCTCTATCTCTCACTCTCTTACACTTTCTCTCAGTCTCACTCTATCACATTCTCCCTCACTCACTCTCACTCTCCCACTCTCTCTAACTCTCACTCTCTCTCACTCTCACTCTATTACATTCTCTCTCACTCTCTCTAACTCTCTCACTTTCTTTCTCACTATCTCAAGCTCTCACCCTTTGTCACTTTCTCTTACTCCCACTCACTCTCACTCTATCACATTCTCTCTCACTTTCTCTAACTCTCTAACTTTCTCTCTCACCCTCTCTATCTCTCACTCTATGTCACTATCTCTCACTCTCACTCTATCACATTCTCCCTCACTCACTCTCACTCTCTCACTCTCTCTAACTCTCACTCTCTCTCACTCTGTCACTCTCACTCTATCACACTCTCTGTCACTCTCTCTAACTCTCTCACTTTCTCTCTCACTCTCTCTAACTCTCACCCTTTGTCACTTTCTCTCACTTTCACTCACTCTCACTCTATCCCATTCTCTCTCACTCTCTCACCCTCTCTAACTCTCACTCTCTCCCTCTCTCACTCACATTTTCTCAATCTCTCTCACTCTCTCTCACTCTTTCTCGTACTATATGTATCTCACTCACACTCTCTCACTCTCTCCTACTATCTCACTCTCTCACTCTCTCTTACTCTCACTCCCTCTCCTATTGTCTCCATCTCTCACCCTTTATCTCTCTCTCAATCTCTCTCACTCTCTCTTCTAAAATTTCATTCTCATGCTCTCTCTCACTCTTTCACGCATTCTCCCACTCTCTCAGTCTCTCTCCTACTGTCTCTTTCTCTCACTCTCACTCCCTCACACTCTCTCTCAATCTCTCTTACTTTGACTCTGTCTCCTACTATCTATCTATCTCTCTCTCTCTCTCTCTCTCTCTCTCTCTCTCTCTCTCTTTCTCTCTCACTCTCTTTTTTACTATCTCATTCTCACGCTCTCTCACTCTCTCTCCTACTATCTCACTCTCTCTCACTCTTTCCTACAACGCCTCTCTCACTGATCTCTCTCACTCTCACTCATCCTCACTCTCTCTCAATCTCCCTCACACACACTCTCACTCTCAATCTCTCACATTCTCTCTCACTCTCTCTCCTACTATCTCACTCTAACTCTCTCTCACCCTCTCTCACTCTCACAAATTATTAATAAATCTATACACCTACACAAATTATTATTTTTAATAGCAAATTTTTACTATAATTTTTACTATTATTATTATTATTATGTTACATGCATTTCAATAATTTTGACTCATTTAATTATTTCCAAACATTATTTAAACAGAAAAATGTAACACTAATTAGCTTTTTGATTTAAAGTGTTTCAAATTTCAAAAAATTAAAAATTTAAACCTTTTAATGTAATCATAAAAAAATAAAACTTAATTAGCACAGAACAACTACATGAAATAAAACTTAACCCAGAGCGTGGGATTCAGCGGTTGGGGCTGAACCTCCCTTAACCAAGGGTCGGGGGTTCGATCACCGCCTTGGGTACGGAGCAGCGTTAAAACTCTGGTACGGAGCAGCGTTAAAAATTTTGGAACTTTCAATGACAAGGGATAGAGAGGGGGAGGGGGAGAGAGAGGCGATGTCACTGTTTGTGGTGGTGGTGGCTCGCCGGAGGTGGTGGTGGCTCGCCGGAGAAGATGAAGATGAAGATTGGGGTGTTTTTATTATCTTTGTTAATTTTGTCAATTTGGTCCCTCATGTTTTTTTTAAGTTTCATTTTGGTCCCTTATATCCACATGATTCAAAGAATTAAAAGTCAACAGTGACACTTAAGATGCCACGTCAGTAGTTAACTGCCAGCGTGGCGTCTGTTAACAAAAACTAACGGCAGGGACCAAAATGAAACCTAAATGAAAGATAATGGACCAAAACAGACCAAAAAAAAGATAAAAGACCAAAATGAAACCTAGAGCAAAGATAAAGGACCAAAAGTCCTATTTTGCCAAAAACTTAATTAGCACAAAACAACTGCATGAAATAAAAAGAGTAATCAAAAACCATTCCCCATAAACATTAACAACTTCAACTGCTACTTTCATGGCCATGCTTGAATTGGTATATAAATGGATATTTGGTAGTTGAGTCAATGGTACTGTTTCACTTCTCCATGCCATTAAATTATCAACTTACTTAGGGGCCTTATTTATCTACCTACTGTTTGGGATATCGTTGAAACCACAAGCAGAAGCCAGTGGGAAAAATGACCTCTACGAATGCTTATAAAACTATATATCAATGATTATAAATTCGTATTTTGCCAAAATATTTTTTACAAACACTAAAAAACCCAATACATCAAAATATAATATATTTTATATGTACCTATTTAATTTTCCACAATTTCAATGAGGTCTAGAAACTACCATTATACTCTTCAAGGTTGAATGAGCATGTCTCAAGGTCAAAGAAATAAATTCCAAGACCTTGGAATATTCAACCTCATCTTCTCATGCAATGTGACTTGTGCACCACAATTAATGGAGGGAATTCCAACATTGGTCAAGCATCCCTAACCACTAAGGTCAACTAAACCCTAATCACTCTCTCTCACTCTCACTCTATCACATTCTCTCTCACTCTCTCTAACTGTCAATTTCTATCTCACTCTCTCTAACTCCCACTCTCTGTCACTATCACTATATCACATTTTCTCTCACTCTCTCTAACTGTCACTTTCTCTCTCACTCTCTGTCACTCTCTCTCACTCTCACTCCATCACATTCTCTCTAACTCTCTCTCTCACTCTCACTCTATCACATTCTTTCTCACTCTCTCTAACTCGCTCACTTTCTCTCTCACTCTCTCTAACTCTCACTCTCTGTCACTCTCTCTCTCTCTCTCATTCTCACTCTATCACATTATATCTCACTCACTCTGTCACTTTCTCTTTCACTCTCTCTAACTCTTACTCTCTGTAACTCTCTGTCACTCTATAACATTCTCTCTAACTCTCCCCAACTCTCTCTTACTCTCACTCTATGAAATTCTCTCTCACTCTCTCTAACTCTCACTTTCTCTCTCACCCTCTATCACTCTCTCTCAGTCTCACTCTAACACATCTCTCTCACTCTCTCTAACTCTCTCACTCTCACTCTATCACATTCTCTCTCACTCTCTCTAACTCTCTCACTTTCTCTGTCACTCTCTCTAACTCTCACATTCTGTCACTCTCTCTCACTCTCACTCTCTCACTTTCTCCATCAGTCTCTCAAACTCTCACTCTGTGTCACTCTAGCTCTCACTCTCACTCTATCAGATTCTCTCTCACTCTCACTCTCTCTCTCTCTCTCTCTCTCTCTCTCTCTATCTCTCTTACTCTCACTAACTCTCACTCATTGTAACTCTCTCACTCTCTCTCACTCTCACTTTGTCACATTGTCTCCCACTCTCTCTAACTCTCACTCTCGGTCACTCACTTCCAGTCTCTCTCACTCTCTCACATTCTCTATCATTCTCTCTAACTATCCCTCACTCTCACTCTTTCACATTCTATCTCACTCTCTCTAACTCTCTAACTTTCTCTCTAACTCTCTCTAACTCTCGCTCTCTGTCACTCTCTCTCACTCTCACTCCCACTCTATCACATTCTCCCTCACTCACTCTCACTCTCTCACTCTCTCTGACTCTTTCACTCTCACCCTATCACATTCTCTCTCACTCTCTCTAACTCTCTCACCGTCTCTCCCACTCTCTCTAACTCTCACTCTCTGTCACTTTCTCTCACTCTCACTCACTCTCACTCTCTCTAACTCTCACGCTCTCTCACTCTCACCCTATCACATTCTATCTCACTCTCTCTAACTCTCACTCCCTCTCATTCTATCTCCTACTTTCTCTCCCTCCTCTCTCACTCTCATTCTCTCAATCTCCCTCACTCTCTCACCCTTTCTCCTACTATATGTATCTCACTCACACTCTCTCACTCTCTCCTACTATCTCACTCTCTCTCCTACTATCTCCCTCTCTCACTCCGTCTCTCTATTTCTCTCTCAATCTCTTAATCTTTCTCACTCTCTCTTCTACTATCTCATTCTCATGCTCTCACTCTCTTTCACTCTCTCTCTCCCTCTCCCACTCTTTCACTCATTCTCACACTCTCTTAGTCTCCCTCCTACTCTCTCTCTCTCTCACTCTCACTCCCTCACACTCTCTCCTACTATCTCAGTCTCTCCCAATCTCTCTTACTTTGACTCTGTCTCCTACTATATCTCTCTATCTCTCTCTCTCTCTCTCTCTCTCTCTCTCTTTTTCTCTCTCACTCTCTCTTTTACTATCTCATTATCACACTCTCTCACTCTCTCTCTTACTATCTCACTATCTCTCACTCTTTCCTACTACATCACTCTCACTCTCTCTCACTCTCACTCAACCTCACTCTCTCTCACTTTCTCTCAATCTCCCCCACACACACTCTCACTCTCAATCTCTCATATTCTCTTTCACTCTCCCTGACTCTCATTCTCTCTCCTATTATCTCACTCTAACTCTCACTATATCACATTCTATCTCATTCTCTCTAACTCTCACTTTCTCTTTCACTCTCTGTCACTCTCTCTCACTCTCACTCCATCACATTCTCTCTCACTCTCTCTAACTCTCTCTCACTCTCACTCTATCACATTCTCTCTCACTCCCTCTAACCCTCTCACTTTCTCTGTCACTCTCTCTAACTCTCACCCTCTGTCACTCTCTCTCACTCCCACTCTATCACATTCTCTCTAACTCTCTCTCACTCTCACTCTATCACATTCTCTCTCACTTTCTCTAACTCTCACTTTCTCTCTCACGCACTCGCACTCTCAGTCTAACACATTCTCTCTCACTCTCTCTAACTCTCTCACTCTCTCCAACTCTCTCACTTTCTCCCTCGCTCTCTCTAACTTTCACATCCAGTCAGTCTCTCTCACTCTCACTCTGTCACATTCTCTCTCTCTCTGACTCTCACTCTCACTTTCTCTGTCACTCTCTCTAACTCTAACTCTCTGTCACTCTCACTCTATCACATTCTCTCTCACTCACTCTCACTCTCTCACTTTCTCTGTCACTCTCTCTAACTCTCACTCTCTCTCACTCTCACTCTATCACATTCTCTATCACTCTCTCTAACTATCCCTCACTCTCACTCTATCACATTATCTCTCACTCTCTCTAACTCTCAATCTCTGTCACTCTCTCTCACTCTCACTCTATCACATTCTCCCTCACTCACTTTCACTCTCTCACTCTCTCTAACTCTCTCACTTTCTCTCTCACCCTCTGTCACTTTCTCTCAACCTCACTCACTCTCACTCTATCACATTCTCTCTCACTCTCTCTAACTCTCACTCTCTCTTACTCTATCACATTCTCTCTCTCTCACTCTCATTCTCTCAATCTCTCTCATTCTCTCTCACTCTTTCTCCTACTATATGTATCTCAGTGACACTCTCTCACTCTCTCCTACTATCTCACTCTCTCTCCCTCTCTCACCCTCTCTCTCTCTCTCCTATTGTCTCCCTCTCTCACCCTCTCTCTCATTCTTTTAATTTCTCTCACTCTCTCTTCTAATATTTCATTCTCATGCTCTCACTCTCTTTCACGCTCCCTCTCTCCCACTCTCTCACGCATTCTCACACTCTCTCAGTCTCTCTCCCACTGTTTCTCTCTCACTCTCTCCCTCATACCCTCTCCTACTATCCTAGTCTCTCTCAATTTCCCTTACTTTGACTCTGTCTCCTACTATCTCTCTCTATTTCTCTCTCACTCTCTCTTTTACTTTCTCATTCTCACGCTCTCTCACTCTCTCTCCTACTATCTCACTCTCTCTCACTCTTTCCTACTACGTCTCTCTCACTCTCACTCAACCTCACTCTCTCTCAGTCTCCCACACACACACACACTCTCACTCCCAATCTCTCACATTATCTCTCACTCTCTCCTACTCTCACTCTCTCTCCTACTATCTCACTCTAACTCTCTCTCACCCTCTCACTCTCACAAATTTTACACTACAAAAAAACTGGTCATTAGCGAGTGAAATTTCCCTCGCAAAAGGACCAAAATCCGTCGCTAATGGTCATTTGCGAGGCAATTAGCGACAGACTGGTTCCCTCGCTAATTCCCTCCTCGCTAATGGGATTAGCGAGGGAGATTGAATCCCTCGCTAGTTAGCGAGGGAATTTTCCCTCGCTAATTAGCGAGGGATTAAAATTCCCTCGCTACTAAAGACAGTCACGTGGTTAAATTCTGACAGCCACGCGTCCAATTTCCCTCGCTAATTCCCTCGCTAATTCCGTCGCTAATGCCGAACTGATTGAATTTTTTTTGATAAACCTGCTTTTATACCTGTTTATTTTAATAATAAATAATAAAATCTAAAATACATAAAACAGTTTAAAATAAAAATTCTGAGAATAAAATTCTTCAATAACATAAAATTCGAATCAACAACACTTAATCTGAAATGTTATAACAAAATATTGAACTGTCAAACTGATACAACAAATCCTAAAAGCTGCCACCATCAGACTCCTCGGCCTCCCCAGCCTCTCCAGACTCCCCAAACTTCTCAGGTTCCTCCTCATCTTTCTCCTCATCTTGCTGCTCATCTTGCTGCATATTCTTAAAATACCTAAACATCAGCTCCTGCCTACGGGTCACCTTCGCAAAGTCTTCCTGCATCTTTTTCATAGCCTCAGTAGAGGTCCTGACCTCCTGTCGAGTATCGTGCAGCTCATGTCGAGTAGACTGCAGCTCCTGCTCCAGCTGCCTAATATGCTCTGCCTCCGCAGGAGTAGAAGCTGGTCGACTGCGTCTTCTGCTGCTCCCGGCCACAGACTGGCCCATACATGGAGCCAAGGGCCCCGTACCATACATGCGACCCTTAGACCAACATACTGTCTTCTCCCAATTTTTGTTTGCCAGATCTATCATCTCAGGAGTAAGTTGGCCAAGTGATTCAGGGTCCCAGCTCCCCTGAGTCAGATGAGTCATGATCTCATTTATTTGCTCATGTTTTGAATAACCGCAAATTAGCGCTCCATTTTGACAAATCAACATTATATAATACAAATCAAGTTGTATATTTACCCGAGTCATCCTGGAGCGCTCATCAACATACTCGCCAGTGCCTTTCCTCACATGGATGGCTCTATGCAGCTCAGGAGCAGTGATAGGGTGTCCTGCCTTCTTACTCTGTAAATTGAAACACATTTTCAAAAATTTCTAACTAATTAACTAATGTAAAAAACACACAGATTTTAAAAATAATTTACCAATCTAGAAGCATGCTGAGCCTGGTTGATGGACCCGCCGCAGTGAAGCGATCCACCCTTTTCTGAGTTTCTATTATTCTTGGCTTTTGCAGCATTTTTCTTGAAAGTCTCTATAGCCCAATGGCTCTTGAAGGCATTCCAAATTTCATCACTCATGTAGTTAGGCTTCTTATCTTTACACCGCAACTTATAAAGCAAATCTGATATTTGAGCGCCCATCCTTTTAAAAAAAAGTCTCTGCACATTGTCATCATCTTCTATGTCCCATGTCACTTTGGTCTGTATATTAAGTAAAATGAAAATATGTATTAGTAATTATATTAAACTTTATTAAACAAAAAATTTAAACTAACAATATAAGTAATGACAAAATAATCGACACTTACCCTAAAGAAGTCCAGCAGATCATTCCTGTCCTTTTCATCGACTTTACTCCCGTTTAGCCAATTCATGTCGCCACACTACCATAAGAAACTGTTCAACCCCAATTACAAAAGATTCCTTCAAACCCTCTCTTCTCGATATGATCTCAGTGGCATCGATATGATCTCAGTGGAGATGATTTCGAGCCGAATATGGGGGTTAAGGACAGATCAGACAAAACCCTTTTCCATATAAGTAGTGAAGGAAGCTTTTTCTAACTCCCAACCTTAAAATTGTTAGTATCGTCTCGCAATTATCTCATTGGAGTTGATTTCGAGTAAAATTTGGGGGTGAGGGATGACATCACCTCACCCTTTTCCATCAACAACACACAGTCATCTAACTTAGGGTTCATCAAAACAACAATTAAACACTTTTCAATTAACAACTCTAAAATGATACACTTTTCAATAACACATTTCAATTTCAAGCAAAAAACATAAATCAATTCACTATTAATTTCAATTTCAATAAAACAACTTCAATCTCAACAAACAATTTAAATTTCAACTTCAAATTTTTATCCTACACAATTTCTACAAATCCTAATCCCATTTTGTTCTTCTAAAACCCTACCCAAACCTAAAACCCTACCCAAAACACAATCAACAATATCACAAAACCTAATCCTATTTTCTTCTTTCAAAACAACAATATCACAAAACTAAATTCACTAAAAGTACCAAACAACAATATCACAAAACTAATTTTACAAATCCTAACAAAACAATATCATAAAAAATAAAAATCAAAACAACGTCATAAAAAGTAAAAATCAAAACCTCCAAAGGTAGAGCTCCGGTGGTGAAGAGGGGGAACTTCGATGGTGGTGAAGAGGGCGAGCTCCGGTGGTGGTGAAAAGGGAGAGCTCGGGTGAGAGAGAGAGAGAGAGAGGTTCGCGTAGGAGAGAGAGAGAGGAGAGAGGGCGACAGTTGGTTGTGGTGGTGTGGTGGTGGTGGAAATGACAGAAGAGAGTTGGGGTTCGTGAGAGAGAAGAGTGAGTGAAGTGAAGAGTAACAGAGAGAGAAAAATGAGGGATCTGATACAATTTAAGTGGGGTTAGCGACAAAATTTGCGAGGGATCATTGATAAACTCCAATTTAGTGCATTTTTTAGAGATATTTTTGAGTCACTTTTAGAGCAATTATATACTAATTATATAAATCACTAACTTAATTTGCTCTTTATTTTGCAGGAAGAAAGAAAATATGAAAGAGATATAAAAGTCCATTTTAAATATATATATATATATATATATATATATATATATATATATAAAGAGAAGAGAAGAAAGAGGCCTAAAAAAAAGGGAATTGAAGAAGCCCAATTGCAATTGGAATCAAAAGGCCCATGGCCAATTGAAAAGAATTGATATAGAAATAACCTATGTTTGGCTTTAAAAAGAAGTTAACATGAATCACAAATAGACAGCCACGTACATAATATACAGGAACGGACGGATCAAAAGAAAAGGAGAATAGAAAACAGTAGCCGCGTGGAAGGAGTGCCGCACACACTGTTGCACCCCAAAAAATCCGGTTCGGACTTCTCATTGTACAACGTGGAAAAGGTATGGAGCCGCCACCAATATTTTAATTTTAAGACCAAAACATTGAAAAAAGGTCTTTTAGACAAGGCGGATGGTCTTTCGAAAACTAGAGATATGGGTTCGGGGGTCGGTTAGGCATGGGGAAGGTATTAGCACCCCGTACCTCCTTTCTACCGAAAGGGAACCTTTAATTAAATGTGTGGTTTGAAGTGTTGATTTGAAAATGCTTTTATTTTACCTCTTTATTGAAAAGGGAGTGAGAAGACTTATTGAAAATTTTTATTTTTGGCGCTTGACGAGAGTTGGCCTCTCGCTCCTACGTATCTCCTGGTGCGATGGAGAATTCAAAGCTACGTAGTTCTTGGTTGTCCTAAAAAGGTTTTTGTTTTTTAGTCTGTTTAGATGAGTTTTCGCAGTAGGAGTGAGGATTCGCGATGACCAAACAACAACGGTTTAGAGTGGCCGCGCTACTAACTCTTTTGAAAATGAAATTATCATTAACAACCAAACGGCAACGGCGCGAGTGATCATTAATGATAATCGGTTTTGCTTTTGATTCGAGTGTTCGCGACGACCAAACAACAACGGTTTAGAGTGGCCGCGCTACTAACTCTTTTGAAAATGAAATTATCATTAACAACCAAACGGCAACGGCGCGAGTGATCATTAATGATAATCGGTTTTTATTTTAGATGATCAAAAAGGGCTTTCGCAATCGAATTAATTTTGGTTTGTTGTGCTTGACGAGGACGTGGCTCGCTCCTACGTATCCCAAATGGGAATCAAAGCGACGTAGTTCTAATTTCTTTAGTTTTGAAAAGGTTTTCGAAGTAGGACGAGCATTAGCGAATGATTAAACTAACAAAGGTTATGGGTAATCATCGCTGAGTACTCATGTGAAATTGAAGAGCGTTCATAGAGATCAAACTAACAAAGGTTATGGGTGACCTCCACTACTTGCTTATTTTTGTTTATTGAAAATGCTTTGAAAATTAATTGGTTTGGAAAAGAGTTTTTAAAAAAATAAATAAATCATTTTCAATCGAATTCTATGTCCAAAACCAAATGCAACATGAATGAATGAAGTTCAAACATATTCAACTAATCAAGCAATCATGAACATGTTGATCATCAACTAAGATTAAGCATGCCAATATAATCAAGAGATTTAATTGTCATAGATGCAAGACAAAGTTCTCAAAACAATTGTGTTTGTGTGTGAAGGAGAATTGCTACACAAGTTGGAAGCAATCTCAAGAGGGGCACATATGCCTCTATGCTACACATGTTGGTAGCCTTATAAGGGCACATGATTGTGTAAAAGGGTTTGTGCACAATTAAGTCAAGACATTCAAATGGCATCAAGAACAAAGGAATACAATTGATCATAGGCATAGAGTATTCTAGGTTAGGTGAATGAACATGTGAGCAATGATGCATGATTTGGCAAGCATGTGAATGCATGAGCATACAAGAATGAATGCATGAATGAGTAGACAAGAGGATGCATGAGCATACAAGAATGCATGAGCATTTGAGTATGATTACGTTTATTATGCAAGGCATAAATACTCGAGAATGCATGAGAGTGTCGCATAAATAGGGATGGATGAAGATGCATGAGGGTGAAAATGTTTTGGTAAAAGGTTTAGGTAAGAAAGTGGTAAAATGTTTTTGGGTTTTGGTGTTTTGTAAATGAGATGAAATGTTTTTGGTCTTGAAAGT
The DNA here is from genome assembly GCA_039519185.1 of Astragalus membranaceus. Taxonomy (NCBI): domain Eukaryota; kingdom Viridiplantae; phylum Streptophyta; class Magnoliopsida; order Fabales; family Fabaceae; genus Astragalus; species Astragalus membranaceus. Next base: position 18,838,080 of record CM076850.1, on the reverse strand, counting down.
GGTAAAAGTATTTTGGGGTTTATTTTATAAAGTTGAAAAAGTATGAAATGCAAATGAGAAAATGTTTTGGGGTTTTTATGCAAAGATGCAAGTGGTAAAATGTTTTGAATGAAGGTAAAAATGTTTTATGTGATGAGATAAAAATGTTTTGGTAAAAACTAAGTGAAATGGTAAAAACCAAAGTGGTAAAATGTTTTTATGTTTTTTTGGTAAAAAGTTAATGAAGTGGTAAAGTAAAATGGTAAAAAGTAAACAAACACAATGACATAACTTGCATTTACTCAACCACAATCAAAATGACAATCTTCAAGCAATCAAAGGGGTAAAAACCCTAGTCATGGCCGAATGCATACAAGCATGGAATCATCAACTTATTTCATGCAAAAATTGACAAATTAACACACAAAACAACACAAAAGAAGAGGACCTAATCTATCATGCAAGTTCCTAAGACAAACATCAACCAAATCATGCATTTATTCACGCAAAATCAAAGGAAACAAAACTAGCAAAATGGGTATGAGAATGGGTTTTTATTTGATGAAAATTATACCAACAAGGTTTAAAATACAATAAAATGCAAGAAGACACAAGAACAATTCCTTCAAAGCCAAGGAGCCACCTCAAACACCCAAGCCTCCCTAAGTGCTTGTCAATAATGTTTGAGATGGCTCCTCAAAGCATCAACAACAATATATGAAGGAGTTGAGATGAGGAGAAGAGAGATTACATAATGAAAATTAAAGAAAATGCAAGAGTTTGTGAGCTTACCTCTAGATCTTGCTTGAAATGAATAAGAAGATCAAAATAGAAACCAAGAACACTTGAACCTCCTCTTGAATCCCACGAAAATCACTTGATATTGAAGGATTTGATGATGAACTTTGAAGATAATGCAAGATTAGAAATGGATCTAGTGTAGGAATCAAGAATAATGAAGTTTGGATGGTTGAAAATTGAAGAATTGGTGGTGGAAATGGTGGGAGGTGGTCTTGGGTTTGAGAGGGGAGGAGGAGAGGAATTGTGATCTGATTGTGTGCTAGGGTAAAATGAGAATGCCCTCCCCTATGGTCTCTTATTTTCGGTTTTATATGAGGTGCAAAATTAAGGGTATATAGGACATTGTGCTTTTGCCAACCATTGAGATTTGAGATAGAATTTGAATCAAGGGCCAAGATTGCAATGCACATGGATTAGGGACAAAGAGAAAACACAAATGAGTGAGGAATGGCTGGTGTCATATGAAATTGAAGAGTTTTTTGTACACAAAAGTTGTTGGGGGCAATTAGGTCAATTTGCACATTTGTAGCCTAGGATTTGATCTAGAATTTTAATCAATGGCTAGGAATACAACTCACATGGACTCTCTGGTCCGAAGTAACTTTTCTCTTGGATGGTGCATGAAATGCATGTACTTGGGTATTTGGGTGCACATGAATGCAATTATTGATTTTGGGTGGGATGCTCTTTCTGTTTGATTTTCATTCTTTTCTTTTTCTTTTGTTATTCTTTCGCTTTTTCTGAGATGCGAATTTGAAAGTGTAATGCACTACTGTTTGATGCCATGGAGTGACGAATGGTATGGATGATATGAGAATGATGAATGAAGATGTTGTGTTCTTTTATGTTCCGTCTTCTGTGATTTTCTTCTCTTTTGTTTTTTTTGTTTATTCTGTTTGTTTTCTTTAAGCAGCTTTCTTTTTTTTGCTTGTTTGTTTTTTTTTGGCACTTTTGCTCTTTCGGCTTATCTTTCTCTTTTTTTGTCTTTTTCTTTCAAGCATAATACTTCTTCATAGAGTCTGAATTGACTGGGTTCTTGAGATCTTCGCCGTCCATGTTGGTAAGTATCAGTGCTCCTCTGGAGAAAGCTTTCTTGACAACATATGGTCCTTCATATTTGGGAGCCCATTTGCCCCTGGGGTCCGTCTGGAGCGGCAAGATCTGCTTGAGCACAAGGTCTCCTTCGCTGAATTCTCGAGGACGAACCTTCTCGTTGAAAACTGTCTTCATCCTTTGTTGATACAGCTGCCCATGACACAAGGCGGCAATCCTTTTTCCTCAACGAGGTTCAACTGGTCAAGACGGGACCGAACCCATTCTGCTTCATCAAGTTTTGTCTCCATTAACACCTGCAGGGATGGTATTTCAACTTCAATGGGGAGGACTGCCTCTGACCCGTAAACCAGTGAGTAAGGGGTCGCCCCTGTTGAGGTACGTACTGAAATTCGGTAGCCATGCAAAGCAAAGGGAAGCCCCCCCCCCCCCCCATGCCAATCCTTGTAGGTTACCACCATATTTTGCACTATCCTTTTGATGTTCCTGTTGGCTGCTTCAACTGCCCCATTCATCTTCGGGCGGTAGGGAGAGGAATTATGATGCTGAATTTTGAATTCTTTGCACAGGTCCTTCATTATTTTGCTGTTCAGGTTGCTGCCGTTATCCGTGACGATCTTGTTTGGAAGACCGTAACGGAAAATCAGATCTTTCTTTACAAACTTGGCAACCACAACACTAGTTATACTGGAGTACGAGGCAGTTTCAACCCGCTTGGTGAAGTAGTCAATGGCGACCAAAATGAAGCGATGCCCGTTCGACGCTTTAGGCTCGATAGGACTGATAACATCCATTCCCCACATTGAGAACGGCCAAGATGCAGACAGAACATTCAAGGAAGCAGGCGGTACATGAATGTGATCGGCATAGATCTGGCATTTGTGCATTTTCTTACAAAGCTGTAGCAGTCTGATTCCATCTGCAACCAGTAGTAACCAGCTCTCAGGATTTTCCTAGCCATTGCGTGCCCGCTGGAATGAACCCCAAATGAGCCCTCATGAACATCTCGCATAATCTTTACTGATTCTTCTCTTGTTACACACCTGAGGAGTACCAAGTCATGGTTTCTCTTGTAAAGGACGTCTCCACTCAAGAAGAGATTCCTTGACAATCTTCTGATAGTTCTCTTGTCATTTTCTGATGCCCCAGGTGGGTATTCCTGATTAATGATGTATCGCTTGATGTCATGATACCAAGGCTTATCATCAGGCTCTTCGTCTATGGATGTGCAGTAATGATGCGCAGGCAGGTTCCGACGTGGGATTCGGATGTGAGTTAAACTCTTATCACAGCTGATGTTAAACATGGAGGACAAGGTTGCCAAGGCATCGGCCAGCTGGTTTTCACTTCGAGGGATGTGTTTGAAAGTGATTTCGTCGAAAGACTCCATCAATTCTTGCACATGGTCACAATAAGGGATCAGTTTGGGATCTCTGGTCTCCCAATCGCCTCTTACTTGATGAATCACCAGGGCTGAATCACCGTACGCATCAAGCCTTTTGACTTTCCACTTCAGGGCTGCCTGCATGCCCAGGATGCATGCTTCATACTCGGCAATGTTGTTTGTGACGTAGAAGCTCAGTCTTGCAGTGACAGGAATGAAGTGGTTGTCAGGAAATATCAACACAACATCTGCCCCATGCCCCTATATGTCGGACGCACCGTCGAAGATCATCCGCCATCTTTCATTTTCTTGGGATTTCCCCTCGTCGAAACAATGCCATGATATCTTCATCAGGAAAATCATGTTGCATTGGCTGGTAGTCTGGACTTGGCTGACATGCTAAGTACTCTGCAAGTGAGATGAACGAATGCATGCAATGCAAATGCCATGATGGGGTATGACAGCTGCCCCTAATCCATGATTGCTTGATCCATTTTGTGTTTCTTCATGCCCTTAATCCATGATTGCTTGATCCAGCTGTTGCACCCCAAAAAATCCGGTTCAGACTTCTCATTGTACAACGTGGAAAAGGTATGGAGCCGCCACCAATATTTTAATTTTAAGACCAAAACATTGAAAAAAGGTCTTTTAGCCAAGGCGGATGGTCTTTCGAAAACTAGAGATATGGGTTCGGGGGTCGGTTAGGCATGGGGAAGGTATTAGCGCCCCGTACCTCCTTTCTACCGAAAGGGAACCTTTAATTAAATGTGTGGTTTGAAGTGTTGATTTGAAAATGCTTTTATTTTGCCTCTTTATTGAAAAGGGAGTGAGAAGACTTAATGAAAATTTTTATTTTTGGCGCTTGACGAGAGTTGGCCTCTCGCTCCTACGTATCTCCTGGTGCGATGGAGAATTCAAAGCTACGTAGTTCTTGGTTGTCCTAAAAAGGTTTTTGTTTTTTAGTCTGTTTAGATGAGTTTTCGCAGTAGGAGTGAGGATTCGCGATGACCAAACAACAACGGTTTAGAGTGGCCGCGCTACTAACTCTTTTGAAAATGAAATTATCATTAACAACCAAACGGCAACGGCGCGAGTGATCATTAACGATAATCGGTTTTGCTTTTGATTCGAGTGTTCGCGACGACCAAACAACAACGGTTTAGAGTGGCCGCGCTACTAACTCTTTTGAAAATGAAATTATCATTAACAACCAAACGGCAACGACGCGAGTGATCATTAATGATAATCGGTTTTTATTTTAGATGATCAAAAAGGGCTTTCGCAATCGAATTAATTTTGGTTTGTTGTGCTTGACGAGGACGTGGCTCGCTCCTACGTATCCCAAATGGGAATCAAAGCGACGTAGTTCTAATTTCTTTAGTTTTGAAAAGGTTTTCGAAGTAGGACGAGCATTAGCGAATGATTAAACTAACAAAGGTTATGGGTAATCATCGCTGAGTACTCATGTGAAATGGAAGAGCGTTCATAGAGATCAAACTAACAAAGGTTATGGGTGACCTCCACTACTTGCTTATTTTTGTTTATTGAAAATGCTTTGAAAATTAATTGGTTTGGAAAAGAGTTTTTTAAAAAATAAATAAATCATTTTCAATCGAATTCTATGTCCAAAACCAAATGCAACATGAATGAATGAAGTTCAAACATATTCAACTAATCAAGCAATCACTCCTCAACTTATTTATTTTTGTGGAAAATTAGGGTTTTGATCTAAGTTGGACAAAATCGGGGTATGACAGCTGCCCCTCTTTATCTGGATTTTAACGAGGAATATGAATTGGCCGAAACATATTCCGAGGCAAAATAAAGATAAAGAATTTAGAAATTATACCGATTTTGTCTACTTAGGGAAACCCGATTTTTCCTTTTTCCATCTCTCTAGTTTTTTCTGTTTTTGTTAATGTAAGGTGAAAAATGAAATTCTAATGCATGCGAGAATAGAGATTTTTTTTTTGATAAATGGACATTTTCGTGTCGATGCGTGCAGACTGAAAGGTAAAATGGGCACTTGGCGTGCAAACAGAAACTGTAAAATGGGCACTTGGCGTGCAAACAGAAAGGTAAATGGGCACTTGTCGTGCAAACAGAAAAGTAAAATGGGCACTTGGCGTGCAGAAAGCGGTAAATGAGCACTTGGCGTGCAGAAAGCGGTAAATGAGCACTTGGCGTGCAGAAAGCGGTAAATTGGGAATTCGGAGGCTGCCTAAAACCTTCTAACGGACTCTTGTCGAGTCCGAGCTCTGGGGTGGCCTTTTCGAGCGGCCGATCAACATCAGGTCCGGAACTGATTTGATCAATGGATTTACGCTATGCCTTAGGCCGACACAACTAATCTGAAGGACTTAACGAAGTCTGATGGATCCATCGCGCGCTCGTACACGATGTTGTGATCTGTGGAAGGAGTTCACTAACTCTGTGTTGATGGAGTTTACTAACTCTGTGTTGATGGAGTTTACTAACTCTGTGTTGTGGTGATTTTCTAAAAATGAGATTTTTGGGACTCTCTAGTCCGAAGTAACTTTTCTCTTGGATGGTGCATGAAATGCGTGCACTTGGATGTTTGGGGTGCACATGAATGCAATGATTGACTTTGGTGGGATGCCTTTTCTGTTTGATTTTTCTCTTCTTTTCCTTTTGTTATTCTTTCGCTCTTCTGAGATGCGAGTTTGAAGGCGTAATGTACTGTTTGATGCCATGGAGTGATGACTGGTATGGATGATATGAGAATGATGAATGATATGAAGATGTTGTGTTCTTTTATGTTCCATCTTCTGTGATTTTCTTCTCTCGTTTCTTATTTGCTCTTTTTTTTTTCTATGGAATGCAGATATCTATGTAAATGGAGTGTGAATGTATGTTATGCAAAGTGTATGTGATGTGATGATTTCAATGGAATGATGGATGCTATGAGATGCTATTTTTGATTTTCTTCCTTTTTATTTTGGTTAAGGATCAACACTTCAAGTGCCTACAAGGTAACATCCTAGTCCCCAAGGATTAAGGTGAGCATCAAAGCCCTACAAGATAACAACCTAATCCCTGAGGATTAAGGCAAGCACTAAAGCCCTACAAGCGGCCAACTTTAGGCGACCCCCTCATGTGCTGAGATAGCTGGTTAAAGAATTTTTCCTATTTGTCTTTTTGCTATGTGAGGATGCAAATGCAGTATTTTGATGCATGATATGACAAAATTTTTTGGGGTATTCAAATACTTTTTTTGTGAATACTTTCATAATGATGAGACGCGAGACTTTGGATGCAAAAGTGGGATGATTATTGACCATTTTTGTTGAAAAATTGAATTTGATTCAAACTCCAGTGTTCTCAAGGTTTTTATTTACAAACAAGCTCACTTGTTTTCTCTCCCTTCCAATGACGACTGAATCTTAGATATCGCATGACTAACGTGTGTTCTCTCTCTTTGAAGCATTGCTTAGTAAGCATGCATAGGAGCGCAAATGTGAATGAGTGAGTCTGTTAACTTGGGATTGGTTTAGGATATGTACGACAATTGAAGGGATGACAAACATGACTATTACCGACGCTCATGAGGGACCAAGGGATGCAAGACTGCCCCGGTTCGGGCTTTTGATGAGTGAATAAGCTTGCCTTTGCCTGGTGGTGATAATGACTAGGGGTGTAGGAGATGATGAATTGGGAACACTTCGGCTCTTGGGATGAAAGGTGGAATGAAAAGGGTTTTGTTTCAACCCACAGAGTTTGGTGTTGCCCCAGTCAGGACGAAACAAAGTTGCCCCAATTAGAATGACGAGGCCTTATTTAGGATAGTGAGTTGAGAGATTGCCCCGGTGAGGTTCTTATGGGAATGAATGAAGTGAAGGAATGGGAATGCACTTGCCCCATTTTGGAATGAAATTTCAAATGGTTTCTTTGAGTGAGGTTGTGAAAAGGTGATAGAGTTATGGTGACGGTTATATACGGAGGGTGGTATGTGAACGGGATAGACGACGAACAAAATCTCCCCATGGTTGAGTGGAGTGAGAGGTGAAGGAAATGTCCCCTAGTACACATCTTTGATTCTTTTTAAGAAAAACTCAAATGCAATGAAAGTTTTGACTTTTAGTATGAAAGAAGCCTCACTTGGTGATCACTAAACCTTGTTTTAATGCAACTTGAATGCGTTTGAAGTGCAAGTCTTCCTTTTTCCGCCAGCTTTCTTTTTTTCGACTGTTTATTTTTGTTCCCTCATCTCTTTTTCCTAAGGGTTTGTTTTTCCTTGATCAGCTTTCTCTTTTCTGATCGTTTGTTTTTTCTTTTGAGCAAACACATTGTAGACAGATAAACTTAGTGGCTAAGATTTAAAATTTGAGAAAACAACAGCATTCGGTCATTGATCGGAATGGACTTTTCGGGATTGTGGTGTTTTGTGGAGGAGGGATGATGGGGCTTAATGAAGAGCTTGGGGGCTAATGGTAGGATGATTTTCATTCGGCGTCGGCTGACGATCGATGATTTATGATGGTTAATTGGCTTGATGAGGTGTTTGGAAATTTTATTCTTGGCTAAGGGTTTGTGGAGGGCGGGTTACCGAGGTCAAAGGGAAGTGTTTGCGGTTTATGGAAGGAGGGGTGTATGGGAATGATGAAGTGTTTGAAGGTTATTGAGACAATGATCTCTTGTGTTTTGTGGTAACATGTACCAGCTCACCACTTACATTTCTTTTGTATTTTCTTTTGTTTTGGGATTTTCATTTTTGAATCCCTTTTTTGATTTTCTCTCTCTTTTTTTGTTTTATGATTCTTTTCCTTCTTTGACTCGGGTGAGCTGATAGAAAGTGATGCACTTTTTTTTGGATATTTGAGGTGATCCTTGTTTAGGGTGATTTTTGGATTTTGGTTTTTCTTGGGTTAAGGTGGGTAGGAAAGGGAACTTCTGGATGGCCAAACTTCATTTCAAATTCCGATTGCTTATTTTTTTTCATAAAACTTGACAACAATTTATCTATCTATATGTGTTTGCTCTTTTCTTTGCATTTTTTTTATGCCCTAATTTTTGCCTGGACCGCTCTTTGCGAGTTTTCAATCCACCGGGCGCTCCTTTTTGCCTAGGCTGCCCTTTGCGGGTTTTCAACCCAGCGAGCTTGTTCTTCTCATTTATCTCTTCTTTTCTCTTTTTTTTGGAAAGACTTGCACTAAAGGAATATAATGCCGATAAAGAAAGTTAGTGATCACAGAATTGCCCCAGCATGGAGGACTTAGAGTGTTAGTGAGAATGAACCAAAAAGTCAAGTATGCACTGATGGGAGAGAATATGCGCCTTATGGATGGACGGGGCGGGGTTAGACTGGGATGATGATGATGACAAGGAAGGAAACTGACTGACTCAAACAAGAGAAACTGCACGTGTCATGCACGTTCACTATATGAATGCTTCACAGAGAGTCAACATTAGTTAGAACAATGAATTGATGAGCTGCTTCAGTTTTTTTTTGTCATGGAATGGATGGGATGCTGTGCTTTTGAAAGACATGCAAATGAGCTATTGATTTGCAAAACTGAGTGCCTTGGAACACCTTGAGTTTGCAACCAAGTAAGGATAAACTTTTTCAAAAAAAAGGATGATTGTTTTGCAAGAACGTCTCGCTTCTCATCACAACTTTTATTTTATGCAATGAATGAATGAACAAATTATGATATGCAAGTATGATGCAAATGCGTGGAGAACGACTACTCGAAAAGTGTGGCTTATTCTAAATTATTTTGTTGCAAGACAAAATATGGAATACCAATGCGAATGATGCAAGAATGATGCCCCCCATTTTTTTTCCAAATGATTTTTGATTTTATTTTTTTAGAGGCGAGACAGGATGCGAAATGCCAATGCCCCTTTTTTTGAATGATGAGAGATGCAAGACTGGTGATATGAGGCAACTGATTGTCGTTACCCTGAGTAACTTGCCTGAAACATTGAGTGGATCCTGACTCAATACTTCACACAATGTACTGAAACGTTTTGACAATTAGTTGACTCAATTTAATTTCCTACTCGAAATTAAAATACGTGTGACTGGGTCAAAGTGCTCTGACATCGTAAAGTAACATCTCAAATTTGTAGTCGACAAACAAATTTGAGACATTACCCTTCGTCGTTCAAAGGTGCACTTCTATCCATTAAGCCATCACATGAGAAATTTTTCTTTGTTTCGAAAGGATGCATGCAGGGAGAAATGATGTATTCGAACAAAGCGATGAGGTTAATGAAATGATGCATGAGCGCCACATTGACGCGATGTCCGCATTATTTGATGATAGTTTTTGCATAATCAAGGATGAATGAAATGCGATATGGATGATAGATGCTTCTGGTTTTCATTTTTCTTATGCAATGAAATGAAATGCGTGATGCTTGCAATTACTTTCCTAATGCATGGGAGATATTGAATGAAGATGCATGCGAGATGAGACGTTAATGCTTATTTTTGGTTCGCGACACAGAAAAGTATTAATGCGATGATGTGATATGGACGGACGACGGAATGAGTGGGTGAATGAATGAACGAATGTGCATTTTGAATGAGGATAACGTAAATTGCATCACTTGATGATTTTTCATGATTATGAGCGAATGAAATACCATAGGGATGATAATTGTTTTTTTTCAGAATTTTGTTTTATGTAATGCATGATGCCATGATGCAAAGTGCGGATGATGATTGCTTTTCGTTTTATTTTTAAACTATGAAATGGAGTGCATGATACTAACAATTATTTTTAGTTCGTGGAAAGATATGATTCTTATGAAAATGCATGCAAAATGAGATGTTTGCATATATGATATGAAAAAGGAAAATAATAAAGCATGTGATATGTTTCTAAAAATTTTTATGCGAGAAAGCGCATGATGCTCGCAAATGATTTTTAATGCAAGGGAAAACATGATTTATTTTGAATGGAAATGTATGCAAAATGAGATGGTCACATGTTCATTCTTCACGATATGCAAAAAGCAATAACGCATGAGACACGTTCCTAATAAAATATGTTTTTTGGACCTTTTGACAAAATTAGGAAAAAGTTTAGTGAATGGAAACGCACCCGCGCGGGGAATGCACTCCCGACAAACCTAAATGAGATAGAGAAAAATGCGCGTATGAATTTCTATTTAGCTTTTCCATGTTATGCAATGCAAAGATGCTTTTCGTATGAGAATGAGGTTGATGATGCTTTATGCCTATGCAACTTAGAGAAAAGTCCTTATTGGCAGTGATTCAAAAAAAAATTTGGAAAATGCGGGCCGTACGTTATTTCATATGGACCGGTAAGAGAAAGGCTACAGCGGTAACTCTTTCTCCCTTTTTTGAAAATAAAGTGGGTCAAATGTCACTTCGTACGGACCGGCAAAAGAAAGGCTACAACGGCAACTCTTTCTTCTTTTTCTCTTTTGAAAATCTTCTTCTTTTTTCTTTTTAGGAAAGACATGCCTAAACTACAATGCAACATACAATTTGTGTGCCCTTGCGTCCTACAAAAGGTGGGGGAACCTAGGCTCTAGGGCAACTCAAAAGGGATCCTCCCATGTAGGTTCTAAACACTTCCTCACAATGGCTACCAGAGTTAAATCTCTCTCATGATAACACCCACAACGATAGAATGCTATCTGGTGTGAGGTACCATAAAGGAGCATACTCTGGCTGAAACTTTCGTGAGAGTCAGAAGGACAACAGTCCAATTGCCAGTCACTACTCATTTCCACTCTCCTAAGTTTTGTCAGACCTTGGGTTTTAGGCCCCTCTCGAAGCACAATAAGCATAAGGTGTGAGTGTGTGTAGCGTGGACATACCGCCTAAAACTACCCACATATATCCCCACCTGCAAAGGAAAACCCAGAACAGTCCAAATAATAGCAGGTAATAACATGTCGTCTACCCTAGGGTTCAATATCACAATACTAATAATCCAACCTAGGTTTCAGCAACAGTCATATGTACTGCTTACCTCAAGAAAGGGAGCGGGGAAGAAGGGATCATAATAGAATGGGAGGAAATGCATGTTTTTACCTTAAGAAAAGGAGCAGGGAATAGGGGACATGGGAATTGAGGAATGCATGAACATAAGTAAAGAAAGGAGTAGAAGAAACAAGAAGCAAACATAGAAGAAGAAAGAGGCAAATGCACATGAATGCAACACATTGAAAATGCAAAGAATGCTTAATCATTAATTGGTAAAGAAAGAGGAAAAGGAAAGAAAAAGAAAGAAGAAGAAGAAAAGAGGGAAATAGAACAATCACTCAAATCGAACAATTTTAAACCGCACATCAAGTTAATTAGGCTTGACCCTCGTTTTTTTTTTAAAAAAAAAAAAAAAAGTCCCCAGCAGAGTCGCCAGCTGTTGCACCCCAAAAAATCCGGTTCGGACTTCTCATTGTACAACGTGGAAAAGGTATGGAGCCGCCACCAATATTTTAATTTTAAGACCAAAACATTGAAAAAAGGTCTTTTAGACAAGGCGGATGGTCTTTCGAAAACTAGAGATATGGGTTCGGGGGTCGGTTAGGCATGGGGAAGGTATTAGCACCCCGTACCTCCTTTCTACCGAAAGGGAACCTTTAATTAAATGTGTGGTTTGAAGTGTTGATTTGAAAATGCTTTTATTTTACCTCTTTATTGAAAAGGGAGTGAGAAGACTTAATGAAAATTTTTATTTTTGGCGCTTGACGAGAGTTGGCCTCTCGCTCCTACGTATCTCCTGGTGCGATGGAGAATTCAAAGCTACGTAGTTCTTGGTTGTCCTAAAAAGGTTTTTGTTTTTTAGTCTGTTTAGATGAGTTTTCGCAGTAGGAGTGAGGATTCGCGATGACCAAACAACAACGGTTTAGAGTGGCCGCGCTACTAACTCTTTTGAAAATGAAATTATCATTAACAACCAAACGGCAACGGCGCGAGTGATCATTAATGATAATCGGTTTTGCTTTTGATTCGAGTGTTCGCGACGACCAAACAACAACGGTTTAGAGTGGCCGCGCTACTAACTCTTTTGAAAATGAAATTATCATTAACAACCAAACGGCAACGGCGCGAGTGATCATTAATGATAATCGGTTTTTATTTTAGATGATCAAAAAGGGCTTTCGCAATCGAATTAATTTTGGTTTGTTGTGCTTGACGAGGACGTGGCTCGCTCCTACGTATCCCAAATGGGAATCAAAGCGACGTAGTTCTAATTTCTTTAGTTTTGAAAAGGTTTTCGAAGTAGGACGAGCATTAGCGAATGATTAAACTAACAAAGGTTATGGGTAATCATCGCTGAGTACTCATGTGAAATTGAAGAGCGTTCATAGAGATCAAACTAACAAAGGTTATGGGTGACCTCCACTACTTGCTTATTTTTGTTTATTGAAAATGCTTTGAAAATTAATTGGTTTGGAAAAGAGTTTTTAAAAAAATAAATAAATCATTTTCAATCGAATTCTATGTCCAAAACCAAATGCAACATGAATGAATGAAGTTCAAACATATTCAACTAATCAAGCAATCATGAACATGTTGATCATCAACTAAGATTAAGCATGCCAATATAATCAAGAGATTTAATTGTCATAGATGCAAGACAAAGTTCTCAAAACAATTGTGTTTGTGTGTGAAGGAGAATTGCTACACAAGTTGGAAGCAATCTCAAGAGGGGCACATATGCCTCTATGCTACACATGTTGGTAGCCTTATAAGGGCACATGATTGTGTAAAAGGGTTTGTGCACAATTAAGTCAAGACATTCAAATGGCATCAAGAACAAAGGAATACAATTGATCATAGGCATAGAGTATTCTAGGTTAGGTGAATGAACATGTGAGCAATGATGCATGATTTGGCAAGCATGTGAATGCATGAGCATACAAGAATGAATGCATGAATGAGTAGACAAGAGGATGCATGAGCATACAAGAATGCATGAGCATTTGAGTATGATTACGTTTATTATGCAAGGCATAAATACTCGAGAATGCATGAGAGTGTCGCATAAATAGGGATGGATGAAGATGCATGAGGGTGAAAATGTTTTGGTAAAAGGTTTAGGTAAGAAAGTGGTAAAATGTTTTTGGGTTTTGGTGTTTTGTAAATGAGATGAAATGTTTTTGGTCTTGAAAGTGGTAAAAGTATTTTGGGGTTTATTTTATAAAGTTGAAAAAGTATGAAATGCAAATGAGAAAATGTTTTGGGGTTTTTATGCAAAGATGCAAGTGGTAAAATGTTTTGAATGAAGGTAAAAATGTTTTATGTGATGAGATAAAAATGTTTTGGTAAAAACTAAGTGAAATGGTAAAAACCAAAGTGGTAAAATGTTTTTATGTTTTTTTGGTAAAAAGTTAATGAAGTGGTAAAGTAAAATGGTAAAAAGTAAACAAACACAATGACATAACTTGCATTTACTCAACCACAATCAAAATGACAATCTTCAAGCAATCAAAGGGGTAAAAACCCTAGTCATGGCCGAATGCATACAAGCATGGAATCATCAACTTATTTCATGCAAAAATTGACAAATTAACACACAAAACAACACAAAAGAAGAGGACCTAATCTATCATGCAAGTTCCTAAGACAAACATCAACCAAATCATGCATTTATTCACGCAAAATCAAAGGAAACAAAACTAGCAAAATGGGTATGAGAATGGGTTTTTATTTGATGAAAATTATACCAACAAGGTTTAAAATACAATAAAATGCAAGAAGACACAAGAACAATTCCTTCAAAGCCAAGGAGCCACCTCAAACACCCAAGCCTCCCTAAGTGCTTGTCAATAATGTTTGAGATGGCTCCTCAAAGCATCAACAACAATATATGAAGGAGTTGAGATGAGGAGAAGAGAGATTACATAATGAAAATTAAAGAAAATGCAAGAGTTTGTGAGCTTACCTCTAGATCTTGCTTGAAATGAAGAAGAAGATCAAAATAGAAACCAAGAACACTTGAACCTCCTCTTGAATCCCACGAAAATCACTTGATATTGAAGGATTTGATGATGAACTTTGAAGATAATGCAAGATTAGAAGTGGATCTAGTGTAGGAATCAAGAATAATGAAGAATTGGTGGTGGAAATGGTGGGAGGTGGTCTTGGGTTTGAGAGGGGAGGAGGAGAGGAATTGTGATCTGATTGTGTGCTAGGGTAAAATGAGAATGCCCTCCCCTATGGTCTCTTATTTTGGGTTTTATATGAGGTGCAAAATTAAGGGTATATAGGACATTGTGCTTTTGCCAACCATTGAGATTTGAGATAGAATTTGAATCAAGGGCCAAGATTGCAATGCACATGGATTAGGGACAAAGAGAAAACACAAATGAGTGAGGAATGGCTGGTGTCATATGAAATTGAAGAGTTTTTTGTACACAAAAGTTGTTGGGGGCAATTAGGTCAATTTGCACATTTGTAGCCTAGGATTTGATCTAGAATTTTAATCAATGGCTAGGAATACAACTCACATGGATTAAGGGCATGAAGAAACACAAAATGAGGGAAAAAGGAGGGCTGAAATTCGCAGCCATGAGGAGGGAAGGAGAGGGAAAAAATGCAAGTTGTCACAAAATAGTACATTTTGTCTTATTAAGGACACTACCTTATTTTGATTCTTTTTGATTTTTCTTTTTATGATCATTCTTTTATTCCATGAAGATTCTTTTTTTTTTATTTTGGGCTCATCCTAGGATTCAATCATTGGGCCCAAAATTCCATGACAACACCACTCCCAAAATTGATTTTGGGCCTCACTCTAGCGGAAATGACCATTTTGCCCTTTTCTTCGAAACTTGACTTTTTATGCAAAATTTAATCAATGATGCGCAAAAATTTATAACCCAACTCATTTTGACCCAAATGAATTCCTCCAAAGATGCCCAGTGATTTTTACTGAGAAATTATCTTTTAGGGTAAAATGACCAAAATGCCCTTTTTGACCCAAAAACCCTAATTTTGCCCGATAATGCATTTCCACTTCAAAAATGAATCTATAACCCTAGAAATGACCTCTAGAATCTTAGAATGCATGCTCAATGACCTTCATGAGGAATTATCATTTTTATTGTGAAATGACCAAGATACCCTTTTGGACTCAAAAAAACCTGATTTACCCAAAAAGTGCATTTCAACTCTAAAAATGATTTTAGAAACTTTGGAATGACTTTTAGGACTCAAAATGCAATGCATGATGCTTCTCACTCCTCAACTTATTTATTTTTGTGGAAAATTAGGGTTTTGATCTAAGTTGGACAAAATCGGGGTATGACAGCTGCCCCTCTTTATCTGGATTTTAACGAGGAATATGAATTGGCCGAAACATATTCCGAGGCAAAATAAAGATAAAGAATTTAGAAATTATACCGATTTTGTCTACTTAGGGAAACCCGATTTTTCCTTTTTCCATCTCTCTAGTTTTTTCTGTTTTTGTTAATGTAAGGTGAAAAATGAAATTCTAATGCATGCGAGAATAGAGATTTTTTTTTTGATAAATGGACATTTTCGTGTCGATGCGTGCAGACTGAAAGGTAAAATGGGCACTTGGCGTGCAAACAGAAACTGTAAAATGGGCACTTGGCGTGCAAACAGAAAGGTAAATGGGCACTTGTCGTGCAAACAGAAAAGTAAAATGGGCACTTGGCGTGCAGAAAGCGGTAAATGAGCACTTGGCGTGCAGAAAGCGGTAAATGAGCACTTGGCGTGCAGAAAGCGGTAAATTGGGAATTCGGAGGCTGCCTAAAACCTTCTAACGGACTCTTGTCGAGTCCGAGCTCTGGGGGTGGCCTTTTCGAGCGACCGATCAACATCAGGTCCGGAACTGATTTGATCAATGGATTTACGCTATGCCTTAGGCTGACACAACTAATCCGAAGGACTTGACGAAGTCTGATGGATCCATTGCGTGCTCGTACACAATGTTGTGATCTGTGGAAGGAGTTCACTAACTCGGTGGGAGTTCACTAACTCTGTGGGAGTTCACTAACTCTGTGTTGATGGAGTTTACTAACTCGGGGTTGAGGGAGTTTACTAACTCAGGGTTGATGGAGTTTACTAACTCGGGGTTGATGATTTTCTAAAAATGAGATTTTTGGGACTCTCTGGTCCGAAGTAACTTTTCTCTTGGATGGTGCATGAAATGCGTGCACTTGGATGTTTGGGGTGCACATGAATGCAATGATTGACTTTGGTGGGATGCCTTTTCTGTTTGATTTTTCTCTTCTTTTCCTTTTGTTATTCTTTCGCTCTTCTGAGATGCGAGTTTGAAGGCGTAATGTACTGTTTGATGCCATGGAGTGATGACTGGTATGGATGATATGAGAATGATGAATGATATGAAGATGTTGTGTTCTTTTATGTTCCATCTTCTGTGATTTTCTTCTCTCGTTTCTTATTTGCTCTTTTTTTTTCTATGGAATGCAGATATCTATGTAAATGGAGTGTGAATGTATGTTATGCAAAGTGTATGTGATGTGATGATTTCAATGGAATGATGGATGCTATGAGATGCTATTTTTGATTTTCTTCCTTTTTATTTTGGTTAAGGATCAACACTTCAAGTGCCTACAAGGTAACATCCTAGTCCCCAAGGATTAAGGTGAGCATCAAAGCCCTACAAGATAACAACCTAATCCCTGAGGATTAAGGCAAGCACTAAAGCCCTACAAGCGGCCAACTTTAGGCGACCCCCTCATGTGCTGAGATAGCTGGTTAAAGAATTTTTCCTATTTGTCTTTTTGCTATGTGAGGATGCAAATGCAGTATTTTGATGCATGATATGACAAAATTTTTTGGGGTATTCAAATACTTTTTTTGTGAATACTTTCATAATGATGAGACGCGAGACTTTGGATGCAAAAGTGGGATGATTATTGACCATTTTTGTTGAAAAATTGAATTTGATTCAAACTCCAGGTGTTCTCAAGGTTTTTATTTACAAACAAGCTCACTTGTTTTCTCTCCCTTCCAATGACGACTGAATCTTAGATATCGCATGACTAACGTGTGTTCTCTCTCTTTGAAGCATTGCTTAGTAAGCATGCATAGGAGCGCAAATGTGAATGAGTGAGTCTGTTAACTTGGGATTGGTTTAGGATATGTACGACAATTGAAGGGATGACAAACATGACTATTACCGACGCTCATGAGGGACCAAGGGATGCAAGACTGCCCCGGTTCGGGCTTTTGATGAGTGAATAAGCTTGCCTTTGCCTGGTGGTGATAATGACTAGGGGTGTAGGAGATGATGAATTGGGAACACTTCGGCTCTTGGGATGAAAGGTGGAATGAAAAGGGTTTTGTTTCAACCCACAGAGTTTGGTGTTGCCCCAGTCAGGACGAAACAAAGTTGCCCCAATTAGAATGACGAGGCCTTATTTAGGATAGTGAGTTGAGAGATTGCCCCGGTGAGGTTCTTATGGGAATGAATGAGGTGAAGGAATGGGAATGCACTTGCCCCATTTTGGAATGAAATTTCAAACGGTTTCTTTGAGTGAGGTTGTGAAAAGGTGATAGAGTTATGGTGACGGTTATATACGGAGGGTGGTATGTGAACGGGATAGACGACGAACAAAATCTCCCCATGGTTGAGTGGAGTGAGAGGTGAAGGAAATGTCCCCTAGTACACATCTTTGATTCTTTTTAAGAAAAACTCAAATGCAATGAAAGTTTTGACTTTTAGTATGAAAGAAGCCTCACTTGGTGATCACTAAACCTTGTTTTAATGCAACTTGAATGCGTTTGAAGTGCAAGTCTTCCTTTTTCCGTCAGCTTTCTTTTTTCGACTGTTTATTTTTGTTCCCTCATCTCTTTTTCCTAAGGGTTTGTTTTTCCTTGATCAGCTTTCTCTTTTCTGATCGTTTGTTTTTTCTTTTGAGCAAACACATTGTAGACAGATAAACTTAGTGGTCCTAAGATTTAAAATTTGAGAAAACAACAGCATTCGGTCATTGATCGGAATGGACTTTTCGGGATTGTGGTGTTTTGTGGAGGAGGGATGATGGGGCTTAATGAAGAGCTTGGGGGCTAATGGTAGGATGATTTTTCATTCGGCGTCGGCTGACGATCGATGATTTATGATGGTTAATTGGCTTGATGAGGTGTTTGGAAATTTTATTCTTGGCTAAGGGTTTGTGGAGGGCGGGCTACCGAGGTCAAAGGGAAGTGTTTGCGGTTTATGGAAGGAGGGGTGTATGGGAATGATGAAGTGTTTGCAGGTTATTGAGACAAGGATCTCTTGTGTTTTGTGGTAACATGTACCAGCTCACCACTTACATTTCTTTTGTATTTTCTTTTGTTTTGGGATTTTCATTTTTGAATCCCTTTTTTGATTTTCTCTCTCTTTTTTTGTTTTATGATTCTTTTCCTTCTTTGACTCGGGTGAGCTGATAGAAAGTGATGCACTTTTTTTGGATATTTGAGGTGATCCTTGTCTAGGGTGATTTTTGGATTTTGGTTTTTCTTGGGTTAAGGTGGGTAGGAAAGGGAACTTCTGGATGGCCAAACTTCATTTCAAATTCCGATTGCTTATTTTTTTCATAAAACTTGACAACAATTTATCTATCTATATGTGTTTGCTCTTTTCTTTGCATTTTTTTTATGCCCTAATTTTTGCCTGACCGCTCTTTGCGAGTTTTCAATCCACCGGGCGCTCCTTTTTGCCTAGGCTGCCCTTTGCGGGTTTTCAACCCAGCGAGCTTGTTCTTCTCATTTATCTCTTCTTTTCTCTTTTTTTTGGAAAGACTTGCACTAAAGGAATATAATGCCGATAAAGAAAGTTAGTGATCACAGAATTGCCCCAGCATGGAGGACTTAGAGTGTTAGTGAGAATGAACCAAAAAGTCAAGTATGCACTGATGGGAGAGAATATGCGCCTTATGGATGGACGGGGCGGGGTTAGACTGGGATGGTGATGATGACAAGGAAGGAAACTGACTGACTCAAACAAGAGAAACTGCACGTGTCATGCACGTTCACTATAGGAATGCTTCACAGAGAGTCAACATTAGTTAGAACAATGAATTGATGAGCTGCTTCAGTTTTTTTTTGTCATGGAATGGATGGGATGCAGTGCTTTTGAAAGACATGCAAATGAGCTATTGATTTGCAAAACTGAGTGCCTTGGAACACCTTGAGTTTGCAACCAAGTAAGGATAAACTTTTTCAAAAAAAGGATGATTGTTTTGCAAGAACGTCTCGCTTCTCATCACAACTTTTATTTTATGCAATGAATGAATGAACAAATTATGATATGCAAGTATGATGCAAATGCGTGGAGAACGACTACTCGAAAAGTGTGGCTTATTCTAAATTATTTTGTTGCAAGACAAAATATGGAATACCAATGCGAATGATGCAAGAATGATGCCCCCCATTTTTTTTCCAAATGATTTTTGATTTTTTATTTTTTTAGAGGCGAGACAGGATGCGAAATGCCAATGCCCCTTTTTTGAATGATGAGAGATGCAAGACTGGTGATATGAGGCAACTGATTGTCGTTACCCTGAGTAACTTGCCTGAAACATTGAGTGGATCCTGACTCAATACTTCACACAATGTACTGAAACGTTTTGACAATTAGTTGACTCAATTTAATTTCCTACTCGAAATTAAAATACGTGCGACTGGGTCAAAGTGCTCTGACATCGTAAAGTAACATCTCAAATTTGTAGTCGACAAACAAATTTGAGACATTACCCTTCGTCGTTCAAAGGTGCACTTCTATCCATTAAGCCATCACATGAGAAATTTTTCTTTGTTTCGAAAGGATGCATGCAGGGAGAAATGATGTATTCGAACAAAGCGATGAGGTTAATGAAATGATGCATGAGCGCCACATTGACGCGATGTCCGCATTATTTGATGATAGTTTTTGCATAATCAAGGATGAATGAAATGCGATATGGATGATAGATGCTTCTGGTTTTCATTTTTCTTATGCAATGAAATGAAATGCGTGATGCTTGCAATTACTTTCCTAATGCATGGGAGATATTGAATGAAGATGCATGCGAGATGAGACGTTAATGCTTATTTTTGATTTCGCGACACAGAAAAGTATTAATGCGATGATGTGATATGGACGGACGACGGAATGAGTGGGTGAATGAATGAACGAATGTGCATTTTGAATGAGGATAACGTAAATTGCATCACTTGATGATTTTTCATGATTATGAGCGAATGAAATACCATAGGGATGATAATTGTTTTTTTTTCAGAATTTTGTTTTATGTAATGCATGATGCCATGATGCAAAGTGCGGATGATGATTGCTTTTCGTTTTATTTTTAAACTATGAAATGGAGTGCATGATACTAACAATTATTTTTAGTTCGTGGAAAGATATGATTCTTATGAAAATGCATGCAAAATGAGATGTTTGCATATATGATATGAAAAAGGAAAATAATAAAGCATGTGATATGTTTCTAAAAATTTTTATGCGAGAAAGCGCATGATGCTCGCAAATGATTTTTAATGCAAGGGAAAACATGATTTATTTTGAATGGAAATGTATGCAAAATGAGATGGTCACATGTTCATTCTTCACGATATGCAAAAAGCAATAACGCATGAGACACGTTCCTAATAAAATATGTTTTTTGGACCTTTTGACAAAATTAGGAAAAAGTTTAGTGAATGGAAACGCACCCGCGCGGGGAATGCACTCCCGACAAACCTAAATGAGATAGAGAAAAATGCGCGTATGAATTTCTATTTAGCTTTTCCATGTTATGCAATGCAAAGATGCTTTTCGTATGAGAATGAGGTTGATGATGCTTTATGCCTATGCAACTTAGAGAAAAGTCCTTATTGGCAGTGATTCAAAAAAAAATTTGGAAAATGCGGGCCGTACGTTATTTCATATGGACCGGTAAGAGAAAGGCTACAGCGGTAACTCTTTCTCCCTTTTTTGAAAATAAAGTGGGTCAAATGTCACTTCGTACGGACCGGCAAAAGAAAGGCTACAACGGCAACTCTTTCTTCTTTTTCTCTTTTGAAAATCTTCTTCTTTTTTCTTTTTAGGAAAGACATGCCTAAACTACAATGCAACATACAATTTGTGTGCCCTTGCGTCCTACAAAAGGTGGGGGAACCTAGGCTCTAGGGCAACTCAAAAGGGATCCTCCCATGTAGGTTCTAAACACTTCCTCACAATGGCTACCAGAGTTAAATCTCTCTCATGATAACACCCACAACGATAGAATGCTATCTGGTGTGAGGTACCATAAAGGAGCATACTCTGGCTGAAACTTTCGTGAGAGTCAGAAGGACAACAGTCCAATTGCCAGTCACTACTCATTTCCACTCTCCTAAGTTTTGTCAGACCTTGGGTTTTAGGCCCCTCTCGAAGCACAATAAGCATAAGGTGTGAGTGTGTGTAGCGTGGACATACCGCCTAAAACTACCCACATATATCCCCACCTGCAAAGGAAAACCCAGAACAGTCCAAATAATAGCAGGTAATAACATGTCGTCTACCCTAGGGTTCAATATCACAATACTAATAATCCAACCTAGGTTTCAGCAACAGTCATATGTACTGCTTACCTCAAGAAAGGGAGCGGGGAAGAAGGGATCATAATAGAATGGGAGGAAATGCATGTTTTTACCTTAAGAAAAGGAGCAGGGAATAGGGGACATGGGAATTGAGGAATGCATGAACATAAGTAAAGAAAGGAGTAGAAGAAACAAGAAGCAAACATAGAAGAAGAAAGAGGCAAATGCACATGAATGCAACACATTGAAAATGCAAAGAATGCTTAATCATTAATTGGTAAAGAAAGAGGAAAAGGAAAGAAAAAGAAAGAAGAAGAAGAAAAGAGGGAAATAGAACAATCACTCAAATCGAACAATTTTAAACCGCACATCAAGTTAATTAGGCTTGACCCTCGTTTTTTTTTAAAAAAAAAAAAAGTCCCCAGCAGAGTCGCCAGCTGTTGCACCCCAAAAAATCCTGTTCGGACTTCTCATTGTACAACGTGGAAAAGGTATGGAGCCGCCACCAATATTTTAATTTTAAGACCAAAACATTGAAAAAAGGTCTTTTAGACAAGGCGGATGGTCTTTCGAAAACTAGAGATATGGGTTCGGGGGTCAGTTAGGCATGGGGAAGGTATTAGCACCCCGTACCTCCTTTCTACCGAAAGGGAACCTTTAATTAAATGTGTGGTTTGAAGTGTTGATTTGAAAATGCTTTTATTTTGCCTCTTTATTGAAAATGGAGTGAGAAGACTTAATGAAAATTTTTATTTTTGGCGCTTGACGAGAGTTGGCCTCTCGCTCCTACGTATCTCCTGGTGCGATGGAGAATTCAAAGCTACGTAGTTCTTGGTTGTCCTAAAAAGGTTTTTGTTTTTTAGTCTGTTTAGATGAGTTTTCGCATTAGGAGTGAGGATTCGCGATGACCAAACAACAACGGTTTAGAGTGGCCGCGCTACTAACTCTTTTGAAAATGAAATTATCATTAACAACCAAACGGCAACGGCGCGAGTGATCATTAACGATAATCGGTTTTGCTTTTGATTCGAGTGTTCGCGACGACCAAACAACAACGGTTTAGAGTGGCCGCGCTACTAACTCTTTTGAAAATGAAATTATCATTAACAACCAAACGGCAACGGCGCGAGTGATCATTAATGATAATCGGTTTTTATTTTAGATGATCAAAAAGGGCTTTCGCAATCGAATTAATTTTGGTTTGTTGTGCTTGACGAGGACGTGGCTCGCTCCTACGTATCCCAAATGGGAATCAAAGCGACGTAGTTCTAACTTCTTTAGTTTTGAAAAGGTTTTTGTTTTTTTATCTTTTTGGTGAGTTTTCGCAATAGGACGAGCATTAGCGAGTGATTAAACTAACAAAGGCTATGGGTAATCACTGCTAAATACTCAAAAAGAGTTGTTACCTCTAGTCAGACGAACAAAGGCTCTGATTGACTATTAGTAACAACTTGCTTTTATTATATTTTCGAAAAGGTTTTCGAAGTAGGACGAGCATTAGCGAATGATTAAACTAACAAAGGTTATGAGTAATCATCGCTGAGTACTCATGTGAAATTGAAGAGCGTTCATAGAGATCAAACTAACAAAGGTTATGGGTGACCTCCACTACTTGCTTATTTTTGTTTATTGAAAATGCTTTGAAAATTAATTGGTTTGGAAAAGAGTTTTTAAAAAAATAAATAAATCATTTTCAATCGAATTCTATGTCCAAAACCAAATGCAACATGAATGAATGAAGTTCAAACATATTCAACTAATCAAGAAATCATGAACATGTTGATCATCAACTACGATTAAGCATGCCAATATAATCAAGAGATTTAATTGTCATAGATGCAAGACAAAGTTCTCAAAACAATTGTGTTTGTGTGTGAAGGAGAATTGCTACACAAGTTGGAAGCAATCTCAAGAGGGGCACATATGCCTCTATGCTACACATGTTGGTAGCCTTATAAGGGCACATGATTGTGTAAAAGGGTTTGTGCACAATTAAGTCAAGACATTCAAATGGCATCAAGAACAAAGGAATACAATTGATCATAGGCATAGAGTATTCTAGGTTAGGTGAATGAACATGTGAGCAATGATGCATGATTTGGCAAGCATGTGAATGCATGAGCATACAAGAATGAATGCATGAATGAGTAGACAAGAGGATGCATGAGCATACAAGAATGCATGAGCATTTGAGTATGATTACGTTTATTATGCAAGGCATAAATACTCGAGAATGCATGAGAGTGTCGCATAAATAGGGATGGATGAAGATGCATGAGGGTGAAAATGTTTTGGTAAAAGGTTTAGGTAAGAAAGTGGTAAAATGTTTTTGGGTTTTGGTGTTTTGTAAATGAGATGAAATGTTTTTGGTCTTGAAAGTGGTAAAAGTATTTTGGGGTTTATTTTATAAAGTTGAAAAAGTATGAAATGCAAATGAGAAAATGTTTTGGGGTTTTTATGCAAAGATGCAAGTGGTAAAATGTTTTGAATGAAGGTGAAAATGTTTTATGTGATGAGATAAAAATGTTTTGGTAAAAACTAAGTGAAATGGTAAAAACCAAAGTGGTAAAATGTTTTTATGTTTTTTTGGTAAAAAGTTAATGAAGTGGTAAAGTAAAATGGTAAAAAGTAAACAAACACAATGACATAACTTGCATTTACTCAACCACAATCAAAATGACAATCTTCAAGCAATCAAAGGGGTAAAAACCCTAGTCATGGCCGAATGCATACAAGCATGGAATCATCAACTTATTTCATGCAAAAATTGACAAATTAACACACAAAACAACACAAACGAAGAGGACCTAATCTATCATGCAAGTTCCTAAGACAAACATCAACCAAATCATGCATTTATTCACGCAAAATCAAAGGAAACAAAACTAGCAAAATGGGTATGAGAATGGGTTTTTATTTGATGAAAATTATACCAACAAGGTTTAAAATACAATAAAATGCAAGAAGACACAAGAACAATTCCTTCAAAGCCAAGGAGCCACCTCAAACACCCAAGCCTCCCTAAGTGCTTGTCAATAATGTTTGAGATGGCTCCTCAAAGCATCAACAACAATATATGAAGGAGTTGAGATGAGGAGAAGAGAGATTACATAATGAAAATTAAAGAAAATGCAAGAGTTTGTGAGCTTACCTCTAGATCTTGCTTGAAATGAAGAAGAAGATCAAAATAGAAACCAAGAACACTTGAACCTCCTCTTGAATCCCACGAAAATCACTTGATATTGAAGGATTTGATGATGAACTTTGAAGATAATGCAAGATTAGAAATGGATCTAGTGTAGGAATCAAGAATAATGAAGTTTGGATGGTTGAAAATTGAAGAATTGGTGGTGGAAATGGTGGGAGGTGGTCTTGGGTTTGAGAGGGGAGGAGGAGAGGAATTGTGATCTGATTGTGTGCTAGGGTAAAATGAGAATGCCCTCCCCTATGGTCTCTTATTTTCGGTTTTATATGAGGTGCAAAATTAAGGGTATATAGGACATTGTGCTTTTGCCAACCATTGAGATTTGAGATAGAATTTGAATCAAGGGCCAAGATTGCAATGCACATGGATTAGGGACAAAGAGAAAACACAAATGAGTGAGGAATGGCTGGTGTCATATGAAATTGAAGAGTTTTTTGTACACAAAAGTTGTTGGGGGCAATTAGGTCAATTTGCACATTTGTAGCCTAGGATTTGATCTAGAATTTTAATCAATGGCTAGGAATACAACTCACATGGATTAAGGGCATGAAGAAACACAAAATGAGGGAAAAAGGAGGGCTGAAATTCGCAGCCATGAGGAGGGAAGGAGAGGGAAAAAATGCAAGTTGTCACAAAATAGTACATTTTGTCTTATTAAGGACACTACCTTATTTTGATTCTTTTTGATTTTTCTTTTTATGATCATTCTTTTATTCCATGAAGATTCTTTTTTTTTTATTTTGGGCTCATCCTAGGATTCAATCATTGGGCCCAAAATTCCATGACAACACCACTCCCAAAATTGATTTTGGGCCTCACTCTAGCGGAAATGACCATTTTGCCCTTTTCTTCGAAACTTGACTTTTTATGCAAAATTTAATCAATGATGCGCAAAAATTTATAACCCAACTCATTTTGACCCAAATGAATTCCTCCAAAGATGCCCAGTGATTTTTACTGAGAAATTATCTTTTAGGGTAAAATGACCAAAATGCCCTTTTTGACCCAAAAACCCTAATTTTGCCCGATAATGCATTTCCACTTCAAAAATGAATCTATAACCCTAGAAATGACCTCTAGAATCTTAGAATGCATGCTCAATGACCTTCATGAGGAATTATCATTTTTATTGTGAAATGACCAAGATACCCTTTTGGACTCAAAAAAACCTGATTTACCCAAAAAGTGCATTTCAACTCTAAAAATGATTTTAGAAACTTTGGAATGACTTTTAGGACTCAAAATGCAATGCATGATGCTTCTCACTCCTCAACTTATTTATTTTTGTGGAAAATTAGGGTTTTGATCTAAGTTGGACAAAATCGGGGTATGACAGTTGACAAATGCTCCCCTTTTTGCGTTGTTGTCCAGCCGAGCGGATATGACTGACAATGCGAAAAATGAAACGATATGATGTGACAACTGTGGTGACTAGCCGTTACGTCATTGATTAGACGTGTGATGACTCGTTTTACGTGAACCAATACAGCGAAGCGATGGTTCCCTAGGCATTTTAATCAATACATCCCATGACTATAAATAGCCATCATGTCAACCACGCTGAGGTTACTCTTACCACCATTCCTTTGCGAGTTCAATCGTTTCTCATTGGGCTAGCCTTCCTTTTTGCGATCCACCTTCAACTGCCACCATGTCTTCCAACTCAGATTCTCAAAATCAAGAACACAGCTACGACAGTAACGAGAATCCCAACAGTTTCTCTTCCTCTGATTCATCCTTACCCAGTCCTCCATCTCGCATAACTGAAGATGACCTCCTTGTCGCCGTTAGAGGGGGAATTACCCTGAAACCAACGACCTCCGAGGCTTGTGATGGTTTTTCTTCTTTTGAAGAGATCTTGACTTCTTTCGCTCAATCGGTTTTGCCAATCACGAAGGACTGGTTCAACACTAATGCCAGGGATGCTGAGACCAGGGGATGGGCCAAGACCACGGATGATTATCGTGCTTGGTTTGATAAAATATCCTCTGTCAAGTCAGACTCATGGAAAGCGTGGGGGTCCGATGAGATGATCTGTTTATCTACCTTCAACACTTTTGCCAACTACGATAAGCTCTTGCCTCTTCTAGGTTTCTGGTCGACGGAGTTCAACGTCTTCATCTTCCCATGGGGCACACTTACTCCTACCCTCCTTGACGTGGCTGCCATTACAGATCTCTCCATTTCTAGTACAACAATCCATCCTTGCAAACTTCCGCAGAAGGTAAACTTTCATCACGTCCACACGAGAGGAGTTTATTCCAAATTCTTCTATGGTACAGCCTTCGCAGGAGCCGCCGAGTTTGGTAAGAATTAGATCATTCACCCTGGACCGACCATGTTTTATCTTTCTCCTGTTTACATCAATGTTGTGTAAAAACGTGTGCAAGTATACACAGTCCAACAAGTAGTATAATGATAAATAAAGATCGTTCCCACGAGGATTGAAGTCTAAAAAGTGTTTAATTTGGCTAGCAAATTAGTGAGGAGAAATAAATTGACATAAGTTTTTGAAAGCATTTTTAAATAACAATTTAAGTAAAGGGGTATTAAAATCAAGGTTGAGAATGAGTTGGAATGTGTTCACCATGTAAATCCATTTTAGTGCACTAATTGTATCTGATGCTGCAACAATAGATGTTGTCACAACAGTTGCTATTTTGTCAAATACTTTCACTAGGGTTTCGCTACAAGAGTCTATGTCTAGACCCTAAATAGGTATACCCTAGTCTACTTACGCACCCACAATATTCATCCTAAAGATTTTTCCCTCCTATGTTTAGGGTTTAAGCAAAGAGCACTAAAGTGCCCTTTAATACTCACTATCCATATTATATTTTGAGATCTATTTGCAAACCATGCATGTCTGAATTTACAAATGCTACTTAAAATTAGTTGGCCATTCCTAACTTAAGATGGAAATATTAAGTTCACAAAAGATAAAATGCTAAAACATCAAACACACTTCATTGAATGCACTAAAAATTCATTACATAGATCCCAACATCCCAACCATGGGTATTTAGCTCATAATGAGCGAACAACACGAGAAAAATAACTTAAACATAAATGCTAAAGTCATAACTAAGAAATACAAGGAAGAAATTATATTAAGATGAAGAACTGAAGGTAGACTCCAAGATTTGAAGCTTGGAGACACGAATCAGCTCCCAAGATAGAATTCCTCAAGTATTGCTAGCTTCTGTCGTTGCTGCAGCAACACTTTCAGCAATGTTCTTCTTAATTTGGTAATGAGAGGTAGCTTCGGTACAAAAATGGTAGAAAGCTATAAACTTTCTCCTTTCAGACCTAGCCTCATAAATGAAGAGGAAGGCTGTCCTTATATAGCACTAGGGTACATGATTCAAGAAACCCTAATTTGAGGCACCCTTTGTCCTTATGCGTGACCAAAAGTACATGTGACCAAGAAAAAGGTGGAATATTCTTTGTTTCAGGTGTTGGCATCCTAGGTAGTGTGTTTGTCCTTGATTGACAGCTGTAATGAGCTTAAATCAACGCTTCCAACATTCTCTCTCATCTTGCGCAGGACTGCATTGCTGTGGCAACTGTTGCTGCAGCAATAGAACACGCAATTCAAAGCACACAATACGGCACCAAAGTGCTACATATTCTTAACTCAGGGATACAACCTTCATTAATCAAAACATGCTATTTACAACATAAAACAACTAATTAATTAATAACACACAATGATTTAAGCTTAAGCATGCATAAATAACTCTTATGAATAAGATTATCAATCAACCTTTAGATGTGAATCACCTTTGTATTCAAGGATATTACATTAATTACCCAACTGAACCAACATTTGTATTCAAAAAGGCTTTAAAAACATTTTATTTTCATACAATGAGGTATTACATAACATGGCAATACAATTAAATGTTGCATCTAACTTATCTTTATCATCTTAAGGATTAAAATGCATAAGCACAATATAGTTCAAACTTACTTCTAAAGAATTATGCATTATTATCATATATATTATAACTTATACACATTACAATATTCAAAATATAAACTAAATTTAAGAGTTAGTGCAGCAAAAAGGTACTATAAGGTGTGAAAATGGTTTATAGGTTGAAGTAAGTTTTCTTAATCACCATAAGAAAATTCCGCACCATTTTGATGAACTTTGCTGCATGAAATCCCAATTTTACAAATAAATTTAATAAATTACAACTCAACAAAATCATACAAAATAGGTGTCTAAATTGAAGCTCCGGAAGTCTAGTTTTCATAAAAATGGCCAGTTTTGGGGAATTCAATTTTGTGTGAAGAGATATGGTTGAAATAGTAGCCAAAGGCCAGGTTGTAACTTATGTTAACAAAAAAGCTGTAACTCTGGAGATTTTATTAAATTTTGAAACAATGTCAAAAGTGAACAAACGACCATTCATTTGAAAACTATGGAAGTTTAATAAAACAATATACATAGGTTCCGAAATAGGACAACATTAGTAGCTCAACTTGTAAAACGAGTCTAGTTTCCAACAAGACAGAAATCATTCAAAAAGGAGTTCAAGAGAAAAGGTTATGAACAAAACACTGAACCTTAACTCAACTTGTAACTATAATATCTCTAATCATACTTACTCAAAACTAGTCAAACAAGTGCCTAAATTGAAGAGAATTGTGTCTAGTTTCTAACAAAGCAAATCTCATTTAGATATGACATCTATAGAAATCACAATCAACCAAAAACAATATTTACCAATTCGAATTCATACAATTTTTAGCATGCAATTATAAGGCATCCAATTTCAAACATAGAGGAGTTCAATCATGCTTAACATTTTTAGCTCATAACCATAACTCAAAATCACACATATACATATCTCAATTGAAGGTTTACACTACAAGATTATATGCCTAGGGACTTATTGGTTGCCCTTCCTAACAAATCCCCAACTTAAAGAAGAACTCGCCTCAAACACTTGATGTGCAGAAATTTCCAGCAACTCAACAATTGTGTTTTCTGTAACACCCTAGTATTTCTAAATAATAGAAATACCAAAACATACATTTCAGATTACATCAGAGTATAAATTTCCTGCTTGGATACACCTTATTGCAAGAATAGCGGAAACGATTACATAACTTAAATTAAATTCAAGTCATATTATCGAATACAGAGACAACATCGGAAACATAAACAAAGATGAAAGAATTAATCTCCAATCTTCTCCTTGAGCATGACACCTAACCATGCCTTTTGCTTTCCTCGTTTCCTCTTTCTCTGTAAAAACAACAACAATGATAGAGTGAGATAACATATCTCAGTGAGTTTTACCGTGATCCCTAACAATGCTCTCGATTCAATTATGAATCCTTTGACTGGTAATTCGATTAATGAATTACAAAAGTTTACACTGGTAATTCGATAAGAATTACAAACAATCACTGGTAATTCAATATGAATTACAAACATCTCATAGTAATTCTATTTGAATTACGAAACAACATCTTTATCTGTAGCACGTCACCAACTCCGAAAGCTTAAGTGAACCCCATAGCCAATAGTACTTTCCCTAAAGGCGAATCAACAATAATAATAATATTAATGGGGGCCTAGATCAAGGGCTCATGACTTCCCTCATCTAGCATGCTAACACATAGGGGTCGTCACCCCGACTAAATATAATTTATATATCGTGAATCATAGACCGGTTTAGATGATTTAATAATAATCATCTCGTGTCAATTATACAATATCAAGTGGAATGACCGGTTTAGATGTATTAATTATCATCCCGCATCAATCATAATTCAATAAATAGAACGTACCATTGACCGGTTTAGATGAATAAATAATAAACATCCCGCGTAAGTTATACAATGCCAAGTAGGACTTATAGTCCGTTTTATTTTCGATAAAACATGTCCTCACACGTGTACTATGACAATCTTACTTAAAATTTAAGAAAACCTTTAACATATCAAACGACGTCGAAAAGTTGCAAAAGACCACTTGTTGGAAAGCTACGGATGTCTAGTTTCTGAATAAACATTTGGTTTTGCAAAATAATGAGCCAATTAGTACAGTTTTCAAAAATAGACAGAGTGGTTCCTAGATTGGACAGAATCTGCTTCCTGACTTCTAGCACTTCTAAAATGACCAAAAATCAACCAATTAATCTGAAACTTGTGCCTAAACCATAGAAAATTGTGTCTAGTTTTCAAATAAATAAGAATCGTTCTAAAAGGAGTTCAATTGAGAGCACAATACCCAAAACACTGAACCTATACCCAGTTTAACTTCAGAAATTTAACCTAACTTGAGATAGTCATAGCTCGAGCTACACAATTCCAAATCCAAAATGACCAAAATTAAGTCTATTTTCTAACAAAACAAGCCCCGTAATTTTTGGACTAACAGAAAGTTCCCAGTTTCAAAAATACAGTACCTATGTCCAGAATGCTTCCAGAATATTACCCTATCTCGTGAAACTTATAATTTGAGCTAGACAACTACAATTTTGATGAAACCAGTGCCAAATTAAAGAGCCTTAAGTCTAGTTTTTAAAAATGTAGTACACAGAATTGTGTGATTACCAGAACTTACGCAACAGCCAAAATACTGAACACATATCCAGAAACTTTCCAACTGTGAAATTTTATCAACAATTTTTCTAATTTTCAGAAAACATCAAATCATAACAAGCACAAAATACATATCAATTCCAGTCCAGACCACTCAATAATCAGTCCACACATCAATTCAAGAATTGATCAATAAATCGTAAAACGTATAATTTTTCGAAAACGGTTTCGGACTCGTAAAATTTTCAAAAACGAACGAAACGAAATAAACCAACACATTCAGAATTCAAAGTCCCTAAACGTGAGCAAAACTCACCGATCGTGATGAAAATCACGAAATTCACCGAGACTCGAAAGTTCAACCGCTCCAAAATCCCCCGAACACGCTCCGATTCAGCTCCAAATGCGTCCAACCGCTTTAGAACCGAAAATGCAACTTCTCAACTGCTCGTCTTCTACCCTAATCGAACCAAAATCAGAACCAAGTGGCCAAACCCTCTAATGATTCGAAATGTGTTTGAAACATACCCTTAGAACGACCTTTCAACTCAAAATGACACACCATGCAAGGATTGAACTCCAACCTCTTCTTCTCCCTCAAAACTCGAAATGGATGGATGATGGAAGGAGATGATGTAGCTTGATTCTTTGCACAAAAATGGCATCAAATGAAAGAGGAAGAAAAATGAGAAACATTGGTAGCTCATACTCTTACATGCATGGAGATTTGTGAATTTCTCCTTCTCTTCTCCTCCATCTCTGTCTTCGCCCTCTCCTCCTTCTCTCTTTCTGGTTTTCAGCAACTGTTTCTTATGGGAGAAGAGAGATGTTGGCTGTTTTAATAATTGGGAGCTGAGGGTTTTTAAAGGGGAAAAGACCACTTTGCCCTTAAGTTATTTCATCACTTTGGTTCACTTCTAATTAACCACTAACTCATAATTTCCTTCAAAAATCTTGGTTGTGGTCTTATGGAATTGAGAAGTGTGTTTGGTGTTGTGTAATCTGGGTTAAGGGTTCGAATGATATGGAAATGACCAAAACGCCCTTGGCTCCCTAATCCTCACATAATTCTATTTCTACCCCAAAACGATCTCACCAAATCACATACTTCAAACAATAAAGCAATTAAATCATATGATCTAGCAATTTATATATTGCTTCTGCGACAACTCATAACCTCGACTAGATTTATTATTTAATCGAATAATAAATCACTAGTTAATTTCGTAATCCGAAATTAATGGAACTAAGGATGTTACATTTTCCCTTGACATAGCTCGAATTTTAAGCTCCAAACCTCTGAATTTAGTCTCAACATCCAGCTCCTTAGTTCCTCTACCTCCAATGTGATTCCTAGCCCTTGATTTTTTTCTATGGATGACATGCAACATATTTAGAACCATTGGAAGATGAGGGTTTTGTGTGGTTTAGAGTTGATTTGCTTCTTGTTTTTGGAGGGATTGAAGAGTAGGAAGAATGGTTGTTATCTTGAGGTATGAATGTGAAGGTTTTTAACGTGGAGCTTTAGAATTTTCTTTCCTCCCTTCACTCTCTTCTCCTCCTTCTCTCTATTTTTTTTTTTGTTTCCCAACATACAAATGTGAGTGTGTAAATGCTTCGACTGGTGTTTTTTACTTACTTAAGTGAAGAGAAGCTAGATGTGTGGTGGAGATATAAGGGTGTAGGTGCATAAAGTGAGGGTGAGGGCTGGTTAGAGGAATTCATCATGCTTACTAGTCCTCATCCTTAACGTATTTATAACTAGTTCCCAATCTCCT